>JARKNS010000005.1:0-2500000 GCA_029990575.1 Petunia axillaris subsp. axillaris
CCTAAACCCTAAACCCTAAACCCTAAACCCTAAACCCTAAACCCTAAACCCTAAACCCTAAACCCTAAACCCTAAACCCTAAACCCTAAACCCTAAACCCTAAACCCTAAACCCTAAACCCTAAACCCTAAACCCTAAACCCTAAACCCTAAACCCTAAACCCTAAACCCTAAACCCTAAACCCTAAACCCTAAACCCTAAACCCTAAACCCTAAACCCTAAACCCTAAACCCTAAACCCTAAACCCTAAACCCTAAACCCTAAACCCTAAACCCTAAACCCTAAACCCTAAACCCTAAACCCTAAACCCTAAACCCTAAACCCTAAACCCTAAACCCTAAACCCTAAACCCTAAACCCTAAACCCTAAACCCTAAACCCTAAACCCTAAACCCTAAACCCTAAACCCTAAACCCTAAACCCTAAACCCTAAACCCTAAACCCTAAACCCTAAACCCTAAACCCTAAACCCTAAACCCTAAACCCTAAACCCTAAACCCTAAACCCTAAACCCTAAACCCTAAACCCTAAACCCTAAACCCTAAACCCTAAACCCTAAACCCTAAACCCTAAACCCTAAACCCTAAACCCTAAACCCTAAACCCTAAACCCTAAACCCTAAACCCTAAACCCTAAACCCTAAACCCTAAACCCTAAACCCTAAACCCTAAACCCTAAACCCTAAACCCTAAACCCTAAACCCTAAACCCTAAACCCTAAACCCTAAACCCTAAACCCTAAACCCTAAACCCTAAACCCTAAACCCTAAACCCTAAACCCTAAACCCTAAACCCTAAACCCTAAACCCTAAACCCTAAACCCTAAACCCTAAACCCTAAACCCTAAACCCTAAACCCTAAACCCTAAACCCTAAACCCTAAACCCTAAACCCTAAACCCTAAACCCTAAACCCTAAACCCTAAACCCTAAACCCTAAACCCTAAACCCTAAACCCTAAACCCTAAACCCTAAACCCTAAACCCTAAACCCTAAACCCTAAACCCTAAACCCTAAACCCTAAACCCTAAACCCTAAACCCTAAACCCTAAACCCTAAACCCTAAACCCTAAACCCTAAACCCTAAACCCTAAACCCTAAACCCTAAACCCTAAACCCTAAACCCTAAACCCTAAACCCTAAACCCTAAACCCTAAACCCTAAACCCTAAACCCTAAACCCTAAACCCTAAACCCTAAACCCTAAACCCTAAACCCTAAACCCTAAACCCTAAACCCTAAACCCTAAACCCTAAACCCTAAACCCTAAACCCTAAACCCTAAACCCTAAACCCTAAACCCTAAACCCTAAACCCTAAACCCTAAACCCTAAACCCTAAACCCTAAACCCTAAACCCTAAACCCTAAACCCTAAACCCTAAACCCTAAACCCTAAACCCTAAACCCTAAACCCTAAACCCTAAACCCTAAACCCTAAACCCTAAACCCTAAACCCTAAACCCTAAACCCTAAACCCTAAACCCTAAACCCTAAACCCTAAACCCTAAACCCTAAACCCTAAACCCTAAACCCTAAACCCTAAACCCTAAACCCTAAACCCTAAACCCTAAACCCTAAACCCTAAACCCTAAACCCTAAACCCTAAACCCTAAACCCTAAACCCTAAACCCTAAACCCTAAACCCTAAACCCTAAACCCTAAACCCTAAACCCTAAACCCTAAACCCTAAACCCTAAACCCTAAACCCTAAACCCTAAACCCTAAACCCTAAACCCTAAACCCTAAACCCTAAACCCTAAACCCTAAACCCTAAACCCTAAACCCTAAACCCTAAACCCTAAACCCTAAACCCTAAACCCTAAACCCTAAACCCTAAACCCTAAACCCTAAACCCTAAACCCTAAACCCTAAACCCTAAACCCTAAACCCTAAACCCTAAACCCTAAACCCTAAACCCTAAACCCTAAACCCTAAACCCTAAACCCTAAACCCTAAACCCTAAACCCTAAACCCTAAACCCTAAACCCTAAACCCTAAACCCTAAACCCTAAACCCTAAACCCTAAACCCTAAACCCTAAACCCTAAACCCTAAACCCTAAACCCTAAACCCTAAACCCTAAACCCTAAACCCTAAACCCTAAACCCTAAACCCTAAACCCTAAACCCTAAACCCTAAACCCTAAACCCTAAACCCTAAACCCTAAACCCTAAACCCTAAACCCTAAACCCTAAACCCTAAACCCTAAACCCTAAACCCTAAACCCTAAACCCTAAACCCTAAACCCTAAACCCTAAACCCTAAACCCTAAACCCTAAACCCTAAACCCTAAACCCTAAACCCTAAACCCTAAACCCTAAACCCTAAACCCTAAACCCTAAACCCTAAACCCTAAACCCTAAACCCTAAACCCTAAACCCTAAACCCTAAACCCTAAACCCTAAACCCTAAACCCTAAACCCTAAACCCTAAACCCTAAACCCTAAACCCTAAACCCTAAACCCTAAACCCTAAACCCTAAACCCTAAACCCTAAACCCTAAACCCTAAACCCTAAACCCTAAACCCTAAACCCTAAACCCTAAACCCTAAACCCTAAACCCTAAACCCTAAACCCTAAACCCTAAACCCTAAACCCTAAACCCTAAACCCTAAACCCTAAACCCTAAACCCTAAACCCTAAACCCTAAACCCTAAACCCTAAACCCTAAACCCTAAACCCTAAACCCTAAACCCTAAACCCTAAACCCTAAACCCTAAACCCTAAACCCTAAACCCTAAACCCTAAACCCTAAACCCTAAACCCTAAACCCTAAACCCTAAACCCTAAACCCTAAACCCTAAACCCTAAACCCTAAACCCTAAACCCTAAACCCTAAACCCTAAACCCTAAACCCTAAACCCTAAACCCTAAACCCTAAACCCTAAACCCTAAACCCTAAACCCTAAACCCTAAACCCTAAACCCTAAACCCTAAACCCTAAACCCTAAACCCTAAACCCTAAACCCTAAACCCTAAACCCTAAACCCTAAACCCTAAACCCTAAACCCTAAACCCTAAACCCTAAACCCTAAACCCTAAACCCTAAACCCTAAACCCTAAACCCTAAACCCTAAACCCTAAACCCTAAACCCTAAACCCTAAACCCTAAACCCTAAACCCTAAACCCTAAACCCTAAACCCTAAACCCTAAACCCTAAACCCTAAACCCTAAACCCTAAACCCTAAACCCTAAACCCTAAACCCTAAACCCTAAACCCTAAACCCTAAACCCTAAACCCTAAACCCTAAACCCTAAACCCTAAACCCTAAACCCTAAACCCTAAACCCTAAACCCTAAACCCTAAACCCTAAACCCTAAACCCTAAACCCTAAACCCTAAACCCTAAACCCTAAACCCTAAACCCTAAACCCTAAACCCTAAACCCTAAACCCTAAACCCTAAACCCTAAACCCTAAACCCTAAACCCTAAACCCTAAACCCTAAACCCTAAACCCTAAACCCTAAACCCTAAACCCTAAACCCTAAACCCTAAACCCTAAACCCTAAACCCTAAACCCTAAACCCTAAACCCTAAACCCTAAACCCTAAACCCTAAACCCTAAACCCTAAACCCTAAACCCTAAACCCTAAACCCTAAACCCTAAACCCTAAACCCTAAACCCTAAACCCTAAACCCTAAACCCTAAACCCTAAACCCTAAACCCTAAACCCTAAACCCTAAACCCTAAACCCTAAACCCTAAACCCTAAACCCTAAACCCTAAACCCTAAACCCTAAACCCTAAACCCTAAACCCTAAACCCTAAACCCTAAACCCTAAACCCTAAACCCTAAACCCTAAACCCTAAACCCTAAACCCTAAACCCTAAACCCTAAACCCTAAACCCTAAACCCTAAACCCTAAACCCTAAACCCTAAACCCTAAACCCTAAACCCTAAACCCTAAACCCTAAACCCTAAACCCTAAACCCTAAACCCTAAACCCTAAACCCTAAACCCTAAACCCTAAACCCTAAACCCTAAACCCTAAACCCTAAACCCTAAACCCTAAACCCTAAACCCTAAACCCTAAACCCTAAACCCTAAACCCTAAACCCTAAACCCTAAACCCTAAACCCTAAACCCTAAACCCTAAACCCTAAACCCTAAACCCTAAACCCTAAACCCTAAACCCTAAACCCTAAACCCTAAACCCTAAACCCTAAACCCTAAACCCTAAACCCTAAACCCTAAACCCTAAACCCTAAACCCTAAACCCTAAACCCTAAACCCTAAACCCTAAACCCTAAACCCTAAACCCTAAACCCTAAACCCTAAACCCTAAACCCTAAACCCTAAACCCTAAACCCTAAACCCTAAACCCTAAACCCTAAACCCTAAACCCTAAACCCTAAACCCTAAACCCTAAACCCTAAACCCTAAACCCTAAACCCTAAACCCTAAACCCTAAACCCTAAACCCTAAACCCTAAACCCTAAACCCTAAACCCTAAACCCTAAACCCTAAACCCTAAACCCTAAACCCTAAACCCTAAACCCTAAACCCTAAACCCTAAACCCTAAACCCTAAACCCTAAACCCTAAACCCTAAACCCTAAACCCTAAACCCTAAACCCTAAACCCTAAACCCTAAACCCTAAACCCTAAACCCTAAACCCTAAACCCTAAACCCTAAACCCTAAACCCTAAACCCTAAACCCTAAACCCTAAACCCTAAACCCTAAACCCTAAACCCTAAACCCTAAACCCTAAACCCTAAACCCTAAACCCTAAACCCTAAACCCTAAACCCTAAACCCTAAACCCTAAACCCTAAACCCTAAACCCTAAACCCTAAACCCTAAACCCTAAACCCTAAACCCTAAACCCTAAACCCTAAACCCTAAACCCTAAACCCTAAACCCTAAACCCTAAACCCTAAACCCTAAACCCTAAACCCTAAACCCTAAACCCTAAACCCTAAACCCTAAACCCTAAACCCTAAACCCTAAACCCTAAACCCTAAACCCTAAACCCTAAACCCTAAACCCTAAACCCTAAACCCTAAACCCTAAACCCTAAACCCTAAACCCTAAACCCTAAACCCTAAACCCTAAACCCTAAACCCTAAACCCTAAACCCTAAACCCTAAACCCTAAACCCTAAACCCTAAACCCTAAACCCTAAACCCTAAACCCTAAACCCTAAACCCTAAACCCTAAACCCTAAACCCTAAACCCTAAACCCTAAACCCTAAACCCTAAACCCTAAACCCTAAACCCTAAACCCTAAACCCTAAACCCTAAACCCTAAACCCTAAACCCTAAACCCTAAACCCTAAACCCTAAACCCTAAACCCTAAACCCTAAACCCTAAACCCTAAACCCTAAACCCTAAACCCTAAACCCTAAACCCTAAACCCTAAACCCTAAACCCTAAACCCTAAACCCTAAACCCTAAACCCTAAACCCTAAACCCTAAACCCTAAACCCTAAACCCTAAACCCTAAACCCTAAACCCTAAACCCTAAACCCTAAACCCTAAACCCTAAACCCTAAACCCTAAACCCTAAACCCTAAACCCTAAACCCTAAACCCTAAACCCTAAACCCTAAACCCTAAACCCTAAACCCTAAACCCTAAACCCTAAACCCTAAACCCTAAACCCTAAACCCTAAACCCTAAACCCTAAACCCTAAACCCTAAACCCTAAACCCTAAACCCTAAACCCTAAACCCTAAACCCTAAACCCTAAACCCTAAACCCTAAACCCTAAACCCTAAACCCTAAACCCTAAACCCTAAACCCTAAACCCTAAACCCTAAACCCTAAACCCTAAACCCTAAACCCTAAACCCTAAACCCTAAACCCTAAACCCTAAACCCTAAACCCTAAACCCTAAACCCTAAACCCTAAACCCTAAACCCTAAACCCTAAACCCTAAACCCTAAACCCTAAACCCTAAACCCTAAACCCTAAACCCTAAACCCTAAACCCTAAACCCTAAACCCTAAACCCTAAACCCTAAACCCTAAACCCTAAACCCTAAACCCTAAACCCTAAACCCTAAACCCTAAACCCTAAACCCTAAACCCTAAACCCTAAACCCTAAACCCTAAACCCTAAACCCTAAACCCTAAACCCTAAACCCTAAACCCTAAACCCTAAACCCTAAACCCTAAACCCTAAACCCTAAACCCTAAACCCTAAACCCTAAACCCTAAACCCTAAACCCTAAACCCTAAACCCTAAACCCTAAACCCTAAACCCTAAACCCTAAACCCTAAACCCTAAACCCTAAACCCTAAACCCTAAACCCTAAACCCTAAACCCTAAACCCTAAACCCTAAACCCTAAACCCTAAACCCTAAACCCTAAACCCTAAACCCTAAACCCTAAACCCTAAACCCTAAACCCTAAACCCTAAACCCTAAACCCTAAACCCTAAACCCTAAACCCTAAACCCTAAACCCTAAACCCTAAACCCTAAACCCTAAACCCTAAACCCTAAACCCTAAACCCTAAACCCTAAACCCTAAACCCTAAACCCTAAACCCTAAACCCTAAACCCTAAACCCTAAACCCTAAACCCTAAACCCTAAACCCTAAACCCTAAACCCTAAACCCTAAACCCTAAACCCTAAACCCTAAACCCTAAACCCTAAACCCTAAACCCTAAACCCTAAACCCTAAACCCTAAACCCTAAACCCTAAACCCTAAACCCTAAACCCTAAACCCTAAACCCTAAACCCTAAACCCTAAACCCTAAACCCTAAACCCTAAACCCTAAACCCTAAACCCTAAACCCTAAACCCTAAACCCTAAACCCTAAACCCTAAACCCTAAACCCTAAACCCTAAACCCTAAACCCTAAACCCTAAACCCTAAACCCTAAACCCTAAACCCTAAACCCTAAACCCTAAACCCTAAACCCTAAACCCTAAACCCTAAACCCTAAACCCTAAACCCTAAACCCTAAACCCTAAACCCTAAACCCTAAACCCTAAACCCTAAACCCTAAACCCTAAACCCTAAACCCTAAACCCTAAACCCTAAACCCTAAACCCTAAACCCTAAACCCTAAACCCTAAACCCTAAACCCTAAACCCTAAACCCTAAACCCTAAACCCTAAACCCTAAACCCTAAACCCTAAACCCTAAACCCTAAACCCTAAACCCTAAACCCTAAACCCTAAACCCTAAACCCTAAACCCTAAACCCTAAACCCTAAACCCTAAACCCTAAACCCTAAACCCTAAACCCTAAACCCTAAACCCTAAACCCTAAACCCTAAACCCTAAACCCTAAACCCTAAACCCTAAACCCTAAACCCTAAACCCTAAACCCTAAACCCTAAACCCTAAACCCTAAACCCTAAACCCTAAACCCTAAACCCTAAACCCTAAACCCTAAACCCTAAACCCTAAACCCTAAACCCTAAACCCTAAACCCTAAACCCTAAACCCTAAACCCTAAACCCTAAACCCTAAACCCTAAACCCTAAACCCTAAACCCTAAACCCTAAACCCTAAACCCTAAACCCTAAACCCTAAACCCTAAACCCTAAACCCTAAACCCTAAACCCTAAACCCTAAACCCTAAACCCTAAACCCTAAACCCTAAACCCTAAACCCTAAACCCTAAACCCTAAACCCTAAACCCTAAACCCTAAACCCTAAACCCTAAACCCTAAACCCTAAACCCTAAACCCTAAACCCTAAACCCTAAACCCTAAACCCTAAACCCTAAACCCTAAACCCTAAACCCTAAACCCTAAACCCTAAACCCTAAACCCTAAACCCTAAACCCTAAACCCTAAACCCTAAACCCTAAACCCTAAACCCTAAACCCTAAACCCTAAACCCTAAACCCTAAACCCTAAACCCTAAACCCTAAACCCTAAACCCTAAACCCTAAACCCTAAACCCTAAACCCTAAACCCTAAACCCTAAACCCTAAACCCTAAACCCTAAACCCTAAACCCTAAACCCTAAACCCTAAACCCTAAACCCTAAACCCTAAACCCTAAACCCTAAACCCTAAACCCTAAACCCTAAACCCTAAACCCTAAACCCTAAACCCTAAACCCTAAACCCTAAACCCTAAACCCTAAACCCTAAACCCTAAACCCTAAACCCTAAACCCTAAACCCTAAACCCTAAACCCTAAACCCTAAACCCTAAACCCTAAACCCTAAACCCTAAACCCTAAACCCTAAACCCTAAACCCTAAACCCTAAACCCTAAACCCTAAACCCTAAACCCTAAACCCTAAACCCTAAACCCTAAACCCTAAACCCTAAACCCTAAACCCTAAACCCTAAACCCTAAACCCTAAACCCTAAACCCTAAACCCTAAACCCTAAACCCTAAACCCTAAACCCTAAACCCTAAACCCTAAACCCTAAACCCTAAACCCTAAACCCTAAACCCTAAACCCTAAACCCTAAACCCTAAACCCTAAACCCTAAACCCTAAACCCTAAACCCTAAACCCTAAACCCTAAACCCTAAACCCTAAACCCTAAACCCTAAACCCTAAACCCTAAACCCTAAACCCTAAACCCTAAACCCTAAACCCTAAACCCTAAACCCTAAACCCTAAACCCTAAACCCTAAACCCTAAACCCTAAACCCTAAACCCTAAACCCTAAACCCTAAACCCTAAACCCTAAACCCTAAACCCTAAACCCTAAACCCTAAACCCTAAACCCTAAACCCTAAACCCTAAACCCTAAACCCTAAACCCTAAACCCTAAACCCTAAACCCTAAACCCTAAACCCTAAACCCTAAACCCTAAACCCTAAACCCTAAACCCTAAACCCTAAACCCTAAACCCTAAACCCTAAACCCTAAACCCTAAACCCTAAACCCTAAACCCTAAACCCTAAACCCTAAACCCTAAACCCTAAACCCTAAACCCTAAACCCTAAACCCTAAACCCTAAACCCTAAACCCTAAACCCTAAACCCTAAACCCTAAACCCTAAACCCTAAACCCTAAACCCTAAACCCTAAACCCTAAACCCTAAACCCTAAACCCTAAACCCTAAACCCTAAACCCTAAACCCTAAACCCTAAACCCTAAACCCTAAACCCTAAACCCTAAACCCTAAACCCTAAACCCTAAACCCTAAACCCTAAACCCTAAACCCTAAACCCTAAACCCTAAACCCTAAACCCTAAACCCTAAACCCTAAACCCTAAACCCTAAACCCTAAACCCTAAACCCTAAACCCTAAACCCTAAACCCTAAACCCTAAACCCTAAACCCTAAACCCTAAACCCTAAACCCTAAACCCTAAACCCTAAACCCTAAACCCTAAACCCTAAACCCTAAACCCTAAACCCTAAACCCTAAACCCTAAACCCTAAACCCTAAACCCTAAACCCTAAACCCTAAACCCTAAACCCTAAACCCTAAACCCTAAACCCTAAACCCTAAACCCTAAACCCTAAACCCTAAACCCTAAACCCTAAACCCTAAACCCTAAACCCTAAACCCTAAACCCTAAACCCTAAACCCTAAACCCTAAACCCTAAACCCTAAACCCTAAACCCTAAACCCTAAACCCTAAACCCTAAACCCTAAACCCTAAACCCTAAACCCTAAACCCTAAACCCTAAACCCTAAACCCTAAACCCTAAACCCTAAACCCTAAACCCTAAACCCTAAACCCTAAACCCTAAACCCTAAACCCTAAACCCTAAACCCTAAACCCTAAACCCTAAACCCTAAACCCTAAACCCTAAACCCTAAACCCTAAACCCTAAACCCTAAACCCTAAACCCTAAACCCTAAACCCTAAACCCTAAACCCTAAACCCTAAACCCTAAACCCTAAACCCTAAACCCTAAACCCTAAACCCTAAACCCTAAACCCTAAACCCTAAACCCTAAACCCTAAACCCTAAACCCTAAACCCTAAACCCTAAACCCTAAACCCTAAACCCTAAACCCTAAACCCTAAACCCTAAACCCTAAACCCTAAACCCTAAACCCTAAACCCTAAACCCTAAACCCTAAACCCTAAACCCTAAACCCTAAACCCTAAACCCTAAACCCTAAACCCTAAACCCTAAACCCTAAACCCTAAACCCTAAACCCTAAACCCTAAACCCTAAACCCTAAACCCTAAACCCTAAACCCTAAACCCTAAACCCTAAACCCTAAACCCTAAACCCTAAACCCTAAACCCTAAACCCTAAACCCTAAACCCTAAACCCTAAACCCTAAACCCTAAACCCTAAACCCTAAACCCTAAACCCTAAACCCTAAACCCTAAACCCTAAACCCTAAACCCTAAACCCTAAACCCTAAACCCTAAACCCTAAACCCTAAACCCTAAACCCTAAACCCTAAACCCTAAACCCTAAACCCTAAACCCTAAACCCTAAACCCTAAACCCTAAACCCTAAACCCTAAACCCTAAACCCTAAACCCTAAACCCTAAACCCTAAACCCTAAACCCTAAACCCTAAACCCTAAACCCTAAACCCTAAACCCTAAACCCTAAACCCTAAACCCTAAACCCTAAACCCTAAACCCTAAACCCTAAACCCTAAACCCTAAACCCTAAACCCTAAACCCTAAACCCTAAACCCTAAACCCTAAACCCTAAACCCTAAACCCTAAACCCTAAACCCTAAACCCTAAACCCTAAACCCTAAACCCTAAACCCTAAACCCTAAACCCTAAACCCTAAACCCTAAACCCTAAACCCTAAACCCTAAACCCTAAACCCTAAACCCTAAACCCTAAACCCTAAACCCTAAACCCTAAACCCTAAACCCTAAACCCTAAACCCTAAACCCTAAACCCTAAACCCTAAACCCTAAACCCTAAACCCTAAACCCTAAACCCTAAACCCTAAACCCTAAACCCTAAACCCTAAACCCTAAACCCTAAACCCTAAACCCTAAACCCTAAACCCTAAACCCTAAACCCTAAACCCTAAACCCTAAACCCTAAACCCTAAACCCTAAACCCTAAACCCTAAACCCTAAACCCTAAACCCTAAACCCTAAACCCTAAACCCTAAACCCTAAACCCTAAACCCTAAACCCTAAACCCTAAACCCTAAACCCTAAACCCTAAACCCTAAACCCTAAACCCTAAACCCTAAACCCTAAACCCTAAACCCTAAACCCTAAACCCTAAACCCTAAACCCTAAACCCTAAACCCTAAACCCTAAACCCTAAACCCTAAACCCTAAACCCTAAACCCTAAACCCTAAACCCTAAACCCTAAACCCTAAACCCTAAACCCTAAACCCTAAACCCTAAACCCTAAACCCTAAACCCTAAACCCTAAACCCTAAACCCTAAACCCTAAACCCTAAACCCTAAACCCTAAACCCTAAACCCTAAACCCTAAACCCTAAACCCTAAACCCTAAACCCTAAACCCTAAACCCTAAACCCTAAACCCTAAACCCTAAACCCTAAACCCTAAACCCTAAACCCTAAACCCTAAACCCTAAACCCTAAACCCTAAACCCTAAACCCTAAACCCTAAACCCTAAACCCTAAACCCTAAACCCTAAACCCTAAACCCTAAACCCTAAACCCTAAACCCTAAACCCTAAACCCTAAACCCTAAACCCTAAACCCTAAACCCTAAACCCTAAACCCTAAACCCTAAACCCTAAACCCTAAACCCTAAACCCTAAACCCTAAACCCTAAACCCTAAACCCTAAACCCTAAACCCTAAACCCTAAACCCTAAACCCTAAACCCTAAACCCTAAACCCTAAACCCTAAACCCTAAACCCTAAACCCTAAACCCTAAACCCTAAACCCTAAACCCTAAACCCTAAACCCTAAACCCTAAACCCTAAACCCTAAACCCTAAACCCTAAACCCTAAACCCTAAACCCTAAACCCTAAACCCTAAACCCTAAACCCTAAACCCTAAACCCTAAACCCTAAACCCTAAACCCTAAACCCTAAACCCTAAACCCTAAACCCTAAACCCTAAACCCTAAACCCTAAACCCTAAACCCTAAACCCTAAACCCTAAACCCTAAACCCTAAACCCTAAACCCTAAACCCTAAACCCTAAACCCTAAACCCTAAACCCTAAACCCTAAACCCTAAACCCTAAACCCTAAACCCTAAACCCTAAACCCTAAACCCTAAACCCTAAACCCTAAACCCTAAACCCTAAACCCTAAACCCTAAACCCTAAACCCTAAACCCTAAACCCTAAACCCTAAACCCTAAACCCTAAACCCTAAACCCTAAACCCTAAACCCTAAACCCTAAACCCTAAACCCTAAACCCTAAACCCTAAACCCTAAACCCTAAACCCTAAACCCTAAACCCTAAACCCTAAACCCTAAACCCTAAACCCTAAACCCTAAACCCTAAACCCTAAACCCTAAACCCTAAACCCTAAACCCTAAACCCTAAACCCTAAACCCTAAACCCTAAACCCTAAACCCTAAACCCTAAACCCTAAACCCTAAACCCTAAACCCTAAACCCTAAACCCTAAACCCTAAACCCTAAACCCTAAACCCTAAACCCTAAACCCTAAACCCTAAACCCTAAACCCTAAACCCTAAACCCTAAACCCTAAACCCTAAACCCTAAACCCTAAACCCTAAACCCTAAACCCTAAACCCTAAACCCTAAACCCTAAACCCTAAACCCTAAACCCTAAACCCTAAACCCTAAACCCTATACCCTAAACCCTAAACCCTAAACCCTAAACCCTAAACCCTAAACCCTAAACCCTAAACCCTAAACCCTAAACCCTAAACCCTAAACCCTAAACCCTAAACCCTAAACCCTAAACCCTAAACCCTAAACCCTAAACCCTAAACCCTAAACCCTAAACCCTAAACCCTAAACCCTAAACCCTAAACCCTAAACCCTAAACCCTAAACCCTAAACCCTAAACCCTAAACCCTAAACCCTAAACCCTAAACCCTAAACCCTAAACCCTAAACCCTAAACCCTAAACCCTAAACCCTAAACCCTAAACCCTAAACCCTAAACCCTAAACCCTAAACCCTAAACCCTAAACCCTAAACCCTAAACCCTAAACCCTAAACCCTAAACCCTAAACCCTAAACCCTAAACCCTAAACCCTAAACCCTAAACCCTAAACCCTAAACCCTAAACCCTAAACCCTAAACCCTAAACCCTAAACCCTAAACCCTAAACCCTAAACCCTAAACCCTAAACCCTAAACCCTAAACCCTAAACCCTAAACCCTAAACCCTAAACCCTAAACCCTAAACCCTAAACCCTAAACCCTAAACCCTAAACCCTAAACCCTAAACCCTAAACCCTAAACCCTAAACCCTAAACCCTAAACCCTAAACCCTAAACCCTAAACCCTAAACCCTAAACCCTAAACCCTAAACCCTAAACCCTAAACCCTAAACCCTAAACCCTAAACCCTAAACCCTAAACCCTAAACCCTAAACCCTAAACCCTAAACCCTAAACCCTAAACCCTAAACCCTAAACCCTAAACCCTAAACCCTAAACCCTAAACCCTAAACCCTAAACCCTAAACCCTAAACCCTAAACCCTAAACCCTAAACCCTAAACCCTAAACCCTAAACCCTAAACCCTAAACCCTAAACCCTAAACCCTAAACCCTAAACCCTAAACCCTAAACCCTAAACCCTAAACCCTAAACCCTAAACCCTAAACCCTAAACCCTAAACCCTAAACCCTAAACCCTAAACCCTAAACCCTAAACCCTAAACCCTAAACCCTAAACCCTAAACCCTAAACCCTAAACCCTAAACCCTAAACCCTAAACCCTAAACCCTAAACCCTAAACCCTAAACCCTAAACCCTAAACCCTAAACCCTAAACCCTAAACCCTAAACCCTAAACCCTAAACCCTAAACCCTAAACCCTAAACCCTAAACCCTAAACCCTAAACCCTAAACCCTAAACCCTAAACCCTAAACCCTAAACCCTAAACCCTAAACCCTAAACCCTAAACCCTAAACCCTAAACCCTAAACCCTAAACCCTAAACCCTAAACCCTAAACCCTAAACCCTAAACCCTAAACCCTAAACCCTAAACCCTAAACCCTAAACCCTAAACCCTAAACCCTAAACCCTAAACCCTAAACCCTAAACCCTAAACCCTAAACCCTAAACCCTAAACCCTAAACCCTAAACCCTAAACCCTAAACCCTAAACCCTAAACCCTAAACCCTAAACCCTAAACCCTAAACCCTAAACCCTAAACCCTAAACCCTAAACCCTAAACCCTAAACCCTAAACCCTAAACCCTAAACCCTAAACCCTAAACCCTAAACCCTAAACCCTAAACCCTAAACCCTAAACCCTAAACCCTAAACCCTAAACCCTAAACCCTAAACCCTAAACCCTAAACCCTAAACCCTAAACCCTAAACCCTAAACCCTAAACCCTAAACCCTAAACCCTAAACCCTAAACCCTAAACCCTAAACCCTAAACCCTAAACCCTAAACCCTAAACCCTAAACCCTAAACCCTAAACCCTAAACCCTAAACCCTAAACCCTAAACCCTAAACCCTAAACCCTAAACCCTAAACCCTAAACCCTAAACCCTAAACCCTAAACCCTAAACCCTAAACCCTAAACCCTAAACCCTAAACCCTAAACCCTAAACCCTAAACCCTAAACCCTAAACCCTAAACCCTAAACCCTAAACCCTAAACCCTAAACCCTAAACCCTAAACCCTAAACCCTAAACCCTAAACCCTAAACCCTAAACCCTAAACCCTAAACCCTAAACCCTAAACCCTAAACCCTAAACCCTAAACCCTAAACCCTAAACCCTAAACCCTAAACCCTAAACCCTAAACCCTAAACCCTAAACCCTAAACCCTAAACCCTAAACCCTAAACCCTAAACCCTAAACCCTAAACCCTAAACCCTAAACCCTAAACCCTAAACCCTAAACCCTAAACCCTAAACCCTAAACCCTAAACCCTAAACCCTAAACCCTAAACCCTAAACCCTAAACCCTAAACCCTAAACCCTAAACCCTAAACCCTAAACCCTAAACCCTAAACCCTAAACCCTAAACCCTAAACCCTAAACCCTAAACCCTAAACCCTAAACCCTAAACCCTAAACCCTAAACCCTAAACCCTAAACCCTAAACCCTAAACCCTAAACCCTAAACCCTAAACCCTAAACCCTAAACCCTAAACCCTAAACCCTAAACCCTAAACCCTAAACCCTAAACCCTAAACCCTAAACCCTAAACCCTAAACCCTAAACCCTAAACCCTAAACCCTAAACCCTAAACCCTAAACCCTAAACCCTAAACCCTAAACCCTAAACCCTAAACCCTAAACCCTAAACCCTAAACCCTAAACCCTAAACCCTAAACCCTAAACCCTAAACCCTAAACCCTAAACCCTAAACCCTAAACCCTAAACCCTAAACCCTAAACCCTAAACCCTAAACCCTAAACCCTAAACCCTAAACCCTAAACCCTAAACCCTAAACCCTAAACCCTAAACCCTAAACCCTAAACCCTAAACCCTAAACCCTAAACCCTAAACCCTAAACCCTAAACCCTAAACCCTAAACCCTAAACCCTAAACCCTAAACCCTAAACCCTAAACCCTAAACCCTAAACCCTAAACCCTAAACCCTAAACCCTAAACCCTAAACCCTAAACCCTAAACCCTAAACCCTAAACCCTAAACCCTAAACCCTAAACCCTAAACCCTAAACCCTAAACCCTAAACCCTAAACCCTAAACCCTAAACCCTAAACCCTAAACCCTAAACCCTAAACCCTAAACCCTAAACCCTAAACCCTAAACCCTAAACCCTAAACCCTAAACCCTAAACCCTAAACCCTAAACCCTAAACCCTAAACCCTAAACCCTAAACCCTAAACCCTAAACCCTAAACCCTAAACCCTAAACCCTAAACCCTAAACCCTAAACCCTAAACCCTAAACCCTAAACCCTAAACCCTAAACCCTAAACCCTAAACCCTAAACCCTAAACCCTAAACCCTAAACCCTAAACCCTAAACCCTAAACCCTAAACCCTAAACCCTAAACCCTAAACCCTAAACCCTAAACCCTAAACCCTAAACCCTAAACCCTAAACCCTAAACCCTAAACCCTAAACCCTAAACCCTAAACCCTAAACCCTAAACCCTAAACCCTAAACCCTAAACCCTAAACCCTAAACCCTAAACCCTAAACCCTAAACCCTAAACCCTAAACCCTAAACCCTAAACCCTAAACCCTAAACCCTAAACCCTAAACCCTAAACCCTAAACCCTAAACCCTAAACCCTAAACCCTAAACCCTAAACCCTAAACCCTAAACCCTAAACCCTAAACCCTAAACCCTAAACCCTAAACCCTAAACCCTAAACCCTAAACCCTAAACCCTAAACCCTAAACCCTAAACCCTAAACCCTAAACCCTAAACCCTAAACCCTAAACCCTAAACCCTAAACCCTAAACCCTAAACCCTAAACCCTAAACCCTAAACCCTAAACCCTAAACCCTAAACCCTAAACCCTAAACCCTAAACCCTAAACCCTAAACCCTAAACCCTAAACCCTAAACCCTAAACCCTAAACCCTAAACCCTAAACCCTAAACCCTAAACCCTAAACCCTAAACCCTAAACCCTAAACCCTAAACCCTAAACCCTAAACCCTAAACCCTAAACCCTAAACCCTAAACCCTAAACCCTAAACCCTAAACCCTAAACCCTAAACCCTAAACCCTAAACCCTAAACCCTAAACCCTAAACCCTAAACCCTAAACCCTAAACCCTAAACCCTAAACCCTAAACCCTAAACCCTAAACCCTAAACCCTAAACCCTAAACCCTAAACCCTAAACCCTAAACCCTAAACCCTAAACCCTAAACCCTAAACCCTAAACCCTAAACCCTAAACCCTAAACCCTAAACCCTAAACCCTAAACCCTAAACCCTAAACCCTAAACCCTAAACCCTAAACCCTAAACCCTAAACCCTAAACCCTAAACCCTAAACCCTAAACCCTAAACCCTAAACCCTAAACCCTAAACCCTAAACCCTAAACCCTAAACCCTAAACCCTAAACCCTAAACCCTAAACCCTAAACCCTAAACCCTAAACCCTAAACCCTAAACCCTAAACCCTAAACCCTAAACCCTAAACCCTAAACCCTAAACCCTAAACCCTAAACCCTAAACCCTAAACCCTAAACCCTAAACCCTAAACCCTAAACCCTAAACCCTAAACCCTAAACCCTAAACCCTAAACCCTAAACCCTAAACCCTAAACCCTAAACCCTAAACCCTAAACCCTAAACCCTAAACCCTAAACCCTAAACCCTAAACCCTAAACCCTAAACCCTAAACCCTAAACCCTAAACCCTAAACCCTAAACCCTAAACCCTAAACCCTAAACCCTAAACCCTAAACCCTAAACCCTAAACCCTAAACCCTAAACCCTAAACCCTAAACCCTAAACCCTAAACCCTAAACCCTAAACCCTAAACCCTAAACCCTAAACCCTAAACCCTAAACCCTAAACCCTAAACCCTAAACCCTAAACCCTAAACCCTAAACCCTAAACCCTAAACCCTAAACCCTAAACCCTAAACCCTAAACCCTAAACCCTAAACCCTAAACCCTAAACCCTAAACCCTAAACCCTAAACCCTAAACCCTAAACCCTAAACCCTAAACCCTAAACCCTAAACCCTAAACCCTAAACCCTAAACCCTAAACCCTAAACCCTAAACCCTAAACCCTAAACCCTAAACCCTAAACCCTAAACCCTAAACCCTAAACCCTAAACCCTAAACCCTAAACCCTAAACCCTAAACCCTAAACCCTAAACCCTAAACCCTAAACCCTAAACCCTAAACCCTAAACCCTAAACCCTAAACCCTAAACCCTAAACCCTAAACCCTAAACCCTAAACCCTAAACCCTAAACCCTAAACCCTAAACCCTAAACCCTAAACCCTAAACCCTAAACCCTAAACCCTAAACCCTAAACCCTAAACCCTAAACCCTAAACCCTAAACCCTAAACCCTAAACCCTAAACCCTAAACCCTAAACCCTAAACCCTAAACCCTAAACCCTAAACCCTAAACCCTAAACCCTAAACCCTAAACCCTAAACCCTAAACCCTAAACCCTAAACCCTAAACCCTAAACCCTAAACCCTAAACCCTAAACCCTAAACCCTAAACCCTAAACCCTAAACCCTAAACCCTAAACCCTAAACCCTAAACCCTAAACCCTAAACCCTAAACCCTAAACCCTAAACCCTAAACCCTAAACCCTAAACCCTAAACCCTAAACCCTAAACCCTAAACCCTAAACCCTAAACCCTAAACCCTAAACCCTAAACCCTAAACCCTAAACCCTAAACCCTAAACCCTAAACCCTAAACCCTAAACCCTAAACCCTAAACCCTAAACCCTAAACCCTAAACCCTAAACCCTAAACCCTAAACCCTAAACCCTAAACCCTAAACCCTAAACCCTAAACCCTAAACCCTAAACCCTAAACCCTAAACCCTAAACCCTAAACCCTAAACCCTAAACCCTAAACCCTAAACCCTAAACCCTAAACCCTAAACCCTAAACCCTAAACCCTAAACCCTAAACCCTAAACCCTAAACCCTAAACCCTAAACCCTAAACCCTAAACCCTAAACCCTAAACCCTAAACCCTAAACCCTAAACCCTAAACCCTAAACCCTAAACCCTAAACCCTAAACCCTAAACCCTAAACCCTAAACCCTAAACCCTAAACCCTAAACCCTAAACCCTAAACCCTAAACCCTAAACCCTAAACCCTAAACCCTAAACCCTAAACCCTAAACCCTAAACCCTAAACCCTAAACCCTAAACCCTAAACCCTAAACCCTAAACCCTAAACCCTAAACCCTAAACCCTAAACCCTAAACCCTAAACCCTAAACCCTAAACCCTAAACCCTAAACCCTAAACCCTAAACCCTAAACCCTAAACCCTAAACCCTAAACCCTAAACCCTAAACCCTAAACCCTAAACCCTAAACCCTAAACCCTAAACCCTAAACCCTAAACCCTAAACCCTAAACCCTAAACCCTAAACCCTAAACCCTAAACCCTAAACCCTAAACCCTAAACCCTAAACCCTAAACCCTAAACCCTAAACCCTAAACCCTAAACCCTAAACCCTAAACCCTAAACCCTAAACCCTAAACCCTAAACCCTAAACCCTAAACCCTAAACCCTAAACCCTAAACCCTAAACCCTAAACCCTAAACCCTAAACCCTAAACCCTAAACCCTAAACCCTAAACCCTAAACCCTAAACCCTAAACCCTAAACCCTAAACCCTAAACCCTAAACCCTAAACCCTAAACCCTAAACCCTAAACCCTAAACCCTAAACCCTAAACCCTAAACCCTAAACCCTAAACCCTAAACCCTAAACCCTAAACCCTAAACCCTAAACCCTAAACCCTAAACCCTAAACCCTAAACCCTAAACCCTAAACCCTAAACCCTAAACCCTAAACCCTAAACCCTAAACCCTAAACCCTAAACCCTAAACCCTAAACCCTAAACCCTAAACCCTAAACCCTAAACCCTAAACCCTAAACCCTAAACCCTAAACCCTAAACCCTAAACCCTAAACCCTAAACCCTAAACCCTAAACCCTAAACCCTAAACCCTAAACCCTAAACCCTAAACCCTAAACCCTAAACCCTAAACCCTAAACCCTAAACCCTAAACCCTAAACCCTAAACCCTAAACCCTAAACCCTAAACCCTAAACCCTAAACCCTAAACCCTAAACCCTAAACCCTAAACCCTAAACCCTAAACCCTAAACCCTAAACCCTAAACCCTAAACCCTAAACCCTAAACCCTAAACCCTAAACCCTAAACCCTAAACCCTAAACCCTAAACCCTAAACCCTAAACCCTAAACCCTAAACCCTAAACCCTAAACCCTAAACCCTAAACCCTAAACCCTAAACCCTAAACCCTAAACCCTAAACCCTAAACCCTAAACCCTAAACCCTAAACCCTAAACCCTAAACCCTAAACCCTAAACCCTAAACCCTAAACCCTAAACCCTAAACCCTAAACCCTAAACCCTAAACCCTAAACCCTAAACCCTAAACCCTAAACCCTAAACCCTAAACCCTAAACCCTAAACCCTAAACCCTAAACCCTAAACCCTAAACCCTAAACCCTAAACCCTAAACCCTAAACCCTAAACCCTAAACCCTAAACCCTAAACCCTAAACCCTAAACCCTAAACCCTAAACCCTAAACCCTAAACCCTAAACCCTAAACCCTAAACCCTAAACCCTAAACCCTAAACCCTAAACCCTAAACCCTAAACCCTAAACCCTAAACCCTAAACCCTAAACCCTAAACCCTAAACCCTAAACCCTAAACCCTAAACCCTAAACCCTAAACCCTAAACCCTAAACCCTAAACCCTAAACCCTAAACCCTAAACCCTAAACCCTAAACCCTAAACCCTAAACCCTAAACCCTAAACCCTAAACCCTAAACCCTAAACCCTAAACCCTAAACCCTAAACCCTAAACCCTAAACCCTAAACCCTAAACCCTAAACCCTAAACCCTAAACCCTAAACCCTAAACCCTAAACCCTAAACCCTAAACCCTAAACCCTAAACCCTAAACCCTAAACCCTAAACCCTAAACCCTAAACCCTAAACCCTAAACCCTAAACCCTAAACCCTAAACCCTAAACCCTAAACCCTAAACCCTAAACCCTAAACCCTAAACCCTAAACCCTAAACCCTAAACCCTAAACCCTAAACCCTAAACCCTAAACCCTAAACCCTAAACCCTAAACCCTAAACCCTAAACCCTAAACCCTAAACCCTAAACCCTAAACCCTAAACCCTAAACCCTAAACCCTAAACCCTAAACCCTAAACCCTAAACCCTAAACCCTAAACCCTAAACCCTAAACCCTAAACCCTAAACCCTAAACCCTAAACCCTAAACCCTAAACCCTAAACCCTAAACCCTAAACCCTAAACCCTAAACCCTAAACCCTAAACCCTAAACCCTAAACCCTAAACCCTAAACCCTAAACCCTAAACCCTAAACCCTAAACCCTAAACCCTAAACCCTAAACCCTAAACCCTAAACCCTAAACCCTAAACCCTAAACCCTAAACCCTAAACCCTAAACCCTAAACCCTAAACCCTAAACCCTAAACCCTAAACCCTAAACCCTAAACCCTAAACCCTAAACCCTAAACCCTAAACCCTAAACCCTAAACCCTAAACCCTAAACCCTAAACCCTAAACCCTAAACCCTAAACCCTAAACCCTAAACCCTAAACCCTAAACCCTAAACCCTAAACCCTAAACCCTAAACCCTAAACCCTAAACCCTAAACCCTAAACCCTAAACCCTAAACCCTAAACCCTAAACCCTAAACCCTAAACCCTAAACCCTAAACCCTAAACCCTAAACCCTAAACCCTAAACCCTAAACCCTAAACCCTAAACCCTAAACCCTAAACCCTAAACCCTAAACCCTAAACCCTAAACCCTAAACCCTAAACCCTAAACCCTAAACCCTAAACCCTAAACCCTAAACCCTAAACCCTAAACCCTAAACCCTAAACCCTAAACCCTAAACCCTAAACCCTAAACCCTAAACCCTAAACCCTAAACCCTAAACCCTAAACCCTAAACCCTAAACCCTAAACCCTAAACCCTAAACCCTAAACCCTAAACCCTAAACCCTAAACCCTAAACCCTAAACCCTAAACCCTAAACCCTAAACCCTAAACCCTAAACCCTAAACCCTAAACCCTAAACCCTAAACCCTAAACCCTAAACCCTAAACCCTAAACCCTAAACCCTAAACCCTAAACCCTAAACCCTAAACCCTAAACCCTAAACCCTAAACCCTAAACCCTAAACCCTAAACCCTAAACCCTAAACCCTAAACCCTAAACCCTAAACCCTAAACCCTAAACCCTAAACCCTAAACCCTAAACCCTAAACCCTAAACCCTAAACCCTAAACCCTAAACCCTAAACCCTAAACCCTAAACCCTAAACCCTAAACCCTAAACCCTAAACCCTAAACCCTAAACCCTAAACCCTAAACCCTAAACCCTAAACCCTAAACCCTAAACCCTAAACCCTAAACCCTAAACCCTAAACCCTAAACCCTAAACCCTAAACCCTAAACCCTAAACCCTAAACCCTAAACCCTAAACCCTAAACCCTAAACCCTAAACCCTAAACCCTAAACCCTAAACCCTAAACCCTAAACCCTAAACCCTAAACCCTAAACCCTAAACCCTAAACCCTAAACCCTAAACCCTAAACCCTAAACCCTAAACCCTAAACCCTAAACCCTAAACCCTAAACCCTAAACCCTAAACCCTAAACCCTAAACCCTAAACCCTAAACCCTAAACCCTAAACCCTAAACCCTAAACCCTAAACCCTAAACCCTAAACCCTAAACCCTAAACCCTAAACCCTAAACCCTAAACCCTAAACCCTAAACCCTAAACCCTAAACCCTAAACCCTAAACCCTAAACCCTAAACCCTAAACCCTAAACCCTAAACCCTAAACCCTAAACCCTAAACCCTAAACCCTAAACCCTAAACCCTAAACCCTAAACCCTAAACCCTAAACCCTAAACCCTAAACCCTAAACCCTAAACCCTAAACCCTAAACCCTAAACCCTAAACCCTAAACCCTAAACCCTAAACCCTAAACCCTAAACCCTAAACCCTAAACCCTAAACCCTAAACCCTAAACCCTAAACCCTAAACCCTAAACCCTAAACCCTAAACCCTAAACCCTAAACCCTAAACCCTAAACCCTAAACCCTAAACCCTAAACCCTAAACCCTAAACCCTAAACCCTAAACCCTAAACCCTAAACCCTAAACCCTAAACCCTAAACCCTAAACCCTAAACCCTAAACCCTAAACCCTAAACCCTAAACCCTAAACCCTAAACCCTAAACCCTAAACCCTAAACCCTAAACCCTAAACCCTAAACCCTAAACCCTAAACCCTAAACCCTAAACCCTAAACCCTAAACCCTAAACCCTAAACCCTAAACCCTAAACCCTAAACCCTAAACCCTAAACCCTAAACCCTAAACCCTAAACCCTAAACCCTAAACCCTAAACCCTAAACCCTAAACCCTAAACCCTAAACCCTAAACCCTAAACCCTAAACCCTAAACCCTAAACCCTAAACCCTAAACCCTAAACCCTAAACCCTAAACCCTAAACCCTAAACCCTAAACCCTAAACCCTAAACCCTAAACCCTAAACCCTAAACCCTAAACCCTAAACCCTAAACCCTAAACCCTAAACCCTAAACCCTAAACCCTAAACCCTAAACCCTAAACCCTAAACCCTAAACCCTAAACCCTAAACCCTAAACCCTAAACCCTAAACCCTAAACCCTAAACCCTAAACCCTAAACCCTAAACCCTAAACCCTAAACCCTAAACCCTAAACCCTAAACCCTAAACCCTAAACCCTAAACCCTAAACCCTAAACCCTAAACCCTAAACCCTAAACCCTAAACCCTAAACCCTAAACCCTAAACCCTAAACCCTAAACCCTAAACCCTAAACCCTAAACCCTAAACCCTAAACCCTAAACCCTAAACCCTAAACCCTAAACCCTAAACCCTAAACCCTAAACCCTAAACCCTAAACCCTAAACCCTAAACCCTAAACCCTAAACCCTAAACCCTAAACCCTAAACCCTAAACCCTAAACCCTAAACCCTAAACCCTAAACCCTAAACCCTAAACCCTAAACCCTAAACCCTAAACCCTAAACCCTAAACCCTAAACCCTAAACCCTAAACCCTAAACCCTAAACCCTAAACCCTAAACCCTAAACCCTAAACCCTAAACCCTAAACCCTAAACCCTAAACCCTAAACCCTAAACCCTAAACCCTAAACCCTAAACCCTAAACCCTAAACCCTAAACCCTAAACCCTAAACCCTAAACCCTAAACCCTAAACCCTAAACCCTAAACCCTAAACCCTAAACCCTAAACCCTAAACCCTAAACCCTAAACCCTAAACCCTAAACCCTAAACCCTAAACCCTAAACCCTAAACCCTAAACCCTAAACCCTAAACCCTAAACCCTAAACCCTAAACCCTAAACCCTAAACCCTAAACCCTAAACCCTAAACCCTAAACCCTAAACCCTAAACCCTAAACCCTAAACCCTAAACCCTAAACCCTAAACCCTAAACCCTAAACCCTAAACCCTAAACCCTAAACCCTAAACCCTAAACCCTAAACCCTAAACCCTAAACCCTAAACCCTAAACCCTAAACCCTAAACCCTAAACCCTAAACCCTAAACCCTAAACCCTAAACCCTAAACCCTAAACCCTAAACCCTAAACCCTAAACCCTAAACCCTAAACCCTAAACCCTAAACCCTAAACCCTAAACCCTAAACCCTAAACCCTAAACCCTAAACCCTAAACCCTAAACCCTAAACCCTAAACCCTAAACCCTAAACCCTAAACCCTAAACCCTAAACCCTAAACCCTAAACCCTAAACCCTAAACCCTAAACCCTAAACCCTAAACCCTAAACCCTAAACCCTAAACCCTAAACCCTAAACCCTAAACCCTAAACCCTAAACCCTAAACCCTAAACCCTAAACCCTAAACCCTAAACCCTAAACCCTAAACCCTAAACCCTAAACCCTAAACCCTAAACCCTAAACCCTAAACCCTAAACCCTAAACCCTAAACCCTAAACCCTAAACCCTAAACCCTAAACCCTAAACCCTAAACCCTAAACCCTAAACCCTAAACCCTAAACCCTAAACCCTAAACCCTAAACCCTAAACCCTAAACCCTAAACCCTAAACCCTAAACCCTAAACCCTAAACCCTAAACCCTAAACCCTAAACCCTAAACCCTAAACCCTAAACCCTAAACCCTAAACCCTAAACCCTAAACCCTAAACCCTAAACCCTAAACCCTAAACCCTAAACCCTAAACCCTAAACCCTAAACCCTAAACCCTAAACCCTAAACCCTAAACCCTAAACCCTAAACCCTAAACCCTAAACCCTAAACCCTAAACCCTAAACCCTAAACCCTAAACCCTAAACCCTAAACCCTAAACCCTAAACCCTAAACCCTAAACCCTAAACCCTAAACCCTAAACCCTAAACCCTAAACCCTAAACCCTAAACCCTAAACCCTAAACCCTAAACCCTAAACCCTAAACCCTAAACCCTAAACCCTAAACCCTAAACCCTAAACCCTAAACCCTAAACCCTAAACCCTAAACCCTAAACCCTAAACCCTAAACCCTAAACCCTAAACCCTAAACCCTAAACCCTAAACCCTAAACCCTAAACCCTAAACCCTAAACCCTAAACCCTAAACCCTAAACCCTAAACCCTAAACCCTAAACCCTAAACCCTAAACCCTAAACCCTAAACCCTAAACCCTAAACCCTAAACCCTAAACCCTAAACCCTAAACCCTAAACCCTAAACCCTAAACCCTAAACCCTAAACCCTAAACCCTAAACCCTAAACCCTAAACCCTAAACCCTAAACCCTAAACCCTAAACCCTAAACCCTAAACCCTAAACCCTAAACCCTAAACCCTAAACCCTAAACCCTAAACCCTAAACCCTAAACCCTAAACCCTAAACCCTAAACCCTAAACCCTAAACCCTAAACCCTAAACCCTAAACCCTAAACCCTAAACCCTAAACCCTAAACCCTAAACCCTAAACCCTAAACCCTAAACCCTAAACCCTAAACCCTAAACCCTAAACCCTAAACCCTAAACCCTAAACCCTAAACCCTAAACCCTAAACCCTAAACCCTAAACCCTAAACCCTAAACCCTAAACCCTAAACCCTAAACCCTAAACCCTAAACCCTAAACCCTAAACCCTAAACCCTAAACCCTAAACCCTAAACCCTAAACCCTAAACCCTAAACCCTAAACCCTAAACCCTAAACCCTAAACCCTAAACCCTAAACCCTAAACCCTAAACCCTAAACCCTAAACCCTAAACCCTAAACCCTAAACCCTAAACCCTAAACCCTAAACCCTAAACCCTAAACCCTAAACCCTAAACCCTAAACCCTAAACCCTAAACCCTAAACCCTAAACCCTAAACCCTAAACCCTAAACCCTAAACCCTAAACCCTAAACCCTAAACCCTAAACCCTAAACCCTAAACCCTAAACCCTAAACCCTAAACCCTAAACCCTAAACCCTAAACCCTAAACCCTAAACCCTAAACCCTAAACCCTAAACCCTAAACCCTAAACCCTAAACCCTAAACCCTAAACCCTAAACCCTAAACCCTAAACCCTAAACCCTAAACCCTAAACCCTAAACCCTAAACCCTAAACCCTAAACCCTAAACCCTAAACCCTAAACCCTAAACCCTAAACCCTAAACCCTAAACCCTAAACCCTAAACCCTAAACCCTAAACCCTAAACCCTAAACCCTAAACCCTAAACCCTAAACCCTAAACCCTAAACCCTAAACCCTAAACCCTAAACCCTAAACCCTAAACCCTAAACCCTAAACCCTAAACCCTAAACCCTAAACCCTAAACCCTAAACCCTAAACCCTAAACCCTAAACCCTAAACCCTAAACCCTAAACCCTAAACCCTAAACCCTAAACCCTAAACCCTAAACCCTAAACCCTAAACCCTAAACCCTAAACCCTAAACCCTAAACCCTAAACCCTAAACCCTAAACCCTAAACCCTAAACCCTAAACCCTAAACCCTAAACCCTAAACCCTAAACCCTAAACCCTAAACCCTAAACCCTAAACCCTAAACCCTAAACCCTAAACCCTAAACCCTAAACCCTAAACCCTAAACCCTAAACCCTAAACCCTAAACCCTAAACCCTAAACCCTAAACCCTAAACCCTAAACCCTAAACCCTAAACCCTAAACCCTAAACCCTAAACCCTAAACCCTAAACCCTAAACCCTAAACCCTAAACCCTAAACCCTAAACCCTAAACCCTAAACCCTAAACCCTAAACCCTAAACCCTAAACCCTAAACCCTAAACCCTAAACCCTAAACCCTAAACCCTAAACCCTAAACCCTAAACCCTAAACCCTAAACCCTAAACCCTAAACCCTAAACCCTAAACCCTAAACCCTAAACCCTAAACCCTAAACCCTAAACCCTAAACCCTAAACCCTAAACCCTAAACCCTAAACCCTAAACCCTAAACCCTAAACCCTAAACCCTAAACCCTAAACCCTAAACCCTAAACCCTAAACCCTAAACCCTAAACCCTAAACCCTAAACCCTAAACCCTAAACCCTAAACCCTAAACCCTAAACCCTAAACCCTAAACCCTAAACCCTAAACCCTAAACCCTAAACCCTAAACCCTAAACCCTAAACCCTAAACCCTAAACCCTAAACCCTAAACCCTAAACCCTAAACCCTAAACCCTAAACCCTAAACCCTAAACCCTAAACCCTAAACCCTAAACCCTAAACCCTAAACCCTAAACCCTAAACCCTAAACCCTAAACCCTAAACCCTAAACCCTAAACCCTAAACCCTAAACCCTAAACCCTAAACCCTAAACCCTAAACCCTAAACCCTAAACCCTAAACCCTAAACCCTAAACCCTAAACCCTAAACCCTAAACCCTAAACCCTAAACCCTAAACCCTAAACCCTAAACCCTAAACCCTAAACCCTAAACCCTAAACCCTAAACCCTAAACCCTAAACCCTAAACCCTAAACCCTAAACCCTAAACCCTAAACCCTAAACCCTAAACCCTAAACCCTAAACCCTAAACCCTAAACCCTAAACCCTAAACCCTAAACCCTAAACCCTAAACCCTAAACCCTAAACCCTAAACCCTAAACCCTAAACCCTAAACCCTAAACCCTAAACCCTAAACCCTAAACCCTAAACCCTAAACCCTAAACCCTAAACCCTAAACCCTAAACCCTAAACCCTAAACCCTAAACCCTAAACCCTAAACCCTAAACCCTAAACCCTAAACCCTAAACCCTAAACCCTAAACCCTAAACCCTAAACCCTAAACCCTAAACCCTAAACCCTAAACCCTAAACCCTAAACCCTAAACCCTAAACCCTAAACCCTAAACCCTAAACCCTAAACCCTAAACCCTAAACCCTAAACCCTAAACCCTAAACCCTAAACCCTAAACCCTAAACCCTAAACCCTAAACCCTAAACCCTAAACCCTAAACCCTAAACCCTAAACCCTAAACCCTAAACCCTAAACCCTAAACCCTAAACCCTAAACCCTAAACCCTAAACCCTAAACCCTAAACCCTAAACCCTAAACCCTAAACCCTAAACCCTAAACCCTAAACCCTAAACCCTAAACCCTAAACCCTAAACCCTAAACCCTAAACCCTAAACCCTAAACCCTAAACCCTAAACCCTAAACCCTAAACCCTAAACCCTAAACCCTAAACCCTAAACCCTAAACCCTAAACCCTAAACCCTAAACCCTAAACCCTAAACCCTAAACCCTAAACCCTAAACCCTAAACCCTAAACCCTAAACCCTAAACCCTAAACCCTAAACCCTAAACCCTAAACCCTAAACCCTAAACCCTAAACCCTAAACCCTAAACCCTAAACCCTAAACCCTAAACCCTAAACCCTAAACCCTAAACCCTAAACCCTAAACCCTAAACCCTAAACCCTAAACCCTAAACCCTAAACCCTAAACCCTAAACCCTAAACCCTAAACCCTAAACCCTAAACCCTAAACCCTAAACCCTAAACCCTAAACCCTAAACCCTAAACCCTAAACCCTAAACCCTAAACCCTAAACCCTAAACCCTAAACCCTAAACCCTAAACCCTAAACCCTAAACCCTAAACCCTAAACCCTAAACCCTAAACCCTAAACCCTAAACCCTAAACCCTAAACCCTAAACCCTAAACCCTAAACCCTAAACCCTAAACCCTAAACCCTAAACCCTAAACCCTAAACCCTAAACCCTAAACCCTAAACCCTAAACCCTAAACCCTAAACCCTAAACCCTAAACCCTAAACCCTAAACCCTAAACCCTAAACCCTAAACCCTAAACCCTAAACCCTAAACCCTAAACCCTAAACCCTAAACCCTAAACCCTAAACCCTAAACCCTAAACCCTAAACCCTAAACCCTAAACCCTAAACCCTAAACCCTAAACCCTAAACCCTAAACCCTAAACCCTAAACCCTAAACCCTAAACCCTAAACCCTAAACCCTAAACCCTAAACCCTAAACCCTAAACCCTAAACCCTAAACCCTAAACCCTAAACCCTAAACCCTAAACCCTAAACCCTAAACCCTAAACCCTAAACCCTAAACCCTAAACCCTAAACCCTAAACCCTAAACCCTAAACCCTAAACCCTAAACCCTAAACCCTAAACCCTAAACCCTAAACCCTAAACCCTAAACCCTAAACCCTAAACCCTAAACCCTAAACCCTAAACCCTAAACCCTAAACCCTAAACCCTAAACCCTAAACCCTAAACCCTAAACCCTAAACCCTAAACCCTAAACCCTAAACCCTAAACCCTAAACCCTAAACCCTAAACCCTAAACCCTAAACCCTAAACCCTAAACCCTAAACCCTAAACCCTAAACCCTAAACCCTAAACCCTAAACCCTAAACCCTAAACCCTAAACCCTAAACCCTAAACCCTAAACCCTAAACCCTAAACCCTAAACCCTAAACCCTAAACCCTAAACCCTAAACCCTAAACCCTAAACCCTAAACCCTAAACCCTAAACCCTAAACCCTAAACCCTAAACCCTAAACCCTAAACCCTAAACCCTAAACCCTAAACCCTAAACCCTAAACCCTAAACCCTAAACCCTAAACCCTAAACCCTAAACCCTAAACCCTAAACCCTAAACCCTAAACCCTAAACCCTAAACCCTAAACCCTAAACCCTAAACCCTAAACCCTAAACCCTAAACCCTAAACCCTAAACCCTAAACCCTAAACCCTAAACCCTAAACCCTAAACCCTAAACCCTAAACCCTAAACCCTAAACCCTAAACCCTAAACCCTAAACCCTAAACCCTAAACCCTAAACCCTAAACCCTAAACCCTAAACCCTAAACCCTAAACCCTAAACCCTAAACCCTAAACCCTAAACCCTAAACCCTAAACCCTAAACCCTAAACCCTAAACCCTAAACCCTAAACCCTAAACCCTAAACCCTAAACCCTAAACCCTAAACCCTAAACCCTAAACCCTAAACCCTAAACCCTAAACCCTAAACCCTAAACCCTAAACCCTAAACCCTAAACCCTAAACCCTAAACCCTAAACCCTAAACCCTAAACCCTAAACCCTAAACCCTAAACCCTAAACCCTAAACCCTAAACCCTAAACCCTAAACCCTAAACCCTAAACCCTAAACCCTAAACCCTAAACCCTAAACCCTAAACCCTAAACCCTAAACCCTAAACCCTAAACCCTAAACCCTAAACCCTAAACCCTAAACCCTAAACCCTAAACCCTAAACCCTAAACCCTAAACCCTAAACCCTAAACCCTAAACCCTAAACCCTAAACCCTAAACCCTAAACCCTAAACCCTAAACCCTAAACCCTAAACCCTAAACCCTAAACCCTAAACCCTAAACCCTAAACCCTAAACCCTAAACCCTAAACCCTAAACCCTAAACCCTAAACCCTAAACCCTAAACCCTAAACCCTAAACCCTAAACCCTAAACCCTAAACCCTAAACCCTAAACCCTAAACCCTAAACCCTAAACCCTAAACCCTAAACCCTAAACCCTAAACCCTAAACCCTAAACCCTAAACCCTAAACCCTAAACCCTAAACCCTAAACCCTAAACCCTAAACCCTAAACCCTAAACCCTAAACCCTAAACCCTAAACCCTAAACCCTAAACCCTAAACCCTAAACCCTAAACCCTAAACCCTAAACCCTAAACCCTAAACCCTAAACCCTAAACCCTAAACCCTAAACCCTAAACCCTAAACCCTAAACCCTAAACCCTAAACCCTAAACCCTAAACCCTAAACCCTAAACCCTAAACCCTAAACCCTAAACCCTAAACCCTAAACCCTAAACCCTAAACCCTAAACCCTAAACCCTAAACCCTAAACCCTAAACCCTAAACCCTAAACCCTAAACCCTAAACCCTAAACCCTAAACCCTAAACCCTAAACCCTAAACCCTAAACCCTAAACCCTAAACCCTAAACCCTAAACCCTAAACCCTAAACCCTAAACCCTAAACCCTAAACCCTAAACCCTAAACCCTAAACCCTAAACCCTAAACCCTAAACCCTAAACCCTAAACCCTAAACCCTAAACCCTAAACCCTAAACCCTAAACCCTAAACCCTAAACCCTAAACCCTAAACCCTAAACCCTAAACCCTAAACCCTAAACCCTAAACCCTAAACCCTAAACCCTAAACCCTAAACCCTAAACCCTAAACCCTAAACCCTAAACCCCAAACCCCAAACCCCAAACCCCAAACCCCAAACCCCAAACCCCAAACCCCAAACCCCAAACCCCAAACCCCAAACCCCAAACCCCAAACCCCAAACCCCAAACCCCAAACCCCAAACCCCAAACCCCAAACCCCAAACCCCAAACCCCAAACCCCAAACCCCAAACCCCAAACCCCAAACCCCAAACCCCAAACCCCAAACCCCAAACCCCAAACCCCAAACCCCAAACCCCAAACCCCAAACCCCAAACCCCAAACCCCAAACCCTAAAACCCTAAAACCCCAAACCCTAAACCCTAAACCCTAAACCCTAAACCCTAAACCCGATCCACACACCATTTGAAAAACCCACTCAAAAAAATCTGGAACGCGCTGCACACGCGCCCGATAGGGCGATTTTTACGACTTTGGCGCCCCACGCGCCACCCGACTTCAGATCATCGCCGGACCAACCGGAAATGGCAGATCCCCCTCCTCCTAATATCCTCACCGAACAGAATTCACAAACAACAAATGAGGTGACCACAGTATTGAATCAAAGTGTGGAGGTCACCCCCGTTGAACTAACGCGCCTAAGGGAAATCATTTCCCTTTTCGAATCTGGATTGATTCGAACTACCGCACCAATTGGAAATGATTCAGCTCAGTTTAATCCTACTTCTCACCAAAAATCAACAGATTTCACCTTTCCAATTGAGAAATCCACGAAAATCCAAGTTATGGGAATCGCCGCCGAATCGCCATTACGTCGCCTTCGAGTTTCATCCAGTTCCGGCAATTCAAATCCAGTTTCGACCAATGGGGTTTCTTTCCCATCTGAAGAGGCACCTACTCGACAAAAATTAGCTCAATTGATTGGCAAATCCGGCTCCGATCAAATTCAGGCCACTGAAGGCAGAGCTCCGATCACTGGTTCAGGTCAAACTGAACGATATACTGGAAAGGATGATGAGGTGCACTTCCTGGATCCAAAAGCTTTAACTGCTATGGATGCATCACAATTTCCTTCAGGATTCAAGGGCTCCAAGGCTCAGCTCATTGAAGACCAGCCTGAGACCAACTTGAAAGAACAAACTCAGCAGCAGTCGACCCAAGAGCACTCAGGCAAATCATTAAGGCAGGTAATTCAGCTTGATTCTTTATCCCCTGATATGATCATGTGTGAGAATAGCCCAAAACCCCCTGTTAACCCCCCAGTTGATCATAATCCTGTTGCAAATGAGACCACAGAGCACAAGGGAACCCACCAAGTTAATGGAACTTTGTTGAACCAAAGACATCACAATCAAACTTCTAATCCAGAATTTGACTTTCAAAAGAGAGACTCTGGTGCTCTTTTATCAAATAGTGCTTCTGCTTCTGTTATACCTAAGTCTGGTCCTAATAGCAGCAGTCTAGGGATGATACTTGAGGAAAATAGTAAGAGCAATGAGCAACAAAACTTGAGAAGGGACCCTAACCCAACTAATGAGGCCAATAGCAAGCTGAGACTAACTCCTAAACAAGGGGAAGGGAATTTAGGTAAGAAAGAGGATCAAATGAGAATTGACATGACTTCAGGTCCCTCTAATGGACCCCAAGTGAATTCAGGGGAATCAAACATGGATCAGAGTCAGTTTCCACCTTTGCCTGGAAAAAAAGGAAACCAAGTCAAACACCAAACAAATCAGATCTCACCCTTTACTAAGAACACAGGTTGGACCCCTCTTAAACACCCAATTTTTGATCCTAATGCAGGCCCTCAGCCCCCCTCTATTGTCCCTACCTATACTGCCAAACTCAAAGCTCTCACACTAGAAGAACCTGCCATTGATCTAGTCCCACCCAAGATCACTACCAAACAGGGATTCCCTGCAGTCCTCTTCAACAGGAATGACTATTTGGACAAACTGGCAGCAAAATGCAAGTACACATTAATTGGCAAGTTCCAGTCTACTATGCCAAAAATGGATATCATCAGGAGAAGCCTAACATCCCAATTACAGATCACTGGATCCTGCAAGGTCACTCACTACAATGCCACTCATGTGTATATTGACCTTGACAATGAAATTGATCATGCCACAGTATGGGATAAGAAGAAGATATACATTCAGGGAAGGCAAATGAGACTCATCATTTGGACTCCAACCTTCAGGCCAGACCAGGAAACACCTATTGCTCCAGTATGGGTCAATCTGCCACATCTGCCATGGCATTGTTACAAGCTTGAGGTGGTTAGCAAATTGCTTGAACCAGTTGGGAGGGTTCTCTTTTTTGATGCTGCTTCAGTTCAGAAGACCAGAGGGAGTATGGCCAAGGTTAAAGTGGAGATTGATGTCACTAAGCCTAGGCCTCCACATATCTGGATGGGATATCCCCAGGAAGACAATGATGTTTTTGGAGAAGGCAGATGGCAAATACTCCAATTTGAAGAGGTCCCTGAATATTGCAACTATTGTAAACATCAAGGCCATTCAGAAGGGGTGTGCAGAATTAAGTTGAAGGATGGTGAATATGCAAATGCTCAGATCCAAGCTACTAACAACATGCAGAACCAGGTTTCTACTAGTGGGGCTAAGGCAGACCAGAGACAGCACAATGAGCAGCAGATCATACAGCAACCTAATGGTTTCAAAGTTCAATTTAGCAAGCAGGCAAAAGGAGGACAACAAGAAGAAGAATGGCAAGTTCAGAGGAAAAAGAACTTCAAAAACTCAGGCAGAAATCAAAAGCAGACCCAGCAACAGAACATCTTTGCACCACTGGAACAAGTAACAGAACAGGAAGACATTAATAGGCCTTCCTCCAGCAAACAGCAAAAAGCACCTCATGAGGGTACTCAGGAAAGCATGCAGCAAAGACACAAGGTAGACAAAGCACAGAGAACAGGTATGCCTCTTCCAAGTAATTACATCCCTTTTACTTGGACAAGAGAGGAAGCACCTCCTGTAGATAGAACACAGGGGGGGAAGGTGGGAACTGAAGAAGAGCTGAATGAAGAGTATGCCCTTCATAGTAAGCATGGTGAAGCTTCTATGAAGGGAAAGGTTGGAACAAGCAGACAACCAGAAGAGCAAGGTCATCAACCTGAAGCAGAGGACAGAGTTGGAGTGAGTTTAGATGTAGAACAGCTGATTGACAGTTCAGACAATGTAGAAGACACACCTCTGGTTAGGAAGAGCAAGGGCAAAGATGTGGCTGTTGATCAGGAACCAACCCCTAAATCAAAAAAGCCCAAAAAAGCCAAAAAATCAAGTCAGAAAAGAAAAAATACCCCCAAAAAAACAAGCATTCAAAAATCCCAAGAGCAATCACCTTACCCCCATTCCAAAAATATGATCTCCATAGAACCACTCTGTGAGCAACCTTTACAGACACAGATTAACACACCAGATGAGAATGATCAGGAAAGTTCAGAAGAGGAAGATGACTTAGATGATTTAGGTCTCAGAGCCTTTCACAACTCAATCCTGAGAGCAGAAGAACATAAACAATGTGTCATCAATAGTCAGGTTCTGGAATTCAGTCAGGGAAACACCCAGGAGGATGACTATAGAGTCATACAATCAGAGGATGAAAAAGCAGTCACTAATCTGTCTGAAACAGAAGAAGAAGAAGAAGAGCAAGTTAATCATCTTATACAAGCATTTGGTCCTCAACAGGAAGGCATGAACCAATTAAACACAGGAGATGTGCAGGAACTCATTGATCAACAAGGATTATCTCCTAGACAGAACTATCAAATTTCCCCTAGAGTCACTAGGAGGAAATCCAAGCCAGACCAACTCCAAGCCCTCCCATGATTAATGCACTGATATGGAACACTAGGGGAATTAGAACCCTAGGGGCTATTGATAGGATCAAAACTCTTAAAAAACTCCATAGACTCTCTTTCATAGCAGTCTTGGAACCCTTTCTTGATAATAGTCATCTTCAGAACTTCAAAATGTTGACTGGAATGAATGAAGCCTGGGCAAATTCAAACAGCAAGATTTGGTTGTTTTGGGACAATGACTTCACAGTTAAAATTATCTCATCAGATGAGCAACAAGTCACAATTGAAATCCAGCATGTTGAGTTTGGAGAAGTGTGCTGGATAACTTCAGTTTATGCTAAATGCAAACCTCAGCTCAGGCTTCCATTGTGGGATCAATTGAGAAGCTTGAGTGATGAAACAAAGCCATGGTGTATAGCAGGGGATTTCAATGTCATAGCCTCGATTGAAGAGAAATTAGGAGGACTACCATACCAGATTCAGAAGAGTTTTGAATTCTTGCAGGTTATAGAAGAATGTCACTTAACAGACCTTGGATACTCAGGTGCTAAGTATACCTGGTCAAATGGGAGGTGCATGGAAAAAAGGGTATGGAAAAGGTTAGATAGAGTTTTTGTCAATGATGCATGGCTTGACAAATGCCCTCTAACCACAGTGGCTAACCTGTCATCAGTGGGATCAGACCACTGCCCAATGCTCATTACTATGAAGGCAAGGGAGGACAACAAGACAAGGTATTTTAAATTCCTAGACTGTTGGATTACACACCCTGAGTTCCTCTCAGTAGTCCAGCAGGCTTGGGATATTCAAGTCAGAGGCAACCCTTTTTGGATTGTACAGCAAAAGATCAAAAACTTGACCACCAATTTGAGCAAATGGTCAAGAGAGCAATTTGGAGATATTCATCAGAAGGCCAGAGACTTTGAGGATCAACTGGAAAAAGCTGAGCAACAGCTAATGGAAGATAACTCAGAAAGCTCCAGGGCTCTCTTTCATAGGGTGAAGGCAGAGTATATTAAATACATGAAGTTGGAACAATCTGTGCTAAAGCAAAAAGCACATCTTCAATGGTTTAGAGAAGGAGATGCTAATACCAAATACTTTCACAGTATCATGAGGGGAAGAAGGAGGAGGTTGTTCCTTCACAAGATCAGAAATGAAAATAATGAGTGGGTGGAAGGAGATGAAGCCATTGCCTCGGAAGCATGTAGATTCTATGAGAAATTGTTCTCAAAAGGCAATGAATCCTTTATTGAGGAAGATCTGGAATGCATACCCAATTGTGTATCAGAGGCAGATAATGAACTTCTCACCAGGATGCCAGAAGCTGAAGAAGTTAGAGAAATTGTCCAGTCCATGAATCCTCACAGTGCTGCAGGCCCAGATGGGCTAAATGGCACCTTTTTTCAAAATTGCTGGGAAGTGATCAAGAAGGACATTGTGCAGATGGTTCAATTCTTCTTTTGTGGTGGTAAGATTCCAAAATTTTTCACCCACGCATGTTTGGTCCTGTTGCCAAAAGTACAGTTCCCAACAAAACTGTCAGAGCTGAGGCCAATAAGCCTCAGCAACTTCACCAGCAAGATAATCTCTAAACTGATGTGTAGAAGGCTGGCAGATATTCTCCCTAGGATTATCTCTAGTAACCAGTCTGGTTTTATAAAGGGAAGGTCCATTTCTGAAAATATCATGCTAGCACAGGAGATCATTGCAGACATAAAGAAGCCTAACATTGGAGGCAATGTAGCCATAAAACTGGATATGGCAAAGGCTTATGATAGGGTATCCTGGTCCTTTATCTGCTGTGTTCTCAGGAGAATGGGCTTTAGTGAGATGTTTGTGGATATGGTGTTCAGAACTCTAGACAACAACTGCTACTCAGTCATCATCAATGGCACTAGGCATGGCTTCTTTAGTTCTACAAGAGGACTCAAGCAGGGTGACCCTTTGGCTCCTGCCCTCTTTGTTCTAGGAGCTGAATTTCTGTCCAGAAAGCTGAATGAACTTCATAATGATCAAGATTATAGAAGCTTCTACATGGAGAAGAATGGACCCAGAATTAATCATCTTGCTTTTGCAGATGATATCATTATATTCACCTCAGGAAGAAGACAGACCCTCAAGAAGCTGATGGTAACACTGGAGGCCTATGAAAGCAAAACAGGGCAATTGATCAACAAGGAGAAGAGCTTCTTTCTCACATCTCCCCATGCCTTCCAAGCTACTATAGACAGGATTGAAGAAGTCACTTGTTTTTCTCACAAGCAAGGCCCAGTTAATTACCTAGGGTGCCCTCTATACATAGGAAGGAAGAGGATTCATTACTTCTCTCCTGTTGTAGAAAAGGTTGTTCATAGAATTAATGGGTGGCAGGGTAAGCTCCTAAGTCCAGGGGGTAGGGCAATTCTGATCAGGTATGTATTGCAATCACTTCCAGTTCATCTCATGTCTGCCAATTCACCTCCTAAAACATCCTTGAGACATATAAAAAAATATATGGCTGACTTCTTTTGGGGGATGAAAGAAGAGAAATCAAAGTACCATTGGGCATCATGGAATTCTTTAACTGCTCCAACTTCTGAAGGGGGTTTAGGATTTAGGAGGTTTGAAGACATTTGCAAAACAATGGAGTATAAACAATGGTGGATCTTGAGGACTAAAGACACTCTGTGGGGGCAATTTGTAAGGGCTAAATACACTCAAAGATCACACATCATGTCAAAAAAGTGGGATACAGGGCAATCACAGGCCTGGAAAAGACTCATGACAAACAAGAAGGAGGCAGACAAAATGATTACATGGAGACTCTTCTCAGGCTCATCAAGTTTTTGGTGGGACAATTGGCTTGGATCTGGATGCCTTGCTTTGGAGGTGGCCCCAGGAAGAAGATTTGGTAAGGTCAGAGTGAGCAGCTTCTGGACTGAGGGGAAGTGGGACAGAAGCAAATTACCAACTGAGATTGCACCAGGTATCATTACCAGAATTCTCCAAACTGAAATATACTATGACTCAGGTAAGCTGGACCAGCCAATCTGGACATTGAATACCGAAGGAGACTTCACATGCAAATCAGCATGGCAAGTCATAAGGGAAGCCAAACACTCTACCTTTATTGACATTCAAACATGGAACAAAAGAACAACTTTCAATAGCTCCTTCCTTCTCTGGAAAGCTCTCAGGAAGAAGTTACCTACTGATGATAGAGTTGCCAGGTTTGGCCATGTAATAGTATCCTCGTGTGTATGCTGCATACATCCCTCAAGTGAGACTGCTGATCATATCTTCAACAGTGGGGCTCTTGCTATTAGGATATGGGAGTACTTTGATAACATTCTTGGGTTTGCCATTCACCATCCCCAGAACTTAAGAGCAAGATTGATGAATTGGTGGTTGAGGCCAACAAAGAATGAAGCTCACAAGACTATTGTTCAGTGCTTACCTATTCTAATCACATGGCATCTCTGGAAGAATAGGTGCAGCAAAAAGTATGGAAATAAGTCATCCTCCATGATTAGAACTATCCACAATATAACAGAGAACATGAGGCTCATTGTCTTTAACTCATTTCCAGAAATCCAGTGGGCTCAGTCCTTTCCTGATATTGTGGGTTGTGCAGAACAGCTCAAACAGGTCAAAACTGTTATTGTAGTGAGATGGGGCACACCTCCAGTTGGCTATGTCAAGCTCAACACAGATGGTAGTGCACTGTCTAACCCAGGTAAAGCAGGAGCAGGGGGGATCATTAGGGATGAGTTAGGTTCCTTTTTGGCTGCCTTTTCTTCCCCTCTTGGCCACAACTCTAACAATTATGCAGAAGCCCAAGGTATTCTCCAAGGCCTGAAGTTGTGTTTGCAGCTTAGCCTGAGGAAAGTCCTCATAGAAACTGACTCCCAGCTTATGGTTCATTGGCTTGAGCAAAAGTCAGCACCTCCATGGCATCTGCAAAGTTTGATTGACAGCATTTTGCTCTTTTCTAACCAATTTCAAGAGGCTAGATTTGAGCATTGTTTCAGGGAAGGCAACACTGTGGCTGACTCATTATCTAAGTTAAGTCACAGCTTGAATGCTCCTAGGATCTTTCATAATTTCCAAGAGCTGCCCAACAAGGTAAAGGGTCAGATCTTATTAGACAAGAAAGGACTTCCTAATCTTAGAATCAGGAAATCCAAGAAGCTAAGGCCACCCTGACATCCACACCCAAAATACCACAGCTCCACAATCCAAAATGATCCTCAGCCCAATGTCTCACTCTACCCAGAGCATGTCCCATCACAGGCCACTAGATAACCTATCTAGTCTGTTTGTACACAAGGCCTGGCCCCTTTTAATACTAATAGTTTGCCTATGCAGGTTTTGCAGCTGGAAGGACAAGGAAGAACAATATCACTTTGGTAAGGAGAATTGGTTAAGGTTTGTCATGCTCAGTCCCTTTGAGCTAGTCAGTACCAGTAGCCATCCACTTCTAGAGAGGAAAACCAATGTTGAGATTCTTCCCTTCAAATGCAGACTCACACCCAAACAGCCAGCTCTAGTGTGCATACTAACTCAAAGTTCAAGCTGGAACTTTACCCAAAAAACAGAGTTTGACAGAGCAATAGGCATGCCTTACAGTCTGCAGGCATACTATATGCTCTGGCCCCCAGTTTTATATAACTTTCTGCTCGTGCAGGTGTGCAGGTGGAGGAAGTGGATAAAGCATATTAAAGATAACAGTAAATCACCTTTTTTTCTCCTAGGGTTCCTCAGAGTTTGCTCTGCAACTCAAAGGAATGACCCTATTCACTCACCCCAGGCTAGAAGGGCCATTGCTCTTTCTAAAGCCACTTCTCACAGATGCAGACTCCCACCACTTACTAGATTAACTCCATTTCCCAAATTTCCACATAGTCCAAATAATTATATTCAGAACCCAAGTTTTGACAAATCATTTGGTCTGCCTTACAGTCTGCAGGTTGGTCATATGATTTGGCCCTGGTTTTTAATTAACTATGTTTTCATGCAGTTTTATAGAAATAGAAAGGTGGAAATCTCAAGATGTGAAGGCAACACTATTCTCTGGTTGCTACTAAGTTGTCCTGGTCTAGCCTTTTTGCTGATGGAAACTCCAGAACCTTTGAGGAAGCTGCTTATTCTGAACTTCAAGTTACCAAACAGGCTAAGCTGCTTCTATGGAAACTGTACTAAAGCTCATACCTGTCGGAACAAATTAGAAATGCTCATTCTCTTCTGTCCTGGAGCTGCTGATCAAAGAACCAAGCTGACAGAGTTTGACAAGCATATCCTGAATCTGATTTGGAAAAGTCTCATGCTTCCTTTGCTGTTATTGCTGCTGAAAATCACTGAAGAATATAGGCTGGTGGTTTGGTCAGTAGCCTTTCTTATGATCCTGAATGGCCAACACCATATCTTGCTGAGCTCTGCAGTTCAGGTCTCCTCATATGAACCTGCTGCCACCTGCAAAATTTTCACAGTGATCTTACTCCTATGTCTTGAAGTTGCTGTACTTGGGTGTACCCTACTGAAAGACATTTTGACCCAGCTTTTTCTGCCTTCTACCTGTGCCTTTGTTGATGGAAAAGGCACACAGAACTTGTGCCTGTTGATCTGCACTGAAGGAATGGAAGCTGAAGACCTGGTCTGCTTTTGCACATCTCTATTAGGATGCCTGCTGACCTCCAGTACTGGAACTCTCCACAGCATGTTACTGCAAGCACTGATGCTTGACTACTCTGCTTCTGGAAATGAGCACTCTTCAACCTGGATATCTTCTTCTCACAGGATAGCTGGAGTGAAGACTTGCTCACCTCTTTCCACTTTCGTTAGTATAGTTCTACTTGGTAGGCTAACTAATTTTTGTAAAAGGAAGAAAACTCTCACACAAGCCTCTTGGCTCTTGTATATAGGTGCTATCACCTACTTTAGATCTGTGAGGAGTCTAAATGCTACATCTAGATCCCTTTCCCATAAAGATGACTTAGACTTTACTAGATTGGAGGTAAGGTTTATGTCCCCCTCTTTGTATTTATGCTGTTATAATAATGGACAGGTCGGGGTCTATGCCTAACCCTGCATTGGAACAACTGAGTGTGACCTGAAAAGCACACTTAGTTAGTTCTAGTGGTTTTTTAAAAAAAAAAAAAAAAAAAAAAAACCCTAAACCCTAAACCCTAAACCCTAAACCCCAAAAAACCTAAACCCTAAACCCCCCCCCCGGCGTCTTTTCTCTCTAGGGAAAGGCGATTCCATTGGTGATTTCTAGGCGATCCCGGCGTCTCTCTCTCTAGGCGTCTCCCATGGCCACTCCGGCCACTGGGCAGCCCCCCACTGGGGTTGCTCAGCCTCCTACTTTACCTCAAACAACATCCTATGCAACAGTAGTTGCTCCTTCCAATCCAAACCCCCAAACCCTAGCTGCTGCAAACCCTAGTTTACCCATTCGACCACCTACCCGGATTAACGGACGTCCTACTATGTTATGGAAGACAAAGGAAATACAACAAGCCATTGCGTCGACTAAGTTGAGCTATGGGATCATTGGGAAGTTCACACATGGCTTACCAGATTTGAATGAGCTTCGTAAGCTCATCCCACCTCAATGTGCAATCAAAGGACATTGTGTGATAGGTTCTCTGGATTTTCGAAGCATCCTCATTCGATGTGCATTATTTGAAGACTATGTTAATTTATTATCGAGGAGTCATTGGTTGAAGGTGGGTCGTGATTCTGTTTTGATGAGAACTTTGAAGTGGGATCCGTGGTGTGATGCACGTAAGGAGACTTCAATTGCTATTGGTTGGATATCCTTCCCCAACCTTCCTCCCAACTTCTTTGTAAAAGAGTGCTTGTTTTCACTTGCCTTGGCTGTGGGCAAACCTTTGCAATTGGATGCTGCCACGATTAACCACACACGTCCTAGTTGTGCACGTGTTAAAGTTGAGGTTGACTTACTAGGGGAATTACCTGAGGAGATAGACATAGTTGAGGTTGATGATGAGTCGAATATCAAACATTCTAAGAGCATCAAGATTGTTTACGATTATCTACCTAAGTATTGCTCACACTGTAGCTTGCAAGGTCACAATGATGAAGAATGTCGGATGCTACATCCAAGTTACTATGAGCAGGAAGATGCACAAAAAGATGGAGATGCTGACCAAAGGAAAACCATTCCCCAAGTTGCTACAGGCTTGCCCAGGGTACTGACAAGTGGGAAAATTGTTGGTGGTTCAGGCCCTAGCAATACGAGAGGTGATCAGGCTGGATATGGTGGCAAAGGAATACAAAATACAAGGAAACAAGCACAAGGTGTAGGTCAACGAGGTCAAAACCCTAGCCAAGTTTGGCAGGTTGCCACAAAGAGGAGGGTTGAGGCTTCACAAGTTCAGGGTGTTCAAGGTCGAGAAGGAGCCCAAGAGAGTCAACGTAATGTTAACTCTTTTGCAGCTTTACAAGTTGAAGAGGAGAACATTGAAATTTTAAATTCTGAAAAGGTCCACGTGGACAAGGAGGTAGGTATTACAGTTGTTAACCCTACTTTTGAAGAGGCTGCTATTAATAAGAGTGGTATTAAAGCTGGTGGAGCAGTTAGCAATAAAGGCGGGGACAAAGATTTGGTTGGGACATGTGCAGACCAGGCGGTTAGAGTCCCTGACTTAAAGCTGAAAGGAGTTAATTCAGCTGATGTTTTAAATGCTGAAGGAATTCTTTCACGTGTGGAAGCCAAGGAGTCCGAATCTTTGCCGGGAAAGGAGTTAATGTTATTGACTCCAATTCACACGGGAACTACAGTTCACTCAGGTATTAAAGCTGCGGATTTGTCTAGAATTAATAAAGAGACAAAGATTTCGTCTCTTAAAGCTGGGAGTTCTCCTACTTTGCCAGAATTAATTCCTTTAGCCACTCTAAAAAAATTAACCACTACACCATCGATTTTTCCAAATTTAAAATTACCAACACCTCATGACCTTACTCCAATTGAACTAGAGGTGCCTCTAAACACTTCTGACAAGTCTATACCCTCACAACAAAATAATCCAGAAATTGATTCCAATTTACCTAAGACTGGCCCCCTGTCACTGGCTTCAAAAGAAGACTTCACAGAGGAGGAGAAAGCTTTGCTCAATTCAGTGGAGTTTAGTGAGAATAATGAGATTTTGCAAAGGCAGAAGAGACACTCCCCAGGTAAACAAGTTGCTGATCCAGAGGAAGAAAGAGGTGGTGAGGACAATGAGGATGAGGAAGAAGAGTCCACAGCCCATAACTTCCAACAAATAGCTCGAGAGGGTGACTTGTCACCAAGAGATGCTCCTAAGAAGAGTAGTAGGAGGCAGAAGAAGGATCCTGGACCAGCTGCTAGGATTCAACCTATTCGAAGCTCTAAATCAAAGGTTTAAATGTTGAACAAAGCATTGATTTGGAACATCCGATCAGTGAACACACAAGAAGCTTTCACTCGATTGACTACATTACATAGACACCACCATTTTGCCCTCATAGGACTGATGGAACCTTTTCAGGATGCTTGCCATGTTCGAGCCTATGGTCTGAGGCTGAATATGCACTGGTCATTGTCCAATGTTAGTGGGAAGATCTGGGCCTTCATTGGTGAGGACTATAATGTTACAGTGCTGGATGATCAGGAACAGCTTATAACTTTGAAACTTCACAACACTCAGTTAGACAAGGTGTTTTGTGTTACTTTGGTGTATGCTAAATGTGATAGACTTGAGAGGGTTCCCCTCTGGGACTCACTCCAGTACACTGCAGCCTCCATGACAGATCCTTGGATTATAGGGGGGGACTTTAATGTCATTCTGTCTGATGCTGAAAAGTATGGTGGGTTGCCTGTGCTTGTCCCTGAAGTAGAAGACTTTGCTAACACTATTGCTGCTTGCAACATTACTGACCTGGGGTTCACTGGAAGTACATTTACTTGGTGGAATGGAAGGATTGAAAATCATTTCATTTTGAAAAGAATTGATAGATGCTTTGCCAACCAAGCTTTTCTAGACTTCTTTCCTAAGATAGAGGTGGAACATCTTGTCAGGACTGGTTCAGACCACTCCCCTTTGCTCCTTTCTTGTTCCACTCAAGCTGACAACATCATAAAATCTTTCAAGTTCCTGAATTTTTGGACTGAGCATGAGTCATTCTTACAAGTGGTGAGAGATAATTGGGTATGTGACTGTGAAGGTGATCCTTTCATTATGTTCCACAGGAAGCAGAAGAAGGTTAAACAGGCTCTCTCAAGGTGGAGTAAACAAACATTTGGGAATATTTTCCAGAAAGTTGCATCACTGGAGGATATAATTAGAGCTCATGAAGAAAAATTAGAAGAGGCTCCCAGTGAGTATCACAGGGAACAGTTAAAGAAGGCAGAAGCAGACCTCAAAAGGGTCCTGCACCTAGAGGATGAGTTCTGGAAGCAAAAGGCTGGATTCCAGTGGTTTAAAGATGGGGACAATAACACAAAGTTCTTTCATGCCCAAGTTCAAGGAAGAAGAAAGAAGCTCAAAATTCACAGGATACAAGACAGGGATGGAAATTGGGTTCATGATAGTGAAGCTATGGCCAGTGAAGCTGCTTGGTTCTTCCAGCAACAGTTCACTAGGGAGGAGGAGGACCTGAATTTTGATTTGCTGCTTCATGTGCCTCATATGGTGTCTGCTGAACAGAATAGGGACATTGAGGAGCTTCCATCAGTTACTGAAGTTAAGCAAGCTGTGTTTGGACTTAGTGGAGACAGTGCAAGTGGTCCAGATGGGTTCTCAGGCAGATTTTATCAAGTTTGTTGGGACATTGTTGCTGCTGACCTCACAAGGCTAGTGAGAGCATTCTTTGGGGGTCATGAAATACCCAAGTATGTCTCTCATACTAACCTTGTTCTGATCCCTAAAAAACCAAGTGTGACTACCTTCTCAGACTTTAGACCCATTAGCTTATGTAACTTTGTGAACAAGGTGATCTCAAGAGTGTTACATGGAAGACTAGTCCACTTGCTGCCTTCCTTAATTTCTCCTACACAATCAGGCTTTGTCAAAGGAAGGAATATTGTGGAAAACATCTTACTAGTGCATGAGATAGTGGATGAGATTAGGAAAAGGGCAAAGGAGGCAAATGTGGTGATCAAGTTAGACATGATGAAAGCTTATGATAGAGTGTCTTGGCTCTTTTTATCAAAAGTACTCAGAAAAATGGGCTTTGGGGAGATCTGCATTGATATGGTGGTAAGACTGCTGAACAACAATTGGTATACAGTGTTGCTAAATGGTCAGCCTCATGGTTTCTTCCCCTCCTCTAGAGGATTGAAACAAGGAGACCCTCTCTCTCCCACATTGTTCATTCTCTCAGCAGAGGTGCTGTCTAGAGCTCTGAATGCCTTACACCAAAATGCTATGTACAGAGGATTTGCTATGCCAAAGTGGAGCCCTTACATTAACCATTTGGCTTATGCTGATGACACTATCCTTTTCTGTTCCTCAGACACTACATCTCTCAGACTTATGATGGGTGTACTTGATGCTTATGAAGGTGCTAGTGGCCAGAAGGTGAATAAGGAGAAAAGTGCCACTTATCTATATCATACAGTGGGTCAGAATGTTGTCAACAGAGTTGCTGATATCACTCAGATCCAGAGAGGCTCCTTTCCATTTACCTATCTGGGATGCCCAATAACTTATAAAAGGAGAAACAAAGCACAATTTGATGATATTGTTGCTAAGGTGATGAAGCAGCTCCAAGCTTGGAGAGGGAAAATGCTCTCTTTTGGTGGGAGGGCCACACTGATCTCCCATGTTCTGCTAGGCATGCCCATTCATTTATTGTCAGCTATGAACCCCCCTGATAATGTCATTAATCAGCTCCACAAAATGTTTGCAAATTTCTTCTGGAACAACTCAGAAGAACACTCTAGAAGACATTGGGCCTCCTGGGACACTCTTTGTAAGCCTTGTGCTGAGGGTGGTGTGGGATTCAAGTCCCTGCATGATGTGTCAAAGGCACTTTTCACCAAGCTTTGGTGGAACTTTAGAACCAAGACCTCTTTGTGGGGTACTTTTATAGCCAACAAATACTGCAAGAAGAACCATTATTCAGTGGTTCCTTACACAGATGGATCTCCAGTCTGGCAGAAAATGCTCCAGGTGAGAGCCATGGTAGATCATCTGATTGTGTGGCAAGTCAGGCAAGGCTCATCACACTTCTGGTATGATAACTGGACACACCTGGGAGCTTTGTACTTTGTTGTCCCCAGCAACCACTACATAAGAGAGGAACTGAATGTTGTCAATGATTTTCTGGGAGAAAATGGGTGGAATCAGGACCTCCTTCATGAAGCTTTACCTGCTGAACTGGCACAGCATGTTCTTGACACTGTAAAGCCTGCGCAGGTTGAGCAGCCTAGAGACTGTCCTTGGTGGGAGCTTACAGCTAATGGTAAATTCTCAGTCAAGAGCTCATTTCAGTATATTAGAGCTAAAGGCACTGCTCAGGATACAAATAAGCTCATTTGGATTAAAGGAGTGCCTTTCAAAGTGGCCTTTGTACTCTGGAGAGCATGGAAATACAAGCTTCCCCTGGACACTGAGTTAAAAAGAATAGGATATAATCTTCCCTCTAGATGCTGGTGCTGTGAGCATCCAAAAGAGGAGACTAGGGAGCACTTGTTTGTCTCTAGCTCTATTGCTAAGAATGTGTGGAGCTACTTTGCTAATGCAGCAGGTTTTGTCATTCAAGACTGGAGATTTAAACAGCTGCTTAGGACATGGTGGAGTTGTGATAAAAGGATTAGACTCAGGATCCTATGTCAGGCCACTCCAGCATTTATTGTTTGGGAGCTTTGGAAGAGGAGAAACACCATTGCACATGGAGGAAAAGTGTCTTGCAGAAGAGTTATTCATGAGGTCTCCAGAAATCTTCATATGCTATTAACTGTCAGGTTTCCAAGTATGCTGAATGCCCCCTCTGACTGGCCAGCTTTAGTCCATTTTCTTGAAAGGTTCAAACCTAAGCTTAGATACACAAAGGTGATGTGGAGGCCTCCTGATAGAGGGATTAAATGCAACACTGATGGAGCTTGCCGGGGTAATCCAGGCTTGAGTTCGCTTGGGTTCTGTTTGCGTAATGCTCAGGGTGACCTCATTTATGCGAAAGCCAAGCTAATAGGTGAAGGAACAAATGTAAGAGCTGAGGCTGTGGCTATCAGGGAGGCAATGCTACACTGTGTTAACAATTCACTGGGGGATGTAGTCATTGAGACTGACTCTCTGCTGCTCAAAAACATCATTGAAGGAGTGTGGGAGACTGTTTGGTCGATAGCAGGTATAATTGAGGAAATCTTGAACTTGAAGTCAAGAGGTCGATTCACTTTTGTACATGTTCTTAGAGAGGGAAACAAGCTAGCAGATTTCTTAGCTAATGAAGCTTATACTGTTGAGGAGAAGGAGTACTTTGGATTTAATGAGCTAAGAGAACAAGGAAGGAGGATCTTGAACTGGGACAAGGTCCAGTTGCCAACGTTTAGAGTTCGAATGGTTAAGGATGGAACTGGACACACATAAGGAGCTGACACCTTTTTTATCTAACCTGTTTGCTCTTTTTTGCAGGTTTCACTTTTTCTATAGGTGGATATGTCTACTTGACCTCTCATCTCTTCAGGAAGGACTCACTTGGGCCCTACTGGTAGCTCAGGCATTGGGCATTATCTTGTGCCCTTATTCAATGATTGTGCAGTATCAACCTCTCAGCTCTTTTGGGAGAACACTGCAGTTACTCTGGATTGTTTTTTCTGACACTTACTATGGTACACTAACTAGAAGTGCACCATTCATACTCAGATACTGGAGTGGCTTTACTGACTCTTGCAATACATATTTCAGCTCACTGGCTGTGCAGCACTTCAGTCGAGAGTTCATAGCTTTGAATAAAAGCATTGTTTATGACCATGCTTCTTCTAGTTTTGTTTCTACTTCTTTGCTAGGTGCACATGTCCTCAGAGTTGCTATCTGTGAGGAAGCTCAGTGTTTTAATGCTCAAGCTTCCATTTGGCTGATGAATCCGGTGCTCCTTCTTCCAGACTCAGCTGACCACTCATTTTGGAGGATGCCCGACTGGACTGAAGGATTGAGCTTCTTGAGTCTCGATACCTTGATCCTAGTAACTAGTGCCTATTTTGTCAAGCATCATGACATTGAACGAAATGATTTCATATTGGTGGTATTAGCATTTTTTAATGCTCATCCCAGTTGGAAAAGTTTTGATCAATGTCATGTGCATAGGAGAGCACTAGTTAAACATGACATAGCTATCACATGTTATTTCGGTTCACTTTATTTCTTGTTTTCTTTCCACTTTGTAAGACATTGTGTTGGTTGCATCTTTATTAATAAAATTAGTCACTAAGCCCTGAGCTTAGTGATATTCATTAAAAAAAAAAAAAAAAAAAAACCCTAAACCCTAAACCCTACCCTAAACCCCGCGTCTTTTCTCTCTAGGGAAAGGCGATTCCATTGGCGAATTCTAGGCGATCCCGGCGTCTCTCTCTCTAGGCGTCTCCCATGGCCACTCCGGCCACTGGGCAGCCCCCCACTGGGGTTGCTCAGCCTCCTACATTACCCCAAACAACATCCTATGCAACAGTAGTTGCTCCTACCAATCCAAACCCTCAAACCCTAGCTGCTGCAAACCCTACTTTGCCCATTCGACCTCCTACCCGGATTAATGGACGTCCTACCATGCTGTGGAAGACCAAAGAGATTCAACAAGCCATTGCGTCGACTAAGCTAAGTTATGGGATCATTGGGAAGTTTACGCACGGCTTACCAGATTTGAATGAGCTTCGTAAGCTCATCCCACCTCAATGCGAAATTAAGGGCCACTGTGTGATTGGATCCCTTGACTTTCGAAGCATCCTTATTCGATGTGCACTATTTGAAGATTATGTCAATTTGTTATCAAGGAGCCATTGGTTGAAAGTTGGACGTGATTCTTTTTTGATGAGAACTTTGAAGTGGGATCCGTGGTGTGATGCGCGTAAAGAGACTTCAATTGCTATTGGCTGGATCTCATTCCCCAATCTCCCTCCTAACTTCTTTGTAAAAGAATGCTTGTTTTCACTTGCCTTGGCTGTGGGCAAACCTTTACAACTAGATGCTGCCACAATTAATCACACAAGACCTAGTTGTGCACGAGTTAAAGTGGAGGTTGACTTACTAGGAGATTTACCTGAAGAGATAGACATAGTTGAGGTTGATGATGAGTCGAATATTAAGCACTCTAAGAGCATCAAGATTGTTTACGACTACCTTCCAAAGTATTGCTCACATTGCAGCTTACAGGGCCACAATGATGATGAATGTCGAGTTTTACATCCTAGCTTTTATGACCAGGAAGATGCACAAGGAGGAGAAGAAGCTGACCAAGGAATTCAAACCCACCAAGTCAATTCCAGGGTTTTGACAAGTGGGAAAATCGTGGGTGGTTCAGGTCCCAGTAATTTTAGAGGGAAACAAGCTGGGAATGGTGGTAAGGGGCTACAAAATGCAAGGAAGCAAGTCCAAGGTGTGGGTCAAAAGGGTCAAAACCCTAATCAAGTATGGCAGGTTGCCACAAAGAGGAGGGCTGGGGCCTCACAAATTCAAGGTGTTCAAGGTCGAGAAGGTGCACAGGAGGGCCAACGTAATGTTAATTCTTTTGCAGCTTTGCAAGTTGAAGAAGAGAACATTGAAATTTTAAATACTGAAAAGGTTCTTGTGGACAAGGGGGTAGGTAATACGGTTGGTAACCCTATTTCTGTTGAAACTGCTATTAATAAGAATGGAATTAAAGCTGGAGGAGCAGTTATTAATAAAAGCGGGGACAACGATTTGGTTGGAACTTGTGCAGAAGACCAGGCGGTTGACTTAAAGCTGAAAGGTGTAGTTAATTCAGCTGATGTGGAGGTTGTTAATGCTGAAGGGTCACGTGAGGGAACTAAAGAGACCGAATCTTTGCCGGGAAAGGAATTAATGATGCTCACTCCTAATCAGATGGGAACTGCATTTAACTCAGGTATTAAAGCTGGGAAGTTGTCTTACATTAATACTGAGACAAAGATTTCGTCTATTAAAGCTGGGGGCTCTCCTAATTTGCCTGAATTAATTCCTTTAGCCACTTTGAAAAAATTAACCACTCCACCTTCGGTTTTACCAAGTTTAAAAATCCCTACATCACATGACCCTGTGCCTATTGAAATAAATGTACCTCTAAACACTTCAGACAAATCTATACCCTCCCAACTAAATAATCCAGAAATTGATACTAATTTTACTAAGCCTGGCCCCTTGTCATTGGCTTCAAAAGAAGACTTCACAGAAGAGGAGAAAGCCTTGCTTAACTCAGTGGAATTCAGTGAGAATAATGAGATTTTGCAACGGCAGAATAGACACTCCCCAGGTAAACAAGTAGCTGATCCAGAGGAGGAAAGAGATGGTGAGGATAATGAGGATGAGGAAGAAGAGTCCACAGCTCATAACTTCCAACAAATAGCTCGAGAGGGAGACTTGTCACCAAGAGATGCTCCAAAGAAGAGTAGTAGGAGGCAGAAGAAGGATCCTGGACCAGCTGCTAGGATTCAACCTAATCGAAGCTCTAAATCAAAGGTTTAAATGTTGAACAAAGCATTGATTTGGAACATTCGATCAGTGAACACACAAGAAGCTTTCACTCGATTGACTACATTACACAGACATCACCATTTTGCTCTCATAGGATTGATGGAGCCTTTTCAGGATGCTAGCCATGTTCGAGCCTACGGCCTTAGACTGAATATGCATTGGTCTATATCCAATGTTAGTGGGAAGATTTGGGCATTCATTGGTGAGGACTATAATGTTACAGTGCTGGATGATCAGGAGCAGCTTATTACTTTGAAGCTTCATAACACACAGTTAGACAAGGTGTTTTGTGTTACTCTGGTGTATGCTAAATGTGATAGAATTGAGAGGGTTCCCCTTTGGGACTCACTTCAGTTCACTGCAGCTTCCATGACTGATCCCTGGCTCATAGGGGGTGACTTTAATGTCATTCTATCTGATGCTGAAAAGTATGGTGGTTTACCTGTACTTGTTCCTGAAGTAGAAGACTTTGCTAACACTATTGCTGCTTGCAACATTTTTGATCTGGGGTTCACTGGAAGTACATTTACCTGGTGGAATGGAAGGATTGAAGATCATTTCATACTGAAAAGACTTGATCGATGCTTTGGCAATCAAGCTTTTCTGGACTTCTTTCCTAAGTTAGAGGTGGAACATCTTGTCAGGACTGGCTCAGATCACTCCCCATTGCTCCTTTCTTGTTCTACTCAAGCTGACAACATTGTAAAATCTTTCAAGTTTTTGAATTTTTGGACTGAGCATGATTCATTCCTGCAAGTGGTGAGAGACAACTGGATGTGTGACTGTGAAGGTGATCCTTTCATCATCTTTCACAGAAAGCAGAAGAAGGTGAAGCAGGCTCTTTCAAGGTGGAGTAAACAAACTTTTGGAAACATCTTCCAGAAAGTAGCTTCACTGGAGGACATAATTAGAGCTCATGAAGAAAAGTTAGAAGAAGCACCAAGTGAGTATCACAGGGAACAGCTCAAAAAGGCAGAGGCAGACCTCAAAAGGGTGCTGCACCTAGAAGATGAGTTCTGGAAGCAAAAGGCTGGATTCCAATGGTTTAAAGATGGGGATAATAACACAAAGTTCTTTCATGCACAAGTTCAAGGAAGGAGAAAGAAGCTTAAGATCCACAGGATACAAGACAGAGATGGAAATTGGGTTCATGACAGTGAAGCTATGGCCAGTGAAGCTGCTTGGTTCTTTCAGCAACAGTTCACTAGGGATGAGGAGGATCTGAATTTTGATTTGCTGCTTCATGTGCCTCATATGGTGTCTGCTGAACAGAATAGGGACATTGAGGAGCTCCCATCAGCTACTGAAGTTAAACAAGCTGTCTTTGGGCTTAGTGGTGATAGTGCAAGTGGCCCAGATGGGTTTTCAGGCATATTCTATCAAGTTTGTTGGGACATTGTTGCTGCTGACCTTACAAGGATAGTGAGAGCATTCTTTGGGGGTCATGAAATACCCAAGTATGTCTCTCACACTAACCTTGTACTGATCCCAAAAAAACCAAATGTGGCTTCCTTCTCAGACTTTAGACCCATTAGCTTATGTAACTTTGTGAATAAGGTGATTTCAAGAGTGCTGCATGGAAGACTAGTGCACCTGCTGCCTTCTTTAATCTCTCCAACCCAATCAGGCTTTGTCAAAGGTAGGAATATTGTGGAAAACATCTTACTAGTGCATGAGATAGTTGATGAGATAAGGAAAAGGGCTAAGGAGGCAAATGTTGTGATCAAGTTAGACATGATGAAAGCCTATGATAGAGTGTCTTGGCTCTTTTTATCTAAAGTACTTAGAAAAATGGGGTTTGGGGAGATCTGTATTGATATGGTGATAAGACTTCTGAACAATAACTGGTACACAGTGTTGCTTAATGGTCAGCCTCATGGTTTCTTCCCCTCTTCTAGAGGATTGAAACAAGGAGATCCTCTCTCTCCTACATTGTTCATTCTTTCAGCAGAGGTGCTGTCTAGAGCCTTGAATGCCTTACACCAAAATGCTATGTTTAAAGGTTTTGCAATGCCAAAGTGGAGCCCCTACATAAATCATTTGGCTTATGCTGATGACACTATCCTTTTTTGCTCTTCAGACACTATATCTCTCAGACTTATGATGGGAGTTCTTGATGCTTATGAAGGTGCTAGTGGTCAGAAGGTGAATAAGGAGAAAAGTGCCACTTATCTATATCATACAGTGGGTCAGAATGTTGTAAACAGAGTTGCTGATATCACTCAGATCCAGAGAGGCTCCTTTCCATTTACCTATCTGGGATGCCCAATCACTTATAAAAGGAGAAATAAAGCCCAATTTGATGACATTGTTGCCAAGGTGATGAAGCAGCTTCAAGCTTGGAGAGGGAAAATGCTTTCTTTTGGTGGGAGGGCCACTTTAATCTCTCATGTTCTTTTAAGCATGCCCATTCACTTATTGTCAGCTATGAACCCCCCTGATAATGTGATCAATCAGCTCCACAAAATGTTTGCAAATTTCTTTTGGAACAACTCAGAAGAACACTCTAGAAGACACTGGGCCTCTTGGGACACTCTCTGCAAGCCTACTGCTGAAGGTGGTGTGGGATTCAAGTCCCTACATGATGTTTCAAAGGCACTTTTTACCAAGCTATGGTGGAACTTCAGAACCAAGACCTCTTTGTGGGGTACTTTTATAGCAAACAAATACTGCAAGAAGATCCATTATTCAGTGGTTCCATACACAGATGGATCTCCAGTCTGGCAGAAAATGCTTCAAGTGAGAGCCATGGTAGATCATCTGATTGTGTGGCAAGTCAGACAAGGCTCATCACACTTCTGGTATGACAACTGGACTCACCTGGGAGCTTTGTATTTTGTTGTCCCCAGCAACCACTACATAAGAGAGGAACTGAATGTTGTCAATGATTTTCTGGGAGCAAATGGGTGGAACCAGAACCTCCTTCATGAAGCACTACCAGCTGAATTGGCACAGCATGTGATTGACACTGTAAAGCCTGGACAGGTTGAGCAGCCCAGAGATTGTCCTTGGTGGGAGCTTACAGCAAATGGTAAGTTCTCAGTCAAGAGCTCATTTCAGTATATTAGAGCTAAAGGCACTGTTCAGGGCACAAACAAGCTTATTTGGGTGAAAGGAGTGCCTTTCAAAGTGGCCTTTGTATTCTGGAGAGCCTGGAAATATAAGCTTCCTCTAGACACTGAGTTGAAAAGAATAGGCTACAATCTTCCCTCTAGATGCTGGTGCTGTGAGCATCCAAAAGAGGAGACTAGGGAGCACTTGTTTGTTACTAGCCCTATTGCTAAGAATGTGTGGAGCTACTTTGCTAATGCTGCTGGTTTTGCCATACATGACTGGAGATTTAAACAGCTAATTAGGACATGGTGGAGCTGCAACAAACGATTAAGACTCAGGATCCTGTGTCAGGCCACTCCAGCTTTTATTGTTTGGGAGCTGTGGAAGAGAAGAAATACCATTGCACATGGAGGTAAAGTGTCATTCAGAAGAATTATACATGAAGTTTCCAGAAATTTACATATGCTATTAAGTGTCAGGTTTCCAGGTATGCTAAATGCTCCCTCTGATTGGCCAATGTTAGTTCACTTTCTTGAAAGGTTCAAACCAAAACTTAGATACACAAAGGTGATGTGGAGGCCTCCTGATAGTGGGATTAAATGCAACACTGATGGAGCTTGTCGGGGCAACCCAGGCTTGAGCTCACTTGGTTTCTGTTTGCGTAATGCTCAGGGTGATCTTATTTATGCAAAAGCCAAGCTCATTGGTGAAGGTACTAATGTTAGAGCTGAGGCTATGGCTATTAGGGAGGCCATGTTACACTGTGTAGACAATTCCCTGGGAGAAGTGACCATTGAGACTGACTCTTTACTGCTCAAAAACATCATTGAAGGAGTGTGGGAGGTTGTTTGGTCGATAGCAGGTATAGTTGAGGAAATCTTGGACTTGAAGGCTAGAGGTAGTTTCACCTTTGTCCATATCCTTAGAGAGGGCAACAAGCTAGCAGATTTCTTAGCTAATGAAGCTTATAATGTTGAGGAGAAGGAGTATTTTGGTTTCAGTGAGCTAAGAGAACATGGAAGGAGGATCTTGAACTGGGACAAGGTCCAGTTGCCAACTTTTAGAGTTCGAATGGTTAAGGATGGAACTGGACATTCATAAGGAGCTGGCACCTTTTTTATCTAATCTGTTTGTTCCTTTTTGCAGGTGTCATTTGGAATCTAGATGGACATGCTTACCTGACCAATCTCCTCTTATAGAATGGATTCCCTTCTCCATGCTTGTGCAACATCATCCTCTCAGCTCTATTGGGTCTGACTTCAACCCCCACAACCACTGGAGCTCCTCTTCAGCATGGGTCTCCTTGACTTTGCACCTTATATGTGCCTTGACTTCCTTGTCAGACATTCACTCCTATAGGTTCGACTGTTATGAAGAGGCCCAATGTTCTCTCTTAAATTTTACTCTGGCTGATACATGGTGGATTGTTCAACAATGTATTACACATATGAAGCATCAGTGCAGCAAGTCTCTGATCGCCTGGAGGGCTGACTATGGATGCACCCTGGTTGTTCTTTACACATTGCTTTTAGTTGCTAGTGCTAAGGACGTTAAGTATTATGATTTTGATCAAAAGGATCTCATATTGGTGGTATTAGCATTAGTTAATGCTCAACCCAATTGGGCAAATTTTGATCAAAGTCATATACATAGGAAAGCACTAGATATACATGTTCTAGCATTCACAAGTTGCTTAGTTTCACTTCACTTTATATTGGTGTTTTATTTTCCTTATGTAAAGACTTGGTTTTGTTTTGGATTTATTATTAATAAAATTAGTCACTAAGCCATGAGCTTAGTGATATTCATTAAAAAAAAAAAAAAAAAACCCTAAACCCTAAACCCTAAACCCTAAACCCCAAAAAAACCCCACCCCGCGTCTTTTCTCTCTAGGGAAAGGCGATTCCTAGGCGATATAGAGGCGATCCCGGCGAAGCTCTCTTTCGGCGTCTCCCATGGCCACTCCGGCCACTGGGCAGCCCCCTACTGGGGTTGCTCAGTCCCCCACTCAACCCCAAACATCTTCCTATGCTGCAGCAGTAGCCCCTACCAATCCAAACCCTCAAACCCTAGCTGCCTCAAACCCTACCTTACCCATTCGTCCTCCCACTCGCATTAATGGTCGTCACACCATGTTGTGGGAGACTAAGGAGATTCAACAAGCTATTGCTTCGACCAAGCTTAACTATGGAATCATTGGGAAGTTCACGCATGGATTACCAGACTTGAATGAACTTCGAAAACTCATTCCACCTCAATGTGCTATTAAAGGACATTGTGTGATAGGTTCTCTTGACTTTCGCAGCATCTTGATACGTTGTGCATTGTTTGAGGATTATGTCAATTTGCTTTCCACTAGTCACTGGTTGAAAGTTGGGAGAGACTCGTATTTGATGAGAACTTTAAAATGGGACCCTTGGTGTGATGCTCGAAAGGAGACCTCAATTGCTATAGGGTGGATTTCTTTCCCTAATCTCCCACCAAACTTCTTTGTGAAAGAGTGTTTATTTTCACTTGCTTTAGCTGTGGGTAAACCTCTCCAACTAGATGCTGCAACCATTAACCACACACGCCCTAGTTGCGCACGAGTCAAGGTTGAAGTTGACTTGCTAGGGGACTTACCGGAGGAAATTGACATAGTTGAAGTGGATGAGAAGTCCAATATCAAGCATTCTAAGTGTGTTAAGATTGTGTACGATTACTTACCAAAGTACTGTTCGCATTGTTGCCTTCAAGGACATAACGAGGAGGAGTGTCGTGTGCTTAACCCTATTTCCTATGAGCCTGATGATGCACAAGATAGAAGGGAAGATCACAATGGAAAGCAAGTAGCTCAACCTAGCTCAGGACTGCCTAAGGTGCTTACGAGTGGTAAGATAGTGGGAGAGGCTGGTCCTAGTCAGTTAAGAGAACAAGCTGGGAATGGAGGTTATGGTGTCCAAAATCTAAGAAGACAAGGTCAGGGTGGTGGTCATAGGGGTCAAAACCCTAATCAGGTATGGCAAGTGGCTACGAGGAAGAGAGGTGTTATCCCTCAGGTGCAAGGTGTTCAAGAAAGAGAAGGTGTTCGTGGGGGTCAGCGTAATATTAATTCCTTCGCAGCCTTACAAGTTGAAGAGGAAAATTTACCAATTGTTAAGGCAGACAAGGTACACGTGGACAATGAGATTGTTAATATTGTTGAAAACCCTACGGAGAATGATGGGCAGCGTATTAATGAAGAAGCAGTTAATGTGTTGAATAATGAAGCTGGGGGACAAGGTGTCCACGACAAAGATTTGGCGGCTGGTGAGGAAACTCAGAAGACGCGTGTGGCTTTTATTGAAAAACAACTGGGAGTGGGTGCTGCAGTCAATGATCAGGTTCCTCTTGTGAACACTCCAAAGGACATTAAAGCTTCAGGTTTGAATTCCCAAGGCGTGGGCTTTAAAGAAACAGAATCAATGCCGGAATTAGATTTAATGAGGTCTTCTCCTTTTGCGGCTGGGAATGCTTTTAATTCGAGCATTAAAGCTGGGAGCTTAAAAGTTATTAATGCTCAGGCAAAGATTTTGTTAAATAAAGCTGAGGGATTGAATTCAACTCCTGATTTAATTCCATTGGATACTTTGAAGAAATTAACGGCCAAAACTAACTCCAACATGATCATGCCAACCCTGACCATCCCAAATGCTACCCTGAATCCAAACACTAGTCCTATTGAAACCCATGTTCCACTCAACACCTCAGATAAAGTCATACCATCTCAATCTCACCTTCCTAACCTGACACCTAATTTAACACAACCTGAAGCTTCCACAAAACAATTGTCCAAAGTTAATCTCACAGTTGAAGAAAAAGCTTTAATTGATTCTTTGCAATTCAGTGATGGCAAGGATATCTTACAAAGACAACAGAGGCACTCACCTCCTAGACAGATGGTTCCTTTTGATGACCTTGGAGATGGAGAGGAAGTGGATGAGGAGGAAGAGTCGACTGCACATAACTTTCAAGCTGTTTCCAGAGAAGGCGACTTATCTCCTAGAGATGTTCCTAAAAAAGGTGGCAAGAGACAAAAGAAAGAACCTGGTCCAGTGGCCAGGATTCAACCTATCCGAAGTTCCAAATCCAAGGTTTAATGATGTTGCACAAAGCTTTGATCTGGAACATCCGGTCAGTAAACACACAAGAGGCTTTCACAAGGCTTACTACACTTCATAGACATCATCACTTCTCCTTCATTGGCTTGATGGAGCCATTTCAAGAAGCTGCTAGGATCCAGGTGTATGGACTGAAGCTTGGTATGCACTGGTCTATTTCTAATGTTAGTGGCAAGATCTGGGCCTTTGTGAGTGATGAGTATAATGTTTCTATAGTTGATGACCAAGAGCAGATCCTTACACTAAATTTACATCACATTCAGCTGGACAAAGCTTTCATTGTCAGCCTAGTTTATGCTAAATGTGAGAGAGTTGATAGAATGCCACTGTGGGATTCACTTCAATTCCTGGCTTCTTCTATGGTGCTGCCTTGGCTAATAGCAGGTGACTTCAATGTCATTATGTCAGAGGAGGAAAAATATGGAGGACTACCAGTGTATACCTCAGAGGTGGATGACTTTGTAGCTACAATTGCAGCTTGTAATCTTACTGATCTTGGCTTCACTGGAAGTACTTACACTTGGTGGAATGGGAGAATTGAGAACCACTTCATTCTCAAGAGGATTGACAGATGCTTTGCAAACCAAGAGTTCATGGACTATTTTCCTAAGGTCGAGGTAGAACATTTGGCCAGAACAGGCTCTGACCACTCTCCATTGCTCTTGTCTTGCTCTACTAATCCTGACAACATCATTAAGTCTTTTAAATTCCTTAACTTTTGGACTGAGCATGATTCTTTTTTACAAGTAGTAAGGGACAACTGGGTGTGTGACTGTGAAGGTGACCCTTTCATTATCTTCCATAGAAAACTGAAGAAGGTAAAACAGGCTCTAAGTAGATGGAGTAAACAGACATTTGGCAACATCTTTCAGAAAATAGCATCATTAGAAGACATCATTAAAGGTCATGAAGAGAAGCTGGAGGAAGCACCTAGTGAGTATCATAGAGAACAGCTTAAGAAGGCTGAAGCTGATCTTAAGAGGGTGCTTCACCTGGAGGATGAATTCTGGAAACAGAAGTCTGGCTTTCACTGGTTCAAGGATGGTGATCACAACACAAAGTTCTTCCATGCTCAGGTCCAGGGTAGAAGAAAGAAACTGAAGATTCATAAGGTCCAGGACAGGGATGGGAATTGGTTGGCTGACACTGATGCAATGGCTGCTGAAGCTGCCTGGTTCTATCAGCAACAATTTACTAGTGACAATGCTCAACTGAATTTTGACTTACTCCTACATGTTCCTCCTATGGTGACTGCTGAACAGAACCAGGCAATAGAAGAACTTCCCACTGCTGAGGAGGTCAAGCAGGCTGTCTTTGGCCTGAGTGGAGATAGTGCAAGTGGTCCAGATGGTTTCTCAGGTAGATTCTATCATTCCTGCTGGGAGATTATTGCCCCTGATGTGATCAAACTGGTTAGGGCCTTCTTTTGTGGGCATGAGATACCAAAGTTTGTCTCCCACACTAATCTAATCCTGTTACCAAAGAAACCAAATGTGGCCACATTCTCTGACTTCAGGCCCATCAGTTTATGTAATTTCATCAACAAGATCATCTCTAGAGTACTTCATGAGAGATTGGTTCAGCTCCTCCCTTCTCTCATCTCTCCAACTCAGTCTGGATTTGTTAAAGGTAGAAATATTGTTGAGAACATCCTGCTGGTCCATGAGATTGTTGATGACATCAGGAAAAGGGCCAAGGAAGCTAACCTTGTCATTAAGCTGGACATGATGAAAGCATATGACAGGGTCTCTTGGTTGTTTCTATCTAAGGTTCTGAGGAAGATGGGGTTTAGTGAAGTCTGTATTGACATGGTAATCAGGCTACTCAATAACAACTGGTACACTGTCCTCTTCAATGGCCAACCTCATGGTTTCTTCACTTCTACTAGAGGTCTGAAGCAAGGAGACCCCCTTTCCCCCACTTTGTTTATTCTATCAGCTGAGGTTCTCTCAAGAGCACTGAATGCCCTCCACCAGAATGCCATGTTCAAAGGCTTTGCTATGCCTAAATGGAGCCCCTACATCAACCACCTTGCCTATGCTGATGACACAATTCTCTTTTGTTCTACTGATACTACATCTCTAAGGCTAATGATGGGTGTGCTGGATGCATATGAAGGAGCAAGTGGCCAGAAAATTAACAAGGAGAAAAGCTCTACTTACATGTATCATAAAGTTAGCCAGCATCTGGTTGATAGGGTGGCACATATCACACAAATGGAAAGAGGGACATTCCCTTTTACTTATTTAGGCTGCCCTATCACATACAAAAGGAGGAATAAGGCACAGTTTGATGACATCATTGCCAAGGTGCAGAAACAACTTCAAGCTTGGAAGGCTAAGATGCTGTCTTTTGGAGGAAGAGCCATCCTGATCCAGCATGTCTTGTTTGGCATGCCCATTCACCTCCTCTCTGCCATGAACCCTCCAGACAATGTTATCTCTCAGCTCCACAAAATGTTTGCCAACTTTTTCTGGAACAACTCTGAGGATCACTCCAGAAGACACTGGGCTTCCTGGGATACACTTTGTAGGCCTTATTCTGAAGGTGGAGTGGGCTTTAAGTCTCTACATGATGTTGGGAAAGCTCTTTTTGCAAAACTCTGGTGGAATTTCAGGACCAAGACTTCACTGTGGGGCACCTTTATAGCTAATAAATACTGTAAGAAGATACATTACTCAGTGGTACCCTATACTGATGGCTCTCCTGTATGGCAGAAGATGCTGCAAGTTAGAGCCATGGTGGATCATGAAATTGTGTGGCAGGTTAAGCAGGGATATTCTCATTTCTGGTTTGATAACTGGACCCAGCTTGGGGCTCTATACTTTGTAGTACCTAGGGATTTTTACATCAGGGAGGAACTCAATGTAGTCAGGGACTTCTATGGCAATGATGGGTGGAATGAGCAGTTACTTGGTGAAGCCTTACCTGAAGATTTAGCCCAGCATGTGCTGGAGGCTATTAAGCCTGGGCAAGTCAATATGCAAAGAGATGCTCCATGGTGGGGGCTTACTACAAATGGTCAATTTTCAGTGAAGAGTGCATTCCAGTACATCAGAGCTAAAGGAGTTATACAGAAGGTCTGGAAGTTGATTTGGCTGAGAGGGGTTCCCTTCAAGATCTCCTTTGTCCTTTGGAGAGCTTGGAAGTTCAAGTTACCACTGGATACTGAGCTGAAAAGGATGGGATACAATATGCCTTCTAGGTGCTGGTGTTGTGAACATCCTAAAGAGGAGGATAGAGAGCATTTGTTTATCACAAGCTCCATTGCCAAACATGTGTGGAGTTATTATGCAAATGCACTTGGCTTTGTCATTCAGGACTGGAGGTTCAGACAGGTAATGACTGTGTGGTGGACTCTGGAGAGGAGACCTTGGCTTCAGCTCCTTTGCAAAGCTGTACCTGCCTTTGTTGTATGGGAACTCTGGAAGAGGAGGAATACTATAGCTCATGGTGGGAAGGTGTCTTTTAGAAGACTTATTCATGAAATATCAAAGAATCTACACATGCTCCTTAGGGTCAGGTTCCCCACAATTCAACAGGCTCCAGTTGATTGGCCTGACCTTGTTCACTGCCTGGAGTCATTTAGGCACAAGCTCAGGTTCACTAAAGTGGTCTGGAGGTTTCCAGTGGCTGGCACCTTTAAGTGCAACACTGATGGTGCTAGTAGAGGCAATCCAGGGCCAAGTTCTCTAGGCTTTTGTGTCAGGAATGAGGTGGGAGACCTGCTGTATGCTAAGGCAAAAATGATAGGAGAAGGAACTAATGTCAGAGCTGAAGCCTTTGCCATTCTGGAGGCCATGAAGTATTGCCTGGAACATTTTGCTGGACATGTTCTCATAGAAACTGATTCTCTTTTGCTGAAAAACATTATTGAGGGCCAATGGGAGGTGGCCTGGAACATTGCAGGTGTTGTTGAGGAGATAAATCTGTTGAAAAATGAAGGATCGTTCACTTTTGCTCACACTCTCAGGGAAGGCAACAAACTTGCTGACCATCTAGCCAATGTGGCTTTTGAGGTTGGAGAGAAGGAGTTCTATAGTTTCAATGAGCTGAGAGTTGAAGGAAAAAGGATTCTGAACTGGGATAAGGCCCAGTTGCCTACATACAGAGTTAGACTGGTTAAGCATGGAACTGGGCAAAACTGAGGAGATGATTTTCTAACCTTGTTTGTTCATTTTGCAGGTTCTACATTCTGATACTGATGACTATTGAATGGAGGCTTAAGTTCCTTTCCAGGAAGACTCTCACAAGTTCTTGCTCCTGCTTCATGTTTGTGGGACACCCCACTTCTGACTATGGTACTTGGACCAGAAGCTGCCTACTAGTCATTATCCTCTCCTTGTCTTGTGCATCATCTTGCTTCATTGCACCACACACTCTCAGACACTGGAATGGCCTTAGAGATACATTCATTACACTGATCGAGCAGGAAGAACTCCATTGGACCCTACTGGTATCACAGGCATTGGGCATTCTCTTGTGCCCTTACTCAATGCTTGTGCAGCATCAACCTCTCAGCACTTTTGGGAGAACACTGCAGTTACTCTGGAATGTACTTCATGTCACTTACTATGGTACACTAACTAGAAGTGCACCATTCACTCTCAGACACTGGAGTGGCTTTACTGATTCTTGCAATACCTATTCCAGCTCACAGGCTGTGCAGCACATCAGTCCAGACTTCACAGCTTTGTATAAAAGCATTGTTTATCCATTACATCATTGGATTGGTGATATCTTTGACCATGCTTCTTCTAGATTTGTTGCTACTTCTTTGCTAGGTGCACATGTCCTCAGGGTTGCTACTTGTGAGGAAGCTCAGTGTTTTATTGCTCAAGCTTCCATTTGGCTGATGAAGCACCGGTGCTCCTTCATTCAGGCTCAGCTGACCACTCATTCCTGGGAGATGCTCGACTGGACTGAAGGCTTGAGCTCCTTGAGTTTTGATACTCTGATCTCAGTAACTAGTGCCTATTTTGTCAAGCATCATGGCATTGAACGAAATGATTTCATATTGGTGGTATTAGCATTAATTAATGCTCATCCCAGTTGGAAAAGTTTTGTTCAATGTCATGTGCATAGGAGAGCACTAGATCAACATGATATAGCTATCACATGTTGTATAGTTTCACTTTATTTCTTGTTTTCTTTCTACATTGTAAGACATTGTGCTGGTTGCATCTTTATTAATAAAATTAGTCACTAAGCCTTGAGCTTAGTGATATTCATTAAAAAAAAAAAAAAAAAAACCCTAAACCCCAAACCCCAAACCCTAAACCCCAAACCCCAAACCCCAAACCCCAAACCCCAAACCCCAAACCCCAAACCCCAAACCCCAAACCCCAAACCCCAAACCCCAAACCCCAAACCCCAAACCCAAAACCCCAAACCCCAAACCCCAAACCCCAAACCCCAAACCCCAAACCCCAAACCCCAAACCCCAAACCCCAAACCCCAAACCCCAAACCCCAAACCCCAAACCCCAAACCCCAAACCCCAAACCCCAAACCCCAAACCCCAAACCCCAAACCCCAAACCCCAAACCCCAAACCCCAAACCCCAAACCCCAAACCCCAAACCCCAAACCCCAAACCCCAAACCCCAAACCCCAAACCCTAAACCCTAAACCCTAAACCCTAAACCCTAAAACCCTAAAACCCTAAAACCCTAAACCCTAAAACCCTAAAACCCTAAACCCTAAAACCCTAAAACCCTAAACCCTAAAACCCTAAACCCTAAACCCTAAACCCTAAACCCTAAAACCCTAAACCCTAAACCCTAAACCCTAAAACCCTAAACCCTAAACCCTAAACCCTAAACCCTAAACCCTAAACCCTAAACCCTAAACCCTAAAACCCTAAACCCTAAACCCTAAACCCTAAACCCTAAACCCTAAACCCTAAACCCTAAACCCTAAACCCTAAACCCTAAACCCGATCCACACATCATTTGCCGAAAACCATTTTCAAAAAACAGAACGCGCCACTCACGCGCCTGCCTAGGCGATTTTGACTCCCATGGCGCCACACGCGCCCCCTGATCCCCGACGACCACCAGACCCACCGGAAAATGTTGTCCCAACTCCTAATATCCCTTCCACCGAATCAATTCCCCTCAATCAACAACAGGAGACCACGAATTTGAATCAAGGTGTGGAGGTCTCCGCCGAAGCTTTCACGCGCCTGAAGGAAATTATTTCCCTCTTCGAATCTGGATTGATTCGACCAGGCGCATCAATCAGAGATGAATCAGTATCCATTGATCCATCTACGTCCCAAAATTCAGCTGATTTCATCGCGTCATTTGGAAGATTGGGCAAAATCGATCCTGCGAGAATCGTTTCAGAATCGCCTAGAAATCGCCTCCCGTCTCAGGTCACCTCTGGTAATTATTCCCAAACACCAACCATTGGGGATTGTTACCCATTGAAAGTTATGCCTCCTCAGCAAAATTCAGCTCATTTGGCCGGCGGAATCGACTCCGGCGAAGTTCAGGCCACAACAACTGGAGCCCCGTCCATTGCTTTTCACCAAGCTGAACAGATAAACGAAGCTATGACTCAAAGGCTTCCCCCAGTCACAAAAGGTCCAAACTTAATTGCATCCCCAGAATTGAATTTGACAATCAGAGTCCCAGCTTCACAGGCCACCGGAATCCAATCTCAGGCCAGCCGGAAAACTCAGCAACCACTTCAGCATATTCAGGACAGCTCAATGAACACAGAGACAGAGGTAATTCACCTTGCTTCTTTACCCCCTGATCAGATCACCCCTGTTATCAGTTCAATTCCACCTGTTAACCCCTCTGTGGGCCCTACACCCAGTGAAAATATAGGGACTGAACGAATTATGAACCAAAATGATGTTGTGGAGCTCCCTAATCCTAAAACCACAATTAACTTGTTCACATCAGAAGTTAATTTAGGAAAAGGAATTCCAGGCACTGTTTCATTCCCTGAAACTCAAGTACCTGATATGGCTAATCCTGGAACTATTGTTGACCATTTGGGAGTGTTAGTTGAAGGTAGCAATGACTTAAACCAGACTAACACCAAAGGAAAAGATCCAAGGCTCTCCTCTAGTGAGAGGCCTTCCTCTAAGGAACAGGGAGCTGCTGGAGACCAGACTAAGTCTAGATTGGCCTCAGCTTTGAAAGGAGCTCAGATGAATACTAAGGATCCTCAAACTAGCCAGGATCATAGTCAATTCCCCCCTTTGCCTGTTAAAACTGTTAGTCAGGCTAGAACAATTCCCCAAGCTGCAACAAATCCTCAGGATGCTTCAGGTGTATTCTTAGCTCAACAGGCAGATAACAGAAGGACACCAGGATGGATACCCCTAAAGCACCCTGTTTTTGATCCCAAGATAGTTCCAGACCCTCCCACTGTGGTGCCAACATATACAGCTAAACTCAAAGCCACAGTCTCAGAAGAACCAGCCATTGATCTGATAGCTCCCAAAATCACAACCAAACAAGGTTTCCCTGCTATTCTTTTTGACAGAAATGACTTCCTTGATAAGCTTGCCACAAAATGTAGGTTTACCATCATAGGCAAATTCCAGAATACTATGCCTAAGATGGACATTATCAGGAAGAGTCTGACCTCTCAATTACAGATATCTGGAACCTGTAAGGTGACCCATTTTAATGCTACACATGTCTACATAGATTTAGATAATGAGATTGACCATACCACTGTCTTGGACAAGAGGAAAATCTATATCCAGGGTAGACAAATGAGGCTTATTACCTGGACCCCAACATTCAGACCTGATCAGGAAACACCCATTGCTCCAGTATGGGTTAATTTGCCACATTTACCATGGCATTGTTACAAAATGGAAGTGGTAAGCAAGCTCCTGGAACCAATAGGGAGGGTGCTGTATTTTGATGCTGCTACAGTCCAAAAGACCAGAGGAAGCATGGCAAAGGTGAAAGTAGAGATTGATGTCACCAAGCCAAGACCCCCTCATGTCTGGATGGGGTTCCCCCAAGAAGAAGGAGATGTTTTTGGGGATGGGAGATGGCAAGCATTGCAGTTTGAAGATGTTCCTGAGTATTGTGACTTCTGTAAGCATCAGGGGCACAACATGGGAGTGTGCAAAGTAAAACTGAGAAATGATGACTATAAAAGCAAGCAAGAGGAAAATCAGAAGCAATTTGAACAGAACATACAAAAGAAACCAGCTTCCAGTGGCAAATCAGATCACACAAATGGGCAAAATCAGGTTCACCAGACCAGTCAGCAAAAAGGAAATACCATCAGGCAGCACTTCAGCAAGGAGGATCTACCACAGCAGACTTCAGAGTGGCAAGTTCAGAAGAGGAAAAACTCTAAAGGTACAAATAAGACACAGAACCAAGTGCAGCAGAACAACACCTTTGCAGTGCTGGAGGTAGAAACAGAGACTCCAGGTAACCTCATATCACCATCTCAGCTTATTGATTCAAGTGTATGCCCTCCTGAAGTGATGCAGGGGGGAAAGGTAGGAACAGCAGGTATTGGTACTGATGGGGCCCTTCATTTGAAACAAGGAGACATTTCAATGAAGGGAATGGTGGGAACTAAGAAGAACAGTGGCATGCAGGCCTCTCTTATGAAGAAAGGGGAATCTTCTAAAGGGGGTAAGGTTGGAACATATGGTGTTAATGTGAAGGACTCAGAACAGGTGCAGAATGAACACATAGGTATTCAACAGGATCAAGTTCAAGTCCCTACAACTAAAGTGAGCCCAGATGAAAGAAAGCAGGGAAAAGAGTATGCAGAACAAGAGAATATAGATGTTCAGGCACCAGTGACAGACCAGCAAACAGAATCAGCCATTGAGATCAATTCAGACTCAGCAGAGGGCACTCCATTGATCAGAAGGAACAAAGGGAAGGAGATAGTTAGTGACAATGAACCAGCTCAGCAATCTACTTCCAAAAAACAACCCAAAAAAACCAACAAAAAACAAAAGAAAAGTCAGAAGAAAACCCAATTTAAACAGAAACAGCAGCCAGTCCAGTCACCTTATCCCCATTCAAATAATATGGTCTCAATGGACCCACAGTGTATAGACCCTCTTCAAACCAAACTTCCCAATTCAGATTCAGAGGAGCAGGAATTCTCAGAATATGAGGATGAGGATGATGCCTTGGGGCTGAAGCATTTGCACTCAGTCATGCAGAGAGCTGAGGAGGAAAAACAGTGTGCAATAAACAGTCAAGTGTTGGAGTTTAGCCAAGAGGATGACTACAGGGCCACCAATTCAGAAGATGACAATGCAGGGACCCAATTTTCTGAATCTGAAGAGGAAGAACAACATGTTCAACAATTGATTCATGCTTTTGGGCCTCAGAATATTGAACAAGAACAGATAGGTGAGGAGGATTTGCAAGCCATAATGGAGCAGCAGGGACTATCCCCTAGACAACAATACCACTTTTCTCCTAGAATCACTAGGAAGAAAGCCAAAAATGATCAAATCCATACCTCTCCATGATCAGTGCATTGATATGGAACACTAGGGGTATTAGAACCCTAGGGGCAATTGAAAGGATAAGGACTCTCAAAAAATTGCAAAAACTTTCTTTCATAGCAGTTTTAGAACCATTCTTAGATGCTAGCCATCTTCAAAATTTCAAAATGCTAGTTGGGATGCAGGGTGCCCTTTCAAACCCAAATAGCAAAATTTGGCTTTTTTGGGATCAGGATTTCACAGCAAAAACAATATCAGTTGATGAGCAACAGGTCACTTTAGAATTGCAGCATGTGGAAATGGGGGAGACTTTTTGGATCACCACAGTTTATGCCAAGTGCAGGCCTCAGCTAAGGAAGCCACTCTGGGATGCTCTAAAGGGTCTGAATGTTGATGACAAACCTTGGTGCATAGCTGGTGACTTCAATGTCATTTGCTCAATAGAGGAGAAACTAGGGGGCCTGCCTTACCAGATTCAGAAAAGTTTTGAATTCCTCCAGTTTATAGAAGATTGCCAGTTGACTGACTTGGGGTATTCAGGAGCAAAATTCACCTGGTCCAATGGTAGATGTATGGACCAGAGAGTTTGGAAAAGATTGGATAGGGTTTTTGTTAATGATGACTGGTTGAGTAAATGTCCCATGACTACAGTTACTAACTTGTCATCTATAGGATCTGATCACAGTCCTATGCTGGTGAATATGAAGGTAAGACCAGAAAGCACAACAAGATATTTCAAGTTCCTGGACTGTTGGACATCACATGCAGATTTCATTACTGTGGTTCAACAAGCCTGGAACACTGAAGTAAAAGGCAATCCAATGTGGGTGGTGCAACAGAAGATCAAAATTCTCTCCAACACCCTTAGTCAATGGTCCAGAAGCACCTTTGGAGACATACATCAGAAAGCAAAGGAATATGAGGATCAGATTGCAAAAGCTGAACAAGACTTGATGGAAACCAGTTCAGAATCTTCAAGGGCACAATTTCACAAGCTTAAAGCTGAATATATCAAATATATGAAATTGGACCAGTCAATCCTTAAACAAAAAGCACACATGCAATGGTTCAGGGAAGGGGATGCAAACACCAGGTATTTCCATACCCTGATGAGGGGGAGAAGAAGAAGACTATTCCTACACAGAATCAGAAATGACAGAGGGCAATGGATAGAGGGTGATGAAGACATTGCATCAGAAGCCTGTTCCTTTTATCAGAAACTCTTCACAAAAGGCAATGAGACATTCAGTATAGAAGATTTGAACTGCATACCACACTGTATTGGAGAGGAAGACAATCAACTCCTAACAGTGATGCCTGAAGCTGAGGAGATCAAGACTGTAATTTTCTCCATGAACCCCCAGAGCTCAGCTGGACCAGATGGCCTAAATGGGAACTTCTTTCATCATTGCTGGGAAGTGATTCAAGTGGACATCATCAAAATGGTACAAGCTTTCTTTTGTGGCCACAGACTTACCAGGTTCATCACTCATGCCTGTCTGGTATTGCTTCCTAAGGTGCAGTGTCCTACAAGGCTTTCTGAACTGAGACCAATCAGTCTCAGCAATTTTACAAGTAAGATAATCTCCAAGCTTTTGTGCACCAGACTTGCAGCAATTCTTCCTAAAGTCATATCTTTAAATCAGAGTGGGTTTATTAAGGGAAGGTCAATCTCAGAAAATGTGATGTTGGCACAGGAGATAATAGCAGATATCAAAAAACCTAACAGGGGGGGAAATGTGGCATTGAAACTTGATATGGCCAAGGCCTATGACAGAGTGTCATGGCCATTCATTTGCAGTGTTCTCAGGAAGATGGGATTCAGTGAGGTCTTTATAGACATGGTGCTCAGAACCCTTGACAATAACTGGTACTCAGTTATTATTAATGGCACCAGACATGGTTTCTTTAGTTCATCTAGAGGGCTCAAACAAGGGGATCCTTTGGCACCTGCTCTGTTTGTCCTTGGAGCAGAATTCCTTTCTAGAAAGCTAAATGAACTGCAGCAGATGCCTTCTTACAGGGGCTTCTACATGGAGGAAAAGGGGCCTAGTGTTAACCACTTAGCCTTCGCTGATGACATTATAATCTTCACATCTGGCAGCAAAAACACTCTTCAACAGTTGATGCAAGTCCTGAAAACATATGAAGAGAAGACAGGTCAGCTTATTAATAAGGACAAGAGTTTTTTCATTACCTCTCCACACGCATTTCGGGCCACCATTCAGAGAGTAGAAGAGGTAACAACCTTTTCCCATAAGCAAGGACCTATAAACTACCTGGGGTGCCCAGTTTACAGTGGAAGAAAGAGAATCCACTACTTCTCTCCCATGGTGGAAAAAGTAGTCAACAAGATAGGAGGATGGCAAGGCAAGATGCTGAGCCCAGGAGGAAGGGCAACACTGATTAAATATGTACTGCAGTCCATACCAGTGCATTTGATTACAGCCATCACTCCACCAAAAACATCATTGAAGTTGATTCACAAGTATATGGCAGACTTTTTCTGGGGCATCAAAGATGAAAAGATGAAGTATCACTGGGCATCATGGAACTCTATGTCTGCTCCTACTTCGGAAGGAGGAATAGGGTTTAGGAGACTTGAGGATGTTAGTAGAGTGATGCTGTACAAGCAGTGGTGGGTGTTTAGGACCAAAGACACATTGTGGGGACAATTTCTGAGGTCCAAATACTGCCAAAGGTCCCACTTGATGTCCAAAAAATGGGACACTGGACAATCCCAGAACTGGAAAACACTTATGACAATTAAAAAACAGGCTGACCCATTAATCATCTGGAAAATCCACTCAGGATCATCCAGTTTCTGGTGGGACAATTGGTTGGGAACTGGTAACTTGGCCTCAGCAACAGAACCAGGGAGAAGATTCAGCAAAATTCAAGTTAAGAATTTTCTGACTCAAGGAAAATGGGATAGGGACAAGTTGAGCACTGTAGTCTCTGATTCACTAATAGCCAGGATAATGCAAGTGGAGTTTAGCTTTGATACAAGCAAGTCAGATCAGCCCATTTGGTCACTCACCACAGATGGGGCATTCAACTGCAAATCAGCATGGCATAACATCAGAGAGGTCAAGCCTGCAACATTTACTGATATTCATACTTGGCACAAACAGGTACCTTTCAATAGCTCCTTCTTGCTGTGGAGAGCCCTCAGACACAAACTGCCAACAGATGACAGGGTCATCAGATTTGGACATAACATTGTGTCCACTTGTGTGTGTTGCATCAAACCTAACTGTGAGAATGTAGATCACATCTTCAGTAATGGAAGCTTAGCTGTCAAGGTCTGGAATTACTTCTCTGCTTCTTTGGGCTTCACTGTCCATCACTCACTCTCTCTAAGATCCAGGCTCATGAATTGGTGGCTGAACCCAGCCAAGAATGAAGCCCATAAGCTCCTAATTTTTTGCCTACCTATCTTAATTCCCTGGCATTTGTGGAAGAATAGGTGTAACAAAAAATATGGAAACAAAGCCTCATCCATGATTAGAACCATTCACAATGTCTCAGAAGATCTTAAACTCATTCTTTTCAATTCCTTCCCTGAAATTAAATGGCCCACTGCCTTTGCTGAACTTGCCCACTATGCTGAAAGCCTAAAACAAGTAAAGAGAAGCATTCCAGTTACATGGGAAGCACCACCACCTGGTTATGTAAAGTTGAACACAGATGGGAGTGCTTTAAACAACCCTGGAAGAGTAGGTGCTGGAGGAGTTATAAGAGACTGTTCTGGATCCTTCAAAGCTGCTTTTGCCACCCCACTGGGTGTTGAGACTAACAACTACGCAGAGGCTCAAGGAATTCTTCAGGGTATGCAGTTATGTCTACAGCTTGGCCACCTCAAGGTATGTGCGCAAACTGATTCTGCTCTTATGGTGCACTGGTTAGGAAGGGACTCAAAACCACCATGGCACTTGACTGACCTGATTTGCAGCATCCAAAATCTGATTTCACAATTCAGTGATATCAAATTTTCTCATTGCTTTAGAGAGGGTAACATGGTGGCAGATTCCCTCTCAAAGCTCAGCCACAAGCTCACATCTCCTAGGCTTTTCTCCCAGTTTCTGGACCTTCCCAATAAGATCAAGGGCCAAATCTTAATGGACAAACAGGGAGTACCTAACTTTAGGGTTAGGAAAACCAAGAAGCTGAGTCCACCTTAGTGTTTGCATCAGACAGAACAACCCTAAAATCCAAATCCTCCACCAATTTAATGATTCCGCCTTCTCAAGTAATTGCCCCCTGGGAGGCCTCTTCCCTGAAGTGCAGACTTACAATCCCAAAAGGGTCAGCCTCATTGTCCCAAATATCCCACAATCCAAGTCAAGTTACCACCTATAAGCCAATTCTTGACAGAATATTAGGCATGCCTTACTGTCTGCAGGCAACCTATTTATTCTGGCCCCTCCTTTTAGCTAACTGTTTGTTTGTACAGCATTGCAGGTGGTGGACCTCACCCTGTTTGTTTTGTTTGTTTCATCTGCTTACATTGGATCTGAGGATATGGGCAACTAAGCTGAAAATAAAGAACAAGCTGGGCTGGTGCCTGTTACTGATCTGTTTTGGATACTTCTGGGTCCAAATCCTGCTGTTTTTGCTGCAGCATCTCGGCCTCTCTGGTCTGTTCTTTCTGCAGACTGTAGACCATCACCCTGATAGGAGGACCTGCCCTAGAGTGCCCAGGAGTGAAATAACAAGACACATGGATCCTCTAGTACAATACCTGAGTCAAGAACAGGGCCTGAATCAAAAACAGGATCAGGTTCTAATTCCACAACAACATAATCAAAGAATTGGTCTACTGTTTCCACTGCTATGGCAATGGAATTTACATTGGCTCACCTATGTAAGTAGGGGGATCAATTCAATTTGGCAATTTCTGTCTAATCAAATTGCTAAGTTGAAGAAGATCACACCCCCAGCTCACCTAAGTCTGACTAACTGTTCTCCTGAGTCCTCTATATATTACTGCAGACTTCAATTCATCAAAGAGTCAACCCCACTGTCCATAATTCCCCATTGTCCAGTATATTTACTCATTCCCAAGCCAATTCTTGACAGGTTAATAGGTGTACTTTACTGTCTGCAAGTCATCTATATAACCTGGCCACTGGTTTTCTCTAACTGTTTGTTCAATGCAGCTTCTTATCAAGGGGATAATATAGATCCCAAAATTTCTGGCAAACAGTGCTCTACAGGTTCACTAAGATGTACAACTATGCCTGGGATGTTGCAGAACAATAAAAAAGGCAACAGGAAGTCTGCTCTTTGCTATTGCCTGGCTATTAGGGGAGCCCTCTCAACTTGGCCACTTCTGTTTAAACAAGTAGCTGAGTTGAAGAATGGCACATTGAACCCACATCAGCCTGGAACTTATCTTCTGTGTCAATCTCTATACACATGCAGACTCAAAATCACTAAAATGTCAATCCCACTGATCAAACCAACCTTCTGTCCAATAAATACCTCCTTTCCAGAGTCATATCTTGACAGGTCATTGGTTATGCCTTACTGTCTGCAGGTAGACCATATGGCCTGGCCAATTAGAGTTAACTGGGTGTTAATGCAGATATGCAGGTTGAGAAGAGTGGGAACCTGGCCTTTTTGGTTTCCACTAGGTCTGATGGAAATATCCAGAACTCCTGTTGTGCTCTTGCTCTACCCTGTATTGATGAATGCCCTGACTTCCTATCTGGTTATGCTTTGTCTGCCAATCATGCTGCTGCTGCTGTGTACACACAGGGGAAGGGTCCAAGTTATTGAATTGGACCCATTGAAAGGGACCCATGGCCCTCTGAGCTACACTGAAACTGAGGACAAAAATGGTCATCACATCTTGAGACTTCATGAAGTGCTCACACTCTTCTGTCCTACCTATGCTGATCCTGGGTGCAACCTGTTGATGAACAAGCTGGACCAGCTCCTCCAGATCTCCAATTGTGCTCCAAGTCAAGTGTTCTCTGCTGGAATGGAAACACAGAACCTGGATAAGATGGAATGCATCCAAGAAGCTGAACCTGAGGATCTATCTTTCAATCTACTGTTCATGTTGCATCATAACAATAGGAGTAATTATACCCTGACCAAGGAAACAATGCTACTGTGTCATTCTCATTCCGGGAAGGAGCTTTGTTCACTTTGGCTATCCCCAGGTCAAAGGATAGCTGAAATGAAGAACTGCTTATTGCTTTCCTTTTTTGTTAACTTAGTGCTACTTGTTAGTCTAATTAATTTTTGCAAAGGAAAGAAAACTCTCTCAAAAGCCTATAGGCTTCCTTTGTATATGGGTGTCTTCACCTACCATAGGAGTGTGAGGAATCTAAATGTTTTATTTAGATCCCTTTCCCTTAATGATGACTTAGACTACACTAGGTTGGAGGTAAGGTTTATGTCCCCCTCCTTGTATTTCTGTTTTTCTTTCAATAATGAACGGGTCGGGGTCCATGCCAAACCCTGCATTGGAACAACTAAGTGTGTCCCTGAAAAGCACACTTAGAATGTTCTAATGGTTTCATAAAAAAAAAAAAAAAAAAAAAAAAAAAAAAAAAAACCCTAAACCCTAAACCCTAAACCCTAAACCCTAAACCCCAAAAAAACCCCACCCCGCGTCTTTTCTCTCTAGGGAAAGGCGATTCCTAGGCGATATAGAGGCGATCCCGGCGAAGCTCTCTTTCGGCGTCTCCCATGGCCACTCCGGCCACTGGGCAGCCCCCTACTGGGGTTGCTCAGTCCCCCACTCAACCCCAAACATCTTCCTATGCTGCAGCAGTAGCCCCTACCAATCCAAACCCTCAAACCCTAGCTGCCTCAAACCCTACCTTACCCATTCGTCCTCCCACTCGCATTAATGGTCGTCACACCATGTTGTGGGAGACTAAGGAGATTCAACAAGCTATTGCTTCGACCAAGCTTAACTATGGAATCATTGGGAAGTTCACGCATGGATTACCAGACTTGAATGAACTTCGAAAACTCATTCCACCTCAATGTGCTATTAAAGGACATTGTGTGATAGGTTCTCTTGACTTTCGCAGCATCTTGATACGTTGTGCATTGTTTGAGGATTATGTCAATTTGCTTTCCACTAGTCACTGGTTGAAAGTTGGGAGAGACTCGTATTTGATGAGAACTTTAAAATGGGACCCTTGGTGTGATGCTCGAAAGGAGACCTCAATTGCTATAGGGTGGATTTCTTTCCCTAATCTCCCACCAAACTTCTTTGTGAAAGAGTGTTTATTTTCACTTGCTTTAGCTGTGGGTAAACCTCTCCAACTAGATGCTGCAACCATTAACCACACACGCCCTAGTTGCGCACGAGTCAAGGTTGAAGTTGACTTGCTAGGGGACTTACCGGAGGAAATTGACATAGTTGAAGTGGATGAGAAGTCCAATATCAAGCATTCTAAGTGTGTTAAGATTGTGTACGATTACTTACCAAAGTACTGTTCGCATTGTTGCCTTCAAGGACATAACGAGGAGGAGTGTCGTGTGCTTAACCCTATTTCCTATGAGCCTGATGATGCACAAGATAGAAGGGAAGATCACAATGGAAAGCAAGTAGCTCAACCTAGCTCAGGACTGCCTAAGGTGCTTACGAGTGGTAAGATAGTGGGAGAGGCTGGTCCTAGTCAGTTAAGAGAACAAGCTGGGAATGGAGGTTATGGTGTCCAAAATCTAAGAAGACAAGGTCAGGGTGGTGGTCATAGGGGTCAAAACCCTAATCAGGTATGGCAAGTGGCTACGAGGAAGAGAGGTGTTATCCCTCAGGTGCAAGGTGTTCAAGAAAGAGAAGGTGTTCGTGGGGGTCAGCGTAATATTAATTCCTTCGCAGCCTTACAAGTTGAAGAGGAAAATTTACCAATTGTTAAGGCAGACAAGGTACACGTGGACAATGAGATTGTTAATATTGTTGAAAACCCTACGGAGAATGATGGGCAGCGTATTAATGAAGAAGCAGTTAATGTGTTGAATAATGAAGCTGGGGGACAAGGTGTCCACGACAAAGATTTGGCGGCTGGTGAGGAAACTCAGAAGACGCGTGTGGCTTTTATTGAAAAACAACTGGGAGTGGGTGCTGCAGTCAATGATCAGGTTCCTCTTGTGAACACTCCAAAGGACATTAAAGCTTCAGGTTTGAATTCCCAAGGCGTGGGCTTTAAAGAAACAGAATCAATGCCGGAATTAGATTTAATGAGGTCTTCTCCTTTTGCGGCTGGGAATGCTTTTAATTCGAGCATTAAAGCTGGGAGCTTAAAAGTTATTAATGCTCAGGCAAAGATTTTGTTAAATAAAGCTGAGGGATTGAATTCAACTCCTGATTTAATTCCATTGGATACTTTGAAGAAATTAACGGCCAAAACTAACTCCAACATGATCATGCCAACCCTGACCATCCCAAATGCTACCCTGAATCCAAACACTAGTCCTATTGAAACCCATGTTCCACTCAACACCTCAGATAAAGTCATACCATCTCAATCTCACCTTCCTAACCTGACACCTAATTTAACACAACCTGAAGCTTCCACAAAACAATTGTCCAAAGTTAATCTCACAGTTGAAGAAAAAGCTTTAATTGATTCTTTGCAATTCAGTGATGGCAAGGATATCTTACAAAGACAACAGAGGCACTCACCTCCTAGACAGATGGTTCCTTTTGATGACCTTGGAGATGGAGAGGAAGTGGATGAGGAGGAAGAGTCGACTGCACATAACTTTCAAGCTGTTTCCAGAGAAGGCGACTTATCTCCTAGAGATGTTCCTAAAAAAGGTGGCAAGAGACAAAAGAAAGAACCTGGTCCAGTGGCCAGGATTCAACCTATCCGAAGTTCCAAATCCAAGGTTTAATGATGTTGCACAAAGCTTTGATCTGGAACATCCGGTCAGTAAACACACAAGAGGCTTTCACAAGGCTTACTACACTTCATAGACATCATCACTTCTCCTTCATTGGCTTGATGGAGCCATTTCAAGAAGCTGCTAGGATCCAGGTGTATGGACTGAAGCTTGGTATGCACTGGTCTATTTCTAATGTTAGTGGCAAGATCTGGGCCTTTGTGAGTGATGAGTATAATGTTTCTATAGTTGATGACCAAGAGCAGATCCTTACACTAAATTTACATCACATTCAGCTGGACAAAGCTTTCATTGTCAGCCTAGTTTATGCTAAATGTGAGAGAGTTGATAGAATGCCACTGTGGGATTCACTTCAATTCCTGGCTTCTTCTATGGTGCTGCCTTGGCTAATAGCAGGTGACTTCAATGTCATTATGTCAGAGGAGGAAAAATATGGAGGACTACCAGTGTATACCTCAGAGGTGGATGACTTTGTAGCTACAATTGCAGCTTGTAATCTTACTGATCTTGGCTTCACTGGAAGTACTTACACTTGGTGGAATGGGAGAATTGAGAACCACTTCATTCTCAAGAGGATTGACAGATGCTTTGCAAACCAAGAGTTCATGGACTATTTTCCTAAGGTCGAGGTAGAACATTTGGCCAGAACAGGCTCTGACCACTCTCCATTGCTCTTGTCTTGCTCTACTAATCCTGACAACATCATTAAGTCTTTTAAATTCCTTAACTTTTGGACTGAGCATGATTCTTTTTTACAAGTAGTAAGGGACAACTGGGTGTGTGACTGTGAAGGTGACCCTTTCATTATCTTCCATAGAAAACTGAAGAAGGTAAAACAGGCTCTAAGTAGATGGAGTAAACAGACATTTGGCAACATCTTTCAGAAAATAGCATCATTAGAAGACATCATTAAAGGTCATGAAGAGAAGCTGGAGGAAGCACCTAGTGAGTATCATAGAGAACAGCTTAAGAAGGCTGAAGCTGATCTTAAGAGGGTGCTTCACCTGGAGGATGAATTCTGGAAACAGAAGTCTGGCTTTCACTGGTTCAAGGATGGTGATCACAACACAAAGTTCTTCCATGCTCAGGTCCAGGGTAGAAGAAAGAAACTGAAGATTCATAAGGTCCAGGACAGGGATGGGAATTGGTTGGCTGACACTGATGCAATGGCTGCTGAAGCTGCCTGGTTCTATCAGCAACAATTTACTAGTGACAATGCTCAACTGAATTTTGACTTACTCCTACATGTTCCTCCTATGGTGACTGCTGAACAGAACCAGGCAATAGAAGAACTTCCCACTGCTGAGGAGGTCAAGCAGGCTGTCTTTGGCCTGAGTGGAGATAGTGCAAGTGGTCCAGATGGTTTCTCAGGTAGATTCTATCATTCCTGCTGGGAGATTATTGCCCCTGATGTGATCAAACTGGTTAGGGCCTTCTTTTGTGGGCATGAGATACCAAAGTTTGTCTCCCACACTAATCTAATCCTGTTACCAAAGAAACCAAATGTGGCCACATTCTCTGACTTCAGGCCCATCAGTTTATGTAATTTCATCAACAAGATCATCTCTAGAGTACTTCATGAGAGATTGGTTCAGCTCCTCCCTTCTCTCATCTCTCCAACTCAGTCTGGATTTGTTAAAGGTAGAAATATTGTTGAGAACATCCTGCTGGTCCATGAGATTGTTGATGACATCAGGAAAAGGGCCAAGGAAGCTAACCTTGTCATTAAGCTGGACATGATGAAAGCATATGACAGGGTCTCTTGGTTGTTTCTATCTAAGGTTCTGAGGAAGATGGGGTTTAGTGAAGTCTGTATTGACATGGTAATCAGGCTACTCAATAACAACTGGTACACTGTCCTCTTCAATGGCCAACCTCATGGTTTCTTCACTTCTACTAGAGGTCTGAAGCAAGGAGACCCCCTTTCCCCCACTTTGTTTATTCTATCAGCTGAGGTTCTCTCAAGAGCACTGAATGCCCTCCACCAGAATGCCATGTTCAAAGGCTTTGCTATGCCTAAATGGAGCCCCTACATCAACCACCTTGCCTATGCTGATGACACAATTCTCTTTTGTTCTACTGATACTACATCTCTAAGGCTAATGATGGGTGTGCTGGATGCATATGAAGGAGCAAGTGGCCAGAAAATTAACAAGGAGAAAAGCTCTACTTACATGTATCATAAAGTTAGCCAGCATCTGGTTGATAGGGTGGCACATATCACACAAATGGAAAGAGGGACATTCCCTTTTACTTATTTAGGCTGCCCTATCACATACAAAAGGAGGAATAAGGCACAGTTTGATGACATCATTGCCAAGGTGCAGAAACAACTTCAAGCTTGGAAGGCTAAGATGCTGTCTTTTGGAGGAAGAGCCATCCTGATCCAGCATGTCTTGTTTGGCATGCCCATTCACCTCCTCTCTGCCATGAACCCTCCAGACAATGTTATCTCTCAGCTCCACAAAATGTTTGCCAACTTTTTCTGGAACAACTCTGAGGATCACTCCAGAAGACACTGGGCTTCCTGGGATACACTTTGTAGGCCTTATTCTGAAGGTGGAGTGGGCTTTAAGTCTCTACATGATGTTGGGAAAGCTCTTTTTGCAAAACTCTGGTGGAATTTCAGGACCAAGACTTCACTGTGGGGCACCTTTATAGCTAATAAATACTGTAAGAAGATACATTACTCAGTGGTACCCTATACTGATGGCTCTCCTGTATGGCAGAAGATGCTGCAAGTTAGAGCCATGGTGGATCATGAAATTGTGTGGCAGGTTAAGCAGGGATATTCTCATTTCTGGTTTGATAACTGGACCCAGCTTGGGGCTCTATACTTTGTAGTACCTAGGGATTTTTACATCAGGGAGGAACTCAATGTAGTCAGGGACTTCTATGGCAATGATGGGTGGAATGAGCAGTTACTTGGTGAAGCCTTACCTGAAGATTTAGCCCAGCATGTGCTGGAGGCTATTAAGCCTGGGCAAGTCAATATGCAAAGAGATGCTCCATGGTGGGGGCTTACTACAAATGGTCAATTTTCAGTGAAGAGTGCATTCCAGTACATCAGAGCTAAAGGAGTTATACAGAAGGTCTGGAAGTTGATTTGGCTGAGAGGGGTTCCCTTCAAGATCTCCTTTGTCCTTTGGAGAGCTTGGAAGTTCAAGTTACCACTGGATACTGAGCTGAAAAGGATGGGATACAATATGCCTTCTAGGTGCTGGTGTTGTGAACATCCTAAAGAGGAGGATAGAGAGCATTTGTTTATCACAAGCTCCATTGCCAAACATGTGTGGAGTTATTATGCAAATGCACTTGGCTTTGTCATTCAGGACTGGAGGTTCAGACAGGTAATGACTGTGTGGTGGACTCTGGAGAGGAGACCTTGGCTTCAGCTCCTTTGCAAAGCTGTACCTGCCTTTGTTGTATGGGAACTCTGGAAGAGGAGGAATACTATAGCTCATGGTGGGAAGGTGTCTTTTAGAAGACTTATTCATGAAATATCAAAGAATCTACACATGCTCCTTAGGGTCAGGTTCCCCACAATTCAACAGGCTCCAGTTGATTGGCCTGACCTTGTTCACTGCCTGGAGTCATTTAGGCACAAGCTCAGGTTCACTAAAGTGGTCTGGAGGTTTCCAGTGGCTGGCACCTTTAAGTGCAACACTGATGGTGCTAGTAGAGGCAATCCAGGGCCAAGTTCTCTAGGCTTTTGTGTCAGGAATGAGGTGGGAGACCTGCTGTATGCTAAGGCAAAAATGATAGGAGAAGGAACTAATGTCAGAGCTGAAGCCTTTGCCATTCTGGAGGCCATGAAGTATTGCCTGGAACATTTTGCTGGACATGTTCTCATAGAAACTGATTCTCTTTTGCTGAAAAACATTATTGAGGGCCAATGGGAGGTGGCCTGGAACATTGCAGGTGTTGTTGAGGAGATAAATCTGTTGAAAAATGAAGGATCGTTCACTTTTGCTCACACTCTCAGGGAAGGCAACAAACTTGCTGACCATCTAGCCAATGTGGCTTTTGAGGTTGGAGAGAAGGAGTTCTATAGTTTCAATGAGCTGAGAGTTGAAGGAAAAAGGATTCTGAACTGGGATAAGGCCCAGTTGCCTACATACAGAGTTAGACTGGTTAAGCATGGAACTGGGCAAAACTGAGGAGATGATTTTCTAACCTTGTTTGTTCATTTTGCAGGTTCTACATTCTGATACTGATGACTATTGAATGGAGGCTTAAGTTCCTTTCCAGGAAGACTCTCACAAGTTCTTGCTCCTGCTTCATGTTTGTGGGACACCCCACTTCTGACTATGGTACTTGGACCAGAAGCTGCCTACTAGTCATTATCCTCTCCTTGTCTTGTGCATCATCTTGCTTCATTGCACCACACACTCTCAGACACTGGAATGGCCTTAGAGATACATTCATTACACTGATCGAGCAGGAAGAACTCCATTGGACCCTACTGGTATCACAGGCATTGGGCATTCTCTTGTGCCCTTACTCAATGCTTGTGCAGCATCAACCTCTCAGCACTTTTGGGAGAACACTGCAGTTACTCTGGAATGTACTTCATGTCACTTACTATGGTACACTAACTAGAAGTGCACCATTCACTCTCAGACACTGGAGTGGCTTTACTGATTCTTGCAATACCTATTCCAGCTCACAGGCTGTGCAGCACATCAGTCCAGACTTCACAGCTTTGTATAAAAGCATTGTTTATCCATTACATCATTGGATTGGTGATATCTTTGACCATGCTTCTTCTAGATTTGTTGCTACTTCTTTGCTAGGTGCACATGTCCTCAGGGTTGCTACTTGTGAGGAAGCTCAGTGTTTTATTGCTCAAGCTTCCATTTGGCTGATGAAGCACCGGTGCTCCTTCATTCAGGCTCAGCTGACCACTCATTCCTGGGAGATGCTCGACTGGACTGAAGGCTTGAGCTCCTTGAGTTTTGATACTCTGATCTCAGTAACTAGTGCCTATTTTGTCAAGCATCATGGCATTGAACGAAATGATTTCATATTGGTGGTATTAGCATTAATTAATGCTCATCCCAGTTGGAAAAGTTTTGTTCAATGTCATGTGCATAGGAGAGCACTAGATCAACATGATATAGCTATCACATGTTGTATAGTTTCACTTTATTTCTTGTTTTCTTTCTACATTGTAAGACATTGTGCTGGTTGCATCTTTATTAATAAAATTAGTCACTAAGCCTTGAGCTTAGTGATATTCATTAAAAAAAAAAAAAAAAAAAAAAAAAAAAAAAAAAAAAAAAAAAAAAAAAAAAAAAAAAAAAAAAAAAAACCCTAAACCCCAAACCCCCCCCCCCGGCGTCTTTTCTCTCTAGGGAAAGGCGATTCCATTGGTGATTTCTAGGCGATCCCGGCGTCTCTCTCTCTAGGCGTCTCCCATGGCCACTCCGGCCACTGGGCAGCCCCCCACTGGGGTTGCTCAGCCTCCTACTTTACCTCAAACAACATCCTATGCAACAGTAGTTGCTCCTTCCAATCCAAACCCCCAAACCCTAGCTGCTGCAAACCCTAGTTTACCCATTCGACCACCTACCCGGATTAACGGACGTCCTACTATGTTATGGAAGACAAAGGAAATACAACAAGCCATTGCGTCGACTAAGTTGAGCTATGGGATCATTGGGAAGTTCACACATGGCTTACCAGATTTGAATGAGCTTCGTAAGCTCATCCCACCTCAATGTGCAATCAAAGGACATTGTGTGATAGGTTCTCTGGATTTTCGAAGCATCCTCATTCGATGTGCATTATTTGAAGACTATGTTAATTTATTATCGAGGAGTCATTGGTTGAAGGTGGGTCGTGATTCTGTTTTGATGAGAACTTTGAAGTGGGATCCGTGGTGTGATGCACGTAAGGAGACTTCAATTGCTATTGGTTGGATATCCTTCCCCAACCTTCCTCCCAACTTCTTTGTAAAAGAGTGCTTGTTTTCACTTGCCTTGGCTGTGGGCAAACCTTTGCAATTGGATGCTGCCACGATTAACCACACACGTCCTAGTTGTGCACGTGTTAAAGTTGAGGTTGACTTACTAGGGGAATTACCTGAGGAGATAGACATAGTTGAGGTTGATGATGAGTCGAATATCAAACATTCTAAGAGCATCAAGATTGTTTACGATTATCTACCTAAGTATTGCTCACACTGTAGCTTGCAAGGTCACAATGATGAAGAATGTCGGATGCTACATCCAAGTTACTATGAGCAGGAAGATGCACAAAAAGATGGAGATGCTGACCAAAGGAAAACCATTCCCCAAGTTGCTACAGGCTTGCCCAGGGTACTGACAAGTGGGAAAATTGTTGGTGGTTCAGGCCCTAGCAATACGAGAGGTGATCAGGCTGGATATGGTGGCAAAGGAATACAAAATACAAGGAAACAAGCACAAGGTGTAGGTCAACGAGGTCAAAACCCTAGCCAAGTTTGGCAGGTTGCCACAAAGAGGAGGGTTGAGGCTTCACAAGTTCAGGGTGTTCAAGGTCGAGAAGGAGCCCAAGAGAGTCAACGTAATGTTAACTCTTTTGCAGCTTTACAAGTTGAAGAGGAGAACATTGAAATTTTAAATTCTGAAAAGGTCCACGTGGACAAGGAGGTAGGTATTACAGTTGTTAACCCTACTTTTGAAGAGGCTGCTATTAATAAGAGTGGTATTAAAGCTGGTGGAGCAGTTAGCAATAAAGGCGGGGACAAAGATTTGGTTGGGACATGTGCAGACCAGGCGGTTAGAGTCCCTGACTTAAAGCTGAAAGGAGTTAATTCAGCTGATGTTTTAAATGCTGAAGGAATTCTTTCACGTGTGGAAGCCAAGGAGTCCGAATCTTTGCCGGGAAAGGAGTTAATGTTATTGACTCCAATTCACACGGGAACTACAGTTCACTCAGGTATTAAAGCTGCGGATTTGTCTAGAATTAATAAAGAGACAAAGATTTCGTCTCTTAAAGCTGGGAGTTCTCCTACTTTGCCAGAATTAATTCCTTTAGCCACTCTAAAAAAATTAACCACTACACCATCGATTTTTCCAAATTTAAAATTACCAACACCTCATGACCTTACTCCAATTGAACTAGAGGTGCCTCTAAACACTTCTGACAAGTCTATACCCTCACAACAAAATAATCCAGAAATTGATTCCAATTTACCTAAGACTGGCCCCCTGTCACTGGCTTCAAAAGAAGACTTCACAGAGGAGGAGAAAGCTTTGCTCAATTCAGTGGAGTTTAGTGAGAATAATGAGATTTTGCAAAGGCAGAAGAGACACTCCCCAGGTAAACAAGTTGCTGATCCAGAGGAAGAAAGAGGTGGTGAGGACAATGAGGATGAGGAAGAAGAGTCCACAGCCCATAACTTCCAACAAATAGCTCGAGAGGGTGACTTGTCACCAAGAGATGCTCCTAAGAAGAGTAGTAGGAGGCAGAAGAAGGATCCTGGACCAGCTGCTAGGATTCAACCTATTCGAAGCTCTAAATCAAAGGTTTAAATGTTGAACAAAGCATTGATTTGGAACATCCGATCAGTGAACACACAAGAAGCTTTCACTCGATTGACTACATTACATAGACACCACCATTTTGCCCTCATAGGACTGATGGAACCTTTTCAGGATGCTTGCCATGTTCGAGCCTATGGTCTGAGGCTGAATATGCACTGGTCATTGTCCAATGTTAGTGGGAAGATCTGGGCCTTCATTGGTGAGGACTATAATGTTACAGTGCTGGATGATCAGGAACAGCTTATAACTTTGAAACTTCACAACACTCAGTTAGACAAGGTGTTTTGTGTTACTTTGGTGTATGCTAAATGTGATAGACTTGAGAGGGTTCCCCTCTGGGACTCACTCCAGTACACTGCAGCCTCCATGACAGATCCTTGGATTATAGGGGGGGACTTTAATGTCATTCTGTCTGATGCTGAAAAGTATGGTGGGTTGCCTGTGCTTGTCCCTGAAGTAGAAGACTTTGCTAACACTATTGCTGCTTGCAACATTACTGACCTGGGGTTCACTGGAAGTACATTTACTTGGTGGAATGGAAGGATTGAAAATCATTTCATTTTGAAAAGAATTGATAGATGCTTTGCCAACCAAGCTTTTCTAGACTTCTTTCCTAAGATAGAGGTGGAACATCTTGTCAGGACTGGTTCAGACCACTCCCCTTTGCTCCTTTCTTGTTCCACTCAAGCTGACAACATCATAAAATCTTTCAAGTTCCTGAATTTTTGGACTGAGCATGAGTCATTCTTACAAGTGGTGAGAGATAATTGGGTATGTGACTGTGAAGGTGATCCTTTCATTATGTTCCACAGGAAGCAGAAGAAGGTTAAACAGGCTCTCTCAAGGTGGAGTAAACAAACATTTGGGAATATTTTCCAGAAAGTTGCATCACTGGAGGATATAATTAGAGCTCATGAAGAAAAATTAGAAGAGGCTCCCAGTGAGTATCACAGGGAACAGTTAAAGAAGGCAGAAGCAGACCTCAAAAGGGTCCTGCACCTAGAGGATGAGTTCTGGAAGCAAAAGGCTGGATTCCAGTGGTTTAAAGATGGGGACAATAACACAAAGTTCTTTCATGCCCAAGTTCAAGGAAGAAGAAAGAAGCTCAAAATTCACAGGATACAAGACAGGGATGGAAATTGGGTTCATGATAGTGAAGCTATGGCCAGTGAAGCTGCTTGGTTCTTCCAGCAACAGTTCACTAGGGAGGAGGAGGACCTGAATTTTGATTTGCTGCTTCATGTGCCTCATATGGTGTCTGCTGAACAGAATAGGGACATTGAGGAGCTTCCATCAGTTACTGAAGTTAAGCAAGCTGTGTTTGGACTTAGTGGAGACAGTGCAAGTGGTCCAGATGGGTTCTCAGGCAGATTTTATCAAGTTTGTTGGGACATTGTTGCTGCTGACCTCACAAGGCTAGTGAGAGCATTCTTTGGGGGTCATGAAATACCCAAGTATGTCTCTCATACTAACCTTGTTCTGATCCCTAAAAAACCAAGTGTGACTACCTTCTCAGACTTTAGACCCATTAGCTTATGTAACTTTGTGAACAAGGTGATCTCAAGAGTGTTACATGGAAGACTAGTCCACTTGCTGCCTTCCTTAATTTCTCCTACACAATCAGGCTTTGTCAAAGGAAGGAATATTGTGGAAAACATCTTACTAGTGCATGAGATAGTGGATGAGATTAGGAAAAGGGCAAAGGAGGCAAATGTGGTGATCAAGTTAGACATGATGAAAGCTTATGATAGAGTGTCTTGGCTCTTTTTATCAAAAGTACTCAGAAAAATGGGCTTTGGGGAGATCTGCATTGATATGGTGGTAAGACTGCTGAACAACAATTGGTATACAGTGTTGCTAAATGGTCAGCCTCATGGTTTCTTCCCCTCCTCTAGAGGATTGAAACAAGGAGACCCTCTCTCTCCCACATTGTTCATTCTCTCAGCAGAGGTGCTGTCTAGAGCTCTGAATGCCTTACACCAAAATGCTATGTACAGAGGATTTGCTATGCCAAAGTGGAGCCCTTACATTAACCATTTGGCTTATGCTGATGACACTATCCTTTTCTGTTCCTCAGACACTACATCTCTCAGACTTATGATGGGTGTACTTGATGCTTATGAAGGTGCTAGTGGCCAGAAGGTGAATAAGGAGAAAAGTGCCACTTATCTATATCATACAGTGGGTCAGAATGTTGTCAACAGAGTTGCTGATATCACTCAGATCCAGAGAGGCTCCTTTCCATTTACCTATCTGGGATGCCCAATAACTTATAAAAGGAGAAACAAAGCACAATTTGATGATATTGTTGCTAAGGTGATGAAGCAGCTCCAAGCTTGGAGAGGGAAAATGCTCTCTTTTGGTGGGAGGGCCACACTGATCTCCCATGTTCTGCTAGGCATGCCCATTCATTTATTGTCAGCTATGAACCCCCCTGATAATGTCATTAATCAGCTCCACAAAATGTTTGCAAATTTCTTCTGGAACAACTCAGAAGAACACTCTAGAAGACATTGGGCCTCCTGGGACACTCTTTGTAAGCCTTGTGCTGAGGGTGGTGTGGGATTCAAGTCCCTGCATGATGTGTCAAAGGCACTTTTCACCAAGCTTTGGTGGAACTTTAGAACCAAGACCTCTTTGTGGGGTACTTTTATAGCCAACAAATACTGCAAGAAGAACCATTATTCAGTGGTTCCTTACACAGATGGATCTCCAGTCTGGCAGAAAATGCTCCAGGTGAGAGCCATGGTAGATCATCTGATTGTGTGGCAAGTCAGGCAAGGCTCATCACACTTCTGGTATGATAACTGGACACACCTGGGAGCTTTGTACTTTGTTGTCCCCAGCAACCACTACATAAGAGAGGAACTGAATGTTGTCAATGATTTTCTGGGAGAAAATGGGTGGAATCAGGACCTCCTTCATGAAGCTTTACCTGCTGAACTGGCACAGCATGTTCTTGACACTGTAAAGCCTGCGCAGGTTGAGCAGCCTAGAGACTGTCCTTGGTGGGAGCTTACAGCTAATGGTAAATTCTCAGTCAAGAGCTCATTTCAGTATATTAGAGCTAAAGGCACTGCTCAGGATACAAATAAGCTCATTTGGATTAAAGGAGTGCCTTTCAAAGTGGCCTTTGTACTCTGGAGAGCATGGAAATACAAGCTTCCCCTGGACACTGAGTTAAAAAGAATAGGATATAATCTTCCCTCTAGATGCTGGTGCTGTGAGCATCCAAAAGAGGAGACTAGGGAGCACTTGTTTGTCTCTAGCTCTATTGCTAAGAATGTGTGGAGCTACTTTGCTAATGCAGCAGGTTTTGTCATTCAAGACTGGAGATTTAAACAGCTGCTTAGGACATGGTGGAGTTGTGATAAAAGGATTAGACTCAGGATCCTATGTCAGGCCACTCCAGCATTTATTGTTTGGGAGCTTTGGAAGAGGAGAAACACCATTGCACATGGAGGAAAAGTGTCTTGCAGAAGAGTTATTCATGAGGTCTCCAGAAATCTTCATATGCTATTAACTGTCAGGTTTCCAAGTATGCTGAATGCCCCCTCTGACTGGCCAGCTTTAGTCCATTTTCTTGAAAGGTTCAAACCTAAGCTTAGATACACAAAGGTGATGTGGAGGCCTCCTGATAGAGGGATTAAATGCAACACTGATGGAGCTTGCCGGGGTAATCCAGGCTTGAGTTCGCTTGGGTTCTGTTTGCGTAATGCTCAGGGTGACCTCATTTATGCGAAAGCCAAGCTAATAGGTGAAGGAACAAATGTAAGAGCTGAGGCTGTGGCTATCAGGGAGGCAATGCTACACTGTGTTAACAATTCACTGGGGGATGTAGTCATTGAGACTGACTCTCTGCTGCTCAAAAACATCATTGAAGGAGTGTGGGAGACTGTTTGGTCGATAGCAGGTATAATTGAGGAAATCTTGAACTTGAAGTCAAGAGGTCGATTCACTTTTGTACATGTTCTTAGAGAGGGAAACAAGCTAGCAGATTTCTTAGCTAATGAAGCTTATACTGTTGAGGAGAAGGAGTACTTTGGATTTAATGAGCTAAGAGAACAAGGAAGGAGGATCTTGAACTGGGACAAGGTCCAGTTGCCAACGTTTAGAGTTCGAATGGTTAAGGATGGAACTGGACACACATAAGGAGCTGACACCTTTTTTATCTAACCTGTTTGCTCTTTTTTGCAGGTTTCACTTTTTCTATAGGTGGATATGTCTACTTGACCTCTCATCTCTTCAGGAAGGACTCACTTGGGCCCTACTGGTAGCTCAGGCATTGGGCATTATCTTGTGCCCTTATTCAATGATTGTGCAGTATCAACCTCTCAGCTCTTTTGGGAGAACACTGCAGTTACTCTGGATTGTTTTTTCTGACACTTACTATGGTACACTAACTAGAAGTGCACCATTCATACTCAGATACTGGAGTGGCTTTACTGACTCTTGCAATACATATTTCAGCTCACTGGCTGTGCAGCACTTCAGTCGAGAGTTCATAGCTTTGAATAAAAGCATTGTTTATGACCATGCTTCTTCTAGTTTTGTTTCTACTTCTTTGCTAGGTGCACATGTCCTCAGAGTTGCTATCTGTGAGGAAGCTCAGTGTTTTAATGCTCAAGCTTCCATTTGGCTGATGAATCCGGTGCTCCTTCTTCCAGACTCAGCTGACCACTCATTTTGGAGGATGCCCGACTGGACTGAAGGATTGAGCTTCTTGAGTCTCGATACCTTGATCCTAGTAACTAGTGCCTATTTTGTCAAGCATCATGACATTGAACGAAATGATTTCATATTGGTGGTATTAGCATTTTTTAATGCTCATCCCAGTTGGAAAAGTTTTGATCAATGTCATGTGCATAGGAGAGCACTAGTTAAACATGACATAGCTATCACATGTTATTTCGGTTCACTTTATTTCTTGTTTTCTTTCCACTTTGTAAGACATTGTGTTGGTTGCATCTTTATTAATAAAATTAGTCACTAAGCCCTGAGCTTAGTGATATTCATTAAAAAAAAAAAAAAAAAAAAAAAAAAAACCCTAAACCCTAAACCCTAAACCCTAAACCCAAAAAAACCCCACCCCGCGTCTTTTCTCTCTAGGGAAAGGCGATTCCTAGGCGATATAGAGGCGATCCCGGCGAAGCTCTCTTTCGGCGTCTCCCATGGCCACTCCGGCCACTGGGCAGCCCCCTACTGGGGTTGCTCAGTCCCCCACTCAACCCCAAACATCTTCCTATGCTGCAGCAGTAGCCCCTACCAATCCAAACCCTCAAACCCTAGCTGCCTCAAACCCTACCTTACCCATTCGTCCTCCCACTCGCATTAATGGTCGTCACACCATGTTGTGGGAGACTAAGGAGATTCAACAAGCTATTGCTTCGACCAAGCTTAACTATGGAATCATTGGGAAGTTCACGCATGGATTACCAGACTTGAATGAACTTCGAAAACTCATTCCACCTCAATGTGCTATTAAAGGACATTGTGTGATAGGTTCTCTTGACTTTCGCAGCATCTTGATACGTTGTGCATTGTTTGAGGATTATGTCAATTTGCTTTCCACTAGTCACTGGTTGAAAGTTGGGAGAGACTCGTATTTGATGAGAACTTTAAAATGGGACCCTTGGTGTGATGCTCGAAAGGAGACCTCAATTGCTATAGGGTGGATTTCTTTCCCTAATCTCCCACCAAACTTCTTTGTGAAAGAGTGTTTATTTTCACTTGCTTTAGCTGTGGGTAAACCTCTCCAACTAGATGCTGCAACCATTAACCACACACGCCCTAGTTGCGCACGAGTCAAGGTTGAAGTTGACTTGCTAGGGGACTTACCGGAGGAAATTGACATAGTTGAAGTGGATGAGAAGTCCAATATCAAGCATTCTAAGTGTGTTAAGATTGTGTACGATTACTTACCAAAGTACTGTTCGCATTGTTGCCTTCAAGGACATAACGAGGAGGAGTGTCGTGTGCTTAACCCTATTTCCTATGAGCCTGATGATGCACAAGATAGAAGGGAAGATCACAATGGAAAGCAAGTAGCTCAACCTAGCTCAGGACTGCCTAAGGTGCTTACGAGTGGTAAGATAGTGGGAGAGGCTGGTCCTAGTCAGTTAAGAGAACAAGCTGGGAATGGAGGTTATGGTGTCCAAAATCTAAGAAGACAAGGTCAGGGTGGTGGTCATAGGGGTCAAAACCCTAATCAGGTATGGCAAGTGGCTACGAGGAAGAGAGGTGTTATCCCTCAGGTGCAAGGTGTTCAAGAAAGAGAAGGTGTTCGTGGGGGTCAGCGTAATATTAATTCCTTCGCAGCCTTACAAGTTGAAGAGGAAAATTTACCAATTGTTAAGGCAGACAAGGTACACGTGGACAATGAGATTGTTAATATTGTTGAAAACCCTACGGAGAATGATGGGCAGCGTATTAATGAAGAAGCAGTTAATGTGTTGAATAATGAAGCTGGGGGACAAGGTGTCCACGACAAAGATTTGGCGGCTGGTGAGGAAACTCAGAAGACGCGTGTGGCTTTTATTGAAAAACAACTGGGAGTGGGTGCTGCAGTCAATGATCAGGTTCCTCTTGTGAACACTCCAAAGGACATTAAAGCTTCAGGTTTGAATTCCCAAGGCGTGGGCTTTAAAGAAACAGAATCAATGCCGGAATTAGATTTAATGAGGTCTTCTCCTTTTGCGGCTGGGAATGCTTTTAATTCGAGCATTAAAGCTGGGAGCTTAAAAGTTATTAATGCTCAGGCAAAGATTTTGTTAAATAAAGCTGAGGGATTGAATTCAACTCCTGATTTAATTCCATTGGATACTTTGAAGAAATTAACGGCCAAAACTAACTCCAACATGATCATGCCAACCCTGACCATCCCAAATGCTACCCTGAATCCAAACACTAGTCCTATTGAAACCCATGTTCCACTCAACACCTCAGATAAAGTCATACCATCTCAATCTCACCTTCCTAACCTGACACCTAATTTAACACAACCTGAAGCTTCCACAAAACAATTGTCCAAAGTTAATCTCACAGTTGAAGAAAAAGCTTTAATTGATTCTTTGCAATTCAGTGATGGCAAGGATATCTTACAAAGACAACAGAGGCACTCACCTCCTAGACAGATGGTTCCTTTTGATGACCTTGGAGATGGAGAGGAAGTGGATGAGGAGGAAGAGTCGACTGCACATAACTTTCAAGCTGTTTCCAGAGAAGGCGACTTATCTCCTAGAGATGTTCCTAAAAAAGGTGGCAAGAGACAAAAGAAAGAACCTGGTCCAGTGGCCAGGATTCAACCTATCCGAAGTTCCAAATCCAAGGTTTAATGATGTTGCACAAAGCTTTGATCTGGAACATCCGGTCAGTAAACACACAAGAGGCTTTCACAAGGCTTACTACACTTCATAGACATCATCACTTCTCCTTCATTGGCTTGATGGAGCCATTTCAAGAAGCTGCTAGGATCCAGGTGTATGGACTGAAGCTTGGTATGCACTGGTCTATTTCTAATGTTAGTGGCAAGATCTGGGCCTTTGTGAGTGATGAGTATAATGTTTCTATAGTTGATGACCAAGAGCAGATCCTTACACTAAATTTACATCACATTCAGCTGGACAAAGCTTTCATTGTCAGCCTAGTTTATGCTAAATGTGAGAGAGTTGATAGAATGCCACTGTGGGATTCACTTCAATTCCTGGCTTCTTCTATGGTGCTGCCTTGGCTAATAGCAGGTGACTTCAATGTCATTATGTCAGAGGAGGAAAAATATGGAGGACTACCAGTGTATACCTCAGAGGTGGATGACTTTGTAGCTACAATTGCAGCTTGTAATCTTACTGATCTTGGCTTCACTGGAAGTACTTACACTTGGTGGAATGGGAGAATTGAGAACCACTTCATTCTCAAGAGGATTGACAGATGCTTTGCAAACCAAGAGTTCATGGACTATTTTCCTAAGGTCGAGGTAGAACATTTGGCCAGAACAGGCTCTGACCACTCTCCATTGCTCTTGTCTTGCTCTACTAATCCTGACAACATCATTAAGTCTTTTAAATTCCTTAACTTTTGGACTGAGCATGATTCTTTTTTACAAGTAGTAAGGGACAACTGGGTGTGTGACTGTGAAGGTGACCCTTTCATTATCTTCCATAGAAAACTGAAGAAGGTAAAACAGGCTCTAAGTAGATGGAGTAAACAGACATTTGGCAACATCTTTCAGAAAATAGCATCATTAGAAGACATCATTAAAGGTCATGAAGAGAAGCTGGAGGAAGCACCTAGTGAGTATCATAGAGAACAGCTTAAGAAGGCTGAAGCTGATCTTAAGAGGGTGCTTCACCTGGAGGATGAATTCTGGAAACAGAAGTCTGGCTTTCACTGGTTCAAGGATGGTGATCACAACACAAAGTTCTTCCATGCTCAGGTCCAGGGTAGAAGAAAGAAACTGAAGATTCATAAGGTCCAGGACAGGGATGGGAATTGGTTGGCTGACACTGATGCAATGGCTGCTGAAGCTGCCTGGTTCTATCAGCAACAATTTACTAGTGACAATGCTCAACTGAATTTTGACTTACTCCTACATGTTCCTCCTATGGTGACTGCTGAACAGAACCAGGCAATAGAAGAACTTCCCACTGCTGAGGAGGTCAAGCAGGCTGTCTTTGGCCTGAGTGGAGATAGTGCAAGTGGTCCAGATGGTTTCTCAGGTAGATTCTATCATTCCTGCTGGGAGATTATTGCCCCTGATGTGATCAAACTGGTTAGGGCCTTCTTTTGTGGGCATGAGATACCAAAGTTTGTCTCCCACACTAATCTAATCCTGTTACCAAAGAAACCAAATGTGGCCACATTCTCTGACTTCAGGCCCATCAGTTTATGTAATTTCATCAACAAGATCATCTCTAGAGTACTTCATGAGAGATTGGTTCAGCTCCTCCCTTCTCTCATCTCTCCAACTCAGTCTGGATTTGTTAAAGGTAGAAATATTGTTGAGAACATCCTGCTGGTCCATGAGATTGTTGATGACATCAGGAAAAGGGCCAAGGAAGCTAACCTTGTCATTAAGCTGGACATGATGAAAGCATATGACAGGGTCTCTTGGTTGTTTCTATCTAAGGTTCTGAGGAAGATGGGGTTTAGTGAAGTCTGTATTGACATGGTAATCAGGCTACTCAATAACAACTGGTACACTGTCCTCTTCAATGGCCAACCTCATGGTTTCTTCACTTCTACTAGAGGTCTGAAGCAAGGAGACCCCCTTTCCCCCACTTTGTTTATTCTATCAGCTGAGGTTCTCTCAAGAGCACTGAATGCCCTCCACCAGAATGCCATGTTCAAAGGCTTTGCTATGCCTAAATGGAGCCCCTACATCAACCACCTTGCCTATGCTGATGACACAATTCTCTTTTGTTCTACTGATACTACATCTCTAAGGCTAATGATGGGTGTGCTGGATGCATATGAAGGAGCAAGTGGCCAGAAAATTAACAAGGAGAAAAGCTCTACTTACATGTATCATAAAGTTAGCCAGCATCTGGTTGATAGGGTGGCACATATCACACAAATGGAAAGAGGGACATTCCCTTTTACTTATTTAGGCTGCCCTATCACATACAAAAGGAGGAATAAGGCACAGTTTGATGACATCATTGCCAAGGTGCAGAAACAACTTCAAGCTTGGAAGGCTAAGATGCTGTCTTTTGGAGGAAGAGCCATCCTGATCCAGCATGTCTTGTTTGGCATGCCCATTCACCTCCTCTCTGCCATGAACCCTCCAGACAATGTTATCTCTCAGCTCCACAAAATGTTTGCCAACTTTTTCTGGAACAACTCTGAGGATCACTCCAGAAGACACTGGGCTTCCTGGGATACACTTTGTAGGCCTTATTCTGAAGGTGGAGTGGGCTTTAAGTCTCTACATGATGTTGGGAAAGCTCTTTTTGCAAAACTCTGGTGGAATTTCAGGACCAAGACTTCACTGTGGGGCACCTTTATAGCTAATAAATACTGTAAGAAGATACATTACTCAGTGGTACCCTATACTGATGGCTCTCCTGTATGGCAGAAGATGCTGCAAGTTAGAGCCATGGTGGATCATGAAATTGTGTGGCAGGTTAAGCAGGGATATTCTCATTTCTGGTTTGATAACTGGACCCAGCTTGGGGCTCTATACTTTGTAGTACCTAGGGATTTTTACATCAGGGAGGAACTCAATGTAGTCAGGGACTTCTATGGCAATGATGGGTGGAATGAGCAGTTACTTGGTGAAGCCTTACCTGAAGATTTAGCCCAGCATGTGCTGGAGGCTATTAAGCCTGGGCAAGTCAATATGCAAAGAGATGCTCCATGGTGGGGGCTTACTACAAATGGTCAATTTTCAGTGAAGAGTGCATTCCAGTACATCAGAGCTAAAGGAGTTATACAGAAGGTCTGGAAGTTGATTTGGCTGAGAGGGGTTCCCTTCAAGATCTCCTTTGTCCTTTGGAGAGCTTGGAAGTTCAAGTTACCACTGGATACTGAGCTGAAAAGGATGGGATACAATATGCCTTCTAGGTGCTGGTGTTGTGAACATCCTAAAGAGGAGGATAGAGAGCATTTGTTTATCACAAGCTCCATTGCCAAACATGTGTGGAGTTATTATGCAAATGCACTTGGCTTTGTCATTCAGGACTGGAGGTTCAGACAGGTAATGACTGTGTGGTGGACTCTGGAGAGGAGACCTTGGCTTCAGCTCCTTTGCAAAGCTGTACCTGCCTTTGTTGTATGGGAACTCTGGAAGAGGAGGAATACTATAGCTCATGGTGGGAAGGTGTCTTTTAGAAGACTTATTCATGAAATATCAAAGAATCTACACATGCTCCTTAGGGTCAGGTTCCCCACAATTCAACAGGCTCCAGTTGATTGGCCTGACCTTGTTCACTGCCTGGAGTCATTTAGGCACAAGCTCAGGTTCACTAAAGTGGTCTGGAGGTTTCCAGTGGCTGGCACCTTTAAGTGCAACACTGATGGTGCTAGTAGAGGCAATCCAGGGCCAAGTTCTCTAGGCTTTTGTGTCAGGAATGAGGTGGGAGACCTGCTGTATGCTAAGGCAAAAATGATAGGAGAAGGAACTAATGTCAGAGCTGAAGCCTTTGCCATTCTGGAGGCCATGAAGTATTGCCTGGAACATTTTGCTGGACATGTTCTCATAGAAACTGATTCTCTTTTGCTGAAAAACATTATTGAGGGCCAATGGGAGGTGGCCTGGAACATTGCAGGTGTTGTTGAGGAGATAAATCTGTTGAAAAATGAAGGATCGTTCACTTTTGCTCACACTCTCAGGGAAGGCAACAAACTTGCTGACCATCTAGCCAATGTGGCTTTTGAGGTTGGAGAGAAGGAGTTCTATAGTTTCAATGAGCTGAGAGTTGAAGGAAAAAGGATTCTGAACTGGGATAAGGCCCAGTTGCCTACATACAGAGTTAGACTGGTTAAGCATGGAACTGGGCAAAACTGAGGAGATGATTTTCTAACCTTGTTTGTTCATTTTGCAGGTTCTACATTCTGATACTGATGACTATTGAATGGAGGCTTAAGTTCCTTTCCAGGAAGACTCTCACAAGTTCTTGCTCCTGCTTCATGTTTGTGGGACACCCCACTTCTGACTATGGTACTTGGACCAGAAGCTGCCTACTAGTCATTATCCTCTCCTTGTCTTGTGCATCATCTTGCTTCATTGCACCACACACTCTCAGACACTGGAATGGCCTTAGAGATACATTCATTACACTGATCGAGCAGGAAGAACTCCATTGGACCCTACTGGTATCACAGGCATTGGGCATTCTCTTGTGCCCTTACTCAATGCTTGTGCAGCATCAACCTCTCAGCACTTTTGGGAGAACACTGCAGTTACTCTGGAATGTACTTCATGTCACTTACTATGGTACACTAACTAGAAGTGCACCATTCACTCTCAGACACTGGAGTGGCTTTACTGATTCTTGCAATACCTATTCCAGCTCACAGGCTGTGCAGCACATCAGTCCAGACTTCACAGCTTTGTATAAAAGCATTGTTTATCCATTACATCATTGGATTGGTGATATCTTTGACCATGCTTCTTCTAGATTTGTTGCTACTTCTTTGCTAGGTGCACATGTCCTCAGGGTTGCTACTTGTGAGGAAGCTCAGTGTTTTATTGCTCAAGCTTCCATTTGGCTGATGAAGCACCGGTGCTCCTTCATTCAGGCTCAGCTGACCACTCATTCCTGGGAGATGCTCGACTGGACTGAAGGCTTGAGCTCCTTGAGTTTTGATACTCTGATCTCAGTAACTAGTGCCTATTTTGTCAAGCATCATGGCATTGAACGAAATGATTTCATATTGGTGGTATTAGCATTAATTAATGCTCATCCCAGTTGGAAAAGTTTTGTTCAATGTCATGTGCATAGGAGAGCACTAGATCAACATGATATAGCTATCACATGTTGTATAGTTTCACTTTATTTCTTGTTTTCTTTCTACATTGTAAGACATTGTGCTGGTTGCATCTTTATTAATAAAATTAGTCACTAAGCCTTGAGCTTAGTGATATTCATTAAAAAAAAAAAAAAAACCCTAAACCCTAAACCCTAAACCCTAAACCCTAAACCCTAAACCCTAAACCCTAAACCCTAAACCCTAAACCCTAAACCCTAAACCCTAAACCCTAAAACCCAAAAACCCAAAAACCCTAAACCCTAAAACCCTAAACCCTAAAACCCTAAACCCTAAACCCTAAACCCTAAACCCTAAACCCTAAACCCCAAACCCTAAACCCGAAACCCCAAACCCCAAACCCCAAACCCCAAACCCCAAACCCCAAACCCCAAACCCCAAACCCCAAACCCCAAACCCCAAACCCCAAACCCCAAACCCCCAAACCCCAAACCCCTAAACCCCAAACCCCTAAACCCCAAACCCCTAAACCCTAAACCCCTAAACCCTAAACCCTAAACCCTAAACCCTAAACCCCAAACCCCAAACCCCAAACCCCAAACCCCAAACCCCAAACCCCAAACCCCAAACCCCAAACCCCAAACCCCAAACCCCAAACCCAAAACCCCAAAACCCCAAACCCCAAAACCCAAAAACCCCAAAACCCAAAAACCCCAAAACCCCAAAACCCCAAAAACCCCAAAACCCCAAAACCCCAAAACCCCAAAACCCCAAAACCCAAAACCCAAACCCCAAACCCCAAACCCCAAACCCCAAACCCCAAACCCCAAACCCCAAACCCTAAACCCTAAACCCTAAACCCGAAACCCGAAACCCCAAACCCCAAACCCGAAACCCCAAACCCCAAACCCCAAACCCTAAATGCTATAAAAAGGGATAGTTTGCACTTTCTATAGCGAACATATAAAAAAGAGGTAGGCGTTGTAAAGAAAAATGGACTAGTACTAAGTTTTTTGAAAAATCTGGTATTTCGTGCTTTCTGAAGGTGCGGACTGTTCAAAAAATGAAAATTCAAAATTTTGTTAAGAAATGCTATAAAAAGGGATTGTTTGCACTTTCTATAGCGAACATATAAAAAATAGGTAGGGGTTGTAAAGAAAAATGGGCTAGTACTCTGTTTTTTGAAAAATCTGGTATTTCGTGCTTTCTGAAAGGGCGGACTGTTCAAAAAATCAAAATTCAAAATTTTGTCAAGAAATGCTATAAAAAGGGATAGTTTGCACTCTATATAGCGAACATATAAAAAAGAGTTAGGCGTTGTAAAGAAAAATGGGCTAGTACTCAGTTTTTTCAAAATTCTGGTATTTCGTGCATTCTAAAGGTGCGGACTGTTCAAAAAATGAAAATTCAAAATTTTGTCAAGAAATGCTATAAAAAGGGATAGTTTGCACTTTCTATAGCGAACATATAAAAATGAGGTAGCCGTTGTAAAGAAAAATGGGCTAGTACTCAGTTTTTTGAAAAATCTGGTATTTCGTGCATTCTAAAGGTGCGGACTGTTCAAAAAATGAAAATTCAAAATTTTTATCAAGAAATGCTATAAAAAGGGATAGTTTGCACTTTCTATAGCGAACATATAAAAAAGAGGTAGGCGTTGTAAAGAAAAATGGACTAGTACTAAGTTTTTCGAAAAATCTGGTATTTCGTGCTTTCTGAAGGTGCGGACTGTTCAAAAAATGAAAATTCAAATTTTTGTCAAGAAATGCTATAAAAAGGGATTGTTTGCACTTTCTATAGCGAACATATAAAAAATAGGTAGGGGTTGTAAAGAAAAATGGGCTAGTACTCTGTTTTTTGAAAAATCTGGTATTTCGTGCTTTCTGATAGGGCGGACTGTTCAAAAAATCAAAATTCAAAATTTTGTCAAGAAATGCTATAAAAAGGGATAGTTTGCACTCTATATAGCGAACATATAAAAAAGAGTTAGGCGTTGTAAAGAAAAATGGGCTAGTACTCAGTTTTTTGAAAAATCTGGTATTTCGTGCATTCTAAAGGTTCGGACTGTTCAAAAAATCAAAATTCAAAATTTTGTCAGGAAATGCTATAAAAAGGGATATTTTGCACTATCTATAGCGAACATATAAAAAAGAGATAGGCGTTGTAAAGAAAAATGGACTAGTACTCAGTTTATTGAAAAATCTGGTATTTCGTGCATTCTGAAGGTGCGGACTCTCAAAAAAATAAAAATTCAAAATTTTGTCAAGAAATGCTATAAAAAGGGATATTTTTCACTTTCTATAGCAAACATATAAAAAAGAGGTAGGCGTTGTAAAGAAAAATGGACTAGTACTCAGTTTTTTGAAAAATCTGGTATTTCGTGCATTCTAAAGGTGCGGACTGTTCAAAAAATGAAAATTCAAAATTTTGTCAAGAAATGCTATAAAAAGGGATAGTTTGCACTTTCTATAGCGAACATATAAAAATGAGGTAGCCGTTGTAAAGAAAAATGGGCTAGTACTCAGTTTTTTGAAAAATCTGGTATTTCGTGCATTCTAAAGGTGCGGACTGTTCAAAAAATGAAAATTCAAAATTTTGTCAAGAAATGCTATAAAAAGGGATAGTTTGCACTTTCTATAGCGAACATATAAAAAAGAGGTAGGCGTTGTAAAGAAAAATGGACTAGTACTCAGTTTTTTGAAAAATCTGGTATTTCGTGCTTTCTGAAGGTGCGGACTGTTCAAAAAATGAAAATTCAAAATTTTGTAGAGAAATGCTATAAAAAGGGATAGTTTGCACTTTCTATAGCGAACATATAAAAATGAGGTAGGCGTTGTAAAGAAAAATGGGCTAGTACTCAGTTTTTTGAAAAATCTGGTATTTCGTGCATTCTAAAGGTGCGGACTGTTCAAAAAATGAAAATTCAAAATTTTGTCAAGAAATGCTATAAAAAGGGATAGTTTGCACTTTCTATAGCGAACATATAAAAAAGAGGTAGGCGTTGTAAAGAAAAATGGACTAGTACTAAGTTTTTTGAAAAATCTGGTATTTCGTGCTTTCTGAAGGTGCGGACTGTTCAAAAAATGAAAATTCAAAATTTTGTCAAGAAATGCTATAAAAAGGGATTGTTTGCACTTTCTATAGCGAACATATAAAAAATAGGTAGGGGTTGTAAAGAAAAATGGGCTAGTACCCTGTTTTTTGAAAAATCTGGTATTTCGTGCTTTCTGAAAGGGCGGACTGTTCAAAAAATCAAAATTCAAAATTTTGTCAAGAAATGCTATAAAAAGGGATAGTTTGCACTCTATATAGCGAACATATAAAAAAGAGTTAGGCGTTGTAAAGAAAAATGGGCTAGTACTCAGTTTTTTGAAAAATCTGGTATTTCGTGCATTCTAAAGGTTCGGACTGTTCAAAAAATCAAAATTCAAAATTTTGTCAAGAAATGCTATAAAAAGGGATATTTTGCACTATCTATAGCGAACATATAAAAAAGAGATAGGCGTTGTAAAGAAAAATGGACTAGTACTCAGTTTTTTGAAAAATCTGGTATTTCGTGTTTTCTGAAGGTGCGGACTGTTCAAAAAATGAAAATTCAAAATTTTGTCAAGAAATGGTATAAAAAGGGATAGTTTGCACTTTCTATAGCGAACATATAAAAAAGAGGTAGCCGTTGTAAAGAAAAATGGGCTAGTACTCTGTTTTTTGAAAAATCTGGTATTTCGTGCATTCTAAAGGTGCGGACTGTTCAAAAAATGAAAATTCAAAATTTTTATCAAGAAATGCTATAAAAAGGGATAGTTTGCACTTTCTATAGCGAACATATAAAAAAGAGGTAGGCGTTGTAAAGAAAAATGGACTAGTACTAAGTTTTTCGAAAAATCTGGTATTTCGTGCTTTCTGAAGGTGCGGACTGTTCAAAAAATGAAAATTCAAATTTTTGTCAAGAAATGCTATAAAAAGGGATTGTTTGCACTTTCTATAGCGAACATATAAAAAATAGGTAGGGGTTGTAAAGAAAAATGGGCTAGTACTCTGTTTTTTGAAAAATCTGGTATTTCGTGCTTTCTGATAGGGCGGACTGTTCAAAAAATCAAAATTCAAAATTTTGTCAAGAAATGCTATAAAAAGGGATAGTTTGCACTCTATATAGCGAACATATAAAAAAGAGTTAGGCGTTGTAAAGAAAAATGGGCTAGTACTCAGTTTTTTGAAAAATCTGGTATTTCGTGCATTCTAAAGGTTCGGACTGTTCAAAAAATCAAAATTCAAAATTTTGTCAGGAAATGCTATAAAAAGGGATATTTTGCACTATCTATAGCGAACATATAAAAAAGAGATAGGCGTTGTAAAGAAAAATGGACTAGTACTCAGTTTATTGAAAAATCTGGTATTTCGTGCATTCTGAAGGTGCGGACTCTCAAAAAAATAAAAATTCAAAATTTTGTCAAGAAATGCTATAAAAAGGGATATTTTTCACTTTCTATAGCAAACATATAAAAAAGAGGTAGGCGTTGTAAAGAAAAATGGACTAGTACTCAGTTTTTTGAAAAATCTGGTATTTCGTGCATTCTAAAGGTGCGGACTGTTCAAAAAATGAAAATTCAAAATTTTGTCAAGAAATGCTATAAAAAGGGATAGTTTGCACTTTCTATAGCGAACATATAAAAATGAGGTAGCCGTTGTAAAGAAAAATGGGCTAGTACTCAGTTTTTTGAAAAATCTGGTATTTCGTGCATTCTAAAGGTGCGGACTGTTCAAAAAATGAAAATTCAAAATTTTGTCAAGAAATGCTATAAAAAGGGATAGTTTGCACTTTCTATAGCGAACATATAAAAAAGAGGTAGGCGTTGTAAAGAAAAATGGACTAGTACTCAGTTTTTTGAAAAATCTGGTATTTCGTGCTTTCTGAAGGTGCGGACTGTTCAAAAAATGAAAATTCAAAATTTTGTAGAGAAATGCTATAAAAAGGGATAGTTTGCACTTTCTATAGCGAACATATAAAAATGAGGTAGGCGTTGTAAAGAAAAATGGGCTAGTACTCAGTTTTTTGAAAAATCTGGTATTTCGTGCATTCTAAAGGTGCGGACTGTTCAAAAAATGAAAATTCAAAATTTTGTCAAGAAATGCTATAAAAAGGGATAGTTTGCACTTTCTATAGCGAACATATAAAAAAGAGGTAGGCGTTGTAAAGAAAAATGGACTAGTACTAAGTTTTTTGAAAAATCTGGTATTTCGTGCTTTCTGAAGGTGCGGACTGTTCAAAAAATGAAAATTCAAAATTTTGTCAAGAAATGCTATAAAAAGGGATTGTTTGCACTTTCTATAGCGAACATATAAAAAATAGGTAGGGGTTGTAAAGAAAAATGGGCTAGTACCCTGTTTTTTGAAAAATCTGGTATTTCGTGCTTTCTGAAAGGGCGGACTGTTCAAAAAATCAAAATTCAAAATTTTGTCAAGAAATGCTATAAAAAGGGATAGTTTGCACTCTATATAGCGAACATATAAAAAAGAGTTAGGCGTTGTAAAGAAAAATGGGCTAGTACTCAGTTTTTTGAAAAATCTGGTATTTCGTGCATTCTAAAGGTTCGGACTGTTCAAAAAATCAAAATTCAAAATTTTGTCAAGAAATGCTATAAAAAGGGATATTTTGCACTATCTATAGCGAACATATAAAAAAGAGATAGGCGTTGTAAAGAAAAATGGACTAGTACTCAGTTTTTTGAAAAATCTGGTATTTCGTGTTTTCTGAAGGTGCGGACTGTTCAAAAAATGAAAATTCAAAATTTTGTCAAGAAATGGTATAAAAAGGGATAGTTTGCACTTTCTATAGCGAACATATAAAAAAGAGGTAGCCGTTGTAAAGAAAAATGGGCTAGTACTCAGTTTTTTGAAAAATCTGGTATTTCGTGCATTCTAAAGGTGCGGACTGTTCAAAAAATAAAAATTCAAAATTTTGTCAAGAAATGCTATAAAAAGGGATAGTTTGCACTTTCTATAGCGAACATATAAAAAAGAGGTAGGCGTTGTAAAGAAAAATGGACTAGTACTAAGTTTTTCGAAAAATCTGGTATTTCGTGCTTTCTGAAGGTGCGGACTGTTCAAAAAATGAAAATTCAAATTTTTGTCAAGAAATGCTATAAAAAGGGATTGTTTGCACTTTCTATAGCGAACATATAAAAAATAGGTAGGGGTTGTAAAGAAAAATGGGCTAGTACTCTGTTTTTTGAAAAATCTGGTATTTCGTGCTTTCTGATAGGGCGGACTGTTCAAAAAATCAAAATTCAAAATTTTGTCAAGAAATGCTATAAAAAGGGATAGTTTGCACTCTATATAGCGAACATATAAAAAAGAGTTAGGCGTTGTAAAGAAAAATGGGCTAGTACTCAGTTTTTTGAAAAATCTGGTATTTCGTGCATTCTAAAGGTTCGGACTGTTCAAAAAATCAAAATTCAAAATTTTGTCAAGAAATGCTATAAAAAGGGATATTTTGCACTATCTATAGCGAACATATAAAAAAGAGATAGGCGTTGTAAAGAAAAATGGACTAGTACTCAGTTTATTGAAAAATCTGGTATTTCGTGCATTCTGAAGGTGCGGACTCTCAAAAAAATAAAAATTCAAAATTTTGTCAAGAAATGCTATAAAAAGGGATATTTTTCACTTTCTATAGCAAACATATAAAAAAGAGGTAGGCGTTGTAAAGAAAAATGGACTAGTACTCAGTTTTTTGAAAAATCTGGTATTTCTTGCATTCTAAAGGTGCGGACTGTTCAAAAAATGAAAATTCAAAATTTTGTCAAGAAATGCTATAAAAAGGGATAGTTTGCACTTTCTATAGCGAACATATAAAAATGAGGTAGCCGTTGTAAAGAAAAATGGGCTAGTACTCAGTTTTTTGAAAAATCTGGTATTTCGTGCATTCTAAAGGTGCGGACTGTTCAAAAAATGAAAATTCAAAATTTTGTCAAGAAATGCTATAAAAAGGGATAGTTTGCACTTTCTATAGCGAACATATAAAAAAGAGGTAGGCGTTGTAAAGAAAAATGGACTAGTACTCAGTTTTTTGAAAAATCTGGTATTTCGTGCTTTCTGAAGGTGCGGACTGTTCAAAAAATGAAAATTCAAAATTTTGTAGAGAAATGCTATAAAAAGGGATAGTTTGCACTTTCTATAGCGAACATATAAAAATGAGGTAGGCGTTGTAAAGAAAAATGGGCTAGTACTCAGTTTTTTGAAAAATCTGGTATTTCGTGCATTCTAAAGGTGCGGACTGTTCAAAAAATGAAAATTCAAAATTTTGTCAAGAAATGCTATAAAAAGGGATAGTTTGCACTTTCTATAGCGAACATATAAAAAAGAGGTAGGCGTTGTAAAGAAAAATGGACTAGTACTAAGTTTTTTGAAAAATCTGGTATTTCGTGCTTTCTGAAGGTGCGGACTGTTCAAAAAATGAAAATTCAAAATTTTGTCAAGAAATGCTATAAAAAGGGATTGTTTGCACTTTCTATAGCGAACATATAAAAAATAGGTAGGGGTTGTAAAGAAAAATGGGCTAGTACCCTGTTTTTTGAAAAATCTGGTATTTCGTGCTTTCTGAAAGGGCGGACTGTTCAAAAAATCAAAATTCAAAATTTTGTCAAGAAATGCTATAAAAAGGGATAGTTTGCACTCTATATAGCGAACATATAAAAAAGAGTTAGGCGTTGTAAAGAAAAATGGGCTAGTACTCAGTTTTTTGAAAAATCTGGTATTTCGTGCATTCTAAAGGTTCGGACTGTTCAAAAAATCAAAATTCAAAATTTTGTCAAGAAATGCTATAAAAAGGGATATTTTGCACGATCTATAGCGAACATATAAAAAAGAGATAGGCGTTGTAAAGAAAAATGGACTAGTACTCAGTTTTTTGAAAAATCTGGTATTTCGTGTTTTCTGAAGGTGCGGACTGTTCAAAAAATGAAAATTCAAAATTTTGTCAAGAAATGCTATAAAAAGGGATAGTTTGCACTTTCTATAGCGAACATATAAAAAAGAGGTAGCCGTTGTAAAGAAAAATGGGCTAGTACTCAGTTTTTTGAAAAATCTGGTATTTCGTACATTCTAAAGGTGCGGACTGTTCAAAAAATGAAAATTCAAAATTTTGTCAAGAAATGCTATAAAAAGGGATAGTTTGCACTTTCTATAGCGAACATATAAAAAAGAGGTAGGCGTTGTAAAGAAAAATGGACTAGTACTCAGTTTTTTGAAAAATCTGGTATTTCGTGCTTTCTGAAGGTGCGGACTGTTCAAAAAATGAAAATTCAAAATTTTGTAGAGAAATGCTATAAAAAGGGATAGTTTGCACTTTCTATAGCGAACATATAAAAATGAGGTAGGCGTTGTAAAGAAAAATGGGCTAGTACTCAGTTTTTTGAAAAATCTGGTATTTCGTGCATTCTAAAGGTGCGGACTGTTCAAAAAATAAAAATTCAAAATTTTGTCAAGAAATGCTATAAAAAGGGATAGTTTGCACTTTCTATAGCGAACATATAAAAAAGAGGTAGGCGTTGTAAAGAAAAATGGACTAGTACTCAGTTTTTTGAAAAATCTGGTATTTCGTGCTTTCTGAAGGTGCGGACTGTTCAAAAAATGAAAATTCAAAATTTTGTCAAGAAATGCTATAAAAAGGGATAGTTTGCACTTTCTATAGCGAACATATAAAAAAGAGGTAGGCGTTGTAAAGAAAAATGGACTAGTACTAAGTTTTTTGAAAAATCTGGTATTTCGTGCTTTCTGAAGGTGCGGACTGTTCAAAAAATGAAAATTCAAAATTTTGTCAAGAAATGCTATAAAAAGGGATTGTTTGCACTTTCTATAGCGAACATATAAAAAATAGGTAGGGGTTGTAAAGAAAAATGGGCTAGTACTCTGTTTTTTGAAAAATTGGTATTTCGTGCTTTCTGAAAGGGCGGACTGTTCAAAAAATCAAAATTCAAAATTTTGTCAAGAAATGCTATAAAAAGGGATAGTTTGCACTCTATATAGCGAACATATAAAAAAGAGTTAGGCGTTGTAAAGAAAAATGGGCTAGTACTCAGTTTTTTGAAAAATCTGGTATTTCGTGCATTCTAAAGGTGCGGACTGTTCAAAAAATGAAAATTCAAAATTTTGTCAAGAAATGCTATAAAAAGGGATAGTTTGCACTTTCTATAACGAACATATAAAAATGAGGTAGCCGTTGTAAAGAAAAATGGGCTAGTACTCAGTTTTTTGAAAAATCTGGTATTTCGTGCATTCTAAAGGTGCGGACTGTTCAAAAAATGAAAATTCAAAATTTTGTCAAGAAATGCTATAAAAAGGGATAGTTTGCACTTTCTATAGCGAACATATAAAAAAGAGGTAGGCGTTGTAAAGAAAAATGGACTAGTACTCAGTTTTTTGAAAAATCTGGTATTTCGTGCTTTCTGAAGGTGCGGACTGTTCAAAAAATGAAAATTCAAAATTTTGTAGAGAAATGCTATAAAAAGGGATAGTTTGCACTTTCTATAGCGAACATATAAAAATGAGGTAGGCGTTGTAAAGAAAAATGGGCTAGTACTCAGTTTTTTGAAAAATCTGGTATTTCGTGCATTCTAAAGGTGCGGACTGTTCAAAAAATGAAAATTCAAAATTTTGTCAAGAAATGCTATAAAAAGGGATAGTTTGCACTTTCTATAGCGAACATATAAAAAAGAGGTAGGCGTTGTAAAGAAAAATGGACTAGTACTAAGTTTTTTGAAAAATCTGGTATTTCGTGCTTTCTGAAGGTGCGGACTGTTCAAAAAATGAAAATTCAAAATTTTGTCAAGAAATGCTATAAAAAGGGATTGTTTGCACTTTCTATAGCGAACATATAAAAAATAGGTAGGGGTTGTAAAGAAAAATGGGCTAGTACTCTGTTTTTTGAAAAATCTGGTATTTCGTGCTTTCTGAAAGGGCGGACTGTTCAAAAAATCAAAATTCAAAATTTTGTCAAGAAATGCTATAAAAAGGGATAGTTTGCACTCTATATAGCGAACATATAAAAAAGAGTTAGGCGTTGTAAAGAAAAATGGGCTAGTACTCAGTTTTTTCAAAATTCTGGTATTTCGTGCATTCTAAAGGTGCGGACTGTTCAAAAAATGAAAATTCAAAATTTTGTCAAGAAATGCTATAAAAAGGGATAGTTTGCACTTTCTATAGCGAACATATAAAAATGAGGTAGCCGTTGTAAAGAAAAATGGGCTAGTACTCAGTTTTTTGAAAAATCTGGTATTTCGTGCATTCTAAAGGTGCGGACTGTTCAAAAAATGAAAATTCAAAATTTTGTCAAGAAATGCTATAAAAAGGGATAGTTTGCACTTTCTATAGCGAACATATAAAAAAGAGGTAGGCGTTGTAAAGAAAAATGGACTAGTACTAAGTTTTTCGAAAAATCTGGTATTTCGTGCTTTCTGAAGGTGCGGACTGTTCAAAAAATGAAAATTCAAAATTTTGTCAAGAAATGCTATAAAAAGGGATAGTTTGCACTTTCTATAGCGAACATATAAAAATGAGGTAGCCGTTGTAAAGAAAAATGGGCTAGTACTCAGTTTTTTGAAAAATCTGGTATTTCGTGCATTCTAAAGGTGCGGACTGTTCAAAAAATGAAAATTCAAAATTTTGTCAAGAAATGCTATAAAAAGGGATAGTTTGCACTTTCTATAGCGAACATATAAAAAAGAGGTAGGCGTTGTAAAGAAAAATGGACTAGTACTCAGTTTTTTGAAAAATCTGGTATTTCGTGCTTTCTGAAGGTGCGGACTGTTCAAAAAATGAAAATTCAAAATTTTGTAGAGAAATGCTATAAAAAGGGATAGTTTGCACTTTCTATAGCGAACATATAAAAATGAGGTAGGCGTTGTAAAGAAAAATGGGCTAGTACTCAGTTTTTTGAAAAATCTGGTATTTCGTGCATTCTAAAGGTGCGGACTGTTCAAAAAATGAAAATTCAAAATTTTGTCAAGAAATGCTATAAAAAGGGATAGTTTGCACTTTCTATAGCGAACATATAAAAAAGAGGTAGGCGTTGTAAAGAAAAATGGACTAGTACTCAGTTTTTTGAAAAATCTGGTATTTCGTGCTTTCTGAAGGTGCGGACTGTTCAAAAAATGAAAATTCAAAATTTTGTAGAGAAATGCTATAAAAAGGGATAGTTTGCACTTTCTATAGCGAACATATAAAAATGAGGTAGGCGTTGTAAAGAAAAATGGGCTAGTACTCAGTTTTTTGAAAAATCTGGTATTTCGTGCATTCTAAAGGTGCGGACTGTTCAAAAAATGAAAATTCAAAATTTTGTCAAGAAATGCTATAAAAAGGGATAGTTTGCACTTTCTATAGCGAACATATAAAAAAGAGGTAGGCGTTGTAAAGAAAAATGGACTAGTACTAAGTTTTTTGAAAAATCTGGTATTTCGTGCTTTCTGAAGGTGCGGACTGTTCAAAAAATGAAAATTCAAAATTTTGTCAAGAAATGCTATAAAAAGGGATTGTTTGCACTTTCTATAGCGAACATATAAAAAATAGGTAGGGGTTGTAAAGAAAAATGGGCTAGTACTCTGTTTTTTGAAAAATCTGGTATTTCGTGCTTTCTGAAAGGGCGGACTGTTCAAAAAATCAAAATTCAAAATTTTGTCAAGAAATGCTATAAAAAGGGATAGTTTGCACTCTATATAGCGAACATATAAAAAAGAGTTAGGCGTTGTAAAGAAAAATGGGCTAGTACTCAGTTTTTTCAAAATTCTGGTATTTCGTGCATTCTAAAGGTGCGGACTGTTCAAAAAATGAAAATTCAAAATTTTGTCAAGAAATGCTATAAAAAGGGATAGTTTGCACTTTCTATAGCGAACATATAAAAATGAGGTAGCCGTTGTAAAGAAAAATGGGCTAGTACTCAGTTTTTTGAAAAATCTGGTATTTCGTGCATTCTAAAGGTGCGGACTGTTCAAAAAATGAAAATTCAAAATTTTGTCAAGAAATGCTATAAAAAGGGATAGTTTGCACTTTCTATAGCGAACATATAAAAAAGAGGTAGGCGTTGTAAAGAAAAATGGACTAGTACTAAGTTTTTCGAAAAATCTGGTATTTCGTGCTTTCTGAAGGTGCGGACTGTTCAAAAAATGAAAATTCAAAATTTTGTCAAGAAATGCTATAAAAAGGGATAGTTTGCACTTTCTATAGCGAACATATAAAAATGAGGTAGCCGTTGTAAAGAAAAATGGGCTAGTACTCAGTTTTTTGAAAAATCTGGTATTTCGTGCATTCTAAAGGTTCGGACTGTTCAAAAAATCAAAATTCAAAATTTTGTCAAGAAATGCTATAAAAAGGGATATTTTGCACTATCTATAGCGAACATATAAAAAAGAGGTAGGCGTTGTAAAGAAAAATGGACTAGTACTCAGTTTTTTGAAAAATCTGGTATTTCGTGCTTTCTGAAGGTGCGGACTGTTCAAAAAATGAAAATTCAAAATTTTGTCAAGAAATGCTATAAAAAGGGATATTTTGCACTATCTATAGCGAACATATAAAAAAGAGGTAGGCGTTGTAAAGAAAAATGGACTAGTACTAAGTTTTTCGAAAAATCTGGTATTTCGTGCTTTCTGAAGGTGCGGACTGTTCAAAAAATGAAAATTCAAATTTTTGTCAAGAAATGCTATAAAAAGGGATAGTTTGCACTTTCTATAGCGAACATATAAAAAATAGGTAGGGGTTGTAAAGAAAAATGGGCTAGTACTCTGTTTTTTGAAAAATCTGGTATTTCGTGCTTTCTGAAAGGGCGGACTGTTCAAAAAATCAAAATTCAAAATTTTGTCAAGAAATGCTATAAAAAGGGATAGTTTGCACTCTATATAGCGAACATAAGAAAAAGAGGTCGGCGTTGTAAAGAAAAATGGGCTAGTACTCAGTTTTTTGAAAAATCTGGTATTTCGTGCATTCTAAAGGTTCGGACTGTTCAAAAAATCAAAATTCAAAATTTTGTCAAGAAATGCTATAAAAAGGGATATTTTGCACTATCTATAGCGAACATATAAAAAAGAGGTAGGCGTTGTAAAGAAAAATGGACTAGTACTCAGTTTTTTGAAAAATCTGGTATTTCGTGCTTTCTGAAGGTGCGGACTGTTCAATAAATGAAAATTCAAAATTTTATAGAGAAATGCTATAAAAAGGGATAGTATGCACTTTATATAGCGAACATATAAAAATGAGGTAGGCGTTGTAAAGAAAAATGGGCTAGTACTCAGTTTTTTGAAAAATCTGGTATTTCGTGCATTCTAAAGGTGCGGACTGTTCAAAAAATGAAAATTCAAAATTTTGTCAAGAAATGCTATAAAAAGGGATAGTTTGCACTTTCTATAGCGAACATATAAAAAAGAGGTAGGCGTTGTAAAGAAAAATGGACTAGTACTCAGTTTTTTGAAAAATCTGGTATTTCGTGCTTTCTGAAGGTGCGGACTGTTCAAAAAATGAAAATTCAAAATTTTATAGAGAAATGCTATAAAAAGGGATAGTATGCACTTTCTATAGCGAACATATAAAAATGAGGTAGGCGTTGTAAAGAAAAATGGGCTAGTACTCAGTTTTTTGAAAAATCTGGTATTTCGTGCATTCTAAAGGTGCGGACTGTTCAAAAAATGAAAATTCAAAATTTTGTCAAGAAATGCTATAAAAAGGGATAGTTTGCACTTTCTATAGCGAACATATAAAAAAGAGGTAGGCGTTGTAAAGAAAAATGGACTAGTACTCAGTTTTTTGAAAAATCTGGTATTTCGTGCTTTCTGAAGGTGCGGACTGTTCAAAAAATGAAAATTCAAAATTTTGTCAAGAAATGCTATAAAAACGGATAGTTTGCACTTTATATAGCAAACATATAAAAAAGAGGTAGGCGTTGTAAAGAAAAATGGGCTAGTACTCAGTTTTTTGAAAAATCTTGTATTTCGTGCATTCTGAAGGTGCGGACTGTTCAAAAAATGACAATTCAAAATTTTGTCAAGAAATGCTATAAAAACGGATTGTTTGCACTTTCTATAGCGAACATATAAAAAAGAGGTAGGCGTTGTAAAGAAAAATGGGCTAGTACTCAGTTTTTTGAAAAATCCTGTATTTCGTGCATTCTGAAAGGGCAGACTGTTCAAAAAATGAAAATTCAAAATTTTGTCAAGAAATGCTATAAAAAGGGATATTTTGCACTTTCTATAGCGAACATATAAAAAAGAGGTAGGCGTTGTAAAGAAAAATGGACTAGTACTCAGTTTTTTGAAAAATCTGGTATTTCGTGCTTTCTGAAGGTGCGGACTGTTCAAAAAATGAAAATTCAAAATTTTATAGAGAAATGCTATAAAAAGGGATAGTATGCACTTTCTATAGCGAACATATAAAAATGAGGTAGGCGTTGTAAAGAAAAATGGGCTAGTACTCAGTTTTTTGAAAAATCTGGTATTTCGTGCTTTCTGAAAGGGCGGACTGTTCAAAAAATGAAAATTCAAAATTTTGTCAAGAAATGCTATAAAAAGGGATAGTTTGCACTTTCTATAGCGAACATATAAAAAAGAGGTAGGCGTTGTAAAGAAAAATGGGCTAGTATTCAGTTTATTGAAAAATCTGGTATTTCGTGCATTCTGAAGGTGCGGACTGTTCAAAAAATAAAAATTCAAAATTTTGTCAAGAAATGCTATAAAAAGGGATAGTTTGCACTTTCTATAGCGAACATATAAAAAAGAGGTAGGCGTTGTAAAGAAAAATGGACTAGTACTCAGTTTTTTGAAAAATCTGGTATTTCGTGCTTTCTGAAGGTGCGGACTGTTCAAAAAATGAAAATTCAAAATTTTGTCAAGAAATGCTATAAAAAGGGATAGTTTGCACTTTCTATAGCGAACATATAAAAAAGAGGTAGGCGTTGTAAAGAAAAATGGACTAGTACTAAGTTTTTTGAAAAATCTGGTATTTCGTGCTTTCTGAAGGTGCGGACTGTTCAAAAAATGAAAATTCAAAATTTTGTCAAGAAATGCTATAAAAAGGGATTGTTTACACTTTCTATAGCGAACATATAAAAAATAGGTAGGGGTTGTAAAGAAAAATGGGCTAGTACTCTGTTTTTTGAAAAATCTGGTATTTCGTGCTTTCTGAAAGGGCGGACTGTTCAAAAAATCAAAATTCAAAATTTTGTCAAGAAATGCTATAAAAAGGATAGTTTGCACTCTATATAGCGAACATATAAAAAAGAGTTAGGCGTTGTAAAGAAAAATGGGCTAGTACTCAGTTTTTTGAAAAATCTGGTATTTCGTGCATTCTAAAGGTGCGGACTGTTCAAAAAATGAAAATTCAAAATTTTGTCAAGAAATGCTATAAAAAGGGATAGTTTGCACTTTCTATAGCGAACATACAAAAATGAGGTAGCCGTTGTAAAGAAAAATGGGCTAGTACTCAGTTTTTTGAAAAATCTGGTATTTCGTGCATTCTAAAGGTGCGGACTGTTCAAAAAATGAAAATTCAAAATTTTGTCAAGAAATGCTATAAAAAGGGATAGTTTGCACTTTCTATAGCGAACATATAAAAAAGAGGTAGGCGTTGTAAAGAAAAATGGACTAGTACTCAGTTTTTTGAAAAATCTGGTATTTCGTGCTTTCTGAAGGTGCGGACTGTTCAAAAAATGAAAATTCAAAATTTTGTAGAGAAATGCTATAAAAAGGGATAGTTTGCACTTTCTATAGCGAACATATAAAAATGAGGTAGGCGTTGTAAAGAAAAATGGGCTAGTACTCAGTTTTTTGAAAAATCTGGTATTTCGTGCATTCTAAAGGTGCGGACTGTTCAAAAAATGAAAATTCAAAATTTTGTCAAGAAATGCTATAAAAAGGGATAGTTTGCACTTTCTATAGCGAACATATAAAAAAGAGGTAGGCGTTGTAAAGAAAAATGGACTAGTACTAAGTTTTTTGAAAAATCTGGTATTTCGTGCTTTCTGAAGGTGCGGACTGTTCAAAAAATGAAAATTCAAAATTTTGTCAAGAAATGCTATAAAAAGGGATTGTTTGCACTTTCTATAGCGAACATATAAAAAATAGGTAGGGGTTGTAAAGAAAAATGGGCTAGTACTCTGTTTTTTGAAAAATCTGGTATTTCGTGCTTTCTGAAAGGGCGGACTGTTCAAAAAATCAAAATTCAAAATTTTGTCAAGAAATGCTATAAAAAGGGATAGTTTGCACTCTATATAGCGAACATATAAAAAAGAGTTAGGCGTTGTAAAGAAAAATGGGCTAGTACTCAGTTTTTTCAAAATTCTGGTATTTCGTGCATTCTAAAGGTGCGGACTGTTCAAAAAATGAAAATTCAAAATTTTGTCAAGAAATGCTATAAAAAGGGATAGTTTGCACTTTCTATAGCGAACATATAAAAATGAGGTAGCCGTTGTAAAGAAAAATGGGCTAGTACTCAGTTTTTTGAAAAATCTGGTATTTCGTGCATTCTAAAGGTGCGGACTGTTCAAAAAATAAAAATTCAAAATTTTGTCAAGAAATGCTATAAAAAGGGATAGTTTGCACTTTCTATAGCGAACATATAAAAAAGAGGTAGGCGTTGTAAAGAAAAATGGACTAGTACTAAGTTTTTCGAAAAATCTGGTATTTCGTGCTTTCTGAAGGTGCGGACTGTTCAAAAAATGAAAATTCAAAATTTTGTCAAGAAATGCTATAAAAAGGGATAGTTTGCACTTTCTATAGCGAACATATAAAAAAGAGGTAGGCGTTGTAAAGAAAAATGGACTAGTACTCAGTTTTTTGAAAAATCTGGTATTTCGTGCTTTCTGAAGGTGCGGACTGTTCAAAAAATGAAAATTCAAAATTTTGTAGAGAAATGCTATAAAAAGGGATAGTTTGCACTTTCTATAGCGAACATATAAAAATGAGGTAGGCGTTGTAAAGAAAAATGGGCTAGTACTCAGTTTTTTGAAAAATCTGGTATTTCGTGCATTCTAAAGGTGCGGACTGTTCAAAAAATGAAAATTCAAAATTTTGTCAAGAAATGCTATAAAAAGGGATAGTTTGCACTTTCTATAGCGAACATATAAAAAAGAGGTAGGCGTTGTAAAGAAAAATGGACTAGTACTAAGTTTTTTGAAAAATTTGGTATTTCGTGCTTTCTGAAGGTGCGGACTGTTCAAAAAATGAAAATTCAAAATTTTGTCAAGAAATGCTATAAAAAGGGATTGTTTGCACTTTCTATAGCGAACATATAAAAAATAGGTAGGGGTTGTAAAGAAAAATGGGCTAGTACTCTGTTTTTTGAAAAATCTGGTATTTCGTGCTTTCTGAAAGGGCGGACTGTTCAAAAAATCAAAATTCAAAATTTTGTCAAGAAATGCTATAAAAAGGGATAGTTTGCACTCTATATAGTGAACATATAAAAAAGAGTTAGGCGTTGTAAAGAAAAATGGGCTAGTACTCAGTTTTTTCAAAATTCTGGTATTTCGTGCATTCTAAAGGTTCGGACTGTTCAAAAAATGAAAATTCAAAATTTTGTCAAGAAATGCTATAAAAAGGGATAGTTTGCACTTTCTATAGCGAACATATAAAAATGAGGTAGCCGTTGTAAAGAAAAATGGGCTAGTACTCAGTTTTTTGAAAAATCTGGTATTTCGTGCATTCTAAAGGTGCGGACTGTTCAAAAAATGAAAATTCAAAATTTTGTCAAGAAATGCTATAAAAAGGGATAGTTTGCACTTTCTATAGCGAACATATAAAAAAGAGGTAGGCGTTGTAAAGAAAAATGGACTAGTACTCAGTTTTTTGAAAAATCTGGTATTTCGTGCTTTCTGAAGGTGCGGACTGTTCAAAAAATGAAAATTCAAAATTTTGTAGAGAAATGCTATAAAAAGGGATAGTTTGCACTTTCTATAGCGAACATATAAAAATGAGGTAGGCGTTGTAAAGAAAAATGGGCTAGTACTCAGTTTTTTGAAAAATCTGGTATTTCGTGCATTCTAAAGGTGCGGACTGTTCAAAAAATGAAAATTCAAAATTTTGTCAAGAAATGCTATAAAAAGGGATAGTTTGCACTTTCTATAGCGAACATATAAAAAAGAGGTAGGCGTTGTAAAGAAAAATGGACTAGTACTAAGTTTTTTGAAAAATCTGGTATTTCGTGCTTTCTGAAGGTGCGGACTGTTCAAAAAATGAAAATTCAAAATTTTGTCAAGAAATGCTATAAAAAGGGATAGTTTGCACTTTCGATAGCGAACATATAAAAAAGAGGTAGGCGTTGTAAAGAAAAATGGACTAGTACTAAGTTTTTTGAAAAATCTGGTATTTCGTGCTTTCTGAAGGTGCGGACTGTTCAAAAAATCAAAATTCAAAATTTTGTCAAGAAATGCTATAAAAAGGATAGTTTGCACTCTATATAGCGAACATATAAAAAAGAGTTAGGCGTTGTAAAGAAAAATGGGCTAGTACTCAGTTTTTTGAAAAATCTGGTATTTCGTGCATTCTAAAGGTGCGGACTGTTCAAAAAATGAAAATTCAAAATTTTGTCAAGAAATGCTATAAAAAGGGATAGTTTGCACTTTCTATAGCGAACATATAAAAATGAGGTAGCCGTTGTAAAGAAAAATGGGCTAGTACTCAGTTTTTTGAAAAATCTGGTATTTCGTGCATTCTAAAGGTGCGGACTGTTCAAAAAATGAAAATTCAAAATTTTGTCAAGAAATGCTATAAAAAGGGATAGTTTGCACTTTCTATAGCGAACATATAAAAAAGAGGTAGGCGTTGTAAAGAAAAATGGACTAGTACTCAGTTTTTTGAAAAATCTGGTATTTCGTGCTTTCTGAAGGTGCGGACTGTTCAAAAAATGAAAATTCAAAATTTTGTAGAGAAATGCTATAAAAAGGGATAGTTTGCACTTTCTATAGCGAACATATAAAAATGAGGTAGGCGTTGTAAAGAAAAATGGGCTAGTACTCAGTTTTTTGAAAAATCTGGTATTTCGTGCATTCTAAAGGTGCGGACTGTTCAAAAAATGAAAATTCAAAATTTTGTCAAGAAATGCTATAAAAAGGGATAGTTTGCACTTTCTATAGCGAACATATAAAAAAGAGGTAGGCGTTGTAAAGAAAAATGGACTAGTACTAAGTTTTTTGAAAAATCTGGTATTTCGTGCTTTCTGAAGGTGCGGACTGTTCAAAAAATGAAAATTCAAAATTTTGTCAAGAAATGCTATAAAAAGGGATTGTTTGCACTTTCTATAGCGAACATATAAAAAATAGGTAGGGGTTGTAAAGAAAAATGGGCTAGTACTCTGTTTTTTGAAAAATCTGGTATTTCGTGCTTTCTGAAAGGGCGGACTGTTCAAAAAATCAAAATTCAAAATTTTGTCAAGAAATGCTATAAAAAGGGATAGTTTGCACTCTATATAGCGAACATATAAAAAAGAGTTAGGCGTTGTAAAGAAAAATGGGCTAGTACTCAGTTTTTTCAAAATTCTGGTATTTCGTGCATTCTAAAGGTGCGGACTGTTCAAAAAATGAAAATTCAAAATTTTGTCAAGAAATGCTATAAAAAGGGATAGTTTGCACTTTCTATAGCGAACATATAAAAATGAGGTAGCCGTTGTAAAGAAAAATGGGCTAGTACTCAGTTTTTTGAAAAATCTGGTATTTCGTGCATTCTAAAGGTGCGGACTGTTCAAAAAATAAAAATTCAAAATTTTGTCAAGAAATGCTATAAAAAGGGATAGTTTGCACTTTCTATAGCGAACATATAAAAAAGAGGTAGGCGTTGTAAAGAAAAATGGACTAGTACTAAGTTTTTCGAAAAATCTGGTATTTCGTGCTTTCTGAAGGTGCGGACTGTTCAAAAAATGAAAATTCAAAATTTTGTCAAGAAATGCTATAAAAAGGGATAGTTTGCACTTTCTATAGCGAACATATAAAAAAGAGGTAGGCGTTGTAAAGAAAAATGGACTAGTACTCAGTTTTTTGAAAAATCTGGTATTTCGTGCTTTCTGAAGGTGCGGACTGTTCAAAAAATGAAAATTCAAAATTTTGTAGAGAAATGCTATAAAAAGGGATAGTTTGCACTTTCTATAGCGAACATATAAAAATGAGGTAGGCGTTGTAAAGAAAAATGGGCTAGTACTCAGTTTTTTGAAAAATCTGGTATTTCGTGCATTCTAAAGGTGCGGACTGTTCAAAAAATGAAAATTCAAAATTTTGTCAAGAAATGCTATAAAAAGGGATAGTTTGCACTTTCTATAGCGAACATATAAAAAAGAGGTAGGCGTTGTAAAGAAAAATGGACTAGTACTAAGTTTTTTGAAAAATCTGGTATTTAGTGCTTTCTGAAGGTGCGGACTGTTCAAAAAATGAAAATTCAAAATTTTGTCAAGAAATGCTATAAAAAGGGATTGTTTGCACTTTCTATAGCGAACATATAAAAAATAGGTAGGGGTTGTAAAGAAAAATGGGCTAGTACTCTGTTTTTTGAAAAATCTGGTATTTCGTGCTTTCTGAAAGGGCGGACTGTTCAAAAAATCAAAATTCAAAATTTTGTCAAGAAATGCTATAAAAAGGGATAGTTTGCACTCTATATAGCGAACATATAAAAAAGAGTTAGGCGTTGTAAAGAAAAATGGGCTAGTACTCAGTTTTTTCAAAATTCTGGTATTTCGTGCATTCTAAAGGTGCGGACTGTTCAAAAAATGAAAATTCAAAATTTTGTCAAGAAATGCTATAAAAAGGGATAGTTTGCACTTTCTATAGCGAACATATAAAAATGAGGTAGCCGTTGTAAAGAAAAATGGGCTAGTACTCAGTTTTTTGAAAAATCTGGTATTTCGTGCATTCTAAAGGTGCGGACTGTTCAAAAAATAAAAATTCAAAATTTTGTCAAGAAATGCTATAAAAAGGGATAGTTTGCACTTTCTATAGCGAACATATAAAAAAGAGGTAGGCGTTGTAAAGAAAAATGGACTAGTACTAAGTTTTTCGAAAAATCTGGTATTTCGTGCTTTCTGAAGGTGCGGACTGTTCAAAAAATGAAAATTCAAAATTTTGTCAAGAAATGCTATAAAAAGGGATAGTTTGCACTTTCTATAGCGAACATATAAAAAAGAGGTAGGCGTTGTAAAGAAAAATGGACTAGTACTCAGTTTTTTGAAAAATCTGGTATTTCGTGCTTTCTGAAGGTGCGGACTGTTCAAAAAATGAAAATTCAAAATTTTGTAGAGAAATGCTATAAAAAGGGATAGTTTGCACTTTCTATAGCGAACATATAAAAATGAGGTAGGCGTTGTAAAGAAAAATGGGCTAGTACTCAGTTTTTTGAAAAATCTGGTATTTCGTGCATTCTAAAGGTGCGGACTGTTCAAAAAATGAAAATTCAAAATTTTGTCAAGAAATGCTATAAAAAGGGATAGTTTGCACTTTCTATAGCGAACATATAAAAAAGAGGTAGGCGTTGTAAAGAAAAATGGACTAGTACTAAGTTTTTTGAAAAATCTGGTATTTCGTGCTTTCTGAAGGTGCGGACTGTTCAAAAAATGAAAATTCAAAATTTTGTCAAGAAATGCTATAAAAAGGGATTGTTTGCACTTTCTATAGCGAACATATAAAAAATAGGTAGGGGTTGTAAAGAAAAATGGGCTAGTACTCTGTTTTTTGAAAAATCTGGTATTTCGTGCTTTCTGAAAGGGCGGACTGTTCAAAAAATCAAAATTCAAAATTTTGTCAAGAAATGCTATAAAAAGGGATAGTTTGCACTCTATATAGCGAACATATAAAAAAGAGTTAGGCGTTGTAAAGAAAAATGGGCTAGTACTCAGTTTTTTCAAAATTCTGGTATTTCGTGCATTCTAAAGGTTCGGACTGTTCAAAAAATGAAAATTCAAAATTTTGTCAAGAAATGCTATAAAAAGGGATAGTTTGCACTTTCTATAGCGAACATATAAAAATGAGGTAGCCGTTGTAAAGAAAAATGGGCTAGTACTCAGTTTTTTGAAAAATCTGGTATTTCGTGCATTCTAAAGGTGCGGACTGTTCAAAAAATGAAAATTCAAAATTTTGTCAAGAAATGCTATAAAAAGGGATAGTTTGCACTTTCTATAGCGAACATATAAAAAAGAGGTAGGCGTTGTAAAGAAAAATGGACTAGTACTAAGTTTTTCGAAAAATCTGGTATTTCGTGCTTTCTGAAGGTGCGGACTGTTCAAAAAATGAAAATTCAAAATTTTGTCAAGAAATGCTATAAAAAGGGATAGTTTGCACTTTCTATAGCGAACATATAAAAAAGAGGTAGGCGTTGTAAAGAAAAATGGACTAGTACTCAGTTTTTTGAAAAATCTGGTATTTCGTGCTTTCTGAAGGTGCGGACTGTTCAAAAAATGAAAATTCAAAATTTTGTAGAGAAATGCTATAAAAAGGGATAGTTTGCACTTTCTATAGCGAACATATAAAAATGAGGTAGGCGTTGTAAAGAAAAATGGGCTAGTACTCAGTTTTTTGAAAAATCTGGTATTTCGTGCATTCTAAAGGTGCGGACTGTTCAAAAAATGAAAATTCAAAATTTTGTCAAGAAATGCTATAAAAAGGGATAGTTTGCACTTTCTATAGCGAACATATAAAAAAGAGGTAGGCGTTGTAAAGAAAAATGGACTAGTACTAAGTTTTTTGAAAAATCTGGTATTTCGTGCTTTCTGAAGGTGCGGACTGTTCAAAAAATGAAAATTCAAAATTTTGTCAAGAAATGCTATAAAAAGGGATTGTTTGCACTTTCTATAGCGAACATATAAAAAATAGGTAGGGGTTGTAAAGAAAAATGGGCTAGTACTCTGTTTTTTGAAAAATCTGGTATTTCGTGCTTTCTGAAAGGGCGGACTGTTCAAAAAATCAAAATTCAAAATTTTGTCAAGAAATGCTATAAAAAGGGATAGTTTGCACTCTATATAGCGAACATATAAAAAAGAGTTAGGCGTTGTAAAGAAAAATGGGCTAGTACTCAGTTTTTTCAAAATTCTGGTATTTCGTGCATTCTAAAGGTGCGGACTGTTCAAAAAATGAAAATTCAAAATTTTGTCAAGAAATGCTATAAAAAGGGATAGTTTGCACTTTCTATAGCGAACATATAAAAATGAGGTAGCCGTTGTAAAGAAAAATGGGCTAGTACTCAGTTTTTTGAAAAATCTGGTATTTCGTGCATTCTAAAGGTGCGGACTGTTCAAAAAATGAAAATTCAAAATTTTGTCAAGAAATGCTATAAAAAGGGATAGTTTGCACTTTCTATAGCGAACATATAAAAAAGAGGTAGGCGTTGTAAAGAAAAATGGACTAGTACTAAGTTTTTCGAAAAATCTGGTATTTCGTGCTTTCTGAAGGTGCGGACTGTTCAAAAAATGAAAATTCAAAATTTTGTCAAGAAATGCTATAAAAAGGGATAGTTTGCACTTTCTATAGCGAACATATAAAAATGAGGTAGCCGTTGTAAAGAAAAATGGGCTAGTACTCAGTTTTTTGAAAAATCTGGTATTTCGTGCATTCTAAAGGTGCGGACTGTTCAAAAAATGAAAATTCAAAATTTTGTCAAGAAATGCTATAAAAAGGGATAGTTTGCACTTTCTATAGCGAACATATAAAAAAGAGGTAGGCGTTGTAAAGAAAAATGGGCTAGTACTCAGTTTTTTGAAAAATCTGGTATTTCGTGCTTTTGAAAGGGCGGACTGTTCAAAAAATGAAAATTCAAAATTTTGTCAAGAAATGCTATAAAAAGGGATAGTTTGCACTTTCTATAGCGAACATATAAAAATGAGGTAGCCGTTGTAAAGAAAAATGGGCTAGTACTCAGTTTTTTGAAAAATCTGGTATTTCGTGCATTCTAAAGGTGCGGACTGTTCAAAAAATGAAAATTCAAATTTTTGTCAAGAAATGCTATAAAAAGGGATAGTTTGCACTTTCTATAGCGAACATATAAAAAAGAGGTAGGCGTTGTAAAGAAAAATGGACTAGTACTCAGTTTTTTGAAAAATCTGGTATTTCGTGCTTTCTGAAGGTGCGGACTGTTCAATAAATGAAAATTCAAAATTTTATAGAGAAATGCTATAAAAAGGGATAGTATGCACTTTCTATAGCGAACATATAAAAATGAGGTAGGCGTTGTAAAGAAAAATGGGCTAGTACTCAGTTTTTTGAAAAATCTGGTATTTCGTGCATTCTAAAGGTGCGGACTGTTCAAAAAATGAAAATTCAAAATTTTGTCAAGAAATGCTATAAAAAGGGATAGTTTGCACTTTCTATAGCGAACATATAAAAAAGAGGTAGGCGTTGTAAAGAAAAATGGACTAGTACTCAGTTTTTTGAAAAATCTGGTATTTCGTGCTTTCTGAAGGTGCGGACTGTTCAAAAAATGAAAATTCAAAATTTTATAGAGAAATGCTATAAAAAGGGATAGTATGCACTTTCTATAGCGAACATATAAAAATGAGGTAGGCGTTGTAAAGAAAAATGGGCTAGTACTCAGTTTTTTGAAAAATCTGGTATTTCGTGCATTCTAAAGGTGCGGACTGTTCAAAAAATGAAAATTCAAAATTTTGTCAAGAAATGCTATAAAAAGGGATAGTTTGCACTTTCTATAGCGAACATATAAAAAAGAGGTAGGCGTTGTAAAGAAAAATGGACTAGTACTAAGTTTTTTGAAAAATCTGGTATTTCGTGCTTTCTGAAGGTGCGGACTGTTCAAAAAATGAAAATTCAAAATTTTGTCAAGAAATGCTATAAAAAGGGATTGTTTGCACTTTCTATAGCGAACATATAAAAAATAGGTTGGGGTTGTAAAGAAAAATGGGCTAGTACTCTGTTTTTTGAAAAATCTGGTATTTCGTCCTTTCTGAAAGGGCGGACTGTTCAAAAAATCAAAATTCAAAATTTTGTCAAGAAATGCTATAAAAAGGGATAGTTTGCACTCTATATAGCGAACATATAAAAAAGAGTTAGGCGTTGTAAAGAAAAATGGGCTAGTACTCAGTTTTTTCAAAATTCTGGTATTTCGTGCATTCTAAAGGTTCGGACTGTTCAAAAAATGAAAATTCAAAATTTTGTCAAGAAATGCTATAAAAAGGGATAGTTTGCACTTTCTATAGCGAACATATAAAAATGAGGTAGCCGTTGTAAAGAAAAATGGGCTAGTACTCAGTTTTTTGAAAAATCTGGTATTTCGTGCATTCTAAAGGTGCGGACTGTTCAAAAAATGAAAATTCAAAATTTTGTCAAGAAATGCTATAAAAAGGGATAGTTTGCACTTTCTATAGCGAACATATAAAAAAGAGGTAGGCGTTGTAAAGAAAAATGGACTAGTACTAAGTTTTTCGAAAAATCTGGTATTTCGTGCTTTCTGAAGGTGCGGACTGTTCAAAAAATGAAAATTCAAAATTTTGTCAAGAAATGCTATAAAAAGGGATAGTTTGCACTTTCTATAGCGAACATATAAAAAAGAGGTAGGCGTTGTAAAGAAAAATGGACTAGTACTCAGTTTTTTGAAAAATCTGGTATTTCGTGCTTTCTGAAGGTGCGGACTGTTCAAAAAATGAAAATTCAAAATTTTGTAGAGAAATGCTATAAAAAGGGATAGTTTGCACTTTCTATAGCGAACATATAAAAATGAGGTAGGCGTTGTAAAGAAAAATGGGCTAGTACTCAGTTTTTTGAAAAATCTGGTATTTCGTGCATTCTAAAGGTGCGGACTGTTCAAAAAATGAAAATTCAAAATTTTGTCAAGAAATGCTATAAAAAGGGATAGTTTGCACTTTCTATAGCGAACATATAAAAAAGAGGTAGGCGTTGTAAAGAAAAATGGACTAGTACTAAGTTTTTTGAAAAATCTGGTATTTCGTGCTTTCTGAAGGTGCGGACTGTTCAAAAAATGAAAATTCAAAATTTTGTCAAGAAATGCTATAAAAAGGGATTGTTTGCACTTTCTATAGCGAACATATAAAAAATAGGTAGGGGTTGTAAAGAAAAATGGGCTAGTACTCTGTTTTTTGAAAAATCTGGTATTTCGTGCTTTCTGAAAGGGCGGACTGTTCAAAAAATCAAAATTCAAAATTTTGTCAAGAAATGCTATAAAAAGGGATAGTTTGCACTCTATATAGCGAACATATAAAAAAGAGTTAGGCGTTGTAAAGAAAAATGGGCTAGTACTCAGTTTTTTCAAAATTCTGGTATTTCGTGCATTCTAAAGGTGCGGACTGTTCAAAAAATGAAAATTCAAAATTTTGTCAAGAAATGCTATAAAAAGGGATAGTTTGCACTTTCTATAGCGAACATATAAAAATGAGGTAGCCGTTGTAAAGAAAAATGGGCTAGTACTCAGTTTTTTGAAAAATCTGGTATTTCGTGCTTTCTAAAGGTGCGGACTGTTCAAAAAATGAAAATTCAAAATTTTGTCAAGAAATGCTATAAAAAGGGATAGTTTGCACTTTCTATAGCGAACATATAAAAAAGAGGTAGGCGTTGTAAAGAAAAATGGACTAGTACTAAGTTTTTCGAAAAATCTGGTATTTCGTGCTTTCTGAAGGTGCGGACTGTTCAAAAAATGAAAATTCAAAATTTTGTCAAGAAATGCTATAAAAAGGGATAGTTTGCACTTTCTATAGCGAACATATAAAAATGAGGTAGCCGTTGTAAAGAAAAATGGGCTAGTACTCAGTTTTTTGAAAAATCTGGTATTTCGTGCATTCTAAAGGTGCGGACTGTTCAAAAAATGAAAATTCAAAATTTTGTCAAGAAATGCTATAAAAAGGGATAGTTTGCACTTTCTATAGCGAACATATAAAAAAGAGGTAGGCGTTGTAAAGAAAAATGGGCTAGTACTCAGTTTTTTGAAAAATCTGGTATTTCGTGCTTTTGAAAGGGCGGACTGTTCAAAAAATGAAAATTCAAAATTTTGTCAAGAAATGCTATAAAAAGGGATAGTTTGCACTTTCTATAGCGAACATATAAAAATGAGGTAGCCGTTGTAAAGAAAAATGGGCTAGTACTCAGTTTTTTGAAAAATCTGGTATTTCGTGCATTCTAAAGGTGCGGACTGTTCAAAAAATGAAAATTCAAAATTTTGTCAAGAAATGCTATAAAAAGGGATAGTATGCACTTTCTATAGCGAACATATAAAAATGAGGTAGGCGTTGTAAAGAAAAATGGGCTAGTACTCAGTTTTTTGAAAAATCTGGTATTTCGTGCATTCTAAAGGTGCGGACTGTTCAAAAAATGAAAATTCAAAATTTTGTCAAGAAATGCTATAAAAAGGGATAGTTTGCACTTTCTATAGCGAACATATAAAAAAGAGGTAGGCGTTGTAAAGAAAAATGGACTAGTACTCAGTTTTTTGAAAAATCTGGTATTTCGTGCTTTCTGAAGGTGCGGACTGTTCAATAAATGAAAATTCAAAATTTTATAGAGAAATGCTATAAAAAGGGATAGTATGCACTTTCTATAGCGAACATATAAAAATGAGGTAGGCGTTGTAAAGAAAAATGGGCTAGTACTCAGTTTTTTGAAAAATCTGGTATTTCGTGCATTCTAAAGGTGCGGACTGTTCAAAAAATGAAAATTCAAAATTTTGTCAAGAAATGCTATAAAAAGGGATAGTTTGCACTTTCTATAGCGAACATATAAAAAAGAGGTAGGCGTTGTAAAGAAAAATGGACTAGTACTCAGTTTTTTGAAAAATCTGGTATTTCGTGCTTTCTGAAGGTGCGGACTGTTCAAAAAATGAAAATTCAAAATTTTATAGAGAAATGCTATAAAAAGGGATAGTATGCACTTTCTATAGCGAACATATAAAAATGAGGTAGGCGTTGTAAAGAAAAATGGGCTAGTACTCAGTTTTTTGAAAAATCTGGTATTTCGTGCATTCTGAAGGTGCGGACTGTTCAAAAAATGAAAATTCAAAATTTTGTCAAGAAATGCTATAAAAAGGGATAGTTTGCACTTTCTATAGCGAACATATAAAAATGAGGTAGCCGTTGTAAAGAAAAATGGGCTAGTACTCAGTTTTTTGAAAAATCTGGTATTTCGTGCATTCTAAAGGTGCGGACTGTTCAAAAAATGAAAATTCAAAATTTTGTCAAGAAATGCTATAAAAAGGGATAGTTTGCACTTTCTATAGCGAACATATAAAAAAGAGGTAGGCGTTGTAAAGAAAAATGGGCTAGTACTCAGTTTTTTGAAAAATCTGGTATTTCGTGCTTTTGAAAGGGCGGACTGTTCAAAAAATGAAAATTCAAAATTTTGTCAAGAAATGCTATAAAAAGGGATAGTTTGCACTTTCTATAGCGAACATATAAAAATGAGGTAGCCGTTGTAAAGAAAAATGGGCTAGTACTCAGTTTTTTGAAAAATCTGGTATTTCGTGCATTCTAAAGGTGCGGACTGTTCAAAAAATGAAAATTCAAAATTTTGTCAAGAAATGCTATAAAAAGGGATAGTATGCACTTTCTATAGCGAACATATAAAAATGAGGTAGGCGTTGTAAAGAAAAATGGGCTAGTACTCAGTTTTTTGAAAAATCTGGTATTTCGTGCATTCTAAAGGTGCGGACTGTTCAAAAAATGAAAATTCAAAATTTTGTCAAGAAATGCTATAAAAAGGGATAGTTTGCACTTTCTATAGCGAACATATAAAAAAGAGGTAGGCGTTGTAAAGAAAAATGGACTAGTACTCAGTTTTTTGAAAAATCTGGTATTTCGTGCTTTCTGAAGGTGCGGACTGTTCAATAAATGAAAATTCAAAATTTTATAGAGAAATGCTATAAAAAGGGATAGTATGCACTTTCTATAGCGAACATATAAAAATGAGGTAGGCGTTGTAAAGAAAAATGGGCTAGTACTCAGTTTTTTGAAAAATCTGGTATTTCGTGCATTCTAAAGGTGCGGACTGTTCAAAAAATGAAAATTCAAAATTTTGTCAAGAAATGCTATAAAAAGGGATAGTTTGCACTTTCTATAGCGAACATATAAAAAAGAGGTAGGCGTTGTAAAGAAAAATGGACTAGTACTCAGTTTTTTGAAAAATCTGGTATTTCGTGCTTTCTGAAGGTGCGGACTGTTCAAAAAATGAAAATTCAAAATTTTATAGAGAAATGCTATAAAAAGGGATAGTATGCACTTTCTATAGCGAACATATAAAAATGAGGTAGGCGTTGTAAAGAAAAATGGGCTAGTACTCAGTTTTTTGAAAAATCTGGTATTTCGTGCATTCTAAAGGTGCGGACTGTTCAAAAAATGAAAATTCAAAATTTTGTCAAGAAATGCTATAAAAAGGGATAGTTTGCACTTTCTATAGCGAACATATAAAAATGAGGTAGCCGTTGTAAAGAAAAATGGGCTAGTACTCAGTTTTTTGAAAAATCTGGTATTTCGTGCATTCTAAAGGTGCGGACTGTTCAAAAAATGAAAATTCAAAATTTTGTCAAGAAATGCTATAAAAAGGGATAGTTTGCACTTTCTATAGCGAACATATAAAAAAGAGGTAGGCGTTGTAAAGAAAAATGGGCTAGTACTCAGTTTTTTGAAAAATCTGGTATTTCGTGCTTTTGAAAGGGCGGACTGTTCAAAAAATGAAAATTCAAAATTTTGTCAAGAAATGCTATAAAAAGGGATAGTTTGCACTTTCTATAGCGAACATATAAAAATGAGGTAGCCGTTGTAAAGAAAAATGGGCTAGTACTCAGTTTTTTGAAAAATCTGGTATTTCGTGCATTCTAAAGGTGCGGACTGTTCAAAAAATGAAAATTCAAAATTTTGTCAAGAAATGCTATAAAAAGGGATAGTTTGCACTTTCTATAGCGAACATATAAAAAAGAGGTAGGCGTTGTAAAGAAAAATGGACTAGTACTCAGTTTTTTGAAAAATCTGGTATTTCGTGCTTTCTGAAGGTGCGGACTGTTCAAAAAATGAAAATTCAAAATTTTATAGAGAAATGCTATAAAAAGGGATAGTATGCACTTTCTATAGCGAACATATAAAAATGAGGTAGGCGTTGTAAAGAAAAATGGGCTAGTACTCAGTTTTTTGAAAAATCTGGTATTTCGTGCATTCTAAAGGTGCGGACTGTTCAAAAAATGAAAATTCAAAATTTTGTCAAGAAATGCTATAAAAAGGGATAGTTTGCACTTTCTATAGCGAACATATAAAAAAGAGGTAGGCGTTGTAAAGAAAAATTGACTAGTACTCAGTTTTTTGAAAAATCTGGTATTTCGTGCTTTCTGAAGGTGCGGACTGTTCAAAAAATGAAAATTCAAAATTTTGTCAAGAAATGCTATTAAAACGGATAGTTTGCACTTTATATAGCAAACATATAAAAAAGAGGTAGGCGTTGTAAAGAAAAATGGGCTAGTACACAGTTTTTTGAAAAAGCTGGTATTTCGTGCATTCTGAAGGTGCGGACTGTTCAAAAAATGAAAATTCAAAATTTTGTCAAGAAATGCTATAAAAAGGGATAGTTTGCACTTTCTATAGCGAACATATAAAAAAGAGGTAGGCGTTGTAAAGAAAAATGGGCTAGTACTCAGTTTTTTGAAAAATCTAGTATTTCGTGCTTTTGAAAGGGCGGACTGTTCAAAAAATGAAAATTCAAAATTTTGTCAAGAAATGCTATAAAAAGGGATAGTTTGCACTTTCTATAGCGAACATATAAAAAAGAGGTAGGCGTTGTAAAGAAAAATGGGCTAGTATTCAGTTTATTGAAAAATCTGGTATTTCGTGCATTCTGAAGGTGCGGACTCTCAAAAAAATAAAAATTCAAAATTTTGTCAAGAAATGCTATAAAAAGGGATATTTTGCACTTTCTATAGCAAACATATAAAAAAGAGGTAGGCGTTGTAAAGAAAAATGGGCTAGTACTCAGTTTTTTGAAAAATCTGGTATTTCGTGCATTCTAAAGGTGCGGACTGTTCAAAAAATGAAAATTCAAAATTTTGTCAAGAAATGCTATAAAAAGGGATAGTTTGCACTTTCTATAGCGAACATATAAAAAAGAGGTAGGCGTTGTAAAGAAAAATGGACTAGTACTCAGTTTTTTGAAAAATCTGGTATTTCGTGCTTTCTGAAGGTGCGGACTGTTCAAAAAATGAAAATTTAAAATTTTGTAGAGAAATGCTATAAAAAGGGATAGTTTGCACTTTCTATAGCGAACATATAAAAAATAGGTAGGGGTTGTAAAGAAAAATGGGCTAGTACTCTGTTTTTTGAAAAATCTGGTATTTCGTGCTTTCTGAAGGTGCGGACTGTTCAAAAAATGAAAATTCAAAATTTTGTAGAGAAATGCTATAAAAAGGGATAGTTTGCACATTCTATAGCGAACATATAAAAAAGAGGTAGGCGTTGTAAAGAAAAATGGACTAGTACTCAGTTTTTTGAAAAATCTGGTATTTCGTGCTTTCTGAAGGTGCGGACTGTTCAAAAAATGAAAATTCAAAATTTTGTAGAGAAATGCTATAAAAAGGGATAGTTTGCACTTTCTATAGCGAACATATAAAAATGAGGTAGCCGTTGTAAAGAAAAATGGGCTAGTACTCAGTTTTTTGAAAAATCTGGTATTTCGTGCATTCTAAAGGTGCGGACTGTTCAAAAAATGAAAATTCAAAATTTTGTCAAGAAATGCTATAAAAAGGGATAGTTTGCACTCTATATAAAAAAGAGGTAGGCGTTGTAAAGAAAAATGGACTAGTACTCAGTTTTTTGAAAAATCTGGTATTTCGTGCTTTCTGAAGGTGCGGACTGTTCAAAAAATGAAAATTCAAAATTTTGTCAAGAAATGCTATAAAAACGGATAGTTTGCACTTTATATAGCAAACATATAAAAAAGAGGTAGGCGTTGTAAAGAAAAATGGACTAGTACTCAGTTTTTTGAAAAATCTGGTATTTCGTGCTTTCTGAAGGTGCGGACTGTTCAAAAAATGAAAATTCAAAATTTTGTCAAGAAATGCTATAAAAACGGATAGTTTGCACTTTATATAGCAAACATATAAAAAAGAGGTAGGCGTTGTAAAGAAAAATGGGCTAGTACTCAGTTTTTTGAAAAATCTGGTATTTCGTGCATTCTGAAGGTGCGGACTGTTCAAAAAATGACAATTCAAAATTTTGTCAAGAAATGCTATAAAAACGGATTGTTTGCACTTTCTATAGCGAACATATAAAAAAGAGGTAGGCGTTGTAAAGAAAAATGGGCTAGTACTCAGTTTTTTGAAAAATCCTGTATTTCGTGCATTCTGAAAGGGCAGACTGTTCAAAAAATGAAAATTCAAAATTTTGTCAAGAAATGCTATAAAAAGGGATAGTTTGCACTTTCTATAGCGAACATATAAAAAAGAGGTAGGCGTTGTAAAGAAAAATGGGCTAGTACTCAGTTTTTTGAAAAATCTGGTATTTCGTGATTTTGAAAGGGCGGACTGTTCAAAAAATGAAAATTCAAAATTTTGTCAAGAAATGCTATAAAAAGGGATAGTTTGCACTTTCTATAGCGAACATATAAAAAAGAGGTAGGCGTTGTAAAGAAAAATGGGCTAGTACTCAGTTTTTTGAAAAATCTGGTATTTCGTGCTTTTGAAAGGGCGGACTGTTCAAAAAATGAAAATTCAAAATTTTGTCAAGAAATGCTATAAAAAGGGATAGTTTGCACTTTCTATAGCGAACATATAAAAAAGAGGTAGGCGTTGTAAAGAAAAATGGGCTAGTATTCAGTTTATTGAAAAATCTGGTATTTCGTGCATTCTGAAGGTGCGGACTCTCAAAAAAATAAAAATTCAAAATTTTGTCAAGAAATGCTATAAAAAGGGATATTTTGCACTTTCTATAGCAAACATATAAAAAAGAGGTAGGCGTTGTAAAGAAAAATGGGCTAGTACTCAGTTTTTTGAAAAATCTGGTATTTCGTGCATTCTAAAGGTGCGGACTGTTCAAAAAATGAAAATTCAAAATTTTGTCAAGAAATGCTATAAAAAGGGATAGTTTGCACTTTCTATAGCGAACATATAAAAAAGAGGTAGGCGTTGTAAAGAAAAATGGACTAGTACTCAGTTTTTTGAAAAATCTGGTATTTCGTGCTTTCTGAAGGTGCGGACTGTTCAAAAAATTAAAATTTAAAATTTTGTAGAGAAATGCTATAAAAAGGGATAGTTTGCACTTTCTATAGCGAACATATAAAAAATAGGTAGGGGTTGTAAAGAAAAATGGGCTAGTACTCTGTTTTTTGAAAAATATGGTATTTCGTGCTTTCTGAAGGGGCGGACTGTTCAAAAAATCAAAATTCAAAATTTTGTCAAGAAATGCTATAAAAACGGATAGTTTGCACTTTCTATAGCGAACATATAAAAATGAGGTAGGCGTTGTAAAGAAAAATGGGCTAGTACTCAGTTTTTTGAAAAATCTGGTATTTCGTGCTTTCTGAAAGGGCGGACTGTTCAAAAAATGAAAATTCAAAATTTTGTCAAGAAATGCTATAAAAAGGGATAGTTTGCACTTTCTATAGCGAACATATAAAAAAGAGGTAGGCGTTGTAAAGAAAAATGGGCTAGTATTCAGTTTATTGAAAAATCTGGTATTTCGTGCATTCTGAAGGTGCGGACTCTCAAAAAAATAAAAATTCAAAATTTTGTCAAGAAATGCTATAAAAAGGGATATTTTGCACTTTCTATAGCAAACATATAAAAAAGAGGTAGGCGTTGTAAAGAAAAATGGGCTAGTACTCAGTTTTTTGAAAAATCTGGTATTTCGTGCATTCTAAAGGTGCGGACTGTTCAAAAAATGAAAATTCAAAATTTTGTCAAGAAATGCTATAAAAAGGGATAGTTTGCACTTTCTATAGCGAACATATAAAAAAGAGGTAGGCGTTGTAAAGAAAAATGGACTAGTACTCAGTTTTTTGAAAAATCTGGTATTTCGTGCTTTCTGAAGGTGCGGACTGTTCAAAAAATGAAAATTTAAAATTTTGTAGAGAAATGCTATAAAAAGGGATAGTTTGCACTTTCTATAGCGAACATATAAAAAATAGGTAGGGGTTGTAAAGAAAAATGGGCTAGTACTCTGTTTTTTGAAAAATCTGGTATTTCGTGCTTTCTGAAGGTGCGGACTGTTCAAAAAATGAAAATTCAAAATTTTGTAGAGAAATGCTATAAAAAGGGATAGTTTGCACATTCTATAGCGAACATATAAAAAAGAGGTAGGCGTTGTAAAGAAAAATGGACTAGTACTCAGTTTTTTGAAAAATCTGGTATTTCGTGCTTTCTGAAGGTGCGGACTGTTCAAAAAATGAAAATTCAAAATTTTGTCAAGAAATGCTATAAAAAGGGATAGTTTGCACTTTCTATAGCGAACATATAAAAAAGAGGTAGGCGTTGTAAAGAAAAATGGACTAGTACTCAGTTTTTTGAAAAATCTGGTATTTCGTACTTTCTGAAGGTGCGGACTTTTCAAAAAATGAAAATTCAAAATTTTGTAGAGAAATGCTATAAAAAGGGATAGTTTGCACTTTCTATAGCGAACATATAAAAAAGAGGTAGGCGTTGTAAAGAAAAATGGGCTAGTACTCAGTTTTTTGAAAAATCTGGTATTTCGTGCATTCTAAAGGTGCGAACTGTTCAAAAAATGAAAATTCAAAATTTTGTCAAGAAATGCTATAAAAAGGGATAGTTTGCACTTTCTATAGCGAACATATAAAAAAGAGGTAGGCGTTGTAAAGAAAAATGGACTAGTACTCAGTTTTTTGAAAAATCTGGTATTTCGTGCTTTCTGAAGGTGCGGACTGTTCAAAAAATAAAAATTCAAAATTTTGTAGAGAAATGCTATAAAAAGGGATAGTTTGCACTTTCTATAGCGAACATATAAAAATGAGGTAGGCGTTGTAAAGAAAAATGGGCTAGTACTCAGTTTTTTGAAAAATCTGGTATTTCGTGCATTCTAAAGGTGCGGACTGTTCAAAAAATGAAAATTCAAAATTTTGTCAAGAAATGCTATAAAAAGGGATAGTTTGCACTTTCTATAGCGAACATATAAAAAAGAGGTAGGCGTTGTAAAGAAAAATGGACTAGTACTCAGTTTTTTGAAAAATCTGGTATTTCGTGCTTTCTGAAGGTGCGGACTGTTCAAAAAATGAAAATTCAAAATTTTGTCAAGAAATGCTATAAAAAGGGATAGTTTGCACTTTCTAAAGCGAACATATAAAAAATAGGTAGGGGTTGTAAAGAAAAATGGGCTAGTACTCTGTTTTTTGAAAAATCTGGTATTTCGTACTTTCTGAAAGGGCGGACTGTTCAAAAAATCAAAATTCAAAATTTTGTCAAGAAATGCTATAAAAAGGGATAGTTTGCACTCTATATAGCGAACATATAAAAAAGAGTTAGGCGTTGTAAAGAAAAATGGGCTAGTACTCAGTTTTTTGAAAAATCTGGTATTTCGTGCATTCTAAAGGTGCGGACTGTTCAAAAAATGAAAATTCAAAATTTTGTCAAGAAATGCTATAAAAAGGGATAGTTTGCACTTTCTATAGCGAACATATAAAAAAGAGGTAGGCGTTGTAAAGAAAAATGGACTAGTACTCAGTTTTTTGAAAAATCTGGTATTTCGTGCTTTCTGAAGGTGCGGACTGTTCAAAAAATGAAAATTCAAAATTTTGTCAAGAAATGCTATAAAAAGGGATAGTTTGCACTTTCTAAAGCGAACATATAAAAAATAGGTAGGGGTTGTAAAGAAAAATGGGCTAGTACTCTGTTTTTTGAAAAATCTGGTATTTCGTACTTTCTGAAAGGGCGGACTGTTCAAAAAATCAAAATTCAAAATTTTGTCAAGAAATGCTATAAAAAGGGATAGTTTGCACTCTATATAGCGAACATATAAAAAAGAGTTAGGCGTTGTAAAGAAAAATGGGCTAGTACTCAGTTTTTTGAAAAATCTGGTATTTCGTGCATTCTAAAGGTGCGGACTGTTCAAAAAATGAAAATTCAAAATTTTGTCAAGAAATGCTATAAAAAGGGATAGTTTGCACTTTCTATAGCGAACATATAAAAAAGAGGTAGGCGTTGTAAAGAAAAATGGACTAGTACTCAGTTTTTTGAAAAATCTGGTATTTCGTGCTTTCTGAAGGTGCGGACTTTTCAAAAAATGAAAATTCAAAATTTTGTAGAGAAATGCTATAAAAAGGGATAGTTTGCACTTTCTATAGCGAACATATAAAAAAGAGGTAGGCGTTGTAAAGAAAAATGGGCTAGTACTCAGTTTTTTGAAAAATCTGGTATTTCGTACATTCTAAAGGTGCGAACTGTTCAAAAAATGAAAATTCAAAATTTTGTCAAGAAATGCTATAAAAAGGGATAGTTTGCACTTTCTATAGCGAACATATAAAAAAGAGGTAGGCGTTGTAAAGAAAAATGGACTAGTACTCAGTTTTTTGAAAAATCTGGTATTTCGTGCTTTCTGAAGGTGCGGACTGTTCAAAAAATGAAAATTCAAAATTTTGTAGAGAAATGCTATAAAAAGGGATAGTTTGCACTTTCTATAGCGAACATATAAAAATGAGGTAGGCGTTGTAAAGAAAAATGGGCTAGTACTCAGTTTTTTGAAAAATCTGGTATTTCGTGCATTCTAAAGGTGCGGACTGTTCAAAAAATGAAAATTCAAAATTTTGTCAAGAAATGCTATAAAAAGGGATAGTTTGCACTTTCTATAGCGAACATATAAAAAAGAGGTAGGCGTTGTAAAGAAAAATGGACTAGTACTCAGTTTTTTGAAAAATCTGGTATTTCGTGCTTTCTGAAGGTGCGGACTGTTCAATAAATGAAAATTCAAAATTTTATAGAGAAATGCTATAAAAAGGGATAGTATGCACTTTCTATAGCGAACATATAAAAATGAGGTAGGCGTTGTAAAGAAAAATGGGCTAGTACTCAGTTTTTTGAAAAATCTGGTATTTCGTGCTTTCTGAAGGTGCGGACAGTTAAAAAAATGAAAATTCAAAATTTTGTCAAGAAATGCTATAAAAAGGGATAGTTTGCACTTTCTATAGCGAACATATAAAAAAGAGGTAGGCGTTGTAAAGAAAAATGGACTAGTACTCAGTTTTTTGAAAAATCTGGTATTTCGTGCTTTCTGAAGGTGCGGACTGTTCAAAAAATGAAAATTCAAAATTTTGTCAAGAAATGCTATAAAAAGGGATAGTTTGCACTTTCTATAGCGAACATATAAAAAAGAGGTAGGCGTTGTAAAGAAAAATGGACTAGTACTCAGTTTTTTGAAAAATCTGGTATTTCGTGCTTTCTGAAGGTGCGGACTGTTCAAAAAATGAAAATTCAAAATTTTGTCAAGAAATGCTATAAAAAGGGATAGTTTGCACTTTCTATAGCGAACATATAAAAAATAGGTAGGGGTTGTAAAGAAAAATGGGCTAGTACTCTGTTTTTTGAAAAATCTAGTATTTCGTGCTTTCTGAAAGGGCGGACTGTTCAAAAAATCAAAATTCAAAATTTTGTCAAAAAATGCTATAAAAAGGGATAGTTTGCACTCTATATAGCGAACATAAGAAAAAGAGGTCGGCGTTGTAAAGAAAAATAGGCTAGTACTCAGTTTTTTGAAAAATCTGGTATTTCGTGCATTCTAAAGGTTCGGACTGTTCAAAAAATTAAAATTCAAAATTTTGTCAAGAAATGCTATAAAAAGGGATATTTTGCACTATCTATAGCGAACATATAAAAAAGAGGTAGGTGTTGTATAGAAAAATGGACTAGTACTCAGTTTTTTGAAAAATCTGGTATTTCGTGTTTTCTGAAGGTGCGAACTGTTCAAAAAAATTAAAATTCAAATTTTGTCAAGAAATGCTATAAAAAGGGATAGTTTGCACTTTCTATAGCGAACATATAAAAATGAGGTAGGCGTTGTAAAGAAAAATGGGCTAGTACTCAGTTTTTTGAAAAATCTGGTATTTCGTGCATTCTAAAGGTGCGGACTGTTCAAAAAATGAAAATTCAAAATTTTGTCAAGAAATGCTATAAAAAGGGATAGTTTGCACTTTCTATAGCGAACATATAAAAAATAGGTAGGGGTTGTAAAGAAAAATGGTCTAGTACTCTGTTTTTTGAAAAATCTGGTATTTCGTGCTTTCTGAAAGGGCGGACTGTTCAAAAAATCAAAATTCAAAATTTTGTCAAGAAATGCTATAAAAAGGGATAGTTTGCACTTTCTATAGCGAACATATAAAAAAGAGGTAGGCGTTGTAAAGAAAAATGGGCTAGTACTCAGTTTTTTGAAAAATCTGGTATTTCGTGCTTTCTGAAAGGGCTGACTGTTCAAAAAATGAAAATTCAAAATTTTGTCAAGAAATGCTATAAAAAGGGATAGTTTGCACTTTCTATAGCGAACATATAAAAATGAGGTAGGCGTTGTAAAGAAAAATGGGTTAGTATTCAGTTTATTGAAAAATCTGGTATTTCGTGCATTCTGAAGGTGCGGACTCTCAAAAAATAAAAATTCAAAATTTTGTCAAGAAATGCTATAAAAAGGGATATTTTGCACTTTCTATAGCAAACATATAAAAAAGAGGTAGGCGTTGTAAAGAAAAATGGGCTAGTACTCAGTTTTTTGAAAAATCTGGTATTTCGTGCATTCTGAAGGTGCGGACTCTCAAAAAAATAAAAATTCAAAATTTTGTCAAGAAATGCTATAAAAAGGGATATTTTGCACTTTCTATAGCAAACATATAAAAAAGAGGTAGGCGTTGTAAAGAAAAATGGGCTAGTACTCAGTTTTTTGAAAAATCTGGTATTTCGTGTTTTCTGAAGGTGCGGACTGTTCAAAAAATGAAAATTCAAAATTTTGTTAAGAAATGCTATAAAAAGGGATAGTTTGCACTTTCTATAGCGAACATATAAAAAAGAGGTAGGCGTTGTAAAGAAAAATGGACTAGTACTCAGTTTTTTGAAAAATCTGGTATTTCGTGCTTTCTGAAGGTGCGGACTGTTCAAAAAATGAAAATTCAAAATTTTGTAGAGAAATGCTATAAAAAGGGATAGTTTGCACTTTCTATAGCGAACATATAAAAAATAGGTAGGGGTTGTAAAGAAAAATGGGCTAGTACTCTGTTTTTTGAAAAATCTGGTATTTCGTGCTTTCTGAAGGTGCGGACTGTTCAAAAAATGAAAATTCAAAATTTTGTAGAGAAATGCTATAAAAAGGGATAGTTTTCACATTCTATAGCGAACATATAAAAAAGAGGTAGGCGTTGTAAAGAAAAATGGACTAGTACTCAGTTTTTTGAAAAATCTGGTATTTCGTGCTTTCTGAAGGTGCGGACTGTTCAAAAAATGAAAATTCAAAATTTTGTAGAGAAATGCTATAAAAAGGGATAGTTTGCACTTTCTATAGCGAACATATAAAAAAGAGGTAGGCGTTGTAAAGAAAAATGGACTAGTACTCAGTTTTTTGAAAAATCTGGTATTTCGTGCATTCTAAAGGTGCGGACTGTTCAAAAAATGAAAATTCAAAATTTTGTCAAGAAATGCTATAAAAAGGGATAGTTTGCACTTTCTATAGCGAACATATAAAAAAGAGGTAGGCGTTGTAAAGAAAAATGGACTAGTACTCAGTTTTTTGAAAAATCTGGTATTTCGTGCTTTCTGAAGGTGCGGACTGTTCAAAAAATGAAAATTCAAAATTTTGTAGAGAAATGCTATAAAAAGGGATAGTTTGCACTTTCTATAGCGAACATATAAAAAATAGGTAGGGGTTGTAAAGAAAAATGGGCTAGTACTCAGTTTTTTGAAAAATCTGGTATTTCGTGCTTTCTTAAGGTGCGGACTGTTCAAAAAATGAAAATTCAAAATTTTGTCAAGAAATGCTATAAAAAGGGATAGTTTGCACTTTCAATTGCGAACATATAAAAAAGAGGTAGGCGTTGTAAAGAAAAATGGACTAGTACTCAGTTTTTTGAAAAATCTGGTATTTCGTGCTTTCTGAAGGTGCGGACTGTTCAAAAAATGAAAATTCAAAATTTTGTAGAGAAATGCTATAAAAAGGGATAGTTTGCACTTTCTATAGCGAACATATAAAAAATAGGTAGGGGTTGTAAAGAAAAATGGGCTAGTACTCAGTTTTTTGAAAAATCTGGTATTTCGTGCTTTCTTAAGGTGCGGACTGTTCAAAAAATGAAAATTCAAAATTTTGTCAAGAAATGCTATAAAAAGGGATAGTTTGCACTTTCAATAGCGAACATATAAAAAAGAGGTAGGCGTTGTAAAGAAAAATGGACTAGTACTCAGTTTTTTGAAAAATCTGGTATTTCGTGCTTTCTTAAGGTGCGGACTGTTCAAAAAATGAAAATTCAAAATTTTGTCAAGAAATGCTATAAAAAGGGATAGTTTGCACTTTCTATAGCGAACATATAAAAAAGAGGTAGGCGTTGTAAAGAAAAATGGACTAGTACTCAGTTTTTTGAAAAATCTGGTATTTCGTGCTTTCTGAAGGTGCGGACTGTTCAAAAAATGAAAATTCAAAATTTTGTAGAGAAATGCTATAAAAAGGGATAGTTTGCACTTTCTATAGCGAACATATAAAAAATAGGTAGGAGTTGTAAAGAAAAATGGGCTAGTACTCAGTTTTTTGAAAAATCTGGTATTTCGTGCTTTCTTAAGGTGCGGACTGTTCAAAAAATGAAAATTCAAAATTTTGTCAAGAAATGCTATAAAAAGGGATAGTTTTCACATTCTATAGCGAACATATAAAAAAGAGGTAGGCGTTGTAAAGAAAAATGGACTAGTACTCAGTTTTTTGAAAAATCTGGTATTTCGTGCATTCTAAAGGTGCGGACTGTTCAAAAAATGAAAATTCAAAATTTTGTCAAAAAATGCTATAAAAAGGGATAGTTTGCACTTTCTATAGCGAACATATAAAAAAGAGGTAGGCGTTGTAAAGAAAAATGGACTAGTACTCAGTTTTTTGAAAAATCTGGTATTTCGTGCTTTCTGAAGGTGCGGACTGTTCAAAAAATGAAAATTCAAAATTTTTCAAGAAATGCTATAAAAAGGGATAGTTTGCACTTTCTATAGCGAACATATAAAAAATAGGTAGGGGTTGTAAAGAAAAATGGGCTAGTACTCTGTTTTTTGAAAAATCTGGTATTTCGTACTTTCTGAAGGTGCGGACTGTTCAAAAAATGAAAATTCAAATTTTTGTAGAGAAATGCTATAAAAAGGGATAGTTTGCACATTCTATAGCGAACATATAAAAAAGAGGTAGGCGTTGTAAAGAAAAATGGACTAGTACTCAGTTTTTTGAAAAATCGTGTATTTCGTGCTTTCTGAAAGTGCGGACTGTTCAAAAAATGAAAATTCAAAATTTTGTTAAAAATGCGATAAAAAGGGATAGTTTGCACTTTCTATAGCGAACATATAAAAAATAGGTAGGGGTTGTAAAGAAAAATGGGCTAGTACTCTGTTTTTTGAAAATCTGGTATTTCGTGCTTTCTGAAAGGGCGGACTGTTAAAAAAATCAAAATTCAAAATTTTGTCAAGAAATGCTATAAAAAGGGATAGTTTGCACTCTATATAGCGAACATATAAAAAAGAGTTAGGCGTTGTAAAGAAAAATGGGCTAGTACTCAGTTTTTTTAAAAATCTGGTATTTCATGCATTCTAAAGGTTCGGACTGTTCAAAAAATCAAATTCAAAATTTTGTCAAGAAATGCTATAAAAAGGGATATTTTGCACTATCTATAGCGAATATATAAAAAAGAGGTAGGCGTTGTAAAGAAAAATGGACTAGTACTCAGTTTTTTGAAAAATCTGGTATTTCGTGTTTTCTGAAGGTGCGGACTGTTCAAAAAATGAAAATTCAAAATTTTGTTAAGAAATGCTATAAAAAGGGATAGTTTGCACTTTCTATAGCGAACATATAAAAAAGAGGTAGGCGTTGTAAAGAAAAATGGACTAGTACTCAGTTTTTTGAAAAATCTGGTATTTCGTGCTTTCTGAAGGTGCGGACTGTTCAAAAAATGAAAATTCAAAATTTTGTAGAGAAATGCTATAAAAAGGGATAGTTTGCACTTTCTATAGCGAACATATAAAAAATAGGTAGGGGTTGTAAAGAAAAATGGGCTAGTACTCTGTTTTTTGAAAAATCTGGTATTTCGTGCTTTCTGAAGGTGCGGACTGTTCAAAAAATGAAAATTCAAAATTTTGTAGAGAAATGCTATAAAAAGGGATAGTTTTCACATTCTATAGCGAACATATAAAAAAGAGGTAGGCGTTGTAAAGAAAAATGGACTAGTACTCAGTTTTTTGAAAAATCTGGTATTTCGTGCTTTCTGAAGGTGCGGACTGTTCAAAAAATGAAAATTCAAAATTTTGTAGAGAAATGCTATAAAAAGGGATAGTTTGCACTTTCTATAGCGAACATATAAAAAATAGGTAGGGGTTGTAAAGAAAAATGGGCTAGTACTCAGTTTTTTGAAAAATCTGGTATTTCGTGCTTTCTTAAGGTGCGGACTGTTCAAAAAATGAAAATTCAAAATTTTGTCAAGAAATGCTATAAAAAGGGATAGTTTGCACTTTCAATAGCGAACATATAAAAAAGAGGTAGGCGTTGTAAAGAAAAATGGATTAGTACTCAGTTTTTTGAAAAATCTGGTATTTCGTGCTTTCTTAAGGTGCGGACTGTTCAAAAAATGAAAATTCAAAATTTTGTCAAGAAATGCTATAAAAAGGGATAGTTTGCACTTTCTATAGCGAACATATAAAAAAGAGGTAGGCGTTGTAAAGAAAAATGGACTAGTACTCAGTTTTTTGAAAAATCTGGTATTTCGTGCTTTCTGAAGGTGCGGACTGTTCAAAAAATGAAAATTCAAAATTTTGTAGAGAAATGCTATAAAAAGGGATAGTTTGCACTTTCTATAGCGAACATATAAAAAATAGGTAGGAGTTGTAAAGAAAAATGGGCTAGTACTCAGTTTTTTGAAAAATCTGGTATTTCGTGCTTTCTTAAGGTGCGGACTGTTCAAAAAATGAAAATTCAAAATTTTGTCAAGAAATGCTATAAAAAGGGATAGTTTTCACATTCTATAGCGAACATATAAAAAAGAGGTAGGCGTTGTAAAGAAAAAAAGACTAGTACTCAGTTTTTTGAAAAATCTGGTATTTCGTGCATTCTAAAGGTGCGGACTGTTCAAAAAATGAAAATTCAAAATTTTGTCAAGAAATGCTATAAAAAGGTATAGTTTGCACTTTCTATAGCGAACATATGAAAAAGAGGAAGGCGTTGTAAAGAAAAATGGGCTAGTACTCAGTTTTTTGAAAAATCCGGTATTTCGTGCATTCTGAAGCTGCGGACTGTTCAAAAAAATGAAAATTCAAAATTTTGTCAAGAAATGCTATAAAAAGGTATAGTTTGCACTTTCTATAGCGAACATATGAAAAATAGGTAGGCGTTGTAAAGAAAAATGGACTAGTACTCAGTTTTTTGAAAAATCTGGTATTTCGTGCTTTCTTAAGGTGCGGACTGTTCAAAAAATGAAAATTCAAAATTTTGTCAAGAAATTTTATAAAAAGGGATAGTTTGCACTTTCTATAGCGAAAATATAAAAAAGAGGTAGGCGTTGTAAAGAAAAATGGACTAGTACTCAGTTTTTGAAAAATCTGGTATTTCGTGCTTTCTGAAGGTGCGGACTGTTCAAAAAATGAAAATTCAAAATTTTGTAGAGAAATGCTATAAAAAGGGATAGTTTGCACTTTCTATAGCGAACATATAAAAAATAGGTAGGGGTTGTAAAGAAAAATGGGCTAGTACTCAGTTTTTTGAAAAATCTGGTATTTCGTGCTTTCTTAAGGTGCGGACTGTTCAAAAAATGAAAATTCAAAATTTTGTCAAGAAATGCTATAAAAAGGGATAGTTTGCACTTTCAATAGCGAACATATAAAAAAGAGGTAGGCGTTGTAAAGAAAAATGGACTAGTACTCAGTTTTTTGAAAAATCTGGTATTTCGTGCTTTCTGAAGGTGCGGACTGTTCAAAAAATGAAAATTCAAAATTTTGTAGAGAAATGCTATAAAAAGGGATAGTTTGCACTTTCTATAGCGAACATATAAAAAATAGGTAGGGGTTGTAAAGAAAAATGGGCTAGTACTCAGTTTTTTGAAAAATCTGGTATTTCGTGCTTTCTTAAGGTGCGGACTGTTCAAAAAATGAAAATTCAAAATTTTGTCAAGAAATGCTATAAAAAGGGATAGTTTGCACTTTCAATAGCGAACATATAAAAAAGAGGTAGGCGTTGTAAAGAAAAATGGACTAGTACTCAGTTTTTTGAAAAATCTGGTATTTCGTGCTTTCTTAAGGTGCGGACTGTTCAAAAAATGAAAATTCAAAATTTTGTCAAGAAATGCTATAAAAAGGGATAGTTTGCACTTTCTATAGCGAACATATAAAAAAGAGGTAGGCGTTGTAAAGAAAAATGGACTAGTACTCAGTTTTTTGAAAAATCTGGTATTTCGTGCTTTCTGAAGGTGCGGACTGTTCAAAAAATGAAAATTCAAAATTTTGTAGAGAAATGCTATAAAAAGGGATAGTTTGCACTTTCTATAGCGAACATATAAAAAATAGGTAGGAGTTGTAAAGAAAAATGGGCTAGTACTCAGTTTTTTGAAAAATCTGGTATTTCGTGCTTTCTTAAGGTGCGGACTGTTCAAAAAATGAAAATTCAAAATTTTGTCAAGAAATGCTATAAAAAGGGATAGTTTTCACATTCTATAGCGAACATATAAAAAAGAGGTAGGCGTTGTAAAGAAAAATGGACTAGTACTCAGTTTTTTGAAAAATCTGGTATTTCGTGCATTCTAAAGGTGCGGACTGTTCAAAAAATGAAAATTCAAAATTTTGTCAAGAAATGCTATAAAAAGGGATAGTTTGCACTTTCTATAGCGAACATATAAAAAAGAGGTAGGCGTTGTAAAGAAAAATAGACTAGTACTCAGTTTTTTGAAAAATCTGGTATTTCGTTCTTTCTGAAGGTGCGGATTGTTCAAAAAATGAAAATTCAAAATTTTGTAGAGAAATGCTATAAAAAGGGATAGTTTGCACTTTCTATAGCGAATATATAAAAAATAGGTAGGGGTTGTAAAGAAAAATGGGCTAGTACTCTGTTTTTTGAAAAATCTGGTATTTCGTGCTTTCTGAAGGTGCGGACTGTTCAAAAAATGAAAATTCAAAATTTTTCAAGAAATGCTATAAAAAGGGATAGTTTGCACTTTCTATAGCGAACATATAAAAAATAGGTAGGGGTTGTAAAGAAAAATGGGCTAGTACTCTGTTTTTTGAAAAATCTGGTATTTCGTACTTTCTGAAGGTGCGGACTGTTCAAAAAATGAAAATTCAAAATTTTGTAGAGAAATGCTATAAAAAGGGATAGTTTGCACATTCTATAGCGAACATATAAAAAAGAGGTAGGCGTTGTAAAGAAAAATGGACTAGTACTCAGTTTTTTGAAAATCTGGTATTTCGTGCTTTCTGAAGGTGCGGACTGTTCAAAAAATGAAAATTCAAAATTTTGTAGAGAAATGCTATAAAAAGGGATAGTTTTCACATTCTATAGCGAACATATAAAAAAGAGGTAGGCGTTGTAAAGAAAAATGGACTAGTACTCAGTTTTTTTGAAAAATCTGGTATTTCGTGCTTTCTGAAGGTGCGGACTGTTCAAAAAATGAAAATTCAAAATTTTGTAGAGAAATGCTATAAAAAGGGATAGTTTGCACTTTCTATAGCGAACATATAAAAAAGAGGTAGGCGTTGTAAAGAAAAATGGACTAGTACTCAGTTTTTGAAAAATCTGGTATTTCGTGCATTCTAAAGGTTGCGGACTGTTCAAAAAATGAAAATTCAAAATTTTGTCAAGAAATTTTATAAAAAGGGATAGTTTGCACTTTCTATAGCGAAAATATAAAAAAGAGGTAGGCGTTGTAAAGAAAAATGGACTAGTACTCAGTTTTTTGAAAAATCTGGTATTTCGTGCTTTCTGAAGGTGCGGACTGTTCAAAAAATGAAAATTCAAAATTTTGTAGAGAAATGCTATAAAAAGGGATAGTTTGCACTTTCTATAGCGAACATATAAAAAATAGGTAGGGGTTGTAAAGAAAAATGGGCTAGTACTCAGTTTTTTGAAAAATCTGGTATTTCGTGCTTTCTTAAGGTGCGGGACTGTTCAAAAAATGAAAATTCAAAATTTTGTCAAGAAATGCTATAAAAAGGGATAGTTTGCACTTTCAATAGCGAACATATAAAAAAGAGGTAGGCGTTGTAAAGAAAAATGGACTAGTACTCAGTTTTTTGAAAAATCTGGTATTTCGTGCTTTCTGAAGGTGCGGACTGTTCAAAAAATGAAAATTCAAAATTTTGTAGAGAAATGCTATAAAAAGGGATAGTTTGCACTTTCTATAGCGAACATATAAAAAATAGGTAGGGGTTGTAAAGAAAAATGGGCTAGTACTCAGTTTTTTGAAAAATCTGGTATTTCGTGCTTTCTTAAGGTGCGGACTGTTCAAAAAATGAAAATTCAAAATTTTGTCAAGAAATGCTATAAAAAGGGATAGTTTGCACTTTCAATAGCGAACATATAAAAAAGAGGTAGGCGTTGTAAAGAAAAATGGACTAGTACTCAGTTTTTTGAAAAATCTGGTATTTCGTGCTTTCTTAAGGTGCGGACTGTTCAAAAAATGAAAATTCAAAATTTTGTCAAGAAATGCTATAAAAAGGGATAGTTTGCACTTTCTATAGCGAACATATAAAAAAGAGGTAGGCGTTGTAAAGAAAAATGGACTAGTACTCAGTTTTTTGAAAAATCTGGTATTTCGTGCTTTCTGAAGGTGCGGATTGTTCAAAAAATGAAAATTCAAAATTTTGTAGAGAAATGCTATAAAAAGGGATAGTTTGCACTTTCTATAGCGAACATATAAAAAATAGGTAGGAGTTGTAAAGAAAAATGGGCTAGTACTCAGTTTTTTGAAAAATCTGGTATTTCGTGCTTTCTTAAGGTGCGGACTGTTCAAAAAATGAAAATTCAAAATTTTGTCAAGAAATGCTATAAAAAGGGATAGTTTTCACATTCTATAGCGAACATATAAAAAAGAGGTAGGCGTTGTAAAGAAAAATGGACTAGTACTCAGTTTTTTGAAAAATCTGGTATTTCGTGCATTCTAAAGGTGCGGACTGTTCAAAAAATGAAAATTCAAAATTTTGTCAAGAAATGCTATAAAAAGGGATAGTTTGCACTTTCTATAGCGAACATATAAAAAAGAGGTAGGCGTTGTAAAGAAAAATGGACTAGTACTCAGTTTTTTGAAAAATCTGGTATTTCGTTCTTTCTGAAGGTGCGGATTGTTCAAAAAATGAAAATTTAAAATTTTGTAGAGAAATGCTATAAAAAGGGATAGTTTGCACTTTCTATAGCGAATATATAAAAAATAGGTAGGGGTTGTAAAGAAAAATGGGCTAGTACTCTGTTTTTTGAAAAATCTGGTATTTCGTGCTTTCTGAAGGTGCGGACTGTTCAAAAAATGAAAATTCAAAATTTTGTAGAGAAATGCTATAAAAAGGGATAGTTTGCACTTTCTATAGCGAATATATAAAAAATAGGTAGGGGTTGTAAAGAAAAATGGGCTAGTACTCAGTTTTTTGAAAAATATGGTATTTCGTGCTTTCTTAAGGTGCGGACTGTTCAAAAAATGAAAATTCAAAATTTTGTAGAGAAATGCTATAAAAAGGGATAGTTTGCACTTTCTATAGCGAACATATAAAAATGAGGTAGGCGTTGTAAAGAAAAATGGACTAGTACTCAGTTTTTTGAAAAATCTGGTATTTCGTTCTTTCTGAAGGTGCGGACTGTTCAAAAAATGAAAATTCAAAATTTTGTCAAGAAATGCTATAAAAAGGGATAGTTTGCACTTTCTATAGCGAACATATAAAAAAGAGGTAGGCGTTGTAAAGAAAAATGGACTAGTACTCAGTTTTTTGAAAAATCTGGTATTTCGTGCATTCTAAAGGTGCGGACTGTTCAAAAAATGAAAATTCAAAATTTTGTCAAGAAATGCTATAAAAAGGGATAGTTTGCACTTTCTATAGCGAACATATAAAAAAGAGGTAGGCGTTGTAAAGAAAAATGGACTAGTACTCAGTTTTTTGAAAAATCTGGTATTTCGTGCATTCTAAAGGTGCGGACTGTTCAAAAAATGAAAATTCAAAATTTTGTCAAGAAATGCTATAAAAAGGGATAGTTTGCACTTTCTATAGCGAACATATAAAAAAGAGGTAGGCGTTGTAAAGAAAAATGGACTAGTACTCAGTTTTTTGAAAAATCTGGTATTTCGTTCTTTCTGAAGGTGCGGATTGTTCAAAAAATGAAAATTCAAAATTTTGTAGAGAAATGCTATAAAAAGGGATAGTTTGCACTTTCTATAGCGAATATATAAAAAATAGGTAGGGGTTGTAAAGAAAAATGGGCTAGTACTCTGTTTTTTGAAAAATCTGGTATTTCGTGCTTTCTGAAGGTGCGGACTGTTCAAAAAATGAAAATTCAAAATTTTTCAAGAAATGCTATAAAAAGGGATAGTTTGCACTTTCTATAGCGAACATATAAAAAATAGGTAGGGGTTGTAAAGAAAAATGGGCTAGTACTCTGTTTTTTGAAAAATCTGGTATTTCGTGCATTCTAAAGGTGCGGACTGTTCAAAAAATGAAAATTCAAAATTTTGTCAAGAAATGCTATAAAAAGGGATAGTTTGCACTTTCTATAGCGAACATATAAAAAAGAGGTAGGCGTTGTAAAGAAAAATGGACTAGTACTCAGTTTTTTGAAAAATCTGGTATTTCGTGCATTCTAAAGGTGCGGACTGTTCAAAAAATGAAAATTCAAAATTTTGTCAAGAAATGCTATAAAAAGGGATAGTTTGCACTTTCTATAGCGAACATATAAAAAAGAGGTAGGCGTTGTAAAGAAAAATGGACTAGTACTCAGTTTTTTGAAAAATCTGGTATTTCGTTCTTTCTGAAGGTGCGGATTGTTCAAAAAATGAAAATTCAAAATTTTGTAGAGAAATGCTATAAAAAGGGATAGTTTGCACTTTCTATAGCGAATATATAAAAAATAGGTAGGGGTTGTAAAGAAAAATGGGCTAGTACTCTGTTTTTTGAAAAATCTGGTATTTCGTGCTTTCTGAAGGTGCGGACTGTTCAAAAAATGAAAATTCAAAATTTTTCAAGAAATGCTATAAAAAGGGATAGTTTGCACTTTCTATAGCGAACATATAAAAAATAGGTAGGGGTTGTAAAGAAAAATGGGCTAGTACTCTGTTTTTTGAAAAATCTGGTATTTCGTACTTTCTGAAGGTGCGGACTGTTCAAAAAATGAAAATTCAAAATTTTGTAGAGAAATGCTATAAAAAGGGATAGTTTGCACATTCTATAGCGAACATATAAAAAAGAGGTAGGCGTTGTAAAGAAAAATGGACTAGTACTCAGTTTTTTGAAAAATCGTGTATTTCGTGCTTTCTGAAGGTGCGGACTGTTCAAAAAATGAAAATTCAAAATTTTGTCAAGAAATGCTATAAAAAGGGATAGTTTGCACTTTCTATAGCGAACATATAAAAAAGAGGTAGGCGTTGTAAAGAAAAATGGACTAGTACTCAGTTTTTTGAAAAATCTGGTATTTCGTGCATTCTAAAGGTGCGGACTGTTCAAAAAATGAAAATTCAAAATTTTGTCAAGAAATGCTATAAAAAGGGATAGTTTGCACTTTCTATAGCGAACATATAAAAAAGAGGTAGGCGTTGTAAAGAAAAATGGACTAGTACTCAGTTTTTTGAAAAATCTGGTATTTCGTGCATTCTAAAGGTGCGGACTGTTCAAAAAATGAAAATTCAAAATTTTGTCAAGAAATGCTATAAAAAGGGATAGTTTGCACTTTCTATAGCGAACATATAAAAAAGAGGTAGGCGTTGTAAAGAAAAATGGACTAGTACTCAGTTTTTTGAAAAATCTGGTATTTCGTTCTTTCTGAAGGTGCGGATTGTTCAAAAAATGAAAATTCAAAATTTTGTAGAGAAATGCTATAAAAAGGGATAGTTTGCACTTTCTATAGCGAATATATAAAAAATAGGTAGGGGTTGTAAAGAAAAATGGGCTAGTACTCTGTTTTTTGAAAAATCTGGTATTTCGTGCTTTCTGAAGGTGCGGACTGTTCAAAAAATGAAAATTCAAAATTTTTCAAGAAATGCTATAAAAAGGGATAGTTTGCACTTTCTATAGCGAACATATAAAAAATAGGTAGGGGTTGTAAAGAAAAATGGGCTAGTACTCTGTTTTTTGAAAAATCTGGTATTTCGTACTTTCTGAAGGTGCGGACTGTTCAAAAAATGAAAATTCAAAATTTTGTAGAGAAATGCTATAAAAAGGGATAGTTTGCACATTCTATAGCGAACATATAAAAAAGAGGTAGGCGTTGTAAAGAAAAATGGACTAGTACTCAGTTTTTTGAAAAATCGTGTATTTCGTGCTTTCTGAAGGTGCGGACTGTTCAAAAAATGAAAATTCAAAATTTTGTCAAGAAATGCTATAAAAAGGGATAGTTTGCACTTTCTATAGCGAATATATAAAAAATAGGTAGGGGTTGTAAAGAAAAATGGGCTAGTACTCAGTTTTTTGAAAAATATGGTATTTCGTGCTTTCTTAAGGTGCGGACTGTTCAAAAAATGAAAATTCAAAATTTTGTAGAGAAATGCTATAAAAAGGGATAGTTTGCACTTTCTATAGCGAACATATAAAAATGAGGTAGGCGTTGTAAAGAAAAATGGACTAGTACTCAGTTTTTTGAAAAATCTGGTATTTCGTTCTTTCTGAAGGTGCGGACTGTTCAAAAAATGAAAATTCAAAATTTTGTCAAGAAATGCTATAAAAAGGGATAGTTTGCACTTTCTATAGCGAACATATAAAAAATAGGTAGGGGTTGTAAAGAAAAATGGGCTAGTACTTTGTTTTTTGAAAAATCTGGTATTTCGTACTTTCTGAAGGTGCGGACTGTTCAAAAAATGAAAATTCAAAATTTTGTAGAGAAATGCTATAAAAAGGGATAGTTTGCACATTCTATAGCGAACATATAAAAAAGAGGTAGGCGTTGTAAAGAAAAATGGACTAGTACTCAGTTTTTTGAAAAATCTGGTATTTCGTGCTTTCTGAAGGTGCGGACTGTTCAAAAAATGAAAATTCAAAATTTTGTAGAGAAATGCTATAAAAAGGGATAGTTTGCACTTTCTATAGCGAACATATAAAAAATAGGTAGGAGTTGTAAAGAAAAATGGGCTAGTACTCAGTTTTTTGAAAAATCTGGTATTTCGTGCTTTCTTAAGGTGCGGACTGTTCAAAAAATGAAAATTCAAAATTTTGTCAAGAAATGCTATAAAAAGGGATAGTTTTCACATTCTATAGCGAATATATAAAAAAGAGGTAGGCGTTGTAAAGAAAAATGGACTAGTACTCAGTTTTTTGAAAAATCTGGTATTTCGTGCATTCTAAAGGTGCGGACTGTTCAAAAAATGAAAATTTAAAATTTTGTCAAGAAATGCTATAAAAAGGGATAGTTTGCACTTTCTATAGCGAACATATAAAAAAGAGGTAGGCGTTGTAAAGAAAAATGGACTAGTACTCAGTTTTTTGAAAAATCGTGTATTTCGTGCTTTCTGAAGGTGCGGACTGTTCAAAAAATGAAAATTCAAAATTTTTCAAGAAATGCTATAAAAAGGGATAGTTTGCACTTTCTATAGCGAACATATAAAAAATAGGTAGGGGTTGTAAAGAAAAATGGGCTAGTACTCTGTTTTTTGAAAAATCTGGTATTTCGTACTTTCTGAAGGTGCGGACTGTTCAAAAAATGAAAATTCAAAATTTTGTAGAGAAATGCTATAAAAAGGGATAGTTTGCACATTCTATAGCGAACATATAAAAAAGAGGTAGGCGTTGTAAAGAAAAATGGACTAGTACTCAGTTTTTTGAAAAATCGTGTATTTCGTGCTTTCTGAAGGTGCGGACTGTTCAAAAAATGAAAATTCAAAATTTTGTAGAGAAATGCTATAAAAAGGGATAGTTTGCACTTTCTATAGCGAATATATAAAAAATAGGTAGGGGTTGTAAAGAAAAATGGGCTAGTACTCAGTTTTTTGAAAAATATGGTATTTCGTGCTTTCTTAAGGTGCGGACTGTTCAAAAAATGAAAATTCAAAATTTTGTAGAGAAATGCTATAAAAAGGGATAGTTTGCACTTTCTATAGCGAACATATAAAAATGAGGTAGGCGTTGTAAAGAAAAATGGACTAGTACTCAGTTTTTTGAAAAATCTGGTATTTCGTTCTTTCTGAAGGTGCGGACTGTTCAAAAAATGAAAATTCAAAATTTTGTCAAGAAATGCTATAAAAAGGGATAGTTTGCACTTTCTATAGCGAACATATAAAAAAGAGGTAGGCGTTGTAAAGAAAAATGGACTAGTACTCAGTTTTTTGAAAAATCTGGTATTTCGTGCATTCTAAAGGTGCGGACTGTTCAAAAAATGAAAATTCAAAATTTTGTCAAGAAATGCTATAAAAAGGGATAGTTTGCACTTTCTATAGCGAACATATAAAAAAGAGGTAGGCGTTGTAAAGAAAAATGGACTAGTACTCAGTTTTTTGAAAAATCTGGTATTTCGTGCATTCTAAAGGTGCGGACTGTTCAAAAAATGAAAATTCAAAATTTTGTCAAGAAATGCTATAAAAAGGGATAGTTTGCACTTTCTATAGCGAACATATAAAAAAGAGGTAGGCGTTGTAAAGAAAAATGGACTAGTACTCAGTTTTTTGAAAAATCTGGTATTTCGTTCTTTCTGAAGGTGCGGATTGTTCAAAAAATGAAAATTCAAAATTTTGTAGAGAAATGCTATAAAAAGGGATAGTTTGCACTTTCTATAGCGAATATATAAAAAATAGGTAGGGGTTGTAAAGAAAAATGGGCTAGTACTCTGTTTTTTGAAAAATCTGGTATTTCGTGCTTTCTGAAGGTGCGGACTGTTCAAAAAATGAAAATTCAAAAATTTTCAAGAAATGCTATAAAAAGGGATAGTTTGCACTTTCTATAGCGAACATATAAAAAATAGGTAGGGGTTGTAAAGAAAAATGGGCTAGTACTCTGTTTTTTGAAAAATCTGGTATTTCGTACTTTCTGAAGGTGCGGACTGTTCAAAAAATGAAAATTCAAAATTTTGTAGAGAAATGCTATAAAAAGGGATAGTTTGCACATTCTATAGCGAACATATAAAAAAGAGGTAGGCGTTGTAAAGAAAAATGGACTAGTACTCAGTTTTTTGAAAAATCGTGTATTTCGTGCTTTCTGAAGGTGCGGACTGTTCAAAAAATGAAAATTCAAAATTTTGTCAAGAAATGCTATAAAAAGGGATAGTTTGCACTTTCTATAGCGAATATATAAAAAATAGGTAGGGGTTGTAAAGAAAAATGGGCTAGTACTCAGTTTTTTGAAAAATATGGTATTTCGTGCTTTCTTAAGGTGCGGACTGTTCAAAAAATGAAAATTCAAAATTTTGTAGAGAAATGCTATAAAAAGGGATAGTTTGCACTTTCTATAGCGAACATATAAAAATGAGGTAGGCGTTGTAAAGAAAAATGGACTAGTACTCAGTTTTTTGAAAAATCTGGTATTTCGTTCTTTCTGAAGGTGCGGACTGTTCAAAAAATGAAAATTCAAAATTTTGTCAAGAAATGCTATAAAAAGGGATAGTTTGCACTTTCTATAGCGAACATATAAAAAATAGGTAGGGGTTGTAAAGAAAAATGGGCTAGTACTTTGTTTTTTGAAAAATCTGGTATTTCGTACTTTCTGAAGGTGCGGACTGTTCAAAAAATGAAAATTTAAAATTTTGTCAAGAAATGCTATAAAAAGGGATAGTTTGCACTTTCTATAGCGAACATATAAAAAAGAGGTAGGCGTTGTAAAGAAAAATGGACTAGTACTCAGTTTTTTGAAAAATCTGGTATTTCGTGCTTTCTGAAGGTGCGGACTGTTCAAAAAATGAAAATTCAAAATTTTTCAAGAAATGCTATAAAAAGGGATAGTTTGCACTTTCTATAGCGAACATATAAAAAATAGGTAGGGGTTGTAAAGAAAAATGGGCTAGTACTCTGTTTTTTGAAAAATCTGGTATTTCGTACTTTCTGAAGGTGCGGACTGTTCAAAAAATGAAAATTCAAAATTTTGTAGAGAAATGCTATAAAAAGGGATAGTTTGCACATTCTATAGCGAACATATAAAAAAGAGGTAGGCGTTGTAAAGAAAAATGGACTAGTACTCAGTTTTTTGAAAAATCGTGTATTTCGTGCTTTCTGAAGGTGCGGACTGTTCAAAAAATGAAAATTCAAAATTTTGTAGAGAAATGCTATAAAAAGGGATAGTTTGCACTTTCTATAGCGAATATATAAAAAATAGGTAGGGGTTGTAAAGAAAAATGGGCTAGTACTCAGTTTTTTGAAAAATATGGTATTTCGTGCTTTCTTAAGGTGCGGACTGTTCAAAAAATGAAAATTCAAAATTTTGTAGAGAAATGCTATAAAAAGGGATAGTTTGCACTTTCTATAGCGAACATATAAAAATGAGGTAGGCGTTGTAAAGAAAAATGGACTAGTACTCAGTTTTTTGAAAAATCTGGTATTTCGTTCTTTCTGAAGGTGCGGACTGTTCAAAAAATGAAAATTCAAAATTTTGTCAAGAAATGCTATAAAAAGGGATAGTTTGCACTTTCTATAGCGAACATATAAAAAAGAGGTAGGCGTTGTAAAGAAAAATGGACTAGTACTCAGTTTTTTGAAAAATCTGGTATTTCGTGCTTTCTTAAGGTGCGGACTGTTCAAAAAATGAAAATTCAAAATTTTGTTAAAAATGCTATAAAAAGGGATAGTTTGCACTTTCTATAGCGAACATATAAAAAATAGGTAGGGGTTGTAAAGAAAAATGGGCTAGTACTCTGTTTTTTGAAAAATCTGGTATTTCGTGCTTTCTGAAAGGGCGGACTGTTAAAAAAATCAAAATTCAAAATTTTGTCAAGAAATGCTATAAAAAGGGATAGTTTGCACTCTATATAGCGAACATATAAAAAAGAGTTAGGCGTTGTAAAGAAAAATGGGCTAGTACTCAGTTTTTTGAAAAATCTGGTATTTCATGCATTCTAAAGGTTCGGACTGTTCAAAAAATCAAAATTCAAAATTTTGTCAAGAAATGCTATAAAAAGGGATATTTTGCACTATCTATAGCGAATATATAAAAAAGAGGTAGGCGTTGTAAAGAAAAATGGACTAGTACTCAGTTTTTTGAAAAATCTGGTATTTCGTGTTTTCTGAAGGTGCGGACTGTTCAAAAAATGAAAATTCAAAATTTTGTTAAGAAATGCTATAAAAAGGGATAGTTTGCACTTTCTATAGCGAACATATAAAAAAGAGGTAGGCGTTGTAAAGAAAAATGGACTAGTACTCAGTTTTTTGAAAAATCTGGTATTTCGTGCTTTCTGAAGGTGCGGACTGTTCAAAAAATGAAAATTCAAAATTTTGTAGAGAAATGCTATAAAAAGGGATAGTTTGCACTTTCTATAGCGAACATATAAAAAATAGGTAGGGGTTGTAAAGAAAAATGGGCTAGTACTCTGTTTTTTGAAAAATCTGGTATTTCGTGTTTTCTGAAGGTGCGGACTGTTCAAAAAATGAAAATTCAAAATTTTGTTAAGAAATGCTATAAAAAGGGATAGTTTGCACTTTCTATAGCGAACATATAAAAAAGAGGTAGGCGTTGTAAAGAAAAATGGACTAGTACTCAGTTTTTTGAAAAATCTGGTATTTCGTGCTTTCTGAAGGTGCGGACTGTTCAAAAAATGAAAATTCAAAATTTTGTAGAGAAATGCTATAAAAAGGGATAGTTTGCACTTTCTATAGCGAACATATAAAAAATAGGTAGGGGTTGTAAAGAAAAATGGGCTAGTACTCTGTTTTTTGAAAAATCTGGTATTTCGTGCTTTCTGAAGGTGCGGACTGTTCAAAAAATGAAAATTCAAAATTTTGTAGAGAAATGCTATAAAAAGGGATAGTTTTCACATTCTATAGCGAACATATAAAAAAGAGGTAGGCGTTGTAAAGAAAAATGGACTAGTACTCAGTTTTTTGAAAAATCTGGTATTTCGTGCTTTCTGAAGGTGCGGACTGTTCAAAAAATGAAAATTCAAAATTTTGTAGAGAAATGCTATAAAAAGGGATAGTTTGCACTTTCTATAGCGAACATATAAAAAATAAGTAGGGGTTGTAAAGAAAAATGGGCTAGTACTCAGTTTTTTGAAAAATCTGGTATTTCGTGCTTTCTTAAGGTGCGGACTGTTCAAAAAATGAAAATTCAAAATTTTGTCAAGAAATGCTATAAAAAGGGATAGTTTGCACTTTCTATAGCGAACATATAAAAAAGAGGTAGGCGTTGTAAAGAAAAATGGACTAGTACTCAGTTTTTTGAAAAATCTGGTATTTCGTGCATTCTAAAGGTGCGGACTGTTCAAAAAATGAAAATTCAAAATTTTGTCAAGAAATGCTATAAAAAGGGATAGTTTGCACTTTCTATAGCGAACATATAAAAAAGAGGTAGGCGTTGTAAAGAAAAATGGACTAGTACTCAGTTTTTTGAAAAATCTGGTATTTCGTGCTTTCTGAAGGTGCGGACTGTTCAAAAAATGAAAATTCAAAATTTTGTCAAGAAATGCTATAAAAAGGGATAGTTTGCACTTTCTATAGCGAACATATAAAAAAGAGGTAGGCGTTGTAAAGAAAAATGGACTAGTACTCAGTTTTTTGAAAAATCTGGTATTTCGTGCTTTCTTAAGGTGCGGACTGTTCAAAAAATGAAAATTCAAAATTTTGTCAAGAAATGCTATAAAAAGGGATATTTTGCACTCTATATAGCGAACATATAAAAAAGAGGTAGGCGTTGTAAAGAAAAATGGGCTAGTATTCAGTTTTTTGAAAAATCTGGTAGGTCGTGCTTTCTGAATGTGCGGATTGTTCAAAAATTGAAAATTCAAAATTTTGTACAGAAATGCTATAAAAAGGGATAGTTTTCACTTTCTATTGCGAACATAAGAAAAAGAGGTCGGCGTTGTAAAGAAAAATGGGCTAGTACTCAGTTTTTTGAAAAATCTGGTATTTCGTGTATTCTAAAGGTTCGGACTGTTCAAAAAATCAAAATTCAAAATTTTGTCAAGAAATGCTATAAAAAGGAATAGTTTGCACTTTCTATGGCGAACATATAAAAAATAGGTAGGGGTAGTAAAGAAAAATGGGCTAGTACTCTGTTTTTTGAAAAATCTGGTATTTCGTGCTTTCTGAAGGTGCGGACTGTTCAAAAAATGAAAATTCAAAATTTTGTAGAGAAATGCTATAAAAAGGGATAGTTTGCACTTTCTATAGCGAACATATAAAAATGAGGTAGGCGTTGTAAAGAAAAATGGGCTAGTACTCAGTTTTTTGAAAAATCTGGTATTTCGTGCTTTCTTAAGGTGCGGACTGTTCAAAAAATGAAAATTCAAAATTTTGTAGAGAAATGCTATAAAAAGGGATAGTTTGCACATTCTATAGCGAACATATAAAAAAGAGGTAGGCGTTGTAAAGAAAAATGGACTAGTACTCAGTTTTTTGAAAAATCGTGTATTTCGTGCTTTCTGAAGGTGCGGACTGTTCAAAAAATGAAAATTCAAAATTTTGTAGAGAAATGCTATAAAAAGGGATAGTTTGCACTTTCTATAGCGAATATATAAAAAATAGGTAGGGGTTGTAAAGAAAAATGGGCTAGTACTCAGTTTTTTGAAAAATATGGTATTTCGTGCTTTCTTAAGGTGCGGACTGTTCAAAAAATGAAAATTCAAAATTTTGTAGCGAAATGCTATAAAAAGGGATAGTTTGCACTTTCTATAGCGAACATATAAAAATGAGGTAGGCGTTGTAAAGAAAAATGGACTAGTACTCAGTTTTTTGAAAAATCTGGTATTTCGTGCTTTCTGAAGGTGCGGACTGTTCAAAAAATGAAAATTCAAAATTTTGTAGAGAAATGCTATAAAAAGGGATAGTTTGCACTTTCTATAGCGAATATATAAAAAATAGGTAGGGGTTGTAAAGAAAAATGGGCTAGTACTCAGTTTTTTGAAAAATATGGTATTTCGTGCTTTCTTAAGGTGCGGACTGTTCAAAAAATGAAAATTCAAAATTTTGTAGAGAAATGCTATAAAAAGGGATAGTTTGCACTTTCTATAGCGAACATATAAAAATGAGGTAGGCGTTGTAAAGAAAAATGGACTAGTACTCAGTTTTTTGAAAAATCTGGTATTTCGTTCTTTCTGAAGGTGCGGACTGTTCAAAAAATGAAAATTCAAAATTTTGTCAAGAAATGCTATAAAAAGGGATAGTTTGCACTTTCTATAGCGAACATATAAAAAATAGGTAGGGGTTGTAAAGAAAAATGGGCTAGTACTCTGTTTTTTGAAAAATCTGGTATTTCGTACTTTCTGAAGGTGCGGACTGTTCAAAAAATGAAAATTCAAAATTTTGTAGAGAAATGCTATAAAAAGGGATAGTTTGCACATTCTATAGCGAACATATAAAAAAGAGGTAGGCGTTGTAAAGAAAAATGGACTAGTACTCAGTTTTTTGAAAAATCTGGTATTTCGTGCTTTCTGAAGGTGCGGACTGTTCAAAAAATGAAAATTCAAAATTTTGTAGAGAAATGCTATAAAAAGGGATAGTTTGCACTTTCTATAGCGAACATATAAAAAATAGGTAGGAGTTGTAAAGAAAAATGGGCTAGTACTCAGTTTTTTGAAAAATCTGGTATTTCGTGCTTTCTTAAGGTGCGGACTGTTCAAAAAATGAAAATTCAAAATTTTGTCAAGAAATGCTATAAAAAGGGATAGTTTGCACTTTCAATAGCGAACATATAAAAAAGAGGTAGGCGTTGTAAAGAAAAATGGACTAGTACTCAGTTTTTTGAAAAATCTGGTATTTCGTGCTTTCTGAAGGTGCGGACTGTTCAAAAAATGAAAATTCAAAATTTTGTAGAGAAATGCTATAAAAAGGGATAGTTTGCACTTTCTATAGCGAACATATAAAAAATAGGTAGGGGTTGTAAAGAAAAATGGGCTAGTACTCAGTTTTTTGAAAAATCTGGTATTTCGTGCTTTCTTAAGGTGCGGACTGTTCAAAAAATGAAAATTCAAAATTTTGTCAAGAAATGCTATAAAAAGGGATAGTTTGCACTTTCAATAGCGAACATATAAAAAAGAGGTAGGCGTTGTAAAGAAAAATGGACTAGTACTCAGTTTTTTGAAAAATCTGGTATTTCGTGCTTTCTTAAGGTGCGGACTGTTCAAAAAATGAAAATTCAAAATTTTGTCAAGAAATGCTATAAAAAGGGATAGTTTGCACATTCTATAGCGAACATATAAAAAAGAGGTAGGCGTTGTAAAGAAAAATGGACTAGTACTCAGTTTTTTGAAAAATCGTGTATTTCGTGCTTTCTGAAGGTGCGGACTGTTCAAAAAATGAAAATTCAAAATTTTGTAGAGAAATGCTATAAAAAGGGATAGTTTGCACTTTCTATAGCGAATATATAAAAAATAGGTAGGGGTTGTAAAGAAAAATGGGCTAGTACTCAGTTTTTTGAAAAATATGGTATTTCGTGCTTTCTTAAGGTGCGGACTGTTCAAAAAATGAAAATTCAAAATTTTGTAGAGAAATGCTATAAAAAGGGATAGTTTGCACTTTCTATAGCGAACATATAAAAATGAGGTAGGCGTTGTAAAGAAAAATGGACTAGTACTCAGTTTTTTGAAAAATCTGGTATTTCGTTCTTTCTGAAGGTGCGGACTGTTCAAAAAATGAAAATTCAAAATTTTGTCAAGAAATGCTATAAAAAGGGATAGTTTGCACTTTCTATAGCGAACATATAAAAAAGAGGTAGGCGTTGTAAAGAAAAATGGACTATTACTCAGTTTTTTGAAAAATCTGGTATTTCGTGCTTTCTTAAGGTGCGGACTGTTCAAAAAATGAAAATTCAAAATTTTGTTAAAAATGCTATAAAAAGGGATAGTTTGCACTTTCTATAGCGAACATATAAAAAATAGGTAGGGGTTGTAAAGAAAAATGGGCTAGTACTCTGTTTTTTGAAAAATCTGGTATTTCGTGCTTTCTGAAAGGGCGGACTGTGAAAAAAATCAAAATTCAAAATTTTGTCAAGAAATGCTATAAAAAGGGATAGTTTGCACTCTATATAGCGAACATATAAAAAAGAGTTAGGCGTTGTAAAGAAAAATGGGCTAGTACTCAGTTTTTTGAAAAATCTGGTATTTCATGCATTCTAAAGGTTCGGACTGTTCAAAAAATCAAAATTCAAAATTTTGTCAAGAAATGCTATAAAAAGGGATATTTTGCACTATCTATAGCGAATATATAAAAAAGAGGTAGGCGTTGTAAAGAAAAATGGACTAGTACTCAGTTTTTTGAAAAATCTGGTATTTCGTGTTTTCTGAAGGTGCGGACTGTTCAAAAAATGAAAATTCAAAATTTTGTTAAGAAATGCTATAAAAAGGGATAGTTTGCACTTTCTATAGCGAACATATAAAAAAGAGGTAGGCGTTGTAAAGAAAAATGGACTAGTACTCAGTTTTTTGAAAAATCTGGTATTTCGTGCTTTCTGAAGGTGCGGACTGTTCAAAAAATGAAAATTCAAAATTTTGTAGAGAAATGCTATAAAAAGGGATAGTTTGCACTTTCTATAGCGAACATATAAAAAATAGGTAGGGGTTGTAAAGAAAAATGGGCTAGTACTCTGTTTTTTGAAAAATCTGGTATTTCGTGCTTTCTGAAGGTGCGGACTGTTCAAAAAATGAAAATTCAAAATTTTGTAGAGAAATGCTATAAAAAGGGATAGTTTTCACATTCTATAGCGAACATATAAAAAAGAGGTAGGCGTTGTAAAGAAAAATGGACTAGTACTCAGTTTTTTGAAAAATCTGGTATTTCGTGTTTTCTGAAGGTGCGGACTGTTCAAAAAATGAAAATTCAAAATTTTGTTAAGAAATGCTATAAAAAGGGATAGTTTGCACTTTCTATAGCGAACATATAAAAAAGAGGTAGGCGTTGTAAAGAAAAATGGACTAGTACTCAGTTTTTTGAAAAATCTGGTATTTCGTGCTTTCTGAAGGTGCGGACTGTTCAAAAAATGAAAATTCAAAATTTTGTAGAGAAATGCTATAAAAAGGGATAGTTTGCACTTTCTATAGCGAACATATAAAAAATAGGTAGGGGTTGTAAAGAAAAATGGGCTAGTACTCTGTTTTTTGAAAAATCTGGTATTTCGTGCTTTCTGAAGGTGCGGACTGTTCAAAAAATGAAAATTCAAAATTTTGTAGAGAAATGCTATAAAAAGGGATAGTTTTCACATTCTATAGCGAACATATAAAAAAGAGGTAGGCGTTGTAAAGAAAAATGGACTAGTACTCAGTTTTTTGAAAAATCTGGTATTTCGTGCTTTCTGAAGGTGCGGACTGTTCAAAAAATGAAAATTCAAAATTTTGTAGAGAAATGCTATAAAAAGGGATAGTTTGCACTTTCTATAGCGAACATATAAAAAATAGGTAGGGGTTGTAAAGAAAAATGGGCTAGTACTCAGTTTTTTGAAAAATCTGGTATTTCGTGCTTTCTTAAGGTGCGGACTGTTCAAAAAATGAAAATTCAAAATTTTGTCAAGAAATGCTATAAAAAGGGATAGTTTGCACTTTCTATAGCGAACATATAAAAAAGAGGTAGGCGTTGTAAAGAAAAATGGACTAGTACTCAGTTTTTTGAAAAATCTGGTATTTCGTGCATTCTAAAGGTGCGGACTGTTCAAAAAATGAAAATTCAAAATTTTGTCAAGAAATGCTATAAAAAGGGATAGTTTGCACTTTCTATAGCGAACATATAAAAAAGAGGTAGGCGTTGTAAAGAAAAATGGACTAGTACTCAGTTTTTTGAAAAATCTGGTATTTCGTGCTTTCTGAAGGTGCGGACTGTTCAAAAAATGAAAATTCAAAATTTTGTCAAGAAATGCTATAAAAAGGGATAGTTTGCACTTTCTATAGCGAACATATAAAAAAGAGGTAGGCGTTGTAAAGAAAAATGGACTAGTACTCAGTTTTTTGAAAAATCTGGTATTTCGTGCTTTCTTAAGGTGCGGACTGTTCAAAAAATGAAAATTCAAAATTTTGTCAAGAAATGCTATAAAAAGGGATATTTTGCACTCTATATAGCGAACATATAAAAAAGAGGTAGGCGTTGTAAAGAAAAATGGGCTAGTATTCAGTTTTTTGAAAAATCTGGTAGGTCGTGCTTTCTGAATGTGCGGATTGTTCAAAAATTGAAAATTCAAAATTTTGTACAGAAATGCTATAAAAAGGGATAGTTTTCACTTTCTATTGCGAACATAAGAAAAAGAGGTCGGCGTTGTAAAGAAAAATGGGCTAGTACTCAGTTTTTTGAAAAATCTGGTATTTCGTGTATTCTAAAGGTTCGGACTGTTCAAAAAATCAAAATTCAAAATTTTGTCAAGAAATGCTATAAAAAGGAATAGTTTGCACTTTCTATGGCGAACATATAAAAAATAGGTAGGGGTAGTAAAGAAAAATGGGCTAGTACTCTGTTTTTTGAAAAATCTGGTATTTCGTGCTTTCTGAAGGTGCGGACTGTTCAAAAAATGAAAATTCAAAATTTTGTAGAGAAATGCTATAAAAAGGGATAGTTTGCACTTTCTATAGCGAACATATAAAAATGAGGTAGGCGTTGTAAAGAAAAATGGGCTAGTACTCAGTTTTTTGAAAAATCTGGTATTTCGTGCATTCTAAAGGTGCGGACTGTTCAAAAAATGAAAATTCAAAATTTTGTCAAGAAATGCTATAAAAAGGGATAGTTTGCACTTTCTATAGCGAACATATAAAAAAGAGGTAGGCGTTGTAAAGAAAAATGGACTAGTACTCAGTTTTTTGAAAAATCTGGTATTTCGTGCATTCTAAAGGTGCGGACTGTTCAAAAAATGAAAATTCAAAATTTTGTCAAGAAATGCTATAAAAAGGGATAGTTTGCACTTTCTATAGCGAACATATAAAAAAGAGGTAGGCGTTGTAAAGAAAAATGGACTAGTACTCAGTTTTTTGAAAAATCTGGTATTTCGTGCTTTCTGAAGGTGCGGACTGTTCAAAAAATGAAAATTCAAAATTTTGTCAAGAAATGCTATAAAAAGGGATAGTTTGCACTTTCTATAGCGAACATATAAAAAAGAGGTAGGCGTTGTAAAGAAAAATGGACTAGTACTCAGTTTTTTGAAAAATCTGGTATTTCGTGCTTTCTTAAGGTGCGGACTGTTCAAAAAATGAAAATTCAAAATTTTGTCAAGAAATGCTATAAAAAGGGATATTTTGCACTCTATATAGCGAACATATAAAAAAGAGGTAGGCGTTGTAAAGAAAAATGGGCTAGTATTCAGTTTTTTGAAAAATCTGGTAGGTCGTGCTTTCTGAATGTGCGGATTGTTCAAAAATTGAAAATTCAAAATTTTGTACAGAAATGCTATAAAAAGGGATAGTTTTCACTTTCTATTGCGAACATAAGAAAAAGAGGTCGGCGTTGTAAAGAAAAATGGGCTAGTACTCAGTTTTTTGAAAAATCTGGTATTTCGTGTATTCTAAAGGTTCGGACTGTTCAAAAAATCAAAATTCAAAATTTTGTCAAGAAATGCTATAAAAAGGAATAGTTTGCACTTTCTATGGCGAACATATAAAAAATAGGTAGGGGTAGTAAAGAAAAATGGACTAGTACTCTGTTTTTTGAAAAATCTGGTATTTCGTGCTTTCTGAAGGTGCGGACTGTTCAAAAAATGAAAATTCAAAATTTTGTAGAGAAATGCTATAAAAAGGGATAGTTTGCACTTTCTATAGCGAACATATAAAAATGAGGTAGGCGTTGTAAAGAAAAATGGGCTAGTACTCAGTTTTTTGAAAAATCTGGTATTTCGTGCATTCTAAAGGTGCGGACTGTTCAAAAAATGAAAATTCAAAATTTTGTCAAGAAATGCTATAAAAAGGGATAGTTTGCACTTTCTATAGCGAACATATAAAAAAGAGGTAGGCGTTGTAAAGAAAAATGGACTAGTACTCAGTTTTTTGAAAAATCTGGTATTTCGTGCTTTCTTAAGGTGCGGACTGTTCAAAAAATGAAAATTCAAAATTTTGTCAAAAATGCTATAAAAAGGGATAGTTTGCACTTTCTATAGCGAACATATAAAAAAGAGGTAGGCGTTGTAAAGAAAAATGGACTAGTACTCAGTTTTTTGAAAAATCTGGTATTTCGTGCTTTCTGAAGGTGCGGACTGTTCAAAAAATGAAAATTCAAAATTTTGTAGAGAAATGCTATAAAAAGGGATAGTTTGCACTTTCTATAGCGAACATATAAAAAATAGGTAGGGGTTGTAAAGAAAAATGGGCTAGTACTCTGTTTTTTGAAAAATCTGGTATTTCGTGCTTTCTGAAGGTGCGGACTGTTCAAAAAATGAAAATTCAAAATTTTGTAGAGAAATGCTATAAAAAGGGATAGTTTTCACATTCTATAGCGAACATATAAAAAAGAGGTAGGCGTTGTAAAGAAAAATGGACTAGTACTCAGTTTTTTGAAAAATCTGGTATTTCGTGCTTTCTGAAGGTGCGGACTGTTCAAAAAATAAAAATTCAAAATTTTGTAGAGAAATGCTATAAAAAGGGATAGTTTGCACTTTCTATAGCGAACATATAAAAAATAGGTAGGCGTTGTAAAGAAAAATGGACTAGTACTCAGTTTTTTGAAAAATCTGGTATTTCGTTCTTTCTGAAGGTGCGGACTGTTCAAAAAATGAAAATTCAAAATTTTGTAGAGAAATGCTATAAAAAGGGATAGTTTGCACTTTCTATAGCGAACATATAAAAAATAGGTAGGGGTTGTAAAGAAAAATGGGCTAGTACTCAGTTTTTTGAAAAATCTGGTATTTCGTGCTTTCTGAAGGTGCGGACTGTTCAAAAAATGAAAATTCAAAATTTTGTCAAGAAATGCTATAAAAAGGGATAGTTTGCACTTTCTATAGCGAACATATAAAAAATAGGTAGGGGTTGTAAAGAAAAATGGGCTAGTACTCTGTTTTTTGAAAAATCTGGTATTTCGTACTTTCTGAAGGTGCGGACTGTTCAAAAAATGAAAATTCAAAATTTTGTAGAGAAATGCTATAAAAAGGGATAGTTTGCACTTTCTATAGCGAACATATAAAAAATAGGTAGGCGTTGTAAAGAAAAATGGACTAGTACTCAGTTTTTTGAAAAATCTGGTATTTCGTGCTTTCTGAAGGTGCGGACTGTTCAAAAAATGAAAATTCAAAATTTTGTAGAGAAATGCTATAAAAAGGGATAGTTTGCACTTTCTATAGCGAACATATAAAAAATAGGTAGGGGTTGTAAAGAAAAATGGGCTAGTACTCAGTTTTTTGAAAAATCTGGTATTTCGTGCTTTCTGAAGGTGCGGACTGTTCAAAAAATAAAAATTCAAAATTTTGTCAAGAAATGCTATAAAAAGGGATAGTTTGCACTTTCTATAGCGAACATATAAAAAATAGGTAGGGGTTGTAAAGAAAAATGGGCTAGTACTCTGTTTTTTGAAAAATCTGGTATTTCGTGCTTTCTGAAGGTGCGGACTGTTCAAAAAATGAAAATTCAAAATTTTGTAGAGAAATGCTATAAAAAGGGATAGTTTGCACTTTCTATAGCGAACATATAAAAAAGAGGTAGGCGTTGTAAAGAAAAATGGACTAGTACTCAGTTTTTTGAAAAATCTGGTATTTCGTGCATTCTAAAGGTGCGGACTGTTCAAAAAATGAAAATTCAAAATTTTGTCAAGAAATGCTATAAAAAGGGATAGTTTGCACTTTCTATAGCGAACATATAAAAAAGAGGTAGGCGTTGTAAAGAAAAATGGACTAGTACTCAGTTTTTTGAAAAATCTGGTATTTCGTTCTTTCTGAAGGTGCGGACTGTTCAAAAAATGAAAATTCAAAATTTTGTCAAGAAATGCTATAAAAAGGGATAGTTTGCACTTTCTATAGCGAACATATAAAAAAGAGGTAGGCGTTGTAAAGAAAAATGGACTAGTACTCAGTTTTTTGAAAAATCTGGTATTTCGTGCTTTCTGAAGGTGCGGACTGTTCAAAAAATGAAAATTCAAAATTTTGTAGAGAAATGCTATAAAAAGGGATAGTTTGCACTTTCTATAGCGAACATATAAAAATGAGGTAGGCGTTGTAAAGAAAAATGGGCTAGTACTCAGTTTTTTGAAAAATCTGGTATTTCGTGCATTCTAAAGGTGCGGACTGTTCAAAAAATGAAAATTCAAAATTTTGTCAAGAAATGCTATAAAAAGGGATAGTTTGCACTTTCTATAGCGAACATATAAAAAAGAGGTAGGCGTTGTAAAGAAAAATGGACTAGTACTCAGTTTTTTGAAAAATCTGGTATTTCGTTCTTTCTGAAGGTGCGGACTGTTCAAAAAATGAAAATTCAAAATTTTGTAGAGAAATGCTATAAAAAGGGATAGTTTGCACTTTCTATAGCGAACATATAAAAAATAGGTAGGGGTTGTAAAGAAAAATGGGCTAGTACTCAGTTTTTTGAAAAATCTGGTATTTCGTGCTTTCTGAAGGTGCGGACTGTTCAAAAAATGAAAATTCAAAATTTTGTCAAGAAATGCTATAAAAAGGGATAGTTTGCACTTTCTATAGCGAACATATAAAAAAGAGGTAGGCGTTGTAAAGAAAAATGGACTAGTACTCAGTTTTTTGAAAAATCTGGTATTTCGTGCTTTCTGAAGGTGCGGACTGTTCAAAAAATGAAAATTCAAAATTTTGTCAAGAAATGCTATAAAAAGGGATAGTTTGCACTTTCTATAGCGAACATATAAAAAATAGGTAGGGGTTGTAAAGAAAAATGGGCTAGTACTCTGTTTTTTGAAAAATCTGGTATTTCGTGCTTTCTGAAGGTGCGGACTGTTCAAAAAATGAAAATTCAAAATTTTGTAGAGAAATGCTATAAAAAGGGATAATTTGCACTTTCTATAGCGAACATATAAAAAAGAGGTAGGCGTTGTAAAGAAAAATGGACTAGTACTCAGTTTTTTGAAAAATCTGGTATTTCGTGCATTCTAAAGGTGCGGACTGTTCAAAAAATGAAAATTCAAAATTTTGTCAAGAAATGCTATAAAAAGGGATAGTTTGCACTTTCTATAGCGAACATATAAAAAAGAGGTAGGCGTTGTAAAGAAAAATGGACTAGTACTCAGTTTTTTGAAAAATCTGGTATTTCGTTCTTTCTGAAGGTGCGGACTGTTCAAAAAATGAAAATTCAAAATTTTGTCAAGAAATGCTATAAAAAGGGATAGTTTGCACTTTCTATAGCGAACATATAAAAAAGAGGTAGGCGTTGTAAAGAAAAATGGACTAGTACTCAGTTTTTTGAAAAATCTGGTATTTCGTGCTTTCTGAAGGTGCGGACTGTTCAAAAAATGAAAATTCAAAATTTTGTCAAGAAATGCTATAAAAAGGGATAGTTTGCACTTTCTATAGCGAACATATAAAAAATAGGTAGGGGTTGTAAAGAAAAATGGGCTAGTACTCTGTTTTTTGAAAAATCTGGTATTTCGTGCTTTCTGAAGGTGCGGACTGTTCAAAAAATGAAAATTCAAAATTTTATAGAGAAATGCTATAAAAAGGGATAGTTTGCACTTTCTATAGCGAACATATAAAAAAGAGGTAGGCGTTGTAAAGAAAAATGGACTAGTACTCAGTTTTTTGAAAAATCTGGTATTTCGTGCTTTCTGAAGGTGCGGACTGTTCAAAAAATGAAAATTCAAAATTTTGTAGAGAAATGCTATAAAAAGGGATAGTTTGCACTTTCTATAGCGAACATATAAAAAATAGGTAGGGGTTGTAAAGAAAAATGGCTAGTACTCAGTTTTTTGAAAAATCTGGTATTTCGTGCTTTCTGAAGGTGCGGACTGTTCAAAAAATGAAAATTCAAAATTTTGTCAAGAAATGCTATAAAAAGGGATAGTTTTCACTTTCTATAGCGAACATATAAAAAAGAGGTAGGCGTTGTAAAGAAAAATGGACTAGTAATCAGTTTTTTGAAAAATCTGGTATTTCGTGCATTCTAAAGGTGCGGACTGTTCAAAAAATGAAAATTCAAAATTTTGTCAAGAAATGCTATAAAAAGGGATAGTTTGCACTTTCTATAGCGAACATATAAAAAAGAGGTAGGCGTTGTAAAGAAAAATGGGCTAGTACTCTGTTTTTTGAAAAATCTGGTATTTCGTGCTTTCTGAAGGTGCGGACTGTTCAAAAAATGAAAATTCAAAATTTTGTAGAGAAATGCTATAAAAAGGGATAGTTTGCACATTCTATAGCGAACATATAAAAAAGAGGTAGGCGTTGTAAAGAAAAATGGACTAGTACTCAGTTTTTTGAAAAATCTGGTATTTCGTGCTTTCTGAAGGTGCGGACTGTTCAAAAAATGAAAATTCAAAATTTTGTAGAGAAATGCTATAAAAAGGGATAGTTTGCACTTTCTATAGCGAACATATAAAAAATAGGTAGGGGTTGTAAAGAAAAATGGGCTAGTACTCAGTTTTTTGAAAAATCTGGTATTTCGTGCTTTCTTAAGGTGCGGACTGTTCAAAAAATGAAAATTCAAAATTTTGTCAAGAAATGCTATAAAAAGGGATAGTTTGCACTTTCTATAGCGAACATATAAAAAAGAGGTAGGCGTTGTAAAGAAAAATGGACTAGTACTCAGTTTTTTGAAAAATCTGGTATTTCGTGCTTTCTGAAGGTGCGGACTGTTCAAAAAATGAAAATTCAAAATTTTGTCAAGAAATGCTATAAAAAGGGATAGTTTGCACTTTCTATAGCGAACATATAAAAAATAGGTAGGGGTTGTAAAGAAAAATGGGCTAGTACTCTGTTTTTTTAAAAATCTGGTATTTCGTGCTTTCTGAAGGTGCGGACTGTTCAAAAAATGAAAATTCAAAATTTTGTAGAGAAATGCTATAAAAAGGGATAGTTTGCACTTTCTATAGCGAACATATAAAAAAGAGGTAGGCGTTGTAAAGAAAAATGGACTAGTACTCAGTTTTTTGAAAAATCTGGTATTTCGTGCTTTCTGAAGGTGCGGACTGTTCAAAAAATGAAAATTCAAAATTTTGTAGAGAAATGCTATAAAAAGGGATAGTTTGCACTTTCTATAGCGAACATATAAAAAATAGGTAGGGGTTGTAAAGAAAAATGGCTAGTACTCAGTTTTTTGAAAAATCTGGTATTTCGTGCTTTCTGAAGGTGCGGACTGTTCAAAAAATGAAAATTCAAAATTTTGTCAAGAAATGCTATAAAAAGGGATAGTTTGCACTTTCTATAGCGAACATATAAAAAAGAGGTAGGCGTTGTAAAGAAAAATGGACTAGTACTCAGTTTTTTGAAAAATCTGGTATTTCGTGCTTTCTGAAGGTGCGGACTGTTCAAAAAATGAAAATTCAAAATTTTGTCAAGAAATGCTATAAAAAGGGATAGTTTGCACTTTCTATAGCGAACATATAAAAAATAGGTAGGGGTTGTAAAGAAAAATGGGCTAGTACTCTGTTTTTTTAAAAATCTGGTATTTCGTGCTTTCTGAAGGTGCGGACTGTTCAAAAAATGAAAATTCAAAATTTTGTAGAGAAATGCTATAAAAAGGGATAGTTTGCACTTTCTATAGCGAACATATAAAAAAGAGGTAGGCGTTGTAAAGAAAAATGGACTAGTACTCAGTTTTTTGAAAAATCTGGTATTTCGTGCTTTCTGAAGGTGCGGACTGTTCAAAAAATGAAAATTCAAAATTTTGTAGAGAAATGCTATAAAAAGGGATAGTTTGCACTTTCTATAGCGAACATATAAAAAATAGGTAGGGGTTGTAAAGAAAAATGGCTAGTACTCAGTTTTTTGAAAAATCTGGTATTTCGTGCTTTCTGAAGGTGCGGACTGTTCAAAAAATGAAAATTCAAAATTTTGTCAAGAAATGCTATAAAAAGGGATAGTTTGCACTTTCTATAGCGAACATATAAAAAAGAGGTAGGCGTTGTAAAGAAAAATGGACTAGTACTCAGTTTTTTGAAAAATCTGGTATTTCGTGCTTTCTGAAGGTGCGGACTGTTCAAAAAATGAAAATTCAAAATTTGGTCAAGAAATGCTATAAAAAGGGATAGTTTGCACTTTCTATAGCGAACATATAAAAAATAGGTAGGGGTTGTAAAGAAAAATGGGCTAGTACTCTGTTTTTTGAAAAATCTGGTATTTCGTGCTTTCTGAAGGTGCGGACTGTTCAAAAAATGAAAATTCAAAATTTTGTAGAGAAATGCTATAAAAAGGGATAGTTTGCACATTCTATAGCGAACATATAAAAAAGAGGTAGGCGTTGTAAAGAAAAATGGACTAGTACTCAGTTTTTTGAAAAATCTGGTATTTCGTGCTTTCTGAAGGTGCGGACTGTTCAAAAAATAAAAATTCAAAATTTTGTAGAGAAATGCTATAAAAAGGGATAGTTTGCACATTCTATAGCGAACATATAAAAAAGAGGTAGGCGTTGTAAAGAAAAATGGACTAGTACTCAGTTTTTTGAAAAATCTGGTATTTCGTGCTTTCTGAAGGTGCGGACTGTTCAAAAAATAAAAATTCAAAATTTTGTAGAGAAATGCTATAAAAAGGGATAGTTTGCACTTTCTATAGCGAACATATAAAAAATAGGTAGGGGTTGTAAAGAAAAATGGGCTAGTACTCAGTTTTTTGAAAAATCTGGTATTTCGTGCTTTCTTAAGGTGCGGACTGTTCAAAAAATGAAAATTCAAAATTTTGTCAAGAAATGCTATAAAAAGGGATAGTTTGCACTTTCTATAGCGAACATATAAAAAAGAGGTAGGCGTTGTAAAGAAAAATGGACTAGTACTCAGTTTTTTGAAAAATCTGGTATTTCGTGTTTTCTGAAGGTGCGGACTGTTCAAAAAATGAAAATTCAAAATTTTGTCAAGAAATGCTATAAAAAGGGATAGTTTGCACTTTCTATATCGAACATATAAAAAAGAGGTAGGCGTTGTAAAGAAAAATGGACTAGTACTCAGTTTTTTGAAAAATCTGGTATTTCGTGCTTTCTGAAGGTGCGGACTGTTCAAAAAATGAAAATTCAAAATTTTGTCAAGAAATGCTATAAAAAGGGATAGTTTGCACTTTCTATATCGAACATATAAAAAAGAGGTAGGCGTTGTAAAGAAAAATGGACTAGTACTCAGTTTTTTGAAAAATCTGGTATTTCGTGCTTTCTTAAGGTGCGGACTGTTCAAAAAATGAAAATTCAAAATTTTGTCAAGAAATGCTATAAAAAGGGATATTTTGCACTCTATATAGCGAACATATAAAAAAGAGGTAGACGTTGTAAAGAAAAATGGGCTAGTATTCAGTTTTTTGAAAAATATGGTAGGTCGTGCTTTCTGAATGTGCGGATTGTTCAAAAATTGAAAATTCAAAATTTTGTACAGAAATGCTATAAAAAGGGATAGTTTGCACTTTCTATTGCGAACATAAGAAAAAGAGGTCGGCGTTGTAAAGAAAAATGGGCTAGTACTCAGTTTTTTGAAAAATCTGGTATTTCGTGCATTCTAAAGGTTCGGACTGTTCAAAAAATCAAAATTCAAAATTTTGTCAAGAAATGCTATAAAAAGGAATAGTTTGCACTTTCTATGGCGAACATATAAAAAATAGGTAGGGGTAGTAAATAAAAATGGGCTAGTACTCTGTTTTTTGAAAAATCTGGTATTTCGTGCTTTCTGAAGGTGCGGACTGTTCAAAAAATGAAAATTCAAAATTTTGTAGAGAAATGCTATAAAAAGGGATAGTTTTCACTTTCTATAGCGAACATATAAAAATGAGGTAGGCGTTGTAAAGAAAAATGGGCTAGTACTCAGTTTTTTGAAAAATCTGGTATTTCGTGCATTCTAAAGGTGCGGACTGTTCAAAAAATGAAAATTCAAAATTTTGTCAAGAAATGCTATAAAAAGGGATAGTTTGCACTTTCTATAGCGAACATAAAAAAAGAGGTAGGCGTTGTAAAGAAAAATGGACTAGTACTCAGTTTTTTGAAAAATCTGGTATTTCGTGCTTTCTTAAGGTGCGGACTGTTCAAAAAATGAAAATTCAAAATTTTGTCAAAAATGCTATAAAAAGGGATAGTTTGCACTTTCTATAGCGAACATATAAAAAAGAGGTAGGCGTTGTAAAGAAAAATGGACTAGTACTCAGTTTTTTGAAAAATCTGGTATTTCGTTCTTTCTGAAGGTGCGGACTGTTCAAAAAATGAAAATTCAAAATTTTGTCAAGAAATGCTATAAAAAGGGATAGTTTGCACTTTCTATAGCGAACATATAAAAAAGAGGTAGGCGTTGTAAAGAAAAATGGACTAGTACTCAGTTTTTTGAAAAATCTGGTATTTCGTGCTTTCTGAAGGTGCGGACTGTTCAAAAAATGAAAATTCAAAATTTTGTCAAGAAATGCTATAAAAAGGGATAGTTTGCACTTTCTATATCGAACATATAAAAAAGAGGTAGGCGTTGTAAAGAAAAATGGACTAGTACTCAGTTTTTTGAAAAATCTGGTATTTCGTGCTTTCTGAAGGTGCGGACTGTTCAAAAAATGAAAATTCAAAATTTTGTCAAGAAATGCTATAAAAAGGGATAGTTTGCACTTTCTATATCGAACATATAAAAAAGAGGTAGGCGTTGTAAAGAAAAATGGACTAGTACTCAGTTTTTTGAAAAATCTGGTATTTCGTGCTTTCTGAAGGTGCGGACTGTTCAAAAAATGAAAATTCAAAATTTTGTCAAGAAATGCTATAAAAAGGGATAGTTTGCACTTTCTATATCGAACATATAAAAAAGAGGTAGGCGTTGTAAAGAAAAATGGACTAGTACTCAGTTTTTTGAAAAATCTGGTATTTCGTGCTTTCTTAAGGTGCGGACTGTTCAAAAAATGAAAATTCAAAATTTTGTCAAGAAATGCTATAAAAAGGGATATTTTGCACTCTATATAGCGAACATATAAAAAAGAGGTAGGCGTTGTAAAGAAAAATGGGCTAGTATTCAGTTTTTTGAAAAATCTGGTAGGTCGTGCTTTCTGAATGTGCGGATTGTTCAAAAATTGAAAATTCAAAATTTTGTACAGAAATGCTATAAAAAGGGATAGTTTGCACTTTCTATAGCGAACATATAAAAATGAGGTAGGCGTTGTAAAGAAAAATGGGCTAGTACTCAGTTTTTTGAAAAATCTGGTATTTCGTGCATTCTAAAGGTGCGGACTGTTCAAAAAATGAAAATTCAAAATTTTGTCAAGAAATGCTATAAAAAGGGATAGTTTGCACTTTCTATAGCGAACATAAAAAAAGAGGTAGGCGTTGTAAAGAAAAATGGACTAGTACTCAGTTTTTTGAAAAATCTGGTATTTCGTGCTTTCTTAAGGTGCGGACTGTTCAAAAAATGAAAATTCAAAATTTTGTCAAAAATGCTATAAAAAGGGATAGTTTGCACTTTCTATAGCGAACATATAAAAAATAGGTAGGGGTTGTAAAGAAAAATGGGCTAGTACTCTGTTTTTTGAAAAATCTGGTATTTCGTACTTTCTGAAAGGGCGGACTGTTCAAAAAATCAAAATTCAAAATTTTGTCAAGAAATGCTATAAAAAGGGATAGTTTGCACTCTATATAGCGAACATATAAAAAAGAGTTAGGCGTTGTAAAGAAAAATGGGCTAGTACTCAGTTTTTTGAAAAATCTGGTATTTCATTCATTCTAAAGGTTCGGACTGTTCAAAAAATCAAAATTCAAAATTTTGTCAAGAAATGCTATAAAAAGGGATATTTTGCACTATCTATAGCGAATATATAAAAAAGAGGTAGGCGTTGTAAAGAAAAATGGACTAGTACTCAGTTTTTTGAAAAATCTGGTATTTCGTGTTTTCTGAAGGTGCGGACTGTTCAAAAAATGAAAATTCAAAATTTTGTCAAGAAATGCTATAAAAAGGGATAGTTTGCACTTTCTATAGCGAACATATAAAAATGAGGTAGCCGTTGTAAAGAAAAATGGGCTAGTACTCAGTTTTTTGAAAAATCTGGTATTTCGTGCATTCTAAAGGTGCGGACTGTTCAAAAAATGAAAATTCAAAATTTTGTCAAGAAATGCTATAAAAAGGGATAGTTTGCACTTTCTATAGCGAACATATAAAAAAGAGGTAGGCGTTGTAAAGAAAAATGGACTAGTACTCAGTTTTTTGAAAAATCTGGTATTTCGTGCTTTCTGAAGGTGCGGACTGTTCAAAAAATGAAAATTCAAAATTTTGTAGAGAAATGCTATTTTGTCAAGAAATGCTATAAAAAGGGATAGTTTGCACTTTCTATAGCGAACATATAAAAAAGAGGTAGGCGTTGTAAAGAAAAATGGACTAGTACTCAGTTTTTTGAAAAATCTGGTATTTCGTGCTTTCTGAAGGTGCGGACTGTTCAAAAAATGAAAATTCAAAATTTTGTCAAGAAATGCTATAAAAAGGGATAGTTTGCACTTTCTATAGCGAACATATAAAAAATAGGTAGGGGTTGTAAAGAAAAATGGGCTAGTACTCTGTTTTTTGAAAAATCTGGTATTTCGTGCTTTCTGAAGGTGCGGACTGTTCAAAAAATGAAAATTCAAAATTTTGTAGAGAAATGCTATAAAAAGGGATAGTTTGCACTTTCTATAGCGAACATATAAAAAAGAGGTAGGCGTTGTAAAGAAAAATGGACTAGTACTCAGTTTTTTGAAAAATCTGGTATTTCGTGCTTTCTGAAGGTGCGGACTGTTCAAAAAATGAAAATTCAAAATTTTGTAGAGAAATGCTATAAAAAGGGATAGTTTGCACTTTCTATAGCGAACATATAAAAAATAGGTAGGGGTTGTAAAGAAAAATGGCTAGTACTCAGTTTTTTGAAAAATCTGGTATTTCGTGCTTTCTGAAGGTGCGGACTGTTCAAAAAATGAAAATTCAAAATTTTGTCAAGAAATGCTATAAAAAGGGATAGTTTGCACTTTCTATAGCGAACATATAAAAAAGAGGTAGGCGTTGTAAAGAAAAATGGACTAGTACTCAGTTTTTTGAAAAATCTGGTATTTCGTGCTTTCTGAAGGTGCGGACTGTTCAAAAAATGAAAATTCAAAATTTGGTCAAGAAATGTTATAAAAAGGGATAGTTTGCACTTTCTATAGCGAACATATAAAAAATAGGTAGGGGTTGTAAAGAAAAATGGGCTAGTACTCTGTTTTTTGAAAAATCTGGTATTTCGTGCTTTCTGAAGGTGCAGACTGTTCAAAAAATGAAAATTCAAAATTTTGTAGAGAAATGCTATAAAAAGGGATAGTTTGCACATTCTATAGCGAACATATAAAAAAGAGGTAGGCGTTGTAAAGAAAAATGGACTAGTACTCAGTTTTTTGAAAAATCTGGTATTTCGTGCTTTCTGAAGGTGCGGACTGTTCAAAAAATGAAAATTCAAAATTTTGTAGAGAAATGCTATAAAAAGGGATAGTTTGCACTTTCTATAGCGAACATATAAAAAATAGGTAGGGGTTGTAAAGAAAAATGGGCTAGTACTCTGTTTTTTGAAAAATCTGGTATTTCGTGCTTTCTGAAGGTGCGGACTGTTCAAAAAATGAAAATTCAAAATTTTGTCAAGAAATGCTATAAAAAGGGATAGTTTGCACTTTCTATAGCGAACATATAAAAAATAGGTAGGGGTTGTAAAGAAAAATGGGCTAGTACTCTGTTTTTTGAAAAATCTGGTATTTCGTGCTTTCTGAAGGTGCGGACTGTTCAAAAAATGAAAATTCAAAATTTTGTCAAGAAATGCTATAAAAAGGGATAGTTTGCACTTTCTATAGCGAACATATAAAAAAGAGGTAGGCGTTGTAAAGAAAAATGGACTAGTACTCAGTTTTTTGAAAAATCTGGTATTTCGTGCTTTCTGAAGGTGCGGACTGTTCAAAAAATGAAAATTCAAAATTTTGTCAAGAAATGCTATAAAAAGGGATAGTTTGCACTTTCTATAGCGAACATATAAAAAATAGGTAGGGGTTGTAAAGAAAAATGGGCTAGTACTCTGTTTTTTGAAAAATCTGGTATTTCGTGCTTTCTGAAGGTGCGGACTGTTCAAAAAATGAAAATTCAAAATTTTGTAGAGAAATGCTATAAAAAGGGATAGTTTGCACTTTCTATAGCGAACATATAAAAAAGAGGTAGGCGTTGTAAAGAAAAATGGACTAGTACTCAGTTTTTTGAAAAATCTGGTATTTCGTGCTTTCTGAAGGTGCGGACTGTTCAAAAAATGAAAATTCAAAATTTTGTAGAGAAATGCTATAAAAAGGGATAGTTTGCACTTTCTATAGCGAACATATAAAAAATAGGTAGGGGTTGTAAAGAAAAATAGCTAGTACTCAGTTTTTTGAAAAATCTGGTATTTCGTGCTTTCTGAAGGTGCGGACTGTTCAAAAAATGAAAATTCAAAATTTTGTCAAGAAATGCTATAAAAAGGGATAGTTTGCACTTTCTATAGCGAACATATAAAAAAGAGGTAGGCGTTGTAAAGAAAAATGGACTAGTACTCAGTTTTTTGAAAAATCTGGTATTTCGTGCTTTCTGAAGGTGCGGATTGTTCAAAAAATGAAAATTCAAAATTTGGTCAAGAAATGCTATAAAAAGGGATAGTTTGCACTTTCTATAGCGAACATATAAAAAATAGGTAGGGGTTGTAAAGAAAAATGGGCTAGTACTCTGTTTTTTGAAAAATCTGGTATTTCGTGCTTTCTGAAGGTGCGGACTGTTCAAAAAATGAAAATTCAAAATTTTGTAGAGAAATGCTATAAAAAGGGATAGTTTGCACATTCTATAGCGAACATATAAAAAAGAGGTAGGCGTTGTAAAGAAAAATGGACTAGTACTCAGTTTTTTGAAAAATCTGGTATTTCGTGCTTTCTGAAGGTGCGGACTGTTCAAAAAATGAAAATTCAAAATTTTGTAGAGAAATGCTATAAAAAGGGATAGTTTGCACTTTCTATAGCGAACATATAAAAAATAGGTAGGGGTTGTAAAGAAAAATGGGCTAGTACTCAGTTTTTTGAAAAATCTGGTATTTCGTGCTTTCTTAAGGTGCGGACTGTTCAAAAAATGAAAATTCAAAATTTTGTCAAGAAATGCTATAAAAAGGGATAGTTTGCACTTTCTATAGCGAACATATAAAAAAGAGGTAGGCGTTGTAAAGAAAAATGGACTAGTACTCAGTTTTTTGAAAAATCTGGTATTTCGTGCTTTCTGAAGGTGCGGACTGTTCAAAAAATGAAAATTCAAAATTTTGTCAAGAAATGCTATAAAAAGGGATAGTTTGCACTTTCTATATCGAACATATAAAAAAGAGGTAGGCGTTGTAAAGAAAAATGGACTAGTACTCAGTTTTTTGAAAAATCTGGTATTTCGTGCTTTCTGAAGGTGCGGACTGTTCAAAAAATGAAAATTCAAAATTTTGTCAAGAAATGCTATAAAAAGGGATAGTTTGCACTTTCTATATCGAACATATAAAAAAGAGGTAGGCGTTGTAAAGAAAAATGGACTAGTACTCAGTTTTTTGAAAAATCTGGTATTTCGTGCTTTCTGAAGGTGCGGACTGTTCAAAAAATGAAAATTCAAAATTTTGTCAAGAAATGTTATAAAAAGGGATAGTTTGCACTTTCTATATCGAACATATAAAAAAGAGGTAGGCGTTGTAAAGAAAAATGGACTAGTACTCAGTTTTTTGAAAAATCTGGTATTTCGTGCTTTCTTAAGGTGCGGACTGTTCAAAAAATGAAAATTCAAAATTTTGTCAAGAAATGCTATAAAAAGGGATATTTTGCACTCTATATAGCGAACATATAAAAAAGAGGTAGGCGTTGTAAAGAAAAATGGGCTAGTATTCAGTTTTTTGAAAAATCTGGTAGGTCGTGCTTTCTGAATGTGCGGATTGTTCAAAAATTGAAAATTCAAAATTTTGTACAGAAATGCTATAAAAAGGGATAGTTTGCACTTTCTATTGCGAACATAAGAAAAAGAGGTCGGCGTTGTAAAGAAAAATGGGCTAGTACTCAGTTTTTTGAAAAATCTGGTATTTCGTGCATTCTAAAGGTTCGGACTGTTCAAAAAATCAAAATTCAAAATTTTGTCAAGAAATGCTATAAAAAGGAATAGTTTGCACTTTCTATGGCGAACATATAAAAAATAGGTAGGGGTAGTAAATAAAAATGGGCTAGTACTCTGTTTTTTGAAAAATCTGGTATTTCGTGCTTTCTGAAGGTGCGGACTGTTCAAAAAATGAAAATTCAAAATTTTGTAGAGAAATGCTATAAAAAGGGATAGTTTGCACTTTCTATAGCGAACATATAAAAATGAGGTAGGCGTTGTAAAGAAAAATGGGCTAGTACTCAGTTTTTTGAAAAATCTGGTATTTCGTGCATTCTAAAGGTGCGGACTGTTCAAAAAATGAAAATTCAAAATTTTGTCAAGAAATGCTATAAAAAGGGATAGTTTGCACTTTCTATAGCGAACATAAAAAAAGAGGTAGGCGTTGTAAAGAAAAATGGACTAGTACTCAGTTTTTTGAAAAATCTGGTATTTCGTGCTTTCTTAAGGTGCGGACTGTTCAAAAAATGAAAATTCAAAATTTTGTCAAAAATGCTATAAAAAGGGATAGTTTGCACTTTCTATAGCGAACATATAAAAAATAGGTAGGGGTTGTAAAGAAAAATGGGCTAGTACTCTGTTTTTTGAAAAATCTGGTATTTCGTGCTTTCTGAAAGGGCGGACTGTTCAAAAAATCAAAATTCAAAATTTTGTCAAGAAATGCTATAAAAAGGGATAGTTTGCACTCTATATAGCGAACATATAAAAAAGAGTTAGGCGTTGTAAAGAAAAATGGGCTAGTACTCAGTTTTTTGAAAAATCTGGTATTTCATTCATTCTAAAGGTTCGGACTGTTCAAAAAATCAAAATTCAAAATTTTGTCAAGAAATGCTATAAAAAGGGATATTTTGCACTATCTATAGCGAATATATAAAAAAGAGGTAGGCGTTGTAAAGAAAAATGGACTAGTACTCAGTTTTTTGAAAAATCTGGTATTTCGTGTTTTCTGAAGGTGCGGACTGTTCAAAAAATGAAAATTCAAAATTTTGTCAAGAAATGCTATAAAAAGGGATAGTTTGCACTTTCTATAGCGAACATATAAAAATGAGGTAGCCGTTGTAAAGAAAAATGGGCTAGTACTCAGTTTTTTGAAAAATCTGGTATTTCGTGCATTCTAAAGGTGCGGACTGTTCAAAAAATGAAAATTCAAAATTTTGTCAAGAAATGCTATAAAAAGGGATAGTTTGCACTTTCTATAGCGAACATATAAAAAAGAGGTAGGCGTTGTAAAGAAAAATGGACTAGTACTCAGTTTTTTGAAAAATCTGGTATTTCGTTCTTTCTGAAAGTGCGGACTGTTCAAAAAATGAAAATTCAAAATTTTGTAGAGAAATGCTATAAAAAGGGATAGTTTGCACTTTCTATAGCGAACATATAAAAAATAGGTAGGGGTTGTAAAGAAAAATGGGCTAGTACTCAGTTTTTTGAAAAATCTGGTATTTCGTGCTTTCTGAAGGTGCGGACTGTTCAAAAAATCAAAATTCAAAATTTTGTCAAGAAATGCTATAAAAAGGGATAGTTTCCACTTTCTATAGCGAACATATAAAAAAGAGGTAGGCGTTGTAAAGAAAAATGGACTAGTACTCAGTTTTTTGAAAAATCTGGTATTTCGTGCTTTCTGAAGGTGCGGACTGTTCAAAAAATGAAAATTCAAAATTTTGTCAAGAAATGCTATAAAAAGGGATAGTTTGCACTTTCTATAGCGAACATATAAAAAATAGGTAGGGGTTGTAAAGAAAAATGGGCTAGTACTCAGTTTTTTGAAAAATCTGGTATTTCGTGCTTTCTGAAGGTGCGGACTGTTCAAAAAATGAAAATTCAAAATTTTGTCAAGAAATGCTATAAAAAGGGATAGTTTGCACTTTCTATAGCGAACATATAAAAAATAGGTAGGGGTTGTAAAGAAAAATGGGCTAGTACTCTGTTTTTTGAAAAATCTGGTATTTCGTGCTTTCTGAAGGTGCGGACTGTTCAAAAAATGAAAATTCAAAATTTTGTAGAGAAATGCTATAAAAAGGGATAGTTTGCACTTTCTATAGCGAACATATAAAAAAGAGGTAGGCGTTGTAAAGAAAAATGGACTAGTACTCAGTTTTTTAAAAAATCTGGTATTTCGTGCTTTCTGAAGGTGCGGACTGTTCAAAAAATGAAAATTCAAAATTTTGTAGAGAAATGCTATAAAAAGGGATAGTTTGCACTTTCTATAGCGAACATATAAAAAATAGGTAGGGGTTGTAAAGAAAAATGGGCTAGTACTCAGTTTTTTGAAAAATCTAGTATTTCGTGCTTTCTTAAGGTGCGGACTGTTCAAAAAATGAAAATTCAAAATTTTGTCAAGAAATGCTATAAAAAGGGATAGTTTGCACTTTCTATAGCGAACATATAAAAAAGAGGTAGGCGTTGTAAAGAAAAATGGACTAGTACTCAGTTTTTTGAAAAATCTGGTATTTCGTGCATTCTAAAGGTTCGGACTGTTCAAAAAATCAAAATTCAAAATTTTGTCAGGAAATGCTATAAAAAGGAATAGTTTGCACTTTCTATGGCGAACATATAAAAAATAGGTAGGGGTAGTAAAGAAAAATGGGCTAGTACTCTGTTTTTTGAAAAATCTGGTATTTCGTGCTTTCTGAAGGTGCGGACTGTTCAAAAAATGAAAATTCAAAATTTTGTAGAGAAATGCTATAAAAAGGGATAGTTTGCACTTTCTATAGCGAACATATAAAAATGAGGTAGGCGTTGTAAAGAAAAATGGGCTAGTACTCAGTTTTTTGAAAAATCTGGTATTTCGTGCATTCTAAAGGTAAGGACTGTTCAAAAAATGAAAATTCAAAATTTTGTCAAGAAATGCTATAAAAAGGGATAGTTTGCACTTTCTATAGCGAACATATAAAAAAGAGGTAGGCGTTGTAAAGAAAAATGGACTAGTACTCAGTTTTTTGAAAAATCTGGTATTTCGTGCTTTCTTAAGGTGCGGACTGTTCAAAAAATGAAAATTCAAAATTTTGTCAAAAATGCTATAAAATGGGATAGTTTGCACTTTGTATAGCGAACATATAAAAAATAGGTAGGGGTTGTAAAGAAAAATGGGCTAGTACTCTGTTTTTTGAAAAATCTGGTATTTCGTGCTTTCTAAAAGGGCTGACTGTTCAAAAAATCAAAATTCAAAATTTTGTCAAGAAATGCTATAAAAAGGGATAGTTTGCACTCTATATAGCGAACATATAAAAAAGAGTTAGGCGTTGTAAAGAAAAATGGGCTAGTACTCAGTTTTTTGAAAAATCTGGTATTTCGTGCATTCTAAAGGTTCGGACTGTTCAAAAAATCAAAATTCAAAATTTTGTCAAGAAATGCTATAAAAAGGGATATTTTGCACTATCTATAGCGAATATATAAAAAAGAGGTAGGCGTTGTAAAGAAAAATGGACTAGTACTCAGTTTTTTGAAAAATCTGGTATTTCGTGCTTTCTGAAGGTGCGGATTGTTCAAAAAATGAAAATTCAAAATTTTGTCAAGAAATGCTATAAAAAGGGATAGTTTGCACTTTCTATAGCGAACATATAAAAATGAGGTAGCCGTTGTAAAGAAAAATGGGCTAGTACTCAGTTTTTTGAAAAATCTGGTATTTCGTGCATTCTAAAGGTGCGGACTGTTCAAAAAATGAAAATTCAAAATTTTGTCAAGAAATGCTATAAAAAGGGATAGTTTGCACTTTCTATAGCGAACATATAAAAAAGAGGTAGGCGTTGTAAAGAAAAATGGACTAGTACTCAGTTTTTTGAAAAATCTGGTATTTCGTTCTTTCTGAAGGTGCGGACTGTTCAAAAAATGAAAATTCAAATTTTTGTAGAGAAATGCTATAAAAAGGGATAGTTTGCACTTTCTATAGCGAACATATAAAAAATAGGTAGGGGTTGTAAAGAAAAATGGGCTAGTACTCAGTTTTTTGAAAAATCTGGTATTTCGTGCTTTCTGAAGGTGCGGACTGTTCAAAAAATGAAAATTCAAAATTTTGTCAAGAAATGCTATAAAAAGGGATAGTTTGCACTTTCTATAGCGAACATATAAAAAAGAGGTAGGCGTTGTAAAGAAAAATGGACTAGTACTCAGTTTTTTGAAAAATCTGGTATTTCGTGCTTTCTGAAGGTGCGGACTGTTCAAAAAATGAAAATTCAAAATTTTGTCAAGAAATGCTATAAAAAGGGATAGTTTGCACTTTCTATAGCGAACATATAAAAAATAGGTAGGGGTTGTAAAGAAAAATGGGCTAGTACTCAGTTTTTTGAAAAATCTGGTATTTCGTGCTTTCTGAAGGTGCGGACTGTTCAAAAAATGAAAATTCAAAATTTTGTAGAGAAATGCTATAAAAAGGGATAGTTTGCACTTTCTATAGCGAACATATAAAAAATAGGTAGGGGTTGTAAAGAAAAATGGGCTAGTACTCTGTTTTTTGAAAAATCTGGTATTTCGTGCTTTCTGAAGGTGCGGACTGTTCAAAAAATGAAAATTGAAAATTTTGTAGAGAAATGCTATAAAAAGGGATAGTTTACACTTTCTATAGCGAACATATAAAAAATAGGTAGGGGTTGTAAAGAAAAATGGGCTAGTACTCAGTTTTTTGAAAAATCTGGTATTTCGTGCTTTCTGAAGGTGCTAACTGTTCAAAAAATGAAAATTCAAAATTTTGTCAAGAAATGCTATAAAAAGGGATATTTTGCACTCTATATAGCGAACATATAAAAAAGAGGTAGGCGCTGTAAAGAAAAATGGGCTAGTACTCAGTTTTTTGAAAAATCTGGTAGGTCGTGCTTTCTGAATGTGCGGATTGTTCAAAAATTGAAAATTCAAAATTTTGTACAGAAATGCTATAAAAAGGGATAGTTTGCACTTTTTATTGCGAACATAAGAAAAAGAGGTCGGCGTTGTAAAGAAAAATGGGCTAGTACTCAGTTTTTTGAAAAATCTGGTATTTCGTGCATTCTAAAGGTTCGGACTGTTCAAAAAATCAAAATTCAAAATTTTGTCAAGAAATGCTATAAAAAGGGATATTTTGCACTATCTATAGCGAACATATAAAAAAGAGGTAGGCGTTGTAAAGAAAAATGGACTAGTACTCAGTTTTTTGAAAAATCTGGTATTTCGTGTTTTCTGAAGGTGCGGACTGTTCAAAAAATGAAAATTCAAAATTTTGTCAAGAAATGCTATAAAAAGGGATAGTTTGCACTTTCTATAGCGAACATATAAAAAATAGGTAGGGGTTGTAAAGAAAAATGGGCTAGTACTCTGTTTTTTGAAAAATCTGGTATTTCGTGCTTTCTGAAAGGGCGGACTGTTCAAAAAATCAAAATTCAAAATTTTGTCAAGAAATGCTATAAAAAGGGATAGTTTGCACTCTGTATAGCGAACATATAAAAAAGAGTTAGGCGTTGTAAAGAAAAATGGGCTAGTACTCAGTTTTTTGAAAAATCTGATATTTCGTACATTCTAAAGGTTCGGACTGTTCAAAAAATCAAAATTCAAAATTTTGTCAAGAAATGCTATAAAAAGGGATATTTTGCACTATCTATAGCGAACATATAAAAAAGAGGTAGGCGTTGTAAAGAAAAATGGACTAGTACTCAGTTTTTTGAAAAATCTGGTATTTCGTGTTTTCTGAAGGTGCGGACTGTTCAAAAAATGAAAATTCAAAATTTTGTCAAGAAATGCTATAAAAAGGGATAGTTTGCACTTTCTATAGCGAACATATAAAAATGAGGTAGGCGTTGTAAAGAAAAATGGGCTAGTACTCAGTTTTTTGAAATATCTGGTATTTCGTGCATTCTAAAGGTGCGGGCGGACTGTTCAAAAAATGAATATTCAAAATTTTGTCAAGAAATGCTATAAAAAGGGATAGTTTGCACTTTCTATAGCGAACATATAAAAAAGAGGTAGGCGTTATAAAGAAAAATGGACTAGTACTCAGTTTTTTGAAAAATCTGGTATTTCGTGCTTTCTGAAGGTGCGGATTGTTCAAAAAATGAAAATTCAAAATTTTGTAGAGAAATGCTATAAAAATGGATAGTTTGCACTTTCTATAGGGAACATATAAAAAATAGGTAGGGGTTGTAAAGAAAAATGGGCTAGTACTCAGTTTTTTGAAAAATCTGGTATTTCGTGCTTTCTGAAGGTGCTAACTGTTCAAAAAATGAAAATTCAAAATTTTGTCAAGAAATGCTATAAAAAGGGATATTCTGCACTCTATATAGCGAACATATAAAAAAGAGGTAGGCGTTGTAAAGAAAAATGGACTAGTACTCAGTTTTTTGAAAAATCTGGTAGGTCGTGCTTTCTGAATGTGCGGATTGTTCAAAAATTGAAAATTCAAAATTTTGTACAGAAATGCTATAAAAAGGGATAGTTTGCACTTTCTATTGCGAACATAAGAAAAAGAGGTCGGCGTTGTAAAGAAAAATGGGCTAGTACTCAGTTTTTTGAAAAATCTGGTATTTCGTGTATTCTGAAGGTGCGGACTGTTCAAAAAATGAAAATTCAAAATTTTGTCAAGAAATGCTATAAAAAGGGATAGTTTGCACTTTCTATCGCGAACATATGAAAAAGAGGTAGGCGTTGTAAAGAAAAATGGGCTAGTACTCAGTTTTTTGAAAAATCAGGTAGTTCGCACTTTATGAAGTTGCGAACTGTTCAAAAAATGAAAATTCAAAATTTTGTCAAGAAATGCTATAAAAAGGGATAGTTTGCACTTTCTATAACGAACATATAAAAAAGAGGTAGGCGTTGTAAAGAAAAATGGGCTAGTATTTAGTTTTTTGAAAAATCTGGTATTTCGTGCTTTCTGAAGGTGCGGACTGTTCAAAAAATAAAAATTCAAAATTTTGTCAAGAAATGTTATAAAAAGGGATAGTTTGCACTTTCTATAGCGAACATATGAAAAAGAGTTAGGCGTTGTAAAGAAAAATGGGCTAGTACTCAGTTTTTTTAAAAATCTGGTAGGTCGTGCTTTCTGAAGGTGCAGACTGTTCAAAAATTGAAAATTCAAAATTTTGTAGAGAAATGCTATAAAAAGGGATAGTTTGCACTTTCTATTGCGAACATAAGAAAAAGAGGTCGGCGTTGTAAAGAAAAATGGGCTAGTACTCAGTTTTTTGAAAAATCTGGTATTTCGTGCTTTCTGAAGGTGTGGAATGTTCAAAAAATGAAAATTCAAAATTTTGTCAAGAAATGCTATAAAAAGGGATAGTTTGCACTTTTATAGCGAACATATAAAAAAGAGGTAGGCGTTGTAAAGAAAAAAGGGCTAGTACCAGAGTACCAGAGTACCACAGTACCAGAGTACTACAGTATTAAAGTACCACAGTACCAGAGTACCACAGTACCACAGTACCAGAGTACCACAGTACCAGAGTACCACAGTACCACAGTACCAAAGTACCAGAGTACCACAGTACCAGAGTACCAGAGTACCACAGTACCACAGTACTAGAGTACCAGAGTACCACAGTACCACAGTACCAGAGTACCACAGTACTAGAGTACCACAGTACCAGAGTACCACAGTACCACAGTACTAGAGTACCAGAGTACCACAGTACCAGAGTACCACAGTACCAGAGTCGCACAGTACCAGAGTACCACAGTACTAGAGTACCAGAGTACCACAGTACCACAGTACCACAGTAATACAGTACCACAGTACCACAGTACATGAGTACCACAGTACCACAGTACCACAGTACCAGAGTTCCACAGTACCAGAGTACCACAGTACCACAGTACCACAGTACTAGAGTACCACAGTACTAGAGTACCAGAGTTCCACAGTACCAGAGTACCACAGTACCAGAGTACCACAGTACCACAGTACCACAGTACCACAGTACCACAGTACTAGAGTACCACAGTACCACAGTACCAGAGTTCCACAGTATCAGAGTACCACAGTACCACAGTACTTAGTTTTTTGAAAAATGGGCTAATACTCAGTTTTTTGAAAAATCTGGTATTTCGTGTATTCTGAAGGTGCGGACTGTTCAAAAAATGAAAATTCAAAATTTTGTCAAGAAATGCTATAAAAAGGGATAGTTTGCACTTTCTATCGCGAACATATGAAAAAGAGGTAGGCGTTGTAAAGAAAAATGGGCTAGTACTCAGTTTTTTGAAAAATCAGGTAGTTCGCACTTTATGAAGTTGCGAACTGTTCAAAAAATGAAAATTCAAAATTTTGTCAAGAAATGCTATAAAAAGGTATAGTTTGCACTTTCTATAGCGAACATATGAAAAAGAGGTAGGCGTTGTAAAGACAAATGGGCTAGTACTCAGTTTTTTGAAAAATCTGGTAGTTCGCACTTTCTGAAGTTTCGAACTGTTCAAAAAATGAAAATTCAAAATTGTCAAGAAATGCTATAAAAAGGTATAGTTTGCACTTTCTATGGCGAACATATGAAAAAGAGGTAGGCGTTGTAAAGACAAATGAGCTAGTACTCAGTTTTTTGAAAAATCTGGTAGTTCGCATTTTCTGAAGCTACGGACTGTTCAAAAAATGAAAATTCAAAATTTTGTTAAGAAATGCTATAAAAAGGTATAGTTTGCACTTTCTATGGCGAACATATGAAAAAGAGGTAGGCGTTGTAAAGACAAATGGACTAGTACTCATTTTTTTGAAAAATCTGATAGTTCGCACTTTCTGAAGTTGCGAACTGTTCAAAAAATGAAAATTCAAAATTTTGTCAAGAAATGCTATAAAAAGAAATAGTTTGCACTTTCGATAGCGAACATATGAAAAAGAGGTAGGCGTTGTAGAGAAAAATGGGCTAGTACTCAGTTTTTTGAAAAATCTGGTAGTTCGCACTTTCTGAAGTTGCGAACTGTTCAAAAAATGAAAATTCAAAATTTTGTCAAGAAATGCTATAAAAAGGTATAGTTTGCACTTTCTATGGCGAACATATGAAAAAGAGGTAGGCGTTGTAAAGACAAATGGGCTAGTACTCAGTTTTTTAAAAAATCTGGTAGTTCGCACTTTCTGAAGTTGCGAACTGTTCAAAAAATGAAAATTCAAAATTTTGTCAAGAAATGTTATAAAAAGGGATAGTTTGCACTTTCTATAGCGAACATATGAAAAAGAGGTAGGCGTTGTAAAGAAAAATGGGCTAGTACTCAATTTTTTGAAAAATATGGTATTTCGTGCTTTCTGAAAGGGCGGACTGTTCAAAAAATAGAAAATTCAAAATTTTGTCAAGAAATGCTATAAAAAGGGATAGTTTGCACTTTCTATAGCGAACATATAAAAATGAGGTAGGTATTGTAAAGAAAAATGGGCTAGTACTCAGGTTTTTGAAAAATCTGGTAGGTCGTGCATTCTAAAGGTGCGGACTGTTCAAAAAATGAAAATTCAAAATTTTGTCAAGAAATGCTATAAAAAGAGATAGTTTGCACTTCTATACCGAACATATGAAAAAGAGGTAGGCGTTGTAAAGAAAAATGGGCTAGTAATCAACTTTTTTAATAATCTGGTATTTCGGGCTAGTATCAGAGTACCACAGTACCAGAGTACCACAGTACTACAGTATTAAAGTACCACAGTACCAGAGTACCACAGTACCACAGTACCACAGTACCAGAGTACCACAGTACCAGAGTACCACAGTACCACAGTACTAGAGTACCAGAGTACCACAGTACCACAGTACCAGAGTACCACAGTACTAGAGTACCAGAGTACTAGAGTACCAGAGTACCACAGTACCACAGTACTAGAGTACCAGAGTTCCACAGTACCACAGTACCATAGTACTAGAGTACCACAGTACCACAGTACTAGAGTACCAGAGTTCCACAGTACCACAGTACCACAGTACCACAGTACTAGAGTACCACAGTACCAGAGTACCACAGTACCACAGAACCACAGTACCAGAGTACCACAGTACCACAGTACTACAGTACCACAGTACCACAGTACTAGAGTACCACAGTACCACAGTACCAGAGTACCACAGTAATACAGTACCACAGTATCACAGTACCACAGTACCACAGTACAAGAGTACCACAGTACCAGAGTACCACAGTACCGCAGTACCAGAGTACTACAGTACTAGAGTACCAGAGTTCCACAGTATCAGAGTACCACAGTACCACAGTACTTAGTTTTTTGTAAAATGGGCTAATACTCAGTTTTTTGAAAAATCTGGTATTTCGTGTATTCTGAATTTGCGGACTGTTCAAAAAATGAAAATTCAAAATTTTGTCAAGAAATGCTATAAAAAGGGATAGTTTGCACTTTCTATAGCGAACATATGAAAAAGAGGTAGGCGTTGTAAAGAAAAATGGGCTAGTACTCAGTTTTTTGAAAAATCAGGTAGTTCGCACTTTATGAAGTTGCGAACTGTTCAAAAAATGAAAATTCAAAATTTTGTCAAGAAATGCTATAAAAAGGTATAGTTTGCACTTTCTATACCGAACATATGAAAAAGAGGTAGGCGTTGTAAAGACAAATGGGCTAGTACTCAGTTTTTTGAAAAATCTGGTAGTTCGCACTTTCTGAAGTTTCGAACTGTTCAAAAAATGAAAATTCAAAATTTTGTCAAGAAATGCTATAAAAAAGAATAGTTTGCACCTTCTATAGCGAACATATGAAAAAGAGGTAGGCATTGTAAAGAAAAATGGGCTAGTACTCAGTTTTTTGAAAAATCTGGTAGTTCGCACTTTCTGAAGTTGCGAACTGTTCAAAAAATGAAAATTCAAAATTTTGTCAAGAAATGCTATAAAAAGGTATAGTTTGCACTTTCTATGGCGAACATATGAAAAAGAGGTAGGCGTTGTAAAGACAAATGAGCTAGTACTCAGTTTTTTGAAAAATCTGGTAGTTCGCATTTTCTGAAGCTACGGACTGTTCAAAAAATGAAAATTCAAAATTTTGTCAAGAAATGCTATAAAAAGGTATAGTTTGCACTTTCTATGGCGAACATATGAAAAAGAGGTAGGCGTTGTAAAGACAAATGGACTAGTACTCAGTTTTTTGAAAAATCTGATAGTTCGCACTTTCTGAAGTTGCGAACTGTTCAAAAAATGAAAATTCAAAATTTTGTCAAGAAATGCTATAAAAATGAATAGTTTGCACTTTCGATAGCGAACATATGAAAAAGAGGTAGGCGTTGTAGAGAAAAATGGGCTAGTACTCAGTTTTTTGAAAAATCTGGTAGTTCGCACTTTCTGAAGTTGCGAACTGTTCAAAAAATGAAAATTCAAAATTTTGTGAAGAAATGCTATAAAAAGGAATAGTTTGCACTTTCTATGGCGAACATATGAAAAAGAGGTAGGCGTTGTAGAGAAAAATGGGCTAGTATTCAGTTTTTTGAAAAATCTGGTAGTTCGCACTTTCTGAAGTTGCGAACTGTTCAAAAAATGAAAATTCAAAATTTTGTCAAAAATGCTATAAAAAGGTATAGTTTGCACTTTCTATAGCGAACATATAAAAAAGAGGTAGGCGTTGTAAAGAAAAATGGGCTAGTACTCAGTTTTTTGAAAATCTGGTAGTTCGCACTTTCTGAAGTTGCGAACTGTTCAAAAAATGAAAATTCAAAATTTTGTCAAGAAATGCTATAAAAAGGTATAGTTTGCACTTTCTATGGCGAACATATGAAAAAGAGGTAGGCGTTGTAAAGACAAATGGGCTAGTACTCAGTTTTTTAAAAAATCTGGTAGTTCGCACTTTCTGAAGTTGCGAACTGTTCAAAAAATGAAAATTCAAAATTTTGTCAAGAAATGTTATAAAAAGGGATAGTTTGCACTTTCTATAGCGAACATATGAAAAAGAGGTAGGCGTTGTAAAGAAAAATGGGCTAGTACTCAATTTTTTGAAAAATATGGTATTTCGTGCTTTCTGAAAGGGCGGACTGTTCAAAAAATAGAAAATTCAAAATTTTGTCAAGAAATGCTATAAAAAGGGATAGTTTGCACTTTCTATAGCGAACATATAAAAATGAGGTAGGTATTGTAAAGAAAAATGGGCTAGTACTCAGGTTTTTGAAAAATCTGGTAGGTCGTGCATTCTGAAGGTGCGGACTGTTCAAAAAATGAAAATTCAAAATTTTGTCAAGAAATGCTATAAAAAGAGATAGTTTGCACTTCTATACCGAACATATGAAAAAGAGGTAGGCGTTGTAAAGAAAAATGGGCTAGTAATCAACTTTTTTAATAATCTGGTATTTCGGGCTAGTATCAGAGTTACCACAGTACCAGAGTACCACAGTACTACAGTATTAAAGTACCACAGTACCAGAGTACCACAGTACCACAGTACCAAAGTACCATAGTACCAGAGTACCACAGTACCAGAGTACCACAGTACCACAGTACTAGAGTACCAGAGTACCACAGTACCACAGTACCAGAGTACCACAGTACTAGAGTACCAGAGTACTAGAGTACCAGAGTACCACAGTACCACAGTACTAGAGTACCAGAGTTCCACAGTACCACAGTACCATAGTATTAGAGTACCACAGTACCACAGTACTAGAGTACCAGAGTTCCACAGTACCACAGTACCACAGTACCACAGTACCACAGTACTAGAGTACCACAGTACCAGAGTACCACAGTACCACAGTACCAGAGTACCACAGTACCACAGTACTACAGTACCACAGTACCAGAGTACCACAGTACCACAGTACTAGAGTACCACAGTACCACAGTACCAGAGTACCACAGTAATACAGTACCACAGTATCACAGTACCACAGTACCACAGTACAAGAGTACCACAGTACCAGAGTACCACAGTACCGCAGTACCAGAGTACTACAGTACTAGAGTACTAGAGTTCCACAGTATCAGAGTACCACAGTACCACAGTACTTAGTTTTTTGAAAAATGGGCTAATACTCAGTTTTTTGAAAAATCTGGTATTTCGTGTATTCTGAATTTGCGGACTGTTCAAAACATGAAAATTCAAAATTTTGTCAAGAAATGCTATAAAAAGGGATAGTTTGCACTTTCTATAGCGAACATATGAAAAAGAGGTAGGCGTTGTAAAGAAAAATGGGCTAGTACTCAGTTTTTTGAAAAATCAGGTAGTTCGCACTTTATGAAGTTGCGAACTGTTCAAAAAATGAAAATTCAAAATTTTGTCAAGAAATGCTATAAAAAGGTATAGTTTGCACTTTCTATAGCGAACATATGAAAAAGAGGTAGGCGTTGTAAAGACAAATGGGCTAGTACTCAGTTTTTTGAAAAATCTGGTAGTTCGCACTTTCTGAAGTTGCGAACTGTTCAAAAAATGAAAATTCAAAATTTTGTCAAGAAATGCTATAAAAAGGTATAGTTTGCAATTTCTATAGCAAACATATAAAAAAGAGGTAGGCGTTGTAAAGAAAAATGGGCTAGTACTCAGTTTTTTGAAAAATCTGGTAGTTCGCACTTTCTGAAGTTGCGAACTGTTCAAAAAATGAAAATTCAAAATTTTGTCAAGAAATGCTACAAAAAGGTATAGTTTGCACTATCTATGGCGAACATATAAAAAAGAGGTAGGCGTTGTAAAGAAAAATGGGCTAGTACTCAGTTTTTTGAAAAATCTGGTAGTTCGCACTTTCTGAAGTTGCGAACTGTTCAAAAAATGAAAATTCAAAATTTTGTCAAGAAATGCTATAAAAAAGTATAGTTTGCACTTTCTATAGCAAACATATAAAAAAGAGGTAGGCGTTGTAAAGAAAAATGGGCTAGTACTCAGTTTTTTGAAAAATCTGGTAGTTCGCACTTTCTGAAGTTGCGAATTGTTCAAAAAATGAAAATTCAAAATTTTGTCAAGAAATGCTATAAAAAGGTATAGTTTGCACTTTCTATGGCGAACATATGAAAAAGAGGTAGGCGTTGTAGAGAAAAATGGGCTAGTACTCAGTTTTTTGAAAAATCTGGTAGTTCGCACTTTCTGAAGTTGCGAACTGTTCAAAAAATGAAAATTCAAAATTTTGTGAAGAAATGCTATAAAAAGGAATAGTTTGCACTTTCTATGGCGAACATATGAAAAAGAGGTAGGCGTTGTAGAGAAAAATTGGCTAGTATTCAGTTTTTTGAAAAATCTGGTAGTTCGCACTTTCTAAAGTTGCGAACTGTTCAAAAAATGAAAATTCAAAATTTTGTCAAGAAATGCTATTAAAAGGTATAGTTTGCACTTTCTATAGCGAACATATAAAAAAGAGGTAGGCGTTGTAAAGAAAAATGGGCTAGTACTCAGTTTTTTGAAAAATCTGGTAGTTCGCACTTTCTGAAGTTGCGAACTGTTCAAAAAATGAAAATTCAAAATTTTGTCAAGAAATGCTATAAAAAGGTATAGTTTGCACTTTCTATAACGAACATATAAAAAAGAGGTAGGCGTTGTAAAGAAAAATGGGCTAGTACTCAGTTTTTTGAAAAATCTGGTAGTTCGCACTTTCTGAAGTTGCGAACTGTTCAAAAAATGAAAATTCAAAATTTTGTCAAGAAATGCAATAAAAAGGTATAGTTTGCACTTTCTATAGCGAACATATGAAAAAGAGGTAGGCGTTGTAAAGACAAATGGGCTAGTACTCAGTTTTTTGAAAAATATGGTAGTTCGCACTTTCTGAAGTTGCGAACTGTTCAAAAAATGAAAATTCAAAATTTTGTCAAGAAATGCTATAAAAAGGTATAGTTTGCAATTTCTATAGCAAACATATAAAAAAGAGGTAGGCGTTGTAAAGAAAAATGGGCTAGTACTCAGTTTTTTGAAAAATCTGGTAGTTCGCACTTTCTGAAGTTGCGAACTGTTCAAAAAATGAAAATTCAAAATTTTGTCAAGAAATGCTACAAAAAGGTATAGTTTGCACTATCTATGGCGAACATATAAAAAAGAGGTAGGCGTTGTAAAGAAAAATGGGCTAGTACTCAGTTTTTTGAAAAATCTGGTAGTTCGCACTTTCTGAAGTTGCGAACTGTTCAAAAAATGAAAATTCAAAATTTTGTCAAGAAATGCTATAAAAAAGTATAGTTTGCACTTTCTATAGCAAACATATAAAAAAGAGGTAGGCGTTGTAAAGAAAAATGGGCTAGTACTCAGTTTTTTGAAAAATCTGGTAGTTCGCACTTTCTGAAGTTGCGAACTGTTCAAAAAATGAAAATTCAAAATTTTGTCAAGAAATGCTATAAAAAAGTATAGTTTGCACTTTCTATAGCAAACATATAAAAAAGAGGTAGGCGTTGTAAAGAAAAATGGGCTAGTACTCAGTTTTTTGAAAAATCTGGTAGTTCGCACTTTCTGAAGTTGCGAATTGTTCAAAAAATGAAAATTCAAAATTTTGTCAAGAAATGCTATAAAAAGGTATAGTTTGCAATTTCTATAGCAAACATATAAAAAAGAGGTAGGCGTTGTAAAGAAAAATGGGCTAGTACTCAGTTTTTTGAAAAATCTGGTAGTTCGCACTTTCTGAAGTTGCGAACTGTTAAAAAAATGAAAATTCAAAATTTTGTCAAGAAATGCTACAAAAAGGTATAGTTTGCACTATCTATGGCGAACATATAAAAAAGAGGTAGGCGTTGTAAAGAAAAATGGGCTAGTACTCAGTTTTTTGAAAAATCTGGTAGTTCGCACTTTCTGAAGTTGCGAACTGTTCAAAAAATGAAAATTCAAAATTTTGTCAAGAAATGCTATAAAAAAGTATAGTTTGCACTTTCTATAGCAAACATATAAAAAAGAGGTAGGCGTTGTAAAGAAAAATGGGCTAGTACTCAGTTTTTTGAAAAATCTGGTAGTTCGCACTTTCTGAAGTTGCGAACTGTTCAAAAAATGAAAATTCAAAATTTTGTCAAGAAATGCTATAAAAAAGTATAGTTTGCACTTTCTATAGCAAACATATAAAAAAGAGGTAGGCGTTGTAAAGAAAAATGGGCTAGTACTCAGTTTTTTGAAAAATCTGGTAGTTCGCACTTTCTGAAGTTGCGAATTGTTCAAAAAATGAAAATTCAAAATTTTGTCAAGAAATGCTATAAAAAGGTATAGTTTGCACTTTCTATGGCGAACATATGAAAAAGAGGTAGGCGTTGTAGAGAAAAATGGGCTAGTACTCAGTTTTTTGAAAAATCTGGTAGTTCGCACTTTCTGAAGTTGCGAACTGTTCAAAAAATGAAAATTCAAAATTTTGTGAAGAAATGCTATAAAAAGGAATAGTTTGCACTTTCTATGGCGAACATATGAAAAAGAGGTAGGCGTTGTAGAGAAAAATTGGCTAGTATTCAGTTTTTTGAAAAATCTGGTAGTTCGCACTTTCTAAAGTTGCGAACTGTTCAAAAAATGAAAATTCAAAATTTTGTCAAGAAATGCTATTAAAAGGTATAGTTTGCACTTTCTATAGCGAACATATAAAAAAGAGGTAGGCGTTGTAAAGAAAAATGGGCTAGTACTCAGTTTTTTGAAAAATCTGGTAGTTCGCACTTTCTGAAGTTGCGAACTGTTCAAAAAATGAAAATTCAAAATTTTGTCAAGAAATGCTATAAAAAGGTATAGTTTGCACTTTCTATAGCGAACATATAAAAAAGAGGTAGGCGTTGTAGAGAAAAATTGGCTAGTATTCAGTTTTTTGAAAAATCTGGTAGTTCGCACTTTCTAAAGTTGCGAACTGTTCAAAAAATGAAAATTCAAAATTTTGTCAAGAAATGCTATTAAAAGGTATAGTTTGCACTTTCTATAGCGAACATATAAAAAAGAGGTAGGCGTTGTAAAGAAAAATGGGCTAGTACTCAGTTTTTTGAAAAATCTGGTAGTTCGCACTTTCTGAAGTTGCGAACTGTTCAAAAAATGAAAATTCAAAATTTTGTCAAGAAATGCTATAAAAAGGTATAGTTTGCAATTTCTATAGCAAACATATAAAAAAGAGGTAGGCGTTGTAAAGAAAAATGGGCTAGTACTCAGTTTTTTGAAAAATCTGGTAGTTCGCACTTTCTGAAGTTGCGAACTGTTCAAAAAATGAAAATTCAAAATTTTGTCAAGAAATGCTATAAAAAGGTATAGTTTGCACTTTCTATGGCGAACATATGAAAAAGAGGTAGGCGTTGTAGAGAAAAATGGGCTAGTACTCAGTTTTTTGAAAAATCTGGTAGTTCGCACTTTCTGAAGTTGCGAACTGTTCAAAAAATGAAAATTCAAAATTTTGTGAAGAAATGCTATAAAAAGGAATAGTTTGCATTTTCTATGGCGAACATATGAAAAAGAGGTAGGCGTTGTAGAGAAAAATTGGCTAGTATTCAGTTTTTTGAAAAATCTGGTAGTTCGCACTTTCTAAAGTTGCGAACTGTTCAAAAAATGAAAATTCAAAATTTTGTCAAGAAATGCTATTAAAAGGTATAGTTTGCACTTTCTATAGCGAACATATAAAAAAGAGGTAGGCGTTGTAAAGAAAAATGGGCTAGTACTCAGTTTTTTGAAAAATCTGGTAGTTCGCACTTTCTGAAGTTGCGAACTGTTCAAAAAATGAAAATTCAAAATTTTGTCAAGAAATGCTATAAAAAGGTATAGTTTGCACTTTCTATAGCGAACATATAAAAAAGAGGTAGGCGTTGTAAAGAAAAATGGGCTAGTACTCAGTTTTTTGAAAAATCTGGTAGTTCGCACTTTCTGAAGTTGCGAACTGTTCAAAAAATGAAAATTCAAAATTTTGTCAAGAAATGCTATAAAAAGGTATAGTTTGCAATTTCTATAGCAAACATATAAAAAAGAGGTAGGCGTTGTAAAGAAAAATGGGCTAGTACTCAGTTTTTTGAAAAATCTGGTAGTTCGCACTTTCTGAAGTTGCGAACTGTTCAAAAAATGAAAATTCAAAATTTTGTCAAGAAATGCTATAAAAAGGTATAGTTTGCACTTTCTATAGCGAACATATAAAAAAGAGGTAGGCGTTGTAAAGAAAAATGGGCTAGTACTCAGTTTTTTGAAAAATCTGGTAGTTCGCACTTTCTGAAGTTGCGAACTGTTCAAAAAATGAAAATTCAAAATTTTGTCAAGAAATGCTATAAAAAGGTATAGTTTGCACTTTCTATAGCGAACATATAAAAAAGAGGTAGGCGTTGTAAAGAAAAATGGGCTAGTACTCAGTTTTTTGAAAAATCTGGTAGTTCGCACTTTCTGAAGTTGCGAACTGTTCAAAAAATGAAAATTCAAAATTTTGTCAAGAAATGCTATAAAAAGGTATAGTTTGCACTTTCTATAGCGAACATATAAAAAAGAGGTAGGCGTTGTAAAGAAAAATGGGCTAGTACTCAGTTTTTTGAAAAATCTGGTAGTTCGCACTTTCTGAAGTTGCGAACTGTTCAAAAAATGAAAATTCAAAATTTTGTCAAGAAATGCTATAAAAAGGTATAGTTTGCACTTTCTATAGCGAACATATAAAAAAGAGGTAGGCGTTGTAAAGAAAAATGGGCTAGTACTCAGTTTTTTGAAAAATCTGGTAGTTCGCACTTTCTGAAGTTGCGAACTGTTCAAAAAATGAAAATTCAAAATTTTGTCAAGAAATGCTATAAAAAGGTATAGTTTGCACTTTCTATAGCGAACATATAAAAAAGAGGTAGGCGTTGTAAAGAAAAATGGGCTAGTACTCAGTTTTTTGAAAAATCTGGTAGTTCGCACTTTCTGAAGTTGCGAACTGTTCAAAAAATGAAAATTCAAAATTTTGTCAAGAAATGCTACAAAAAGGTATAGTTTGCACTTTCTATAGCGAACATATAAAAAAGAGGTAGGCGTTGTAAAGAAAAATGGGCTAGTACTCAGTTTTTTGAAAAATCTGGTAGTTCGCACTTTCTGAAGTTGCGAACTGTTCAAAAAATGAAAATTCAAAATTTTGTCAAGAAATGCTATAAAAAGGTATAGTTTGCACTTTCTATAGCGAACATATAAAAAAGAGGTAGGCGTTGTAAAGAAAAATGGGCTAGTACTCAGTTTTTTGAAAAATCTGGTAGTTCGCACTTTCTGAAGTTGCGAACTGTTCAAAAAATGAAAATTCAAAATTTTGTGAAGAAATGCTATAAAAAGGAATAGTTTGCATTTTCTATGGCGAACATATGAAAAAGAGGTAGGCGTTGTAGAGAAAAATTGGCTAGTATTCAGTTTTTTGAAAAATCTGGTAGTTCGCACTTTCTAAAGTTGCGAACTGTTCAAAAAATGAAAATTCAAAATTTTGTCAAGAAATGCTATTAAAAGGTATAGTTTGCACTTTCTATAGCGAACATATAAAAAAGAGGTAGGCGTTGTAAAGAAAAATGGGCTAGTACTCAGTTTTTTGAAAAATCTGGTAGTTCGCACTTTCTGAAGTTGCGAACTGTTCAAAAAATGAAAATTCAAAATTTTGTCAAGAAATGCTACAAAAAGGTATAGTTTGCACTTTCTATAGCGAACATATAAAAAAGAGGTAGGCGTTGTAAAGAAAAATGGGCTAGTACTCAGTTTTTTGAAAAATCTGGTAGTTCGCACTTTCTGAAGTTGCGAACTGTTCAAAAAATGAAAATTCAAAATTTTGTCAAGAAATGCTATAAAAAGGTATAGTTTGCAATTTCTATAGCAAACATATAAAAAAGAGGTAGGCGTTGTAAAGAAAAATGGGCTAGTACTCAGTTTTTTGAAAAATCTGGTAGTTCGCACTTTCTGAAGTTGCGAACTGTTCAAAAAATGAAAATTCAAAATTTTGTCAAGAAATGCTATAAAAAGGTATAGTTTGCACTTTCTATAGCGAACATATAAAAAAGAGGTAGGCGTTGTAAAGAAAAATGGGCTAGTACTCAGTTTTTTGAAAAATCTGGTAGTTCGCACTTTCTGAAGTTGCGAACTGTTCAAAAAATGAAAATTCAAAATTTTGTCAAGAAATGCTATAAAAAGGTATAGTTTGCACTTTCTATAGCGAACATATAAAAAAGAGGTAGGCGTTGTAAAGAAAAATGGGCTAGTACTCAGTTTTTTGAAAAATCTGGTAGTTCGCACTTTCTGAAGTTGCGAACTGTTCAAAAAATGAAAATTCAAAATTTTGTCAAGAAATGCTATAAAAAGGTATAGTTTGCACTTTCTATAGCGAACATATAAAAAAGAGGTAGGCGTTGTAAAGAAAAATGGGCTAGTACTCAGTTTTTTGAAAAATCTGGTAGTTCGCACTTTCTGAAGTTGCGAACTGTTCAAAAAATGAAAATTCAAAATTTTGTCAAGAAATGCTATAAAAAGGTATAGTTTGCACTTTCTATAGCGAACATATAAAAAAGAGGTAGGCGTTGTAAAGAAAAATGGGCTAGTACTCAGTTTTTTGAAAAATCTGGTAGTTCGCACTTTCTGAAGTTGCGAACTGTTCAAAAAATGAAAATTCAAAATTTTGTCAAGAAATGCTATAAAAAGGTATAGTTTGCACTTTCTATAGCGAACATATGAAAAAGAGGTAGGCGTTGTAAAGACAAATGGGCTAGTACTCAGTTTTTTGAAAAATATGGTAGTTCGCACTTTCTGAAGTTGCGAACTGTTCAAAAAATGAAAATTCAAAATTTTGTCAAGAAATGCTATAAAAAGGTATAGTTTGCAATTTCTATAGCAAACATATAAAAAAGAGGTAGGCGTTGTAAAGAAAAATGGGCTAGTACTCAGTTTTTTGAAAAATCTGGTAGTTCGCACTTTCTGAAGTTGCGAACTGTTCAAAAAATGAAAATTCAAAATTTTGTCAAGAAATGCTACAAAAAGGTATAGTTTGCACTATCTATGGCGAACATATAAAAAAGAGGTAGGCGTTGTAAAGAAAAATGGGCTAGTACTCAGTTTTTTGAAAAATCTGGTAGTTCGCACTTTCTGAAGTTGCGAACTGTTCAAAAAATGAAAATTCAAAATTTTGTCAAGAAATGCTATAAAAAAGTATAGTTTGCACTTTCTATAGCAAACATATAAAAAAGAGGTAGGCGTTGTAAAGAAAAATGGGCTAGTACTCAGTTTTTTGAAAAATCTGGTAGTTCGCACTTTCTGAAGTTGCGAACTGTTCAAAAAATGAAAATTCAAAATTTTGTCAAGAAATGCTATAAAAAAGTATAGTTTGCACTTTCTATAGCAAACATATAAAAAAGAGGTAGGCGTTGTAAAGAAAAATGGGCTAGTACTCAGTTTTTTGAAAAATCTGGTAGTTCGCACTTTCTGAAGTTGCGAATTGTTCAAAAAATGAAAATTCAAAATTTTGTCAAGAAATGCTATAAAAAGGTATAGTTTGCACTTTCTATGGCGAACATATGAAAAAGAGGTAGGCGTTGTAGAGAAAAATGGGCTAGTACTCAGTTTTTTGAAAAATCTGGTAGTTCGCACTTTCTGAAGTTGCGAACTGTTCAAAAAATGAAAATTCAAAATTTTGTGAAGAAATGCTATAAAAAGGAATAGTTTGCACTTTCTATGGCGAACATATGAAAAAGAGGTAGGCGTTGTAGAGAAAAATTGGCTAGTATTCAGTTTTTTGAAAAATCTGGTAGTTCGCACTTTCTAAAGTTGCGAACTGTTCAAAAAATGAAAATTCAAAATTTTGTCAAGAAATGCTATTAAAAGGTATAGTTTGCACTTTCTATAGCGAACATATAAAAAAGAGGTAGGCGTTGTAAAGAAAAATGGGCTAGTACTCAGTTTTTTGAAAAATCTGGTAGTTCGCACTTTCTGAAGTTGCGAACTGTTCAAAAAATGAAAATTCAAAATTTTGTCAAGAAATGCTATAAAAAGGTATAGTTTGCACTTTCTATAGCGAACATATAAAAAAGAGGTAGGCGTTGTAGAGAAAAATTGGCTAGTATTCAGTTTTTTGAAAAATCTGGTAGTTCGCACTTTCTAAAGTTGCGAACTGTTCAAAAAATGAAAATTCAAAATTTTGTCAAGAAATGCTATTAAAAGGTATAGTTTGCACTTTCTATAGCGAACATATAAAAAAGAGGTAGGCGTTGTAAAGAAAAATGGGCTAGTACTCAGTTTTTTGAAAAATCTGGTAGTTCGCACTTTCTGAAGTTGCGAACTGTTCAAAAAATGAAAATTCAAAATTTTGTCAAGAAATGCTATAAAAAGGTATAGTTTGCAATTTCTATAGCAAACATATAAAAAAGAGGTAGGCGTTGTAAAGAAAAATGGGCTAGTACTCAGTTTTTTGAAAAATCTGGTAGTTCGCACTTTCTGAAGTTGCGAACTGTTCAAAAAATGAAAATTCAAAATTTTGTCAAGAAATGCTACAAAAAGGTATAGTTTGCACTATCTATGGCGAACATATAAAAAAGAGGTAGGCGTTGTAAAGAAAAATGGGCTAGTACTCAGTTTTTTGAAAAATCTGGTAGTTCGCACTTTCTGAAGTTGCGAACTGTTCAAAAAATGAAAATTCAAAATTTTGTCAAGAAATGCTACAAAAAGGTATAGTTTGCACTATCTATGGCGAACATATAAAAAAGAGGTAGGCGTTGTAAAGAAAAATGGGCTAGTACTCAGTTTTTTGAAAAATCTGGTAGTTCGCACTTTCTGAAGTTGCGAACTGTTCAAAAAATGAAAATTCAAAATTTTGTCAAGAAATGCTATAAAAAAGTATAGTTTGCACTTTCTATAGCAAACATATAAAAAAGAGGTAGGCGTTGTAAAGAAAAATGGGCTAGTACTCAGTTTTTTGAAAAATCTGGTAGTTCGCACTTTCTGAAGTTGCGAATTGTTCAAAAAATGAAAATTCAAAATTTTGTCAAGAAATGCTATAAAAAGGTATAGTTTGCACTTTCTATGGCGAACATATGAAAAAGAGGTAGGCGTTGTAGAGAAAAATGGGCTAGTACTCAGTTTTTTGAAAAATCTGGTAGTTCGCACTTTCTGAAGTTGCGAACTGTTCAAAAAATGAAAATTCAAAATTTTGTGAAGAAATGCTATAAAAAGGAATAGTTTGCACTTTCTATGGCGAACATATGAAAAAGAGGTAGGCGTTGTAGAGAAAAATTGGCTAGTATTCAGTTTTTTGAAAAATCTGGTAGTTCGCACTTTCTAAAGTTGCGAACTGTTCAAAAAATGAAAATTCAAAATTTTGTCAAGAAATGCTATTAAAAGGTATAGTTTGCACTTTCTATAGCGAACATATAAAAAAGAGGTAGGCGTTGTAAAGAAAAATGGGCTAGTACTCAGTTTTTTGAAAAATCTGGTAGTTCGCACTTTCTGAAGTTGCGAACTGTTCAAAAAATGAAAATTCAAAATTTTGTCAAGAAATGCTATAAAAAGGTATAGTTTGCACTTTCTATAGCGAACATATAAAAAAGAGGTAGGCGTTGTAAAGAAAAATGGGCTAGTACTCAGTTTTTTGAAAAATCTGGTAGTTCGCACTTTCTGAAGTTGCGAACTGTTCAAAAAATGAAAATTCAAAATTTTGTCAAGAAATGCTATAAAAAGGTATAGTTTGCACTTTCTATAGCGAACATATGAAAAAGAGGTAGGCGTTGTAAAGACAAATGGGCTAGTACTCAGTTTTTTGAAAAATCTGGTAGTTCGCACTTTCTGAAGTTGCGAACTGTTCAAAAAATGAAAATTCAAAATTTTGTCAAGAAATGCTATAAAAAGGTATAGTTTGCAATTTCTATAGCAAACATATAAAAAAGAGGTAGGCGTTGTAAAGAAAAATGGGCTAGTACTCAGTTTTTTGAAAAATCTGGTAGTTCGCACTTTCTGAAGTTGCGAACTGTTCAAAAAATGAAAATTCAAAATTTTGTCAAGAAATGCTACAAAAAGGTATAGTTTGCACTATCTATGGCGAACATATAAAAAAGAGGTAGGCGTTGTAAAGAAAAATGGGCTAGTACTCAGTTTTTTGAAAAATCTGGTAGTTCGCACTTTCTGAAGTTGCGAACTGTTCAAAAAATGAAAATTCAAAATTTTGTCAAGAAATGCTATAAAAAAGTATAGTTTGCACTTTCTATAGCAAACATATAAAAAAGAGGTAGGCGTTGTAAAGAAAAATGGGCTAGTACTCAGTTTTTTGAAAAATCTGGTAGTTCGCACTTTCTGAAGTTGCGAATTGTTCAAAAAATGAAAATTCAAAATTTTGTCAAGAAATGCTATAAAAAGGTATAGTTTGCACTTTCTATGGCGAACATATGAAAAAGAGGTAGGCGTTGTAGAGAAAAATGGGCTAGTACTCAGTTTTTTGAAAAATCTGGTAGTTCGCACTTTCTGAAGTTGCGAACTGTTCAAAAAATGAAAATTCAAAATTTTGTGAAGAAATGCTATAAAAAGGAATAGTTTGCACTTTCTATGGCGAACATATGAAAAAGAGGTAGGCGTTGTAGAGAAAAATGGGCTAGTATTCAGTTTTTTGAAAAATCTGGTAGTTCGCACTTTCTAAAGTTGCGAACTGTTCAAAAAATGAAAATTCAAAATTTTGTCAAGAAATGCTATTAAAAGGTATAGTTTGCACTTTCTATAGCGAACATATAAAAAAGAGGTAGGCGTTGTAAAGAAAAATGGGCTAGTACTCAGTTTTTTGAAAAATCTGGTAGTTCGCACTTTCTGAAGTTGCGAACTGTTCAAAAAATGAAAATTCAAAATTTTGTCAAGAAATGCTATAAAAAGGTATAGTTTGCACTTTCTATAGCGAACATATAAAAAAGAGGTAGGCGTTGTAAAGAAAAATGGGCTAGTACTCAGTTTTTTGAAAAATCTGGTAGTTCGCACTTTCTGAAGTTGCGAACTGTTCAAAAAATGAAAATTCAAAATTTTGTCAAGAAATGCTATAAAAAGGTATAGTTTGCACTTTCTATAGCGAACATATAAAAAAGAGGTAGGCGTTGTAAAGAAAAATGGGCTAGTACTCAGTTTTTTGAAAAATCTGGTAGTTCGCACTTTCTGAAGTTGCGAACTGTTCAAAAAATGAAAATTCAAAATTTTGTCAAGAAATGCTATAAAAAGGTATAGTTTGCACTTTCTATAGCGAACATATAAAAAAGAGGTAGGCGTTGTAAAGAAAAATGGGCTAGTACTCAGTTTTTTGAAAAATCTGGTAGTTCGCACTTTCTGAAGTTGCGAACTGTTCAAAAAATGAAAATTCAAAATTTTGTCAAGAAATGCTATAAAAAGGTATAGTTTGCACTTTCTATAGCGAACATATAAAAAAGAGGTAGGCGTTGTAAAGAAAAATGGGCTAGTACTCAGTTTTTTGAAAAATCTGGTAGTTCGCACTTTCTGAAGTTGCGAACTGTTCAAAAAATGAAAATTCAAAATTTTGTCAAGAAATGCTATAAAAAGGTATAGTTTGCACTTTCTATAGCGAACATATGAAAAAGAGGTAGGCGTTGTAAAGACAAATGGGCTAGTACTCAGTTTTTTGAAAAATCTGGTAGTTCGCACTTTCTGAAGTTGCGAACTGTTCAAAAAATGAAAATTCAAAATTTTGTCAAGAAATGCTATAAAAAGGTATAGTTTGCAATTTCTATAGCAAACATATAAAAAAGAGGTAGGCGTTGTAAAGAAAAATGGGCTAGTACTCAGTTTTTTGAAAAATCTGGTAGTTCGCACTTTCTGAAGTTGCGAACTGTTCAAAAAATGAAAATTCAAAATTTTGTCAAGAAATGCTACAAAAAGGTATAGTTTGCACTATCTATGGCGAACATATAAAAAAGAGGTAGGCGTTGTAAAGAAAAATGGGCTAGTACTCAGTTTTTTGAAAAATCTGGTAGTTCGCACTTTCTGAAGTTGCGAACTGTTCAAAAAATGAAAATTCAAAATTTTGTCAAGAAATGCTATAAAAAAGTATAGTTTGCACTTTCTATAGCAAACATATAAAAAAGAGGTAGGCGTTGTAAAGAAAAATGGGCTAGTACTCAGTTTTTTGAAAAATCTGGTAGTTCGCACTTTCTGAAGTTGCGAATTGTTCAAAAAATGAAAATTCAAAATTTTGTCAAGAAATGCTATAAAAAGGTATAGTTTGCACTTTCTATGGCGAACATATGAAAAAGAGGTAGGCGTTGTAGAGAAAAATGGGCTAGTACTCAGTTTTTTGAAAAATCTGGTAGTTCGCACTTTCTGAAGTTGCGAACTGTTCAAAAAATGAAAATTCAAAATTTTGTGAAGAAATGCTATAAAAAGGAATAGTTTGCACTTTCTATGGCGAACATATGAAAAAGAGGTAGGCGTTGTAGAGAAAAATGGGCTAGTATTCAGTTTTTTGAAAAATCTGGTAGTTCGCACTTTCTAAAGTTGCGAACTGTTCAAAAAATGAAAATTCAAAATTTTGTCAAGAAATGCTATTAAAAGGTATAGTTTGCACTTTCTATAGCGAACATATAAAAAAGAGGTAGGCGTTGTAAAGAAAAATGGGCTAGTACTCAGTTTTTTGAAAAATCTGGTAGTTCGCACTTTCTGAAGTTGCGAACTGTTCAAAAAATGAAAATTCAAAATTTTGTCAAGAAATGCTATAAAAAGGTATAGTTTGCACTTTCTATAGCGAACATATAAAAAAGAGGTAGGCGTTGTAAAGAAAAATGGGCTAGTACTCAGTTTTTTGAAAAATCTGGTAGTTCGCACTTTCTGAAGTTGCGAACTGTTCAAAAAATGAAAATTCAAAATTTTGTCAAGAAATGCTATAAAAAGGTATAGTTTGCACTTTCTATAGCGAACATATAAAAAAGAGGTAGGCGTTGTAAAGAAAAATGGGCTAGTACTCAGTTTTTTGAAAAATCTGGTAGTTCGCACTTTCTGAAGTTGCGAACTGTTCAAAAAATGAAAATTCAAAATTTTGTCAAGAAATGCTATAAAAAGGTATAGTTTGCACTTTCTATAGCGAACATATAAAAAAGAGGTAGGCGTTGTAAAGAAAAATGGGCTAGTACTCAGTTTTTTGAAAAATCTGGTAGTTCGCACTTTCTGAAGTTGCGAACTGTTCAAAAAATGAAAATTCAAAATTTTGTCAAGAAATGCTATAAAAAGGTATAGTTTGCACTTTCTATAGCGAACATATAAAAAAGAGGTAGGCGTTGTAAAGAAAAATGGGCTAGTACTCAGTTTTTTGAAAAATCTGGTAGTTCGCACTTTCTGAAGTTGCGAACTGTTCAAAAAATGAAAATTCAAAATTTTGTCAAGAAATGCTATAAAAAGGTATAGTTTGCACTTTCTATAGCGAACATATAAAAAAGAGGTAGGCGTTGTAAAGAAAAATGGGCTAGTACTCAGTTTTTTGAAAAATCTGGTAGTTCGCACTTTCTGAAGTTGCGAACTGTTCAAAAAATGAAAATTCAAAATTTTGTCAAGAAATGCTATAAAAAGGTATAGTTTGCACTTTCTATAGCGAACATATGAAAAAGAGGTAGGCGTTGTAAAGACAAATGGGCTAGTACTCAGTTTTTTGAAAAATATGGTAGTTCGCACTTTCTGAAGTTGCGAACTGTTCAAAAAATGAAAATTCAAAATTTTGTCAAGAAATGCTATAAAAAGGTATAGTTTGCAATTTCTATAGCAAACATATAAAAAAGAGGTAGGCGTTGTAAAGAAAAATGGGCTAGTACTCAGTTTTTTGAAAAATCTGGTAGTTCGCACTTTCTGAAGTTGCGAACTGTTCAAAAAATGAAAATTCAAAATTTTGTCAAGAAATGCTACAAAAAGGTATAGTTTGCACTATCTATGGCGAACATATAAAAAAGAGGTAGGCGTTGTAAAGAAAAATGGGCTAGTACTCAGTTTTTTGAAAAATCTGGTAGTTCGCACTTTCTGAAGTTGCGAACTGTTCAAAAAATGAAAATTCAAAATTTTGTCAAGAAATGCTATAAAAAAGTATAGTTTGCACTTTCTATAGCAAACATATAAAAAAGAGGTAGGCGTTGTAAAGAAAAATGGGCTAGTACTCAGTTTTTTGAAAAATCTGGTAGTTCGCACTTTCTGAAGTTGCGAACTGTTCAAAAAATGAAAATTCAAAATTTTGTCAAGAAATGCTATAAAAAAGTATAGTTTGCACTTTCTATAGCAAACATATAAAAAAGAGGTAGGCGTTGTAAAGAAAAATGGGCTAGTACTCAGTTTTTTGAAAAATCTGGTAGTTCGCACTTTCTGAAGTTGCGAATTGTTCAAAAAATGAAAATTCAAAATTTTGTCAAGAAATGCTATAAAAAGGTATAGTTTGCACTTTCTATGGCGAACATATGAAAAAGAGGTAGGCGTTGTAGAGAAAAATGGGCTAGTACTCAGTTTTTTGAAAAATCTGGTAGTTCGCACTTTCTGAAGTTGCGAACTGTTCAAAAAATGAAAATTCAAAATTTTGTGAAGAAATGCTATAAAAAGGAATAGTTTGCACTTTCTATGGCGAACATATGAAAAAGAGGTAGGCGTTGTAGAGAAAAATTGGCTAGTATTCAGTTTTTTGAAAAATCTGGTAGTTCGCACTTTCTAAAGTTGCGAACTGTTCAAAAAATGAAAATTCAAAATTTTGTCAAGAAATGCTATTAAAAGGTATAGTTTGCACTTTCTATAGCGAACATATAAAAAAGAGGTAGGCGTTGTAAAGAAAAATGGGCTAGTACTCAGTTTTTTGAAAAATCTGGTAGTTCGCACTTTCTGAAGTTGCGAACTGTTCAAAAAATGAAAATTCAAAATTTTGTCAAGAAATGCTATAAAAAGGTATAGTTTGCACTTTCTATAGCGAACATATAAAAAAGAGGTAGGCGTTGTAGAGAAAAATTGGCTAGTATTCAGTTTTTTGAAAAATCTGGTAGTTCGCACTTTCTAAATTTGCGAACTGTTCAAAAAATGAAAATTCAAAATTTTGTCAAGAAATGCTATTAAAAGGTATAGTTTGCACTTTCTATAGCGAACATATAAAAAAGAGGTAGGCGTTGTAAAGAAAAATGGGCTAGTACTCAGTTTTTTGAAAAATCTGGTAGTTCGCACTTTCTGAAGTTGCGAACTGTTCAAAAAATGAAAATTCAAAATTTTGTCAAGAAATGCTATAAAAAGGTATAGTTTGCAATTTCTATAGCAAACATATAAAAAAGAGGTAGGCGTTGTAAAGAAAAATGGGCTAGTACTCAGTTTTTTGAAAAATCTGGTAGTTCGCACTTTCTGAAGTTGCGAACTGTTCAAAAAATGAAAATTCAAAATTTTGTCAAGAAATGCTACAAAAAGGTATAGTTTGCACTATCTATGGCGAACATATAAAAAAGAGGTAGGCGTTGTAAAGAAAAATGGGCTAGTACTCAGTTTTTTGAAAAATCTGGTAGTTCGCACTTTCTGAAGTTGCGAACTGTTCAAAAAATGAAAATTCAAAATTTTGTCAAGAAATGCTATAAAAAAGTATAGTTTGCACTTTCTATAGCAAACATATAAAAAAGAGGTAGGCGTTGTAAAGAAAAATGGGCTAGTACTCAGTTTTTTGAAAAATCTGGTAGTTCGCACTTTCTGAAGTTGCGAATTGTTCAAAAAATGAAAATTCAAAATTTTGTCAAGAAATGCTATAAAAAGGTATAGTTTGCACTTTCTATGGCGAACATATGAAAAAGAGGTAGGCGTTGTAGAGAAAAATGGGCTAGTACTCAGTTTTTTGAAAAATCTGGTAGTTCGCACTTTCTGAAGTTGCGAACTGTTCAAAAAATGAAAATTCAAAATTTTGTGAAGAAATGCTATAAAAAGGAATAGTTTGCACTTTCTATGGCGAACATATGAAAAAGAGGTAGGCGTTGTAGAGAAAAATGGGCTAGTATTCAGTTTTTTGAAAAATCTGGTAGTTCGCACTTTCTAAAGTTGCGAACTGTTCAAAAAATGAAAATTCAAAATTTTGTCAAGAAATGCTATTAAAAGGTATAGTTTGCACTTTCTATAGCGAACATATAAAAAAGAGGTAGGCGTTGTAAAGAAAAATGGGCTAGTACTCAGTTTTTTGAAAAATCTGGTAGTTCGCACTTTCTGAAGTTGCGAACTGTTCAAAAAATGAAAATTCAAAATTTTGTCAAGAAATGCTATAAAAAGGTATAGTTTGCACTTTCTATAGCGAACATATAAAAAAGAGGTAGGCGTTGTAAAGAAAAATGGGCTAGTACTCAGTTTTTTGAAAAATCTGGTAGTTCGCACTTTCTGAAGTTGCGAACTGTTCAAAAAATGAAAATTCAAAATTTTGTCAAGAAATGCTATAAAAAGGTATAGTTTGCACTTTCTATAGCGAACATATAAAAAAGAGGTAGGCGTTGTAAAGAAAAATGGGCTAGTACTCAGTTTTTTGAAAAATCTGGTAGTTCGCACTTTCTGAAGTTGCGAACTGTTCAAAAAATGAAAATTCAAAATTTTGTCAAGAAATGCTATAAAAAGGTATAGTTTGCACTTTCTATAGCGAACATATAAAAAAGAGGTAGGCGTTGTAAAGAAAAATGGGCTAGTACTCAGTTTTTTGAAAAATCTGGTAGTTCGCACTTTCTGAAGTTGCGAACTGTTCAAAAAATGAAAATTCAAAATTTTGTCAAGAAATGCTATAAAAAGGTATAGTTTGCACTTTCTATAGCGAACATATAAAAAAGAGGTAGGCGTTGTAAAGAAAAATGGGCTAGTACTCAGTTTTTTGAAAAATCTGGTAGTTCGCACTTTCTGAAGTTGCGAACTGTTCAAAAAATGAAAATTCAAAATTTTGTCAAGAAATGCTATAAAAAGGTATAGTTTGCACTTTCTATAGCGAACATATAAAAAAGAGGTAGGCGTTGTAAAGAAAAATGGGCTAGTACTCAGTTTTTTGAAAAATCTGGTAGTTCGCACTTTCTGAAGTTGCGAACTGTTCAAAAAATGAAAATTCAAAATTTTGTCAAGAAATGCTATAAAAAGGTATAGTTTGCACTTTCTATAGCGAACATATGAAAAAGAGGTAGGCGTTGTAAAGACAAATGGGCTAGTACTCAGTTTTTTGAAAAATATGGTAGTTCGCACTTTCTGAAGTTGCGAACTGTTCAAAAAATGAAAATTCAAAATTTTGTCAAGAAATGCTATAAAAAGGTATAGTTTGCAATTTCTATAGCAAACATATAAAAAAGAGGTAGGCGTTGTAAAGAAAAATGGGCTAGTACTCAGTTTTTTGAAAAATCTGGTAGTTCGCACTTTCTGAAGTTGCGAACTGTTCAAAAAATGAAAATTCAAAATTTTGTCAAGAAATGCTACAAAAAGGTATAGTTTGCACTATCTATGGCGAACATATAAAAAAGAGGTAGGCGTTGTAAAGAAAAATGGGCTAGTACTCAGTTTTTTGAAAAATCTGGTAGTTCGCACTTTCTGAAGTTGCGAACTGTTCAAAAAATGAAAATTCAAAATTTTGTCAAGAAATGCTATAAAAAAGTATAGTTTGCACTTTCTATAGCAAACATATAAAAAAGAGGTAGGCGTTGTAAAGAAAAATGGGCTAGTACTCAGTTTTTTGAAAAATCTGGTAGTTCGCACTTTCTGAAGTTGCGAACTGTTCAAAAAATGAAAATTCAAAATTTTGTCAAGAAATGCTATAAAAAAGTATAGTTTGCACTTTCTATAGCAAACATATAAAAAAGAGGTAGGCGTTGTAAAGAAAAATGGGCTAGTACTCAGTTTTTTGAAAAATCTGGTAGTTCGCACTTTCTGAAGTTGCGAATTGTTCAAAAAATGAAAATTCAAAATTTTGTCAAGAAATGCTATAAAAAGGTATAGTTTGCACTTTCTATGGCGAACATATGAAAAAGAGGTAGGCGTTGTAGAGAAAAATGGGCTAGTACTCAGTTTTTTGAAAAATCTGGTAGTTCGCACTTTCTGAAGTTGCGAACTGTTCAAAAAATGAAAATTCAAAATTTTGTGAAGAAATGCTATAAAAAGGAATAGTTTGCACTTTCTATGGCGAACATATGAAAAAGAGGTAGGCGTTGTAGAGAAAAATTGGCTAGTATTCAGTTTTTTGAAAAATCTGGTAGTTCGCACTTTCTAAAGTTGCGAACTGTTCAAAAAATGAAAATTCAAAATTTTGTCAAGAAATGCTATTAAAAGGTATAGTTTGCACTTTCTATAGCGAACATATAAAAAAGAGGTAGGCGTTGTAAAGAAAAATGGGCTAGTACTCAGTTTTTTGAAAAATCTGGTAGTTCGCACTTTCTGAAGTTGCGAACTGTTCAAAAAATGAAAATTCAAAATTTTGTCAAGAAATGCTATAAAAAGGTATAGTTTGCACTTTCTATAGCGAACATATAAAAAAGAGGTAGGCGTTGTAGAGAAAAATTGGCTAGTATTCAGTTTTTTGAAAAATCTGGTAGTTCGCACTTTCTAAAGTTGCGAACTGTTCAAAAAATGAAAATTCAAAATTTTGTCAAGAAATGCTATTAAAAGGTATAGTTTGCACTTTCTATAGCGAACATATAAAAAAGAGGTAGGCGTTGTAAAGAAAAATGGGCTAGTACTCAGTTTTTTGAAAAATCTGGTAGTTCGCACTTTCTGAAGTTGCGAACTGTTCAAAAAATGAAAATTCAAAATTTTGTCAAGAAATGCTATAAAAAGGTATAGTTTGCAATTTCTATAGCAAACATATAAAAAAGAGGTAGGCGTTGTAAAGAAAAATGGGCTAGTACTCAGTTTTTTGAAAAATCTGGTAGTTCGCACTTTCTGAAGTTGCGAACTGTTCAAAAAATGAAAATTCAAAATTTTGTCAAGAAATGCTACAAAAAGGTATAGTTTGCACTATCTATGGCGAACATATAAAAAAGAGGTAGGCGTTGTAAAGAAAAATGGGCTAGTACTCAGTTTTTTGAAAAATCTGGTAGTTCGCACTTTCTGAAGTTGCGAACTGTTCAAAAAATGAAAATTCAAAATTTTGTCAAGAAATGCTACAAAAAGGTATAGTTTGCACTATCTATGGCGAACATATAAAAAAGAGGTAGGCGTTGTAAAGAAAAATGGGCTAGTACTCAGTTTTTTGAAAAATCTGGTAGTTCGCACTTTCTGAAGTTGCGAACTGTTCAAAAAATGAAAATTCAAAATTTTGTCAAGAAATGCTATAAAAAAGTATAGTTTGCACTTTCTATAGCAAACATATAAAAAAGAGGTAGGCGTTGTAAAGAAAAATGGGCTAGTACTCAGTTTTTTGAAAAATCTGGTAGTTCGCACTTTCTGAAGTTGCGAATTGTTCAAAAAATGAAAATTCAAAATTTTGTCAAGAAATGCTATAAAAAGGTATAGTTTGCACTTTCTATGGCGAACATATGAAAAAGAGGTAGGCGTTGTAGAGAAAAATGGGCTAGTACTCAGTTTTTTGAAAAATCTGGTAGTTCGCACTTTCTGAAGTTGCGAACTGTTCAAAAAATGAAAATTCAAAATTTTGTGAAGAAATGCTATAAAAAGGAATAGTTTGCACTTTCTATGGCGAACATATGAAAAAGAGGTAGGCGTTGTAGAGAAAAATTGGCTAGTATTCAGTTTTTTGAAAAATCTGGTAGTTCGCACTTTCTAAAGTTGAGAACTGTTCAAAAAATGAAAATTCAAAATTTTGTCAAGAAATGCTATTAAAAGGTATAGTTTGCACTTTCTATAGCGAACATATAAAAAAGAGGTAGGCGTTGTAAAGAAAAATGGGCTAGTACTCAGTTTTTTGAAAAATCTGGTAGTTCGCACTTTCTGAAGTTGCGAACTGTTCAAAAAATGAAAATTCAAAATTTTGTCAAGAAATGCTATAAAAAGGTATAGTTTGCACTTTCTATAGCGAACATATAAAAAAGAGGTAGGCGTTGTAAAGAAAAATGGGCTAGTACTCAGTTTTTTGAAAAATCTGGTAGTTCGCACTTTCTGAAGTTGCGAACTGTTCAAAAAATGAAAATTCAAAATTTTGTCAAGAAATGCTATAAAAAGGTATAGTTTGCACTTTCTATAGCGAACATATGAAAAAGAGGTAGGCGTTGTAAAGACAAATGGGCTAGTACTCAGTTTTTTGAAAAATCTGGTAGTTCGCACTTTCTGAAGTTGCGAACTGTTCAAAAAATGAAAATTCAAAATTTTGTCAAGAAATGCTATAAAAAGGTATAGTTTGCAATTTCTATAGCAAACATATAAAAAAGATGTAGGCGTTGTAAAGAAAAATGGGCTAGTACTCAGTTTTTTGAAAAATCTGGTAGTTCGCACTTTCTGAAGTTGCGAACTGTTCAAAAAATGAAAATTCAAAATTTTGTCAAGAAATGCTACAAAAAGGTATAGTTTGCACTATCTATGGCGAACATATAAAAAAGAGGTAGGCGTTTTAAAGAAAAATGGGCTAGTACTCAGTTTTTTGAAAAATCTGGTAGTTCGCACTTTCTGAAGTTGCGAACTGTTCAAAAAATGAAAATTCAAAATTTTGTCAAGAAATGCTATAAAAAAGTATAGTTTGCACTTTCTATAGCAAACATATAAAAAAGAGGTAGGCGTTGTAAAGAAAAATGGGCTAGTACTCAGTTTTTTGAAAAATCTGGTAGTTCGCACTTTCTGAAGTTGCGAATTGTTCAAAAAATGAAAATTCAAAATTTTGTCAAGAAATGCTATAAAAAGGTATAGTTTGCACTTTCTATGGCGAACATATGAAAAAGAGGTAGGCGTTGTAGAGAAAAATGGGCTAGTACTCAGTTTTTTGAAAAATCTGGTAGTTCGCACTTTCTGAAGTTGCGAACTGTTCAAAAAATGAAAATTCAAAATTTTGTGAAGAAATGCTATAAAAAGGAATAGTTTGCACTTTCTATGGCGAACATATGAAAAAGAGGTAGGCGTTGTAGAGAAAAATGGGCTAGTATTCAGTTTTTTGAAAAATCTGGTAGTTCGCACTTTCTAAAGTTGCGAACTGTTCAAAAAATGAAAATTCAAAATTTTGTCAAGAAATGCTATTAAAAGGTATAGTTTGCACTTTCTATAGCGAACATATAAAAAAGAGGTAGGCGTTGTAAAGAAAAATGGGCTAGTACTCAGTTTTTTGAAAAATCTGGTAGTTCGCACTTTCTGAAGTTGCGAACTGTTCAAAAAATGAAAATTCAAAATTTTGTCAAGAAATGCTATAAAAAGGTATAGTTTGCACTTTCTATAGCGAACATATAAAAAAGAGGTAGGCGTTGTAAAGAAAAATGGGCTAGTACTCAGTTTTTTGAAAAATCTGGTAGTTCGCACTTTCTGAAGTTGCGAACTGTTCAAAAAATGAAAATTCAAAATTTTGTCAAGAAATGCTATAAAAAGGTATAGTTTGCACTATCTATGGCGAAGATATGAAAAAGAGGTAGGCGTTGTAAAGAAAAATGGGCTAGTACTCAGTTTTTTGAAAAATCTGGTAGTTCGCACTTTCTGAAGTTGCGAACTGTTCAAAAAATGAAAATTCAAAATTTTGCCAAAAAATGCTATTAAAAAGGTATAGTTTGCACTTTCTATAGCGAACATATGAAAAAGAGGTAGGCGTTGTAGAGAAAAATGGGCTAGTATTATGTTTTTTGAAAAATCTGGTAGTTCGCACTTTCTGAAAATGCGAACTGTTCAAAAAATGAAAATTCAAAATTTTGTCAAGAAATGTTATTAAAAGGTATAGTTTGCACTTTCTATGGCGAACATATGAAAAAGAGGTAGGCGTTGTAGAGAAAAATGGGCTAGTATTCAGTTTTTTGAAAAATCTGGTAGTTCGCACTTTCTGAACTTGCGAACTGTTCAAAAAATGAAAATTCAAAATTTTGTCAAGAAATGCTATAAAAAGGTATAGTTTGCACTTTCTATAGCGAACATATAAAAAAGAGGTAGGCGTTGTAAAGAAAAATGGGCTAGTACTCAGTTTTTTGAAAAATCTGGTAGTTCGCACTTTCTGAAGTTGCGAACTGTTCAAAAAATGAAAATTCAAAATTTTGTCAAGAAATGCTATAAAAAGGTATAGTTTGCACTTTCTATAGCGAACATATAAAAAAGAGGTAGGCGTTGTAAAGAAAAATGGGCTAGTACTCAGTTTTTTGAAAAATCTGGTAGTTCGCACTTTCTGAAGTTGCGAACTGTTCAAAAAATGAAAATTCAAAATTTTGTCAAGAAATGCTATAAAAAGGTATAGTTTGCACTATCTATGGCGAAGATATGAAAAAGAGGTAGGCGTTGTAAAGAAAAATGGGCTAGTACTCAGTTTTTTGAAAAATCTGGTAGTTCGCACTTTCTGAAGTTGCGAACTGTTCAAAAAATGAAAATTCAAAATTTTGTGAAGAAATGCTATAAAAAGGAATAGTTTGCACTTTCTATGGCGAACATATGAAAAAGAGGTAGGCGTTGTAGAGAAAAATGGGCTAGTATTCAGTTTTTTGAAAAATCTGGTAGTTCGCACTTTCTAAAGTTGCGAACTGTTCAAAAAATGAAAATTCAAAATTTTGTCAAGAAATGCTATTAAAAGGTATAGTTTGCACTTTCTATAGCGAACATATAAAAAAGAGGTAGGCGTTGTAAAGAAAAATGGGCTAGTACTCAGTTTTTTGAAAAATCTGGTAGTTCGCACTTTCTGAAGTTGCGAACTGTTCAAAAAATGAAAATTCAAAATTTTGTCAAGAAATGCTATAAAAAGGTATAGTTTGCACTTTCTATAGCGAACATATAAAAAAGAGGTAGGCGTTGTAAAGAAAAATGGGCTAGTACTCAGTTTTTTGAAAAATCTGGTAGTTCGCACTTTCTGAAGTTGCGAACTGTTCAAAAAATGAAAATTCAAAATTTTGTCAAGAAATGCTATAAAAAGGTATAGTTTGCACTTTCTATAGCGAACATATAAAAAAGAGGTAGGCGTTGTAAAGAAAAATGGGCTAGTACTCAGTTTTTTGAAAAATCTGGTAGTTCGCACTTTCTGAAGTTGCGAACTGTTCAAAAAATGAAAATTCAAAATTTTGTCAAGAAATGCTATAAAAAGGTATAGTTTGCACTTTCTATAGCGAACATATAAAAAAGAGGTAGGCGTTGTAAAGAAAAATGGGCTAGTACTCAGTTTTTTGAAAAATCTGGTAGTTCGCACTTTCTGAAGTTGCGAACTGTTCAAAAAATGAAAATTCAAAATTTTGTCAAGAAATGCTATAAAAAGGTATAGTTTGCACTTTCTATAGCGAACATATAAAAAAGAGGTAGGCGTTGTAAAGAAAAATGGGCTAGTACTCAGTTTTTTGAAAAATCTGGTAGTTCGCACTTTCTGAAGTTGCGAACTGTTCAAAAAATGAAAATTCAAAATTTTGTCAAGAAATGCTATAAAAAGGTATAGTTTGCACTTTCTATAGCGAACATATAAAAAAGAGGTAGGCGTTGTAAAGAAAAATGGGCTAGTACTCAGTTTTTTGAAAAATCTGGTAGTTCGCACTTTCTGAAGTTGCGAACTGTTCAAAAAATGAAAATTCAAAATTTTGTCAAGAAATGCTATAAAAAGGTATAGTTTGCACTTTCTATAGCGAACATATGAAAAAGAGGTAGGCGTTGTAAAGACAAATGGGCTAGTACTCAGTTTTTTGAAAAATATGGTAGTTCGCACTTTCTGAAGTTGCGAACTGTTCAAAAAATGAAAATTCAAAATTTTGTCAAGAAATGCTATAAAAAGGTATAGTTTGCAATTTCTATAGCAAACATATAAAAAAGAGGTAGGCGTTGTAAAGAAAAATGGGCTAGTACTCAGTTTTTTGAAAAATCTGGTAGTTCGCACTTTCTGAAGTTGCGAACTGTTCAAAAAATGAAAATTCAAAATTTTGTCAAGAAATGCTACAAAAAGGTATAGTTTGCACTATCTATGGCGAACATATAAAAAAGAGGTAGGCGTTGTAAAGAAAAATGGGCTAGTACTCAGTTTTTTGAAAAATCTGGTAGTTCGCACTTTCTGAAGTTGCGAACTGTTCAAAAAATGAAAATTCAAAATTTTGTCAAGAAATGCTATAAAAAAGTATAGTTTGCACTTTCTATAGCAAACATATAAAAAAGAGGTAGGCGTTGTAAAGAAAAATGGGCTAGTACTCAGTTTTTTGAAAAATCTGGTAGTTCGCACTTTCTGAAGTTGCGAACTGTTCAAAAAATGAAAATTCAAAATTTTGTCAAGAAATGCTATAAAAAAGTATAGTTTGCACTTTCTATAGCAAACATATAAAAAAGAGGTAGGCGTTGTAAAGAAAAATGGGCTAGTACTCAGTTTTTTGAAAAATCTGGTAGTTCGCACTTTCTGAAGTTGCGAATTGTTCAAAAAATGAAAATTCAAAATTTTGTCAAGAAATGCTATAAAAAGGTATAGTTTGCACTTTCTATGGCGAACATATGAAAAAGAGGTAGGCGTTGTAGAGAAAAATGGGCTAGTACTCAGTTTTTTGAAAAATCTGGTAGTTCGCACTTTCTGAAGTTGCGAACTGTTCAAAAAATGAAAATTCAAAATTTTGTGAAGAAATGCTATAAAAAGGAATAGTTTGCACTTTCTATGGCGAACATATGAAAAAGAGGTAGGCGTTGTAGAGAAAAATTGGCTAGTATTCAGTTTTTTGAAAAATCTGGTAGTTCGCACTTTCTAAAGTTGCGAACTGTTCAAAAAATGAAAATTCAAAATTTTGTCAAGAAATGCTATTAAAAGGTATAGTTTGCACTTTCTATAGCGAACATATAAAAAAGAGGTAGGCGTTGTAAAGAAAAATGGGCTAGTACTCAGTTTTTTGAAAAATCTGGTAGTTCGCACTTTCTGAAGTTGCGAACTGTTCAAAAAATGAAAATTCAAAATTTTGTCAAGAAATGCTATAAAAAGGTATAGTTTGCACTTTCTATAGCGAACATATAAAAAAGAGGTAGGCGTTGTAGAGAAAAATTGGCTAGTATTCAGTTTTTTGAAAAATCTGGTAGTTCGCACTTTCTAAAGTTGCGAACTGTTCAAAAAATGAAAATTCAAAATTTTGTCAAGAAATGCTATTAAAAGGTATAGTTTGCACTTTCTATAGCGAACATATAAAAAAGAGGTAGGCGTTGTAAAGAAAAATGGGCTAGTACTCAGTTTTTTGAAAAATCTGGTAGTTCGCACTTTCTGAAGTTGCGAACTGTTCAAAAAATGAAAATTCAAAATTTTGTCAAGAAATGCTATAAAAAGGTATAGTTTGCAATTTCTATAGCAAACATATAAAAAAGAGGTAGGCGTTGTAAAGAAAAATGGGCTAGTACTCAGTTTTTTGAAAAATCTGGTAGTTCGCACTTTCTGAAGTTGCGAACTGTTCAAAAAATGAAAATTCAAAATTTTGTCAAGAAATGCTACAAAAAGGTATAGTTTGCACTATCTATGGCGAACATATAAAAAAGAGGTAGGCGTTGTAAAGAAAAATGGGCTAGTACTCAGTTTTTTGAAAAATCTGGTAGTTCGCACTTTCTGAAGTTGCGAACTGTTCAAAAAATGAAAATTCAAAATTTTGTCAAGAAATGCTACAAAAAGGTATAGTTTGCACTATCTATGGCGAACATATAAAAAAGAGGTAGGCGTTGTAAAGAAAAATGGGCTAGTACTCAGTTTTTTGAAAAATCTGGTAGTTCGCACTTTCTGAAGTTGCGAACTGTTCAAAAAATGAAAATTCAAAATTTTGTCAAGAAATGCTATAAAAAAGTATAGTTTGCACTTTCTATAGCAAACATATAAAAAAGAGGTAGGCGTTGTAAAGAAAAATGGGCTAGTACTCAGTTTTTTGAAAAATCTGGTAGTTCGCACTTTCTGAAGTTGCGAATTGTTCAAAAAATGAAAATTCAAAATTTTGTCAAGAAATGCTATAAAAAGGTATAGTTTGCACTTTCTATGGCGAACATATGAAAAAGAGGTAGGCGTTGTAGAGAAAAATGGGCTAGTACTCAGTTTTTTGAAAAATCTGGTAGTTCGCACTTTCTGAAGTTGCGAACTGTTCAAAAAATGAAAATTCAAAATTTTGTGAAGAAATGCTATAAAAAGGAATAGTTTGCACTTTCTATGGCGAACATATGAAAAAGAGGTAGGCGTTGTAGAGAAAAATTGGCTAGTATTCAGTTTTTTGAAAAATCTGGTAGTTCGCACTTTCTAAAGTTGCGAACTGTTCAAAAAATGAAAATTCAAAATTTTGTCAAGAAATGCTATTAAAAGGTATAGTTTGCACTTTCTATAGCGAACATATAAAAAAGAGGTAGGCGTTGTAAAGAAAAATGGGCTAGTACTCAGTTTTTTGAAAAATCTGGTAGTTCGCACTTTCTGAAGTTGCGAACTGTTCAAAAAATGAAAATTCAAAATTTTGTCAAGAAATGCTATAAAAAGGTATAGTTTGCACTTTCTATAGCGAACATATAAAAAAGAGGTAGGCGTTGTAAAGAAAAATGGGCTAGTACTCAGTTTTTTGAAAAATCTGGTAGTTCGCACTTTCTGAAGTTGCGAACTGTTCAAAAAATGAAAATTCAAAATTTTGTCAAGAAATGCTATAAAAAGGTATAGTTTGCACTTTCTATAGCGAACATATGAAAAAGAGGTAGGCGTTGTAAAGACAAATGGGCTAGTACTCAGTTTTTTGAAAAATCTGGTAGTTCGCACTTTCTGAAGTTGCGAACTGTTCAAAAAATGAAAATTCAAAATTTTGTCAAGAAATGCTATAAAAAGGTATAGTTTGCAATTTCTATAGCAAACATATAAAAAAGATGTAGGCGTTGTAAAGAAAAATGGGCTAGTACTCAGTTTTTTGAAAAATCTGGTAGTTCGCACTTTCTGAAGTTGCGAACTGTTCAAAAAATGAAAATTCAAAATTTTGTCAAGAAATGCTACAAAAAGGTATAGTTTGCACTATCTATGGCGAACATATAAAAAAGAGGTAGGCGTTGTAAAGAAAAATGGGCTAGTACTCAGTTTTTTGAAAAATCTGGTAGTTCGCACTTTCTGAAGTTGCGAACTGTTCAAAAAATGAAAATTCAAAATTTTGTCAAGAAATGCTATAAAAAAGTATAGTTTGCACTTTCTATAGCAAACATATAAAAAAGAGGTAGGCGTTGTAAAGAAAAATGGGCTAGTACTCAGTTTTTTGAAAAATCTGGTAGTTCGCACTTTCTGAAGTTGCGAATTGTTCAAAAAATGAAAATTCAAAATTTTGTCAAGAAATGCTATAAAAAGGTATAGTTTGCACTTTCTATGGCGAACATATGAAAAAGAGGTAGGCGTTGTAGAGAAAAATGGGCTAGTACTCAGTTTTTTGAAAAATCTGGTAGTTCGCACTTTCTGAAGTTGCGAACTGTTCAAAAAATGAAAATTCAAAATTTTGTGAAGAAATGCTATAAAAAGGAATAGTTTGCACTTTCTATGGCGAACATATGAAAAAGAGGTAGGCGTTGTAGAGAAAAATGGGCTAGTATTCAGTTTTTTGAAAAATCTGGTAGTTCGCACTTTCTAAAGTTGCGAACTGTTCAAAAAATGAAAATTCAAAATTTTGTCAAGAAATGCTATTAAAAGGTATAGTTTGCACTTTCTATAGCGAACATATAAAAAAGAGGTAGGCGTTGTAAAGAAAAATGGGCTAGTACTCAGTTTTTTGAAAAATCTGGTAGTTCGCACTTTCTGAAGTTGCGAACTGTTCAAAAAATGAAAATTCAAAATTTTGTCAAGAAATGCTATAAAAAGGTATAGTTTGCACTTTCTATAGCGAACATATAAAAAAGAGGTAGGCGTTGTAAAGAAAAATGGGCTAGTACTCAGTTTTTTGAAAAATCTGGTAGTTCGCACTTTCTGAAGTTGCGAACTGTTCAAAAAATGAAAATTCAAAATTTTGTCAAGAAATGCTATAAAAAGGTATAGTTTGCACTATCTATGGCGAAGATATGAAAAAGAGGTAGGCGTTGTAAAGAAAAATGGGCTAGTACTCAGTTTTTTGAAAAATCTGGTAGTTCGCACTTTCTGAAGTTGCGAACTGTTCAAAAAATGAAAATTCAAAATTTTGCCAAAAAATGCTATTAAAAAGGTATAGTTTGCACTTTCTATAGCGAACATATGAAAAAGAGGTAGGCGTTGTAGAGAAAAATGGGCTAGTATTATGTTTTTTGAAAAATCTGGTAGTTCGCACTTTCTGAAAATGCGAACTGTTCAAAAAATGAAAATTCAAAATTTTGTCAAGAAATGTTATTAAAAGGTATAGTTTGCACTTTCTATGGCGAACATATGAAAAAGAGGTAGGCGTTGTAGAGAAAAATGGGCTAGTATTCAGTTTTTTGAAAAATCTGGTAGTTCGCACTTTCTGAACTTGCGAACTGTTCAAAAAATGAAAATTCAAAATTTTGTCAAGAAATGCTATAAAAAGGTATAGTTTGCACTTTTTTATAGCGAACATATAAAAAAGAGGTAGGCGTTGTAAAGAAAAATGGGCTAGTACTCAGTTTTTTGAAAAATCTGGTAGTTCGCACTTTCTGAAGTTGCGAACTGTTCAAAAAATGAAAATTCAAAATTTTGTCAAGAAATGCTATAAAAAGGTATAGTTTGCACTTTCTATAGCGAACATATAAAAAAGAGGTAGGCGTTGTAAAGAAAAATGGGCTAGTACTCAGTTTTTTGAAAAATCTGGTAGTTCGCACTTTCTGAAGTTGCGAACTGTTCAAAAAATGAAAATTCAAAATTTTGTCAAGAAATGCTATAAAAAGGTATAGTTTGCACTATCTATGGCGAAGATATGAAAAAGAGGTAGGCGTTGTAAAGAAAAATGGGCTAGTACTCAGTTTTTTGAAAAATCTGGTAGTTCGCACTTTCTGAAGTTGCGAACTGTTCAAAAAATGAAAATTCAAAATTTTGCCAAAAAATGCTATTAAAAAGGTATAGTTTGCACTTTCTATAGCGAACATATGAAAAAGAGGTAGGCGTTGTAGAGAAAAATGGGCTAGTATTATGTTTTTTGAAAAATCTGGTAGTTCGCACTTTCTGAAAATGCGAACTGTTCAAAAAATGAAAATTCAAAATTTTGTCAAGAAATGTTATTAAAAGGTATAGTTTGCACTTTCTATGGCGAACATATGAAAAAGAGGTAGGCGTTGTAGAGAAAAATGGGCTAGTATTCAGTTTTTTGAAAAATTTGGTAGTTCGCACTTTCTGAACTTGCGAACTGTTAAAAAAATGAAAATTCAAAATTTTGTCAAGAAATGCTATAAAAAGGTATAGTTTGCACTTTCTATAGCGAACATATAAAAAAGAGGTAGGCGTTGTAAAGAAAAATGGGCTAGTACTCAGTTTTTTGAAAAATCTGGTAGTTCGCACTTTCTGAAGTTGCGAACTGTTCAAAAAATGAAAATTCAAAATTTTGTCAAGAAATGCTATAAAAAGGTATAGTTTGCACTTTCTATAGTGAACATATAAAAAAGAGGTAGGCGTTGTAAAGAAAAATGGGCTAGTACTCAGTTTTTTGAAAAATCTGGTAGTTCGCACTTTCTGAAGTTGCGAACTGTTCAAAAAATGAAAATTCAAAATTTTGTGAAGAAATGCTATAAAAAGGAATAGTTTGCACTTTCTATGGCGAACATATGAAAAAGAGGTAGGCGTTGTAGAGAAAAATGGGCTAGTATTCAGTTTTTTGAAAAATCTGGTAGTTCGCACTTTCTGAAGTTGCGAACTGTTCAAAAAATGAAAATTCAAAATTTTGTCAAGAAATGCTATAAAAAGGTATAGTTTGCACTTTCTATAGCGAACATATAAAAAAGAGGTAGGCGTTGTAAAGAAAAATGGGCTAGTACTCAGTTTTTTGAAAAATCTGGTAGTTCGCACTTTCTGAAGTTGCGAACTGTTCAAAAAATGAAAATTCAAAATTTTGTGAAGAAATGCTATAAAAAGGAATAGTTTGCACTTTCTATGGCGAACATATGAAAAAGAGGTAGGCGTTGTAGAGAAAAATGGGCTAGTATTCAGTTTTTTGAAAAATCTGGTAGTTCGCACTTTCTGAAGTTGCGAACTGTTCAAAAAATGAAAATTCAAAATTTTGTCAAGAAATGCTATAAAAAGGTATAGTTTGCACTTTCTATAGCGAACATATAAAAAAGAGGTAGGCGTTGTAAAGAAAAATGGGCTAGTACTCAGTTTTTTGAAAAATCTGGTAGTTCGCACTTTCTGAAGTTGCGAACTGTTCAAAAAATGAAAATTCAAAATTTTGTCAAGAAATGCTATAAAAAGGTATAGTTTGCACTTTCTATAGCGAACATATAAAAAAGAGGTAGGCGTTGTAAAGAAAAATGGGCTAGTACTCAGTTTTTTGAAAAATCTGGTAGTTCGCACTTTCTGAAGTTGCGAACTGTTCAAAAAATGAAAATTCAAAATTTTGTCAAGAAATGCTATAAAAAGGTATAGTTTGCACTATCTATGGCGAACATATAAAAAAGAGGTAGGCGTTGTAAAGAAAAATGGGCTAGTACTCAGTTTTTTGAAAAATCTGGTAGTTCGCACTTTCTGAAGTTGCGAACTGTTCAAAAAATGAAAATTCAAAATTTTGTCAAGAAATGCTATAAAAAGGTATAGTTTGCAATTTCTATAGCAAACATATAAAAAAGAGGTAGGCGTTGTAAAGAAAAATGGGCTAGTACTCAGTTTTTTGAAAAATCTGGTAGTTCGCACTTTCTGAAGTTGCGAACTGTTCAAAAAATAAAAATTCAAAATTTTGTCAAGAAATGCTATAAAAAGGTATAGTTTGCACTTTCTATGGCGAACATATGAAAAAGAGGTAGCGTTGTAGAGAAAAATGGGCTAGTACTCAGTTTTTTGAAAAATCTGGTAGTTCGCACTTTCTGAAGTTGCGAACTGTTCAAAAAATGAAAATTCAAAATTTTGTCAAGAAATGCTATAAAAAGGTATAGTTTGCACTTTCTATAGCGAACATATGAAAAAGAGGTAGGCGTTGTAAAGAAAAATGGGCTAGTACTCAGTTTTTTGAAAAATCTGGTAGTTCGCACTTTCTGAAGTTGCGAACTGTTCAAAAAATGAAAATTCAAAATTTTGTGAAGAAATGATATAAAAAGGAATAGTTTGCACTTTCTATGGCGAACATATGAAAAAGAGGTAGGCGTTGTAGAGAAAAATGGGCTAGTATTCAGTTTTTTGAAAAATCTGGTAGTTCGCACTTTCTGAAGTTGCGAACTGTTCAAAAAATGAAAATTCAAAATTTTGTCAAGAAATGCTATAAAAAGGTATAGTTTGCACTTTCTATAGCGAAATATAAAAAAGAGGTAGGCGTTGTAAAGAAAAATGGGCTAGTACTCAGTTTTTTGAAAAATCTGGTAGTTCGCACTTTCTGAAGTTGCGAACTGTTCAAAAAATGAAAATTCAAAATTTTGTCAAGAAATGCTATAAAAAGGTATAGTTTGCACTTTCTATAGCGAACATATAAAAAAGAGGTAGGCGTTGTAAATAAAAATGGGCTAGTACTCAGTTTTTTGAAAAATCTGGTAGTTCGCACTTTCTGAAGTTGCGAACTGTTCAAAAAATGAAAATTCAAAATTTTGTCAAGAAATGCTATAAAAAGGTATAGTTTGCACTTTCTATAGCGAACATATAAAAAAGAGATAGGCGTTGTAAAGAAAAATGGGCTAATCTCAGTTTTTTGAAAAATCTGGTAGTTCGCACTTTCTGAAGTTGCGAACTGTTCAAAAAATGAAAATTCAAAATTTTGTCAAGAAATGCTATAAAAAGGTATAGTTTGCACTTTCTATAGCGAACATATAAAAAAGAGGTAGGCGTTGTAAAGAAAAATGGGCTAGTACTCAGTTTTTTGAAAAATCTGGTAGTTCGCATTTTCTGAAGCTACGGACTGTTCAAAAAATGAAAATTCAAAATTTTGTCAAGAAATGCTATAAAAAGGAATAGTTTGCACTTTCTATAGCGAACATATGAAAAAGAGGTAGGCGTTGTAAAGAAAAATGGGCTAGTACTCAGTTTTTTGAAAAATCTGGTAGTTCGCACTTTCTGAAGTTGCGAACTGTTCAAAAAATGAAAATTCAAAATTTTGTCAAGAAATGCTATAAAAAGGTATAGTTTGCACTTTCTATAGCGAACATATGAAAAAGAGGTAGGCGTTGTAAAGAAAAATGGGCTAGTACTCAGTTTTTTGAAAAATCTGGTAGTTCGCACTTTCTGAAGTTGCGAACTGTTCAAAAAATGAAAATTCAAAATTTTGTCAAGAAATGCTATAAAAAGGTATAGTTTGCACTTTCTATGGCGAACATATGAAAAAGAGGTAGGCGTTGTAGAGAAAAATGGGCTAGTACTCAGTTTTTTGAAAAATCTGGTAGTTCGCACTTTCTGAAGTTGCGAACTGTTCAAAAAATGAAAATTCAAAATTTTGTCAAGAAATGCTATAAAAAGGTATAGTTTGCACTTTCTATAGCGAACATATGAAAAAGAGGTAGGCGTTGTAAAGAAAAATGGGCTAGTACTTAGTTTTTTGAAAAATCTGGTAGTTCGCACTTTCTGAAGTTGCGAACTGTTCAAAAAATGAAAATTCAAAATTTTGTCAAGAAATGCTATAAAAAGGAATAGTTTGCACTTTCTATAGCGAACATATGAAAAAGAGGTAGTTGTTGTAAAGAAAAATGGGCTAGTACTCAGTTTTTTGAAAAATCTGGTAGTTCGCACTTTCTGAAGTTGCGAACTGTTCAAAAAATGAAAATTCAAAATTTTGTCAAGAAATGCTATAAAAAGGTATAGTTTGCACTTTCTATAGCGAACATATGAAAAAGAGGTAGGCGTTGTAAAGAAAAATGGGCTAGTACTCAGTTTTTTGAAAAATCTGGTAGTTCGCACTTTCTGAAGTTGCGAACTGTTCAAAAAATGAAAATTCAAAATTTTGTGAAGAAATGATATAAAAAGGAATAGTTTGCACTTTCTATGGCGAACATATGAAAAAGAGGTAGGCGTTGTAGAGAAAAATGGGCTAGTATTCAGTTTTTTGAAAAATCTGGTAGTTCGCACTTTCTGAAGTTGCGAACTGTTCAAAAAATGAAAATTCAAAATTTTGTCAAGAAATGCTATAAAAAGGTATAGTTTGCACTTTCTATAGCGAACATATAAAAAAGAGGTAGGCGTTGTAAAGAAAAATGGGCTAGTACTCAGTTTTTTGAAAAATCTGGTAGTTCGCACTTTCTGAAGTTGCGAACTGTTCAAAAAATGAAAATTCAAAATTTTGTCAAGAAATGCTATAAAAAGGTATAGTTTGCACTTTCTATAGCGAACATATAAAAAAGAGTTAGGCGTTGTAAATAAAAATGGGCTAGTACTCAGTTTTTTGAAAAATCTGGTAGTTCGCACTTTCTGAAGTTGCGAACTGTTCAAAAAATGAAAATTCAAAATTTTGTCAAGAAATGCTATAAAAAGGTATAGTTTGCACTTTCTATAGCGAACATATAAAAAAGAGATAGGCGTTGTAAAGAAAAATGGGCTAATCTCAGTTTTTTGAAAAATCTGGTAGTTCGCACTTTCTGAAGTTGCGAACTGTTCAAAAAATGAAAATTCAAAATTTTGTCAAGAAATGCTATAAAAAGGTATAGTTTGCACTTTCTATAGCGAACATATAAAAAAGAGGTAGGCGTTGTAAAGAAAAATGGGCTAGTACTCAGTTTTTTGAAAAATCTGGTAGTTCGCATTTTCTGAAGCTACGGACTGTTCAAAAAATGAAAATTCAAAATTTTGTCAAGAAATGCTATAAAAAGGAATAGTTTGCACTTTCTATAGCGAACATATGAAAAAGAGGTAGGCGTTGTAAAGAAAAATGGGCTAGTACTCAGTTTTTTGAAAAATCTGGTAGTTCGCACTTTCTGAAGTTGCGAACTGTTCAAAAAATGAAAATTCAAAATTTTGTCAAGAAATGCTATAAAAAGGTATAGTTTGCACTTTCTATAGCGAACATATGAAAAAGAGGTAGGCGTTGTAAAGAAAAATGGGCTAGAACTCAGTTTTTTGAAAAATCTGGTAGTTCGCACTTTCTGAAGTTGCGAACTGTTCAAAAAATGAAAATTCAAAATTTTGTCAAGAAATGCTATAAAAAGGTATAGTTTGCACTTTCTATGGCGAACATATGAAAAAGAGGTAGGCGTTGTAAAGAAAAATGGGCTAGTACTCAGTTTTTTGAAAAATCTGGTAGTTCGCACTTTCTGAAGTTGCGAACTGTTCAAAAAATGAAAATTCAAAATTATGTCAAGAAATGCTATAAAAAGGTATAGTTTGCACTTTCTATGGCGAACATATGAAAAAGAGGTAGGCGTTGTAGAGAAAAATGGGCTAGTATTCAGTTTTTTGAAAAATCTGGTAGTTCGCACTTTCTGAAAATGCGAACTGTTCAAAAAATGAAAATTCAAAATTTTGCCAAAAAATGCTATAAAAAAGGTATAGTTTGCACTTTCTATAGCGAACATATAAAAAAGAGGTAGGCGTTGTAAAGAAAAATGGGCTAGTACTCAGTTTTTTGAAAAATCTGGTAGTTCACACTTTCTGAAGTTGCGAACTGTTCAAAAAATGAAAATTCAAAATTTTGTCAAGAAATGCTATAAAAAGGTATAGTTTGCACTTTCTATAGTGAACATATAAAAAAGAGGTAGGCGTTGTAAAGAAAAATGGGCTAGTACTCAGTTTTTTGAAAAATCTGGTAGTTCGCACTTTCTGAAGTTGCGAACTGTTCAAAAAATGAAAATTCAAAATTTTGTCAAGAAATGCTATAAAAAGGAATAGTTTGCACTTTCTATAGCGAACATATGAAAAAGAGGTAGGCGTTGTAGAGAAAAATGGGCTAGTATTCAGTTTTTTGAAAAATCTGGTAGTTCGCACTTTCTGAAGTTGCGAACTGTTCAAAAAATGAAAATTCAAAATTTTGTCAAGAAATGCTATAAAAAGGTATAGTTTCCACTTTCTATAGCGAACATATAAAAAAGAGGTAGGCGTTGTAAAGAAAAATGGGCTAGTACTCAGTTTTTTGAAAAATCTGGTAGTTCGCACTTTCTGAAGTTGCGAACTGTTCAAAAAATGAAAATTCAAAATTTTGTGAAGAAATGATATAAAAAGGAATAGTTTGCACTTTCTATGGCGAACATATGAAAAAGAGGTAGGCGTTGTAGAGAAAAATGGGCTAGTATTCAGTTTTTTGAAAAATCTGGTAGTTCGCACTTTCTGAAGTTGCGAACTGTTCAAAAAATGAAAATTCAAAATTTTGTCAAGAAATGCTATAAAAAGGTATAGTTTGCACTTTCTATAGCGAACATATAAAAAAGAGGTAGGCGTTGTAAAGAAAAATGGGCTAGTACTCAGTTTTTTGAAAAATCTGGTAGTTCGCACTTTCTGAAGTTGCGAACTGTTCAAAAAATGAAAATTCAAAATTTTGTCAAGAAATGCTATAAAAAGGTATAGTTTGCACTATCTATGGCGAACATATAAAAAAGAGGTAGGCGTTGTAAAGAAAAATGGGCTAGTACTCAGTTTTTTGAAAAATCTGGTAGTTCGCACTTTCTGAAGTTGCGAACTGTTCAAAAAATGAAAATTCAAAATTTTGTCAAGAAATGCTATAAAAAGGTATAGTTTGCAATTTCTATAGCAAACATATAAAAAAGAGGTAGGCGTTGTAAAGAAAAATGGGCTAGTACTCAGTTTTTTGAAAAATCTGGTAGTTCGCACTTTCTGAAGTTGCGAACTGTTCAAAAAATAAAAATTCAAAATTTTGTCAAGAAATGCTATAAAAAGGTATAGTTTGCACTTTCTATGGCGAACATATGAAAAAGAGGTAGCGTTGTAGAGAAAAATGGGCTAGTACTCAGTTTTTTGAAAAATCTGGTAGTTCGCACTTTCTGAAGTTGCGAACTGTTCAAAAAATGAAAATTCAAAATTTTGTCAAGAAATGCTATAAAAAGGTATAGTTTGCACTTTCTATAGCGAACATATGAAAAAGAGGTAGGCGTTGTAAAGAAAAATGGGCTAGTACTCAGTTTTTTGAAAAATCTGGTAGTTCGCACTTTCTGAAGTTGCGAACTGTTCAAAAAATGAAAATTCAAAATTTTGTGAAGAAATGATATAAAAAGGAATAGTTTGCACTTTCTATGGCGAACATATGAAAAAGAGGTAGGCGTTGTAGAGAAAAATGGGCTAGTATTCAGTTTTTTGAAAAATCTGGTAGTTCGCACTTTCTGAAGTTGCGAACTGTTCAAAAAATGAAAATTCAAAATTTTGTCAAGAAATGCTATAAAAAGGTATAGTTTGCACTTTCTATAGCGAAATATAAAAAAGAGGTAGGCGTTGTAAAGAAAAATGGGCTAGTACTCAGTTTTTTGAAAAATCTGGTAGTTCGCACTTTCTGAAGTTGCGAACTGTTCAAAAAATGAAAATTCAAAATTTTGTCAAGAAATGCTATAAAAAGGTATAGTTTGCACTTTCTATAGCGAACATATAAAAAAGAGGTAGGCGTTGTAAATAAAAATGGGCTAGTACTCAGTTTTTTGAAAAATCTGGTAGTTCGCACTTTCTGAAGTTGCGAACTGTTCAAAAAATGAAAATTCAAAATTTTGTCAAGAAATGCTATAAAAAGGTATAGTTTGCACTTTCTATAGCGAACATATAAAAAAGAGATAGGCGTTGTAAAGAAAAATGGGCTAATCTCAGTTTTTTGAAAAATCTGGTAGTTCGCACTTTCTGAAGTTGCGAACTGTTCAAAAAATGAAAATTCAAAATTTTGTCAAGAAATGCTATAAAAAGGTATAGTTTGCACTTTCTATAGCGAACATATAAAAAAGAGGTAGGCGTTGTAAAGAAAAATGGGCTAGTACTCAGTTTTTTGAAAAATCTGGTAGTTCGCATTTTCTGAAGCTACGGACTGTTCAAAAAATGAAAATTCAAAATTTTGTCAAGAAATGCTATAAAAAGGAATAGTTTGCACTTTCTATAGCGAACATATGAAAAAGAGGTAGGCGTTGTAAAGAAAAATGGGCTAGTACTCAGTTTTTTGAAAAATCTGGTAGTTCGCACTTTCTGAAGTTGCGAACTGTTCAAAAAATGAAAATTCAAAATTTTGTCAAGAAATGCTATAAAAAGGTATAGTTTGCACTTTCTATAGCGAACATATGAAAAAGAGGTAGGCGTTGTAAAGAAAAATGGGCTAGTACTCAGTTTTTTGAAAAATCTGGTAGTTCGCACTTTCTGAAGTTGCGAACTGTTCAAAAAATGAAAATTCAAAATTTTGTCAAGAAATGCTATAAAAAGGTATAGTTTGCACTTTCTATGGCGAACATATGAAAAAGAGGTAGGCGTTGTAGAGAAAAATGGGCTAGTACTCAGTTTTTTGAAAAATCTGGTAGTTCGCACTTTCTGAAGTTGCGAACTGTTCAAAAAATGAAAATTCAAAATTTTGTCAAGAAATGCTATAAAAAGGTATAGTTTGCACTTTCTATAGCGAACATATGAAAAAGAGGTAGGCGTTGTAAAGAAAAATGGGCTAGTACTTAGTTTTTTGAAAAATCTGGTAGTTCGCACTTTCTGAAGTTGCGAACTGTTCAAAAAATGAAAATTCAAAATTTTGTCAAGAAATGCTATAAAAAGGAATAGTTTGCACTTTCTATAGCGAACATATGAAAAAGAGGTAGTTGTTGTAAAGAAAAATGGGCTAGTACTCAGTTTTTTGAAAAATCTGGTAGTTCGCACTTTCTGAAGTTGCGAACTGTTCAAAAAATGAAAATTCAAAATTTTGTCAAGAAATGCTATAAAAAGGTATAGTTTGCACTTTCTATAGCGAACATATGAAAAAGAGGTAGGCGTTGTAAAGAAAAATGGGCTAGTACTCAGTTTTTTGAAAAATCTGGTAGTTCGCACTTTCTGAAGTTGCGAACTGTTCAAAAAATGAAAATTCAAAATTTTGTGAAGAAATGATATAAAAAGGAATAGTTTGCACTTTCTATGGCGAACATATGAAAAAGAGGTAGGCGTTGTAGAGAAAAATGGGCTAGTATTCAGTTTTTTGAAAAATCTGGTAGTTCGCACTTTCTGAAGTTGCGAACTGTTCAAAAAATGAAAATTCAAAATTTTGTCAAGAAATGCTATAAAAAGGTATAGTTTGCACTTTCTATAGCGAACATATAAAAAAGAGGTAGGCGTTGTAAAGAAAAATGGGCTAGTACTCAGTTTTTTGAAAAATCTGGTAGTTCGCACTTTCTGAAGTTGCGAACTGTTCAAAAAATGAAAATTCAAAATTTTGTCAAGAAATGCTATAAAAAGGTATAGTTTGCACTTTCTATAGCGAACATATAAAAAAGAGTTAGGCGTTGTAAATAAAAATGGGCTAGTACTCAGTTTTTTGAAAAATCTGGTAGTTCGCACTTTCTGAAGTTGCGAACTGTTCAAAAAATGAAAATTCAAAATTTTGTCAAGAAATGCTATAAAAAGGTATAGTTTGCACTTTCTATAGCGAACATATAAAAAAGAGATAGGCGTTGTAAAGAAAAATGGGCTAATCTCAGTTTTTTGAAAAATCTGGTAGTTCGCACTTTCTGAAGTTGCGAACTGTTCAAAAAATGAAAATTCAAAATTTTGTCAAGAAATGCTATAAAAAGGTATAGTTTGCACTTTCTATAGCGAACATATAAAAAAGAGGTAGGCGTTGTAAAGAAAAATGGGCTAGTACTCAGTTTTTTGAAAAATCTGGTAGTTCGCATTTTCTGAAGCTACGGACTGTTCAAAAAATGAAAATTCAAAATTTTGTCAAGAAATGCTATAAAAAGGAATAGTTTGCACTTTCTATAGCGAACATATGAAAAAGAGGTAGGCGTTGTAAAGAAAAATGGGCTAGTACTCAGTTTTTTGAAAAATCTGGTAGTTCGCACTTTCTGAAGTTGCGAACTGTTCAAAAAATGAAAATTCAAAATTTTGTCAAGAAATGCTATAAAAAGGTATAGTTTGCACTTTCTATAGCGAACATATGAAAAAGAGGTAGGCGTTGTAAAGAAAAATGGGCTAGTACTCAGTTTTTTGAAAAATCTGGTAGTTCGCACTTTCTGAAGTTGCGAACTGTTCAAAAAATGAAAATTCAAAATTTTGTCAAGAAATGCTATAAAAAGGTATAGTTTGCACTTTCTATGGCGAACATATGAAAAAGAGGTAGGCGTTGTAAAGAAAAATGGGCTAGTACTCAGTTTTTTGAAAAATCTGGTAGTTCGCACTTTCTGAAGTTGCGAACTGTTCAAAAAATGAAAATTCAAAATTATGTCAAGAAATGCTATAAAAAGGTATAGTTTGCACTTTCTATGGCGAACATATGAAAAAGAGGTAGGCGTTGTAGAGAAAAATGGGCTAGTATTCAGTTTTTTGAAAAATCTGGTAGTTCGCACTTTCTGAAAATGCGAACTGTTCAAAAAATGAAAATTCAAAATTTTGCCAAAAAATGCTATAAAAAAGGTATAGTTTGCACTTTCTATAGCGAACATATAAAAAAGAGGTAGGCGTTGTAAAGAAAAATGGGCTAGTACTCAGTTTTTTGAAAAATCTGGTAGTTCACACTTTCTGAAGTTGCGAACTGTTCAAAAAATGAAAATTCAAAATTTTGTCAAGAAATGCTATAAAAAGGTATAGTTTGCACTTTCTATAGTGAACATATAAAAAAGAGGTAGGCGTTGTAAAGAAAAATGGGCTAGTACTCAGTTTTTTGAAAAATCTGGTAGTTCGCACTTTCTGAAGTTGCGAACTGTTCAAAAAATGAAAATTCAAAATTTTGTCAAGAAATGCTATAAAAAGGAATAGTTTGCACTTTCTATAGCGAACATATGAAAAAGAGGTAGGCGTTGTAGAGAAAAATGGGCTAGTATTCAGTTTTTTGAAAAATCTGGTAGTTCGCACTTTCTGAAGTTGCGAACTGTTCAAAAAATGTAAATTCAAAATTTTGTCAAGAAATGCTATAAAAAAGGTATAGTTTGCACTTTCTATAGCGAACATATAAAAAAGAGGTAGGCGTTGTAAAGAAAAATGGGCTAGTACTCAGTTTTTTGAAAAATCTGGTAGTTCACACTTTCTAAAGTTGCGAACTGTTCAAAAAATGAAAATTCAAAATTTTGTCAAGAAATGCTATAAAAAGGTATAGTTTGCACTTTCTATGGCGAACATATGAAAAAGAGGTAGGCGTTGTAGAGAAAAATGGGCTAGTACTCAGTTTTTTGAAAAATCTGGTAGTTCGCACTTTCTGAAGTTGCGAACTGTTCAAAAAATGAAAATTCAAAATTTTGTCAAGAAATGCTATAAAAAGGTATAGTTTGCACTTTCTATGGCGAACATATGAAAAAGAGGTAGGCGTTGTAGAGAAAAATGGGCTAGTACTCAGTTTTTTGAAAAATCTGGTAGTTCGCACTTTCTGAAGTTGCGAACTGTTCAAAAAAATGAAAATTCAAAATTTTGTCAAGAAATGCTATAAAAAGGTATAGTTTGCACTTTCTATGGCGAACATATGAAAAAGAGGTAGGCGTTGTAGAGAAAAATGGGCTAGTATTCAGTTTTTTGAAAAATCTGGTAGTTCGCACTTTCTGAAAATGCGAACTGTTCAAAAAATGAAAATTCAAAATTTTGCCAAAAAATGCTATAAAAAAGGTATAGTTTGTACTTTCTATAGCGAACATATAAAAAAGAGGTAGGCGTTGTAAAGAAAAATGGGCTAGTACTCAGTTTTTTGAAAAATCTGGTAGTTCACACTTTCTGAAGTTGCGAACTGTTCAAAAAATGAAAATTCAAAATTTTGTCAAGAAATGCTATAAAAAGGTATAGTTTGCACTTTCTATAGTGAACATATAAAAAAGAGGTAGGCGTTGTAAAGAAAAATGGGCTAGTACTCAGTTTTTTGAAAAATCTGGTAGTTCGCACTTTCTGAAGTTGCGAACTGTTCAAAAAATGAAAATTCAAAATTTTGTCAAGAAATGCTATAAAAAGGAATAGTTTGCACTTTCTATAGCGAACATATGAAAAAGAGGTAGGCGTTGTAGAGAAAAATGGGCTAGTATTCAGTTTTTTGAAAAATCTGGTAGTTCGCACTTTCTGAAGTTGCGAACTGTTCAAAAAATGAAAATTCAAAATTTTGTCAAGAAATGCTATAAAAAGGTATAGTTTCCACTTTCTATAGCGAACATATAAAAAAGAGGTAGGCGTTGTAAAGAAAAATGGGCTAGTACTCAGTTTTTTGAAAAATCTGGTAGTTCGCACTTTCTGAAGTTGCGAACTGTTCAAAAAATGAAAATTCAAAATTTTGTCAAGAAATGCTATAAAAAGGAATAGTTTGCACTTTCTATAGCGAACATATGAAAAAGAGGTAGGCGTTGTAGAGAAAAATGGGCTAGTATTCAGTTTTTTGAAAAATCTGGTAGTTTAGACTTTCTGAAGTAGCGAACTGTTCAAAAAATGAAAATTCAAAATTTTGTCAAGAAATGCTATAAAAAGGTATAGTTTGCACTTTCTATAACGAACATATGAAAAAGAGGTAGTTGTTGTAAGGAAAAATGGGCTAGTACTCAGTTTTTTGAAAAATCTGGTAGTTCGCATTTTCTGAAGCTACGGACTGTTCAAAATATGAAAATTCAAAATTTTGTCAAGAAATGCTATAAAAAGGTATAGTTTGCACTTTCTATGGCGAACATATGAAAAAGAGGTAGGCGTTGTAAAGACAAATGGGCTAGTACTCAGTTTTTTAAAAAATCTGGTCGTTCACACTTTCTGAAGTTGCGAACTGTTCAAAAAATGAAAATTCAAAATTTTGTAAAGAAATGTTATAAAAAGGGATAGTTTGCACTTTATATAGCGAACATATAAAAAAGAGGTAGGCGTTGTAAAGAAAAATGGGCTAGTACTTAGTTTTTTGAAAAATCTGGTAGTTCGCACTTTCTGAAGTTGCGAACTGTTCAAAAAATGAAAATTCAAAATTTGTTCAAGAAATGCTATAAAAAGGAATAGTTTGCACTTTCTATAGCGAACATATGAAAAAGAGGTAGGCGTTGTAAAGAAAAATGGGCTAGTACTTAGTTTTTTGAAAAATCTGGTAGTTCGCACTTTCTGAAGTTGCGAACTGTTCAAAAAATGAAAATTCAAAATTTTGTCAAGAAATGTTATAAAAAGGGATAGTTTGCACTTTATATAGCGAACATATAAAAAAGAGGTAGGCGTTGTAAAGAAAAATGGGCTAGTACTTAGTTTTTTGAAAAATCTGGTAGTTCGCACTTTCTGAAGTTGCGAACTGTTCAAAAAATGAAAATTCAAAATTTTGTCAAGAAATGTTATAAAAAGGGATAGTTTGCACTTTCTATAGCGAACATATAAAAAACAGGTAGGCGTTGTAAAGAAAAATGGGCTAGTACTCAGTTTTTTGAAAAATCTGGTATTTCGTGCTTTCTGAAGGTGCGGACTGTTCAAAAAATGAAAATTCAAAATTTTGTCAAGAAATGCTATAAAAAGGTATAGTTTGCACTTTCTATAGTGAACATATAAAAAAGAGGTAGGCGTTGTAAAGAAAAATGGGCTAGTACTCAGTTTTTTGAAAAATCTGGTAGTTCGCACTTTCTGAAGTTGCGAACTGTTCAAAAAATGAAAATTCAAAATTTTGTCAAGAAATGTTATAAAAAGGGATAGTTTGCACTTTATATAGCGAACATATAAAAAAGAGGTAGGCGTTGTAAAGAAAAATGGGCTAGTACTCAGTTTTTTGAAAAATCTGGTAGTTCGCATTTTCTGAAGCTACGGACTGTTCAAAAAATGAAAATTCAAAATTTTGTCAAGAAATGCTATAAAAAGGAATAGTTTGCACTTTCTATAGCGAACATATGAAAAAGAGGTAGGCGTTGTAAAGAAAAATGGGCTAGTACTCAGTTTTTTGAAAATTCTGGTAGTTCGCACTTTCTGAAGTTGCGAACTGTTCAAAAAATGAAAATTCAAAATTTTGTAAAGAAATGTTATAAAAAGGGATAGTTTGCACTTTATATAGCGAACATATAAAAAAGAGGTAGGCGTTGTAAAGAAAAATGGGCTAGTACTTAGTTTTTTGAAAAATCTGGTAGTTCGCACTTTCTGAAGTTGCGAACTGTTCAAAAAATGAAAATTCAAAATTTGTTCAAGAAATGCTATAAAAATGAATAGTTTGCACTTTCTATAGCGAACATATGAAAAAGAGGTAGGCGTTGTAAAGAAAAATGGGCTAGTAATTAGTTTTTTGAAAAATCTGGTAGTTCGCACTTTCTGAAGTTGCGAACTGTTCAAAAAATGAAAATTCAAAATTTTGTCAAGAAATGTTATAAAAAGGGATAGTTTGCACTTTATATAGCGAACATATAAAAAAGAGGTAGGCGTTGTAAAGAAAAATGGGCTAGTACTTAGTTTTTTGAAAAATCTGGTAGTTCGCACTTTCTGAAGTTGCGAACTGTTCAAAAAATGAAAATTCAAAATTTTGTCAAGAAATGTTATAAAAAGGGATAGTTTGCACTTTCTATAGCGAACATATAAAAAACAGGTAGGCGTTGTAAAGAAAAATGGGCTAGTACTCAGTTTTTTGAAAAATCTGGTATTTCGTGCTTTTTGAAGGTGCGGACTGTTCAAAAAATGAAAATTCAAAATTTTGTCAAGAAATGCTATAAAAAGGTATAGTTTGCACTTTCTATAGTGAACATATAAAAAAGAGGTAGGCGTTGTAAAGAAAAATGGGCTAGTACTCAGTTTTTTGAAAAATCTGGTAGTTCGCACTTTCTGAAGTTGCGAACTGTTCAAAAAATGAAAATTCAAAATTTTGTCAAGAAATGTTATAAAAAGGGATAGTTTGCACTTTATATAGCGAACATATAAAAAAGAGGTAGGCGTTGTAAAGAAAAATGGGCTAGTACTTAGTTTTTTGAAAAATCTGGTAGTTCGCACTTTCTGAAGTTGCGAACTGTTCAAAAAATGAAAATTCAAAATTTTGTCAAGAAATGCTATAAAAAGGAATAGTTTGCACTTTCTATAGCGAACATATGAAAAAGAGGTAGTTGTTGTAAAGAAAAATGGGCTAGTACTCAGTTTTTTTAAAAATCTGGTAGTTCGCACTTTCTGAAGTTGCGAACTGTTCAAAAAATGAAAATTCAAAATTTTGTCAAGAAATGCTATAAAAAGGTATAGTTTGCACTTTCTATAGCGAACATATGAAAAAGAGGTAGGCGTTGTAAAGAAAAATGGGCTAGTACTCAGTTTTTTGAAAAATCTGGTAGTTCGCACTTTCTGAAGTTGCGAACTGTTCAAAAAATGAAAATTCAAAATTTTGTGAAGAAATGCTATAAAAAGGAATAGTTTGCACTTTCTATGGCGAACATATGAAAAAGAGGTAGGCGTTGTAGAGAAAAATGGGCTAGTATTCAGTTTTTTGAAAAATCTGGTAGTTCGCACTTTCTGAAGTTGCGAACTGTTCAAAAAATGAAAATTCAAAATTTTGTCAAGAAATGCTATAAAAAGGTATAGTTTGCACTTTCTATAGCGAACATATAAAAAAGAGGTAGGCGTTGTAAAGAAAAATGGGCTAGTACTCAGTTTTTTGAAAAATCTGGTAGTTCGCACTTTCTGAAGTTGCGAACTGTTCAAAAAATGAAAATTCAAAATTTTGTCAAGAAATGCTATAAAAAAGTATAGTTTGCACTTTCTATAGCGAACATATAAAAAAGAGGTAGGCGTTGTAAAGAAAAATGGGCTAGTACTCAGTTTTTTGAAAAATCTGGTAGTTCGCACTTTCTGAAGTTGCGAACTGTTCAAAAAATGAAAATTCAAAATTTTGTCAAGAAATGCTATAAAAAGGTATAGTTTGCACTTTCTATAGCGAACATATAAAAAAGAGATAGGCGTTGTAAAGAAAAATGGGCTAATCTCAGTTTTTTGAAAAATCTGGTAGTTCGCACTTTCTGAAGTTGCGAACTGTTCAAAAAATGAAAATTCAAAATTTTGTCAAGAAATGCTATAAAAAGGTATAGTTTGCACTTTCTATAGCGAACATATAAAAAAGAGGTAGGCGTTGTAAAGAAAAATGGGCTAGTACTCAGTTTTTTGAAAAATCTGGTAGTTCGCATTTTCTGAAGCTACGGACTGTTCAAAAAATGAAAATTCAAAATTTTGTCAAGAAATGCTATAAAAAGGTATAGTTTGCACTTTCTATGGCGAACATATGAAAAAGAGGTAGGCGTTGTAAAGACAAATGGGCTAGTACTCAGTTTTTTAAAAAATCTGGTCGTTCACACTTTCTGAAGTTGCGAACTGTTCAAAAAATGAAAATTCAAAATTTTGTCAAGAAATGTTATAAAAAGGGATAGTTTGCACTTTCTATAGCGAACATATGAAAAAGAGGTAGGCGTTGTAAAGAAAAATGGGCTAGTACTCAGTTTTTTGAAAATTCTGGTAGTTCGCACTTTCTGAAGTTACGAACTGTTCAAAAAATGAAAATTCAAAATTTTGTCAAGAAATGTTATAAAAAGGGATAGTTTGCACTTTCTATAGCGAACATATAAAAAAGAGGTAGGCGTTGTAAAGAAAAATGGGCTAGTACTTAGTTTTTTGAAAAATCTGGTAGTTCGCACTTTCTGAAGTTGCGAACTGTTCAAAAAATGAAAATTCAAAATTTTGTCAAGAAATGCTATAAAAAGGAATAGTTTGCACTTTCTATAGCGAACATATGAAAAAGAGGTAGTTGTTGTAAAGAAAAATGGGCTAGTACTCAGTTTTTTGAAAAATCTGGTAGTTCGCACTTTCTGAAGTTGCGAACTGTTCAAAAAATGAAAATTCAAAATTTTGTCAAGAAATGCTATAAAAAGGTATAGTTTGCACTTTCTATGGCGAACATATGAAAAAGAGGTAGGCGTTGTAAAGACAAATGGGCTAGTACTCAGTTTTTTAAAAAAATCTGGTCGTTCACACTTTCTGAAGTTGCGAACTGTTCAAAAAATGAAAATTCAAAATTTTGTCAAGAAATGTTATAAAAAGGGATAGTTTGCACTTTCTGTAGCGAACATATGAAAAAGAGGTAGTTGTTGTAAAGAAAAATGGGCTAGTACTCAGTTTTTTGAAAATTCTGGTGGTTCGCACTTTCTGAAGCTACGGACTGTTCAAAAAATGAAAATTCAAAATTTTGTCAAGAAATGCTATAAAAAGGAATAGTTTGCACTTTCTATAGCGAACATATGAAAAAGAGGTAGGCGTTGTAAAGAAAAATGGGTTAGTACTCAGTTTTTTGAAAAATATGGTAGTTCGCACTTTCTGAAGTTGCGAACTGTTCAAAAAATGAAAATTCAAAATTTTGTCAAGAAATGCTATAAAAAGGTATAGTTTGCACTTTCTATAGCGAACATATGAAAAAGAGGTAGGCGTTGTAAAGAAAAATGGGCTAGTACTCAGTTTTTTGAAAAATCTGGTAGTTCGCACTTTCTGAAGTTGCGAACTGTTCAAAAAATGAAAATTCAAAATTTTGTCAAGAAATGCTATAAAAAGGTATAGTTTGCACTTTCTATGGCGAACATATGAAAAAGAGGTAGGCGTTGTAGAGAAAAATGGGCTAGTACTCAGTTTTTTGAAAAATCTGGTAGTTCGCACTTTCTGAAGTTGCGAACTGTTCAAAAAATGAAAATTCAAAATTTTGTCAAGAAATGCTATAAAAAGGTATAGTTTGCACTTTCTATAGCGAACATATGAAAAAGAGGTAGGCGTTGTAGAGAAAAATGGGCTAGTACTCAGTTTTTTGAAAAATCTGGTAGTTCGCACTTTCTGAAGTTGCGAACTGTTCAAAAAATGAAAATTCAAAATTTTGTCAAGAAATGCTATAAAAAGGTATAGTTTGCACTTTCTATGGCGAACATATGAAAAAGAGGTAGGCGTTGTAGAGAAAAATGGGCTAGTACTCAGTTTTTTGAAAAATCTGGTAGTTCGCACTTTCTGAAGTTGCGAACTGTTCAAAAAATGAAAATTCAAAATTTTGTCAAGAAATGCTATAAAAAGGTATAGTTTGCACTTTCTATGGCGAACATATGAAAAAGAGGTAGGCGTTGTAGAGAAAAATGGGCTAGTATTCAGTTTTTTGAAAAATCTGGTAGTTCGCACTTTCTGAAGTTGCGAACTGTTCAAAAAATGAAAATTCAAAATTTTGTCAAGAAATGTTATAAAAATGGATAGTTTGCACTTTCTATAGCGAACATATGAAAAAGAGGTAGGCGTTGTAAAGAAAAATGGGCTAGTACTCAGTTTTTTGAAAAATCTGGTAGTTCGCACTTTCTGAAGTTGCGAACTGTTCAAAAAATGAAAATTCAAAATTTTGTCAAAAAATGTTATAAAAAGGAATAGTTTGCACTTTCTATAGCGAACATATGAAAAAGAGGTAGGCGTTGTAGAGAAAAATGGGCTAGTATTCAGTTTTTTGAAAAATCTGGTAGTTCGCACTTTCTGAAGTTGCGAACTGTTCAAAAAATGAAAATTCAAAATTTTGTCAAGAAATGCTATAAAAAGGTATAGTTTGCACTTTCTATAGCGAACATATAAAAAAGAGGTAGGCGTTGTAAAGAAAAATGGGCTAGTACTCAGTTTTTTGAAAAATCTGGTAGTTCGCACTTTCTGAAGTTGCGAACTGTTCAAAAAATGAAAATTCAAAATTTTGTCAAGAAATGCTATAAAAAGGAATAGTTTGCACTTTCTATAGCGAACATATGAAAAAGAGGTAGGCGTTGTAGAGAAAAATGGGCTAGTATTCAGTTTTTTGAAAAATCTGGTAGTTCGCACTTTCTGAAGTTGCGAACTGTTCAAAAAATGAAAATTCAAAATTTTGTCAAGAAATGCTATAAAAAGGTATAGTTTGCACTTTCTATAGCGAACATATAAAAAAGAGGTAGGCGTTGTAAAGAAAAATGGGCTAGTACTCAGTTTTTTGAAAAATCTGGTAGTTCGCACTTTCTGAAGTTGCGAACTGTTCAAAAAATGAAAATTCAAAATTTTGTCAAGAAATGCTATAAAAAGGAATAGTTTGCACTTTCTATAGCGAACATATGAAAAAGAGGTAGGCGTTGTAGAGAAAAATGGGCTAGTATTCAGTTTTTTGAAAAATCTGGTAGTTCGCATTTTCTGAAGCTACGGACTGTTCAAAATATGAAAATTCAAAATTTTGTCAAGAAATGCTATAAAAAGGTATAGTTTGCACTTTCTATGGCGAACATATGAAAAAGAGGTAGGCGTTGTAAAGACAAATGGGCTAGTACTCAGTTTTTTAAAAAATCTGGTCGTTCACACTTTCTGAAGTTGCGAACTGTTCAAAAAATGAAAATTCAAAATTTTGTCAAGAAATGTTATAAAAAGGGATAGTTTGCACTTTCTATAGCGAACATATGAAAAAGAGGTAGGCGTTGTAAAGAAAAATGGGCTAGTACTCAGTTTTTTGAAAAATCTGGTATTTCGTGCTTTCTGAAGGTGCGGACTGTTCAAAAAATCAAAATTCAAAATTTTGCCAAAAAATGCTATAAAAATGTATAGTTTGCACTTTATATAGCGAACATATGAAAAAGAGGTAGGTGTTGTTAAGAAAAATGGGCTAGTACTCAGTTTTTTGAAAATTCTGGTAGTTCGCACTTTCTGAAGTTGCGAACTGTTCAAAAAATGAAAATTCAAAATTTTGTCAAGAAATGCTATAAAAAGGGATAGTTTGCACTTTCTATAGCGAACATATAAAAAAGAGGTAGGCGTTGTAAAGAAAAATGGGCTAGTACTTAGTTTTTTGAAAAATCTGGTAGTTCGCACTTTCTGAAGTTGCGAACTGTTCAAAAAATGAAAATTCAAAATTTTGTCAAGAAATGCTATAAAAAGGAATAGTTTGCACTTTCTATAGCGAACATATGAAAAAGAGGTAGTTGTTGTAAAGAAAAATGGGCTAGTACTCAGTTTTTTGAAAAATCTGGTAGTTCGCACTTTCTGAAGTTGCGAACTGTTCAAAAAATGAAAATTCAAAATTTTGTCAAGAAATGCTATAAAAAGGAATAGTTTGCACTTTCTATAGCGAACATATGAAAAAGAGGTAGTTGTTGTAAAGAAAAATGGGCTAGTACTCAGTTTTTTGAAAAATCTGGTAGTTCGCACTTTCTGAAGTTGCGAACTGTTCAAAAAATGAAAATTCAAAATTTTGTCAAGAAATGTTATAAAAAGGGATAGTTTGCACTTTCTATAGCGAACATATAAAAAAGAGGTAGGCGTTGTAAAGAAAAATGGGCTAGTACTTAGTTTTTTGAAAAATCTGGTAGTTCGCACTTTCTGAAGTTGCGAACTGTTCAAAAAATGAAAATTCAAAATTTTGTCAAGAAATGCTATAAAAAGGAATAGTTTGCACTTTCTATAGCGAACATATGAAAAAGAGGTAGTTGTTGTAAAGAAAAATGGGCTAGTACTCAGTTTTTTGAAAAATCTGGTAGTTCGCACTTTCTGAAGTTGCGAACTGTTCAAAAAATGAAAATTCAAAATTTTGTCAAGAAATGCTATAAAAAGGTATAGTTTGCACTTTCTATGGCGAACATATGAAAAAGAGGTAGGCGTTGTAAAGACAAATGGGCTAGTACTCAGTTTTTTAAAAAAATCTGGTCGTTCACACTTTCTGAAGTTGCGAACTGTTCAAAAAATGAAAATTCAAAATTTTGTCAAGAAATGTTATAAAAAGGGATAGTTTGCACTTTCTGTAGCGAACATATGAAAAAGAGGTAGTTGTTGTAAAGAAAAATGGGCTAGTACTCAGTTTTTTGAAAATTCTGGTGGTTCGCACTTTCTGAAGCTACGGACTGTTCAAAAAATGAAAATTCAAAATTTTGTCAAGAAATGCTATAAAAAGGAATAGTTTGCACTTTCTATAGCGAACATATGAAAAAGAGGTAGGCGTTGTAAAGAAAAATGGGTTAGTACTCAGTTTTTTGAAAAATATGGTAGTTCGCACTTTCTGAAGTTGCGAACTGTTCAAAAAATGAAAATTCAAAATTTTGTCAAGAAATGCTATAAAAAGGTATAGTTTGCACTTTCTATAGCGAACATATGAAAAAGAGGTAGGCGTTGTAAAGAAAAATGGGCTAGTACTCAGTTTTTTGAAAAATCTGGTAGTTCGCACTTTCTGAAGTTGCGAACTGTTCAAAAAATGAAAATTCAAAATTTTGTCAAGAAATGCTATAAAAAGGTATAGTTTGCACTTTCTATGGCGAACATATGAAAAAGAGGTAGGCGTTGTAGAGAAAAATGGGCTAGTACTCAGTTTTTTGAAAAATCTGGTAGTTCGCACTTTCTGAAGTTGCGAACTGTTCAAAAAATGAAAATTCAAAATTTTGTCAAGAAATGCTATAAAAAGGTATAGTTTGCACTTTCTATAGCGAACATATGAAAAAGAGGTAGGCGTTGTAGAGAAAAATGGGCTAGTACTCAGTTTTTTGAAAAATCTGGTAGTTCGCACTTTCTGAAGTTGCGAACTGTTCAAAAAATGAAAATTCAAAATTTTGTCAAGAAATGCTATAAAAAGGTATAGTTTGCACTTTCTATGGCGAACATATGAAAAAGAGGTAGGCGTTGTAGAGAAAAATGGGCTAGTACTCAGTTTTTTGAAAAATCTGGTAGTTCGCACTTTCTGAAGTTGCGAACTGTTCAAAAAATGAAAATTCAAAATTTTGTCAAGAAATGCTATAAAAAGGTATAGTTTGCACTTTCTATGGCGAACATATGAAAAAGAGGTAGGCGTTGTAGAGAAAAATGGGCTAGTATTCAGTTTTTTGAAAAATCTGGTAGTTCGCACTTTCTGAAGTTGCGAACTGTTCAAAAAATGAAAATTCAAAATTTTGTCAAGAAATGTTATAAAAATGGATAGTTTGCACTTTCTATAGCGAACATATGAAAAAGAGGTAGGCGTTGTAAAGAAAAATGGGCTAGTACTCAGTTTTTTGAAAAATCTGGTAGTTCGCACTTTCTGAAGTTGCGAACTGTTCAAAAAATGAAAATTCAAAATTTTGTCAAAAAATGTTATAAAAAGGAATAGTTTGCACTTTCTATAGCGAACATATGAAAAAGAGGTAGGCGTTGTAGAGAAAAATGGGCTAGTATTCAGTTTTTTGAAAAATCTGGTAGTTCGCACTTTCTGAAGTTGCGAACTGTTCAAAAAATGAAAATTCAAAATTTTGTCAAGAAATGCTATAAAAAGGTATAGTTTGCACTTTCTATAGCGAACATATAAAAAAGAGGTAGGCGTTGTAAAGAAAAATGGGCTAGTACTCAGTTTTTTGAAAAATCTGGTAGTTCGCACTTTCTGAAGTTGCGAACTGTTCAAAAAATGAAAATTCAAAATTTTGTCAAGAAATGCTATAAAAAGGAATAGTTTGCACTTTCTATAGCGAACATATGAAAAAGAGGTAGGCGTTGTAGAGAAAAATGGGCTAGTATTCAGTTTTTTGAAAAATCTGGTAGTTCGCATTTTCTGAAGCTACGGACTGTTCAAAATATGAAAATTCAAAATTTTGTCAAGAAATGCTATAAAAAGGTATAGTTTGCACTTTCTATGGCGAACATATGAAAAAGAGGTAGGCGTTGTAAAGACAAATGGGCTAGTACTCAGTTTTTTAAAAAATCTGGTCGTTCACACTTTCAGAAGTTGCGAACTGTTCAAAAAATGAAAATTCAAAATTTTGTCAAGAAATGTTATAAAAAGGGATAGTTTGCACTTTCTATAGCGAACATATGAAAAAGAGGTAGGCGTTGTAAAGAAAAATGGGCTAGTACTCAGTTTTTTGAAAAATCTGGTATTTCGTGCTTTCTGAAGGTGCGGACTGTTCAAAAAATCAAAATTCAAAATTTTGCCAAAAAATGCTATAAAAATGTATAGTTTGCACTTTATATAGCGAACATATGAAAAAGAGGTAGGTGTTGTTAAGAAAAATGGGCTAGTACTCAGTTTTTTGAAAATTCTGGTAGTTCGCACTTTCTGAAGTTGCGAACTGTTCAAAAAATGAAAATTCAAAATTTTGTCAAGAAATGCTATAAAAAGGTATAGTTTGCACTTTCTATAGCGAACATATAAAAAACAGGTAGGCGTTGTAAAGAAAAATGGGCTAGTACTCAGTTTTTTGAAAAATCTGGTAGTTCGCACTTTCTGAAGTTGCGAACTGTTCAACAAATGAAAATTCAAAATTTTGTTAAGAAATGCTATAAAAAGGAATAGTTTGCACTTTCTATAGCGAACATATGAAAAAGAGGTAGTTGTTGTAAAGAAAAATGGGCTAGTACTCAATTTTTTGAAAAATCTGGTAGTTCGCATTTTCTGAAGCTACGGACTGTTCAAAAAATGAAAATTCAAAATTTTGTCAAGAAATGCTATAAAAAGGAATAGTTTGCACTTTCTATAGCGAACATATGAAAAAGAGGTAGGCGTTGTAAAGAAAAATTGGCTAGTACTCAATTTTTTGAAAAATCTGGTAGTTCGCACTTTCTGAAGTTGCGCACTGTTCAAAAAATGAAAATTCAAAATTTTGTCAAGAAATGCTATAAAAAGGAATAGTTTGCACTTTCTATAGCGAACATATGAAAAAGTGGTAGGCGTTGTAAAGAAAAATGGGCTAGTACTCAGTTTTTTGAAAATTCTGGTAGTTCGCACTTTCTGAAGTTGCGAACTGTTCAAAAAATGAAAATTCAAAATTTTGTCAAGAAATGTTATAAAAAGGGATAATTTTCACTTTCTATAGCGAACATATAAAAAAGAGGTAGGCGTTGTAAAGAAAAATGGGCTAGTACTTAGTTTTTTGAAAAATCTGGTAGTTCGCACTTTCTGAAGTTGCGAACTGTTCAAAAAATGAAAATTCAAAATTTTGTCAAGAAATGCTATAAAAAAGAATAGTTTGCACTTTCTATAGCGAACATATGAAAAATAGGTAGTTGTTGTAAAGAAAAATGGGCTAGTACTCAGTTTTTTGAAAAATCTGGTAGTTCGCACTTTCTGAAGTTGCGAACTGTTCAAAAAATGAAAATTCAAAATTTTGTCAAGAAATGCTATAAAAAGGTATAGTTTGCACTTTCTATGGCGAACATATGAAAAAGAGGTAGGCGTTGTAAAGACAAATGGGCTAGTACTCAGTTTTTTGAAAAATCTGGTAGTTCGCACTTTCTGAAGTTGCGAACTGTTCAAAAAATGAAAATTCAAAATTTTGTCAAGAAATGCTATAAAAAGGTATAGTTTGCACTTTCTATAGCGAACATATAAAAAACAGGTAGACGTTGTAAATAAAAATGGGCTAGTACTCAGTTTTTTGAAAAATCTGGTAGTTCGCACTTTCTGAAGTTGCGAACTGTTCAAAAAATGAAAATTCAAAATTTTGTCAAGAAATGCAATAAAAAGGTATAGTTTGCACTTTCTATGGCGAACATATGAAAAAGAGGTAGGTGTTAAAAAGACAAATGGGCTAGTACTCAGTTTTTTAAAAAATCTGGTCGTTCACACTTTCTGAAGTTGCGAACTGTTCAAAAAATGAAAATTCAAAATTTTGTCAAGAAATGCTATAAAAAGGAATAGTTTGCACTTTCTATAACGAACATATGAAAAAGAGGTAGGCGTTGTAGAGAAAAATGGGCTAGTATTAAGTTTTTTGAAAAATCTGGTAGTTCGCACTTTCTGAAAATGCGAACTGTTCAAAAAATGAAAATTCAAAATTTTGCCAAAAAATGCTATAAAAAGGTATAGTTTGCACTTTCTATAGCGAACATATAAAAAACAGGTAGGCGTTGTAAAGAAAAATGGGCTAGTACTCAGTTTTTTGAAAAATCTGGTAGTTCGCACTTTCTGAAGTTGCGAACTGTTCAAAAAATGAAAATTCAAAATTTTGTCAAGAAATGCTATAAAAAGGAATAGTTTGCACTTTCTATGGCGAACATATGAAAAAGAGGTAGGCGTTGTAGAGAAAAATGGGCTAGTACTCAGTTTTTTGAAAAATCTGGTAGTTCGCACTTTCTGAAGTTGCGAACTGTTCAAAAAATGAAAATTCAAAATTTTGTCAAGAAATGCTATAAAAAGGTATAGTTTGCACTTTCTATAGCGAACATATGAAAAAGAGGTAGGCGTTGTAGAGAAAAATGGGCTAGTACTCAGTTTTTTGAAAAATCTGGTAGTTCGCACTTTCTGAAGTTGCGAACTGTTCAAAAAATGAAAATTCAAAATTTTGTCAAGAAATGTTATAAAAAGGGATAGTTTGCACTTTCTGTAGCGAACATATGAAAAAGAGGTAGTTGTTGTAAAGAAAAATGGGCTAGTACTCAGTTTTTTGAAAATTCTGGTGGTTCGCACTTTCTGAAGCTACGGACTGTTCAAAAAATGAAAATTCAAAATTTTGTCAAGAAATGCTATAAAAAGGAATAGTTTGCACTTTCTATAGCGAACATATGAAAAAGAGGTAGGCGTTGTAAAGAAAAATGGGCTAGTACTCAGTTTTTTGAAAAATATGGTAGTTCGCACTTTCTGAAGTTGCGAACTGTTCAAAAAATGAAAATTCAAAATTTTGTCAAGAAATGCTATAAAAAGGTATAGTTTGCACTTTCTATAGCGAACATATGAAAAAGAGGTAGGCGTTGTAAAGAAAAATGGGCTAGTACTCAGTTTTTTGAAAAATCTGGTAGTTCGCACTTTCTGAAGTTGCGAACTGTTCAAAAAATGAAAATTCAAAATTTTGTCAAGAAATGCTATAAAAAGGTATAGTTTGCACTTTCTATGGCGAACATATGAAAAAGAGGTAGGCGTTGTAGAGAAAAATGGGCTAGTACTCAGTTTTTTGAAAAATCTGGTAGTTCGCACTTTCTGAAGTTGCGAACTGTTCAAAAAATGAAAATTCAAAATTTTGTCAAGAAATGCTATAAAAAGGTATAGTTTGCACTTTCTATAGCGAACATATGAAAAAGAGGTAGGCGTTGTAGAGAAAAATGGGCTAGTACTCAGTTTTTTGAAAAATCTGGTAGTTCGCACTTTCTGAAGTTGCGAACTGTTCAAAAAATGAAAATTCAAAATTTTGTCAAGAAATGCTATAAAAAGGTATAGTTTGCACTTTCTATGGCGAACATATGAAAAAGAGGTAGGCGTTGTAGAGAAAAATGGGCTAGTACTCAGTTTTTTGAAAAATCTGGTAGTTCGCACTTTCTGAAGTTGCGAACTGTTCAAAAAATGAAAATTCAAAATTTTGTCAAGAAATGCTATAAAAAGGTATAGTTTGCACTTTCTATGGCGAACATATGAAAAAGAGGTAGGCGTTGTAGAGAAAAATGGGCTAGTATTCAGTTTTTTGAAAAATCTGGTAGTTCGCACTTTCTGAAGTTGCGAACTGTTCAAAAAATGAAAATTCAAAATTTTGTCAAGAAATGTTATAAAAATGGATAGTTTGCACTTTCTATAGCGAACATATGAAAAAGAGGTAGGCGTTGTAAAGAAAAATGGGCTAGTACTCAGTTTTTTGAAAAATCTGGTAGTTCGCACTTTCTGAAGTTGCGAACTGTTCAAAAAATGAAAATTCAAAATTTTGTCAAAAAATGTTATAAAAAGGAATAGTTTGCACTTTCTATAGCGAACATATGAAAAAGAGGTAGGCGTTGTAGAGAAAAATGGGCTAGTATTCAGTTTTTTGAAAAATCTGGTAGTTCGCACTTTCTGAAGTTGCGAACTGTTCAAAAAATGAAAATTCAAAATTTTGTCAAGAAATGCTATAAAAAGGTATAGTTTGCACTTTCTATAGCGAACATATAAAAAAGAGGTAGGTGTTGTAAAGAAAAATGGGCTAGTACTCAGTTTTTTGAAAAATCTGGTAGTTCGCACTTTCTGAAGTTGCGAACTGTTCAAAAAATGAAAATTCAAAATTTTGTCAAGAAATGCTATAAAAAGGAATAGTTTGCACTTTCTATAGCGAACATATGAAAAAGAGGTAGGCGTTGTAGAGAAAAATGGGCTAGTATTCAGTTTTTTGAAAAATCTGGTAGTTCGCATTTTCTGAAGCTACGGACTGTTCAAAATATGAAAATTCAAAATTTTGTCAAGAAATGCTATAAAAATGTATAGTTTGCACTTTCTATGGCGAACATATGAAAAAGAGGTAGGCGTTGTAAAGACAAATGGGCTAGTACTCAGTTTTTTAAAAAATCTGGTCGTTCACACTTTCTGAAGTTGCGAACTGTTCAAAAAATGAAAATTCAAAATTTTGTCAAGAAATGTTATAAAAAGGGATAGTTTGCACTTTCTATAGCGAACATATGAAAAAGAGGTAGGCGTTGTAAAGAAAAATGGGCTAGTACTCAGTTTTTTGAAAAATCTGGTATTTCGTGCTTTCTGAAGGTGCGGACTGTTCAAAAAATCAAAATTCAAAATTTTGCCAAAAAATGCTATAAAAATGTATAGTTTGCACTTTATATAGCGAACATATGAAAAAGAGGTAGGTGTTGTTAAGAAAAATGGGCTAGTACTCAGTTTTTTGAAAATTCTGGTAGTTCGCACTTTCTGAAGTTGCGAACTGTTCAAAAAATGAAAATTCAAAATTTTGTCAAGAAATGCTATAAAAAGGTATAGTTTGCACTTTCTATAGCGAACATATAAAAAACAGGTAGGCGTTGTAAAGAAAAATGGGCTAGTACTCAGTTTTTTGAAAAATCTGGTAGTTCGCACTTTCTGAAGTTGCGAACTGTTCAACAAATGAAAATTCAAAATTTTGTTAAGAAATGCTATAAAAAGGAATAGTTTGCACTTTCTATAGCGAACATATGAAAAAGAGGTAGTTGTTGTAAAGAAAAATGGGCTAGTACTCAATTTTTTGAAAAATCTGGTAGTTCGCATTTTCTGAAGCTACGGACTGTTCAAAAAATGAAAATTCAAAATTTTGTCAAGAAATGCTATAAAAAGGAATAGTTTGCACTTTCTATAGCGAACATATGAAAAAGAGGTAGGCGTTGTAAAGAAAAATTGGCTAGTACTCAATTTTTTGAAAAATCTGGTAGTTCGCACTTTCTGAAGTTGCGCACTGTTCAAAAAATGAAAATTCAAAATTTTGTCAAGAAATGCTATAAAAAGGAATAGTTTGCACTTTCTATAGCGAACATATGAAAAAGTGGTAGGCGTTGTAAAGAAAAATGGGCTAGTACTCAGTTTTTTGAAAATTCTGGTAGTTCGCACTTTCTGAAGTTGCGAACTGTTCAAAAAATGAAAATTCAAAATTTTGTCAAGAAATGTTATAAAAAGGGATAGTTTTCACTTTCTATAGCGAACATATAAAAAAGAGGTAGGCGTTGTAAAGAAAAATGGGCTAGTACTTAGTTTTTTGAAAAATCTGGTAGTTCGCACTTTCTGAAGTTGCGAACTGTTCAAAAAATGAAAATTCAAAATTTTGTCAAGAAATGCTATAAAAAAGAATAGTTTGCACTTTCTATAGCGAACATATGAAAAATAGGTAGTTGTTGTAAAGAAAAATGGGCTAGTACTCAGTTTTTTGAAAAATCTGGTAGTTCGCACTTTCTGAAGTTGCGAACTGTTCAAAAAATGAAAATTCAAAATTTTGTCAAGAAATGCTATAAAAAGGTATAGTTTGCACTTTCTATGGCGAACATATGAAAAAGAGGTAGGCGTTGTAAAGACAAATGGGCTAGTACTCAGTTTTTTGAAAAATCTGGTAGTTCGCACTTTCTGAAGTTGCGAACTGTTCAAAAAATGAAAATTCAAAATTTTGTCAAGAAATGCTATAAAAAGGTATAGTTTGCACTTTCTATAGCGAACATATAAAAAACAGGTAGACGTTGTAAATAAAAATGGGCTAGTACTCAGTTTTTTGAAAAATCTGGTAGTTCGCACTTTCTGAAGTTGCGAACTGTTCAAAAAATGAAAATTCAAAATTTTGTCAAGAAATGCAATAAAAAGGTATAGTTTGCACTTTCTATGGCGAACATATGAAAAAGAGGTAGGTGTTAAAAAGACAAATGGGCTAGTACTCAGTTTTTTAAAAAATCTGGTCGTTCACACTTTCTGAAGTTGCGAACTGTTCAAAAAATGAAAATTCAAAATTTTGTCAAGAAATGCTATAAAAAGGAATAGTTTGCACTTTCTATAACGAACATATGAAAAAGAGGTAGGCGTTGTAGAGAAAAATGGGCTAGTATTAAGTTTTTTGAAAAATCTGGTAGTTCGCACTTTCTGAAAATGCGAACTGTTCAAAAAATGAAAATTCAAAATTTTGCCAAAAAATGCTATAAAAAGGTATAGTTTGCACTTTCTATAGCGAACATATAAAAAACAGGTAGGCGTTGTAAAGAAAAATGGGCTAGTACTCAGTTTTTTGAAAAATCTGGTAGTTCGCACTTTCTGAAGTTGCGAACTGTTCAAAAAATGAAAATTCAAAATTTTGTCAAGAAATGCTATAAAAAGGAATAGTTTGCACTTTCTATAGCGAACATATGAAAAAGAGGTAGGCGTTGTAAAGAAAAATGGGCTAGTACTCAGTTTTTTGAAAATTCTGGTAGTTCGCACTTTCTGAAGTTGCGAACTGTTCAAAAAATGAAAATTCAAAATTTTGTCAAGAAATGTTATAAAAAGGGATAGTTTGCACTTTCTATAGCGAACATATAAAAAAGAGGTAGGCGTTGTAAAGAAAAATGGGCTAGTACTTAGTTTTTTGAAAAATCTGGTAGTTCGCACTTTCTGAAGTTGCGAACTGTTCAAAAAATGAAAATTCAAAATTTTGTCAAGAAATGCTATAAAAAGGAATAGTTTGCACTTTCTATAGCGAACATATGAAAAATAGGTAGTTGTTGTAAAGAAAAATGGGCTAGTACTCAGTTTTTTGAAAAATCTGGTAGTTCGCACTTTCTGAAGTTGCGAACTGTTCAAAAAATGAAAATTTAAAATTTTGTCAAGAAATGCTATAAAAAGGTATAGTTTGCACTTTCTATAGCGAACATATAAAAAACAGGTAGGCGTTGTAAAGAAAAATGGGCTAGTACTCAGTTTTTTGAAAAATCTGGTAGTTCGCACTTTCTGAAAATGCGAACTGTTCAAAAAATGAAAATTCAAAATTTTGTCAAGAAATGTTATAAAAAGGGATAGTTTGCACTTTCTATAGCGAACATATAAAAAAGAGGTAGGCGTTGTAAAGAAAAATGGGCTAGTACTTAGTTTTTTGAAAAATCTGGTAGTTCGCACTTTCTGAAGTTGCGAACTGTTCAAAAAATGAAAATTCAAAATTTTGTCAAGAAATGCTATAAAAAGGAATAGTTTGCACTTTCTATAGCGAACATATGAAAAAGAGGTAGTTGTTGTAAAGAAAAATGGGCTAGTACTCAGTTTTTTGAAAAATCTGGTAGTTCGCACTTTCTGAAGTTGCGAACTGTTCAAAAAATGAAAATTCAAAATTTTGTCAAGAAATGCTATAAAAAGGTATAGTTTGCACTTTCTATGGCGAACATATGAAAAAGAGGTAGGCGTTGTAAAGACAAATGGGCTAGTACTCAGTTTTTTAAAAAATCTGGTCGTTCACACTTTCTGAAGTTGCGAACTGTTCAAAAAATGAAAATTCAAAATTTTGTCAAGAAATGTTATAAAAAGGGATAGTTTGCACTTTCTGTAGCGAACATATGAAAAAGAGGTAGTTGTTGTAAAGAAAAATGGGCTAGTACTCAGTTTTTTGAAAATTCTGGTGGTTCGCACTTTCTGAAGCTACGGACTGTTCAAAAAATGAAAATTCAAAATTTTGTCAAGAAATGCTATAAAAAGGAATAGTTTGCACTTTCTATAGCGAACATATGAAAAAGAGGTAGGCGTTGTAAAGAAAAATGGGCTAGTACTCAGTTTTTTGAAAAATCTGGTAGTTCGCACTTTCTGAAGTTGCGAACTGTTCAAAAAATGAAAATTCAAAATTTTGTCAAGAAATGCTATAAAAAGGTATAGTTTGCACTTTCTATAGCGAACATATGAAAAAGAGGTAGGCGTTGTAAAGAAAAATGGGCTAGTACTCAGTTTTTTGAAAAATCTGGTAGTTCGCACTTTCTGAAGTTGCGAACTGTTCAAAAAATGAAAATTCAAAATTTTGTCAAGAAATGTTATAAAAAGGTATAGTTTGCACTTTCTATGGCGAACATATGAAAAAGAGGTAGGCGTTGTAGAGAAAAATGGGCTAGTACTCAGTTTTTTGAAAAATCTGGTAGTTCGCACTTTCTGAAGTTGCGAACTGTTCAAAAAATGAAAATTCAAAGTTTTGTCAAGAAATGCTATAAAAAGGTATAGTTTGCACTTTCTATAGCGAACATATGAAAAAGAGGTAGGCGTTGTAGAGAAAAATGGGCTAGTACTCAGTTTTTTGAAAAATCTGGTAGTTCGCACTTTCTGAAGTTGCGAACTGTTCAAAAAATGAAAATTCAAAATTTTGTCAAGAAATGCTATAAAAAGGTATAGTTTGCACTTTCTATGGCGAACATATGAAAAAGAGGTAGGCGTTGTAGAGAAAAATGGGCTAGTACTCAGTTTTTTGAAAAATCTGGTAGTTCGCACTTTCTGAAGTTGCGAACTGTTCAAAAAATGAAAATTCAAAATTTTGTCAAGAAATGCTATAAAAAGGTATAGTTTGCACTTTCTATGGCGAACATATGAAAAAGAGGTAGGCGTTGTAGAGAAAAATGGGCTAGTATTCAGTTTTTTGAAAAATCTGGTAGTTCGCACTTTCTGAAAATGCGAACTGTTCAAAAAATGAAAATTCAAAATTTTGCCAAAAAATGCTATAAAAAAGGTATAGTTTGCACTTTCTATAACGAACATATAAAAAAGAGGTAGGCGTTGTAAAGAAAAATGGGCTAGTACTCAGTTTTTTGAAAAATCTGGTAGTTCGCTCTTTCTGAAGTTGCGAACTGTTCAAAAAATGAAAATTCAAAATTTTGTCAAGAAATGTTATAAAAATGGATAGTTTGCACTTTCTATAGCGAACATATGAAAAAGAGGTAGGCGTTGTAAAGAAAAATGGGCTAGTACTCAGTTTTTTGAAAAATCTGGTAGTTCGCACTTTCTGAAGTTGCGAACTGTTCAGAAAATGAAAATTCAAAATTTTGTCAAGAAATGTTATAAAAAGGAATAGTTTGCACTTTCTATAGCGAACATATGAAAAAGAGGTAGGCGTTGTAGAGAAAAATGGGCTAGTATTCAGTTTTTTGAAAAATCTGGTAGTTCGCACTTTCTGAAGTTGCGAACTGTTCAAAAAATGAAAATTCAAAATTTTGTCAAGAAATGCTATAAAAAGGTATAGTTTGCACTTTCTATAGCGAACATATAAAAAAGAGGTAGGCGTTGTAAAGAAAAATGGGCTAGTACTCAGTTTTTTGAAAAATCTGGTAGTTCGCACTTTCTGAAGTTGCGAACTTTTCAAAAAATGAAAATTCAAAATTTTGTCAAGAAATGCTATAAAAAGGAATAGTTTGCACTTTCTATAGCGAACATATGAAAAAGAGGTAGGCGTTGTAGAGAAAAATGGGCTAGTATTCAGTTTTTTGAAAAATCTGGTAGTTCGCATTTTCTGAAGCTACGGACTGTTCAAAATATGAAAATTCAAAATTTTGTCAAGAAATGCTATAAAAAGGTATAGTTTGCACTTTCTATGGCGAACATATGAAAAAGAGGTAGGCGTTGTAAAGACAAATGGGCTAGTACTCAGTTTTTTAAAAAATCTGGTCGTTCACACTTTCTGAAGTTGCGAACTGTTCAAAAAATGAAAATTCAAAATTTTGTCAAGAAATGCTATAAAAAGGTATAGTTTGCACTTTCTATGGCGAACATATGAAAAAGAGGTAGGCGTTGTAAAGACAAATGGGCTAGTACTCAGTTTTTTAAAAAATCTGGTCGTTCACACTTTCTGAAGTTGCGAACTGTTCAAAAAATGAAAATTCAAAATTTTGTCAAGAAATGTTATAAAAAGGGATAGTTTGCACTTTTTATGGCGAACATATGAAAAAGAGGTAGGTGTTGTTAAGAAAAATGGGCTAGTACTCAGTTTTTTGAAAATTCTGGTAGTTCGCACTTTCTGAAGTTGCGAACTGTTCAAAAAATGAAAATTCAAAATTTTGTCAAGAAATGCTATAAAAAGGTATAGTTTGCACTTTCTATAGCGAACATATAAAAAACAGGTAGACTTTGTAAAGAAAAATGGGCTAGTACTCAGTTTTTTGAAAAATCTGGTAGTTCGCACTTTCTGAAGTTGCGAACTGTTCAACAAATGAAAATTCAAAATTTTGTTAAGAAATGCTATAAAAAGGAATAGTTTGCACTTTCTATAGCGAACATATGAAAAAGAGGTAGTTGTTGTAAAGAAAAATGGGCTAGTACTCAATTTTTTGAAAAATCTGGTAGTTCGCATTTTCTGAAGCTACGGACTGTTCAAAAAATGAAAATTCAAAATTTTGTCAAGAAATGCTATAAAAAGGAATAGTTTGCACTTTCTATAGCGAACATATGAAAAAGAGGTAGGCGTTGTAAAGAAAAATTGGCTAGTACTCAATTTTTTGAAAAATCTGGTAGTTCGCACTTTCTGAAGTTGCGCACTGTTCAAAAAATGAAAATTCAAAATTTTGTCAAGAAATGCTATAAAAAGGAATAGTTTGCACTTTCTATAGCGAACATATGAAAAAGTGGTAGGCGTTGTAAAGAAAAATGGGCTAGTACTCAGTTTTTTGAAAATTCTGGTAGTTCGCACTTTCTGAAGTTGCGAACTGTTCAAAAAATGAAAATTCAAAATTTTGTCAAGAAATGTTATAAAAAGGGATAGTTTTCACTTTCTATAGCGAACATATAAAAAAGAGGTAGGCGTTGTAAAGAAAAATGGGCTAGTACTTAGTTTTTTGAAAAATCTGGTAGTTCGCACTTTCTGAAGTTGCGAACTGTTCAAAAAATGAAAATTCAAAATTTTGTCAAGAAATGCTATAAAAAAGAATAGTTTGCACTTTCTATAGCGAACATATGAAAAATAGGTAGTTGTTGTAAAGAAAAATGGGCTAGTACTCAGTTTTTTGAAAAATCTGGTAGTTCGCACTTTCTGAAGTTGCGAACTGTTCAAAAAATGAAAATTCAAAATTTTGTCAAGAAATGCTATAAAAAGGTATAGTTTGCACTTTCTATGGCGAACATATGAAAAAGAGGTAGGCGTTGTAAAGACAAATGGGCTAGTACTCAGTTTTTTGAAAAATCTGGTAGTTCGCACTTTCTGAAGTTGCGAACTGTTCAAAAAATGAAAATTCAAAATTTTGTCAAGAAATGCTATAAAAAGGTATAGTTTGCACTTTCTATAGCGAACATATAAAAAACAGGTAGACGTTGTAAATAAAAATGGGCTAGTACTCAGTTTTTTGAAAAATCTGGTAGTTCGCACTTTCTGAAGTTGCGAACTGTTCAAAAAATGAAAATTCAAAATTTTGTCAAGAAATGCTATAAAAAGGTATAGTTTGCACTTTCTATGGCGAACATATGAAAAAGAGGTAGGTGTTGTAAAGACAAATGGGCTAGTACTCAGTTTTTTAAAAAATCTGGTCGTTCACACTTTCTGAAGTTGCGAACTGTTCAAAAAATGAAAATTCAAAATTTTGTCAAGAAATGCTATAAAAAGGAATAGTTTGCACTTTCTATAGCGAACATATGAAAAAGAGGTAGGCGTTGTAGAGAAAAATGGGCTAGTATTCAGTTTTTTGAAAAATCTGGTAGTTCGCACTTTCTGAAAATGCGAACTGTTCAAAAAATGAAAATTCAAAATTTTGCCAAAAAATGCTATAAAAAGGTATAGTTTGCACTTTCTATAGCGAACATATAAAAAACAGGTAGGCGTTGTAAAGAAAAATGGGCTAGTACTCAGTTTTTTGAAAAATCTGGTAGTTCGCACTTTCTGAAGTTGCGAACTGTTCAAAAAATGAAAATTCACAATTTTGTCAAGAAATGCTATAAAAAGGAATAGTTTGCACTTTCTATAGCGAACATATGAAAAAGAGGTAGGCGTTGTAAAGAAAAATGGGCTAGTACTCAGTTTTTTGAAAATTCTGGTAGTTCGCACTTTCTGAAGTTGCGAACTGTTCAAAAAATGAAAATTCAAAATTTTGTCAAGAAATGTTATAAAAAGGGATAGTTTGCACTTTCTATAGCGAACATATAAAAAAGAGGTAGGCGTTGTAAAGAAAAATGGGCTAGTACTTAGTTTTTTGAAAAATCTGGTAGTTCGCACTTTCTGAAGTTGCGAACTGTTCAAAAAATGAAAATTCAAAATTTTGTCAAGAAATGCTATAAAAAGGAATAGTTTGCACTTTCTATAGCGAACATATGAAAAATAGGTAGTTGTTGTAAAGAAAAATGGGCTAGTACTCAGTTTTTTGAAAAATCTGGTAGTTCGCACTTTCTGAAGTTGCGAACTGTTCAAAAAATGAAAATTCAAAATTTTGTCAAGAAATGCTATAAAAAGGTATAGTTTGCACTTTCTATGGCGAACATATGAAAAAGAGGTAGGCGTTGTAAAGACAAATGGGCTAGTACTCAGTTTTTTGAAAAATCTGGTAGTTCGCACTTTCTGAAGTTGCGAACTGTTCAAAAAATGAAAATTCAAAATTTTGTCAAGAAATGCTATAAAAAGGTATAGTTTGCACTTTCTATAGCGAACATATAAAAAACAGGTAGACGTTGTAAATAAAAATGGGCTAGTACTCAGTTTTTTGAAAAATCTGGTAGTTCGCACTTTCTGAAGTTGCGAACTGTTCAAAAAATGAAAATTCAAAATTTTGTCAAGAAATGCTATAAAAAGGTATAGTTTGCACTTTCTATGGCGAACATATGAAAAAGAGGTAGGTGTTGTAAAGACAAATGGGCTAGTACTCAGTTTTTTAAAAAATCTGGTCGTTCACACTTTCTGAAGTTGCGAACTGTTCAAAAAATGAAAATTCAAAATTTTGTCAAGAAATGCTATAAAAAGGAATAGTTTGCACTTTCTATAGCGAACATATGAAAAAGAGGTAGGCGTTGTAGAGAAAAATGGGCTAGTATTCAGTTTTTTGAAAAATCTGGTAGTTCGCACTTTCTGAAAATGCGAACTGTTCAAAAAATGAAAATTCAAAATTTTGCCAAAAAATGCTATAAAAAGGTATAGTTTGCACTTTCTATAGCGAACATATAAAAAACAGGTAGGCGTTGTAAAGAAAAATGGGCTAGTACTCAGTTTTTTGAAAAATCTGGTAGTTCGCACTTTCTGAAGTTGCGAACTGTTCAAAAAATGAAAATTCACAATTTTGTCAAGAAATGCTATAAAAAGGAATAGTTTGCACTTTCTATAGCGAACATATGAAAAAGAGGTAGGCGTTGTAAAGAAAAATGGGCTAGTACTCAGTTTTTTGAAAATTCTGGTAGTTCGCACTTTCTGAAGTTGCGAACTGTTCAAAAAATGAAAATTCAAAATTTTGTCAAGAAATGTTATAAAAAGGGATAGTTTGCACTTTCTATAGCGAACATATAAAAAAGAGGTAGGCGTTGTAAAGAAAAATGGGCTAGTACTTAGTTTTTTGAAAAATCTGGTAGTTCGCACTTTCTGAAGTTGCGAACTGTTCAAAAAATGAAAATTCAAAATTTTGTCAAGAAATGCTATAAAAAGGAATAGTTTGCACTTTCTATAGCGAACATATGAAAAATAGGTAGTTGTTGTAAAGAAAAAAATGGGCTAGTACTCAGTTTTTTGAAAAATCTGGTAGTTCGCACTTTCTGAAGTTGCGAACTGTTCAAAAAATGAAAATTTAAAATTTTGTCAAGAAATGCTATAAAAAGGTATAGTTTGCACTTTCTATAGCGAACATATAAAAAACAGGTAGGCGTTGTAAAGAAAAATGGGCTAGTACTCAGTTTTTTGAAAAATCTGGTAGTTCGCACTTTCTGAAGTTGCGAACTGTTCAAAAAATGAAAATTCAAAATTTTGTCAAGAAATGCTATAAAAAGGAATAGTTTGCACTTTCTATAGCGAACATACGAAAAAGAGGTAGGCGTTTTAGAGAAAAATGGGCTAGTACTCAGTTTTTTGAAAAATCTGGTAGTTCGCACTTTCTGAAGTTGCGAACTGTTCAAAAAATGAAAATTCAAAATTTTGTCAAGAAATGCTATAAAAAGGAATAGTTTGCACTTTCTATAGCGAACATATGAAAAAGAGGTAGGCGTTGTAAAGAAAAATGGGCTAGTACTCAGTTTTTTGAAAATTCTGGTAGTTCGCACTTTCTGAAGTTGCGAACTGTTCAAAAAATGAAAATTCAAAATTTTGTCAAGAAATGTTATAAAAAGGTATAGTTTGCACTTTCTATGGCGAACATATGAAAAAGAGGTAGGCGTTGTAGAGAAAAATGGGCTAGTACTCAGTTTTTTGAAAAATCTGGTAGTTCGCACTTTCTGAAGTTGCGAACTGTTCAAAAAATGAAAATTCAAAGTTTTGTCAAGAAATGCTATAAAAAGGTATAGTTTGCACTTTCTATAGCGAACATATGAAAAAGAGGTAGGCGTTGTAGAGAAAAATGGGCTAGTACTCAGTTTTTTGAAAAATCTGGTAGTTCGCACTTTCTGAAGTTGCGAACTGTTCAAAAAATGAAAATTCAAAATTTTGTCAAGAAATGCTATAAAAAGGTATAGTTTGCACTTTCTATAGCGAACATATAAAAAACAGGTAGGCGTTGTAAAGAAAAATGGGCTAGTACTCAGTTTTTTGAAAAATCTGGTAGTTCGCACTTTCTGAAGTTGCGAACTGTTCAAAAAATGAAAATTCAAAATTTTGTCAAGAAATGCTATAAAAAGGAATAGTTTGCACTTTCTATAGCGAACATATGAAAAAGAGGTAGGCGTTGTAAAGAAAAATGGGCTAGTACTCAGTTTTTTGAAAATTCTGGTAGTTCGCTCTTTCTGAAGTTGCGAACTGTTCAAAAAATAAAAATTCAAAATTTTGTCAAGAAATGCTATAAAAAGGTATAGTTTGCACTTTCTATAGCGAACATATAAAAAACAGGTAGGCGTTGTAAAGAAAAATGGGCTAGTACTCAGTTTTTTGAAAAATCTGGTAGTTCGCACTTTTTGAAGTTGCGAACTGTTCAAAAAATGAAAAAATTCAAAATTTTGTCAAGAAATGCTATAAAAAGGTATAGTTTGCACTTTCTATAGCGAACATATAAAAAAGAGGTAGGCGTTGTAAAGAAAAATGGGCTAGTACTTAGTTTTTTGAAAAATCTGGTAGTTCGCACTTTCTGAAGTTGCGAACTGTTCAAAAAATGAAAATTCAAAATTTTGTGAAGAAATGCTATAAAAAGGAATAGTTTGCACTTTCTATAGCGAACATATAAAAAAGAGGTAGGCGTTGTAGAGAAAAATGGGCTAGTACTCAGTTTTTTGAAAAATCTGGTAGTTCGCACTTTCTGAAGTTGCGAACTGTTCAAAAAATGAAAATTCAAAATTTTGTCAAGAAATGCTATAAAAAGGTATAGTTTGCACTTTCTATAGCGAACATATAAAAAAGAGGTAGGCGTTGTAGAGAAAAATGGGCTAGTACTCAGTTTTTTGAAAAATCTGGTAGTTCGCACTTTCTGAAGTTGCGAACTGTTCAAAAAATGAAAATTCAAAATTTTGTCAAGAAATGCTATAAAAAGGTATAGTTTGCACTTTCTATAGCGAACATATAAAAAAGAGGTAGGCGTTGTAAAGAAAAATGGGCTAGTACTCTGTTTTTTGAAAAATCTGGTAGTTCGCACTTTCTGAAGTTGCGAACTGTTCAAAAAATGAAAATTCAAAATTTTGTGAAGAAATGCTATAAAAAGGTATAGTTTGCACTTTCTATAGCGAACATATAAAAAAGAGATAGGCGTTGTAAAGAAAAATGAGCTAATCTCAGTTTTTTGAAAAATCTGGTAGTTCGCACTTTCTGAAGTTGCGAACTGTTCAAAAAATGAAAATTCAAAATTTTGTCAAGAAATGCTATAAAAAGGTATAGTTTGCACTTTCTATAGCGAACATATAAAAAAGAGGTAGGCGTTGTAGAGAAAAATGGGCTAGTACTCAGTTTTTTGAAAAATCTGGTAGTTCGCACTTTCTGAAGTTGCGAACTGTTCAAAAAATGAAAATTCAAAATTTTGTCAAGAAATGCTATAAAAAGGTATAGTTTGCACTTTCTATAGCGAACATATAAAAAAGAGGTAGGCGTTGTAAAGAAAAATGGGCTAGTACTCTGTTTTTTGAAAAATCTGGTAGTTCGCACTTTCTGAAGTTGCGAACTGTTCAAAAAATGAAAATTCAAAATTTTGTCAAGAAATGCTATAAAAAGGTATAGTTTGCACTTTCTATAGCGAACATATAAAAAAGAGATAGGCGTTGTAAAGAAAAATGGGCTAATCTCAGTTTTTTGAAAAATCTGGTAGTTCGCACTTTCTGAAGTTGCGAACTGTTCAAAAAATGAAAATTCAAAATTTTGTCAAGAAATGCTATAAAAAGGTATAGTTTGCACTTTCTATAGCGAACATATAAAAAAGAGGTAGGCGTTGTAAAGAAAAATGGGCTAGTACTCAGTTTTTTGAAAAATCTGGTAGTTCGCATTTTCTGAAGCTACGGACTGTTCAAAAAATGAAAATTCAAAATTTTGTCAAGAAATGCTATAAAAAGGTATAGTTTGCACTTTTTATGGCGAACATATGAAAAAGAGGTAGGCGTTGTAAAGACAAATGGGCTAGTACTCAGTTTTTTAAAAAATCTGGTCGTTCACACTTTCTGAAGTTGCGAACTGTTCAAAAAATGAAAATTCAAAATTTTGTCAAGAAATGTTATAAAAAGGAATAGTTTGCACTTTCTATAGCGAACATATGAAAAAGAGGTAGGCGTTGTAAAGAAAAATGGGCTAGTACTCAGTTTTTTGAAAAATCTGGTAGTTCGCACTTTCTGAAGTTGCGAACTGTTCAAAAAATGAAAATTCAAAATTTTGTCAAGAAATATTATAAAAAGGGATTGTTTGCACTTTCTATAGCGAACATATGAAAAAGAGGTAGGCGTTGTAAAGAAAAATGGGCTAGTACTCAGTTTTTTAAAAATTCTGGTAGTTCGCACTTTCTGAAGTTACGAACTGTTCAAAAAATGAAAATTCAAAATTTTGTCAAGAAATGCTATAAAAAGGTATAGTTTGCACTTTCTATAGCGAACATATGAAAAAGAGGTAGGCGTTGTAAAGAAAAATGGGCTAGTACTCAGTTTTTTGAAAAATCTGGTAGTTCGCACTTTCTGAAGTTGCGAACTGTTCAAAAAATGAAAATTCAAAATTTTGTGAAGAAATGCTATAAAAAGGAATAGTTTGCACTTTCTATGGCGAACATATGAAAAAGAGGTAGGCGTTGTAGAGAAAAATGGGCTAGTATTCAGTTTTTTGAAAAATCTGGTAGTTTGCACTTTCTGAAGTTGCGAACTGTTCAAAAAATGAAAATTCAAAATTTTGTCAAGAAATGCTATAAAAAGGTATAGTTTGCACTTTCTATAGCGAACATATGAAAAAGAGGTAGGCGTTGTAAAGAAAAATGGGCTAGTACTCAGTTTTTTGAAAAATCTGGTAGTTCGCACTTTCTGAAGTTGCGAACTGTTCAAAAAATGAAAATTCAAAATTTTGTGAAGAAATGCTATAAAAAGGAATAGTTTGCACTTTCTATGGCGAACATATGAAAAAGAGGTAGGCGTTGTAGAGAAAAATGGGCTAGTACTCAGTTTTTTGAAAAATCTGGTAGTTCGCACTTTCTGAAGTTGCGAACTGTTCAAAAAATGAAAATTCAAAATTTTGTCAAGAAATGCTATAAAAAGGTATAGTTTGCACTTTCTATAGCGAACATATAAAAAAGAGGTAGGCGTTGTAAAGAAAAATGGGCTAGTACTCAGTTTTTTGAAAAATCTGGTAGTTCGCACTTTCTGAAGTTGCGAACTGTTCAAAAAATGAAAATTCAAAATTTTGTCAAGAAATGCTATAAAAAGGTATAGTTTGCACTTTCTATAGCGAACATATAAAAAAGAGATAGGCATTGTAAAGAAAAATGGGCTAATCTCAGTTTTTTGAAAAATCTGGTAGTTCGCACTTTCTGAAGTTGCGAACTGTTCAAAAAATGAAAATTCAAAATTTTGTCAAGAAATGCTATAAAAAGGTATAGTTTGCACTTTCTATAGCGAACATATAAAAAAGAGGTAGGCGTTGTAAAGAAAAATGGGCTAGTACTCAGTTTTTTGAAAAATCTGGTAGTTCGCACTTTCTGAAGTTGCGAACTGTTCAAAAAATGAAAATTCAAAATTTTGTCAAGAAATATTATAAAAAGGGATTGTTTGCACTTTCTATAGCGAACATATGAAAAAGAGGTAGGCGTTGTAAAGAAAAATGGGCTAGTACTCAGTTTTTTGAAAATTCTGGTAGTTCGCACTTTCTGAAGTTACGAACTGTTCAAAAAATGAAAATTCAAAATTTTGTCAAGAAATGCTATAAAAAGGTATAGTTTGCACTTTCTATAGCGAACATATGAAAAAGAGGTAGGCGTTGTAAAGAAAAATGGGCTAGTACTCAGTTTTTTGAAAAATCTGGTAGTTCGCACTTTCTGAAGTTGCGAACTGTTCAAAAAATGAAAATTCAAAATTTTGTGAAGAAATGCTATAAAAAGGAATAGTTTGCACTTTCTATGGCGAACATATGAAAAAGAGGTAGGCGTTGTAGAGAAAAATGGGCTAGTATTCAGTTTTTTGAAAAATCTGGTAGTTTGCACTTTCTGAAGTTGCGAACTGTTCAAAAAATGAAAATTCAAAATTTTGTCAAGAAATGCTATAAAAAGGTATAGTTTGCACTTTCTATAGCGAACATATAAAAAAGAGGTAGGCGTTGTAAAGAAAAATGGGCTAGTACTCAGTTTTTTGAAAAATCTGGTAGTTCGCACTTTCTGAAGTTGCGAACTGTTCAAAAAATGAAAATTCAAAATTTTGTCAAGAAATGCTATAAAAAGGTATAGTTTGCACTTTCTATAGCGAACATATAAAAAAGAGGTAGGCGTTGTAAAGAAAAATGGGCTAGTACTCAGTTTTTTTAAAAATCTGGTAGTTCGCGCTTTCTGAAGCTGCGGACTTTTCAAAAAATGAAAATTCAAAATTTTGTCAAGAAATGCTATAAAAAGGGATAGTTTGCACTTTCTATAGCGAACATATGAAAAAGAGGTAGGCGTTGTAAAGAAAAATTGGCTAGTACTCAGTTTTTTGAAAAATCTGGTAGTTCGTACTTTCTGAAGTTGCGAACTGTTCAAAAAATGAAAATTCAAAATTTTGTCAAGAAATGCTATAAAAAGGAATAGTTTGCACTTTCTATAGCGAACATATGAAAAAGAGGTAGGCGTTGTAAAGAAAAATGGGCTAGTACTCAGTTTTTTTAAAAATCTGGTAGTTCGCGCTTTCTGAAGCTGCGGACTTTTCAAAAAATGAAAATTCAAAATTTTGTCAAGAAATGCTATAAAAAGGGATAGTTTGCACTTTCTATAGCGAACATATGAAAAAGAGGTAGGCGTTGTAAAGAAAAATTGGCTAGTACTCAGTTTTTTGAAAAATCTGGTAGTTCGTACTTTCTGAAGTTGCGAACTGTTCAAAAAATGAAAATTCAAAATTTTGTCAAGAAATGCTATAAAAAGGAATAGTTTGCACTTTCTATAGCGAACATATGAAAAAGAGGTAGGCGTTGTAAAGAAAAATGGGCTAGTACTCAGTTTTTTGAAAAATCTGGTAGTTCGCACTTTCTGAAGTTGCGAACTGTTCAAAAAATGAAAATTCAAAATTTTGTCAAGAAATGCTATAAAAAGGTATAGTTTGCACTTTCTATAGCGAACATATGAAAAAGAGGTAGGCGTTGTAAAGAAAAATGGGCTAGTACTCAGTTTTTTGAAAAATCTGGTAGTTCGCACTTTCTGAAGCTGCGGACTGTTCAAAAAATGAAAATTTAAAATTTTGTCAAGAAATGCTAAAAAAAGGGATAGTTTGCACTTTCTATAGCGAACATATAAAAAAGAGGTAGGCGTTGTACAGAAAAATAGGCTAGTACTCAGTTTTTTGAAAAATCTGGTAGTTCGCACTTTCTGAAGTTGCGAACTGTTCAAAAAATGAAAATTCAAAATTTTGTCAAGAAATGCTATAAAAAGGTATAGTTTGCACTTTCTATAGCGAACATATAAAAAAGAGGTAGGCGTTGTAAAGAAAAATGGGCTAGTACTCAGTTTTTTGAAAAATCTGGTAGTTCGCATTTTCTGAAGCTACGGACTGTTCAAAAAATGAAAATTCAAAATTTTGTCAAGAAATGCTATAAAAAGGAATAGTTTGCACTTTCTATAGCGAACATATGAAAAAGAGGTAGGCGTTGTAAAGAAAAATGGGCTAGTACTCAGTTTTTTGAAAAATCTGGTAGTTCGCACTTTCTGAAGTTGCGAACTGTTCAAAAAATGAAAATTCAAAATTTTGTCAAGAAATGCTATAAAAAGGTATAGTTTGCACTTTCTATAGCGAACATATAAAAAAGAGGTAGGCGTTGTAAAGAAAAATGGGCTAGTACTCAGTTTTTTGAAAAATCTGGTAGTTCGCATTTTCTGAAGCTACGGACTGTTCAAAAAATGAAAATTCAAAATTTTGTCAAGAAATGCTATAAAAAGGAATAGTTTGCACTTTCTATAGCGAACATATGAAAAAGAGGTAGGCGTTGTAAAGAAAAATGGGCTAGTACTCAGTTTTTTGAAAAATCTGGTAGTTCGCACTTTCTGAAGTTGCGAACTGTTCAAAAAATGAAAATTCAAAATTTTGTCAAGAAATGCTATAAAAAGGTATAGTTTGCACTTTCTATAGCGAACATATAAAAAAGAGGTAGGCGTTGTAAAGAAAAATGGGCTAGTACTCAGTTTTTTGAAAAATCTGGTAGTTCGCATTTTCTGAAGCTACGGACTGTTCAAAAAATGAAAATTCAAAATTTTGTCAAGAAATGCTATAAAAAGGAATAGTTTGCACTTTCTATAGCGAACATATGAAAAAGAGGTAGGCGTTGTAAAGAAAAATGGGCTAGTACTCAGTTTTTTGAAAAATCTGGTAGTTCGCACTTTCTGAAGTTGCGAACTGTTCAAAAAATGAAAATTCAAAATTTTGTCAAGAAATGCTATAAAAAGGTATAGTTTGCACTTTCTATAGCGAACATATGAAAAAGAGGTAGGCGTTGTAAAGAAAAATGGGCTAGTACTCAGTTTTTTGAAAAATCTGGTAGTTCGCACTTTCTGAAGTTGCGAACTGTTCAAAAAATGAAAATTCAAAATTTTGTCAAGAAATGTTATAAAAAGGTATAGTTTGCACTTTCTATGGCGAACATATGAAAAAGAGGTAGGCGTTGTAGAGAAAAATGGGCTAGTACTCAGTTTTTTGAAAAATCTGGTAGTTCGCACTTTCTGAAGTTGCGAACTGTTCAAAAAATGAAAATTCAAAGTTTTGTCAAGAAATGCTATAAAAAGGTATAGTTTGCACTTTCTATAGCGAACATATAAAAAAGAGGTAGGCGTTGTAAAGAAAAATGGGCTAGTACTCAGTTTTTTGAAAAATCTGGTAGTTCGCACTTTCTGAAGCTGCGGACTGTTCAAAAAATGAAAATTTAAAATTTTGTCAAGAAATGCTAAAAAAAGGGATAGTTTGCACTTTCTATAGCGAACATATAAAAAAGAGGTAGGCGTTGTACAGAAAAATGGGCTAGTACTCAGTTTTTTGAAAAATCTGGTAGTTCGCACTTTCTGAAGTTGCGAACTGTTCAAAAAATGAAAATTCAAAATTTTGTCAAGAAATGCTATAAAAAGGTATAGTTTGCACTTTCTATGGCGAACATATGAAAAAGAGGTAGGCGTTGTAAAGACAAATGAGCTAGTACTCAGTTTTTTGAAAAATCTAGTAGTTCGCACTTTCTGAAGTTGCGAACTGTTCAAAAAATGAAAATTCAAAATTTTGTCAAGAAATGCTATAAAAAGGTATAGTTTGCACTTTCTATAGCGAACATATAAAAAAGAGGTAGGCGTTGTAAAGAAAAATGGGCTAGTACTCAGTTTTTTGAAAAATCTGGTAGTTCGCACTTTCTGAAGTTGCGAACTGTTCAAAAAATGAAAATTCAAAATTTTGTCAAGAAATGCTATAAAAAGGTATAGTTTGCACTTTCTATAGCGAACATATAAAAAAGAGGTAGGCGTTGTAAAGAAAAATGGGCTAGTACTCAGTTTTTTGAAAAATCTGGTAGTTCGCACTTTCTTAAGTTGCGAACTGTTCAAAAAATGAAAATTCAAAATTTTGTCAAGAAATGCTATAAAAAGGAATAGTTTGCACTTTCTATAGCGAACATATGAAAAAGAGGGAGGCGTTGTACAGAAAAATGGGCTAGTACTCAGTTTTTTGAAAAATCAGGTAGTTCGCACTTTCTGAAGTTGCGAACTGTTCAAAAAATGAAAATTCAAAATTTTGTCAAGAAATGCTATAAAAAGGAATAGTTTGCACTTTCTATAGCGAACATATGAAAAAGAGGTAGGCGTTGTAAAGAAAAATGGGCTAGTACTCAGTTTTTTGAAAAATCTGGTAGTTCGCACTTTCTGAAGTTGCGAACTGTTCAAAAAATGAAAATTCAAAATTTTGTCAAGAAATGCTATAAAAAGGTATAGTTTGCACTTTCTATAGCGAACATATAAAAAAGAGGTAGGCGTTGTAAAGAAAAATGGGCTAGTACTCAGTTTTTTGAAAAATCTGGTAGTTCGCATTTTCTGAAGCTACGGACTGTTCAAAAAATGAAAATTCAAAATTTTGTCAAGAAATGCTATAAAAAGGTATAGTTTGCACTTTCTATAGCGAACATATAAAAAAGAGGTAGGCGTTGTAAAGAAAAATGGGCTAGTACTCAGTTTTTTGAAAAATCTCGTAGTTCGCATTTTCTGAAGCTACGGACTGTTCAAAAAATGAAAATTCAAAATTTTGTCAAGAAATGCTATAAAAAGGTATAGTTTGCACTTTCTATAGCGAACATATAAAAAAGAGGTAGGCGTTGTAAAGAAAAATGGGCTAGTACTCAGTTTTTTGAAAAATCTGGTAGTTCGCACTTTCTGAAGTTGCGAACTGTTCAAAAAATGAAAATTCAAAATTTTGTCAAGAAATGCTATAAAAAGGTATAGTTTGCACTTTCTATAGCGAACATATAAAAAAGAGGTAGGCGTTGTAAAGAAAAATGGGCTAGTACTCAGTTTTTTAAAAAATCTGGTAGTTCGCGCTTTCTGAAGCTGCGGACTTTTCAAAAAATGAAAATTCAAAATTTTGTCAAGAAATGCTATAAAAAGGTATAGTTTGCACTTTCTATAGCGAACATATAAAAAAGAGGTAGGCGTTGTAAAGAAAAATTGGCTAGTACTCAGTTTTTTGAAAAATCTGGTAGTTCGTACTTTCTGAAGTTGCGAACTGTTCAAAAAATGAAAATTCAAAATTTTGTCAAGAAATGCTATAAAAAGGAATAGTTTGCACTTTCTATAGCGAACATATGAAAAAGAGGTAGGCGTTGTAAAGAAAAATGGGCTAGTACTCAGTTTTTTTAAAAATCTGGTAGTTCGCGCTTTCTGAAGCTGCGGACTTTTCAAAAAATGAAAATTCAATATTTTGTCAAGAAATGCTATAAAAAGGGATAGTTTGCACTTTCTATAGCGAACATATGAAAAAGAGGTAGGCGTTGTAAAGAAAAATTGGCTAGTACTCAGTTTTTTGAAAAATCTGGTAGTTCGTACTTTCTGAAGTTGCGAACTGTTCAAAAAATGAAAATTCAAAATTTTGTCAAGAAATGCTATAAAAAGGAATAGTTTGCACTTTCTATAGCGAACATATGAAAAAGAGGTAGGCGTTGTAAAGAAAAATGGGCTAGTACTCAGTTTTTTGAAAAATCTGGTAGTTCGCACTTTCTGAAGTTGCGAACTGTTCAAAAAATGAAAATTCAAAATTTTGTCAAGAAATGCTATAAAAAGGTATAGTTTGCACTTTCTATAGCGAACATATAAAAAAGAGGTAGGCGTTGTAAAGAAAAATGGGCTAGTACTCAGTTTTTTGAAAAATCTGGTAGTTCGCATTTTCTGAAGCTACGGACTGTTCAAAAAATGAAAATTCAAAATTTTGTCAAGAAATGCTATAAAAAGGAATAGTTTGCACTTTCTATAGCGAACATATGAAAAAGAGGTAGGCGTTGTACAGAAAAATGGGCTAGTACTCAGTTTTTTGAAAAATCTGGTAGTTCGCACTTTCTGAAGCTGCGAACTGTTCAAAAAATGAAAATTCAAAATTTTGTCAAGAAATGCTATAAAAATGTATAGTTTGCACTTTCTATAGCGAACATATAAAAAAGAGGTAGGCGTTGTAAAGAAAAATGGGCTAGTACTCAGTTTTTTGAAAAATCTGGTAGTTCGCACTTTCTGAAGCTGCGGACTGTTCAAAAAATGAAAATTTAAAATTTTGTCAAGAAATGCTATAAAAAGGGATAGTTTGCACTTTCTATAGCGAACATATGAAAAAGAGGTAGGCGTTGTACAGAAAAATGGGCTAGTACTCAGTTTTTTGAAAAATCTGGTAGTTCGCACTTTCTGAAGTTGCGAACTGTTCAAAAAATGAAAATTCAAAATTTTGTCAAGAAATGCTATAAAAAGGTATAGTTTGCACTTTCTATGGCGAACATATAAAAAAGAGGTAGGCGTTGTAAAGAAAAATGGGCTAGTACTCAGTTTTTTGAAAAATCTGGTAGTTCGCATTTTCTGAAGCTACGGACTGTTCAAAAAATGAAAATTCAAAATTTTGTCAAGAAATGCTATAAAAAGGAATAGTTTGCACTTTCTATAGCGAACATATGAAAAAGAGGTAGGCGTTGTAAAGAAAAATGGGCTAGTACTCAGTTTTTTGAAAAATCTGGTAGTTCGCACTTTCTGAAGCTGCGAACTGTTCAAAAAATGAAAATTCAAAATTTTGTCAAGAAATGCTATAAAAAGGTATAGTTTGCACTTTCTATAGCGAACATATAAAAAAGAGGTAGGCGTTGTAAAGAAAAATGGGCTAGTACTCAGTTTTTTGAAAAATCTGGTAGTTCGCACTTTCTGAAGCTGCGGACTGTTCAAAAAATGAAAATTTAAAATTTTGTCAAGAAATGCTAAAAAAAGGGATAGTTTGCACTTTCTATAGCGAACATATAAAAAAGAGGTAGGCGTTGTACAGAAAAATGGGCTAGTACTCAGTTTTTTGAAAAATCTGGTAGTTCGCACTTTCTGAAGTTGCGAACTGTTCAAAAAATGAAAATTCAAAATTTTGTCAAGAAATGCTATAAAAAGGTATAGTTTGCACTTTCTATGGCGAACATATGAAAAAGAGGTAGGCGTTGTAAAGACAAATGAGCTAGTACTCAGTTTTTTGAAAAATCTAGTAGTTCGCACTTTCTGAAGTTGCGAACTGTTCAAAAAATGAAAATTCAAAATTTTGTCAAGAAATGCTATAAAAAGGTATAGTTTGCACTTTCTATAGCGAACATATAAAAAAGAGGTAGGCGTTGTAAAGAAAAATGGGCTAGTACTCAGTTTTTTGAAAAATCTGGTAGTTCGCACTTTCTGAAGTTGCGAACTGTTCAAAAAATGAAAATTCAAAATTTTGTCAAGAAATGCTATAAAAAGGTATAGTTTGCACTTTCTATAGCGAACATATAAAAAAGAGGTAGGCGTTGTAAAGAAAAATGGGCTAGTACTCAGTTTTTTGAAAAATCTGGTAGTTCGCACTTTCTGAAGTTGCGAACTGTTCAAAAAATGAAAATTCAAAATTTTGTCAAGAAATGCTATAAAAAGGAATAGTTTGCACTTTCTATAGCGAACATATGAAAAAGAGGGAGGCGTTGTAAAGAAAAATGGGCTAGTACTCAGTTTTTTGAAAAATCAGGTAGTTCGCACTTTCTGAAGTTGCGAACTGTTCAAAAAATGAAAATTCAAAATTTTGTCAAGAAATGCTATAAAAAGGAATAGTTTGCACTTTCTATAGCGAACATATGAAAAAGAGGTAGGCGTTGTAAAGAAAAATGGGCTAGTACTCAGTTTTTTGAAAAATCTGGTAGTTCGCACTTTCTGAAGTTGCGAACTGTTCAAAAAATGAAAATTCAAAATTTTGTCAAGAAATGCTATAAAAAGGTATAGTTTGCACTTTCTATAGCGAACATATAAAAAAGAGGTAGGCGTTGTAAAGAAAAATGGGCTAGTACTCAGTTTTTTGAAAAATCTGGTAGTTCGCACTTTCTGAAGCTACGGACTGTTCAAAAAATGAAAATTCAAAATTTTATCAAGAAATGCTATAAAAAGGTATAGTTTGCACTTTCTATAGCGAACATATAAAAAAGAGGTAGGCGTTGTAAAGAAAAATGGGCTAGTACTCAGTTTTTTGAAAAATCTCGTAGTTCGCATTTTCTGAAGCTACGGACTGTTCAAAAAATGAAAATTCAAAATTTTGTCAAGAAATGCTATAAAAAGGTATAGTTTGCAATTTCTATAGCGAACATATGAAAAAGAGGTAGGCGTTGTAAAGAAAAATGGGCTAGTACTCAGTTTTTTGAAAAATCTGGTAGTTCGCACTTTCTGAAGTTGCGAACTGTTCAAAAAATGAAAATTCAAAATTTTGTCAAGAAATGCTATAAAAAGGAATAGTTTGCACTTTCTATAGCGAACATATGAAAAAGAGGTAGGCGTTGTAAAGAAAAATGGGCTAGTACTCAGTTTTTTGAAAAATCTGGTAGTTCGCACTTTCTGAAGTTGCGAACTGTTCAAAAAATGAAAATTCAAAATTTTGTCAAGAAATGCTATAAAAAGGAATAGTTTGCACTTTCTATAGCGAACATATGAAAAAGAGGTAGTTGTTGTAAAGAAAAATGGGCTAGTACTCAATTTTTTGAAAAATCTGGTAGTTCGCATTTTCTGAAGCTGCGGACTGTTCAAAAAATAAAAATTCAAAATTTTGTTAAGAATTGCTATAAAAAGGTATAGTTTGCACTTTCTATAGCGAACATATGAAAAAGAGGTAGGCGTTGTAAAGAAAAATGGGCTAGTACTCAATTTTTTGAAAAATCTGGTAGTTCGCATTTTCTGAAGCTACGGACTGTTCAAAAAATGAAAATTCAAAATTTTGTCAAGAAATGCTATAAAAAGGAATAGTTTGCACTTTCTATAGCGAACATATGAAAAAGAGGTAGGCGTTGTAAAGAAAAATGGGCTAGTACTCAGTTTTTTGAAAAATCTGGTAGTTCGCACTTTCTGAAGCTGCGAACTGTTCAAAAAATGAAAATTCAAAATTTTGTCAAGAAATGCTATAAAAAGGTATAGTTTGCACTTTCTATAGCGAACATATAAAAAAGAGGTAGGCGTTGTAAAGAAAAATGGGCTAGTACTCAGTTTTTTGAAAAATCTGGTAGTTCGCATTTTCTGAAGCTACGGACTGTTCAAAAAATGAAAATTCAAAATTTTGTCAAGAAATGCTATAAAAAGGAATAGTTTGCACTTTCTATAGCGAACATATGAAAAAGAGGTAGGCGTTGTACAGAAAAATGGGCTAGTACTCAGTTTTTTGAAAAATCTGGTAGTTCGCACTTTCTGAAGCTGCGAACTGTTCAAAAAATGAAAATTCAAAATTTTGTCAAGAAATGCTATAAAAAGGTATAGTTTGCACTTTCTATAGCGAACATATAAAAAAGAGGTAGGCGTTGTAAAGAAAAATGGGCTAGTACTCAGTTTTTTGAAAAATCTGGTAGTTCGCACTTTCTGAAGCTGCGGACTGTTCAAAAAATGAAAATTTAAAATTTTGTCAAGAAATGCTATAAAAAGGGATAGTTTGCACTTTCTATAGCGAACATATGAAAAAGAGGTAGGCGTTGTACAGAAAAATGGGCTAGTACTCAGTTTTTTGAAAAATCTGGTAGTTCGCACTTTCTGAAGTTGCGAACTGTTCAAAAAATGAAAATTCAAAATTTTGTCAAGAAATGCTATAAAAAGGTATAGTTTGCACTTTCTATGGCGAACATATAAAAAAGAGGTAGGCGTTGTAAAGAAAAATGGGCTAGTACTCAGTTTTTTGAAAAATCTGGTAGTTCGCATTTTCTGAAGCTACGGACTGTTCAAAAAATGAAAATTCAAAATTTTGTCAAGAAATGCTATAAAAAGGAATAGTTTGCACTTTCTATAGCGAACATATGAAAAAGAGGTAGGCGTTGTAAAGAAAAATGGGCTAGTACTCAGTTTTTTGAAAAATCTGGTAGTTCGCACTTTCTGAAGCTGCGAACTGTTCAAAAAATGAAAATTCAAAATTTTGTCAAGAAATGCTATAAAAAGGTATAGTTTGCACTTTCTATAGCGAACATATAAAAAAGAGGTAGGCGTTGTAAAGAAAAATGGGCTAGTACTCAGTTTTTTGAAAAATCTGGTAGTTCGCACTTTCTGAAGCTGCGGACTGTTCAAAAAATGAAAATTTAAAATTTTGTCAAGAAATGCTAAAAAAAGGGATAGTTTGCACTTTCTATAGCGAACATATAAAAAAGAGGTAGGCGTTGTACAGAAAAATGGGCTAGTACTCAGTTTTTTGAAAAATCTGGTAGTTCGCACTTTCTGAAGTTGCGAACTGTTCAAAAAATGAAAATTCAAAATTTTGTCAAGAAATGCTATAAAAAGGTATAGTTTGCACTTTCTATGGCGAACATATGAAAAAGAGGTAGGCGTTGTAAAGACAAATGAGCTAGTACTCAGTTTTTTGAAAAATCTAGTAGTTCGCACTTTCTGAAGTTGCGAACTGTTCAAAAAATGAAAATTCAAAATTTTGTCAAGAAATGCTATAAAAAGGTATAGTTTGCACTTTCTATAGCGAACATATAAAAAAGAGGTAGGCGTTGTAAAGAAAAATGGGCTAGTACTCAGTTTTTTGAAAAATCTGGTAGTTCGCACTTTCTGAAGTTGCGAACTGTTCAAAAAATGAAAATTCAAAATTTTGTCAAGAAATGCTATAAAAAGGTATAGTTTGCACTTTCTATAGCGAACATATAAAAAAGAGGTAGGCGTTGTAAAGAAAAATGGGCTAGTACTCAGTTTTTTGAAAAATCTGGTAGTTCGCACTTTCTGAAGTTGCGAACTGTTCAAAAAATGAAAATTCAAAATTTTGTCAAGAAATGCTATAAAAAGGAATAGTTTGCACTTTCTATAGCGAACATATGAAAAAGAGGGAGGCGTTGTAAAGAAAAATGGGCTAGTACTCAGTTTTTTGAAAAATCAGGTAGTTCGCACTTTCTGAAGTTGCGAACTGTTCAAAAAATGAAAATTCAAAATTTTGTCAAGAAATGCTATAAAAAGGAATAGTTTGCACTTTCTATAGCGAACATATGAAAAAGAGGTAGGCGTTGTAAAGAAAAATGGGCTAGTACTCAGTTTTTTGAAAAATCTGGTAGTTCGCACTTTCTGAAGTTGCGAACTGTTCAAAAAATGAAAATTCAAAATTTTGTCAAGAAATGCTATAAAAAGGTATAGTTTGCACTTTCTATAGCGAACATATAAAAAAGAGGTAGGCGTTGTAAAGAAAAATGGGCTAGTACTCAGTTTTTTGAAAAATCTGGTAGTTCGCACTTTCTGAAGCTACGGACTGTTCAAAAAATGAAAATTCAAAATTTTATCAAGAAATGCTATAAAAAGGTATAGTTTGCACTTTCTATAGCGAACATATAAAAAAGAGGTAGGCGTTGTAAAGAAAAATGGGCTAGTACTCAGTTTTTTGAAAAATCTCGTAGTTCGCATTTTCTGAAGCTACGGACTGTTCAAAAAATGAAAATTCAAAATTTTGTCAAGAAATGCTATAAAAAGGTATAGTTTGCAATTTCTATAGCGAACATATGAAAAAGAGGTAGGCGTTGTAAAGAAAAATGGGCTAGTACTCAGTTTTTTGAAAAATCTGGTAGTTCGCACTTTCTGAAGTTGCGAACTGTTCAAAAAATGAAAATTCAAAATTTTGTCAAGAAATGCTATAAAAAGGAATAGTTTGCACTTTCTATAGCGAACATATGAAAAAGAGGTAGGCGTTGTAAAGAAAAATGGGCTAGTACTCAGTTTTTTGAAAAATCTGGTAGTTCGCACTTTCTGAAGTTGCGAACTGTTCAAAAAATGAAAATTCAAAATTTTGTCAAGAAATGCTATAAAAAGGAATAGTTTGCACTTTCTATAGCGAACATATGAAAAAGAGGTAGTTGTTGTAAAGAAAAATGGGCTAGTACTCAATTTTTTGAAAAATCTGGTAGTTCGCATTTTCTGAAGCTGCGGACTGTTCAAAAAATAAAAATTCAAAATTTTGTTAAGAATTGCTATAAAAAGGTATAGTTTGCACTTTCTATAGCGAACATATGAAAAAGAGGTAGGCGTTGTAAAGAAAAATGGGCTAGTACTCAATTTTTTGAAAAATCTGGTAGTTCGCATTTTCTGAAGCTACGGACTGTTCAAAAAATGAAAATTCAAAATTTTGTCAAGAAATGCTATAAAAAGGAATAGTTTGCACTTTCTATAGCGAACATATGAAAAAGAGGTAGGCGTTGTAAAGAAAAATGGGCTAGTACTCAGTTTTTTGAAAAATCTGGTAGTTCGCACTTTCTGAAGCTGCGAACTGTTCAAAAAATGAAAATTCAAAATTTTGTCAAGAAATGCTATAAAAAGGTATAGTTTGCACTTTCTATAGCGAACATATAAAAAAGAGGTAGGCGTTGTAAAGAAAAATGGGCTAGTACTCAGTTTTTTGAAAAATCTGGTAGTTCGCATTTTCTGAAGCTACGGACTGTTCAAAAAATGAAAATTCAAAATTTTGTCAAGAAATGCTATAAAAAGGAATAGTTTGCACTTTCTATAGCGAACATATGAAAAAGAGGTAGGCGTTGTACAGAAAAATGGGCTAGTACTCAGTTTTTTGAAAAATCTGGTAGTTCGCACTTTCTGAAGCTGCGAACTGTTCAAAAAATGAAAATTCAAAATTTTGTCAAGAAATGCTATAAAAAGGTATAGTTTGCACTTTCTATAGCGAACATATAAAAAAGAGGTAGGCGTTGTAAAGAAAAATGGGCTAGTACTCAGTTTTTTGAAAAATCTGGTAGTTCGCACTTTCTGAAGCTGCGGACTGTTCAAAAAATGAAAATTTAAAATTTTGTCAAGAAATGCTATAAAAAGGGATAGTTTGCACTTTCTATAGCGAACATATGAAAAAGAGGTAGGCGTTGTACAGAAAAATGGGCTAGTACTCAGTTTTTTGAAAAATCTGGTAGTTCGCACTTTCTGAAGTTGCGAACTGTTCAAAAAATGAAAATTCAAAATTTTGTCAAGAAATGCTATAAAAAGGTATAGTTTGCACTTTCTATGGCGAACATATAAAAAAGAGGTAGGCGTTGTAAAGAAAAATGGGCTAGTACTCAGTTTTTTGAAAAATCTGGTAGTTCGCATTTTCTGAAGCTACGGACTGTTCAAAAAATGAAAATTCAAAATTTTGTCAAGAAATGCTATAAAAAGGAATAGTTTGCACTTTCTATAGCGAACATATGAAAAAGAGGTAGGCGTTGTAAAGAAAAATGGGCTAGTACTCAGTTTTTTGAAAAATCTGGTAGTTCGCACTTTCTGAAGCTGCGAACTGTTCAAAAAATGAAAATTCAAAATTTTGTCAAGAAATGCTATAAAAAGGTATAGTTTGCACTTTCTATAGCGAACATATAAAAAAGAGGTAGGCGTTGTAAAGAAAAATGGGCTAGTACTCAGTTTTTTGAAAAATCTGGTAGTTCGCACTTTCTGAAGCTGCGGACTGTTCAAAAAATGAAAATTTAAAATTTTGTCAAGAAATGCTAAAAAAAGGGATAGTTTGCACTTTCTATAGCGAACATATAAAAAAGAGGTAGGCGTTGTACAGAAAAATGGGCTAGTACTCAGTTTTTTGAAAAATCTGGTAGTTCGCACTTTCTGAAGTTGCGAACTGTTCAAAAAATGAAAATTCAAAATTTTGTCAAGAAATGCTATAAAAAGGTATAGTTTGCACTTTCTATGGCGAACATATGAAAAAGAGGTAGGCGTTGTAAAGACAAATGAGCTAGTACTCAGTTTTTTGAAAAATCTAGTAGTTCGCACTTTCTGAAGTTGCGAACTGTTCAAAAAATGAAAATTCAAAATTTTGTCAAGAAATGCTATAAAAAGGTATAGTTTGCACTTTCTATAGCGAACATATAAAAAAGAGGTAGGCGTTGTAAAGAAAAATGGGCTAGTACTCAGTTTTTTGAAAAATCTGGTAGTTCGCACTTTCTGAAGTTGCGAACTGTTCAAAAAATGAAAATTCAAAATTTTGTCAAGAAATGCTATAAAAAGGTATAGTTTGCACTTTCTATAGCGAACATATAAAAAAGAGGTAGGCGTTGTAAAGAAAAATGGGCTAGTACTCAGTTTTTTGAAAAATCTGGTAGTTCGCACTTTCTGAAGTTGCGAACTGTTCAAAAAATGAAAATTCAAAATTTTGTCAAGAAATGCTATAAAAAGGAATAGTTTGCACTTTCTATAGCGAACATATGAAAAAGAGGGAGGCGTTGTAAAGAAAAATGGGCTAGTACTCAGTTTTTTGAAAAATCAGGTAGTTCGCACTTTCTGAAGTTGCGAACTGTTCAAAAAATGAAAATTCAAAATTTTGTCAAGAAATGCTATAAAAAGGAATAGTTTGCACTTTCTATAGCGAACATATGAAAAAGAGGTAGGCGTTGTAAAGAAAAATGGGCTAGTACTCAGTTTTTTGAAAAATCTGGTAGTTCGCACTTTCTGAAGTTGCGAACTGTTCAAAAAATGAAAATTCAAAATTTTGTCAAGAAATGCTATAAAAAGGTATAGTTTGCACTTTCTATAGCGAACATATAAAAAAGAGGTAGGCGTTGTAAAGAAAAATGGGCTAGTACTCAGTTTTTTGAAAAATCTGGTAGTTCGCATTTTCTGAAGCTACGGACTGTTCAAAAAATGAAAATTCAAAATTTTGTCAAGAAATGCTATAAAAAGGTATAGTTTGCACTTTCTATAGCGAACATATAAAAAAGAGGTAGGCGTTGTAAAGAAAAATGGGCTAGTACTCAGTTTTTTGAAAAATCTCGTAGTTCGCATTTTCTGAAGCTACGGACTGTTCAAAAAATGAAAATTCAAAATTTTGTCAAGAAATGCTATAAAAAGGTATAGTTTGCAATTTCTATAGCGAACATATGAAAAAGAGGTAGGCGTTGTAAAGAAAAATGGGCTAGTACTCAGTTTTTTGAAAAATCTGGTAGTTCGCACTTTCTGAAGTTGCGAACTGTTCAAAAAATGAAAATTCAAAATTTTGTCAAGAAATGCTATAAAAAGGAATAGTTTGCACTTTCTATAGCGAACATATGAAAAAGAGGTAGGCGTTGTAAAGAAAAATGGGCTAGTACTCAGTTTTTTGAAAAATCTGGTAGTTCGCACTTTCTGAAGTTGCGAACTGTTCAAAAAATGAAAATTCAAAATTTTGTCAAGAAATGCTATAAAAAGGAATAGTTTGCACTTTCTATAGCGAACATATGAAAAAGAGGTAGTTGTTGTAAAGAAAAATGGGCTAGTACTCAATTTTTTGAAAAATCTGGTAGTTCGCATTTTCTGAAGCTGCGGACTGTTCAAAAAATAAAAATTCAAAATTTTGTTAAGAATTGCTATAAAAAGGTATAGTTTGCACTTTCTATAGCGAACATATGAAAAAGAGGTAGGCGTTGTAAATAAAAATGGGCTAGTACTCAGTTTTTTGAAAAATCAGGTAGTTCGCACTTTCTGAAGTTGCGAACTGTTCAAAAAATGAAAATTCAAAATTTTGTCAAGAAATGCTATAAAAAGGAATAGTTTGCACTTTCTATAGCGAACATATGAAAAAGAGGTAGGCGTTGTAAAGAAAAATGGGCTAGTACTCAGTTTTTTGAAAAATCTCGTAGTTCGCATTTTCTGAAGCTACGGACTGTTCAAAAAATGAAAATTCAAAATTTTGTCAAGAAATGCTATAAAAAGGTATAGTTTGCACTTTCTATAGCGAACATATGAAAAAGAGGTAGGCGTTGTAAAGAAAAATGGGCTAGTACTCAGTTTTTTGAAAAATCTGGTAGTTCGCACTTTCTGAAGTTGCGAACTGTTCAAAAAATGAAAATTCAAAATTTTGTCAAGAAATGCTATAAAAAGGTATAGTTTGCACTTTCTGTAGCGAACATATAAAAAAGAGGTAGGCGTTGTAAAGAAAAATGGGCTAGTACTCAGTTTTTTGAAAAATCTGGTAGTTCGCACTTTCTGAAGTTGCGAACTGTTCAAAAAATGAAAATTCAAAATTTTTTCAAGAAATGCTATAAAAAGGTATAGTTTGCACTTTCTATAGCGAACATATGAAAAAGAGGTAGGCGTTGTAAAGAAAAATGGGCTAGTACTCAGTTTTTTGAAAAATCTGGTAGTTCGCATTTTCTGAAGCTACGGACTGTTCAAAAAATGAAAATTCAAAATTTTGTCAAGAAATGCTATAAAAAGGTATAGTTTGCACTTTCTATAGCGAACATATAAAAAAGAGGTAGGCGTTGTAAAGAAAAATGGGCTAGTACTCAGTTTTTTGAAAAATCTCGTAGTTCGCATTTTCTGAAGCTACGGACTGTTCAAAAAATGAAAATTCAAAATTTTGTCAAGAAATGCTATAAAAAGGTATAGTTTGCAATTTCTATAGCGAACATATGAAAAAGAGGTAGGCGTTGTAAAGAAAAATGGGCTAGTACTCAGTTTTTTGAAAAATCTGGTAGTTCGCACTTTCTGAAGTTGCGAACTGTTCAAAAAATGAAAATTCAAAATTTTGTCAAGAAATGCTATAAAAAGGAATAGTTTGCACTTTCTATAGCGAACATATGAAAAAGAGGTAGGCGTTGTAAAGAAAAATGGGCTAGTACTCAGTTTTTTGAAAAATCTGGTAGTTCGCACTTTCTGAAGTTGCGAACTGTTCAAAAAATGAAAATTCAAAATTTTGTCAAGAAATGCTATAAAAAGGTATAGTTTGCACTTTCTATAGCGAACATATGAAAAAGAGGTAGGCGTTGTAAAGAAAAATGGGCTAGTACTCAATTTTTTGAAAAATCTGGTAGTTCGCATTTTCTGAAGCTGCGGACTGTTCAAAAAATAAAAATTCAAAATTTTGTTAAGAATTGCTATAAAAAGGTATAGTTTGCACTTTCTATAGCGAACATATGAAAAAGAGGTAGGCGTTGTAAATAAAAATGGGCTAGTACTCAGTTTTTTGAAAAATCAGGTAGTTCGCACTTTCTGAAGTTGCGAACTGTTCAAAAAATGAAAATTCAAAATTTTGTCAAGAAATGCTATAAAAAGGAATAGTTTGCACTTTCTATAGCGAACATATGAAAAAGAGGTAGGCGTTGTAAAGAAAAATGGGCTAGTACTCAGTTTTTTGAAAAATCTCGTAGTTCGCATTTTCTGAAGCTACGGACTGTTCAAAAAATGAAAATTCAAAATTTTGTCAAGAAATGCTATAAAAAGGTATAGTTTGCACTTTCTATAGCGAACATATGAAAAAGAGGTAGGCGTTGTAAAGAAAAATGGGCTAGTACTCAGTTTTTTGAAAAATCTGGTAGTTCGCACTTTCTGAAGTTGCGAACTGTTCAAAAAATGAAAATTCAAAATTTTGTCAAGAAATGCTATAAAAAGGAATAGTTTGCACTTTCTATAGCGAACATATGAAAAAGAGGTAGTTGTTGTAAAGAAAAATGGGCTAGTACTCAATTTTTTGAAAAATCTGGTAGTTCGCATTTTCTGAAGCTGCGGACTGTTCAAAAAATAAAAATTCAAAATTTTGTTAAGAATTGCTATAAAAAGGTATAGTTTGCACTTTCTATAGCGAACATATGAAAAAGAGGTAGGCGTTGTAAATAAAAATGGGCTAGTACTCAGTTTTTTGAAAAATCAGGTAGTTCGCACTTTCTGAAGTTGCGAACTGTTCAAAAAATGAAAATTCAAAATTTTGTCAAGAAATGCTATAAAAAGGAATAGTTTGCACTTTCTATAGCGAACATATGAAAAAGAGGTAGGCGTTGTAAAGAAAAATGGGCTAGTACTCAGTTTTTTGAAAAATCTCGTAGTTCGCATTTTCTGAAGCTACGGACTGTTCAAAAAATGAAAATTCAAAATTTTGTCAAGAAATGCTATAAAAAGGTATAGTTTGCACTTTCTATAGCGAACATATGAAAAAGAGGTAGGCGTTGTAAAGAAAAATGGGCTAGTACTCAGTTTTTTGAAAAATCTGGTAGTTCGCACTTTCTGAAGTTGCGAACTGTTCAAAAAATGAAAATTCAAAATTTTGTCAAGAAATGCTATAAAAAGGTATAGTTTGCACTTTCTGTAGCGAACATATAAAAAAGAGGTAGGCGTTGTAAAGAAAAATGGGCTAGTACTCAGTTTTTTGAAAAATCTGGTAGTTCGCATTTTCTGAAGCTACGGACTGTTCAAAAAATGAAAATTCAAAATTTTGTCAAGAAATGCTATAAAAAGGAATAGTTTGCACTTTCTATAGCGAACATATGAAAAAGAGGTAGGCGTTGTAAAGAAAAATGGGCTAGTACTCAGTTTTTTGAAAAATCTGGTAGTTCGCACTTTCTGAAGCTGCGGACTGTTCAAAAAATGAAAATTTAAAATTTTGTCAAGAAATGCTAAAAAAAGGGATAGTTTGCACTTTCTATAGCGAACATATAAAAAAGAGGTAGGCGTTGTACAGAAAAATGGGCTAGTACTCAGTTTTTTGAAAAATCTGGTAGTTCGCACTTTCTGAAGTTGCGAACTGTTCAAAAAATGAAAATTCAAAATTTTGTCAAGAAATGCTATAAAAAGGTATAGTTTGCACTTTCTATGGCGAACATATGAAAAAGAGGTAGGCGTTGTAAAGACAAATGAGCTAGTACTCAGTTTTTTGAAAAATCTAGTAGTTCGCACTTTCTGAAGTTGCGAACTGTTCAAAAAATGAAAATTCAAAATTTTGTCAAGAAATGCTATAAAAAGGTATAGTTTGCACTTTCTATAGCGATCATATAAAAAAGAGGTAGGCGTTGTAAAGAAAAATGGGCTAGTACTCAGTTTTTTGAAAAATCTGGTAGTTCGCACTTTCTGAAGTTGCGAACTGTTCAAAAAATGAAAATTCAAAATTTTGTCAAGAAATGCTATAAAAAAGGTATAGTTTGCACTTTCTATAGCGAACATATAAAAAAGAGGTAGGCGTTGTAAAGAAAAATGGGCTAGTACTTAGTTTTTTGAAAAATCTGGTAGTTCGCACTTTCTGAAGTTGCGAACTGTTCAAAAAATGAAAATTCAAAATTTTGTCAAGAAATGCTATAAAAAGGAATAGTTTGCACTTTCTATAGCGAACATATGAAAAAGAGGGAGGCGTTGTAAAGAAAAATGGGCTAGTACTCAGTTTTTTGAAAAATCAGGTAGTTCGCACTTTCTGAAGTTGCGAACTGTTCAAAAAATGAAAATTCAAAATTTTGTCAAGAAATGCTATAAAAAGGAATAGTTTGCACTTTCTATAGCGAACATATGAAAAAGAGGTAGGCGTTGTAAAGAAAAATGGGCTAGTACTCAGTTTTTTGAAAAATCTGGTAGTTCGCACTTTCTGAAGTTGCGAACTGTTCAAAAAATGAAAATTCAAAATTTTGTCAAGAAATGCTATAAAAAGGTATAGTTTGCACTTTCTATAGCGAACATATAAAAAAGAGGTAGGCGTTGTAAAGAAAAATGGGCTAGTACTCAGTTTTTTGAAAAATCTGGTAGTTCGCATTTTCTGAAGCTACGGACTGTTCAAAAAATGAAAATTCAAAATTTTGTCAAGAAATGCTATAAAAAGGTATAGTTTGCACTTTCTATAGCGAACATATAAAAAAGAGGTAGGCGTTGTAAAGAAAAATGGGCTAGTACTCAGTTTTTTGAAAAATCTCGTAGTTCGCATTTTCTGAAGCTACGGACTGTTCAAAAAATGAAAATTCAAAATTTTGTCAAGAAATGCTATAAAAAGGTATAGTTTGCACTTTCTATAGCGAACATATGAAAAAGAGGTAGGCGTTGTAAAGAAAAATGGGCTAGTACTCAGTTTTTTGAAAAATCTGGTAGTTCGCACTTTCTGAAGTTGCGAACTGTTCAAAAAATGAAAATTCAAAATTTTGTCAAGAAATGCTATAAAAAGGAATAGTTTGCACTTTCTATAGCGAACATATGAAAAAGAGGTAGGCGTTGTAAAGAAAAATGGGCTAGTACTCAGTTTTTTGAAAAATCTGGTAGTTCGCACTTTCTGAAGTTGCGAACTGTTCAAAAAATGAAAATTCAAAATTTTGTCAAGAAATGCTATAAAAAGGAATAGTTTGCACTTTCTATAGCGAACATATGAAAAAGAGGTAGTTGTTGTAAAGAAAAATGGGCTAGTACTCAATTTTTTGAAAAATCTGGTAGTTCGCATTTTCTGAAGCTGCGGACTGTTCAAAAAATAAAAATTCAAAATTTTGTTAAGAATTGCTATAAAAAGGTATAGTTTGCACTTTCTATAGCGAACATATGAAAAAGAGGTAGGCGTTGTAAATAAAAATGGGCTAGTACTCAGTTTTTTGAAAAATCAGGTAGTTCGCACTTTCTGAAGTTGCGAACTGTTCAAAAAATGAAAATTCAAAATTTTGTCAAGAAATGCTATAAAAAGGAATAGTTTGCACTTTCTATAGCGAACATATGAAAAAGAGGTAGGCGTTGTAAAGAAAAATGGGCTAGTACTCAGTTTTTTGAAAAATCTGGTAGTTCGCACTTTCTGAAGTTGCGAACTGTTCAAAAAATGAAAATTCAAAATTTTGTCAAGAAATGCTATAAAAAGGAATAGTTTGCACTTTCTATAGCGAACATATGAAAAAGAGGTAGGCGTTGTAAAGAAAAATGGGCTAGTACTCAGTTTTTTGAAAAATCTGGTAGTTCGCACTTTCTGAAGTTGCGAACTGTTCAAAAAATGAAAATTGTAAATTTTGTCAAGAAATGCTATAAAAAGGTATAGTTTGCACTTTCTATAGCGAACATATAAAAAAGAGGTAGGCGTTGTAAAGAAAAATGGGCTAGTACTCAGTTTTTTGAAAAATCTGGTAGTTCGCACTTTCTGAAGTTGCGAACTGTTCAAAAAATGAAAATTCAAAATTTTGTCAAGAAATGCTATAAAAAGGTATAGTTTGCACTTTCTATAGCGAACATATAAAAAAGAGGTAGGCGTTGTAAAGAAAAATGGGCTAGTACTCAGTTTTTTGAAAAATCTGGTAGTTCGCATTTTCTGAAGCTACGGACTGTTCAAAAAATGAAAATTCAAAATTTTGTCAAGAAATGCTATAAAAAGGTATAGTTTGCACTTTCTATAGCGAACATATAAAAAAGAGGTAGGCGTTGTAAAGAAAAATGGGCTAGTACTCAGTTTTTTGAAAAATCTGGTAGTTCGCATTTTCTGAAGCTACGGACTGTTCAAAAAATGAAAATTCAAAATTTTGTCAAGAAATGCTATAAAAAGGTATAGTTTGCACTTTCTATAGCGAACATATGAAAAAGAGGTAGGCGTTGTAAAGAAAAATGGGCTAGTACTCAGTTTTTTGAAAAATCTGGTAGTTCGCACTTTCTGAAGCTACGGACTGTTCAAAAAATGAAAATTCAAAATTTTGTCAAGAAATGCTATAAAAAGGTATAGTTTGCACTTTCTATAGCAAACATATGAAAAAGAGGTAGGCGTTGTAAAGAAAAATGGGCTAGTACTCAGTTTTTTGAAAAATCTGGTAGTTCGCACTTTCTAAAGTTGCGAACTGTTCAAAAAATGAAAATTCAAAATTTTGTCAAGAAATGCTATAAAAAGGAATAGTTTGCACTTTCTATAGCGAACATATGAAAAAGAGGTAGGCGTTGTAAAGAAAAATGGGCTAGTACTCAGTTTTTTGAAAAATCAGGTAGTTCGCACTTTCTGAAGTTGCGAACTGTTCAAAAAATGAAAATTCAAAATTTTGTCAAGAAATGCTATAAAAAGGAATAGTTTGCACTTTCTATAGCGAACATATGAAAAAGAGGTAGGCGTTGTAAAGAAAAATGGGCTAGTACTCAGTTTTTTGAAAAATCTGGTAGTTCGCATTTTCTGAAGCTACGGACTGTTCAAAAAATGAAAATTCAAAATTTTGTCAAGAAATGCTATAAAAAGGTATAGTTTGCACTTTCTATAGCGAACATATAAAAAAGAGGTAGGCGTTGTAAAGAAAAATGGGCTAGTACTCAGTTTTTTGAAAAATCTGGTAGTTCGCATTTTCTGAAGCTACGGACTGTTCAAAAAATGAAAATTCAAAATTTTGTCAAGAAATGCTATAAAAAGGTATAGTTTGCACTTTCTATAGCGAACATATAAAAAAGAGGTAGGCGTTGTAAAGAAAAATGGGCTAGTACTCAGTTTTTTGAAAAATCTCGTAGTTCGCATTTTCTGAAGCTACGGACTGTTCAAAAAATGAAAATTCAAAATTTTGTCAAGAAATGCTATAAAAAGGTATAGTTTGCACTTTCTATAGCGAACATATAAAAAAGAGGTAGGCGTTGTAAAGAAAAATGGGCTAGTACTCAGTTTTTTGAAAAATCTGGTAGTTTGCACTTTCTGAAGTTGCGAACTGTTCAAAAAATGAAAATTCAAAATTTTGTCAAGAAATGCTATAAAAAGGAATAGTTTGCACTTTCTATAGCGAACATATGAAAAAGAGGTAGGCGTTGTAAAGAAAAATGGGCTAGTACTCAGTTTTTTGAAAAATCTGGTAGTTCGCACTTTCTGAAGTTGCGAACTGTTCAAAAAATGAAAATTCAAAATTTTGTCAAGAAATGCTATAAAAAGGAATAGTTTGCACTTTCTATAGCGAACATATGAAAAAGAGGTAGTTGTTGTAAAGAAAAATGGGCTAGTACTCAATTTTTTGAAAAATCTGGTAGTTCGCATTTTCTGAAGCTGCGGACTGTTCAAAAAATAAAAATTCAAAATTTTGTTAAGAATTGCTATAAAAAGGTATAGTTTGCACTTTCTATAGCGAACATATGAAAAAGAGGTAGGCGTTGTAAATAAAAATGGGCTAGTACTCAGTTTTTTGAAAAATCAGGTAGTTCGCACTTTCTGAAGTTGCGAACTGTTCAAAAAATGAAAATTCAAAATTTTGTCAAGAAATGCTATAAAAAGGAATAGTTTGCACTTTCTATAGCGAACATATGAAAAAGAGGTAGGCGTTGTAAAGAAAAATGGGCTAGTACTCAGTTTTTTGAAAAATCTCGTAGTTCGCATTTTCTGAAGCTACGGACTGTTCAAAAAATGAAAATTCAAAATTTTGTCAAGAAATGCTATAAAAAGGTATAGTTTGCACTTTCTATAGCGAACATATGAAAAAGAGGTAGGCGTTGTAAAGAAAAATGGGCTAGTACTCAGTTTTTTGAAAAATCTGGTAGTTCGCACTTTCTGAAGTTGCGAACTGTTCAAAAAATGAAAATTCAAAATTTTGTCAAGAAATGCTATAAAAAGGTATAGTTTGCACTTTCTATAGCGAACATATAAAAAAGAGGTAGGCGTTGTAAAGAAAAATGGGCTAGTACTCAGTTTTTTGTAAAATCTGGTAGTTCGCATTTTCTGAAGCTACGGACTGTTCAAAAAATGAAAATTCAAAATTTTGTCAAGAAATGCTATAAAAAGGAATAGTTTGCACTTTCTATAGCGAACATATGAAAAAGAGGTAGGCGTTGTAAAGAAAAATGGGCTAGTACTCAGTTTTTTGAAAAATCTGGTAGTTCGCACTTTCTGAAGCTGCGAACTGTTCAAAAAATGAAAATTCAAAATTTTGTCAAGAAATGCTATAAAAAGGTATAGTTTGCACTTTCTATAGCGAACATATAAAAAAGAGGTAGGCGTTGTAAAGAAAAATGGGCTAGTACTCAGTTTTTTGAAAAATCTGGTAGTTCGCACTTTCTGAAGCTGCGGACTGTTCAAAAAATGAAAATTTAAAATTTTGTCAAGAAATGCTAAAAAAAGGGATAGTTTGCACTTTCTATAGCGAACATATAAAAAAGAGGTAGGCGTTGTACAGAAAAATGGGCTAGTACTCAGTTTTTTGAAAAATCTGGTAGTTCGCACTTTCTGAAGTTGCGAACTGTTCAAAAAATGAAAATTCAAAATTTTGTCAAGAAATGCTATAAAAAGGTATAGTTTGCACTTTCTATGGCGAACATATGAAAAAGAGGTAGGCGTTGTAAAGACAAATGAGCTAGTACTCAGTTTTTTGAAAAATCTAGTAGTTCGCACTTTCTGAAGTTGCGAACTGTTCAAAAAATGAAAATTCAAAATTTTGTCAAGAAATGCTATAAAAAGGTATAGTTTGCACTTTCTATAGCGAACATATAAAAAAGAGGTAGGCGTTGTAAAGAAAAATGGGCTAGTACTCAGTTTTTTGAAAAATCTGGTAGTTCGCACTTTCTGAAGTTGCGAACTGTTCAAAAAATGAAAATTCAAAATTTTGTCAAGAAATGCTATAAAAAGGTATAGTTTGCACTTTCTATAGCGAACATATAAAAAAGAGGTAGGCGTTGTAAAGAAAAATGGGCTAGTACTCAGTTTTTTGAAAAATCTGGTAGTTCGCACTTTCTGAAGTTGCGAACTGTTCAAAAAATGAAAATTCAAAATTTTGTCAAGAAATGCTATAAAAAGGAATAGTTTGCACTTTCTATAGCGAACATATGAAAAAGAGGGAGGCGTTGTAAAGAAAAATGGGCTAGTACTCAGTTTTTTGAAAAATCAGGTAGTTCGCACTTTCTGAAGTTGCGAACTGTTCAAAAAATGAAAATTCAAAATTTTGTCAAGAAATGCTATAAAAAGGAATAGTTTGCACTTTCTATAGCGAACATATGAAAAAGAGGTAGGCGTTGTAAAGAAAAATGGGCTAGTACTCAGTTTTTTGAAAAATCTGGTAGTTCGCACTTTCTGAAGTTGCGAACTGTTCAAAAAATGAAAATTCAAAATTTTGTCAAGAAATGCTATAAAAAGGTATAGTTTGCACTTTCTATAGCGAACATATAAAAAAGAGGTAGGCGTTGTAAAGAAAAATGGGCTAGTACTCAGTTTTTTGAAAAATCTGGTAGTTCGCATTTTCTGAAGCTACGGACTGTTCAAAAAATGAAAATTCAAAATTTTGTCAAGAAATGCTATAAAAAGGTATAGTTTGCACTTTCTATAGCGAACATATAAAAAAGAGGTAGGCGTTGTAAAGAAAAATGGGCTAGTACTCAGTTTTTTGAAAAATCTCGTAGTTCGCATTTTCTGAAGCTACGGACTGTTCAAAAAATGAAAATTCAAAATTTTGTCAAGAAATGCTATAAAAAGGTATAGTTTGCACTTTCTATAGCGAACATATGAAAAAGAGGTAGGCGTTGTAAAGAAAAATGGGCTAGTACTCAGTTTTTTGAAAAATCTGGTAGTTCGCACTTTCTGAAGTTGCGAACTGTTCAAAAAATGAAAATTCAAAATTTTGTCAAGAAATGCTATAAAAAGGAATAGTTTGCACTTTCTATAGCGAACATATGAAAAAGAGGTAGTTGTTGTAAAGAAAAATGGGCTAGTACTCAATTTTTTGAAAAATCTGGTAGTTCGCATTTTCTGAAGCTGCGGACTGTTCAAAAAATAAAAATTCAAAATTTTGTTAAGAATTGCTATAAAAAGGTATAGTTTGCACTTTCTATAGCGAACATATGAAAAAGAGGTAGGCGTTGTAAATAAAAATGGGCTAGTACTCAGTTTTTTGAAAAATCAGGTAGTTCGCACTTTCTGAAGTTGCGAACTGTTCAAAAAATGAAAATTCAAAATTTTGTCAAGAAATGCTATAAAAAGGAATAGTTTGCACTTTCTATAGCGAACATATGAAAAAGAGGTAGGCGTTGTAAAGAAAAATGGGCTAGTACTCAGTTTTTTGAAAAATCTGGTAGTTCGCACTTTCTGAAGTTGCGAACTGTTCAAAAAATGAAAATTGTAAATTTTGTCAAGAAATGCTATAAAAAGGTATAGTTTGCACTTTCTATAGCGAACATATAAAAAAGAGGTAGGCGTTGTAAAGAAAAATGGGCTAGTACTCAGTTTTTTGAAAAATCTGGTAGTTCGCACTTTCTGAAGTTGCGAACTGTTCAAAAAATGAAAATTCAAAATTTTGTCAAGAAATGCTATAAAAAGGTATAGTTTGCACTTTCTATAGCGAACATATGAAAAAGAGGTAGGCGTTGTAAAGAAAAATGGGCTAGTACTCAGTTTTTTGAAAAATCTGGTAGTTCGCACTTTCTGAAGTTGCGAACTGTTCAAAAAATGAAAATTGTAAATTTTGTCAAGAAATGCTATAAAAAGGTATAGTTTGCACTTTCTATAGCGAACATATAAAAAAGAGGTAGGCGTTGTAAAGAAAAATGGGCTAGTACTCAGTTTTTTGAAAAATCTGGTAGTTCGCACTTTTCTGAAGTTGCGAACTGTTCAAAAAATGAAAATTCAAAATTTTGTCAAGAAATGCTATAAAAAGGTATAGTTTGCACTTTCTATAGCGAACATATGAAAAAGAGGTAGGCGTTGTAAAGAAAAATGGGCTAGTACTCAGTTTTTTGAAAAATCTGGTAGTTCGCACTTTCTGAAGCTACGGACTGTTCAAAAAATGAAAATTCAAAATTTTGTCAAGAAATGCTATAAAAAGGTATAGTTTGCACTTTCTATAGCAAACATATGAAAAAGAGGTAGGCGTTGTAAAGAAAAATGGGCTAGTACTCAGTTTTTTGAAAAATCTGGTAGTTCGCACTTTCTAAAGTTGCGAACTGTTCAAAAAATGAAAATTCAAAATTTTGTCAAGAAATGCTATAAAAAGGAATAGTTTGCACTTTCTATAGCGAACATATGAAAAAGAGGTAGGCGTTGTAAAGAAAAATGGGCTAGTACTCAGTTTTTTGAAAAATCTGGTAGTTCGCACTTTCTGAAGTTGCGAACTGTTCAAAAAATGAAAATTCAAAATTTTGTCAAGAAATGCTATAAAAAGGAATAGTTTGCACTTTCTATAGCGAACATATGAAAAAGAGGTAGGCGTTGTAAAGAAAAATGGGCTAGTACTCAGTTTTTTGAAAAATCTGGTAGTTCGCACTTTCTGAAGTTGCGAACTGTTCAAAAAATGAAAATTCAAAATTTTGTCAAGAAATGCTATAAAAAGGAATAGTTTGCACTTTCTATAGCGAACATATGAAAAAGAGGTAGTTGTTGTAAAGAAAAATGGGCTAGTACTCAATTTTTTGAAAAATCTGGTAGTTCGCATTTTCTGAAGCTACGGACTGTTCAAAAAATGAAAATTCAAAATTTTGTCAAGAAATGCTATAAAAAGGAATAGTTTGCACTTTCTATAGCGAACATATGAAAAAGAGGTAGGCGTTGTAAAGAAAAATGGGCTAGTACTCAGTTTTTTGAAAAATCTGGTAGTTCGCACTTTCTGAAGTTGCGAACTGTTCAAAAAATGAAAATTCAAAATTTTGTCAAGAAATGCTATAAAAAGGAATAGTTTGCACTTTCTATAGCGAACATATGAAAAAGAGGTAGGCGTTGTAAAGAAAAATGGGCTAGTACTCAGTTTTTTGAAAAATCTGGTAGTTCGCACTTTCTGAAGTTGCGAACTGTTCAAAAAATGAAAATTGTAAATTTTGTCAAGAAATGCTATAAAAAGGTATAGTTTGCACTTTCTATAGCGAACATATAAAAAAGAGGTAGGCGTTGTAAAGAAAAATGGGCTAGTACTCAGTTTTTTGAAAAATCTGGTAGTTCGCACTTTCTGAAGTTGCGAACTGTTCAAAAAATGAAAATTCAAAATTTTGTCAAGAAATGCTATAAAAAGGTATAGTTTGCACTTTCTATAGCGAACATATAAAAAAGAGGTAGGCGTTGTAAAGAAAAATGGGCTAGTACTCAGTTTTTTGAAAAATCTGGTAGTTCGCATTTTCTGAAGCTACGGACTGTTCAAAAAATGAAAATTCAAAATTTTGTCAAGAAATGCTATAAAAAGGTATAGTTTGCACTTTCTATAGCGAACATATAAAAAAGAGGTAGGCGTTGTAAAGAAAAATGGGCTAGTACTCAGTTTTTTGAAAAATCTGGTAGTTCGCACTTTCTGAAGTTGCGAACTGTTCAAAAAATGAAAATTCAAAATTTTGTCAAGAAATGCTATAAAAAGGAATAGTTTGCACTTTCTATAGCGAACATATGAAAAAGAGGTAGGCGTTGTAAAGAAAAATGGGCTAGTACTCAGTTTTTTGAAAAATCTGGTAGTTCGCACTTTCTGAAGTTGCGAACTGTTCAAAAAATGAAAATTGTAAATTTTGTCAAGAAATGCTATAAAAAGGTATAGTTTGCACTTTCTATAGCGAACATATAAAAAAGAGGTAGGCGTTGTAAAGAATAATGGGCTAGTACTCAGTTTTTTGAAAAATCTGGTAGTTCGCACTTTCTGAAGTTGCGAACTGTTCAAAAAATGAAAATTCAAAATTTTGTCAAGAAATGCTATAAAAAGGTATAGTTTGCACTTTCTATATCGAACATATAAAAAAGAGGTAGGCGTTGTAAAGAAAAATGGGCTAGTACTCAGTTTTTTGAAAAATCTGGTAGTTCGCATTTTCTGAAGCTACGGACTGTTCAAAAAATGAAAATTCAAAATTTTGTCAAGAAATGCTATAAAAAGGTATAGTTTGCACTTTCTATAGCGAACATATAAAAAAGAGGTAGGCGTTGTAAAGAAAAATGGGCTAGTACTCAGTTTTTTGAAAAATCTGGTAGTTCGCATTTTCTGAAGCTACGGACTGTTCAAAAAATGAAAATTCAAAATTTTGTCAAGAAATGCTATAAAAAGGTATAGTTTGCACTTTCTATAGCGAACATATGAAAAAGAGGTAGGCGTTGTAAAGAAAAATGGGCTAGTACTCAGTTTTTTGAAAAATCTGGTAGTTCGCACTTTCTGAAGCTACGGACTGTTCAAAAAATGAAAATTCAAAATTTTTTCAAGAAATGCTATAAAAAGGTATAGTTTGCACTTTCTATAGCAAACATATGAAAAAGAGGTAGGCGTTGTAAAGAAAAATGGGCTAGTACTCAGTTTTTTGAAAAATCTGGTAGTTCGCACTTTCTAAAGTTGCGAACTGTTCAAAAAATGAAAATTCAAAATTTTGTCAAGAAATGCTATAAAAAGGAATAGTTTGCACTTTCTATAGCGAACATATGAAAAAGAGGTAGGCGTTGTAAAGAAAAATGGGCTAGTACTCAGTTTTTTGAAAAATCTGGTAGTTCGCACTTTCTGAAGTTGCGAACTGTTCAAAAAATGAAAATTCAAAATTTTGTCAAGAAATGCTATAAAAAGGAATAGTTTGCACTTTCTATAGCGAACATATGAAAAAGAGGTAGGCGTTGTAAAGAAAAATGGGCTAGTACTCAGTTTTTTGAAAAATCTGGTAGTTCGCACTTTCTGAAGTTGCGAACTGTTCAAAAAATGAAAATTCAAAATTTTGTCAAGAAATGCTATAAAAAGGAATAGTTTGCACTTTCTATAGCGAACATATGAAAAAGAGGTAGGCGTTGTAAAGAAAAATGGGCTAGTACTCAGTTTTTTGAAAAATCTGGTAGTTCGCAATTTCTGAAGTTGCGCACTGTTCAAAAAATAAAAATTCAAAATTTTGTTAAGAAATGCTATAAAAAGGTATAGTTTGCACTTTCTATAGCGAACATATGAAAAAAAGGTAGGCGTTGTAAATAAAAATGGGCTAGTACTCAGTTTTTTGAAAAATCAGGTAGTTCGCACTTTCTGAAGTTGCGAACTGTTCAAAAAATGAAAATTCAAAATTTTGTCAAGAAATGCTATAAAAAGGAATAGTTTGCACTTTCTATAGCGAACATATGAAAAAGAGGTAGGCGTTGTAAAGAAAAATGGGCTAGTACTCAGTTTTTTTAAAAATCTGGTAGTTCGCACTTTCTGAAGTTGCGAACTGTTCAAAAAATGAAAATTGTAAATTTTGTCAAGAAATGCTATAAAAAGGTATAGTTTGCACTTTCTATAGCGAACATATGAAAAAGAGGTAGGCGTTGTAAAGAAAAATGGGCTAGTACTCAGTTTTTTGAAAAATTAGGTAGTTCGCACTTTCTGATGTTGCGAACTGTTCAAAAAATGAAAATTCAAAATTTTGTCAAGAAATGCTATAAAAAGGAATAGTTTGCACTTTCTATAGCGAACATATGAAAAAGAGGTAGGCGTTGTAAAGAAAAATGGGCTAGTACTCAGTTTTTTGAAAAATCTGGTAGTTCGCACTTTCTGAAGTTGCGAACTGTTCAAAAAATGAAAATTCAAAATTTTGTCAAGAAATGCTATAAAAAGGTATAGTTTGCACTTTCTATAGCGAACATATAAAAAAGAGGTAGGCGTTGTAAAGAAAAATGGGCTAGTACTCAGTTTTTTGAAAAATCTGGTAGTTCGCATTTTCTGAAGCTACGGACTGTTCAAAAAATGAAAATTCAAAATTTTGTCAAGAAATGCTATAAAAAGGAATAGTTTGCACTTTCTATAGCGAACATATGAAAAAGAGGTAGGCGTTGTAAAGAAAATTGGGCTAGTACTCAGTTTTTTGAAAAATCTGGTAGTTCGCACTTTCTGAAGTTGCGAACTGTTCAAAAAATAAAAATTCAAAATTTTGTCAAGAAATGCTATAAAAAGGTATAGTTTGCACTTTCTATGGCGAAGATACGAAAAAGAGGTAGGCGTTTTAGAGAAAAATGGGCTAGTACTCAGTTTTTTGAAAAATCTGGTAGTTCGCACTTTCTGAAGTTGCGAACTGTTCAAAAAATGAAAATTCAAAATTTTGTCAAGAAATGCTATAAAAAGGTATAGTTTGCACTTTCTATAGCAAACATATGAAAAAGAGGTAGGCGTTGTAAAGAAAAATGGGCTAGTACTCAGTTTTTTGAAAAATCTGGTAGTTCGCACTTTCTAAAGTTGCGAACTGTTCAAAAAATGAAAATTCAAAATTTTGTCAAGAAATGCTATAAAAAGGAATAGTTTGCACTTTCTATAGCGAACATATGAAAAAGAGGTAGGCGTTGTAAGAAAAATGGGCTAGTACTCAGTTTTTTGAAAAATCTGGTAGTTCGCACTTTCTGAAGTTGCGAACTGTTCAAAAAATGAAAATTCAAAATTTTGTCAAGAAATGCTATAAAAAGGAATAGTTTGCAATTTCTATAGCGAACATATGAAAAAGAGGTAGGCGTTGTAAAGAAAAATTGGCTAGTACTCAGTTTTTTGAAAAATCTGGTAGTTCGCACTTTCTGAAGTTGCGAACTGTTCAAAAAATGAAAATTCAAAATTTTGTCAAGAAATGCTATAAAAAGGAATAGTTTGCACTTTCTATAGCGAACATATGAAAAAGAGGTAGGCGTTGTAAAGAAAAATGGGCTAGTACTCAGTTTTTTGAAAAATCTGGTAGTTCGCACTTTCTGAAGTTGCGAACTGTTCAAAAAATAAAAATTCAAAATTTTGTCAAGAAATGCTATAAAAAGGTATAGTTTGCACTTTCTATAGCGAACATATAAAAAAGAGGTAGGCGTTGTAAAGAAAAATGGGCTAGTACTCAGTTTTTTGAAAAATCTGGTAGTTCGCATTTTCTGAAGCTACGGACTGTTCAAAAAATGAAAATTCAAAATTTTGTCAAGAAATGCTATAAAAAGGAATAGTTTGCACTTTCTATAGCGAACATATGAAAAAGAGGTAGGCGTTGTAATGAAAAATGGGCTAGTACTCAGTTTTTTGAAAAATCTGGTAGTTCGCACTTTCTGAAGTTGCGAACTGTTCAAAAAATGAAAATTCAAAATTTTGTCAAGAAATGCTATAAAAAGGTATAGTTTGCACTTTCTATAGCGAACATATAAAAAAGAGGTAGGCGTTGTAAAGAAAAATGGGCTAGTACTCAGTTTTTTGAAAAATCTGGTAGTTCGCATTTTCTGAAGCTGCGGACTGTTCAAAAAATGAAAATTCAAAATTTTGTCAAGAAATGCTATAAAAAGGAATAGTTTGCACTTTCTATAGCGAACATATGAAAAAGAGGTAGGCGTTGTAAAGAAAAATGGGCTAGTACTCAGTTTTTTGAAAAATCTAGTAGTTCGCACTTTCTGAAGTTGCGAACTGTTCAAAAAATGAAAATTCAAAATTTTGTCAAGAAATGCTATAAAAAGGTATAGTTTGCACTTTCTATAGCGAACATATGAAAAAGAGGTAGGCGTTGTAAAGAAAAATGGGCTAGTACTCAGTTTTTTGAAAAATCTGGTAGTTCGCACTTTCTGAAGTTGCGAACTGTTCAAAAAATGAAAATTCAAAATTTTGTCAAGAAATGCTATAAAAAGGAATAGTTTGCACTTTCTATAGCGAACATATGAAAAAGAGGTAGGCGTTGTAAAGAAAAATGGGCTAGTACTCAGTTTTTTGAAAAATCTGGTAGTTCGCAATTTCTGAAGTTGCGCACTGTTCAAAAAATAAAAATTCAAAATTTTGTTAAGAAATGCTATAAAAAGGTATAGTTTGCACTTTCTATAGCGAACATATGAAAAAAAGGTAGGCGTTGTAAATAAAAATGGGCTAGTACTCAGTTTTTTGAAAAATCAGGTAGTTCGCACTTTCTGAAGTTGCGAACTGTTCAAAAAATGAAAATTCAAAATTTTGTCAAGAAATGCTATAAAAAGGAATAGTTTGCACTTTCTATAGCGAACATATGAAAAAGAGGTAGGCGTTGTAAAGAAAAATGGGCTAGTACTCAGTTTTTTTAAAAATCTGGTAGTTCGCACTTTCTGAAGTTGCGAACTGTTCAAAAAATGAAAATTGTAAATTTTGTCAAGAAATGCTATAAAAAGGTATAGTTTGCACTTTCTATAGCGAACATATGAAAAAGAGGTAGGCGTTGTAAAGAAAAATGGGCTAGTACTCAGTTTTTTGAAAAATTAGGTAGTTCGCACTTTCTGATGTTGCGAACTGTTCAAAAAATGAAAATTCAAAATTTTGTCAAGAAATGCTATAAAAAGGAATAGTTTGCACTTTCTATAGCGAACATATGAAAAAGAGGTAGGCGTTGTAAAGAAAAATGGGCTAGTACTCAGTTTTTTGAAAAATCTGGTAGTTCGCACTTTCTGAAGTTGCGAACTGTTCAAAAAATGAAAATTCAAAATTTTGTCAAGAAATGCTATAAAAAGGTATAGTTTGCACTTTCTATAGCGAACATATAAAAAAGAGGTAGGCGTTGTAAAGAAAAATGGGCTAGTACTCAGTTTTTTGAAAAATCTGGTAGTTCGCATTTTCTGAAGCTACGGACTGTTCAAAAAATGAAAATTCAAAATTTTGTCAAGAAATGCTATAAAAAGGAATAGTTTGCACTTTCTATAGCGAACATATGAAAAAGAGGTAGGCGTTGTAAAGAAAATTGGGCTAGTACTCAGTTTTTTGAAAAATCTGGTAGTTCGCACTTTCTGAAGTTGCGAACTGTTCAAAAAATAAAAATTCAAAATTTTGTCAAGAAATGCTATAAAAAGGTATAGTTTGCACTTTCTATGGCGAAGATACGAAAAAGAGGTAGGCGTTTTAGAGAAAAATGGGCTAGTACTCAGTTTTTTGAAAAATCTGGTAGTTCGCACTTTCTGAAGTTGCGAACTGTTCAAAAAATGAAAATTCAAAATTTTGTCAAGAAATGCTACAAAAAGGAATAGTTTGCACTTACTATAGCGAACATATGAAAAAGAGGTAGGCGTTGTAAAGAAAAATGGGCTAGTACTCAGTTTTTTGAAAAATCTGGTAGTTCGCACTTTCTGAAGTTGCGCACTGTTCAAAAAATGAAAATTCAAAATTTTGTCAAGAAATGCTATAAAAAGGAATAGTTTGCACTTTCTATAGCGAACATATGAAAAAGAGGTAGGCGTTGTAAAGAAAATTGGGCTAGTACTCAGTTTTTTGAAAAATCTGGTAGTTCGCACTTTCTGAAGTTGCGAACTGTTCAAAAAATGAAAATTCAAAATTTTGTCAAGAAATGCTATAAAAAGGAATAGTTTGCACTTTCTATAGCGAACATATGAAAAAGAGGTAGTTGTTTTAAAGAAAAATGGGCTAGTACTCAATTTTTTGAAAAATCTGGTAGTTCGCACTTTCTGAAGTTGCGAACTGTTCAAAAAATGAAAATTCAAAATTTTGTCAAGAAATGCTATAAAAAGGTATAGTTTGCACTTTCTATGGCGAAGATATGAAAAAGAGGTAGGCGTTGTAGAGAAAAATGGGCTAGTACTCAGTTTTTTGAAAAATCTGGTAGTTCGCACTTTCTGAAGGTGCGGACTGTTCAAAATATGAAAATTCAAAATTTTGTCAAGAAATGCTATAAAAAGGTATGGTTTGCACTTTCTATGGCGAAGATATGAAAAAGAGGTAGGCGTTGTAGAGACAAATGGGCTAGTACTCAGTTTTTTGAAAAATCTGATAGTTCGCACTTTCTGAAGTTGCGAACTGTTAAAAAAATGAAAATTCAAAATTTTGTCAAGAAATGCTATAAAAAGGTATAGTTTGCACTTTCTATGGCGAACATATGAAAAAGAGGTAGGCGTTGTAAAGACAAATGAGCTAGTACTCAGTTTTTTGAAAAATCTGGTAGTTCGCATTTTCTGAAGTTGCGAACTGTTCAAAAAATGAAAATTCAAAATTTTGTCAAGAAATGCTATAAAAAGGAATAGTTTGCACTTTCTATAGTGAACATATGAAAAAGAGGTAGGCGTTGTAAAGAAAAATGGGCTAGTACTCAGTTTTTTGAAAAATCTGGTAGTTCGCACTTTCTGAAGTTGCGAACTGTTCAAAAAATGAAAATTCAAAATTTTGTCAAGAAATGCTATAAAAAGGAATAGTTTGCACTTTCTATAGCGAACATATGAAAAAGAGGTAGGCGTTGTAAAGAAAAATGGGCTAGTACTTAGTTTTTTGAAAAATCTGGTAGTTCGCACTTTCTGAAGTTGCGAACTGTTCAAAAAATGAAAATTCAAAATTTTGTCAAGAAATGCTATAAAAAGGAATAGTTTGCACTTTCTATAGCGAACATATGAAAAAGAGGTAGTTGTTGTAAAGAAAAATGGGCTAGTACTCAATTTTTTGAAAAATCTGGTAGTTCGCATTTTCTGAAGCTACGGACTGTTCAAAAAATGAAAATTCAAAATTTTGTCAAGAAATGCTATAAAAAGGAATAGTTTGCACTTTCTATAGCGAACATATGAAAAAGAGGTAGGCGTTGTAAAGAAAAATGGGCTAGTACTCAGTTTTTTGAAAAATCTGGTAGTTCGCGCTTTCTGAAGCTGCGGACTTTTCAAAAAATGAAAATTCAAAATTTTGTCAAGAAATGCTATAAAAAGGGATAGTTTGCACTTTCTATAGCGAACATATGAAAAAGAGGTAGGCGTTGTAAAGAAAAATGGGCTAGTACTCAGTTTTTTGAAAAATCTGGTAGTTCGCACTTTCTGAAGTTGCGAACTGTTCAAAAAATGAAAATTCAAAATTTTGTCAAGAAATGCTATAAAAAGGAATAGTTTGCACTTTCTATAGCGAACATATGAAAAAGAGGTAGGCGTTGTAAAGAAAATTGGGCTAGTACTCAGTTTTTTGAAAAATCTGGTAGTTCGCACTTTCTGAAGTTGCGAACTGTTCAAAAAATGAAAATTCAAAATTTTGTCAAGAAATGCTATAAAAAGGAATAGTTTGCACTTTCTATAGCGAACATATGAAAAAGAGGTAGTTGTTTTAAAGAAAAATGGGCTAGTACTCAATTTTTTGAAAAATCTGGTAGTTCGCATTTTCTGAAGCTACGGACTGTTCAAAAAATGAAAATTCAAAATTTTGTCAAGAAATGCTTTAAAAAGGAATAGTTTGCACTTTCTATAGCGAACATATGAAAAAGAGGTAGGCGTTGTAAAGAAAAATGGGCTAGTACTCAGTTTTTTGAAAAATCTGGTAGTTCGCAATTTCTGAAGTTGCGCACTGTTCAAAAAATAAAAATTCAAAATTTTGTTAAGAAATGCTATAAAAAGGTATAGTTTGCACTTTCTATAGCGAACATATGAAAAAAAGGTAGGCGTTGTAAATAAAAATGGGCTAGTACTCAGTTTTTTGAAAAATCAGGTAGTTCGCACTTTCTGAAGTTGCGAACTGTTCAAAAAATGAAAATTCAAAATTTTGTCAAGAAATGCTATAAAAAGGAATAGTTTGCACTTTCTATAGCGAACATATGAAAAAGAGGTAGGCGTTGTAAAGAAAAATGGGCTAGTACTCAGTTTTTTGAAAAATCTGGTAGTTCGCACTTTCTGAAGTTGCGAACTGTTCAAAAAATGAAAATTGTAAATTTTGTCAAGAAATGCTATAAAAAGGTATAGTTTGCACTTTCTATAGCGAACATATAAAAAAGAGGTAGGCGTTGTAAAGAAAAATGGGCTAGTACTCAGTTTTTTGAAAAATCTGGTAGTTCGCATTTTCTGAAGCTACGGACTGTTCAAAAAATGAAAATTCAAAATTTTGTCAAGAAATGCTATAAAAAGGAATAGTTTGCACTTTCTATAGCGAACATATGAAAAAGAGGTAGGCGTTGTAAAGAAAATTGGGCTAGTACTCAGTTTTTTGAAAAATCTGGTAGTTCGCACTTTCTGAAGTTGCGAACTGTTCAAAAAATGAAAATTCAAAATTTTGTCAAGAAATGCTATAAAAAGGAATAGTTTGCACTTTCTATAGCGAACATATGAAAAAGAGGTAGGCGTTGTAAAGAAAAATGGGCTAGTACTCAGTTTTTTGAAAAATCTGGTAGTTCGCACTTTCTGAAGTTGCGCACTGTTCAAAAAATGAAAATTCAAAATTTTGTCAAGAAATGCTATAAAAAGGTATAGTTTTCACTTTCTATAGCGAACATATAAAAAAGAGGTAGGCGTTGTAAAGACAAATGAGCTAGTACTCAGTTTTTTGAAAAATCTGGTAGTTCGCATTTTCTGAAGTTGCGAACTGTTCAAAAAATGAAAATTCAAAATTTTGTCAAGAAATGCTATAAAAAGGAATAGTTTGCACTTTCTATAGCGAACATATGAAAAAGAGGTAGGCGTTGTAAAGAAAAATGGGCTAGTACTCAGTTTTTTGAAAAATCTGGTAGTTCGCATTTTCTGAAGCTACGGACTGTTCAAAAAATGAAAATTCAAAATTTTGTCAAGAAATGCTTTAAAAAGGAATAGTTTGCACTTTCTATAGCGAACATATGAAAAAGAGGTAGGCGTTGTAAAGAAAAATGGGCTAGTACTCAGTTTTTTGAAAAATCTGGTAGTTCGCAATTTCTGAAGTTGCGCACTGTTCAAAAAATAAAAATTCAAAATTTTGTTAAGAAATGCTATAAAAAGGTATAGTTTGCACTTTCTATAGCGAACATATGAAAAAAAGGTAGGCGTTGTAAATAAAAATGGGCTAGTACTCAGTTTTTTGAAAAATCAGGTAGTTCGCACTTTCTGAAGTTGCGAACTGTTCAAAAAATGAAAATTCAAAATTTTGTCAAGAAATGCTATAAAAAGGAATAGTTTGCACTTTCTATAGCGAACATATGAAAAAGAGGTAGGCGTTGTAAAGAAAAATGGGCTAGTACTCAGTTTTTTGAAAAATCTGGTAGTTCGCACTTTCTGAAGGTGCGGACTGTTCAAAATATGAAAATTCAAAATTTTGTCAAGAAATGCTATAAAAAGGTATGGTTTGCACTTTCTATGGCGAAGATATGAAAAAGAGGTAGGCGTTGTAGAGACAAATGGTCTAGTACTCAGTTTTTTGAAAAATCTGATAGTTCGCACTTTCTGAAGTTGCGAACTGTTAAAAAAATGAAAATTCAAAATTTTGTCAAGAAATGCTATAAAAAGGTATAGTTTGCACTTTCTATGGCGAACATATGAAAAAGAGGTAGGCGTTGTAAAGACAAATGAGCTAGTACTCAGTTTTTTGAAAAATCTGGTAGTTCGCATTTTCTGAAGTTGCGAACTGTTCAAAAAATGAAAATTCAAAATTTTGTCAAGAAATGCTATAAAAAGGAATAGTTTGCACTTTCTATAGCGAACATATGAAAAAGAGGTAGGCGTTGTAAAGAAAAATGGGCTAGTACTCAGTTTTTTGAAAAATCTGGTAGTTCGCACTTTCTGAAGTTGCGAACTGTTCAAAAAATGAAAATTCAAAATTTTGTCAAGAAATGCTATAAAAAGGAATAGTTTGCACTTTCTATAGCGAACATATGAAAAAGAGGTAGGCGTTGTAAAGAAAAATGGGCTAGTACTTAGTTTTTTGAAAAATCTGGTAGTTCGCACTTTCTGAAGTTGCGAACTGTTCAAAAAATGAAAATTCAAAATTTTGTCAAGAAATGCTATAAAAAGGAATAGTTTGCACTTTCTATAGCGAACATATGAAAAAGAGGTAGGCGTTGTAAAGAAAATTGGGCTAGTACTCAGTTTTTTGAAAAATCTGGTAGTTCGCACTTTCTGAAGTTGCGAACTGTTCAAAAAATGAAAATTCAAAATTTTGTCAAGAAATGCTATAAAAAGGAATAGTTTGCACTTTCTATAGCGAACATATGAAAAAGAGGTAGTTGTTTTAAAGAAAAATGGGCTAGTACTCAATTTTTTGAAAAATCTGGTAGTTCGCATTTTCTGAAGCTACGGACTGTTCAAAAAATGAAAATTCAAAATTTTGTCAAGAAATGCTTTAAAAAGGAATAGTTTGCACTTTCTATAGCGAACATATGAAAAAGAGGTAGGCGTTGTAAAGAAAAATGGGCTAGTACTCAGTTTTTTGAAAAATCTGGTAGTTCGCACTTTCTGAAGTTGCGAACTGTTCAAAAAATGAAAATTCAAAATTTTGTCAAGAAATGCTATAAAAAGGAATAGTTTGCACTTTCTATAGCGAACATATGAAAAAGAGGTAGGCGTTGTAAAGAAAATTGGGCTAGTACTCAGTTTTTTGAAAAATCTGGTAGTTCGCACTTTCTGAAGTTGCGAACTGTTCAAAAAATGAAAATTCAAAATTTTGTCAAGAAATGCTATAAAAAGGAATAGTTTGCACTTTCTATAGCGAACATATGAAAAAGAGGTAGGCGTTGTAAAGAAAATTGGGCTAGTACTCAGTTTTTTGAAAAATCTGGTAGTTCGCACTTTCTGAAGTTGCGAACTGTTCAAAAAATGAAAATTCAAAATTTTGTCAAGAAATGCTATAAAAAGGAATAGTTTGCACTTTCTATAGCGAACATATGAAAAAGAGGTAGTTGTTTTAAAGAAAAATGGGCTAGTACTCAATTTTTTGAAAAATCTGGTAGTTCGCATTTTCTGAAGCTACGGACTGTTCAAAAAATGAAAATTCAAAATTTTGTCAAGAAATGCTTTAAAAAGGAATAGTTTGCACTTTCTATAGCGAACATATGAAAAAGAGGTAGGCGTTGTAAAGAAAAATGGGCTAGTACTCAGTTTTTTGAAAAATCTGGTAGTTCGCAATTTCTGAAGTTGCGCACTGTTCAAAAAATAAAAATTCAAAATTTTGTTAAGAAATGCTATAAAAAGGTATAGTTTGCACTTTCTATAGCGAACATATGAAAAAAAGGTAGGCGTTGTAAATAAAAATGGGCTAGTACTCAGTTTTTTGAAAAATCAGGTAGTTCGCACTTTCTGAAGTTGCGAACTGTTCAAAAAATGAAAATTCAAAATTTTGTCAAGAAATGCTATAAAAAGGAATAGTTTGCACTTTCTATAGCGAACATATGAAAAAGAGGTAGGCGTTGTAAAGAAAAATGGGCTAGTACTCAGTTTTTTGAAAAATCTGGTAGTTCGCACTTTCTGAAGTTGCGAACTGTTCAAAAAATGAAAATTGTAAATTTTGTCAAGAAATGCTATAAAAAGGTATAGTTTGCACTTTCTATAGCGAACATATAAAAAAGAGGTAGGCGTTGTAAAGAAAAATGGGCTAGTACTCAGTTTTTTGAAAAATCTGGTAGTTCGCATTTTCTGAAGCTACGGACTAGGGGTGTTCATGGTACGGTACGGTACGGTTTTAAGCTTATCGGTAACGGTATATCGGTTAACGGTATGTAATTATGTAAAACCAATACCGTACCGATAAGCTATCGGTTATCGGTTATCGGTAGTTAACGGTTCGGTAAGCGGTATACCGAAGCCACAATAATCCAGATTTACGAAAGGAAGTAATCAAAGAAAGCTTGCTGGATTAATAAAAATCTCACAAAAGCACATAAAAAGATTAGCATTACTCTTAAATGTACAACTTATAAACTTTTGTTACAAGCAGCAACACAACCTATAGAAAAGAAAATTAGCCAAAAGAAGGTAAATTTCATTCATATCTTCCATAAACAGACAGCTATGGATATTACTTATCAACATTAGCAACCTCAATCAAGGGATTATCATTTTACAGTAATGTTTCCTCCGCCAACATCTATGCACCTTCTGCAATGTTTTCTCCCCAACATTCTCCATCTTAGAACGTTGTAATGACAAATTCAAAATGGGACAGGCCTCATATGTTTGTAACGACAAATAGCCACTAGTAGCAATAATATTTATACTTTAACATATAAATTAATATACTAATAATAAATAAAATACATAAAAATTATAAAAAAAAATCCTTATCGGTTATCGGTACGGTAACGGTAATGATATATAGAAACCGTTACCATACCGATATCTTATCGGTATTAGAAATTTATACTATTACCGAACCAATAACCGTTATACCGATACCGTTATGCTTATCGGTAGCGGTAACGGTTCGGATATCGGTACCGGTTCGGTTTTGCACACCCCTACTACGGACTGTTCAAAAAATGAAAATTCAAAATTTTGTCAAGAAATGCTATAAAAAGGAATAGTTTGCACTTTCTATAGCGAACATATGAAAAAGAGGTAGGCGTTGTAAAGAAAAATGGGCTAGTACTCAGTTTTTTGAAAAATCTGGTAGTTCGCGCTTTCTGAAGCTGCGGACTTTTCAAAAAATGAAAATTCAAAATTTTGTCAAGAAATGCTATAAAAAGGGATAGTTTGCACTTTCTATAGCGAACATATGAAAAAGAGGTAGGCGTTGTAAAGAAAAATGGGCTAGTACTTAGTTTTTTGAAAAATCTGGTAGTTCGCACTTTCTGAAGTTGCGAACTGTTCAAAAAATGAAAATTCAAAATTTTGTCAAGAAATGCTATAAAAAGGAATAGTTTGCACTTTCTATAGCGAACATATGAAAAAGAGGTAGGCGTTGTAAAGAAAATTGGGCTAGTACTCAGTTTTTTGAAAAATCTGGTAGTTCGCACTTTCTGAAGTTGCGAACTGTTCAAAAAATGAAAATTCAAAATTTTGTCAAGAAATGCTATAAAAAGGAATAGTTTGCACTTTCTATAGCGAACATATGAAAAAGAGGTAGTTGTTTTAAAGAAAAATGGGCTAGTACTCAATTTTTTGAAAAATCTGGTAGTTCGCATTTTCTGAAGCTACGGACTGTTCAAAAAATGAAAATTCAAAATTTTGTCAAGAAATGCTTTAAAAAGGAATAGTTTGCACTTTCTATAGCGAACATATGAAAAAGAGGTAGGCGTTGTAAAGAAAAATGGGCTAGTACTCAGTTTTTTGAAAAATCTGGTAGTTCGCAATTTCTGAAGTTGCGCACTGTTCAAAAAATAAAAATTCAAAATTTTGTTAAGAAATGCTATAAAAAGGTATAGTTTGCACTTTCTATAGCGAACATATGAAAAAAAGGTAGGCGTTGTAAATAAAAATGGGCTAGTACTCAGTTTTTTGAAAAATCAGGTAGTTCGCACTTTCTGAAGTTGCGAACTGTTCAAAAAATGAAAATTCAAAATTTTGTCAAGAAATGCTATAAAAAGGAATAGTTTGCACTTTCTATAGCGAACATATGAAAAAGAGGTAGGCGTTGTAAAGAAAAATGGGCTAGTACTCAGTTTTTTGAAAAATCTGGTAGTTCGCACTTTCTGAAGTTGCGAACTGTTCAAAAAATGAAAATTGTAAATTTTGTCAAGAAATGCTATAAAAAGGTATAGTTTGCACTTTCTATAGCGAACATATAAAAAAGAGGTAGGCGTTGTAAAGAAAAATGGGCTAGTACTCAGTTTTTTGAAAAATCTGGTAGTTCGCATTTTCTGAAGCTACGGACTGTTCAAAAAATGAAAATTCAAAATTTTGTCAAGAAATGCTATAAAAAGGAATAGTTTGCACTTTCTATAGCGAACATATGAAAAAGAGGTAGGCGTTGTAAAGAAAATTGGGCTAGTACTCAGTTTTTTGAAAAATCTGGTAGTTCGCACTTTCTGAAGTTGCGAACTGTTCAAAAAATGAAAATTCAAAATTTTGTCAAGAAATGCTATAAAAAGGAATAGTTTGCACTTTCTATAGCGAACATATGAAAAAGAGGTAGGCGTTGTAAAGAAAAATGGGCTAGTACTCAGTTTTTTGAAAAATCTGGTAGTTCGCACTTTCTGAAGTTGCGCACTGTTCAAAAAATGAAAATTCAAAATTTTGTCAAGAAATGCTATAAAAAGGTATAGTTTTCACTTTCTATAGCGAACATATAAAAAAGAGGTAGGCGTTGTAAAGACAAATGAGCTAGTACTCAGTTTTTTGAAAAATCTGGTAGTTCGCATTTTCTGAAGTTGCGAACTGTTCAAAAAATGAAAATTCAAAATTTTGTCAAGAAATGCTATAAAAAGGAATAGTTTGCACTTTCTATAGCGAACATATGAAAAAGAGGTAGGCGTTGTAAAGAAAAATGGGCTAGTACTCAGTTTTTTGAAAAATCTGGTAGTTCGCATTTTCTGAAGCTACGGACTGTTCAAAAAATGAAAATTCAAAATTTTGTCAAGAAATGCTTTAAAAAGGAATAGTTTGCACTTTCTATAGCGAACATATGAAAAAGAGGTAGGCGTTGTAAAGAAAAATGGGCTAGTACTCAGTTTTTTGAAAAATCTGGTAGTTCGCAATTTCTGAAGTTGCGCACTGTTCAAAAAATAAAAATTCAAAATTTTGTTAAGAAATGCTATAAAAAGGTATAGTTTGCACTTTCTATAGCGAACATATGAAAAAAAGGTAGGCGTTGTAAATAAAAATGGACTAGTACTCAGTTTTTTGAAAAATCAGGTAGTTCGCACTTTCTGAAGTTGCGAACTGTTCAAAAAATGAAAATTCAAAATTTTGTCAAGAAATGCTATAAAAAGGAATAGTTTGCACTTTCTATAGCGAACATATGAAAAAGAGGTAGGCGTTGTAAAGAAAAATGGGCTAGTACTCAGTTTTTTGAAAAATCTGGTAGTTCGCACTTTCTGAAGGTGCGGACTGTTCAAAATATGAAAATTCAAAATTTTGTCAAGAAATGCTATAAAAAGGTATGGATTGCACTTTCTATGGCGAAGATATGAAAAAGAGGTAGGCGTTGTAGAGACAAATGGTCTAGTACTCAGTTTTTTGAAAAATCTGATAGTTCGCACTTTCTGAAGTTGCGAACTGTTAAAAAAATGAAAATTCAAAATTTTGTCAAGAAATGCTATAAAAAGGTATAGTTTGCACTTTCTATGGCGAACATATGAAAAAGAGGTAGGCGTTGTAAAGACAAATGAGCTAGTACTCAGTTTTTTGAAAAATCTGGTAGTTCGCATTTTCTGAAGTTGCGAACTGTTCAAAAAATGAAAATTCAAAATTTTGTCAAGAAATGCTATAAAAAGGAATAGTTTGCACTTTCTATAGCGAACATATGAAAAAGAGGTAGGCGTTGTAAAGAAAAATGGGCTAGTACTCAGTTTTTTGAAAAATCTGGTAGTTCGCACTTTCTGAAGTTGCGAACTGTTCAAAAAATGAAAATTCAAAATTTTGTCAAGAAATGCTATAAAAAGGAATAGTTTGCACTTTCTATAGCGAACATATGAAAAAGAGGTAGGCGTTGTAAAGAAAAATGGGCTAGTACTTAGTTTTTTGAAAAATCTGGTAGTTCGCACTTTCTGAAGTTGCGAACTGTTCAAAAAATGAAAATTCAAAATTTTGTCAAGAAATGCTATAAAAAGGAATAGTTTGCACTTTCTATAGCGAACATATGAAAAAGAGGTAGGCGTTGTAAAGAAAATTGGGCTAGTACTCAGTTTTTTGAAAAATCTGGTAGTTCGCACTTTCTGAAGTTGCGAACTGTTCAAAAAATGAAAATTCAAAATTTTGTCAAGAAATGCTATAAAAAGGAATAGTTTGCACTTTCTATAGCGAACATATGAAAAAGAGGTAGTTGTTTTAAAGAAAAATGGGCTAGTACTCAATTTTTTGAAAAATCTGGTAGTTCGCATTTTCTGAAGCTACGGACTGTTCAAAAAATGAAAATTCAAAATTTTGTCAAGAAATGCTTTAAAAAGGAATAGTTTGCACTTTCTATAGCGAACATATGAAAAAGAGGTAGGCGTTGTAAAGAAAAATGGGCTAGTACTCAGTTTTTTGAAAAATCTGGTAGTTCGCACTTTCTGAAGTTGCGAACTGTTCAAAAAATGAAAATTCAAAATTTTGTCAAGAAATGCTATAAAAAGGAATAGTTTGCACTTTCTATAGCGAACATATGAAAAAGAGGTAGGCGTTGTAAAGAAAATTGGGCTAGTACTCAGTTTTTTGAAAAATCGGGTAGTTCGCACTTTCTGAAGTTGCGAACTGTTCAAAAAATGAAAATTCAAAATTTTGTCAAGAAATGCTATAAAAAGGAATAGTTTGCACTTTCTATAGCGAACATATGAAAAAGAGGTAGTTGTTTTAAAGAAAAATGGGCTAGTACTCAATTTTTTGAAAAATCTGGTAGTTCGCATTTTCTGAAGCTACGGACTGTTCAAAAAATGAAAATTCAAAATTTTGTCAAGAAATGCTTTAAAAAGGAATAGTTTGCACTTTCTATAGCGAACATATGAAAAAGAGGTAGGCGTTGTAAAGAAAAATGGGCTAGTACTCAGTTTTTTGAAAAATCTGGTAGTTCGCAATTTCTGAAGTTGCGCACTGTTCAAAAAATAAAAATTCAAAATTTTGTTAAGAAATGCTATAAAAAGGTATAGTTTGCACTTTCTATAGCGAACATATGAAAAAAAGGTAGGCGTTGTAAATAAAAATGGGCTAGTACTCAGTTTTTTGAAAAATCAGGTAGTTCGCACTTTCTGAAGTTGCGAACTGTTCAAAAAATGAAAATTCAAAATTTTGTCAAGAAATGCTATAAAAAGGAATAGTTTGCACTTTCTATAGCGAACATATGAAAAAGAGGTAGGCGTTGTAAAGAAAAATGGGCTAGTACTCAGTTTTTTGAAAAATCTGGTAGTTCGCACTTTCTGAAGTTGCGAACTGTTCAAAAAATGAAAATTGTAAATTTTGTCAAGAAATGCTATAAAAAGGTATAGTTTGCACTTTCTATAGCGAACATATAAAAAAGAGGTAGGCGTTGTAAAGAAAAATGGGCTAGTACTCAGTTTTTTGAAAAATCTGGTAGTTCGCATTTTCTGAAGCTACGGACTAGGGGTGTTCATGGTACGGTACGGTACGGTTTTAAGCTTATCGGTAACGGTATATCGGTTAACGGTATGTAATTATGTAAAACCAATACCGTACCGATAAGCTATCGGTTATCGGTTATCGGTAGTTAACGGTTCGGTAAGCGGTATACCGAAGCCACAATAATCCAGATTTACGAAAGGAAGTAATCAAAGAAAGCTTGCTGGATTAATAAAAATCTCACAAAAGCACATAAAAAGATTAGCATTACTCTTAAATGTACAACTTATAAACTTTTGTTACAAGCAGCAACACAACCTATAGAAAAGAAAATTAGCCAAAAGAAGGTAAATTTCATTCATATCTTCCATAAACAGACAGCTATGGATATTACTTATCAACATTAGCAACCTCAATCAAGGGATTATCATTTTACAGTAATGTTTCCTCCGCCAACATCTATGCACCTTCTGCAATGTTTTCTCCCCAACATTCTCCATCTTAGAACGTTGTAATGACAAATTCAAAATGGGACAGGCCTCATATGTTTGTAACGACAAATAGCCACTAGTAGCAATAATATTTATACTTTAACATATAAATTAATATACTAATAATAAATAAAATACATAAAAATTATAAAAAAAAATCCTTATCGGTTATCGGTACGGTAACGGTAATGATATATAGAAACCGTTACCATACCGATATCTTATCGGTATTAGAAATTTATACTATTACCGAACCAATAACCGTTATACCGATACCGTTATGCTTATCGGTAGCGGTAACGGTTCGGATATCGGTACCGGTTCGGTTTTGCACACCCCTACTACGGACTGTTCAAAAAATGAAAATTCAAAATTTTGTCAAGAAATGCTATAAAAAGGAATAGTTTGCACTTTCTATAGCGAACATATGAAAAAGAGGTAGGCGTTGTAAAGAAAAATGGGCTAGTACTCAGTTTTTTGAAAAATCTGGTAGTTCGCACTTTCTGAAGTTGCGAACTGTTCAAAAAATGAAAATTCAAAATTTTGTCAAGAAATGCTATAAAAAGGTATAGTTTGCACTTTCTATAGCGAACATATAAAAAAGAGGTAGGCGTTGTAAAGAAAAATGGGCTAGTACTCAGTTTTTTGAAAAATCTGGTAGTTCGCATTTTCTGAAGCTACGGACTGTTCAAAAAATGAAAATTCAAAATTTTGTCAAGAAATGCTATAAAAAGGAATAGTTTGCACTTTCTATGGCGAAGATACGAAAAAGAGGTAGGCGTTTTAGAGAAAAATGGGCTAGTACTCAGTTTTTTGAAAAATCTGGTAGTTCGCACTTTCTGAAGTTGCGAACTGTTCAAAAAATGAAAATTCAAAATTTTGTCAAGAAATGCTATAAAAAGGAATAGTTTGCACTTACTATAGCGAACATATGAAAAAGAGGTAGGCGTTGTAAAGAAAAATGGGCTAGTACTCAGTTTTTTGAAAAATCTGGTAGTTCGCACTTTCTGAAGTTGCGCACTGTTCAAAAAATGAAAATTCAAAATTTTGTCAAGAAATGCTATAAAAAGGTATAGTTTTCACTTTCTATAGCGAACATATAAAAAAGATGTAGGCGTTGTAAAGAAAAATGGGCTAGTACTCAGTTTTTTGAAAAATCTGGTAGTTCGCACTTTCTGAAGTTGCGAACTGTTCAAAAAATAAAAGTTCAAAATTTTGTCAAGAAATGCTATAAAAAGGTATAGTTTGCACTTTCTATAGCGAACATATAAAAAAGAGGTAGGCGTTGTAAAGAAAAATGGGCTAGTACTCAGTTTTTTGAAAAATATGGTAGTTCGCACTTTCTGAAGTTGCGAACTGTTCAAAAAATGAAAATTCAAAATTTTGTCAAGAAATGCTATAAAAAGGTATAGTTTGCACTTTCTATGGCGAAGATATGAAAAAGAGGTAGGCGTTGTAGAGAAAAATGGGCTAGTACTCAGTTTTTTGAAAAATCTGGTAGTTCGCACTTTCTGAAGGTGCGGACTGTTCAAAAAATAAAAGTTCAAAATTTTGTCAAGAAATGCTATAAAAAGGTATAGTTTGCACTTTCTATAGCGAACATATAAAAAAGAGGTAGGCGTTGTAAAGAAAAATGGGCTAGTACTCAGTTTTTTGAAAAATATGGTAGTTCGCACTTTCTGAAGTTGCGAACTGTTCAAAAAATGAAAATTCAAAATTTTGTCAAGAAATGCTATAAAAAGGTATAGTTTGCACTTTCTATGGCGAAGATATGAAAATGAGGTAGGCGTTGTAGAGAAAAATGGGCTAGTACTCAGTTTTTTGAAAAATCTGGTAGTTCGCACTTTCTGAAGGTGCGGACTGTTCAAAAAATGAAAATTCAAAATTTTGTCAAGAAATGCTATAAAAAGGTATAGTTTGCACTTTCTATGGCGAAGATATGAAAAAGAGGTAGGCGTTGTAGAGACAAATGGGCTAGTACTCAGTTTTTTGAAAAATCTGATAGTTCGCACTTTCTGAAGTTGCGAACTGTTAAAAAAATGAAAATTCAAAATTTTGTCAAGAAATGCTATAAAAAGGTATAGTTTGCACTTTCTATGGCGAACATATGAAAAAGAGGTAGGCGTTGTAAAGACAAATGAGCTAGTACTCAGTTTTTTGAAAAATCTGGTAGTTCGCACTTTCTGAAGTTGCGGACTGTTCAAAAAATGAAAATTCAAAATTTTGTCAAGAAATGCTATAAAAAGGAATAGTTTGCACTTTCTATAGCGAACATATGAAAAAGAGGTAGGCGTTGTAAAGAAAAATGGGCTAGTACTCAGTTTTTTGAAAAATCTGGTAGTTCGCGCTTTCTGAAGCTGCGGACTTTTCAAAAAATGAAAATTCAAAATTTTGTCAAGAAATGCTATAAAAAGGGATAGTTTGCACTTTCTATAGCGAACATATGAAAAAGAGGTAGGCGTTGTAAAGAAAAATGGGCTAGTACTCAGTTTTTTGAAAAATCTGGTAGTTCGCACTTTCTGAAGTTGCGAACTGTTCAAAAAATGAAAATTCAAAATTTTGTCAAGAAATGCTATAAAAAGGTATAGTTTGCACTTTCTATGGCGAACATCTGAAAAAGAGGTAGGCGTTGTAAAGAAAAATGGGCTAGTACTCAGTTTTTTGAAAAATCTGGTAGTTCGCACTTTCTGAAGTTGCGAACTGTTCAAAAAATGAAAATTCAAAATTTTGTCCAGAAATGCTATAAAAAGGTATAGTTTGCACTTTCTATAGCGAAATATAAAAAAGAGGTAGGCTTTGTAAAGAAAAATGGGCTAGTACTCAGTTTTTTGAAAAATCTGGTAGTTCGCACTTTCTGAAGTTGCGAATTCTTCAAAAAATGAAAATTCAAAATTTTGTCAAGAAATGCTATAAAAAGTTATAGTTTGAAATTTCTATAGCGAACATATAAAAAAGAGGTAGGCGTTGTAAAGAAAAATGGGCTAGTACTCAGTTTTTTGAAAAATCTGGTAGTTCGCACTTTCTGAAGTTGCGAACTGTTCAAAAAATTAAAATTCAAAATTTTGTCAAGAAATGCTATAAAAAGGTATAGTTTGCACTTTCTATGGCGAAGATATGAAAAAGAGGTAGGCGTTGTAGAGAAAAATGGGCTAGTACTCAGTTTTTTGAAAAATCTGGTAGTTCGCACTTTCTGAAGGTGCGGACTGTTCAAAAAATGAAAATTCAAAATTTTGTCAACAAATGCTATAAAAAGGTATAGTTTGCACTTTCTATGGCGAAGATATGAAAAAGAGGTAGGCGTTGTAGAGACAAATGGGCTAGTACTCAGTTTTTTGAAAAATCTGATAGTTCGCACTTTCTGAAGTTGCGAACTGTTAAAAAAATGAAAATTCAAAATTTTGTCAAGAAATGCTATAAAAAGGTATAGTTTGCACTTTCTATGGCGAACATATGAAAAAGAGTTGGCGTTGTAAAGACAAATGAGCTAGTACTCAGTTTTTTGAAAAATCTGGTAGTTCGCACTTTCTGAAGTTGCGAACTGTTCAAAAAATGAAAATTCAAAATTTTGTCAAGAAATGCTATAAAAAGGTATAGTTTGCACTTTCTATGGCGAACATCTGAAAAAGAGGTAGGCGTTGTAAAGACAAATGAGCTAGTACTTAGTTTTTTGAAAAATCTGGTAGTTCGCACTTTCTGAAGTTGCGAACTGTTCAAAAAATGAAAATTCAAAATTTTGCCAAGAAATGCTATAAAAAAGGTATAGTTTGCACTTTCTATAGCGAACATATGAAAAAGAGGTAGGCGTTGTAAAGACAAATGGGCTAGTACTCAGTTTTTTGAAAAATCTGGTAGTTCGCACTTTCTGAAGTTGCGAACTGTTCAAAAAATGAAAATTAAAAATTTTGTCAAGAAATGCTATAAAAAGGTATAGTTTGCACTTTCTATGGCGAACATATGAAAAACAGGTAGGCGTTGTAGAGAAAAATGGGCTAGTACTCAGTTTTTTGAAAAATCTGGTAGTTCGCACTTTCTGAAGTTGCGAACTGTTCAAAAAATGAAAATTCAAAATTTTGTCAAGAAATGCTATAAAAAGGTATAGTTTGCACTTTCTATGGCGAAGATATGAAAAAGAGGTAGGCGTTGTAGAGAAAAATGGGCTAGTACTCAGTTTTTTGAAAAATCTGGTAGTTCGCACTTTCTGAAGGTGCGGACTGTTCAAAAAATGAAAATTCAAAATTTTGTCAAGAAATGCTATAAAAAGGTATAGTTTGCACTTTCTATGGCGAAGATATGAAAAAGAGGTAGGCGTTGTAGAGACAAATGGGCTAGTACTCAGTTTTTTGAAAAATCTGATAGTTCGCACTTTCTGAAGTTGCGAACTGTTAAAAAAATGAAAATTCAAAATTTTGTCAAGAAATGCTATAAAAAGTTATAGTTTGCACTTTCTATGGCGAACATATGAAAAAGAGGTAGGCGTTGTAGAGAAAAATGGGCTAGTATTCAGTTTTTTGAAAAATCTGGTAGTTCGCACTTTCTGAAGTTGCGAACTGTTCAAAAAATGAAAATTCAAAATTTTGTCAAGAAATGCTATAAAAAGGTATAGTTTGCACTTTCTATGGCGAACATATGAAAAAGAGGTAGGCGTTGTAAAGACAAATGAGCTAGTACTCAGTTTTTTGAAAAATCTGGTAGTTCGCACTTTCTGAAGTTGCGAACTGTTCAAAAAATGAAAATTTAAAATTTTGTCAAGAAATGCTATAAAAAGGTATAGTTTGCACTTTCTATGGCGAACATATGAAAAAGAGGTAGGCGTTGTAGAGAAAAATGGGCTAGTATTCAGTTTTTTGAAAAATCTGGTAGTTCGCACTTTCTGAAGTTGCGAACTGTTCAAAAAATGAAAATTCAAAATTTTGTCAAGAAATGCTATAAAAAGGTATAGTTTGCACTTTCTATAGCGAACATATAAAAAAGAGGTAGGCGTTGTAAAGAAAAATGGGCTAGTACTCAGTTTTTTGAAAAATCTGATAGTTCGCACTTTCTGAAGTTGCGAACTGTTAAAAAAATGAAAATTCAAAATTTTGTCAAGAAATGCTATAAAAAGTTATAGTTTGCACTTTCTATGGCGAACATATGAAAAAGAGGTAGGCGTTTTAAAGACAAATGAGCTAGTACTCAGTTTTTTGAAAAATCTGGTAGTTCGCACTTTCTGAAGTTGCGAACTGTTCAAAAAATGAAAATTCAAAATTTTGTCAAGAAATGCTATAAAAAGGAATAGTTTGCACTTTCTATAGCGAACATATGAAAAAGAGGTAGGCGTTGTAAAGAAAAATGGGCTAGTACTCAGTTTTTTGAAAAATCTGGTAGTTCGCACTTTCTGAAGTTGCGAACTGTTCAAAAAATGAAAATTCAAAATTTTGCCAAGAAATGCTATAAAAAAGGTATAGTTTGCACTTTCTATAGCGAACATATGAAAAAGAGGTAGGCGTTGTAAAGACAAATGGGCTAGTACTCAGTTTTTTGAAAAATCTGGTAGTTCGCACTTTCTGAAGTTGCGAACTGTTAAAAAAATGAAAATTCAAAATTTTGTCAAGAAATGCTATAAAAAGTTATAGTTTGCACTTTCTATGGCGAACATATGAAAAAGAGGTAGGCGTTGTAGAGAAAAATGGGCTAGTATTCAGTTTTTTGAAAAATCTGGTAGTTCGCACTTTCTGAAGTTGCGAACTGTTCAAAAAATGAAAATTCAAAATTTTGTCAAGAAATGCTATAAAAAGGTATAGTTTGCACTTTTTATGGCGAACATATGAAAAAGAGGTAGGCGTTGTAGAGAAAAATGGGCTAGTACTCTGTTTTTTGAAAAATCTGGTAGTTCGCACTTTCTGAAGTTGCGAACTGTTCAAAAAATGAAAATTTAAAATTTTGTCAAGAAATGCTATAAAAAGGTATAGTTTGCACTTTCTATGGCGAACATATGAAAAAGAGGTAGGCGTTGTAGAGAAAAATGGGCTAGTATTCAGTTTTTTGAAAAATCTGGTAGTTCGCACTTTCTGAAGTTGCGAACTGTTCAAAAAATGAAAATTTAAAATTTTGTCAAGAAATGCTATAAAAAGGTATAGTTTGCACTTTCTATGGCGAACATATGAAAAAGAGGTAGGCGTTGTAAAGACAAATGAGCTAGTACTCAGTTTTTTGAAAAATCTGGTAGTTCGCACTTTCTGAAGTTGCGAACTGTTCAAAAAATGAAAATTTAAAATTTTGTCAAGAAATGCTATAAAAAGGTATAGTTTGCACTTTCTATGGCGAACATATGAAAAAGAGGTAGGCGTTGTAGAGAAAAATGGGCTAGTACTCTGTTTTTTGAAAAATCTGGTAGTTCGCACTTTCTGAAGTTGCGAACTGTTCAAAAAATGAAAATTTAAAATTTTGTCAAGAAATGCTATAAAAAGGTATAGTTTGCACTTTCTATGGCGAAGATATGAAAAAGAGGTAGGCGTTGTAGAGACAAATGGGCTAGTACTCAGTTTTTTGAAAAATCTGATAGTTCGCACTTTCTGAAGTTGCGAACTGTTAAAAAAATGAAAATTCAAAATTTTGTCAAGAAATGCTATAAAAAGTTATAGTTTGCACTTTCTATGGCGAACATATGAAAAAGAGGTAGGCGTTGTAGAGAAAAATGGGCTAGTATTCAGTTTTTTGAAAAATCTGGTAGTTCGCACTTTCTGAAGTTGCGAACAGTTCAAAAAATGAAAATTCAAAATTTTGTCAAGAAATGCTATAAAAAGGTATAGTTTGCACTTTCTATGGCGAACATATGAAAAAGAGGTAGGCGTTGTAAAGACAAATGAGCTAGTACTCAGTTTTTTGAAAAATCTGGTAGTTCGCACTTTCTGAAGTTGCGAACTGTTCAAAAAATGAAAATTTAAAATTTTGTCAAGAAATGCTATAAAAAGGTATAGTTTGCACTTTCTATGGCGAACATATGAAAAAGAGGTAGGCGTTGTAGAGAAAAATGGGCTAGTATTCAGTTTTTTGAAAAATCTGGTAGTTCGCACTTTCTGAAGTTGCGAACTGTTCAAAAAATGAAAATTAAAAATTTTGTCAAGAAATGCTATAAAAAGGTATAGTTTGCACTTTCTATGGCGAACATATGAAAAACAGGTAGGCGTTGTAGAGAAAAATGGGCTAGTACTCAGTTTTTTGAAAAATCTGGTAGTTCGCACTTTCTGAATTTGCGAACTGTTCAAAAAATGAAAATTAAAAATTTTGTCAAGAAATGCTATAAAAAGGTATAGTTTGCACTTTCTATGGCGAACATATGAAAAACAGGTAGGCGTTGTAGAGAAAAATGGGCTAGTACTCAGTTTTTTGAAAAATCTGGTAGTTCGCACTTTCTGAAGTTGCGAACTGTTCAAAAAATGAAAATTCAAAATTTTGTCAAGAAATGCTATAAAAAGGTATAGTTTGCACTTTCTATAGCGAACATATAAAAAAGAGGTAGGCGTTGTAAAGAAAAATGGGCTAGTACTCAGTTTTTTGAAAAATCTGGTAGTTCGCGCTTTCTGAAGCTGCGGACTTTTCAAAAAATGAAAATTCAAAATTTTGTCAAGAAATGCTATAAAAAGGGATAGTTTGCACTTTCTATAGCGAACATATGAAAAAGAGGTAGGCGTTGTAAAGAAAAATGGGCTAGTACTCAGTTTTTTGAAAAATCTGGTAGTTCGCACTTTCTGAAGTTGCGAACTGTTCAAAAAATGAAAATTCAAAATTTTGTCAAGAAATGCTATAAAAAGGAATAGTTTGCACTTTCTATAGCGAACATATGAAAAAGAGGTAGTTGTTTTAAAGAAAAATGGGCTAGTACTCAATTTTTTGAAAAATCTGGTAGTTCGCATTTTCTGAAGCTACGGACTGTTCAAAAAATGAAAATTCAAAATTTTGTCAAGAAATGCTTTAAAAAGGAATAGTTTGCACTTTCTATAGCGAACATATGAAAAAGAGGTAGGCGTTGTAAAGAAAAATGGGCTAGTACTCAGTTTTTTGAAAAATCTGGTAGTTCGCAATTTCTGAAGTTGCGCACTGTTCAAAAAATAAAAATTCAAAATTTTGTTAAGAAATGCTATAAAAAGGTATAGTTTGCACTTTCTATAGCGAACATATGAAAAAAAGGTAGGCGTTGTAAATAAAAATGGGCTAGTACTCAGTTTTTTGAAAAATCAGGTAGTTCGCACTTTCTGAAGTTGCGAACTGTTCAAAAAATGAAAATTCAAAATTTTGTCAAGAAATGCTATAAAAAGGAATAGTTTGCACTTTCTATAGCGAACATATGAAAAAGAGGTAGGCGTTGTAAAGAAAAATGGGCTAGTACTCAGTTTTTTGAAAAATCTGGTAGTTCGCACTTTCTGAAGGTGCGGACTGTTCAAAATATGAAAATTAAAAATTTTGTCAAGAAATGCTATAAAAAGGTATGGTTTGCACTTTCTATGGCGAAGATATGAAAAAGAGGTAGGCGTTGTAGAGACAAATGGGCTAGTACTCAGTTTTTTGAAAAATCTGATAGTTCGCACTTTCTGAAGTTGCGAACTGTTAAAAAAATGAAAATTCAAAATTTTGTCAAGAAATGCTATAAAAAGGTATAGTTTGCACTTTCTATGGCGAACATATGAAAAAGAGGTAGGCGTTGTAAAGACAAATGAGCTAGTACTCAGTTTTTTGAAAAATCTGGTAGTTCGCATTTTCTGAAGTTGCGAACTGTTCAAAAAATGAAAATTCAAAATTTTGTCAAGAAATGCTATAAAAAGGAATAGTTTGCACTTTCTATAGCGAACATATGAAAAAGAGGTAGGCGTTGTAAAGAAAAATGGGCTAGTACTCAGTTTTTTGAAAAATCTGGTAGTTCGCACTTTCTGAAGTTGCGAACTGTTCAAAAAATGAAAATTCAAAATTTTGTCAAGAAATGCTATAAAAAGGAATAGTTTGCACTTTCTATAGCGAACATATGAAAAAGAGGTAGGCGTTGTAAAGAAAAATGGGCTAGTACTTAGTTTTTTGAAAAATCTGGTAGTTCGCACTTTCTGAAGTTGCGAACTGTTCAAAAAATGAAAATTCAAAATTTTGTCAAGAAATGCTATAAAAAGGAATAGTTTGCACTTTCTATAGCGAACATATGAAAAAGAGGTAGGCGTTGTAAAGAAAATTGGGCTAGTACTCAGTTTTTTGAAAAATCTGGTAGTTCGCACTTTCTGAAGTTGCGAACTGTTCAAAAAATGAAAATTCAAAATTTTGTCAAGAAATGCTATAAAAAGGAATAGTTTGCACTTTCTATAGCGAACATATGAAAAAGAGGTAGTTGTTTTAAAGAAAAATGGGCTAGTACTCAATTTTTTGAAAAATCTGGTAGTTCGCATTTTCTGAAGCTACGGACTGTTCAAAAAATGAAAATTCAAAATTTTGTCAAGAAATGCTTTAAAAAGGAATAGTTTGCACTTTCTATAGCGAACATATGAAAAAGAGGTAGGCGTTGTAAAGAAAAATGGGCTAGTACTCAGTTTTTTGAAAAATCTGGTAGTTCGCACTTTCTGAAGTTGCGAACTGTTCAAAAAATGAAAATTCAAAATTTTGTCAAGAAATGCTATAAAAAGGAATAGTTTGCACTTTCTATAGCGAACATATGAAAAAGAGGTAGGCGTTGTAAAGAAAATTGGGCTAGTACTCAGTTTTTTGAAAAATCTGGTAGTTCGCACTTTCTGAAGTTGCGAACTGTTCAAAAAATGAAAATTCAAAATTTTGTCAAGAAATGCTATAAAAAGGAATAGTTTGCACTTTCTATAGCGAACATATGAAAAAGAGGTAGTTGTTTTAAAGAAAAATGGGCTAGTACTCAATTTTTTGAAAAATCTGGTAGTTCGCATTTTCTGAAGCTACGGACTGTTCAAAAAATGAAAATTCAAAATTTTGTCAAGAAATGCTTTAAAAAGGAATAGTTTGCACTTTCTATAGCGAACATATGAAAAAGAGGTAGGCGTTGTAAAGAAAAATGGGCTAGTACTCAGTTTTTTGAAAAATCTGGTAGTTCGCAATTTCTGAAGTTGCGCACTGTTCAAAAAATAAAAATTCAAAATTTTGTTAAGAAATGCTATAAAAAGGTATAGTTTGCACTTTCTATAGCGAACATATGAAAAAAAGGTAGGCGTTGTAAATAAAAATGGGCTAGTACTCAGTTTTTTGAAAAATCAGGTAGTTCGCACTTTCTGAAGTTGCGAACTGTTCAAAAAATGAAAATTCAAAATTTTGTCAAGAAATGCTATAAAAAGGAATAGTTTGCACTTTCTATAGCGAACATATGAAAAAGAGGTAGGCGTTGTAAAGAAAAATGGGCTAGTACTCAGTTTTTTGAAAAATCTGGTAGTTCGCACTTTCTGAAGTTGCGAACTGTTCAAAAAATGAAAATTGTAAATTTTGTCAAGAAATGCTATAAAAAGGTATAGTTTGCACTTTCTATAGCGAACATATAAAAAAGAGGTAGGCGTTGTAAAGAAAAATGGGCTAGTACTCAGTTTTTTGAAAAATCTGGTAGTTCGCATTTTCTGAAGCTACGGACTGTTCAAAAAATGAAAATTCAAAATTTTGTCAAGAAATGCTATAAAAAGGAATAGTTTGCACTTTCTATAGCGAACATATGAAAAAGAGGTAGGCGTTGTAAAGAAAAATGGGCTAGTACTCAGTTTTTTGAAAAATCTGGTAGTTCGCACTTTCTGAAGTTGCGAACTGTTCAAAAAATGAAAATTCAAAATTTTGTCAAGAAATGCTATAAAAAGGTATAGTTTGCACTTTCTATAGCGAACATATAAAAAAGAGGTAGGCGTTGTAAAGAAAAATGGGCTAGTACTCAGTTTTTTGAAAAATCTGGTAGTTCGCATTTTCTGAAGCTACGGACTGTTCAAAAAATGAAAATTCAAAATTTTGTCAAGAAATGCTATAAAAAGGTATAGTTTTCACTTTCTATAGCGAACATATAAAAAAGAGGTAGGCGTTGTAAAGAAAAATGGGCTAGTACTCAGTTTTTTGAAAAATCTGGTAGTTCGCACTTTCTGAAGTTGCGAACTGTTCAAAAAATAAAAGTTCAAAATTTTGTCAAGAAATGCTATAAAAAGGTATAGTTTGCACTTTCTATAGCGAACATATAAAAAAGAGGTAGGCGTTGTAAAGAAAAATGGGCTAGTACTCAGTTTTTTGAAAAATATGGTAGTTCGCACTTTCTGAAGTTGCGAACTGTTCAAAAAATGAAAATTCAAAATTTTGTCAAGAAATGCTATAAAAAGGTATAGTTTGCACTTTCTATGGCGAAGATATGAAAAAGAGGTAGGCGTTGTAGAGAAAAATGGGCTAGTACTCAGTTTTTTGAAAAATCTGGTAGTTCGCACTTTCTGAAGGTGCGGACTGTTCAAAAAATAAAAGTTCAAAATTTTGTCAAGAAATGCTATAAAAAGGTATAGTTTGCACTTTCTATAGCGAACATATAAAAAAGAGGTAGGCGTTGTAAAGAAAAATGGGCTAGTACTCAGTTTTTTGAAAAATATGGTAGTTCGCACTTTCTGAAGTTGCGAACTGTTCAAAAAATGAAAATTCAAAATTTTGTCAAGAAATGCTATAAAAAGGTATAGTTTGCACTTTCTATGGCGAAGATATGAAAATGAGGTAGGCGTTGTAGAGAAAAATGGGCTAGTACTCAGTTTTTTGAAAAATCTGGTAGTTCGCACTTTCTGAAGGTGCGGACTGTTCAAAAAATGAAAATTCAAAATTTTGTCAAGAAATGCTATAAAAAGGTATAGTTTGCACTTTCTATGGCGAAGATATGAAAAAGAGGTAGGCGTTGTAGAGACAAATGGGCTAGTACTCAGTTTTTTGAAAAATCTGATAGTTCGCACTTTCTGAAGTTGCGAACTGTTAAAAAAATGAAAATTCAAAATTTTGTCAAGAAATGCTATAAAAAGGTATAGTTTGCACTTTCTATGGCGAACATATGAAAAAGAGGTAGGCGTTGTAAAGACAAATGAGCTAGTACTCAGTTTTTTGAAAAATCTGGTAGTTCGCACTTTCTGAAGTTGCGGACTGTTCAAAAAATGAAAATTCAAAATTTTGTCAAGAAATGCTATAAAAAGGAATAGTTTGCACTTTCTATAGCGAACATATGAAAAAGAGGTAGGCGTTGTAAAGAAAAATGGGCTAGTACTCAGTTTTTTGAAAAATCTGGTAGTTCGCGCTTTCTGAAGCTGCGGACTTTTCAAAAAATGAAAATTCAAAATTTTGTCAAGAAATGCTATAAAAAGGGATAGTTTGCACTTTCTATAGCGAACATATGAAAAAGAGGTAGGCGTTGTAAAGAAAAATGGGCTAGTACTCAGTTTTTTGAAAAATCTGGTAGTTCGCACTTTCTGAAGTTGCGAACTGTTCAAAAAATGAAAATTCAAAATTTTGTCAAGAAATGCTATAAAAAGGTATAGTTTGCACTTTCTATGGCGAACATCTGAAAAAGAGGTAGGCGTTGTAAAGAAAAATGGGCTAGTACTCAGTTTTTTGAAAAATCTGGTAGTTCGCACTTTCTGAAGTTGCGAACTGTTCAAAAAATGAAAATTCAAAATTTTGTCCAGAAATGCTATAAAAAGGTATAGTTTGCACTTTCTATAGCGAAATATAAAAAAGAGGTAGGCTTTGTAAAGAAAAATGGGCTAGTACTCAGTTTTTTGAAAAATCTGGTAGTTCGCACTTTCTGAAGTTGCGAACTCTTCAAAAAATGAAAATTCAAAATTTTGTCAAGAAATGCTATAAAAAGGTATAGTTTGAAATTTCTATAGCGAACATATAAAAAAGAGGTAGGCGTTGTAAAGAAAAATGGGCTAGTACTCAGTTTTTTGAAAAATCTGGTAGTTCGCACTTTCTGAAGTTGCGAACTGTTCAAAAAATTAAAATTCAAAATTTTGTCAAGAAATGCTATAAAAAGGTATAGTTTGCACTTTCTATGGCGAAGATATGAAAAAGAGGTAGGCGTTGTAGAGAAAAATGGGCTAGTACTCAGTTTTTTGAAAAATCTGGTAGTTCGCACTTTCTGAAGGTGCGGACTGTTCAAAAAATGAAAATTCAAAATTTTGTCAAGAAATGCTATAAAAAGGTATAGTTTGCACTTTCTATGGCGAAGATATGAAAAAGAGGTAGGCGTTGTAGAGACAAATGGGCTAGTACTCAGTTTTTTGAAAAATCTGATAGTTCGCACTTTCTGAAGTTGCGAACTGTTAAAAAAATGAAAATTCAAAATTTTGTCAAGAAATGCTATAAAAAGGTATAGTTTGCACTTTCTATGGCGAACATATGAAAAAGAGTTGGCGTTGTAAAGACAAATGAGCTAGTACTCAGTTTTTTGAAAAATCTGGTAGTTCGCACTTTCTGAAGTTGCGAACTGTTCAAAAAATGAAAATTCAAAATTTTGTCAAGAAATGCTATAAAAAGGTATAGTTTGCACTTTCTATGGCGAACATCTGAAAAAGAGGTAGGCGTTGTAAAGACAAATGAGCTAGTACTTAGTTTTTTGAAAAATCTGGTAGTTCGCATTTTCTGAAGCTACGGACTGTTCAAAAAATGAAAATTCAAAATTTTGTCAAGAAATGCTTTAAAAAGGAATAGTTTGCACTTTCTATAGCGAACATCTGAAAAAGAGGTAGGCGTTGTAAAGAAAAATGGGCTAGTACTCAGTTTTTTGAAAAATCTGGTAGTTCGCACTTTCTGAAGTTGCGAACTGTTCAAAAAATGAAAATTCAAAATTTTGTCAAGAAATGCTATAAAAAGGAATAGTTTGCACTTTCTATAGCGAACATATGAAAAAGAGGTAGGCGTTGTAAAGAAAATTGGGCTAGTACTCAGTTTTTTGAAAAATCTGGTAGTTCGCACTTTCTGAAGTTGCGAACTGTTCAAAAAATGAAAATTCAAAATTTTGTCAAGAAATGCTATAAAAAGGAATAGTTTGCACTTTCTATAGCGAACATATGAAAAAGAGGTAGTTGTTTTAAAGAAAAATGGGCTAGTACTCAATTTTTTGAAAAATCTGGTAGTTCGCATTTTCTGAAGCTACGGACTGTTCAAAAAATGAAAATTCAAAATTTTGTCAAGAAATGCTTTAAAAAGGAATAGTTTGCACTTTCTATAGCGAACATATGAAAAAGAGGTAGGCGTTGTAAAGAAAAATGGGCTAGTACTCAGTTTTTTGAAAAATCTGGTAGTTCGCACTTTCTGAAGTTGCGAACTGTTCAAAAAATGAAAATTCAAAATTTTGTCAAGAAATGCTATAAAAAGGAATAGTTTGCACTTTCTATAGCGAACATATGAAAAAGAGGTAGGCGTTGTAAAGAAAATTGGGCTAGTACTCAGTTTTTTGAAAAATCTGGTAGTTCGCACTTTCTGAAGTTGCGAACTGTTCAAAAAATGAAAATTCAAAATTTTGTCAAGAAATGCTATAAAAAGGAATAGTTTGCACTTTCTATAGCGAACATATGAAAAAGAGGTAGTTGTTTTAAAGAAAAATGGGCTAGTACTCAATTTTTTGAAAAATCTGGTAGTTCGCATTTTCTGAAGCTACGGACTGTTCAAAAAATGAAAATTCAAAATTTTGTCAAGAAATGCTTTAAAAAGGAATAGTTTGCACTTTCTATAGCGAACATATGAAAAAGAGGTAGGCGTTGTAAAGAAAAATGGGCTAGTACTCAGTTTTTTGAAAAATCTGGTAGTTCGCAATTTCTGAAGTTGCGCACTGTTCAAAAAATAAAAATTCAAAATTTTGTTAAGAAATGCTATAAAAAGGTATAGTTTGCACTTTCTATAGCGAACATATGAAAAAAAGGTAGGCGTTGTAAATAAAAATGGGCTAGTACTCAGTTTTTTGAAAAATCAGGTAGTTCGCACTTTCTGAAGTTGCGAACTGTTCAAAAAATGAAAATTCAAAATTTTGTCAAGAAATGCTATAAAAAGGAATAGTTTGCACTTTCTATAGCGAACATATGAAAAAGAGGTAGGCGTTGTAAAGAAAAATGGGCTAGTACTCAGTTTTTTGAAAAATCTGGTAGTTCGCACTTTCTGAAGTTGCGAACTGTTCAAAAAATGAAAATTGTAAATTTTGTCAAGAAATGCTATAAAAAGGTATAGTTTGCACTTTCTATAGCGAACATATAAAAAAGAGGTAGGCGTTGTAAAGAAAAATGGGCTAGTACTCAGTTTTTTGAAAAATCTGGTAGTTCGCATTTTCTGAAGCTACGGACTGTTCAAAAAATGAAAATTCAAAATTTTGTCAAGAAATGCTATAAAAAGGAATAGTTTGCACTTTCTATAGCGAACATATGAAAAAGAGGTAGGCGTTGTAAAGAAAAATGGGCTAGTACTCAGTTTTTTGAAAAATCTGGTAGTTCGCACTTTCTGAAGTTGCGAACTGTTCAAAAAATGAAAATTCAAAATTTTGTCAAGAAATGCTATAAAAAGGTATAGTTTGCACTTTCTATAGCGAACATATAAAAAAGAGGTAGGCGTTGTAAAGAAAAATGGGCTAGTACTCAGTTTTTTGAAAAATCTGGTAGTTCGCATTTTCTGAAGCTACGGACTGTTCAAAAAATGAAAATTCAAAATTTTGTCAAGAAATGCTATAAAAAGGAATAGTTTGCACTTTCTATGGCGAAGATACGAAAAAGAGGTAGGCGTTTTAGAGAAAAATGGGCTAGTACTCAGTTTTTTGAAAAATCTGGTAGTTCGCACTTTCTGAAGTTGCGAACTGTTCAAAAAATGAAAATTCAAAATTTTGTCAAGAAATGCTATAAAAAGGAATAGTTTGCACTTACTATAGCGAACATATGAAAAAGAGGTAGGCGTTGTAAAGAAAAATGGGCTAGTACTCAGTTTTTTGAAAAATCTGGTAGTTCGCACTTTCTGAAGTTGCGCACTGTTCAAAAAATGAAAATTCAAAATTTTGTCAAGAAATGCTATAAAAAGGTATAGTTTTCACTTTCTATAGCGAACATATAAAAAAGAGGTAGGCGTTGTAAAGAAAAATGGGCTAGTACTCAGTTTTTTGAAAAATCTGGTAGTTCGCACTTTCTGAAGTTGCGAACTGTTCAAAAAATAAAAGTTCAAAATTTTGTCAAGAAATGCTATAAAAAGGTATAGTTTGCACTTTCTATAGCGAACATATAAAAAAGAGGTAGGCGTTGTAAAGAAAAATGGGCTAGTACTCAGTTTTTTGAAAAATATGGTAGTTCGCACTTTCTGAAGTTGCGAACTGTTCAAAAAATGAAAATTCAAAATTTTGTCAAGAAATGCTATAAAAAGGTATAGTTTGCACTTTCTATGGCGAAGATATGAAAAAGAGGTAGGCGTTGTAGAGAAAAATGGGCTAGTACTCAGTTTTTTGAAAAATCTGGTAGTTCGCACTTTCTGAAGGTGCGGACTGTTCAAAAAATAAAAGTTCAAAATTTTGTCAAGAAATGCTATAAAAAGGTATAGTTTGCACTTTCTATAGCGAACATATAAAAAAGAGGTAGGCGTTGTAAAGAAAAATGGGCTAGTACTCAGTTTTTTGAAAAATATGGTAGTTCGCACTTTCTGAAGTTGCGAACTGTTCAAAAAATGAAAATTCAAAATTTTGTCAAGAAATGCTATAAAAAGGTATAGTTTGCACTTTCTATGGCGAAGATATGAAAATGAGGTAGGCGTTGTAGAGAAAAATGGGCTAGTACTCAGTTTTTTGAAAAATCTGGTAGTTCGCACTTTCTGAAGGTGCGGACTGTTCAAAAAATGAAAATTCAAAATTTTGTCAAGAAATGCTATAAAAAGGTATAGTTTGCACTTTCTATGGCGAAGATATGAAAAAGAGGTAGGCGTTGTAGAGACAAATGGGCTAGTACTCAGTTTTTTGAAAAATCTGATAGTTCGCACTTTCTGAAGTTGCGAACTGTTAAAAAAATGAAAATTCAAAATTTTGTCAAGAAATGCTATAAAAAGGTATAGTTTGCACTTTCTATGGCGAACATATGAAAAAGAGGTAGGCGTTGTAAAGACAAATGAGCTAGTACTCAGTTTTTTGAAAAATCTGGTAGTTCGCACTTTCTGAAGTTGCGGACTGTTCAAAAAATGAAAATTCAAAATTTTGTCAAGAAATGCTATAAAAAGGAATAGTTTGCACTTTCTATAGCGAACATATGAAAAAGAGGTAGGCGTTGTAAAGAAAAATGGGCTAGTACTCAGTTTTTTGAAAAATCTGGTAGTTCGCGCTTTCTGAAGCTGCGGACTTTTCAAAAAATGAAAATTCAAAATTTTGTCAAGAAATGCTATAAAAAGGGATAGTTTGCACTTTCTATAGCGAACATATGAAAAAGAGGTAGGCGTTGTAAAGAAAAATGGGCTAGTACTCAGTTTTTTGAAAAATCTGGTAGTTCGCACTTTCTGAAGTTGCGAACTGTTCAAAAAATGAAAATTCAAAATTTTGTCAAGAAATTTTATAAAAAGGTATAGTTTGCACTTTCTATGGCGAACATCTGAAAAAGAGGTAGGCGTTGTAAAGAAAAATGGGCTAGTACTCAGTTTTTTGAAAAATCTGGTAGTTCGCACTTTCTGAAGTTGCGAACTGTTCAAAAAATGAAAATTCAAAATTTTGTCCAGAAATGCTATAAAAAGGTATAGTTTGCACTTTCTATAGCGAAATATAAAAAAGAGGTAGGCTTTGTAAAGAAAAATGGGCTAGTACTCAGTTTTTTGAAAAATCTGGTAGTTCGCACTTTCTGAAGTTGCGAACTCTTCAAAAAATGAAAATTCAAAATTTTGTCAAGAAATGCTATAAAAAGGTATAGTTTGAAATTTCTATAGCGAACATATAAAAAAGAGGTAGGCGTTGTAAAGAAAAATGGGCTAGTACTCAGTTTTTTGAAAAATCTGGTAGTTCGCACTTTCTGAAGTTGCGAACTGTTCAAAAAATTAAAATTCAAAATTTTGTCAAGAAATGCTATAAAAAGGTATAGTTTGCACTTTCTATGGCGAAGATATGAAAAAGAGGTAGGCGTTGTAGAGAAAAATGGGCTAGTACTCAGTTTTTTGAAAAATCTGGTAGTTCGCACTTTCTGAAGGTGCGGACTGTTCAAAAAATGAAAATTCAAAATTTTGTCAAGAAATGCTATAAAAAGGTATAGTTTGCACTTTCTATGGCGAAGATATGAAAAAGAGGTAGGCGTTGTAGAGACAAATGGGCTAGTACTCATTTTTTTGAAAAATCTGATAGTTCGCACTTTCTGAAGTTGCGAACTGTTAAAAAAATGAAAATTCAAAATTTTGTCAAGAAATGCTATAAAAAGGTATAGTTTGCACTTTCTATGGCGAACATATGAAAAAGAGTTGGCGTTGTAAAGACAAATGAGCTAGTACTCAGTTTTTTGAAAAATCTGGTAGTTCGCACTTTCTGAAGTTGCGAACTGTTCAAAAAATGAAAATTCAAAATTTTGTCAAGAAATGCTATAAAAAGGTATAGTTTGCACTTTCTATGGCGAACATCTGAAAAAGAGGTAGGCGTTGTAAAGACAAATGAGCTAGTACTTAGTTTTTTGAAAAATCTGGTAGTTCGCACTTTCTGAAGTTGCGAACTGTTCAAAAAATGAAAATTCAAAATTTTGCCAAGAAATGCTATAAAAAAGGTATAGTTTGCACTTTCTATAGCGAACATATGAAAAAGAGGTAGGCGTTGTAAAGACAAATGAGCTAGTACTCAGTTTTTTGAAAAATCTGGTAGTTCGCACTTTCTGAAGTTGCGAACTGTTCAAAAAATGAAAATTAAAAATTTTGTCAAGAAATGCTATAAAAAGGTATAGTTTGCACTTTCTATGGCGAACATATGAAAAACAGGTAGGCGTTGTAGAGAAAAATGGGCTAGTACTCAGTTTTTTGAAAAATCTGGTAGTTCGCACTTTCTGAAGTTGCGAACTGTTCAAAAAATGAAAATTCAAAATTTTGTCAAGAAATGCTATAAAAAGGTATAGTTTGCACTTTCTATGGCGAAGATATGAAAAAGAGGTAGGCGTTGTAGAGAAAAATGGGCTAGTACTCAGTTTTTTGAAAAATCTGGTAGTTCGCACTTTCTGAAGGTGCGGACTGTTCAAAAAATGAAAATTCAAAATTTTGTCAAGAAATGCTATAAAAAGGTATAGTTTGCACTTTCTATGGCGAAGATATGAAAAAGAGGTAGGCGTTGTAGAGACAAATGGGCTAGTACTCAGTTTTTTGAAAAATCTGATAGTTCGCACTTTCTGAAGTTGCGAACTGTTAAAAAAATGAAAATTCAAAATTTTGTCAAGAAATGCTATAAAAAGTTATAGTTTGCACTTTCTATGGCGAACATATGAAAAAGAGGTAGGCGTTGTAAAGACAAATGAGCTAGTACTCAGTTTTTTGAAAAATCTGGTAGTTCGCACTTTCTGAAGTTGCGAACTGTTCAAAAAATGAAAATTCAAAATTTTGTCAAGAAATGCTATAAAAAGGAATAGTTTGCACTTTCTATAGCGAACATATGAAAAAGAGGTAGGCGTTGTAAAGAAAAATGGGCTAGTACTCAGTTTTTTGAAAAATCTGGTAGTTCGCACTTTCTGAAGTTGCGAACTGTTCAAAAAATGAAAATTCAAAATTTTGCCAAGAAATGCTATAAAAAAGGTATAGTTTGCACTTTCTATAGCGAACATATGAAAAAGAGGTAGGCGTTGTAAAGACAAATGGGCTAGTACTCAGTTTTTTGAAAAATCTGGTAGTTCGCACTTTCTGAAGTTGCGAACTGTTCAAAAAATGAAAATTAAAAATTTTGTCAAGAAATGCTATAAAAAGGTATAGTTTGCACTTTCTATGGCGAACATATGAAAAACAGGTAGGCGTTGTAGAGAAAAATGGGCTAGTACTCAGTTTTTTGAAAAATCTGGTAGTTCGCACTTTCTGAAGTTGCGAACTGTTCAAAAAATGAAAATTCAAAATTTTGTCAAGAAATGCTATAAAAAGGTATAGTTTGCACTTTCTATGGCGAACATATGAAAAAGAGGTAGGCGTTGTAGAGAAAAATGGGCTAGTACTCTGTTTTTTGAAAAATCTGGTAGTTCGCACTTTCTGAAGTTGCGAACTGTTCAAAAAATGAAAATTTAAAATTTTGTCAAGAAATGCTATAAAAAGGTATAGTTTGCACTTTCTATGGCGAACATATGAAAAAGAGGTAGGCGTTGTAGAGAAAAATGGGCTAGTATTCAGTTTTTTGAAAAATCTGGTAGTTCGCACTTTCTGAAGTTGCGAACTGTTCAAAAAATGAAAATTCAAAATTTTGTCAAGAAATGCTATAAAAAGGTATAGTTTGCACTTTCTATAGCGAACATATAAAAAAGAGGTAGGCGTTGTAAAGAAAAATGGGCTAGTACTCAGTTTTTTGAAAAATCTGGTAGTTCGCACTTTCTGAAGTTGCGAACTGTTCAAAAAATGAAAATTCAAAATTTTGTCAAGAAATGCTATAAAAAGGTATAGTTTGCACTTTCTATAGCGAACATATAAAAAAGAGGTAGGCGTTGTAAAGAAAAATGGGCTAGTACTCAGTTTTTTGAAAAATCTGGTAGTTCGCACTTTTTGAAGTTGCGAACTTTTCAAAAAATGAAAATTCAAAATTTTGTCAAGAAATACTATAAAAAGGTATAGTTTGCACTTTCTATAGCGAACATATAAAAAAGAGGTAGGCGTTGTAAAGAAAAATGGGCTAGTACTCAGTTTTTTGAAAAATCTGGTAGTTCGCGCTTTCTGAAGCTGCGGACTTTTCAAAAAATGAAAATTCAAAATTTTGTCAAGAAATGCTATAAAAAGGGATAGTTTGCACTTTCTATAGCGAACATATGAAAAAGAGGTAGGCGTTGTAAAGAAAAATGGGCTAGTACTCAGTTTTTTGAAAAATCTGGTAGTTCGCACTTTCTGAAGTTGCGAACTGTTCAAAAAATGAAAATTCAAAATTTTGTCAAGAAATGCTATAAAAAGGAATAGTTTGCACTTTCTATAGCGAACATATGAAAAAGAGGTAGGCGTTGTAAAGAAAAATGGGCTAGTACTCAGTTTTTTGAAAAATCTGGTAGTTCGCGCTTTCTGAAGCTGCGGACTTTTCAAAAAATGAAAATTCAAAATTTTGTCAAGAAATGCTATAAAAAGGGATAGTTTGCACTTTCTATAGCGAACATATGAAAAAGAGGTAGGCGTTGTAAAGAAAAATGGGCTAGTACTCAGTTTTTTGAAAAATCTGGTAGTTCGCACTTTCTGAAGTTGCGAACTGTTCAAAAAATGAAAATTCAAAATTTTGTCAAGAAATGCTATAAAAAGGAATAGTTTGCACTTTCTATAGCGAACATATGAAAAAGAGGTAGGCGTTGTAAAGAAAAATGGGCTAGTACTCAGTTTTTTGAAAAATCTGGTAGTTCGCACTTTCTGAAGTTGCGAACTGTTCAAAAAATGAAAATTCAAAATTTTGTCAAGAAATGCTATAAAAAGGTATAGTTTGCACTTTCTATAGCGAACATATAAAAAAGAGGTAGGCGTTGTAAAGAAAAATGGGCTAGTACTCAGTTTTTTGAAAAATCTGGTAGTTCGCATTTTCTGAAGCTACGGACTGTTCAAAAAATGAAAATTCAAAATTTTGTCAAGAAATGCTATAAAATGGAATAGTTTGCACTTTCTATAGTGAACATATGAAAAAGAGGTAGGCGTTGTAAAGAAAAATGGGCTAGTACTCAGTTTTTTGAAAAATCTGGTAGTTCGCACTTTCTGAAGTTGCGAATTGTTCAAAAAATGAAAATTCAAAATTTTGTCAAGAAATGCTATAAAAAGGTATAGTTTGCACTTTCTATGGCGAAGATATGAAAAAGAGGTAGGCGTTTTAGAGAAAAATGGGCTAGTACTCAGTTTTTTGAAAAATCTGGTAGTTCGCACTTTCTGAAGTTGCGAACTGTTAAAAAAATGAAAATTCAAAATTTTGTCAAGAAATGCTATAAAAAGGTATAGTTTGCACTTTCTATGGCGAACATATGAAAAAGAGGTAGGCGTTGTAAAGACAAATGAGCTAGTACTCAGTTTTTTGAAAAATCTGGTAGTTCGCACTTTCTGAAGTTGCGAACTGTTCAAAAAATGAAAATTAAAAATTTTGTCAAGAAATGCTATAAAAAGGTATAGTTTGCACTTTCTATAGCGAACATATAAAAAAGAGGTAGGCGTTGTAAAGAAAAATGGGCTAGTACTCAGTTTTTTGAAAAATCTGGTAGTTCGCACTTTCTGAAGTTGCGAACTGTTCAAAAAATGAAAATTCAAAATTTTGTCAAGAAATGCTATAAAAAGGTATAGTTTGCACTTTCTATAGCGAACATATAAAAAAGAGGTAGGCGTTGTAAAGAAAAATGGGCTAGTACTCAGTTTTTTGAAAAATCTGGTAGTTCGCACTTTCTGAAGTTGCGAACTGTTCAAAAAATGAAAATTCAAAATTTTGTCAAGAAATGCTATAAAAAGGTATAGTTTGCACTTTCTATGGCGAAGATATGAAAAAGAGGTAGGCGTTGTAGAGAAAAATGGGCTAGTACTCAGTTTTTTGAAAAATCTGGTAGTTCGCACTTTCTGAAGGTGCGGACTGTTCAAAAAATGAAAATTCAAAATTTTGTCAAGAAATGCTATAAAAAGGTATAGTTTGCACTTTCTATGGCGAAGATATTAAAAAGAGGTAGGCGTTGTAGAGACAAATGGGCTAGTACTCAGTTTTTTGAAAAATCTGATAGTTCGCACTTTCTGAAGTTGCGAACTGTTAAAAAAATGAAAATTCAAAATTTTGTCAAGAAATGCTATAAAAAGGTATAGTTTGCACTTTCTATGGCGAACATATGAAAAAGAGGTAGGCGTTGTAAAGACAAATGAGCTAGTAATCAGTTTTTTGAAAAATCTGGTAGTTCGCACTTTCTGAAGTTGCGAACTGTTCAAAAAATGAAAATTCAAAATTTTGGCAAGAAATGCTATAAAAAGGTATAGTTTGCACTTTCTATGGCGAACATCTGAAAAAGAGGTAGGCGTTGTAAAGACAAATGAGCTAGTACTCAGTTTTTTGAAAAATCTGGTAGTTCGCACTTTCTGAAGTTGCGAACTGTTCAAAAAATGAAAATTAAAAATTTTGTCAAGAAATGCTATAAAAAGGAATAGTTTGCACTTTCTATAGCGAACATATGAAAAAGAGGTAGGCGTTGTAAAGAAAAATGGGCTAGTACTCAGTTTTTTGAAAAATCTGGTAGTTCGCACTTTCTGAAGTTGCGAACTGTTCAAAAAATGAAAATTCAAAATTTTGTCAAGAAATGCTATAAAAAAGAATAGTTTGCACTTTCTATAGCGAACATATGAAAAAGAGGTAGGCGTTGTAAAGAAAAATGGGCTAGTACTCAGTTTTTTGAAAAATCTGGTAGTTCGCACTTTCTGAAGTTGCGAACTGTTCAAAAAATGAAAATTCAAAATTTTGCCAAGAAATGCTATAAAAAAGGTATAGTTTGCACTTTCTATAGCGAACATATGAAAAAGAGGTAGGCGTTGTAAGGACAAATGGGCTAGTACTCAGTTTTTTGAAAAATCTGGTAGTTCGCACTTTCTGAAGTTGCGAACTGTTCAAAAAATGAAAATTCAAAATTTTGTCAAGAAATGCTATAAAAAGGTATAGTTTGCACTTTCTATGGAGAACATATGAAAAAGAGGTAGGCGTTGTAGAGAAAAATGGGCTAGTACTCTGTTTTTTGAAAAATCTGGTAGTTCGCACTTTCTGAAGTTGCGAACTGTTCAAAAAATGAAAATTTAAAATTTTGTCAAGAAATGCTATAAAAAGGTATAGTTTGCACTTTCTATGGCGAACATATGAAAAAGAGGTAGCCGTTGTAGAGAAAAATGGGCTAGTATTCAGTTTTTTGAAAAATCTGGTAGTTCGCACTTTCTGAAGTTGCGGACTGTTCAAAAAATAAAAATTCAAAATTTTGTCAAGAAATGCTATAAAAAGGTATAGTTTGCACTTTCTATAGCGAACATATAAAAAAGAGGTAGGCGTTGTAAAGAAAAATGGGCTAGTACTCAGTTTTTTGAAAAATCTGGTAGTTCGCATTTTCTGAAGCTACGGACTGTTCAAAAAATGAAAATTCAAAATTTTGTCAAGAAATGCTATAAAATGGAATAGTTTGCACTTTCTATAGTGAACATATGAAAAAGAGGTAGGCGTTGTAAAGAAAAATGGGCTAGTACTCAGTTTTTTGAAAAATCTGGTAGTTCGCACTTTCTGAAGTTTCGAACTGTTCAAAAAATGAAAATTCAAAATTTTGTCAAGAAATGCTATAAAAAGGTATAGTTTGCACTTTCTATGGCGAAGATATGAAAAAGAGGTAGGCGTTTTAGAGAAAAATGGGCTAGTACTCAGTTTTTTGAAAAATCTGGTAGTTCGCACTTTCTGAAGTTGCGAACTGTTCAAAAAATGAAAATTCAAAATTTTGTCAAGAAATGCTATAAAAAGGTATAGTTTGCACTTTCTATAGCGAACATATAAAAAAGAGGTAGGCGTTGTAAAGAAAAATGGGCTAGTACTCAGTTTTTTGAAAAATCTGGTAGTTCGCATTTTCTGAAGCTACGGACTGTTCAAAAAATGAAAATTCAAAATTTTGTCAAGAAATGCTATAAAATGGAATAGTTTGCACTTTCTATAGTGAACATATGAAAAAGAGGTAGGCGTTGTAAAGAAAAATGGGCTAGTACTCAGTTTTTTGAAAAATCTGGTAGTTCGCACTTTCTGAAGTTGCGAACTGTTCAAAAAATGAAAATTCAAAATTTTGTCAAGAAATGCTATAAAAAGGTATAGTTTGCACTTTCTATGGCGAAGATATGAAAAAGAGGTAGGCGTTTTAGAGAAAAATGGGCTAGTACTCAGTTTTTTGAAAAATCTGGTAGTTCGCACTTTCTGAAGTTGCGAACTGTTAAAAAAATGAAAATTCAAAATTTTGTCAAGAAATGCTATAAAAAGGTATAGTTTGCACTTTCTATGGCGAACATATGAAAAAGAGGTAGGCGTTGTAAAGACAAATGAGCTAGTACTCAGTTTTTTGAAAAATCTGGTAGTTCGCACTTTCTGAAGTTGCGAACTGTTCAAAAAATGAAAATTAAAAATTTTGTCAAGAAATGCTATAAAAAGGTATAGTTTGCACTTTCTATAGCGAACATATAAAAAAGAGGTAGGCGTTGTAAAGAAAAATGGGCTAGTACTCAGTTTTTTGAAAAATCTGGTAGTTCGCACTTTCTGAAGTTGCGAACTGTTCAAAAAATGAAAATTCAAAATTTTGTCAAGAAATGCTATAAAAAGGTATAGTTTGCACTTTCTATAGCGAACATATAAAAAAGAGGTAGGCGTTGTAAAGAAAAATGGGCTAGTACTCAGTTTTTTGAAAAATCTGGTAGTTCGCACTTTCTGAAGTTGCGAACTGTTCAAAAAATGAAAATTCAAAATTTTGTCAAGAAATGCTATAAAAAGGTATAGTTTGCACTTTCTATGGCGAAGATATGAAAAAGAGGTAGGCGTTGTAAAGAAAAATGGGCTAGTACTCAGTTTTTTGAAAAATCTGGTAGTTCGCACTTTCTGAAGTTGCGAACTGTTCAAAAAATGAAAATTCAAAATTTTGTCAAGAAATGCTATAAAAAGGTATAGTTTGCACTTTCTATAGCGAACATATAAAAAAGAGGTAGGCGTTGTAAAGAAAAATGGGCTAGTACTCAGTTTTTTGAAAAATCTGGTAGTTCGCACTTTCTGAAGTTGCGAACTGTTCAAAAAATGAAAATTCAAAATTTTGTCAAGAAATGCTATAAAAAGGTATAGTTTGCACTTTCTATAGCGAACATATAAAAAAGAGGTAGGCGTTGTAAAGAAAAATGGGCTAGTACTCAGTTTTTTGAAAAATCTGGTAGTTCGCACTTTCTGAAGTTGCGAACTGTTCAAAAAATGAAAATTCAAAATTTTGTCAAGAAATGCTATAAAAAGGTATAGTTTGCACTTTCTATGGCGAAGATATGAAAAAGAGGTAGGCGTTGTAGAGAAAAATGGGCTAGTACTCAGTTTTTTGAAAAATCTGGTAGTTCGCACTTTCTGAAGGTGCGGACTGTTCAAAAAATGAAAATTCAAAATTTTGTCAAGAAATGCTATAAAAAGGTATAGTTTGCACTTTCTATGGCGAAGATATTAAAAAGAGGTAGGCGTTGTAGAGACAAATGGGCTAGTACTCAGTTTTTTGAAAAATCTGATAGTTTGCACTTTCTGAAGTTGCGAACTGTTAAAAAAATGAAAATTCAAAATTTTGTCAAGAAATGCTATAAAAAGGTATAGTTTGCACTTTCTATGGCGAACATATGAAAAAGAGGTAGGCGTTGTAAAGACAAATGAGCTAGTAATCAGTTTTTTGAAAAATCTGGTAGTTCGCACTTTCTGAAGTTGCGAACTGTTCAAAAAATGAAAATTCAAAATTTTGGCAAGAAATGCTATAAAAAGGTATAGTTTGCACTTTCTATGGCGAACATCTGAAAAAGAGGTAGGCGTTGTAAAGAAAAATGGGCTAGTACTCAGTTTTTTGAAAAATCTGGTAGTTCGCACTTTCTGAAGTTGCGAACTGTTCAAAAAATGAAAATTCAAAATTTTGTCAAGAAATGCTATAAAAAGGAATAGTTTGCACTTTCTATAGCGAACATATGAAAAAGAGGTAGGCGTTGTAAAGAAAAATGGGCTAGTACTCAGTTTTTTGAAAAATCTGGTAGTTCGCACTTTCTGAAGTTGCGAACTGTTCAAAAAATGAAAATTCAAAATTTTGCCAAGAAATGCTATAAAAAAGGTATAGTTTGCACTTTCTATAGCGAACATATGAAAAAGAGGTAGGCGTTGTAAGGACAAATGGGCTAGTACTCAGTTTTTTGAAAAATCTGGTAGTTCGCACTTTCTGAAGTTGCGAATTGTTCAAAAAATGAAAATTTAAAATTTTGTCAAGAAATGCTATAAAAAGGTATAGTTTGCACTTTCTATGGCGAACATATGAAAAAGAGGTAGGCGTTGTAGAGAAAAATGGGCTAGTACTCTGTTTTTTGAAAAATCTGGTAGTTCGCACTTTCTGAAGTTGCGAACTGTTCAAAAAATGAAAATTTAAAATTTTGTCAAGAAATGCTATAAAAAGGTATAGTTTGCACTTTCTATGGCGAACATATGAAAAAGAGGTAGGCGTTGTAGAGAAAAATGGGCTAGTATTCAGTTTTTTGAAAAATCTGGTAGTTCGCACTTTCTGAAGTTGCGGACTGTTCAAAAAATAAAAATTCAAAATTTTGTCAAGAAATGCTATAAAAAGGTATAGTTTGCACTTTCTATAGCGAACATATAAAAAAGAGGTAGGCGTTGTAAAGAAAAATGGGCTAGTACTCAGTTTTTTGAAAAATCTGGTAGTTCGCACTTTCTGAAGTTGCGAACTGTTCAAAAAATGAAAATTCAAAATTTTGTCAAGAAATGCTATAAAAAGGTATAGTTTGCACTTTCTATAGCGAACATATAAAAAAGAGGTATGCGTTGTCAAGAAAAATGGGCTAGTACTCAGTTTCTTGAAAAATCTGGTAGTTCGCACTTTCTGAAGTTGCGAACTGTTCAAAAAATGAAAATTCAAAATTTTGTCAAGAAATGCTATAAAAAGGTATAGTTTGCACTTTCTATAGCGAACATATAAAAAAGAGGTATGCGTTGTAAAGAAAAATGGGCTAGTACTCAGTTTTTTGAAAAATCTGGTAGTTCGCACTTTCTGAAGTTGCGAACTGTTCAAAAAATGAAAATTCAAAATTTTGTCAAGAAATGCTATAAAAAGGAATAGTTTGCACTTTCTATAGCGAACATATGAAAAAGAGGTAGGCGTTGTAGAGCAAAATGGGTCAGTACTCAGTTTTTTGAAAAATCTGGTAGTTCGCACTTTCTGAAGTTGCGAACTGTTCAAAAAATGAAAATTCAAAATTTTGTCAAGAAATGCTATAAAAAGGTATAGTTTGCACTTTCTATGGAGAACATATGAAAAAGAGGTAGGCGTTGTAGAGAAAAATGGGCTAGTACTCTGTTTTTTGAAAAATCTGGTAGTTCGCACTTTCTGAAGTTGCGAACTGTTCAAAAAATGAAAATTTAAAATTTTGTCAAGAAATGCTATAAAAAGGTATAGTTTGCACTTTCTATGGCGAACATATGAAAAAGAGGTAGCCGTTGTAGAGAAAAATGGGCTAGTATTCAGTTTTTTGAAAAATCTGGTAGTTCGCACTTTCTGAAGTTGCGGACTGTTCAAAAAATAAAAATTCAAAATTTTGTCAAGAAATGCTATAAAAAGGTATAGTTTGCACTTTCTATAGCGAACATATAAAAAAGAGGTAGGCGTTGTAAAGAAAAATGGGCTAGTACTCAGTTTTTTGAAAAATCTGGTAGTTCGCATTTTCTGAAGCTACGGACTGTTCAAAAAATGAAAATTCAAAATTTTGTCAAGAAATGCTATAAAATGGAATAGTTTGCACTTTCTATAGTGAACATATGAAAAAGAGGTAGGCGTTGTAAAGAAAAATGGGCTAGTACTCAGTTTTTTGAAAAATCTGGTAGTTCGCACTTTCTGAAGTTTCGAACTGTTCAAAAAATGAAAATTCAAAATTTTGTCAAGAAATGCTATAAAAAGGTATAGTTTGCACTTTCTATGGCGAAGATATGAAAAAGAGGTAGGCGTTTTAGAGAAAAATGGGCTAGTACTCAGTTTTTTGAAAAATCTGGTAGTTCGCACTTTCTGAAGTTGCGAACTGTTCAAAAAATGAAAATTCAAAATTTTGTCAAGAAATGCTATAAAAAGGTATAGTTTGCACTTTCTATAGCGAACATATAAAAAAGAGGTAGGCGTTGTAAAGAAAAATGGGCTAGTACTCAGTTTTTTGAAAAATCTGGTAGTTCGCATTTTCTGAAGCTACGGACTGTTCAAAAAATGAAAATTCAAAATTTTGTCAAGAAATGCTATAAAATGGAATAGTTTGCACTTTCTATAGTGAACATATGAAAAAGAGGTAGGCGTTGTAAAGAAAAATGGGCTAGTACTCAGTTTTTTGAAAAATCTGGTAGTTCGCACTTTCTGAAGTTGCGAACTGTTCAAAAAATGAAAATTCAAAATTTTGTCAAGAAATGCTATAAAAAGGTATAGTTTGCACTTTTTATGGCGAAGATATGAAAAAGAGGTAGGCGTTTTAGAGAAAAATGGGCTAGTACTCAGTTTTTTGAAAAATCTGGTAGTTCGCACTTTCTGAAGTTGCGAACTGTTAAAAAAATGAAAATTCAAAATTTTGTCAAGAAATGCTATAAAAAGGTATAGTTTGCACTTTCTATGGCGAACATATGAAAAAGAGGTAGGCGTTGTAAAGACAAATGAGCTAGTACTCAGTTTTTTGAAAAATCTGGTAGTTCGCACTTTCTGAAGTTGCGAACTGTTCAAAAAATGAAAATTAAAAATTTTGTCAAGAAATGCTATAAAAAGGTATAGTTTGCACTTTCTATAGCGAACATATAAAAAAGAGGTAGGCGTTGTAAAGAAAAATGGGCTAGTACTCAGTTTTTTGAAAAATCTGGTAGTTCGCACTTTCTGAAGTTGCGAACTGTTCAAAAAATGAAAATTCAAAATTTTGTCAAGAAATGCTATAAAAAGGTATAGTTTGCACTTTCTATAGCGAACATATAAAAAAGAGGTAGGCGTTGTAAAGAAAAATGGGCTAGTACTCAGTTTTTTGAAAAATCTGGTAGTTCGCACTTTCTGAAGTTGCGAACTGTTCAAAAAATGAAAATTCAAAATTTTGTCAAGAAATGCTATAAAAAGGTATAGTTTGCACTTTCTATGGCGAAGATATGAAAAAGAGGTAGGCGTTGTAAAGAAAAATGGGCTAGTACTCAGTTTTTTGAAAAATCTGGTAGTTCGCACTTTCTGAAGTTGCGAACTGTTCAAAAAATGAAAATTCAAAATTTTGTCAAGAAATGCTATAAAAAGGTATAGTTTGCACTTTCTATAGCGAACATATAAAAAAGAGGTAGGCGTTGTAAAGAAAAATGGGCTAGTACTCAGTTTTTTGAAAAATCTGGTAGTTCGCACTTTCTGAAGTTGCGAACTGTTCAAAAAATGAAAATTCAAAATTTTGTCAAGAAATGCTATAAAAAGGTATAGTTTGCACTTTCTATAGCGAACATATAAAAAAGAGGTAGGCGTTGTAAAGAAAAATGGGCTAGTACTCAGTTTTTTGAAAAATCTGGTAGTTCGCACTTTCTGAAGTTGCGAACTGTTCAAAAAATGAAAATTCAAAATTTTGTCAAGAAATGCTATAAAAAGGTATAGTTTGCACTTTCTATGGCGAAGATATGAAAAAGAGGTAGGCGTTGTAGAGAAAAATGGGCTAGTACTCAGTTTTTTGAAAAATCTGGTAGTTCGCACTTTCTGAAGGTGCGGACTGTTCAAAAAATGAAAATTCAAAATTTTGTCAAGAAATGCTATAAAAAGGTATAGTTTGCACTTTCTATGGCGAAGATATTAAAAAGAGGTAGGCGTTGTAGAGACAAATGGGCTAGTACTCAGTTTTTTGAAAAATCTGATAGTTCGCACTTTCTGAAGTTGCGAACTGTTAAAAAAATGAAAATTCAAAATTTTGTCAAGAAATGCTATAAAAAGGTATAGTTTGCACTTTCTATGGCGAACATATGAAAAAGAGGTAGGCGTTGTAAAGACAAATGAGCTAGTAATCAGTTTTTTGAAAAATCTGGTAGTTCGCACTTTCTGAAGTTGCGAACTGTTCAAAAAATGAAAATTCAAAATTTTGGCAAGAAATGCTATAAAAAGGTATAGTTTGCACTTTCTATGGCGAACATCTGAAAAAGAGGTAGGCGTTGTAAAGAAAAATGGGCTAGTACTCAGTTTTTTGAAAAATCTGGTAGTTCGCACTTTCTGAAGTTGCGAACTGTTCAAAAAATGAAAATTCAAAATTTTGTCAAGAAATGCTATAAAAAGGAATAGTTTGCACTTTCTATAGCGAACATATGAAAAAGAGGTAGGCGTTGTAAAGAAAAATGGGCTAGTACTCAGTTTTTTGAAAAATCTGGTAGTTCGCACTTTCTGAAGTTGCGAACTGTTCAAAAAATGAAAATTCAAAATTTTGCCAAGAAATGCTATAAAAAAGGTATAGTTTGCACTTTCTATAGCGAACATATGAAAAAGAGGTAGGCGTTGTAAGGACAAATGGGCTAGTACTCAGTTTTTTGAAAAATCTGGTAGTTCGCACTTTCTGAAGTTGCGAATTGTTCAAAAAATGAAAATTTAAAATTTTGTCAAGAAATGCTATAAAAAGGTATAGTTTGCACTTTCTATGGCGAACATATGAAAAAGAGGTAGGCGTTGTAGAGAAAAATGGGCTAGTACTCTGTTTTTTGAAAAATCTGGTAGTTCGCACTTTCTGAAGTTGCGAACTGTTCAAAAAATGAAAATTTAAAATTTTGTCAAGAAATGCTATAAAAAGGTATAGTTTGCACTTTCTATGGCGAACATATGAAAAAGAGGTAGGCGTTGTAGAGAAAAATGGGCTAGTATTCAGTTTTTTGAAAAATCTGGTAGTTCGCACTTTCTGAAGTTGCGGACTGTTCAAAAAATAAAAATTCAAAATTTTGTCAAGAAATGCTATAAAAAGGTATAGTTTGCACTTTCTATAGCGAACATATAAAAAAGAGGTAGGCGTTGTAAAGAAAAATGGGCTAGTACTCAGTTTTTTGAAAAATCTGGTAGTTCGCACTTTCTGAAGTTGCGAACTGTTCAAAAAATGAAAATTCAAAATTTTGTCAAGAAATGCTATAAAAAGGTATAGTTTGCACTTTCTATAGCGAACATATAAAAAAGAGGTAGGCGTTGTAAAGAAAAATGGGCTAGTACTCAGTTTTTTGAAAAATCTGGTAGTTCGCACTTTCTGAAGTTGCGAACTGTTCAAAAAATGAAAATTCAAAATTTTGTCAAGAAATGCTATAAAAAGGTATAGTTTGCACTTTCTATAGCGAACATATAAAAACGAGGTAGGCGTTGTAAAGAAAAATGGGCTAGTACTCAGTTTTTTGAAAAATCTGGTAGTTCGCACTTTCTGAAGTTGCGAACTGTTCAAAAAATGAAAATTCAAAATTTTGTCAAGAAATGCTATAAAAAGGTATAGTTTGCACTTTCTATAGCGAACATATAAAAAAGAGGTATGCGTTGTCAAGAAAAATGGGCTAGTACTCAGTTTCTTGAAAAATCTGGTAGTTCGCACTTTCTGAAGTTGCGAACTGTTCAAAAAATGAAAATTCAAAATTTTGTCAAGAAATGCTATAAAAAGGTATAGTTTGCACTTTCTATAGCGAACATATAAAAAAGAGGTATGCGTTGTAAAGAAAAATGGGCTAGTACTCAGTTTTTTGAAAAATCTGGTAGTTCGCACTTTCTGAAGTTGCGAACTGTTCAAAAAATGAAAATTCAAAATTTTGTCAAGAAATGCTATAAAAAGGAATAGTTTGCACTTTCTATAGCGAACATATGAAAAAGAGGTAGGCGTTGTAGAGAAAAATGGGTCAGTACTCAGTTTTTTGAAAAATCTGGTAGTTCGCACTTTCTGAAGTTGCGAACTGTTCAAAAAATGAAAATTCAAAATTTTGTCAAGAAATGCTATAAAAAGGTATAGTTTGCACTTTCTATGGCGAACATATGAAAAAGAGGTAGGCGTTGTAGAGAAAAATGGGTCAGTACTCAGTTTTTTGAAAAATCTGGTAGTTCGCACTTTCTGAAGTTGCGAACTGTTAAAAAAATGAAAATTCAAAATTTTGTCAAGAAATGCTATAAAAAGGTATAGTTTGCACTTTCTATGGCGAACATATGAAAAAGAGGTAGGCGTTGTAGAGAAAAATGGGTTAGTACTCAGTTTTTTGAAAAATCTTGTAGTTCGCATTTTCTGAAGTTGCGAACTGTTCAAAAAATGAAAATTCAAAATTTTGTCAAGAAATGCTATAAAAAGGTATAGTTTGCACTTTCTATGGCGAACATATGAAAAAGAGGTAGGCGTTGTAAAGACAAATGGGCTAGTACTCAGTTTTTTGAAAAATCAGGTAGTTCGCACTTTCTGAAGCTACGGACTGTTCAAAAAATGAAAATTCAAAATTTTGTCAAGAAATGCTATAAAAAGGTATAGTTTGCACTTTCTATGGCGAACATATGAAAAAGAGGTAGGCGTTGTAAAGAAAAATGGGCTAGTACTCAGTTTTTTGAAAAATCAGGTAGTTCGCACTTTCTGAAGCTACGGGTTGTTCAAAAAATGAAAATTCAAAATTTTGTCAAGAAATGTTATAAAAAGGGATAGTTTGCACTTTCTATAGCGAACATATAAAAAAGAGGTAGGCGTTGTAAAGAAAAATGGGCCAGTACTCAGTTTTTTGAAAAATCTGGTAGTTCGTGCTTTCTGAAGCTGCGGACTTTTCAAAAAATGAAAATTCAAAATTTTGTCAAGAAATGCTATAAAAAGGGATAGTTTGCACTTTCTATAGCGAACATATGAAAATTTGAAAGTATGAAATTTTTTTATAGTATTTGAACAGCCCATTTGAACTTGGCAGGGATCCGCACTAGAAAGTGCAAACTTGGCAGGGATCCGCGCTTTTCGTGCCAACTTATATATTGGCAGGTATCCGCGATAACCGAGCCAAGTTATAAGGTTGTATGGATTCGTGCTTTTCGTGCCAACTTATATGTTGGCAAGGATCTGCGATAACCCTGCCAAGTTATAAGTTGGCAGGGATACACACTTTTCATGCACACTTATATATTGGCAAGGATCCGCGAAAATCGTCCCAAGTTATAAGTTGGTAGGGATACGCTGTTTTTGTGCAAACTAATATATTGGCAGGGATCCGCGATAACCCTGCCAAGTTATAAGTTGGCATGGATTCGTGCTTTTCGTGCAACCTTATAAGTTGGCATGGATTCGTGCTTTTCGTGCAAACTTATATGTTGGTAGGGATACGCGATAACCCATCCAAATTATAATATGGCACGGATACGCGCTTTTCGTGCCAACTTATATCTAGGCTTGGATCCGCGACAACCGTGCCAAGTTATAAGTTGGCAGGGATACGCGCTTTTTGTGCCAACTTATATCTTTGCAGGGATGCGTGATAATCGTGCCAAGTTATAAGTTGGCAGGGATTTGCGCTTTTCATGCCAACTTTTGTTTTGGCAGGGATCCGCGATAACAATGCCAAGTTATATGTTGGCACGGATACGCGATTTTCGTGCAGACTTGTATGTTGGCAGGGATCCGCGATAACCCTGCCAAGTTATAAGTTTGCAAGGATACGCCCTTTTTGTGTAAGCTTATAAGTTGGAAGGGATCCGCGATAATCCTGCAAAGTTATAAGTTGGATAGGATACGCGCTTTTCGTGCATACTTTTAACTTGGCAGGGTTTGCGCTTTTTGTTCCAACTAATATCTTGGCAGGGTTATCGTGGATCCCTGCCAACATATAAGTTGGCACAAAAGCGCGTATCCCTGCAAGCTTATAACATGGCAGGGTTATCGCAGATCCTTGCCAAGATATAAGTTTGCACGAAAAGCGCGTATCTGTGCCAACATATAACTTGGCTGGTTTATCGCAGATCCCTGCAACCATATAAGTTGGCACGAAAAGCACGAATCTATGCCAACTTATAACTCTGCAGGGTTATTGCGGATCCCTTCCAAGATATAAGTTTGCACGAAAAGCGCGTATCTGTGCCAACATATAACTTGGCTGGTTTATCGCAGATCCCTGCAACCATATAAGTTGGCACGAAAAGCACGAATCTATGCCAACTTATAACTCTGCAGGGTTATTGCGGATCCCTTCCAAGATATAAGTTTGCACGAAAAGCGCGTATCTGTGCCAACATATAACTTGGCTGGTTTATCGCAGATCCCTGCAACCATATAAGTTGGCACGAAAAGCACGAATCTATGCCAACTTATAACTCTGCAGGGTTATTGCGGATCCCTTCCAAGATATAAGTTGGCACGAAAAGCGCGAATCCCTGCCAACTTATAACTTTGCACGATTATCACGGATCCCAGCCAACATATTAACTGGCACGAAAAGTGTGTATCCTTGCCAACTTATAACTTTGCAGGGTTATCGCGGATCCCTGCCAACATATAAGTTTGCACGAAAAGCGCGTACCCCTTCAAACTTATAACTTGGCAGGGTTATCGTGGATCTCTGCCAAGAGATAAGTTTGTACAAAAAACGCGTATCCCTGCCTACATATAACATGGCAGGGTTATCGCAAATCCCTGCCAACATATAAGTTGGCACGAAAAGTGCATATCTGTGCCAACTTATAACTTGGCAGGGTTATCGCGGATCCCTGCCAACATATAAGTCAGCACGAAAATTGCGTATCCGTGCCAACTTATAACTTGGCACGGTTATCGCGGATCCCTGCCAAGATATAAGTTGGCACGAAAAGCGTGAATCCCTGCTAACTTATAACTTGGCACGATTATCACGGATCCCTGCCAAGATATAAGCTGGCACCAAAAGCGCGTATCCCATCCAATTTATAACTTGGCACGGTTATCGTGGATCCCAGCCAAGATATAAGTTGGCAGGAAAAGCGCGTATCCTTGCCAACTTATGACTTGGCAGGATTATCGCGGATCCCTGCCACGATATAAGCTGGCACGAAAAGCGCATATCCCTACCAACTTATAACTTGGCAGGGTTTGCACTTTTTGTTCCAACTTATATGTTGGCAGGGTTATCGTGGATCCCTGACAACATATAAGTTGGCACAAAAAGCACGTATCCCTGCCAGCTTATAACTTGGCAGGTTTATCGCGGATCTCTGCCAAGATATAAGTTTGCACGAAAAACGCGTATCCGTGCCATATAACTTGGCTGGGTTATCGCAGATTCCTGCAACCATATAAGTTGGCATGAAAAGCACGAATCTATGCCAACTTATAACTCTGCAGGGTTATTGCGGATCCCTGCCAAGATATAAGTTGGCACGAAAAGCGCGTATCCCTGCAAATTTATAACTATGCACGGTTATTGCGGATCCAAGCCAACATATTAGCTGGCACGAAAAGTGCGTATCCCTTCCAACTTATAACTTGGCTAGGTTATCGCGGATCCCTGCCAACATATAAGTTTGCACGAAAAGCACGTATCCCTGCCAACTTATAACTTGGCAGGGTTATCGTGGATCCCTACCAAGATATAAGTTTGCACGAAAAACGCGTATCCCTACCTACTTATGACATGGCAGGGTTATCGTAATTCCCTGCCAACATATAAGTTGGCACGAAAAGTGAATATCTGTGCCAACTTATAACTTGGCAGGGTTATCGCGGATCCCTGCCAAGATATAAGTCTGCACGAAAATCGCGTATCCGCGCCAACTTATAACCTTGCACGGTTATCGCGGATCCCTGCCAACATATCAGTTGCACGAAAAGTGCGAATCCCTGCCAACTTATAACTTGGCACGATTATTACATATCCCTGCCAAGATATAAGTTGGCACGAAAAGCGCGTATCCCTGCAACCTTATAACTTGGAACGGTTATTGCGGATCATTGCCTAGATATAAGTTGGCACGAAATCGCGTATCCGTTCCAACATATTACTTGGTTGGGTTATCGCGGATCCCTGCAACCATATAAGTTTGCATGAAAAGCACGAATCTATGCCAACTTATAACTCTGCAAGGTTATTGCGAATACCTGCCAAGATATAAGTTGGCACGAAAAGCGCGTATCCCTGCTAACTAATAAATTTGCATGGTTATCGCGGATACCAGCCAACATATTAGCTGGCAAGAAAAGTGCGTATCCTTGCCAACTTATAACTTGGAAGGGTTATCGCGGATCCCTGCCAACATATAAGTTTGCACGGAAAGCGCGTATCCCTGCCAACTTATAACTTGGCAGGGTTATCGTGGATCCCTACCAAGATATAAATTTGCACGAAAAGCGCGCATCCCTGCCTACTTATAACATGGCAGGGTTATCGCAAATCCCTACCAACATATAAGTTGGCACGAAAAGTGCATATATGTGCCAACTTATAACTTAGCACGGTTATCGTGGATCCCTGACAACATATAAGTTGGCATGAAAAGCGCGAATCCTTGCCAACTTATAACTTGACATGATTATCACGAATCTCTGCCAAGATATAAGTTGGCAAGAAAAGCGTGTATCCCTGCCAACTTATAACTTGGCACAGTTATCGCGGATCCCTGCCTAGATATAAGTTGGCACGAAAAGCGCGTATCCGTGCCAACTTATAACTTGGCTGGGTTAGCGTTGATCCCTGCCAACATATAAGTTGGCACGAAAAGCACGAATCCATGCCAACTTATAACTTGGCTGGGTTATCGCGGATCCCTGCCAATACATAAGTTGGCACGAAAAGCGCGTATCCCTGCTAACTTATAACTTGGCACGGTTATCGCGAATCCCTGCCAACATATAAGTTGGCATGAAAATCGCGTATCCCTGCCAACTTATAACTTGGCAGGGTTATCGCGGATCCCTGCCAACGTATAAGTTGGCACGAAAAGCACGAATCCATGCCAACTTATAAATTGGCACGATTATCGGAGATCCTTGCCAAGATATAAGTTGGCACGAAAAGCGCGTATCCCTGCCAACTTATAACTTGGCACGGTGATCGCGGATCCCTGCCAACATATAAGTTGGCATGAAAAGCGCGTATCCCTGCCAAATTATAACTTGGCAGGGTTATCGCGGATCCCTGCCAAAATATAAGTTGGCACGAAAAGCACCAATCCATGCCAACTTATAACTTGGCTGGGTTATCGCGGATCCTTGCCAATATATAAGTTGGCACAAAAAGCGCATTTTCCTACCAACTTATAGCTAGGCACGGTTATCGCGGATCCATTCCAACATATAAGTTGGCACGAAATGCGCGTATCCCTGCCAACTTATAGCTTGGCAGGATTATCGCGGATCCTTGCCAACATATAAGTTTGCACGAAAAGCGCGTATCTGTGCCAACTTATAACTTGACAGGGTTTTCGCGGATCCCTGCCAATATATAAGTTGGCACAAAAAGCGCATATCCCTGCCAACTTATAAATTGGCAGGGTTTTCGCGGATCCCTGCCAAGACATAAGTTGGCACGAAAAGTGCGTATGCCAACCAACTTATAACTTGGCACGGTTATCGCTGATTCCTTCCAAGAAAGAAGTTGGCACCAAAAGCACGTATCCTATCCAACGTATAACTTGGCAGGGTTATCGCGGAGCCCTGCCAACATATAAGTTGACACGAAAAGTGTATATCCATTCCAAATTATAACTTGGCAGGATTATTGCGGATCTCTGCAAACATATAAGTCTGCACGAAAATCGCTTATTCGTGCCTACTTATAACTTGGCACGGTTATTGTGGATCCCATCCAAGATATATGTTGGCACGAAAAACGCGAATCCCTGCCAACTTATAAGTTGGCACGGTTATCGCGGATCCCTGCAAAGATATAAGTTGGCACAAAAAGCGCGTATCATTGCCAACTTATGACTTGGCACGGTTATTGCGGATCCTTGGCAAGATATAAGTATGCACGAAAAGCGCGTATCCCTGCCAACTTATAATAGGGTTATCGTGGATCCCTGCCAACATATAAGTTGGCACGAAAAGTGCGTATCCCTGCCAACTTATAACTTGGTAGGATTATCGCGGATCCCATCCAACATATAAGATGGCACCAAAAGCGCGTATCCCTGCCAACTTATAACTTGTCAGGGTTATCGCGGATCCCTGCCAACATATAAGTTTACACAAAAAGCGCGTATCCTTGCCAATTTATAACTTGGCACAGTTATCGCGAATCCCTGCCAACATATAAGTTGGCCCGAAGTATTCGTGCCAACTTATATCTTGGCAGGGTTATCGCGGATCCCTGCCAAGATATAAGTTGGCACGAAAAGCGCGTATCTCCGCCAACTTTTAACTTGGCACGATTATCGCGAATCTCTGCCAAGATATAAGTTGGTACTAAAAGCGCGTATCCCTGCGAACTTTTAACTTGGCACGGTTATTGCGGATCCCTGCCAAGATATAAGTTGGCACGAAAAGCGCGTATCCCTTCCAACTTATAAATTGGCACGATTATCGCGGATCTCAGCCAAGATATAAGTTGGCACGAAAAGCGCGTGTTCTTGCCAACTTATAATTTTGCAGGGTTACCACGGATCTCTGCCAACATATAAGTTTGCACGAAAAGCGCGTATCCCTGCCAACTTGTAACTTGGCAGGGTTATCACGGATCCCTGCCAACATATAAATTGGCACGAAAATCGTGTATCCGTGCCAACTTATAACTTGGTATCGTTCCGAACATCTCGCGATGTTACTAACGAATGTGCAATGTTCTAGAAATCTATGAAAAATTAGAAATACGTGAGTTGTTCAAAGCATAAGCATGATGTTCCGAACACACTCAGTATGTTCCGTACAACTATGTGAAGTTCAGAAAAGCAGAAAAAAAAAACTTATAATGTCCCACGGCCACTATTTCTTTCCATTAGCGTTTTGAAATCCTTGAAATTCATTAGCAATCCAAGAAAAAGATCTTTTTGTTGCTTCCTCTTTCTGTTAAATGCCTTCAAAGCATCCATTTTTTCCGCTTCAATAGCTTGTAAATATCCACCGGAAACGTCAGAGAAACTTCTTCCTGCTTCTTCTTCTCTTCTGTTTGTGGTGATTTCACAGCCTTTGCAAGTTTTGTAATTGTTTTGCTCTTCAACTTCTCAATTGTCTCATGCATGGCCACCATCTCCATCTCCATGCCTTTACGCCAATCGTTGCAATCTTTGCAATTGCAACTGCTACATTTGGAGATGTCGAATCCATCTCCACCAGAAGAATCACCTTTGCTTTGCTCAGAAGCCACAATATTTGTCTCATAAGCCACAATATTTTGCTAATAAGCTAGAATCTTTTGCTCCATTGCTTCCCTCCATCCGCTGCATTCATCACATTTGTAGCCTCTGCAATTGGAGATCCTCTTCACTGTACCAACTTGAGTGATACCAGCAACTTCAAACTCACCAACAACTTCACCATCAGCTTTGTTTCCAATGTCAATATTCACATCTTGCGGGCTATCAATTCTCTCTTCATTATATTTTCTATCAATTCCAAACATCATCGTAATTTCTCCTTCTTAGCTTTACGTTCTATCACTTGTCTTGGAGGGGTTGCAGGATTGTTCTTGAAGATACAAATTGTAGTGTCACCAACAAGACCAAGGCTGGAAGCATCCTCCAACACTTCACAAAAAGGATCTATAAAGTCGTCCTTAGAGTCTTCAAAAGGCACAATATTTTGATAGAAATCCATCTCCAGCTCATTATCAGTAGGAATGAGGAAATGGTGAAGAACCTGTTAATATACCCCCACAATATTAAATAAATATCAAATAATTTTTAAAAAGCTTTTCTATGTTGTTTGGAACAAAGTTGAGTTGTTCAAGGACATCAAGCCATGATGTTCCGAACATCGTAGAGTAAAACAGTTGATGGTGCTTCATGTAGATGTTTCGAACGTCAATTAGAAATATCTCAACAAACACAAAGTTGTTCCAAACATTATATAACATATATGGAAAATGGAATACTTACAGGAACATCATGTTGCTCAAACAACCTGTCCGTGTCTCTTCCACAAATTTCAGTAAGCCTGTTTAGATCATTGGGATTGTTTTTTCTTTTGGCAAATCCTTTGGCCTCAAGGCTGGTATAGCTTCATGAGCCCAGGCCATGAATGCCCATGGAAAGCCATAAAGAGTGTAAGTCTGGCTTCCTTCTGCACGAGGTTCCATTGACTTTATTAGATATTCTATTGTTAATTTAAAACTCATCCTACCCCAAGGATAACACAGGAATGCCTCAAGATCGGCGGCCAAGCACACCACCCATTCCTCTATTCCATATTTGGAATCCCTCGAACAAAGAATAGTATGAATAAACCAAGCCATGCACATATTTAAATACCACTTCTTGGGTACTATTCTAGAACATACCAAGTCAAGCAAGTCACCAGACTTCACAGCTTGCTTTTTCTTCTGCAGCTTTTGTTTTTTGGGCTTGTTGAACTTACTCTTGGCAGGTGAAGGTGAGGGTGAGGATGTGTGTGAGTGTAAGGGTGCAGGTGACTCCTCCACCTTCTTCTTCGCCCCTCCCTTTCTCCTTTTCCTTCTTCTCCTTCTCCTCCTTTTCCTTTTTCTCTTTCTCCTTCTGCTTCTTCTTTTTCTCCTTAAAATAATTAACAACAAACTTCCACAATTCCTTGCCTTTTTCCTTCATTTCTTCCATGTACTATTTATCTGGATAGGCACCACAATTTAGCCCTGTCATTAGTGCAAACTCGGATAGGCCAAAATATGCTGACAGTCCATTGAAGGATATCCAAACCTCTCTATGCTTCTTGCAAAGAATCATTCACATGAGAAGGTTATACACCAACTTGGTGCCAAACAATGGATATTCCGGTAATTGCAAGAAAGAACCGAAACAACTATGGGCAAATCCCTTTCTCACTTGTAATTTTTTCAAAACCTCCTTGAACTGTATCATACCCCTAGCCAACGACGATAGAACAGTAATCTTCCCATTAAAAGGTTTATTGTTGGTCAGGAATATGTCGTAGAGAAAATCAACGTTCCTCTTAAAAATAGCATGACCAGCGTCTTCATATTGCACATAATTTTAGTATAAAATTAATAAAATGAATCATAATGATAGTAAATCACATTAAAGTAAAAAACTTAAATGTTCGAAACATGGTATGATGAGGTTCTGAACGACCACAAATATCGTTTAGAACATCGCGTAATGTGTTCAAAACGACAACTACCAGCCTTCATGCTGATGTTGGGAATATTAACAGGTCGTGTAGAACATCAACATAGTTGTTCCGTACAATCACGAGTTTCAATTCAACTATCACCTGGTCTTCCTCCACTTTCAATCTAGATGTTTCTTCAGTTTCCTTCTCTTCACCTGCTTCCTCTTCAATATTTCCACCTGCATTATTTACAACTTTCACATCAATTTTAACTCTTTTTACACGATCCTTCAGAAAGTTGCTTTTAAAATTACATCCTCCGCCTCTCTTCTACTTCTTTTACTGCTTCTTGGACTCTCCCCTAACTTCTCTGCTTCCCCCTCTACTTCTTCTCCTTTTTCTCTACTTAAATCATCAGCTTCTTTATTTTTTTTACCACCATCTTCCTCTTCGTTTTCACGATCATCATCTTCCTCTCCAGTCCTCAAAAAATCACTTTTTAACAGTTCATCAATACCGACGTCATCTGAATCCACCCTTCTTTCACCCTCATCTGCAGCCCTCTCTAAATCCTCCCCACTTTTACTTAAATCCTAACTTCGTGCTAGACTTTGGCTTTCCTCTTGTTTATCACCTACTTCACCTTTGTTTTGTGGACCTACTACTTCTCCTTGGCTGTCGTCACTCTCCACAACCAATTTTCTTTTAGTTGTTCTTGGGCATTTATGAGTAGGTTCTAAATCTGTAGGAGTACGTTCCGAATCTGAAGTAGTAGGCTTCTCAGGTTTCTTTTTCGGTGAAGGGCCCTTTCTTTTAGAAATTCCCTTATTGGGAGTCTTTGTAGGCTTCTTCTTCTGCTCATCTTCATCTTTCAATGCTAAGTTTCTCGGTCTTAAATTTACCATTTTTCTGCAAAGCAAAACAAGGGGATACAAAAATTTAGTTACAGAAAATCATGAACATCCAATTAGATGTTTAGAACCTCATATGAACTGTTGTGAAGCTACTATGGTGTTCGGAACATCAAGACACATAACAGTAATAACTTTTATTTGCAACTAAATAAAACAGCGTTGGTTCATAGAAAACTCAGAAATCGTCACAATTTAACCAACAAATGTAAAAAACCTAAAAATTTCAGTTGAACATCAAAAATCTCATTCTTACTTCGAAACTACTTTACCCATTAAAACACATACTGTCATTCAATTTCAACACAATATTACACATTTTATACAAAAACAAACACCCAAAGCAGCGTTAATCACTGTCGACGAAAAAATTAAAAAAAACTATGTTCAAGATTTACACCACAGTTTAAATGATCGTGACATTGTTTACATTTTATATTTAATACTTTGTTGTATTGCTTGTCGGATTCCTGGAAAACCCATTGAGAAGTTGAGAGAAATTTGGTTGAGATTTCGTGCAAGAGAATATAAAGTGAAGTGATGGAAGATGAAGAGAGTAGAGAGAGCCACGCGGGGGAGGGGTTATGTTGTTCCCACTGTTTGAAATGATTAATTTGTATGTTTTAAGAACGACCCTCAAGTTTTAGAAATATTTAATTCGGTCCCTGATTAGTTCTAATTAACTTTAGAAAAAAAAAACAATGAAAAAGAAAGGCGGCCTTTTTCTGCCAAAAAACACTTGAGAAATTCCTGAACGCCCATACTCACAAGTTTCTATGGTACTTATAATTTTAGTCTCTAGCTATGTAAATTTTACTCTAAGATAAAACTACGAATTTAAAGGCACGTGTTCAAGCTGTTGAAACAACCATTGATTCTTGTATTAAGATATGTAGGGTGTGACACTTCCCTAATCCTGCCTGAACACGGGATGCTTTGCGCACCAACTTGCACTATTGTATAAAATTAGGACACTAATTAGCATAGAAAATTAGATGCATCAACAAACCCCACATACGGATTAAAATTTCACTTGATTGCTACAAAACATGGTGGCATGTAATGAAAAAATCAAGATTTAATAAAATTTACTTAGTTCCGTTAAAATGGTGAACAATTTTAGAGAGCATAGCATAGTAACAGGGGCTGCCTTTTCAATTGATAAAAAATAGGAGTAACAAATAGAACCATCCAAGCTCCTCTCCTTCACCTTATCCTATAGGAGTAGTACCGAAGTAGTAGAATTCCCTAGTAAGCAGGAGCCATGGAAGGAAGGATGACCCATCATCCTAATACTATTATTAACAGCAGCAGCGCTACTTATGTTCCAAAGCTGAGCGTGTTCAGATTTGGGGAAAGTGCTTTGGTGAGGATGGAAACTGCTAGGAAGAAGTTGAGGACCTTGCCTGGCAGGTTGAAATTGAATGCTCTCATCCTAGGCGAGGCACTCGCTTCCGAGGAGGATCATCTCGTCTTTCCAAGCCAAGATTTCTCTCGCCAGGCCCACGTTTCTTCTCCTCACAAGGTACTCACTCCATTTCTGTTTATTTTTAATTCAATTATTGAACCTTAAGCATCTCCATTTGTATAGTATTGGGAGATGTATCAAAGGTCGGTCCAGGATCCCGCCGGGTTCTGGTCTGACATTGCATCAGAGTTCTACTGGAGAGAAAAATGGGGCCAACAGGTCTGCTTTGAGAATCTTGATATTCGAAAGGGGAAAATCACGATCGAGGTATTCATTTAATCGCTACTATCTCTGAAATGCTTGTTACCCAATTTTCTTACGGTTGTTTCACAACAGTGGTTCAGGGGTGGAAAGACCAACATCTGCTACAACTGCTTAGATAGAAACATAGAGTCTGGAAATGGTGACAAAATTGCAATTTACTGGGAAGGAAATGAACCTGGTGTTGATACTTCTTTGACTTACAATCAGCTCTTGGCTAGAGTTTGCCAGGTTTTCTTTTTCATATTTCTTCCTGCTCCTCTTACAAAGTTTATATTTTTTATACAATAGTGTGTACAAGTGCAGTACAGGTTTTATTCTTTTTGACCAGCTAGCAAATTACTTGAAAGATATTGGAGTTTGCAAGGGTGATGCAGTTGTCATATACTTGCCCATGCTTATGGAGCTACCAATTGCGATGCTTGCTTGTGCTCGTATTGGCGCCATTCACTCGGTAATAGTTACTCTATCTTTATATACCCCTTTCATTTCATGTTGAATGTTGTGGTTCCATTTTCTGGAGTTAAATCTTCACCATCATCTTTCACTTGTGTTTTCATTCAGCTTTGGATTCTTTCCAAAGCTTTCTTCTCAGCTTTGTGTTGCAATGCCTATATTTATCTCTAAAAAGCGGATCAAATTAACTCATACCCGAGTGAACCGTGACCTTTAATTTGAGTACTCAACAGCATTAAATTTATTCCTTTTGCCTGCTTGAATCCCTTTCTCCATTTCAGAATAACTGGATACATAGGGTAGGAAACATTGTAATCCGTCGTTTTATACTTTAGGTTGTGTTTGCTGGGTTCTCATCTGAATCTCTTGCTCAAAGGATCATGGATTGCAGACCAAAGGTCGTCATAACATGCAATGCTGTTAGGAGGGGATCCAAGATCATTTATCTCAAAGAAATTGTTGATAGAGCCCTCCTGGAGTCTGCTCAAAATGGCATCATTACAGGTGAGAAAGATTCTAAAGGATAAATGCACCAATATTTCTTTATTTTTCTTTCTGGTTAATCAGGTTTCCCAATTTCCAAGAAATTATTTTAAGAAATGAACAAAATAGACTTTCATGGTGCAGGAAGTAAATCACACCTATCCATGATATTGTAATCTCACCCCTTTGATGTGCTACCACACCGTCAAAATTGGGTGGTTAGCAACTTACTTGTCTACTAGTAAATCAAATTTCCATCCCATGAGCCTGTGTTATCCCACTAGCACTATGTGGGTCCTGTGGATGGACAGAAATATGAGAGCTTTTGATGGGTTAAAAAACGACTATGTGCATTTGAGGAGTACCTCTCGATCCTTCATTCTTTTGGTGTCCCGATGAGGTTCCTATGTGTATAGAAGATTGGGCATCGTTCGTAGATAATCATATTATACTGTAGATTCTCTTCTTTTTAGTCTACTGCTTGTTCACTGGATATTTTCACATTTTTATGAAATTGTTTACCTTATCAAAAATAGGTAAATTATAAAATATTATAAATTGATGGAAAATTATGCCAGTACTGAAGTGAAGAAAAGATTAGCATGCCTGCAAAATAAGAGAACACTATGTGATCTTGGACTTTCCCAACTTGATCACTCTAATTGTGTCATACTTGTCCAGAGCCTATTTGTCTATATTGCTTAAATAATTTATTAGTTGACCTTGACACTATCAGCAGAATTGAGATGTATAGACTTTATTTTCACAACATGGGTCCTGGAGTAATAAATTTTGGCTGGATTAGCCTAATGCTGATTGGTTGGAGAAGAGCTACTCTTCAGGTCGAAGTCCAATTAGAAAGTAATTTGTTCAAAGTCTTGGTGATATTTGATGACTGTTGGTAATTTACAGTATTAGCCCCCACCCTAGGTTGGTTACTCTATATGGCGTCACCCATTTGGTCTGGCATTTCTCATTTCTCTTGGTTTATCGTTGGGAAGGATGCAAACATTGGATGGGAAAATTAAGTGCCAAATAACAGTCTTCATCGAAAAGTGGCAATGGCAGTAGAAGATTCTTCCTCACAATCATTACTTGTGATGTAGCATGTTCCAGCAGATATTAGCAGTTCAGGTATGCAAAGGAATAGGGTTGAGACCTAAGTTTTAGAAAGAATTAAAGTGTTAGCCTCTTAGAATACCTATAAGATGAGAAAGGGATTTTCTTTTGGTTCTTGCTCACTTGTGAATAAATTAGCACTTCCCTGGTGCTGCTGTTCTTTATACGAATTACCTTTCCTGCTACTTACTCTGATATCAAAGTGAGCGATTGTAAGTCATCAGGTTCTTGGAATTATTTTACAAGCAGATGACTTTATGGACAATGACAAAAACAGTTGGAGACGAGAAACAGAGAGAGGGCAAGTTCATAGTTAAGTCTTTCTATAATAGCGTACTCGGGGAGGGAAAACATGAAGTTATCTCATGCTTCGATATGGGTTCCTAGAGCTTCCACTAAAAGTATCTTTATTTGCTTTGATATCAGAGTAAGTGCCACCCTCAGCTGAAACTTGAGAAGTAAAATTTGCATTAGTTGGTAGTTCATGTACAAGAATCCCAGAGAGGATGTTGACCATGTTGTTTTATTTCCCAACAGCACACATGCTCTGAATCGATGTTGTTGTAGAAAATCGAATATTTGTGTAGGGTTCTTGCTCTTTGTATACTTGTATGCAGGAGTTTTCCCAAGACACCAATAAATTAATAATTTTTACTCAGCGTAAACTTGTGTTCGGGTGATGTCCAATATAGCATCAGTCTTGGTCCTTTTGGGTTGGGTATGCCTTCGGTGTGCAGCCTAAAGTTTGGGTTTACAGCTTCAAAAGTCTGCCATAAGGAGAAGGAAGTTAAATATAAAGGATGCAAGTATTGCAAAGTGGTTAGTTAGATTGAGGATTATAAAGTGATTCCAGACTTGCTTTTGTTTGCTAATATCATTTTACAATGTAATGAATCGTTCATATTTATCAGTTTGTAGATACTTAGCTGATTATATCCATCTCTCTTTTTTTATAACCTAGAATCACCGAGGCTAGTTGGCGCATGGTTCGAAACTCGGTAGATAACGGGCCCAATTACTGGAATTTCTTTTTACACCATTTATTTACATTACAATGGTATATAGATTTTCATCTCCATTTCTTATTTCATCTTGCAGATGTGTGTTTGACATTTGAAAATGAATCTGTAATGAAGAAGGAAATGACTAAATGGATCAAGGGGCGAGACATTTGGTGGCAGGTTAGCAAAAGTTTGCACTTCCTGAAATATGGGCTCAATTAGAGAAATGACACCTATAATTTTGAAGCTTCTCTGAGATACGGGCTCAATGATAGAATTTGATGGCATGTGTTGTGTTGCTCACACACGTGAATGTGTAAATCTAATTGTAGTTTTTGCCCTGACTTTTTCTTTTTCTTTTATTTCGTCAATCCGAAGATCAAAACCTATTTTATCCTCATCCTCACCTCTCATACAAAAGACAATGGTTGCCAACTGCCGTCCACCTTCAATGAATTAAATGGATTAACAGCAACATGAACATTAAGAGAAACAATGCAGAGGTGGGATACTGGGTGTGTTGTTGTTGTTGTTACCCACTAAATAAGAATTGTAAGAGAATAAAATATAGAGGTAAATTATGAGGGAATTTCTCCATCGCCTAAGTCAGCATTCCTTTGCCGGACGATATGAGAAGGGGATCTTTGTCTTGATTGTAGAAATGTGCTTTGGATGGATAGCAGCAAGGGATGCATGTCTGACACAAAATAAGCTACAGAGGAAAGGTTTTGTGCTATGTAAAATATGCTACTTATGTGAAGAGGAACCAGAAACAACAAATCATATTATGTTGCATTGTAAATATACAAGTCATGGAGCTTCTTTTTTTCAAATAATATTTCAAATCTTTCTTTGTTTATAGAGTTTGTCCAAAATTTGAAAACCAAATCTTCAAATTCACAAAAACTGGTTGAGACTTGATTTTGGGAAAATAACTTTTTCCCACTCACAAGATATTAATTTTTTTTTTCAAGTGCAATGTATGTCCAAACACAACTTTAAGTTCCAAAGTGTTTTTCCACTCAACTTCAAAAACTCACTTTTTCATGTTTCAACCAAATCTATGTCCAAACGCTATCTCAACATATGTGGTGATGTCTGGAACAGTGAAGCAACTCATGGAATGTTGGCTACACCAGCCTGTGGGTAGCAGACTCAAGCAAACTTGGAGGACTATCCCATTATGTATTATATGGACCATTTGGCTAGAAAGAAATAGAAGATGTTTTGAGGATAAAAAATCTCATATATCTTTTGTAATAGATAGTCTACAAAATTTATACTTTTGGTGTAGGATAGGACGATTGAAAATTTGTTCTAGTATGTAGAGATGTTTGAATTTATGGGATTGTAAGTATGAGAGATGTCTTGTAACTTGGTTGGAACCATGTTGGTACTTAATTAATGAAATATATTATACCTATCAATTAAAAGAAAGTGTTGGTTTTTTCCTAATTAATTAAATAGTCAGTAATTTCAAGAAAAAACAAAGAACTGGATCTGATTAATCTTTAACTGAGGAAATGAGACAGCTGTCATTTCTGGCGTGAGCGCCGGTTGAGGGTTACAGAACTGGAAAAGATGGTTTTGTTTTTTTCCTGATGTGGCATCTTTTCATTGGTCACATTAATATGTAAGATGTGATTGAGTTTCACGCGCTTCTTGTTGTTACAAATGGAGTTTTTAGTGTTTAATAGACACACTTTAAGTGTAGTTTGAGTGTCTAATAGGACACAACTTGAGATGGAGTGTCAATGAAAAATTGTGACAACTTTAAGGGGCTGATCTTGTTAATGAGCATGGCTGCCTGGCAGATATATTTTAATAATTATGAGTTTGTTGATGAGCACGCAATTTTTTGGGTCACTCATCTGCAAAAAGTTAGATGTTTTTCACTGCTGTCTTCTCCTCTCCTAATTTTTCAAGTTGACATCTCTTCTCCTTGTATGTGTCATGTCAATTTTGAGTGTAACTTCATAGTCCAGTGGGACATGACAAATGTTTATCTGGACTGTATGGTCAATTTTAAGACCTATTTCATCTAGCTTTCCATTGTATTGGCTAAGGTCTTATATGTAGTCCTCCATATGGATGTTCACCTCTTATTAATCAATCGGGTCCGACGTGCTTGTGTGGTTGCAGGATGTTATTATGAAATATCCAGTTACATGTGATGTGGAGTGGGTTGATGCAGAAGATCCGCTTTTCCTGCTTTACACCAGTGGGAGTACCGGAAAGCCTAAGGTTCTATGCTTCTTGGAGTTGCACTCCTTTTTCACATGTTTGGTGTCTTATATTTTTCAGTTTATGTAAAGGGTGTACTGCATACAACGGGAGGATATATGGTGTACACTGCTACAACATTCAAATATGCATTTGACTACAAGCCAACAGACATATATTGGTAATCCAAAGACAGCTCCTTCTACACTGCTGTTCATTATACTATACTAGGTCAAAGTTCTTGAAATATGTTTTCCTTGGGTACTCTTATTATTTGTAGGTGTACAGCTGACTGTGGTTGGATAACTGGGCATAGCTATGTAACATATGGACCTCTGCTAAATGGGGCGACTGTTGTGGTTTTTGAAGGGGTATTTATTTTATTATTACCAAATGATTTCTGCTGGTCCAAATTTAGCTTCATTAAGTGAAAGTTTTTGGCAAAAGTAGTTTAAGTAATGGATGTCAAACTTGTCCATTATTACTGGAAAAATTTATCGGGGAAGAGGTTTGAGAAGCGTATTTCTCATTTCATTTTAACCTGGTATGTCAATTCTTTCCCCATCCAACCAACTGAAAAGATAGCCTATGCTTTTCATCCCCCCAAAACCTCTTGCTTAGTTCCTTTCTCCTTGAAAAATAATACAGAGCCTCCTCGCACTGATTCCCATCAAGTTTTATTTAGAGTTTGCTCTTAAGAGATAAAATAAGGAAAGGAAAAAAGATAAAGATGTCCCTTTGGCGGGTTCCTAGGCACGAGAAACCCAGCTCCTAGGTACTGAATTTTCTGAAGCTTGTTGCCATGGCTAGTACCCGATGCTCAAGCTTCAAATGTTTTGCTAAACGTTGATCTTGTACTGGCGCCTAGCCACCTGCACAAATGCCAAAACCAGCCCGTAGACATCCAACTCACTTCTCTGTTTTGTTCTATTTTCCAATTTTTTATCTACACGGGTAGCTAAGTTGGTTCAACAAGTGGTTTCTTACTTGGAAGACTTGGGTTCAAACCCCTTACCAACAACCTTTTCAGTTTGACCCTAGCGCACTGGGCTTGTCTAGTGCGAGTTACCTCTCCTTTATGATTTGCAGGCTATTGCATCAGGAGTGGGGTTTACCTGGAGCTGGGTTCCTTTGTCATAAAAAAAATAAGCAATCATTACTTCATTAGTGCCATTCCTTCAAGAACATATGAATACGTGTCACCACTTAAGCATTTAACAAAGCACAACTACTCAAGTTAAGATTCAAAGAATTCATAAATTCACGTAGTCAACATGTCACTTGCAATACTCAAGTATTAACGTAGTAGTATGCTTAATAATAGTTTACCACTTTTAAGTAAGCAAATAATCAAGATAACTATCCTTTTGTGGAGCTATAAGTTATTCTACATGACATTTTTGGGGACCGTGGAAAATTATTGAGACAAATTAAGTTTTTAAAAAAATAATAATAATTATGTATAAATTTAGAGTACTCGAGATAAAAACCTTTGTGTTGTTATTTGAATTTGATTCTCTTAATCTAACTATTTCATGCTATGTTTATGTTATACAATTTGCATGTAGTGGTGTTCTGATACATATTTGTTGATAAAATCTAACTTACTCGGAAAAAAAAAAGTGAGCTAAAGTTGACCGAAAAAACTAATTGTAGAACTTTTTGTGATATTATTTTTATTTGGTAATTTGATACTCCCTCCATCCCATTTTTAGGTGTTTGATTGTACATGAAATTTAAGAAATTTAAGAAGACTTTTGAAGGACAAGGTATTCATATATCTAGAATGAAAAATGAAAAATGAGTGTATTCATAATTTATTTTATTGGTGTAAGGGCAGTTCACAAGAAAATTTACATCACATCATGGATTTTCTAGATTTGTTAGGAGGGCTGTAGGGGGTGATTGATGGTTTTGCTGCTTTCTGTACTTTTTTGTACCATCTTGGTACCATATGAATAAAAAATTACCTTATTAAAAAAATGTTAGCAAAGTATAAGCAAATTTAGCGAGCTTGTTCTTTTAAATGGGTGAGAGTTCCACACGTCTTTTCATTTTTCCCTCCCATATGAAAGTTTGAACTTTTTTTGATCCAAAACTAGAAGATTGAACTTTTGTATCAAATGGGTCCCAACAAGTCATCTTTAAGGGTAAAATAAGGATGCTAAGATTAAATAGTTTCCACTGACAAAAACTTGGTTTTTAACTGATGGGTAGAGGGGTAGTAAACCCATTAACCACCGAGTTCCGAATTGTGTGTCACTAGCCCTAGGAGATTTTTTGGAGAAAAATCTAAATAGTTTCCGAAAAAAAAAAGAGGATGATGTCACTCTTTTGGGTAAACTAAATCGGAAAGTGTTGCATAAAATGGGACAAGGGAGTATTAAATAAGTTGTTTGCTTTATAGAAAAATAAAGAAAAGAAGCAAGATAAATTATTGTCGTTAACAATTTATGGACTATCACTATCTAAAATGGTTTTCATAATTAATGGATTTTCTCTACCTAAGTTTCCTTTTGATATTTTCGCTGATGAGATAGATTTTCACCCAATTCCTTCTCGTGGCGTCAATGTTGGGTCCTTAATTTCATAAAATTTCTTGTGTCCCTTGTCCATTGCTTGATTACTGTCCATGCAATGTTGGTTTAATTCCTTATGCTATTCTGAAAGCTCTAAATCAAACAGTCTCCTGCTATCCCTTTGCTGAGAAGTTGGTCATTATTGAAATGAGTGAAGCTTTCTTATTTGATGAGAAGTTTGAAAAGAAAAAAAAAGTGCGACCTTGTGAAACCAGGGCTTGCACTTGACTAGCATCTTCTTCTAACATTCTATTATTTTGATTTTGTAGGCCCCAAGTTATCCAGATGCTGGACGTTGTTGGGATATTGTTGATAAGTATAAGGTTTCAATTTTTTATACAGCTCCAACGTTGGTGAGGTCTTTAATGCGCGAGGGAGATGAGGCAAGACTACATCTACTTGTTTTCGGTTATATCTAGCTGGTTGTTATTCAATACTTCTGTTGTACCTTTTTGTTGTATGTAGTCAAAACAACCATCATTTTAAGGGTGATAATGGAGTTGGCCTAGTGGATAGGCAAATGAAAAGCACCCTTGGTTTTGTATTTGAGCTTAAGTCCGATCGAGGTATCATGTAGAGCATGCCCGAGAAAGCGTGAAGGTATATCTCATGTAAATGGGCTCACGTTTATGCATAACTTCATTAACGTATAGAAAAAATAAATGTTAATTCTCTCTTTAAAACTCCTATATAACTATTATCGAGTGTTTTTTCATAATTAAATTAAGAAAAAATAGATAGGGCTTCTTTAAATTAACAATACAACTTTAGTTGGTGTTTTATGTGCAAGTGCTCAGGAGAAGATGTCTACCATTTTTTGGTGGTTTGGCATATGTTGGGTGATGCCATGCACAGTGAAAGAGGTTATATGGAGTTGGAGTGTTGGTAGGGGAGGAGGAGAAGTAAGGCATGGAAGTTTTCGCTGCTTGCACTTATCTGTGTCGTTTGGAAGGAAAGGAATAGGAGAGTTTCTAAAGGAAAAGAAACGAGCTTTGTTTGTCTTAGGAGTAGCATGTTATCCCTCAATTCTTTTTGGTGTACCCATAGGATTCCAATTTGTATAGAAGATTGGGTGACGCTTGTCGAAAATCTATCTCTTTTTGTATGTTTTCTACTTTTGTTGTATATGGGCTTTTTGCCCAAACATTTATAAAAAAAATTTACTTTATAAGAAAACTAAAGAGATACAACTTTAGAAACTGATGTTTCTAACATAATTTATCTCAACGAGGAGTTAAAGATTGCACATTGTTTTTTACTTGATTATGTCTACATCAACTCCTCTTCTCACTCTTCTTTTCCATTTCTTCTCCGCTACTTGTCTACTAAATCCTTTTTCAATTATTTTGATATGGAAAACTATCCCTCGATGCATTTTTTTAATAAGGTAAATAATTTTATTGATATTGGGAATATCCCTCTATGCATTATCTGGACCATATGGTTGGCGAAAAATAAGAGAAGTTTTGAAGGCCAAAGACTTATATTTCTTTAGTTAAGAACAAAATTTGTATAGAGTTTGTTATTTTGCTGTAAGGGATGCATGTAGACATATTATTTTCCGTAGTAAAGACCGGTAGGACATGACATCTTTCAACCAATCAACCTTAACTGACTCATTACCTGACAGTGTACTAGCAAATCATTCTCATCCTCTCCCGAGTATTTGCACATGTAGCCACAACTAGTGTATCTATCTTCTTTTTCTTCCTCAATCACCCATCTTTTTCATTTTGTTTACGGAAACATTTAGCTAGACAAATATAGAGCAGCGATAGGGGGTTCGTCAAAGGATATTTCCGCTTCACCAGGAACAAGAGATGCTGTCAAGTTTCTCACTTGTTCTTTGCAAATGATTCTCTTGTATTTGGTGATGCAGACATGAATCAACTTAGGCACTTGGGGTATATGTTGGTAATGGTATTGTTTGAGACACTCTTTGGAGTAAAGATAAACTTAAAGAAATATGATGTCATCTTGGTAGACACCATGGATAATATTGAAGCATGGGCAGAATGCCTCAGTTGCAGGGTAGGATCTATTCCTACAACTTAACAAGTATTGTTGGGAGCAAGTCACAAGGAACGAGCAACATGAAACACATCTGTTGAAAGAGTTGAAAAGAATCTAACAAGTTGGAAAAAGAGAAACTTGTTAAAAGGACAGGCATGAATTGTTGATTAAGAGCAGTGTTTGGCATCCCTACCTATTGCCCGTCTCTCCTCACTATAAGAAGGTCGTGGAAAGAGGGTTAGGAAAGATGAATGTTACTTCCTATGGGAACATGAGTAAAAAGCAACACTTAACCGGTTGGAAGGCATCCTCCGTGAGTATTAAAATATTAGGGATCAGAATTTTTAGGGAGTTCAAGAAAGCTTTTCTATTTTATTTTTTTTATACCCATGTGGGCACACTAAGATCGATAAGATTAAGAATGAAGTCATTCGTGACAAGGTCGGTGTAGCCCCAGTGGCTGAGAAGATACAAGAAATGAGGTTGCGATGGTTCGGTTACGTGAGGAGGAGTGTAGATGCCCCGGTGAGGAGGTGTGAGAGATTAGCAGTGTTGGGTCTTCGTAGAGGTAGAGGTAGACTGAAGATAGAGATAGACCGAAGAAGAACTGGGTTGAGGTGATTAGACAGGACATGGCCCGGATCCAGATCACTGAGGACATGACCCTAGATAGAGGGGCGTGGAGGTCGAGGATTAGGGTAGAATGTTAGGTTGTAGTCGAGTATCTTTTCCCTTATTAGATGTAGTATTATGCTTATGTAGAGGATTTCTTTTTTACTCTCCGCCTTTATTTCTACTTTTATTATCTGTTTGTTGGATATGCTTTAGTTTCACATTCTCTTTAGCATGATATCAATGGCTTGATTTTTCAAATGTGTTTTCTAATATGTTTCTTTTCCTATCCGAGGCTCTATCGGAAACAGCCTCTCCACCTTGGTGGGGGTAAGGTCTGTGTACATCTCACCCTCCCCGGACCCCCACTTGTGGGATATACTGGGTATGTTGTTGTACCCATGAGGTTATGTGTATAGATGATTGGGTTACTTAATAATTTCTCTTACTTTACCCAAAAAATGGGTATTCAAGAAAGCTCTATTAGGCAAATGTCTATGGAGGTTTGTCATATGGGAGCAAGAGTAGCGGAGAAATATGGAGGAGTAAAATAAGGAGAATGGAGGACTCATCAAATCTATATGCCATATGAAGTCTCTCAATGGAACTATATAATGAAGGGCTAAAAGATTTTGATAAAGATGCTGACTTCGAAGCAGTTAAAAAGACAAGAATCTGTGTTTGGAAATAAAGGTGGCAGGGAGTTGTTTTTTTATGCTAATTGCTAAGCTTGCTGGTATTCTTGTGCATATTATCTCAACAAGCAACAATGGTGGGTCAAATCTACAGAAAGATCCAGGAGCTTCATTAAAATAATCTACTGAAAGATCCCAGAGAAATTTGCAATATTTGGTAATAGGAAAGCTCGACAAACTATTTGAATTCTTATATAAACAAAAGATTTCACCTATTGAAAGAAAGATACCCGAAAATGAACGAAATTGTCAATTTTATCTTTTCAAAAGAGTGGAAAGACAACTCCCTTATTCATTCATGTGTATACCCAAAGCTCCAAGAGAAGTGTGCTATGCATGAAAAGCTGCTTGGAAAGCAATCCCTAAGAGCAGACAAGTTCGGAGAGGTATTCTATGCATAAGCTAATGTTTTATGAGCAAGACAGTGGGAGAAGATGTTTATTGTATGCTATTTCATGGCCCAATTGTGAACCAATTATAATGCACCATATGGGACATGTTTGGAGTTGAATGATTGATGTCAGAATCCGTCAAAAAGGTGTTATCCAGATGAATGTTCAGAAGGAGGAGAAGAGTATTGGAAACATCGACAAAGCTAAGGTGGTGCAAGGGCGATCAGCCAAACACCCTTCGCCAGAAAATTATGCTGTGTATATAGAGGAAATATTACTTGTTTTTTGAGAAATATTATCTTTGAACACCCTTCACACAAGAGAGGAAGGCAGCCTGACGACCAAGGGTAAAGATAGTGCAGCGCTGAAGGTTCGATTCCCAGGAGCCCAATTTTCGTCAACTTTTTGAAACATGTATACAAAACAAAATAAGACCAAATCAGCGGTCTAAACTAAATTGAAATGTCAAAATTCATATGATGCTCCTAAAAACAGAGACTCTTTATATGCTACAAAATAAAACCATTTTAACTTTTAAAAAGATAACAAAATAATGAAAAGTTAAATTCAATTTGTCCTACTTGAACTTTAAGCACTAACGATTTAATTTAAAACGAATTGAAGCTCTTCTTTCAAGCTCCAAACTTTGGAAAAAAGGTCTCCAAATTTATTACAAAATTAAAAGTTGCATAATAAACAAAATCTTAGAAGTTGTTCCGAAAATCTTAAATGTCATTTGTTTAATGAAAAGGATACAAAACCATATACAAGAGGTATACTAAAAAAGTAGAAAACCTACAAAAAGATATGGTTTAGACAGCCAATCTTCTATACGCCATGGAATTTCATGGGTGCACCAAAAGTAAATAAGAGAAAAAAGGCTTCCTCAAATGCACAAAATTCAGCTCTACTCCTTCAAAAGCTCTTCTATTTCTTTTTACAACCCACATAAGTTCTAAAGAAGCAACCCTCCAAGCCTTGAAAGTTCCTCCGTCTGCCAGAGTACCAACTAAACATTACATCTTTTACTGTGTGTGGCATCACCTATGAGATTCCAAATCACCTGAAAATTTCCCACCATAACCTTGTTGCAACCCCACAGAAGGAAACTTTTACAATTGTTAGTATTATTATAAGTGTTTTTTATGATTTAGTTTGATATTGTGTAGTGAATTAAAAATTTTGGGCACCCATTCACCGAAATTTTTTACTGTTCCCAAGTTTGAACACCCTTGATGAAACTCCGGACTACGCCACTGATTGAAAATAGAAGCTTTAACAATCACTTGAACCACGAGACAAGAGAGAAATAGGAGGGCATCGAAGGTATTGAAAGTACATTTTGTACAGGTTAGAGGAAACATTTTCATTTTTGTACTTTTTTAGAACATCTAAAACATTCCTATTACTACAGATGATTGGATGCTAGTTGTAGAGAATCATGCTTCGGTATGAACATTCTTTGCTTTATATATACATCTTATCTGTGGGGTATTCCCATTCAATCAATAAAATATATTTTTCATAAAAATAAACAAGGTAAAACTTCCTGCTTTTGCTATTCAAAACATTGTTTGCAACATAATATCAATAAATACAACTGGTAAAACCTATATGTATTTGTTTATTTGACTTTTCAGCATGTCTCTCGATATTCTCGCAAATCTTTACGGGTGCTTGGAAGTGTGGGCGAGCCTATCAATCCAAGCGCATGGAGGTCTCAGCTATCATATGTATCTGTTGCTTATAATCAGGACTTCTATGACATGCTTTCTTCAAGTTTTTGTTTATCCTTGAGCAGGTGGTTTTTCAATGTGGTAGGTGATGCAAGGTGCCCCATTTCTGACACATGGTGGCAAACAGAAACTGGTGGCTTCATGGTATCCCATTGACTGCTTAATTTCTCATATTATTGATCATTGAAAAATTAATATCTTACTTCAGTCTTAATTATTTCATTCTAGATTACTCCTTTGCCAGGAGGGTGGCCGCAGAAACCTGGTTCTGCTACTTTTCCTTTCTTTGGAGTCCAGGTACCTGCTTAGGATTATAAATACTTACCCCCAAGTATATTTAAACAAATCTAGACGAGAATGGTGTTGAGTATGTGTTGGTGTCACGCCATGAAATGTCATCTTCGAGAATGGCCAATTATTCTTCATATTTATTATATGATGACTGTATGTGTCTATGGAAAGTTAAAACTGGAGTCATGCAGATTATCACGATAATGTGAAATGAGGAAAAGCATTTAAATTTGGTCTTTTCTCTTTTTCCATCATATGGTCTTGATGTTCTTAAATCATGCAGCCAGTCATAGTAGACGAGAATGGTGTTGAGATTGAAGGTGAGTGCAGCGGGTATCTGTGTGTGAAAAGCTCGTGGCCTGGGGCATTCCGATCACTTTATGGGGATCACGAAAGATATGAAACCACGTACTTTAGTGCCTTCCCTGGCTATTATTTCAGTGGTGATGGATGCAGCAGGTATTTTTCAGTGAAGTGCACTCCAGGTTGCTTATATAAGTCGATATAAAGGATCATATAGGCATAATTTGTTTTTCGGCCTCGGATTTCTTATATGTGTTTTGACTTCTGTTGTCATGTTCAAACTTCTGTTTCAGGGACAATGATGGTTACTACTGGCTTACTGGAAGAGTAGATGATGTGATTAACGTGAGGTACAATTTGCACGAGTTTTCATGCTTGCAGAGCCTAATTAGATTTTGAAAAAATAAGAGGAACAAGAAAATTCCTTTTGAGAACTGAGAAAATTCTTTAAAAATTTGAAGTGTCATTTTTGCTGGAAGTATTTATAATATTGCTTGTACAATTGGAAGCAAGTATTTTGCAAATACTATTTATTATAGCCAGTTGAACTGGTGGTTCTACATATATGTTGTATCAAGTATATTTAACCCATGCAGTGGACATCGTATTGGCACAGCTGAAGTGGAATCTGCTCTAGTTTCACATCCTCAGTGTGCTGAAGCAGCTGTGGTTGGTGTGGAGCATGAGGTACTTTCATGTCTCAAGTACTCATCCCAGTTTATATGAAAGTTTCCCTTCTCTACTCTAATATGTTCTTTTGGAATCTGCATGAAAGGTTAAAGGACAGGGGATATATGCATTTGTTACTCTGATCGAAGGTGTTCCATACAGCAATGAACTGCGAAAAAGTCTTGTAATGGTTGTTAGGAACCAGGTATGTTTGTTCTATGCTCTCTGGGTGTAACAGCCCAAGCCCACTAATGATACTGTCCGCTCTGGGTCTAGGCTCGCACGGCTTTAAAATGCGTCACTAGGGTCTAAGGCCAGTTAACTTATATACCCAGCATCTTTTCTGTGTTATGCCGATGTGAGATACTTAACCCTTAGCTGGGGTAGTTATGCCGATGTGGGATACTTAATCCTTAGCTGTGGTGTTACACTGGGAATCCAACATTTGCTTATTGTGTGTTTTTCCATTTGTTAGATAAGCTTATTATCTACCAATGGCGCAAAATAGGAAGTCCAATAAGCCCTCACTACTTAATTGTAAATGAAAACAGGAAGAAGAGAAAATATAACCACAGGACTAAAGCAATGACTTATAGAAAGAATAGTGAGTTACTATACGTGCCAGTCTTTGAGTTTTTAGAGTCTTGTCTCTCCATTTTAAAGTGTTCAAGCTGTATTTGGGACCGCATCCTTTATATGCGCTTACCAAGACTACTATGCTTTGGAGTTTGGTATTGAAGTAGTAGTTGGTATAAGTAGTCATATCCTTGACAGATCTTTAACCTGTGGTGTTGGGTAAGATATTTGAAGAATTGGTTGAATTGGATTTTTGGAGAATATAAAATTAAAACCAGAAAACTTTTAGCTTTATTCTCTTGGAGACTTGTCTATTTAGTTTGTCTCCTATCAGACATACTTGCACTTGGGGAAAACAAGGAAGGTTAGAAACCACTGCTAATGCATGACGTGAGTCACTGCCTCTCCGATAACTACGAGCTTATAATTTTCAACTGCAGAATGTGTACTAGCATTTTCCTTCTATTTGAGACAGCAAACAGTTGTTATCACCGCCTGAAGATTTCAATTTCACGTGTAGATTGGAGCTTTTGCTGCGCCGGACAAGATACACTGGGCACCGGGTCTTCCAAAGACGAGAAGTGGGAAAATAATGAGAAGAATTCTGAGGAAAATTGCTTCCAGACAGCTAGATGAGCTTGGGGACACCAGTACACTTGCAGACCCTAGCGTGGTTGATCAGCTTATTGCACTTGCTGATTGCTAAGTTACAACGTCCAAGTATAGTGAAGTTACAAGTTTAGGTGACTGTGTTGTGTAGCATTGGTACTTTCTTTCAGTTTTAGTGGGATTTTCATGTGAGGACCTTCTTTCTCCAAATTTGAAACAACTTACAGGGAAACAAATAAAGGCCAAACTAATGGTAGTTTACTAATTTGCTAGAAGCCTGTGTTTGTTAAACGCAACAGTTCAGTATTCAACACTCAAGTATCCATTATTGTACAGCATAGGACCATGTCTACTAGGATAGCAGATGTTTAGAAAACCTTGTTAAGAAGAAGCGAGAATGTCGGCTTGACTAATGCAAACATTGGTGAGAATTCAGTGCCCCGAAACCTGTACACACTTGCGAAGGTCATATTACATTGAGTTCACACATCCAGTTTAAGCTGAAATCAAAGAAAAAAATGGGAGGAGAACCCATGGTATAGATACATACAAGTTTCAATATTCTCTAAGCTAAGTATGGGTGATATTGAGTATTTGTATGAAATACAGAAGACAAGTGTGTTTATTTTAGCATTATGCTCAGCGGGAGGGTACTTCTACTTTAATTTAAACTTGGACAAAAAACGATGAAGTAACTAGCATTGATTTGAAAAGGAAGATACAAGTCTTTTTAGTGTATATATTGAGCTCATTTTAATTTTATTTATACATTAGGGTTTTAAAATGCAAAGATCCCATATTAGCCTGAAATGAAGACAAAGACAAGGAAATCGTACAATATATACTCGTATCACTTTATTTTTGTATCCACTTTTGCTAATGGTCTTTGGTTTGAGGCCAACTTTTTTTATTGGTTTTGCATGAGAGACTACTTTTTGAAACTTCAATCCTTCATGGGCTGAAGTTCAACATGAAGTTCAAACCTTTTGGGTTGAACTTCTTGCCCGCAAGGGCTGAACTTTTAGGCGTACAATGCGTACACTATGACTCTTATTTGCCCAATTGTATCCAGAAATTATCAAGTAAAGAACACCTGATCATTTTTGTTGCCTCTGCTAGGTGTTTCTCGAATGAATGTACAAGTAATTAAGCGAAAAGAAAGCTCAATTTTAATAGACTCTTGCGTTCTTGGAAACAGCAATCATGAAAACAATATTAAAACTTGACCATCTTCCACAAGAAGAATGATAGAATTAAGCATTACGAAAGAAAAGAAAAGGGTTGAAGTGAAGCTACAACAAAAGATGAAGTTGCTAGGCCTTTAGTTGCTACTGAAGTAGCAACATCCTCTGTGAAAAGAGAGAAGAGAATAGAAAGAGGGTATGGGTATTCTTGTCCATGTATTAATTATTATATGAAGGAAAATAGAGTGCATAGTAGGTGTTTAGTGCTTTAAGAGTGAGATTATAGGGTGTTTAACGTACATAAGATAAACTCACTTAGTACAATATTGCGCTAAAAATAAAATACTATTTTCAGCTTCAAGCACTTTTCTTTTCGAACTTCAACCAAGTCATGTTCAAATACCTAATTTCAATAAGACATGCAAATAGAAATAAAAGAGTACTTTCTGTAGTATATTCTTTCTTTTAATATGACAACTTTCATATACCTTAAAAGTTCATAAACTTATTTTTCTTTTCAATTCAAAGACTAATGTTCCATCATAATTGCAATTTTTGTATTCTTTTATAAAGTATAACAACATTATGTATTAAAATTTCATGTTTAGAACAAGGAAAAAATATAAGTACTCTCTTATATTTGAGCCAAATTTCCAATTATACACCCACTTTTGTGGGGGTCCTATCAGCTCTTTGAACTACCTCATCATCAAATTATTAACTCCTAAGTACTTAGCAAAAAAATAATTCACTTTTTAAATATTTCTTTAAGTAATATATTATTTTTATACTTTTCTCTTTTATTTCATTTTTCTTCGTTCCTCCACGAGCATCACAATCTTAGACATCGCCACCTTTATCGACACCACCCAATCTCTCCACCACCTCCACCATTGTTCATTCCACCATCTCTCTCTTACGCTACCATCATCTAAAGCCACAAGTGATACGAACAGAGTTACATCAAGACCATTTAAAAGTAGTCAATCCAAAGAGCTAAGAGAATCACAAGAATTTCCCTGAAGATGGAAGTGTTGAAGATCTAGGTGGACTGCACAGTACCACTTTTCATTTCTGAAGATAGTCATCACGAAAACGGATGAGCTGACGTGAACGTGCAGGAGAGCACCTAATAGAGAAATTCGACTGCAGAATAGATAAGCGCAAATGTGCAAGATCCAAGCTGAGAAAGCTCATCACGGCATCATTATCTAGGCAAGCGATCGCAATCATATCTCGGTCAAACATCATGACCACAATGAAGGCGTGCCTGGACAAATTTAATTACAGTCTATTTTGCTTGTAGCACACATTGGGCCCATTAAAGCTCTTCATGAGTAGAAAACTGTATAAATACTCCAATAGTCATTAGTCAGGGTGAGAAGTGATTGAATGATGAATAGGGCTTGTAAGTATTTGGTGAATCTTGTTGCTTGAACACTTGTCCATGGCTTCAATTTAGGTTCAATTCAATTGAAGATCATTTAGGTGCTTTGTTGGTTAATGAAAGGTGATAGACTCATCTCCTAATTATTGTCTTAGTTTTTCCAATTTAGTGTCTAACTTTATTTAGATTTAGGTTTATATCAACCAGCCAGCTCTGTCCACCACGACTATCATCGAGAAAGCGCCACATATCTCCTCCACCACTACCATTGCGAGCCTATCTCTCCACCACCACCACCACTATCGTCGAAGGTTTAGCATCTCTTCATCACTTTTCGTATTACATAGATACAAACAGTCACGAGATCTAATTACTAAACTTTACAACTTTTCTACACCTTCTGGATTTTGCTAAAGCTTTTTGACTTGGCAATAGCTAACTCAAATTTTCAGAAAAAAGAATAGCATTTGATCACCTTCTGTAGTTCAGGCGCAAAGACCCAGATTGACTTCCTACTAGGAGAAACGATATGAGCGTGTGTAGGGATTGCAAGGTTATTCCGAGCGAAAACCTTGTTACCCAGCACAGGCTCTTAATCCTGGAGCTGGATATTGTAAGGCCGAGGAAGAAAAAGGCTATGTCAGAGCACCCTCGAATAAAATGGGGAGCGCTGACAGTTGAGAAGAGTCAAGAGCTGGGAAAGAGATTAGAGGCCATGGGGGCCTGGGAGAGTTGTAGGGATGCAAGTAGTATGGGTTAGGACTGCGGATTGCATTCGGGGAGCCGCCAGAGAAGTGTTGGGGGTTTCAAAGGGAAACCCCTATAGATATAAGGGAGTTTGGTGGTGGATTGAGGGTGTCCAAGAGAAAGTGGACGCCAAGAAGGCCGCTTACTTGAAGTTAATTGCGAGCCGCGATGAGGATGAAAAGAGGAAGAATAAGGACGAATATAAGACGACAAAGAAGGAGGCGAAGCTAGCAGTTTTGGAAGCTAAGACGGCAGCTTTCGAGCACATGTATAAAGAACTAGCTGAAAAAGGGGGAGATCGGAAGTTGTATAGGCTCGCCAAGGCAAGGGAGAGGAGATCGCGGGATCTGGATCAAGTGAGATGCATTAAGGATGAGGATGGTATGGTTCTGGTGGAAGAAGCCTAGATTAGGCGGAGATGGCAGACGTACTTCCACAAACTCCTGAACTCTGAGGGCGACAGATAAATTATGTTGGGTGAGTTGGCTCACTCAGAAGGTCGCAGAGATTTTGGGTATTATCGGCGTATTCGAGTAGAGGAGGTTAAGGGGCAGTCCGCAGAATGCGAGGGGAAGAGCGACGGGGCCAGATGAGATACCGGTAGAGTTCTGGAAGACTGCGGGGCAGAGCATGTGTGGAGTGGCTGACCAGGCTGTTTAATGTCATCCTAAGGTCTGCAGAAATGCCTGAGGAATGGAGATGGAGTAACTTGGTTCCATTGTACAAGAACAAGGGAGATGTTCAGAACTGTAACAACTATAGGGGCATCAAACTTCTCAGCCACACTATGAAAAGTCTGGGAAAGGGTGGTAGAGTTGAGGATGAGGAGGGTTGTGTCTATCTCCGAGAACCAGTTTGGATTCATGCCCGGGAGATCGACTGCAGAAGCCATTCATCTGTTGAGGAGACTGGTCGAGCAATATAGGGATAGAAAAAAAGACTTGCATATGGTGTTAATTGACCTAGAAAAAACATATGACAGAGTTTCTAAGGAGGTGTTGTGGAGATGCCTCATACATCAGAGCAGTTAAGGATATGTACGAAGGGGCTAAGACCCGAGTGAGAACAGTGGGAGGAAACTCAGAGCACTTCCTCAAGGTGGGATTACATCAAGGGTCAGCACTTAGCCCATTTTTATTAAGCGGTGGTGATAGATGTATTGACATTGAGTATCCAAGGAGAAGTGTCGTGGTGTATGTTATTTGCAGATGATCTAGTGTTGGTGGATGAGACACGCAGAGGGGGCAATGAGAAGCTGGAGGAATGGAGACAGACCTTAGAGTCTAAAGGCTTCAGGCTTAGCAGGACGAAGACAAAATACATGGAATGCAAGTATAGTGACACTCCTGATGAGGTAGATGTGGAAGTGAGGCTTGATTCTCAAGCCATTCCTAAGAAAGGAAGCTTCCGGTATCTCGGCTCAATCCTACAAGGTAATGGAGAGATTGATGGTGATGTCACTCACCGTATTGGCGCGGGATGGATGAAGTGGAGGCTCGCATTTGGTGTCATGTGTGATAAGAGAGTGCCACCTAGGCTTAAAGGCAAATTATATAAGGTGGTCATTAGACCAGCTATGTTGTATGGGAAAGAGTGCTGGCCAGTCAAGAAATCGCATATTCAGAAGATGAGTGTGGCATAAATGAGGATGCTTAGGTGGATGTGTGGTCACACAAGGATGGATAAGATTAAGAATGAAGTCATTCGCGGCAAGGTGGGAGTGGCCCCAGTGGCTGAGAAGATGCACGAAGTAAAGGTACGATGGTTTGGTCATGTGAGGAGGAGGAGTGTAGATGCTCCGGTAAGGAGGTGTGAGAGGTTGACAGTGCTACGTCTACGGAGAGGTAGAAGTAGACCGAAGAAGAACTGGGCTGAGGTGATCTGTCAGGACATGACCTAGATCCAGATCACCGAGGACATGACCTTAGATAGGGGAGCATGGAGGTCGAATATTAGAGTAGAAGGTTAGGCAATAGTCGAGTGTTTGTTCTCTTCTTAGATGTAGTATTACATGTATATAGCCGATTCTCATTTTAGTCTGTACTGTTATGTCTACTGATGTTTTATGTTTATTTTGTATATGCGTTAGTTGTATCTTTCTTTCTGACGTTGTGCTGTTGTCTTGATTTTCAGATTTGTCCTAAAATATCTTTATTTTTTCAAGCCGAGGGTCTATCGGAAATAGCCTCTCCACTTTGGTGGAGGTAAGGTCTGCGTACATCTCACCCTCCCCAGACCTCACTTATGGGATAAACTGGGTATGTTGTTGTTGTTGTTGTTGTACAACTTTTCTACACCTTCTTACAAACAACAAAATTGATTTTCCAAAGTTTTAATTAGCTGACGAATGCTTAAAATAAAATATATAAATGAACGATCATTGTCAGATGATGATGATAATAATAATAATAATAATAATAATAATAGTTATGTGTTATTGAAAAATTTTATCTGATCTAGACGTTTTACTAAATCATATGCTTGTTAACTTGTTAGATTCTTACTAAACTTAAACTGATTTATCAAAATTTATGCATAGCTCTAGCAAAAGAAATCGAATTATGTTTTAGGAGCACATGATAAAAAATTACAAAAACCGAACAAACCAAAAAATGATGAGTATGATTAATAAGTAGGGTAATTATTTGAAAGTGTTTACAAAATATATCAATACTTTTTCTACCCTAAATATACAAATTTCAATAAACGGCACAAATTAGAGTTTTACCCTGAAACTGATGTGGTCTTTTATCACTCTTGATCGCCACCAACCGGAGTTAGAACTTTTTTTTTAATATCTAATAAAATTAAATATGCACAAACATACAAAAAAAATACACTTTCATGCTTGAAGAAGAGTGGATTTGATCTTAGAGAATAAGAACATACATAAAAACTAGAATATACAAATTTACACATATATACACCACACATACAAGCCGCAACCCCTGCTTTTGCCAGCATGGCAGCAAGCACGGACTGGCAAACCGAGCATAGAGAACCTGACACGACCCGTATTTTCGGCTAGGCCGTGCGGGCACCCGACATCTTTACCTAGACCCGTCGGGCGAACCCTTACCAATTAAATTAGGAAAATAAATATAACAATTCTTAAATAAGGACAAGACTTAAAACAAAAACATATACATACTGATATATTTAAGCCGTACAAAAGAAATTACAGCTGACTACCCAACATACTAGGTTTAGGGTTATCCAGACTACACATCTAAGAGTACAAAAGAAGATGTATACCTCCTGAAGGGAGCAAAATGCAACTGAAATGATAACCAATAAACTGGTGGCCGTCCGGAATAAAAGCTGGCTCACCCTGACAGCTGAAGTCGTCTTCACTCCTTCACAACGTGGCGAATTCAATCCTGGAGCGAACCTGCCGAAACGAAATAGAGAGACAAGAAACAAACAACAAACAAGGGTGAGTCAAAAGGACTCAATAAGTGGGGCAGACTAGCCACCTCAAAGAATAGGATAGCTAGCCAGGGAGAAGAAAAACAGATAAACTAAATCTATCTTATTTGAACTATAAACAGGATAAGCCAAATAATAACTGAAAACACGTATGGAATCATAAACAGCCAGGGACATAAGGTAGACAGAACATATAGATATCCTGAACACATCAACAATCAGAAATACATCCTGTTGCGGCGTGCAACCCGATCCATATATTCATACTGTTGCGGCGTGCAACCCGATCCGTATATTTATACTGTTGCGGCGTGCAACCCGAACCGATCCATGTATTTATATTGTCGCGACGTGCAACCCGAGATACGAGCCAGAAATATATAGGCAAACTGAGATACGTTCACAACATGGTATACATACTGCATATATAAAACACAACACGATAGTCACACAATAGTCAACACGCGATGCAATGAAATGGGATGAATGCAGTATGATGCAATGGTATCACATGTGCCAAATAGATGGAGCGGAATCCTCCTGCTCTGGGGGCGGAATCCTCCTACCCTCAATATGATGCAATGGAGCGGAATCCTCCTGCTCCGAGGGCGGAATCCTCCTACCCTCAATATGATGCAATGGAGCGGAATCCTCCTACCATCAATATGATGCAATGGAGCGGAATCCTCCTGCTCCGGGGGCGGAATCCTCCTACCCTCAATATAATGCAATGGAGCGGAATTCTCCTGCTCCGAGGGCGGAATCCTCCTACCCTCAATATGATGCAATGGAGCGGAATCCTCCTGCTCCGAGGGCGGAATCCTCCTACCCTCAATATGATGCAATGGAGCGGAATCCTTCTTCTCCGAGGGCGGAATCCTCCTACCCTCAATATGATGCAATGTGCATACGAATGCAACATGATGCAATAATAACCCATCATCAACGCGGGACTCTCATCGACAGCTGGAAATTATATACCAACTCACAGCCAAAGTACAATACTCAGATTCTCAATGCAATACCAATAACAGGACATACCATATAATATAGAATATAAGTTCAAAGCTAAGGCGTAATGAGTACGTCTATCGGCAGCTACACACGTAAGGAACACGTGGTAGAAAATCCACGAGGCCAGGTGCCTCCAAAGAAATGGATATAAACACTTACCTTGTTACAAAGTTAGTACATCCACTCAATAACCGCTTGTCCTTTAGTTTTATTGCCAAACGATCCTACTCTATTCAATAAGCAGAAAAATATATCAAATTAGGCTAAAGGCTTCATTCCTCACATCTTAGGGCAATCCGGTTAAGAACCTGATACCCTATTCGCATACGTAATACGCAGGTCATGCCTATGTACAGGGTTTAAGGTCACATAACAAAACCCCAAATAAATTATGTTTATATGTTTCCCATAACTCACTGAGTACAAATATATAATTATTTCATTATCGGGGTCCATTTGACCCTTTAAACTATTAATTGAACTTATTAATACGATGTCTAATATTCCAAGTTTTACCGTTAAAATATATTAAAACACACGTAATAAACTCAAATAATATATTAGGATCATTACCTGAATATTTCAGGGTGAAAATTCTACTTTTCTCCGGCCCCTTTTCTCATTTTCTGACATTTTTCTCTTATTTTCCCTGTTAAAATTTCACGCCTCACTTTATGTTCATATTCTCTGTTTCTGTAAATTTAAGCTTGTAATTGAGCTTATATAAGCTCACTCAGCCGCCATCAACTTTTGGCTTCTTTTTCTTTTTTTGTCCTTTCCTCTTTTTTTTTTCTTTTCGCGACGAAAATTAAAAAAGAACTCTACAAAATTCGAAATGATCCCAACTTTTGCATACAAGTTATACAAAATATATGTAATATACTCGCGAAGGCGGATCTCAAATCGGGCTCCCGAAACTCAAGATGCGAATTTAAATGGAAAAGGTCAAATTATTTAACTTTTGGCGTTTTAGTGGAAACTAGCCGAACAATATCGAAATTCACTTTTGAAAGTTCACAAAGGTCATAAATAATCATACGAACCCAACGGCGCTTTCGGATTTCGAATCGGATATCATTCGGCAAAACCGAGCTCGAAAATCTCTTTTTAATATTTATCGCCAATAAAAACTGAAACCTTCTTCCGATGCCTACCAAACGAGGTCTGATTTAGCTCAAATTTTACAGACAGGTCCTAATGGACATTACAAATATTTAAAAATTATCGACACGCCAATCGGAGTCCTAACTTCCGAAACGACTGAGCGAGGTCGTTTTAGAACCGGGGGCGGGCAGGAAGATAGTACCACATTTCTGATCCCTATTTGCATTTCAGTGGGTTGGTTTGGTATGAGAAGTTATAGGAAAGATTTTGAAGAGGATTTCACTTCAACGGGTACTGGTAGATTTCCACGGGCACAAACTCGAAATTTTGGAAGATAAAGTAAATAATCAAACATTTCTAAAAAAAAATAATTTTTTCTCATATTTGTTTTGTGATTGCATTTCGTTACCGCCTTGTCGTGAGTTTAGTGATCATGGTTGGCTCACCTGATCTATCAAGTCCTCGAGCAACTTTACTAATACTAATAAATCACTCCCTCCTATGTTGTAAGTGTAAGCAATGGGAATTCGACACCAGGAAGTGTTTTCACACTATCGACCTCCCTGACTTCAATACTCGCTCTAACCCAACAAAAAGGGCAGGGTTGACCTTAGAACTGGCTGGCATTGAGGGAACCGCCCTTTTACTCTTTCTTAGATAAGAATGCGAAAGACCCTGACCCTGCCAACCAAGCCCAGAAAGGCGGTGGACAGAAATGGCCTTGTTGTACCTCACTCTTGTCTTCAATGCCATTTTAATCAAATAATAGAGAAAAAACGGCTAGAAAGAAGGTCATCTTCTCTAGAGAAGCAAAACTCGAACGGTTGGAATGCCTGAGACAACTTGTTCTCTACTAAGATTGTAATAGATCCCAGATGTAACCTGCGCGGAGCAAGCCTGCAACTGCTTTTTCATTGGCTCCATTAGGGTTCGTAGTCTCATCCTGAAAAGGTTTTTTTCTTTCTTTAGATATACTCTCAACTTTCCCTGCTATCCTATCAAATGGTCAGTCAATATCAATAGTGGAGGAAGAAGAGTATTACCCTTTTTTCAATTAGTATTAATAGTTTTATAATTCAATTAGTGGTCTTCTTACCTAAAAAAGGAATCAACCCAACATGGGCAATGATAGACAAACTAAAGATTTACGCAGTCGTTGTGTGCTTGCTTTGTGCACCGGCACAGCAGAACTAGAAGCTGTTTTTTTGAAGCCGTTTGAAGTGGCGAAGGCCTATGCTACAGTAAGAAAAAAAGTACGTTGAGGTTGCGAAGGCATTGGGAGCTCCTGGACGAGGTGTGGAGTTTTTTGCTTCCCCTGTCAAAGTCGACGTCTTAACCTGACTTCTTGAACTCAGTTGATTCTTAAAAAATTAATTGAAGCCATTTTCAAACAAAGAAGAAAAGAGATGGAATTCAAGCCAGCAAAGGAACAAAAAAGTTTGGATCCGAAAAAGTATGCTTAGGCAGTTCTTTGTGTTAGAATTTTCTGAAAGGTAACTATCTCGGTTTCATAGATAAATTTATATAGAATCTTTGAAAAATACTTTCTTTCTTATGACCATATGTCAGAAGTCTATACTGGCATTTCAATAGGTCAAGCAAGTCCGCTGGCAAGTAGAGAATCTGACTAAAAAGCCTAAATTAGCGAATTCACGTCTTTCTACTGTAGGAGCGATATAAGGGGTTTCCGTCTAAGTCTTCGAGTCCTCGATTCCAGAACCTAAACAACTCAGTTGAGAGCTGTGCAGTGGCTTGGAAGCAAACTACCTTGACCATCTTCCGAAGTTCTAAATAATTTACTGATCAAAGGCTGTAAAGAAGCACTTTCTGAAGAGAGAGAAATAAACCTCCCTAACTCAGAAAGACATACAAAGAATTTATGGAGATTTATAAAAAAATAGTGGGCACATACACTTGAAAAACATATATACATATATACTAGTATACAAAAATATTTGAGAAAAGCATACACTTGAAACATATATACATAAACATACAACATATATACAACTAAACATTCAAAAATATAAAATGTATTTATGCAACAAGAAGTGCACATACACAAAAATACAAAGCTATACACATATATACACATATACAAAAAGTTAATGGCTTAAAACCCCCCTAAACTATCATTTTTTTGGTAGCTTCATATTTTAACTATCGTATGTTCACAATATCCCCCTGAACTATATTTTATGCATACATTTCCCCCTCCCAGTCTCAATATTCATATATGCGTGTACTCATGCTCCAGAAAAGTTGAAATATGTGCCAAATGGCATAGGCGTGGCATTCAGTTAGAAAATAATATTTTATTTCATCTTAAATGAAAATATTAAATAAAGAATTAAATTAATAAAAGTAAAATGATAAAAGAAAACACAAAGGGTGTGGGGTGCCGTCCATTTTCTCTGTAAACACAAACCTGTATATGTATGTATATACAGTGAATAAATATATTCTATACACATCTGTAAAATTGTATAAAGCTGTATAAATCTGTATACACATGTATGAACAATGAATAAAGTTGTATTCAGATTTGTGCACTATTATAAATGTTTTTATAAGGATATAGATTTTTTGTGTATATTTGTGTATTTTTTGTTCTTGCACACATTTTTTCTATGTATTTACATATATAATTTATTATTTTTTGATAGATTTGTGTATATAAAGTTATCAAAAAATTAATAATAAAGCTTCAGTGATATATAAGCAATCGCGATGAGATTGGACGATAGAAGTAATATATTTTATAAAGAAATGTAGTGCAATATTTTTGTCACGTGACATAGGTGGGGTTTGACCCTGTTTTAGGTATGGTTTGGTTTTTAGATGATTGAGTGACGTCCGTTGGGGAGGAAGACAAAATGGAGCTGCAAATGAAGGTTGCGCAAGCCGTTCACGTGCTTAATCACGATAGCCAATCGTGTAACCGTGTTGCTGCTAATCAATGGCTAGTTCAGTTTCAGCAGACCCACGCTGCTTGGGATGTCGCCACCTCCATCCTCACTTCCAATTTAGTCTCTGATTTTGAAGTCGAATTTTTTGCCGCTCAGATTCTCAAGCGAAAGGTCAATTTTTCCATTATACTTTCGTTTTTCCATTACTAAATAATATTGTTTGCTTTCCTTTAAAAACCCTACTTAACCTTATTAATTGGGGATGAGAGGACGATTACTAATATTGCATATCCAAACATCTACGATATTTGGAGATGATACTCCCAAGACTACAAGATGACGAGGTGTTCTAGGATTTGACTTTCAGGAGGAGTTTTCAAGACTGGCTACTAGCTTAGTTCCAAAGCTTGATTTAGTTACTTCATAAACATAGCACTTCACAAGATGTTTGGAGGTGCGGGTTGGGAAATAGTGGGCTCTTCTCCGTTAAGTCATCTTACAAAATGTTATTGATTGCTTGTCTTCCCACAAAGTTCGATTTAAATCCCCAAGGTACTGAGAAATGTGTCTATTTTCACATGTTTAGCAACTAAAGGGGTGATTTTGACGGCAAAGACTTTGAGGAATGAAAGACCAGTTGCGTTAAATGGTGTTTAATGTGTAAGGGCTCCGGAGAATATGTCGATCATTTACTAATTCATTGTCAGTAGCATCAAGATTATTGGGGTATGAATATGATGGTTTTGGTATAACTTGGGTGATGCCACGCACAGAAAAAGAGGTTATGTTCGGTTGGAGCGTGGGTAGAAGGAGGAGCAATAGGGCATGAAAGTTTCCACCGAACTTATATGGGTTGTTTGGAGGGAAGGAATAGAAGACCTTTTGAGGGTGTAAAAATGAGTTTTGTTCGCGTCAGAAGCTAGCATGATTTTTTTGATAAAGTAAATAATCTTATTGATAATGAAAAGGGAAACCCCCATATACAAGATGTATACCAAAAAGTAGAGAACCTACATTACATGGTTCTCTACAAAAGAAACCCAATCATCTATACACATCGGAACCTCATGAGTACACGAAAAAGAAATGAGAAACAAAAGACTACTATGCATCTTAGCAAAACTACTCTCAATCTCTTCAAAAGCTCTCATGTTTCTCTCTTTCCATATAACCCACATAATTGCTAATGGAGCTACATCCCATGCTCTCGATCTCCTCTTCCTCTTTCTAAAGGCCCAACTATACATCGCCTCCTTCACAGTAGCCGGCATCAGCCAATCAACTCCGAACCATCTAAGCACTACTCCCCACAATTGCGAGGCTATTTGACAATGTAACAAGAGAAGGTTCACATCTTCTCCAGAGCATCTACACATGAAACACCAACTCACATAGTTTATCCTCCGCTTCCTCAAGTTCTCCACTGTCAGAATCACTCCCCTAGCTGCCAACCACACAAAAAAACATACCTTCCTAGGCACCCTAGCGATCCAAATAGAGCTGGAAGGAAAATTCGATTCCTCCCTCACAAGCAAACTCCGGTAATATGCCCGGACTGAAAATAACCCGTCTGAACTCCCCTCCCATCTCAACACATCATTAGAATCATTCCCTGCGTTACACCCATACAGAAGCTCAACCAAGTTTTGAAATTCTCCCATCTCCATATCCTGAAGGTTTCTCCTGAACCTCAGGTCCCAATGGACTTCCCTCACTTGTGCTCCACGAACTTGCAGGACAGTCATTTTTTTCTGGCTCGATAATTGGAACATGTTAGGGAACAACACCTTAAGCTCACTTTGCCCACACCACCTATGACCCCAAAAACTAACTCTACTCCCATTCCCTACCTTAAAACTAATATGACTTCTAAATTCATCCCAACCCTTCATGATGCCCCTCCATAGACCACACCCAATCGGAACATTCATATCTCTAGTTCTCCACCCCTCTTCATACATCCCATATTTCTCTGCTACCACCCCTCTCCATACCGCCTCTTCCTCCAACCCAAACCTCCAGATCCACTTCCCTAGCAAGACTTTGTTGAAAACTTTAAGATCATTCACCCCAAGGCCGCCCCATATTTTCGGAGAGGTGACAACTTTCCAATTGACTAAATGAAACTTCCTTGTGCCATCTGTCGCATCCCATAAGAAATTTCTTTGAAGTCTTTCCAACTTATCTATCACAGAACATGGAGCCTGCATTAATGACATGTAGTATGATGGCATGCTCGACAAAGTGCTTTTAATTAACACTTCCTTCCCCCCTTTAGACAAATACCTCTTCTGCCACCCCGGTAGCCTCTTTTCAACTCTCTCAATCACCGAATTCCACACTGCAAGATCCTTTGTAGACGCCCCCAACGGGAAACTCAAGTAGGTAGAAGGTAAAACACCTACTTTACAACCCAACACATGCTCTAGATCTTCCATGTTGTCCACCTCTCCCACCGGGATGATTTCACATTTGCTTAAGTTAATCTTCAATCCAGAAATCGCCTGGAACCAAACAAGAGTCTGCCTCAAATACAATAACTGAGAGACATCTGCATCGCATAAAACCAAAGTATCATCTGCAAATAAAAGATGGGATATCTCTTTCGTGCACCTTTAGATATCTAATTCCATATCCTTTTTAAGTTTTCTACTTGTTTCTTTGTATACTTCTTGTAAACGCATTATTTCTTTGCCTAAACATTAGTAAAATTATTACTTTATAAAAAAAAAATTGGTAACCGGAAGAGGTAATTGCTTTACAGAATGTATGAAACACAAGCTCTTTTTTTTTGTTTTGTTTTGTTTTGTTTTTGTTTTTGTAATCTCTAGGGGATTGTTGGCAAGTCATATTTGACATGACATGGCTAACGAAGCTTCCCCCGTTCGCAGAACGGAGCTTTGTAGCTTGAATTTGTAGGTTGGGTCCTTACATCTTCATTCCATTTAGCCACTATGCCCTTTTTCATATAATCACTTATATATATATATAATTTTTTTTTTCTTTAAATACCTTTAAGCACATTTTAGTAATTTTAACAAAAGAAGTGTTTTTACCAACTATTTATTGTTAGTTTCAACATTTCTATCTAAGCATATAACTACTTTTTTACATAATTAGCTTCGCACCTAAATGCGTTTTTTCGCACTTGACACTTATTATTATTATTATTATTATTTTTTTTTTTTTTGGATAAAGACAGTTGACGCTTATCAACTACTTCTGATTAGCCAACCCTAAGATGCTCTAATTTTGTTTACTAACGTGGTAGTTTGAAAAGAAACCCCAACTCTTACATCATGATGTTTTGACTAAAATTGTAGATCTTTGCAAACAAGTTTGTATGTATACACGTAATTCTATGTGGAATTCGACCCTGGCCATAACTAGTTAGGCTTTTTATTCGCAAACGTTAGTTGGGAATATCAGTATTCATTGTGCTCACACAAATGAGAACATTTCTTTGATACATAATACATTGGCAACTCTAATAATTTGTCACATGATTCTTCATCTCCTGCTCCTCTTTCACCTACTATAGTCATGACTTCATTGGATATACCTACTCGAGCCATTGCCATTGGTAAAGGTATTCATCTTTCTCGTGGTTCATGTTCTCTCTTATTGTTTTAGCTACCATTGTTTTCCCAATCGTATTATACATATTTACTACCTTAGGCGTTGGAACATTCAGAATGGAGATATGCCTGCTATTCATTGTTTATGTGTAAGAAAAATAATTAATGATTGGGACATAAAAGCTCTTACAGAAGTGGTATATTGAAAAGTAAAAAACTTACAAAAAGATATGGTTTCTTACAAACAATACCCAATCTTCTATATAACAAGGAACTTCATGGGTGCACCTAAAGAAAATAAGGATAAGACTTACGAGGCTACTTCTCAAAAGAACAAAATTGATTTCTACTACTCCAAGCCTTGCTCTAACCACTTTCACCTCAAGTAGCTTCTTTTCAACCACTTTGAGACCACAGATTTGAGAAAGTTATATGGATTATTTTAGCACATCCCAAGATGTATATTGCTAGCTCACAAAGAAAGTATGGTTAGCATATAAGCATGTTATAATCCTATTCACCCAAATACTAGATTTGTTCCTTGAAACAATATCTCGTTGCAGTATGGGCAATCAGTTTCTACAAGCTCCATATAGCAGTCATTGGGGCACAATAATGCACATATAGACAAGGACTGTTACAAGAAGATAACTTTCATGATCGAAGGAAACCTAAATTCTTGGAAACGTAATAAACAACATGTTATTGCTGGACCTAGTGTAGATTGAGCTATGCCCTTTGTAACCTGTGTGCTTATCCAGTCAAACCAATTTCTCAAAAAGTTGATGTGCTTTGAAGCTAAATTGATCAAGGTAGTATGTGAAAGTCGAGCTTCCCTATGCATAGCTACCTATGCAGTTTTTCATGAAAGGATAAAAAATATGGAGGTGCGTGTTGCTATTTTTATTAGGCATTGATTGAGTTTAGACACTTTGCCACAAACTTTACAAGCTTAATGATCAACTATGTCTTATTAATCCTTTTAGGATCTCGGGTTGAAAGCATTTTTAACAAACTAGTGTGTGATCCAACTTAAGAGGTAGCATCGAGTTTTTTACAAGATTGACATTTATTAGGGTCTATTTGATTAGGTAACAACAACAACAACAACATACCAAGTATGGTCTCACAAGTGGGGTCCGGGGAGGGTGAGGTTACACAAGGTTTACTCGGGTGAGGTAGAGAGGCTGTTTTCGATAACCCTCGGCTCAACAAAAACGGTTTTGAAAATGGGTTTGGAAAAGGCAAGAAAAAAGAACTCAAGAAGAAAATGTTAAGATGGAAAATATCAAGGTAAAGAAAAGCAATGACTTCAAAATATTACGTTAAATTAATACAAATGAATGGAAGGATTATTTAATGAGATAAGTGGGTGGGATGGGGGAAGACTTAATCTGGCCTGCTTGTATTCCTAGTTTCTGAGTTTCAGATTGCGTAATTATGAAGAGAACTGTAAAGTTTATGTAGCCTTTTTTTTTGTTTATTTTCAGTTTTACGTTGGCTGGTTAAGAATAGCATCTTAGCTTGTCACATTTTGAAACAGCACTTGATCATACTTTAATTATGTTGTACTGTTCTGGATTTAGGGAAGGAAAAATTATACCTTATTAATAGTGTGAGGTTATTGTCTTAACTCACAGATACAAAATGAAGGAAGCATTTTGCAAACGGGAGCGAAGGATGCTCTGCTAAATGCTCTCCTATTGGCTGCTAAGAGATTTAGTTTAGGCCCTCCTCAGGTGATTCAACTTTCTGCTTGTTATAAATATTAAATAATTTGTTTTGGCTGAGATGTTTCTTTTGTTGGAAACAGCTCTTGACTCAAATTTGTCTTGCTCTCTCTGCACTAATGCTTCATGCTGTAGAGCATGACAAACCAATTGAGAAGCTCTTTTGCAGTCTCCAAAGTTTGCAAAGCCACGATGAAGGCAACATTGCTGTCTTAGAAATGCTGACAGTCCTTCCAGAAGTTGTGGAGGATCAGAATACTGATTACAGAACTAGTTCGGCTCTGCGACGCGAGTATGGTCGAGAGGTTTAGAACTCTCTTCCCCACGTGTTGTAGCATATTACTTTTTGTCATGCATTGCACACTTTTTTTTTTGTTTGGAAAATTGATGCTTTGGAGTGCATTCCTTCATTTTATCCATCATCTATTTCTTACACATATATTTTTCTGTAAGGAGCAGCTTCTCTCGCATGCTTCAGTGGTTCTTGAGTTCCTTCATCGTCAGAGTGATAAGAGTTTTGATAGTAGCATTCAACTCCAAGGCAGACACAGAAAAATTTTGCGTTGCTTGTTAAGTTGGGTAAGTTCATCTTGACAAAATTTATTAAACCCAGGTCTTTTGGTGGTCAATCAATGAATAGAAGAGAATAAACACTTTATAATGTTTCAAACAGAATAGGGCTTATGCCCCAAAAAAGTTATTTTACTGGAAAAGTTTTGGAAAAAAAGAACCAAAGTTCTGTGTGATGATCTAATTTATGATTTGTCTTCTCCATCTTTTGTCATTTTTCCAAAACCCATAGCCTACCAATTACACTAAGGTTAGCGGTTTCCTAACAAAAGATCATCACAGAAGATCCATTTCGAGAAATGGTACCAAAACAGAATCGTTTCACTCCTTTCATCTCTTTCATCGTCATAGAACAACTCTGGCCATTTCTTTGACCCATTGAGAGATCCCTCCTCAGGAGCTTTAGCAGATTGAGCTAGGTAGATTCTGTTGGAGTTTCTGTCTGCATAATTTTCACATGCATCTGTTTAGAGACCATAAATATCCGCTTTTTATTGATTCTACTCGCCTTTTAAGATCGCTCCTCTTGCTACTAACCAAGTGAAAAGAAGACCTTTCTTGGAACCTTCTCTATCCATATCGAGCTATATGGACATTCTACATGCTCCCTATTAAAAGCTTTTCAGAAAAGGACTTAATGGAAAAAGCTCGATTGTTCCCCACCCCCCATTTCCATATATTGTGGCAATCCTAAAGCATGTTTGTGGAGCAGAATTACCAAAAATTTTAACTCTATTACCTCTCAGTCTTGTAGATGCCTCCTAGTATTGTAGATGCCTCCTGAATCTCAAGTCCCAGAAGACTTCACCACCATAAAGCCTCTGAATTTGATCTACTGTTATAAACTCCTTTTGGTACATGACTCTATAAATTTTAGGGAAGGAACTTTTCAAATTGTTATCCATACACCTCCTTCTAAGGTACCATATTTTTCTACTGTCACGTGTCTCCAAAAGGCGTGTTCCTCCGACCCAAATCTCCATAATCATTTTCCTAATTATACCTTATTGAAAACTCTTAATTCTTTTAATCTAAGCCCTACCCAACACATTGGGGTCGTTACTGTCTCCCAAGGCAGTAAGTGAAATTTCCTTCTTTTTATCGAATCCCATCATCATTTTCTTTGAAGCCTCTCTAACTCCCTTGTATCACTGGCCGAAACATGAAACAAAGACCTGCAATATGTAAGGTTGCTCGATAAAGGACTTTTTTAATTTTTATTAGTAATTTTATTAATCATAAATATGGGTAAAAAAAGTGCCCCTATATAAGTGGTATACCAAAAAAAGACAAAAGACGAATTCCTATAAAAACATATGATTTTCTACCAATGTAACCCAATCTTCTATGCAACGAGGAACTGTATGGGTGCATCATAAATAAATAAGAGAAAAAAAGCTACTCCCCAACTGAGCGCAAGTCATTTCTAGCCCGTCAAAGGCTCTTTTGTATCTTTCTCTCCAAATAACCCACATTAGTGCTAAAAACGTATGATTTTCTACACATATAACCCAATCTTCTATACAACAAGGAACTGTATTGGTGCACCATAAATAAATAAGAGAAAAAAAAGCTACTCCCCAGCAGAGCGCAAGTTATCTCTACCCCTTCAAAGGCTCTTTTGTATCTTTCTCTCCAAATAACTCACATTAGTGCTCAAGGCGTCAGGTCCTATCCCATGCTTCTTCTGTTCCATCTATCACAATTCCAGCAAGTCCTTAGTAGTGCTTGGCATCGCCTATGACATGCCAAACCAGTTGAGACTTTTCCACCAAAATTTGAGACAAAACTACAGTGAAGGAGGAGATGATCGACATCTTCACCGCCTCTTTGCACATGAAGTACCAACTAACGTAAGTTCCCTTACGCTTTCGAAGATTCTCGGCCGTTAAAATCACTCAGTATAACCATTGACTAAGTGAAGAAACACACCTTCCTCGGGACCTTCAGTATCTAAAGCGCCCTATAAGGAAATGCAACCTCCTCCCTAATCAAGAGTTTCTCATAGAATGACTTAATCGTAAAAACTTTGTTACTCCCCAAACTCCATCTTCAAACATTCTGGCTAATGTTGTGAACCATTGATTGTGAAGCAAGTCTAATAATATTTAAAATTTACTTAACTCCCAATCATGAAAGTTCCTCCGAAACCTCAAATCTGAAAAAACTCTCCATCTTGTACCTTTCAAATCTAATAGACTGTCAACTCCTTTTGGCATGATATTTTATAAGAGCCTAGGAAGTCATCTCACAAATAATTGTCCCCATGCCACCTATGTCTCCAAGATCTAACTTTCTCCCATCTCCCACCTTGATCGACACATTACCACTAAATTCTTTTCAAACCTTCATAATGTTCCTCCATAACCCTCACCCATATGACATATTTACTTCTTTAGTTCTCCACCCCCATCCATAACCCCATATTTATCCGTTATCACCCCTCTCCACAATGCTTTTTCCTCTACCCCAAATTTCCATAACCATTTTTTCTTTGATGCCTTGTTGAATACTCCCAAGTCTTTAACTCCAAGTCATCCCCAACACTTTTGGGATGTCACCGTCTCCCATCGAACCAAATGAGACTTTCTAGCATCCTCTGATGAATCCCATAAAGATCTTTTTTTAAAGCCTTTCCAACTTTCCTATAACATTTAGCTGAAGCTTGAAACAATGACATAAAATAGGTGAGAATGCTTGAACTCTTAATAAGTACTTCTTTTCCGCCTTTGGACAAATATTTTTCCATCCTGCAAGCCTTTTCTCTACCCTTTGAAGGACTAGGTTCCATACAATTTTTATTGAAGCACCTCGTGGAAGACCGAGATATGTAGTGGGAACAACCTATACCCTAAAGTTTAAAACCCGAGCAAGCAAGTATGTTGTCCACCTCTCCAACCAGAATAATCTCACTTTTTGTTTGGTTAATCTTAAGGCCCGACACTTGCCTGGAACTAAGTTAACACTTGGACAAATATCTGTTTAGCTATCTTGCAAGTCTTTCATAACCCTTTGAAAAACTGGATTCCAAACTGCTTGGTTCTTGTTTGAACCACTCAATGTTTAACTGAGATAGTTAGTGGGAGGAACCCGACCTTACAATTCAGACTTATACGAGGGTGCCAATTTCCAACTAGAATGATTTCGCATTTTCTAACATTAACATTTAAGCTTGACACCACTTGAAACCACGTTAGCTCATGACCCAAGTAGTTTAACTGAGAACCATTTCCATTTAAGAAAACCAAAGTGTCATCCACAAATAGTAAATGAGAGACTGTCAAGGTACCTAATCCACTAACCAAAGTGTCATACGGACTAAGCAGTGCCGGCTCCATCATACATGTCTTTTATGACATTTCTATATTTAAGATGATTTTTTTTTCTTCTCCATCACCTACCAAAGGCCTTCCTTGGTAACATCATATGCTTTCTCTAAGGCAATACACATCATGTGTTGATATTTCTTCCTTTGGTGATAAATTTCTATCAATCTTCTTAACAATAATATAGCCTATGTTGAAGATCCACGAACATAAATTCAAAGTGGTTTTCTGTCAGTCTTTTCGTATTCCTAAGTCTATGCTCTATCACTCTTCCTAGAGTTTCATCATATGCCTCATTAAGTTTAATGCCACGATAGTCCACACAACCTTGAATATGTCCTTTGTTCTTATAAGTTGGAATCATGGTACTCTTTCTCCACTCATTGGGCATCCTACCGCTTCTTGCTATAACATTGAACAACTTGGTGAGCCGTTCTATTCCAACCACTCCAAGACACTTCCAAAGCCCAGAATACAATTTGGACCACAGACTTTTCTAATCCTCATATTTTGCGTGGTATCCTTTCTTATGTCAGCCTAATTCTAAGATGTAGCTAAAGTTTCTATTGTGCACCCATGAAATTCCTTGTATAGAAGATTGGGCAGCGCGTCTTTCGTAGAGAACTACTTTTTTGGTAGGTTTTCTACCTTTTTTACCTCTTGTATACTGTTTTTTATGACCCTTCATTGGTGAAATTATTTACTTATTAAAAGTACTGTCATTTCCTTTCACAGGCTGTCTGCTCTCCCTTCCAATTCCCAAGATCCCTTCTCATGTAGTTTTTCATGCAATGCTAACTGGTTAACGCCCGTTAATGTCTATTGCCTAACTCGCGGTTGTTGCAAGTCATCTCCCTTCTGTCTACTCTTAAGCTTTAATCTAAGACCACTAACCTATGTTATGAGGTCATCGTTACTTACATGTAACTATCACGTTTTCTAGTAAGGATAAAAGTTTATTTGGCTAAGGTTACCTCCACTCTTTTTGATGAAGTAATCTATTATGGTTACCTCCACGCTTATAAGTTCTCTGGTAAGAGTCTGTCTTTTATAATAAAATTATTTACCTTATAAAAGGATCTTGGCCCGAGCAGGGTCTGACACTTCATTGAGCACTGGATTAGCAAGAGTGTTATCACATTCTGACTGAGTTGAAATAATGGTCTGCCTTTTTTGGTTAGAGGGTCATGCTTTCTCTTATCCTGTTCTGAGTTATTTTGACCTCATATGAAGACTTCTATTTGCTTTTGACATAAATATATACTTTTTAGCACAATAATGGGGTAATTATTTGGAGTTATAAAACTTTTGTGCTTGTCCAATATTAGCTTTTTGTATTGGAATGTGTTTGAGACTGAGGGCGCTCAGCGTCTTAAGGAATTATACTACTGATTCCTGCTCTCTGATATGCAAAGGTATATAAGTGGACTTCCTTTTCCTTTACATAAGAGAGTGGCATCTTGTCTACCTGTTTATTGACAACATAATTTTTGTTATTAAAATAAGAAAGAAAAGAGAATATGGAGCAAATTAGTTTGAGCAGTAGTCCTGCAAAAAGTCCAGAAGAATCAGATGAGACAATCGGTGTACCGGCAACTAACCACTGTTTGAAATGAAGAGAAAATTTACTAATCATGAAGAAAGGAAGAATTACTTTTGAAATAAAAAATTATGTACTATTGTTTATAAGCTGTTGTTTTTCCAGCTCTGATGCGTCTGTTAAGAATGCTTTCCATTGAATTGAGGTTATAACATTATGCAGCCCATTGAGGTCCTATATTCTCCTATTTCTTATAAAACTCAACCATCCATAATCATGAAGTACATACTTGTACAATTTGACTAGTATTTACTAATGTTAGTTAACTGGTCAAGACAAATAGATTTTTTAACAACCGACTAATTAGGTACAGAGTTAATGGAAAAGATACTATAGTTTATTCTAGATGCATTTTGTTATTGAGTGGGACTGGTGCGAGAATAAGGTATAGGGTTATTCTCATATTCTCTTAAATGTCTCTAATGCCTATTTCCACTCAATAGGTTCGAGCTGGTTGTTTTACGGAGATTCCACCTAGCTCTTTGGCCGGACATCCACTTCTGAGTTTCGTTTTCAACTCATTACAGGTAATACATATTGCTAAATATTCTAAAGAGCTAACATGCATTTGTAATGCTCTGATGGTTTCCTAAAGTTGCTTCAACTTAGAAATTATTAATACCAGTTGCCTACTCAATTGCTTAACAGGTTTCGTCTTCATTTGATTTGGCCATTGAAGTTCTCACAGAACTTGTGAGTCGACATGAGGTAAAAGATCCATTAACTTGTATAGCGAGTCATGTGTATTTCACCACTGTTTCGTCTTCATGGAATAAATATACGCCCTTCATGCATTCAATGTTTGGAACGTGAAGTAACATAACATGTGAGGTCCAACATTGGGTAGGCCAATATCGGAGTTGAGTCTGGCTTTAATCATGCTAAAAATTCTATACATCCAACCCAGGTACGAGCTCAATGTCAATACCTGGTGTAAACGCATGGTCGTGGTTAACAACTACCATTGTGTTTGCTGTAATGACGGCTCCTTCATAATGTCCTTCATGACATTTCTATATTTAATTGTCTTCTCCGGCAACCACCAAAAGATCTTTTTAGGTACTCTATTACTCCCTCCGTTCCACTTTAGATGAACCCATTTGACTTTGCGCGGAGTTTAATAAAGAGAGAAGACTTTTGAAACTTGTGGTCTAAAATAAGTTGTAGATATTTGTGTGGCTACAAATCATCTTGGGATGCGTAAAAGTGAATATTTCTTTCCAAATTTAGAAAGAGGTCATTCTTTTTGAAACAGACTAAAAAGGAAATAGGTTCATCCTTTTTGAAACGGAGGTAGTATATGCTTTCTTTAGGTCAATGAAAACCATGTGCAGATCTTTTTCCCACAGTAAACTTCCATCAATCTCCTTAGCAAAATTTAGCCTCCAAACTGGTTCTCCGTACTCTTGGAGTGTCCTTTAGTATGCGCTTTATAACTCTTCGGGAAAAGACATAAGTTGCCTCTAAAGTTATCCAAAAAGTCATTTACACACCTTTTCTTTACAGGCGACCTGATACACATTAGTTCTGTTTTTAATGGAACCAATACCACCCTGGTAAGGTCTGCGTACATCTCACCTCCCCAGACCCCACTTGTGGGATAACACTGATATGTTGTTGTCGTCTAATCAGTGTGATGATTTGGTGCTATTAATTGAGAATCATACTTTTACACACTATTTAAGGGGGATTCTCCTTTTCAAACAATAAAATACTTCATCAAAAAGTAATAAATATGAGATCCATCTGGTAAAATTTACACTAAAGAAAATTAGCCCAACTTAATTCTCTTTGGATTTTAAACCAACCTTTGGTGCTTTTGCTTTTGCAGTGTATACCACAAGTTTTTTTGCGCAAAGTTGGATATCTTAGGGATGTACTTCTTCTCCCAGCTCTTAACAATGGAGACGAGACTGTGATAAGTGGTCTTGCTTGTTTTTTGTCAGAAATTGGTCATGCTGTAAGTATTTTCAAACTCCCGAGCTGGAACATGATCTTTACTCTATCAATTCCTCCAGCAAAACAGACTAAATGAGTTCTACCTGTTTTTGAACAACCTAGAATCTGGGATGTCTGAATCTAAGTATCTATTTTTTCTTTTATAATAGGCTCCATCTTTGATTGCTGAAGCAAGTCCTGAAGCATTTGTGCTAACAGATGCACTCTTGAGGTCAGATTCCATTTCTTGTCTTTGCTTGTTGTGTTGCAAACATTTCATTTTCTTTGGTTCAAAGTATAAAAGCATAAAATCCTGCCTCTATCATCATTGGTTGACTCCAAAGGAAGTGTAGTACTGTAGTTACTATATGTATAAAACTTTCTTTATATTGCTCATATTTCTGGCGTCTTCAACCAAAAGAGGTGCTTGTATTAATGAATCCAGTTGAGATTTAAAGTAGAAGAGCTATTATCTTTCATAATTAAGCTTACTTAGGTGAAAAGAACAGTTTTTGTGGGAACATGACAAGTCTGATAAGCAGAAGAATTAGAAAAAGGGAAAAGGGCCAACTTTTCCCCTTAACTTTCAGGAACGGGACTACTTTACCCTTTGCACATGGTCCCAAATTTTCCCCTGCCATTAAGATTATGGCCCAAACCTTCCCTTAATAATCAACAGAGCTCCTACCCGCAAGGGTAGCTGAGTTGGTTCAGCAAGTGGTTTTCCACATGGGAGACTTGGGTTCAAGCCCCCTTGCCAACAACCTTCTCAGTTTGAGCCTGTCGCACAGGGCTTGCCTAGTGCGATTTACCTCTCCTGTGTGGTTTGCAGGCTATTACATCAGGAGCGGGGTTTACCAGAGCGCACCCGAAGGGTAGCGGCTGCGGGTTCCCTTGTCATCAAAAAAAAAAAAAATAATCAACAGAGCTCCATGTCACATTAGGCTAGGGGAGTAGCAAGCAATCTAGAAGTTCAAGTCTCATTTACCTTGCATGCGGCAGAAGGTAACAAAAATATATTAAAAGTAGAAAACAAACTTCAGCATCAGGAAGATGATGAAGTTTGAGATTACAACTCCAAAAGAGCAAAAATAGGGAACATCTAACTTAGAACTAATTACGAGACACCTATTGTGTCAATCAAATCCCCTATCTCATCAAGAAGTTCATGTTTACACAAAAAATAGAACAAAGAAAGACAATTCATTTTAATTTTCTGGATGGAGCAGATCTTATCTTCAAAGCACCTAGAATTTCTTTCCTTCCAGATTGTCCACCATATGCATGCTGGTATAATTTTTCAATTATCATTGCCACTATTTCTTCTGCCTATTGCTTTCCAACTCTTGATCAGATCTAGTGTGGTTCCAGGCAACACCCAATAGACCTCCATCATACATAAGAATATGTTCCACAGACTTGTAGTGACTTTGCAATGTAAAAACAAGTGTCCATTGTTTCCACTTCCTGTCCACACATAAAGCACTTAGAACAAATCTGAAAACCTCTTCTCTGTAGGATCTCATGAGTTAAACATGCACGTTTAATCACCAACCATACAAAACATGAGACTTTGAGGGGGGAACTCTGATTCTCCAAATGTATTTCTAGGGCCACAATTCAGTCATTGAGCCATTGTGGTTTAGTTTCCCATAAGCATCCTTGAATGTGTAAGTTCCTTTAGTGTTCAGAGTCCAAATTAACTTGTCTTTAGACTCTGAAGTGCCCCTAAAAGGCTGGAGAATCTGCAGAAAACTGGGAACCCTTGCCACTTCCCAATCATTAAGTAATCTTCTGAATTTTAAATTCTAACCTTGAGGACCCCATACCTGGCCAACCATTGCTTGTTTTTGTAAACTGATTGAGTACAAGTCTGGAAAGAGGCTTTTCAAGCTTCCTTGCCCAATCCATTGATCATCCCAAAATGAAGTTTTCAATCGGGAACCAACATTGATCGTGATATTGCTACTGAATTGAGGCCAATACTTGCTGATGGTTTTCCAAACACTAGTACCATAGGTGGAATTCACTTCTTTGGTTATCCATTGGTTCATTAGTCCATATTTTAGGACTATGAACCTCCTCCATAATGCCCCTTCTTCAGTGCTGAACCTCCAAAGCCACTTCTGTAATAGGCATTGATTGTGTAGCTTGAGGTTTCTAATCCCCAATCCGCCCTGTTGTTTGCTCAGAGTCAATATAGCTCTGATGTGTCTTATTTGCACTGTTTCTGCATCACATAGAACAATGGAATCATCTGCATACAACAAGTGAGATATATGCAAGTTGTTCCCTATTCCGCTTAGAGTTCCATACCCTCTGATCCACCCTTTCAATTCTGCTGTTCTGAACATGTGATTTAATCCTTCTATAGCTAAGATAAATAAGAAAGGTGATAAGGGATCACCCTGTCTCAGTCCCCTCCTTTATTGAAAAAAACCTTCTGGATTACCATTAATCAAAATTGAGAACTTGACAGTTGAAATGCAGAATTGAGTCCATTTGACCCATTTTTCACCAAAACCCATGTCCCTCAAAACGTTCAGTAGAATCAGTAGAAAGACCCAATTGACATGGTCATAAGCTTTCTCTAGGTCAAGTTTGCACATCAAGCCCGACCTTTTTTGCTTAAATCTTGAGTCCACCAGTTCGTTGGCTAACAAGGAAGCATCCATGATCTGTCTACCTTTTATAAATGCTAGTTGGTGATTATCTACCAGTTTACCAATAACTGTTTTCAGCCTTGCCCAATCAAGCTTATTGGTATGAAGTCCTTCAACTCTTCTGCTCCATTCCTCTTTGGTATCAAAGCAACAAAGGTTGCATTTAATGATTTCTCAAACACCTCATTTTGATGAAAGCTTTGTAGAGTATGCATCACATCCTCTCTTGAAGTTCCCCAGCAGGCTTTGACAAAGCCCATTGTAAAACCATCTGGGCCTGGGGCTTTGTCAATAGCACATTGTTTTAAAATCTGAAGCACCTCTGATTCTGAAAAAGGTCTTTGCATCCACTGCTGTTCTTCATCTGAAATTCTTGGACAATTTGTATATACAAATTTTGGTCTCCAGACCTCAGTTTCAGAGTACAACTTTGTGTAGAATTCCACAATTGCACCTTTTATACCCTCTGGTTCCACCACTTCCTCACCATCAATCACCAACCTATCAATTGTGTTGCACCTCCCGTGAGCTGTTGCCATTCTTTGAAAAAAATTTGTATTTTTGTCACCTTCTTTAAGCCATAAAATTCTGAATTTCTGTCTCCAACTTGCTTCTTCATTCTTTGCCAATTCTTTTAATCCACTATCACTGTTGTTCTGATCAACATCTCATCTTCATTTGAGCCCCTTTCGTCTAACTTTTCATCAAGATCAGCCAATTCATTAAGTAGACTTTTTTTCCTACTTTCCAGTTCAGTGAATTTTCTTTTGCTCCATTCTTTGAGCTTTCCTTTTAACATCCTCAATTTAGTTGACAGAATGTAGTCAGGATAACCTGTGACCTCCCAGGATGACCACCATTGTTGAATTAAATCATTAAATCCCTCCACTTCTAACCACCAATTCTCAAACTTGAAATATGATTTATTCTGTTCCCAATTCCCACATTCAAGTGATAATGGAGAATGGTCTGATGTTGCCCTGTGCAAAATCATTTGTTTAATGTTTTTGAAAGTTTCCTCCCACTCCATAGAATAAAGAAACCTATCAAGTCTGGCTGCACTAATATGATTAATGCCTTTAAACCAGGTAAATCTGCCTCCAATCAAGGGAAGGTCAAATAATTCCATGTCTTCTATCCAATCTGAAAACTCAGTCATTGCCTTAGTGATCCTGCTGCTATTTCTTCTTTCATTCATAAACCTGTTGATCTTGAAATCGCCACAAGCCACCCATGGTCCATCTCCTAAACCCCTTGATGCCGCAATCTTCTCCCAACATTGTTGTCTTTCCTTTCTAGAATGAGGAGCATATTGTAACACCCCAGCTAAGGGTTAAGTGTCCCACATCGGCATAACACAGGAGAGATGCTGGGTATATAAGTTAACTGGTCTTAGACATTAGTGACGCGTTTTAAAGCCGTGCGGGCCTAGGCCCAAAGCGGACAATATCACTAGCGGGCTTGGGCTGTTACAGATGGTATCAGAGCCACTCCGTGTTAGCCTTGTCGATGTGGGTCAGAGTTCAGTGCTGAGTCTAGGCGAATCCCGGTACGCGGGGCAAACCTCAGCGAGGACGCCGAGTCCATAAGATGGGGTGTATGTACCACCCCAGCTAAGGGTTAAGTGTCTCACATCGGCATAACACAGGAGAGATGCTGGGTATATAAGTTAACTGGTCTTAGACCTTAGTGACGCATTTTAAAGCCGTGCGGGCCTACGCCCAAAGCGGACAATATCATTAGCGGGCTTGGACTGTTACACATACACTCCTGTCAAAACCCAAACAAAAGTTTCTTGCACAACTTCAAATCTATAAGTGATTGAATACATGCCCTTGGCTACTAGAGTCCCCTCCACACTCTGCTATCCCACATTAAAATAATTCCCCCCCTAGTACCTTCAGCTTCAAGATATCCACATCTCATCCATCTACAAGTCCATATTTGTCTTGCCATATTTTCCACTTCTTCCTCCAATTTTATTTCTTGAAGACAGTACAAATCTGCTTTCCACTTCTGAAATAAACTCTTAACTAGCTTTCTTTTTGAAAGCCTGTTAAGTCCCCTAACATTCCAAGAAATTAACTTGATCTTCATTTAAAACCTCAGTAGTTGAGTTCTCCCCCTGCTTCTGACCTCCTGCACTTCTTCATTGAGATCAGATTGTAGGTTCTTCAGTTCATTCTTGCCCTCTCTTCTAGGTGGCCTGTTTTTGCTCTTTTCCCCTTGCTGGTTCTGGTACTTCCTTCTTGCATCTAGCTTCATGAAAAGTGCTAATGCCTCCTCTTCACATCCTTCAAAAGCCACCCCATATTGATTACTTAAATCCAACACATTTGTTTGAACCCAGTGTGATGCCTCTGTTTCTGTGACATTCTCTTGTGATTCTTGAGTCTGTAAAGCCAAAGGTTCTGCTACTTGGATTTGCCAAAGTTCTCTCTTATTGCTTTCAACAATTTGCATATTCTGCTCTTCTTGCATAGGATGTTCACGAGAAAACAAGACCCCTGATGCCCCTATATGTTCCCCTGTTTTGCATGATCTCTGCATGTCTGAACAATTTGTGTCTTGGTGTTTGTTAAACCATAGTCAATGATATCCATATCGTCATCCTCTTCCTCTGGCTCCTCAATCTCTTTATATACTTGCATAATTTTGTGTGTTTGTAGAGAAGGAGATGCAGCTTCTGCCTTTGTTAGAGTTTGTTTCCCAGATTGAAAGCGATGTCAAAAATCTGGTAGCCAAGGATTTTAATTCTGCAAGGTCTGGGTCGGGTCTGTCTTCTAAGTCTTGAATTTTTGAGGCTTGGCCCATCTTATTTCCCCCACTAGGGTTCTCAGCTGGGGTTTTAATTGCAATTGGGCTTTTAACACCAGTACCCAATATCTCATCTGTATGGCCCAATACTTTAAAGGATTTTTGGTCCAGTAAGTTATTCTCACGTGATCCCTCACGTGCTTTTTGACCATTTTTTAAATTTCCACCACATATCGATGTTCCTACATGACCTATATGAGAAGGTCTGACCTGATTTGACAGCACGTTAGGGTGAACAATCCTTTGGACAATAGAATGATCGTTCTCTTTCATCCAATTTACTCCGGTGACTATCACTGCCGGTGTTTCACACCAAATTGGGAGTCTGAAAATATAGCCATCATTTTTTATCTCCACCATCCCAGGTATTTGCTCCGGTGTTGCCTTTACTTTAATTCGAGCCCATTTAATGTGGTTTTTCAGTGTGGTCTCCTCCTCTGTTTGAACCCATCCTCCACAAATATCTCCAATTGCCTTGAAAACTTGAGAATCCCAAAGAGACATCGGAACCCCTATCACTCTGATCCATGTTTTTGGGTTTCTGGACGACTCCAACACACATCCAGCAGTCGGGCTCCACCAAATTCAGACTAAGATTGCAATTATTAAGCTTCCATGCACCCATCAAGATATGTTCAGCTGATTTCCTTGATGGGAACTCAAAGAGGAACTGAGAATTATTTATCTCAAACACTTGAATCCCTTGTGTCCACTTGTTGTAGACCCAACGACGCACATCTGCAGCTGTTGGTAAATCATCCCTACCTTCAAAACCTCCAACCAGGCATCTGTTTAAAACATCGTCTCTTGACGGACGTATTATACCAGATATGTTGATTCTGTTCTTTTTTGGATCTACTGTTGGAATCCTCTCCTCTCTGGGTTGCCATTTACTCTGCTTGAGTGTGTCAGAGAAAGGTGTTGTTAATTCTTTCCTGATGATTGGTTCAGCTATTCTGATATCTTGTTTGATGAAGACATTAATTCTGGCGGCTAAATCCATCCATCCAGCATTGAATGTTGTTTCAGGGACAATAATGACTCCCCTACTCTCCCCTTGTACAATAATAATGCTGACAAATCTCTCCCGTTTATTATGTTTCAAAGTGCAGAAGAAAGTTGACATATGCTCTCTTATTTTCCAAGTTTTGTATGAATTTCCCTTCTGCTGAAGCTGTATGTAATAATCCAACTATCCATTCCATAACTTTTTTGCTGAAGGTTAATCGACGCATGCTGTGGCGTCTTCTTTCCACCCATTCATACCATGTTCCTGCTACTGAAAAATTCCTTGTGATATCGTATGATTTATCCCCAATTCTGAAATAGATTCTGCTATCCATGACGAAAAACAACACAGATTAGATGAGAAATTTAAGAAAGTAAAATATTCTGGTGCCCTTTACCTTTATATTTTATCTTCGTTCTTTATTCAACTATTCTTTTTGTCTCTTCCTGTTTTCCTTATCCAAATGCGTTTTCAAATCTGTTCTTCTTGAGCTGAGGGTCTTTCGGAAACCTCTCTACCTTAATCAAGGTAGGGATAAAGTCTGGGTACACCTCACTCTCCCCAGACCCGACTTATGGGAACATATTGGGTTTGTTGTTGTTGCCACTTGTATATGGGCACCTTTTCTTTTGGCCCATCCTAATCATTAATAAAATTATTTACCTTAAGAAAAAAGAAAATAGTGTCTTAGGCATAATACCGGCATATTACTTGTCTCTACATGCATTTCCTTAAAAAATTGTAAAGTAGCTTGACAAGCTAATAGGGTATTCCTTAAGTTAGGAAATTCATCGAGCCACAAAATTAATTTAGTGGAGTGGTCCAGAGTCACTTCTCCTAAACAAGAGAAGACTGAGAGCATGGGATGTTGCTCCGTTAGCCACTATGTGGATCCTTTGAAAAGAGAGGAATATGAGGGTTTTTGAAGAGTTTTATAGTAATTTTATTAGATTGCAAAATAGTTATTTGTTTCTAGTTTCATTTTGGTGTACCCATGAGATTCTGATGTATATAGATGATTGGAGTATTTTTGGAGAGAACTTTATTTTGGCCTAGGTTCCTTTCTTTTTGGTATACTATATGTATACGAGCGATTTTTTTCCTTTTTTATTAATAAAATTATTTACCTTATCAAAAAAGAAAAAACTATATTACTTTTTGGCTTAAAAGTAAGTGCTTAAAACCAACAACATATCCAACATTATCATACAAGTGGGGTCTGGGGAAGGTGAGATGTACGCAGACCTTACCCCCACCAAGGGTAAGTGTGTACTTTTCCCATACGCCACAAAACGTAGAACAATAGCTTAAAATCTATTTTGGCCAAAAAGCACTTAAAATAAGTTCTTCCAAATCGGTTGAATAGTTTGGAGAGAAAGAAACAACAGATCTTTGAAGACACATACACACCATATTTTGTCTTAGGTCTAGATTTTTGACATATTTTGAACTTCTGATCTAATTTGAATCTAGAAATTGATTTTGATGTTTTTGTATGTTTCTTAGGATCCCCTCAATCATAAGAGATAAGGAAGTTTCTATTCTGATGTACTTAAACTTTTGGGACCTTCTTGGTCCATCTAATGAAACATCTTTTACTTACCTAAAAAAGAAATGCAGTTTTGATATATATCGGTTCACCTGGCATGTTCTGTATGATGGCAGTTGTGTTTCATTTCCAAGTGAAGATTGGGAGATTGCAGACTCAACTTTGCAGTTCTGGTTTGTTACTTTTCATGAATAAGTTAATTTTTTACAAACTGGTGCCTGTTACATAGCTATTGAGAGGGTCCAGAGCAGATTGTTGAAATTAAATTTGTAGTTCAATGTTGTTCCCCTATCCAAGAGCACTCTCACTTTGCAGGTGCAGTCTTGCAGGCTACATCCTAGGCTTTGATGCCGATACTGGAGAAAATGTTAAGAGCGTCAAGGTCTTATTTTTTCCTGTTTTCTCAGCATTGTTGGATGCCCTTCTGTTGCGTTCTCAGGTTAGCTTCTGTACGTATGTGTTGTAGATTGTTTCTTTATTTTGCTTCTATTTACTCCCATCCCAAATATTACTCCATTGACCCTCTTTCCATTAAGTAACATGTTGGATTTTGTGATACTATTATGTGGCAACTTTTATTCTTGGAAGGTATAATTAAAGGAACATTGTGGTTATACACTTATCATTGAATGAGGTTTCCTCTGGTATCACATGTGGGGATAGTCTGCACATTATTGCTTCTCCTTGGTTTTATCTTTTCTTTGTTTGATGCTTTCACTGCGATCATCAGGATATTGGAGGGAAAATATGCCCTTTGGCTCTTAATTTAACAATTGACGAATTGTAGATTTTAATAATGTTTTCTAATAACTAAGAAATTCTTGAGCCAAGTGGTGCATGGTTCAAAACCTAGTTGATGGTGGACTCGCCTCTCTTACCCTTCTTGACTACATACCGGGCTTTTTTGTGCAAAGTGCACAAATAGCCGGTTTTCACGACACCATTTAAGGCTCAACCACTTTTGGCACTTTATCAAATTCAGACCAAAAAGAGCTGAAGTTGAGTGAACCCAGGATTGGAGTTGTGTAACTACGCTTGCAAAAATTTATAAAAAGTTGTTGCGCCTTGAATGGTGGTGCATAAATAGGCTACTCAGTGTAATTCTTACAGTTTTTTTTTTTTGTAGCAGGGTTCGAATATGTGACATGCGCCTAACCGTACATCATGCGCTGCACTTTACTAATAGACCTAGACAGTGGGGGCATTACAGATATCGATAATTAGTTGTAGTTAATTGAAGTTGTGTTTATATTGTGATAATTCTTTTTGATAGGCATTTTCATCTTTTTAATAAGTTAATAACGGCAAAGGGCCAAATATATCTCCTGCGGGCTGCGGCCACTATTTCTCCTATTCCTCTTCAATTTTTTACACCAAAATTAAAAGAAAAACAAAAAGAACAAGCTCTAATTAAAACTTCTATATATTATCTTTAAAATTTAAGCTAATATATTGAACACTCAATGATTTTAATAATAAATCTAAGAACAAGCTCGACTTTTTAATTTTAGATTTGTAAAATGCCAAAGAACCCCATCCGTGACTCGAGCTTGTAAAAATAGCATCGTGGTGAATTGTTCCTTTTTTAAGCCTAATTTTGTTTTGATGATAAAAGAGAGCACATAAAATCAATTATAAAGTTGAAGCTTTTAGAAGTTTTAATTAGTGAATTTGGATTTATGACTAACAAAGAAGAAAAAGGGTTCAATGGTGGAAAGAGGGGGTTGAAGAAGAAAGCAAAAAAATAAAGAAATGAAGGGGCTGGGACTTGGGGTAAAAGCGTGGGGAGAGGAGGGGGGGGGGGGGGGTTGATCTAGTAAAAAATTAGCGGGGTAGGGTTAGTTCCATGTGGCAGTTGGAGGGGTCCATTTTAGCTGCCATGTGGCTTTTTAAAATATTTACCAATTTTTACCTATTTAGAAATTGTTTTCATTAATACATATATAGAGCCGTTAGTATAAAGTTGGGGACAGGGATATAGTTGGGCCAAAGGGGTAACGGCAGGGGTATGAATGAGACTTTGAGTTAACGAGGGGTAAATCTGTGCAATATCGAATAGTTCAGGGGTATATTTGGCCCTTTGCCGAATTAATAATTGTATTGAATTATTGGAAAAACACCACCTATAAGAATGGCATACAAAATCTAGATATAAGAGTATAATCTTCGGTATAGCACTTTGATGTCCGTGCTAACCGTAACCATGGAGGTGCTCCATAAGTTTACGAAAGCAAGAGTGTCTAATTTGCATAATTGAGGAATATGAGAGCTTTTGAAGGAGAAGAAGTGATTTTGTTAAATTGCAAAGTAGTCTTTTGTTTATAGTCTCCTTTGTTGTACCCTTGAGGTCTCAATATGTATAGATGACTTGGTTCTTTTGTAGAGAACCATAAGTTGATGTAGGTTCTTTACTTTTGTATACGGTGTCTCCCCTTCATTTATAAAGTCATTTACCTTATCCCAAAAAATCGTCACCCCCCCCCCCCCCCCCCCCCCCTCCACACAATTCCTAAATCCGAACTTTAGGTACAAGTTTGTTAATAGCATTCTTAGCTTCTCTCTCAGCTTTTTTAAACTCTTCAAAGGCTTTTTTGTCTTCTACTTCTGCTAGCTTCCCATAACTCTCTTCTTTCGCTTAAATAGCTCTTTTCATGTCCTCATTCCACCAGCACGGTTCTTGCAGTTGAAGTTGTTGTCCTTTTGACACTCCTAACACTTTACTTGCTACTTCTTAATGCAACCTGACATATCATTCCATGGATGTTTGCGTCCATATCCACGCCCCATATTCCCTCCTCTAATAGTTTTTTTCTTTTTGGAATGCTTTCTGGTTTGTGCCTTCAGTCCCCGAATTCATGGTTGCTTGCGACTCATCTTATTTCTCTCTACTCTTCTATTTTACTTACAAGACCACCAGGCGTTGGGTGGACATGCAGGGGCAGAGCTATGGAGGACTTAGGGTAGTCACTTGAATACCGTTCACCGAAAATTTTTATTGTGTATGTAGGTCAAATATTTTTATTTGTGGACATTTAATAAATTTTGAACTCCCCTTAAAATTACCCTCCTTTTGTTAAAAGGTTAACGATAATTCCCCTGAGTGATTGATGAGGCAGAGAAAGTGTATATACTTTATTCCAAGCGCATGTGAGGCTAAAAAATGCTAACTTAGTGCTTAGTTGTCACTTTTCCATCTGAAATTGTACACTAATTACACTTAATACTAAAAAACTTTTCTCTTTTACTTTTTCTTTTCATTTTGATTTACTTTTCCTTTTTTAGTTTTTTTTTTCTAATACTCTTTCAACAGACCCATGTGTTTTTATCAGCTCGGCCTGCATCTCAAAAGGAATACCATTACCAGCAATAATGTCATAGGGTAGCTAATATAATTTACCATCTTATCTTGAAGACTCTTTTTTATTCTCCCTTTTTCACAGTGAATTCATATTTTAAGCTGTATATTAGCCTGTCTAAATTTTTGAGTGATAGTTTCACGAGAACTAGTAAGTTTGTTTCGTGTTCTAAAATAATTTGGTCTTTAGAGGCTGCCCCTAAAATTTGATCAGTTCAGAGGTATAACATTTGCTCATATGCTGATATTTCATCAAATTTAAACATATTTTACTATTATGGTAGACCAACCTCTCTAAGGTAAGCTGTAAATCATTTTGATAAATTGGTTTCAAAATGATATCCTTGGCTAGCTTTCAGTTAACTTCGGTGCACTTTACTGTTAATATCTCTCGTGCATCAAAAGTTACCTCAAATTAATTCCATCTTTTCCTTACTCTTTTATTGCTTGCTTAATTATTTTTGTGTTATGGGTCTCGTCTTGAACAGGTGGATGATTCTACCTTTTATGGTGAGGGACTAATGATTGACCTGCCTGACAGCCTTGAACAGTTCAGGATGAACCTGACGGAGCTTTTGGTGGATGTTTGTCAGCTTTTAGGTTCTGCAGCATTTATGCAGAAGGTAACATTGGGTTGGCTTATTACTTTGTGCTGGTTAAATAAGATTAAGTTGATTTCATCATCAGTTGCACTTGAAATAACTAAGCAAGTTTCTCATCTGAAAGGGAACCGGACAAAGTGGATCTGGTTTTGCATTTTTCTGGTAGAAGACAGCTATTATTTGTCCTTAAACGAAGTTTGAGTTTCAGTTATTTATACTTGAAACTGTAAACTACCAAGGTGCTAGTTTTGACACATTTGTTGGTTTCTGGAGAAGGAAAGAGAACTACTTGGGTTCTAGCATGGAAGAGGACCAGAGTAATGTATGGAAAAGGAGAGAAGTCCTCTACTGCAATATTTAGCTGCAGCCAGATATTACAATTCTTGCTTTCACATGAACATTGCTCATGCAACAGGGCGTGCGCGAGTTTTTGGAGTCACAAGTGGTGTGAAAATTATAATTTGAGAATAACTTTTCTAGACATGCGTAATAAGATTCCGTTCCAAAAGGAGAATCGACTCAACAAATATGAAGGCTACAAAGTGGTGAAGTTCATTGAGACTTGAGGTTGAGGAGGAACTTGCAAGACTGGATGGTTATGAAATCCCCATGTCTAGTTGGAATTGGTTCATAAACAGAGGAATGTGCATGTTATAGATGATGTATGGAGATTTGGGTTGGGTTGGGTTGGGTTGGGTTTGGGGGGGGGGGGGGGAGGGTGAATTGTGGTGCGTGTTCTGCTAAGTCCTTCTATGTGTAACTTCTGCTAAGGGAGAAGCCTATTTTCCACGTCTTTTACTATGGATTCTTATTCTACCAAAAAGGTGTGTTTCTTCACTTGGCTAGCTGCAAGGGGAGTGATCTCGATTAGCTGGGAATTTGACAAATAGGAAGATTATGTGGGTAGGATATGGTTTGTGGGCTGAAATACTGAGATGATTTGGACTACATTGGGTGATGTCAGGCATTGATAAACAACTTATGTTTGGTTGGAACCTTGACAGATGGAAGAGAAGATACATGGTGTGAGATGTTGCTCCACTTGCACTTATGTTAGACCATATGGAGAGAGAAATAGGAGAGCTTTTGAAGGGTAGAAGCTGATTTGTATGTATGTGGACTAACCGCTTATCTCTTATTGTGTTTTGGTGCACCCATGATTCCAATATGCACGGTAGAATGGGTGTCATTAGTAGAAAACTATATCTTTATGTAGGATTTTAAAATTTTTCTATACATGCCTTTTTTGCCGTTTCTTTATGAAATTTATAAGTTCATCAGAAGATTCTTTTTCTTTTCACCTTTTGACAAGCTTTCATATACATCTGGATCTTATTTTGAAATTATTAATATTACTATCTAACTTTTTCTTTTAGTCAAATGACTTCTGCTTTTGTATTCAATATCAGATCTTCCTTGGAGGTTGGACCACTAACAACTTACAGATTCCTTGGAAGGATGTGGAAGCCAAAATGTTCGCACTTAATGCGGTCAGTACTGTGAACTAAACATTGGTGTTGTGCTTTGCTCTCATTTCCTACTTAATGCTTCATTGTAACTTAATTCTTTGTGGGGTCTTGCTAATGAGTTTTGGGAAAGGGTCAGACTCTAAAGCAGAAATGAGAAAGAAAACCATAGAAGGCAGAAACATAAAGGCAAAACATTAGAGAAAATAACCCATAAATTTCTTTTCTCGGGATCACATGAACTACGCATTTTTACGTTTGTAACTGCCATTGCATCAATAAAACTTGGATGGTTTGAACAATCAATTGCTTGGTAAATATGGAAGCATGAATAATTACACAATTATCACGCCCCTAAATTAAGGACCTGTGACTGGTATATAATTTAACTATTATTTCTCTAGCGACCCCTGATTATCTGAATTGATTTTTTTTTTTTGATAAGGTAAACAATTTTATAGATATCGGGAAAAGCTCCTGCATACAAGAGGTATACCAAAAGGTAGAGAATGTACATCAAAAGATTCTCTACAAAAGACACCCAATCATCTATACATATTGGAATCTTAAGGGTGCACCAAAAAGCTATCAAAGACATAAGACTATTTCTCAAATGTACAAAATCATTTTCAACACCATCAAACACTCTCCTATTTCTCTCTCCAAACTATCCATATAAGAGCTAGTGGTGTCACCTCCCATGCCCTACGTTTTCTTATCTTGCTTCTACATGCCCAACTATGTGGGACATCATTAACACTACGTGTCATGACCCATTGCAACCCGAAGAAATTCAATACCACCCTCTCCATAGATCTGATGTCATCTTGCAATGCACCAAAAGATGATCAACATCTTCTCCCAAGCATTTGCATATATAGCACCAACAGACATAAGTAATATTTCTCTTTCTCAAATTCTCAGCCGTTAGTAACACTCCTCTTGCAACCAACCAAGTAAAAAAGCACACTTTCCTCGCGGCGCCCTGGGAATCCAAACTGACAAGTGTGGAAAGCATATCTCCTCTCTCACCAACAATTTCTGATAAAACGATTTGACCGTGAATATTTCATCACTATTTAACCCCACCTTCATGAGTCGGGATTATAAGCTGATGTGATCTGGTTATAAAGTAACTCCATATTTTGAAACTCTTCTATCTCCCAATCTTGAAGATGTCTCCTGAACCTTAGATCCTATAGCACCTCCCCATCATGCACCCTTCGAATCTATTGGACAGTCGACTTTTTTTGGCTCGAAAGGGCGAACACATTGACATTAGGGAAGGAGACCTTTAATGTGTCCTCCCCGCACCACTGATGGTTCCAAAAACAAACTCTTCTCTTGTCCCTTACCTTGATAGAAATATGGCCATTGAAGTCTTCCCACTCCTTCATGATACTTCTCCACAAACTGTACCCAAATGGAGAATTGATATTACTAGTTCTCCAGCATTACTTTCTTGCGAAGTCAATGCTTACCAAGCATTAGCTTTACCAGGAATTGATTTACCAAGCATTAACTATTAAGCATAATATGCATAACTGGTTTTACTGAAGCAATTAAACCTCATTCTTGTTAAAACATGATCCCAGGGGGAATATATCAACTGTGTTAATATGCTTATCCCAAAAATATAACTGTAAAACAGTTTATGTGAAAACCCACTAGACTAATCATAAACCACTAGAATCTGAATAAAAGAATATAATCTCTTCGGGACATACCCAGGCACAAAGAACGCACTCCCTTTTATTTGTCTTGTTTGGTATTTGCACGCCCCTTAAGAAAACATTAAAAGGATTATCTGATTAATTGTTCTTATTTATTCTTTCATCTCAATTTATTACTACTCTTGCTTTCACTATATTCATCTCTCTCCACATTTCCTGAAGTAAGGGTAAATGTGGAAAAAATTAATTAATGCTCTCTTGATTTTTAAAAATGACAAATATTTTGGTCCATGTATTTATTATAAATTTGAAAACTAATGGGACGTGAGAGAATATGTAACTGGAAAAGAAATAATGACCATTTCTTGAGTAGGGAGTTGAGCGCACCAAATAACTAGATGCAGAGAATGCAGTGCTAACCAACCGAATTGTCTCCAAGTGTACAGCCTTTCACCTTTGTATTTGTTTCCTCCTGTTTGACCTTCATAATACGTCCATACTGAAAATGATATATCGCCCACCCTCCATACCATTATATCATGTTATCTAAGACTGCTGTGTAACTTTATTTTTCTGTGCATGCACTGGTTCTCATGAATCTCATGATCAAGGAAATTCTTTTGACAAGGACATGATCAAGGAAATTTGTATAAACACAATATTCACATCTAATATTCATATCTAGTATGCCGTGATAGGTTAGTATTTTCACACACAATTGGCAGAATGGAAGATTATATACATTACTCTTCCTAATATATCTCTTAATTAATTAATGAGATACAAGTCCCTAGAATCTCTCCAGTGACATGGCTACCTCCAATTACTCTAACTTATCATTCTTGATTGACTCACTACAACACTGTCCTCTATGTTTCAGCTTACATGTTAATCATATCCAGTTTGTAACATATTATAGTTAACTCGAGCTCCATTCAGGACAGTTATGATAATATGCCGGATCTGAAGACAAGGGACCATATATACATATTTTAACATTGAATAAGATGACTAAAGATGAGGGTGGGTGTTAAAAAGTCAATGAAATTGCAACCAATCTCTATGTGAAGAAGCCTTTCAAGTTATCTTTAGCTAATTACTTCAACTTTTCTCACAAATCTTTCTAAATCCCAGCCTCCAGAGCTTAAGCCTCCAGAGCTTAAACAAGTAAGCGGTTCCTGCAGCTTAATGGCTATATTCTACTACTTGGGGGTTGGTCCTATATCCTGGAAATCCAAGAAGCAGCTGAGTATAGAGCATTAAGGCAGAATTTTGACATTCTATCGGTGGAACCACCTAATTCAGATAAAATTGGGGAGCTTTATCTCTGCCCGTGTTCCTATAAAACATAAAAGTAGATTACAAAATCAAAGATTTTCTTGGGAAATAATTTATCCCCAATAAATAAACACCCTTCGCAAAGGCGATAAATATGGGGAAGAAATGCTCAAACAAGAAGGTAAGTAAAATGGGATAAACTGAGAGATTAGTCATCGTCGGGACCACCTAAATGTACTTTAGAAAAAACCAAAGCATATTTTCAACTATAATAAACAATCTTTTTTACTTTCTCCCTCAAAAAGAGCTCAGTGAAGCTTCTTAACACGTGAGGTAAAATAAGTCGGGGTTGTTGGCTAAAGTAAGTCTGTTTTTGTAAGGTACATCAAGGACCGTTTGTCCATACAATAATTTTTACTTTTCTTCAAAAACTTTTTGAAAAAATATTTGTTATGAAATCTTGTGATTTTTTCAACTTTTTTTGAAACAGTTTTTGAAAAACTTGAAAAGTGCTTGAGTCAACTTCAGGTTCCACTGCCTTGGGGCCTGTTTGAACCCATACAGGGATTTGTGCAGTCTGCAGAGTTTCCCCCTGGCTGTCAAAGCCCTGTGGAACTTGCATGTACACTTCCTCAAGTAGATCACCCTGCAAGAAAGCATTACAATATTTAGATGTCTGAACTAGCCTTTTTTCGAAAACTCCTTGTTTGTCATTTGGACCAATGGCTGATTGGATGGTGAACTGCGAGGATAAATAGTTTGAACGGACAGAAAACCATGTAATACTTCGATAGATTACATTGATCATACTGTTTAAGTCACATGAATGCACTTTCCAACCTTGAACACTTTGATGTGGCTCTTATCGAGATAATGTTCTGTTAAATCTTTTTGCAAATGATGACAATCAATCTTGATATGTTGGATTCACTCATGAAATGGTAAATCAGAAGCTATATAGAGAGAGAATCACGATCATCATACTACAATTTTGCAGGTTTAATGGTCTTAAGTACCTTACTGTCAACTGCTTCTATATTACGTGGCACATGGACTGTGGCATAGCTCATTATGTTGATTCAACACTAGATTAGGAGAACACACACTACTTTATTCTTTTCTACTTCAATGAATTATCTCCAACCAAGGCCTATATCTTCTTGTTCTTCAGGCTGCTTTAGAGTTTATATCCCCTCCTATATGTATTTGAAACGTGGAATATTTGAATCTCCGTATTTACTTTAGGACAAACCGCAGCAGGTGCTCCTTCCAAGTAAGATTTAGCCCAAGTCTCCCAATGATTACTAGTAGAGAAGACATGACTTTTCATACTATGCTGCCCAAGTATGCGGTGTCGTGTCACATCCTATAAGCTAGTTTTAGCTTCCCAGCTAGTCTCCTCTATCATAATTTGCAAGTTTGTAGTGGCTAGTGCACCTTGCGAGGCTTATTATCACCTGTCTTTTTCTGTTTCAACCAATTAGTTCAGGACATTATTTCTCTTAAATAAAAAGGTATGCTTAGGATCTTTTACCTTTATCAAAAAAATAAAAAGGTACCTTTTCTTATGCCTCGTGACTTCAATGCCTTAAAAGTACTTGTCAAATTTTTGTGTTTCGTAGTTTATCATTGTTCGATAAACTTGTCAAAGGATTATGTGGACTAGACGGAATATTCCAACTCAAATTTTAAGACTCGATAGATTCTTGATTTCGACTTCCCGGGAAGAGTTGGTGCCGTAAAAGCCTAGGCTAACCTCAGATCATGTGCCTATCATGTTAGATGGATAAAAGAAGCCCAATGCGAGCTTTGTTCCGGTTCGAGAATATGTGGCTTAAGAAGGCGGACTTTGGAGATAGAGTGAAGAAGGTGGACAAGCTATTTGGTGTTAGGGACACCCTCTTTCCAATTAACAAAGAAGCCGAAGTTGCTAAAAAGAGATATAATTCAATGGAGCAAGGAGGTATTCAGGAGAGTTGAGGTAAAAATGAGGGAATTATAGAAAGCAGGGAACGGGCGTGGGATCTAGAGGAAGATGAGAAAATGAGAAAAGAAGAGGTGAAGATGGAGTTTGCTACTTTGGCCATAACATAAGAGACTAGTTGGAGAAAAAAATCGAGGGCATTGTGGTTAAATGAGGGTGACTCAAATACTAAGTTCTTCCACCGGTTAGCAATAGCAAACCGGAGAAGGAACATTATAGAATCTTTCGAAGTGAATGAGAGAAGATTGAGGGAGATGAAGAGGTAAGAGAGGCGATTGTGGGGTTATGTGAGCATTTGTGAAGTCAGGAGGCGAGATAGAGGCCAAAATGGGTCGGGTAGCTTTTAATCAAATAGGGGAGGATAAGAGAGAGTGGTTGGAGAGTGCTATAGGGGAGAAGGAGGTGAGGGAGGCAGTTGAGAGTTGTGCCAGTGACTTTCTTTCAGCAGTGTTAGAGCACGGTGAAGGGGGACTTGAGGAGACTGTCGGTGTATTCCATGATTTTGGATAGTTTGAGAAAAGCCTCAGTGTATATTATATAGCTTGTGCCAAAAAAAGAGCGAGCAACTAGCCTCAAGGATCATAAACCCAATGCCAGCTTTGTTCTTGGTTTGTTGTTTATTCTAGTTACTGAAGCACCAGGAAAAATGATAGATAGGGCGGTAGGTGGAAGATATTTAATTGGTTTTTCGGCTTCATTTGGGGATCAAAGTATTACAAGGGTCTCACACTTGCTTTTCGAGGATGATACACTGGTTTTTTGTGATGTAGTTGTAGATCAATTGGGATACTTGAAGCTTGTTTTGATGTGGTTTCGGGTGGTGTTCGGTCTCAAAATTAACCTTAGTAAATGCGAGATTTTTCTTGTGGGAGAGGTAGATAACATCGATTGCCTTGCACAAGTGCTTAATTGCAAAGTGGGTACTTTGCCTACTACATACTTGGGTTTGCCGTTGGGTGCTTCACATAGATGAATCCTGTTATTCAAAAGGGTTGAGAAAAAGTTTGTAGGATGGCAAGAGTGATACTTATCAAATAGAGCGAAGGAGGTGTTTATCAAGAGTACACTGCCAAGCCTTCCTACATACTACTTATCTTTGTTGCAGGCACCAACTAAAGTTATAGAACAATTGAAAAGTCTTCATAGGAATTTATAGAATCTTTTGAAGGTTCTTAAAAGATTCACTTGGTGAGTTGTGAGGCTATTATGACACCACCGTCATGGTGCAGTCTAGGAGTGAAAGATCTTAGGGAATTTAATAGAGCACGGCTATAAAAGTGGATATGGAGATTTGGAGTCGAGGAGCATGCTTTATGTAAGGAGGTAGTGGTAGAAAAGTATGGCACTTTAGAAAGGGGTGTGCTTTCACAATGAAATTCTTCCCCTTGTCCCCTGCATAAAAAGGAGAGATTAATTAATCCGTTGGATATTTGAGAGACAAAAGTAGATCTGGTAATATCGTTAATCCATTTGGGTGTAGTTTGTGGAGAAGTATTATGAAGGGGTAGGAAGACTTCAATGGCCATATTACTTTCAAATAGGGGATGAGAGGAGTTTGTTTTTGAACCATAACTGGTGCGCGTACATTAAAGGTCTCCTTCCCTAATGTGTTCGCATGTTCGAGCCAGAAATAGTTGACTGTCCAACAGATTCGAAGGGTGCTGATGGGGAGGTGTTATGAGACCTTTGGTTCAGGAGACATGTTCTCCAAACTATGTTGGAGTTACTTTATTAGCATATCACATTAACTTAAAATCACGTCTCATAGATGGGGTTTATATAGTGATGAAATATTCACAGTCAAATTGTTTTATCAGAAATTATTGGTGAGAGAGGAGATATGCTTTCAACGCTTGTCAGTTTGGATTTCCAGGACGTCAAGGAAAGTTTGTTTTTTTTTGGCTTGGATGGCTGCAAGATAAGTGATCCTAACGGCTGAGAATTTAGGAAAGAGAAATATTACTATATGTGCAAATGCTGAGGCAATGAATTTAATCATCTTTTGGTGCATTGCAAGGTGGTCTCGAATCTATAGAGGGCGGTATTAAAGATGTCTTACATAGTTGGGCATGTAGAAACAAGATAAGAAAACGTAGGGCATGGGAGGTTGCACTACTAGCTCTTATGTGGGTAGCTATGAGAGAGAAATATGAGAGCGTTTGATGGTATTGAAAATGATTTTTTACATTTGAGAATTAATTTTATGTCTTTGATAGCTTTTTGGTGCACCCTTAAGATTTCAATATGTATAAATGATTGAGTTTCCTTTGTAGAGAATCATATTCTGATGTAGATTATCTACCTTTTGGTATACTTCTTGTATACGAGAGTTTTTTCCAATATCAATAAAATTGTTTACCTTATAAGAAAATTGTTCGAATCACTTCAAAAACTTAATTTTCTTATCTACCATTTTATGAAACTAATACTGAGAACATTGCCCATAAATATAGTAGCAATAGGTTCATAAGTTCCTTCTATAGTTATAAAAGTATACAGAAAAACCATAAATAGCAATTCAAAGTTGCATTATAGGCTCAGAGTGAGATAATATATGATGTATCAAGTTAGAGAACCTGATGTGATGGTACATAAACATAAATCAATTAATTGGACGGTTACAACTTATTGATGTGCTGTTAGGAACAGAATTTCCTAACCGAGATCTGTCTATTTCCCAACTCAAAAAACACACAGAGAACAAACACAGAATTTAAACATTTCAACTACTACTTATTTCAACCAACAAATAGATTAAGTTTACAAATAAACTAACATAAACTAGAAGAAGTTTACAACCAACAACCAAGGTATTTCGAGGTACCTTATCCTCCAACCGCTAGAGAAAAACACACTGACAGGCCCTAAAATAAAACTGCTTCTGTCCAGACTTTATTTGTAATACAAATAACTTAAAATAACTGACAAACTGCTAAAAAACTGCTAGGTAACTGCTATAATAAATAATTAAAATAGACACAATTAGGCCTTCTTTTCAACCTTCTTCCTGCGATGATAGACCTTACTAACAGTAGGTCTAACATGTGCCCAATTTGAAAGCCTTATGAGTAGGCATATAAACACCAGGCAGATCACTGGCTTTTCTCCTCTTTCCGAGTCAATGCCAGTGGGCAGAAGTGGAGAACAGAAAACATATTTTCACATGAATGACAGTAGCATCTAGTTGATGGTCGTGGGAATCCTTTGTCTATCCTCCAATGATTGAATTTCTTGGAATATGTAGGTCCGCAGCACAACTACCTCCTTTGGTGGTGAGACTGATGATCTAAACTTTCAGAACTTAATTGCAAGAATGCTTTGATTCCATGTAGTAAAAGATGATTCTAATTCACACATTTGATAGAATGAGTGATATTAAATGTTTATATATAACTTTTTCCATGAAATAGTTCTAACTATTTAGAGATACAAATCCCTTCCTTCACTATTTCCTTAATGTGCTACTGCCCATGCTACTCTCTTCTCTCTTGCTCCTATCAGATCTCTCTGCTGCCCTCACTCTGGACACTCTTTTATGTAACATTGCTTCCTCAAGATATCTTCAAGAAATCCTTCTTTACATTCTTTTGTTTAGTTGGAGCACATACACTTTTTTCAGCTGTAGTTTGTGATCCTGTACTTTGGCCCGAGGGTCCATCGGAAACATCCTCTCTACCTTATCCAAGGTAGGATTAAGGTAGATAAGGTAGGAGTAAGGTCTGTGTATACCTCACCTTCCCCCGACCCCACTTGTGGGATATCATTGGGTATATTGTTGTAGTTTGTGATCTTGTACTTGTGTTTTTCTGTAGAGACCATTTTTGAGTGCTTGCTATTTTAAGCAATCCTCTTTAACTGTCCTGCTTGATTAGATTTTAAGTGAGCTGGTAATTTGACATCAATGTGTCATGCTTTGTGCACTTTGCTTTGCTTTGCTTCAAATGTGGTTTGCATGCTCAAATCGTGTTGTTTGTCAATTAATGGTCACTTTACTGATTATGTTGTTGACTATGGTTCATTTATCAGAATGATACACTCTTGATTATGTTAGGAAGTTCACTTTTTCTTCTATTTCAGATAGCTGAAGTTGTTATCACTGAAGCCCAAGACGTTGATTTTTCTTTTGTTGTTCACTTGGTCGCAATTTTATCTAGTAGGCCAACGGATGATGCTAAGGGCTTCATGAGACTTGTAAGTGTTATCTTACTCAATTTTTCTTGTCTCACTCGTACTTATAAAGCGAAAAGGAATTCCTGAACAGATGATTGTAAGGAAGAATGAGAAACATACTGAAAATTGTGTAGACATTTGTCCTGGACTTAGTATTTGCTTTATTAGGTTTGAGTTATGGCAATGCTAAGTAACTATTATTCCTGTTTTGTTTGCTGTTCCAGGTATTCAAATCAGTTGCAGAGGTTGTTGCATCTTATTCAAAGTGGATATCTACTTGTCAAACTAATGCCAGATCTTTGCTGTAAGAATTTTCTTTGCATATTCTTTCAAATAAAGTTGAAATGGAAATAACATAAGTTATGCAGTGCTGAAGCAGGCCATGTCTAGTATTCTGGCCAAACATCAGCTTAGGCTTTGGTTTAGTTACTGGTGTATTTTTAAGCAGTAACCTTTCTGTATTACTCTTACTACAAATCTCTTATAAACTAATAGTTAACTCTAGTTTTTGGTAGGGTTCTATAGTGTGGTTCTTAATTACCTTTTTGGAGATCATATTTTTCTCACTCAAAAAGAATTCTTGCTGACTGTTCTTTCTGGAGTTTGCTCTGTTTAAAGCAGCTTGATTCTGCTTTACTTTCTTTTTTTCCCTTCTTTGGGATACTTCTACACACAAATCTATGCAAATGCACAAAGTCATCTATACCAATTAGGATCTCTTAGGTGCTTGTCAAGTTTACAGGCAAACAAAGCAAGAAGATTTTGTGTAATATGAATTCTTTCTAGGCAGTCAACATCAACGTGTCACTCCGGTACTTTGGTTCTCTTTTTTCTCCAACTTTCTTCTTAAAAGAATAGCTGTCCATGGCATCACCCACCCATACATTCCAAGTAGATTTGACCAACTCTAAAAATCCAATAAACCTGCATTTCACCACCACAAATGTGACCCATCTATCATGAAGAATATGATGCTGAAAATCCAAAAATTAGCATAAAATGTGTGCAACATTTTCATCTTTCATTCATTCTTGAATGGATGGAGAGAAGTGACACATGCCATCTTTGAGATCATGAACAGTTTTTAATCCTTTAATTGATGGATAAGAACACTAATTCATCTATTTGCAGTTGGTTACTGAAGATTTTCATAGAAGTAAAATTCTTCTATTATTTCTGAATGAATATTACAATCTATGAGGAGGTATATTTATAAGATGAGTCCTAGGGCTAAACAAGGAAACATAACTAATTACAATACAATAAGGAAAAGGATAATTCTATAAAAACTATCAACACTCCCCCTCAAGTTGGTGCAAAGATGTTGCGCATGCCCAACTTGCAAACCAAAGTATGAAAATCCCTTTTGCTGAGACCTTTGTGAGCACATCTGCCAGTTGTTGTTCTGATGGAACATACCAGTGTTGTGAAAGGCGAGTGCCTCTCGCCTAAGGCGATAAGGCGAGGCGATGGGTTCTCGCCTTTCGACAGTGAGGCGACGTGGGTATAAAAAGGTACCATTAGCAACCTTTTCTTTAATGAAGTGTCGATCAATCTCAACATGCTTTGTTCGATCATGCTGGACAGGATTTTGAGCAATCAGCCTTATTATCACAATACAAGGAAAGTTTCCCTTTTCCAAACATTCTCAATTCCTTTAGTAACCTTCGTAGCCAAAGAAGTTCACAAACCCCTTGGGCCATAGCCCGCTAAAGCATTGTTTCGGCCCCTGCTTCCAGAAGAGTTGGTGCAAAACGGACGACCGCCCGTAGGGGGTTTACTGCACAAGGCCCCTGCAGAGGAAAGGCTTTATCCCAGCGAATAGAAGATACTCAGCTCCGCACAACATAGGGATTAGCACACTTTCGGGAAGAACATAGAATAGTAGAAGATCCAGCATGCAGAACACTGGATCTAGCAACAAGACTTTGCTTCTTACTTCTCCGAGTAACTAAGTTCCCTCCTACGAAAATACAGTAGTCAGTGGTAGATCTTCTATCATCTAAAGATCTAGCCCAATCCGCGTCTGTAAAGGCTTCTATTATGAGGTGACCATGCTTAGAGAAAAGCAAACCTCTCCCTGGAGCAGACTTCAGATATCGTAAGATGTGGAAGATAACTTGCATATGAGGATCTCGGGGATCATGCATATACTGACTAACCAAACTAACTTGATAGGCTATGTCTGGTCTAGTGTGAGAGAGATAAATAAGTCTCCCAACCAACCTCTGATATCTCCCTTTGTCAACTGACTCTCCAATCCCTGCTTGTAACTTGTAATTACTTTCAATGTGCGATTAAGCTGGCTTACAACCTAGCATACCAGTTTCTTTCAAGAGATCAATAATATACTTCCTTTGGGAAATAAAGATCCCTTTATTTGATCTAGCCACCTCGATTCCCAAGAAGTATTGGAGTTTTCCTAGATTCTTGATTTCAAATTCCTTTGCCAACAGCTTCTTCAATCGGGTCATCTTATCTTTGTCATCTCCTGTCATTACAATGTCATCAGCATAAACTATGAGAAGAGTGAGTTTACCATTTTTATGCCTTATGAAGAGGGTATGATCAGCATTACTTTGTCTGTAGCCAAAGAAGATCATAGCTTTGCGGAATCTGTCAAACCACGCTCTAGGCGATTGCTTCAACCCGTACAAGGCTTTCTTCAGTTTGCACACCTTTCCTCGACTCTGTTCAGTATTAAATTTGGGAGGAATCTCCATATACACTTCTTTTAAATCTCCATGAAGAAATGCATTCTTTATATCAAACTGCTGTAAGTCCCAATCCAGATTAGCTAGCACAAGATAAAAGGATTCTTATGGTGTTCATTTTTGCAACTGGAGCAAATGTCTCCTGATAATCCACTCCATAAGTTTGAGTGAATCCCTTAGCCACCAATCTTGCCTTGAATCTCTCAATCGAGCCATCAGCTTTATGCTTCACCGTAAAGACTCATCTGCAACCAACCAGCTTCTTGGCCGGTGGTTTAGTGACAAGTTCCCAAGTGTTTTTTTTTTCGACAAAGCCTTCATTTCTTCAATCATAGCCTGCTTCCATTTAGGATCTGCAAACGCTTCCCTCCAATTCTGGGGAATAGACATAGAAGAAATAGATAAGACAAAGGCTCTATAGGAGGGAGATAAGGAATCAAAGGAGACAAAATTAGATAAGGGATGTTTGGTAGTGCAAGTTCTGACACATTTTCTGTGAGCAACAGGCAAGTCTAACTCATTAGGAAAAGTAGGTAACTCACCAGTAGAAGAGGATTCAGCTTCAGCAGATTGCATGATGGCTTCTTCTGCTTCTTCTGCTGCTTTCTTTTTCCTCGAGTAAATTTTCAAACCAGGTACATCCAAAAGGCCATGTAAATGCCCAAAAGCCTCCCCATCAATAGTCTCCCCCTGAACTCTATCTTCAACCTCAAGAGGTTGAACAAAACTGGGAGGATCATCTCTTCTTCCTTATTATTCTCCCCCTATGATTTGCAGAACTGAAATAGGGTTCAAATTCTCGAAAGGTAACATCCATGCTGACAAAGACTCCTAGAAGGAGGATGATAGTATTTGTACTTTTTTTTCAGTCGGAGAATACCCAATAAACACACATTTAAGTGCTCTAGGATCAAGTTTTTCAAGACTTCCTAGAGTGAACAAAGCAGACACACCCAAAAACCTTTTGAGGAACAATGTATTCATTTTTTCCTTTCAAAGCTTCAAGTGGACTTAGAAAATTGAGGGTTTTAAGTGGCATTCTATTGATGAATTATCCCATTAGATTCCAAATAATCACCAAACGTTTTATTCGTATACTCTGTTCCATTGTCAGTTCGCAAGATTTTTACCTTAGCATCAAATTGAGTGCATATCATCCTATGAAACGACTGAAAGCAAGAGAAAACTTCACTTTTGGCTTTTAGCAAATATACCCAAGTCAACCTAGTAAAACAATCAATAAAAGTAATAAACCAACGACTCCCAGACAAAGAAACTGTCTGAGTTGGACCCCATATGTCAGAATGAATAGTCGAGAAAGAATTTGTACTTTTATTATCACTCAAAGGGTAAGAGTTTCTAGTGTGCTTGGCAAATTCACAAGCATCAACCGCCTATGCCACTGAACTATTTCTTTAAAACAAAAAATGATGGGTGCCCCAACCGCCTATGCCACTGAACTATTTCTTAGTTGACAACCTTATTTCCTCCAAAATAATGCTTTACCAGAGTCTCTACTTCCCTCAATCATGTATAAGCCATCATGCAATCTACCACTGTCAATCGTCTTCCCTGTTTGAAGATTCTGAAAAACACAATGTTCAGGGAAGAACTCGATTTTATAGTTTAGGTCTTTGGTGATGGAACTAATAGATAACAAATTAACAGGAAACTCAGGTACATGGAGAACGGATGATAAGGTAATATTGGGTGTACACATTATAGAACCTGTTCCAGAGATAGGAGCTAAAGACCCATTGGCTATTTTGACATAATCGTTTTTGAGACATGGGTGTAGTTTTTAATGCTTCTAGAGTAGCCTGTCATGTGTCTATTCACACCAGAATCAATAATCCAAGAAATTAAATTTTCTGTTAGGTTTCTGAAAAAACTAAAAGTACCAAAAGCTTTCGCTTGCACCGGCGATCAAACCTCAGAAAATTTCTGCCGGAAACTCCTTGCCACGCGCCGCCATGCGCCACCAAAAGTTTCGTCTCCGGCGACCACGCGCCAGCTGTTGAAGAAAATGGACCTTGGGCCTAACTCAACCCCAAAAGCTAGCTCAAAGGGAGGAGGATTGCCCAAGCCATATAAGGAAACCAAATTCCTCATCCACATCCGATGTGGGACTCAACACCCCCCCTCCCCCCCACGCCCAGGCCTTTGGCAACTGGTGCGTGGATAATATGGGGGCCCAACATCGTGGAATAATTGGGATGGGCCTGGCTCTGATACCATGTTAGAAAATGGATCTTGAGCGTAACTCAACCCCAAAAGCTAGCTCAAAGGGAGGAGGATTGCCCAAGCCATATAAGGAGACCAAATTCCTCATCCACATCCGATGTGGGACTCAACATCAGCGCCCCCCCCCCCCCAGACCTTTGGCAACTGGTGCGTGGATAATATGGGGGCCCAACATCGGTGAATAATTGGGATGAGTCTGGCTCTGATACAATGAAGATTTTCAGAGAAGTAAAATTCTTCTATTATTTCTGAATGAATATTACAACCTATGAGGAGGTATATTTATACAATGAGTCCTAGGACTAAACAAGGAAACATAACTAATTACAATACAATAAGGAAAATGATAATTCTATAATAACTATCAACAGTTACTGAAGTTTGAGTGGCTGTTGTTGTTGCCAATGAGTGTTGTTCAACATTTTAGTGTCTGTGGTAGTTAATAGCTTTAGGCAGAGGTTCTTCACATGTTTCCTTAAATCATTCAGCTTAGATGTGGAATAACTAGGATAATGGTTGAAAAAGTAGATAACAGGGGAAAAAAGGAGCATTGGTTTCAATATCGGAGGTTCATTTCCCATTGTGAATATCTTTTTTGTTCACGAAATATAGGTTATTCATTAAACAAGGTAGGTGTACTAGATAATTCCCGTATCTTTTTGTCACCTCTTCATCACCGAATTTCAGACTGTGAAGTAATAAAGAAATGCCTAATAGTAGGTCAAAACTGAGTTGTTGGGAGTGGATCAACTTTAGAGTTAACTACTTGTGTGATTGTGGAATATCCCATCTTTCCCACTGAAATAATCTCACGCTTCTATTTGGGACTTCCTTTGGGTGCTTCTAACAAGGACCTTACAATTTGGAATTCGGTGACGGTAAGGGTTGAAATAAGGCTAGCGAGGTGGCAAAAAAGGTATTTGTCAAAAGGAGAAGGAAGTTTTGATAAAAAGTACCTTGTCTTGTATTTCAACATATTTCATGTCATTATTGCAGGAACTGATGTCTGTGACTAAAAAGTTGGAAAGACTTCATCAGAACTTTCTATGGGATGCGTCAGATGACACAAGCAAGTGTCATCTTGTGAATTGGAGAGTTATGACTTCTCCGAAGAGGACTAGGAGTGAAAGATCTTAACGTGTTCAACAAAGCCCTATTAGGAAAATGGATGTAGAGGTTTGAGGTGGAGGAGAATGTTGATTGGAGGGGAGTGGTAGTGGAGAAGTATAGAGTTGTGGAGGGGGATGGAGGACTAGGAGTATCAGGGTTTTGTTTGGATGTGGCTTATGAAGGATTATGAAAAGGGGGCGATTTCGGTGATCGTATCGTTTTAGTTTGGGGAGATTTCGGTGATCGTATCATTTTTAGGGTGGGGAGATTTCGGTGATCGTATCACTTTAGGGTGGGGGATGGGAGTAGAGTTAGCTTTTGGATCACAGGTGGTGTGGAGATAGTGAATTGCAACTTGCATATCCTTACAGTTGAGAGATGAGCAGTTCAAGCTCTAGAGAGAGCAAGCGTCATTGACTTTCAAGATAGCAGTTCCTTTTTGCCAGAGAAAGTGGAAGGGGGAGTTGCACTGGTAGTTGGAAAAAGTAGTAGTTCCAGTTTCTGGAAAGAAAACATCCGGCTTGCAGCAGCATAATGCTCGCTTGCCAGTAGGCTGACTATATTTGAGTCTCTACTAAGGTCGCAAGGCTCTGATACCATCTAAAGAAATGAAAGACTGCACAAGAAAGATGTATTAAAACGTGATTTTGACATTAGGAGCATGAACTTCTAATGCAATTAATCTAGTAGATTAGTTATTCTTTATTTACAACAAGGTTACTAGGTATTTTTTGTTTATATTAAGGTATCTAAATAATATTTGTACATTTAACTAGAGAATATCATATAAAGTATTCAACAATATTCAATTATTATTATACAATTTAGAAACATTATGAACATTTAGTTACAAAACTACATTATTTTGTTATACAATTGCTCTCAACTTTTCAAGAGGCATAAAGGAATGCATGGGTACTATGTTATTTATCTTTACTATGCTCCTACAATGCTAGAATAGAGCTTTACATGGGGTTTTGAAACTCTCGCCTTAAGAACTTCCTCATCCCCCCTCTCCTATTTGGTTAAAATTGACTAGCTTCAACCTGTTTTTCATGACATACTTTTTTGACATGTTTCAGTATAATATCGTGAGTTGGACCCTCTTTCTTCTTGAGCCGAGGTTCTATTGGAAATTGCCTCTCTATTTCATTCGTCGTAGGGGTATGGTATGCGTACATCTCACCCTTCCCAGATCCCACTCGTGGAATTATACCTGGGTATGTTGTACCGTGAATTGGTCTCTTCAACCAAACACTGTCCTCCCAACCCAACGCTTCTGCAAAGTTTTGTTTTTATTGGTGATGGTGAAAACAAATTCTATTTCTTTTACCTGCTATCAACCACATCTCTTTTCCTTTTTATCCTTCTTTCTCGGTGGAATTTGTTGTACCTTGTCCATGAATATATCCAATTGATGATCCACTGATGATCTTATATATTTTTTCAGATTATTTCTTGCAACGGGCATCTCAGAACCTTTATGTTCATCTGCTTGTGCCAGTGCTTTGCTTAAGTTATGTGAAGATGCCACTCCACCTATGTATGAGCATTCAAGTTTGGAGATCTTACTTTGGATTGGAGAGGTTTGTCCTGTATAATCCATATTGGTGTCTCAAAATCCTTTTTACATGAAGGCCGTAGGTCCTTCTTCTTTGAGAATATGCTGTTGCGTCAAAGTTTTGTTGCAATATTGATCTCAGATGATAAAATCAGTCTTTAGCTATTAAGACAATGGTTTGAAATGAGGATCCGATATTATTGACTATATGTCATGTACTTCTCCGTGTTCATAGTTTATTGAAACTTAATGAAACTAAATCAAAATGGAAATGAAAAAAAAAAAAAAAAGATAGTTGATATAGAAAGTGAGCGGAGTTGAAAATATACTTATCCATTTCAATATAATGACCTTATGGACCTTTTTCTTGATAGTGGGATGATTGGAGGGGTATTTTAGGACAGATATTGATGAAAGCTACAATTCAGTTGCACTGTCTTGCCCTCTTGAATAATTAATGTTGATATTTCTCTTGCTTCTTTGATCAATAAGATTTGGTTTTATCATTTTTTTGGAGTGTTAATTTAAGTGTAATTGTTGTTTCTCTTATTCCTTTTGTTTGACATATTTGGGTTCTTAGAGTTTGGATGAGAGGAATTTGCGTCTAGAGGATGAAGAAAAGGTAGTCAGTGCAATTACCTTGGTACTTGGTTCCCTTCCTAACAAGGAGCTGAAGAATAATCTGCTAGCTAGATTGCTCTCGCCTTGCTATGAAACTATTGGCAAACTAGTAAGTTATCTCCTTTTTGGATGCATCTCTTTCATGAACTTATAACAGTATATAACCAATTTGTGGTTCTACAAAGAGCGTACTGTCGCTTTTTTTCCCAATACTGTTTTCAAGTTCTTTCAACATTTTGTATTAGATACTCTTGTGTGAGCTGTGTCGCATAGTCTCCTCGTAGCAGTACCACCTAAAGTTGTGTTTTATTGCTGGGAGTGCTATGTATGGACCAATTATCAGCTTTAATATTGATGTTAACTGAATGTTTATTTTTATAAAGTGAAAGGGAAATCATCCCTGCATAATGAAAAAGCATACAAGATCTTAAAATCACAAGGAAAACATGATTCTATATGAAAAATACACTCAATCTTTGTGTGACTGGTGTATCATTCTAACTATAGCATGGATGCAGTCTGGTTGTATAAAATTCAGTTTCTTTCTTTTCGAATAGTCCACATTTGCACCGAAGTTGCTACGTCCCATGTCCTACAGACACCCTTTTCTTTTGAATTTTCACCCCATTAGTATTTCTTTAACACTGGCAAGCATAAAGTATTTGACTCAAAAATGTTCAATACTGTGCCGTATAATATTCAATCAGGCAGTGTAGTAGTAGATGATTAAGTCCACTCCCCCCCTTCACGTGAAACGGCAAATGATGTATATGTTCTTTCCCTCAAGTTCTCCTCTTTAAGATAGCTTCTCTAGCTGCCTCATCAAAACAAAACCAAAAAAAAAAGAAAAGGGATAGCTTCCCTAGCTGCTAAACAAGGAACAAGCTTTTCATGTGTGCTCTAGTGATACATTGAGAGATGAGGAAAATCCCCCTTCTAAGAAATCTTTGTTAACATGGTTTTACTGCAAAGGAGTCCCTTTCCATGTAACTTTATCTGTGATTACGTTCTTTTGCTTGTATAGGAGTTCAAGGAAGCTATGAAGTTCTTCTATTTCCAAATTCTGCTCATACTTTATGAATCTGAAGTCCCAAAATAGATCCTTCCTTTTGTTTTCTCTTCATCATTCTTTGTGTTGTTCCTTTCCATTTTTCCTCTTTTAAAATAAAATGTTTGTACAATTACTTTGTTGTGTAGTCTGTGGTTTAGAGTTCAAGGTTCAGCGTGGCCTTCTTCACAAACCATCAGGTTCTTCTCTCTACACTCTACATACAATCTCTAACCTTGGTCCTCTTTCTTTATCGTTTCACCTTTCTCCAAAAAACAGTGAAATTCTCCAAAATCAGCTTCATGGGTGGAAATAAGTCATTTGGAACAGTGCTCTCTTTCTTCCAATAAATAGAGATTATGAATACATCTATATTTAACTACACCAGAGTGACATTAGTTAACAGTGTGTTAGATGCCCTTCCCACTTATATGATGTCACTTTTTCCTATTCCCGCAAAAATAGAGAAAAGGATAGATGCCATCCGAAGAAATTTTATTTGGCAGGGTAACAAAGAGAAAAAAAGTTTTTATTTAGTCAGCTGGAGGACTCTAACGCTAGGCAAGAAAGTTGGGGGCTTGGGAATAAGGAATTTAAAGCAACATAATAAAAGCCTACTGATGAAGTGGCTATGGAGATTCAGCTTGGAGGACCAGGCCTTATGGAAGGAAGTTATTTGGGAAAAATATGGTATGGATGGGCAGTGGATTTCAACGGCAGTGACTACTCCGCATGGAGTACTCCGCATGGAGTAGGTGTATGGAGAACTATAAGGGGATATTGGCCTTCTTTTGCTACATATATTAATATTACGGTTGGGAATGGAAGGAAGACGTCCTTTTGGAATGATAATTGGATAGGCCATGGACCTATGAAAGATTTGTTTCCTGACATGATGATTTTGATGTTGAATCCGGAAGTCTCAGTAGGGGACTGTTGGGATCAGCATGGCTGGAATTGGAATTTTAGAAGGCAATTCAATGATTGGGAGTTGCCCAGATTCACTGAATTTCTGAAAATTCTTGATCTCTTTAAGGGGACCACAGCAGATGATGACAAACTTAAATGGAGAGGGCAAAGTAAGGGAGTTTATACAGTTAAATCAACAAACCATATTTTCAACCAAACAGGATATCAACCTATTACCTGGAGTTGGAAGGCAATCTGGCAAGCGAAAATACCCTATAAGGTAGCTTGTTTTGTATGGTTAGTTGTCCGAGATGCATGTCTAACTCAAGATAATTTGAAGAGAAGAGGGATACTTTTGTGCTCCAGGTGTTTGTCTCTGTGGAAAGGAGTCTGAAAATAGCAACCACTTATTCATTCACTGTGAAGTCACCGGTGTCCTCTGGAAACTTTTTCTAAGTATTAAAGGAATATCATGGATTATGCCTAGGACTACAGGTGACCTACTATCTTGCTGGAACTATTCTGGTGGTTTGGTTAGACAAAAAACATGGTGGAAGACTATTTCGGCCTGCATTTGGTGGACTATATGGAGGGAGAGAAACATGAGATGCTTTGAAGGGATCAACAACTCCATTCAGAGAATCAAAATGAATTGCCTTTTTTTGTTTTACTTTTGGTGCAAGGAAGATTTTGTACATGAAATAGATTCACTATTAGGCATTATGGAGTCTCTATAGAAGGAGCTCACAGTAAGCTAGATTTTTGCTTATCGCTGTATATTGTAAAGATGGCTCTGCATAGCCTTTGTGCCATATATATATATATATATATATATATATATATATATATATATATATATATATATATCAATATTACCATTCTCAAAAAAACTACACCAAAAAAAAAAAAAAACTAAAAATAAAAAGCTATTTTGCAATCTTACAAAATCACTTTCTACTCCTTCAAAAGCTCTCATATTTCTCTCTTTCCATAAAATCCACATAATGGCTAATGGAGCTACATCCCGTGCACTAGGTCTTCTTTTCCTCCTTCTAAATGCCCAACTATACATCGCATCCTTCACCGTGCACGGCATCACCCATTGAACTACAAACAACTTTAGAGTCACTTCCCACAACCGTGTCGCCACCTTGCAGTGAAGCAAGAGATTGTTAACATCTTCTCCGGAGCATCTACTCATGAAGCACCAACTAAAATAGTTGATCATCCACTTCCTCATATTCTCAGCTGTCAAAATCACTCCTAGCTGCCAACCATGCAAAAAAACATATCTTCCGTTGCACCCTCAGAGTCCAAATGGAACGATATGGGAAAGATGTTTCCTCTCACCAACAAACTGTCGTAATAAGATCTGATAGTAAACAATCCGTCTGAGCTTCCCTTCCACCTCCACAAGTCGGAAGTATACTGCAATGAGGTCATGAACTTCTTAAAGTCCCTATTTCTTCCAATCTTAGCAACAACACAACAACAACATACCCGGTGCTATCCCACAGACCCATCTAGGGAGGGTGAGATGTACGCAGACTTTAACCCCGCTAAGGTGGAGAAGCTGTTTCTGATAGACCCTCGGCTAGAGAGAAGTATTTTGTAAACATGTTAAGAAGAGAAAACAAGATGACAACACAATGGTGAAGCAAGACATTAAAACTAAAGATAACCGAGGTGAACAGAAAATACCAAAGCAATATAGTAGAAGAATAAGATAGGAATAGCAAATATATACTAATCATACTAATGCCAATATAACAGAAATTTCTTCCAATCTTAGCTTGTCTGCTGAATTCTCTGTATCCACATTCCCCACCTCATCCTTTGCACTGATTAGTCTCTGGTAGTCCGCCTTGTTTCTTTCTGCAAGTTGCTGTTATTTTCTAAATTTTTCTCCTTACTCAGCTGCTGGTAACTCAGTGCTCCGATCATTACACTTATATGAAATTCTTTCTCGACTGCATAGGTTGGGTATAATTTCAAACCCTTATTTCTGACGATCTATGTGTCTTGGAACAGTGGCATCAATGAATAAGATTTAGGGGTATTTTGGTTAAGAAATAGGGTTTTAAAAGTATGAGGTAAAAATATAATTTTTGGGGATGGGGGCCAAAATGGCCGTTTGGCATGGTAAATATCGGCTGCTTTTCACAAAAAATAAATAAAAATTGTGCATTAACCAGGCCAAGGTAAATAAAAATTGTGCATTAACCGGGCCAAGGCTGGTGGGCTACCTCTTCCTGGTTAATTTCCTTATAAAAATTATAAAAAAAAAAAGAGGCTGGTGGGCTACCTACAGGGCCGGCCCAAAAAATGCAGCAAGCACCCCATCCCTTACCTAACCTGGCTAGGCTGAGCCGGCCCATTAGACCTGTATATTTGCGTCTTTTATGGAATCTCTTTTTCTTCTCTCTCCCCCCCCCCCCCCCCACCCCGCCCGCTCCCCCTCCCCCGGCCGATCCATTTGTTCGGAAAAGTATTCTTTTCTGTGGATAATTCATTTCAGTATGTAAAAGTTGCTTATTAATTGTCTTCTTAGCTTACCTTAACAGTGAATTAATTTCTTTGTTTCAGATTGACGAAAATCAGGACCATTCTGTAAGGCATAATCCTGCTTCTTATTCTCAATTTGTTAATGCCGCAAGAAGAGGTTTACATAGGTTCGAACGAATTGCTATTGGCATTATTATTTGTTGCATATGTATTAGTTCAAATAATTTTCTTTTCTTAATACTTTAAGTTAGTAAGGTTTGCATTCCGTTGCTAGTGAGAGCAATTGAATTGTAACATTGATGAAGTTCACGTTCTACGTTATTCTATTCTCTAGCTTGCAGTGCAAGGCTATCATCGGCACACATACCAAATCTTGCAATATTCTGCTATCGCTACAAAATATTTTCTTTGAAAGCCAACTAATCCCCTCCACATGACTGATTCAGAAGAACGATATCAGAAGTGATATTATGATTTCCATTGTGTTCCCTAACCCTTACGGATGAATTAAATTTTTTTTTGAGAGCCCTTCTATAAGATACAACTTTATCTTTCAATAATTTTTTGTTTATTTAATTTGAAGATAATCTGCAGTACTGATCATGTGTATTAGTCGCTGCTATGCTTTTTTCCATTTTGTCATCTGTGAAATCTGTCTTAATTACCTCTAAGAGTCTAAACAATGTCTTTGACATAAATTCTGCAAAAACACTAGCTCTAGGTCTGGAACAATCTGAACTTATATTTTTCCCCTTTTTCTTTGGCTTCGATGAACAGCTTGCTGGTTAATGCTTTTCATTTGTATACATGTCTAAGCAAACCTATTGGCTAATTGGTCAGGTTGGGTACTGTATTCAGCCAAATGGCAACAGAGTCCTCAGCTGGTTCAGATGTGGATAATCCTCTTATTGCACTTCTTGGAGTACTCTGGCAAATGTTAGAAAAACTTTTTCAGTCAGAGCATATTGGAAATGCTATTCTATCCATGGCAGCATGCAGAGCTCTTTCACAAGCAATTCAGTCATCCGGTACTTCTAGTCTCCCTTTTTTTTTCTCTCTAAGACCAGAAATCAGCTTATTTGATGCAGGTGAATTTTTCCCCAAGGTCGATGAGGCTTACCAATTATCTACCTTTTCTTTCCATATTTATAGTTGTAATTTTGTCGCTTCCTGGACTACCACATGGTTTGAGAAATTAGTATCTAAACATGTCTCGTCCATATGTAACATACTGGAACATTTTGGCATCTTTTGTGCTAAGTGGTATATACCGCAACAGAGGACAAGAATTAAAAACCAAAAGGAGAAGTTCAGATTTTTTTACAGCCTAAATCCAAGCCACAATCGTTGACTTATCCAAAGCAGGACTTTCCCAGGTTTTCTCACAAATCGGACAAAATCTCCCCTATTTTCGGAGCTCTCCAAAGTCTCTATAGCAGCTAGTAGGTCGAATATGAATGTAAACTTGTAGAGATCAGCAGGTAACTATGTTAGAGTGGGTTAGGGTTCCACATTGGTCTAAAGAATGGGTTGTGATCTCCTTTGAATTGTATTTTGCACAAAATACTTTCCCGCACAAAAAACTATAGTTTCTACTTTTAGGAGAGAGATCAATGTCGACAATAAGAGTTCTGATCATGATTTAGTGACCAGAGTGTCAAGGGAATATACACCCAAAACATTGTCTGTGAAGAAATATTAGGTAAGATATGATCATATTGCACATTTCTATACTTATAAGTACATATACTGTCTAACTAATTTGATAATATTTTGCATTCAAGTATTATGTTATTTCTTCATATAAATAATTGACTAAGCATTTACGTGCAAAGCACGTACATAGAAACTAGTACCTTAAAAGAACCACATTGTGCTTACGACACATCTCCAACATTGTAAACAATAGAAACACATTATCACATACACTCACACATATTAACAAGTTCACATATAAGCTATTTATCTTTCGGAAACAGCCTCTCTATCTCACTCGAGGTAGGGGTAAGGTCCAGCTACACCTAGTCCTCCCCAGAACCCACTTGTGGGATCATACTGAGTATGTTGTTGTTGTTGTACATGTACTGTGGAATTATAGATATCCACACCAATGTAAGGACAAGTTATTTACCGAAGTATTCTCCTGTACATAATAACCTCCAGAAAGTTGATACCTTGATCACCTTATAGCTTACTGCTTTGGTGCATCACATTTGCAGGTCCGCACTTCACGTCTATTTTGCCAAGAGTGCTAAATTGCTTGTTGACAAACTTTGTATCATTCCAAAGCCATGACTGCTATATAAGAACAGGTGAAGTGTCTGAAATTTCCACAAAGGTTTATGTAGCATATTTTCTTTTTCCTTGGTCAATAATAATTGTTCATTTATTAGGTAAGATTTAAGTGTGTTACATGAAAGGCCTAAACATCCCCTTGAACTTGAGGCAAAATATCAGACTGTCAGTTACATACTCTACCTTTGCAGAGGTTCTATTACCCTCATGCACTTTCTTAAATCGAAATATAACCACGCTGAGTGTGTGTGTTGTAAAGAGAGAGGAATTATACTGTGCAATTGCAGTCTCTATAAATAGCAATTAAAATTTCTTCATTTGTATACTTTAAATTTTTATGGATATTATAATATTCTTTGTTCTTGTCCTCCCGAGATCTTTTACCTTGTCAACTTCTCTATTGACTTTATATAAAAAGAGAAAAATGGATGAGTAATCGAAAAAACAGTGAGTTTGCATCTATTGGGGAAGATAAGAGCAATGTCGAAAAGGGGACCCAGAAATGGGGTGAGGGTGGAAAAGTTGGCGAAAGAGAAATTTGAAAAAAAGTATTAAAAATTTGAAAAAAAGAAAAGAAAAATATGCAAGTGGAGATACACGTGTCACCACTTGATAGGTGCGTGTATCTCACCACTCAACATTGAGCGGGTTTGCCATTCTGAGATTGCGCTTATTCCATTACAAAACAGTCCATGGGTGTAATAGGACCTCTCCAAAGGCAGGCTGTGTAACTGGCATTTTGGCCCAAGCACAGGGGGTGTTTATGTCTTTTTCCCTTTTTTATTCTATATATAGAGGTGTAAACGACTCGTAATAGCAAAAAAAATACTCATCCATTCTATTTTATGTGGCGGAGTTTGACTAAGCACGAAGGTGAGGAAAGAAAGACTTTTGAAATTTGTGATATAAAACAAACCATAGAAATTTGTGTGGCTAGAAATCATTTCATAGATGTAAACTGTTTCTACTTTTAAAAAAGTGACGTTCTTTTTGGAGCTGACTAAAAATGAAAGTGCGCCACATAAATTGGGACAGAGGAAGTAATAGATTACCTCGATGAGCCAAGGTTCCTATTCCAACCGCAGTAGCTGGATTAGACATTTTATGTAGTAGTTCCAATTGTTCTTTGTTGATATTAGAATCAGATGTTGATGAGTTCTCAAAAATTATGGCAATGTTACCACACTTTCCATTTCATTTAATTGACGAGAAGATTTCTAATCCATTGGTTTTTCGGTGATTTTCCAACTGTTTTCTTGGGTATGACCAATTCAACGACAATGATCACAAGAAGGACGTCCTCTTTTGTGGTTGGTTGGTTCCACAAAATGTTTGATTTGTAGAAATATAGTAGCTTGAGTTTGTGGTCCCATCATCACTTTCGTCTTTCTTCATTTCGGACCTTTGAAAACACTTCGCGATGTTGGGCAGTGGCTTGATCCTATTATTCTCCCCCAAACTTCATCCAAATATTTGTCAACACCTATTAGTAACTTATAGAGCAAATTCAGGACTTGTCAAAGAACTTGGCCTCAGGAATCATTTAAGGTATTTTCTAGTAATAGAAGTGGCTTGATCTAGAAATGCTATCTGTGTTTCTCAATGAAATTTGTTCTGGACCTATTAACAGAGACTAGAATGCTTGGTTGTAAGCCTGCCAGTGCACCAATGGAATCTACTTCCGTTTAGTTGCAGAGCAGCCTTTTATCTCTTATTTCTTTTTGGTGCACCTATAAAATTCCTTCTCGTATAGAAGATTGGGTGGATTTGTAGATAATCATATGGTTTTGTAGTTTTTTTTTTTTTTTTTTTTTTTTTTTTTTTTTTTTGTAGCGTACTACTAGTTTTTTTAGTAAGGTAAATAATTTTATTAATGATAATGATGGGCCAAAAAGCCATATACATGGTATACCAAAAATAAAACCTACAAAAACATATGATTTTCAACAATTGCCACACAACCTTCTATACAACAATGAATTTTATAGGTGCACCAAAAGCAAAATTAGAGAAAAGAAGTTCCCCGATTGAGTGAAAGTCATCTCTACCCTTTCAAAAGCTCTCTTATTTCGTTCTCTCCAAATAAGCTACATTAGTGTTAAAGGAGCCAGGTTCTTTCCATTGTGTCTTCTACTACATCTACAACAATTCCAACTGAACATCAACTCTTTTACGGTGCTTGGCATCACTCATGACATGCCAAACAAATTGAGAATTTCCCACCAAAATCTCGAGATAAAATTACGATGGAGGAGATGATCGACATCTTCCCCCCTCTTTGCACATGAAGCACCAACTAACACAAATGATCTTCCGCTTCCTAAGTGAAGCCGTCAAAATCACCACTTTAGCTACTAACCAAGTGAAGAAACACACCTTGGTTAATCAAAAGTTTCTCATAAAATGACTTTAACTGAATAGCCTCCATTACTCTCAAAAACTCCACCTCCATACAACTACCTGTTCTCGTGCGTTGACTGTGAATCAAATCTCTCAATCTTTGAAATTCACTTAACTCCCAATCATGGAAATTTCTTCTAAAACTCAAATCCCAAATAGGCTCCCCATCTTGTATTTCCTGAATCTGATAAACTACCATCTCCTTTTGCCATGATATTTTTTAAATGCAAGGGAAATCATCTCTCAAAAATTGTCCTCAAATCACCTATCTCCCAACAGTATTTCATTATAAAGAAGGCGTTAATATGATGCAAATATACAACCTCGCAAAAGTGAGAAGGACTTTGTTTAGCTCCTTTACATCGAATCAATCTAGAACTAGGGAGCTGAAAAAGTCCAACAAAAAAGATTAATCAATCTAGACTTTGTTTAGCTCCTTGAGTGATTGATTTGGAGTTGATAGTCCATTAAAACATCTTCGATTCCTCTCAGTCCACAAAACCTAAAGAATAACTACAGGGATCATCAATCAGATCTTTTTGATGGTCTTGTCAACTCTCCATTGGTTCCAGCAAGAATACGCCTCTCTTACACTTTGTGGCATGACCCAATGGATGCCAATGATGGAATAGAACCAACTCCATAGATACACACGCTTTTGTACTGGTCCATCTTTTATCATTAATAACATTATTTACCTTAAAAAAATGAATAATCGAAATGGAAAATATATCAAGGCAGTTTATAGAATCTTGAGGTATTTAAAGATGACACTTGGCAAAGGTCTTTACATCGAGAAGAACATCTGTAGATCAGCATCAGGTTATTGTACGATGTTTGGGGGAAAATAGTTACTTGATAGAGCAACAAACAACCAACTGTGGAAAAAAAGTAGTGCTGAAGCTGATTCAGAGTTATGGCACATTGCTTTTCTGAAAGAAAATGGCTGGAAAGGTACTGAAGGTCAAACTTGATGTACTGCATAACCAGTTCGCAATCAGCATCACCAGACAGTGCACCATGACTGGACAAAACATGTGGAGGTTGATCATAATTCATAAATGAGAAATTAGAGAAAGAAAGAATCATGTTGCTTTATACACCAACTTCTCTACAAATTGTTGAAATCCTAACCAAGCCTTTCTAAAGAATTCTTTTGAAGATTTGAGTTCCAAGCTTGGTTTAATCAATATCTATAAGCCAGCTTGGGGGAGAGTGTTGTTATTCTGGTGAAAGAAAAAATAATGATCTTGTATTTTTATTAGTCAACTGTTGATTTGCTAGGTATTTGTATGGTAAGACGTCGACAGTCTCTTTCTCCCGAATATCGTTCGTGAATTGCACAACATTAATTGTCCAACCTGGCTTTGATACCATGTGAGAAATAATGTTTCCGGAGAAAAATATTATTGGCATGAGTATGTGTTATCTCTATTATTTACAGTGAGCCCTATTTATATATACACTATACATGGAAAACCACATATGTTTCCCGATATGGGACAATACGACTAAGCCAACACAAGGCTGAGAGAGAAAGACAAGAATTGCTTGTTTTAGTTGGTGCTTCATGTGTAAATTCGAGAGAAGATGTGAATTATCTCTTTTTGCATTGATTGCATCCCATTTGTGATGGGAAGTTCTGGAATGGTTGGTATTCAGTAGGTGATGCCAGGAACTGTGGTGGAAGTCATGCATAGCTGGATGTGTAGAAGACGAAGAATAATACACAGGGTGTGGGAGATTGCTCCGCTAGCGTTGATGTGGATCATATGGGGAGAGAGAAATAGGAGAACTTTAGATGGAGTAGAGAAGAACAATTTCATTTGAGGAGAAGCCTGTTGTCTTGTATTTATTTTTTGTGCACCTATAGAATCCCTATATGTATATAAGATTGGGTGCTGTTTGTAGAAAATCATTTTATTTTGTAAGATTTTCTATTATCTGGTATACTCCTTGTATACGGGCTTTTAATGCCCTTATCATAGTACTTGATTAAAAAAGACTAAGTCTACACATAATTATTCTAACAGAAAGCAATATTAGACTTTTTTATGGTTGATTTGGTAGGTTTGTTAGGTGATCAACATCAGAATTTTAAGTGTTATCCTATTTTTCTTCTATATATAGGTGTAAATAGCTTGTAATAGCAAGACACATAATAAATATTTCTATCATCAATCTTCAAACTGTTCTTCTGTGATTTCTTCGGTTTGACATGTATAATTCTTCGTTGTTAGATGTATTTACTTCCTCTATGCCCTTTTGCACAAATAGTATCATTATATCTCTAAATTTGGCTAGACAGAGTCTCAGTTTCAGTACTGCAGCTAGGGCTTTAACTGGTCTTTTACCAGGAAATGGTTTTTTGGTCATTGTAGCTCTGCCTACTTGAATCTGATTTTCTTCTTTTGTCTCAGCTGATTAAAAACTTTTGCAGCTTCTGTTCTCATTGAGGAATTTGGGAGTAGAGAAGAATACGGACATCTTTTTGTCAGCATCTTTGAACAATTTTCCAAGTCAACATCAATTATGGCTCTTACTTCCTCATATATATGTGATCAAGAGCCTGATCTGGTGGAAGCCTTTGCCAATTTTGCATCTATTTTCGTCCGCAGCTCTCCTAAGGTTTTGATTGCCTCTTTCCTATGTTTAGATAGATATGATAACAAAATTAATTAAAGAATCATATGTTCAAGCTTTGACTTTTTTGTGAATCACATAAGAACGGCTTAAATCAGGAATAATTATCGAAACCATAGCCAATTGGAGACATATGCATGTCTAATTAAATAGCTGATTATGAAACTTGAATTATGCAAAAAAGATATTCCTTTGGGTGAAAAGATCCTAACCAAATGCATGTCTTTATTACTTAATATTTATTAATGTCATATTATTTATCATTTTACAGATAGTCTTATCCTTTTATTAATTGTTTCCAACATACCAAGGGCAATTTCATCCCCATAATTAATTTAAATTGAGTACAATATTTTATTTTGAGAAAGTCTTATTTGAATGGAATAGAAAGATGTTTTGAGATATAAATTAAAAAAATAAATAATAGAAGATTGCTCTCAAGTCTTTAGTTTAGGGGAAGGACACCAGTGGTGTGGGTAAGGCACACACACGGGTTCGAACTCTACCACAGACAAAAGTCTAATATTTAGGTGCAGAAGACAGATGGTGCACCCATAATGTGTCGAGCTTCAAACAGAACACCACTGGCCCCGCGAATTTCTCGATTATAGAAATAAAATTTAAAATGATTATAATAATCAAAATAACCAAACAGATAGTTCGTAGAGGGTGTTTGGCTAAACTTATAAGCTAATCAAACCATCTTATAAGCACTTTTCGGCTTCCCAATGCATTTTGAAAAGATAATTTGAGTAGGTACGTCATGAATGTATCAAAGCAAATAAAGCGTCTTTGACCCAATTAAAGTTTAGCATTCTTGCCTCTCTAACTCAGACTCAGACTATTCACAGATGAGAGTACCGCCATCCTATCTTAATTTCATATGACACGCAATTCTTGAACTCTAGTAGAATGTGTATATCTCCCTGTAGTACAAAACATAAGTTAACCTTAATATGAGATATTAAGACATGATAACCCATTCTGACACAAAATTAGGGCATAGGAAATGGGAAAGACGAGAAAAAAATGTTAGAAATTGTGGAGGATAAACAATTGACTTGCATATAGTTTGCAAATGTAAAACTAAAGGCCTACACGAGTCTCTTCTTCAGTATCCATTTCCAAACAACTATGAAGAAAAATATTGTAGCTCTTTTTCCATAAGATTCCATGGCTGCCATTGCCCAAGCTTAAAAGGACTATATTGAAAAGGTGTTTATCAAAGTGATCAATGAATATATATATATATATGTACACAATATTTTATGTAGCTTTGGATCTCTTAAGAACTCCAAATATAGATACTTAAGTGGAGTGGAGGGCTTTGGTCTAGTGGTAAAAGGGCAGCCCATGATGTGTGGTTAGGTGCACATCGCAAGTTCGAACCTTTCCACAAACAAGAGTTTGGTATTTAAGTTATGAAGGGTAGCGGACCATTTCCATTATCCACTAAATTAAGAACCCTGTGCTACTACTTCTCGGATCGGCTATAAAAAGAGCACCAAAAATAGGTAAAAAGTTGCATAATATTATGTATATCTGGACCATGGTTTTATGGTTGATGAAAGAGTACTCACGAAGTGGTAGAGAAAAATCACTTAGAGATTTGCAATTTTTTAGGAGTTGTTATTAGACATGGAGCAAAATAGTAGCTAGAAAGTAGGGAGAGAGGAGGTGTAAAAAAGTGTGAGGAGGAAAGGTTGTAGGAGTGAAGTAGAAACATTGAAGGCACCATAACTAAAGTACCTTTGGTGATTACGGGAGACGCTAATACAATAAGGTTTCTAGAGGAGAGGATTGGGTGTACATGACTCACTAGGGCGATGGAGGAATTTTCAGAGTTTATACATAGTCTCCTTCTCTGCTGTTTCTTCTTATGGGCCCCTTGCTTCACATTGGTGTCACAAAATAGCCTCAAAGATGCATGTTTATCAAACAATAAAGTCGCAAAGTGATTTGAGCTAGAAGCTGTCAATTTTAATTTTGACTTTAGAAGCTAAATAAAAGAGAAAAATGAGGATAAATTTGGGCCTTAAGCAAAGTGCACACTTACTCAAATTGAACCGCGCCTTGATTATATTCTTCTCTTTTCTTTTACTGGGCCACTCCCTATCTAGGTATATTATAGCCAAGTTAGTACATCTATATGGTGGAACATTGCAACTTTTCTCGCTTGTGGTAATAATCATTGGTGTGATCTCCAGAGAGGAGGAACTACTCTCTCTCTCTCTCTCTCGCTCGTTCACCTTCTTCACCTGATGGATATTGAGTAGGGTCATCGTGCCATTGAGGGATCTAGGTAGGTTGTACGGTGCATTTGTGTCTTCTATTTAATGGATATAATTCCTCTGTATGTAGGTAAACCAGCATCATACCAACTCCTTTACTAGTCTCCAAAATCCATATGACATTGGTGCTTCCTAGTTCCTTTGCTTGGAGTCCGCATGATCTTGTGTTATGTCTAGTTATGATTGCAATGCTAATGTCTTGGTTTTTGTGGAAGTCTTTTATCCATGTTCCACTTGTTTATCCTGATCGAGTACAAAATGTCTAGTTCTTGAATCTATTTTATTTGTTTCTCATGAATTCCCATTTATGTAAATATGGCAAAAATGTCAGTGGTTTGTATTCTTTGTTTATTACCTAAACTTTTTGTTCTAAATAAATAAATTAACGACACTAACTTTGTTATTTCATTTTGGTAATTGAACAACTTGTGACTTTACGACATCTTCTTTTCTAAATGTGACTCAGGAAGTATTAGTTGTTTCGGGCTCCATCCTCGAATTATCATTTCAGAAGGCCGCTATTTGTTGCACTGCTATGCATCGTGGCGCAGCACTAGCAGCAATGTCATTTATGTCATGTAAGCGTGGAAAATGAGTTAAAGTCCTCCCACCCCCTAGAATATCCTACTATAATTGTGCCTCACACTCCATTAACTGTTGACATTTTGTGGGATCCGATTTTCTGCGTGCTATTGTTTTTTGTTAGAATATCAAGAGAATATGTGCATAAATTCATATATGTCTAGTTTTATTAAACTTGAATAAGGAAAACTTCTACAACATTCTATAGGATATCTTTGCCCTTGGAAGCACCGAGGGCTTTGGTCTAGTGGTACAAGCGCAGCTTGTCTTGTAGGGGTTAGGCTCACTTCACGAGTTCAAAACTTACTGCAGACAAAAGTCTAGTATTTAAATGGAGAAGCATAGAGAGACGGGATTGTCCATCACGTTTCGAACCGTATGCCACTGGCCCTCGAGGATTTTACGATTATAAAAAATATAATGATCTTGGGATATTTGTATTTAGTTATAGAGTATTTAATTACCTTATCAACATAGAGATTGATCAATCATACTGTAAGAAGCCTAAGAGATTTGTAAAAGGAATGTCTCTTCTACATTGTTTCTCAAAGAGCAAATGAGAAATTATCTTATATTATTTCACATAGTATCGCAGCCTTCATGATCTTGGTAGACACTCAAAAGCTTCCACTACCATTGGGTTGTGCCGGCTAATGTGTTCTTCCCTCCCTTTTGGTGTCCAACACTGCTCCTCTCTCCCGCAATTGGTGCTGCTATTTTCAGACAACCGTCCAGCTATTGCTCTCTCTTCGACGACAATTCATGCATCGCCTTTTCTCTCCAACCATCTGGGTGCCTCTCCTATCAATAGGATAGTTCAAGCATCGATCATCTCTTAGGTATCCATTCTGGTGCCACTATCTCTCCAACCACCCGCGCGCACCTCTAGACCTTGAATTTCTATGTTGCCCACTTGACCAACCTATAATCATATATGAACTTGTCTAAGTGATTCCTATTGATTCTTATCAATGTCACAAAATACTAGTGTGTCATTCGCGAATAACATGAGTAACTCTGATGATGTGTTCTAAACATAGCCGCAAAACCCCTCAAATGTTCCCGTTGCTGCTCTATCCATCATTCTTCTTAGTGCTTCTATAACTAATATGTATAACATCCGCAAAAACTGATCCTCCTAACTCAACCCCCTTGAGCTATCAAATAAACCACTAGGACCGTCATTTACTAGTACCGAGTATCTGACTGTAAATATGCAAAATTGATCCATTACCTCCACATGCTCCTAAAGCCCATACTCAGCATTATGAAATCCAAGAATTCCCAGTTGACATGATCATATGCTTTCTCATGATCGAGCTTGCACAACAAACCCAAGTCTCCTAGTATTCTTTTGGAGTCTACTACATCATTTGCTGCCAAAGCCACCTCTAAAATTTGTGTACCTTACACAAGATTGTCTCGTGCAAGACCTTTTCCCGTCTATTAGAAAATACCTTAGAAATGTTCTAATAAATGCTTTCCACTAGACTAATAATACTCTTAGCTCCTCCCCCCACCCACCCCGCAACAAAATGATGATGCCTATGAAAGATGCATTTAGACTTAACTGAAAATATCTGGTCCTTGGAAAGTCGCCAGAGTCTCCAAACACCTCCCCCTTGACTGTGCTGTTGGAAGAAATCAGTGTGAAAATATCTGGACTTGCACTTTATCTCCTTCACAACCTCTCACTGCCTCCCAACGCCCTCTCCCTAATTGTCCTTTCTGACCACTGCTTGTTCTCATCCCCAATTTGTTCAAATATGTTCCTCACAGTTTTAGTATTGAATCAGCCTTCTTAAATAGACCTTCATACAACCCCAATAGAGCCAATATATACCCCCATCGTCTGTATAAAATTTCTCCTCCTATTTCCCACCATTCCAGATGAAATAACTTAGTATTTGAGTCCCTCTCCTTCGGCCATCTCCAACTAGTCTTGGCCGAAGTAGCTTAAAACATCTATTTCCCACCATTATCCTATGAAGAAATTTAGTATTGTTTCCCCTTCCTCCAACCATCTCCAACTGGAAAATTCCATAAGGTTGTAGTCTTGTAGAATTGCTCTATGTGTCAATCTTGTAATTTATCCATCATCTCAAATTCCATAAGGTTCCTCTACCTTGAATTGTGAACTTAATGTGTTTCATGTCCATCTTACTTGAGATGCTGAAATGGTTGGAACAAAAAATGCTGAGGTTGTCATCAGCGCACCATCTCTGTTTCCCTCTGCAGAAATACCTTGAATGTTAAATGAAAGATGTCTAATACAATTTGCTATTAATGTGGAACCCCTAGGTGTAATGAAACATGGAAACAGTGATATGCACCTTAATGAATTTTCACTTTTTTCTTACATGTAATTGATACTACTTGCTTAGCTTTAATTTTTATGGCTGTTGAAGACCATCCTTAGGTTCTTGGTCTAATCATGACTCGAAGTTTTCTGATTCTTACCTTAGCAAAGTATGGTTCTATACATTATGTGTTATCAAGTCTAAATGAGAAACTCTAACTTGATATTGTGCTTCAGGTTTCCTGGAGACTGGCTTAAATGCTTTGGTTGAATCCCTTCAGCATGGTTCTGAACTGAAAAGCATAGTTGGCATTTCTGATAGTTCAATTAATGCTATGGTAATACAAGTCATATCTCACTGTGGAGATGGCCTCGTGTCGAACCTGATATATGCTTTACTTGGTGTTTCTGCAATGTCAAGGGTAATTTGAATCAGCTCATGTCTTTTACTCAAGATGCTATTGAAAGAAGTAGTAGCAATCAAGTTTGATACAGGTTACTTTGTATCTAATGCATTTACTCTGCAAGTATGTAATAGGCTGCTAGATTCTTATCTTTGATTTACTATCTAACTATCATATATCCAAGATAGTGAGTGATGAACTTCCCTTTGAATAATATAGTTGGACGATTCAGTGATTTATGGTCTTTTTGACAACGTTGTCATTTTTGTTAACACTATCGTTTTCCTTAACAGGTTCACAAGTCTGCTACCCTTTTGCAACAATTGGCTGCTATGTGCAGTTTAAGTGAAAGAACCACCATGAAGTCTCATCTTTGTTGGGATTCCTTACATGGATGGCTCCATTCTGCAGTTAGTCCTCTCCGTCTCTTTCTTCTAAGTGCATTCTCATTTACTTTATCTATACCGGTGGTAGAGCTAAAGTGGCAGAAAGGTGCTCAGTTGAACACCCTTCACCGGACATGGTATTGTAAATAGGTCAAAGAATATATACTATGTCTTGAACACCCTTGACACAAACGAAAGAGCTGGCGCAACGCAAAGGGTGTTCAAAATTCGCCTATAAGGCGCAGTTTCGATTCTGGTCTCCACATTGCAGTACTTCGGCGTATATTTTTGTTTTAAAACAACACAGACCCCTCTATGGCTATTAACTTTGCGCCCCCACATTATTTTACCTTTTTATAGATGGTATTGGATCTATGGTACCTAGATCTTGATCGGCTGATCTTTTCCATGTCCTTATGTTGTGTATTTCTGGATCTGAATATTATTTACATTTTTCCTTTTCCTTTAAACAAAAAAAACATTTTGCCACTTTGGCATCTATACTTTTTCTTAAAACCAGACATTCGACCTCTGTTTGACTTTCTTTTTTCCAAATTGAAGAATGGGTTATAATTAATAAGAAATTCCAAGTAACTAGTAGTAAATTAATCCTAATTTTGCTACTTTGGCCTAGAAACAGAGAGTCAGAGACCTCTTCTTAGGACTTAGTAGTGATTTTTGTCACTGTTCTTTTTTTGTGTCTTAGGTTTTATTGTTGTAATTCAGTTGGTTCGAACTTACTTTCCTTACTCTACTTGGCAAGGTTACTAAATGCAGCTAGAAAAGAATTTTAGTAATATTTCATTTTTGTTGGATAAAGTAAATAATCTTATTAATTGAAAGGGGAAAAAACCATATACAAGGTGTATACCAAACGATAGAGAACCTACATCAAATGGTTCTCTACAAAAGAAACCCAATCATCTATACTCATTGGAACCTCATGGGTTCACCAAAAGGAAATGAGAAATAAAAGACTAATATATGCATCTTAGTAAAACTACTCTCAACCCCCTCAAAAGTTCTCATATTTCTCTCTTTCCAAATAACCCACATAATTGCTAATGGAGCTATGTCCCATGCTCTCGATCTCCTCTTCCTCTTTCTGAAGACCCAATTATACATCGCCTCCTTCACAGTAGCCCGCACCACCCAATCAACTCCAAACCATCTGAGAACTACTCCCCACAATTGCGAGGCTATGTGACAATGTAACAAGACATAGTTCACATCTTCTCCAGAGCATCTACACATAGAAACACCAACTCACATAATTTATCCTTCGCTTTCTTAAGTTCTCCGCTGTCAAAATCACTCCCCTAGCTGCCAACCATGCAAAGAAACACACCTTCCTAGACACCTTGGAAAAAGAGTATCCGCTGATAATGACTCACTTTTCTTGTAATTGACAAATCCCTGAGTATCTGAAACGCAAAAACGCACTGATCAAAACTCGGTAGATAAAGGCTTTCACATTCTTTTGATGTAGAGTATATAATTATACATATCTATTGATGTCGAGTATGTAATTACACATTCTTTTGATGTTAAAAAAAACTATATATAAAAAAGGCAGCCCCATGCCCGAAGCATATCGCAATCACACAGGATGTAGGCAACCTACCCTGATGCTAGCATCGGTGGCTAATTTCACGCCTTGAGGTCACACGGAGACATCTTTCCCTTTAGAATATGTAAAATTTATAACCTTTTATTATGTTCATTATGACATGGAATTGTTACATTTTTTATTTATTCAAGCTCGGCCCAGTGGTCTGATACCATCCTACTTCTTCGTAGCGCATATTAGTTTGACACTACATATGAGAAGATACTTGTCAATTAATCTTGACTTTGGGAAAGAATTATTGTCGACGTTAGAACTTTTTTTCCATTCAATGAATAAAATTTATTTGCTTCTAAAGTTTTAGCATCCTTAAAGGAATTCCTGACTACGTCACTGATCAATACTGATCCTGCTATCCATGCACCCAATAAATTGTTGTGCTACTATAGTGAATACGTTGATCTTCAGACGAACTTCCTTGAAGTGAAGCTTGTCATTCTGACAGCACTCAAATGAGCTGATGAACTGGTCCTCTTTTGTTGCTTCTACAATTTATGCATATCTTACTATTTTAGATGTGTACTTTAAGGTAAAAACATTATTCTATGTGCTAGTATGTCACATTTTTCGACTCCGTGAAGGATTAGAAAACAATAAGGAAAGAGCTCATTTCTTGTAAATATGAGAAAGGATTAGAACCGTTATAATTGTGTAACTAGAACGATTCCATTCTTTTGCTTTACGTGTAAACACTATTTTAAATCCCAATATGCTCGAGTGAATAATCAAGCAATTTATACCTAACATCTCTTCTTTTCTCATTTCCCATGGTATCAATCTTGGTAGAGTACCAGTCAACAGTGCCAGCCAATGTGGGTCGTCCCCGCCAATGATCTTCTTCTTTACTTCTTCCATTTGGTGTCTAGCACAGTTCCTCTCCCCGTTCAATAATTGTTCGTCTCTTCGCCACCCGTTATACTGCCACAATCTTTTCGCCGAGAGACGCTGCTACTTTCTATGCTACCGGCACCCTATACGGATCTTGAATTTCTATCGGAGCCAAGAAAATTCTTCTTCCATACTTGAAAAGTTCTTTTATCAGAGCCAAGGATTCGAGTCCCTACTCTAAAATATTTTCTCTCCTATTCTAACACTTTAAATCGTTTCTGCTTTAAAAAAGAGGCTCTCCTGTTCAAAAGTTCCATCACTTTCTCTCCTCTCCACTTCTAAAGTCTTCCTCTAGTAAATTAGGAATTACTTTTATTTCCTTGTCAGGATTTAGTTGTAAACAACATTTAAACCCCTATATTTTTGAGAGAATAATCAAGCGAGTCATTCCTAACATCTCTTTCTCATTCTTTACAATTGAGTTGTCCCGCATCTGTTACGAGATAGAGATTTGGTGATCTTATATGGTTTTGGGCAATCATCATCTCAAGAGCTAGCTTTTCCTTCTCCATTAGTTGGTTAATTCTGTTTTCCTTCTCCAGATATGTGGTGTTGTGTTCAGCTACTAAAATAAGCGTGGAGATGAAACATTTTTTTGTTGGGACAGTTGTATTGATACATTCTTTTGTGTGATCGCTAATCCTTTTCCAGGTACAGAGTTTACCGTCTGAGTACCTTAACCAGGGCGAAGCAGAGTCTTTGGTTCCTCTTTGGATTAAGGCACTTGCTGCTGCTGCTTCAGATTATATTGACAGCAGACGTAATATTGGAGGAACAAGTGATTATAGGCATATGCAAGGTAAAGGGGGGAGAATTCTGAAGCGTTTAGTCAGAGAATTTGCTGATGGGCATCGCAATTCACCAAATTTTACTTGAAATTTGAGCAATTGCTGATGTAAATTAAATGATATTGAAACTGCAGCACCTTCATTCTATACAAGTTTAGCTTGGTCCTGGAATGCAGGCATCATCCCGAGACTCCTTGTAAAATTTATGCATTCTTTGTAGCTTAATGTTGTATAGTATCCCCGATTTTGTAGCATAGAGATCAATTTTGTAATATAACATATAAACAAGGCCCTATGGCCCTTCAATGACGCTTGGTAAGTAGGGTGAAAGAATCATAAAAAGAAATAAAATGGATGATAATCGTTATTCTACGGTTATCGTAATTTTGCAAAGTCACCTATTTATTGTTGGAAGACTTTTTCTTATCTCATGTCTGCAAATGCATTAGAGGCTTTCTCCTTGTCTCGGGATGATATTGTAGAACAGTGTCCAACTAAACAAAGCCTTCAATACTTTAAAGGGAATAAGCAAAACGCAAAATAGACAGCATCCAAAAACTTGCCTGCCCTGGAACCTTTTGATTAAAAGCTTTGAGGCTGATTATTTTACTATACTACGTATATTGTAGGGTGTCGCCGCTTGACCAACATAATAGAATGTATGATTATAATTTTCGTATCAATCGTTGTGCTAGTGATGATATCAATCGTGAACTTGATACAAACGGTCTAAGTTGATAGCAAAACGCAGTAGGAAAGTCAAGTTTGAATTATAAAAAGACCACATGGCGTTCTGAGGAAAACACTATTTTATGCCGAGAAAAATACACATCATGGGTTGTGCCTGCCAAACTGCATCTGCACTTGCTAGTATCTTTTAGTGGATGTATATAAAGATAAAGTAATTCTAATCAACCTGTTCTGCTCATCTATTTACTTGGCTCCATATGGACCATCCAAGTTTAGTTGTTTTAGATTGTCCCACTACATTCCTCCCTTAAGTACTCTCCACGATCAATCAACTGAAATTCTTGACCTTGGTATATCTAGTATTCACATGCACCAGACAGAGGAAACCAGCACAGCACATTAATTACACTAGAACAACAATCACATGATCTCAAACTATCAACTGCCAGCAGCTAGTGGCGAGTGGAGAAGTGTCCAAATCTTGCTTCATAGTCCAGCGTAGTTCTCATTAGTTACATCTATTAGAGAAATAAAAGAAATGAACACTCCAACGCGCTGCTTTCATCAACATTGTATATTCCCCTTCCCAAATCAGCATAGCTAGCTCTAACTCTAAGACATATCATGTTCCCCTCCCTGTCCTAGCGCCTTGCTGCCTTCTGATAGATGACGAGTTGAATTAAGCGTACATTTAGAAATGGCTAAAGACGCCTTGACATCCTTTATATAGAGGAAGAAATCATTACCATTGTCATTATGTCTCCGAAAACCAATGCCACTGCTCACCTAGTCCAAGTTGATACCCTTCGGCAGCATTGCTGTCGTCTCCAGGATTGTCTCACCATCATCAGCAACTGCAAATTTGCCCCAACCTGGGCCTCGAGCAGATAGTAATTTAGCTCGATCAAGCCCACCTCCTCGGAAGCCTGTTAGTTTCGATGAAACCATGGGCATCACCAGCACTGAAGATGCATGAAGCGAGTCTTCTCCCAAGCCCAATGATACTGAACATGCACCCTGCATAAGTAAATTCTGTAGATACGTAAGCATGAAATCTCCTTCATGGAGTAGAGGAATACAAGCAATCACCAGAACCTTTGCCTTGACAATCATATTAGCTGCTTTCATCAGCATAACCCGTCCAAACGATCTTATATCCTTAATTTGGGAGTCTTCAGATGGTATGAACAGCCTGCCATGTGCATATTTACCAATAAACATCAGATGAAAGCAAAATGAAACAAGATTTTAAACAAAAAAAAAAAAAGGCAGCAATTGGAAAATAAAAGGTCATTCTGCTAAGCAGTTTTAACCATTAGGAACTCAATCTCCAATACCCAATGTCTGCATAATAAGGTTGAGACAACATACCTCTCCTCATCCTGAGACAAATTTGAAGTTGTTGAATCTAAAGAACCATCCTTCACTTCACCTACTGCAGATGTTATTGTTAAGTCTCATGCCTAGGCACATTTTACTATCAAGAACCTGTGGTCTAAAGCACATACCTTTTGATTCATCTGGTGCTAGCAAAGAAATGCCCACAAACACAGAAATCATTCCAAGAATGAACATTGTTGTTCTTAAAGCATCAAATACCTGTGTAAATTCAACATATTTCAGCTTTTACTCTGCAAACTAACCTGAAAAGTTCAAACTCGTAACAACTATTATCATATCAACAGCAATCAACTAGTCTAACAAAATGGAGACCATAGATCTTTCCTACGACTTTACTGTTAATACTAGGAAATTGTGAATAAGGCAGGAGCCAGTTCTTTGCAAATAAAGGTTTAGAATCCAATATAATTAGAACCGAGTTCTTATAAGTTATAAGAGGAAATCTATTACCTTGAAAAAGCAAAAAGCAAATTAAGCTGCTAAATCAAGCGCAAATGCGCACAGAATACTGAGTGATGGGTTTCTATACACGTGAGCTTATATGGCCCACGCAACTTCTTAAAGAGTTACGGTGCGGAGGAGATGCATCAATGCAATTGATCTATGATAATCAAGTTACTCTTGAAATATATAGAAGTAGATTGTCATTCAACCGACAAAGGATTTAGTCGGAGTGCATTGCGAGAGCTTTTATCAACTCGGGTGATTGGATAGCATAAACTTGCAAATTCCCTCCGCTGCTCCAGATTGAGTATATTTGTGACAAGCTAGGAACATACATACGCACGCTCCAACTTGAGGGATAGCATTAAGAATTAGAAATTGTTAATATGGCAAGAGCTCATTCCTGGTAAATAGCATCCTTATAATTGTGTAATTAGAAATAGGAATTACTTTCCTTTCCTTTTTAGGATTACTTGTACATACTATTGAAACCTCAGCCTGCTTGAGGGAATAATCAAGCAACTCATTCCCTAACATATCCTCTTTTCTCATTTTCTCCATTTATTTTAGAAAGGGAAACAGTGAGGAGATGCGCATGCCTTGCCATACAAACGGGAGTAAGAGCATACCTGGTATTCCTGAAAGTACACAAATCCTGTACAAATGGAGAAAAAAGTCCAAGCGATTTGAAACATTGGAACAATAAGTATTGCATCAAAGAGCGAAAGTCCTTCATTTAACCTTGCCATCTGATAGTAATAAATTCGAGAACAGAATCAGTTCAAGAAAACATGTACAAGTATTTTATTGTACAAAAATTGAGCGACAATGCAATGAATAAGTTTATCATTCTATTACCCAAAATCCAGCTGTACTAAGAAACAGCAGGAGCATGGAATAAGTGAACCAGCTGTGCAATGAATAACCATTTGACATGGACAATCTTAACATGTTTGAACTGCAAAAATAGAAGTAACCAGCATCAAATGTATTAGTCCAGTTCTTCCATCAGAAGGCAAAGAACCATATATGCCACTTACAGAGACTTCGCAAACAATACTGAACACGATCCGACAGCACCTGAAACAATTGCATATGAAAATGGAAGCAGCATGTGCCAATAGGGCTTACTTTCATTCATTGGTACAGCAAGCATTAATTCTCCTCTCCTGCATGATTGAAATTCGATTACCCTACATATCACCTTCAATTTAGTACATCTCGAAAGAACTAAACATATTAAGGTTGAGTCAATTTTATTTGTCAGAAGATTCAAGAAACTTGACTTCCACTAGCTACGTGAAGATACGAGAGCAACTAGCTGATTTGTTCAAAAATCAGCTTGAATGGAACTCGAATTGATTACATTTGTAACACACTGTGCATGATCAACATCTGTACTCCAACTTGAGGGAGAGTGCTACAAGAATGAATCTAGACCTATTTTTTAGCAATGTACATAGGCTATATGTAGGATTCTTCTTTTGATTATTTCCTAATTTAGACTCAATGTACATGTATTATATGTATGATCTTACATGCCCCTTCAACACCATTGTCAATGCTCGACACTGAGAGATAGCACACGACACCACACCCTACGAGCTTCAATGCCCACTACCTGACTTCACTTTCTCCAATTTCTACGCACCCCTTACTCTCAAAGGAAACAAGAATTCTACCCTGGCAGATTGAGGAAGAAGAGCTTTTCTGGAATGTTTTGTTCTTCGTTTTGAATTGAATTAGGGATCTTTGGAAAGACAGGAGTTTGTTGTCAGTTCCATTTTTCGATTTATCTCTTTGGTTAGGTTGGCATTCCTCTTTTTCTTCAGCCTCTCTTTTTAAGTCTCCTTGGTGCTTGGATTTTTTCTTCTTTTTTTTTTTTTTTTTTTTTGGGAGAAGGTAACAATATATTTATGAACATTAAGGCAACGCTGGCAACAAGGAACACTGAACAGGAATCCTTGATTCTCCACAGAAAGCCTGTGGCAGTTCTGCCACACATCACAAAACACAGACCTTCCACCACAAAAATCTAAACAACCACCACCCACCACCGGAATCACAACACCACCACTGTCACCACCAAAAGAATCACAAACAACCACCTCAATTCAGTACCTAACAACAAACTCACCATCAAAATCACACCACCACCACCACCAAAAGTCCCAACAACCACTACAAGGTTCAACACTGACGATCAAAGCCACCACAAAAATTACACCACCGCAACTGCCACCACCGGAAATCGCAGACAACCACCACCATAAGTTCCAACATCTATTTCAAAACCACACCACCACTGCTGTCACCAGTGAAATCACAACTACCACAAATTTCATCACCCGATACCAAATTCACACCACTACCACCACCAAAGATCACAACAAATACCATCACCAATTTCACCATTCATCACCAAACCCACCACAAATTCTGTTCGAGGTTAGGGTAAAATGGTGTTAATATAAAGTGAAGAAGAAGAAGAATATAAGAGAAAAAAATAAATTTTGAAAAAATAAGGTGGCTGAAGGAAGAGGAATCGGAAGGGCTGAAGGAAAAGAAGAAGAGGGAGGGGTGTTGGAGCAGCTTTCCCAAAATAAGGGGAGATCTGCTGCTTACTGCTCACGGAATCTGGAGCCGCCCCCCCCCCCCCCCCCCCCCCGGTTATAGAGCCAGCGGGTTCTGAATGACCTCCCTCTCACGGTTAAAAATCGACCCCCTTCTTTTTTTCTTTTAAAAAAGCAGTAAGGAGTAAGGAGATTAAACTCTCGGATGAGACTAAGCAGCTACCGACCGTTCCGACGCCATCGATCCTGCACTTGTGGCTGCAGCCATGCAGCGGATCCGGGAAGAACACTTTTTGCTTCTTTCTTTTCTTCTTTTGTATTTTCTTTTCCTTTAAATGACTTTTTTGGACAACTACAAGGGGACATCAACTATATTTTTTTGGTTGTTTGGGTTTGGAATCAATTTCGTTACTTTCTCGAGCAAAATCCATATTCTGTAGAAAAATTATCATCACAAGACTCTATCAAAGTAAGTTGGAAACTCACCTATGTGCTTAATTATTAATTTTACCCTTGACAATGGGCTACACTCAAGTTAAATTCCAAAAAACCACCACATAAATCTCATATAGGTTTGAAGAGACTCCATCCAAGCTCACCACCGAAATAGCCCCAGCTTAGCCGGTCCTGCTCAAATCACTCGACCATACATGCTTCTAGGAAGACCAATATGGACCCAATCCCCTCATTGACGCGGAGAGAATTCTTCGCCTACTAAACTTCATAGGCAACCTCCTTTCTTTTGGTAGGCGGGCCAAGTGATCTCTCTATCAGTGTTATCAATGGCGCGCTTAAGTCCTAAAGCGAGGCGCAAAATATGTTGAGCGCTTCACGTCCCGTAATGAGCGCTTCAGTGTCTTCATCAATACTCTAAGGCGTACTTCTCCTTGCCAATGAACGTATTCATGAAGAGTCACTCTAAAACAACTGATACTTCACTTTAGTTCTTTGTCCATATATTTGTTATTAATGCTTATAAATATTAGTCTTTGGGTTGTAATTATATTTTTGCATATTTTTCTTTTGTTGTGCCTTTCTTCACTAAAGCCCACGCTTTTTGTGCTTTGCGCCTAAAGCCCAAAATATAATTTAGTGCATTTTTGCGCTTTTCGCTTTTAATAACACTGCTCTCTATAAGATCTTGCTGGTTCCATGGTACATCAATTCTAGATTATGATCAAGATATTGTTCTCTTCTACATAAAATAAGCTTATGTTACTTGAAAATTTCGGATCAGCCCATAAATGTTAGCATCCATTTCTAAACTTATCAGTGTACATGCTCCACATGCAATGGTGACCCTTTATTTCCTGCTAATTTATACTCCATCTCCATGTTACAGTTCTGGTCTAATTGGTTGTGAACTTTTAAGAATGGAATTGAAAGATATGTTTTGCAAGGAGATAACAATTTTTAGAAATCCAAAGGAAAGACAATATTTTCAACAAAAGTCATCCACTTTGTCCATTTAAACTAGTCTCTCTGGGAACTTAACTTCACGGAACATATTAAACAAGAGCGAGCCAATCTCTAATGAACCTAATATAAGCAAAACAACTCTTACTAAAGTTGATTTCTAACTATAATCATAGCCATGAAGAAGTGGAAAGGATACATAGTAATATTTAGAGTAGTCACTTTAGCTGTGGCAGGTATAAGATGCCTGGAGAACTAAGAACAAGTTGATGCGCCTAACTGGAGAGGAGGGCAGGGAAGACATCACAAGGAGCAACTAGCACAGTTTAAGCCAAGGGCTTTTATTTTCACCTGGTTATAGGCATTCAATAACTTGTTTGGCCATTAAGTAGGCTACAGGTGTTAAATTTTAGAATTTTATTTTGAATGTATATAAACCAAGTCCATTACTTCTAGCAGGGTAAGTTTTTATAACTTAAAAGTAACTTGATGTGTTATTTTAACAGAAAAATTAATGATGCCAAAGAAGGTGCAGATATAATTGACTGTACCATTGTGACTTACTTGTATATTGAATGATGTAAAGCAACAACTAAGACCAAAGTGAGACAGTAAAAAAGAAATGTGATGTCGCTGTACTTCTCAGCCAACTGCTCCGGCGTGTAAACTACAAAGAGAGGAGGATAATAAATTATAATATGTGGAAAGCCTGCAACAACCGTTTTCTCTCTCTTTGTTTTTGGGGTTTTTGATAAGGTATACATGAAAGCATGTAACAATCATAGATTACTATAAAGCTGAGCATATGCTTTGCATTTATGCATAGTTTGACAATGTTAAAGGTAACTCCCCCCATCTCTCTTTTGTTTTTCTTGATAAGGTAAAACATTCATTAATAAAAGGGCAAGAAACATGACCGTATGCAAGGAGTATTACAAAGACAAAAGAAGCCTTACAATAAAATCTCCCTCGTCCCATTTAATGTGACACTTTCCTTTTTAGTGTGTCCCAAAATAAAATTACATCTTTCTCTTTTTGAATATTAGCTTAATGACATGACTTGGTAGGACCACTTGATATAAAAGTTCATTTCTTATAAGGAGATAGAAATTGAAACGACATGTGGAACTATCACCACCACTTATGTAAAAGGAAACGTTTAGTTTTTTGCAAATTAGGACAAACTTTTTTTTGGATGAAGTAATCAAGTTTTATTACTAGAAAGGCTCATGAAACGCCCTTATACAGGAAGTATACCTAAAGAACAAACTGTAGAAACCTTTCAATAAAATGTGGTTTTCTCGAAAAATACCCGATCCTCTATACAAAATTCCTCTCTATACCCTCGAAAAGCTCTCATATTTCTTTCTCTCCAAATGGTCCACGTAATTTCTAGAGGAGCAACATCCCACGCTCTACGTCTACTCTTCCTTCTCCAAAAAGTCCAATTGAACATTAGTTCTTCAGCCGATTCAGGCATCACCCACGGGGAGACAAAACCATCCTAGACGAGATGCTAGCTTGCAATATATAAGAAAATGACTCATGTTTCCACCGCACTTACTTATATACAGAACATCTCCCGTAAACAAGAAGGATACAAAGTTAGATCTTATTCATATACAAAGTTGAGATCTGAACAGACTAATTGTGCAAGTAGCAAGATATATACAGTGTACCATCATAATCAGGTAGGGGCCAACTTAGCAGTATCAAGAAGAGAGTCGACCATATGTCACTCCTGTAAGAGAGGATTTCATGTCATGCGACATTTTTTTTATAAGGTAGAAAATATTACTTATATACGGAACATCTCCCGTAAACTAGTATACAAAATTTAAAGAACCTACAAAAGGATATGATACTCTACGAAAGACACCCATTCTTTTGTTCATTCATAATATAAGATAATTATATATGATACAGGGTAAAACAAAGATATAAGCAATTAAAACAACAATCTTCGCCTTCCATCACCTACCAGGTGACTGGTGGTTGCCAAAAGCTACAAGAAAGATATTTCCAAGAACAATAAAGGCAGTGGCTACCAGTACTCTGCAATGTCAAAAATATTTATCAGCCAGTAACTTGTATAATGAGAATAATAAGTACTATAAATCACCAATCAATTCTCTTTGCTGGTAGTTTAGACTTTTTTGTTGATTTTGATAGAAGTTTAAATGTTAGCTTACTTGATTGCCACGGTCTTGTTCAAAACAAAGTAGGCAAAAGCAATGTTTGACACAAATTGTATAGATCCCAAAGCTGCTAGGAGTGACTGAAAGGAGATGATCAAGGAAAAAATAGAGAAGTATACATCATCAAGAAAGGTTAAACATTGCTGCTAATGCACTGATACTGTGTAAAAGCCAACAGATAATGCACTGAAAGAGATGAGGAGGGAGGATAAGTGTATCGGTATCAATATTTGACCCTTTTATAATACACCTAACCAGCACAATATTTTTTTTTGGTTAAGGTAAATAATTTTATTTATAGTAAAAGGAAAAAACCCCGTATACAAGAAGTATACAAACCAGCACAATGTTTGATGTGTTGGGGGAGTGACAAATAGGAGATGGGAGACAATCTACACTGTACAATTGCAGCTGATTTATGGAATATGTTCCTTTGTCTCTACGAAATACAGTGGGTCATGCCATACAGCATTAGGGATGGTATAGAAGCTGGTGGAAATGGAGTGTTAGGAAATTGATGAATAAAATATGGCAGGCAGTCCCAGCTACTATCTTTTGGTGTTTATTGATTGAAAGAAAATGCTCTCCTGTTCATCTGCTAAGATCTAGATGTCTTTTAAACCTTTTTTGCTGGAGTAAACAACACACTGTAAATAATTTTGATCAATAATTTGACTTTGTTAGCTCCCTAGAGTGCATTTAGGAAAATCTCTGTATGGAGCTAACTCATTGACTTTTGCTTGAAATTATTAGAATCCACTGGATGCATTCTTAATGAAATTCCACCTTACCTGATCAATAAAAAGATAGTACCTATAAGGCTTTGCTTTTTCCTTTATTTTTTGATAACTAGTACCTATGAGGCTTCTTACTCAAATATATTGTCTGTCACATAACTCACAAGCTTGTTTCAGCACTTTTTTTAAAGTAAAAAAGAAAAGGAAATGCAAAGAAATGGATGATAAGCGACACCACTTAAGTTTTTGCCACTTATTCTACAGATATTGAGCCTCTTTGAAAGAGATCAGCGAAGGAAAGAATTAAGGAGGAAAACATTTAGTGGGTTGGGGTATGGCCCAATCTCACTCGGCACTAACCCAATTGATTTACATCCGAACATAACATTAAGCAAGTTGGGTGTAATCTCACCCCCTCCCCCCTCCCACCCCCTCCCCCCCCCCCCCCCCCAACCCCCAAAAAAAAAAAAAAAAGTCTACCTACTTTCATTGCCAAAGTCGATACAGCCCACTAAATTTGAAGACAAACTAGAGCTAGAAACAATAAGTACTGACCTGAGCAGCATATCCAAATGAAATGAAATTAAGACAATTTCCTATAGCAAAGAATAGAATACCTGCTTCAAAGATCACACATCAATACAGTAAAAGAAAAAAAATCAGATAACTGCAAAAGGGCAGCAATGCTTACCAACTCTCCATGTTTGGAAGTATATAATAGGCTTCATCTTTGTTCCCTCATTACCTAGCACAGAGTACTTCTCCCTCTGAAATATTTATCATTCATTAAAGCTGCTAAAAAATTAAAAACTGAACCCTCCAGAGTCTACATTTTTAATAACCGAGATATCCCATGGAAGAAGCCTACTTTTTGTTATCTGCTTTTGTAGTTGCAGTTAAGACAGTTGGATAGATTATCTCTCTGGAAACCAAAAATAAGAGCTGGGTAAACTTAAATGAAAGGCATAAATTAGAAATATACCTGGTCGTGACCTAATTTGAGGAGGTTGGTACCGAAGTTAATGGCAATGCTACCGAACAAGTTGATACAGGCTCCAATAATCCACTCCCCCATCGATATGGATATGGATATGGATATGGATACGGATATGGATACGGATATGAATATGAATATGGATCACTCAAGATCCAATATACAATACTATGTTGTTTGATCTAAATATATACTATGGTCTTCCCTTCCTTTCTTGCTTTGCTGGCAAAGTATGTACTATAACCATGGCATTGTGGTTGAGGGGTCCATGTTTCACAAGACAAGGGCGTCACAACTACTCAACATTTTCACCACTTCAAACCGACTACTCTATTTGTTTTCCCCTATTTTACATGTATTTGTCTTCGGAGCATTTACAAATTATTACTTATAATATTATACTTCACCATCTATTGGCAAATAGATTTTGTAGTTGCTTTTTTTGAATTTTTGAACATGACATCTCATCCCACTTCATTGACCACGCCCTTGGGTGCAGTTGCATCGTTTTATTCTTTGTAATGTCTTACTTTCCCGTACAGTCGAGTTATAGTCATGCATCCATAAATAATAAGATCATAATTGTCGTTATCATTTTTTAACACTATGACTATCAAAGTTTCAAAACCCTACATTAAATAAAGGAGTTCATTAAAGTATTAGAAGTATTTCCACCAATAACTATATAACAGCTATCTCACTTTAACTAATTCCACCAACCAAATAAGAAATTGTTGCAGTCCCAAATTTAATCCTGGGACTATTAGCCCAATCCCGCAAACCAAATGACCCCTAAGTCTCTTCTTAGAGCCTGTTTGGGTGGGCTTAAAAGTAGCTTATTTTAACTTCTCAAAATGTGACTTTTAAGCAACTTATGACTTATAAGTCCAAAGGGCTTATAAGCTTATAAGTCACTTTTAAGCTCACCCAAAGGCACTTACTATTTCCTAACGGGGCTAAAATGACAAAACGCGATAAGTTGAGGTGGCTATTCTGGAATTTTATCACTATGTGTCGGTGGACTAAAAAGGTCGAATGTGTTTTGGAGGGAAGTTGAGATTTTGGCAGTTTCCAAAAATGGAGAAGGGGAAGAAAAGGAGAGTGACGCAGACGAATCTATTCCAGTTGTGGGGCCAAAGCGATAACAATATTAACAAGGCGGCAACAACTAGTGATTCTGTAATTGCTAACCAGCATCGGCCCCGCCTTTGCCCCTTCTATAAAAGGATTCCCGGTGCGTCCATATTATTATTTTTTTGCATTACTCAGCTCTACCATAATCACTACTCCCTCTATTCTGGCAAGATTCAGACTCAAACTTGTTAACGTTGACATTGAATTCAACATAGATTTTTTCAATTGAAAACTTACATATTTAGAATTCATTTGGAATTGATTCCATTCATGCAGGAACCCCCTTCACCGTTGACGCATTTTGCTATGGTCCAGTCACTGGCTGCTCAGCCTATTTCCTTACTCACTTCCACGCCGATCATTATACTGGCTTGTCCAAACGATGGACGCATGGCCCTATCTACTGTACCCACCTCACCGCTCGCTTACTTACAATCTCTCTTGATGTTACTCCATCGTATGTATTGCTCCTAGTCTCTTTCTTTTGGGTTGTTTTATTCCCTCCCACCTCAAACATTCTGTTGATTACTTTGCAGTTTCATCTGTCCTCTCGAATTAGGTACTCAGTGTGACCTTAAAGGAATCAAAGTTACTATGCTTGATGCTAATCACTGTCCTGGAGCTGCTCTCATTCACTTCCGTCTCCCAAATGGACAATGTTACCTGCACACTGGAGACTTTAGGGCCTCCAAGCTCATGCAATCATATCCACTTCTTGCAAGCCACCGTGTTAATATACTTTACCTTGACACTACATATTGCAATCCAAAGTACAGGTGTTCATTCTCTTTCTATTGTGTCCTGGATACTTGTTGTTCGCACTTGTGCTGGACGTTAAGTTTCTGGAGATATCTATTTCAGGTTTCCTTCCAAAGATGATGTTTTGAAATTTGTTGTGGCTGTCACGAGAAGATATTTGAAAACTAGTCCAAAAACTATCGTGGTGGTTGGTGCATACAGCATTGGAAAAGAACATGTGTATCTTGCAATTTCCAAGGCACTCGGGGTATCTTAGCTGCTGAATATTTCGTGCTTATCTTTCTTGTTGTTGCTACGATATTAATCATATTATGTCTCAAAGAAAATTTAGCAGCCCATTAAAGGCATCAAAGGTTTATGAGTGAACAATTGTGAGTTATTGCTGGAAGATCCATCACTAACCAATTAGGAAAAAATGGAACTGCTTTGCTCGTATAGCTAGGTGTCTGAAAACCCTTCTCTTTATGGATGAATAGCATGTTATACGGCACCAAAGTATTTAAATTTCATTGTGCCTTTTTGGAACAAGGTAATAATCTGTGACAAGTTTGCTTTAGGTGTCCTCTTTGACTTTATGCTACTTTGTTTAAGAAGGTGAACTTCTGTACTAAATATCAGCTGACTAGGTTTATCATAAATACTTTATAGGTAAAAATATATGCAAATGCTTCCAGGAGGCGCATTCTTCGGTCTTTTGGATGGGCTGGAATTACTGAAAATCTGTCAACAAACGGGAAAGATACACCTTTACACATATTGCCTATATCATCCTTGAAATTTGAGGTTTGCATTAGTACCTCCTTAGATGATTGATGCATTTTCCCTTTATAACTTTTTCCCTTGATGTTATCGAAGCTGCTGCAGCGTTATTTGGCATCTCAAGAAGGTCGGTACACAAGCATGTTGGCATTCCGACCAACAGGTGGCTCATCTTTGATACCTTTTAGCTTGTGACACGCCTATTCAAGTGGATTTCTGTCCCATATTTCATGCAGAAGGTCCTTACCTTTTTTTCTATTTTTTCCAGGCTGGACTTACTCAGAGACCATCGGTGAGAATCTAAACTTGATAAAACCCACTTCAAAAGGCAACATTACTATTTATGGTGAGAACTTCATAGGAGGTTTAGATCCTCTTCTTACTTCATATTTATAATTTGTGTTATTTACTGTTTGTTACGACAACTTTTTGTGGCTCCTATTTAGCTGAGGTTTTTGATCAACCCTCTACTGCATTAATTTCCTGCAGGTGTTCCATATAGTGAGCATTCAAGTTTCACAGAGCTGCAGGAATTCGTGCAGGTTGAGATGTTTTTGTATTATTGTCATTTTTGCCAACTGCACAATTGGCAAATCCCAAGTGGATGTTTCGGTTTTCTAGAGCTAGTTCTATTTTAAATTTTACAAAATGCTACTATATCCCAATAATGAAAATGTTCTGTTTTGCAGTTTCTGAGGCCAGAAAAGATAATTCCTACTGTCAATGTCGGAAATCCTGTTAATCGTGACAAGATGCAATCATACTTTCAGCAGTGGCTGAAAGCCTGATAGAGGAGCTGTTCTTCTGAAGTTGTTGTTGTTGTTGTTTAAATTTGAATTCTTCTGGCAATTAGGAAGTGTATTGAAATGGAAATGGTGTTACCATACCATCTATCCAAGCAGGGTGATAGTTTACTAAAGGAGTTAAAGCCTTGAGGACGTCGGTTATGGAAATAGTGGTGCAGCAGCATGAATGTATACATTGACCGCTGCTCTCTTACTAAGCTTGGAAAGGTGCTTGATTATAACTTAATGTCTTGATGACTACTCTCTCCAGCAGATTAGACTGCAGCTGTATTTGCAATTCATTATAGAGCATTTCGTGGTTGATTTGGATGATAGTGCTAAAAATGTGTTGGTCGCCTACGTGATTAAAAGTATGAAAAACACAATTATCATCCCAAGTTTTTCTTAGAAGTAAACACCTAAATGGGATTGGAAGACTAAACCAAAATAGGGGAAGCTTCACTTCAAGAATACTTAATGCATAATACGCCTAAAACAGGAAGTACGGAGTATGATGTCCAACTCATGATAATCTTTCTTTCGTGTTTCCTAACATTCCTCAGATCTCCTTGTAGCTTTCAGGCCTCAGCTGAAAGTGGTCATATTAAATCACGCAGCATATCAGTAGTATAATGGAAACAAAATGTCTCACTGAAAGTTATTATTATGTTCTAAAGGAGCTGGAAGACATTAATCAGTGAAAGTTCTTATTATGTTCTAAAGGTGCTGGCAGCAACGATTTCGATTTCATCCAGCCCCAATTTTTCTTCATCAATGTGTTGCTAAAATATTCTTCTAGGAGCTCTCACGTTTGTAATAACTACTTCCTCTGGTTAATAAATACTCAATACTCGTGCATTGCTCTGTCACATACTACCTATTGCACATACGTATCATATTGTAGCTGTAATAGTTAGATTTCAGCTAATAATTCTCTTTTCTGGAGCGAAACAATAATTACCATTGCTGTTCCACTTCTGTAAGAGCATAGAGAGAGGAGCTGTTGAGGATGGCATAAATAAAAACACTCTTTCATCTCAATGAAAACTCGAATCACATTTGGCCGGAATGTCTTGAATAAATATGAAACTAAACTTCCATGAAGTGCCGCAATTCAGAAAAATGTCATGAAGAGCCCCGGAGATACGTGAAATAATCCTGTGCTCTTTCCCTATTCAATAGAATAATTACTAAACATCTAATGGTCTGCTATTGCGACATAAACAAATCTTTCAGAAGAAACAAGACATCATTTCGATAGTCTATTACTATATACCTATATCCTTTCTTTAAACAACTCTGATAGTCCTGCACAGTGGAAAAAAAAAACAGATGTCAGACTAATAGGATAGAGAAAAGTAACAAAAAATGAACAGAGCAAAGATAGATAACCTAAATAAAGAATGAAAAGATAAAAACAACGGAACCAAAGATAAACCTCGTTGACTCAGAAATTTAAGTACCTCGTCTCAGAGGGCAAATGCACTCCCCGTGGCTCTTCTGATAAAAATTGATTGCTCGAGAATGGAAAAGTTCCAGTTGGATTATCATATGTGCTTTTTGATAACCATATAGTGCTTTAACAGCCGATACAGCTCTATCTCAGTTTTTCATAATGTACATGGGGAGACAGCCACTGATGAGTGACAAGCTTCTAAGGTTCTTCACTAAACCAGCTGTCCAGGACCATTGAGTTTAATTGTGATCGACATGGAGCCGCCTACTATATCAAGTATACAGTCACAGTTCACTGAAAGGACTAATATTTTATCAAGGCCGGTAAGGAAGAATATAATTCTGCTAGGCATTGGAAGATCCAATTCAGCAACTGTTCTTTAGGTAGCTCCAAGAGCAGTTCGGCCTGAATAAAAAGTACACAAAACCATTTAAATAAGGTAAACTTTCCTTTCACATTAAATTATTTCCCCCGTTCTTTGTAATGAAAATATCGGATATTGATGGAGATATATCTGTATAGCCAGGTAGTAAAACTCAATAATACATACCTTTATTTGGCCATCGTCAAACATAAGAGAATTCTGATGAACATCTGAAGCTGCTGAATCGGTTATCAACTTGAAAACCTTTTTTGACATGTTTGTTTTCATGCCAACCATCTTTCCTGAAGAATATATGCTGGTAATTCCCAAATCTGCTGCCATTCTTCTGACATAAAGCTTCTTCAATAGGATTTCCATGGAGTAAGGTTCTTTGCCATACTGACGCCTCAGATTTTCCGTGAATTGCATCAAGCTGAAGATGTCCTTTTCAGCTGACTTTTCAGCGCCATTAATTATTTGCATGGGGTTCTCCAAATGATTTATGTATTCGGAAGGAAGGTGAGGGTTTATATTGATATCAAGCTGCGGCAGGAAGTGAGAATATTAAAAGGTTATACCCATTTTTTGCAACTGCCAATGAAAGTAGTTCAGTAGATAAACTATAGGTTATATCTTTCACAACAGATGTTACAAAAGCAACAACAACAACAACTAACATATCCAGTATTTCCCACAAGTGGGGGTCTGGGGAGGGTGAGATACAAGCAAACCTTTCCCCTACCTTGAGTACGGTAGAGAGGTTGTTTCCGATAGACCCTCGGCATATGTTACAAAAGCAGAGTACTTTTAACAGGAGGCACAATGGATGCCTGCTTATGTCAAACTATCCTTCTTACAAGCTTTTGTGAACCACTATAATTACCAAAAGAACCAAAAAACAAGAGAAGAAACAATTGTGCATATGTATCCCAACTCTAGTTTCTGATTGTCGTTTATTAAGTTGAACAAGTTCTTTATGATCCACCGTAGATTACTATGTCTCTACTAGGATAAAAACAAGATAAAACTCAAAGTGGGTGTGTTTATGAAAGTCATAATCCATTGTAGAAGTTAGGCTATTCTTGCATGACTCACCAGTTACTAATTCCAGAATGTTTGTCCCAAAAAGTTCATTGTTTAAGATTAAAATATCTATGGTTGACATGCACAGTTCCTCAAAAGAGACCGAAGACATATAAAGGATTTTGTATTAAAAAATGTAACAACTTGTAGAAAATATAGAGAGCATAAGTACCTTCACTGCATGGTAAGGAACTGATATTACACGATGCTCATCAACCTGGAATTCAAATAAAGACAACAGTTCTCATTCTGTTAGAACTGCTGTTAGTAAGGTCTATCATCGCAGGAAGAAGGGTGAAAATAACGCCTAATTGTGTCTATTTTAATTATTTATTGATGTGTATTTATTATAGCAGTTTGTCAGTTATTTTAAGTTATTTGTATTACAAATAAAGTCTGGACAGAAGCAGTTTTATTCTAGGGCTTGTCTGTGTGTTTTTCTCTAGCGGTTGGGAGGATAAGGTACCTCGAAATACCGTGGTTGTTGGTTGTAAACTTCTTCTAGTTTATGTTAGTTTATTTGTAAACTTAATCTATTTGTTGGTGGAAATAAATAGTAGTTGAAGTGTTTAAATTCTGTGTTTGTTCTCTGTGTGTTTTTGAGTTGGGAAATAGACAGATCTCGGTTAGGAAATTCTGGTTCCTAACAAATTCCAATTTTCTTTGATTTTGAGAGGCTCATTTTTTATGTATAGGCATATCATACCCTTAAATAAGATGGGCGAAAAGCATGCAGAAAGCAATGCTAGCTTAAGCACCTACTAGTCAATCTTTGAAAAGTAACTAGCAATGACGGAGTAAAAGGATGAGGCACACAGACCTTTGACAAGCTTTCAAATAGCATCTCAAAGAATAGATCAATCCCAACATTGCCGACATCACCAGTCTGTTGCTCCCCAAAAATATTGCCAAATCCTCTAATAGCCATGTCTCTTTCTGCAAGCTGAAAACCCTGACCAAGTTCACAGCACTCTTCAAGGGCGGCAAGCCTCTCCTGAATTTTCAAATGAATGTCATGTTACAGCCATAATAAAGAATAATCTTCCACAAATAACTTAACACAACGTGCATATCAAGGAATTTGTTCTTGAGAAAATAAAATTAGAACCCTTGTTCTGTTGGAAAATACCACAACATTACCAGAATAAAGGCAAGGTAACAAGAATATAAGAACCATCTCCTACATATCTTGTCATTAGCATAATATAAGTAAAGAGAGCATACTAGTGCAAGGTCGGAAAGAAGTGATTTATCAGGATAGAATAAGTGTGCATGAGCTTCCTTATCCGCCCGTCCGACCCTTCCACGCAACTACAAGAGTCAAAGAGGAGGAATTAGAAAGAATATCAAAGTCACAGCAAAAGCATTCTAACAATCAGTAACCACAATCAATAAAATCTACGAAGTAAATATATGGATTCGTCAGTAGCACGTCATCATGGCCTGACATGATCATAGTCTATGAGCCTCATAAAGTCCGGTCGGACATCCGAACTACAAAAACTACAGTACCAACTGAAGCCATCACGACACACAAGTTAATCAGTTAGCCAGCAGTGGAAGGGGCAAAATTATGAAACTGAAGGGCTGAAAATCCTTAACCAGTCAACAATAGTATACAAAATGCAAGGGAAACCGGGAAAGTAAAAAGATGCTTCTGTATTGGTTTTTGAGAGCACTAATTATATTAGTTGGCTTCATCTCCGCAGCTGCAAGAACCAGGTGGTTCCCCTTGATCAACATCACAAGAACCAAAACCCATTCCTTTTGAAAGAAATAAGAGAAGACTTTACAAATACAACAATCTGATTCAACAACATTTGTTCTCTCTCTGTACCAATCTCGTCTCACAAAAATCTGAGCTTGACTGAAATTCCTAGAGAAACATGTGGAAATTCTTTTGCGATAATGGGTGGCGGTGAGACTCGAATTCGGGATCTCTGCCTGCTCTAGTATAAGCGGAATCTCGATTACACATTCCCATATACTTTTTTTCTCCCGTTTTCTTTATTTTCGCACATGGTACCAGAGCTAGTTTTTGGGGCTGAGTTAGGCCTAAGCATTATATGTGCTTCAAAGTAATCTCAAGACTGGAAGGGGTTTTTAAATGTAACAGATACACACTGCCTTTCTGGAAGACCAAAGTTTAAATTGACTATACACCAAGCTACCAAGGTTATCCCAAAAGGTAAATTTCTCTTTTAGCACCACTTATCATCTTGTGTGATTACTCAGGTAGAATAAAGAACAAAAGGCTGAATATCAAAGAACTGTGCTTTCATCACTTATGCCTAAGCAAATTCAGTAGATAAAACACGAAGGAATTGCTTGCTGGTTTCAGTGTCACTAATACAGTGCAGGAAAGAACTACCAGCAGGAATGGAAGAAAACATGAAACCAAAATCTTCCGATTTGTTTAGGCAAGAGAATGTAAAAACCTGGTACAATTGTGCAAGTCCAAATTGCTGAACATCTTGAATGATGATTGTATTTGCATTTTGAATATCAAGGCCACTTTCTACTATGTTTGTACATATAAGAATTCTAATATCTCCCCGTCCAAATCTTTCCATGGTTTCCTCAAGCTGTTTTGAGTATTGCTGCCAAAAAAGATGAAATGGCATGTGAGACCACTAAAACTGAAAATTACATTATATAAACTACGTAAATATAAGCTCATATCTTATATTTGTCTAAAGACTGAATAAGCATAATGTTGAGGAAATAAGTAAATAATAAAAGTGTACCACATTTAACAGCTTAAGCTATTAGATGAGATGGTCACACATTTCAACATGATATCAGAGCAAGAAGAGGTCCTGGGATCGAATCTCACCATCACCCATACTAAAAAGAATTTCCATGTGCTTGGCCAATGAAAAAGAACAAGGCCCGCACGTGAGGGGGCGTGTTGAGGAAATAAGTAAATAATAAAAGTGTACCACTTCTAACAGCTTAAACTTTAAGATGAGATGGTCTCTGTAACAGCCCAAGCCCGCTAGTGATACTGTCCGCTCTGGGCCTAGACCCGCACGGCTTTAAAACGCGTCACTAGGGTCTAAGGCCAGTTAACTTATATACCCAGCATCTCTCCTGTGGTATGCCGATGTGGGACACTTAACCTTTAGCTGGGGTGTTACAGTCACACATTTCAATACATAAATATTCTATCAAAGGTAAAACTTATGAAAAAACAGTAACATTTCAGATTAATAGCTAGAGCAAAATACACAAATAACTTGAACTCTACTTTTGTACATGCAATCCAATAATTAGTAATATTGGCCACCATTGTTATTGCGACAAGGTGATTCGACACTTTAAAGATATTTGGCTCCGACTATTGTCCCCTTAAATCAGTTGGAGTCGGATACATGAATCATTTATATCATTCCGCTCTATTTTGGTACATCTCATTCCAATACTAAATAATTTGTGGTTACTTATTTAACCGCAGTTAGTTGTTTCACCTGTATTGAACATTTTGTTCATTGCATTTTGTTCTTAGTTAGTTCTTAGTAAATTTTGAATCAATCCCGAGAAATTTTAGGTCTTTTTTTTTTAGAATGGTAACATTTGTACATATATATATATATATATGAGCGTCCATGTTGAAAATAAAATCAAGTAAATATATGAGACTGCCCTTGAAAGACTTTAACTTATTAGATGAAGTGATCATGCAATTCAACAAATAACATAAATGATATGGTACGGAGGATCGTTAAAGGAGATACAGAGACTTTCCCATAACTATGGGTTTATACCTGGAATCTCTCTTGAGTCTGTAGTCTATACTTTTTTACGCTTATTATAGATGAGCGTACCAATAGTTGGAAGATATGGAAGAAAGCTTAAAGAGTCCAATAACAGCTTCAAGTTAAAAGACATCACACAGTTTATTGATCAATCAATGGACTGACATATCTTCTCTAGGATTAAACTTCAATTCAGGATTTAAAGAAAACTCAAGTAATGCCATAATTACCTTTCCATGAGCAATAGCTATTTCAACATGTGGGAATGCTTGTTCTAAAAGTTCCATAACGTCTTCCAGACCTGCGAGTAATAGAGAAGCCCATGTAATTACATAGAGTACAATGGATGAACACCAGAAAACTCCTCTACAACCTGACCACCATATTACATAATGCTACTCACAACTAATGTGCATAAAAGGCATATTATGCATTACCCTTAATGCGTGGCAAGACATAAAAAACTTGGCCACCGCGGTCCAATTCATACTTGATAGCTGATATTACTTTGTCCTTGCTGTAAGCTGAAAGATGTGTTCTTATGGGAACTCTCTCAGGAGGTGGAGTTGAGATCAAACTGTTTGAGTAGGAAAAGAAAATGGGGGCAGTCAGGAAGTGAAAGTCAAAAAAATGAGTGGGCAAAATATTTTGAGTTGAATGTTACTTCACAATTAGTCAAATCTAGCCAACATTGTCACTGCTAAATGAATGATACCCAATTTCAGCTGCTGGAATGCCCAACAGTATAGTGGATACTTCATCAACAGCCATCCAGGGTTTTAAAAAATTGAAACAAACCCTATGGTATTACCTAGCATCACGAAATCCAGTTAATGCTAAATAGAGAGTTCTTGGTATCGGCGTTGCTGAAAGTGTAAGAACATCCACTGAAGTTTTAAATGAAGCAATCCTCTCCTTCTGTTTTACACCAAACCTCTGAACAGACAAAGAACAATTCAGATGGAGATCAAGTATGATGAATCGGTTATAAGATATGAAGGATGGCCAAAAGACACACATGGGGGGGGGGGGGGGGGGGGGGGGAGAGAGAGAGAGAGATTCAGGTTTAACCATCTTAACTTCAATAATTCAGTTCACTATCCATTTCTATGAGCTGTCAACCTGTTCTAGTGTTCCCTAGAAAATATTTTTTAAGACACAAAGAATTTGAAGATTTAACTTTGGAGGGAGGACATTTGGACTTTTAGGAGATGCGAAGCTACTTCATCCCTTAGTTTTGAATGAACAAAGGAGGCAAGGTTAATCACTTCGCCTCTTCTTCTATATTTGCATCTAAGTTTATGAGAAATAGAAAATGATCCTTGTGGATATTATTATCACGAAATTTACAAGCTCTCATTGCCTATTTTGCATCGGAAATCCATCCGCCGTGACATTACTACCTTGAAAACTTGGTAACAGTCTTCGTATTAAGTCTAGGAGTGACTGTTGGTTATGACATCGAACTTGTCTTAACTAACCTCCACCTTTCCGTGAACAATAAAGTGTCGGGTAATATACGCTTACAGATTCCGCTCAATCTAAAGCAAGTGAAGACATTGCTTTCTGCCCCAAGAAAATTTCGACTAGAAAGGATAAATGTATCATACGACATGTAAAGCATAGTATTAGTAGATAAGAATAAGTATATACATTGAACAATTAAGTGAAGTTACTAAATAAAAACTAGTATAAACCAAATTCTTTAAATACTTGATTTTTTTTTCCAGAAAGTTAAATAATTAAAATTGTATTCACAAGTTTTCTCGTATAATAGAGAAGTGTTCTAATAGTGTGTGTATATATATAAAAGTTGTATATATACACACACGCGGGAAACCAAACATCCTCTCAACCTATACTTCTAGGCCCTAAGTGTAGTCAAAGCACCCAAGTTATGTTGAGCAAATTTGGTGCAGATCCCACACTCGCAACCAAATCATGCCAAATTAACGTGGGTGCGGCTAGGATTTTGAAAGGTTCGAGAAACATAGCTTGCTTTAGGCCCCAGATATTACTACTTCTATATATGCAATATATTATTATATCCTATTGTTAATAATTAAGATATTGTTTTCACATTTGTTAAGAAATGGAATTGGCCTAACTCAACTCCAAAGACTAGCTTGTGAGGATACGAATTGTCCAAGGGCATTTAAGGAAATCACAACTCATTCTCTCAACCAATTTGGAACTTAGTAATTGTAATATTTAATAAAATTTCTTTCTCTCTCTCATTGATTAGTATATAGGGAGGCGGTCAAACACACAAATGATGCAATAACCAAGGTTTGCAACATTCAATCATTCAATTTTATACTTTATATTCAACTTCTCTTTATTTCTTGTGTTTATCTTGGCTATTCTATCAAACAACAAGGGTCATGAATAATTTGAATTTCACATTCCTTCCATTCTTTCTCCTATTTTCTCTCGTACTCATGATTCTTTGTCATTGCAAAGCATGTGGAAAGAAATTATTTTTGATAATTGTGGCAGTGAGAAATGAACTCATGACCTTTGCAAGCTCTAATACCATGTTGATTTATGTACAATCTCATCTAAAAGCTTAAGTGTTAGAGGGTACACTTTTACTTAATTATGTCTTCAAGGGTTCCATTTACAAGATCTTACAAGAAGTAGGATCTTCGTATCACTGGCAGGCGATATCATTCTGCCCGCTTAACCAAAATTTGCATTCCCTTTCCTAGTTTCTTTTTTTTCCAACCCCTTCTGGATAACTGTCACAAATCACCATGAACTCCTTTGGCAACTATTCAAGCTACACCGTGTCTCTTTAAGATGACTGTTCAGTTAGCACTGTGCCTCTCTACACTTACCTGGTGTCTGTTCTGCCATGTTCCAGCCTGTTCTGGTCCCAAATCCAGATTCTACCGTTCCACTATGAGTTTTACGCGTTAACCAGCAAGACCATTTCAGCTCCTTTGCTTTAGTATTAATTTGCAATTCAAGGTGACTTCTCCATCCCGAGTTTGAGGGAATGCTACAATGTTAGAATCTTAGATAAGATATAGTGACCTGCGTCGGAAGTTAGTATCTTCTGTAGTCTATAAGACATTTATAAAAGCTCCTAGGCCTAAGCAGTTTCGTGCATTCACCCAGTCTATTCTCTTGTTTCTGATAGCTTAGACATAGTATGTGTGCAATTGTGAAGGGGAAACTGTTGACCAGGTTTTTGAAAAAAGTTGGAACTTGTAATCAGGTATTTGATCAACAAAATAGATTCGTAAAAGGGAAACTAAATAATTTTGAAAAAGGGAGATTAAGCACGTTTTCCCCTCGTTATAAGGCCTTACTTGCACAAGTATCCAACCTATTTCATCCAAGACTAAACCCGAAAAGTTACTGTATGTAGATGCAAATGACAAACAAATGATCCTAAATATAATCACAGTTAGATATGTGGATATACCTGTTCCTCATCAACCACAAGTAGACCCAGATTATTATATTCAACCCGATTTCCAAGAAGTGAATGTGTCCCAACAATAATGTCCACACGTCCATCTTTAATCATACTCAAGTACTCCTCTTTCTCTGACTTGGTCTTGATTGAGTAGTAGTAGGTCACAAAGAAAGCTATAATTAGAACTTAGCATAGAGGTTATGCTGTTTACTTGGAGAAGGCAAACATCAATGTCAACACCAAAAGAATCTAAAACAAAAATACCATATGCAAGGAGTTCACATTGAAAAACAAGTACCACAATGATGTTGGAAGGAAAATACCAAAAAGAAAAAGACAAAAGACATCATTTCCAGCTTGGACACATCCTTGCACATTCAAAAAGTCATTCCATTTGTTTTTTTTTTTCTTAATAATCAAAGAGGCAGACAATAACTAAGAGAAGCATACAGATATTAAATAAAATCAAACCATGTCAACAAGACGAAAACTAAAAATATGCAAGTTAAAATAAATAGAAACCAACTAAGCATGATTTGAGAAACAGCAAACGACCTCAAACTGAATAAAATCGATGTAAGATTTTATGTGACTACGTCAGTTTGACTTGCAAAAGAATTATCAACAGAATCCTTATTTTAAGGCACTCTAGTGAACTTGATATAATTTTTTCTTGCCATGAACTTATTGATCAACAAAGGTAATATTAAAAAATCATGAGATGTGAGAATATAGGTTTGTGAAAAAACAATACAAAGAGCAAAAGTTTAAAGATTGAAGCTCGGGATGCAAACACCATTAATTTACCAAACCAACGACTATTCAATGATGAAGAGTATATATTCGAAGTCCATATTAGGCATCAACCATGTATAGCTAAAGATTGAGTTATGCACCTGAAACCTGCTAAGGAGTCCAACTTTGATGTCAGGATATCTTGAGAATCTCTCTGAGATAACATCAAAATGTTGTTTAGCTAAAACTATAGTTGGTGCTAGAACCATAGCTTGCTTCCCTGCAGATACCACACAGGAGATGGCACGCAATGCAACTTCAGTTTTACCGAAACCAACATCTCCACAAATTAATCTGTCCATTGGATTTTCCCTCTCTGTCAAGTCCCTTTCCACATCTAAGAAAGCCTGTCATAGGGATCCAGACTGTAAGAAAAACGAAAGATTCCCATTACAAGTACACCGGTAATAATGACTAAACTGTTCAGACAATGAGTAGAAATAAGTTATTTTGACTAAAATGTGGAACGATAACAACACTTTTCAGACCACGAGTAGCAATAAGTTATTCTGACAAAAAAGTGGCAAGATAACAACACTGTTATATTTACCAATGTTATTAGAATTGTCCATATGTTGCTGAACCAACTGGATGACAAAAAATTATTGTAGCTTAAGTGTACGCATGGCAAGAACCAACCGTCGATAATTTGCAGAATAAACATTACAGGTTGACATCGGAATTTAAAAGAGCCAGAGGAGACAATCAAACCTGTTTCTGATCTGGTGTGGGCTTAAAAGGGAACTGAGATGCAAATTCAGCCATGGCTGGAGTCTTTGGATATGGAGGCCTTTTTTGTTTTAGCCTGTGTAGGTATAACTCCATTAAATCTACAACCATTTTCTGAACTGCAACTTTTCCCTTCATCCTTCTCCTCTCCCATGCAGTAGTATCGCTTAACTTGCTCAAAGTTCGTGGCCTTTTGGTTTCATTAGGGCTGAAGATTTTAAAAAATGCAGAAATCAAATAGCAAACCTAGACTATCTCTGTGGCACACAGAATTGATAATAAAAGACACTTCCAAGTTTCAGTTGGCTCCACAGTTATTCATGACTCAGAGAGTCTTCCCAAGGGTGGTGATGAAGAATTATAAACGGCAAAGCTCTCCGTCTTAATAATTTTATTTCTAGAGGAGAATCAGACCCTGATTTCACCTCTGGAAATGTGATATACAGCGATTTTGCTAATGGATAACCGTAGACAGAGCAGATCCATTTCCTTTTCTATTCAGCCTTTGGTAATTGAAAGAGGGGCCTTCCAATGAAAAGGATCAGATCAATGTAAAGATTATCCGGAACATTTTGAAATATAAAGATCCTATATGATATAGCATCTTGGTATTAGATAACATACGATCTAGGCTGAAACCAGCAAAATATGCCTTCATTATATGGCTAGCTTCCCATGGAAAAATAGCTGGTATAGACTGAAGGGGGTCTTGCTAAAAGCTCATCTTCTGCTTTATGCTATAAAAATGAGGATATTCTTGAATAGTTAGTGACAGATTCCAGCCCGTTGGCACTAACAAGTTAGCTGAAGTAACAAGAAGCGAGATAAGCTTGCAACTAAGGAAAAGAAGCTAGCTTGAGTTTTAAGTGATGTAGTCGGCAAGTGTCCTCAGGAAAATATTAGTCAACAAATTGCTTGGGTTGAAAGGTGCAAAGCAGAATTTCTACTCAATTCCTTTAGTACTAAGGAAATTTGGATATTGTCAATAGTTAGGAGTTCCTGACATAAGATCATTCTCTATGGGAGGTATGCCTCCTCTATTAGGAACTTGAAAAGCAGAACCGGAGAAGGCCACCTCCAAGTTGTGTTGGAGTAGTGCTTGGAGCAGTATTTGCATTTGCAAGTATACAAGAATCCTCCCAACAGGAATAAAAGCAAGTAGCATAATGACTAGCAGTGTGCAAACGTACAGATTATATCGGTAAATAGTTAAAAGGAAACGTACAGATTATATCGGTAGAGCAAACGAGACGCCTGCTTAACGGGCAATTTAGCCATACCATCAGCATACTCGATAAAGACATACTCAATAGGCTCTTTAGCATCCTTAGGAAGGTCAAATTTGATGCCAACAAAGCGTCCAATTCCAACTTTCCTATGAACCACATAATCGCCAGAACGGAGAGTGTAAGGGTCGACTTTGTAAGTAAAAGTATGAGTATCATCCTGATCTTTTAATCGGGTGCCTTTGAGCTTCTGGAGGCCTCTTTGTTGCTGCTCCTTCACTAGCTGAATGTACTTATCAGCCTCCTCAGAATCCATATGAGGCTTCTGAGATTGATGATCTCTCTTGGCATGCTCTCGCCGAATACGCTCGTTAAGGAGAGAAATGGAGTCCCATTGGTGGTGCTGCCGTGGAGCCAATTTAGTATAAACAGCATCCGCATTGAGGACGACCTTAATAATAGAATTAGAGGAGGAACTTGTACTTGGGAAGAGCACTACTTTGCGGAGACGACTAGTACTTGTGTGTGGGAGAGAGAAGAGGAGGGAGGGCTTTGCAGTTGCCATGACTAGTAATTAGGTTCTCCACATTATCTGTTCCCTCTAAACTCTGACGCACATACCCGCTTTTTCAAAAATATCTCATTCCCCCAAAATTGGCATTATCAAAAAAAAAGGGGCACTAAAGTATTTTTATTGAAACCTCACTCCCAATTTTTTTTTGGAAATATTAAACTTGGTTCTTTTATTTCCTTTTTTGAGTTATTTATATTTTTTACGGCAAAGGCTAAATTCGAAGGTGAGTGTCTTTTAATTGCCATGCGAGTTCTATTTTGTTTTTAAAAAAGATCACATTGAGTAAAATTTATATGGTTGTTACCAGTCGTATCGTACTGTTATTTGAGTATTAAACAATACTTGCTTTTATTGTTACTTTAAAATTGTATCGTATAGTTTGCATATAGTTTCGCAACGATGAAAAGTCCCATTTTATGTCACGTCCGATTTGGTATAATCCTGTCGTTACCGTATCTTTTTCTCTCCTCTTCCCCTTAATATTCTCATACTACCATTTAACCTACCTTTTCTATAGTCTCTACCCTGTACCCTACTCTTTTTTTGGCAGTATTGTAAATTCATCCTTCATATTGCTAGTGTGTATCATGAAAAGACCGAAAACAATACAATCTATCCAAACATCGAACTCACAAAAACATATAGTACGATACGATACGTTATGAAACATATAACAAACCATCCAAACTAGCTGAAAGCATTGACAAACTTTACATGTTGATACTATTAAGAGCAACTTCCCACATATACCAAGTACCCACAAAAATAAAAAGATACGAAATTCTCGCAAGTAAATGAAAGTGCCTACGATAAAGAACTGAAGACGTCATGCAGTTAGATGGACAAATAGAGCAGGATCCTCTTCCTCTGCATAAAATAGAAATTAAGTTTACAGAAGCAATTCTACTAGTGCACACGAGTGCATGGAAGTCTGAAAGCGGATCAAGTATACACAAACACTGGTCTAGTTCTGGGGACATCCAAATACAGAAAAAATACATCTATACATAGCACAATACTCACTAGCCAAGTGAATCAAATTGCACAAGCCGTATCTACCTCATGATCCTTTTACCTGAGTACACCTACTATGGGTGAAAGATAGCCAAAAGCTTCCTTGCCAGAAAGCTCGACAGCCGAATCTACACTTCCAGAGACTACAGATCACTTCACATTTCCATACTTCATAGACACAGTTATTTCACATACCAAAACCATAGAGGATGTGCACCTTCTGATACTTCATTGTTACGGAGTAGACACATAGGTAACCAGATTTATTCACGAAGCATAGCTTTTGCTGACTCATATGCTGCCTTCGCAGCATTTCGCTCCACTACTCTCTGTTTCATGAGTTCTTGAGCATTCTCCAACTCCTTGGATGCAACTGAAAGAATCTCCTCAGATTTTTTCTTCTCTTCGCTGATATGTTCCAAGCTGCACAGCAGAGTTGATTTCTCCGCCTCACAATGGGCTAGTTCAGCCTCGATTTGAGAAAGCCTTGCTCTAACCGCAGAAGCTTCTTCCTTAAGGTTTAGAACGCGTTGCTTAGCAAGAGAAGAAGCATTAATTGCTTCAACATGAGCATGAGAAAGCTCATCGAACTTTAGTTTCTCAGAGATCCAGTGATTAACAAGGGTCTCAAAACATTGATCACTGGATAGAGAGCATTCAAGTCTAGCCAGTGATGATGCAGAAGAAATAAAAGCCTCCACTCGTTCACTAAAATGTTGTCGATCAACACCTAAGCAATCCAAAGCAGCAAAAGTAGCGTCTGCCTCCTGGATCATGGTCTTGTGATCATTGATATCCATTGACTCAAAAAGGCTAAGAAGATCGTTCTGAAGATGATGAGCTGCCTGCAAAAATACCTTTGAGATTGAACACCTCATACTGTTGCTCTGTCTGCTTACCTGGAAATCTTTTCCATTAGACTTCTTTTTGACAAAGCCTAAGAGCTGCACATCTTGATCAACGGTAGACATTGACAAGGTGTTAATTTCAGTTGGTAAAAGACTTCTTGGCTGAGTGGCTGGGGAAGCTTCATTTTGCGTATCCACATCTTGAAGTATACAGATGGGCTCAGGAGGAAAAACAGCTGCAAGGAGATTAAAACTGAAGGTAAACAAGCCATCTGTCAGGGTGACTGAGGCTTAAATTTATGATATTTGTAACCAACCCTTTTGGTACATTTTCGGTGGAGAGAGAAGAAGTGAGATAGAAGGAGCACACATATTTTTAGCAGTGGCACAGAAAAGAAACTTACAGGCAGTAGGATGCTTTACTGAGGGAACCGTCAAGTACTGAGGAGGAGGGAAGGCAAGCCTGCCCCACCAACCCTGGAATGTAAGATTTAATTTGTGATGAATAGTATTTGATATCCAATCCATTGTTGCCACCAAATGCATTGGCGAGACAGATGAATGAGCTGGGGAAGAAGCAAATGAACCCGAAGAAGCTGCCAAGCGAAGCAAAGAGAAAAGTGATCAATGAAAACAAATTGCAAAATAGGAGCAGGGTAAGTTTCTACACAAACCTGAAACCTCTACAATGATCTGTTCGTGAACTTCAGTCTGTATTGGATGAATCTCCCCCTCCGATTCCAGAAGAGACAGATGAAGCCTTTCTTCAGCCAAAGAGCTCCTTGACTTAGATGCTGTCAATTCCAAGCAACCATTTGAAGGTTGACCTAGCAGAGAAGTATCATCAACTTTCAGCTCACTGTATCGCAATCTTTTGCGGTACTTTCTTGAAGGTTCATCCACCACTTCGTTCTCTCCAATTAAATCCTCTAAAGTTACTTTGTGACTCTTCACTGGTCCAGATGTTGCAGGAAAAGTGTTGAGGTAAATGTCTTCAGGAGATGCATCCACATGACCAACTCCGGATCTTACAATTTCTTCCTCAACCAAGTCACTAGATGCAGGACTGTCATCAACGCAGGTCAATGTCGACAGAGATGAACTAATGCTTTCATCCACTTGGACACTTCTTGCTACTATTTCCTCAGCATCTAGCCATAGTTTGTAGTCACAAGCTCCATGCCCCTGTTAAGAGATTGATCAGAACAGATGAATTTTGAAAAGCTAAAATGTAACAACTCCTCCAAAATTAACTATGAGAATATCTAAAACAAGTAAAAGTGGGATTGTAATACAATTAGAAGATCCCGGGATTGTAATACAATTAGAAGATCCCGGGATTGTAATACAATTAGAAGATCCCGGGATTGTAATACAATTAGAAGATCCCAGCAACACAACTTCAAGGATAGAGTTATTACCTTAATTATGTGCACTAGGAGATGCATTTCTTAGTCTTGGTGGTAGGGCATAAACTAGCAACCAGATAAGGCAAATGAAGAATGTATTTCTCCCAGGAATGCATTCACTATTTGCTTACCTTGAAGAAAACTCAATCACCTCTTTTCAAACCGACCCATCTCTTAATATGAAGATGTAATAAATCAAAGATGAGTTAATGTTGCACGGGAAATCGGAAATAGTACTTATTGAACTTTCTCTTTGTTTCCCAGCATATATATCCATACATGCAGCTTTTCAACTGTAATTTTCCCATAATCTACATAATATAACTGCCAGCGCTAATGCACATTCCTTGTTTCGCCCATGAAAAGAACGCATTTTTCATTTTCTTTAAGAACAGTCAAATTGCACTTGCCATTCCACCCCTCCCATTCGCACATGAAAAATCGTAAATACTTTTTTTTAGACTTTCGCCTCTCGGACAAGCTACTGACAGGTGATTATATAAATAAAACAATGTCTACTTTACTCTTTAGTTTACAATTCTCCGACCCTTTGTAAATTCCTGCCGCTTAAAGATAGTTTTTATCTTCTTCTTTTTTCTTTTTTTTCTTTTCGCAATATTGATCAACTTGACTCTATGCTCCTCTCCCCTTTGCCTCCTTTCTACCACAAAGTTGGAGGAGAAAATGAATATCACTCGAAAAAAATCATTTCATTTTTGTCAAACATCATCATGTAAAAGTCAATATCCAAAATCACAATAATATTCCCACCTGATCCCCAACCCACCCAAAAAAACCCATTTGCAACAAAGGAAAACAATAAAGAGAAGGAGAGAGAAAAAGAAAAGAAAGAAACACAGAGAAGATAAAGAAAAGAATTCTAATCAAACCTGGCAGATGAATTTTCCAGATATATACTCTTATTGGTTTATACCTTCTTATAAAGGATATATTGTTCCATTATGCTGAAAATAATTGTATCCAACTCAAGGAGCTCTATAATAGTAAGTAGTTAATTCATATACTTTATATAGCAATGCTGGTGGACAAATGATCGTCAACTTGCGTTCAAAGATGTCGACGCAAATGGTAAACTTGTATCAACGACGAAGAGGGTAAGTTCAAGCCTACTTTATTCTTAAGGTTCAGTAACCAATTTAGTTACAAGTATGCTACAATCCTTCCGTCTCTTTTATTCTAATGGAGAACTCTATCTTAATGTCCTTGGCTAGATATAGACAGAAAAATTATAAATTTCTAGCTTCGCCTTTGAATCGGAAGAAGAGGAGAAAGTAGAGAGTGTGAAAAAGCACTCAACTTCTACTTAGTGCAAATTATACACTCAGTTACTCACTAAAAAGAAAGCATGCGGAAGCAGTAGTAGTTGTAATTGAATAGAAAGGTTAAACCTTTTTAATTGGACAGATGAAGAAGATGCTTCCAGCATTTGGTCCCACAGTCTCCGTACCCACCCGGCAAAAGTCAGCACCGCAACGGCATAGCGGAATGTTGATAAATTCATTTAAGTTTACCTCGTCAGCCCACTTGAAAAACTGACACTTGCTTTTCTGAACAAAACATGATAGAGAAAATAAGAAAAGATATGCATGTTGGTGAAATTTAAAGAGAAATTAGAAGGAAAGAGTACTGACGTCGTTAGCGGGGCAACGATAGAAATTGCGCCCAGGGTTTTTAAGGGTATTAGAGGTTAAGAGTTTGCAAGAACCAGCAGCGCAAGGACAGGGCAAGGACTGTTTATATTTCTTACCATCAGCTCCGACAAAAATGGCAGTAGGGGAAAAGACTTTGGCTTTGTATGGGCATTGTGTTGCCCAGTGACCTGACTTGCCACAACTATGACAACTGTCACTCTCCCTCATGATCGATCAGCAGCTTGATGGTTTTGGAATTTCTATATCATCAGTAGAAACAAATTATGACTTTTCATCTCTATGACCAAGGGAAGAGTGGAGTGAAAAGTGAAGTCAGCTACTCAAAAGGGAAAGTGCTACCTGACAAACTGGCGATACTCTCGCAAGCAAAAATTACATTTTTTTTACAACTTTTCACTTTTCGAACTAATTTCTTGGTCTTGGAAAAAAATACTACTAATTTCTTGGCATAATATGTATTACCATCCATTTTTTTGCACGGTCTACGCGAGCACATTTCAACTATGAGTTTCAATTTATGTGAACCTGATTAATTTGTCATAAAAATTAATTTGTTGTACAAATAAATCAGTGATATTTGTGTGGTTGTAATCATTTCATTTCGTTATTTATTAATGGTTAGACTGATTTAATTGAAAAATATATATAATATAATATTGTTGGATTGAATTTGACGAAGTGGTTATATTAGTTTTTGTGAATCACCATTATCGAATGAGCTTGATAAAGTGGATTTGTTGAATTTTGATGATTTTGATTCAATTTTACCATAACATTAATGGCTTAACCTTGATTAAGTTGGTTTATCAAATTTGAAATCGTTTGGACCTAGTTTAGGATATGTTTAAGCAAAAGCATATTTATTGAATTTTTACAAACAAAGTTGGTTTTCAACATGAAATTAAAATAATTTATTGCAAAGTTATCACGAATTTCGTACTAACTTGTTGCAAAATCACCACAAAATTTGTACTAAAGTCATGCCGTTTCACCATGACTTGTGACTAGCTACCCATAGAAATTCATGACGGATCACTTAGACTTTAGTATAAAATGTGTATGTAGCTTGCGAAAAAATTGCATTAAGAAGTCCTTTGGTATGGAGACGTTCCCAGCGGCACTGCTGCTTTCTTTTTCTTATCTTTCTTTATTTTTTCGGCGGAACACGGCGGATCTACGACGGTTGTGGTGTATGTTTGATGGTTGTTGATTGTACATATTGTATAACATGTGTATTTTCATTGTATGTGTGGTGTACACCCTATATATACCATGGATATACATCAAACATTATATATTCGATGTTTGAACATCCATACAACGGAAACACATTAGGCTTATAGACAGTATATACAAATGTCATACAAATTATACAAAAATAAATTTCCGGCGACCACTGTGGCACCGATTGGGAGGGGTTGTTATAGGGGCTTTTAGAATTTTATCTATCATTTTATATGTATTTGCTATATTTTTAAAAAATATATATATTTCTATATTTTGACAGTAGTATAGTGTTGATATTTTTGTGCAAGTTTTCTCTCGGTAAATTGTCCTAAAAAAACTACTAGTAATAGAGAGTAGAAAAATAGTGATAATGAATGTGTAAATAGGGTGGGAGTAGGGGACAAGCTTTGCAATCATACTTTACAACCCACAGAAGCACTGTTTAGGATATATTACTAACTAACATTTATTATTCCTCTTTGTATATATAGTAATAGTGTTGGAACACTAGAGCATTAGCATAAATACAAGACTAATAAAAAGTGGGATTTGAAAGTATTTAAAATTTAGCGGGTGGGTAATATTATGTGTCGGCGCCAGGTCGCTTTCTGTCGGTATCCTCTGTGTTGCTCATCATTATCATTATAGTGTTGATGACCACAATAAACCATTAAACTATCAAATTGTTACTACGCAATTCGTGACTTAAATGTGGCTGAATTCACAACCCAAATGAATTCTTCTTCCCTCTTCCATTTCTCTTCCAACTCAGGTTTTCTCTTATTTTATGTATGTGCTATGCCCTAACTTTTCTTTAGTTCCTTGTGTGTTATATAAGTTTATTTATGACCTTCATTTATGCTTTCATTTATGTATTGGACTCTTGTCTACCACATGTCTCCTTTCAATCTTTGTTGCACCGTGTTTCACTGATCCTATAAGACGGCCATTACCTAAAATTGCTTACATGCTTTGTTACCTACAATTAATGTTTTCTGTTTCTTTTACATTTTAATTCTCTTCCTCAGCTAACATCATGCATATCCTTCATATTTCAGCTTCAATGTGTCAAAATATATATCCCAAAACTACTCGCCTTTACAGTTGAACTGGTCACCAGATGTCAACGACTCTTGCAGCAATTGTAGGAGGTGCTGCAGGAGCCGTGGCATTGGTGGGGATTCTCATTTTCATCTTCTGGTTCTGTATTTTTCATAAAAGGAGCATTTCAACAACTTCCGAAACTGGATCATCTGATCCATCTGTTCAAGGTCATTCTATTCTCTCATTTTCTTATTCAAGTCAAACACTTCACGTTTATTAAGATCACTTCCTCAACTATCTGGATGACTTGCAGTTGGAAAAACTGCTGGGGTTGAGTTGACCTTACGAGATGCCAGACGCTTCCAGATAGAAGAATTGTCTTTGGCAACAAGCGGTTTTAGTGATAAGAGTTTGATTGGCCAGGGCAAATTTGGGGAGGTGTACAAGGGATTGCTTCATGATGGTATGCTTGTAGCAATAAAAAGGCGATCTGCTGTCCCTAGCCAAGAATTTACTGATGAGGTAATAGTACTTGCTACATCTTATAGAAAGCACTGCACATATTGTTTTTAAGTTTGACTTTCTTTTTCTTCCCAGTACTGGTCCTTTGAGCCTATCCAGATTTTTATTCATCGTCCTAAGATTGAAGTGACTATAGTACTTTGAATATGGTAAAGCTCTAGCATAAAAGCTCACACGTTTATCGCTTGTTACTGAAGAACGAGAAAAATTGCTTCTTGCACTACACACAGAGAAAATCCATTCTTAATCACTAGAGAGACATATTGTACATAACGTTATCAGGACAACTCGAATTGGCAGAACAGTGACAACTCACAAGAAATACAAGGTTAAAAGGAGGGACAGATGTGTAGTAAGTAGCAAAGCTAGTTGCATAAGAGATGAATGGTGCCTGAACGATCTTAGAGAAAGATGTGGTGCCTAAGCGATTACCAGAGAGGAGGGATGCCTGAGAGGTGTGTAGCAGCATGATTTCTGGAGACCGGAGCGGAGCGGCGCTAGGCACCAAACAATAGAAAAAAATATTGTCAAGGGGGGTTGCATACATTGGCTGACATCGCTTACCTATAGCGTGACCTATTTGAGTTACCAAGATCGTAAATGCTTTGATATCATGTGTGTTTTTGTTTTAGAAAAAATCTCATTGACTCGATTAAGTAACAATGTACAAGATATGCTCCTTATTTAGGCGAAACCTTGAGCCATGTTTAAAAGAACAATTTTGGTAAGAATCGTTACTTTTCTCCTTTTTGTGACTGTGTCTGTCATGGGAGTAGGGACCTAGGGGCTATGGAGGATTACAGATTGATAAAATTGCATTACGCAACTGGCAATTGAGAAAGGAAACAAAAAGATTTTACAGTCATGCACTGCGAAAACTAGCTGTGAGAAATAAAGAGTGTACTCTCTGGTATTTGACCATTTTTGCTAACCATGAGGAGTCCCAAATAGCTTGCTTGACAACTTGAGTTATCATGACGCTGCCTTTCTTAGATCTTAATGAAAGAAACTTTCTTCGTCCATTATTTGTGAAACAGAGGAGACTTGATCACTAAATTCTTTTTCGAGCTTAGTACAAATTACCTAGTCACATGTGCTCAATTGAATATGCAACCAGAGACACACTTTGATATTATTTCTGAATTTTGATTTTCTGTTTTAGAGATCACTTTAATTGAAAACTTATTGGATTTGGCAACTGATACAAATTTGAGATCCTATCAGATTCCGGTTATGGCAGATGATTGGCTCCCTTTGTAGAAATCATCTTCTTTTTTTTTTTTTTACATTTTTTACTTTGTATTCTGCTTTTATAAAGGCCTGTTTGTACCAAAATAAATTAAATATTAAGCTAATAAAAAAGACAAAGAGCAACAATGGAAAGAAATTGAGAAAATATCCCAAAAAACAGATCCCCGTTATTTGGATATCTTTCCTCTTGGCCATGAATAGGTGTCTACTAGTGCAAGTAAGCTGAACATCATGAGTGATACATGGGTAGATGGCTTAGGTGCACCTCTTCCCTAGTGCGACGTGATATGATGTAGCTTTCTGAGAGAATATCAAGGTGAAAAGTCCCCTTTCTATCCAACCATTTGTTTTGACAAGTCTCCTTTCAGTCCTACCATTGGGACTGAAAAGGGCCAATACAACTGGCATGTGATTTATCTCCTGTCTCACATTTTTCTCATCATCTTTTGGGTTGTCATTGAAGGCCCTATTTCTTTTCCCTACCAGTATCTTATATCCAATATATTTTTGGAAGAAATACTGCTGTAAATGTTAAACTACTGTGCGATAAATTTAAGGCTATCTACTCGGGAGCAAATTATAAATGCCACCCTCATAAGTTGAATGTGCATCAGATAAAAGATTGTGTATCGGAAAATGCCTCGTGATTGTCCTTATGACTGTGTTCGTTGTTTATGGTTTGATGTATTCGGACTGTACTTCCATCAGGTTCGGTATCTCTCATCTATTCAGCACCGGAACCTAGTCACCCTCTTAGGATACTGCCAGGAACATGATCAGCAGATTCTTGTCTATGAGTACATACCAAATGGAAGTGTATCCATTCACTTATATGGTAACCATCTTATTACTCAAGCTTCCGTTTTCTCCAATTCAATTTACGAATATTTAGTCCCAGAATTTTGACTATTAAATCAGTTGCCGGTATCTTCAGTAACAGTTGATTTCAGTGCATTGTAGTGAAAACCTAAATTTTCCAAGTTCTGAGCTTCTTCCCTTCCATTTTTTCCCCCACAAATTAATCTCTCTTTGTCATTCCAAACTGTCTTGTTTTTTACTTGATTTAACTTCAAGCCAATTAGTGAATGTTGTGAACTTTTTGTAGGATGCAATATCTTTTCTGTTTAATTTTCATTTCTTGGGCTTTTCTTTCTAGGTGGTGGTCATGTTACACAAGAGAAGCTTGAGTTCAAGCATAGGCTTTCTATAGCTCTAGGGGCAGCTAAAGGTGATCCTCTGCAAAATCAGTGAGCATTTTGGCTCCCCTGGTATTAGTTCATCTTTTGTTTAGAAAAGAAATGCCTGTCAGTCCTGGTCTGCAAAATTCTTCGATAAGCTTTTTCAACACTTAAGGGCCCTATATCAGCTTCTTTGAGTTGAAATACCTTACAGTTTGGTTCTTATGCTCCATTCTTGCTCAATATATATATGCAGGTCTTGCTCATCTTCACTCCCTAAGTCCCCGCTTGATTCATAAAGACTTTAAGACAGCAAATGTTCTTGTGGATGAAAATTTCATAGCTAAAGTTGCAGATGCAGGATTACGCAATTTTCTAGGGAGATTTGAGGTTGCAGGCCCATCTTCACTAGTGGCTGCTGATGAGATTTTTTTTGCTCCAGAGTAGTCCTCTTTGCTTCTTAAGTGTTTACTTTTTGGAACATCTTTTCCATTCATTCTATTGCGGAGACCCATGTCCAGGGGATTGAAACAACATGTTCTATTTTATATATAAAAATCTGTTCTCTCCGGTCCCAGTGGCTAAGCGGGGTTATGATTGATGTGAAGATTCAATGACTTTTGTCTCATTGTTCTGTAGGGTCAGAGAGTTCCGACGATTCTCTGAGAAGAGTGATGCCTACAGTTTTGGTGTATTTCTCCTGGAGCTAGTTAGCGGCCGTGAAGCAATGGATTTGCTGTCTTCAGATTTGAATGTAAACATAGTTGAATGGGTACACCCTTCTCAGACCATGTTGATAATTTAAAGACTGCACTTTCCAAATGTACTTTGACAAGGAGACGATCAAGAATTACACTGAAATAAAACTTAAACGGATGAGTGAATTTGCTAAAATGCAGTTGCTAATACAGTATTTTCTCACTTCAGGTGGAGAATTACCAGGAATCTGGCAACATATCTGCCATTATTGATCAGAGATTGGGTAATAGCTTCACCACAGAAGGCATGGAAGAGTTTATGCAGTTGACTGTTCGTTGCGTGGATCCTTCAAGTGAAAGGCGGCCTGCCATGAGTTATGTGGTGATGGAACTGGATAGGATACTGGAGAAAGAAATGAGCTTGACAACAATCATGGGAGAAGGAACCCCAGTTGTGACTCTTGGAAGCCAGCTTTTTAGGGCTTCAAAATAAGATGAAGTGGGAGCTGAGCTGAGCTTCTTGGCTGTATTAATTCTTTTGTTTGTGTGATTTGTCAGATTATTTACAGAAACACCAGATTGGAAATAGAGATGCATCCAGCTGTTTGTTAACTGTAAAAAGGAAAAAAATAACAGCTGTGTTTTTTCTTTTATTCATTTCTTCTCATAAATGTACTCAAAACATTGTGATAAACAAATATCTGTTTATAATAGATGAAGATTGTCTAGAGTGATTTTTAAATCTTTCTTTTTTGGTTTAATTCTCCATATTCCACTCTTCTTTGGTTTAATACTCCCTATTCGCTCTCAGGCTCCCCTGTTAGAGCTAGACCTGCCTGCCCTCAAGCTAATTCATATTACATGAGGATTAATTAAGGTGACAAATTGAATGCCACAGGCAAGGAGTTTCTAAACCCACGGGGGGGCCAACTGAGTGCATTTAATTTGAGTAGTTAAAATGTCAAGGGTTGTAAAAGAAGAAAGGCAGCTGTGAGGAAGGTTAAATAGTTTCGGTTTCCAACAATATTCACTTCACTTAGAACAGCAGGTGGCAAAGGCTATGGGTAGGGGTATCTATTTATCATTTAACACAAACAATATAAATGAAAGAAAAATAGAAATCATGTACATCATCTGAGTACCAGATCACCCACCCCACATCATCCACCGGGGCCCTTGAGCTTCACTTGAAGAAACTCACTGTTGAAGGAGGTGTCCTTTATTATCCCCTGCTTTTCAAAGAATCGCAATGACACTGGAAGAATCACAATGTCCCCTATTGTCATTTACTATTTTATAAAAGCACCACAGGGACTTCTAGGCCTAGAGGCCAAGACATTGCACCTTGGATTCAATTCTATACAATGGCTTATCGACAAGCTTCCGCATTTACTTTTCACTCTTTCAACACTTTATATGGCATTGAAAGCCCAAGAAATGCAACATCCAAGATTTGTAATGAATAAAATATGCATGCTAACACACTCCTTGCGTGGTTTTCAGATTCTTCTTACAAGCCAAAAAGAGGAGAAACAAAGATAGGAAGAAGCTAATCATCTGGCAAAACATCAAGAAGAAACAGCACCCTTTTTCGCTTTGAGGACAAGCTCTTCTGTAGTGGTCCCTATTATCTCATTTGCACGCTTGAGACCAACACAATAGTACCGTCCAATCGTATCCTGAATTGGCAACATAATATATCAGAGGCAAGAGAAAACATCCACTTCGAAATGTACATAAGGTAGAAATAGACTTCAATTGTCAACAAGAAAGGGAGTTGTCATACTATCTACAAAGGCACAAATATTTGATGAATACTTTCCCAGATCACAGCCTATAGCACAATACCTTGCTTACTCTCCACGTTGAGAAAAGGATAATTTCTTTACATCTCCATGACAGATCAGATCTGTGTTATCTACTTTTCTATGCTTTTTATATCGGGTTTCTTAAAAAAATGAGAAGTAGGATTCGGTACGACGGAAGACATTTTCCTTAAAATGGGCCATTTTTTAACAAATATTTTCCTGTATTTGGTTGGTGAGTATGAAATATTATTCGGGAAAAAAATATTCATCAAAGAGTGATAGTGATGACGCTTGATACGCAAGTCATCTTGGGTCAATACTCCAAGAGGATGGGGACATTGATGAGGACGTCACACATCGTATAGGAGCGGGATGGATGAAGTGGAGGCTAGAGTCCAGAATTCTATGTGATAAGAATGCCAGCTAAACTTAAGGGTAAGTTTTACAGAGTGGTCGTTAGACCAACTATGTTATACGGCGCGGAGTGCTGGTCAGTCAAGAGTACACACATTCAGAAGGTGAGCGTAGCAGAGATGAAAATGTTAAAATGGATGTGTTGGCATACCACAAGGATAAGATTAGGAATGAGGTCATACGTGACAAAGTGGGAATAGCCTCAGCGGTAGACAAGATAAGAGAAGCGAGGTTGAGATGGTCCGGACATGTGAAGAGGAGGAGCACAAATGCTCCAGTGAGAAGGTGTGAAAGGTTGTCAGTGTTAGGTCTACGAAGAGGTAGAGATAAACCGAAAAAAAATTGGGCCGAGGTGATTAGACAGGACATGACCCTTCTCAAGATCACCGAGGACATGACTTTAGATAGAAAAACGTGGAGGTCAAGCACAAGTGTTGAATGTTAGTCGAGCGGATTTCGTCATATTTGTATTAATATTTTTCTCGTAAATACGATCTGTCTTTTTTGCTATTTGTGTTTTTGTTTACATTTCATATCCCTACTTTGCTTAAATCTTGTTTACCTATATTGTTGTTCTTTAGCCGAAGGTCTATTGGAAATAGCCTCTTCACCTTGGTAGGGTTAAGATCTGCGTATATTTCAGCCTCCCCAGACCCAAATTCTGGGATAACACTGGGTATGTTGTTGTTGTTGATAGTGATGTTAACAAACCAGATAGTGTCTTAATGATATCTTTTCACTGAAACTTAAAATGCGTCCAACTGTTGGTAAGAGCAGTGAAATGAAGTTGAGTGTTCAGATAGTCGTGAAAGAAAATGATCTGATTCCACAGGGGAAGTCGTTTCGCCTTCTCTTTTTTTTTTTTTTTGGGGGGGGGGGGGGGGGGGGGGGGGTCCACACTTTCTGGCAACCAAATACCAGACAATGATTATTTTCCCACTTCCAATAAATCCCTGTGGTTGAAGGCTCACTTGGCATGCTTAAACTACAAAGATAGGTGCAGTACAAGTAGGACGCGCCATCTCGCTTAGATGGTGTTTTATTCTCTATGTTGAAAAAACGGTCTGCCATAATAGCTCAATCTTGCCAGTCCGAAAGATGATGCTTGAAACATTTACCATTTAAAAGCTCTAACTATCCCTGAGAAGGTATAGATGGTCTGTGGTAAGCATCATCGAGTCAGCAAAGAAATGAACAAAGAACGGGAAACAAATGGCTGGGCCGAGTTGGGTATCTTCCAAATTCAGAGATCCATAAAATCTGTATACACGCGCGCACACGAGTAGGAAATTATATGTGATTCTCATATTAGTAGCTAACTAGCCATATCGAAACTTATCTGGCGGCATGACAAATTTGCAAGCAAAGAAATTAAGAAGGTCAAGGAAAACGAAAATAAAGCAAAGCGCTAAATACAGCAGACAAATCTTACCCGAGCAACAATTCCTAATCTGTCTAATTTCTGAACAGCATCATCTACATCAAAATTACAGCTTGCACCGAACTCTTCTTTTAGTAACTCCTCGCACCGCAGATCAAGATCCTATACCATCACTCAGAATAACGGAAGAATATGTCGGTAACACAATAATGGATGGATGGACACCACTGATGTATGCATAAAAGAAAAGCACAAGATAACATTCATATGAATGTCAAACATGTACAGATAGAAGTGGTGTATACCTGCAAAGTAGCTTTACCCTGTTCCATCAAAATGAAAAATGAAATAATCACTTCCTTGACCTGCAGATTTGACATGGACACCGTAAGCACCACCTTTAACTTGTTCAACTAACTAGGTACGGAGTTTAAGAAAAGAATGAAGACTTTTAAATCCTGGGCCATTGCCTTTAAATCTTGTGGACCAAAACAAATCTTGATATAAAAGAGCTACCAAATATGGAGACGGACACTCTTTTTGGGACATAGTAAAAAGGAAAGGTAGACACTTAAATTGGGACGAAAGGAGTAATATTTATAAAAAAAATAAAAACCTTGAGAACATATTTAAAAATTTCTGAGTTTCCTATAGTGGCACGCCAATATCTCAAATATCTTCTTTTTTATTTCTTTCAGTTCATAATTGCATCTTTAGTCTGTCGTTATTGTATGAATCAAGATGACCATCAGAGACTCTCTTCTTTTCTTCGTTCCTGTATCAATAAATTAATGTTGAAGTATGTTAATCTTGCTAATGCTGTTATAATCCCTCCATAAAAAGCTTATTTTCAGTTGACATCCTTTTTCCCCATGGGGAAGGAGGTAGGGCAATACAATTTCTGGAAATTGATATCATGGAATGGAAAAGTATTTGAAGGGGAAAAGAAGACAGAAGCTACATACTTCTTGCTGAATCACATCATCGCACAAATGTAGAAGAGTACCCCTTCCACTATCTAGCTGTTTATCATACATTGATTGTGTAATCAAGTTCTGATATGTAGCCATATTTTGTTGAAACCTGCAGGAAAGTTCATGAAATCAGCTCACTGAAATACCAGCTTGTAGATGTTCTTGGTGATTTGATACATTCTTAGGAATCAGCTGAGCCATTCCAGCCATGACAAAATGCACAATTTAGGGCACTCCAGTCAAAAAGAGAACAAAAATTACAATGGTGGATTGACTGCGCAACTAAGTTCATGATGTTTAAGACCCATGAACAAAAGACAACTGAAGAACTGCAGAATACAGTCCGTAACAAAGAATAAAACACTAGACAAGCATTAGATAAACCGCTGTTTTTCATATAAAACTAATACACATAATACTGAAATCAACACTTACGTGAAGTATGTCTTTGCACAATAGCCTATAACTGTGGAGACAATAGCAAACATGACCCAAATATCAGCTTTAGGCAATTCAAGCGAACTCACAACAGCAACCTGAAAGAATGACAGAGTATGAGTTCAAAATCAAATTCTAAAGGGACAATAGAAGTCAAGTAGTCAAAGCCCACGTGGTTTGAGAAAACTAACCAGACCAACAATTGCAGACACAAGGAACTTGACCCAATCCATCGGAGTTAAACTGGGATTCTTTTTCTCTGGCTAAAAAAGAAGGGAAAGATAGGATCAAAATGCAACAGTTTATAATAACTCAGCCCCAACAGGAAAGGTATACATACTACAGAGTTAGGAGGCTGAAAGAAAACAATTGGGAAAAAAATCATACTAGGACAATTTCCATGTCAGCCATTGGAATGTGCCTGAAATGCTTCACATAAATTCCTCGATCAGATTTGGTTGAGGTACCAGCTCGTCTGCATAATTACCACTTGAATCCATTATTCAAACAGCATGACGGTGTACAACAAGTGACAATAAAAGAACAAGGGAAGAAAAGACTTCGTGCAGAAACTGGCCTATAACCAAACTACTGAACTTCATATAAAGACATTTCCACAACTAAAGAGACTAATACCTGTAGACAACAATTATCCTGTCAAAAGTAGGTTCTTGAATTGTTATCTTGCTCAGCAGACTACGTAAACTGGATTCAGAAAAATAGAAAAAGTAGAAGTTGGTAGTAAGCATCAGGAACTCAAAGGCAACAAACATTGTCAATGCAAGTGATACAAAACATGATTATTAATGTCACTCGATTGGCAAACAGTGGTGAATCCAACAGCTGGCCATCCGCTTCTGGTGTTAACAGAGAAGTCATTCGGGAATTTATTAAACAACTTTCTTGCTCAAAGAGGCAAACTCACTACAAGCCATGCAGAGATGTGATTACTCAAATTCTTCCAACTACAATCAGGTTTAACAACCCTTTTAAAAAAAAAACTGACAACTTTTCATTAGCTATTCACAGCATTACAGATTCCAGTTGTTAAAACTTTAATGAATGGATGAGAGCTACCCTAAGCCATTAGAATCTTTATTTCAACTCCTACAGGACAATGTCATCTCCATAATGCATGACATAATACATCTAATGGTGTGAATATATATCGCTCAGGTCAATATGATACTTAAGATAAAAAGATTCCAGGACTAAAAGTGCAACCAGAACGTCCTAAAATAGCATATCTGTTAAAGAAACAATACGGAAAAGCATACAAGCACTCATTAAACCTGAGTTCCATATTTTCAATGCGGATACGCTCAACATAAAAGTCCTGATCTTCGGTTTCACTGTTAATTTCATCTTCTTTTTTTGGATCCTTTTTGCGACATGAACTTGATTTCCTCGAGAATAGTCGATCCAACCTGGCAGCATAAGAGCCTAAGAATGAAGACCCAATGCGTTCACTAAAACATTGAAAAGAGACTCAAGACAGAGGCTTAGCAGTTTATCTTCACATTCTTACCAACAGGGTTTAGACTGTTATAGGAACTCTAATTTGAGTACAATGCGAACAGTAAACAGGTTTACCATACTAAAGTATCTAAAAGCCACTTACCTTGATTTTCTCAAAATCCATGCCCAAATACGAGAAATAATCATGTCCACCTTTTCCATGAAGAAGTAATCAGTAGTGCTATCAATTCCAATGCCGCGTCGAAAGATTACATACTGGAAAAGAAAAGGAGCGTATGGAGATTCAGAGGCGTAATCAAGCTCTTCACTTTCATCCTTTTCACCAATGAAGGAATAATACAGATATTTACTGCATATAAAAGAAAATGGACAAGTAGAAGGTGGCGCACTAAATGGAATCCAGATCAGATCAGAATTGTCCCAAGAAGGATATATATTCATATTACACATTGATATACCTAATAATTTTCTTGATAAGGTAAAACATTGTAAGTTGAACAGCTCAAAAAGAATAAAAGACATCCATGTCTATCCATGCTACAATTTGTAAGTTACAACAAGTGCACAAGTCACTCTTTATCTTTGTTAATTGCTACACTATTACAGGTTTGAGGAGTAGACCTTAAATGATGATTAGTCTTCCGAAATCAAGCAAGAAGATAAATCCCAGATTGTGCTCAGTCCTAACACACTATTTTGAGACACCAAATGTTGCAAACTCCCGGTACATATTACCAATCAGAACTGGACCATAATGGAATTTCAGTCTTTACCCACAGTCCTTACCTTATCGGGCTTGGAAGTAAAAGAATGGACGGAACAACATACATACACCTTGTTCGCCCGTATAACCATCGAAGGCTATTGAATTGACTACTCCTGGAAATTTGGAGGCCATGAAACTTTTTTTTTTTATAGAAAATAGATTTATCTGAATCAATACATGATTTTCTTCTAGTCTCTCCAGGATTATTCCAGTGAACCTGTCACAAGCTCTTTTTTTAATCAAAAGTATCTTTAATCAATGGAAAAGAAGCAAGGGCCAGAAGCACAATGTAACAACAAAGCCATGGTCGCAAACTTCCGCTTGTGTTTTGATTGGAGTACAATTTCCTTCTTGGCAAAACTCATGGGGCAGTAATGGACCCCCCCACACCTATGAGCTATTGTTATATACGGACAGCGGTTACTTCAAGATCTGCTATTGATGGAAATGGTAGTTTCAGAACATCACATATGGAGGCAGAGGTGACACACACTTTTTAAACAGCCGATCATAATTGTTGCAAAGCAAGGCAAAATTAAGGAAATAAATGGACACCATATTGAAACATCAACGATTCAAGTTGCATCCTTAGATCCCAAACAATGTAAGGCACCGAGACATGAAACAAATTGGGTAATATTCAATTTTGTGAAAATATCATAAATACAACCAGAAACTACACTTGCAGACATAGCATCAGGGAAGCTATTAATTTTATACCAAAAGTACCAGCAAAAGTAAAAGCCTCAGTCTAAATTGTAACTTGAAGCTACACTATGTGATACCTTGTCAGCAAATTCTGGAAGGTTCTCATGAGGATGCACTGCAAAATACTTCTGTAAGAGTTTTTTGTCAAGCTGCACTCAGGAAAAGGTAGAGTGAATTCTATAGCCAACATGCCAAAAAGGAACTATATCAAGAGTCCCAATAATTGCTGGAACCAAATTGTATGCAGAAGTATCTGGTGAAGAACCTTAGATTCATCGACAGAGATAGGAAGATTTAGGAGATACTGCCCTGAATGTGCAACATCAATCTCTTCGTCACTAGCTATTTTAAAGTTGCTTTTGCTCATAATCTGCATCAGCATAAGAGAAATGAAGATATAAAGTGAACAATCATCAAATAGGGTTGCCAGAACACAAATGTCATTCCCATTTTCCCTTAGTCTCCAGCTAGATATGGGTAAAAACGTTTAGAAGAAGCTGCAGCTTTTCATACCTGAAACAAATACGTCAGAAAATTTTGTTCAAGAATGTCAACCTCATCTGGAGATAACTTCTGCTGCTCCAACTTTTGAGCCCCGTTCACAGGATCAAACAATGAGTACAATTGCTGCAATCACACAATATTATTGATTAAAATGCAATATCAACATTATTAAATCATATTCATTTGCATCAGAATGATGGAGAAAGCATGTTTGAATGAGCAAAAAGCAACACAAAATCAATGTTACCATGAGATCCTCAAATTGTAGAAGATACCAAGCATGAATTGTGTACTCGATTCTCTTGCAAAGCTTCAGAAATTCTGCCCGGTCAGAACTATGTTCTGGGTAAGGAGGAAGGTGAAACTAGTCAGAAACTCAAAAAAGGTTTTCATTTAAATAATCAGTCATAAAAAGACACAAAAAGGGAACTAGAACCATAGAGATTCATTTAGTAAGGAAAAACATTTATTCCAGAAGGAATAAACTTATTATTTCTGTTAAAATATCTAACATAAAAGACGCCAAGATTTATACAGTGACGGAAGAGTTTGAAACCTTTTTAAGAATTTGACCATCAAAAATCTCAGATGGAGGGTGTACAAGGTCCCCCTTCTTTTGTACAGGGATCTCTCCTCCTTTTGAAAAGTCCAGCACTAACTTAGTGCACTGTTTTTACAGTGAATAATACCTTTACTTATCTATCAAAAAACCACATAGAGGGAACCCATGAGGATTTGATGAAAAGATTGGAAGTATCTGTCCGCATAAGTAATACTAAGTATATGGATTTAAGGTCTAATCGCTGCCGAGTAGACTTACATTAGGTGCGAGGTTAGCAAGAGCCTCTTTAGTTATGCCTTATGAGCAGATAGAAATAAGTGTGAGATTAGAGAGTTGGTGGTTGCCTTTATACGATTCATTGAGTGGTAGAACGAAACAAGCCCAAATGGAGAATGAACTGAAGTGGAGTTGCAAAAAGAGAATGTCCATTAAGCACCTATCAGAGAAGGTATTGAATAATGAAGGCAGACGGAATTTAATAATCAGCTGTATGGCGTCATCGTGAAAACCATTTCTAATAGAGCCTAGTGTAGCAGAGTTGTCCTAGTCAAATTAGTCGAGGAGAGAAAGGAAATAATACCAATAAGGTCGGCGAGGGCCATAATGAGCCTGGGTTTGAGGACTGGGATAACCGACTCCCGCTCCAGCCGGATCACATCTTTCTTCTTCTCCATGAGAGTCGCAAACAAAACACGAATGTTCAATGCGTTAAATAAGGCAGCAGCACCTATATATTTATATTTAAGGCGACGAAATCAAAAGGCGTAACGGTTGCTTGCTGGCATTAATATACTTTACTGTACTACTAATAAGAATCAATCAACCGACAACTCCCTTTCGCATCCACATATTAGGCCTTACTGTCCTCAGGTTTGGGCTATTCCTTATTTTTCTGATAGCCTACATGACATCACTTCAAATTTTGTGTGGTACCTTTAGTTTTTTATTTTTAATTGGAACATATGATAGTTCAATCATGTAATTTACTACTTCCAATGTTGCCTAGTTGAGGGCCTTACCAATTTTCAACTTTTAACTTCTATTATTAACACTCTTACCAAACAATGAATCCACTGAACGAGCATTTTCTAACAATTTACTTTATACTGAACGAAAAGCAATGAACAAAATATGCAGCATTTTATTTTGACGAAAGAAAGAAAATACTAGCAACGACTATACTAGCTAAACTCCCATCTCCATAACTAAACCAATCTCCCTACATCTATAAATATCTAGTATATACACCGACATTAGATTTGTCTAATGTATGTATGTACAAAATCGTCAACAGACGCCTTGCTGCAGTCTCATCTCAAATCAATTGCAATAAAATCCAGCTGCTTGAACATCTTCTGGTGTAGAAATTTCATATCATTTTGTCCTGTTGACTCTTTGAGCCACGTATCTTTGTGCAACGCAACATCCCTATGGATTCCAGGACCTCAAGAATGGTTTACCCATGGAATCCTGCAACCCAGGATTCTGATTAGACATGCTCGCCCATCCGAGACCATTTGGTTTAAGGACCCCAGGACTTTCCTGGCTACTCATGTAACTGAGGGGTTTAGTTGGTTGCTGCAACACATTGCTCGTTGTGGGAACTCCCACACCCATATCACTATAGTTCCTTGAAGGGATGAACCCCTCTCTTGAGCCTGATAGACCATAAGAGCCACTCTGTAGTTCGTTACACTCAGATAAAACACTATACAAGCTCTGATCTGAGTTGTTTATGCTTCCCATGCTCTGAGATGGACCACCAACACCTTCTAAAGTAGACCAGCCACCACGGGCATGATTCTCTCCAGGAAACCAATTCTGACTTAACAAGTCTCCACTGCTTAAATGAGATTGAGACGGTGCTGACATGTGAACAGAATTGACAGCCCATTCCTGCATGCCAATATTCAACTGTTCATGCCTAGGGAAAGAGTACCGACCTCCATCTGGGTATAGATTCCCCTGAAAGTTTGGATGCATGAATAGATCATTCAGTCCCTTGGGCCTTAGCTCCAAAGGCAACTGCGGGTGAAGCTGCTCCCTAAAATGACCAGAATATTGACTTGGCTCCACCATCAGGTTGGTCGATGGTTGGAATTCCAGCAGAGGCTGTTTCTGCTCATGATTGTAAGATAAACTATCTGGACCCTTAAAAAACGGTTGGAATATTTCGTTCCTGTTCTGAGGGTATGAACCAAATAGAGAAACATCACTGGGTTCTCTGGGCAACATATCCCTCCCAGCATCCTTTTCTGTCGGGACAGCTTCCAGATTAATAAGACTAGCAGCTGGCTCATCAGTAACTCGTGGATGCCCAAGTGACAACTGCTCGGCGGAAGAATATTCATGACTAATGGGAGTGGCACACCCATAAGAAGCAGCAACGCTAACTCCTGGCCAACCATCACCGCTTGAAACAAGAAGATCCCCCTGATCAACAGGAACATCAACATTATTCAACCTTTCTGGATACTCTGATACAGTTGGAGAAACTTCATCTGCTTGCTGAATTATACAGTTCTCACTAGAGGCCAGCTTAAAGTGGCCTAACTGATTGCTCTCATCAAGTGAAACGTGATGAAGATGCTGATTGAGTGTGACAGGTAGAGACTCATCATCAGAATCAAGGTTAGCAGTGCAATCAGGACTCTGCTTATCACATAAGCTGGCAGACTCTCCTCCTGTGCTGTCAGGAGTCTGCTTATCACATAAGCTGGTAGACTCTCCTCCGTCCTGATCCTGACCATCATATAACCAATGAGTTCAGTTGGAAGCACATAGGAAAACAAACAGATTTCTTCTCAGGCAAATTATGATCTAACTAAAAGCTGTTAACTGAAGATTGTATCATTCATTTGATTGTAGTTAATGAGATAGGACCCCATGCAATTAAGGAGATCACTTTCCCTTTCACATACACAATTCGGTAAAAACTAGGTGAAGCCTTTTCGCCTCTACACAATCTTTTCTCTACTAGTATAACTGACCTTCGATGGTAGAGGAAGCTCATTATTTACTAATTCTCTTTCCATTTGCTTCTTGATCAACCCATCAGATTTTTCTTTGCTCTCATGCTCATCAACCTAGAACAAACTTAGACAATTCGTTAACAATTAGACTACTACAATAGACTATCTGGAACTTCCATGAGGAAAAAGGAAGAGAACCGTGTTGGGAATATAGACAATACATAAAACTGATTCCCCTAAAGATGATCAGATAAACCACATTGACCCTTAAACACAAAGAGGAGAAAAGCTAAAAGTATAAACCTCAACGTCCATTGAGAATGCAGCTTCTGCTTCTTTATTATCATCAGTTACTTCTGCAAAGATCCCATCAGTGCTCCTTCCTTCTGCTTCTTTATTGTCACTTACTTCTGCAAAGATCCCATCAGTGCTCCTTCCTTCTGCTTCTTTATTGTCACTTACTTCTGCAAAGATCCCATCAGTGCTCCTTCCTTCTGCTTCTTTATTGTCAGTTACTTCAGCAAAGATCCCATCATTGCTCCTTTCTTCTGCTTCTTTAATATCAGTTACTTCTGCAAAGATCACATCAGAGCTACCTTTCTCTTCTGCTTCTGTATTATCAGTTAGTTCTGCAAATATACCATCAGAGCTCCTTTTCTCTTCTGCTTCTTTATCATTATCAGTTAGTTCTGCAAATATACCATCAGAGCTCCTTTTCTCTTCTGCTTCTTTATCATCAGTTAGTTCTGCAAATATACCACCAGAGCTCCTTTTCTCTTCACCCTGATAAACCAAGGAAAGACAAACTATTGTAAGGTAATTCAAGCAGATTCTCCAAAGTTGGACAAAGATGCACTTATAAGACAGACCTTAGTTTGGACCTTCAGCCTCTGCTCCATTTCTTGACCTAAAGATCTTCTGACTTGCAATCCATGTGAACGTCTCTTTATCCAGTTTGCAAAACCAGCAGGGACATCCCTATTTGCCAGGTGCAGCCTGTACAATCCCACACTAAGAGCTGACGTAGAAAACATTGATAATACTAGAAAATGTTTTGCTCCACAACACTAACCAGTGGTCATGTAATTTCTGACGTTCTTCTTCCTCATAAAACTCAAATGGCTGCACATGGAGATTTTCCACATCACCTAAGACATTGCTCAGATATCTGGGCTGAATGCTATTACTATTATGCTTCATGCTGTTCTTCACACGTTGATAGTGTTCTCGACTTACCTAAAATATGATAGAGAAAAGAAGGGAAAGAGGGATGGCGAAAAACTATCAGCCACATATAATCAATGAGTGTCAATGAAAAGCATCCTATGTAAGAACTCAATTGAAAAAGTGGCTGGGCCAACATCTTGCTGAATAATGGCTGCAATATGTCGAGCTCCAATATTTATTTTATTCTTTTTAAAAGGTAACAGATATCTGAGGTCCAATTTGTTGTAAGAAAACGAACAAGATTAAGATCATTGGGAAATATTCTCAAAAGATTCATAAGATGTTCCAACCGAAGCATAACCACCTTAATATAAGACATGTATTTGGCACCATCGCTGTGTTGGATATTGCGCTTGTTTAGCTTTTCTCCTTTCCTAGATCTTGCAATCACCTTAGCTCCATCAGGTGAACTGCCATTTGAGACTTCCATGAAACCCTTTCTGAATACCAAAAAGAAAAAGCCATGTGGCTGTTATGCTCCCTTATAATAGGAAAAGTGCAATCACCACATTTCCAATCAAAGCTGATAACCAGAATTTAAGAAGTCATTTGCTGTTAGACAAATTTTTTTTTTTTGAAGAAGGTAACAAATGCTGTTAGATAAATTTGTGTTCCTCAGTCTTGTTTCTATCTGATTCAAGCACTACTAAGTCTACAGGAAGTGTAAACTGTGTACATTGAGAAATGGAGAAAGCAAATTGAAATCCATAAACCACCCTTAAACCCCAAAATCCACCGTAAAAAAGAAAAATAATTAGTATAAGAAGTCATAGTGTAAGCTCATTGTATTTTATCTCTTGGGCTTCTTCCTTCGATCAAACTCTTTTCAGTTAATCTTATCAAACAGATTTATTTATAACAAAAAAGGTTAAGCTCATTTTGAGAACAACAACATCAAGAGAGGAAGAAAAACCAAAAGAAATTTTGCATGAACCACCTACTCTGGCATAACTTAGACCAGTTGTCAAATGATTTCAGTATTTTCTGCTGAGGATATTTTCTTTTTTTGATAACCGAGAATCTCTGAGGACAAATGGCTCATTGATGGATAATGGGCCTGCCCTGTAACTCTTCTACACTAAAATACCAGGCTTTTGTCTGTGGCGGCATTCGAACCCGTGATGTGCACCTAACGCACACATCACAAGTTGAACTCTTACCAGTTGACCAAAGCCCTGGGGGGCTGAGTTATCCTTTATTTATTGTCATAAGCTTCTTTAAACTTCCTTACATATCAAGATTAATACAGAGAGACAGTGCACAAGGCAAAGACAGTATACCCTCTTTGAGTATCACCATGCAACATCAAAATGTTCAGGCTTTCATTACTACATCCTTTGTCATGCCGAGACGAAGATTCAGGTGTCATAACAAGGTTATCCTCAATTCCATGAAATTCAGGCTCTAATATAGGATTTTTTTCCGCACGCTTCCTTGACCTAGTTTTAACATTAGATATAAATCATACCAAGAACAAGAAAAAGATACAAAAGAAAGAAGGGAAAAGAAATAATGTGCGCAGTGGATAAACAAGTCTTCTTATCAACGTACTGGTTGGGCTGTAAACTAAAAGAGCATTAAGGGGAAAAGGAAAGGGAAATTTCATATCAACTCAACTAAAGAGTAATAGCGTGGAAGAAATCAAAATACTTTAATGTGTGTGAGAATAAAAAATTTACTTGCGACTACACAAATCAGATTTTAGCAGCAAAAGACAAATGATTGATTGCAAATTAAGTGAAACACCTCAAAATGCATAACTAGTTCATTGTTCACAAATGCTGTTTCTCTGGGAGAAACTTTAGTGCTCACACATCTCCATGGAGAACCAGACACGACAATGCCCAAGCAGTTCAGACACTGATAAGACAAGAATACTCCAGTCACCAACTATCTCTTTAGTTTCATCTGTCATTTCATCTCCACAAAGTCTAATAGTTCTGGGCGTGGATCAAAGATAAAGGAATGCACTGAAAAGAGCACAAAATAATAGAGGAAAGAAAGGAAGAATGAATGCTCTACTTCTAGTCTGAGGAGAGCTGACTAGTCTTCCTTCGATTTGGTGGTAGATTAAATGCAAATCTTCCACTAGATCAACAGTACAATACTAAAATGAGGCCCCTTGCAACCAAAATAATAATGGGAGAGCAGAGAGTGTACAACAGATGAACACTCCAGTGTAAATGAATACCCCTTTTTGCAAACTAAATCCAGTTGTCCGGACAGTTATACATGAGCAAATCCTGTGCGCAGAACATAAAGAACTAAAGCTTTGCTACTTGTAGAGTTTAGGTATTTGACTGTTCCAACATTTTGAATATTTTTTTAAAAAAATAAATAAATAAATTTTGATAATGAGGGGCCAAAAATCCCTATACAAGAGGTATACCAAAATAGTCGAAAACCTACAAAAAAAATGGTCTTCCACGAAAGACACCCAATCTTCTATACAACAAGCAACTTTATGGGTGCACCAAAAAGAAATAGTAAGAGGTTAATCTACACCATCAAACCTACCCACATAAGTACTAGTGGAGCAACGCTCCAAACCTTGCATCTCTTCCTCCACCTACCCTACCAAGTACATATCTCTCACCAAAGCCTCAAAGCATCCCGACAGTGCAAAAGAAGATTGTCGACATAATGAAAAGGGAAGTAAGAAATACATTTAACAACAAATCTTTTTCCTACTTACCTCTCAATTATCCATAAAATAACATTACTAGACGGTCCTTGGTAACATTCGCCTTTTTTCGGTTCTACATCTTCTATGGGGTTATAGGCTAGAGCGGCCGAAAAATGAAAAAAGGAAGAGGAAGAGAGCCATGGCTTCTGATAAGAGACCAGAGAAATAGGAAATGGGCATTGCAAGGCGGCATGGGATAGTTTGTTCTCAATCTCAGCTAGATCCATGCCAGCCAAACAACAAAATACTGCCTTTTTTCTTCTCTTTTTTAAACTTACATTTCCCATTCATGCACATATGCACAAACAAACCTTTCGCTTTCCTTTCCTTTCCTTTACTCATTATTACACGGAAGCAAATTTTCTAGTTTCTTCTACGACATCCCAGAGAATCTAGACCATAAGATGATGAGAGAGAACTAACCTTAATATTCTCTCCACTATTTCCTCCTCGGAGTCTTTACAGCTCTCCAAGTTTTCCTTCCATAACTGCAAGTTCCCAATCATACTGCAACAAGAAGTAAAGTTGAATACAAACAACAAATCACTCTGTAATAAGGAATAAATAGGAAAGTTCAGGAAGCAAGAAAAAGCATACTTGTCATGGTAATTTTGCAATTCCATGTAATATGCTTTCTTGTTAGCCTTGAAAAGCTGCTCCCGACGCATGACATTATCAGGGTGAAAGCCACCAGAACAGATCATCTGACCCCTGCAAAGATGCCAAAGACTTTGATAAGATGAAATTTCAGAACATTCTTGAAAAGGATCAAATCTCACATGTCCTAGATAAATGTGAAGTTACGCATGCACCGTAAACTATAAATAGAAATGGGAAAGTATTTTAAACACTGATTATCTTTAATGTTTCGGCCATAGCTCAAAATCTCTCCAATCAAAAGCACAAAGCACTTGAAACTGAAAGGGCTAAACATGCTACTGAAAGCTAGTCTATGCTAACCTCTTTTGCAACTTGAGGTGCTAATTTAGGGATTTTCCAGATCATTGACACAATGGTGTAAGTTACAAGGTCAATAAGTGCATAATTAAGCATCTACTTAAGAAAAGTCCACAGCAACAATTCTGTAGGTGATCAGATAGAAACCACCCAACAACTAAGAAGGTAGAAAAGAGGTCTTAGAAGGTTAGAGAATTATAGTTAAGGCCAATTTAAATCCAGAAAGAATTGCCAGTGCAACAGATCCTTAGGGTTCATGAGGGGTAGTGATTTGGGATCTCACATTACGTTCAGAAGGAATTTACAGGATTGGGAGATGAGTGCCAAAGACTAGCAGAATTACTCTACAGAAACAAATTACATCACATGTTACACATGCCAACAAGAGATGGGAGTCGGGAAAAGATGGACAGTTTAGTGTCAAATCATATTACCAGAAGCTTTTGGTGAAGGAGGGAGTGAATTTTTCGCTTCTGTCAATTTTGATACCTAGGGCCTAGAAAAATGTGTTTCTTTGGGTGGTTGGCAGCTAGAGAAACGAGACTTATAGCCCAGAATATGAGGAAGAGTGGGATCGCACATGTCAGTTGGTGCTATATGTGTAGATGTTTGGGAGAAGATGTCGATCACCTCTTATTACATTGTCAAGTAGCTACGAGTTTGTGGTGGGAGATTCTCAAGTCTAAAGTTAAGTGGGTGTTTTTTTAATAAGGTAAATGATTTATTGATAACGAAAGGAAAAAAACCCCGTAAAATACCAAAAGATAAAGAACCTCACAATATACTCCCTCCGTCCCAAATTAGTTGTCGCCTTTAGCTTCTTCACGCCCAGTAAGAAAATCATTAAATAGAGTGTGTATTTTACTATGTTACCCTATTTAATGTTTGACTATTAAATTTTGTTGAGAATTTTATTAATTATTAAGGGTATAGTTGGAAAAGATTAACAATTTTTGTCTTGAAATCCTAAGTGTCATCTAATTTGGGACCCACAATTTTTCCTAAAGAGACAACTAATTTGGGACAGAGGGAGTAGTTCTCTACAAATGAAACTCAATCATCTATACACATCGAAACCTCTAGAGTACATCAAAAAGAAACTAGGAACGAGAGACTATTCTACAATTTAACAAAATCTCTCTATTCCATTAAAAGCTCGCAGGTTCCTCTCTTTCCATAAAAGCTATATAACAGCTAAAGGAGCAACATCCCATGCTTATGGTCTTTTCTTCCTCCTTCTGAAAGTCCAGCTATACATCACCTCCTTCACGGTGCTCGGCATCACCCAGGGAACTCCATCCCATGCTTATGGTCTTTTCTTCCTCCTTCTGAAAGCCCAGCTATACATCACCTCCTTCACGGTGCTCGGCATCACCTAGGGAACTCCAAACCAGTTTAGAATCACATCCGACAACTGAGCGACCACCTGACGCAAAAAGTGGTCAAAATCTTCTCCTGAGCATCTACACTTAACATAATTGATCTTCCGGTTCCTCAAATTCTCAGTCGTCAATATCGCTTCCCTCTTACCTCCAAGAATCAAAAGTGTCCCGCAATGAATTTTGCCCGCAAAACAGCTTAACTAGATTCTGAAATTCCCTCATCTCCCAATGCACTTCTCCCACTTGGACTCTACAAATTGATGGGCAATCATCTCTTTCTGGCTCGACAATCTAAACATATTAGGAAGACAACCCTCAATTCACTCTATCCACACCACTTGTGCCCCGGAAAAAACTAATACTCCCATCTCCTACCTTGAACGTAATGTGTCTACTAAAATCTTCCCGCTCCTTCATAATCCCCTTCCAAAGCACACCTATAAGGAAAAGGGATTTCTAGTTCTCCAACCACCATCTAAAATACCATATTTCTCCTTACGACTCCTCTCCATACCGCATTCTCCTCCATCCCAAATCTCCACATTCATTTTCCTAAAAGAGCTCTGTTGAACACCTTGAGATCCTTCGCTCTATGACTCTAAGTCCTCCCATTTTTTGGAGAAGTGACAACTTTCCAATTCACTAAAGAGGCATTGCAAATGGGAGTTCAAATGGATAAAGAGAAGACCCAAGGGATTGGATATAGCACCACTAGCTCTTATGTGGGTTGTGTGCAGGGAGAGGAATAGGAAAGCGTTTGAAGGGGTTGAGAGTGATTTTTCATGTAAGGAGCAGTCTAACTTGAAAGGTCATTTGGTAATATTGATGACTGGATTATGGAAAATATTCACAACTTGCTTGGAATACTAACAATATCAAGTATTCTATACCATCAAATACAAAATAAGGGTGCTGCACAGGCGCAGTAAATACATCCATGTATTATGATCCTCATAATCCCTTTATTTTAATCCAGTTTATTACAACTTATGTTATATATTATCGTTATACCTAATTGAATCCACATACACTAGGAACCATAAGCTCATATTTTGTTCTCCTCATATATCACAACTTCTAATTGCATTCTTAATATAATAGCTCCTTCGAAGGATCAGAAGCACTAGATGCTAAATCCATATTTTATTTGTTTTACATCAAAGACGTCTCCTAGCCTCTTCTCTACGTATATTAAACCAACTAACTTGAACGATAATCCCATCAAAATTTGATGATTCCCTGAAATGAGAAAACCAATCAAAGCACCATCAAAAAGAAAAATATCAAGAGCCCATCAAAATCCTACAGTGCGAAGCAACAAGAGAAATCACTAGACCTGAAGTACAATTTTCTAGATATATAATAACAGAACATTGGACATATTTTTTCAAAAGTACGAAATGTTACGTCATCTGGAGTCATTAAGCAAAGAAAGACTTGCCACTTGAGGAAAGGATTGCCAAAGTGAAAGTTTTCCTCGTCAAGCAATTTACAGACAGTTTCATCTGGTTCTGACCCCTCTGGCAAAAACTGCGCAAGAAATCCTCTCTCATCTTCTGACAAATTTGCTTGCCAGACCTATATCAATTTCCATAATGTGTAAGATATAAGGAAAACTATACCTTCCAGTAATAAGTATTTAGCCCCACGATTTTGATAAACGGTTACCTTGTGAGAGAGGACCTCACTTAAATTTTCAATTTCAAAAATTTCATGGGGTAGAGTATAAACATCAGCCAATATACTGTGATGGTGTGGAAGATAATCCAAAAAGGGAGTCAAGTCTCTCCATGAAATGCCAATTTGCTCCTTCTTGGCAAGAACGCACTTTTTTCTGTCATCCCAAGCCAGAGATATGTTGGATGTTAACTTCAAACCACATCTTTCCAATCCCTGCTTCTTCTTCTTCTTCAATCCATGAGGTTCCTGAGAATAATAGTCAACATTGCTGGCAGCACGTAGACGTTTCTTCCACTGATCAGCCACCATTGTCTAAGCATGCCACAATAACTACCACTAGAACACAGTGATGCTATCTCAATTGTGATCAATCACTCCCTCCCGCTGATGAGTGGTCAGTTGAGAGCTTCTAGAAAACAAAAACAAAAAAAATGGGTAAGCTAACTTTACAATTACTCAGAAAGAGATAGTAAACTAGCACAATCTCAGTTCCAAAAGCAAAAAATATCAGGGAATGTTATAAGTGGTGAAAGAATATGCTATTAGGTAACCTGAATGCATGGAGGGGTTTCTGTTGAAAGCATTGTAGCCAAAAAAATAAAGTTTTTTAATGAAATATCAAAAGGAACTGGTCGTTGATGATTCTACACAAAACCTGTCCTTGTTTCAGAAAAAGGTAGCCAAAATGCTAAAGGGGTAATTGGTGTGCCAATAAATGCAATATTAACGCATATGAGGAAGAATAGTTCATTAACGGCATGTAGACAGAAGAGGTAATAAATAATAAACAAACAAGCTTCATAAAGTGCAAGAGCTCAGCGGCATGACTGTTCAATTAAGGAGACAAGTGAGACACTTCTCAGTTATCGAGTCACCCAGTTAATGACATCTGTACCCAAAGGAAAGCAGATCAAGTCCAAAGGGTACTTCAGAGAAGCATACAATCCTAATTCCATTGTCAACCTCCTTCTGTCCCGTGCCTCGCTACCCCTGCCCAAAGCACCCGAGCCAGGGAGATAATCGGGAAGAATAACGACACACATAAAATTTATAAGACTATGAAAAAGTAGAAACTTTATCAATAAAAAGATAAAGAAGCACAGCTAGTGAAGTGTGATGGATAAACAAATCGATAACTCGTCGTGTACATACAAGAGTGTCAAATTTATATATCTGAATAAAACAAGAAAAATTGCCAACAGACAATACAACAACATACAAGTGGGGTCCGGGGAGGGTGAGATGTATGAGACCTTATCCCCACCTAGGTGGAGAGGCGAAAATTACCAAAGACAGTGATAGTAGGACAATGCATAATCCTGACGAAAAGGGGCTAATTAAGATAAATCAGAACATGAGAAAGGTATAAAATCGAAAAAAGGAAGCAACTTTGAGACCAATAGTGCAAAAAATAAAGCCCTAAAGAAAAGAAAAGCTACCTGAAAAGGAGAGGAAGGAGGCGGCAGGCAGCAATGAAGGGTTGCAGCGTTATCCGATACTCTTCGGACAAACCACAAGCACCGGGAGATTTTCTTTTTTCTTTTTTCCTTTTTCTTTTCTCTATATCTATTTTTTATTTTTTCCTATTCCTTTTTGGTGTACCGGGGCCCGTCTAAAAGGTAAATTTTGTATCAAGAGGACCCCCTAAGTTTTACTATTCACATATAAGTAGCAATTGACTTACTATATTGGCCAAAATTGAACTCGATACGTAGATGAGAGTCTGATGTCATGGTATTGTTGGAGTGAAATTCGAAAACAGATCACCGTTTACTTAATTCGAAGACATGAGGTGTGAGCACACTCGATGCGACCCATCAAATCAATATTTCTTATATTCAGTTTCTGGGAGGAAACCGAACGGGCGCTCAGTTAGATAAGGAACAACTCCAATGGCCTCTGCTATTTTTGGAGATCATCTTATCACATTCCAACGGCCAACAGATCGTAGAGAGACGTAGAGTAGTGGGACTTTCATCATGACTATGAGTATTAATCACACTCTCTATCCACGGAATACATGTTGTTGACATATTGCTCTCAATCACAATTGCTATTATGTTGATCCTTGTGGCGGCTTGCATCATTATCAGTATTGGAGCACACTCGGCTAATTCAATAAGATTTCTTTTGCTTTATTACTATTTTTATTTCACTATTATTACTTGATTGTTTAATTTTTACCATTTAGCGATTATCGTCGCTTAGACTGTAATTTTCACGCATACTCACGTTAGGATTATCGTGCATATAATCTTGATATAAAGGATTGTTTGTGCCCAGAAATTATAAACTTAATTATGTAGCATATAATCATGGTTTAGAGGATGCACTTATTATTCTCTTTGTTACTAATAATTTAATATTCAATGAATGTTTTGCTCTATTTTCTTTGACGTTGTTATTATGAAAGAATATTTTTAATATAATTGTTTATCAAAATTTTATAATTTTTCAATTATTAGTTGGTATACATGTTTACTCAATCTATATAAACTACTTTGCAAGAGGTCTATGGCAAAAACTATTGCAATGGGAGCAAACAATGGTGCTCATGATAACCAGCTGGGATCAACAACAAGCGAAGATTTGATAAATGACAGCCAAAGACTTCATCAACTTTGCAAAGGAAATTGCTAAAGTTTGTAGTATAAGAGCTTCAGCTAGGATGCAAAAAGAAGTGCACAAATTTGTGATCTAAGTAGTAGTGTAGTGGTATTTAGCCTAGAACTAGTTATGTTGAAACTGTTAAGGCTCCATGGTAGTCTATAGAAGTAGCGTCTTGAGATTGATGTTAGCTTGGAATGTGACCATTTGGTAGTTAATAAAGTTAGTTTAATTACCAAAAAAAAAAAAAGACTACTTGCTAATTGATAAATATGTGTATGTGAATGCATATTCTTTGTAATAGTTTCACACTCAAATATAGTTAAAAAAAATGGTCAAACATAAATTATCAGTAAAATCATTTATTGGGATGTGTTTGTTATGAAGGAAAATATTTTTAAAACATATTTTTTTCCATGTTTGGCTAGCTTAAAAGATTTAAAAAATATTTTTCATAATAACTTATTTTTCTTTACTTGGAGTAGGATGTTTTTCATTGTGATTGTAGCGAAAATATTTTTCAAAAGAGACAATTCACACTCGTTGTTTCCTTCATACAACCACCCCCTCCTTTTCCCCACCCTCACCCTACCTACCCCACCCAAACCCTACATCTGCACTACCCTCTATCTCTTACCCCATCTATGTCGTCCCCGCACCCCCACCCTCCACCCCCGCATTCCCCACTCCACCTCTACCCCAACACCCCATTCCTATCCCTTTTTAGATAGTTAGAAAATTACTGTATTCCTTGGCAAACAAATATCGAAAATAAATACTTATGAAATTCACTTTTTCTAAAAAAAAAAAAAAAAAAATTATGATAACATTTTCCATAGAAAATATATTTTCCTATAAAATAGCAATGAACGTAAGAAGAATGGTAAAGACAACTATTCTTATAAAAGAATGATAAAGATGACCAAAAATATTTTTCAACTCACTTGAAACGGTCATATATGTAATAGAAAAGAAATACATGTAATTCAACAAGCAGTAGAAATTGAGTATCATATTTTGTATATCATTAAGAGAAGTGGAATAATACAAAATAAATTCATATACGGCTAGTCAGGCCATCTGCCAAGCTTTTTCTTATTAAATGATATTATCCTATTGTGAGCAACAACATATCATGTTCATATACAAGTCGAAATGATAATTACAGTTCATCCACACCTCTATGCAAGTAAAGTTCTAACCGAGAGCTACTAGTTGCTGACAGACAAGGGTAATTCTACTAAATCATAAGTAATACAAAGTTGTGATAACCTTGTTTACTACACATAGATCACCTTGTTTTTACTAAGTTGCTGCTTTGTTAGATTCTTGTTGGGCTTAAGAACACTATTGGTTAAGTCTAATTCATTTACTCTACTACAAGTCTTGTTGAAGAGATATAGAAAACTTAAAATTAAACTATACAAAATTAAAATATTAATTAATATGTATATATATCGGTTTAATTATTTCTTCAGTTATTTTTCATAAAATCAAAACCAAACCAAATACCATCGGTTTTCAAAAATTAAAAACCAAACCAAACCAAAAATAATAAAATATCGATTATTTTAGTAATTAATTTGGTTTGGTTTTCGATTTGGATCGGTTTTTAACCAAATCGTGAACACCCCTACCCATGGCTCATATCATAAGCCTGCAAATTAGGATAAAAAAATGATGAAAAAGAAGAGGGAATTGTAATGAACAGTGAAGGAGTAAACCTCCACTGGTGGAAAAGACAGAGCATGAGCTAGTAAACTGACCGCCCACCATTTTTTCTAAAAAAAGAAAAGAAAAGAAATCATAATACTTGACCTCTATTTGATTACGATAAGACGTTTCAAAGGATGGATACACAGCTAAGCATATCAAAGATACACATATAAAGTTAAAATCGAACTTGCTAATGAAGCATATAAGGAAGAAACACAAAACTTGCGATAAAGGGAAAAATTATCCAGCCCATTCCCAGTCGTAATGAACAAGTATTCATCCCTCTAGACATATTTTCCAACATAATTACCATAATATATTGAATATTTAGCTTATCAATAATATACAAGGAATTTCCAATCTATGACCATATCATCAAAACAAAGCAACAAATGTATATGATAGGTTAAATAATAGTCCTTAACAACAATTCACTAATAATAGGGGGAGTCAATCATTTGGAAGTAATACCCCATTCATATTGTTCATCAACATACCCATTTATCTATGAATTTAGATGTGCACTTTCAAAGTTATTTTTCAAGGAAAAAAAGGCAGCAAAATACAATAAGAAAGAGTAATTCAACATTCATCATTAATATAATTTTTTTCCCAAACACAAACCACACCAATTCAAGATTCGCCATAAATACAACTTTTTTCTTAAAATATTCAACAAAGATTCACTAATTCAAGATTCGTTTTAAATACAACTTTTTTCAAATTACACCAGAAGATAAAACAATTAAAGATTAGAAAAAGTAATTGAAGAAACTCGCCACATCAAGAATTAAATGTGAGTGTTATGTTGAACGATAAACACCTCTCTTTCTCTAAGGCGTCCATGCCATCATCCAATCAGACTCCCCTCGTAAATACCAAGCTGTATCAACATGATTATTGAAAAACTCCACTATTTGGTTAATTAGGACTGCTTCCATCAAACATCTTACATTTTTTCTTTCGAACACTTTTAATAGAATTCGAAACTCATCTTGACGATCCAAGGAAAAATACTCAATAAATTCACAACCCTGGCAATCATAGACCTTACCTGCTTTACATGCCCGATATCCCTGGAACTCCATTGAAGATAAGAGAGATATATGAGTATTTATTTTTTCAAATGTAATTAATAATATTACCGTCATAATTGGTTATTTATGGGGGTAGAGGTGATGGAATAGCAATTATAGACTTATAGTCGGTTGCCTCGTTGGTCAATTGACGTTAATTTTCTATAATTTTTTTTATATTTATTTTTTCAAAATTAGTCCGATTTATTTGTACAGAGTTGTACATAGAGCAGAAGTGATTGTACCGGTCGGTTTACATAAGTACCGCCTCAGCAAGACCCAATACAAATTTAATAATCAGACGTGCCACATATAGATAAAATCCTATTCATGCGCGTGACACACACCAAAAGTTGAATAAGCTAAAATAGAAGTAGTACTCTTTGCTAAAAAAGGAAATTGAATTTGCTGAAATAGTAGTAGTACTATTGCTAAAAAAAGATTTTTTTTTCTTTTGGTAAAACCTGTGAATATTACCATAGTAAAACAAAGTATTACACTTATAGAGCACCAAATCTATGGTTAGCTACACCAAACAAGGGCCTCCGACGAAAAACTAATTACATATGCTCTCTATCCAATGCCTACAATTACCAGCTTTCTTTAATCCGTTCGATATGTGAATTCTTCTTATAAGATCCTGTTTAAGCGGTATAACTGCATGTCTATTATTTACAATTATATCTTTGAATATTTTCTAGTTCCTAGCTCGCCAAGTATGATAGATTGCAGCACTATAAACTGCAGCCTGCACCTCTTTCTTGATTCTCTTCCATCTCCTGCTCTTTATCCAAAATTGATGCAAATTAATAAGCTAAAATATCTGGAAGTCAGATAAGCTAAATTTTCGATATACAAGTCCCTTAACCGGCGTGTCCCATGGGTAGGAGTTTCAATTCTAGGCAAAATTCTTCGATCGTACGAAGATTAGAAGACTTTTCAGATATGGTCCCCCATGACCTTTCAGCTTCTTAGAAAGAATTGTTGTGAACAACATTGTGTTTCAAGAATTCAATTGTAAAGTGTAGCATGCAGACCTTTAATATTAATGAAAATAATTGTTCATCAATGTGTATTTTGTGCATACTTGCCTATTTACGAACAATTATGGCTTGTAGTATACGACTTTTATAATGCATCAATAATGGCTCGAGTGCATCTATAATGGACGTCTTTAAATAGGGCATGGCCCATGCCCGCGATTAACAGGCATTTTTGTGTTCAAACTAGAATGACCATGTTCTCCGTTCCTTTCTTTCTTGTAACATAACTATAGCCTTTAAATTGCTACAACATTTTTTTCATAATATGTGAAACGAAAGAAAAAGATTCATCCAATAAATGGTCCAAATTAATTTTTGAAACTTGAAAACTTGTCCTCCCAAAATTTCAAAAGTTGGTCAAAGTCTAGGAAAGGATTTTTAAAAAAGTAAAACAAAATTATGCCTAAACAAAAAATGAGTGATTTGAATTTCACTAATTTATGGATCATCTCATTATTTTAGTTCAAAATTTATATTTGTATTGTTATTTCACATTCTACATGCACAAATTAATATATAGGTTCCCTCATTAGTTAAGAGGGTGTTATGTATGGAAAAAAGTTTAGCTCTCCTTAATAAGGTAGTAATGATAATAAGAAATTTTTGGCCGTTTAGCGTATAATTAGAAATTAAATTTCAAAATTGGTTTCCCACGAGTCTAGTAGTAATACATAGGAGTGTGATGGGCGGGAAAATGAAGCGTCTCACCAATATCCAAGGGGGGAAAAAGTGAATTTTGGAGCCCTCCTTTTTAGCCTTTTTCGCTAGTATCCTGTATCACAGTCCCTTCTTCTACTATAGCTCACAAGTATTCTTTGAAACCCTAACAAATTCAAATGGTGGTTGTTTGCGATGCCGAGCCCAACAATGAAGGGGTAGTGCCGAGACGGTGCAGTGCTAGAATCAAGGACTTGAAAACTCAACAAGACGAAGCTAAGCGTCAGCGAGCACAGTCCCGCTCCAATCCACCGAGCACGCTTCCAGCTGAGAAAAAACCTAAGGCTTTTAAGAGGAGAAAAGTGGATACTCCTCCTTCTACTCCATCACAACCTACTGACAACGACGTCACTGTACCCGGGCTAAATGACTGCACCGATGATCAGCCTGTTCTAGAAGTTTCTCCGCTCCAGAGTCTCCAGTTAAATGGGAGTGGGGCTGAGAAAAGTGCTCATCTCAGGGTAACTGAGACTATTCGCAGATTTAATGTGCATTATCTCCACTTCGTCCAGGTTTCTTCTTTTTTCCTTTTCGTATTGCACCCACATTTTATTAATTTTAAGCATATATAATCTAATGATGTTTGTATATGCTGCGTCGTGTGTTTATATATGCTAATGATGTTTGTTGACGGTGTTTAGGAAGAGGAGATACGATGCAGAAGAGCTCAAGCTGAGAAAACAAAGAAAAGTCCTAAATCTAAGGTCAGCCTGATGAAGAAAAGTCCTAAATCTAAGGTCAGCCTGATTGCCCTGATCAGTTATTAAACTAGACAAATACATTTTGTAGTGAGCACTTGACTTGGAAATTTTTTAACGTACATATAATATTCTTAAACGGGTAAATTGGCTTTTGCTTTTTTGAATTGTTTTTATGTACATATATTATACAGTTTTAAGTGTCTATAGTCTTTAGAATAAAGTTACAGAGTTTACGCCTAAGCTTAGGAGCTAATGATAAGTAAAGCAGCCTGTTCTGTGTATTTGCTTATAAAACAATGCTGTTCTTCTCCATTGCCTTTATTTGTTAGATAACGTCCTTAGGCTCTTCTTTTTTGGAGAAGATAAGAAACATGATAGTCCTTAATGTTGTTAGGTTTGTATAACATATGTGCAGGAAGCTGAAGATGATGGCAAACGCAGTTCCAAGCGCCCTGATCTAAAAGCAATTTCCAAGGCATGTATTTTCTCATAAGTTCATACTGGTTATTCTTATACTCCTATTTACCTTGATGGTATCAACAATATATATTATATCAACTTGAATGCTTTTGACTAGGTCCATATGATTGTGTTACCTGACCTATACCGAAAGAATGTTGAGATTGACCAATACTTCTGTGGTAATTTGTGAAGTTGAGGGAAAATGCGAATAGGCAGAGTAGAAAAGTACTGAATAGAATAGTTATAGAAAATGAAACTCTGTCTAGCATTTTGAGTTGGATTAAAATGGAAATCATGCAGCAAAAAGTTGGATAAAGGGAGCTTTATTCTTGCGATCATTGACTTGAGACTGCTTTGTTCATGGCAGCTTCCATTACTTAGCTTTAGTGCTACCGTTCATCTTTTGTTTTGTTAATAGTATTGAAGTGATTTAAGTATTATGCAAGAGCCTGTATTCCATTTCTTTTGAGTATGGATAGTATGTACTACATTTGGGTCTTTGTTCAGTAGTTCTACTTTAGTGCTACTGATTCTTAACGCGAAAAGCTTGCAGATGTTGGAGGCAAAGGAGGTTTTGAATCGCGAGAACAGATTTGGCTCCATTCCAGGTTGATTTTCTGCTCTTATCAAGCAATTATATGTCTAGACAAACCACCACTTGTTTTCCCAAGAAAAAAACCACTTCTTGATTCTACTTACTTTCTATTGGAATTTCTGGTACCTATGTCTTAGGATATTAATGCTTATGAATCACTTAATACTACCTATTAGTTTATATTTTCTTTTTACATTGAAAAGAGCTTTATTTCATTTTTAATTTTGTTGATAAAGGTCAGAAATTACATTACCATCCACAGTTTTACGCTGGCGGTTCTCAAATTGTAATATTAATTAATACTTCTTCTACCCGTCAAATAATAGTCTTTTAAATTTCCTTTTCAATTAGATCCAGCCTAGTGCTTACCTTCCTTAGAAAATGTTTAGGTTCATTTGCATGATACAAACTACAAAAAGTTACGTAAACCTCTTTTAATCTTATCAATGCAACTTAAAGAGAACACAATTAGTTTTCTCAGCTTCCTATTTCCCACTCAGATTTCACATGGTATAAAGAGGTTCTATGAGATCAGTAGAGACTTAAGTAGATTTTGTCTAACAAAATGTTTGTCCTTATGCTACTTGCCTGTTCAAAGTTTTTTCTTTTGGTCATAGTTTTTTTAGTCTTTTACATTTTGGTGATAGTTACTACTACATCACTGTTTTTTTGATTGATTTTTCCCGTGTCAACTTTTTACTCTTACTTGGTAACAAATCCGAAGCGGCTACTCTTTATCACATAGGTACCACCTCCTTCGCGTTCAATGCTTGTTATGGCTGTGTCCGTTTTTCTCATCTTGTTTGGCCAGTTCTGTAGCATCTTTCACCAAGTATAGGACTGTTTTTCAGCAAGCACGTACGTTTATTAGTGTCACATCAGCGGCATTTAGCTGCTGTCTAATGACACATTTTCCAGTGCCTAGTTGGTGTCTCATTGCTTACAACAACGTGCCACTTTAGTTGGTGTCATGTTACTGTTTAGCTAGATACACACTGATCAGTCAGCTCCTTGTCAGTACTTGGTTACTTCAGGCATTTTAACTGAATTGAATTGGATCCATGAATCTAAAAAATGGTGATTTGACAACATGAAAAACCAAAAGCTCTGCCCTCCCTCTCTATCTATCTATCCAAGGTTGCTGAAGCGAAATCCAATTATTTGGGTGTTCTTGTTTGATCCGTACGAGATCACTGACATATCACCATGTAGATAGCAACCACACTATTTTTGTTGGATAAAATAAAGACTGTTATTCATATTGTTCCAGCACATAAACCCGATATTTTTTCTTGTCTAACTTGATTACTCAAATTACATTCTTACCTTGAAATCGAGCAATTTTAGTTAAGGGAGCTTGTTGAAGTTCAATATAGATCTGACCTGATAGATATGTCAAATGGTGCATATAATGCATTGGCATCTTCTATTTACTGTGTTAACTCATGTATTTGTCATTTAGACTGAACTGGGTTCCTGGCTTGAGAATTTTGGCTGGATGAAGTTTACCATATAAAAAAGAAGTAAAAATAGCAATACTTTCTCTCCATCACTCTCTCTCTCTCTCTCTCTCTCTCTCTCTCTCTCTCTCTCTCTCTCTCTCTCTCTCTCTCTCTCTCTCTTTGTCTCTCTCTTTCAGATTTCATGCACCCACCATGTTCCCTCTACATGTATTAGACAAAACTTATTTGCCGCGTTTGATTTAGACATGTTTGGTGAATACATATCGGGAGGGTTTTAAGTTTGGTATTGTCATTTGCAGAATCTTTTTCACATGTATAATATTCTTTTTGCATGAGATGCAATGGAAATTGATTAACTATCTGAACAAACTGATTGTATTTTGACCACACTCACACATATATTGCATGCTTTGGATCTAGAAGATGGAAACTTAGATGATGGTGAAATAGACCAACATGTTTCTAGCAGAATGTACCTAGAGATTAGACTTTTAACTTCTTACGCGTCAAGTAACTTTTAGAAAGCACATGCCATATTAGCATCATTATTTGTCCTTTATGGTTGAAAATCCTGTCAATCAATGTGGTTTAATTGTGTGTTATAATATTCAATAATGTTTTCGGTAGTTGTATTTGAAAGAGATTTTTAAATTAAGTTTGTTGTGGCAGGGATTGATGTTGGTCATCAGTTCTTTTCTCGTGCGGAGATGGTCGTCGTCGGGTTCCATAACCATTGGCTAAACGGCATTGATTATGTTGGCGAAACAGCAGGGAAAAAAAGGGTATATTGTTGGCATTTTGAGTTTCAGAAACATTTGACTGGATGAAAGAATTGCAGTCTTGAGTTACATAAATGCTTCCCTGCTCAACTTATGACTCAATTTCCTCTGTACATCTAGAAATTTTCTTTTTTTTACTTTTATTATTTATGGGGGCATTATTTCAAAACAAAACATTTTCAAGTTTGGAGGAACAAAATAAGTTCTATCATGAGGGATGGCGATTATCTGGTTCACTTCTAGGGATATTTTGATCTCACAGCCAGATGCGGAAAATCTATTATTGGGGATTCTAGTTTATTTTTACTGTTTGAATCCCCAGTAATGGATTGAAAACTTAAAAAGGGTATCTGTAGGGAATAACTTTCCTTCACTTCACTATGACTCTTTAAAGTAATGAATAAAGATTGGGGATTCTAGTTTAATTTTCCCTAATCTTTATTCATTACTTTGAACAGTCATTTTGAAGTGAATGAAATTTTCCTACCGACACCCTTAAGTTTTCATGAGGTGCGACCTTGAGAGTGACAAATGAACTATTAGCTTGTATAGCCCTTCGACGTGATTTTGTTTTTGGTTTTGGATTATGTAAAACTGCAAGCCCTGTATGTTAATAGGGATTTTTCAGTTTACAACAACAATAATATACCCAGTGTGTTCCCACAAGTGAGGCCTTGGGGGAGTGAGGACTGAGGATCTACGCATACCTTACCCCTTCCTTGAGTGAGGTAGAGAGGCTGTTTCCGATAGACCCTCGGCTTGAGAATTTTCAGTTTACTGTACTTTATCTGATCATAAAAAGATACTGAACTCTTGTAGACCCTCATGTATGAAGTATTTAAGACTGCTGCTTTTGTTGTAGAATTTACCCTCTTGAGTTGCGAAAGGCATTTTTTTTTTGTAGAGATTCTTATACTGTGTTCGATAGTTTATTTATAGTATGTATTGCAGGATGTTTTCTATGTTTTATTTTGTCTTTCCTTTTGTTTTTTAAGTAAATTCCGGTTTCGTCTGTTAAAATATGATCCCTTTTCCTATTGTGGGAACCCTTTTCGCATCATGTAGGAGTACAGAGGCTACAAATTACCCCTTGCAGTATCCATTGTCTTATCAGGACAGTATGAGGATGACCAGGACAATTTTGCTGAGGTTGTCTATACTGGCCAAGGTGGAAATGATCTACTGGGTAGCAAGCACCAAATAAAAGATCAAGTCATGAAACGGGGTAATCTTGGGCTTAAGGTGTGCATTTTCCTTAATCCTTCGTTCTTTGCTACTATCTTGTTTATATCACCTTCTTTTACTTTGACTTCAAAATATTATGTTCTATTCTGGATGTGTGATAGGTTAGCTAACACTCCCTTTGTCCCTGTACCATTTTGTACGACACACTTTCCATTTTTTGGTGCCACAAATTGTGAGTCCATTCCAGCTCTACAATGTTTTCACAACGTTCAAGAATTCAAATACATCAAACTATCCAGATTCTAAACCTTGATGTGTTCTTTCTCTATCTAACTAGTTTTTCAATCATCACTTAACTTTTTGTTATGTTTTTTCATCTTTATCCGTGATAATCATACTTTTTTGTAAAGTGGAAAAAGGGCAGTAACTTTGAAAGAAAGACTCACTTAATGCTCTTTTCAGTATGGTTTCTCAAGCAAAACAATTAGGGGAACCCAAGGTGCAAAGGTAGACTTTTAGAGAAAGGGGCATGTTGCTCTCCTGTGAACTGAGTTTCCTACAATGCGTGAGTCCATTGCATGTGTTTAGTACGGGAAATAAGAAATGTCGTCCAGTCACAGTGATAGAAACTTGATACAGTTTTATTTTTAAAATCAACACCTAGTCACTCTTTTTTAACACAAATGCAAGTATTTGGTCATATCCTAATCCTCCTTTAAAACTCTCCCAACCTCTCATTATTGTCCCATTTTAACAATGTTCTATTGCTGATAACTTGTGCTTTTAAATACATCCTGATCTATCCCTATGTTAGCCAAGACTTGTGATTAAAAAATATTGATGCTGTCAATTGGTGAAATTCATGATTTTGTTGAAGTGATTTATATGGTCACCCTTATTGTTCTTGATAAAAAAATAGTAGCCCTTATTCTTCTACCTTTCATTGTGTTCATGCTGTGGTCTTTTGTGGTTTTAGGACTTGATTTGTAGTTGTCCGCACTTGTGTTTTTCTCCTGTAAAAGCTACGAGACTATGACGTTTAGTTTTCTTAATGTGCCTGTTAGTTTGGTGAAGACCTTAGGAGTGGTCAAGTTGTTCAATCTACATGACTTGCTCTCTGTTCTACAGAATTGTATGGAGCAATCTGTTCCTGTAAGAGTTGTACGTGGACATCGGTGTGTGAACAGTTATGTTGGAAAGGTTTACACCTATGATGGCTTGTATAAGGTAATCAATCTATCTTTTCCTCATCTTTGAACCCTGGAAAATTCTAAAGTATACAGATGCAGAATGTGCTGGTAGACGCTAAGGCATACTTATATTTGTTAATAGGAGGCTTGTCATTCAGAGCTTCCCAACTTTATTCTATTTTTTGGGTTGGTTTTAATAGGTTAAATTTCAAGTTAGTAGTTATTTTTCAAGTTAGTATGTGTGTAAATAGCTCTTGCTAGTATCACAATGGGTATTAAAGAAGAGAATTAAAGCAGCACTCAATCATTTTATGGCTGTGAGAATGTTGGCTATGCAGGATGATTAGGGGATTTGAGTGGTTTACTGGTTAGTTGATATGTGCTTAATCTCATAGTATGGGCCAACTAGTCTGGCCAGATGTGGATTCTGACTGAGTTTTGTTAAGTAGGAGTAAGGTCTGATCGGTCGATCAGATATTTCTCTTAATGGGCTTAATGGCCATCAAATTGAGAAGAAAAAGTAGTAGTAAGGAAGATAAATAAGTGATGTGAGTTTACAACCTTCTGTTGTTTGTGCAGGTCAGCTTTTCAGTTTTCTTTCATTATGGTGGTTAAGATATTGTGTGCTATTCAGATGTTAAAACATGAATATATCCAAGTATCACAGCAGCTTCGCATTCCTTTGCAGGTTGTAAATTACTGGGCAGAAAAGGGTATTTCTGGGTTCACCGTCTTTAAATATCGTTTAAAACGTATTGAAGGACAACCTACCTTGACCACCAACCAGGTTACTTTTGTTTGTAACTTCACTTCTTTTCCAGTTGTATTTTATGCTTTATTTTCAAGCTTTTTTCCTGTCCAAAAGAGTGATCGTTCTTTTGCATTATTTGATTTTCTTTTTTGGATAATGTTGTTTGTGGGGTGCAAAACCTCTCCAATTTTGAGGTATTTTTTGGAGTAATATTGTTTGTGGGGTGCAAAATCTCTCCAATTTTGAGGTAGAAGGTTCAAAATCTTACTGCCGAATCCCTTCCCTAGAAAATAGAAGCTTATAATTTGTAATTTTACTGCTGACGAAATACCTATATTTCTTGAATTTGTTATCAAGATGGAGTCTTTATACTTACAAGTCTTTCTTGTCTTGGTCTTCCACTTGATTACATTGTCTTTGTATCATTTTTTTAGTGTACCGTTTAAATTTGAAGCTTTCACACGATTTTAGTTCATAGGGCTGCACACTTCTGATGATCTTTTAGTTTTGAGGAAAAAGAATCGGTTTCTGCTAGGTGTAACTAATTCTGGTATAACTTAGATGAGGTAAATAAATTATCCAGATGTTGACCGTAAGTAGCTATTTATATAGTCACCTTGCTCTTGCCTATCATACTACTGGGGCTTTCGAGCTGGTGTCTTTATATATGCCAGTAGCGTCGTGTAAATTACTCTGCTTTGCTTCATAAAGCTCTATCCGTTGCTTTTTTCTAGTATGCTTCTGTCTTTTCAGTATCTCTACTTTGGTTGGTTAGCCTCAAGTCTCAACATGGTCAAACATTCAATATTGCAATTGGCTTTTTAGTTGGGTTAGTTACACTGTAAAAGCCAGTAACTAAGTGATGCCTTTGTATTTTTTCTCCATGTTCGATCAGTCATTTCCTTTGTATTCGGCAAACCAGAGTATATGTATTTTTAGCTCTTTTAAGTTTCATGTTATTTTTCCTTACAAAAAAGAAAAGTTCTCATTTTACTTTGCTTCTGCTGTGTGCAGGTACATTTCACTCGAGGCTGTGTTCCCAAATCCATTTCTGAAATACGAGGGTAAATAAATTTAAACTAATTAGCATTGTGAATTGAATTGAAGAAGGAAAACCTTTGACTTTTTCTATGTGTAGGTTGGTATGCGAGGACATTTCTGGTGGGCTGGAGGATATTCCCATTGTTGCAACCAACTTAGTCGATGATCCGCCAGTAGCACCGACCGGCAAGTACCTATGTCTTGATAATATGTTATTCTTATGTTTTTTTCCTTCATTTTGAGGCTATACAGAATGTGGACAAGTCTGTACTGTTAACCTTTTTTTTTTTAAAAAAAAGACTTGTCTGTACAGTAGCACCGACCGGCAACTACTTATGTCCTGATAATATGTTGTTCTGATTGTCTTTTTTTTTTTTTGAAAAAATAAAATCCGTGTAATCATTTTGTGGCTATACAGATTATGTACTTGTCTGTACTGTTAACTTTTAGCTTGCTCAATAGATAAGACAGCTGTGATTATGTAACAGAGCAGATGTCATGTCTCCTAGATTTGATGTCTCCAACACATTTCAACAGCTTTATTCCACAGAAATGAGACAGCAGCCTTAAAATTCTTGAATGGGAAATTGTCTTCCTTGAGCTTCATATTGGTTGACAAATTACATATTTTTGTGTATTTTCAGAGAGCTCATTATAGTCTAATTTTGTATAGATAGCTGGTTGAGACTTGAGCATTGTGAAAGGTTGAAAGCCAACTTTTTCTCATGAATACTATTAATATTCGTTGAATGCTGTAGATGTCGAATTTGAGGGTAAGGGTTCTCTGTGTAATATCCATACCGTAACCACAAGGGTTCTATGTAATATCCATACCGTAACCACAACTTGTAATATTTGCGATTTCGCTTTCACAATTACAATTTTCCTTCCAAAAACTTTTATTGCTTTCTGTTTAGGTCAAATATGCCAGCCTTGCATGCTTGTTCATAAGGCAGCTGGATAGAGGTCTTTGTCTTCAGCATGACATCATCCCCAAGCTTCCAACTCTTTCTCAGCAGTTGTTTCCTTTTTGTTGTTGCGTATATTTCTGGATGATTACTGATTAGGGTTCTTAATCCTCGAGTGGTTTAGAATTTCTGTAGTGGCTAGCTAAATCTGTATCTGAGTTCTGATGTTTAGCTTTCCATAAGTCACGTCACTGTATATGCTAATGTTTGCCGAGGGTCGATCGGAAACAGCCTCTCCACCCTGGTGGGGGTAAGGCTGCATACATCTCACTCTCCCCAGACCCCACTTGTGGGACTACACTGGGTATGTTGTTGTTGTTGTTGTTGTTTGTACTGTATATGCTAATGTTTACCAAAGGATTTCAAATGACTTGGTAGGATTAGTGGAGATATCAGTATGTCGGTTGAGACCTATTGAGGCTTAAAGTTAGACAATGTGTTGCCTGTAAACATCTTGCCAATGTGAAATACCAGTCCCTCCACTTATGCCTATCTTTTGACATTAAAACTTTATACAAAATTCAGGTTTCACCTATAGCAGGGATATTGTTTGTGCCGAAGGTATAAGCCGCCCCCCTGCTTCCCAAGGATGTAAGTGTCGCGGTTCCTGTCATGATCCGAGTATTTGTTCTTGTGCCAAACTCAATGGTTCGGATTTTCCCTATGTTCACAAAGATGGTGGAAGGTCAGTGCAGTATTTCAATCCCTTGTAGTCTTTTTGTTTAAATTAAAGATGAATTTTCTTTACTTTGGTCTTAAACTTCCACCTTTGCTGCTAATCTAACATGTTTACTTGCACAACATGGCCTATTGTCAAGGCATGCTTATGTGGGCCTACATTCAACATCATTCCTTCAGTATGCAATTTGCTTTGAATAGTGCTCCTTCTTTTCCTCTAATTTTCTGGTTTCTGTTTTAATAAGAATGATTTTTTATATCTCTTAGGAGTTCAAGGGGAATTAGGTAAGTGTACCTCTTATAACCGCTCCTTTTCCAATTTGTGATGAAAGATATCAGCTGACTAGTGGGGAATACAACAGGAGGTATTATCAGAGTACTGGAAGTTGGCGATAAAGTAGTGGGGGAATTTGTATAACTTACTGTTTTCTCGTGATGCTTTTATGTTTTGTGGGCCTTAGGTTATTCAGAACATTATTAATGTTCTATAAGCACTAAAGCTTGGTGCAAAGCATGTTCAGTGCTTCGCCAAAGCCTTGCATAACGAGTGCTTTACTGCAATCGCCATTACTCTTAATGCATACGTGTCAATGCCAATGGGCATTTTCCTGAAGTTGCATAACGCCAAACAGTAACTATTTTGCTTTAATGTAAACTGTAATAATTTTTATATATAGTGCAAAGTTTATTTTTTGTCTTTGTTATTCTAAACATGTTCTACTTCATGCGTTTCAATTTATGTGAACCTATTTGACTAGGTATGAAGTTTAAGAAATAATGAGGACTTTTGAAACTTATGGTCCTAAGAAGCCACAAATATAATTATTTTGAATCGTGTGGCCTTAAACACCCCATATTATTTGTGTGGCTATAAAAGCTTCTCGTTAAGGGTATATTGTATGATTAAGTTTAAATGTTTCTAAATTAGAAGGTAGTCATTCTTTTTGGAACGGACTAAAAAGAAATAGTTCTACAGGAAAAAAAATCTTAAGGTCCCTCTTATTATGTATATCCCATATTAGACATCTGTTTTGTTGATGTTATAACGCTGATAGACAATTAGTTGCCATTTTCTTCTCGTAGTTGTAAGAGATAGACTAATGCTGTGATAAGAGAAGTGTTTAATTTGTGATAAGTGCTGATCCAGCTTTGTCTAGTCTTTTGCTTGCTAATTGTTGTGCTTGAATTTATGCCAGTAGCGACTTTATTAAGATGAGATAAATGCGAACCTAAATGATGCCTCGAGTTGCTTGACAGCGAAGTGGAGAGTTTGTTAATGGTCTATTTGCAGTTGACTTGCAATAGAAATATTTCAACATGCTTTCTGTTTTCTCTATATTTTTCTCTACAGACTTATTGAGCCAAAGGCTGTTGTATTTGAATGCGGTCCAAAGTGTAAATGTGAATCTGGTTGTGTCAACCGCACTTCTCAGAAAGGATTGCGATATCGCCTTGAGGTTATTTCACTTGTCCATTAACCAGAGTTTGAGATTTTTCTACATGTAAGAGTGCAGGGCATTCATTTCTGCATCTGTTTTCTTTGTCGATTGGAGTAGGTTTATCGTACTCCAAACAAGGGCTGGGGTGTCAGATCTTGGGACTATATACCTTCTGGAGCAACAATTTGTGAGTACATTGGTTTTCTGATGAAGACAGATCAGATTGACCCGGCTGCAGAAAACACCTACGTTTTTGACATTGATTGCTTGCAAACAATGAAAGGGCTAGATGGGAGGGAGGTAAGTGTTAGAGATTTGATTGTTCTGTCTTCCTTTTCCTGTTCTCTTATTTCCCGTAGATTCATCTGGGATTAGCTGAGGGGCATCTAACACCATAGATTTATCATATGCCCCTAGACTTACTATAAAGATTTAGAGGCCAGGGATCATGATAATAGCAGCACTATCTTATTTGGCTTTGGTCCTTTTTGTTTTGTTTTGCTTTCTTATCTACTTCATCTTCTAATGTTCTGTAGAGACGGGTGGGTGAGGTTTCCTTGCCGGCACACTGGCAGAAGGATGCTGACAAGACATCAGATAGTGGGCCAGAGTATTGCATTGATGCAGGATCTGTTGGCAATGTTGCAAGGTTCATTAATCACAGTTGTCAACCAAATTTATTTGTTCAATGTGTGCTAAGCTGCCATCAGGACATTAGTTTGGCAAGAGTGGTGCTAATGGCAGCTGACAACATACCACCTCTTCAGGTTTCTGCTAAATCTTTCTTACTCCCTGCATGTTCAATGAATTTAGTAAAAGTTATTCTATATGTTTCTAATTGGTATGGTTAACTTGGCGTTTTCATTGAGGAATAGCTGTTTTCACTTATTTCTCTTTGGTGCACCCATAAAATTCCTTGTTTTATAGTAGAAGATTGGGTGGCACTTGTAGAAAATCATATGTTTGTAGGTTTTAGTCATTTTATGGTATACCACTTGTATACGGGCACCTTTTGGCCCATCATTATCATTAATAAAATTATGTGCCTTATAAAAAGAAGAACTTGGCATCTTCATTGGAGGAACAGTTGTGGTAAGAATGTTATTCAGAATTGTGGAATAGGTAAAATAATTGACAAAATGGTGCATAAAATAGAGCTTTGGATAAGAAGCAATGAGAAAAATACTGCAGCTTTTGTATAGGTTGATAAATAAAGCTGCTGCTTAAAGCCCCTCAAAATCTCGAGAAGGTCTAATTAAGACGAGTCGAGAAGTCTGTGCACCAGGTTTAGGTAGAAGGTGTTTATCTTCGCTTTTCCTTTTTAGGGGGGGTGCTTGTTTAAAGTGTTGGGCAGAACACACAGCTTTGATTTGTATGATTCAGATTTAACCTGACCCTTGAATTCTTGAAAAGGTTGGATAAGAAAGAACTGAAGAGGGAATTTCAACCCTTACTAAGCAGCACTGTCATTTCAAATGCAGTACAAAGTAGCCTTTATTCTAATTTGGATTGCTCATTAGTTTGTTTATGTTTTACCTGTAGGAACTCACATATGATTATGGTTATGTCCTGGATAGTGTTCTGGATCGTGATGGCAAGGTTAAACAAATGGCTTGCCACTGCGGAGCCCCTGATTGTCGTAAGCGCTTGTTTTGATGGAGGATCTGTAACCATTCTTTTGGTGCTATTTTTAACACATATTATACATTTTTTGGATATTTATATATGCTGATATCTCATCATCAGCTCTTTTTTGAAGTGGTTACCAAACACTGGGAAATTCCTTGGTTTTGTATCTCCTGTTTCAAAATGAGAAAACGAACTTGTTCATCTGATTTCGTGCTTTTGTTAATTATATCAAGTTCCTATCTCTCGGTCTCTCTCAAGCAATCCGTAAGATTTTAAATTATGTAACAGGTTGGATTTCTTTGTTATGTTCTGAATTTAATTGTGCCTTGAGTTGATATTCTGTCTTATCCATCGCCTGAACAGAATAGTAAGGGTAAGGATGAAAAGTTGTTCGGTTGGTAAATGAATACTATTAGAAAATTGCGCCATTACAGTAATGGAGGGTGTTCTTGAGTGTTTTTGGGGACTGCACGGTTTATGGACCCCCAGCTTTTTACTTCTACAGTTGTGGCATCTCCGGATCCAATAATTTTCAACTTGCATTAATTTAGAGCTCATAGTAGTGAAATCACTATAAGCACATTTCGAAGAAAATGTGGGCATCACAACGAAAGAAGATTAACTGTCCTGGCACCAGAATGTTTGATAGATGTGCTTACTGTGAATGAGGCACTTATTGAGAGTTGGTCATTGTAATTTTGTTACCAAGCCGCCTTTTTAAAATAAGATTTATCAGCATCACTGTATTTGAGCTTGACAGATGCATTCGATTAAGCTTAAATTTTTTGCCGAGGATCTGTCTGATTCATAACAATGCCAATTGCTTTGCACTTCCATTTCCTCAAGTTGTACTAAACGTACATTGATAAATCTTTTTATGTCAAAAAAAGAATAAGACAACAGGTGTAGTCTCTTCACACAATGAAAATCAAACATTGTGGTCGTCAGTATCCATATTGGCTCTAGTTCTATAGCGTCTGCCTGGCTTCAAACTTCCAGTTCTTACACTGTCGACTGCAATAAGCGACTCATCTTCTTCCATAGCAGAGACTTGAGTATTTTCAGATTCCACGGTAGCAATGCTAAGTGGAACTGTTCTTTTCATTTGCATTTGCTCTCCCTCAATACCCTGGTTGTTGGATGGACCAGCAGTCAGCTGCTGCTTCACTCTTGGGTTAAATGTGGGCAATTTCTGAAAATTAGTGGAGCTATCATCCTCCTCGAGCTGCCCTCGCTTCTTCATGAGATTGAGAAAGTCCAAGTAAGCTTTTCGATTGGATGCTTCATCCATATCATCTGAGGGATCAAAGGTATAGCAAGTATACTTGGACGGATTCCTTACATAATCTGGAACAGATGAATCAGAAACTTGCTTGAACTTGGAAGTGAAATGACCTTGTGTGAGGGCAGCCTCCTCAGCATCTTCCTGGAGCCTAAGCTTGGCAGCCAGGTGATTAGCACGAGGATCTCTGCTAACGTCCTCAAGTGTAAGAGGAAGCTCATGGTAGGTGTTTGTAGAAATGCCGTAGTCAGAGACGTCTCGCATATACAAGCGGTCACCAGGCTGCTGCTGCTTCTTTTCCCTACCAACAGCTACTTTGTCAACTTCGTCTTCTTCCTCCTGGTACACAAAAAGAAAGAAGTGGAATAGTAAGACAAGACATGAACAACAACAACATACCCAATGTTAAGGGGTTTGAATAGGGTGAGATGCAACCTCGTAGTCAAGAGTGGAATCTAGACCAATGCAGGAGCGAATGTTGGATTCATCGTCGTCGCTGAGCTCATCCAGGTCGGATTGGAGCAAATCAGGTGGGGTTGCTAGGGTTTGATGTGGCTTAGCGAAGAAGCCGTCAATATGAGGAGGGCAGTCGGGTTTGGAATCATCAAAATCGAGCAGCTCTCGGGTAGGGGGATCCCTGTTCCATTCCTTTTTAGCAATCTCATCGTCGGTTAAAGACCAGAGAGAACTCAAATTGGAGGTCTCACTCAGAGAGCCGAAGACCTTGTCCACCCGTACCCTGAAGCTGTCGTCCATGGAGGTGAATAGTAGTAAGTGATCCTCTCTGTTGTCAGCCTCTCTTCTTTAGCAGTTTAAATAGGGCTGCCGTCGGTATCCTTTCGTCTTGAAGGAGTAGGAAGCGACTGGAATTATTAATATATAAATAGTCCCCAGGGATAAAATGGGATTCACCTGACTAGTGCTACTAGTATTACTATAAATTTGTACCCTTTTTCATTTCAACTTACCACAAGTAAAAGTTTGACTAATCTCATATATAGAATTATTGTTGATTCCATATGTCTTGCGTGTTAAAGTTTAACAAAGTGATGATACATACTCTTTTTAGGTTCCTAGCATGTTAACACTAAAAAATTCATATTTACCATTATGAGTTCAAATATTATTTAGTAGAGTACAAAGTTAAATATTTCTACCTAAATCTTAAAAAAATATTGTGATGACGCGTTAACAGAGTACAATACAATAACTTTATGTGGGAGGTTTTTAAATGTTAGTTTCGATGTATAAAATAAATAATCGAATATATTATTGTTATTGTTGTTGATGCATTAAACCAATAAATACACAATACATGTTGTTGTTTCTATTATTCATCATGTTAAAGTTAACCGAACTTTAAAGAAACTATTGGGTACTTAAAAAGTTCGTAACTACTCATGAGTCATGATCAAGGGTAAGAAACAAAAGAAATGCTAAACTATAACCTATAAAAATTAACTTTAAACTATAGCTTTTAATAAGTAGTACGTACGATGTTATTCCACCGTTAAATTAATTATGCTATGGAAATCCACTTAGCGACGATTTCATTCAAATATTTTTCATCAGCTAATATTTTCTGTTTGAGCATATATTCGTTTATGACTATGTCGTTCAAACAAAAGATTTTAGGGTGCGGTTATTTGTTTTTGAAAATGTGAACTCATGATTTAGTATGTGGTTACGAATTACGATGTGGTTATGTTGTTGGATGATTATATCTAGTTGCGAGCTGCAATAATGTTTGGTGTGAGTGTCCATCTCTACGTCACAATGCCCTGAATTGTATTTCGTTGAGTCGCATTGATATTTTGTGTCAATGTTCGATTTTTTTATTCGTGTTATGTGATATGAGAATATGTACATATTTAGTTATGTTGTATGCTAACACGAATAAGCTTGAAAAAGTAGTAAAGTTATTTTGAGTTTTTTAAAAAATCAACCCTTTTTATGAACAAACAAGTTATTTTCTAAATTTTTATTTGTGGCCAAACGGCCTATAAGTAAAAACACATTGGGTTAGCGGAGGACATTTTTTCGCCGTCGGCCAGTGCCAGTGGTTAAATATAAATAAATTTGGGTGTTGGGAGGCTAAAACCCGAAAAAGATCAAACACAGCAACCCCTTTGTGGAATTTCATGTCCATCTTGCCCTCCCATTGCGACAATCACACAGCAGCTTCCTCTTCTTCTTCAAGCTCTCCCAACCCTAACCCCAATCATGGATCCAACCACCCTCGCCCTTCCCCCTTCCGCGACTCTGTTAACTTCTCACCAGGTATTATTCGACATCTCATATTGTTCAATCCTTAGCTCCTTTTCAGCTTAGTATTGAATTTTCTTTGTTTGTTTTTCAAGCGAATGCGTACCTTTATCATACTACTCCTCAATTTGGATATTTTTCTATATCATTCATTATTTTTTATCTTCTCAGGAAACATGGCTCCTACTGCATCACATGCTTCTGCTGGATCTTCACAAAAGGTAAATTTTGCAGTAGTAATTATGTAGCTCTTTCACAAATGCTCCCCTTTTGCCGCCAAACGTTATTTCTGTATTATTTGTACATTGCTTTGCCTGTTCCCTTTCATGATGTGTGCTCCTAGCACAATTGTAGGTGAACAACTCCAGTGGCAGTCAACATGGTTTCAGAGGTTCCGAACGCCACAACAGTGGTAGAATCTCACTGCAAGAGCCTGGGAAATCAGCTAGGAGCAATGATCATCCTAGCAGACGCGACCATTTTGGCTCCAACACTCCTCAAGGGACTGCTGCACGCTCAGCTCCACGAAGAACCCAGATGGTTAGTGGCAACCACTTGCTCAATTTTCACTATGATCCCATTTCTCGTCCACAAACAAGGGCACCTCCTCCTCCGAGGAGATACGTGAAGAGAAAGCCTTACAACAAAGATTTGTTTCTTCAAGCAAATTACAAGTTTGTTCTATTAGATTCAGGCAATTACACGCCTGAGTCGATGGATCCGGACAAGATGTTACAATGGGAAGATATTGTTTGTGTGAGATATTCCACTCCATTTCATGTGCAATGCCCTATATGCTTAGAGGATCCTTTGTGTCCTCAAATAACTTCATGTGGTCATATCTTTTGTTTTCCTTGTATTATGCAATATTTTATGATCTCTGAAGATGACGACCATAAAGATGATTTCAAGAAGAAATGTCCCTTGTGCTTTATGATGATATCTTCCAAGGATTTGTACACCATCCAAATTGAGAACGTTAAGCAGCATCGAGTTGGTGATGTCATAGAATTTGTCCTTTTAACCCGTCACAAGGATTCATTCACTTTATCTTTGAAAAATAATGATGGTACTTGTGCTACAGACGAGGTTCAGAAGTCCTTCTCTAAGTTCACATTTACTTCAGATGTCGACCTTTCTGTCCGAGAGGCAATGTCTGATCTTGATAGTTGGTTAGCTAGAGCAGATTCAGGCCTAGTTGATGACATGGAGAAACTGCCCTTTGTCTGTGTCGCAATGGAACAATTGGAGCAGAGGAAGAAGTACTGGAATGGCCAACACATTGCTCTCAGAAACAGCTACACTAACAGAGATAATTGTTTGGAGAAGTGTTCTTATGGATCTCAGTCAACAGAAACCGGTCAGGCCGATTCTGCTGGCCAACCTACTCCAAAAGTGCCATCAAGCAGTCCTGCTGATAAGCCAATATTGGAGGAGAAATCAACTGTCCATAAGGTAAGGGACTCTCAGCTTATTCAAGCTGCCGATATTGAATCAGTAGAAGATGGTGTTGGATCTTCATTGTCCTTATATGACAATAAGAAGAGCCTACAGAAAGACACTAGTGGCTCTACTGACAAAGAAGAGAGCAGCTCCTACAGTTTCTACCAGGTAAACTTAGTTGCATTAATTGCAGACCACTTCTTTTGTTAGTCTATATCAAGGGAGGAATGACTACCACTTTTTGGCAGTGTTATCTTCTGTAAGTATGGAATTTAAAGTTTTCATATTCTCAAGGAACATCCCATTCATATGAATATGTTCTCTTTCCTATGCTAATTTTAGCTTCTGTATGTCTTATTTTGATACGTGTGTTTTGTTAAGAAAATGGACCTCGACTAACTTATTCCCAAAGCTAGCTCATGAGGTGAGGATTTCCTAAGATATACAGAGACATTAAACCATTTCCTCAACCAATATGGGACACACTGCACCCCTCCTTGTCCTCCATGGGCATATGGAGCATAGACAATGTTCAGTAACCAAGAATAGGGATGAGTCTCCGTTGTGCAGGTTGTTATATATAACATGTTACCAACCCCCCCCCCCCCCCCCCCCCCCCCCCCAAAAAAAAAAAAAAAAAAGAGAGAATAGGGATGAGTCTAGCTCTGGTACCTTGTTAAGAAATTAGACCTTGATTTTCGACAAAAAGAAATTTCATTCTTTATTTTTCGTGTGTTATTATGTTTTTGTTATATCAAAGCATGTAGTTGATAAAAACAATGTAGATTTCTTTCTCCGCTGGTTGTCAGGCTCACTGGCGCCTCTACAAGTGTGAACACCTGCAACTTTTATTTTTGTCAGCTTCTTCTTCTTCTTCTTCCTTTTTTAAAAAAAATTTAGTTTAAGTGAAGTAATTTCATGGTGATGACGGGGCAGCCCATGTATGCAAAAGTATATTAAAGATGTAGCATTACAATAGGTATTGTTTTCTGTGAAACTTGAACTCTTTGACTACTTCGAAACTAGACTGGAAAGAGTGGAAAACTTCCCTTATGTGAATGTGTGTTATTGACACCTTCAGAGGCCCTCTTACGCCTCTCCTATAAATGGTCAGTTAGTTGCTTAGGGGGTCATTTCTCGTGCTTTGTTCTGCTTCCACTTACTACCTCCCTTCAGCTTCTCGGCAACTCCTGAATGCTTCCTAGCATAGCACAGCGTGTAACACTCAAACTAAGCATAACATTTGACAGCTTGGGTGTCTGTTGTCTACTCAAACTAAGCATAGTGTTTGATCGCTTTTGTTGCCACATTTGCTTTCGTCAACGATCTCGCATGTTCAATGCTGTTCTTAAAACTGTTTATCGTGTTGTCGCTCGATGCTTTAGTCAATATCCTTCTCTCTCTTTTGGGAGATACGTTATGCAACATGTTTTATGTTTTCCTGATTATTTTAGGCAATTGACGGTCAGCATCTTATCCTTCATCCACTCAACATGAAGTGTCTTCTGCATTACTATGGTGGCTATGATAGTCTTCCTAGCAGGTTTGAAAGATAATACATTCTTACTTCAGTTTATGACATATATATTTTTTTTCAATGAAAGGTGGAAAAGGGGTCTCTGTTTTTGTGAGTCAAAGTGAGCTTGGGTAGGGGAGTCATAAGATTTAGCGGAGCTTGTAGGTGCTGGAGGTAAACCGACCAGAAGGGGTTGGGGATGGTGATTTCCTTTGGCTTGTGAAGAGTATAGGAAGGATGGATGCATGGAGTGGGAAAAGATCAAAGTTGCGGCTGCTGCCTGCTTGACAGGATTCAAAATTGGTTCGTGGGGGTGGAGTGGTGAACTCTGCTATGAGCCGAGAAAGGGAATAGGTCTACCAGTAGGAAGGGCAGGGGCTAAAGGGTGGTAATTCCATGCTTACCTGGAAATAACTCTTTATCCTTTCTATGTGAATATGTTGGGCATATGCCTTTTGTTGTTGTACAACCACTTAGAAAAAGAAATCTTGGATACAGATTCAGTGGCAAGGTTCTACAAATGGAGTCTGTGACACAATCTGAGGCCATGAGAAGGCGCTACCGCTTCTTAAGTCATTTTTCTTTGACAACAACATTTCAGGTATTTGCCATGATGCTTATGTCTGGAAGTATGTTGGCTTTACTTCATCACTTGTTTGGCACATTCTAATTACTTACACCTGTAAACTTGCAGCTCTGTGAAATTGATATCAGCAAGATATTGCCCATGGATGCACTTTCTCCATTTATGGAGGAAATCAGAAGTAGGGAAAAACAAAGGAAGTGGCTGGCTAGGAAGGTTTGTAGCTCATGCTTCTCTCCAAAATTACAGTATTTTGGCATTCTTGTGCATAATTGCATCATAGGTTTATGATGTTTAGAAAGGCCCAGAGAGTGAGCGTCAGGAAGAATTAAAAGATTCAAGTGCATGATATAAATAAGACCCGATGAAGATCATTGGAGGGACTTTTAAGAGAGAAAAATGGGCAGGACTCGGTTGTCTGCTTTTAGTATATAACTAGATCCTTTTGTGTCAGAAATATTAGTTTGCACCGGTTTAAGATCAACATTATGTATTGGCTAAGTGCGCATTGGGATTGCTTTGGTTCACAATGAAAGTGACAAGTAAAACTGCTGTGCAAGCCCTTAACGGATAGTGTTTCACTATGAAATCCCTAATCCATCCTACTTCATTTACTTAAAATAAGATGGACAACTGGGAAGCCCCGTCTGCCCCTGCCATCCCTTTTCCTAGCTATACAAACCTGCCCCTTTGCCATCCCTTTTAGCTGGATTTAAAATAAGTTCATCATGGTGGTTTGTATGTCTTGTAGGGAAGAAAACAGCTCGTTACTCTATTCACATCTCTGTCTTCTCAGCATCCGTTACTCTCATGATACCCGTTGTTGACTGTGCATGCAATATAAAAAGAAAATTGGTTTGGATTTTCTTTTAAAATTTGTAACTCTTCAAAGTTGATATTTTCTTCCAGGAAAGGCGTGAGAAAGCTAATGCTGAAGCCATTGGCATGCACTTAGAGCCTCTGCCTTTTAGCTTTGCAGAACCTTCTTATTCTTACGCAGAACAGCCTACTTTCACTAGCGATGACTTTGAAGGTATGTTACAATTTGCTACTTATGTAGTAGGTTTTATGTACTCATCTGATGTGTTTTGGAATTTAGCTATCTCGGAATATATTTGGCGTGCTCTTTTATAAATGGACTATGACTATGTCGTTACTTGGCTAGTTGTAAGACAACTATATACTTCATGTATGGGAGTTTTCATGATAAAGTCGTGTATACAATCACATCTTAGTAGTAATTCTGTGATTCAAATTGTTATAAAAAATGGTTTCTGGAGGAAGCTATATCAGTGCATTTTTGTGAGAAGTTTGACTTTTGCCTTTGCAGCCTTGATACTAATGCTATTTGACTTTTGCTAATTCAGCTGGTGCTTGTGGAATTGTGAGAAATTTGACTTTTGCCCTGCAGTCTTGCCACTGCTGTTAACTGTTTATATCTTTTCATGATGGCAAAAGCCTTGTGTGATTTGACCGTTGCTTGTAAAGTTGTTATAAGATTGCTTTACCTATGTAGTAACCTCCTTCACCGTTGGTTGAAATAATTGTTCTTGTGGTTGTTCTTGTGATAAGCTTTGGGAAGTACTACTGTAACATCATCAAGCCCCCCGGTGCTTGGAGGCAGACAGCTGTTCTCCAATGTTGCAAGGCTTGGTTTTGCTGCTGGATGTGATTCTCCAGCTCTGAAAATGGAGGAGTCCCCACACAAGGTTGATGTTGCGTGTGATTCTTCTGTTGCAGCTGGTATCGTTTTAAACCTCAGAGTTGATTTTCCACACTAAATATTTGCTATCATGCTTTCATCGGAATTTGTCATGCTTTCATCGGAATTTGTGTAAACATTTTATTGTTTCATTTTGCTTGCACGGGATTAATGCTTATAAGTAATGTACTTCATGTCTCTCAGCAACAAGGAGTCCTGGTACCCTATCGTTTGCAAATGTGACATCTAAAGCAAAAGTTGTTGAAGGTCCCAACGTGTCCAAGACAAATGATGCTGGAAAGAGAGGGAAGAAGCAAAATAGGGTCCTATTGTCAACGTCTGGTGGTAGGCGTTACTGAAATTTGAAGGGACCTAATAACGAGACGTATCTGTATATTAAGAAATGTTTTACCTTTTATCAGGAACCAGGATTTGTTAGTTGCTACTGACCAATGTTTGAGCATAGTGTTCTAGTACAGTGTTGTGTGAAGTAGGGTAAACTCTTTTTGGTTCTCATGTCATCTTCTTTTTTAGTTTGCACTCGTGTTTGGCTTGTCTCCCCTCCTGCAGGGTAAAAGTCAGCACAAAGAGGAAATGTTTAAGCAAACACATATATGGCGGCGTTTGTTTCAAACTTTGGTTTGTATTTCTTTTGTGAAAATGTTTCTTCAAGTAAACACGAACAAAGAATTCGGAAGCTCCATATGAAGGATTGTGAAGGAGAACGCTTGCAAAACTCTTAACTTGAACAAGCGGGGTTAGCCTGAAATGCTTATTTAATTAAAGAGTGCCAATCAAACGTAAAGAAAGAATAGTTTCAGAGTTTTTGGTTGAAAATTTTCTTACAACCACCTTAAGCTATGATCATTGATTAAGCATAGTATATAACCGAACAACAAAAGCAAGAAATTTCACCACGACTACCCCTTTATTCTTGATTATGTCTTTTTATCGCCACTTAAAATTGATTATACAAAATTGTCTCAAGGCAACACTTATCGACAAGTGCGGTCTCTTCGGAAAATATTATATGGCAAGTGGCACCTACGAAGAGATTGAAGGGGCAAGTGCTGCTCAGATAATACTTCATGTGATTGTGGGAAACTTCATGTGAATGTGGGAAGAGATCAAAACGTATTTTCGTTCAGAATTTATTCATTAAAATTAACGAAGATCATTATTACAAATTACTTTAAACGAGGTTAATAAGGCAAACTATTTATAAGATTTAAGAAGCAGTAAATGTTATTTATTTATGAGGAAAACGTGAAAGAGAAGAGTTGCTCATATAAGTGAGTTGAAAAGGATGAGAGAGATTGTAAAATTGAGTAGAAGCACAGATCTTGGAATCAAATGAGCAGAGCTGCGAAGCACTCGAAACCAGCTCTCCTTCGCCTTCTGGGTGTAGCAGCCCTCTTCTCCATCATCCTTGTCGCCATCCAATCCTCCTTCTTCACTGGTTTTTCATCTTACCAATGCTATATTCTCATTTCATTCTTTTAAACTATAACTAATTTGAATTTTGGTGCAGGTAGTAGGATTTCCGTAAGTATCAACCCTGAAGATATTCGGATCTTGTCCACCTTCCAGTCTAACCTTCAGCAATGCGTCGTAATTTTCCTTTCTTACTTTCTCCTCTTTCGTTTCTACTTTTATTTTCTCAAATACGAATGTTAATTTTAGCTCATTTTTGTGTTAATAATTCCATTTTGTACTATTTATCCTGCTACTTGCTCTACTTGTAATTTTTTGTGTTAATAATTCCATTTTGTACTATTTATCCTGCTACTTGCTCTACTTGTAATCTAATTTTATTCATGCGATCACTCTACTGTATGCTTGATTTCTCACTTACCGTAGTTGCTGCAACCTCGAAGCTTTGTTTCCAATTATAACTTATGTTTTAGCTTCTTTGGATGCACTGGAGTTGATAAATGATGTGCTTTTAATATCAGCTCCACATATTAGTTACTCATTTATTGTCTCTTTATGCTTCCAGGCTAACCGAGGGCTCGGATTGACCGCTCAAATCATTGATCATTGCAATGTCATTCTCAAGTTTCCACAAGGAACTAATAGTACTTGGGTTTGTCTCTCCTACGCATTGTTTACTTCGTCAATGAAATGCATTTCTCCATTCCCTTCTTTATCTGTGTATTTCACTTGCAGTACAATGAGCAATTCAAGGTCTTTGAACCATTGGAGTACAAGTATGATGTTTGCGAAGCAATACTTCTCTGGGAGCAGGTTTCTCACACTTGTTATATCCCTTACCTCATGCTTTACAACTTGTTGCCCGGACCTCCACTAGTAGTACATTTAATAAACTGGGATTATCTGAAATGCAGTACCGTAACATGACGACTGTGTTGACAAGAGAATATCTAGATTCTAGGCCTGATGGATGGTTAGATTATGCAGCAAAAAGAATTGCACAGCTGTAAGTTGTTGGCTCCATCTTCCATTGTCATCGCCATTCACCCCCTTAATTAATTAATGAAAGATGATGGGATTAGCTCTTCATATTATATTTCGTTCTTTCCTTTTTAATTATATACTTTGTCTGATTGCAGAGGAACAGACAAATGTTACAACCAGACTCTTTGTGAAGAACATCTCAATCTAATTTTACCAGCTAAGCCTCCCTTTCACCCTCGGCAATTCAAAAAATGTGCAGTTGTCGGCAATTCCGGAGACCTCTTGAAGACACAGTTCGGAGAGGAAATTGACAGTCACGATGCAGTTATACGAGACAATGAGGCCCCTGTTATAGAGGTGAATTAGCCCTTTGTATATATTACCATGCATGCTTTACGAGTCTGAGCATTCCCGAGAATGCTATGTCATGTCAGAGTCCATTTTGAACACGAGTGTCATTGGGCATGATGAGAAGTGTTGTTATTGTAGACACATGTTTGGCTTAGGTTTTTATAGTCTGTTGTCTGGTCCTTTTGTACTCACCCTTCTATGCATTTCCTTTCATATTTTTTAGAAAAGTTCGCCATCAGACACTTGTGCTTTTCATGCCTCTTGTCTAAAGAATTGGCTTTTTGCGCCAAGTGTAACATCAGACATATTTGTTTTTCTAATCTTTGTGCTTTCTTCTTAAGAAAGCAAAATATGTCGATACTGCCCATAGATGATTGACACTGATGTGTCTATGCCTCACTTATTAAAAGACTTTTCTGGATAGTGTCTCCCTACTATAGGCTATTAAGGCAAGTTCCATATTGTCCTTGGACATCCTGTGCAGATCTGGTGCTCGCTTATTGCCAGGGTCAATACAATACTCGTATTCAATCAATAAACCGCGTCTCAATCCCAAACTAGTTGGGGTTCGTTATATGAATCCTCGTTACGCTTCAGTAAGGCCCAATTCGTTCAATACTAAATAATTTGTCTTTTAAGGCAAAGTAGGTGCTATGTAGAGTTTTTAAAATAGAGTTCTCCATCCAATACATGCTCCTACTACACCAAAAAACACCCTATAGTATTTTATGTGATGCACTTTCCATTTGGGGATGTTGGAAAATGTTTGACACAATTCTATTTGTATACTACTTTTACAACTTTCAAGAGTTCGACATTAGAATATTAATCTTTTAAGTTTTGATTGTAATGTTTCCCTATCAAACTAATTTTCAACCATTGCTTTGCTATGTTTCTTTCACTATCAGTAATATAACATATAAGTCAAATTAACATCTTAGACGCTGTGCCCATTCAATGTTGCATATAAAATGAAGTGGAGGGAGTACATATTAAAGAAAAAACATGTAGATAGACGCTGTGCCTAGTCCTCACTTTGTTGTATTTGACAAATTCTTAACATGCTTATTTCATTCTCCATGTTGCTACAGGTGCTTCTCCCCATGTAGCACTGGTAAAGCACGTGTGATATTCTTTTCATTTGTTCAATTCTATTTGTCTAGAGAATAAACTAGCTTTGCCCTCGTAACTGAGATCTGAGAGTGCTGAAGGCTACCAGGATTTATGTATTCTATTTAATATGCACAATATGTCTCGGAAACCCTTTTGGAATTTTACATTTATGGTATCCATCAGCTGGCGTTTTGTTGTGAAAATAACTGCTTATAAACGTGTTTTGCAGAAATATGCCAAGCACGTTGGCATGAAGAGAGATTTTCGCTTAGTTGTTCGGGGTGCCGCTCGAAACATGATTAAAATTCTCAACGGTTCAGGTAAATACATTGGAAAGCCTATTTTATTTTCTTAAACTTAATCATATACTGTCTTTTCTATTTCTCTTTCATTCAGATTGGTGTCATGCTTCTTCCCATGTATAAACATCAGAATGGTGTCTAACAGTTTAAGGGGCCATGTATAAACATCAGCTTAACAAAGCTTCTTTAAAGATCTCACTGCTTCCTAATTTAAACACTACCATTCAGCTGCTAGGTATTTGAATTATTGGTTTTATTGAAAATGAAAGGATTTTGGTCTAACGTGGTTAGGCAAACTGTAGCATTTTGGTTCTTTTACTATTTAACATTGGATGCATGGTACTTCTTGCTTGTTTTCTGTTGCAATGTGTAAAGTTCTGGTGTTGTTGATAGGAGTATGTCATATCAGGATGTCAGTTACACTTATCGTGGCGAGTGCTATATCATGCATTATGTAAAGCCTTCAGATTAGCAGCAGAACTGGCTCTTGAAAAATTGAATAAGTTAATGGGCTTTTAAATTTTGGTTAATAATTCTTTGCTATTTCTGTTCAAATATTTTCAGGTCAGTTATTTGCCATGAGATACAGGGTCAGGGTTATTCTTATTTATTGTAGTTGTAAAAGTACTGCTATTGTTTATATTAGCATTTCATTCTAGCTGGTCAGCTACATTTCTTATCATATTGAATAGCATCTTAAACATAGCAGTAGTTAACTGTTTACTGCTCTTTTTATGAGTGCTAGCAGTGACTTGGACGTGATTTATGCTATAGGAAGCAATATTCATGAAGCTTTTACTCATTATGTGTTGCTATTTCGTTTTTTCTTGCAGCTGATGAGGTGCTTATAATTAAAAGTGTCACCCATAGAGACTTCAATGCTATGATAAAGGTAATATATGACTCAGATGAATGCTACACTAGTATCCATTTTCTATTTTTCAGATGAATGCTTTTACTTATTTGTTTCTGTCATATTTTCTTCTTCCTAATGTTGTTATTGTTTGTTTGTTTTGGTATTTACTCTCAATTGACATGTTCAATCAAGTGCTACCTAATTAAAATGAATATGATATTTTTGTTTGCTTCTGTTGAGTTCTATGAACTAAATCTGCTGACCATGTCTTCTTATCCTCAATACACAAGATAACTTTTTTGATTTTCACCTACTCTAACACTCTAATCCAGTGAAGGTGGTTAAGGAAACTCCGATGGAACTAAGTTTTAGCTTTGTAGGTGGTGAAATAGAGGTATCTTTAGGATTCTGAATGGTGAATACTGGTGTTGGTAAAGGATGATGAAACAACCAATGATGCCTGAAAAATCAATGAGAAATTTTTGGGAAAACCAAATGAGACTGTCAAGCTCAAAGGGGATTTTATGGCTATGGTAACCTCCTTGCCCCCCGAAAAAAAAAAAAAACTGAAGCATAGAGGAGATCAAGATAAACCTAAAGGCTTCAAGGTGTTGCAAAAGCATAAGGAATTTGCTCTATTTATCTTCAAAACTTTCAGGCAGTGATTCTTTTTTACCCTTTTGTTGGATCATGAGCCACTGAGATTCTTTTTTTGATTATAAAAGAAGCACTAGTATAATTTCACGACATGGTGGAATATGGATTTTCATAAGGTGGTGGTGGGATGTGATCCCAGTTTGCTGGGGACTGAGGTGTAGTTGGTGGTGGTGGTGGGAAGTGATGCTTTATGACACTGAAAATGACAGATCTTCATTTATTCATTACAGAAAATCACAAATCCAGTCTATCTTTTCCAAGGCATTGTATTACGCAGAGGTGCCAAAGGAACTGGGATGAAATCAATAGAACTAGCACTTTCCATGTGCGACATCGTTGACATTTATGGTTTCACGGTTGATCCTGGTTACACAGAGTGGTATGTCCTATTATGCCTTGTCTTTACCTTCGTAACTTCAGCTTTATCAGACAACAGAACATACACACATTTGAAAAACATGGGCTTCAAGTTTTCTACTTGTTACTCTATAATGTTGAACAATTACCATCTTTTTGGAATATTGAAAGCTATCTGCTATTAACTTTTTCCTGCATATTCATACATGTAAAGACCACTAAACTTTATCTCCGCATGGTTATTTGAAAACTTTGTTTTCTAGGACTCGATACTTTTCTACACCAAGGAAAGGGCACAACCCACTCCAAGGGAGGGCATATTACCAACTCTTAGAATGCCTCGGAGTAAGGACTTCGGTTTCCTCCAGCTAAATTAAATCATTTTTTTTTTCACTTTGATCCTTTGTTATTGACGCTCTGAGTAACATTTATATTTTAGGTCATACGAATCCATTCTCCAATGCGAGCACAGAGAAAGCAAGACTGGTCCGATGTGCCTAGTCGAGAAATGATAAACAGCGCTCACAGAGCTGCATTGCGTCTGAAAAAGCAGCAAGCTGGACAAGAGGGAGGACTGGGTCCATTTGTTAACTGTAAAGTATGGGGAAAATCAGGTCCCTATGGCACTGGGCCTATATCTGGTTCCGCAGATATGACAGATGTCAGGAAGTATTCAAATTACAGTCGATGGGAAGTCATGCCTTTTGAGAGCTTGAGGGAGGAAGCAAAGAAGCATTTTATTCAGATGGAAGGGGTGTCTTTGTACAAGATGGATGGCAATAAGTTGGATGATCTAGTCTGTGTGAAATCTGAGGAATGAGGACAATGGCTTGATACAATGGATCATTTCAGTTAGAACCAAATTAATGTATTTACACGACTACAAGTGAACCAGGTGATTTGGGCTGAATACCTCAGCATTCGGAGTGTAAACTAGTGACAACTACCACAGGGAACTCAGAGCTGAAGTGCACATTTTAACCAACATCCATTAGAAGAAAGAAGTTACCATACTCGGAGCTGTCCTTGACATTTTCTAAATTACACATCGGTGTTGCACGTAAAGAAATTTCATTTGTTTCATGTTATTGGTCTCCTTATATATTCTTTTTCAGTTAGGAACATAATTTTGGCACTGTGAGTTGTGATTGTATTCTCATTTCGAATATAACTTGAGAAATAGGCCAAAAGGAGTGATTGATTTCGTGCATGTCTGTCTTCTTTTTATGAAAACCTGTTTCTCCATCATACGAACATATTAAATCTGGCAATTTATGCTGAGGAGAACTGATCAATTAATACTGGAACCAGAAAGACCAAATTCAATAGATGAACTCAAAGGAGCAAAATAACAAGAAGCAAAACTACTAAGAGCACTAGTAAAAGTATATCCTATTGCAAAAAAGAATACATTAGAATCATCAGTTGGACTTGTTATTCTTGTTAACAACATCATCAGGGACAACCTTGAGGAGCTTCTTCTGCTTAGACTTGGCAATCTTTTTGAGCGTCTTCGGATTCGTGATCTTCTGAACCTTAGTTCCAGACTTAAGAATGTTTTCCTGCTTCCTCTTATCCCTTTCCTCTTTCTTCTTCCTCTTCTCGACCTTATTCATCCTTATCTCTTCCTTGAGCTCATTGATTCTCTCCTTATACGCCTTCTTAATCTCCTTGTCCTTATTCCTCTGCTCCACTGTCTTCCCCTTCACGCTCACCTTCAATGCTGATGATCTGCGTTTCCGCGGCTGTTTCCAGTTCCTTCCTGATACTCTCCCAGCAATCACCCCGTCGTATGTCGGGTTGCCAAATACAGGCTTGTTTGGATCCTGTTCAGAGGGAACCGCCTGTCTCTTAGACGCAGGAACTGGATTCTCCTCCTCTACTTCCATGGCAGCTTCTCCATTTTGCAGAGCAATTGCAAGCTCTTTCTCAGCTCTCTTACGCTTGTAGGTTTTGCCTCCGAAGCCTTCGTCCAAGCATCGAAAATCTATAGTACACGCCATTGCTTGTGTAAGCCAGCTGCTCACACTCTCGATCTCCTTCCTATATACCTCCCAAAACCCTAATACTCATATTTCACTTTCTTTTCTAATTTTATAGTTTCACATTTTTGGGCTGGGCCAGATCTAACCACGATATGGGCCTAGCACCATCGTTTCAATGTCAAGTTTTTGCGCAAGATAGACACTTATTAGAAAAACTTACAAAAGTAACACTTTCTAATGGTCGGCATTATGTTAAACTGTTTACGGAATGATGTGCTTTTATGCTTAAGAGTACTCTTTAGTTACCTGGCTCTCTTGTAGAATCGATTGGACATGAACTTATGTATATAAAGAGGACAATTTTGTCAGATGCACTATGGAACTGGGTGTGACGTGTATGGGGGACAATTTTTGTTCTTTTGAAATGCTATTCCTCTTTGGTAGACAAAATTATGGAGTAGTACAAATTTGTTTCACAGGAATAGGAGATCCGTGGACCAAATATGTTCCATATAAATATAAGAATTGGAAGTTATAAATCCACACGTAAGTTAATTAATATTTCATGGTTTTTATGTGTGTTATATACTAGTAGTACTAATTAGTAAGAATGTAAAAAGCCTTGGATCAAATCTAAAAAGAACTGCACAATATATAAAAATGTAAAGTTACAAGGAGATGAATAAAATTGATCATTTGCAAAAAAAAAAAAGTAGGATTAGAAAACGACTGTGAGTGATGTGTAAGTATTGTCCAAAATTAGAGGAACGTGATGTGCTGGTGTGAGTGTCAATTACCAAAATAGAAAGGCCCTGACTCGACTAGCTTAGCTACCTACATTAAAAAAGTAGTCCGTGTAATAATGAAAAGTGGTCTTGAACAATTATATTTACCACATGCCACTATTCTTCTTCCTCGTTGTTGGTAATTAACTGCTTCTATCTTCTGCATCTCTTGTCTTCCCTCTCAGAAGTCAGATCCCTCACCCAAATTGAACAATACAATTGGAAAAGCTTCCCAGCAGCCTAGCTCAAATCCAAAGAATTTACTAAGAAAAACATCCTATGTTTCTTGCCCAAATCTGAAACGTATCTTTGTATTGTCAATAAAAGTAAGCTCAAATAAGACTAGGATCCACATATCTGATAATTAGATCGGAAAGATCCAGATTGTATTAAGCTCCCTTTTGGTTATACAATGGGCGTTTCTCAATCCGTAGCTATACCTTCTGAAGATGAACAAGATGATGATCAAGAGGAGGAGGAAGAGGAGGACAATGACGAGCACGAACGCGAGACCCCTGATGAAAGACACCAACAAGATTTAGGTGATGAAACTCTGCTCAAGAAGGTTCTTGAACAAGAACCTGAGATGTTACCTTGCCACGCCTCTGCATCGCCTCTGTCTCCTCAGCTTTCCTCTTTTGGCACCCCACGTTTGGGCCCCTCCATCAAGGTGTGGGACCCTTATAATGTTCTAGCTCCCCCACCTTCATTACCCCCTCCCCCTCATTTCCACCGAACCTTCTCCTCTGATTCTGTGGATGAGGATAGGACCCTCACCTTGGTCTATTTAATTAGTAATGGCGAGTGTCATATGAATTTAAGGCCTGATTTGATTGCCGGCCGCTGTCCTGAGGCTGCACTTACCCCTAATGGCAAGCGCCAAGCTAGAGCTTTGGCTGTGTTCCTCAAGTCTCAAGGGATTCGTTTCAATTCAATCTTTACTTCTCCCTTGGATCGAGCACGAGCTACTGCCCTCTCTGTTTGCCAGGTATCTTTCATTTACTCCACTACTTTTGTTGTCCCTTTGGTTCCTGAAATGCCTTTTCCATTCGCCAAATTTTACTGCTTTTCGAAGTTGATTTAATAAATGTTGAAATGATTGTTATTATAGTAGGATTTTTCTTAGTATGGAGCTGAGCTCTGATCTTGTGGAACTTGGTATGAAATGCCAAAAATTAAATCCCTTTGCTTCCAAGTTCCTATTTTGCGAGTTGCCAACCAATTGATATACAATCCTATGCATTATCAGCTGTGCAGGAACAAGGTTTTCTTCATTTATAGGCAGATGCATGTTTCTCTTTATTACTTGTAAGGCTTCTCTCTTGTAGTTCTCTTGTGACTGTTGTTGTAGGTATAGTGAATGCAGTTCTAAAAGAAACCATTTCAAATTGTTAGCTGCTTTAGGTTCAGGATTCATATGGCTGACTGTCACAAGTTTGGATTTGGCAAGTTTGCAGTGTTTGATTGCCTAGCAGCCTATGACAGACATTAGGATCGGAATTCGAAATTTATCCTACTACTCCTAGTTTTTAAACAAATGTGGGTCCAAACAAAGTCTTAAAGTAGCTTTTGATATTAGATGTTCTACGGATAACAGCAGGGTCCAATTCTTGTAGTACAAAAGTAGTAATAAAATTCATAGAGGAGGAAAACAGATATTATTTGAAATGGGTAAAGGAAAACAGATATTATTTGAAGTGGGTACAGGAAACAAATTGAGTTTTTCTGCGATAGGTAGAGTATACTATATCCATCCTATATTGCAGTGCTTGCAAAATATCAGTTTTTTCATAAAATATCGACGCAAGGGACAGCAAGATTAGTACTCAAAGAAAAGTTGCATATTCTGCAGTTGTATACGGCATATTTGCTTCTATGCATACTTGATGTGAAAGAAGCATTCTTGCTGTCTTGATCACTAGCAAATGCAAAGATAATGGAACTGCTCTTTCGAAGCATCCGAGCCACAGTTTGGCATCACATCTCTGAATTATACAATGGAAGCCCAACATTGAACTTCTTTTCACTTCCTAAGTTCAGTCATAAGAGCTTTCTTTCTCTTATCTCTTATTATGTGTTGCAAAATTGATTTAGAAATTGAGATCTTTCCCACTCTTATTGATATGCATACTATGAAGTTCTTTGTGGAGGATGATGATGCCATTTTTGGATTGTAAGTAGAACAACTGAATTGACAAAGTTGCAGGGATTTACATTGACATATTATTTGCATGCTGTGTTAAGGCTTTCCAGTTTCGGTAACATACGGATCTATGTGTTAATTTGTGCAGGAATTGAACTTTTCAGAGGAACTTATACAGTCCTCTGATGCACTTCTGGAAATGAGTCAGGGGCATTGGGAGGGATGCCACCGCTCCGAGATATTTACATCTGAAACAATTAGCCTAATGGAAAGGTTCCAGCCGGATTTTTCAGCACCATCTGGAGAGTCATTGAGACAGGTGGAATTTCGGATGGTTCAATTCCTAAATGGAACTGTTATGGCATTACCTGAAAAATTCAGATCTGATTTCTCCCCACCAGATCAGAGTGAGAGCCAGGGTTTCTCAAACCGTGGTTCTCATGCACTTGTCAATTCCGTTCATGACCGAGATGGGCCCTCTTTCTCATCGTCCAATTGGGATCTGCTTCACAGGAACCGATCAGGACTTTCGAGAAAGAAGTCTGGAAAGAGTAGGCTTCAGATTGTGACAACTACTGGGGATCATGAGGCTGATGATGAGATGTCACCTCGAGAACCTATTAATCCTAACTCCATGCGTGACCTAAATGTGCAAATCACTACCAATGTTTCTCAATGCATTGGCATATTCACGCACTCAATCCCCATTAAGTGTCTTCTTACTGCCCTCCTTGGATGCAGCGCAACGATGTCAAGTAAGATATGCATAGACGATTCTTCTGTTACAGTGCTACAACATTCCTGGAAAACGGGTTGGCAGATCAAGAGAATGAACGATACAGCACATCTTAGGCTTCTGTAGTAAATTATTCCATTTTGGCTCAATTACTGAATTTTACTAAGCATCAGCGGGATGTGTATTCTGCAACTAGAGTCAGGTCCCAGGATGATAGTTTTGATGATTCTCAATTTCTTTCACAAAATTAACTTCCACTTATCCAACTGCATACTGTTACTGAACTGGAGTTGGAACCACAGTTGTGGATTATTGTTCCAATTTGTAGCATTTTTAATTCTTGATATTGTAGAACACTCTTGGTGTAAGTTTATTTATAATAAGTTATTGAGAAAATCAGACTTTGTTCTGTTTAATGCTTTGCGACTTTTCACTTATATAAAGGTTAATGCTAGGGAGATTTCAAGCTCACATGCCCAGAGTTATATAAGTACTCTCCAGGCATGTGCAAACAAAAATTGCACAACACATAAGTAGTGGTGCAAGACTGGTTAACCAATTTAAACAGCTCAAGCCATAAGTGCAACACTTTGCATTGGATGAATGAATGAATGAAGAACACTAATTCAGGTCCAATCTCTATTGTCTCCTACTTGTGTAAATGCCACTATTCAACAAATACCAACGCATCGTTCTTCAACAGATACTTAGACAAATCCAATGTCTTCTCGTGGAACTCTATCATTGCCGACTTGGCTCGGAGCGGTGACTCCATCGAAGCCCTTCGAGCTTTCTCTTCCATGCGAAAGCTCTCTCTCAAACCAAACCGTTCCACATTCCCCTGTGCCATCAAATCCTGTTCCGCCCTTTTCGATCTCGCTTCTGGCAAACAGACTCACCAACAAGCTCTCATATTTGGTTATGATGACGACCTTTTTGTATCCTCTGCACTCATTGATATGTACTCCAAGTGTGGTCAGCTTACTGATGCAAGGAAGCTGTTTGATCAAATTCCTCAGAAGAATGTTGTTTCTTGGACCTCCATGATTACTGGCTACGTTCAAAATGAGCAACCCCATGATGCACTCTTGCTCTTTAAACAGCTCCAAGCAGATGAGCTAGTTTCTCTTGACTCGGTTGCCATGGTTTCTGTGCTCTCTGCTTGTTCTCGTGTTTCAGAGAAGAATCTTACTCGAGGGCTCCATGGATTTGTCATGAAAAGGGGATTCCATGAAGACCAAGGAGTTGGGAATACATTGATTGATGCCTATGCTAAGTGCGGCGAGGTTGATTTGTCCAGGAAGATGTTCGAGGCAATGCCTGAGAAGGACATCATTTCATGGAATTCTATGATCGCAGTTTATGCACAACACGGACTTTCAGCTCAGGCAATGGAAATTTTTCATTGCCTAGCGTGGGAGAGAGAGGTTGATTACAATGCTGTCACCTTGTCAGCGCTGCTGTTGGCTTGTGCACATTCAGGAGCTCTTCAGGCTGGCAAGTGCATACATGACCAGGTACTTTCAAAACAAACCACTTTTTCAAGTGCTGCATTCATTCTGACTCTTTAGTTTTCTGATATATTGACATCTCTCTTTATTTGACTTTGATATTTGTAGGTTATAAAAATGAACCTAGAGGATAATTTATATGTGGGTACGTCCATGATTGACATGTACTGCAAATGCGGGAGATTAAAGATGGCGAGGAATGCCTTCAATCGGATGAAGGAAAAGAATGTGAAATCATGGTCTGCCTTAATTGCAGGTTATGGTATGCATGGCAGAGCCAGGGAAGCCCTTCAAGTGTTTTACGAGATGAACTCAGCTGGGGTAAAACCAAATTATATTACTTTTGTCTCTGTCCTAGCAGCTTGTAGCCATGCTGGGTTACTGGATGAAGGATGGTATTGGTTCAAGGCCATGGAACCTAGATTTTGCATACAACCAGGAGTGGAGCATTATGCTTGCATGGTTGATCTTCTTGGACGTGCTGGTTTCCTTGCCAAGGCATATAATTTGATAAAAGAAATGAAGGTGATGCCTGACTTTGTCATTTGGGGTTCTCTTCTAGCTGCATGCAGGATGCACAAGAATGTTGAGCTTGGGGAGATTTCTGCTAGAAATTTGTTTGAATTAGACCCTACGAACTGCGGGTATTATGTTTTGCTTTCGAACATATATGCTGATGCTGGAAGGTGGGAAGATGTAGATAACATGAGGATACTAATGAAAAATCGTGGATTAAGTAAACCTCCTGGATTCAGCCTGCTTGAACTCAAAGGCAGGGTTCATGTATTTCTGGTTGGTGATAGAGAACACCCTCAACATGAGAAGATTTATGCATATTTGGAAGAATTATCTGTAAAGCTGCAGATAGCTGGCTATGTACCCAACGTGACATCTGATCTTCATGATGTTGAAGAGGAAGAGAAAGGAATGACGTTACGAGTTCACAGCGAGAAGCTTGCTGTTGCTTTTGGTGTTATGAATTCTGTCCCTGGTAGTACAATTCAGGTGATTAAGAATCTTAGGATTTGTGGAGATTGTCATACAATGATTAAGCTAATTGCGAAGATCGTTAATAGGGAAATTGTAGTCAGGGATGCAAAGAGATTTCACCATTTTAAGGATGGCTTATGCTCATGTGGGGACTATTGGTGAAGCAATCATTGCAAAATTTTGTCTTCTTCAAGGACTGGTCGACTTCTAGAAGTTGTCATATGATCAGCAGTGATGCATAAATTGATAAGTTTCGCCGCGGAATTGATCTTCTTCAATTGTGTGCCAGTCTCAAACTAGGTGGTCCGGCTATATGAATCCTCAGTATCCATCACGCTCTATTCTTCATTATTCAACTGAATTCATCATAGCTCAGCCATTTTTATTCTGTCCTTTAAAGGACATTGGTACTCGAAGAATAGTCCCCTGTTGTGTGGAAAGGCAATTCAAGAGAAAAAGAGAGAAATCAGATCAGTAAGCAGATGTTTGACAGTGGAAAGGCAATTTTCTTTCTGTGAATTCATTATCTCGTCCTATTCTTTGGTATGTAACCTGTTTTATCCACTATGGAGAACAGTGAATCATGTTTATTTCATGTCAAATCTTGTGTAATTCACGCTTCGCGGGGTTTTTGGCTAATTAATAATTTGCCAGCATTCACAGATTGCTTCACTTTGTAAAGATTTTACTGTATTTTCTATTTTTTTTGGCTGGTGTGTATTAAGGTAGGCAATGAACATTAAGTAATCGAACCTAGGCCATGGGGATATGATCTGCGATCATTTGAGTACTGGAGTTTCTTGTTTGCATGCTGATTTAAGCAAGTGATATGAAGTGGTAAGAATTGTATGATTAAGAATATTTTCTAGGAAAAGGTTATGTTATCCAAAAAAAAGATGAAAAAATGTGCATATGCCTATATTCAAGAGAGATTAAGAAGAAAAACTGAAGTAGTGTTAGTTGTTTCTAAGTGATATTACAACATTTTTTCCCCTCTCGTTCTCTCTATCATTTTGTTTTTTAAAGTCTCTTACTTTGAATTGGACAAGAAGAGGGAAAAAAAAAAGGAGAAAAAGGAAAAATTCCAAGTGGTACACTTGAACTTGGCAGGTAGATTTAGTGCTCCAATTTCATGTGCATCGATTCTCCCGATGCAAGACGACGTCAAACGAATATACCGCTAAGGTTCTCCTTTCAAGCTCAATTTGCATTTACCTTCTTGCCCACGCATCTTCTTTGTGCTATTCTTCTTCTACTTCTATTTTCTTTATAGTAATTGTAAAAAGAATAAAACAGCACACACTTTTTCGTGCAATAAGAAGCCTTTTTTGGTACTGTGAAATAAATAGTCCTTTTACTAGAGTAGAGTGATATGCCATTTTATTATTAACGATGAATTTATGTCAAGCGCTAATACATTTGAAGATGGTCATTTGAAATTAGTGTAAGGAACTAATACATTTTGTCAACTTGCAAATAGCTTTGTCATCATCTCCACGTAAGCACCTATGACCGAGTTAATCTTGATCTCTTAAAAGAATGTAATTTCGGTCAACCTTTCAAGTTTACTTAATTAGTTATAAATATTACAGTTCGTGCATTACTTAAAGCTATATCGACGCATAACTTAACAAAATAGAGAAATTTAATTGCGATATTGGAGATGCACAAAAAAAAAGAGAATAGATATTTTGTTGATATCTCCTTGCCAGTCCATTTCGAACAGGAAATAAAAGTCGAAAAATTATTTAGTTCATAATCATTCACTATTCATGTAAGAATTTTTCACCATCTCAATTCTTAATAAGCTTCTTAGCTATTTTTACTCCTTGAAAGTAGAGAAAGAGAAGAATGAGGTAGTTAGTCGTGAAGTAGTCGAAGTAGCAAAGATTATAATAGCTGCACATAAATATTCATATTTAGAAATTGATTGGTCAATTGTAGTACTAAAATAAAGGCATGATAAATGGAAAATGTAATCTGATTCCAAAGAAACAAACAAGGTCATAAACGTAAATCCCACCTTAGGGCCGGTACAGTGTATTATTGGTCACTCCGTGTATACAACGCAAAGCGCATGCCTGATTGGCCAAGTATAAAAGGGTACAAAATCCAGCATTTTCATTTTTATTAGGTCCAAAGAGCTATTCGGAGAGCATTTTCTGCAGCATTTTGCCCTTCCGATCTCTCTCTGCGCCGCCGTCACAAATCGCCGTCATGGAGAACACGCGCCGTCAGTCTCTTCTTCCAAGTTTCCTTTACACTCCATCATCATTTAACTCCTCTTTCACTCCCAAAACCTTTGTTCCCGAAACCACCACTACTACTACACAGCCTTCAGCCAACAATAGCTTCATGATTCCTGCACCTAGTGAACCTGGAAAGATCGAGTTGTACTCTCCTCAGTTTTACGCAGCTTGTACAGTTGGAGGTATCCTCAGCTGTGGCCTCACTCACATGGCTGTCACTCCTCTCGATCTCGTCAAATGTAACATGCAGGTATTATACGCCTTTGCCTTTTCAGATCTGATTCGATCCTTCACTTATATATGTATGCTTATTTTTTGTCTAGATCCGATCTGTACCCTTTTGATTTCAATATTATTGATCTAGATCTAAATGTTTAGTGTTGTTAAATGTGGTGACTGTCACTTATCGGTATGTTGCTCAGCTCCTCGATGAAGGCGTTATGCTTTTATTTTAGATTTAGTTGGGAATTATTGTTTCAGATCTTAATCTATTATGTTTGTCGTTGAATAGTTTTAAGAGTGAAATGGTGTTTGTTCGTTCCTCTACATGTCATTACGAGTTAAGTCTTCATTTTATTTGTATTACTTTTTAGATATATGGAAGATGGAGTAGTGTGCTAATCAGACATTCTGTGTCACAGTTTGTTGCTGATGCTCTAGCACTTTGTTTAACGCCACAACCTATTCTGACTCTCATTCTATTATTGAGCCCGTTTGTGTGACCTTAAAAGTGGCTTATAAGCTTATAACTTATAAGTCAATTAGTAAATGTACTTCTCAAAAAGTGGCTTATTAAAATAAGTTCACCCAAACTGGCTCATTGTAGTCTTCGTCAGTGCTTTTTAAGCCTGATCGGTTTCTAAATTATTCTGCTCTATCACTCTTTTGTTTTACTCTACAGCTTTATCTGCAGCATTAGTTGAATGTTTTCAAGTAGGTACTAGGAAATGGCATTTGAAAACTCATCACTTTTATTGTAGAGCTTCATTTTTACATATGTGCCCATTTTACTCATAATACTGCTACATCTGGCTTCCCTTCCCAATGGGATAGTTCCTCATTTGCTAGCTTGTGCTGTCCATGGTATAACCTTTTTTTCCCCTTTGCTCTTTGGGAGGATTGTATTTATGTGTGCAACTGTTCTTTTAGTAATTATTGTTTCTATTTCTTACCAAACATTGGTCATGAAGCATCTAAACTGAATGTGATTTCATAAATCTGTAGATTGACCCTGCTAAATACAAGAGCATATCATCTGGATTTGGGGTGCTGCTTAAGGAGCAAGGTGCCAGGGGATTCTTCAGGGGATGGGTTCCTACCCTTTTAGGTTACAGTGCTCAGGGAGCATGCAAGTTTGGATTCTATGAATTCTTCAAGAAGTACTACTCTGACCTTGCTGGAGCTGAAAATGCTGCAAAGTACAAGACTCTGATATACCTTGCTGGTTCTGCATCAGCAGAAGTGATTGCTGATATTGCTCTTTGCCCAATGGAAGCTGTTAAAGTTCGTGTGCAGACACAGCCTGGTTTTGCTAGGGGATTGTCAGATGGATTCCCCAAATATGTCAGAGCTGAAGGCGCCATGGGGTATGTCTGCTATTATTTTTTCTTCGTGCATTCCTCTCTCTACTTTGTAATGGATTCTCATTTTTTTGTATATTTTTTCAGTCTGTACAAGGGTTTGGTTCCTCTTTGGGGACGTCAGATTCCATGTAAGTGGATCCATCTCTCTTATGCTGTTTATTACTTTTCCAAGAACTTGTGTATTAATGGAAGTAGGAGTTTGATATCCGTTTGCTTACTGAAATGAGTGAAAACTTATTGATGTTTGGTAGAATTCATAGAACTTAGGTGCTAGTTGGACCTGTCCTAAAAAACAATAGACCTCGATAAAAAGGACCGTTAGTTTGAAATAGTTATTGAATTTAAGCAAATGTACCTTGTCCATGCTTAGTTAAACAGAACAAAATAGAGTGCCTTTCTCCTCCCTCTGCGTAATATCAAGAATTTATTATATTTACTCTTTTGGGAGGCAAAAGTAGCACGTAATGCACACTGCAAGTTCTAATATGTAGGAAGGCCATTAACATACTATTCTACAAAAATGTGGATTGAACCTTAATCCTTATGGGGAGCTTGGGGTATGAAGGGGGAAAGACTGGACTAGTGCAAGGGACAATCAGAGTGAGAGCAGGAGCTTGGGGAGGAAAGTGACACGATAGGGCTGGGGTAGGATTGACTGGAGTTTGGAATTCATTAGTTTAAGTTAAATGGGTAAAGCAGAGTGAGTTGGGAAGGTGATAGCAAGGCTGGGTGATGGTTAGGATTACTTTTTTGTAGGAGAGGGAGCAAAATGATGGATTAATCTAGCGCAGATGGATGACAACTGTATATGTTTATATGCCCTTGCCTGTTTATATAAATTGGAGGGTAAGTGGTTTGGAACCTTTTTGATGTCATAACTACGATTTAAAGCAATACAGAGCAACGGATGTGAGGTTGATGTTAGGATGTTTTCTGCTGTAGGTAGGTTTATTGAGGGAGGTACATTTTTGGTTGAAGTAGAGTGGTCCTAGTGAATCACCTAAACCTTTCCTTTCCTAATTCAGTCTTTCATCTACTTTTTCTCTCTTTCCACTTTATATATTTCATTTAGGTTCTCTCCATCTAGATCATGCATCCTTTCACGCTCTTTCGAGTAAACTCGAGTCTATTTGTTCATGGGCAGAAAGTGATGTTTTTCCTCTAGAAGGAGATAGATATCGCCAGATTAACTAAGTTAAATGAAATTCTAACAACGATAGAGGTCCCTTGTCTCTATTGAGACTTCTTTGTGGTATGTCATGTTTAATTCTGCAGTCCTGTCTTTGTTTTTTTCCACCATCTGATTACTCCACCCTCCTTTATGTACCTGACTTAACATCACAGAATTTTAAGGTGGTTTATAGAGGTACCCAAGCATATTACAGTGACCTTTCCCTGAGAAATCTATTTCACTACTTGAGTGTTTAGCCAAGCTTTTGTGCTAAAATGAAGGTGCTGACTTTTGCATGTTTTGTCCATTTTTGTCCCATCCTATGAGTTATGTATACAGTACGTATAGAACTTTATGGAACTGGTAGACTTCTGGTTAAGAAGTCAGACCACTATAGTTAAGCTGCTTTGATAATAATACAACCTGGGATGTTGCAGAGCTGAATTGTTTGCTTCAAAGTGTCTTTATCAAATAAAGGCCCTTGGAAGGGGATGAAACTCTTATTTAACCCCCAAACATGATGCCTTTAATCGCACTACCATGTAATAGTTGTGCATATTTGTTTGTGTTAATTTTGGCCATTAAGGATAAACCATCTTAAATTGCAGATACCATGATGAAGTTTGCATCTTTTGAGACTATTGTCGAGATGATCTACAAGCATGCAGTCCCAAAACCCAAAAATGAGTGCAGCAAACCTATGCAACTTGGTATTAGCTTTGCTGGTGGATATATAGCTGGTGTCTTCTGCGCTATTGTATCCCATCCTGCTGACAATCTTGTCTCATTCCTCAACAATGCCCAGGGTGCAACTGTTGGTGATGTAAGCATTTAGTAGTTTGTAATGTTTGCTGGACCACTTCTTTCTCTTCGCTCCTATTTTCTGTGATGTTCTTGAGTCATTATTACTCCATTCTAACACCCCCCATTTATTTCTGTGAAAAAAAAAACCTTTTTCTCAGGCTGTGAAGAAGCTTGGAGTATGGGGTCTCTTTACTCGTGGACTTCCTCTACGTATTGTCATGATTGGAACTCTTACTGGTGCTCAATGGGGTATCTATGATGCTTTCAAGGTTTTTGTTGGGCTGTAAGTGTCATCTAAACCTGTCTGCCTTTCCTGTAACAGTCTACTTTGAGAACTTCATACATATGTTTGGTTTAATCTTTTCTATGGGATTTCAGGCCAACAACTGGTGGAGCTGCACCTGCTGCACCTGCTTCCTCTGAGCTTGCAAAGGCATAAGGATGAGTACAAATTACTTCTTTACCGAACTTAGTAGTAAGAGAAGACTTCTCCAGGACAACAATAAACATAGATCTGCCCTCTGTTCGTTAGTGCTCTTTTGCAGTAATAGGCTGGAGAAGTATTCCTGCATTCAACGATCTTGACAATTTTATATTTCTCTAATTTTGAGATTTTTTGAGAGGGGGAGTCCCCCTAAAACTTAAGCATTGCGGATGTTTTTTGGTTAGAATAGATACAGAATCAATTTGATGCTAGAAACGCTGTTCCCATCCAGAGTGGGAATAACAAGCATATTGGGGCTATAGACTTGCTAATTTTGCTTTATTCATTTTAACTTTCCAATTTACGGCTGCTGAATGATGATTCTTTTATTGCTGTGTCTTTTTTTTTTTTCCTTCCAATATTCTCTTTTCTATTGGAGCTAGTTTTGAGACCCTGCAGCAGCACACCATTACCTCCCTCTTGGTGCGTTTTGTGCTGCATTTGATATATGGATCCAGGTCATTTCTTGTGCTTTCATGCGATCCCATTTCTGATGTTCCTTATGTCCCTTCTGTAGCTCAAGCTCCCTCCTTAGCGATCCCATTTCTGGTCGCATATTACCAATTGAGTGGAGGTTTATTGATAGAACTGTTATCTTATAGATGAGGTGCATAGTTCAATGCACATCTTTAATTTTTTATTTCTCCATCTTTGAGCCAAATGGAGATGAAAGGCAGAAGATGATCGCAATTCGTTATTTATAGGACATTTCAATATGTGCCATATTTTCTTTCCAAAACGAACCTTTACCTGTAAATCTGCATGATGTTTAGAGATTCTTCATTTACTTCTCTTAAGACTGAGGAAATGAGGAAGCTGAAGTAAGAAAACGATTTACTAGACGAAGGTAATAGTATGGAACAGTAAGCGGTCACTAGACTGACAAAATAGCTAAACACCTCTTTCTTACTGCAAATGCGTCACTTAATGAAATAATAGCTAAACACCTCTGCCTTTCCATTAAACTATTCATTAGAGTTCTTAAACGTCTAAAACATTTTAGTAGGGAGTGGAGCACCATTCCTAAGTATGAAAAATTAGACAAAGAATGAGGACAAGATTATAAGTGCGAACTATGCTCTTTTTTATTTCTTATTTTTCCATGTCTCCAGCTTATTACATATACGGTGGTAAAAGAGTGTTGATCCAAACTTCACAACAGAAGTGCCCAACACCCTCCAAAGAAACAAAACACCCAAAAAAACAGAAACCTTAACTTACTAGTGAAGTACCTTTTACTGGTAACTGGAGTATCCACTTTTTACTTCCAAAAAGTTACTTGTAGGAGTATGCATTAGATTACAAGGTTGCATGGGATTAGTAGTATGTATCCCAACTTATTCCACTATGTGCGGTCATAGAAATCATCAACAGAGAAGCTGTCCTCAATGGATCCAAAGCTTGGCATTGGGAAAACATTAGTTGAGTAGTAAGTCATGGGACCCCCTACAAAATCAAAGGCTGGCTCATTCCAGAAGCTGGTATCATAGATGAAGGACATGCCCATCTCATTGTCCATTGCAGGGAAGTAGAAATTGGACATATCCAGCTCCCCTTCATTCAAAAGCACCCCATTCCCATCATCTGCCGCCTGTGCATAATCAGTTAAAATCATGTCCTCCGCTTCATAACCGCTGAATACTGATCCATTTCCAGCTTTCCTTGCTTCGATGCCCTATACCCCAAAACGGACCACATATATTGGTCACAAGAAACCATAGCCTTTGAAAGACAACATACATTTTAAACATTTGAGGTAGCTACATCTACAACATAATAATTAATGAGCAAGCTTACATAGATCTGCTTTTGATCATTGTAGTGGAGAGCGAAGTAGTCTCCTTGGCGCAATCCATGTGTTTGGACAAAGTCACCTGACCATCAAGATTAAAGTCCAAAACATATTCTGCCTTATTTCTTAGGTCTCTAAGAAACAGAACAAAGATAAACAAACTTGGAGAAGAAAGAGCTCTGGAGATCTCACCAGTATTTTCAAGCACATACATTCGGCTGCTGTTATTTGGCCAGTACCTATGAGAAAACCAAAACATTCAAGAGAAACAACTCATAAACTGCCTGGTCAAACAATGACAGATATGCAAAACCTTGCCACAAGCAACTGTGTCCTCTGTGTGCTTCTTAAACCCACCCCCCCCCCCCTTACCTAAATTTGTTAATCTAATCAGGCCAATTGAAGTCACTGCCAAAACATAACTACAATGCCAGGCATTTAAGACAGTCATCTAGCTGTAGGATGACCCTCTTCTATTAGTTTAATTGTGCTTCAATTGTGAATCAAATATGCTGGTCAATATCTGGACCAGACACAATGAATCCGTATTGTCTCACTGGCTTAGAAATATCACAACCCCCAAGTAAAGTTGAAAATATAAAATAACCTCTGACCTGTATCTGAAACTCCAAACATGAATGCCGTCCATGTCATCCATGGTGATGGGAAACCCTTCTTTGATCTCAAGATTTGGAAGATATCGCTCAGCTGCCTTCTGAAATTAACCATGGCGAAAAATTAATCTGTAGCGACAGACTATGTATACACAATGTTGAGCCACTGTTAACTCATAGTATGGAAAATCTAAAATGATTGTGAAATTGTTATCACTTCAATGCGTACTCCATATAGAGATGCTAAACTCATGAGACAAATCTTATGTATGCATTTGCAACGGTGTTGTATCAGAAGTTCAAACCTTGGGCACAACGATTCTCCTTAGGGAACTGACATCACTGTTCTGAAGCTGCTTGTCAAAGAGAAATCTGAACCCTGTTGGTTCAAGTGCCTGAAACATAAACAAGCCATTAAATGATTTATAAATGCCCAGAATCAGATTAGCTGTATCGTGATCACAAGATAACATGCTGGTTTCTTATAAGAGATGGTACACTGGAAGAAAAGGAAAATGTACGTTGAGAATCAAGATTATCGGATCACCTTGTATCTGGTTTTGCTAAATGTGGACTGACATGAGCCAAGTACTTTTTTTCCTTTTTTATTGAAGAGAATCCAACCATGTCCAATTCCCTTACTATCTTCAAAAAGGCGTGACCAACAGGTGAATGAAATATCTGCCTTTTGAGGCTCTGTCACTCTTACAATTCTAGGACGCTCATAAGCTGGATATAGACCTTTTAAGTAGCTCTTCTTCACTTGAATGATGATCATTGTAGTAAGAATTTTGTCAAGAGAATTCTTATTTTCAATTTCAAAATGTGAACTCAGTCAGGTTAGAAAGTAGTTGGACGTCTCTCTTGATTGGTAGACAATGATCAGCAGAAGTTAGTTGCCTGGCTAACTTAGCAACTAAGTCTATGCACACAGTGCAAATGAATGTAAGCTCCTATCACTCTGGAACAAGTGGTAAAGCAATGATTCTCGGGGAAGCATATCACTCGTCCATCCAATGGGATAGGTTCACAAACAACATGTACAAACGTCACAGAAAATCCACCTAAAAACCTACTGTTTAGGTGTGCAGCAGGATATAGATGCTACCTGTAACTAACAGTTCGGCTAGTAGTATGTAGCGACAAAATTACTCAATGTTTGTGCTATTTCTAGAATAAAGTTCTTCAAGCCTCTCACTATATTTTAGATTCTAGTTTGACTGGTTGACAGCTTAGAATTTACCAAAAAAGGCAACAAAGGATAATTCTTCTTGTGCACTCCTTCAAATATAACTTAGGAACTTAGGAAGACTTCAATCATGCCGTCCAAAGCTTGACTAATAATGGCGGAAGGCGTAAAAACTAGGGAAGTGCACTATTGATATCAAGTCGGCAAACTTTTGGCATTTTATCTACACCGCAATCATCAAGATCTTCGCACTACCCAGTACAGATCCAATGATATAATTAAAAGAGCCACAACACAATTAGTTTATGTTGGTACCTAGCTACTCATTTAATGTGTAAATTTTCGTCGTATCGACTGAGTCCAATACGACAATATGCATTTTCTTAATTTTCTTGGGTCATATCCACTTTAGGTTGGGTTAGTGGAGAAGGTTTTAATATTGATCTTTGAAATGTATAACAAATTTATGTAAAAATGTTTCAAGTCTATTTTCATTCTTTGTGGTAATATACTCAACCTAAGTTTGCATACAATACCATATAGAATTGGGAATTCCACCACATTTTCAATGTATTATTTATAAGCGAAGATTGGATACTTGAAACAAACACTATTCTTATACTTTTTAGTTTGGTAAAATTTTGAATGTTAGTTAGAGATAAGTATGAGATCCACGAATCTCGAGATTAAACAAATGTTATATTCTAAAGACAGAAAAGTAATAGGATTGAAAAGAAATGGACCTATATATGATATGATGTGATAAGGTACCCGGTGTTATTCCATAAGTGGGATCGGGAGACCTTTCTCCTATCTTAATAAGATGCAATAAATATAGAAAAATCATATAGCCCCCATCAAGGTTAAGATAGAGGTGTACATGTCATGTTATATGTGTTACAAACCGCTACAATTTACACGACTCATCAAATCACCATTGTGTACTAAACAAAGCATATCCGATTTTGATAGTGATGTTCGATAACAACAAGAAGATTAGATTGGGTACTTAATTGTACTCTCTTGCCGGGGTGGTTTATTTAGGCTTTATAATCGACCCATATGGCAATTTAAAGTATCCTCATCCTTATATAACATAAAAGGATCTTCTTCAGTTTATGAAGACTTCTCTAATCTAATTTCCTTATAAGTCATGCCAATCCAACATCTATTTTTATTTGAACAAGATAAGGATCGCTTGTTTAGTGAATAGTAAAGAATAATTATCATTGTCACGTTGACTCATTTGTCACAATTCTTATAAACCCTCAAGTACCAAAAATGACACGATCTTTCAACCAAAAAGACATCAAATAAAATATGGCATACATCTTGTACCTTCAAGATCTTTATGAGACAACATTCAAGACATAACGTAGTTGTTAGGCTATGTTAGCTACCTTTTTGCTAAGGTATCTAATTGTCATGAGTTACAATGAATCTAACCTCTAACGGATCTTAATAGGCTAGTATTTTGCAACTAAATAAACAATTTAAGTAAATCATTAACGATTTCAACAACCCAATATATAACACACCATTGGGTGACTCGCCTAAATACTTATGCTTCCCTTCCTATGTTTACATAGTCATTCAATCACTACTTAGTAGCCATAATATCTAGCCAAATTTAGAGGTGTCCTCCATTGGGGTATCGAGACATGTCCAAAAATGGAGTTCGAAGCAATCTCTTTTTGGAGCATACCAAAATTTTCTTCATTAGAAGAAGATTAGCATGCTTCATTCATCTTCTCATCAAGCTCTAGCGCTTGGCACATCAGACAATGCTTCATCGAGTTCGTCATTAAGATACTAATCATCATCTTGAAATGAAAATGTCATCTTTCCATGTCAACATTGAGAAGGTGGCAAATTCGGAATAAAGTCTCGCCTTGATGATGGGAGATGAGATCCATTTTGAATAGAGTATTGCTATAGAGGAACAAAAGCGCACATGGCCGCTAATGCAATTGATCGACAGGTTATCATCCTCTCATCAAGGCCAAATATTGGAGTTCACATTTTGAATGCTTCATCTTCCGGCCAAGGAAGGAGATTCTTGAATGAAATTTTCTTTTTCCATGTGCTCTGACACTGGGAAAGTATCAATTGGCTATCATCACGTTAAGCTTAAATTTATGCTTGTCGCAATAGAGTTTGCCTAACTTTGGAATGCCTTTAATATTTGTGATTTTCACATTTGACTTGAGAGTTATTTAGTGCTCGAATTAAATGCTTTTTAGAGCATTATTTAATGCTTAGTCTCCTCATCGAGCAAGTGGTTGATAATGGATGTTTTTAGTTGAAAATATCATTTTTGCTTTAATGTTTCTATGGTCTAAGCAGTTAGCTAAGTGCTGACCATCATCTTTCTAATCCTATATGTAAAATTCATTGATGCATCATCTAGGCAAGCAAGAAGGTACACTTAATTGAACTTGTAGTTAATAAGTTCAAACAAGAAGGTACACTTTCTGCATACTTCCTCGCTCTAGAAGGCTTAATTGACTATCACACTATGCCTTGCATAGTTGCATTGAATGAAACATTTTCTTTATGTTTAACTTATCGGTTTAGATAGCTACTTTCATACCATGTATTTGTTTTATTAAAATATATATAACTCAAATCATCTCAAGTATGTAACTTAATCTTACATAATGGGCTATTATAGGCAAAGATGCCACATTTTTCAGACTAAGGACATACTTTAGCCTCTTCAGTCCTCTTCCAACTATTGCAAATGTCATACATAGATCCTCCCAGATATTGAACCCCCCCACCCCAATACTCCCAATCTTGATTATCAAAGGTAACTCTTTCTTAGTTTAAATTGAAAATGTATAGAACCTACAAATATTTAATCCCCTTAGCAGCGCAGAATGATGTATCTCCACGCTTCAAACACAAATTTTTCTTTACCAAGTTCAGCACAACAATGGTACTTATCAATGCAGCATGAACAAAATGTAGGTTAATACAGGGTACATTCAGAACGTCATTTATGTGGTAAAGATAATGTAAAATTCAAAAGCAAGCTCGACAGTGCTCTTTCCTTTATTTCAGTTAAGGAAAGGTAAGCCCTTTCGGTACTAATCAATCCGAAGATAATCAAAATATATTTACAACTTGTATGGTATGTGGAAAGGGGTGAACGGTTTTATCATATCACTGGAGCAATACTTGATGTGGGATTGTTGTTATGAGATTAAATAAATTTCATCGCAGCCGGGACCCCCTACCTAGGGGGTTGGGCTGGTCCATGCTCGCCTACTTGGCATTAGTGGATTGGGCCAATCCATACTGACCCATTTGATATGCTTAGGAGGTGTCCAGTGAGCTATACTTGAACCTTGAGAATATATATTTAATAGTATATCACACTAGTGGAAGAAGCAGCTAATAGAGGGAGATTTTTTCTAAACAGCTCTGTCATCCAAGGCACATACAAATTAGGCGATTTTGCTACAGACAGGAATGTATCTCCATCTCAAAGGCAATGCGGTAGTGTCAATACATCGATTATATACAGACGTACATCACTCACTATCTCTATTTACTAAACAATAGACCAGAGGACCCCAACCCCAACCTGCCACCCAAGAAAAAGAGAGCAAGGTTATTAAGCACAACACAGCCAGATAGTCTTCCTCTAGCAGGAAACATGACTAGCTACCTAAGACTCCAATAAGAACAGAAAGGAAATAGAGAGACTTACCTGAAGTAACTGAGGAGAAGCCAAAGGAATGGAAGTGAAAGAGTAACTACAGTTGGGGGACCATAGTGGTGTTTGGACAATATTTGATGGAAAAGAGAGTACAAAGTAGTATTTGGAAGTTAAAGTTATGTTTTTACATGAACTTTAGTTGGAAATATCCTGAGAGAAAACACTACTCTTCAAACAAGTAGAGTATTTTGAAATGCTAATGGCTAACTACACAACTTGCAAATCATGACTTGAGTATTTGCAAATGAAGTCATGAGGGAATGATTTATCCATCAAATGGACATAAGCTATCCAGCTGACTGATATTTCACTTTCACCCATCTCATCACCACCATATATCACTTTTCAAAGATACCAACTTTTTTCTTTTTTTAGTGTAACTCCGGCAGTTAATAGACAATAGCAGTAAAAGGAAAAGTCTACTTTATTTGACATGATTAAAATTACTAAGTATACTACTAATACTAACAAAGGAAAGTCAGAAAAATATAAGAGTGATAAATGACAGAAAAATAGTGAAAGTAATAAAAAGGTGAAAGAGAAAAAGAGAGCATACATGTGGGAGGGGCATAGGAGGAGGAGGTGGCGGCACGTGGGGAAGAAAGGATGGGAAATCCAGGGAGGCAAAGTTGATGGAAGAGCGCCTACGCCTCTGGCTGCGAGTTCCTTTGGTGCTTTGCTGAGGCTGAACATTATTAGTAGTATTCATATTCAACAAGGTATTTGCTTCAATCTTAGTAGTAGTACTACTACTAGTGTCCCCTCCCATTGATACAAAGTGCCCATCTGCCATAACACCATAGGTGGCCTCGGTAATGTCCATCATCGCCATCATCAAACTAATTCCCACCACCAATGCTGCTTCTGTTTCTGTAAAAAAGCTTCTGCTTTTCTTCTCTCTCTTTTCCTCTCTTTTAGTGATATTGAAAAATGGAGAGTTTTCGGTGAGTGGGTGGGAGGATGGTAGTAGTAATAGTAATAATGACCAAACATGCTGAGCTTAGTGTGTGTGGCGTTTAGTAACCAAATGGAGATCAATGGTAGTGAGAGGAGTGCCATTTGTGCAATGTTCATTCAGGGTAGTAGTAAAATTGTAGAATCAGCCAAAAGATAATAAAGAGAGTGGAGTGGGGGCAAAGGAAGTTGGGAATTGGGAAGATTTAGCAATGTTTAATGGATTCTTTTGATTCATAATAAAAATTAAAGTGGGTGAGGAGTTGTCATTTTGTCTTTGTTAAGTGTGAACATAAGTTTGGAAGAGTGTGTGTGTGTGTGAGAAGAGGAGGAAAGACAGGTGTTGAAAAAGCTCTGATATCTTGTTAACTGAAATCAATGGTAGTGTTTACTTTGCTTTGGAGTTTCCGTCTTTTTAAGTGTTTGCTTGCCTCACTCACTAGCTCTCTGTATATTTGAGAAAGGAAGGATGAACCTCAAAATAAAAATAGTGAGTGAGGGAGCATGTTGGTTTTATTGGACGTATACAGTTTCTCTTGGATGTGCGCCATGGATGCAACTCCCGCTTCTCCTCTCATCTTGCCACGTTCAAACACCCCCCATTCATTCGGTTCATTATAGGGGAAGTGCACAAAGGCCACTTTTCTCACTGATATTTGGGCACAGCTCATTAATACTAAAACATTTAGTTTATAGTTATTTTTTACATCCACCAGAAATTAAAAAAAAAGACTAAATTACCCTTCAAATATATATATATATATATGTCCATGTGAATAGAACTTCAGTCCATAAGGGTAGAGAAGTTCAATTCCTATGGATGGAACTTCAATCCATAGGAGTATATAAGTTCAATCCATGTAGATAGAACTTCAGTCCATTAGGGCAAAGAAGTCCAATCCATGTGGATAGAACTTCAGTCCATGTGGTTTGAACTTCAATCAGTAGTATTTCAAGCTTAAGTCCAATAATCAGACTGAAGGGTAATTAAGCCTTTTTAGTTAGGCGTATTTAATGACCTTATCTAGTCAAGAGTCAAAAGTGGCCTCAAGTGTAAGACCGAAGAAAATAGTGGCCGCAAAGTTAATACCAGTGTCAAAACTGGTCACTAGGCAAAAATTTTGCGTTCATTATACTCCATCCGTCCCAAATTAGTTGATATAGCAATAATCACTTGTTTCAAATTGTTGACACTTTATAATTTCAAAACTTTTTTGTCAATTCTTTCCAACTACACCCTTAATAATTAAAAAAAAAATTAAAAAAGAAGTTAATAGCCAAATATTAAATAGGGATAATATAGTAAAATATACACCTTATTTAATAATTTTTTTAATGGACGAGAAAAAGCTGAAGGTGTCAACTAAAATGGGACAAAGGGAGTATGATTTAGTTTGAAATTGTGATCTTAAACATCTCATAGTAATTGTATGGTTATAAGAATGTTAAGACTTAAACATATCATACATTTGTATGACTATAAAAACTTCTCATTAAAGAAAAATGATAAGTTTAAAATAAATTTATTTCCAAGCATAAAAATATATATGTATTAAAAACAATGCTTGTTACCATTCATAGTAATTGAAGTTCATTTTTGACATATAGAAAATTCCTCTTCCAATTATCCCATTTTTCCTTTCACTTTAATAAAGTAGAAGGGTAAACTCAGGAGCTATTGTTTAATTTGCAATGTCGAAATTACAAGAGGGTGTGAATTAGACGAATGCCATGCAAGGTGTATAGTGTTCAATAATACAAAAATATATATAGTATAATAATAATTCTGAGTTCAAGAGAAGTGATGTGACATCTCTCCTTGACTGAGACTTATGTTTATCCTTTTTTCTCATTTTTTTCAGACTTTTTCCTCTCATTCTTTTGGTTTGTTCTCTCATTTTTAATACAAAACTCATTGATAATGGGGTAGTCATGATCAATTATTAGTTATATTAGATGAAATTGAGGTTGCAGTGTAGGGGATTTTAGCTGCTGCTATTCTGAATAGTTATAGCCATATGCTTTACAATTTCATTAGCATAGGTAAGCGCAAACTAAAAGTAAGAAGAGATCAAGAAACAGAGAGTTGTGAGAATTCTATAATGAGTGCACTTCTTCACTGATTTAGTTCCTTTTTTTGAACCAAATATTAGAGTATGAGAGTAAAAAAGATGGAAACTAGAGCATATTGTATGGCTTTTGTTTGGAGAGACATATATATTGACATTTGATGCAACCACGCAAATATTTGAATAATGTCACTATAAACTACAAAAATGTATGCAATGTTCTATTGGATTCATTTTCTATTTAATCTTTTTCATATGTATTTTTTTCCTGTAAATATTATCTAGTTGATCTTCATGTCCAATATTATATATTATTTTTAACCGTGCGCGTACCATTTAACTAACTGTGCATAACAATATCAGCTAAATTAAAATTTAGATTTTAGACCAATAGAGTAATTAAGTATTTACCTTTTTGCCAAATCACGGTTATAAAACATATGATTAAATTAATTTCTATATTGAGAGTTCCAAAACAAGCAACAAATTCAAAGCTTTCACAATTACATACCCCATTAATATTTTCCTTTATTTTAAAAGATTTTGCTTTTTTTTATAAAAAGGAAATTCTTTAAACTGAAACGGAGCGGACACGAGTAGTACCAAATACTCCATCCGTCCCAATTTGTTTGTCGTAGTTTGACTTGGCACAAAGTTTATTAAAGAAAGGAACACTTTTAAAACTTGTGGTCTAAAATAAGTCATAGATATTTGTGTGGCTATAAATGAGTCAAAAAGTAACTTTAGAGTTGAATTGTTACCGAATTTAGAAATATGAAAATCTTTTTGGGACGGACTAATAAGTAAAGTATGACAAACAAAGTGGGACAGAGGGAGTAGTAGTAGTTGAAAAAGAGCTGGAGCTCCGGTTTGAGTGAGAACACACTCTCCCCAAAACCCTAAAAGCCCAAACCCAAAATTGCAAAACAAAAAAATGGCGGAAACTGGAAAGGAAGAAGAAGAACAACACACATTCCCCGTTAAAAGAAAGGCCCAAGAAGAAGTAGCTGTTGCTAAAGCCCAAGAAGATGATGTAACCAAAAAGCAAAAACTCGCCGAGGAAAACAACCTCAATGTCGTCGAAGAAGAATCTGAAGATGATGAAGATGACTATGAAGGTGATGATGATGATGATGAGGAGGAGGAGGAGGAGGAGGATGATGAGGTTAATGGAGAGGCGGAAATTGATCGTAAAGGAAAGGGGATTTTAATTGATGATAAGGGAAAAGGAAAGATGATTGAGGATTCTGATGATAATGATGATGATTCGAGTGGTTTTGGTAGTGGTTCTGATGCTGATAGTGATACTGACCTTTCTGATGATCTGCTTGATGAGGTGGATTTGGATAACATTATTCCCTCCAGGACTCGAAGGCGTACCTTTCAGTCTGGCGTTAAGATTTCTGATGATTCCGATAAACCTGATGGTAGTAGCAATGCCTAATTGAGTTTTTGAGCTTGGAAATTGGAAAAAAAGACCTATTTTTGTGTTAAAGATCAAGTCTTTATATAGTAGTGCGATGATAAGTCTTTCTAGTAGTAGTAATGTGGTCGATTAGTTGCATTCCCGTTGTATTTCGACTTGGAGATCTATATTAGTTGGGGAATTGCATTATGCTTAACCAAATTTTATTAGTCTCTATCTCTTACATTGGTTTCTTGCTTTTGTTTATAGTTTAAATACTCTAGCGATCCTTCACAACTCACAAATTGCTATTTGTAGCTCCTGTGCTTAGTCTTTGAGAGAGGCTTATATGAATTCTGTGATTTGCTAATTTCCTTGAATTTATGTTTACTTGACATTGATTTCCCTGTCCGCAATAGGTGTCGAATAGACTAACAGATTTGTAACATAATCAGCTGGAAAATTTTCTCGAGGAAAGTTGGTTTTTCAATGCAATCATTGATATCTAAGATGGTACTGAATTTGGTGGCGACAATGCTGTGGCTGCTCTTTCATATGTTTTTATACATGCATTTCTCAAGGAAGCACACACCTTTGTTTATTGCAACTGTTGCCTTTATTGCCAACAAGGTCGTTATGTGCTACACAAATTCGCCTACCACACTTTAATTGCTGATTTTCTCATCTCATTTCCGCTTATTACTGTAACCACTTGTTGTGGCTGTTCAAGGAAAGCAGCAGCTATAAGAATCAAGTGTGTGCTCTCTGCATGACCGAGCTTGACTGATTTTCCATTTTGGATCATCAAATGTTTTTTTTTTTTAGAAATGTTGACTTCTGATAGGAAAAAAGGAATACGGGGGAAACGAGGTGGATTATGCCCCATTTAGGATACTCTTTGACGTGTGTTCATGCTAAAGATTTATTTTTTCTAGTGACGGCATGTTGGATTATAACAAAGTTGCTGTTCTGGTTTATTAACAGTTTGGATATATGTGGCAAGCAAAATCGTTAATTGTGTTGAGGAAAATATGAGGATTAGCCCATAAGTGCTGAGAATTTGACCATCTTTTACAAATAACTGAGACTTCCTTTGTTCACTGTCTTCCACATTCCCGTCCTTCATTTTTTCGCTCATTTCTTGTGGTGTTGTACTATAACCAGTCAATATTGCTAGATATTCCAGTGACTGTGAGAGTGGTGGAAGTTGGAACCGGGTCACTCTTCAGACCATAGTATCTAGGTATCAATAACTTAGCTGTTCTCTTTGTTTTTAATTCATCTGGCCAAGTACTGAATGAATGCATAGTTTTGCTCAGTTTATGTTGCATTGTTTCTTTGATTATTTTGGTTGCATTGTTCTCCCCGTGTAGCAGATACATGTAATGAAGTAAGTGGAGTAGTACACTGGTTTTTTACGTCTCACCTTCCTGTTAACAAGTGAAGAAAAACCTCAGTTCAGATCAGCCCTTAAATCGTTTTGTACTTGCACATTTGATGATAGTTTGTGGCTTTAAACATCACTCAGATGGGGTTAAAGTATTGTGTATATAGTAGTAGTCTGTTGGAACATTTTCTTCTGCATACGTTGGATTAGAGATCTTGAGAGCCTTTCAACTTGGTAGCTAGATTGCAGCAAATGCTATCAATTCTGTTTGAGTGAGCAACTTGCAAAAATGCCTCTTCAATTATGCTTAAATCTTGCCATTTATTTAATTCATGATTAGTCTTTCTTTATATTTTTGGTCCTGCAGTTGACTATGCATTGCTAGTCATTGCTTGCTAAGTTGTTCATGATTTTGGATTTAGCAATACTCTTCAAATGTGAAACTTCTCTTTCTTTGGGTATGAATGTATGATAGTAGGATCTATTTCCCTTGGGGTCATCTTGCAGGGAAGATGAAGAGTCCAAGAACTGAATTCCATGCTCGAAATTAGGGGCCTTTACCAATTAAAGAGCAACATCTCACAGTCGAGAAGAGGACTCATTATGCTGATTAGGATACTGCACGATTTGTTACTGATATATCCTACTATTGTCAAAATTTTGCGCATAGCCAGATTCTAATGTGATCAAATCATTTTAGCTTCGTTTGCAAACAAGATAACAAAGTTTAATACTTACTAAATAATACTCTAATTCATTTTATATTCAGCAATATTATTTTCTTATTAATCCGTCTAAAAAATAATAAAACCAAGGTGTTATACGACATTGTTAGTCTTCTGAGGCCAAAGAGCAATCGATCTTGGAATTATTGGGAAAGATTAATTGTGCTTACTTCGTTAAACTTGTTTTAAATTACCATTTTCCTACTTAATCTTAACTTTCAAATATATTAGGACTCTTCAAATATATTAGGACTCTACTTTTCAGACTAATCAGTGATCTTTTGCTACTGAGTGAATGGCAAATATGAAGATATGTTAAATTATAAGGTCATATTAGTCAACTTAACAATAAATAAATGGCAATTCGGGGAAATTAAGGAAGAAAATTGGGGCGAGTTACAGTGGGGGAAAGTTGTTCCTATATTTTAGGTTTGATCTGCCCATGTCTATCTCCTTTGATTAATTATTATCTCTACTAATAACCACTCATTCACAACTTCTTTCACATCTATAATTCAACTAAAAAAAAAATAAGATGAAGTACAGCTACTACTTCCCAGCTGAAGTGGTAGAGCACGTGTTCCATTTCTTGACATGTAACGAGGATCGTAATGCTGTGTCCCTCGTGTGCAAATCATGGTACGACATCGAAAGATTGTCCAGAGACAAAGTGGTCGTTGGGAATTGTTATTTTATTAAACCTGAGAGGGTGATCGCCAGGTTTCCAAATCTTAAATCACTTACTCTCAAAGGCAAGCGTGATTCTTATGTTTTCACTAAGCGTCCAGCCTATTGGAGTGCCTCACTTCACCCTTGGATTGAGGCAATTGTTTCCGCAGGAGTGGACTTGGAGGAGCTTCGTTTGAAGAGAATTGTGGTTTCTGATAAAACCCTTCGTCTAATTTCTAAATCTTTTGTTAATTTCAAGTCTTTGGGTTTGGTTAATTGTCAAGGTTTCACTACCGATGGTCTCGCTGCTATTGCTTCTAATTGCAGGTACTTTGCCTTTCCTTGTTTGTAATTGTAAAAGTTTTAAGTCAAATTTTTACTCTATCAGCTCACTCAAAGGATATCTATAAAATGCGAAAATAAGGTAGGTTATCTATTACACAGGTTAAGTTGTGTGTCTAGCTTAAACTTGAAAATTTAACAAAATTCTAATTGAGCTATTGGCCCCCTTTTGTGTGCTATGCGGATGCTGCACTGTTCTTTAATTATGTCAAATTTGTTGCTACAATATCAGACTTAAACGCCAGATTAACTCAAATTCTGTTCCTTGGTCTCCTTGTCATTTTCCTTCTATATCTTGGTAGGCTTCTGTTGGTGCATGATTTGTTTCCTACTGATTTATATATGTGAAACACAACTTATTTGGCTGCTTGCGTGCAATTCAGCTCCCGCACCACCAGCTGACACTGGTTGAGCTGACCTTTCCGATCCGAAGCGATTAACTAAATTTGTCTCACATTAGAACAATACATGATGACAGGTGATTAACTGGAGTCTATTGGCATATTGTTGGCCATAGCCTCCCTTTTCTTTCATTAGTTTGATACATTGATGAATTCACTCATACACAGGTTTCTAAGAGAGTTGGACTTGCAAAATAATGCAGTCGATGATCCCAGAGGACAGTGGCTTAGTTGTTTCCCAGACAGCTGCACCACCCTTGTCTCATTAAATTTTGCTTGGCTCAGTGGACGAGTTAACTTGGAAGCTCTTGAGAGATTGGTGGCCAGATGCCGAAACCTTAAAAGTCTGAGGGTAAATAGTACAGTGCGTCTTGATGCGCTTCAAAAGATTTTAGTTCAAGCTCCTCAGTTGGCGGACTTGGGGGTCGGGACCTTTGTCGGTTTTTCAGAGGCTTACAATAAACTGAAGAATACTCTACGGAAGTGTAGTTCTGTTAGGAGCTTCTCTGGTGTCTTATTTACAGCGGCTCATCCCTTCCTGCCTGCTATTTATCCAATCTGCCGGAGATTGACATCCTTGAATTTGAGCTGTTCACCTATTGCAGACAGTCGTTATCTTGTGGAGCTGCTTCGTCATTGCCTGAAGCTTGAGTGCCTATGGGTTTGATATTCCAGATCCCCTTTATTTGAATACCTAATCTGCTTTTCATTTCTTGACAATTCATGATATAACAGAACTTGTTTTTTATAGATAAGGGATAGCATTGGAGATGAAGGGCTCAGCGTTGTGTCTTCTACTTGTAAAGAGTTGCAGGAATTGAGGATCTTCCCAGAGAGGTTTTTTGGTGTGACTGAAGTAGGTTTGGTTGCTGTCTCTGCTGGTTGCCCAAAGCTAAAATCATTGCAGTACATGTGCCAGCAGATGACTAATATAGCACTGATAACTGTGGCAAAAAATTGTCCCAATCTAGTTTGTTTCAAACTCTTCCTTGGGAACCCAAAAGGGCCGGATGCAATAACAATGCAGCCACTTGATGAAGGTTTTGGGGCAATTGTGCAGTCATGCAAAGGCCTTAAGCGGCTAAAGCTCTCCGGCCTTTTAACTGATCAAGTATTCCTCTACATAGGAATGTATGCTGAGCAGCTCAAGAAGCTCACGATACCATTTGCTGGCGATAGTGATAAGGGGATGCTATATGTGTTGAACGGGTGCAAAAATCTGAAAGAACTTAATATCAAGAATAGCCCCTTTGGGATTGTGACACTCCTTGCGAACGTGGGGAGGTATGACACGATGCGATCCTTGTGCATGTTTCCATGCCAAGTAACCGTTGGAGTATGCAGGGCCTTTGCGCAGAAGAGGCCAAGGCTCAATGTGGAGATCATTAGCCCAGATGATAAGGATGAGGTAGAGAAGATGTACGTCTATCACACTGTTGTTGGGCCCAGCAAAGATAGACTTGATTCTGTTCAGACATTGTAGAAGGACAACTTGTGTGCATCTATAACGGGTGTTTCCCAGTGCTGCAGTTCAGTTTGTTTAGATAACTATTATGGGATCCAATCCACCGATGCAATATATTGTCGGAATAAGAGACATTTGGTTTTTGTTGACATTTTCCGTACGTTGTCAATGAATAAATATGCCAAAAATTGTTCCCTCATATCTCGATTAGTTGTACTGTTTTACATTATTTGGGACTATATGGGATTCCTAGAAGGACTCCACCACTGATAGGAGCACTCTGAATTGGATAAATTATTATGTTGTTTTTCTTGTGATGTGTTTGGTGTTTAAATGTTCGTAACCTTTTTATCTTCCCATCCTTAACTTTGTTCTCTCACACAAAACTAATGCATTTTCATCTAACAAATAAGGATATGAAAACACAACAAAGTAGTTCAAAAGATTAATCTAACCTTGACTAGTGAACTTTTCAAACATAACAACTTCTCTATATAATCCAATCCAATCCAATCAGTGGGGTCATAGAGGGTGAGATGTATGCAGAAGTTGAGAGGCCTCGAAAACTTTTCAAACATAACATGGGTATGAAAACTTTATTCCAGTAGTCGATGGCACTTGAATAGGGGCACCGAGGAATCATCCAGAGGAAGCACAAAATGTCTCTTACAGTTTTTGTGTAGGCATACTCGAGCTATTCAAGAGAATTTTAGAATGCCTTGCAGTTTCATAAGTTGATGAACATTACGGTCTCATTAAAAATAACCTTTAAAGACATTCAAGATAAATAGATATGCTCGACAAGGGTAAATTACTTGCAAGTATGAAGAGATTATATTTCAGAAAACCCATGCACAAGGGGCAAGTAATATTACAAGCATCCTGAACTGATTACAATATTACTTCGACCTGGTTGTCTTGGCCAACAAAAAATTCTAATAGATCCATAACGCAACCAGCAAAATGTAAAGTGTAAGAAAATGAAAATAGTTGATACGCAAAAAGCATGCCAACCACAAACATGAAAGCACAAAGAACAAAACTTAAGTTTTCAACAAATCCAGTTCAAAATTCTCAGAGAGATCTTCCGGAGACTAACAGGTCAGTCTAATTAACTACTTGGATGCCACTACAAAGTGTAAAATTGAACTGGGAAATTAACTGCTCGAGTGCCGCTACAAAGTGTAAAATTGAACTGGAAAATTAACTGCTTGACCTATAGGACAAGCAGGACAGCCTGAAGGTAAAGTCCAGGTTCCGATGCATTCTTGCTAGAATAATGGCGAACTTGCGAACCATCCTAGTTGTCTTCAACGTTTCTTTTTGCTTGCCTTTGAAGGAGTCGCAATCAGGTAGATAAACAGAACCACAATTGAGATCACAGAAACCAAGGACCCATATTTTGCCATCAACCTCTGTAAAGAAGGTGAGATAAAAATGAGGCACTAATTGTCCAAACTTTCAAATATTTCCATAAAGCACCATCATATTTATGAAAAAAAACATACAATTTTTTGAAGAAGGAAAAAACATGGGACATCTAAGATACAGAATTTCAAGATCTAATATCATGTCGAACTTAGGGGTGCTCTCAGAGAAGGATCACATAACTTTCAAACATTGCCATAAAGCACCATCATATTTATGAAAAAGACATACAACTTTTTGAAGAACGCAAAAATATGGGGCATCTAAGATAGAGAATTTCAAGATTTAACATCATGTCGAACTTAGGAGTGCTCTCAGAGAAAGATCACATAAGATAAGTTTATCCATCCATGTAGTCCTCATTCTCTCTAAAATGCTTTTTACATATAAATATTGAGTGATAACCCAGGGACTGGTTATTTTCTCCAGTTTCTAAATGTAATCTAACATAACAGTAAGCCTTTAAAACCAACTGGAAGATGTCATACCTTTGCCTGTGATATTCACCAAGAGTTTAGGACAATCCATGCAAAAAAAAGAAAAGGAAATTCATCTTTTAGCAAAGTATAATTAACAGAATTGATGTAGTATGTGTGACTGGAGCTACTAGTTTTTGAGCTTACCCAATCAAACTTCTTCTCTGGAGGCCTATCAGCTAGTATCTCAAGAGGGAGGATTGGAGTTGAGTATGACTCCTAAAACGAAAACATTATAGATAAGCCTATCCACATCAAGCATACTAAGTATAAGCATATAAAGAAGAATATCAAACCTGTAGATCAGTCGCTGTAGTAATGCGGAATGTTATGACCGCTGGTGCACCATAAAACACTGTTTTTTTCTTAGCCTCCAACTCAAAGGAATGAGAAACAGCACTCCCACTGACATTAGACAAAGATAAAGAAATTCAACTGTCAGATAAAGAAGACACAGATAAAGAAATTCAATTGTCAGATGCCACCAGTAATATGAGGACTCACGCGTCCAGCTTCTCCCACGACATTGATGTGTTACCAACAACAATGTCAAATACATCTTGAGACCAGTTGTCATCATAAAGACTTACATCGTATGCCGTCCTGAATCAAAAAAGCCTTTTCATGTCAAGGGCACGTCATCAGTAAATGATAACATATAACAAATGACATGAATCTAGAGAAATGTCCGCAGGAAAAATTTAGCATGATATCGATTGCACGAAAAGATAAAATGAATTTTGCAAGTCATTTTCTATATTAGTTAATGAGCTTGTTGGATTCCTCAAATTTCACCACATTGAAGCCAAGGAAAACACTCTATCCCGCACATGGTTCAGGAAAAAACATAATTTGGAATCATGTCGAAATACAGATAGATTGCTAACAATGTGAAAAGAAAGTAAAAAACATATTATTATTCAAAAGGAATAATGCTATTTCACCAAAAAAAAAATTAGTGGCTTGTTATCTTATCAGTTATCCCAAGACTTAACTAGCAAATTTTATGCCAAGGTGGCTACATATCTTGTAGAAAAATCTTTCTCATTATGCCTAACACCTAAGGAGCCCAAACAGCTGAATTGGAGGGTTTCCAAATCACTTGGCACTTCGTCAGCTACATTTTACCGTTCAAGACAGAAAGCCACTTTTTCTATGATCCCTGTTAACAAGATTATTCATTGCCACCTTAATCATGAGAAAGAGTGGAAGACTAAGAGTGCAGAGTGTTTTAGAAACATGTGTTTGCTGGAGCTTTTCTGAATAAGTCTAATGATTCCATCGATAATACACGCATGGCCTAGATGACTAGGAATATGTTGTCTAAACATTCTCTGCACAGGAGTTGTTTCTCAATATTTAGATCAACATGTCCAAAACCAAAATACTGTAGGCCCTCATTGCCCGTAACACCTTCAATGGTGACTTTTAATATGATTTTATCCTTCAAGAATGTCAGTTATAAAACACATTTAGTAAAAAGCTTTTTTCCCTCTTTTGATACTATTAATATTTATATCACCCATATAGAAGCTTCTACAAATGTAAATGATATTTTTTCCCAAAGTACCAATCGAAGACCATTCTATGAACAACTCAAAATCAAATCTTTTGAAACTAAACCCAGATACTCAAATTTGTTTTCTGAAAAGGGAAGAAAGAGAAAAAAGCAAAATCAACTTTCCCTAAAACAAACCATTTTCTTGTACAAAATCCATGTTTGTTACAAAATAAACAAAGTTAGCTACATAATGCAACTTCCAACTTTTCCATACTTGAAAAAAAAAAAAAAAAAAAAAAGAAGAGAAAGATACTCGGACAAAACTTAATCATCAATATGCAACCTAGCGACACCATATTGTACCCCTTAGATATCTAGTCTCCTATACTGTTTTAGTCAACATATGAGCATTTTGATCATCACAAATAACGTGATTTTGTCAAGGTAAATTGCCTTCTCAAATTGGAGCAAGAGCAAGTGAAAGTATTGTTACTTTAATCTGTCCTGAAGAACTGAAAGCCTAAGTCACAGAAACGGTGTCTTAGGCCTCCAAAAATGAACTTGAAAAGGTAATCCTATGTACTTCCTCACACATAAATGATAATTGAATGTTGAGGTGACCGCTAAGCAAACGATGTGTTCATAGCAGAATCAAGTGTAAGAACATGTTCAGGAAAGAGATGGTAAAACAATAAGCTGCCAGCAGCTAAGGACTGTAGACAATAAACTATCAGCTACGACCTAATTTATCAAAAAAAAAAAAAAAAAAAAAATGGAACTAAAATGTTATCCTTTATTTAATCCATCTAGGTGTAATTTATCAAGTTTTGGTCAACTGTTAGTGACGAATCTGTAGCATCAGACTTTCAATAATCAAGTAAGATGGGTGTAAAACTACAGCCCAGAGAGCACAAACTTCTTTCAGCCGCAAATGTCAGATGATTGTAGACAAAAAATTAAAGATGAAAGCTAATGTAAAGAGCGTAAATCTTCTAATCTTTTCTTCCTTTTGCTTCCTGGCGACGCACAGATATAATGTTTAATTACTGAGGATGGGAGGTAAAGAATCAAAAAAGGAGATTCCAGTCAAAGATGATTCACAATTTCGGATGCTTCTTCTCAAAGAAGAAGAAAGCAATAAAAATCTTACAGGGATTTCAACAAATTAGGAATCAATTGCAATTAATTACGGTAAATACTTACCCACACCAGTGTTTACACCAAACTATGTTAATTTACCATAGTTAAGTGATGTTATAGCGTAAAAATATGCATTAATTAACTATGATTGTACATGGCATGAATGGCATGAATATATTGATTTGATGTAAACACGGGTGAGTAAGTTTTTACCATTAATAACATGTAGCAAACCAATTAAACAATCAGATCTACACAATCCGTATCCATATTTGAAAGTAGACAAATTAAAACTGAGATTACGTTACATTTATTAGCATTCACTTCATAAATACAGTCTCTTACTATAATTAAATGCTAATTAAATACGGATTATCTAAATCTAATCCTATTTCCTAATATAAAACAAATAAACGAGCTCAGATATTAAAGTTATTAAACTCACAAGCTACATATTATTAACATTACGATTTACGCAACAAACAGACATGCATATAGTCGATTCAAAAACATAAGTAAGGATCTAAGAGCATACGCAGATCCTTCATTGTAAATATCGATGGAGACGGAGAGACGTTCAACGCCAGATTTGAGGCGAGTAAGAGTTGCCTTCTTATGTGCGACGATGAATGGACCGTCGGAGCCGGCGATGGTCCATGACAAGCTTAATACAGCTAGGATTGTAGCTAAGAGTAACTTCCTCGTCCAATTCGCCATGTTTACAATTATTCAGATTCAGATTTAGAAGACTACAAATATTATACAACTCTTCAGCTCCTACAAGTGGTACTTTTCATACGTGAGGGTTCTTTGCATTTGGCATTGGAGATCGGCCACGTGTTTGGATTTCATTGGTTTAATTGCTCTCGTTGACGTTGTTCTTAACTGGACTGGGCCTACACTACTCATGTTGTGGTTCACTTGCTTTCTGGGTTTCTGACAAAAAATTTCACCCGGTGGCCACTGATTTTGAGAGTTTGCTCCGTTTAACATAGTTTTAGTAAATGTCCTCCGCTTGGTACGTCGGCAACACTTCAAGTCATCAATTTGGAAATGTTGTTTTTTACGAAGGAGTCAAGTAAAAACTGTTGTCTAGGCAACACATCAATTTATTTGGGAGAATGCGAGAAGAGATTGGAAAGGGCAACTGGGAGAATGTGAGATTCAAGAGACAGGTGTTGTCTAAAAAATAAGGATCAAAGGCAAGTGCTGCCTCTTAGACATTACTTACGGAGAAAGAGAGGATATGGATACGGGCGTCAATACAAGATTCATAGAGATATTTCTGTCTAGAATTCATTAAACTAAGCAGATGGAATTTTTGCTAAACTAATGTTATGTGAGGGCCAAAGGCAAACCATTGCCTATGGTGTCATAGTTCTGCAAAAAGGCCACGTTTCTTACCGGCTATGCCAAGCCGTGAAATTTTGATCCATAGTTATTTTTAGACGCGCTAAGTGAGTTCCGTCTACCATTTCACAATTCACTGAGAAAAAATCTAATTATATTCCCCACACACTTACAGCCTCTTGGCGTTAAAACAGCATTCAGGCCAGCCACAAATTAAATACCCGAGACGTTGAACTAAACTCCAGTAAAAAAAATCTGGAGTATTATTCAAGGTTTTAGCAAAAATCGGAGTTTTATGTAAATTCTCAGTAAATAGTTCAAAGTCCCAATATTTTATACGTGGACTTTTTCGGATCTGACTATTTCTAAAAAAAAACTTGTGCGGTGCTACGGATCAATTAGCGTGTGTCAAACAGGCTCCCACACGAAAATTTTACTGCCTAGCCTATATTGAAAGTCCACCCACGTAAAAATTTCATCTAGAGGTCACTTTTGCCACTGCTATTTAGTTTCAGACCACTATTTCCTTAGTTGTGCAAAAGAAGTCACTTTTGGAACTTCAGTCCTTATGGGCTGAAATTCATACCTGAAGGTAGGGGTGGGCGTTCGGTACTTGGGTTCGGTTTTTTGAAACTTCGGTTCGATACTTCGGTCTTTTGTTCGGTTTGAAGTGTAGAAAAATCTGTAATGTTTATACTTCGATTCGGTTCGATTTTTTAGTTCGGTACTTCGGTTCGGTACATCAGTGTTTCGGTTTAAACCAAAGTTTATGGCCAAAAAAAAAAAAAAAAAAAAAGCTCGAACAAGAAAAATTATAGCCTATGACTAACTAGGATAATTTGGTCCCCTCGATCACACTCTCACTTTCTCATTTCTTTCAATTTCTGTTAGCTTAAACGAAATTAGTATTAAAGGTATGACTAATTACAGGAAATGAAACTATTCGCCCCATTCGTACAGTCTGATATTATCATGGCGGAGCTACAATCAGTGAAAGTTGATACTGGAAAACTATATATAAGTCAAATAGGAGTATTACTTGATATTTATTAAATCTTGAAAATTCTTATATATAAGGTTTTTTAGCCTATTACTATCTATTTATGTATTTTAAGGTTTTGAAACTTTTCTCCTCCCTCATTGCTTATATATAAGTTTTTTTAGCATCTCATTTTTGTGTTTATTTAGTTAGCATGTTTCAGTAACCTCTTGCAAGTTTAAGAAAGTAGATTGAGAGACATAAAGTTAGCGAGTGTAGCAACTACTTTTACGAGTATTTTTTTTTTTTTGTAGGCCACTGTTCCATCAAAATGTAAGAAAAATAATAGTTATGTACTTTCTTAAGTTTTTGCCTTTTTATCTCATTTTGAACTAAATAATTTGGTAGAAATAAAGATACGTTAATATTACTTAATTGCTCATATTTTTGCTTTTAAAATATACACCCTATTAATCAATCATTATTGCTAAGCCTATTATTACTGTGTCACTTCTTTTTTGTAACTTTTTCTTCAATTTTATATTTTAGTTATTTGTAATCAACTATTATAATTTGAAGTAAAATTTTTGAGTTATGAGAAATTTTAACTTCTTTTTTTTTTCCATACTTTGATATCTATGGAATTGCCATTAGTAATTTAGGTTTTGTATGTAAATTTTGAATGAATCAAACAATTGTAGCATCTTTTCATATTATATTGTAATTTCTTTTTCCATGAGTTCTATGTGATAGGAGTAATATTTAGTTCTATATCTATTTGGCACTGTTTCTTTTTATTATTATTATATTTTTTCGTTTTTAAAATCTAACTATCTAAATTTAAAATACTCTACACAAAGCATAGTGATTAACATCATTCTTTTTTAAACTTAAATTTTATCTTTCTATCTGTTTCATATTCAATTTTCACATTTTTTTTATAATCAAAGGGAATTTTATTAATCACCAAATAATCCTTACAAAACCACAACAAGCTAAGATGATCACCACAAGCTATCTCATATCCAAATACTCTTAATTTTAAATATTAGTACAACCGCAATAAAAAGGGTGTGCTTGCTAAGACGGTGTACAACTCCTAACTTATGATTACTTTCAATATTTCGATATAGGAAAAAGTTAAATTATAATCTAATGCGGTATTTTTATCGCGCGAGCATATTCACTAGTAGGATTATATTTATGGGATTATGTATCTCATATACTGTATGGAGTTATAATCCGAATTGTAATCCCTGGGTTATCGAATGTTTTACCAAACGACCCATGGAAAAATGAAACAAATATGTTACGTTCAAATTAGAACGTATGATTACCATCTAGGTGAAGCACAAGTAATCTACACAAGCTTAGAAGGCTTGGTTAACGCTTAAATGGATTGGAAAATTCAAATTACACAAAAAAACTTCAATTTTAGATTTCACAGTAGCAAATGGTGGTGTGCCATTCAATACTGCATGCATGAGTTTTGTCGTCTATGCTATAGTGGAATAACTCCAAAAGAAAAGAAGGAAGAGTGCAATGAGAGTAAAGACGAGAAGAAGTGCAACTAGGAAAGTTATGGAACTTGAGATTCTAAGTAAATAAAGAAATCTTTGGGAATGTACGATATCATTTTACCTTTTTCTAATTAATATTTGAATGCCATAATCGTATAGTTAGAGATTTGGACACAAAACAATTTAAAAAGTTGTTCAGATCGAGTGTGGCAGGTTAGATATGACCAGTTCATAATCAAACATAATTTAGAAGGATAAATTTTCACTTGTTTAGTCTATTCATTTTAACCAAATTAAAATTTGATTTAGCTCATCATTTAACAAACTAATTAAGTGATGGCTGTCTGGATCCAGTTGGCTAGTGTGAATTTGCGATCTTCTTAGCCAAACAACAGGATTTTTACTAGTATTAAATATTGTGGTACCGACATATTAAATAATGATGGGGAATTGAGATAGATGCAGATTTCTATACACGGCAAATGAGTCAATCTATGTTCTTGCATGGAGTATCCTACAATTTAACAACTGCATATTGGCAATTACCATTTGCTTAGCCTATTGCTAGAGTTGAATACATTGGATTAATAGTTAAAAGAGAGACTAGATCATGCATGTCTTATATATTGATATACCGACTTTCTCAACTATTTTGCTAGGTACTTGCATGGATAACTAGGTGTGCCGAAACGTAAGCAAATGAAAAAGAATTACTTGCATAACATTTTGTTTGTGGAATGTAAACCTTGATCTTCCATGGTTTACCATAGGTGCTCCACCATTATATGTTACTCCTACAAAGTCAAACAGCTTTGCACATGTTATACTCTTAGAAAAAACAAATAACGGTCTTTCTTTTCTCCTAATATGACGCTGAAGGAAGAAATTTCACAAATTACTAGTAATATAATACTAGTCATACAGCCAATAGCAAAGATAGTGTGAGGCAACTACAGGAGTATTCTTTGTGAAAAATAATGGACTAGTTGTAAGTATTCCCTACGCATTCGCATGTGACTCATTTATCGTAACCTGAGCTTTCTCATTTGCTTCCAAATCTCAGATTTCATTGTAGGTCCACTAGCAACTCTTTCCTTTCCTTGTAGTTATATGTATATCAACCCATCCTTGAAACTTCACAAGTTAACAGGCAGTGGCATTGTTGCATACTCACTTAATAGGTGATAGTGATACTGATACCAATAGATGTCAGCCCACACTAGCAGCCTGGCATTGGCAGTGAGTTACCAACATTTATTGGAGTGCATTGCAAATAGTCCTAACTTGCTTCTTTCCCATTCTTATCAATACTACTAGTCAACTACTTAGTATTCACCTTTGCCATGCTTGGCAGCCCATCTTGTGCTTCTTTAGCATTAATAAATGTGTAGTCTGCTTCGACATTTTCTTGTAGTTGAATCTTGTTTACTTTTAGCTGATATGTGCTGCTATTGGCAGAATCTTGCAATGAATGTCTATGTAGGATGTTACTAGTTGAGATCAGTCGAATGTCAAACTCGGGATTTGAACTAATGATCACTAGCAGTTTTTGAACCCCCTTTGCCTCTTTACAAGAATTTTGCCATCTATCAAGGGGATTCAACAGTGTAAATATACCAAAAATATCGTTTTTCTCTATTGCATTATAATTTTTCAACAAAGGGGATTCAATTGGACCCCCTTTAACTTGGTTCCACCTTGGTTGAGAATTCCCCTTCAAAAAGTATGGGGTGCGCAGTTTCTGTATACGCAGTTGGAAAAAAGAAGAAGAAGAACATCATCCCTGAAGTTAGCATCTTCGTCCCCTCAATGCGTGTTCCTGCTCAATGTGATCTCCAGAGGACACTCAAGAGTGTGATTCCAAAGGATCTTGCTGATAGACTAACTTCTATAAGGAACCAGATTGTGCTGATTGCACAAGATACAGGTATGCTCAGCTCCAATAGAAAGCAATGGAAACTCTACTTGGGCTTGTACATTACTTGTACCTTATCTTTTGGTGACTTCATTATCTTCTCCAGAAGTGTCTGCTATTGATGAATTACAACAAGCGCTCGAGGAGTATTTGTCTCTCCTTGTTGGCCTCACTAGAAAAGGTTTGCACCCTTTTCGGATTTGTGCATTTGAGGTTTGCCACTTACATACAGTTTTGGTGCTAATTCCATCATATCCTTTACAGAATACGGGCTTCAAGATTTAGTTGGATTTAAATGGAGAAACTTGGAAGATGGGCAAGAGGTTCAAATTCTTTATTTATTCTTGATCAGCATCTGCTGAGTGGTTGTCACTTACTAATATTCTTTATAATCCTTGCTTCTTTCATTTGCAGGAAATCCCTGTAGCAAACTCCTGGTTTGAATTACTGTCTGTCCTCCACATGATGGCTATGTTAACAATGGTAGAGGCAAATATGAAGCTGATCCCAAAAGACAATGCTATGGCTGACCGGGTTGTATCCGCAGGTATTGTGGTTATTAATGTTAATCTTAAAAACTCAAAATGTGAGCAGCAATTATCAACAGTTTTTCCTTTTCAGATTGCATGAGGGATGCTGTTGATTTGCTTCTGAAAGCAGCAGGGTATTTAGATTTCTGTGTCCGAGATGTTCTTGTCCGCCTACCACCTGATGTTAAGTATGTTGCTGTGTTCAGCTTTTGCGCCACTTTCTACAGATATATCTTCTTTTTGCCATTTTTATGAGGTCATCTTAACTTGACTAGGAGCAGGCTGCCTAAAGATCTGCATGAGGGTATTCTTGAGGTCACCTCAAACCAAGCACTAGCCCAGGTATATGTTATTCAACGATTAATAATGTACAGCTAATAAAGTCAAAGATAACTACTTTGCATGTAACTACTGGGAAGCAGTACAATAAGAAAGAGCTGGGAAAACTCGAAGTACCAGACAGATCTGTATGACAATCTCCAACTGGAAATCCTGTTAGATCATTCCATTTTCTGACACTTTTGAGTAATATCTCAGGGAACTGAAATTCAACTAGGTTTGGCTCTTGAAAGTCAGAATGCGACTTTATCAGTGAAGAGGAGGCTGGCATGTGAGGCAGTAAGCTACTATGGACAGGTACTTAGAGCTGTGTTTTCTCTTTGTCAATGCTGATTTATTTGCTAGAAATTTTTCCACTATATTATAAGTCAACTTGATAATCCTGCGTGTTCATAAAATCACTTCCTAAGCACCAAGACTGGCACATCTGGGACACCATAATTGAGGCTTGATGTACCTTAGACTTGCGGATTTGAGGTTTTATTGTTTATTTGTACAAGTGATTGTGCCTCTACTTTTTGTCACTCCTACCAACATGGATCACTTGCCATTTGTGTCATGGCTTGTGAAAGTATGAGTGTTACAGGGTAGTGAAATTAGCCCATAGCTCAATTAGTGTCATTCGATATAAAGGACTAGATGACTTTGTCTTAGTTTGATTGCATCAGATGATTGTGTATTTAACTTCAGTCATTGCTGGAAAATCCAGATAGCTACTTGGATATCGTTCTGTCTTGCAGAGGCTTAAGAACATCAAGTACAAACTGGGATGCTGAAGTATCTTGATGGAAGTTCGTTCACTCCATCAATTTCCCACGTCCAGTGTTTATCTTGATTGTTCTTTCTTTTCTCTTTCAGGCTCTTTGCGGCTTGTCTGAAAATAATTTCCATGGAACGGCAAAGAAGCATCTGTTGTTCATCAAATGGAAGTATCTTGAAGCAAAGGTTCTTTATTTGCTACCAAAATCATTGATTTCCTGTCAAGCTTTTCCTTATGCAATTCATGCTATTTCACTCTTCTTACCAATATATGTTGACGGCATAGTTAGGCTGCGGCTTACTACTACCATGGTATAATTGTTGACAAGGGCACAGAACCTTCCTCCCACGTTAGTGCAATGTGCTGTTTCCTCGCAGCAGAAGAACTACTGGCAGAGAGCAAAAAGGCCTCCTTAAGCTTTTGCCTTGCTGAACCTGTGACCAGGTTTTGTCTCTGCTCCTTTTTACATTGCAAATTAAGACCGTACCTATTCTGTTATGAAGTTACAAACCATCATACTAACTTTCCTTGTTGTCTTACATTCTGTTTTTCCTGATTGCACTAGGACTCCACCACCATGGGGTGTTATGAAACATTTGAACAAGAAAGTCCCTGAAACTGCTGCCAAGAAGTCTCAGATGTATGGATACCTTCTGGACCAAGAAAAGTGAGGCTTACAGCTTAATCTAAGAATGTTTGTTCTTATGTTAATTCAGTCTTTCTCAGAAATGATCCTTGCCTGGAATTTATACACTTACATTTAAGTACTATAATTTTGCAAGCAGAGGTCTTCAAGCACTGCCTGATCTTCCAGAATTCCAGTTATCGCTCAGACCTGATGACTATATATTGCCAGAAGCAGATTCAACATGGGATAATGAAAAGTGGGATATACCTGAACAAAGCCTCAAAGAGCATCTAAAAGATTGTGAAGATGGAGTGGAAAGTACTTTATAGTACAATGGGCATCTTGTCTCGTCTTTTTATTCGTTTAAAAGAGATGGCGTTCTGTTTTAGCCTTACTGGAGGTTCACGTACTTATTTGTACATTTTAACAATTGAAGTGTTGAGAGGAGGTACAGGCTCAAACAACTTGCAAGTAGAATCAGCACTTAGGTTCCGTCAATTAATACCTTGTGGCAGCGTACTTGGTTTCTGATGCTCCATGAGTGCAAGGAAGCTTTGCAACATCAAATACAAGAAGATTGACATGAGATTTAGGTGTTTTTCTTATGTATATCATGTATTCAAAGGATAAAATGAAGTCCGGTTAATTCTATTTCCTTTGAGTCAGAGTTGGCGTGTTGTGGTTAGTTTCGTTCTGTATTTATCAATAACCTCAAATTGATTAATGTTAGCCATAAATAGATGGAACAGCAAATGTTCTGGTTCTTGTATGTAAAGTTTCGGTGGACTTCATCTTTGATAATCTAATTGGTACGCCAGAGTTATCTTTGAAGTTTAGTTTTTGTCATTTAAAGTTTGATGGTCACAGCACATTGAGGAGATTGAGAAGACAGGAGATGCAAACCACAAGGCAAACTAAAGATCAAACTCATAATCTAAATGTCTGAATCGGGCCATGTCCAAAGAAAAAAAAATAAAAACAACAGGCACAAAACGAAGCAAAACATAAGCTGATGAAAAATGGGGAGGCAAAGTATGGAGGAGCAGGCAGCTAGAAATAAGCACGAAAAGTACAATAAAGACAAGGGCATTCCTTATAGAACTGGAATCCTTTTACAATAAAAACTACTCCAATCCTATTAGCAATAAAATTGTATTTCTACTAGGAACTTATTATTATATTCTACTAGTTCTTGACAAAGTTATAAAGCAATGCTTAACCCTATTTCTTTCTTTCTTTCTCCAGAACAGAATTATAATATATTCTTTCTCTGGTCACAGCTAGCGGCAGTCGTTGGCCTTCTCTAACAAAGTGAAAGTACTTGAAATACTTGTCTAATTGCCGTAGCTTTCTTCAGTACTTGTTCTTGTTTTTTTGTTGTCTTGTACTACGGTGGTAATGGGAACTTATACCGTCCAAGAGGAAATACTTTTGGACATTCTCAGCAGGCTACCAGTGACGTCTCTTCTTCGGTTCAAGTGCGTTTCAGACTCTTGGAACACATTAATCTCTGAACCTTACTTTAAGAAGAAGCATCTTGATCATGCCAACAACCAACTGAATTCCCAAAAGATGCTTTTTACCGGAACGTCCCTTGAGGATAATACTATTTACTTCTACTGTTGTGATTTATCCTTGCTTGATCAACATGTTAAGGATATAAGGAGATTTGATTGGCCTTTAAATCCTAAACTATGCCAGTCTATGATAATCTATTGTAGTTGTGATGGCTTGTTCATCATTGGGATTTTTACTAAGTTTGGTCAGCAAGAGCCTCCAATACTACTGCTATGGAATCCTTCCACAGGAGAATCAATAGTACTTCCTCATTCAGAATTATCTCCACCAGAGGAGTCTACTAACGGATCTAATTACGGCTTGGGATATGACTCTACTACTGATGACTATAAAGTCCTTAGGATTAACATGTCCGGGTTTGACGATGAACACGAAATTATGTCATTGAAAGGTGGTGTCTGGAGAAAAATTGATGAAACCTCAGGTAGGACAAATACATGTTTCTTGTCTATCAGGGATTATTTGGTATTTGTACATGGAGCATTTCATTGGTTTGGTTCTTTATCAAGGTGGCACTGCGTGATTTCATTTAATATTTCAGATGAGATGTTCAGACCGATACCATTTCCAGAGATGATGTACTTGCTCCCTTTGAACACGTCGATGAACATTGAAGTTGATATAGGCGTATCAGCGTTGGAAGGAATGCTCTGTGTTTATCATAATGACAGGAAAGATTTTAAGTTATGGGTAATGAAAGATTATGGTAACAAAGAATCTTGGACGAAATTGTTCACTATACCAAGTAACGGGATTCATTGTATCATACCGATATATAGCTTTTCAGATGAAGTGCTACTAAATTATGAAGAAATAAGAACTGCATATAGGATAGTATCTGGTGGATCACTTGGATTTAGCAATCGAATATGGCATGATATTGATGCAGTTACCGTTGATTGGGATGGTCATCTTTATACAGAAAGTTTGATCTCTCCGAAATTGGGTCATTAAATTGTGTGTTGGACTGTTGGCAGTCTAAATAATGATTATGGCTCTTATTACTTACTATATTACCATATTTACGAGCTGATAATCTTATAGTAATAATGTTATCTATTGCTTGAGAATTTTTAGTTCCAAAATTGATTTACAAACTCTGTCGGCTTGTTAACTGTATGTTCTCAGAAAAGTGATGGAAATCATTCGAATTTATTTGCTAAGAAAGAACTGGTTGAACCCCTGGCTCTTTACCTGCAACTTGCTTGTGTAGTTTTTATTTTCCAACTCTTAGTTCAAAAAATAAAATTGTACAGTTTGCCTTAGCTGCATTCGTGCAAGTGCCAACATACCCACACCTGATACATTGCGACCGATGTCTAGGGCCAACATCCCAACTCTTTGCCATCGTCCATGCCATGTCGATGTACAACGTCTAGAAGCGCAACAGTAATCCTTTGAAAGTCAATAAGGTTTTTGTTATTGTTTAACTTAAAACTTGACTTAATAGATTAAGTAATTGAATATATATTTAGACCACATACAATAGTAATAAAATGAGTAAATAACAACAAAGCTCGGAGGCTTACAACAACAAAGCTTTAGAAATAAGTATAAGACAAGTAGTAGAATACGACAAAGAGAGAGAGTATATGTGTTATTGCTTATGTGAACTTCAAATAAGTTAAAAATAAAGAGGAAATGAGTTTATATAATAATTATAAGGCGTAATAATATCTTATTTAATGAGAATCTGTCATTACTTTACCAGACGTAACAGTCAGAATCATAATCATGTAAATAAAAATAGGCTGCCGGATCATTCCGAAAATAATTATACTGTGGTCAGAAATAGTTTCTTTGAGTCTTCCTTTTTGTAGGTAATTCGTCGAGTTCCGACCGCATAACAATCCAAGCTATTGTACTAACTATATTCTCGTGTACCTCGTGTAACAGTGACGTGTGATCTAAGTAGTACAAGTCTGAAAGCATTATTGGCCAATATGTGGATGAGCTAATAATGGTTGGCTTTCTGAGCTAATAATGGTTGGCTCCTTTACGATAAAACTAAACAAGTGATTAAGTGGAGTGTGGGGTCCAGAAGATGTCTCTCACAAAAGTACAAACGACCTTTCCATTTTACACAGAGAGCAAAAAGCTTATCGTTGACAGGAAAAGCATTTTTCATGGCTGCTTTTCACACTGGCAGTTATACAGCAGCCGGTGTATCGCTGGTGCTCCGCTCGAGTTCGTGCCTCCACGTCACCTCCGGACGATTAAATAATGGTTGGGTGCGTGCATCAGCAACTGATTATAGGAGGAGCTCAGCCACCAGCTCCATACAGCAACAGCCAGCACAAACTCCGTCGAGCAACAGCGCAAGTTTCTGGAAAAAGTCTGAGGTAGAGGAAACAAGTTTGAGTATAAAGGATTACATGGATATGATTGGATCGGACGACGGTGGGCCACCACGTTGGTTTTCGCCTTTGGACGGCACTTCGGGCCCATTGATAGACAACTCGCCTCTCTTGCTCTACTTACCAGGTCATACACCCAATCACCTCCAACTTTACTACATATAAATTTCAAAAAACTTAATTATTATATGTGCAAATTCATCATCAGTTAGACTTTTGAAATCCGAAATATGTTATTACTAATAAGTACATATGGAACAGAGCTAGTAGTACTTATTACTAATTGTCTTTTCAATTCTTCTAGGAGTAATTATTACTAGTAGTATGATATTGACTGAATAGAATAGAAAATGGGACCTGGATTACTACGTCATTTATTTATTAACTACCTGTCTATGTTTTTGACTTTTTCTTGTCGTAGTCACTGATAACATAGCTCCTACTAATCTCTACAACTAAAGGATACGTATATTTGTTCAATTATGTGATTATCTCGTCTAAAAACTTAAACAGTTAGATTGAGTATACTTTATTCATTAAACAGTAAATACTTACTATTTGTTTATTGAATTTCTTGTCATGCTCAACTCTTCAGGATTGTTGTGATTAAACTGCACTAAACAACTTCATCTAATTTTAACACAAGCTTGACATATATCCTTCTCTGTTCTAGCATCAGTGAATTGTTCATACAATGGTCTAAATAACTAACTTTGTAAGTTAATTAAGGCTCTATTTATTCGGAACATTGCAGGGATTGATGGTGTTGGAATTGGCCTTATAAAGCATCATAAGGGACTTGCAAGGTAAGTTTTTAAGTTGAACTTTCTGGAGCTTTGGATTTTGCGAATTCATTGAGCTTTCTGTTGTAGTAGATAATGATATCCTGTTAAGTCATTATCATCTTTTCTTTTTCTTTTCTGGGTGGCACTTTCCATGCATGAAGGATGTTCAATATATGGTGTCTCCATGTTCCAGTTTCAGATCGAACACCGTTCACAGGTCTCTCCTTTCTCATCTACCTGTTTTGTTCTTAGGAGTAGTGTTTGGTACAATTTTAATAGATGGAAACCAAACGGCAGAACAGAATCTTTACAGAGTGGAAATGGCAGTAAGTGCCGCTGCCAATATTTGGTCATTGTATTATATGAGTCCAAATGGACATTCAGAAGTTATGATACGAGGATGTTATACGGAAGTCAAACTCTCTTTCTTAGTTTTACCTATTTGCAGAAAAGATCCCTTTAGATTCAGATGAATGAGATAGTTATGATCACCTGATAAAGAAGACGTGAATTCATTGAGCTCACTGAAGCAAGTGATGCATTTGGAATTAAGTCATGTAGCTACTCTTTAGACATTAACATGGAATGTTTATGCCCTGATATCTTGTGCTTTTTGCTTCTTAGTATTTCTTGGTAATGTGTAATTTAGCTCGTATTCACTGTACTATTTGATAAATAATACTGAGCAAACCTGTTGTGTGTCCATCTTGGGCAGTTTTTCTTTTTTGACGGTGACATTGCGTGCTGGTTTTATTATTTGAAATGAAAGTAAGCAGGAAATGTTTCCACTTAATTGTCTTCCAGACCTGGTTCACCTGGTAGAAGCAACTGTTAGGTCAGAGCATCGTCATGCACCACGGCGACCCATCTATCTTATTGGAGAATCTCTTGGGGGATGCCTAGCACTTGCTGTTGCTGCTCGTAATCCTCATATTGATCTTGTACTAATATTGGCAAACCCAGGTACAGAAACTTGTAGTTTTTGTTATCTGAGAAAATTTACTTTGGCTAAAGCATTTCGGAGTTCTTATTGCGAAGATTTGTCTCAGCCACGCGTATACGGGAATCTCAGCTGCAAAATCTGATAGGATTGTCAGAAGTCATCCCTGAGCAACTCTTTTCGAGCATGGTTAAAATGCTAAGTGTGGCAACAGGTATTTATTTATTTTTTTACTTCATCCTCTGATTTATGAGTATAATAGAATTTTGTCTTGCTAAACTAGCATTGTGATACCAGCTAACAAGTAACAACTCTTAGCTGTGTTTGTGTGTTTATATATTTTATATATATATATATATATATATATATATATATATGTGTGTGTGTGTGTGTGTGTGTGTGTGTGTGTGTGTGTGTGGCAATGTTTTGAAGTTTCCAAAACTGAGTTTATTTTCAGTTTTCGTAAAAAGTGTTTGTTTGGATGCTTCTTCCCAAAAAAAAAAAAGGAAGAGTTGCAAATTCAGTTTTTTTTTAGAATCTACAAAAGAAAAGTTACATTTCCTGCACGGCCTTGATTCCCGTGCTAGGTGAAATATGATCTTTTTGGTTTGGTGGATAAATGATGCTTTAGTATCATTATTTCCTCTGAATTTTTAATCAGAAATCTTGCTGATTAGAATTGTATGAGTTGCTGTTTGTATTCTAGGAGCAAATAATATGCTCTCCAGTTACTGAAGAAGATGTTTGCTTTCCAATCCACTTCCCTAAATATGACCACACATCTCTCACTTCATATTTTATCTTTCTTCAATATTTGTGCATCTGTTGTGACAACCCATACTTCAACAAAGTGTGTAGTAACTTATTCTGGTCTTGCCTTTTCTTATTTGCAAACAAACTTCATTTCAGCTTGAACAGTTGACTGCTAATCCAGAAAAAACCGAATGACTTAGAAGACCTTAAACCAATATTTTACAAATCAATCATTTCTGCGTGCATTAATATCTACATCTGATAGTTTTAGCTAAAATGTTGATAGGGACTAAATCCCTCCTTAATGCAGGACTTTGACATGCTTGAATGTAGCTACATGAACTGTGAGAACTCATATAACAAACTCAATGGGATTGAGGCGTCGTCGTTGATATTGTTGATTGGAACTAAATAACATCAACAGATAGTTGTCATTTTTCTTGCTTACTTCGTCAACTGAGTTTACTTTTTGGTAAATAATTCGATGAAATTTGACAACTGATATGTGAAACTCAACTATCTTGATTAGGTGTTCCTGGAAGCGTGGCAGTTGCATCTCCTGGTAATGGGCGCCCTCTGCAACAAGCAGTAGCAGAGTTATTTCGCAGTGATTTAGCATTTTCATCCTACTTATCTGTAAGGTTCAATAGTCTTAGCTCAGTAGGTTAAATGTGAAAGTCATCCCACTTATTCTTAAAGTTTTTATATGGATAACTGAGAAATCCCCAAGGGCAAGTGGTGCATGGTTCGAACTCGGTGGATAAGGGACACACTCCCCTACCCTTCTCCTTTTACTCTTACAGTTTGATCTCCCTAGAAAAGATTTGTTGCATTTGGGCCTTTGCGATAGCTTATTCTTTTTGGCATCTTCTTAGCATTGATAAGATATCCTTTCGAGCACCATGTCTATTCATGTTGAAATCTTCTTTTCCTCACTAGGTTTGATACTTCAATAGTTTCGAAGACTTCAACTTTAGATGACTATAATCAGTTGATATGTTCAGTTCAAGTTTGTTCTTGTTGTCAGTTTGAGCAAGAAAATGATGAAAAAGGTCACAGGTTCTGGCTGATGTTTTACCTGTAAAAGCACTTATCTGGCGGCTGAAGATGCTCAAATCAGCTGCAGCTTTTGTCAATTCTCGGCTGCATGCTGTCAAAGCTCAGACTCTGGTGCTTTCTAGGTAATTCGTCAGAATTTCAGTGCTTTACTGTTAAAATTTGATGGAGTGATTTTAAACCCTGCCTCCATTCCGGGGAAATAATTTGATTTTCTCTCGCTTGCCATCTTTTCAACAACAAGAACAACAACATACCCAGTGTTATCCCACAAAGTGGGGTTTGGGGAGGGTGAGATGTACACGAATCTTACCCTGCCAAGGTGGAGAGGCCTATTAGTGCAGACTAGAATTGTGGCATTCTCTTCTCCTTCCATACATAACAATACCAAATCAGGTTAGCTTTTGAATTGCCACTATGTGTGATTAAGAGTTTTATTGCTATGCAGTGGAAACGATCAATTGATACCCAGCCAAGAGGAAAGTGAGAGGCTTGAGCGGATTCTCCCAAACTGTGTGATCCGACGATTTAATACCAGCGGTCATGCCCTTCTCCTGGTAGGATGTTCTTCGTTTCAGAACCTATATGTCCAACCTCCACAAATGACTTCTGTCTTGTACAATAATTGTAACTGCTAAAGCAAATGGTAATAGTTCAGCGACTTTTTTTAGAGTAATCTTTGTCAACATACAATGGAACAAAGCAGAGAACTTCTTGGTTATACTATGCATCAAATATAAATAGATTTATCAAAAGCTCTGTACCCGTAATCTTCTTGAGGTATATTTAATGACAAGAAAAGAGTAAGGGAAAATGTCTATTAAAATGGAGCAAAGAGAACGTCTTTTAGCGTATGAAGAGGCTTAGGTATAAGTGAAGTAGGAGATGGAACCTGAACTATCAGTTTTGTGCTTGGTAAGGCAATATCTGATGATAGCAGGTCCTCTGTCTTAGGCTTTTGTGTTTGAATACTTGCTTGGTCAAAATTAGGTCCTTTTTGTTCATTTATATTTTATTTTTTTGGAATATTCACTGCACTTTTCCAGCTTGGAATCTCCCATGCAGTTTTTTTACCAGCTGAATTTTGGAGCTTTTTCTTTCATTTTCTATTATCTGCCTAGTTTAGGATTTCAGGTGTGCTACAGTCCTGATATAGCAATTTTCTACTTGCCTTTTATCTTCGACAAGATTGAAGATAAAACTACCAACTTCCTTGTGGACTTCCATCAGAATATTAACCATATAGTCCTGCAATATCTTACCTGTATGCTGTAAGCTCTGCATACATTTTGCTGGCTACTTCGGGTCCCCACAAATATATTACAATTTTGAAGCATTCATACCAAATCATATACTTACAATATATATTTTTGCTTGGGTACATGTTAAGCTGCAGTTATTTTGCAGGAAGATAGCTTTAATTTGGTGACAGTCATAAAAGGTGCCAATTTTTATCGACGCGGAAGACACCTCGACTTTGTTACTGATTTTGTGCCACCAAGCCCTTCTGAGTTTGACGGTTTTTATCAACCACACAGGTATGTTTCCTGGAACACACTTTAGGGGTCTTTAATGAGGATATTGTATATTGTGCTCTGTATAAGGATATCTAGTAAATGAGGTTACAAGCTGACCAAATCATTTCGGCGGTCTTGCTTCTCTTTCTAAGATGCTACCTCTGGACTACTATTCAGGGGATTTTATTGGCATAGTGAATCAACACTTCTGCACCTGCTATTCACATGTTCTTGGTTCAGTTGATAAAATAGCACCAGAACTGTAAATTTGATTAATTGTTAGTACTTGTGTGACTGAATTAAAACACAGGTGGATGGAGGTTGCCTTCAATGCTGTGATGATATCAACTCTCGAAAATGGAAATATTGTCCGGGGCCTGACTGGAATTCCTTCTGAAGGCCCAGTCATATTAGTTGGTTATCACATGATGCTTGGACTAGAACTAATTCCTTTGGTTTCCCGTTTTTGGAATGAAAATAAGATTGTCTTGCGAGGCATAGCGCATCCGTTGATGTTTAATAGTGTAAAAGGGGGATGGATGCCTGAGTTATCAATGTATGATGATTACCGACGTATGGGTGCAGTTCCTGTGTCGGCAACTAACTTCTATAAACTTTTATCATCAAAATCCCACGTCTTGCTGTATCCCGGGGGCATGCGGGAAGCTCTTCATCGCAAGGTATGATCTAGTTAAAACAACTCGCGAAGAAATGCTCCTCTCAAAATATTTCATTTTAAGAATCTACGGTTATGAACTAGTGAGACGAGCACCCAAGGGTGGGACAAGAACCATGAGGTCTCAAGTTCAAACCCCAGCAGAGACAAAAAAACACTAGGCCTTTCTTCCCATCTATCCAAGTCTTGGTGGATAGAGTTACCTTCTGCCTGTTTCTTGTGGGAGGTGGCAGTTACCCGGTGGAATTAGCTGAGGTGTGCGCAAGCTCGCTCGGGCACCACCATTATAAAAAATGATATAGTGAGACGAATGAATCACAAACTTTTTAAGAGATGCAACCATTAGATTCTTTCTTTGGGATTCATGTGAACCAGTTTATGAGTTGTTCACAGGCGTTTTCTTTCTTTAAAACTTAAAGGTCAAAATTGTACTGCACCATCCACCAGATCAATTAGTTCTGTATATTCGGCTCAACCATAGTCTAATTTATATTCATCTGGTAGGAGCAGTTTATAATGTTCATAATGATTCTCAACTCTCTCCATTCTTGCTTGTTTTGGTTTATATGCATTTTCTGAAGACATATTATAATGATAGGAAATTGAGCAATCCAGTTTGAAAACTGAATCTCCCATTTGTAGGCAATTGATGAAACAAAATTGAAACTCACAACCTGTTGATTTCTCAAGATGCAATGTATTTGTTGTCAGCTGTGTTCTAAGGAAAGCATGATATGTAGTGTATATCTAACATAGAAGGCCAACATTAGGTACTGAAATAAGCTATATATGTTGACTTTTCCATCAAGGAACTGCAGTTCATTGGAAGATGATTACTTAAGTAGGGGAGATTATCCTTGCAGTTATGTTGAATAAGATTATCATATAGCCAATGGATAGAAAAGTAAAAATATGCTGGTCTTCTAACTTCAGGGAGAGGAGTACAAATTATTCTGGCCAGAACAGTCTGAATTTGTCAGGATGGCAGCTAGATTTGGTGCCAAAATTGTACCTTTTGGTACGGTAGGGGAAGATGATATTAGCCAGGTACGTAGTCTCACGAGTTTACATTTTTATTATATTTTAAATCAGAACACAAAAGTTGAGCTTGTTTTGTTTGGGATGCATAAATACATTAAGAAATGTATTTATACAAAGATAAATGCTCAAAACAATGTTGGACAATTATGAAATCAAGATGGAAATCATCGTTGATGTGAATTGATCAGATGTACTAGAATAAACAGCTAAGGGCTTTCATGCCGTAACAGTGTTTTAACAGTTGAACTGAATCTTTTAGGTTTATTCTAGTGCTGAGGGTACCCAGTTCTCATTGTGAAAGGGAAAAGAAAGAGAGTTTACAAAAGGATATGTTAAAACTTGTCGAATAACTACCGCAAATTGATTCTAAGAAAAGAAACTCATGTAAGCAGATCTAAATACAGCCATTGTTTGGCTGCTCATGATTTTTTGCACAATAAAAGACTTCCATCTACTAGCTGTGATGTTCCTACAGAACTCAGTTTTGAGCATGGAGAAAATGTACTTTGCTTTTATGTTGAAAGATAAAGAGGAAATTTGGTTCAAGTACGTGGAGAGGTCTGCCTACCACGGATTGCTTTCCTTAATAATCACTTAAATGGATAATGCATTTCTATGACCGGCTATTATTCTATATCTTGAATCTGCTGCGAGAGGAACATTCAGATAATTTTCCTTCTTTGGAAGAAATTTAACTATGTTTCGATCACAGAATTCATTCTCTTATTCACTCACCAAATCTTCCTCAGTTGCTCCTTGATTACGATGACCTGATGAAGAATCCCTTTTTCAAGGCTGGCATAGAGCAGCTAACTAGTGAGGTGACGAATCTAAGGTACTGACTTTGTTCTTCCCTTATTTTATCTGACCCATGAAGATTTCTCAAACAGCATATTTAGACATTGTACCTATCTTTGTTAAAAGATTAGTGTTTGAGATATTAGTCAATGACCTTTCTACACATTTAAGTATTTTTAAATTCAATTTGCTGCACTCAAGGTGGACATCCATTTGCTAGAAGATCTACTACAGAACTTGATCCACTGTGAAAAGCTCAACTTGTTCAAGCTTTTAAGACCAGTTAAAATGTCATTCATGCTATGCAATTGCATCTTCTTTTGTCAAAGTCGAGCTCATAATAGCTATCATCTTTTGTATGTGAACACAGAAATGACGCCGAAGGAGAGGTCGCAAACCAAGATGTACATCTTCCAATCATTCTTCCAAAAGTTCCGGGCCGAATATACTTTTACTTTGGCAAGCCAATTGAAACAGCAGGTAATTCCTAAACCACACGACAGTATTACTATGTCTTAACCTGCCATGCTAGGGAGGTGTAGAGGTGACCTTTGATGGTCTTTTACTTGGTGTTGCAGGGAGGAAGCAGGAACTAAAAAGCAGGGAAAAAGCACATGAACTATACTTGGAAGTGAAGTCTGAGGTTGAGAGATGCATCAGTTATCTCAAGGAGAAAAGAGAGAGTGATCCTTATAGGACCATAATGGCCCGCCTCACTTACCAGGCTACCCATGGTTTTGATGCTGAAGTACCCACCTTTGATCTATAGTTATTATTTTTCAAATATATAATTCTTTTCTTTTTCTCAGGTAAAAAAGGGGCACCTTAATTCCCCTTTTTTTATAAACAAAACAATTAAAAATTAGTGCTGCCTTTTTTCCTGCTTTTGTATCACAAACTATATTCATCATTTGATTACAGGTTCTTTTTTCTTGGCTATTTTGGGTTAGAAATTGAAAACTCTAAAGCATATATATATATAGCATCTTGCTGGGAGTTGATCATTCTTTGCAAAATGTTGTATGAGTTGAGTTCTTCTTTTACATGGTGGAAGTTCTGAGAAGTGAAAGCCAAACACATTATCACCTCATATTGTCCACCTCAATAACAGTGTATTCAAAAACGAAAATTGGAGAATTATTTGCTTGTTTGCTCTAAAATTAAAGGAACTGTAGAAATATAACGTAAAAGGTAGACCAAAAGTAATTAGGCAAAAGACGTTTAGGTGGTAGTGGTCCTTGCATAGAATAGCCAAATATAGTAAGGAAACCAGTCAGAAGCGTTTACATTGTAGCAAGTCTTATGCTACTATATATTATATGTGTCATAATGAATGATAGGATGTGCTTATCTTTGATTTTCCATTTCTGTAAGTAGAGTTAGTTATTGTGTTGCAGACTAAGGTATTTTAGAACTACTAAGTGTATAAATGGAGTAATAAAGGGGAATCAGAAGAGAGGAAAAAAGTTAGGAATGGTTTTTATTTTGTAATAATAAAGGGAAATTGGGTTGGTTTTGAAGCTCAACAGATTGACAGAGTGCTTACTTTGTTTGGACTATATGACAGTAGAATTAAGTATATGTTATCCACTGCAGAGAACACACGTTAAATTAATTAACTAGTACTTGATCAATAAATAAAGACAAACTAACTTGTTACTTCTTTTACTCACTTCTCTACTCCATTATTGAAAACATAAGTAGTTACATAAACACTTATATTGCATTCGTATTAATTACACACTGTTTTCCTTGTTCAAGCTTCTAACAACATCATCATATATGAACCATGCATGCATGCAACTATAAACAGATTATTATTTAAAAAATAATAATTATTCCTACTCAAAATTAGAATATTTTACACAACCATTAGTTTTCATCATATTCTATTCACATTTCACACAAAATGAAAATAGTAACACATCAAATTCAATTTTGTAGGACCCACCATCACTTTTTTCTGCTTTACAGTTTCAATTCCTTTCCTCTCTTCCGTGCCTAAAACCCATGACCTCATCCCTTCAAAATATAGTACGCATGCATACTTGTTGTACTAATTGGTTAAGCAATTTTCAAAACACCGCCGCATCCGTATCAGATCTTTCAAAAATGTATTACTTTTAGAAGATCCCACACACACTCGACAACATTTTCGAAAGATCCGAACAACATAGTAAAATAGATAACATGTACACTACTAAATAAGATCTGCTTTTGTTATAAAACTTGGAACACAAAAATTAAAATCACTTCAACATAATATTTGATCAAATTCATCTTTAAACTCTTTAACTACATAAAAAACTACTTCAGTACCTAGCTAAAGCATAGATCTGCACTTGCTTCGGTAGTTCATCAGTTTCTCTCTATTCTAATAACCAAAACTCAATACCCCTCAATTTTTTTTTCCAACTAATACTAGAAAAATAAAAACATCAGCAGTGCCCATATACCCAATTTCTTCTACAAATGAAGGGTTAAATCAAGATTCATTTGGTGGTCATCCATGGCTGAAAAATCTTGTGCATTGGAAAGAGAAGCATCATGACCATTAAAATAAACATGATGACCCATACCAACATTTGGTGGAGAAGGATAATAAATCTCATGAGAGGAAGAAACAAAAGGGTTCATCATCAAGTTATTGTTTGAAGCAGCTGCTGGTACTACTGTTTGGTAACTGCAGTAACTAGTAGTACTGTATGGGTAAGTAGTAGTAGTAGTACTATGATTGTTAACGTTAATGTCAATGATGTTTTGTTCAATGAGAGGATTGTTCATGAGATTGTTGGGCTCCTTCATGTCATTGTTTTGAACAAAATGGAAACGTACCATGTTATGGTCAGAATCATGAGTTGTAGGAAACATGGTACGACGAGAAGCAGCTCTTTCACGTTTATGAGCATTTTGGTGTCCACCCAAAGCTTGAGAAGTGCAAAATTTGCGAGAACAATAAAGGCAAGAGAATGTTCTTGAAGATTGAACTTTTGGCTTAGGTTTTGGGATAGGGATATTGGGTACTAGCTGCTGTTGGTCCAAAGAAATATTAGTCATTTCAGTTGGGGTGGCTGAAAAGTTAGAAGATTGGTTCCAAAAATCGTATACTAAACTGGGATCAGCCATTTTCTTTGGGTTTTTATGTAGAGATATAAGGTGTTTGTATGTGTAAATTGGGATGGTGAGTGTTGAGTTATATAGAGGGTGGGGGGGTATTAGGGAATTGTTGCTAATGGCGTCAGGTGTGGCAGAGAGTGTGAGTGTCACTGGCTGTTTAATTAATTTGTTTGTTTGTATGATCCCCCACCCCCCTTCTTTCCTATGGGTACACCTGTACACCAGAGGAACTACTATTGAAATTATAATTATGTCCTCTATTTCATCTTGCAGTCTTTGCATGCATATACTACATTCCCATCCTTTATATAGTAATGTGCGGTTGAAACTGTTTTTGGTGTTACATACATTTAAAATCTTATGAGTATACTATTAGTGTTAAGTTGAAATAGGTTTATTCTAGATTTTCAATCCACACTTGTTATAGAAAGATAAATTCATATACGTACGTAGTAAGTAATTAATACTCCTAGTTTGAAAGCTCTTAATTTACTCCCCCTTTATTAGTTTATATAATTATGCCCCCTTTGTCATTTATGTGCTGTGAGTAGTAATTTTACAAGATACACCACTTTTTTAATTCCTACTCAAGTGATTTGGTCAAAGATATATTCAAGATTTTAAGTGTAAAATTCCACTGAATTTACTAAGAGTATTTTCTAATATTAATAAACCAAACAGTTTAAATTAAAGATATTGGATGTCTCTCCATGCATTTAATTAGGACTTTATCGTGCTCGATTTGACTTGAATAATCATATAAGTTGTTCAACGTCGTGAATTCATCATGATTCTAGTTTATTTTATCCCATGCATGTATAAAGTTGCACCCTGATTCTGTTAAGTTATGGACTCACCATAGGAGTAGCAGTCTTTAGGAAGATTAGGTACTGTACTCACGGGTCCGTTTAAAGGATACGAGGTATGGGTAGTACGTGAAAGCTTTGCGGAGTGAGGGTGGTAATGTAAACAAACATTCATATATTTGAGTGATTGACAAGATGATGTGCATTTGAGATTACCTCGTCTGATCTACATTCAACAATTTGTCCTATAATAATTCTGACACACAAGAGGGAAGTCTAATCACATTCAACTATGAATTCAAAGAAAATCAATAAAATGACCAATCTACAATATGGCTACACTCCTTAACAATCCTAAAATGGACACTCCTACTCTTATTTCAGAGGTATGGTTATACTGTTACTCACACTCTCGAAGGCTACAATTGTTACCCAAATTATGTCGACTACTCCTGAATGACAACCTAATACTGCATTGATCACTTAAATTACGTCGACTTTTAGGAGAAGGAAAGCATATAGATTAAGTATAAATTTGTATGTTTATACAATCTTGTTTTTCTTCTTTTATGTTACGATTGAAAGACTTAATTAGAAGCCGATGAAGCACAAGAGAAGAAAGCAATTAAAAGAAAAGATAGATCTATACGTAAGGAGAAAAAAAGAAATATGACGTAGAAAAGGACAGGGAAGTGGAGAGAGAGCCAATAACTTTGGTGCAGTGAGATTGTTAGAACGTACAAACCCCAACCCCCACCAATCCTGCAATTTGTTATACTAACTAAACGACAAGTAGACACGTATCTCATAGTACTAAGTTACTGGTAACAATTAACGATATAATATATGATGGAGAGGAGGGAACTGAACTATTGCTGAGAATGAGTGCTACTTATAATATCATCATCATCACCCAATTCCTGTCGGAGTTTCCAAAACTGCTACTTATAATATTCCCTCTCACACAAGTGCACAAGCTAACACCTATATATACTTCATTAATTGATCATATACTTTGAGTAGCCCAGGTACCTCTTAACAAGACGTTTGAATGTGACACAACTAAATACTAGTAGTATGTGCTCAACCTCCCCGTGTAAGTATATAGTGCAAAAGAATTGACCGTGCACGAAATTCAAAGTACTATTTTTAGATGGTATTCGACATATCATAATATTTTATTGTTATATAATCAAGTTACTTACGTGATTATAAAATATAGGAAGTCTAAGCTCAAATTGTTTCAAAATATAAATGTGTCATTATTTTTAATACAAGTAAAAGGAAAATGTTTCATATAGAGTAGAATAAATGTGAAAAAGAACTTAAAAAACATTGGCATCAGCACAAGAGGCTGTGGCCTATGCATGACAATTTCAGCCACAAGCGTCATCCTCACTACCTAGTCCTATACACTTCCCTTTAATGGAACATACTAGGATGTCCTTCAATCTTCTTCCCAGGTTAACTCCAACCATCACTTCTGCTTTCAGCCAAAAGAAAACATAATCAGAAAGTGAAAGAGAGGGAACCTTGCAAGTCGGATTTGGACCAGCTTTTCTGAAAATGGATTAGGACCGCTTCAATTCACCAACCAGTTCAACTTACCTAACATCAAGTTATAGGTTTGAACAACCAAACTTGCCTACCTTCACCAATAGTTCGACTGGTCAGTCAATTTTGCAGGTCCTAAACCTCTAGAGCTTTAAGCACATGCCTAGTTAAAACTATACATCTACCCAGGCAAACAGCTCATATCAAGTCAAATGCTTAATTTTTTTTGTTCTGAGCTGCACTTTCATGCTATTAGCTTATCAAAATTCAGTAGCTGTGGTGTGTACACTTTGTAAAGATAAACGAGTAGGATCGACACCATTGTCCATTAAGCAAAATTTAACAAAAAGATTAGGCTCAACGCTCATATACATTCTATAATTACAATACGGAAGTTTGTAATGTCCACTGCATATAAACAGATGAAACAACGATGCAGAGAGTAGCAAACAAGGAATATGTGATGGAGACACATATAGAATTTGACCTTCGACCTCCTTTACTAACTGCAGCAATTTCCACTACTCTTTAGTGCTGTAATGTTAAGACTCACAGTCCTTACTCACTCCCTGTATTTTAACAACACATGATCGATATATTTCTCACAAAAGAGCCATCGTTAATACCCACTTTTGGTTTTTAACTTACCACCAAGCCATTAGAACAACCTGCTTTTTCTAAGCCATTTGTCATTTTTTACTCAAATTACCTTACTATTCCCTTCTCTCTGTCTCCAATCCAAAATGTACAAACAGGAATCACCATAATACCGCCACCCACTCCTTAAAGGTCATTTTAGGATGCCTTTGTACTCTACAACAGATTATCAGGTTGGCCATTTTTCCAGCTAACCACTTCCTCTACATAAGTTAGCCCCAATCTATACCTGGATTTGCAAGCCTTTAGAATGTTTCGAGATTAAAGATTTCATAAAAGGGTAGTGACAACTTTGTTTTTATCAAAAAAGTAGTGAAAACATTGAAAAATCACCAAGAATGAAAGCTCACCTTTTCCTGTTTCCTATTTTAACTAAGTCAAACCCCGGGTCAAAAAGCTCCAAGATCATCAAAGCACTAATATTGATATCAAGTACAGGAAAGGGATCAAATCTGGTGCTAGCTATATAAGAATCTCTCCATACATTACCGCATAGTAATCCACATCTAAGACACGCAAGAGGATATAGATACATAAATATACGTTGACATTTTCATCCAAGATTCCCATGTTACATTTCACATTACGAGCATACAGATTTCTGCATAAACTAAAGCAATCTGATTACATGACATACCTGTAACATTTTAGTGGGCAAAGATTGGTTGCAACTTATTTTATATATTGACAACTACAAGAGAAAATTCCTTTGACTACTGTAAGATACAAATGTTAAGAGCACAAAAGCACAACATTTATCATACTCACAATATACACGCCGCTTCAAAGTTACTCTCACAATATTAGAAGTCATTCAACTGCAAAAGCTTCAAGTATTGCCATCATTCTCCAACTTCAGCAGCAGCACTTAAGGCTCCAAATAATAAATGCTGATTCTGCACATAATGATTTGAATCTTTTCAAAATCTTTCATTGGATCTATTGATAATGGAATCATCGTCTTCAATTGTATATTTAAGATTATCTTATTAGAAGTGAAGATTGTATGTTGACTTGTTCTATGTGTTTGTTTTAGTCAACAGTATACTTTTCTAGATTCATTCTCAGCGGCATTTGTTAGGTTGAACATATATATGACTACTTGCAATTAACAGAAGTAGCACTGACGTATCCTGCTGTGTTTTCTTTTGAAAACAAAATGTCTTTTTGGCAGCTCTGTCAAAGTCCAGTTAATTAGTGGCTAAGATTAAAAGAAATCACCAAACACCGCCGTGAACAAATGTTTATAAGCACTAACCAAGATAACTAGTATTGGCGACGATCGAAACTAAAATGGCCTGGCAGCTTCTTCCATCATCTTCTTTACTCTCATCAATCTCTCCATCTCCTTCATAATCTAAAATCAACATAAAATAGAAAGTCATTTTAAGCTTCCATGGCCTACTAGCAAAAAATAGAAGATATCCCCACATATCAGAGAGATTTTTATTTTACCTCCAAGACCATATCCTCTGCGGTCACTGAATCCAATGTATCATAGCCTAACCGAGAAGCAACCTCTGCAAAGGAAAAGTAAGTTGTTAAAATAGAGAAAAAGACATGTTAGTGCTATTGACATTGTGCAGCTAATTACTCTGTAGTGCAATAGTTGTATCTGCTGTAGCATATCCACTACGCCTTTCTTCATAAAGAGCAGTTAATTGAGTCAACACCTGTTACCACGGTTCGCTAAGAATCAGAATAGCTCAATAGCTGAAGATATCCACAAATACGAGGCATTATCATGTTATGAAAGGGAGATTAATGATAAATGAGTAAAATATCTCAGTCCTGTCTAGCTTTCTCGTGGGAAGTCCCAAGAAATAGACCTCTGGATACGATCCATTGATTGTTTCAGCAGCAGGAAGTTGAAAACGCTCCTCCACAACCTCCTTGGCAACCATATCCAAGGGGACATCGATCCATACTGATACGCCGTGTCTCAAGAGCGCCCTACACAATCAAGTATGATCAAGAACTAGTGATTCTTCTTTATTCTTATTTTCTCTTCCTATTTGACAGGTAAGAAAAATTAACAATAGGCATACAGATTAGTTGCATTCTGAACTGCACCATTCCCAGCACAAACAACAAGGCGAACCATAGATGACAACTGCCTCAGTACCTCCGTCTGCAGTTGCACAATTGGTTTTGGTCATAAATCTCAACATAGAAAAGCAGTAAAAGACAGGAAAACACTGCATAAGGAATCAGCAAGTCACCTCTGAGTCCCGAAATCCCTTCAAGTCTGTCTTTATAAATGACCTGACAGCATCCTTTCCTCCCAAAGCTTCTTCAACAACACTGTCACTGCAACAGATTAGGTTAACAACATGAGTTACTAAACATGGCTATCATCTAAGTACTGGCTTCCTGCAAACAACTTAAACTTAAAACCTGTCAAAATGATAATAGCGCAGCGCATCAGCAAGAAGTTTAGCCGAGCTGGATTTGATGGAGCTGTTTATGCCTTTCAATTCAAAGCAACACAAATTGGATAAGATAACTCTGAACAAGTGAATTTTCCAAAACATAACTAGTCCCAAGCCTAAATTAAAAAGGGCCGCAATAGTCCAACTGTGATAACTACGACGCATTTATAAACAAATTAGACATGAAAGAAATAGAAAGCTAGAATAAAGGGAGAAAAGTAATGCATACCAACAAGGAATATACAAGTTCCTTTCAAGTCGGGGGATATTTCAGCTGCTTTCTTCTGAATTACAAGTGAAGAACTACAATGAGTACTAACAAAAGAGTAAATATAAAAAGACCACATTACCAATACTATCCAAATTTGATTATCATACCTTCACGGTTAACGAAAGATCAAATTGAGTTGTGGAATCTGAAAATGCGAAAACATAATCAATATGTATCCATTATTTATTTATACAAAAGAGTAGCTTATATATAATATAGTGTAGCACTAACTAAAAACATCTGAATCAGAAAAATTATCGAGCACTTGGTATGCGACTAACAGGATAAGAGGAATGAAGCTGACCAAGTGCACGGGGCATGAAGGTGCGAATTTTGGGTGGAATTGAATGGCAGGGGAATGGCCATAACATTAACTGCTGAGCCAATTGGAGTTGCTTCATTTTCTTTTTCTCTAATTTGCTTTTCACTTCTATTCCGCTCTTTATCTGTTATCTCACGAGTATTATATTTCCTTTTTCCTTTTTTTAATTATTACTTTTGTCCTTTCTCGGCCTAACTTCTAGTATGCTAAATAGGCAGTTTTAATATTTCGTATTCATAACATATTGTTTCGTTAACGTTTTTACGTATAATACTTGCACATTTATTTATGCTTATTATGTGCGCCTTCATGGAATGTAATTTGTCATCCTCATAGAACTCCACCGTGACAGTCTTTGTGATTGTTACAAATAACTTCCAGAGTTGGAAAAATGCTTTCAGAAATAACTCAATTTACTCATACTATTATTAATGTGAACATACAGTGCTCTAGCAAAAGAGAACCTTAAGTCGCAAAGTTACATCTTGAGAATAAAATTTAAACTGACTTTGCTCAAAATCTCCAGTTAAATTTGACTGCTTTTCTTTGTCGGAATCAGCTAGCACAATGCATACCGAGTAACTCGACTGGACTCGTTAGCCCTTTCGCAAACATAATTAACTTTTTCTTTTCAAGGGCTTTCCCAAACCTTACAAGGGGTAGGGAAAGTTTCCAACATTGCAACATCAAAACTGTGGCAGGGAGCTCCCGTTACATTCGTGTTAAGATATGTGAACAGTAATGGACAAAATTAAAACCTTACATTAATAACATATGTACAAATCCCACTCCCGCAATAATCAGTGGAAAACAAACTCTACACCGCCCCCAACCCAAAGAAAAATCCCTCACCGTGTACAAGGCTTACACAAATCAGCTCCTACCTGCATCCAATGAAATTTAGATGTCAAAAAGGCAAGGTTGATATAATGGGTTGAGCAATCAACACACACTAAAAACAATATGCATTTTCCCATGATATATCTACAACCTCCTTTTCAGCTAGAGATATTAACTGACTAATGACCATTTATATCCAACCCCTCTCCCCCCAACCAACAAATACAAAGTTTCATAGTCTTCAAGTGAACAACTGACAGGATTCAACACCGCTTTCTTTTTCTCTTATAAAGACTCAAGAGGAAGATCTTCAGAATCAGATTTACGGAAATGAACCATATGGAAATAATATAGTTGCCAAAAAATATTTTACCTCTGATTTGCCCAGAATTTGAAGCGTTCGCCAGAGAAATAGGTGTTAATGGAGGAGAGCACATTACATCACCCTTCCCCTTTCTTTGAGGAGATTCTAATAGATGGGCTACATGTAGTGCCATTGCTCTCTGATCATTAGACGGTATAGAAAAACTTCGTGGAATGGTTAGTGGAGGAAGTGGTAGTGGAGAACCCGTATTTGATGCCAGCAAAGGGCTCCGATTTGTGGGAGACATTTCCCGATTTCTGTTGCCCAAAGGCGCAGAGTGCCCAAATGCAGTTGAACTTGATGGCTTGGAGGACCCAGGGGGCCGTGGGAGCTCATGAAGCTCACTTATTCTTGGTGAAGAAACAAGGGGAGGTGAAGCGCTGTAGGATACATCTAGAGTCGATGGTGGCTGAGTTATTGGTATTCCAGAAGCCAATCCAGGTTCTTGAAGAGGCCGTTCAGCCAAGCCAATAGGTCCGCTGGCAGATAACAAAGACTTGTTGGATGAAGGTTTGCTTGCTAAAGGACCAGAGAAAGCAAGTCTTCTTATTTTTCTAGCATCAATTCCATTTTGTATGTCATGGTGTGGGAGAGAAGTTCCCTCAGCAAGAGGCGGGGGTAGTGGGGTGGAGAGATTATGATCCTTAGTCTCTCGAGCGGTGTATTGGGCTTTTGCTAGAGCGTCTGTTGACAAGTTGTCATCTGCAAATTTAGAATAATTATCCATATTAAGCGGGGAAGAATGCCACGGGTTGTTGGTGCCTCCACTAGGATTTGCAGTGCTCGAGTGTTGAAAGGAGACACTCGTCCTTGTGCTCGAACTTTTCGCATCAGCTGGAGTAGGTAAAACATATGTGTGAAATTTCCGGACAGATGTCTGTGCTTGCTTGATTCTTTCAGAAATATCCAATTTCTCTTTCTCTGCAAATATTGGAGCAGAATGACTGACTACACGCGGTTGTCTAGTGAAAACCTGTTCTTGGGCTTTGCCAAAATCCAACTGCAAATAAGAGTCTTTCAAATTAAACAAGTGTCTCACAAGTTGACAATAAAAAAAGTGCGCAAAGGACACAAGATTCTGAGCATCCAAGCGAAAATCTTGAAGCAATGTGTGAAGTAGCTCAAAACCTTAAGCAACCTCTTTTGAATACGTCGTGTACTAAATACTAGTTACAGACACAAGGACAGAACTTTACCTCCACTTCCTCCACACCAGAGGTTAGGGTACTCGGAGCATCCGCAGGATCAAACTGCCAAAGTCGGGCATATTAGAACAAATTCCAGCATTTGGCAAATTAAACAAATCATCAACTCATCATCCCAGAGCAAAATACGATACCGCCTATAATCATCAGATTCATCACTACCAAAATTGATCAATTTTTTATAAGTAGAGGTGTTATCACTACCAAGATAGATCTTTTTTTATAAGTACAGGTGTTTCACTACCAAAACAGATCTTTAATACCAGTCTCTTCCCCAAGTCTCTCCCTCTATGTATACACAAATTTGGATGTGCATTGGATGAGTACAAGAAACTGATCAAGTGATGTGATGCCACAGAAGAATAGAGGCAATAATAAAAAGGCTTAGCTGTTTTAGCATTAGCGATATAGGAATAGGATTGTGCAGAAATACGTGGAGAGGGTTTATGAAAACCAAAGACATTTTGTTCTGCTTAAAGTTCGCACCCTATGACTTTATCCAATTCGCCAAATAAAATTGGGTACCGCATCGTGAACCAGAAACGTTTTTTTTTTTTTTTTTTGAAAAGGTAACAAATTTGTATTAATATTATAACCCCAGCATCAGGAAAATGCTGCATAACAAAAACTGATTACAACTCCCAAAAAGAGCAGAAAGGATACCCTATTATTGTATTTCCCATCAGCAAGTATTATTGTGCTTATTACAAGCAAAGGGCTTTAAGAATTGACATGCTACCAAAAGCAGCAACAATCAAGATCTCCAAAATAAACCCAAAAGAAAGGCAGTTCACGATCTTCCACAAAGGGGAAAAAAAGAAGAGGTATGAAGGCAACATTGTAACTTACCTCCATCGAGTCCCTTAATGGGAAAGGATCATTTAGTTCCTGCTTATTTTGTCTATAATCAAAACTCAGTTCACCATCATTAGGCTCATAGCTCTTGCCTCCATCCTCGCTATCATCCAATTCAACAGGTTGGTAGTCAATGTGTTGTCTTTCAGCAACAGTCCTTATTTGTGGTTCAACAGCTTCAAGAGATTTAAGTCCTTTGCGGAAGAAATTCAACTACTCAAGAAAATAGGCAAAACAAGTAATTACCTGATCCAAGAAAAAGATGGAACCAATAATGCAATAAATGGAGCTATGAAAATGCAAAAGGACACCTGTGCTCCATGGTGACGAGCTGCTTGGGTCAAAAGGCTGCGACATTGCCCTTGTTTCAGAGATTGCACACGGAATATGCAAAGTCTTGCAGTTTCCTCATAGTCCTCCCGAGCCGCCTGTAACTGCTGAGAAGTAAAGTTCTCCCCCTTTCCACCCTTTCCCCTTTTTGCCATATACTCGTACACCTCCCTGTAGATAATGCCTAATGTTAGCAAGAATTGATTTTAAAAAAGGATGTATGCATCATGTCGAAAGACACATGAACAGGGATACCTTTTTTCATCACACTGCAGTTTCATCTCCTGCATCAAGGAAAAGCATACAACCACTGAGTAATGAGGAAATATGCAAAAAGGAGATAACACTCATTGAAAAGGAGAAATATGCGTTAGAGTCTTGATGAAGACATTGAAGCGCCCATTTAGCGAGGCGAAGCACTTAGCATCTTTTGTGCCTCTCTTCAGGGCTTAAGCGCGCCATTGACAATGCTGTGGCTTCTTCTACCCCGGAAGAGCACTCGTGAGAACAACAACAATGAAAGGGAAAGAAACATCGTAAACAATATCACTTTAAAAAGTTTCAATCAATCAAAGAGCAACACCTAGTCAGGACCAAAGAATTAGCATGGCTTTAAATTAAAATAGTTTCCGAATATCAGAGTCAAATGAAACTGGAAATGAATAGCGATGAAGATCAATCTGCCAAAAAGCAAAGACTCTCTCAAAAAAAGAAAAAAAAAAAAAAAAAAGAGGCTAAAAAGAAATTTCAGTTAGCAGAATAAATTCATTCTAGATCTCTCTATTTTCTTGGTACTTCGACATCACAGTTGTAAAACATTTTGGCTACCATTAACTTGATGACATCTCATTAGTCTGACGAATATATTAGGCACAAAACTGCTTGCACTCAACCACTTGAGTTGCTATGCTAATTGGTTGCAGCACATGACCGGTACAAAAAATGAGAACCTCTGAATGGGCTCCATTACCGGTGGGGTCATTAGGAACAAGAAAATAATGGCAATCCTTTACTATGGAAAGGGCGCATGAGCATGTAGTCTTTAGATTATCTAAAGTGTGGATAAGAAAATAAAGTGCAGAAATAGCAAGGCTATAAAGCTAGCAATCAATCAAGAGAAGGGAAAAGGATGAGCGGAACTTAAATGCTATCAGAAAGATGTATAGGTGGATAACAGGATCTCAAGGGAACAAACCTCCACTTTCCGAAGTTCACTGAGAAGAGATTCGGATGGGTTTGTAATAGTTAGAATGATATGCGAACGCTGCAGTACAGAAAGCAAAGTCATAAGCACATTTACTATAATTTGGTGGGATGATTATTACTGAGAGAAAGAACAGGAACTGACATAGCAGTCGACGAGTTTCTGAAGTTCTAATTGTACGCTTCCAAGCATTGACAATGATTTGCCTGCATAGGGATAGTAGTTAACAAAGAAGAAAACACACAACAGAATGAGGAATGAGAAACAAGCTCATTTTAAACAGCAGATTACATAGTTTAAGCAGCAAAAGGCACATCTAAAAAACTGCTACTAGCACCGAGAAAGAGAAACTGAAAAACCTAGGCAACCAAAAAAGGGAACCAAAATGGATAGAGAACAGAGGGACATAAATTAATTACAGTGGTCACTGCAAAATGCTAAGACAAGAACATGTGCTTCTTCTATTTCCATTTGGTACAACTCTATTATCTTGCACTTCTCCTTACATTACAAATTGGGGGGGCTTGCGAGGACACAGCATTAGTCGGGACTACACAGTTTTTACAATGGCTAATATCATTTGACCTGAAGGGAAGATTGTGATGGACTTGGCAATCACCAAAAACAAAAGGCTGGAAAACAACTAAACCAGGTAGACTTCTGCATGGTAAAGGTATAACAGTGTGAAAAGCATAACAATCACTCCAACACCAAGAAGGCGAATCCCTCTTTTTCTAACTGAAAAGTTTTCTGAAATTAACTAGAACTGGTAGCATAAAATTGGTGCCACGTCTTTTTTACTTCTACATTCACCTAACATCTAAGTATTCAGATAACTTTGCACGGAACTGATGGTTAAATTAGAAATAAACCCATGCTAATTGTTCAGGCAGGACGCAACAAATTAATAAAACGATACCTAAATATTGGTTCACGTACCATTTTCTCCATCACCAGTCACTGCAATTTTCTCCACTAGGCAGGTTCCCATTTCCATCAAGGATTCTGAAAACTCTGCAAACGGAAAGCCAAGAATTGATGACCTCTTTTGATGAGCTAAATACAGGATTCTTCTAGTGAAGCAACTAAATATGGGGGCAAGGATTTTATCTATAACAAAGTTGACCCCGTTACACATTGCAAATGAATCGAGGTTTTTCATATCTATAGAAGCGTTTCATTATCAAACAATTGAAAGATCCCTTTAATTATAGTACTTATCATATTCTTCCTTTAATTATATATAACCTAGTAATATTCACAATCAAACTAAAAATTAAATCTTTTCAACAAAAACAGATAAATTATAGTATACCGTAAGCACTATTAGCTGCTGCAGCTGCTGCAGATAGTAAACTGTCATAGCAATCTCTCATATCTTTCATATCCTGCAAAAATGAAACAGTATGTGTTGACTGAAAAGAAAATGGATACGGGTCGGGTAATCGGAAACCCTAAATTAGAAATGGACCTGAGAAGCTTGAGAAAGGCCATCCAAATGTAACAAAATCTGATGATCTTTTTTCTCTTTGTGAAGTGCAAATTTCTTCAACTTTCCAAAAGATGACTTCATTTCTAAATCTAATTTAAAAAATAACCCTTTCAGATTTACTATTTCTTTTGAATGATCTCTTCACAAAAACACACTTTATTTTTCTCTCTCTGTGTTGTAATTTTGACGGAGGTGCAATATGCCGGAAGTCGGAGAAACAAATTAGATTTATTTGAGTTGAAATTAATTTTTTTTTTTTTTTTTAAAAAGGAGCTTATTTTAATTATACCAAGAAAATTCTAATTCTAATGTCATGCGCCCAAGTCAGAAAGGCAACTGCCTCTTTGGTACACGTTTCTACTTTGACCAATTTTGTCCCACTTTACTGTTATCTCCACTCCTTTTCCTTCTTTTTTTTTTTAATCCTAAGGTAAATAAATTCTATTTTCAATACTTCTACTTGGTAGGATAATACTTATGTTTGATGATTAATTAAAAGAAAACGAACAGTTGAATTATATAATTTGGTGTGCATGCTGGTGAGTTGGGTCGTGATTCATTATTTAATTCATCTTGATCTTACTATTTTTTTGTGATTAATCTTGAACAATATACTAACCTAGTTATTTAATAGCTCGGTCTATTTTGGCTACTCAAATACAATCCAACTTGTCATACTTTAACAATTATACGTACTTCCTATGTGTTCTAACTAAGCACCATAAACATCATTACGTGATTCTATAACTAATTTTTAGAATTTCTTATGATACTCAATTTCAAATCTATCTCCTACAAAGAGTTGAATTAGCTCCTACACAGTTAATTAGAAGAAACCATTCTTAATAAGAACAATTTAGCATGAAAATGTTGAACAAGATATTCATATATAATATTGTTCTGGTCCATAATGGGCATATTAATAGCTACTTGCTCTAGAAAAACTATATATGTAGTGAGAGTTTATCATGTTAGGATGATTTAGCACTACCTACACATTTCTCTGTGTTTTCATTCTCCTTTCTGCCCAAAATTCTAAACATTTTTTGTTCTTTAGTTTACATCTCTTATTTGAACTCTTCAACATAGTAACTTAGCATTTCTTATTTACAAGTAAACGAACAAATACAGAAAAGAATTTCATGTACTAAAACAATTAAAAAGACTTCTTAGAAGTTGAACTAATAAAACTCGAACTTTTATTTAACTACTCATATGCTTAGGTAAGAAAATAGCCTTCCATGTAAGAGAGAGGAGAGAGCCCGATAAAAAATTCAAAACATTGTTTGATTATTATTAGAATGGTATTTTTATTAGTTTTTGAAAATGAGTTTTTTGAAGTTTGAAAAATTAGTTTTGAACATTTCAAATGAATTTTTTCCGCTCATAAAATTTCAACTTTTTTTCAGCTGCAGTGCATGTTACATTACTTTTATTAGTATTGTTGTTTCATTTGCGCTAGATATCTTTGATTTTTTATGAAAATTATTTTCTTTTTCTTGGTATATTTATCTTAGCATGTTATTCTTATATGTTTTATTTTTCTTTTTTCATATATTTTCAAAACTGTTTTTCTTGAACCAAAGGTCTACGAAGGCAACCTCACTGCCTCACTTGAGGCGTGTAAAAAGTTTATGTACACCTCACCGTCCCTTAGTCGCACTTGTGGGACCATACTGGATATATTGTTGTTATTGTTGCATGTGAAAATCACTACTTCAATTTTCAAATATCTTTATTCAGCTTCAAAGACATAATTTTTCAAGTTTCGACCAAATTTATGTTCAAACGGCTACTTAAATTATGTTCAAATGCCTATTTCAAGGGGAGATACAATGGTGTATGTTATTTGCAGATAACATACTTTCGATTGACAAGACACGCAGTGATGTTAATGATAAGCTGAAGGTTTGGTGACATACTTTGGAGTTAAACGATTTTAGGCTGAGCAAGATAAAAATAGAGTGCATGGAATGCAAGTTTAGTGATATATTACATGAGTCAAAAGTATAAATGACGTTTGAAATGGAGGCTCACGTCCAATGTCATATACAATAAAAATGTGCTACCAAAACTTAAAGGTAAGTTCTATAAAGTGATTGTTAGACCAATTATGTAATATAGGGCGGAGTGTTGGCAGGCAAGAACACATATTCAGAAGATGAAGTAGCTGAAATGAGAATGATTATGCGTGTGTGTGGGCATACTGGGATGAAAAGATTAGAAACAGGGTCATTGGGATAACATGAGAGTTCCCTCACTGGTGGACAAATTTCAAGAAGCGAGCCAGATAGTTGGGACATATGAAGAGGAAAAGCATCGATGCTCTAATGAGGAGGTATAAGGGTTGGAAGTGTTGCGCCTGCAGAGAGGTAGAGGTAGACCGAAGAAGTATTGGACGAGGTGATTAGACATGACATGACACACCTTCAAATATATGATGACACAACCATAAATTTTGAAAATGTGAGGTCGAGGATCGTGCTAGAAATAATGAGAGTAGTCGAGAGATATTAATAATAATAATATTATTTTTATTATTTTTATTTATATCTTCTTTTTCTTCTTTACTATAGCATATTACTAGTATTATTTTTCTTTACTACTTGAGATGTGGTTGAAATATTCAAATGGAACGAACTTAAAAATAAAGGACAACTTTAAGCGGTATAGATGTGTTATGACTTCCTAAAAGTGACTACGTTGAGCTTTTTGGGTGAGCTTATTTAAGGGAAATTTTGATCACTAATCATTTTTGGACGCGCTCATTGGGAACTATCCACCGTTTCCAAATTCATTGAAGAATAGTTAAAAATTCGCGCGCACACTTAAGCTCCATTAGCGTTGTAAAAACACTCCAGACTAGTCCATAACAAAATACACTTGTTCAAAGCCCAAGTATTTTGTTATGGGACTTTATATATAAAGCTTCAGTCCCATAACAAGATGCTGAGACTTTGAACAAGTTTTGTTCACAGCCCCAGCATTTTGTTATGAGACTTTGTATAAAGCTTCAGTCCCATAACAAAATGCTGGGGCTGTCTGTGAACAAAACTTGTTCAAAGCCCCAGTATTTTATACTGGGGTTAGTTTACTGAAGCTTCCCAGTATAAATACTGGGATTTGTCTGGAGGTGGCTATTTCTCAGCGAATTTGTTTTTTGACGGCTACAAATCAATTAACGCGCGCCAAATAGGCCCCTGCACGAAAATTTTACCTTATTTAAAAATAATTTGCTTATAAGTCACTTTCCCTAAGTAAGTGTTTTCTAACTTCTAGCTTTTGGCTTTTTTAAGCTGCGGAGCTCATGACTTTTGGAGTTACCAAATACTTAGTCCCCCGTTTGTTTATAGTTTTTGGGGACATTTTTTGAGAGTTTTTGGGAGAAAAACTGTTTGTTTATACTATTTTATCAAAACTTCTTCCAAAAAGTCTCAAAAACTCAAAAAGTGCTCAAGGCTATTTTTGGGCAGTTTTTGAGAAATTTGAAAAACTACTCACAAAACTTCAACTATTTTTTCAAGTAAATTCTATGTCCAAACACAACTTCAAGTTTCAAAAATTATTTTTCAACTCAACTCCAAAAATTCAAATTCCCAAATTTCAACCAAATCTATGTCCAAACGCTAGCTTATTAATAGGCTAATATTATTTCCCGCCATCATTGGGGTCATTTATGTCTGGTCACCGTCAAGTCTTTTCATATCGAAATCCTTTTCCATTAACAAGTAACCCATTTTATTTTTGTCTCTCCCATAAGCTCAACACAGTCACTTTGATAAACCACCAAAAATGGGTCATCAATGGGGCGATTATGCCCTTATAGAGAAAGCTAGGAGACTGATAGGCAGGACAGTAAGTCTCAGAGGTATCATACTCGATGCCACCATTCCTAGGATGTCCATGGGCACTGGTAAAACCTCTTTGTTTTCTTGCATGTTTTACTTTTGGGAATTCTTTTTTATAATTTTTAATTATCTTTTGACAGATTACTACTGCGTCCTTAAAATCATCGACAAGTCGTGTCCAAAGAATGGGCTTACTGTTATGATTTTCACCGCGACAATGGATAAATTACCTAGGGTACATTATGGTGGTGATATTGTTATGCTTACTAACTTCGTGGTAACTTCATTTACTTTGTATTTTACTTGTATGTCATTATTTGAACTTGGAACTTAATTCTTGGTCCGTAGTTGTATTTAGTGGAAATTAAGATATGTTTAGCAAAAGATGTTATTGTTATTGTGCAGATGAAAAATCATCAAGGTAAGATTTATGCTGAGTTCAACAAAAAGTCCTCTTCATTTGCTTTGTTTGAAGGAAAATTTGGTACAAGCTTTAGTCCCTATCAATTCTGTGCGTATGATCATGTGAATGAGTACGACAAGAGATTCATTCTTGAATTAAGGGAGTGGTTGATTGGTCACCAAATCGCAACAGGTACTCTCGTTCCATGAAATGTTATGTATTTGTACGTAGTGATTGCACGTTTGATCTATGTAGAGCTCCAGGTTAAGCTACAACATTTGGTACTAGTCTGTATAGGAACGTAGAAAGGAATCTAGTTTCTCTTCCCTTTTTAATCTATTTTTTCTGTTGGTTTTCCATATAGGGATTAAAGTAACCTCTCCTTTTGCAGGGTTGTCGGGTGAAGAAAGTAGTGCACTTTCTGAGGAAGGTACTACACTTCCCTGTTTAAATATTTTAATTCAAAATCTTACTTTAGATATGCTAATAATTGTCTTAATAGATTCTAGCGTTTTCAAATCCTTAAAAGATATCAAGGAAGGAGCGGGATTCAATTTGGTTTGCAAGGTAATACTAGTACTTGTACTCTTAATTAGCATGTCCTCCATTAATTTGTATTTAAAGATCAATTAAGCAAACACGTTCTTCGTTGTTTGTTGTTCTCGAGTCTTGACTGTGGCCAAATTCACTGAATGTTTACCATGGTACGTTCAAGATTCTTCATGTATGGGAAGTTGAAGAAGACAAGTGGATGCTTCTTGTGTGGGATGGAACTGACACTCCACCATGTTCTATTAATTCTAGGTGAGTGTTGTCTACTTTTAATCATGCTTTTGATAGACCACCACAATTAATTTTCTTTTATTGGATATTATATCTATCTTTTTCCTTTTCTAGTGGAATTACTTTGTTGCATGAGGAAGAACTGGTACAGCTCTCTCCATGTAGATTAGTTTAAGCACTCCCTTACAAATTTGTGCCTGCAATTCATATTAAGATTTCTGGTGGACCTCTAATGAACTAACTGCTTTGAGCCATCTGAAGAATTGATCACCTGCTTTTCTTTAAGAAAGTTTCTCATCATTTTCTGAAAGATTTTTTACATAGTCTTACGTGTATGTATGTATTACAGTTTAAAGGATGAAATGGAAAAACCACTTCCTTTACAGTCAGGGCCAGTTTGTTTGCCAAGAGACGTTATATGTGGCTTGCCACCTCTTGGAACTGTTCTGAGGGTAACTATGGATTGTGCAAATGAGGAAATCTCAATGAACGTGCTTGAGCCCAATAGATGGGTGAAATTTGATTACCTACAATGTCAACTTAATGCCTCACTATGGCATGCTTCCCTCTTGACGTTTTCTCGGTTTTGCTATTTGCGTGATGAAGATGACATTGTTTTACAGCGGACGAGGTTTGTTACTCTGATATTTGCATATTTTCTTGTAACTATGTGGCACAACATAGTATCTATGACCCTTTGAAGAATAAGCATGTCCCGCATAGTCACTGCACAGCCATATTACGTGCATTTGTTACATTGTAACTAATACTGTCAACCGGAACATCTTGTTGCAGCTTAAATGTGCCATGATAGTCTTTTTGTTCCTCATTTTGTACCACGTGTTGCATCTCGATAACTATTCGAACATCTACCCATTGCATATCTGTAGGAAATATGATGAGCGTTGGTTATCTAATCGGTGGGTGCCTCATTCAAGCTTACTTTGGCCAATTCAATTGACAGGTTTGATTGATGTGCTCACGAAATATTCTCCATGTTTACCAACAATTGCCTAATAATAATTTGATTTGATCTAATAAATCTTCAGTGACCGACCATCGTGATGATCCTGTTACCTTGATCAGTGCCCTTGCACATAACGAGGTATCCAACTGCTTCATAAAGACATTTATTTTTTCTTTCCCTTTGCAGCTGAACTATGTTACAGAGTTTTTAATCATTCAGTTCATTTTATGTTTCTGGGAACATTACATCTTCTTTCCTGGTTGTTGCACTCAGTCACTATGTGACTTTATTTTCTATTGGACTTAATGCCGGAAGGGCTGGTAGCGCCCATCAATAGAGAATAGTGATGTCTCTTAGGGGCTTGTATCCTACTGGTGAGGTATTCCGGTTTGGATTTAGCTGTGTTATCACTTCATTGTCATTTGCTTTCAGTGGCTCCTCTTATTGTATTGCTTGTCACTGTAAGATTGTTTCATCAAGGCTCACATGAGGAGCATGAAAATCCTTTTTCTTGTTGTAGTGCTGGTTAAGTGGTGGTTGGGGGGTAAGGGGGATTTAGGGGAGGCCATTCCATTCTTCTGACTTTGTGCATTGCATTACGGTGACGGTTACAGGATAGTTTGAGATGGTCTTGTAATGATCATGTGTTTTGACATATTCAAAATTATATCATTGAGCTTCTATTTTGTAGGTCATATGCAAATACCATTGTGTCGTTCGAGTTGTGACAACGTGTCCTGGGAGAGTGGAGGGTTATTTCTCTCGCCGTCGTCGCGTTTATAGGGTCAGGCTAACCCTAGAGGATCCTACTGCCAGAATCCATGCGTATCTATGTGGTGCAGATGCGGTACCAATTTTCTTTTGCATTCAGTTTTACTTCCAATTTGTGTTGTTAAATTCTTGGAATGCTTCATTAGGCTTGTAAATTGTTATCCTAATGGAAAATGCTTTACGCTAAACGTTTAACCAACTTATTTGTTTGATGAGATGCTTGTTTAGGTTATAGGTCAATAGTGAACATTTTTGGTCGATTTGGCATTGGTCTACGTCAATTTTCCTTCCAAAAATATGCAAAGCAGCATGTGTTTATTTCGCCCTGGCTAGCAACTCTAACTTGCTTTTACTTCACTTGCTCAGGAAAAGTTCTTTGGTAACGACCGTTCTCTTGATGTACTAACCAGAAAGATGAATAAGTTGCTTGGAATTTCTGCAAGTGATGGTGATAGAGAAATGAATGGAACTTCTAGAAATCCACCTTGGATAATGTGTTGCTTGAAATCTTATTACACTGACGCGAGCGATATGTTGGGAAGTAGGAAGTTTGCAATTTGTGACACCACACTCGGGGGGTAAGCGAGTGAATATTGTATATTTTTGCTTTGTACATATAAAGGGCCAATGGTAGTTTGGTTTTCTCTTAATGTGGGGTTGCTGGTTTTTGCTAGGAGATTAACTAATATACATCGACAGTGTAAACTATGTATTTGGTTTTCTTGTGAATGTTTTGGTGTTGGTTTTGTGTCAGAATTCTGTATCAGCCTTTTACTTTGTAAATTCTAAGTACATATCTTAAGCACTTGAATATTGCAAGTGAGTTAAAGGTGAGAGTGACCACTTTCAATGGTTAACTCCATTTATCTTCCTATGGGGTCATTTAGTACTCTTTACCATATGAAACTTGGCGATAAGGTTTTACTGGCACCTTATCAATAATATAGACATAATTTATTACCTTCGACCCTTCCTGCTAAATTGGGTGCTTGAGACTGGCTGTTATTTTTGTGAATCTTCTTCAGTTAAAACATCATTGTTGAGTGTAGTGTCTTATACATCATTGGTACTCAAAGCAGGACTTGGTAACTTAATTAGGATATTTAAGTGCTGTAACGGTTAAAACACACAATTTCTCATTTAATCTAGTTTTGAAAGAAGGATAATTCTTGAATTACTCATTTTCACATTTGACAATTTTAAGTTTGAGGATTGTCACCATAAATACTGACATCCTTCTGGATACCAAGACTCCTCTTTTGTCCAATAAGAGAAATTAAAGCTCTTCCTTATTACGTTTCTGTAAATAATTTTGCATGACAAGTAAGAACAATGAAGAAAATTCAGAAACCTATTAAGTACTCTACTATCATTATCTTTTGTTTTCTGTCCTAGACTCCTATTCATCTGACTTATTCAGAAACTTGCCAAGAATTCACAAGTTTGGAAGAAAAGCTGCAACTTGGGAACATGAGAAGAGTGTAAATAAGAAAACAAAAGAGATAACCTTCAAATATAGGGCTCACAATTTTCTTTTTTCTTGAATATTGCAGTTTTCATTTTCTCGTTAATTGTCTTTTCAGGCTTTAAGAAGACATGTTATTTATAACTTGTTATTGGACATAATTTAACTTGTTATGATAGATAAGTTTCTTATAACTTTTACTATGAGATTAATGCTTATCATAGATTTTATCTGTAATTACATCATAAATGATTATGTAAATACACACCGATAATGCATAGAACTTAACCTGTGATGAAGTACAATTTGGCCCCTTATCGACTTGTGTTAATTAATTTAACCCACACTGAGCAGAAGACTCTTTTGTCTACTACTCTGTCTTATGGAGAGTCGAGAATGGTGTATGATATTTGACTTTAATGTCCATGTCTGGCACATTAGTAATTGTGCTGTTTTAAAATATTGATATTTTAAGCAACTACTTAATCAGGAATTTGAAGATTGGTGACACTTGAGAATCTTAAACTGTTAAATAATACAGAATTGGAATTGGTGCCATTGAAGACTATACTATTACAAGTGAGAGTTGCGAGAGCTGGCTAAAGAAAAAAAGGGAAAAAAATCAAAACTTGAAGTAGCCTCTAGTTGCTTCTTGATCAAATTCAAGAAATTCATTACAAGGGATGTCAGTGGAACTCATTTTCTTGCAGCAGCATTGCATTAAGAGGCCTTTTGCGAGTATTAGTCTTGTAACATTGTTCAGCAAGAGCATTAGCCTTAGCCCTTATGACATTCTTGGACTTTAATTTCCTTTGGTATATGTGGAATATGCTCCAATCTCCTACTTGCATCATGTTAACATTCTGCAGAACCCAATGACAAACAAAGTTATGCTTTTTTATATCAAAACTGTGAATGTTAAAAGACCAGAGGAAATGGCATTGTTACATACCTGGCTTGTGCTTTGATCAGATAATGAAATTGTAACAAGTGAATACTGGTGCATAACCCAACGAGTTCTTAAACTTTTAATCTGGTTTGTTTGGTAGAATCTGAAGGCTTTTTTCATCCCAAGAACTAGCCCTTGCTGCTGGTGGGGAAATGGAACCATAATTAGCTGGCCTTGGCCAATGGCATTCCAGTAACCAGAATAATCCCTGCCACTGATCAATCTGCTGCATCCCTTGCTATTATTTATATGTCCATTTGTTTTGCTGAAGAAATACATCTTCTCCCTCAAATCCCCTGCTAAAATGTTATTCACTCATTAACTTTTGTGCTACAAATATATGGACCATTATCATTTGATATACAAGCATACACGAAGACACACAAACAAAAGATGAGACAAGATTAATCTTTACCAGGCAAGTCACAAGGAAAGGTGTGGAAAACATCATGATGTTCAGGGATGATTAAGGCTGGCAAAGGCATGGAAAAGATTTTTTTGCTCAAGTAGTGAACAAATAGCTCTTCATCAGTGGGATGAAACCTAAATCCAATAGGCAGATTTAAGTTCCCAACAGTGCCAGCTTTTGCCCCCTCCTTCTTTTCTTCCATATCTGAGACTGCCAAAAGTTTTCTCTTAAGCCAAAGACAGCATCCTCCAGCAAGAAAAATGACAAAGGACAAGGAGCTTGGGGAGTCGAGAGGCTTATCTTATTACTACTATTATATCTCAAGAGAAAAGAAACAAAGTTGAAAACTAAAAAGTTGTATCAACACGGATTCCATGACCAGGACTATAACCATTATGTACAAGTTTGACTAGTAATAGCAATAAAATAAGTAGACACAGTGGGGAAACGTGTAATAAAAACACACCTAGCTCCAATAGATGTGGTTGGGTCAATATTCAAGAAGCACCGGCCATTGGCTCAAAGTATTGTGTCATGTGCACTCTGCTCAGATTCCTCACTTCTCAAAACAAACAAAATTTGTACTTAGTAAATTATTCATTAGTCTGATAGGTACAGTGTAGTCCCATTTATTATCATCATCAATACCCAAATACAGTACTTTCTTTAGAACTTTTTTAACCAAAATATGCATTGTTGGCTCAACAATTCCAATGTGACTTTGTACTTTAGTTAATCTTGTTAGGAACCATTGCAACATTACTCCATATAAGGACCATTACAAATGTTCCTAGAGTAATTTCATAGAAGCTTTTTATGTTAATACATTGAAGATCAGTAATATAAACACAATCTTTGTAGGGTCATTTCCTCCAAAAGGTTATTGTCTGGCTTAACTTATGAGGTGTCCTCCAAGCATTACATTTACAGCCAAATGTTGCTTGTACAAATGAAGTATTTTTTTCCGTTTAAAGTAGACACTTTGATATATTATTTGCCAAACGTTACATCATTCTTCCAATAAATGATAAATTACATAGGAACATCACCTACACTTTTGACAAACTTGCAGGTTTACAAACAGGAAAAAAGATTAGCTTTTCAAAAATTTGAAGTTTTCTTCTCACACAATTTTTAACATTTTCTCGCATGTTTAAACATAACTTTAAATTCCAAAAATAATTATCCATTTCAACTTCGGAAGCTCTTTTTTCAAATTTCAACCAAATCTATGCCCAAATGCCTACTAAATTATTTCGATGAGTCAATTTTTGCAGACAAAATTGTAACATACACAACTTGTCCAAACAAGGATTGATTTGGCTGAGAAGACATATATTGCTGGATCAGATTGGAAAAAACCCCAAATTCATCCAATCAAATTAACACAATCATCTCAACCACCTGAACTTTGGACATGTTGAATTATAATAAATTATCATTTCAACTTGTTTCGATCAATCTAAATAGCCTAATATATCCATTTGTGCTTTAATCAAAACACTAATCACACAAATAGTAGAATCTTGATGAAGTGGAAGAGTAATTTGCACATGAGAAATTATGAAAGCAATTGACACTAAGATATGGAACCTTTTGCTTCTTTATCTCTGGTTCAAAGATATGGTACAATACATTACATAGATCCCAGAATGGCCAGATAAAATGACAGAACAAGAGGTAGTAAAGGTTAAGAACAATTAAAAAGTTGCAGGTCCTATCTACATTTCTACACTAAAGTATAGCAATCCCAGTAAAAGGGGTTAAATGAAGTACAAATGGAGAGCACTCATTCAGGCTTGTAAACTAGTTATAATATCTACAATCATCAAATGTAGGCATATCCTTTGTTGGAACTCTTATAATTTGGGTTGAGACACTAGAATACAAGCATAAAGTAGTGAGCCGGACATGTTATTGTATCAATTCAGGGATAAGCTTGAGCAGAAAAGACAATTCCCTTTGTGAGAATTGAGGTCTATTTTGAACTTTTTCTTCACCTTCCAACAAAATCTCATCTTCAACATCATCTGGCTTCTTCACTAGTTTACACACAGCTTCTGTTATTTCTTGAACCAAATCCACGATGACCCCATCGATTCCCATCAGATGTTGCATGTACACAGCTTCAGGTACATTACTGAGGCACAAAAAAAGCGCGTAAACCAGTTAGTGTTCTTCGTTCATAGCACATTGAACTACTAATACAATAACAACATAATAAATCAATATTGATACTCACTTCAATTTGCCATATGTCATAAGAGAGAGCTTCGACTCTTTGATCTTGTTAACTGCTCCTGGATTCCTAAATATTCCTCGGACTTCTGAAACAATCCCTTCAAGACCACCCTCTAAGCACAATTTAACGGCCTCTTCCAACGAATTCCTTCTAACATCATAGTAACTCTCTGTACCTCCATTTGTTAGGAAAAATACCTGCAAGATTGTAATACCATAAGTCAAAATCAATTGAAAATGTTAAATTGAAGTCAAAGTTTTTTTCAACTTAAACAAAATGGAACATACAGGATAGGTACTCTGGAGTTTCTTGACAAGCAAAGCGGCATCAGGCTGGAAACTTGAGAAGATAATAGGCCTGCCTTTGGCATGATCTAAGACAACATGTAAAATTGCTTGAAGAACGCGGACAAGGTAATCTTGTTCGTAAACAACGTGGTCATCGAATTTGAGCTCGATGTTGAAGCCTATAGAAGGGTTCACTTTCTCAAAAGCTTCTTTTAAGGTACATGCTGGATCATCAGTTTCAACATTCCAGCTAACAATCTTTCCATCTTTTGTTTTCCTCAACAATGGTTTTCCAATCATACTCTCTTCTCTTTGAGGTCCATAGGTAAGAAATTCAGCAAGGGTCAATTCAGTGACTCTCCTTTCATAAATAGTACCCTGCAAATATTACATGATTGCAATTTTTCAGATTAAGCTCAATGTACATAAGATAAAAGCTGAATTATTGAAGAGAAAGTTGGGAACTTACATTGTCTTGAGAGAGGATGAAGTTGTCGTGAAAAATGACAGGGCAATCATCCTTTGTCACCTACAAAAAATGACATTTTACTTCTTTACTTTCCCGTCTTAAGCCTCAAGGGGCTCTTTACTCCAAAGTATTCAGCAACTTTTTTAACACATCTATTAATTTGCAATCCCAACAGATAGCATAGAAAAAGAGACACCAATCAGTATCATTATAAAATACCAAGAATACTATTTGTGGTGAACATGGAAACAAATTAACATATCTGTCACCTAATCATCATTTATCCTCCTAAATTAACTTATAATTCCTATGCAAGATCCAGGCTTTAGGGTTTTGGATTTAAAGAAATAGTCCAAAATCCCATCTTTATAACAGATAGTTCACAAGGGGCTAAAAAAGACAACTTTTTTTGTCTTTTCATAATTTGTCGTCACTATAAAAAAGATTCTTGATTTTGGGCTTTTCGGTTTATCTACTTTGGATAAAAAGGCATTCCGATATACAAAGCATTTCTTTCTACGTGGGCCAATCTAACTAGATGCGAAGATCCGTGGTTGTTTTCATATCTCGAACTTATAACCTATAGGTAGCTGGGGAAACAACTTTAGCAATTGCACCAAGGGTCGCTCAGTTTATCTATTTCGGATAGGAAGCAAAAAACAAGAAAATAAAGACACAATGGAGAGTAAGAGAGAAGGGAAATAGATGGTACCTGAACATCAAATTCAATAAAATCAATAGGGTAATTAGCAGCTGCATTGAAAGAAAGAATTGAATTTTCTTTAATAGCTTTCATTCTTGTATCTTGTGACTGCAACAAATTCATCCCGTTTCCTCTATGACCAACCACCAAAAATTTCGATGGTTTAAATGATGTTCTTCCAATTTCAACTCCTACATTACAAAAACAAATCTTTTTAGCAAATTTACAAATATTTCATTAAAACAAAATATATATAAGTCACGGATTCAAGCCGCAAAAAATGCCGCCCTCTCCTGAACCCATGCGGGATGCTTTGTACATCGAGTAACACAAATTACCTTGGGAGAACCGGGTAGAATACAAAGCTAAAGAAGGTTTCTCAGGGACTTGATCAAGATTAGGAACATCTGAAACATGAACAGCTTTAAGAGCCATTGGAGAAAACGGGAAAAGAGATTTTAAGACAAAGAAGAGAAGAATTAGAAGGAGATGTTTGGAAAGATGTAATGTAGAACAAAGGTATTTATGGAGGGTGAAACAAGAAAAGGATCAAGAATATTCCAATTTTTAAACGGGGTTATGCTTTTGGATATTCTCCTTCTAGTTTTTCCACGTAAATCAAACGCGTACTCCTCTTTATTTCTTATCCTTCATTGATGATCAACAAATAAATTAGTATGAGCTAAGTATACATTATGCTTTATATGTACCTAATATAAAAGGAATCAATGTACCTAATCCACTTTATATTATGCCATATAATATATACCTTATTCTTGCCACGTCGGGCTTGTTCATACAGAGTACACCCCTTTTTTTTCTGGCCGAAAATAATTAATAATTGTTTGTATTGATGCATAAAATTTACCAAATGTCTAAACGAAAAAATAGGAGAATAAACTTGACTAGACTATTGTTACCAAGTTCAACTCTAAGACGGTGTTTAGATTGACTTATTTTGAGTTTTTGATTTGGTTTTTAATTTTTAGCTTATAAGCACCTTTAAAAAAGTCAATCCGAACATTTTTGTATGTACTCATTTTTTATCCACAATATTTGTTTTTTTTTTTTAAGAAACCAAGAAGGTATTCGTTTTTTTTTCTTGCAATTGTTTGCCAAACTAATAAATGTTAAACAAACAATTACATTAATTAATAACAAATACATCAAATAGAGGAGGATGAGATGTACACATACTTTGTCCTTACCAAAGTGAATCAGAGTGAGTATACGTAATATATTTACAATCTCAATGATTTTCATAAGCTTTTAAGTATCTTTGTACGTAACTCGCAAGTTGTATCATTCTTTTCGAGAATTATATTGATGTAAATGGAGTGTGGCGGGTAAAGACCTTAAAGTTGGACGAATTAAGTTGGACTATGCCAGTAAATAAGCCAATGCTCAACATTATCCAAAATTTATTTTGATTAAGATACGTTGGATCAAGATGTGCTAATTAATAATGAGTCATGTTCTAACCGGCCTAATTTGAGCCATCAATTTCACATTTCATCATTTTGAATAATATAAGGAGACATATAACATGCAAAAAAAAAAAATGTGATTTAAATATAATGCACAATTGAATGAATTTACTCTAACCCAATCCCATAAAAACTTGGACAGATTCACTAGGTTAAATGAGTTTGGATCTATTTAGACATGTACTCCAATACTTTGTTTTGTTCTCGTCCTAGCCATCAGGCCTTTGGCATTCCTCAAACTTTGGTTTATACGCAATATGCATCAATAATTCACAACTAAGTCTCAGATCTGATGATCCACATTCCTAGGGTAAATGAATTTATTTTTGAAGTGTCCCTTAAAAATTAAAATAGTTAGTACTATGTACTGAAAACTAGGTAATACTTTATTGAAACTTAAGGCAATACACATTTTTCAACTAACTTGTCTGTACTTTTTTCAATTTACGTACTTATTACTTTAGATTTTATTCAAAAATTAAAATATATCTGGTTATAAGTTTCATGAAAGTCAATTCAAGCTCACCAACATGTTTGGATATTAAAGTGAGAGAGTAATTTCTTCAGAGGACCACAACACCTTGTACATGCATGCAAGCCTGGCACCATCCATGGCGAAAAGAATTTTAATAATTTTCTCGAGTATGGTTCTACCAAAAAAAAAGAATAATAATAATTTTCGATATCTTAATTAGCGCACATTTATTTTACAAGGAAGAATATGCGATATAATATTCCAATTGGGGTCTGATTATTATGTTCCAATTCTTAGATCCAATTCTTCTTTGTGTATTCTCATGTCATTTACCAAAAAAGAATATCATCTTAGTATGAAATTCTCTGGCTCAAAAGCACAGAATAGATAATTAGATATATCCATTTTATTCAATCTGAAAAAAGACAAATAAACATTAGCTTCTTATATGTCGTGATTAATGAACTTAAGCTTGTGATTGCGAGATACAATAATATGATAACACGTGCATCTCCAAGTTTATTCGTTGCTAATGTTTGATATCGTTCTATTTGTATATACTTTATAGGAGTAACTTTCACAATATGTAATATTCAGGAACTTAAATTTAAATGTTTAAATCCATTTTCTTGATTAATACAGCTTACTTATTCGATTAAACTAATTAACTTTTCAGCTAGTACTAGTATTTAATGTCTTGCTTTACTTCTCAATACCACTAAGTTAAATTCACAAAGTATTAAAAGACGTATAATTGTTTATTGGTGTTGATACAATATGATGTGTAGCCACGAACTGCTGACATATATGGATAGGATTATGCACGAGCAAGCAACGTGCACTCCGCGTTTCTGGTAAAGCCTTTTGTATTTGTCTACTTTTGCCAGCCATATTTTTATCCAATTCTTATATATTGCTATTTTTGCAATTGGAACTTGTAATTATTGGAAATCTGTTGGCCAGTCTAAAGGATTGGATTGATTATATTTATTGTATTTCCACATAGAGGTGATGTGGATCCAACATTACTTACGGACTATTATTTCAACAAATGGCCAGAAATATCGCAACTAGGAAAACACCAGCTGCTGTGAGTAGTTAGTTCATTATGACAAAAGTTGTAGGTCGTTGGTGCAAGCTAGCTAGTGGCTGCATTACTTGTATTAAAGGTATATTCCATTGAGTATATTAATATTGCTGGCTAGGACAATACTTTACATCATCATCATCATGTTTTTTTTAACATTGAGGTGTTATGAAAATGAACGTAACGCCGCACTCAATTCCAATAATTCAGGAAAAAAAACTCCACGAATTCACAGTTATATTTTTTTCTTCTACATAAACTTTGGGCAAGTATATTTATCAAGTTAATGCTATGAATAGAAGCCTTCCCCCGAGTGTGTCCAAAATCAAGAAAACTTTCGTATAAATATATTATATCCTTGAATTATTAAAGAACGGTGGGATCACACCAAAAGTTGTGTCTGATTCTGTCACGACCCGTTTAAAAATTACTAGGTTTACTAGGAGTTGTGGTAAGTCCGTAGCTAGTTTTTATTGATTTTGCTATGTTGCTGAACCATATACATGACTATATAGTAGCAGTATACTATTATTTTTGTAGTTGAGTTTCAGTTTGGACGATGTTTTATTCGACAAGGAATGAGTATTATATAGTATGTCTTAGCAAAACCAAACAAAACAACCAAAATCAAGAAGAATTTACTTTAGAAGAAGCAGTCGAGGGAACTGACTTCTCAGCTATCGAGAGACAAAATCAAGCTAATCAATTCATCATAATAATTAAAGTACTTCCCAGTCCAGCTAATTACTTTCTTAACATTATGAAATCAAATGAAATGGTAGATCATTTTATTTTTCCTTAAAAAAAAAAACCTAATATTAGTAACTATATACATCGGCGTAGTCAGAAATTCTTTTAAGTGTGTTCAAGCTTCAAAAAACTCTCAGAAATTCTTTCAAGGGTATTCAAGCTTCAAAAAACTCTTCAAAATGTATAAAATAAGATTTGATCCCGAGTTATTTAGTTAAATTTGAACACCCTACACCATTAGGCTAACATTATTAGTTATATTAAAGTTGTTCAAAATGTAATATTTAGTCATAAATAATTAAATTCAACTCACCCGTACGGTATAATTTTTCGGCGAAGGGTGGTCACCTGACCACCCTGGCCACCATGTGGCTCCGCCACTGGTCTATATATAAAGGGGGACCGAGGGGAGCTTCAGGTTGTCCTGTGTGCTTATTTCGGTCTGTCTATTAACATGTACTCACTTTTTGTATAGCCACTTTTAGAGTCATTAATTGACAACATAACTAGATTTAGGGTAAATTACTAAAAAGAAGTAGCCACTTTTAGAGTTCAAATTTGAAATATAGTTAGATATTGGACATTGCACCATCCAAATAGCCACTTGTATAGTAGTGAAATGATTATACAAACTTATTGCTCGAGTTTTCACTTTTAGGGCTATTAATTGGAATGTAGCCAGTTCCATAAAATAGCTAAAAAAATACTTGAAAATGTGCAAAGTAGTTCAACATAAATTTCTTTTAAAAAAGTAGAGTTCGTAGTTTTGCAAGCAAAGGGTTTTCGATAATTTATTTAGCATATAAAGGGCGTTGTGTCAGCTATAAGGTTCTTGATTTAAGATTATGAATGAAGTCATTTGTGACAAGGTGGACGTTGCCCTAATGGCTGAGAAGATGCGAGGTTGTAATTGTTCGGACACATGAGAAGGAGGAGTTCTGATGCTCCGGTAATGAGATGTGAGAGGTTGGCAGTGTTGGGTCTATAGAGAGGTAGAGGTAAACCGAAGAAGAACTGGACCGAGGTGATTAGACAGGACCCGGTCCAGATCTAGATCACCGAGGACATGACCCTAGGTAGGAGAGCATGGAGGTCGAGGTTTATGGTAGAAGCTTAGATAGTACTCGAGTATCTTTTCTCTTATTAGATGTAGTATTATGCATATATAGACGATTTCCATCTTAGTCTTCGCCTTTATATCTAGTGTTGTTATTTGTTTATTTTGGGTATGCATTAGTTATATCTTCTCTTTAATTAACATGATATTTCTGGCTTGCTTTTCAAAAGTGTTTTCTAAAATATTTTTTCCTAGTCGAGGGTCTATCAGAATCAGTCTCTCCAGCTTGGTAAGAGTAAGGTATGCGTACATCTCATCCTCCCTCGATCCCACTTGTGGGCTAAATTGGGTATGTTGTTGTTATCACCGTTTAAACATAACTGAAAATTAATAGCATTAATCAAATTTAGTCTCCATGAGAACGATATTTATTATTAGTTGAAAATATATGTGAATCTATCTTGCATCACAAATTTTGATAGAAAAACTAACATTTCAATCTTTGTTGATAAGTCGAGGAGGTTTTACGTATCACCATGTGTTTTGAAGGATAATGGGGTCAGAGGGTAAGGATAATGGGGTCAGAGGGTGACAAATGAAAAACTATTTAAGGTGATGATCCATAATTTATGTACCTTTGTATTCGTTAGGTGCCTATAGAAAGATAATGTGTTTGTCTTATGATTTGCACACTTTATTCAATCCACAAAAAAGGCCCAGAATACAAAATGGGAAAACTAGATTCAGTATTTGTGGAACAAATTCAGAGACCATCAACCAGTTTTTTGCATCACCCATTGTTTCACAATTTGAAACTTATTTCTGAATAAATATGTTGGGATTACTTAGAGGGGGCATCTCAATAAATTGGAGGTCTAAAGCTAAGATGTGATGGATTTTTTTAACAAATTTTGCTTATATTTTTGTTTAAAATTCAATTTTGTATAATATTTTAGAACTTTAATTTAAACTACTCACATATTCATATCTATTAGCAAACTTTTGACAATTAAAACCAATATTGTATATTGAAACAAATGCATAAGATTTTGTTTTATTAAACAAATGCATATTCGTCGAAGTGCTTGCTCATTCTTGTTGTCTCTACTAACTTGTGTGTCAATTCTGTCATTGGTATGTCCTTGTCCAAAGCTGTGCATCTCCGCCTAAGCGTGCTGATGCTGGTGGGTGGACAAGCTGTGCATCTCCGCCTAAGCGTGCTGATGCTGGTGGGTGGCCTCCACCAACTAACAAGAAATATTTCATGAAAAAAGACAGAAATTATCAAGAAAACCTGAAGGCAGTCTTAATATTTTTCCTGCTGTTTACATTAAATGGTTTCCATGTAGAATTAAAAGATAATTCTGCTGGAGAATACTCACAACAGGTGGTATATTGTTTTTCTGTAGATGGCGATTTCAGCAACTTTTTATTCTATTATCTTTTCCATCCGACGAAATCGCTTGATTCCCCCATTCTCAATTAGTCGTGCAATTTCATACTTCTCATCAAGAAGTACTTTCAGCCTGTTGTAATCAGGGTTGGCTCGGCGCCACTTGTTCATTTTTGTCATCCTTTTTTCTTTCAAAATTGTGTTGAATTTATCAGCATCTGAAGCTTTAAAGTAGGCTGCCAATAGAAGCCTCTGCATTGTTTTTTTGTTGCTGGTATTCTACATGCACCACAAATGCGGTTGTTTCTTGGTGCTCCATATTATCTATATATTCTGCCCCTGTTTCGGGGTAGATTTTGATTTGCAAGCTGATTTAGAACTTTTTTGTTGATTTGCAGCTTGTTGAGTTGGGACCGGTGTAGGCTGATTTGGGACTGTTTCTTGATTTGCAGCTTGTTGAATTAGGACTAATGTTTCATTGATAAGAAGTTTTCAATTGAGGGTTATGGAATATTAGTGAGAGATGGTTATGGAAATTCTGTCTGGTTTGAGGGTTATGTAATATTAGTGAGGGATGAGAGTTAAAGTTGATTATTCTGGCTCGTCTTTCTCTTTAGCAGTTAAAACTGTCATTTGCTCCTTTGTGCTTTTTGTTTTTATTTTTTATTTTACCTTTAGTACTTCAATACGTGAGTGATTTGTATTTTGCGTCAATGTAAGTATTGGGTGTTGTCACTGAATGCAAATAAAATTCCTGATCTGGCGGGTGAAAGATTCTTTTGACACTGAATGTAATCAAAATAAATGTTGTACTCATGGATACATACAATACGATACAGTGGGTTACAACTTACAACCATCCAAACAAGCTGTTAGTCTCTTTTACAATTCTAATTTTTCTTTGACCCTATTTAGCTTTATTGTAAATTTAGCATCTTTTCTATCCTAATTCTTTTAAGTACACCTGGGACTGCATTTAGCGGATTTTGCTAGATGCCTAACACCTCCCCTTAATGTAAAGACCCTTAACAAATTGGCCACATCACATATAATTACCAATTACGATTTTGATCAAATAGGATGGTGTTGCAAATTAAATTGTAAATCCATTGATAAAGATTGCACTATGTTTAGTAGTTCATCAGAATCTCTATAACAATCTATTGAATACATGTTACATCTAATTATTTGTCACAAATTTGATCAAATAGGATGTTATATATTATAGATTGTATCATACACCAGTCACCCTGAATTTTGATAAATTTTGTCAGTTCGCCAATGGGTATTAGCTTGTCTAAGTAATCACATCTAGGATTTTGGATAGTGACGCATAAACACTACATATGAGATTTGTGGGACTCGACGCAAACTGAGATGTTCATTGTTTAACATTACTAATAAACACAAAGAATACATGTAGAAACTGCAACCACTCTTTATACTTTTAACTACTCTGCAATAGCCTCCCAGAGGCTGCGGGTTTGGAGAACATTTGAAACAACTCTTCAAACTTCAGTTCACCTGATGCACAAAAGAAACAGAGTTCTGATTCTACCTAGACCTAAACTGCTGAAAAGATGATGCAGCAGACGTTTGTCACACGTGCAAATGCTGGTAAACTACCATAGCTGTGTGAAAAGATATTCATCACCAACCATGATGTATTTGAACATAGCAAGATCCAGATAGAGAGCTATTACACTTAACTATTTCACACATACAATACAAATTTGGGAAGGAAAAGTAGCGCTCACTTTACTCAACAGCACTTCCTAATGCCAATAACCAGAGCAACATCTTCACACCCTCTAGAGACCAAGTTCCAGTAATACACAACAGTTACCGTGCAGGTTGAATGACCACAAACCACACCTCCAAGAACCACTAACTATTCTATCCAGCTTCATACTACCTGTTAATCACAACTTCTGATCTGTTGGTCGGACTGTTGTGAAGCCACCAGCGCTGCTCCCACCAGTTCGATTAGGTTCTCCCACTCTTGATGCCAAAGCAAGAACTTCAGGAGACATCTCCCAGCTTCCACTTTTCCTTCCCCAACTGGATCCTCTAGGATGTATTCCTGCACGATCAGTCTCATCTACAGTAGTTCGTATCTCTGGAGACATTTGTCCTAATGAACCATCTTTAATATTCAGGCCATCGTTGTCGCTAAGCTGTCCTTCATTATCCACTCCTCCCCCTAAATCACTCCAAACCGCTTTCCTGCCCATTTCTATGTCCTCAACAGCTTTGCCCATGTTTGGACTCACAAAACCCCCACCTGCAGATCGAGTTGGCATCTTGGGTTCCCTGGGCACCTTTGCACGGAAATTGTTCTTGGATGAAGGAATAGCAGTACAAAATATCTCCTTGAAATTCTGCACCACTCCTTTGTTGTAAGGGTTGGCCCGCCAATCATATCGGTATCTAAAATTTTCATAAGTAGTCTGCAGTACCCGAAATTAGATGTCACCGGTAGTTCACATCAACATCTTAACTGCCTCAGATAAAAAAAATGGGAAGCATAGAATTACAATCCACAAAAATTGCAGGAGCCGTGAATTGAGATCATACCTGATTTGTACTGATAAGATATAGATGAAAAGCAGTAAGACCTCCAACAAACCACACTGATATAAAAGTATATACTATTAGAACAATGGAGGCAGGTGTTTTGATCATTGCTTTCCATATGGTCGTCTCTTCAAGAACCATGATTCTCTTGATATAGACCCAGCAGAATCCAAATACATATATGCAAAGAAGTGTTGTAGAGAAGACAAACATGAAGAAAAATCGGTAGTTTCGCTGCAATGAAAGACGTAAATGTTTTAGAATTTTGTGGAACGTATAGCAAGACATTATCACACGATTAACCAATTGTAAACTATCAGCACAAGTAAAGTATTTTACTACAAATATTAGTTTTCAGGTAAGGCTGAAGCAGATTTTGATTAGTAAATGACAATGTGACTGTCAAGACCTGAGGAACCATAGGCAGACCAAAAGATTTTAGTTATAAGATGACATTTAAACATATGGATATGTCATATGTGTACTAAACCCTATAACTTATTTCCACCGTGGAAGATCTAGAGGACCAAAACATTTTCTATAACAAGATACATAAAAATATATTATTGTCGGTGTGGTCTCCTATTTATCCCCCCTCCCCCCTGAAACCAAAACTTCAGACATTTTTACTCCCATATTAAGCAGTTTCCTGTCCATGTCTTTTTTCCTTTTCCCTATGATGAACCAATTTTCACTTCATGCTATAGTTAAGGAGAAATATTGTATCATAAAGGTTTTTTTTTTCCTGATAACTGGATACTTACCTGTGAGTTTGTTGGCCTAAACCTAGTTGGTCCACATGTTTGAAACTTGGGAGAATATGAGCCCACTCCTCTATCTTGCTCCCACTTAAAATTCAAGGCTTAGTGACAGTAGCAAAGTTTGAACTTTGTTTCAGTGGCAGGATTCAGACTAGCCTTTTTTTTTTTTAATTTCTCCACTATTTTGCTTAAGAATTAGAGAACCCAATCTGAGAAAGCCTTGTACTTCACTCCTAGAATCATTTCAGAATGACTGACATTGTTATGGTTGACACATAGGTTTGCTGCGAATAAATACCTTATCTATCTGACACTTTCACTTAAACTCATTAAAACTAACCACTTGCTAATTGGGTAATGGAGTATTCAAAAGCCTCTGGTTGCGCTTTAGCAGTCTGTTTGAACCAACCAGTGTTAGAAGATAAAAACCAATTCAAAGTCTACATGATATTAACCATTATACATCATTATATACTTAAGTTGAATTTTAAGGATCTAATAGTTCAGATCCACAGCATTTGTCCACGTAGCCAATAATTTTATAAGTTGACTTTGGATATTTCACGCAATTTACATGTATTCTCAAATTGACATTAAAATAAAATAGGTAAAAAAGACCATAGAGAAGAATCCAGCTTTCATTAGTATCCTTTCTGTTCATTCCCAGTACAAATGAAGAACGTGTTTATGAGAAAAATATGTTCTGCATTACTTTGTAACATAGTACATGCAATAGTATCGGATGAGAACAGCTAGAACATAGCAATTACTAGTGCCAACTTGAAAAAAAAAATGTTAAGAGGAAAAAGAATTATTACCAGCCCAATGCATTGCCCTACCCAAGGGCAGTGATGGTCAAATCTTTCGACGCAATTATTGCAGATTGAGCAGTGAGAACAGCGGGGAGGTCTATAAAGCATGCACGTGTCACAGTACTTGATCTTTACAGTAACACCATTAACCTCAACTTCTTTAATGCGGGGCAATCGTAATTGAGGAGTTTGTCCACCACCTTCCACGGTACCATCATAACCTTCTGGTTCTGGAGGGTGCGCATTCCGAGGAATTATGCCTGGATCCCTTCCAGATGTGAGAAGGAGAAGAACTAAAACCTGTAACATTTAAACATAAAGCTCTTAGCAGTGCATGTAGGAAGAATCCTTTCACACATTATGGTTGTCATTCCTTCCCATTGTGAGGACAACCCCTTAACAGTCAATTCATAGTCTATCAAGACAACAAAGCCGAAAGTACGTCCCTGAGATGCAGTGCCAACTTAACAACAGAATATAAGCCGCTATGAAATTGCACTTACAAACTGCTGGTAAGCTTGTTCAGAAGAACTCTAACTCTCTACTTGGTGGTGGGGAAGTTACTACCGATGAAGACTTTGAGAAAGAGGGAGAGCACTTACATAGAATGTGAAGACAATGACCACAACCATAATCAATATCCCGAGGTGATCTGAAAAATCATCCATCAGCTTTCTAGCAACAAAGACGCAGAAAACTGAGACAGGGGCCACTATAAGAAATATGGTCAGTGCTAGTGATCTTGCGTCTGGCCCAAATATGAACCTTCCTTGAAAGAAAAATATCTGTTCAGAGAGAACATCAAAAGTCAGAAACTAGACAAAGAGAGTGGCTTATATTCTGTTTGCAGCTTAAAACTTCTTCTAACAACTTTTTTCTTGTAAAGAGTAAAAGTAAAGGGAAAACTCTCCTTTTCTATAGGGAGATAACTTATCTCTTTTTAAACAGGAAGTTCGAGGAAAAGAAAACAAATTACTTTTTCAGTAAACTATAGTGTGTGTTTATAACACATGAACAGCTGAAAATTAAAAGATTTTCAGGTTTAGATACATGCTACGACCAGAATTAGGACTACCGAACAAGTTTGTACTATAATTATTAAGACTAACTTAATCTACAACCATGTCCTACTCTAAGAAAAACCTCATTGACAGGTAGAATTGCACACATCAAAATACTGGCAGACCAACTGCATTTTCGATCATGGAAGCTGTACTTTCTTTATAACCGAGAAATCCGCAAGTACTAACTGCCATTTGGTTCAAAACTCGGGTGAACACAAGTCTTAACACTCGAGGCTTCACCACATAGACACTACGTTTTTGTCTGTGGCAGGGTACTTTAACAATGTTACTACAGAAAAAAGTGATAAAAAAAACCTAGAACGTGCACATCCAGTGCATTCGTCCCTATACTGTCCTTGATACTGCCAATCCCAGTAAAAACTTACAAGCACCATTAAATAGGAAACAGAATCTTCAGGGCTTTCTCCTCACACATATAAAGAAGCTACAGCTATTCACCAATATACCATTTCTCGGTTTTCATTTATTATGCAATATCAACTAGTATGATACATCAAACAAAACTATAGTTCACCATTTCAATAAACAAATGACAACAAACTAATGCAAATCAGATAAAGATTGAAGCTTTACCATTAAAATTAACTAAAAACAAAAAGATTGAAGCTTTAACATTAAAATAACTACAGAAAGTAAAAAAGATTGAAGCTTTAACGCATAACAAAGCAATATAAAATAATTACAGAGCTAAAAACAGTACTAAAAGGTAAAAATACTAACATTACTTCCTTTCCATGCCTGGTAAATCCGCAAATCATCCGACTCATTCATGGATCCGGATAATGGATCGGGTCGCTTTGGAGGAGGAACCACATACATGTTTGGGCTTCCTCTTTAAGTCCGGCCCAAATCAATCTCAAATTCAAGATCTTTAGCAGAAGATATAATTACACACAAAAAAAGATAAATTAAAGATTTAAAATAGTGAGCTGGAAAATAGCATTTAAAAAGTGTAAGGGACTTTCCGGCGATAAAATTTGCCGGGCAAATGGATATTATCCGGTGAAGTGAGGAGTAGAGTTTGGTTAAATGGGCCGACAAAAGCATGAGAGTGTAAAAGGTAGAAACATAAGGGTTTGTTGTATGAGTGTGGTGTGGAACCCACATGATTACTTTACAGGATGGTCAAACTGACGTGGCGTGTTATTGTTGGATGATTTAAGTGAAAGGTGGACCCTTTGAACTTTTGTTGTGGAACGGTTTGGCTTTTGTCTTCCATGAAAATGATTTGTCAAATACTATTAACACTTGGATATTGGATGGCCAGGAGATGGCAAACGGGCGGGTTGGATTGGATGTGGGCGAGCTCAAAACGGATTGAGGAAAAATGAATAAAATATCCGACCAACCCATATTTAATATGGATATAAAATGGGTTAACCAACGGATAATGTGGATATCCATGTTATCTATTGCTTCTTGTATTTGGTATCTTTTAACATTTTCTCTAACTACATACTACAGTACACTATGCAAAGGAGCAGATATATTACTCTGTTTTCTTAGATGTTTAACGATTTTCTTAATTTTCTTCGATCAAATTAAAATAACCTAGTTTAACCAAAAAAAATTCTTTTTTAGCCAAAAATTACAGTTTTAACTCTTTGTTATTGTTATATTTGTTTTGTATTCTGAATTTTAGGTGGTTTAGTTGTTTATTTTAGGTAAATAACGATTTTTTGTATTTTAATTCAGTTTCAAAGCTCAAATTGCTCAGATCTATGATTTTTTTTGTTTTTATTTGCCGAAAATTACAGTTTAGGTCTTTGTTATTGTTGTATTTGTTGTGTATGTTGTTATTTTGACTGTTTTGTATATATTTTTGTGTGAAGATTCTCACATCTGCTTTATTTTAGTTATTTTGTGTTTATTTAAGTTGATTTGTATTAATTTCAGTTCTAAAGCTTAAATTGCTCAGATGTGTGATTTTTTTTAATAGTTTATAGTGTTTTAGTTAAACAGGATTCAGTATATCTGCAATCTCAATAGTTTATAGTGTTTGGTTACTTCAGATGACCAATTCCAAAAATTCCATCAAGTATGTACCAATTGGGTCATTAATGGTGAAATCCATTTTTTTGAGCGAGTTAATTCATATTTGACCCACTTTCAAATGAATCAGATATCCAACCCATTTTTGAGTGGATAATATGGGCGGATACTTGAAAATGTTATCCAGTTTGCCACCTCTAGAAGTTATAACCGTCAAAATAGAAAATAGACTTCTATTATACATCTTCAACATACACCTTCCCTACCATCTCAAATTTTTCATCTTACTCAAAACAATTCCAGCAACTCAGCAACTCACCAATCATACAATGAAAAATACAGAGAATAGAAGAATGTGTGGAGCTTGCAAACCAAGAAAGAACAAACCCCTCTGTAAAGTTTGTAAATACACTAAATACTTTCCACCACAAAGGACAAGATTATTCATAATGCTAAAAAAGGCATTTGGCCAAAGAGTCGGTTTCTTGAAATTAAAGGCGTGTAGAGGAAGGAATTAATTTGTGTGTATATGTAATATGTATCCGTATGGTGCGGAAATATAAAATATTAAGAGATTAGAAGAGGAAGGAATTAATTTGTGTGTATATGTAATATGTATCCGTATGGTGCGGAAATATAAAATATTAAGAGATTAGAATTAGAGATATTAAAGGAAACTAAAATTAATACTAGTACTACTAGTCTCGTTTTGTGCGTGTAAGTTTCAAAGACTAGAAAAAATGTGGTTATGATAAGCTAACATTAGTGACTACTAGGGAACTACTGGAGCCCATCCACCAGTGAAATTGGTGGAGGCTACCCATCAGCATCAGTACGCTTAGGTGGAGATGCACAGCTTACTCGTGGCTACAGTATCATGCAACTACTTCAAACTTTTTTTGGAGGATTAGGAAGAATGAGAGCTGGTCCAACAGTAGCACATAAATAGCAAAACAGAGTTTTGGGTCAAAGAGGACATACCGATAACGGAACAGACACAGAAGTTGATAGAGGCTCAATTGATATCCATTAACAACAGATTTTTTTATTTTAATTAGCAATATCTTATGCATTTGTTCCAATACACAACATTGGTTCTAATTGTCAAAAGTTTACTAAATGATATGAATATGTGAGTAGTTTAAATCAAAGTTCTAAATTATTATAGAAAATTGGATTTTAAACCAAAAACCTATCACATCTTAGCTTTAGTCATGCCCTTATGCAAGTATAAGTGTTTGTAAAAGCTATAGTTCACGGGTTCAAAATTTGGAAACAGCTACTTATACTTGCATAAGATTAGATTGCGTACATCACATTTCAAGAGGTGGAGCCTTTCCTCAGACCTTGTGTGAATGTGAGATTCTTTGTGCACCGAACTGTTCATGGGATAACGATAGGGATGAAAAAATTATGACTAAATTGCCTTGTATTTCTTCCTTTTCACTCTTTACATGGGCTCACATATAAGAGGATTCTTTTAGTATGTCATTTGAATTATACAATTGCATAATTATATAAAATAGAATTGAAATTATGGAGGTAATAAGCTTTTTTAACATCTTGTTATCTGTAAAAAAAAAAAAAACTCTTGATGTAAAAACATAGAGAATAGAGGACTAAGATTTGAATAGACAAAAAAATAAATATATATTGAATTTAGAAAATAAACACCAATAAAAAGAAAGTGAATATGACAGAGCTTGCTTCATCGCGCACTTTCTCTCAACCATTGGTTGATTATGTAGGAGTCGGTATTCCTGCGTGCTCCTCCTTATCCACTGGTTTGGTGATCACCTCGGTTGAGGAGAAAAGCTTCTTTGTTAAAAGAAAAGTAACATGGGACAACTAATGGTGTTGGTATTTGGGTTTGAGCTGCAATTAATCATCAGCAATTGGTTCTATGGTGTAGTGGTTAGCACTCTGGACTTTGAATCCAGCGACCTGGGTTCGACTCCCGGTAGGACCTTCTTTTTAGTTTTTTCCTTTCTTATTTTCCCCTTTTAGATTTTAGTTGTGGGTGCTACCAAATGGTTACTCTTGAATCTTCACTCCACAGGGATCACTGCTAACAATGACTTTATTGTATACTCAGGGGTCGTTCGGTTCAATCCCGGGATTGTTAATCCCACCTCCTATGTTGGATTAATAATACTACAATTTAGGCATAAAATGTGTCCTAGTATTAGCTAATACTTAATATCAAACATGAGATAAATATAATCCCGAATTTAATCTCGGGATAAGTAATCCAATCCCTCGTACCGAACGACCCCTTAGTATAATACTCTGGTTAATGCAGCCTAAGTCTTCCAGCAATGATCATCTCATGTATTGATAGTTCTCAGCTCGTGAAATTATTCTATCAACCATAACAAAGCTAACAAATACATCAATACTGTCAACCCTTTAATAAAGGTAAAAGCTTTTACAATTGTATGTGAATACTACAAATACTTGTGTTTCCATATCAAGTCAAACAGAATGCAGCACCTAACGAAGAGTTCATTTGGTGTTCAGAAGTTACTACTGCACATGAGATAAAATGTTCCTAATGTTCTAGAGTTTATATCACATAACTCGAAAGTTATCTGTCAAGAAAACTAAAATGTAATCACCACATTGGTTTATTATCAAAATCATCTTGAACATTCTAATTTATCTTCTCTCTCCAGGTCTCACCCCACTTCTTTGCCTCAGCAACAGCTTGCTCCCGTTCTTGATCCTTATTCAAAGCCTCCATTTCCTTCAACGCGATCCCAGCTCCATCAGAATCAACAGGGATCTCGTTTCTTTCTTCTTCTCCCTGGAATATCCTCCCTTCTTTCTGAGATCCAATCTGATTAGACTGAGCTGCATGCGAATCGTGTTTTTGGGATGCAAAGTAGCTCAAAGCAAGCTGAATGTCTTTAATGTCAGGTCGAGCCTGGGGGTCATCCTGAACACACATTAATGCCATTTCTACTGCCCTGCGGAAAATTGATTGTGGAAACTTGCCTCTTAAATTTGGATCTGCTAACTGCACATAGTTCTTGCGATCTTTCAACATCGGACGTACCTGAGAAGAGGCAAAGAAAGCTCATTGTCAGCATGGAAAAAGAACTAATGCTATCAAGCTCAACACTACGATTCAGAACATTCAGAAAAGTGAAACCATTTAGTTTATGATATACTTTATGACAAATGGTCAGAAAAGTGCAAAGCCCGTAATTGAATCAGTAGATAGTCTAATCATTCTCATTTCCTGGAAACTTTGGACTCCACCTAGACAGAGTACAGCAGACATTATTTAACATAATATCTTTGACATGATGATAAAACTATGCAACACTTGGATAGAATTTTTTGCTTCAAAGCTAATGTACTAGACTGCAGAGTTGGTGACTCATAAACATCTTTAAATAGTGAAACAAAGACTTGTTTTGCTACATGTAATTATTTTCAAAATTGGACATTGATCCAGCTAGCTAAGTATAATGAATGAACTGTCATCAGGACTTCAATCAATTAACTCTGAAGTGATTACCCAGTTTACAAGCATTTCCTTTCCATGTCCGCGAGTGTCATCCATTGCTCTACGTCCAGTAATTAGCTCCAACAAGAGTACACCAAAACTATAGATGTCTGACTTTGTCGTCAGTTTTCCAGTTCCCGCATATTCAGGTGCGCAATATCCATGAGTGCCCATAACCCGAGTTGAAACATGTGAATTGTCTGGACTTGGGCCAAATTTTGCAAGACCAAAGTCAGAGAGTTTAGCATGGAAACCTTCACCCAATAATATGTTTGCTGACTTAAGGTCCCTGTAGATAACAGGACGATCGGCTTGGTTGTGAAGGTAATCCAGCCCTTTGGCAGCGCCAGATGCTATTACCATCCTCGTATCCCAATCCAATGGGTCCATCTCAGGTATCATATCTGCACATTGCTCTTAAAATATCAAACATCAATTTAACCAGCTGAATGCAAATATGAGATTGCATAGTGTGCTTCGCGTGCAATTTAATAAAAGAAAAAAAAATAAGTTCAGATCAAGCAAAGAAATGCAAGAAAGTTCCCACCGAAGCTAATACACACAACGAAACTACTTTGCAAGACATGTTGTAGAAAACCACTATTAGGATGAACAAGTTTAATGAATGGTAACTGGAATAATAAGGTGAAGAAGAAACAAAGGGCAGTTGAGACATCAATTTCATGGTGAGAAGTCAAGCAAGAAGCAAGATTTGTGTCAAATTTGACAATGCAGCTATTCCATCAGCCAATAACACAAGATTACTAGTTATAGTCAGAGGCAGATATGTGTTATGCTGAAGCAGCTTGTATAACTATTTTCGAATGCGTATATCAGACAGAAGCAGTGAAAGACTTCGTTGGTTAAGAACAAAGATTGATGAGAATAGAAGTGAACTACAATTGAAGGGTGATAATAAGAACCTTGTATCTTCAAGGATCCTAAAAAGGACTTGGTTCCAACTTAAATAAGTTGCACAATCAAAAGTCATCCTTAAGTTTTATAGGAAAGAAAAGTTGCAGAAACATTTGACTCTACGCCCTCAAAGCAAGAATAAGACGGGAGACTAAAATAGTATTGTAAGTATAACAGATGGCCCAGTCTAGACAATAATAACCTATTTATTATTTCTTTATTGCCAATCCAAATTTCATAAGGCCGTGTAAGTAAGGTATGGAGATGGTATTCCAAAGATCCTATCAACTGAGAATAAGAAAAGAGTTTTCAGATGAAACGATGTTAACTTTGAAGCATTACCATGGAGATGATTTTCCAAAGATCCTAGAGACATGAATTCATAGATAAGAAGGCGCTGGTCTCCTTCAATGCAGTAACCAATTAGATTCACTAGATTAGGGTGACGCAGCAGTGAAAGCATGTTAACTTCCACATAGAACTCCCTGTCCCCTTGAAAACCTGAATGACTTAGCTTCTTGACAGCCACAACCTGAATGGTTACAGAAGGTTATCTTAACACCATAAATAGTATGATGAATATGAAACGACCAAGACACACTTTCTTTAAGGTGATACCTGACCAGTTTCAAGCTGTCCTTTGAATACTGGCCCAAAGCCACCTTCCCCTATAATGGAGTCTCGCCTGAAATTGTTCGTTGCTACTGCAAGATCCCGGTAAGAGAAAGTTGGAAGGTTGCTCTTCGGAACAGAATCATCTTTTGATATTGGCACTTGCTGTCTAGGCTCCAGGACTGCACTATGTATGACTGCATTATCTGGCAGGTTCATTTAATACAGATACAAATTAAAAACTTAATAAAACAGAAAATCATTAATAATATAAGACCAGCGAAATATAGAGATCATACATCCTCAAAGCTTCAGAAAGTTCAAAAGAAAACTGACATATGGAGCAGAGATCAACCCAAATTTTGTTCACAAACTTTATAACATTTCAGGATTATTGGACCATTGGATTCATACTGACATATGGAGCAGAGATCAACCCAAATTTTGTTCACAAACTTTATAACATTTCAGGATTATTGGACCAAGGAACCAACCTTTTAAAAGCACAAGTTAAGATCTTTATATTTAATTATTCTATGGAATTTTCTTCCAACTTAGTGGTCTCAACAAATGAAGTTCAAATTAATGAAAAGATAATTTCAGACTTTCAATTAACAGTTTGTATGTCAAGTACGGGAAGTCTTCTGAGATACAACTAAAGCTACTCCATTTACTAAATATTTTAGAACGACATAAACAAAATGTCACAATGCCCAGCAGATGTAAATATGTAGCAATGTATGGTACTCCTTGCTTCTAATTTTGCTTACTATGATCAGACTAAAGTTCTAAAAGCTTGGCCTCATTATGTTAAAAAATATAGGAAAACCTACGTGCCCTCCGGCAATGGGGTGTAGAACATCTGGATCATGTTAACTCATCCAAACTTGTTAGGTCTCAATTTCAAAATGCACAAATATATGGTATCAAAGAGAGCACACACAGCTGAAGGATTCACAAATATGGGGTTAGCTATCAGGTGCCTCATAAACCTCAGTAAGCACAACACCATAACTTGTTACATTGATAAGGCTTGAGAATGTGATTCTATCACAGTTTAACATCTAAACTCTAAAGTTAAGAATCTTTAATTACATTCAAGTATTGAATAGATCTCTAAACAAAGTAAACATCTTTTCAACTTAATTAGGAAGTGAAATCACAATCATTAATTAGTTCTTCGACTGCATTATGAACAAACTACCCAAGATTATGATGCTGACACAGTAAAAAGTAATCTTGCTCCATCTAAATTTACATGCTACTCTTTCCATTTTAAGATGTCCCAGAATCTTTTTAACATTATTTCACTAATAATCCATATCATAAAAAAATATTCTATACAACTTTCAAGAAACAATCATTTAACTATATATTGAATCTTTAATGGGACACTTTTTCTATCAACCAAGTATTCACTAATGACTATTAACTACTCATATTGAACTTTCCAAGAAATGGTTGTGCATGGCGACATTGGAGGTGCAACATGTAACATTTCAAGTAAAGCCAAGAAAACATAAAGAAAGCAGAGCATAATAGCAAGATCATTGAACAAAATTACAAAGAAACAAGAAAAGAGAAAGAAGTGAAACAAACCAAGATCAGACTTGATAGGGCTATTGGCTTCAATTGGAACGTAAGTATTGGTTAGCTCGGTTTGATTAAACTTAATCCCCTTCTTCTTGCTACCAAAACATGGACAATACCCCATTTTCTTTCTTTTCTTCCAATATCTTTGTGATTATTAACAAATGTCTAAAGTTCTTCTCTGCATGGGAAGTTGCATTTGGCGTCTCCTTTTTTTCTTTTCTAGGTTTATCTGTTTATGTTTATCAATAACGAGACGCAGCTACAAAGTATTTCAGATGGTGAGTGTCAAATAAAAGACACATGGTTAAATCACAAATGATTGAACCACTTAAATGATTATGATCTAAGTCGGTTAGCGAGTTGGCTTTAAGATGAATTGTATAATAAAGTGCAACTTAATTTGGCTTAACCAAATTTGGATAAGTAGGAAAATATATAGTTATAAAGGTCGTTTGGTTGGTGAGATTATTTCATTCTACGTGTAATTAAATTTTTTAACTGATACCATTTCGGGTTGCAAAGTCCATCATCAAATCCATCATAACTCTTATACATCTTATTGCTATTTTAATCTCTTCTCATAGATAATATGCATGTATAAGTTTTGAGGAAATTTGTCTATAATATTATGCTGAATAAGGTATATAATAAAATTGCGAAATTTAGCAATACATAGATCAAATATTCTTTAAAATGCAGTAACAATTTCGAGATTACTATTTAGATAAAACACCAAAATGACACAAATGTCTTTCTCCAAAGCTATTCTCCTTGTTGTAAGATCTTTTCTTAGGCATGCTTCATATATAGTGATCATAACTTTCTCTCCATGACATGGAATAGTAATGCAATATTACGTCAAGTATGACTATTTACTTTGCTTTATAATGGTGTGTAACAAGTTGGTATGTAGAGTTTGATGCTTAATTAGTTGTATTAGATAAATATATTTGTACCGTAATCATTCAAGTTTTTAATTTCACAATAACATCTCAAGAAGTACTTTTACTTTAACATGTGACGATCTCCATTCTTCAAACGTAACACAACTATTACTTACCAAATTATTATACAACTCATCTTAAAGCTAGCTCATTAAATTTGAACGACTTGAATCATAATAAGTTAATTGATTCAATCATTTGTCATTTGACACTCACCATTCGAAGTTACTCTAACGAGCTGACTTTCGTTCATTTGAAGTTACAAGATATCACTATTATGTCCCAGTATTAAGTTTGTACACTAAAACTTAACTAATTTGCTTTTAACTTGCTTTTAAGGCACCAAATTAATTACCTCCAACTATGTCAAATGTCTAACTACGTTAATCTATTTGGAATTTGACAAACCAAAGATGTAAAATAAAAAACTCTTCTATATATCTATTATTTTAGTTCATTTAAAGATCAATATCATAATCAAACGATTATGTCCTAATCTCAAATCAATTGGGATCAACTATATGAATTATACGTTTTTATGTTTATCTTGCTAAAACAAAAAGTGCTCAAACACATCATAGTAGAAAAAAATGTAGGTAAATAATCTTGCAATTTGGAGAGGGTGAGCATAACTACTACTACTAGTAGAATATTATTTTGTAGTAGGTACTAGATCCAAATCTGCTATGGAAATGGTCAGTGATAGAGGCCATCCTTTAATCGTGCAAGTTTATGGCAATTAGAATATTAGATACAGGGAATTGTTGAGAATAGAGAAAGTGGCAGACCTTTTCCACGAAATCTCTTGTAACTGTATTCAGTTAAACTTCAACCATTTGTATTCAGTTTTGACCACAAACACACATCACAACACATTCAGACATGTATCACAAACAATCTAATACCATTTCCAAAAATAATACCATCATTTCATAATACAAACTTCTCTCTAATTTACTATTTTCTTGGAAAAAAAATGAAAGGTGGCTTAACTTATTTTTCCTAGACTTTAGCTTTGCATAGTTTTTCTTCCATGCCATTTTGCTTGAGTAGAGAGTCACAATTTTGTTAGTCACACAATTATGGATACAGAGAAAGAAACACAAACTCCTGAAACAAAGTCCATTGACAATATTCCAAATGATGACAAGCTACCAGAAAATACAGACACATTACCTACAAAAGATCAAACTGATCAAATTCATTCACCACCTGATGATGCAGAATCTAAAGAATCGGAGATTGTTCAAGAACAGCCAACAGATGATGGTGCCAAGGCAGAAATTCAAGAAGAAGCTGAGCCTGAGGAGGCAAAAGTTGAAGATTCTTCTCCCTTGCCTCCTGATCTCGAGAAGGTTTCCGAAGAAATTGATCAGTTTATCTCTGATTTGTCCCACTTAAAAGGGAATGATGAGGATTCTAAGCCTCCTGATGTACCTGTATCTGTGGAACAATTTACTGTTCTTGTTGATGCCAAGATTGATGATTATGATGGTGGTGATGCACCGATCAAATGGAGCCAGCTTTCTCAGGAAGATGCAACATCCTTTATGGAAATTGTAGATCGAATGACCAAGCTGTCAGTTTCTCTTTGCAGATTTTCTTCAGAATACAAATATGCTTATCCCATCAGCCGTATTGGTGGCGTTCTTCAGCGTGCATTGTCCTACATAGAGGAGGAATTCAAGTCAATCATTTATGATTACAAGATTCCTGATACAGATACCAGCTCTGAAAATTCTTCCAAGCCTAAGGAATCTAACAATTCAACCTCAGAAACCAATCAAGATGAAAAAGAGACTGTTCCTGAATCAAAACCTGAAGAAAATAAATTTCCAGGCTACACTGAGGAAATCGCAACAACCTTGATTAAATTATCCAAAGCTTTGATTGCAGGAGGTTATGAAACAGAATGTTGTCAAATTTATTTCATAGCACGAAGGAAAGCTTTGGAGGAAAGTTTGCATAAACTTGGTTTTGAAAAATATAGCATTGATGATGTACAAAAGATGCATTGGGATGCATTGGAGAGAGAGATTACAGCTTGGATTATAACATTCAAGCTGTGTACTAATGTGCTTTTCTCCAACGAACGCAAGCTCGTTGATGCTGTATTTGCTGATCAACCATCACTTGCTGAGACCATCTTCAGCAATTTGTGTCGAGGTATGATGATCCAACTTCTTAATTTTGCTGAAGCTGTTGCCATGACAAAGCGCGCTGCTGAAAAACTGTTCAAGTTTCTTGACATATACGAGACTTTGCGCGATCTTCTTCCCCTGGTGGACAAAATGTTTCATGATACTTATGCAGATGAACTCAAGGCTGAAGCTACATTGACCCGTAGCCGCTTAGGAGAGTCAATGGTTTCTATCTTTTCGGAGCTTGAAAGCTCAATCCAGTCCGATTCAAACAGGACTCCAGTTCCAGGTGGTGCGGTTCATCCATTAACTCGTTACATCATGAATTATTTGAAATACGTAGCTGAGTACAGAGACACCTTAGAGCAGGTCTTCAGAGAACATCAGATGGTAGAAAGAGCAGATTCAACCAGCGGAGCGGACTTCGATCCTCAAAATCCACAAGCTCAGAATTATAATGTCACTGAGACATCAAAGCTATCACCTTTTGAGATGCACATGATGAAAGTCATGGATCTATTGGATGCAAACCTGGAGTCAAAATCAAGGCTTTATAGAGACACTTCACTTAGCTCAATTTTCATGATGAACAATGGTCGATACATTTTGCAAAAAATAAAAGGATCTCCTGAAATCAATAGTCTAGTTGGGGATCAATGGTACAGAAAGCGATCTTCTGATCTAAGACAGTACCACAAGAACTACCAAAGAGAAACATGGGGTAAACTGTTGCAATGTTTAAACCATGAGGGATTGAATGTGAATGGAAAAGTGAATAAACCAATATTGAAAGAGAGGTTCAAGAGTTTCAATGCATTGTTTGATGAGATACATAAAACACAAAGCAGTTGGGTGATTAGTGATGAGCAATTACAATCAGAGCTGAGAGTTTCAATATCAAACATGGTTATACCAGCATACAGATCATTCTTGGGAAGGTTTAGTCAAACATTTACTCCAGGAAGGCAGACAGAGAAATATGTAAAGTATCAACCTGAAGATATAGAAACACACATTGATGAGCTATTTGATGGAAATGCTGCACCATGGGGGAGGAAGAAATTGTAATAATGTTAGTAATAATGAGTGAATCAGTTGATCAATAATGTTGTTGAAACACTTCATTTTGTCTGTTTTGTGTTGTAACTTTTGTTTCTTTTTTCTTCTTGTTCATGTTTGTAGTGGTACAGGTATAAACCTACCATTCAATTTTCCTTTTAATGAGAAAAGCATTATACATATATGTTTCAAGTAGGTGAACAACCTTAGATTAACTGTTTAAACTCCAATTCTTTGATTTATGTTTGATTGCTTTTCATGTACTTTAACTCTACTACTTTTATAAATTCTCTCTGTCCGAGCTTTCAAAAATATACCGACCGTAGGCATTTGACCATCAGATATTCCCCGCTGACGTCTAAGCTCTCAAGGACTCGGATTAGTCAACAGGTAACCTCCCGGTCTACTGTAGTCAGCCATACATGTTTATGTATGTTGCATTTTTTATAAGCACTTTTGGTGTTTTACCGGACATGACAAGCCAAAAAACTCTCTTGAATAGCTTATAAGTTTAGCCTTTAATTAACATAATAGTTATTCCATTTTTATTTCATCCAACTGTACTAAATGAGAAACTTCTTTTATATTGAAAATAATAAAAAAGAAAATAAAAGAATTTTTTTCTCAATAAAACTAAAGAAGGGAATAAAAAAGAAAAAAGACAAAATTCAAAAGGAGTGAAACATAAACAATAAACACGATTTATACGTCCTAATCTAATAAGAAAATCGTTGATCAAAGTAGAGATTGTAATTTCCATATAGTACGATTACACTAAAGCGACTTTATATTGAAAATTGGTAGAACATAATTATTTTCGAGTTAAAAAGCAAAAAAATAACCATATAAAGATCTTTGTATTTTATTTTCAAATTGCCTTCAAGTAAAAGTAAATACTATCTCTTACTTTTACTAAAAAAAGGAAAAACATTAGTATTTGAAAAGAAAAGGGAAAGAAAAACGAAAAGGGTAAATAAACAGAAAAGAGAGGACAGTTAAGAAAATTCATAATTAGGCAAAAGACAAGCTTCACGAGCGGACCTTAACTGAAACAAAAGCTAAACCCAACTTAAACACAGCAGATATATGGGCTTTTAGATTCTTAATTCTGCTTTTTGTACTTTGATTTATTCATAATTACTCCTTCACCGCTATCCAATTCTGCTACATTCTCTTTAAACTGGTTTGTCTTTTCCTTCACTTTTATTTTTTTTAGGGTTAATTCTTGTTTCCTATTTGTTTTATATGTAATTTATGTGTTGTTCTTTTTAATTTTTGTGTTCAACTATAGAAATCTAGGAACTGAATTTACATGGCTAATTTGCTTTTGTTACTTGTTGCTGCCTTTGTTTAGAAAGAGATTATGTTGTATTATGTGTTTGATTGAATTAAAGTAAGTAAATCAATGTGGTGCAATGTTTTATAGCTAAAGCTTCAATTTTTATCTAACTGCTAGGCTAATTAGATTGACGGCAGCTATAGTTCGAACGGTAGGTTTGGACAGGTGGTGTTCAGATTACAGCTTTTATTAGTTGGGCACTAGATTGTATTTTAATTGTCAAGCGTATGTAGAATAAAAGACGGACGAGAGTTATGGGAGGGTAGAGGGATTACGTGTTTAATTCGAATATAAGAAAATTTATCGGCTAATGAATGTAGTTATTACCAGATATGGACACAATCGGAATATGGGGTTGTTGGATTTGGTATGACTGGAAACGTGGAATATATTAAGTGACAAACATTTTATGGTGGATGTCAATTTATTACCTTTTCAAAGAAAGTCGCCGACTTTATGATATGCGTTATGGAAATTGTGTTAGGCTTTTGTTTACTGAGGATTCGAATCCTTCTCTTTATTTACCTTCGCTTAATAGAGTAGTAATACGATCTGAATCACATATAGATACATGTTTTCTTCACTTGGTAGTGACATATTTACATGTTTGATCCTCAGTTACACTTGTATTCCGTCCTCTCTAGCTTCATTTCACATATGTGCATCCTTTTACGAGATCTGAAGAGCTATTGGGACATATGGTGGGCATGCCTAGAATTCCACTGTCGTCTAATCTAAAGTGTTAAAAGAATGAGTGCAAACATACTTGACTACTTATTTGACTTGTCAAAGCATTCTTGTCCTCTTCAACATGAATATCATTAGTTATCATTCATAAAAGTGTCTTTTTTTTAGGGGGGCATACTTCTGATGTCCTATTCTTCTGATGACGGGATTTTTCCTACTAAATTTTAGCCAGTCTTTTCACTTTTATCTGCTTCTACATGTGTGTTGTTGTACTTATTTAGTTTTGTTTCTATGGCAGCAGGTGCTTTTCTCTTAACAAGGGTCTGGCCTGTGGTTTGCAAGTTGGTTGGGTTTGTTTCCAAAACCATGGGAAGTACATTTAATACACAGATTTTGGTGGACAAGCTGGCAAAGCTCAACAGTTCGCAGCAAAGCATTGAAAGTATCCTTCAACTTTAGCTGCTAATTAGATAACCATTTGCTCTTATTTCATTCCCTTTATCCAGTTTTTCAGGAAACACGTTGGTTGGGCACGTAAATCAACTCCACATTTGAAGATTAGGGAAAGGAAGGAAAAAAAAAAAGGAATAGAGTGAGAAAAGAGAATGTTATTTTCTTCCCTTTCGTTAGTTGGTGGATAAGGAAAAACGTAAGAGGAAAGATATTGGACTTTCCATCTGTTGAACTCGAATTTGAGTGTACAAGAGGAAAAAATATTTCTACTCATACCAAACAAGAGAGGGTAAAAATGTAGAACATTCCTTTCTCTCGCTCTAGTTTCTACACAAGCAGAAAATTGATTGACTTATCTATTTCATTAGTAGAAAAAGAATATATTAAACATTGATTTGAAAGTTGGTTTAATAGTGGAAGCATCATAAGCTTGAATTTGTAAAACTTATGTGCAAACTCTTAGAGTCAACAAATAAACTAAAATCATCAGAAGATGAACACCTAAGCCAAGTCATAAAGTGTAATAATTAAGATTAAGGTGTTGTATATTCGTCTCGTCTGTTGAAGAATGAGAATCTAACTCTGTGACTAACTTACACACATTGAATTGTTAGAAGAATACATTTTGCGCATGAATTTTGTGGAAGAGAGGTGAAATGACCAAGCATGGTGCCATGGCATATATTACAGTGTACTTATCAAAAAAAAAAAAAAAGGCATATATTAGAGTGTCAAACACTGTGGACCCTGTATGACTTTGTATATTCAATACTGATTCAAGTTTGTTGCTGCTGTATCTAAATTTCCATGTGGATCTCTGTAAGGTAATGTACCTAGTTTTTAGTATGTCCTTGTGCCTGTTTAGTGTGGTAGTATAATTTTTTCCGGTCACTTCAATCGGAAGTCAATATGAGTGCACTTGTAGCCTCCTTGACTAGGTGTAGAAGCTCTCTTGGCTTTTTTACATAGGTGTAAATACTTGATTTTCTATTCTGTCATTTGGCAATCAGCATATATTCCCGTGATTCACATTGTACATGTTCAGTATGTAAGATTTACATGCTTCAACATGGCCTAGGATAAGGTTTCCATATTTTCCATGGACATTTTATAGTAAGATTTTTATTGTTTGCTTGAGGTGCTGCAGTACTGCTACTTTGGCTTGCTAGAACATACTGTAACCTGATTGTTCAACGAATGCATTGTTTGAACGGATTAAATCCTTAACTCCAACCAGCTTTATCACATTGGTGTATTTTTCACATGAACAAAGCAAAACAAGTTGTTGAAACTTGGGCCCAGCAATTCCATTGCTCACCACGTGAACAGAGATTGGCTTTTCTTTACCTTGCAAATGATATTCTTCAAAATAGTAGGAGAAAGGGTTCAGAATTTGTTGGTGAATTTTGGAAGGTTCTTCCAGATGCTCTTCGTGATGTCATTGAAAATGGAAATGAGTTTGGTAGAAATGCTGCATTGCGGCTGGTATGTTTCTCTTAGTTCCTTATTTAGCTCCTTAGTGTAGCTATAGGTGGTAATTAGTTTTACGAGCTTTACATCACCTGACTATGGGTAACATTTGGGATACGGATCTGTGAATGATTACTCAAAACTTAAAATTTTAACTATAATGTCTTATTATGTATTAATGTTCTTTGTCCAACAAATTTAACTCAAGAATTCATAGCTTGAATTTGAAAGGAGACAGCGTAATTGTAAGTATGGTTATTGGAATGTACAGCAGGCACTTCTTGGTATTGAGTTTTGAGGTTGAAGATTTGTGAACTCAGTATGAAGTTTGCAAGAGAAAATACTATGTGAGATTTTCGGGTGTATTACTTAGATCAATTCTCCAGGTGGAGAAATCATTAAGACCTCTCTTGTTTAGTATTCTGTTTTATCTCAACTTAAATGTCTTATCTTGAAAATTTTGGCCATCGGTCTTGCAATAGTAAAAAAAGTTAAACTGTTTAGGAAACATTCATGTCTTCACTTTTTAACAATAAAACAGGAAAAAATTATACTTCGAAGAATAACTTTAGGTCAATACAACCTTTTAATTGTATATACTTGAAAATTTACTTGACAGAAACAAATGTTATATTTAGATAAACTAACTTAGAAGATAAACATTCACTTGGGGACGAAAGAGATATGATATTAGTAAATCTACTGATTTTACTCAACCTTTATCTCTACTTTTATTTAGTGGAAAGGAGGTCCAAAGTATTAATATTTGTTATGCCCTCTAAATTGAATGTATTTACAAGAATATAGTGCCCCCACCCACCCAAAAAAACAAATTTTTTAAAAAGGTAAGACCAGCTTCAAAACAATTTGTCATATTCAACCAATAAGCTCTCTTCAGCCCCCTTCCTCTTTAACCAGCCTTAGGACTCTCAGTCCTCCTTTCCTCTATTAGCCCATACCATCCCTTCTGCATCCCACAAGAATGTCTTACACTCTTACTGTTAGCTTGAGTTGACATTCATTAGAAAACTAGAATTGGAGGTTATATGTGGCAACCATAGATTTTCTTTTTCAGAATTTGATCAATTTTGACATGAGGAATTAAAGAACAGCATCACAGGCAGCCCCAAGGCTTTGGTCGAGTGGGAAGAGCGCACACATGATGCATGTATTAGGCAGAGATTTAAGTGGATAAGGTAGGCCCATTATCGACCGGGTTTGGATTGTGCTCCACTAGCCCTTAGGGATTTCATGATTATAAAAGAAGAGAACAACATCACAAGCAGCATTGCAGGCAACTTAAACTGGTGTTTGGTGTTCCATGTAATTTTAAATTTTTAATCCCAATACACACTCTTCAAGGTCCCAGCTGCTGCTGCTTCTTTCCCGTCGTGATTCCTCCACCACAGACCTCTTCCTACTAAACTCTCCTCGTCACTTTAGGCCACTGGTGGCTCCCCAAATAATCTTTCCTTCTTCACTACCTAACCACCACACCCTCTTCCCTTTCTCCAACCCCATGTTGCCCTGTACCCCAACGTCATTTGCTAATGTGTTTCGTTTTTCATTTTAATTTTTGTTCATTTTCTTTCTTTTAGCTTTTTTGGTAGGTAATCAAACATTTTATGCTAAATTACATAGATTTTCACATAGCATTCTGCTCCTTTACATATAGCTTGATTGGTCTCACTTTTTGCATAATCATTTGAATAGAAGATTTTTATTGTGCAAGCAGAGATCTCTAACCCCCAATCCCCCTCCATGTATTTTTCTAAAATGATTCAATTAACAAAATGAAAAAGGTTTGCTTCTCTCTATCACTCCTGCCTTCTTTCCACATCGAGGTGTCTGATTCTCCACATCGATTGTAATGATTGTACTTCATGTAGCCATGAGTTTTGAAATGACATTAATAGTGTGATGAAAATTGGATGAAGAAAAGCCTATGTTATCAAATCTTTTATCCTAGGTAGAGTTAATTAATATTTGTCCAGAGTGTCTTGGATTGTGGAACTGACACGGTGCCCATCTTTATGCTCCACTTAATTCTCAGATCAGTATCTGGGAGGAGAGAAAAGTCTTTGGTTCTCGAGGGCAGCTTCTGAAGGAAGAGTTTTCCAAAAAGCATGTTGGGAATGGAAAGCATAGTGGAGGCAAAGTGGTATGTGTTCCTTTTCATCTTGGTGCTGTTTATTCTTTTTCATAATATACTTGAATTTGGATGTTACCTTCTCATCACACTCTTTGCAGAGAAACTCAGCAGGAGAAGCCCTTGACAAAATAGTTTCAAGTTATCAGACATTGCATGGTGGTCAAATTGATGAAGATGCTATATTAAGCAGATGTAAAAATGCCATTAGCTGTGTGGAGAAAATAGATAAGGAGATTGGGGGTGATTTAAATCCAGGTACCCTTTCTTTTTCACTCAAAATGTGGGCCTAACATCCCTTTTCAAAAAAAAAAAAAAAAAATGTGTGCCTAACATCGGTTGGCTTGTCCACTTACATGTTATAATGACCCAAAAGTAAAATTGTATTGTAAAAAGTTTTGGTGCATATCTTGTTTCACAGTGAAGCTAAATCAAAAGCTCAATTCATTCTCTTTTGCTTCTATATCTGGGTTCATAATGAAGCTAATTTAAGAGCTTCATGGAGAAAAAGCTTTGAGATAACCTATCAGAAAAGGATTCAGTCTTAGCTGTTAATTATCTGATTCTGATCCATAGCATAATACCTTATTTGTTTATTTTGAATTGTCTTTTGATTTATTTTTCTTTTGATGCTTGCTATTTGTCATGCTATGTTGTTTATCAACCTTCTCTCTTGCCATTCAGGCCGTCCTAATGGATCTGGTATAGTGGATGAGCTGAAGGGGCAGCACACGGTATTGAAGGACTGTATTGAGCAGCTAACAACTGTCGAATCATCCAGAGCGAACCTCATTTCTCATCTTAGAGAGGTCCTCCAGGAGCAGGTTAGTCATTCCATTTGGTGCATTCAACATCTTTCCATTTTGCTGTTTACTTTTGTGCTTTTGCTCCTGATTGAATGGTGCCATTGGTTTCTCCTCAGGAATATAAGCTGGATTTAGTCCGCAATCAACTTCAGGTAACTAACATGCTTATATATTCCTGTTGAAATGATAATCTTTGCTCAATTCACAATGCATCTTCTGTGGGATGGCCAATGTGTCAGTTTTTGAGTTCGGTAAATGTTCTTGATGCCCCTCCTCTTTGATACGTTGTGATCTTTTAGTGAATGTTTGATTGCACTTTGACATAATACTGGTTCCAAAGAGGGACTGATATAGTTGAGTAGACAAGAAAAGAAAGACCTCATTCTTGTTTGTAGAAGTAATCTTTATTTGAAAAGATAAGAATGTGGAGAAGGAAAAGCCTATCTGAAGTACTAGCATATCCTACATTTTAAAAAAAAAGTACTAGCATATCCTATTTTTCGAAAGTCAAAATGTAGAGAAGGAAAGGCCGGTTTATTTCTTTTTCAGTGAAGTGATACTACTAACATTAAGTATCGATACTGCTATCTTGCTATCTTTATTGGGTTATGTTTGCCCCTAAACAGTGTTGTGATATTCCTTTCCTTTGCTTTTAGGCTGCTCAGTCCCACGCAGATCAGGCAGGCAGTATTTGCAGACAGTTGCTGAATTGTGATGGCAATGGCCAAACTTTGGCTGAGCAGAATCCAAAGGAAGCCAGCACCTCCCAAGCTCCCCACACATTCATATCTGGGAGTCGTGAACAGTCTGCACCAGTGATGTACACTCGACAGGTATCCTATGAAAAATCTGGCAATGGTGAAGAAGATATGAAATCTGCAGCTGCTGCAGTGGCAGCAAAGCTCACTGCATCAACATCTTCAGCTCAGATGCTGACGTATGTTCTCTCTTCTCTGGCCTCTGAGGGTGTCATAGGCAACTCAACTGAAGAATCTTCCCACGATCATCAACCGGAGAAAAGGATGAAGCTTGAAAATGACCACTCTTCTTATGTTCCCCCTCAGAATCCTCAAGCACCCGTCTCATTTTTCTCTCAACCAAACTCAGTGCAACACAATCTCCCAAGCACTGGTCGGAAAATGGCTCCAATTGAACCACCTCCTCTACCATCGTCGCCCCCACCATTGCCACCCCTGCCTCCTATGCAGCCATATCCAGTTCCCCAGAGTATGCAGACATCTGGGCAGTTTCCTAATGCAACATTTGTTTTTGCCTCAACCCAGCAACCTCCAACACTGCCTGGTTTTCCCCAAGTTGTGCCTCCTTTTCCATCTTCCGCGACAAATGCTTACCAAGGGTATTCAACCGAGAGTAGTTTATATAGCCAGTCTTCATCCTTGCCAATGGCACCCGTTACCCGTCAGTAGGATTGACAGTTCCCAGTGGTGTCTAGAATGGTCTGTGTGGTATTCAAGAGCTATACAATCATACTTAGCTTTGCTGTCACTTAACTTTAGGGTTCTTTACAGCTTTTATATTATTTGTTAACTAGTCTGATGTACAAGATTAGGTTCTTCACATTGTAACTATGTAACTTGTATTGTGATCTTGTTTCTAGGTTGGAGGTTGGTAGTGTTTGTATACTGTGACATAGTATTGCAGTTTAGTGATGTATTTGAGCATTTCAGCATCACCACAATGTCGACCACTTTTATTAGTCCTAAAAGAGTTGGTCGCGATGAATAATAAATGGATTACTATAATTTAGAAAGTAAACTACAGTGACTTTATACTACACTTGCAACTCATAATCAGAAGATAAAGACAATGAGACAAACATCGAGTAACCAAAGTAACAAGCAAAAGGAAGAGGCAAGAATGATGGCTGCACATGAGGGTCACCTTAAAATACCATGCAGAAATTGTATGCACGATTCATTTTTGAGTCAACAAAGCCACAAAGGTACAATGGATATTGCTCGAGTCTGCCCAAAACTGCCGAAAGTGAAATATGAAACTCGACCAGACTGACACAGTGACACAGGTTTAGATAAAAAAAATAGGGTAACAATCTTGGGAGAAGGTAAAAAGAAAGAGCAAAGACAGCAGTGAATGGGGACATGTCTCACGTCCATGACAAATTCACACAAATTCATCAAACTTCTGTGGGAACAAAAGCTGATTAACGCCCGCCAACATGCTGTTGGCTTCTCAATATGACACTAATAAGAAGTCGACAACTGACCTCATTTTCTTGACTGCTACCTCCCTTCCTTTCTCTATACTTTGCCAGCTCTGCTTCCAACTGATCATTGATTCTGTTAAAAGAAGGAATTGATTCAATTGAAAGTATCATAGTACAATCATCCTTCCACCAATTAAACTTGTGGGGCAAGAACTAGCATGGAAATTGATTTATTACGACCAACACAGGTGTTCATATAAATGTGACAAAATGTCGGATCGCCTGCCATATATGTTTTGTCCATAAGCAGCCGTCCAAACTATAGTTTAATATGAAAAAGGAGTGACCCAAAGAGTAAAATATACACACTTCTACATGGTACAATGTTTCAATATTTTAGTATCAACCATCTCTAGTGAATATCTCTTAGTTCTACTTACCTAAAAGGACTTTCAAGGCGTGACTGGCATAAGTGTGATGTGAGCAAAGACAAATGTCTTCTTAAAAAAGGGAACCAAACTGAGCAAGGACGGTTCACTTGTTAAGTTGTGAAGGTCACGTACTCGCGTTCCCACCCTGACTTAAACATATGATCATAGTAAAGCTGACATCAAATAAAGATTCAGCCCTCTATATAACAAAAGACATTCATCACCTTTCTGAAAAAGCCTGCTCCTTTTGTCCCTACGCTGTTCCATTAAACAAACTAAATTAACTTTTCTCTTCGAGTAAAGTGTTTGGATCATACTAAAGTTAGAACAAATCCAAAATACAACAAGGACACATGTTAGTACTTAGTCCTATAAATACCTGTAGTGACCCAAGTCATTTTCACTCAACACATACACTTGCCATACTTCCAATTAAAAGAAACATAATGCATTATCAAACAGATTCTTGGAACGGTTACCTACCTGAGAATTATAAGGTGGGTGGTCGTGATCCATTAGAAGAAATACAAAGATTGGCATCAGGAAATGCAGTGGTGATATTCAGCAATAATACATGTTGCATGTGTCACGCTATCAAGAGACTCTTTTGTGGAATGGGTGTCAACCCTACAGTTTATGAACTAGATGAGAATCCTAGTTGGGGCAACATTTTGGAGCTGGCCTTAATGAGTCTTTTGGGAAGCTCCTCTTCTTTGCCTGTTGTGTTTATAGGTGGTAAGCTAGTTGGAACTATGGACAATGTCATGGCTGCTCATATTAATGGAACATTAGTACCTCTTTTAAAAGAGGCTGGTGCTCTTTGGCTTTGATCTTTATATTCTTAGTTTCCCTTTTACTGTATAAATATAGAGGAAGTGGACTTGCTAAGATTCACCTTCTCTCTTCAAGTATCATGACTCATGAGTAGAAGTGACGAATTTGTAAGGAAAGATTCGTCTTCCCTCTTCACTGACGAATCTATTCGGAGACTTATAATAGGATTGTATTTATGATCTCTTAGTTTGTGATATACTTCTATGTTTTTTTGGTATATATGCTCATCATTTTTACGTATGAATTTAAATTACTAACACTGAAACAAGTACGACTCATCACATAAGATGTTCTACTAATCTCTTCTACATTTATATTTTTTACTATATAAAGATGTTAGTCGTTAGACGTATTATCAAGTTATCGACTAAAGTATTCGTACACTCAACTCCTTAAAAATACTGTACGAATAAGTTATACTTTAGATGTAGTTGCTAATGCACAACGACTCTTTATATTGCAGTTATAAAATTATAGCAGCTTCTTGTCTATACAATTGTTCGTTTGAAGTTTTCTTTTTAACATTGTTATGAAAGTAGGGAATGCATGGAACCATGCATGTTCGTCATCACCTCGATCTCCTGAAGTGATCATTCCTCCTAATAAGATAGTTTATTTTACTTAATCCTTTCATACTTAACAGCCCCTGCAATCCAACCATATGGAAAGAGTGTATAAATATAGTATGAATTCATTTATAATGCTGGTTATACGTATATGTATACTAGGGAGTGGGGAGATTTGTTGCAATTTGCACCAAATCTTGTATATATATTTGGACAGGGCAAGATGCAAGTCAATGGCTGGTTTTCAAAAGTGTTGGTGGTTTATATGCTAATGGCTTGGAAACATCAATGGGCAAGGTAAAGGATGGTGGCTAGTATAGTATTTTCTCGACTCTTTTTTGTGAGGGGTCAAAGGTTAAGTAGCGGTACTGAAACAGCATTTTTGTGTAAATCACCACAAACCGTTCCAAAAAATTTTCATCCGGTGTCCCTAAAATTGACTAATTTTGAGGATCTGCCTACGTCTAACATGCTTTAGCAATATGCCCTCCCGACTTGGTCCTTAGGCAACACTTCAAGTTATATGCAAGTGCTTTTTTTAGGAAGAGGTCAAGTGACAAGTGTTGTCTAGGCAACACTTCAAGTTATCTGGAGAATGCAGGAAAGAGATTGGAAGGGACAAGAAAAGTACTGCCCAAACAACATTTTCTCTGGGAAAAAAATATGAGATTCAAGGAAAAGCTTTGCCTAGGCGAAACTTAAAATTGCCTAAGAAACGGAGGGAAAAAATTATAAGGGACAAGTATTGCTTAACAAAAATGAAACAAAAGATACATGTATCATTATAAAATTCATAAATATATTTTCTTCCTAAATTTATTGATACTGTTATGTGGGGGGTAAAAAAGGCAGCAATTCAGCCAAACGGAGACAAAAGTTAAATAATTGCATTGAAACAGATTATGTTGTATGTTCGTTACTCTATTCGAAAACTATATAAAAAAATTCAAAAAGGGGTCAAAAGTTAAATAGTGGCACTACAATATCCTATTATTTTAACATACTTTAATATACACTCTTCACTGTATGCCATTTCCATTTTCATTTCTTCCACGTTCAAAAGTCATCTAATTTGGGGTCTTAGGGTTCCTAATTTCACTGTAAATTCAATGCAATTAACCTCAATATTACTTCAATTCTCCACTTCCACTACTCGTTAATCACTGGTAATTACTCTTTATTTCATGTTATATACCTTTTGTAGCTTACAATATTATTAATTTATTTCCCTCTTTTGTACTATTAGGTTATAATTTGTTGATCGGAAAAGAAAGTGAAGAGGTGGTGGGTGGGGTAATTGCAAATGCCGGAGGAAGAGTTGGTAGAGCTCAAATTTCGGTTATATGATGGATCAGATATTGGTCCTTTTCGCTATTCACCTGCTTCCACCATAGCTATGCTTAAAGAGCGTATTGTCGCCGAATGGCCTAAAGGTTCTTTTTTTAGCTCATAATGTCTGTTGCAATCAATATGATCAGCTTATCTTAGAAAGTTTGACTTTTTGTTAGATTAACTTCATGTTTGTGGTAATTTTTAAGAGACTTGTTCTACAGTTCTTTAGCTGAGTGTCTTTCGGAAACAGCCCTCTCTACCCCACTTACAGTAGGGGTAAGGTCTGCGTAGGGATCACATTGGGTGTGTTGTTGTTGTTGTTGATGATTAAGGGCTGGTTTATTAGTTACAAAGTTTGTTGTCAAGTGGGGACTTCTCTAGAATAGTCCAAGAATGCTAATATAAGTTGTATATGTACTAATCTTGAAGTAATGATACAAAGTAATTTTTTTTTTGGAATTTTCCGAGGCAAGGAATGTAGTTGTATGAGGGTTCGAGTTTGAGATGTTGTCTTTCCAATCTTTTGTGCTTCATATTCCAATGTTTCTTTTAGCTGGTGTTCCAAATTATGAACTTCCACCATGTGCCTTGTTGTGCTTTTGCGTGAAAGAATTGCGTGCAGTATTCTATTTATGATTGATTGGGTTCAGGAGGTTTAGGCCGCACGAAAGAATCTCATACTATGTATTTTTAGTTAATTTATTCATAACTAAGGAAAATGAGTAGCATGTCAATGACGACGCTTACTGTAAACCCATATCGTCCGCCGCTGAACCTCTTCCTGTATTCCATTAGTATTAGTTAGCTCATTCATATAACCCACCATTATGAGAAATTCCTCTGTGAATCCTCCCACTGTTCTTGCAGTTATGATTGGTTGTCGTCATATGATCTATGGATACATCACATAAAGGGATAATATTGATACATACTACTATACTAATATATCCTAGTTTTCAGACGCCTTAACATAACCACCTACAGTTCATATTATGGAAAAATCCAGGGGATTTATTTATTATCCATCTTTAAGATCAAAATCACCACCATCATGGATGGGACTCAACCTAGATCTCTTTTAGCCTAAGATGGTCTAAATGGCATGATTCATAGCGTCTTACAAGAAAAGTAGGATATGCACCAAAATTATCAGAAATGACCGACTCCTAAAAGTGTGTAGTTACTCATAAAATGCGTACTATTGAAGGGTTGTACTGAAACGTATCCAAGAATACTTGTGGCAGCCTCGCAAAGTATTTGTTGAGAGTACTAGTTTTGTTGTTAAGAGACTTGTGAAGAGAAAACCTGTACATGAGGACATGATATCTAGATCAACGGGGTAATGTCACTAAATCAAACTGACTCTAGGAAAGATAGACAAGCAAGCATTTTGATCCTACTCAGTTTTTCCTAGGAAAGCTTGAAGAGGCTCCCATGGACCTTAGGAGTTCTTGGTAGGGGTAAATGCAATGTTGTCAAGGGCCAGAGTCGGTGGCAAGTATCACCTTTATGCTTGTTCTGTACCACACAAGAATGTGGATAGACATCTAAACTTTGTCATATTTCTTTTTATTGATAAAATTACAAGGACTTTGACAGTTGACGCCTCCCTCTAATGTTATGATTTGTTGCTTTCCCCATGGTCCATTTATTTGCAGGGTCCTTTAGAAGGGGTTCTCATTCGTATCTGTTTCTTTGTACTTTTTTGTGTATGCACTTTGTTTTGATAAGATTCAGTTGCTTTTATTGCAGAGAAAAAAATTACACCCAAGGCGGCCAATGATGTAAAGTTGATTTGTGCTGGTAAAATTTTGGAAAACAGCAGGACTGTTGGTCAATGCAAGACGCCTTTCGGCGAGCTACCAAATGGTGTAATTACCATGCATGCTGTTGTACAACCATCTTTAGCTAAAGCAAAGTCAGGTTGGTTCCCCTAACTTCTGAATATGTTGGCATTCTATGTCCGTGTCTTCCTGTTTTATTTGTGTTTCTGTTTTTTAACGTGATGGAATCTTTATGTTCTTTAAACAAAAAGGGGACAATTAGCTTTTATCTCTTTTCCTTTTAATGTACTGAACCTCAAGCTAAAATGTTGCATGTCCGATTCTTATTTTTGTGTAGAATGTATCTGTTTGTAACAGTTATACTTGAGATGTTTATTGTCTCTGTCAAGATTTTCAGAAGATTAACATTTTCCTAAGGCAAGAGTGTAAGATGGTCAGGTATAGTCAGTTGGAGTCTTTTAAATGTGGTATGGAGAAATGTGTATGTATATGAGAAGAAAGGCGGAGGTTGCAAAGATTCTGACATTTCTCCGGTCTATAATATTTCTTCTACTTGAACACTAATACCTATCAAATTGATGCAATCAACTCTATGTCCACTGAACTGAAGTCTGGCGCCATCCTTCAAGTCTATTTCTATTTATCTAGTTAGGCATGTCTATAAAGATGTAAAACATGGTGGATATTTGCATTGTAAGTTAAATCATTCTCTCAATAATAAGAAGCATTATGTACTTGACTTTCAGGAAAAAGCGACCCTAAGGTAGGTCATTACAATGAACTATTTCCTAAAAATATCTTCGAAAAAACCAATTCAACATACAACTATTTCAAAAAATTACTTTCCAGAAGATTTATTGATACTAGAGCTTCAAAAGTAAAACTAACATCAAATTTAATTGACGCCTTAAAATTCTCGCAACTTCTTGATTGATTATAGGAAGTTGGCAGCTCTTAATAAACATCGATTTCTTAATTATTTTATATATACCGTACGCGTAAATAAGCTAACTCAAAACAAGGATAAATAGAAAAATTTTACCCAAGTGTCTGGAAAAATTTAGTGGAGGGTACCAAAAATCCGTCATGTCATTGGAAGCCACCCTCCCACTGCTTCCAACCGCCGCTCTTACGGGTGCTACAACTGCAACCATGCTTTCCACACCACCACCACCACCTCCACTGTTAGCTCCTTTTTCTGCCATTGCTACAATTTCATAATATCTAAAAGGCATGCCTATAAAGATATAAAGCACGGTATATGCTTTTTGCAAATGATATTTTGTTAATTGACAAAACTAGAGAAGGTGTCTACCAAAAGCTTGAACTACACACTAGAGAATAGGGTAAGATAATTAGAGGTATGAGTAAGTGTATATATTGCAAGTTTAGCCTCCAGTAGAAGGGTCTAGTTGAAGTGTGAGTAGATAAGATTGTGGTGCATAAATGAAAACAATTCAAATATATGGGCTTGATATTCCAGGATAATGGTAAGGTGAATAAAGATGTTAAAGAAATGGAGAAAATGCTATAAGAGTGTTACACGATAGGAGGGTTATTACAAAGGTACATGGCATGTTCTACTGAATGTTTATATGGGAAAGAATGGTATACGGGAGTGACTATTGGGTCTTAATGTCCAACATGTCCACAAGATGAGTGAGCAAATATACGCATGTTAAGATGGTTTGTGGTCAGACGAGATTAGAAATGATCACATTTGATAGAAGTGCGAGTAGCATAGTTAGGAGGATAAAGTGAGAGAAGGTCTTTTGAGTTGGTAAGAGCCTAGCGCATGGTGTGTTGGCCAAGTGCATGTCTGGGTTCAAACCTTGCCGTAAACAAACTCCTGGTAGGGGTAGAGGAGTGGGCCTATGAGTAACCGAGATTCAAACCTTGCACCACCTTGGTTATAGAGACATAGAGAGGGGAAGAAGAGGGAGGGGGGGGGGGGTGACCTTGTAGTTGGTTTAGTAATATCTTATAGCTATTTGAATCTTCAAACGCAAAGATCTTTGACTGAGGGTGTGTCAATGGAACAAGTTAGATCTAGAATCACATTGAGGAAAGTTGTCTCAAAAGACCTACAATCTCTCGGAATTGATCTCGACTTGGCAGGACATATGGCACAATGAAAGAAAAAGATCCATCTAGGCCATTCCAATCAATTGTGAATAAGGTTTATTTTGCTATCAATCTTTCAGTTTTGGTAGAGATTCATATACCAGTAGAAAATTTGGAGAACTTCTAATTCTAAAGAATCTTAATCTTCAAATACTGGATTGGATTGATGCGGATCTAAATGAAACTACATGGCTAGTTAGGATGCATATAGACAACTCCAAGTAGCTTGAGATTGAGGTGTGGTGATGTAGCTGTTGTATGATGTTTTATCTTTTTTCGCCTTCTCTATTTGTGTTTGTTTGCGTTTGTTATTGTCTAACTGCTTCACCTCATCATCTGCAAGGGATGATACTTTTTGTTTGCCTTTTTGTTGTTGTTGTTGTTGTTGTTGTCTGAAGATCCAAATGTGAGGGACTTTCTACCTTACAATTTTGTGAATAAAATCTTAGTACCGCAGTCGGAAAGATCCTCCTCTTTATAGTGTGAGATACCTGCTGATTCTCAAGTTGTAGAGCAGCTAATGAATGTAGACTTGCCAAGTTCTCAGGAGTTTTATTTCCACTTGTTGAAGCTGCAAACTCTCAAACTGGCATATTTTTATAAGTGCATAATTGTTCATGTTAATGTGCTTATCTTGAATCTTAAGGAAAAGCTGTGTGTTTTAGTTCTAAGGTGGCTCTGCCGCACCCGATTATCCTATACTCCAGCCTTTGGTTTTCAATTTTCTGTCCTGCGTTGTGTTGTTAAATCGTTGATGCCACAATCTTTTCCTTTATTGCTTTTAAGACTTGTCCTTTCTACAACAGAGAAGAAGATTGACGAGATCCCAAAGAAAAGCATCTGTTCATGCTCCATATTGTGAGATTGTAAGTGTGATTCAGTTTGATCTTGTGGTTACTTGCGCTGTGAAGTTTAATCTGGAGACAATAATTTGTATGTTACCTCATTATTACATGTTTGTTGAAAAGTATTTCTATGTAACTATTGAATGTTCTTATGATCACGTTTGTTCTATAAAGTTGGTATCTTTACATCTGTAGCCGCAGATTTCTCATATAAAAAACTAGTTACAAGATCCTCGTGCTCAGCATTGGCACAAACTTGGATAAATTTTTCAGTTCAAGATTCTCTGAGTTTTAACTTGCAACACTTCGAACTCAATGACATTATGCTGGAGTGTTATTTTCAATTATTTTGCCAGATTTGACGGCAAGCCCTGTTTAGCGAACGTCCATCTTATTTTCTTTAGGCAAAACTGGTACCGATGAATATACGAAATTGCAGGACTGTTCATAATGAGAATTAATAACGAAAAGCACCGAGCACTTTCCGAACATATTGAATGAGAAAAAACATTGTGTGAAAATTGTATTTCCTGGAAAAACTACTACTCCATTGAATTGTATTCCTTGATGTTTTCTAGACAGTTTACATATTTAGAATCTACAAAAGAAGAAGAAGGAGAAGAAGATATAAATCACAACATTTTATGAAAACAAATTACATAAACAATTAAAGTTAATAATGAAAATTTTGATGGAATCTCCTATGCAATTGTGTCCTTATTTTTCAACTTTAGCAATCAGAGTTATGTTTTTGTTAATTATAATTATAGTTTTGAAGTCTTTCGTAATTGAAAAACCAATAAACTGGAAAATATTTCAATTTAAGATTCTTTACTTAAGCAGCATCCTCAAGTTCCGGAGATACGTAACTCTATTGAAAATGGAGTAATTGGCATGCAAGCGTCTACATAAAATCCACTGGTTACGACACTGAGGAGCTAATATGAGCTATCCATGTCTTCTGCGTAGTAGTATAGTATGCAAACGAATGATTTGACTAAAATAAGAAGTGCCATGGTACATGAATGAATTAATGTTGACCTAATCCATTTCTATAGAGGTCATTTTCTAGCTACACAAGAATATCAACAATTTTGTAATTTTCTTTCATTAAATTTTCCTCTTAGGATTACTGCGAGTTTTTGTTTGTGTGCTTAAACAAAAACGATCTCAAATGAAAAAAGAAGTAAAAAGCAAAAGAAGACACATACAATACAAGTAAGAATTTTGGAATCAGCATCTCCATGCAGACGCAGCTAAAATGGCCCTATCTTGCCAACCTAAAAGCAAGCAACCATCATCTTCTGTCAATTTATAACCATCACAGGAGTATAGTCCTAGTAATATTTTAGACTGTGTCACTGCATTTGCACTTAGTGCTACTCCTTTAAATCCTTTTCCTTCCATTAACCTCCTCCATTTTTCCAACCTCTCATGCCTCACAACTCTCTCTGGTCCCTCACAAGAAACAATGTTCATTATCTCCGGTGCGAATATATACTGTTCCAGCTTTGCTCTCTGTGAAGAATCTGCTGGAAATGTTGCATCCAGTGAATCAAATATTGCTGAATAATAGTGTAAGGCTTCTAGGAACCGGCCTAAAAAGTATGGTCCATTATGGCTTGCTTCTTGCTCTACAATGGTTACTATATTTGGAGCTTGGTCTCTGATCATGGCTAACAAGTTCCCAATACAGTTCACTGGGACTCGATGGAGTCGGTTAACTGAATTAACTGCTAAAGCTTCACCAACCCTTCTGTTAAACATATGTGGTTTCAAATCTTCAAGTTGTTCTCCCACTGGGTGAAATTCAAAGGGAACATGTAGGGAATGAGCTAGTTCAGTCAAACATCGGCCCGTTTCCCGAACTGCTTCAGGAGATGGACCGACTCCTGTTATCCGGAGGAACGGAGCTCCTCCAGGTCGTGCTGCTAAGGCTTGCATGAAAGCCGGCCACTGATAACCTTGAAGGATGTCTAAATCGATGATGTGGACACGTTCTTCGGCTTCAAATGCTTCAAATATGGCTTGATTAGCTGTGAAATGAGCAAATTTTACATAGGGGCAAGCTTGGTAAAGAATCTGATATATCTTGAGGATTTCAAGTGAATTAGGAGGAAAAGGGTTGAAAGGTTTTAGTGCAGAAGTGCTTGGTTTAGTGGCTAGTGTTGCTGCAAGTCTAGCACTAAGTGCCTCGGTGAAGCAAGAAGCGACACGTTGCATCGAGTCGCCAAGTGGGGTCACGACACGATTCAGGTGATGGAGGTACCTTCTTGCCAACATGTAGTCTTCTTTGGAGACTGCTTCTGCACAAGCAAGGAGAAGGTGCACCAGTTGTAAGCCACTGTCCTGTTCCTGCATGTCCAAATTTATTAACTGTTGTTAAGCATAGTGCCACATATATAGGAATTAAGAAGTTGCTATCTGGTGAAAACGTCTTTACATCAGCAATAGTATATAGGTATTTGTCTAGTGTATCTTATTCAAAGAGTCCAATTCTATTATATATAGAGGACAAGGACTAGGCTCTTTTCTGAATAAGCTTCTGTCCGTACAAAGAGAGGCAGACAAATTTGCATGGTTATAAGCCAGCCGTTAGAATTCAATAGAGCCAACTCATTATGTTGCAATTTAAGATGACTTGGTTTCTAACATGATTTTAAACAAAGAAAACTGTTGTCGTGAAGAAGCAGAAGAGTTCAAGACTGAATTGGAAGAACTAAAAGACTAACTAAATTTTGATATGTTTGCATAAGATGAAAAACAAAAACGCAAGTGATCAGAAAGTTTAGATGTTTATGTTCAAGCTATTATGCATTTATACTTGAATCTTGGACCTCAGTTGTGTTGTGTGACATCTCATATATCTAATGGCTTCAAGTTTACATTAGAGAGCACCTTATATATTTTTTGCGCACTCTTTTCGTATGCGAGCTTGACTCTCTAGTATGCATGTTGATTGTATGTATGAGCTTTTTATCTAAAGCTTAAACTGTTATAAAGAACACACTTTTATATACTTTTTTAGTTTCGTTTTGAATAGTTACTGCTCCCTAGGAGCTGACTAAGCCCTGATAAGTGTTGTACATTTACAAAGAGAGAAAAAGAAATACTACTAGTAATACCTGATCAGGTGCAGCAGCAGGAGGGACGAGCATGTTGTGATTTATAATTTGTTGTTGTTGTGGCCGAGCATGTGTCACTGGTCTTTGCTTTTGTTGCTTTTCTTGCTGCCGTTCTTGATGTAGCTGTTGGGACAAAGGAGCAATAGATCCTGTCCGGAAAATCTCATCGTCAGGGTTGATTACTTGGACGGCACTTGTGTCGCTGAGTAGTGATTCCATAAAACCACCAGACGTATTGGATAATGAACTTGGCAAAGCCAGGCACTCCAACAGATCATCAGGAACTACAGACAGTGCATCGAACGACTCAGATGATGATCCTGCTACACCAGTACCTGAAACTTTGAGTGTTGAATAAGACGATGCCAAATCCTCCTCTTTGTCATAGTCATCATCCAAGAAACTCTCAAGAGCTGGAAGGTTAAAGCTTTCTATCTGCATGAATTGGTTATTTGGAGAGTTAAAAACTTTTTGAAGTGGGCTTAGTCCCTTCCCTTTGTGACTCGGGTGGTTATAAAGTCCTAGAGGAGATCGAGGAGGAGAGCACATCATCATGTCCTGTCCATGAATTCCCTGACGATGAGCGTATATGTTATAATTATTATTATTGTTGTTACCATTGTTATGACTAGAGCTGAAACTTGAAGCAGGTTGAGGCGAAGGAAGGTTTCTGACTGGGGAAGAGATCATGAAATCTCCTTCCAAATGATCGGCGAAAAAAGATTCCCAAATGGAGTTATCAGGAGATTGGATTTCAATATCATCTTCAAATTTCATGGCAGGGAAACTTAGACTAGTTGGTGCTAAGCTGCCACAATTGAGTTCAAAGTCAGAGGAAACAGGGGTAACTTTCTTGGATTCAGAAGCAAGAGATTCTTCTGAAGGCAACTTTGTGAATGAATTCTCACTTTTTAAGCTCCCAACCTCACATTTTATGCTGCCAACTTCATTGTTTAAACTCCCCATGCTCCCACATAAAGTATTGTTCATCACTCTCATATACTATATCTGTTGGATGTACACTTATTAATATGATTTATGGCCAACTTCAAAGTCCTATGATAAGAAAAAAGTAGTAGTTAGGATATAGAGGTCTAGTGAGACATGTCATGAGAGTTTGAAAATACACCAAAGAAGTTGATTTGAAAATCAGGCGAAAAGGAAAAGAAAGAGGTTTATAAAGCTAATGCTTGTGACCCCTCAATTGTTTCTATATTGGAAAAGCCTTTCGTCAGCTTGTCCAGACTGTAGGTTCTCAAGGAAGAAAATCTTGGAAAAATCTGTGATTGTTTCATTTCGTATGTTTGGAACTTAGTGAATTTTATGGAGTCCTATCTATCAATCTCTCCTCCAGAGAATGGGATTTGGAATTATACTTTTTAAACTTTTAGTAGATTTTCTTGAATTTGTTTTATCTTGTGTTTCTTCAACAAAATCAAGAAACTACTGAGGTCCAGTTGTAGGAAGTTTCGTGCCATGGGCCGGCCCAGCTGACGAAAGCATGAGAGCAAAGTATATTTGGAAATGTTGTAAAAAAGGATTCTGTTAAGTTGTTTGTATAAAATAATGGAGTATAGTGAAATCCGCAAGAAAAGATTGGTCGAAGCAGAATGATAGGGATATTAGATAAATGCAATGCTACTTTGTAGGTTAACAATGAAGTCACTTAACAAATCTACTTTTCCACATTTAACAAATGCATTCATTCTGTCAATCCACCAATTTTCGTAAAGTTCTCTATTCTGTTTATGTTTATGGTTTTAAATTACTATTGTTCTTGTTGTTATATCATATATGATACGAGTTTAATTAAGAGATACGAGCTTTAATGGAACAACATGATCAGTGATAATAGATGAATTATATAATTGAATGATCAATTATATGATTAGTGTTGTACATATAGATTTATATACTGTTCAAATCAAAGATATGTAATATCAAATCCTGCAAAATATGCAATCCAACTACTCTAGCTAGCCCTAAGCCTTTGGTTTTCCTTTTGCCAAAGTAGTACCTGCATGCATCTACATATGATTGGTTCCAAATCATCAACATGAAAGTTAACGTGCATTTCTGTAAAAGAAAATGTACAATAAGCTAGCTTCTTCGGATACAAAGTGGTAAACTTTCAATATTGAAAAAGGAGAGTTTCGGCTATTATAAGCCAAAAACTTAGAGTAGCCAAATATATACGCATGGTAGTAATGAAAAGTGAAGTAATAACAACGAAACTCCAAGTGTTAGCCAAGGAAGGGGCGGTAGGTCATTATCCAAGAAAATTTGAGGGTGTATAAGAGGAAAAGTGAGAGTGAAAGAGGAAGTAGAGAGGTAATGAGGGAAAGCTAAAAAGAAAATACAAAGGATGTTGTGCAATAAAAAACGATGATCTCCTTTCTAATAAGAAATTTCTTGAAAATGTAATCTTTTTAGTATAGAACAGTAAGACTCTTCATAATATATATTTTTATCACCAAAATTCGAATTAGTTGAACTAGTAGCTTTCACGATCGCCACACAGAAAAAAAAAATTAAAAGGGGTGGAGAAGTAGGGGTTTGAGTGGTGACAAATAGTAGGATTTGACACAATCGTCTCATGTGGCGTCGGTGGCGCCGCTTATGCATTGGATTTACCCAAGGATGCATGCCCTTGTTTTTTTCTTTATTTTGTCTCCCTTAAATTTCTTTTCTCATAAAATTCGGCACTAATTTCTCTTCATCATCACCAGCTACACAAAGTACTTGCCCAGCTTATTCCACTGATATACTATACTACTTCACAGAAAAAATATAAAACTGCATAGTTTATTTCTCGATTAATGAATTTTGTTAATATCATATTTTGGAAATCTTTATATATTACCAACTTATTAATTTTTCCCAAGATAATCCAGTTCCATATATATATATGCATAGCTTATTTGTCACTATGAATTTTGACAGTTTTCCATTTATGAATCTTTACAACTAGCTCATTAACTTTTCCCATCCCAGAAACGCTAGTTTACAAATATATAGAGTGGAAAGAAAGTTAGGCTCACGTGTTCATAATAACTACAAAAAAGGTCTTTGGTCTCACCCCACTTGACCTCGTCTAAGAGATTTTTTACGTACTTTTGTTCATACGTTACAGTAAACCAATCAATGAATATAGTAGGTATTTAATACTATTTGTTAGAGAATGTTACATTGAGAAAAAGTAAAAACGGGGTTCGTATCTCCTTTATCCTTTGTTGGGCTTTGTGAAATATATCCAAAATGATGGAGTGGCCATGCAGTGTATGTCTAGTTAAATTTTGAAGGAAGATGGAGCTGATGATTAACACCACATTATTATCTGCATGCAGGATATATAGTTTCAGAATGAGCATGCTTAACGTACGTCCTCTGTGAATTTCATTGACTACTGGGATCTTCTTGTTGAATTAGTCTGCTAGCTAGCTAGGCTTCTTACTAATATAGGGGTACTATTAGTTTAACCTGAAACTGCATATCTTTGGAACTTTGTAAGCATGTTCTATTAGTAGACTGATCAACGCCTAACTTTAAGGAAAAAAAGAAAAAGGATTAAAAGAACAAACACAGACGACCTGGTTTCAATACGAAATGCCAAAGGCTAGTTTTCCTCATATATGGATCTCATTTCTTAAACATTCTATAAATTAGAAAGATTTTAAGTTATACGCACTAATATTATATAGTTACACAATCATATCATTTGATTAAAAGATAATCATATCTTGTCTAAATGATAAGTTATAAAATGGTGCTTTGTCGTCATAGTTCTCACTTTATATGGAATGTTGGTGGCAATGGATTGTTAATTTTGAGTAAGCGAATCCGTACTATCTTGGCCCATGCATTGCCATAGAAATCTTCAAACATTGTGGTCACCTGCTGAAATATTTAATAGGAGAAGGAGATAAAAGAATGTGTGTGGGGCAGGGCAGTGGGGTGGGGTGGGGGGAAGATGCGTCTTTTGGAAAGAAGTAGCTGTTTAGTGGCCATTTGCAAATTGCAATTTGTTTTAGACGTTGGGATTCTTTCTTTTTAATGCAGTCTTGCTACAATAAAAGGGGACTTAAACTTTCATCATATTGTGGAGTTCCGAAATGGGTTGAAAACGCAATTAAATACTCATAATAGTGCTTTCTTATAAAGTTTAAACTTCTGGATGTGGTTAGTTATCAGTGGTCACCCTAGTCTATTAGATATAAGTGGTCATTGGTATTTAAAACAAACAAAGGTCCTCAATATTCAAGTCTCATAACCCCCCTTATAAATATATAAAAAGAAAGTTCCATATATTTAGCCCATGAAAATGAATTACTAGCTTGACTACGTTAGACATCGGTTAAAAAAAGGTGAATTCCTTGGTATGTCATTGTTCGACGAAACCAACAAAGTGCAGGCACTACTAACAAAAGGAAGTGTCATCTCAACAACCATAAGTACAGCCACAAAGAGAAAATGAGAGAACGAGAAGTCAACTTACAAGTTACAATAAATGTGAAGTTATGCTATAGCTTAATTCTTTCCTTTATGCATCACATGATCCTCAGTAGTAACAACGACCGTTCCTGAGCCCAGACGATACATAATATGGCTCTGTAAGAACCATAACAAAGAAAGAAAAAAAGTAGTTGGAATGGGGAGGATCAGGACTCGTGACAACCCCTGTGGTTAGGTCAAATAATAAATAGACACTAGCAAGTTCAAGAACCAAGTCTTGGCTTCTTAATTTATGTCACGTTAAGAAGCAAGACCACCATTATTATTACATATACATGCAAAGAAAATGAAGTCTATTTATTCCTACTCTCTTTCCTATACATACCACCTTACAAACTGCCAAAGAAAGTTCACATGATTTGTTTTCTTGTGAATTAATCTGACTAGTGCTTCTGCTGCTGTATAGTACCTACAAAATAAAGGTCCGATCCCTGTCTCCCTCTTTCTAACTTGATCTCTTTTTGAGTTGTGTCATCTGTACTCATTATCCATACACCCACTCTCACATCTTTATGTTAATTCCTTTTTAGCTGTTCATATATAAGTTTATCTGTTGTTTCTGAGTTTTAAATCTTATTAAGTCTCAGGTTAGTCTGTGCCTTGGACAGGAGTTCTTGCTTTTGCCATGACTACTAGTACTACTATTACAGTTCTCTTCTTGGTGGTTTCATACTGCTTCTTGTGGTTGACTACTCTATCATTGCCTTTGGGAGTTGAGGCTGCAGCAAAAGCCAAAGTGGCTAATCCACAGATTACTGTCATGGGTATGGTTTACTGTGACATTTGCTCCAATAATTCCTTCTCCAGGCACAGCTACTTCATGCCAGGTACTACTTTTGTTCTTGCAAATACATAAATCCATAGCAAATTTTCATCCTCTGGCTTCACTTGTTCATACTGTGTAATGCTGCCTAAAAAAGTCCTCTAGTTAGAAGTGGCAAATGGACGAGTTAAGTAAAATTAGGACGTATCAAAGTGGATCAAATTAATATGTGGGTCGTATTGACCCAACTCGTTCAAATTTGCTCGAGTTAATATGGGTTACATCAAGATGGGTGAAATGACTAGTGATAACCCAACCAGTTCAACATTAGCTAACATATCCTCCTATTTAATTCTGTTAAAAAAAAAAAGGAATTTTGAAAGCCAATGTATTTTACTTAAATTATTTGTTTAGTTTTTTCCAAATTTGCATAATTCTTAATCTCTAAATTTAATTTATGTGTCTCAATTTGAGCTGCAGATTTTACCATTTACATAATTCTTAATCTCCAAATTTGATTGTGTATGTATATGAACAGGTGTAGAAGTTAAGATAGATTGCACCTTCAAAGCAATGTCAACAAGGACTGCAGAGCTGGTATCAGTGTCAGTAAATAGAACTACCAACAGATTTGGAGTTTACAGGTTGGAGATACCATCAGTTGATGGAATAGAATGTGCCATAGAGAAAGAAATTGGCAATTCCTGCAGGGCTAGCCTTATTGGAAGTTCCTCTTCTTCTTGTAATGTACCTGGCTCTACAAGAACAACTACTGATGAGATTACCATCAAATCTAAACAAGCAAACATGTGTATCTATAGTCTCACTGCTTTGAATTTCAGACCTTCCAAGAAAAATGTTGCACTGTGTGGAAATTAAAAGCCACCAACAACTGCTTTCACTTGGATGGCTTCCTTTTTAATTGTTTCATATGTCTTTCACTTTACCATTTCCCATTTATAGGGAGTAATTTGTATAATTCGTTTGTCTCTCTCATATTTTCATTAATCGCGTGCCTCGTCCTCCATTGCTAGTAATCAAAAGCTTGCATCACACTATGCTTTTAAATGCATGTGAATATAAGGAAATGTATTAGAAACAGGGACCAAGTCCTGCTGTTGTTAATATGTGTTCTGTTTGATGGAAAAGAGAAAGAAGGCTCACCTTTGTGTCGTGTAGCTATTTGGATATAAGAATCTCATTTCACCTTTTAATCAAATGACAACTCTCTACACTGATCAATTGGCTCTAACAGCAGAGCACAGATGCTAGCTGCTATTATAATGACGATTGTTTGTCATATTCTATAACATTATAAAACATGAAAGTTTCTCTCTGGATTATGTAACAAGCGAAAATAATACTGCACATCAACTGCAATATGAGAAAACAAAATTAAAAGCTTAGGCATGCCAGACCAATTCCTTCGACTTATCAGTACAAAAGACACATTTGAAATTCCATCTAATATCATGAATATAATGTGACCAACAATTTTCAGTAATCCAATTACACATCTATGCTTGATCTGACAAGTGTTTGCAACTCAACTAGTGCACTTTTCCCATGCAACATATGCATGAGCTGTTTTCAACATGGCTACAGGTAGAGAAGGACTATAAAGAGAATATCTGGAAAAAGGAGATCAGCGATAACAAGTTCTGAACATTATACAAACACCAATTGTACCTCAAGCTGCAATGCATTTGAGAATTAATTTACAACCTCTTCTGCCGCACCAGGGCTGCTTATGGTTCTGCTCACATTTGATGAACTTCAACTAAGGGGTTGGCAGGGAATGAAGAGCAGTTCCAGTTAAAAATCTTTTGATTCAATATCCACTGTACAAATACAAGTTTCAAGGAATTCCCGCTTAACTAACATAAACTGCAGATGTAGCAAAACATTCAAGTATGACATCTCCTATCTCTTTTTGAGAATTCTCAAGTTGAATACAGGCAAGAACTTATTCGTTGAATAGCGATGGATTCACAGCCACCATTATACTTCAACTACTTTTCAGCATGCCTTGATCTACAAATGTCCAAGCTTTTCTTTGAAAAGAGACCAAAAGCTTAAACAAGTGATGGACACATAAAAATCATGCCTGGCCACACTTGCTTAGGCATGCAACTCCCTCTTCTAAATAATCTTGCCTGTTGATCCAAAACTCAGGGGCATCCTGCAGAAAATTATTCAATTATCCAATTATTTACTTTTATATCATAACTTTGTTAAATTATGGTGTGTGTTGATTCATTACAATCATTTCCTTTTTGGAACACTAAGAAAACCACAATAATGCTCAAAGAGAAAAGAATGCCATTCTGTAGAATGATTTCAAGATGACGAGGATCTTGACCAGAACAGAAGGATATGAGAATCGTTAGAAACATGGAAATATACCAGAGGAAAGGGGATAACATCTACCTTCATAATTCCTGCCAGAACTGCACCTCCAAGATACACCATATGCTTTCTTCTTGGTGGATCTTCTATTCGTAAGCGCAATTTCTATAGCAGAGATTATGTAAAATAAGAAAAAGTATGAGAAAGAATTTGAGCTGCTTTAAGAAAACCAAGCAACACATGAAAAATACAATATGCTTGTATCCAATGTATCTAAGAACTAGCTATGCTAAACTCTACTTGTCTCTTCCCAACTACTTTCTAATCTGCATTTCTTGATTAACATGGCTATATGCACAGAAACCATAATATGATGCAGATACCAATGTGATCAAGGTATTTAATTCAACCACTCCCCCCCCCCCCCCCCCTCTCCAAGCTTTTTTATATGGTTCCTTTCCATCTTTTACCCATTATTGATCTGATGAAGCTTTTGCTCTACGGGTTTTACAACGGGGGAAAGTTATAGCCATGCCTTTTGATCAGATTTCAAATGCCCTTTTATTCAAAATTAAATTTTTTAAGGAAAAAAAAAATAGGTTTGAGAGTCGGACTCTTCGAATAAAGCTACTTCGTTGCAAAGCCTGATCCGTAAGCTAAAAATGCCAAGAATTGCAGAAAAAGCAAATGAAAGTCACACGCTACCTTCAAACCATCTTTGTTCCCCTTCAAAACAACTTCAAGATAGCGATCCAAAATTTCTTTCTCAAGGCTGTCATTGTTTGAAAATGAATGAAAATAGCTGTTATTTAAAGAAAATAGAGACAGTTTGGGCTGGAGGTGGAATAAGAGAAGGTTCATTCCTCAATTAGAGTGTATCTTCTGATTTATCATATATAACAAGATGAAAATTAAAAGGCATATAGCGAAAATGAATAAAAACATAAAATCAGCACGTAAGTCACTTTGTTAGAATAGGATGAAATTTTCTTAGGATTATCAAAGCAGAACTTAAGCAAGCTTTGCTTAATATGACACGTACAAGATTTTTCGTGCAAGGTAGTTGATGTTTCCTTGGAAAAATCAAAACAGGAAAATATTTACATCCAAGCTGGGCAGAGAGTAGAAAAAAGTAAAAAATCAACTTACCATCCATGGCTTGATTAACTCGCAAATTACCTCTCTAATTCTCTATGCTATTAAAAAGATCTATTTGTGGTTGGAGAAGTAAATCAATACCACTTTCTTTCATGGATAGGCAATCCAAACACTTAAGACTTAACCACTTCGGCCTACCAAATACTTTAGTATCGATATCCTTTCGTAGTACCTTTAACATATCACTCACACCACTAGTTGCAAGTTAGTTTTGCACCCATCAAAAGAAAAATTATCAACCATCTAAACTGACACCCAAATATCTTCTAACACAGATTAAAATAAGGGAAAGACATGCTTACATCAATTTCATGGAAACTGCTAGAGTCGTATCAGTCCAATGCCTGGGTTTGCGAATTTATGGGTAGGCAATGGAGTGGGTTGAAGTCTTCCCCTGCCCCCTACTCCCCAATATGCTTTCTTCCCTGCTACCACTCAGCCCCACCTCGCTTCAACCTGCTATGCAAGATTTCTTTTTCCCCCCTCATATTAACAAGCTTCTTTTCTTTTCTACTCATCTTTCCTCTCCATTATTCCTAATTTATCTAATCACTATTATTCTCTTTGCCTAGTGATGCAAGTACTTCAAAATATGTATACTCTTGATTTTGAATATATTACTTCAAGTGGAGAGAAAGAAGAAATAGTAGGACAATTCGTATAGGTACAGTTCTCAAAGGAAGCATTCACACTAGTCAAAACATCCTAGAAGAGTGTGACAATTATGTAGCATTCTGTTCCAACCATGCTCAATAGCACTACGCCATAACCCAGAGTTCTAGGTTCTCAAAGATTTATCATAAGGAAAAGTATTTTAGTAAGTTACCGACTAGGTAAGCCAGGATACATAGTACTTCCGCCACTCAAAACAATATGTTGGTAGAGCTGAAAAAGAATTTCAAAGTAATGATTATTAAATTAAACATAAGATGGATGACAGGTGAAAACATTAGAGCAAAGAATATAGAAGAAACTTTAAAATTGTACCATCATTCTGTTGTCAATATCCATCTCCTGGATGCATCGAAATACCATGTCAGCCATTCCATCACCTTCAACATCAATAAGATCCTAACATGGACAACCGAAACGACACTTAGCTTCCTTTCACATGCATCAACCCATCATTAGGACTTTGAGAAGCATGGAATAACATTTCAAATCATGCAGATAAGATTCTTGCTTCAGTTTGTCATAAGGACTTAATTGACACTTTATTTGAAAATGGTACTCTAATGTTTTCCTGTTGGCAGGTTGAGAGGTAAAAGTAGTTTCAGTAGCAGAACCGCCAAATTTAAAAGCTGTCAAGACAAAAATGGCCACTCTATTAGATAACAAGTGTCACATAGACATCCAGCATTATACAAGATTAGCTTTCTTTATTGGAAAACATCAACTGTGTTTCGTCTTCCCCTCCATGGGAAACCAGCAAAGCCTGTGTATGTTTATGAAAAGATAAGTTCTTGGGGTTGAAACAACGAAAACAAAAACGGGAATGCATGCTTACTGGGGTGAAAAGAGCCTCAGGTGCCTGGAACCTCTCTGTGCCAACTTTAAGTATCCTCCCATCTGGAAGCTGTTAAAAAACAACCCAAATCAATGAGTCACTGAATGACCAAGTTTTCTAATGGAAACAGATGAAAGAAGATCTGTATATCTAAGAGCAAAGGTACCATACCTGATTAAAGATTCAAGGTAGTATTAAAGTAACTTTATATTTCCAATTAAAAGCTTATTATGGATGGAGCCTACTCACAGTATAATTCTTAACAAGAATAGTAGTCTCAAGCCCTAACTGGTATTCTCTCTTGTAATCATAACTGCAATGAAGCAAATACCATTACTCACCAGAAGAGGTCATAAAGGAATTAATTTATGACAAGTAATTTCACCTAATGTAGCACAACTTTTCTTTTATATCCCTGACGGTCTCAAAATCGGCACTCCTATTCATTGCATACCTTCAAATATTGACTGGTGATCAGAACTCCAGTAGTGGATTAAAACAGTCAAAAATAGCATGAATTACCACATTTTGCTTATTCAAAGATGTGAAAATACCCTCTTCGAAGTAGAAGATCAACCAGATAAGACGTTATATGGCGTCCAGCTACATTCATTCTTTTTGTGAGGTGAGGGAATGAGTATCCATCAACAACAGGAACCTGCACAAATTTTCTTTTTCTTTTTAATAACACCAAAAAATTATCGCATGGTTCATAGCATATATAACCATGTGTTATCAAAAGAACAAAGAGGTTAACAAAGCACTGCTTTTATGGCAACGTTGAACAGAAGCTGCAAGGAGCCATCTATTAGTCAGGGAGACCCAAATGGACTCCTCTGCTATAGAGAAACAGATCTATTTGGCAATAGCAACTCCTGGTTTGATTACTTCAATCTGTCTAAGAAAAAGCTACTCTTTTGTCATATCGAACTACTATAGAACATGAATTAGCTATTCTAATGGGAAAACTTACGACATGCGTAACTCCATCACCAGAGTCGATGACCAGCCCAGTCAACAAACCTGCATATTTGAGAACAGCAATGATGAGAAAATCCATCAAATAAAGGACCCAAATAGAAGCAAAATATCTAATCAACCCCACTTGTTTTAACAATTACCCGACAATGATTATATGTCGACTCATAATGGTCCTTTTCTTAAATAATAGTAAATATGATTTAAGAGCCAAGAACTCATACATCAAACTTTTCACTGAATGTATAATGGTACCTTGAGCATACAATGTTAGAACAGCTTGAATTTGGATAAAGACACCAGCAAAGTTGTACTTCTCAAACATGGTTTCTACCTGTAATTCAAATGAATCTGAGCATGAGTTAACATTTTTGAGGCAGTATAAAAAGGAAATGTATTTTTTCGAAAGAAAAATATTAACACAAACCATTTTTTCGCGATTTTTCGATGGATTGAGAGGTGGATCTGTCAGCAGAATTTTGCATTCTGTTGGATCTACCTTCAACAAGAATGAAAAGAAAGCCTTTTAACTAGCCATCCACTAAGCATTAAGAAAGAAAAATTTGCAAGCAAAAGTTTACCAACAGAAACTTTCACAGGGAAGTTAGCAGTAGAGAAAGCTACCTTCAGTTCATTGTAAAATGCATGGTCCCAGACATGTACCATATCGTCCCAGTTTTGCACAATTCCATTGTTGACAGGATAAGATATATCCAACTGATGCCGCAACTTCAAGCAATCATCTCCCACAATATTATCCTAGAGGAAGAAGGTAAAAGAGTTGCATATTCGTCAAGAATCTGTGAGCTGGTTACTTAGAACGCTCAATACTAAAAATGCAAAAGATATAAGAAGAAAAGAAATGGCGAAAATTTCCAATGTCCTAGTTGCAGGCTAGAGGTATGCATAAAGAATCCAGGAAAATACAACATAAGCAGAACTTTAATAATTTCTGAGGTGCTTTAGAACCAATTTAAATAGTAAACTTCATCTTACAAGAAGTAGCTAAATCATCTACTTTAGCATGCAACGGTTCAACTAATTTCTTTTAACCAAGATGTCATTTTCTAAGAACTTCCGAGTTGTCTATAAATGCAAGTGAGCTCTCACATTTTTCATTTTAGTACAAGAATAAAGAGAAAGATGTTTACCTTCAAGTCTTGTTCCATAAGGGATTCTTCATATCTTAGCATCGGCCTCCCCACAACACAAGGGAATACAGATGTGGGGAAATTTTCGCCCGCAAAACCACATTTCACATACTGCAATAGTCCATTAAAACGTTGAGAATTGACAAACAACCTTGTAGTGTCCATTAAGGCATCAACTTGTTATATAAATGTATTCAGCCCCAAGCACTACCACCACTAGCCCCAAAAGTAATAACTAAACAAACGATAAAACAAACAAAAAGAAAGGCAATAACTAGAACCCTCAACGACGTTTAAGCAAATGCTCAGTATAAACTCTATTTCAATTCATAAAACAGGAAAAAAGGTTCTACTAGGAAACAGATAGCATTATGGTCGAGTCTGTTAAATTGTGTGACCATTTCATCTAAAAATTTAACCTGTTAGATGTGGTACACATTATTTATTTAATTACTTTCTCAACAGAGTCGGTAGGATGATGGTCAAAGTTTGCATCTTTGTGAAGGAATGAACTAATGCATTTGATCATACCAATACACAAACCAAAGTTCTTCCTTTTTTTATAAATAAATATTGTACTTTACTGTAATGGGATGAAATGTATCTAAATAAAGCTAAATTAATTCTAGAGTATTCATATAGCACATTCAACTTGTTCGGGATTAAGGCGTAGTCTACTAAACTAAATTCAGAATAATTATCTACACACAAAAATAAAAGACATTTACTTTAGTTAGCAGATCTTGATTTAAGCATTTCAGGCACAAACAATTGAGAAATTTATTAAGATTGAGCTAAAGGCAAAGTGAAAGAGCAAAGAGATTACCCCAGTGCCATTATCGCAAACAACGACGTTTTTACTGTCCATCTTTGTAACTACTCATCAAATGTATGTTCCTTTAATTTTGAGAATGCTTTTTTGCTTAAGCAAACAGCAAAGATCAAAGCTTTTAGTTGGTAATGTCCACGAACTAGCTCCGGCTACCGGCAGTTAAAAAAATAACATTTTTCGTTTGAGTCCTTGTGTTTGTTAGTTTGGCACTTTTTACCTCTTTGGTGTAATTTCTTGCACACTCAGTCCCTTCGATTATGTTTATTAAACTTGTTTGATTATTGCCTCACATTTTTATTTTTGCCTCATAAGAAACTTAGTTACAGTTTCATGAAATTGATTAATGCTAAGGAAAAATTATTAAATTTATACAAATCTAGCATTTTAAAGACGTTTATGTTTTTGATCTTTCAACTGTATTGGGTAAAATCACATGTCACCTCTGAGTACGATACGTGGCGGACAGTCCAATAAATTTTGACTACAAAAGTCCTGAAGACGCAAGATCAGTCAGGACAAGACAAACTTCGGGGTCAGCATTTTTGACCGCAGCATAGAATCAGTCAGGACAAGACAAACTTCGGGGTCAGCATTTTTGACCGCAGCATAGTCATTGTCGGATCATCCCAACAACGATTGTCTTTCCGAATACAAAGAGTAAACTCAGCTGAATACACAATAATTAATGGAAGATGAATCAGGGGTTAGCCGTTGCCAACATTTATTCATATGATCATGGCTCCGACCATTACGCTTGACAGGATTAATGGCAGATCCTCATTAAATAGTATTTTTCACTTTGATTCTCCATACTTATCAAACTCTGAACAAAGCTGGGGAGTTGCACTAAGTTGTTTGTTATTGTAAAGTTAGTAAATATACTATGGATAATCACAATACATAAATAAATTATTGTTGTTGTGAAATACACTATAGTATTGTAGCAAACAAAAGTATACTTTATAAAGATTACACCAAATTGGTAGTAAATAAATACTACTATATATATTCAAGAGTTATAATAATTATTCATTCTCAAAGAATTATAAAATGGTCGAGAAAATGGCAAGGGGTCCCTCGGTGCAGTGATAGGAAAACAATCATTTTTTTCCTTTTCATGTCACTCGGTTTTGTTCCTTTACGTTTAATCTGTCACTTTGATGACCTATTAATTTTTAGTCGTCCGAATTGACCAACTTAGAGTAATTCCAAATTAATGAAATTCGCAAAACAGGAAAAAAGGACATAACTCTATATGTGTTAAGGGTTAGGAAACGGTAAAAACTTACCGGCACCCGTTGTTTATACTAAACCAATAAATACAAACCATGTGTATAGTATAAGTCCATCTATTACTTAATCATGGTTAGATGATATGAATTTATACTTTAAAATTCTAACTGCCATAGTTAAATTGCATGGTTTGGTGTAAACACCGGGTACGGATAAGTACTTACTATTAAGAAACGCAGCCTCTTGCATTAAGCATATCGACACGACTTAGCTCAACTCTAGACGTTGTGCTGCATACTTGACACAATTTTACCCTTCAAACTTATGCTAAGCTCAACCTTGGTATGGACTAGAATGGCATTGGTGACTGGTCCCATGCACGATTCTGCAACTAAAACAGGTGCAGAAACGTATGACAAAGCTTGTCTAAAGCAAAGTTAAAGTTGGCACTCGAGTGGGAATATTAAGCAAAACCAAGGTGACAAAACTTGAGAAATGATGCCAAACTAACACTCAAGGATGTGCGGAAAAACCTCTGTATTAATAAAACAAACAAAACAAGGAATGTACTAATTTAAAATGAAAGCATTATATGGCTATTTATAGATGTCCAAAACTAGGCAAAATTGTTGGCATAAAGCCCCTGATATTGGCCCATGCTGCTCCAAAGCGATTGGCCCTCACAGACCACAGTTGGTGCTTGTCTTTGATTGCCAGTGCAGGTGACCTGGATGCTTATTGGCCCATGCAGGCTGATGACTGATAGGCTCCTAGCATGCTGGCAAGTCCCTTGATAGGGCAATTATAAGCTTACCCTGATTGGCTTGTCCAATGGAGGTGCCGCCTAGCACTTGCGTGGCCCTCTTCTCTCCTTGCTTCCAAGCAACTGCACGGTCCTTGCCATCAAGCAGCCGTGTGGCCCTTTAATAGTCCAACCTCTGCTAGCCCATGTGGCCCAAGTTGCTGTGCATGCTGTCGGGCCCCCTTCCTTGCCATGTTGCCTGATTGCACCACCAGCGCTTCAGGGCCTGCCAAAGCTAGTGCTGCTTCCTCCTTCACATAGTGCATGTCTGGGCCTGTGACATGCCAAATTGTGTGAAAGTTGATGTTTGTTATTTGAAACCGATTGCATAGGTTCATACAAATATAGAGACTTCATGAATATGTACACACATGTGATATTTCATTTGTAAGGCATTTCATTCCCCAATTCATTAGTAGAATTGAGACGGTTGTCTTGCATCACTTGAAATAACTTGAGAATTGAAGTTGGTTTTGAAGAAGACGAAATTGATGCCAATATTTCATTGCTCAATGCTTGATGCATCACAGGAGATCTGCCTTGAATCCACTTCAAATGTTCAACAGCCAATCTTATCTCTCCAGCATCAGCTAAAAACTTGAGAAAAATCAGATGGGAGTCCAAAAATCCAATATCAATGCTTTGGCCACGAAGTAACTCCATTGCAGGAACCGAATAACCTGCAAATATAAGATTTCATAGAAAAAAATAAGAAAAACGTAGAGATCCTACTCTCTTTTGCAGCTAAAAAGAACTCGTAGTAGTACTGTCATTAGCACAAGTTTGGGTTCATACCTTCCTTGCAGAGGTTCAGAATGAATGTACTCAAGATGGACCGTGCAAGGGTCGGATCCTGCATAGCACATTTGTTGAAGATTTCAAGAGACATTTTGAGATTTTTAGCTAGACAGAGCCCCTTAAGAACTGAAGTGTATGTAATAGCATCAGGTACTACTCCTTTCTCTATCATGTCATGGAAAAGCCTACAAGCATCTTCAATTTCACCTTCTTCTGAACACTTCTGGATAAGAATATTGTAAGTTTCTAAATTACCAGGGCATCCATTTGTGAACATCTCATCCCACAACCTTTTAGCTGGTCGCAGTAGATCTTGTCGACAGCAAGCTTCTAGAATCAAATTGTAAGATTGTATATCAGGAACTGCACCTTTTCTTCTCATGTCACGAAGAACTTCGTATGCTTCTCTAACTTTACCAGCCTTACACAAAGATGAAATCATGACATTATAGCCCTCTGTATCAGTAAAATAGTTTCTCAAAGACAACTTTTGAAAAACATCAACCAATTCACCAATCTTTCCATGCTTACAAAGGTTTGAACTTAGTCTTGTTATAGTTAGAAGATCAGGTGACCTTTCTCTATCTAGCATGAAGTTCAAGAAAAATACAGCATCTGCAGTATCAATACCCGATACTGATCCAATCAAAGCATCAAGCAGATCATCATCCATCGGAAACTTCCCACACGCAATAACTTTACCCAAATCGTTAGCTTCAGAAATCAACCCCTCCGAAATCAAATCAAAGATGAAATCTTTATACTCATTAATCCTTGGTGCCACCCCGAGTTTTCTCTTCTTCTTCAAAACATTTTCCTTTTCAACCACATTTCCCATTTTCGCCAACGCTTCAGCGACAACACTATAAGCTATAAAATCAGGTTTACATTCCCTTATCCTCAATTCATCAAAAGCAGAAACAGCTTCTGTTATTCTACCCCCAGAGCATAATCCATGAACAACTAAAACTGCAAGAACAGAACCATTAATCCCTAAAAAATCAATCTTTCTAACATCATCTAACAAACTCAAACTTTTTTCCAATCCATTAACTCCACAATATCTCCACAAAAACACACCAAAACCGAGTGTATTCAACCGAACACCTCTACGATTCATTTCATCAAACACCTGGAAAGCACATTTGTAATTCCCTTCAGAGGACAATGCAGCAAGAAGTGAATTACAAGTATGTGATCCAATCTCAGATACTAAAGCAGGGACTTCACTAAATATGGAAAATGCTAAATGGGGTTTCTTTCCTATGATCTGTGAAGCGATAACAGAGCGATAAAGCGAAGGATGAAGGCGAATTCTTTGTGATTTTACTTGCTTAAAAAGGTTGTTAAGTGAATTGAATTGGCGGGAAATGCAAAGAGACTTGAAAATGGAATGGTAAGTGGATGAGTTATGCGAAAAGCCTGGTTGTTGAGAGGCCCAGTTGAAGAAACCAAGTGCTAGTGAATGATGGTGAACAAGAAATGGGTCTATGACTTGAGCAACAAGTGTTGGGCTCAGTGATTCTCGGCATCTTAGGTTGTGTAATGTTTGTTCTAATGCTGGTGTCCATGTTTGGTTTTGATTGTTTTGTTTAGATGCATGGATTAGAGCTCGGCTTATTACACTTGCTAACTCCCCAACTGATCGGTTCATTTCAGTGTGCCCAATTCTTGATCCCTGCGGTGTTTTATGATTTGTGTGTTTATACTTGTTAGCTACTACTCCAGTATTAGTTACCTCATCTTTTTTTATAAATGATAATAGCGGTGTTCGGGCTAGCTTGCGTACATGCACCTCGACTTATTCCACTGGATACCCGTTACTTCACCATATACCCGTTACTTCACCAGTACAAGTATCGGATAACTCTGTCCACAAGGCTTAGACAGATGGGACCGAGTACCTTCTACCTCACTGGCACAGGTAATAGGTAATTCCATCCCACAAGGCTGACAGATTGGAAGGAATAGTGTGTTTGTCCATGCTGCTACTAAGTAGAACCATTAACAGATATTTCTCTTGCTGAGGCTAACTAAATGCGTGAATACTAAAGTGGAAGTCATAACAGGCTCCCCAATTGTCAGTTAATTCATGTAGAGAACTTTACAGGGAGCACATTGTGGTTTGTCACGACGAATAGATAAAGACATTAGAACCGCGAACCATAAGAAAGAAGAGAACATCAGAAATAAGAAAGAACTGAGAACACCAAATGGCTTTTAGCCTTGGCAAACTTTCATTTAATAGCACCACACTAAAACTCTTACACAAGTTTACTTTTATCCACAGTATAACTATCTGTACAAGATATCATATTCTACTTATGGTATGATTCTTGGAGAGCGAACACTGTACAAAGTCTATATGTACATGCACCTATACCACGCATCCATATATTTACACAGAGCTTCTTGGCTATACCTGCTGCTAGTGCAGACGTTTTAGAGTTCCCCCTATATCAGTACTGCTGCTACATCACCGTCTACTAGTATATATGCTGCTATTTTCCTTTACATGGTCTAACTGTCTAATGGTCACTATTTACATAAAAGTAAAAGTTGTTCACCAATAGGTAGGATATCTATTTACACTTCCTATTCAAACTTAGGGTGTCTGACGTATCTAAAAAGCTTTCCAGTCTTCTACAGGCAGCTACTTAAGAGTAGGATCCAATCAGCATGAGATTTTGGAAGGTTCGAACTTTGAAGAGACTTCCAAAGAGATAGCTAATTGTTCCCTCTTCAGGTAGCTTTGCTGAATGACATGGATTCCACTTAACATGCAGCATATGGTGTCCAACTTGCTCACAAATTGAGTCAACTGTCTTTTGGTCAACTGGATTGCCGGTCACATCTGTGACATAAAATATATCTTTTGCCTTCCCAGCTTCTGTTGAAATTTCTGCTCTTTTAATACACAAACCATTCTCCCTGAATATCCTAGTGATATCTGATAGAAGTCCTAGCCGATCTTCTGTGCACAATTCTAGCTCCAGCCCCTGCAGAAAGCCAGCGTATATTAGTGGGCTCGTGCAAGACAATGCTATAACTATAAATTTTCTTGTCTCGGAGTAGGTTGTTTTACCTCACAAGCTCTTCTCTCAATAGCTGCTTCAAGACACTGCATAACACGTTCTCGCTCAGCCTCTGAGCTTATTGGAAGTCCATCAACATGCCGAATGTAGAATTCCTGCAGTGGGGCAATAATTTAGCTTGATAATCAAAATGAGCTTTGAAAGCAATAGGGGTACAAGTAACTTTAAAGCTAAAATGTCATCCTCACAGATACATAATAAATCAAAACTGGTTTCACCACTTCAACTTAACAAAGCTTTTCATTAATGAGACCCGTAAAAAACCATCAAATACAGTCCACCTAGAAACTAAGATTACCTGATAAGCTTCCATCTTCCCTGTGTGAACAACTCCATGAAAGACCACATACTGCATGTCAGTCAGAGTGCAGACTATATCAAACAACAGCTTAGGTCGATCCCTTGACCTCATAGTGATCACAGTGTAATCTTTTTCGCTACAATGATAAGCAGTTATACAAGGCCCGGACTTCAAATCCTCAGCTTTTCCCTGTTCTGCCCTTCTAACCTTTACATAGTCCCTATCAGCAAACATTATCTGGTGTAATCTTCTCTCCCTGTGTGTAAAGCCAGGAGGTGAAAGTGTCATCTTTGCAGTCTTCAAATCATTATTCCCCTTGAGGACGGTACGAAGTAGCTTTTTGACTGTAGCAAGACGTTTTGGGTCTTCAATTGCACAACCGGTAACATCGTCGACTACATGAACCACAGCTGCAGCCCTAGAATTATGAGTCCAGATTGCAGCATTCACCACATTACAGTGAAGGTCTGCAAGAACTGCACACACCTCAGACAATAAACCAGGTCTATCTGTCCCACTTAGTTCGATGGATGTGTGCTCTTCAGAAGGCATCAAGCCAACAGTTCTCCTCAAAGAGGGTAACAACACTTCATCATTTTCAAGAGTCTGTGTAAAGAAAATAAAGAACTTAGGTTCCCACAAATGGCATGAAGCAAGGAAACAAAAGATATCAGTGAAAGCTTTGAACATCATTTAGGTTTCTTGTAGCTTATTGACTTCATTTGGGGCAAAAGGAAAGTATAAAGGATTAAACTTGTTCCAATGCACTCAAAATGGAACGGGTAATAATTGATATCACTAAGATCTTACAAGCCACTGCTGGTGTTACCTAGCCCTACCATATGACGAATTAAAAAAAAGAAAAAGATGTGCTAATACATTATATTGCAACAAAGATTGACTAAACAATAGGGTCCTTAATATGAATACCTTTTGAATGTAGTTGAGGAGTTCTTCATCTCTAACTTTATTCCCCTCTTGATCCGTCACATTAAACACTGAAAATAGATTACGTAGAAAGCAGTTAGTTGTAGCAACAAACAAGTCACTTTAATTCCAAATCGACTTTCTTGATCTTCACTAATCAAGCAGAGTAGCTTACCATCCATAAACCATCCACCATCAGAGGAAATGTATGCTTTAGTGATAACAAGGTTTAAATCTGTCAAAACCTGTACAACTTGTAGTAAAATCCCATGCTTGTTAACACTGTCAACCTACACAAACCAAGCACAATAAAAACATTTTAACCACATAAAAATGAAACCTTTTAAGTTAATATTCAAGAACTATACAAAAAGAAACAGAAAACTGCTGGGGTTGAGGCAAGAGCTACCTGAATAATGGTTGCATCCTCACAAGAATCATTATCAATTACAACTCTACAACAAAAATAAAAACAAGGGTTAACCAAAATTAGGATCTTTTTCATATACCCAAATTAAAAATAACTCTTTTGATCATTTTCCCAACTCCAAAATCATTTCTTGACAACAACCAAGACTAAAGAAAATAACCTAAAGAAGTTAATCATAACTAAATTTAACAGTTAATATAGGGGCAATATACGTAAATATTTACATTAAACAGTTGAAAAATGAAGTACCTAGGAGGATTCATTCTCCTAATAAACTTGGCATACTCATCGTCCATGTTGTTTTAAGAAGAATTTGGGCTAAATGATGAAAAAAGAATAGTGGGGTTTAAAGGGGTTAATAATACAGTAGTAAATAGTGTAGAATAAGTCTCCAAGGTCCCTGGAAGTAAGGCAAAGGCTATTTACAGAGAAAGAAAGTAAAGTGACGCTTTAAGGAGTGGAAAAGGCATTTGGGATTTTATGAAACAACACGCCGCACCACTATTTACACTTGACACTATTAGTGCCCATTGGGGAATTGTGCGCCTCCTTTTCTTTTCTTGGAAGCAAGGTAACCATTTATTCCAATCCAATTTTTGTACCAATTGATAGGTTTGACATAAATTGAAACGGAGTAAGTATTTGTGTCCTAATTTAAGCGACAATATCTAATTAGGCATAGAATTAAAGATTATAAAAACTTATACTCCCTCGTTTTAACTTGGATGATCTAATTTGACTTGGAATATAGATAAATATATTGCTATAAAGCATCCCATTAAAAATAAAGTTGGTTAAATTATTTTTAATATTTAAATTTTTGTCATTCTTAAATATATAGTGTCATCCCTTTTTAAAAGGAGGGAGTAAATTGAAACAAGTCATAGAATCAATATAAATCATCCCATGAACACGTACGCAGAATTTTTAATGAGTAGTGTCAAAAACATAAAAATCTAGACTTTAGAACTGCTAGCAGGATTCAATCCATCGACGCTAAAGACTATAACTCACGCTTCAACCAACTTAGCTACAACATCTCTTGTTTTAGTGGTGTCATTTTATACTTTTATAGGAAATTTTCTGTTTTTTCTTATTAATATAATATATATATTTAACAAAAAAAGTTTATTCGAGTGGTGTCGGACCACACCGGTACCATATAGGTAGGTACGCCCTGAACATGGAGAAACATAATTGCTAAATACGAGTATACATTATTGCAGATAAAGTGATATTATAATACTGTGTGCAAATAATATTTACCACATAGGGTGGTGAGGGGTGACTAGCGCCCACCAAATGGGACTCATATTTTTTATTAATCGACACATACCAAGCTTGACTGCAAAGTCACTTTGTATTTTAGACTTGTAGGTGATTGAGCTACCTAATAGTATGATGCCTGATTTATTCTTTGGTCATATGCAGAGTTACTATATTTTGTTGCGCCCGTTTTATTCAAGTGAGCACACATCGGCATAACATATGAGAGATGCTGAGTATATAAGTTAACTGACCTTAGATCTTAGTGACGCGTTTTAAAGTCGTGCGGGCCTAGATTCAGAGCGGACAGTATCACCAGCGGACTTGGACGGTTACATCTTTCCTCCCACACTTAGACACTTCAAACCTAACAGAGTTGGGTGTCCAAAATATTGACTAATGTTAGGCCTAAATGTTCTTTCTAGTCAAGCCCCTAAGAAACAACAAAAACATCAATAATGAATAGACTTAAACGTGTGTGATAGTTATTGATGATCATTGATTTCACAGGTCCCCTTCTCTTTATAGAAAGATATAGTTGAGTAACAAAATTCTACTCTATAATATATCAACTTTTGATATCTACTTTTGAAGTTAGAGGTTACAAAAAATTAAACTAACACAAAATAGATATATAGATAAAGTAGTCACTAATCAGCCATGCATTGATCAAGAACGTCCACGTTGATGTTTTCTGTATCACTCTTCTTGGCTCCCATCAGATAATATTGGATAACATATTTTGTCACACTTGTTAAATTTTAGACAACCCATAATTATCAAGTAGACAATTATATTTTGAAAGTTGAAGTATGGACATATAATATATATCGTGATTCTTTTGAAGATATGGAAAGGCACATTGTAATAAGAAGTTGTCCACGTAGTCCCTAAATATCTCTAAAAGGTGGACTTGCTTGTTGCCATCTCTATCAAATGCCCAAGAAAGAAGGATAATGGATTGGTGGCAATGGCATTTAACATATCATTGGTTTGGAGTATTCAACTTATTGCATTATCCTTAAGCATATGTGAAACAAGGATGAGGATAGAGGATAAACCATGGACCACAGTTTAGCATTTCAACAAACAAACATCTCCCAAGTTGCTATTATGGGATTGAGAATCTTGTATATTGTCTACTAGCAAAAAGTTTTTCATTGTTCTCTCTTTGTTGCTTTGTAGCAAAAAGTTTTTCAATGTGTAGAAATAGAAGAGAATAGAATGAAATGCTCTATAGTGGCCACACTAACATCTGAAAAGCTCTTGTGGACTAGGCCAGAAGACAGATGAAAGAAGAAAAGATCAAATGACCCTGTTGAAACTTCAATATCAAGAATCCATGAAGTTCAAGTAGAAGATGATAGAATTTGAGAAAGCAAAATTGCTCCCATCTTATAGAATAATTCATCCAATGACAGCTTTCAAAGTCATAGGAAAGCAACCTCTTCAAGCTTTTAAAGATTTGAATATCTTGCAAATATCATTGACCTGATCTTCATACCATTCTTGCCAGCTGATCTGCTTTTGATCACTTTCTTGTATATGCCACATACAACATAAGTCTTCAACATAAATGGTTAAAATCATTATAGTCATATTACTGGAAATTCCTTTTGACAGGAACAAGGTTAGAGAAGACAGGAAATTTGCCACTTATGAAAGCCATCATTCACAAAATCATTGTATTATTTTAACATCATAGAGCAACTGTAACCGCAACCCCCCTGGCAATTATCAGCTAGTAAGGCATCAGATATCAGAATCATGAGTCATAAGTGAACAAATGAACTTTATTTCTAAAAGCATAAATTCCAATTTACTCCATCTATTGAAGCTTGGATCTCCTAAAGAAAGCTAGCTTGGCTAGTCACTGTGAAGAGTTGGATAATGTCTTCAAATGTCTGCATGACCGAGCACAATTTGCCTACAGGATGCCCAGTCTTCTTCTTCAGCATTGATCTTTTAACAGCATTAAGAGCGCTTTACTATAAAGCCTTGGGAGTTCCCAATTCTCCCCAGTTGATCATTTTCCTGCAAGTGATGCCTAGACATCCCCCGCATAGTTCCTTACATGTACACCATCCATGTAGCAGCACTTCAGACAGCTCAATCTTCATTGACTTTGTTGTAGCTCATTAGTGGAGCTATCCATATATTGAGGATCTTAATTTGTCCGACCAACCAGCTGTCCTAGGTGGTTTCTAGGTTCAGTTGAGTTAGCCAAACAGAAATCAGAAAAGCATTGTTATCCCTCTCCCTTGTCATCCATCTAAACAATTTTTAGCTGAGCACTTTAAATGAGGAGCTAGTTTTTGTCAGAATTGAGTGCCGGAAATCCCATTCTTACATTGACAGATAAACATTCTTTTAGTCACTGGTTCTGACAGATAAACAAGAATCTACCAACTACACAAGAGAGAAAGTTGCTTGTAAATATGTGATTCCTGTGTTTATTTCAAAAACAAGATATAACCACTCCACTTGGATCTAAAGGGCAAAATAAATGATAAAAAAGTTGTTTAACTTATTAATAAAACCCCTTATCTAGCTCAAAAACATCAGCTTTACTCTATGTACCCCCATATTGGATATATTATATAAAAGCTCTATTATCCTGATCCTTGAGAATCGTCCTCAGGAGAAGGCTGTTGATGCTGAGTTTGTTGTTGCTGCTGCTGTGAATGGTGCATTCTTGTATGCCCCATCTGCTGATAAATCTGGCTCAAAGATTGATGATTCATAACCCCTATTTGACCATCTTGTGATAATCCAAGCTCCAATCCAGGTACCTGCTGTGAGTTGGTAGCACCCAACATAGAAGTAAAACTCATAGAATTCAAATTAGTGGCTGGCAAGTCAAAGCCAGGGAAACCAATCTTCTGTAAATAACTGGAACTCTCAGTACCAACTGGGGGCCATATCCCTGTAGTACCCAAATGGGGTCTTCCAAAATTCCCACTAACATTAGACCAACTGGTCCTAGCACTAATACTTCCACCAAATTCACCCATTTTCTGCTGCAAACCAGCAGATACAGAGATCCCCTGTTGCGAAACAGAGGATCCAGTCGCGGCCAAGACCGAGGCTGGAACTGTTCCATTGCCTGTTGCAGCAATTATAGAAGGCTCAGCTTGTTGCAACAACCACTGAATAGTTTCTCCATCAGATTTATGACCCAATTCGCGCGTTAGTTGGAAAATTCTTGCAGCGCAAAGAGCAGGCATCCGAATTCTCCTTCCTCTACCTTCAACTTTTATGTGCCTATCTTTTTTTGAACTTCTTTTAGGACCCAACTGTTGGTTCTTAGCTTCATCTGATTTGTCAGTTATTCCAATCTGAAAATCTTTGATCTCTTCAGGCTTGTTTTCACCCATGTTGCTACTGATACTGTTATTATTGGTATTGATATTTTTGGCCTGTGGGTGGCTCAAGAAATTTGTTTCCTCCTGTGACTCCTTTGAGGTATTGGGATCCATGATCAAGATGTGTATGCACAAGCTATGTCAATAAACTATTCAAAGTTGTTATCTTGTTACAACTTATGTTTAAAAAAATACTAATAGACAATTTTATATTATACAAGAAGATGACCTCACAAACGTGCAAAAGAAAACAAAGCAAAGAAAAGATGACAGAATCAATACAGGAGATCTCAGTGTTTGTGCCAAGAAAACAATGTGAAAGACTTACAAAAAATGCTTTGGGATTTCAAATGACAATGTTCTAAACTGTTACATTTACTGTAGCAGTATTCTTTTCCTGTAAAGCTATCTGATGCTGATATACCTACTGCTCTAACATTGAGGTAGATGACACAAGTGCACTTGTAAGCACATCAAACAAAGCCAAAACTGGAAACCAAACAGTCAAATACCATGAATAAGTGACTTGTGGCTTCTAACTTTTAAGCACTATGCTGGTAATGGGAAGTTATTAGTTGAACAACTCAAAGTATCAAAGTTAAGGAATTTATTTGACATGCTCAATCGAGTTTATACTCCGTCCTTTCCGGGACGTTGGATAAAAAAAAATATACATGTCATACGTCTATTAATTTGATATAAACGGTAAGTATTTTTCCTTATCTCTAAGATTTAAGCATTTAAAATACTTAATATTGCTTTCCAAGAACTAGGAAGTGGGATTTAAGAACTCTATATATTCTTTTCTTTTTTAGGACTAAGAAAGTGATGATGATGCTAACATACGAAGGAGAAATATTTTTTAATTGATGTAACTTTCGAATTATAGATGTTTTGTAAAGAACAATACACCATACTTTTTAAAATATTCCTGATATCTGTCGATTGATTGAATTAAATAAATCAATGAAAACTATTTGTGGTGTCAATTCTCTTGTTCCCAATGTCTAATAGCCAAATGGAATAGTGAAAGGGTGGAGAGGGGATGCCGGTTCATCTAATCTGAAGATGCTTTTCAACGTGCAAATGTCAACAATCAATAAACAATAGATCCTAAGTAATATATTCTGTTGAGAAATTTAGTCGGCTTAAGAAAAAGACAAAGAAAAGGACTTCTCATGAATCAGTCCAAAGGACGAAGAATCAAGATGCACCATACACTTGGAATCTTGATGAAGTAGTAACTTTGGTTGCTACATGCATGCAAATCATTTTCTAAACGGAAAATGGCCAAAAATACCCCTATCGTATCAGAAATTGTTCAGTTTTACCCTTCGTCCACCTATGCGTAACTAAATACCCTCGCCGTTACTTTTTTGTAAAAAAATGCCCCAAAAACTAACAGACACGCCAACTGTGTATGGTGGGCCAAAACTAATCCTATTTGGCACAATATGACTGGTCCACGTGGGAACTAAATCCTAGTCAGCCTATGTGGTTACACTACACTAACTTAACTCAACCCAACTTTACTCTACTCAACCCGACCCACATTAACCTAACCTGCGTATAAAATAACAAGGCGGCTAGTATTTAATTAAAATACTTATAAATATAAATAATTAATATAAAAAATAGAAAATTTTGTAAATAATTATAAATAAATGTACTTAATCATAAATAGATATAGATGACCATAAATAATGCTAATTAGATATATAAATAGCCACAAATAATTATTAAATGATATCGTAATGCGTTAAATTATACCAATAGCATACGTATTTTAGAAAATAGCCTAAATGAATGCAATTACGTAATATAGTCACAATTAAATAAATATTATATAAATAGGGAACTAATAATAATATTACATACGTAAAATGCATGCTATCTAATGCAGTTTTATTTGGAAAATTACTATTGTAAATTTTAATTAAATATAGCCAAATTGCGAAAAACTGAGGGACAAAATTGGGTATCAACAACAAACATAAACATAGAAAAAAAAAAAGACCAATATATCAAAATTAGTTGACAAGCAAAACATTATGTGGACATTTGTAGAATCGACGTCCAAAATTATTATTCATCTTTGCCGTTAATTGAGTAGAAATCATCTCACACCTACATCTACGAGGTTGAAATGAGTCATCTGAACATTCAGATTTCTCGGACATAGTTACATATTCTGAATTTTGTTTTAAACAATATGAAGAAACAAGAATGGTGAAATGGAGTATATTATATTAGGATTGAGTTTTATTGCAGAGGGAAGGGTTATTTACGCGGGATAGGTATCAGGTTGGGTAGAGTAAAGTTGGGTTGAGTTAAATTAGTGTAACCACATAGCTGACTAGGATTTAGTTTTCATGTGGACCATTCATATTGTGCCAAATAGGATTAGTTTTGGCCCACCATACACAGTTGGCATGTCTGTTAGTTTTTGGGGTATATTTTTACAAAAAATTAACGGCGAGGGTATTTAGTTACGCATAGGTGGACGAAGGGTAAAATTGAACAATTTCTGATACGATAGTGGTATTTTTGGTCATTTTCCGTTTTCTAAAAGTACTCTAGGAGATTCAATTTTCATGTATGACACTACAAAGTTTTATAACATATGAACCATGGTGCACATTTACAAGTACAAAAGATTGGAGAAATACTTGAGAACTGATTATTTACAATCTGGGAGTTTTTCTGACAGTAAATAAAGAATTGCAAATGCCACAAGGCATTGAGGCATACTCTATGTTCAGGTGCTCACAGCAGGCCCAAAGTACATGCAGATTGGCGGGTTAATCTTGAAGATAGAGAGGATAGCTGATGGTATGGTCCAAATACCATCTCCACATATCAAACCAGACGCAACAGCACCAGAAAAATCTTCTGCATCCTTCTTATTTATCCTCTCCCATATAAATAATATTACTGTGCCAACAAACATGTCAATTGCAAAGTAGGCTCCGATATAGAATGGTACAGCCATTGCCATCGGAATAGGGATGAAACTGGAGACTTTTGTTGGAGTGATATCCCTCAAGAGGTTTATGGCCAGAGCTGCCACAAAAAACCCACAGCACAATGCAAGGCAGTGCTTAGGAAGTTCGGAGAATCCCTCAATTCCAAGAATGGCCATCTCTCGGTAGATAACAGCATATGGTGCTTTGTATGGACTATCAGGAGACCCAATGTCAAAAGCAGTCCAATACATCCAAAATGTGAGGGGCGCAATAATGCAGCCCATGGCTGTTCCCACCAACTGACTCACAAACATCGATTTTGCTGATGACAGTGTAAGATATCCCGTCTTGAAGTCTTGCATCAAGTCAGCAGCAGTGGAAACTATGGACATCATAACACCACATGCCGCCAGTCCTGCAATGACCCCACCTTTGCCTCCTACCAGTGACGCAATAATAAAAAGACCAATCTTACCATAAGTTGAAGCCAAGCTCCAGTCTGTAAGTCCTGTACCATAGGAGTTGCAGAAGGCAAGGGCAGGGGCAATTACATATGAGCAAAGGACCAAATACCACTTCAGAGGAGGAAATATCATTGGCATGGTGGCTGTTGATATTGCAACCAGGGCGACATATCCAGAAGCAGCAAACCAGAATGGTATCCCATCTTTCAGGAAAACTTCATCGCGCTTCTTCTTTTCCAGTTCTAGTTTGGAACTGTCACCACCTACAAGAAGATGAATAAGACAAAATCAAGAAACATCATCACTCTAAGTCCATTTAGAGCAAACACCAAAATTTGCACATCGACTGAATGATTTATATATTATAATAGTGCAGTCACAAAGCAGTTGCACAAACGGGGAAAATGTCAGCGCAAAAGCTGACGACCAACTTCTTCCTCTGCAATTTGCATCATCACTGTTCCTCAGTTGCATTGAGATCATACCCAAGCAGAAAGAGGAAGCCTAGATCTTTTCAGATACCAGCAGCTTGGTTTCTCATCATTACAAGTGAACTGTCTGTTTATCATTTTGGAGCTTTAAAATTTGTTATGTTATCAATATAGTCCTCAGCCAAATACATATTATAATTGTCAGTACTTAATTATCAAATACTTGGTCAATTAAGACCCACCTATGACCTCCATTACCAAGGGAAGATTCTTCTGCGTGCTGCTACTTCTAAAAATTTCCCTCAGTGTGATTGAAACTATCTTAATCAAATTGTAAAGCCCATCTCCAAGTATGAGGGAGATGGCTATGAAGACCTGCAAACAAAGGAAAGGAAAGGAAGATTATAATAACACTAATAGAAGTATGTGGGAAGATCAAGAGCACCAATGGAATTATATGTCCAATTCTCCAGGGAAAGAATAATAGCATACGTGTACTTGTGATATTACAAATTCACCTTAAAATGATTGGTTAGAAGACAACATGATAAACAAGGTCAACAAAGCTTTAGGAGATGGAGGTAGAATTCTTTGGCGTTAATATAGGGACTGCAACAGTAAAAATAACATATCTCTAGCAGAAAAAAAGCTAAGCTGAAGATTCTCTATTCCTCAAGGTCCATTTCACCGTTAAGAGATGACATATAAGGGAAATGCTCATATTTTAGCTATCATATCTAGAGAGGTGACTGGAAGCATATCACAAAAATGCTTCTCTTGAGGCATTTGGATTCTCAAGTTGGGGAGGAGTTCACGAATTGCTGATCATCAAGCGGGAATCTTCTATTGATGGTGCACTATCATCCGAAATATAGCATTCTCCAGAAAAATAAAGCAACATCATAAGGTAATTTGAAATGATTTGCTCCATTTTATAAATTTACTAATCCCAAGCTTTGCTTGCATAAACCAAGATTTTTTTAATTTATAATTTAAGCACGTATCTTCAGTGACATTACATGCCAAGCATGCAATAATTGCTTTTGGCCTACAGCTTTTTTGAGTAGGCAAGCGGATACCTCGTAGATCCAGCACCACCCCCCCCCCCCCCCCTGGAGATCCTTGACCACAATACCAACTGACTTCTTGGGTATCGCAATTTTTAACTAAACCAACAACCATAAGTTATAGACAGGGCTGACCTACAAAGGACCAACAGCTAGTTCGTCAAAACAAAAAGTGCCGAGGACTGCTGTATAAAACTAAAACAGACTTTATGAAATATGGTTATCAAACAAGTGAATAATGTTCATTCAAACTTACTACAAGGAAAATAGCAGATTCTATGTGTGAGAAGAATTTCAGCAAATTAGAAGTATCCTAACATTTGAAACATCTCTAACTGGAATTTAGTCGACTACAGATATCATTGATTATACTCTAGGCTGACAACAACATAGGCAAGAAATCCACTGATATACATCACCTCTCATCTTTCTCATTCCATCTCTTACTTGTTTTACCTCATTTTGCAAAAATGACGTACAGGAATAGCTTGAGAAAGTTCACACAATCTTTTTTGAAGTACATTATTAGAATTACAGATATAGACCACATTATCGAGCTGTCATGTTTTGGATGTGCTGATGCTAAAATACAGTCAATTAGAAAGCCTACTCTATTCTTGGAAAAAAATGAACATCCATCTTATTGGGTTGTTAAATCCTGATATTAAATGATTGAAATGTCTTGGAAAAGAACAGGGAAATGCTGTCACATTCAGCATATTAGTTATCAGTGTTACACACCTTATATCCATAGAGACCTTTGAAATCATTGCTTCCAAGGTCAGCTGGGTACCAGTCACCTGCACGTGTGGAGATCAATGGCCACAGGATACCCCATGATATAATAGCTCCAAAGAGAACTGAACAGTTGACTATGTGAGGACAGATAAGACCACACCCAACATAAGTCGGACTGAAGTCAAAATAGAACCTGCAGGATGACAAATGTGTAAGGGCCAAAGCATCAATAGTCATCATGCTTTAACAAGAAAGACACAGAGCCTGTTTGGGTGGGCTAATAAGCAGCTTTTTTTAAGTAGCTACTTTTTGAGAAGTTAGGAAATCCTAACTTCTCAAAAAGTGGCTTATAAGTCACTTAAGGGCTTATAAGCCCATAAATTTTTAAGTTACCAAACATTTGCTAATGGACTTGTAAGCTTATAAGCCGCTTATAAGCCACTTTTAAGCTCACCCAAACAGGCCCAGTTTTTTCTTATTGAGCAGATAGGGAAGAGGGAGAAACCAGGTATAAGGAATCCATACTACAATTATTCTCTTCCTTCAAAGCTAAGAGGTTATACACTTATAAATATGAACAGAGAATAAAAGGAAGAAAAAGAGTTTTATCTTGCTTACCAGATCAAGAAAATGTAGCAAGAATATAAGAAATTGCAGAAAATAGAAGGAAGGATATGCTTACGTATTCTTGAATAGAGTCAGCCCAAGTGTGGGAAAATTGTCAAAGCCACATGAATCCCCGATACCACTGAAAAACCATTTAAAACAGCTCCAGCAGAAACTTATGCTCAAATATTTTCCAAGACGACCAACTTGATTCCTGAGACAACAAATGATACGTATGATATTCATAGAGAACAAGATGTTTAATACTAAGTTCTAAGAACGTACAAAATATTGAAATCATTAAAGGCCTCCCACCCCGGAAGAAAGGGATAACGCGAAAAAACTATATTTTAAAGGAACCAACTCCAAAAGGCCAGAAAGAGAAGGAAGGGTATTATTTAGTGATGTTTAGGCGAGCAAGTGTAAAGTGTGAAACTTTATTCTTCAAATACACCAGTCACCATGAATCTCTCGCCTATAAGGACCATTAAGTATTAAATAATCTAAACAAAGCTTATCTTACTAGACACTGATTTCACTTTTCATCAATCAGGTAACTAGCCCAAAGATGTAGCATCTTGTGAAATTAGATACAGCAAAGAACATAATAATGGACTTCTTGCCTTGCAAGTTCAGCGCCAGTATTTGTGTGGAAGCTATTTATCAGCATGGCAGTGGCAGTTCCACTAGGGTATGTCAGCTTATAACCCATAACCATAACCTGAAATAACATTTAAAAAAGAACAAAATATATCAACATTTCTAAGCAGCAGAGCTGCGGTGCATATTCCCAATATAGCTGCAGAAAACTTTCAAAAGAGAATTGCAGAAAAGAGCACAAGTAATTAGGTACAAAGGACACTGCTGGCCAGTGGCTTCTCAACTAGCCAAGCACGATGCCCGTGGTGTTGGTTCTGATTCGACAGAGGTACTTCTTTTAAAATATATTATATGTCTTCTCCGTCTCTTACGTTAAACTAATAACAAGATTTTGTACATGCAAACATGGTGGAGAGGTCAGATCAAAACCATGAACATTCTATTGAACTGCTACAAGATATAGTTAGAATCAGAAAGTACCTTTCGCAGAGGCACAAGACTAAAAAGGCCAAGGAAGCTAACAACAAATATAAATCCCATCATCCATAACAATCCTGGATTCTTAACATCCTCTGCACGGTTTCCAGGATAATCAGGACCAATAAGATTGTATGTTTTCTCATCCATTGCTAGCAAGTATGACCCAAATCCACCTGCAAATATAAGGTAACAAGTCAATGCATCATGAACCAGACTTATCATGAGCTTACTGAAATGTAAAGCACGAGAAGTGTGAAGTCATCACAACCAATAAATTACAGATAATCATCCTCATTCTTCAAGGGTGATATAAACTCCTCATTTTTGTCTGATAAGTAGGGTGATGGAAACCTTTTCCTAAAGCACTAAAATTCCGAATATAGAAGTAATGTAAAATACAGGACAAATCTGTCACCACAGCTAGTCTCCTCCTGTGGTAACAAAAAGGGAAGACATGATTTTTAAAATTGTATGTTTCCCCATATGCTCTAACAAAATTAAAGGTCAGACCTTTAAAAGTTGGTTTCAACCCACAATGACTAATTTATAGTGAATACATATACTTTCCCCAATAATTTATAATTTATAAGTTTTGGCTCAAACCTTGTATATATACTACAATATCTACTAAATATGTACATATATTAAACTTCGAACCTAGTAAGTCAAATAGTCAGCGGGTTCCGTGACATCCAGAACCTATAAAGTTCAAATCTTGATTCGCCTCTGAAACTGGTTGCTAGGAGTAATAGTTAGTATTGACTCGTCCAAACATCCACAAAAAAATCCTTGGTTAAAGAACTTCATCACAAAATTCACCGCGCCAAATGCAAGATTTGAATTATGCTCCTTAAAAGGATACCAAACATCCACGCAACAGAACGTCGAGAAAAAGGTAGCACCAGCTATAAATACATGAGAATAACTTAGACTTTATTTGTTTACTTTAATAAAGCAACCAACTACATCGCAATCCAAACTAGTTGAAGTCGAGTATACAAATCATTTTTATCTATTCCATTCTACCCACATCCATTTAATACAAATACTCATTCAAATCCTCGCAGAAACAAAAACGCTAGGTAATTTCTTTCCATCTAGCTAACCTGTGAGTAGACAAGGTTATCTAGTACCTGAGCTGATAAAGCTAGTCGAGGTATGCACAAGCTGACTCGAACACTACGGTCATAATAAAGAACTCATTTTTCTTTGTCTACTTTAATCAATCAATCAACTACGCGTCGACTATATGAATCATCTTATCTATTCCATTCAATCCACATCCATTTAATACAAATACACATTTATATGGTACAGGTAGTTGTGCTGGTGGAATGTAGCAGGTAACCTGTGAAACTAGTCGAACTACGCCCAAGCTGACCCAAACACCACAATTATAATAAAGAACTCATTTTTCTATGTCTACTATTCAAGAAAATACAAAACAAGAAAAGAACATACCACTAAAAGCAAGGCCATAGCAAGCAACAACACAAGTCTGAATAACAGTATTCTCTTGTTTAGTAAAAGGCTGAACTTCAAAACCCAACTTGGATAAAAATCCAGTCCAAGACTTGACGAAAAAAAACCCAAGCAAACCAGCAGCAACATTAAGAGAAGGAATAATTCCAACAGTAAGATTAAGCTTATGGGTAATAATACAAAACAAAGTTCCAAGAACAGCACTAACAACTAATCCTCTAATTGTAATTTGATCTTTCCAATAAGGGATATTTTCTGAATCTTGAAAATTAGATTCAGGGATTTTGTTGGGTTCTTCTAATAATGGCTCTGTTATTTCTACAACTCCTGAATTTTCAGTACCCATTGTGAAATGTGGATTTTGTGGATATAGAGAATATGATGAAATAGAGAGAAATGGGAGGTTACAATTTTAGAAAGTCAAATGAGGGAAGGACTGGTAGTTAGGTACTCCCAAATATTAAGATCTTAGCTTCCACTATATGTTCCTTGAGTGTGTCATAGTGTACGTAACTTGCACGGCTCAGCCACAATTGATGTTTAGATTATCGAGAGCGATAAAATTTGCGTACACTTCACTTTTCACGAACGTTATTTTGGTAGAATTTCACTCGATGGATTGTTGATTGGAAACATATTGGTGTCTTTCAATCCCAAACTATGCTAATACTCCTAATAGGGACGCTTGTTTAATAGAAACAAACTTTCGAAGATTCACTTGAATATACGTTGTGTCGAAATATAATGTGGCTGATAAATTATTTAGTTTATATTTTGTTCAACGAGATCGAAAACGCGCAACAATTTATTTTTTGGACAATTATATTATTTCTACTACATAGGAAGTAGTGTTTAATACCACCAGGAGCAAGATAGTAAAGAAATTTTGAAAACGGATCAAGCTATTAAAGAAATTTTGATATTTTATTGGCAACCAATTATTCTTCGTATTGAACAGGCTATGAACAATCTAGTATTGAGTAATAGATATTTGAAAAATTAACTCAAACAAATAACTTATCTAAATTTGTCTTCTAAAATATCGTGAAAATAGATTGATGAAATGATTCAGTCAATATGGGGATATGGAGCTGCAGCTGCAGCTGCATCAGCCATTTATGAGGCTTTTCATTTCCCAAAGAAAGTGTTATGTCTTGTTAGGCGTTTTTGTTTTTTACTACTTCTAAAGTTGCATCATTCTTTAACTTACCATTGTATGGATTATGTACAAGAAGTTGCTCCTAAGTATGGATGTCTCACCTCTTAATTACAATTTACTATACATTCTTTAACAACCTACCAACACAACTTTGTTTTCATATTGACAAAGATACTTATGATACTACTCTCGTGTGATACTTTCTGTACTTTCACATAGTTAAATAGGGATCGAGAAGCTAATTAAAACAATGACACTCGCAAAACTAACAAAAAATGATTTTAAAATATCATAGTAGAGATGTGATGTTAGGAATGATTGAATCCACTTACTTAAACATTTATATGATACACATGCCTCTAGAATTAGGACTTAGAACTAGAACCACGTCTTCACGTTGGGTAGGAAGAGAAGTAGAATAGCTCCCTATAGTACATGCGAAGTGCACCAAATGTCATTTTTGGCGGTGGTCTTTGGTTTGAGGCTACTTTTTTTATTGATTTTACATAAAAGGTCACTTTTTGAAACTTCAATTCTTTTGGGTTGAACTTCACACAAGTTCAGCCCACAAGGATTGAAGTTCAACTTCAACCCACAAGAGTTGAAGTTTACACATCTACACCTAAAAGTTCAGCCCTTACAGATTGAAGTTGAAACATCATAATTTAGGCATGAAGTTCAACCCACAAGGTTTGAATTTCAGCCCACAAAGATTGAAGTTCCAAAAAGTGGCATCTCATGTAAGACCAATAAAAAAAGTGGCTTCAAACTAAATACCAGTGACAAAAGTGGCCTGTGGGTGAAAATTTTACCTACAGGACACAACCAAAAATTTCACCTACTGTCCCTAAAATTGATTGGTTTTGAAAATTTGTCTCAATTTAAGACGATTTTAGCAAATTGATTTCTGCTTCGTTCGTAGGCAACACCTGCCTAAGCAAGAATGCCAACGGCAAGTGCTGACTAGGCAACACTTTAAGTTATCTCGAGAACGTGGGAAGAGGCCAAGAGCAAGTGGTGCATAAGTAAAAGGGAGAAAGCCAAGTGCTGACTCTTAGGAAAATATTGACTGAAAAGGAGAGCGTGGGAATACATGTCATTTTTAAAATTCATAAGAGTACTTCCATCCAAAATTTATTAAGGTTTACTAGTTGCCCCGGTGTCATAGTTTGGTACATCCCCTACGTACCGGTATTTGTGCATGTTTTTTAGACGTAAATGTGTCACTTCAATAGCCCAAATTTGGCTCATGCAGAAATATGACACCATAAGCATTAGTCTGCCTTTTTGCCCTCACATAACAATGATTTTAAAAAATGCTCCCCGCTAAGTTAATGAATAAATTTTGGACAAAAATATCCCCATGAATCTTATGGTCCGTAGCCAACACTTATCTTTGACCCATCTTTCTTAGGCAACCATGGCCCCTTGAAGCCCATTGAATCTCACATTCTCTGAAAAAAATCGTTGCTTAGATAACACTTGCCTTTGACATATCTTTTTAGGCAACACTTACTCTTAAATCTCACATCTGCTAATAAAAGTGTTGTCTGGGCAGCAGTTGCACCTTCCAATCTCTTCCTGCATTCTCCAGGATAACTTGAAGTGTTGACTAGGCAACGCTTATCACTTGACCTTTTCCTAAAAGGCAGCACTTGCAAATTGTTAACTTGAAGTGTTGGCTTTGGGACATAAGAGGGTATTTCGCTAACACATTGTTAAAAAATAGCAAACTCTCAAAATCAGTCACTATAGAAAGCATGTGGTGAAATTCTTTGCACGAATTCTCCTAATTTTTGTGTGAGATGGACACTTCTAACGTTGCTGCTATAATTTTGACCATGGTATGAATAATCTTACAAAATTGGCACTTTTTTGCCATCGCCTGATTTTTACATGAGCAATGATCTAACGATCGTGGGCTGACGATTTCCGGATCTTTGCTAATAGAAGGATCTGATGATCGCCAGAAAGAATCATTTTTGTAAGACTTTTCCTTATAAGGTCAAATCGCTGACAGACGCCAGAAAGTGTCATATTTCTGTATATCTCCCAATCATCTCCTCATTTGTACATTAAAGTTGTGGTGGCCCAATCAGAAAGGATATTTATGGTAATCAGATACTTCAACACCGATGTTTAACTTCTAGCACTCCATAAAAGTTTGAATAACTCTTAGTCCTCATCGCAAGAATCCCGAATACTATATAGCGAATGACCAAGAATATTGTGACTGAAATGAAAAGCTTTATCTGCTGGGGCTAAAAATGTAACCTGGTGTCAGCCAGGGTTACTGCATGAAACTTTTTGCACTCTCATACCAATGTAGTTGGGGAAAGTGCACGAAAGGCCACTTGTGCCACTGATCTTTAGGCACAGGTCATTAATATCAAAATATTTAGTTTGTGGCCACTTTTGCTTAAAGAGATAGAACTTCAGTCCAGAGGCCGGATTGAAGTTCAGTCCTTAAAGATTGAACTTCAATCCATGGCCATATGGACTGAAGTTCAGTCCAGTCCTTAAGATGGAACTTCAGTCCAGGGTCATATGGACTGAAGTTCAATCCTTAAAGATGGAACTTCAGTCCATGGTCATACCATGAACTGAAACTTCAGTCCAGGGGCCGTATGGACTGAAGTTCAGTCAATTATCAGAGACTTAAGTCAATATTTATTTAGTAAAGGCCCAAAAGTGGCCTCTAGTGTAAGACCAATAAAAATAATGGCCTCAAACTAAATACCGGTGTTAAAAGTGGCTGCTGAGCGAAATTTTTACATGTAATTTTCGCTAAGTGGCTCTGTGACTGCCAGAGTTTAAACTTTATCCTCTACGATGGAAGGAGTGTTTATTATATAGCTTTTCTTTGGATATTTTCTATTTTCATAAATCTCCCGTTTTCTGGCCTTCGATAAAAAGGCTCACCATTATAATGAGACTAGTATAAGCTTATAATAACAAAGAAACTCAATAAAATTTGGTATGTTTGCATGGTTTAATTAGTAGAAGCTAGTTGCACGTCTTCTCTACACAAACGACTTATGTCGTATTTTGTATTGATGACTTTGCCGTCTTTCACTCTACTGAGCATAAGAGCATGAAATTCAAGGAGCAAACATTGGAAAAAGAATCTCACCATTGCATGCTCAGCTGCTAATAATCGATGTCTGAGGCGGACCCAGAATTTGAGGATATTGAGAGCATCACTAAATTTAACATAGCTAAGTTAATTAATTGAAGATGCAAGTGATATATATATATATATATATATATATATATATATATATATAAAATCTTTGCCGACGTACGGACTGCCGGTCCACAGTCATTTAACACTAGGTCCGCCCCGTCTCTGATTGATGATAAATTAATATGCATCCTTGTCCTACATATATAGAACCAATAATATCATAGTAAAGTGGTGGAGTTGGTCATATTTCTAATCGGTATATTAGCCAAAATAGTTCTACGTAAAATTATTACTCTTCATTATCCCCAATTAATCCCCATTGTTCACACATACTGTTCATTGGTTTGCATGAGAACGAGAAAAAAAGAAAATGAAAAAAGATGAGAGTTTCCCTTTTCCTTTCTTTTGCGTGAGGGTAGGGAAAAAAATGGAATTTTCATGAAGGACGTCCATTATTAGACATTACTTACTGTATATATTACAATTGTCTGAATGTTACATCAAACTATATCACTTTAATATGACTAAGTGATCTAATTATAATATATATGTATGTTCTAACATCTGCCATATTGTGTAAGCTTTTAATAAGGTAGAACCAGTCAACCAACTTGTTTATGGAAATATTTAATTGCCACTGATTAATGTACACATAACCTTAGCTTCTGTAGCTACTCCCTCATCATCTGTCTATGATCGAGCATGGAGTACAGTCAGTTGTATTCCAATGAAATATGACACACGGTTTTGCCATTTGCTCAATTTGCAAGTGCCATTTGCTTTACTTTTACTGAACCATGCATTAGCAGCATTCTTTGCTCCCCATAGCAAACAATTTGCATACATTTGTTTTCATGTGCACAGCTCTCTTCTTTCCTACTACTGAAAAAAAGGGTATTTCTCATGTTTTCTAGTACACGTAGTTTAGCTGAAAATAGAATCCTTCTGAAGTTGTCGTCCCAATGTTTTTTCATTCAACATTGTCTCACTATTTTTATTGTTGCAATTATTGGCCATGGCAGTGCGACTAGAACATGGTTTTTGGATGCTTTTTCCAACTGGTGCCTTGTGCTTCCATATTGGCGAAGGAGAAAGGTGTATTTTATAAGAAAGGCTTGACTTGACACGACACGAAATTGAATAAATAAAGAAATGCTTTCGAAATTCGTGGTCTAATACAAACTACAAAAATTTATGTGATTAAAAAGCATCTCATTAAGAATTAAAAAAAAAATTAAAGTTGAATTGTTACTATATACTACTATAACATGTGTCATTCTTTAATAAATGAGAAAAAAAGATCTTTTATGGACTAATTAAAAAGGAAGGGGGACACAAACTGGGACAAAGTAAGTACCTTAGATTGTCAATTTCTAGCCAGAGTCTATGATTGCACACTTATTAATACACTCTTCACCAATCCATATCAAGTGTAATCTAGTTCCATCAGAGTCATCATCCTCTAGAACCAGCTACATACTAATTTTAAAGATAATAGCATAAATATTTCCAAATAAGCCATTCCAATATGTCAAATCTTCACTGTATAATCAATGCAGCACAGACTTGACTCAACAACGTCTAACTAGAACATTACGTGATTTGTCTTCATCTTTCGCTTTGAATAATATCCGAAAAGTATTGTCGAGATATTATAACATGCAATATAGTTTACATCAGATCTCCTAAGATCATCAGCACGCAATATTTTGAAGACTAGTCAGATCTGAGAGACAAATCTCCAGATATATAGATAATTAATTAAGAACTTAGCAAAACATGATGTCTATATCACTACAAAAAAACAGGCTTTTTCGACGGCTAAATCGGTCGAACAACAGTCGACATGTCGACCGATTGAGGTGGTCGACCCAAATTAGGTCGAAAATAGCCCTTCGGTCGAACGTCGACCGACCTTCGACCGACTTTCGATCGAAGAACATGGACCATTTTTTTTTAAAGTGACCATTTCGGTCAAAGGACCATCGACCGAATTTCGGTCGAAGGCCCTTTCGACCGAAATTCAGTCGAAGCACTTTCGACCGAAATGTTGGTAAACTGTTTTGACCAACCTTTCGACCGAAAGTCGGTCGAAGACCTGTAAAATCCTACGTCATAAAATTTGAAATTAGCCCTACACCACCTGTAAATTCAGCAACACACAGAAAAACCAGACAAAACACATTCATAAACGATATTCAACAAGGCTAACAAAGCCAAACAATAGAAACAAGTCTTTCAACATTAGTTCTAGTATTACAATTATCAAACAAACTTAACAAATAGTTTAAGGTTCAACTATCATTATTACTGGCTAGAACACGAACTAGATTCGGCGTCTGCTCTTTCGCTTTTCTTTGCCTTTTTTTTGTTAATGAGGATTTCTTGCATCATTTCACGCATTTTCTACATATTATTTAGTATATATACTGAATAATATGTATATATCATACGAGCTTGGTATTTCCTATATAATTCAGTTTATAAGACATTTTCTACACTCAAAAGAATGTAGAAATATGTGCCTAGAAGTATTCCAATTAAGACTAGCAATCAAATATATACCAGACCAAATTAAAAGAACAGACAATTTGTACTAAGCTAAGCCTATATAGAAGGATCAAATAGCAAACTTGCATGCATGCACGTGTGTGCCCATGTCAAAATGTAGTAGCATCTATCTTTAACTTGTGGGTCTCAAACCCAACCTCTCAACTTGTTCTACTCACTAAAATCTTGACAAGAAATGCCAACAATTGTCTTGTAATTTTCTCATTGAACTTCTCTTCTTAGCCTACGTGAACTCCTCCTACTAATGCCAGCTTCCTATTCAGGAAAGATAATGATCAAAGTATACACCTTTTTTCCTTTTATTTCTAAATCCAACTACCATCTTTCATCACTATTAAAACCTTCTTTGACACGTACAAGTTTCCTACACAAAATCTCTTCTTTGATAACTAACCTGCTTTGATCAACATGAAGGTGAGTCCAAATATTTCTATATGTGGAGACTCATAGTTGCAAACTTTCTAATTTTATCCTTCTTGCAGTTACTAGGTTGGATGCAATTTAAACTAAAGCAAAAAGGAAATGAGCCTCCAAGTGATATCATAATAGGTAATTTTTACATTCTGTTCTTCTGTGGAACAACTAAAGAGCAGAATTCCCATATGTTAAGCTTAGGATCTAATTGTTTATTACTTTGCTTTTCAGCTGACAAGGAAGTTAAAAGCAATGGAGCAGAAATGAAATTTCAAGAAGAACCATATGATGAAATGTTCCCTGGCTTTTTGGCAATTGGCACTTTGGGTTATCAGACAACTAATACTGACCCTCCAACTCCAACATTTCCTATGCCTTTTGAGCATGTAATTGATGGTGAAACAGACATAACAGAAAACGAACTAAAGTTCATAAATGATGAGCTTGAGAAGTTTCTTGAGGAGAAAGTGAATGAAGTTGCTTATGAATCATCAGAAAGAAATAGCCATGCAAGTATCATTAGCCTTGGCGACACACACATTGAAACAAGAGCTACTGAATGCTATAGCAGCAACATGGAGGAATTTCCACTCCAGAAATATCTTTTCGGCTCTTCAATTGATTTGCCAGAGATAGAGGCAGAGGTAATGTTGAATTCTGTGACCATTAGCTGATTCTTTTAAATTAGTCAATCATGATTATGCAACTATCTCGTCTAAAAGCTTAAACGGTTAAAATTAATTTATATTACTATTTAATTATATTTCAACAGGTAAAGCAACAAAGAGGATTCTTAGAGGAGCTCTTTAAGGGGAAAGACATAGTCCAAGAGGGTCATGTAGGCAATGATGGAAAAGAGAAGAAAAAAGCCAAGAAAAAACATGCAATGCAATTCATGAAGAAGATGCTTCAGAACCTTCAGCCAAAATCAAAGGGCTCTAGAGCTTCTTCTAAAGAAAATGCAACTGGATCTACTTCAAGCAAAAGAAAACTCCCTCAGGTTAGTACTGATAGATAATTTATAAAATATGCATAATTATATATTTAGAATCTCAGTTACTTAAAAACAAGAAACACAAAACCACAAGCTGCAAACAGGGGCGGAGCCAAGTGTAGACAAGCCCCCTTCGTTGTAAAATTACACTACGTAAGTTAGGTAGAAATGAGCGGTTTTGATCATATACACATTTTTGAACCCCCCTTGACACAAGGGAATATATTAATGTTGTGATAAAGGGGGTTCAAGAATTTCTCTAAGTCACGAGTTCAAATTTCAAGCGTGGCATTCTAATACTTTTTGAACCCCTTCCAATAATTTTTCGCTCCGCCCCTGGCTGCAAAGATAAATTTACTGGACCTCCCTTATAGTTAAAACTTGAAACCAATTTTCATGCTATTTTTCCTCATTTTATTTACATATTTTGAGGATCAAGAAAATAAATCCTATAATATGATTACTTAAATTGTCAGCATGAGAAGGTACACAACAACCTGTATGCTGGAGCCAAATTAAAGTGCAAGCTTATCTGTTCAATTAGCTTTCCTAAATACTAAACAACTGTGATATTTATCTACTATATGTAGGTTCTTAAAATGTTTAAAAGGAAAGTTCATCCTGAGGAATCAATAAATGAGAACAGCAATTGCATATCTGCTAATGTGGGAGTACACAGTGAAGTGCACAAAAAAGTTTCTCCTACTGCCACTCCAAAGAAGGAACTAAATGCCTCAAAAGTATCTCCAAGAAGCACATACAATGATTCTTTAACACTAAACAAAGAGCACTGGATTAACACAGATGCTGACTGTAAGTAAAATCTCTTCTGTTTCAAGTTAATTAACACAATAATGTACTATTATCTCACTGTAATTTCCTCATTTTGAAAATTCAGACTTGGTGCTGGAGCTGTAGATGGCAAAATGTTGCACAAAGAGTATATAATTCTATCCACTAGTGAGCTGAGTGTGCTATCCAAGTGTGAGAGCAATGTTAATATATAAAGAAGTACTTTGTTCATTCTGTGTGAGTTACTGAATTGTGGGGTAAATGAGATGTATTCATTAAATTTGATAAGTTGTTATGCATTGGAGTAGATATTTCTTTTTAATTTAAACATTATCAATATATATGCAGCAGGATAAAACATGAAACTAGGCATAGCACCCTTGAGTTTTCAATCCTACTTGACATTTATATAGTCATAGTCTTTGTTTGCTACTCCTAACTACTCATAAAAACTATAAGTTTGATGGGATCAGCAAAACTGAAAGAGCATGAAGAACAAGAGGGCTAATCATACCTCATTCATTGCAAGAAAAAAATTATCATTGTCAATAGAATAAGTCCTGGCTTAGGAAAAAGATTTGACATTGTAGTTACACTCATGTAAACAAATTTAGGTATTACATGGTATAATTAAGCTATGACTAGACTTTATGATTACTACTCTAATAATTACACATCATAGTATGCCCAAACATTAAAGTACCAGACAGGAATTATGTAGTACTAATATATGTCCCAAAGTGAAATTTTTTGTTTGACTGATCTTAAGATGAGAGTTGAAAGTAGTTTCATTAAATCTATGGGAAGAAGTACAGCCACTATAGCTTGTGTCCAAACGCTTGTGTCTAATCATTCTACTGCTTAATTGGTGGCTGATCCTGGTTATGCTTCCTCTATGATTAGTATTTGTTTTGCTTCTTTTCCCATAAACTTATTTTACTACTTAAATTCTAATCTAGACTAGACATATTACTTTAACCTATGTAGCCATTAAGAGTAATTAAAATGCATTAGTTGGATTTAAATTCAGTTTACACACTTCGTTGGGTTTGAGTTTTGACCTAGAATTGTATACATAATACGACGATCTTCACAATAATAAAATCAAGTGAGGTTGCTCAGATGGTAAGCAACCTTCATCTACAACCAAGAGGCTAGGTTGTAGGTTCGAGTCACCTACAATAAAAATGGGAGTGCTGCGCTATTTGTTTCCGAGAGAGAGGGTTGGGTTAAAAGAAAAAAAATACAATATTAAAAGGAAAATATATAATTGCGAGATGATAAACGTTCTTATCAAAATGAATATATACCTTTTTGGTCTCCTTATATTCAAAACAGAAAGACAATCAAGTCATTCATAAGGTATATAGTTTAGACACTATTTCTTGGTTTTATATTCTTTCTCTTAATTATCCTATATATCATATACTATAAGTCTATACAACTTAAATCCATGAAATATTTGTTTACATGGAAATATGTACACTCTTCTTCCCTTTCTAGAAAACTGAAGACGCGATATCCTATGTTGTGATAATGGAGTATGTCTGAAAAATCCTAAAGAATGTTCAAATATTTCACATTGAACATAAATTTGCCTATCTTTGATGACTTCCAAAATAAGACAAGAAAATTTTCAGCAGATGATGACGAATAGTTCACGAGTCATGGCAAAGTTTGAATCACCAGATGGAAAAAATACATTTTGCAGTATATAAAATTTGTAACTTATAAAGATAGGAGCTGCACCAGCAACCTATTACGAATATGAATATAGTCTTAGACCAAACCATATTCCAATGCACGTGCTCTAGCTCTACAGCTAATATTATTCATTTAGACCATAGTATTATTGAATCATAGTAATATTCTTTTAAAATATAAACTTAATATGATAGGACGAGCTTTAAAGAATATATTGCATGCTTCCAGAAGGACATTATATATGTAATAGGCGTACTATATATACATTCACTATAGTGAGGACTGAGCTAAGACAATATTTCAACGTTTCAACCATTACGGGTTCAACACAATCGTTCAGATTAATTGATTAACGTTGATTATATATATAGATAAAAAAAATTATAGGTGGAGTTAATTCCATTTCCAATGAACTCATTTTCTATTGTTATTCTATGCGAGTGAGACAACGACATCATACTCCCTCCGTTCCAAAATGGTTGTCATAGTTCGGATTTCGAGAGTCAAATGAGTTCATTTTGACCGTGAATTCAAACATATAATTTTTAAATTTTTTGTAACGATGTTTATATATTTAGAAACTACATAAAAAGTACTATAAGTCACAATAATTAATAATTCAATATAGTTAAAAGACATATGAAAATATTACCGTCAAAGTTAAACTTGTTTGACTCTCGAAATCCGAACTATAACAACCATTTTGGAACGGAGAGAGTATTTAATTTTCACCACCTATTCCATTGGCTGTAAGTGCAAATTAAACTTCCCATGCACTCAATTATTCATTTTCCAATTCTACTAAATTCTCAAAGTTAATGATGATTTGATTTTGACGACGCCGCCTGCCGTAACTTTTCCACATAATTAATCTAAACAATACCAGTCCTTCAACATTACTATACCATTTTACTTTACAACTTTAACCTTTTGAAACATTTGGCTTTCTTTCTTCAACCTATATGTACATCTCTTGTCAATTAATACAGGAAATTTGTTTCATAATTTCAACAACTCTAGCATCTTAGTTGCCTACTATTAGAGAAGCCGCCCCTACTTTCTTTCTTCATCAACATTATTTCATTTAATTTTTCCAAATACCAATTAAACCAACTTGCTTATATATATATAGATTAAGTTTCTTTTTTTTTATTTTTCTACTAAATGGAGAATCACTCAATGCACTTTCTTGGTTCAACAAGTTGTTACAATTCTATGAATGAATGGTTCTCAGGTTTAAAGACCGAGAATATTTCTAACTCCACGGCACAAGATCAACAAGATGTATCAAACATCAAAAGCATCAATTTGGGGTCAGTGGTTTCATCAGAAACTACTCATACTACAAATTTATCATCGTTTAAGAAGAAGGGGGATAAGAAAATTAAGAAGCCCAAATTTGCTTTTCAAACAAGAAGTCAAGTTGATATACTTGATGATGGCTATCGCTGGAGAAAATATGGACAAAAAGCTGTCAAGAACAATAATAATCCAAGGTTCATTCCTTTTCTCCCAACACTACCTATTACCCTTCTTAAATCAGTATGCATGTCTCATATATATAGTCATTTTATCTCATCTTTTACTCTTATGAATGAAAATCTAATTAGTACGAGTACTAATTGTGTAGTGTCCTTATAATAGGTATACAAAGTACGCAAAAATGTACATGTGAATATGCTAGTTTTTTAACGATTGAATGGACATGATCAATTCGATCGGTTTAAGTGTACTTATGGTGATCAAGTAATGTTTTTTCGATTGTTAAAGTCAAATTTTAGCTCAAAAGTAGCGTGACCATAAATATCCCACGTACGGTAGTTGTTTGTGAATTACAACTTGACAGAAGAGATGAGGGAACAGTGATCATTCTAATTTTCTTATCATGTTTTTGATGAGCTTCTAGGAATCTGATTCTTCTAAGAAGAGAAAAATCAAGCAAGTCATAATAATTAGCACAAGTAACTTGCAATCCCCTCGCGAATCCACGACTACTAGGGGATGAAAGAAGAAAGGATCTTGATTAATTAGTAGTATATATCTTGCATCATTTTGTGTGACATCTGATCACTAACGACGATTCTACTTTTCCATTATACTACTAAGTGAAGTGCATGCAGTTGATCCAATCATCTGTTTGTGCATGTCTCTGTGTCTTTGTAGATGTTATGTTTCTCCTATTCGTGAACATCTAAATTACATGACCATGCTTGAACTGATTACATTATATGTTATGAACTTGTTCTCACATTTAGGACTAAAAGTTAAATCTTCGTCTCCCCAATTGATTGATATAGGTTCTAAGAATTCGTTTTGGACATGACCTCGATTTTTCAACACTTGAACTCTTAATTCTTCATCTGGAGTTCATACATGAGTTTATTATTTACTGATATAAAACATGGTTTACTTGAAAATAAGTGATAAGTGATAGACAAAGCATACTCATCCAAAAAGAGTACTCCAATAAAGTTGACAATCAACAGTTGCATATCCCGTGTTGATTATACTTAAGGATAAGTCGAAATCTACAAAAGTAATTTCCAAAGGTGCTGATATAATAGTATGGTTATTATTTGTTAATGTGCAGAAGCTACTATAGATGTACGCATCAAGGATGCAATGTGAAGAAGCAAGTACAACGTCTTCTTAAAGATGAAGGAGTTGTGGTGACAACTTATGAAGGAATCCACACCCATCCTATTGATAAGCCTACTGACAATTTTGAACAAATTCTCCATCAGATGCAAATATATCCTCCATCCTGATTTATTTCCAACTTAAAACAAAGGGGGATATCAATTAAACCCTCAGAGCAAGTTAAAAACTAGATAAATGATGCTTGAAGATTAGGACTGTATATGTATCGAACAGAGAAATATCTGCTATTGAGAACCTAGCCAGCTAGCCTGCGATCAGCCAATACGTTCATCATGTTAATTATTGTAGATGCCATAAGTAGTTGGTTACTACAAGAACATTTTTATATTTTGATTTTCACTTTTATACTTTATTACTCCATCGGTTTAGAATTATTGTGCCAGTATTTGACTATGCACAGAATTTAAGGGGACAGAAGAAAGAATAATGTTGAACTTGTTGTCTTAAAGCGTACCTTGAGATTTCTAGGTATACTTGTTGCCGAGTCGAGGGGCTTGCTTAGCTGGTACCAGGCTCTAAACAAGTTTCGTTTAATGTAAAATGAGAAGTTTTAATTAATTTGTTTGGATAGAATATAAGGAAACGCATCACATAGAAAGGGAGCACAGTTATTGTAGAATCAGAAGTCATTGTCCCCAAAAAACTGAACCACAGATAAGAGCACATTCTTCCTCAGCAAAGATTAGAACACATTTATGGTAAGAATGCAACCGTGATGTGTAAGTTAAATGTCCGTCACAAGTTTTAAACCAATCGCAAACGAAAGTCTAATATTTAAGTGAAAGAAGGGTAAAGGGAGCTAACTGTGGTTAAGAAAAAACATGCTTCATGTAGTTGTGCTTAGTGAGCTCCTGCGTGATTCGGGTTTCCCTATTGCCATCTATTCTACCTCTTTCAAAGACCACATTACTAAAAGCTAAAACAGACACTGTGATAAAACATACATCTGTCCCTTCGTCATACTAAGCATGACACAAGAAACTACATGCTAATTGTAAAAACAAGCTTTATTTCATCTAATAAAACTCCATTCTACAAAGTAACAGTGTGATATAGCTCATCCATACATACCAAAATCAGCTATACATCTCGGTATATATTAGATTAACGGTATGTTCCGCATGACACTCTTAGGTAATGTGTTAACCTTAACAACCATAAAATAGAAACTAGACGAGGGGGCTACAAAATGATATGAAAATGCTTTACAGATCAAAATGTGAAACATTAACATAAATTAAATCTAATGCTTGTCCTCCTTAGGAACGTCCTTCTTAGGTAACTCCTTTGGCTTTGCCTTCTCCATTTCCCTACAGAAACATCAATGGCATGTCATGCTCCTCTGACACACAAACGGAGGGACTGCAACTAATTAACTAAAACAAGAGAAAGCAATAGACACAACTTACATAGAGAAACAAGCTAATGCAATGTCAAAATAGAAGATTTAAAGTAAGGAGATAAGAACTGAAAATAGAATCCCGATATGACCTACAACATACTACTAAATTATATTACAGAACTTTAAAATAACATCTAATCAATTTCATGCGTCATAACATATTTAATCACCGTAAAGGTATCAAAGGCACATACCGAAAGAGAGTCTACAACTATACCACAAAGGAGTCTAAAACTAACAAAACATTGAAGAGTTCCATTGGTCTTGCCTCGGGAAGGGGAATTTCAGTTATTTTTTGCTTTTCTGATGTAAGGTTGGATAATGCAGTATTGGATAATTTCAGTATGTTATAACAGTATTGGACGATTTCAGTTATCATTTTATAGATATTATTGTTATAACAGTATTGGATAATACAGATTACGAGATTCTTCATAATTAACTAGTGCAAATTAAAGAGGAAGGATCTGAGAATAATGTAGAAGCAAAACTAAAGAACGAATCTCAATGCAACTAGCTAGCTAACTAGCAAATTATAAAGAAAGTGAAAACAAAGTATCCGGCCTTCTTATCTTCTACGTAATTGTGTATAATGGAAATATAAATTATAGCATAATGTGTTTTAAGATGAGCACAAAGAGGCAAAGACCACCTATTCAACAGTGAATGATGTTTTTCTTATAATAATTGGCCTCTACTCTGGGACAACTAGGAGGAAAGCATTCAGCCATTGCTTCGAAAACAAAGTAAAGCAATCGGCCAATGAATAGTTGATTCAATCAGAACACTACGTCAAAAGCAAGACAACATAAACTCAATACTAGATATGAAAGGAACCAACTCCATATCCATTTATTGAAATATTACTGCACTAGTAATTCAAACATGCTGGAAGACATTCTAAATTTATGCAATTTAACTTTCTACACAATCTATAAGGATACAAATAATAAAGAAACACGCTTACTATTAAACCTCAGTCATTTGCTAATTACAGTAAACAGTAGGTAGAAAAGCTACAACCCACCCCCACCCCCCCCCCCCCCCCCAAAACCTCCACACACACATTGCAGGTTACAAAAAATTGGGATTAGATGCTTATTGTTCTCTAGTTTGTTAAGCTTAGCTACAAAAAGCACTTCGAGTAAAACAACCCTCTGCTCTTTTCCCTGGACATCGGTGGTCACTACATATAATATAACTTCCACATTATCCAACTAAGTCTCCAGAAGTCATCATAATTGCCATTAAAGCAATAGTTTTTATGAATCCCAGAAGTTTCTGGAGTCTAGACATGCTGATCTGCAGGATACTTTATCAAACTATCACAAGCTTCTTTTCTTTTATTTTTTCGATGTGTATCCCTAGCTTCTTTTCTTATTTGGACGAGTATCGAATTATGACTAAAAATAATTATATTAAATTATGACTAACTTCAGGTAAATATATGGAGCATATTTATATCTCCATTAGGACTTTCGGTTTTCAAAAGAAGCTGCTAGTCATGGTAAGGGTTCCCGAAACTTTACCAAAACAATTGAAGAATAAAGCCATCATGGTACTGGTGATGATTTTTAAGGCATATTTGGTACATTTATGTTGATTTACATGTACACTTCTAACAGACTGGCTCCGATAAATATGATCAACTCGAACACTTTTTGCCTCAAGAATAGAACGATTAAATCTTAAATTGACAACGTACCAATCAAGCGACCATGAACTGGAAGAGATGAACACTCCTCTAAATTTTTTGAGCAGAAAGGTAATATAAACACCTCTCTAAACTCCTTTCCTAAAACTAAACATAAGCTTTGCTAACTACTGCATAAAACACTCTATCGTGCAAGCTTTGCTAGTAAGGAGGTAATCAGTAGATCTCTCTTCATCCGGGAATGGGTGGGCGCGAGAGGTTGAGACATAAAAATAACAAGTTGGGGGTTCAATGTTCGAATCCCAGCTACAACAGACAGAAAGAACCATCTCCTCCACACTTGGTGTGCAAGATTACCAGGAAGCTAGTGGGTTAGTAGCAAGTTGCCAGGTGAATTCATTGAGGTGCACAAACTAGTTGCAATACCACTGTCGTATACAAACACATACACATAATGAGAGATATCTTGTCTCATTACCGTAAAGCAAGCAACACTAAAATTTAGAAAAAGAATGATCAAGACTTAGAAACATGATTGGTGACACTGCGACATTTCTATGTTAGAATTCATCCGAAAATGCACAACGAACTCATCTTCCACTATCCTCCATACCCATCAAAGCTATTATTCCAAAATTACTCACAAGTTACAATCAAGGCCATACTATAGGAATTTTGTTTATATCTTCACACTGAGTCATCGCATTATTAACACAGTAGCATGGATATCAAACAGGAAAAAAAATATGAACAGGTTAGCATAGCTTGTCCCACAGTAATTTAGTAAACACAAAAAATATAAAATCACATGGTTATCACCAAATTCTTAGAATCTCACTCCACAGACAGCGACTAACATCACAAGATACAAAATGAAGATTCAACTCGGTGGATAATGTGTCTTCCCATATATCCTTCTCCTCTTAGCGTGCACCTAAACCCATATATCCCAATCTACGCTCTTACAACTAGACCAAACCCCTAAGAGCTAGATTCTTCACAGTTCTACAAGTTTACTCAGAACAAATCATTCAATTACTCTACAAGTTCCAAGTGCTGTTGTAAAAAAGAGCACTTCTTTTGCTTATCACTTTCCATTCACCAAAACATAACATTTCTACACCAAACAACGTTCACGAAATACAACAGTAAGTTACAAAAATACTACTCCCTCCAATCCCAATTTATGTGACTCGATTACTATTTGGAAAGTCTACGAGGCATTCTTCGATCACGTTCTTCGTACTTATTATATAAATATTTCAAATTCTAAATTATTATGTCTTATAGTATATTTTATCCAAATTTACGGGCAAAGTCAAAAGATTTTGACCTCCGTACTTCGAACTGTGTCACATAAATTGGGACGGAAAAATACTTGATCTAAAAAAGGGGGAAAAGACATACTTAGCTGCGGAAGAGGACTCTTCCTCAATCCAATGGCGAATTTGACGGACGTTACGTTTGAAGATTGAAGCTGATTGTTTAATATCACTTCTCATAAGTAAAACCACGGCGCTAACTCCCACCACCGTTAATACAAAATTCGTTAAAGCCATTTCCCCAGCTGGATTCTGTTTATTCCCAAATTGAAGAGCTCTGAAATTGGTTGAGGATCCGATTTGTATGTAAGGGTTTTGGGTTCTTGGTCCAAGAAATTAACAAAAATCTGCAGAATTTGACGGGCTATTAGCTACTGGGCTTTTGGAGTTGTTGCTAGTTAACTAAGTTGGACCTATAAGATGAAACGAGTGGTAAGAATTTCGTCAAGAGTCCATTTTTTTCTGTCGAATTTAGTTTTAAGCCACTTTCAAATATTATTTGCAAGTTTAACCACTCACTTTCAAAGCATGAGGGATTGAAGTTATGAGCCCATGTTTTAAACTTAACTCAACTTAAGTTTTTTGGTCTGAATAAAAGCTACATTAAGACCAAAAGTGTGCAGTCAAACAAAAATTAAATAAGTAAAAATAGCATATTTCAGCTTCAGACCAAAATGGGCTAAAGTTAGGTTAATTTGGATTAAACTTCAACTTCAATGGTCTGAAGATAGGTAAAGTGCGTAACTTTGCAAAAGTTCGCCCACATTGGCTTAAGTACTGGCTAGTAAAAAAGTGACTACTTTTGCACTTCTCCCTAATAGTGAGAATTATACGTTTGGTGCTATTATTAAGGGTAATTTACAAAACTATGACACCTTAGGCAATGGTTTGCCTTATTGACCTTGGTTCAAGTGGTTTTACAAGAATGACCTCACTAATTTTAAGTAAGTGCTCCCTCGGGGGCAACACTTCAAGTTATAACTTGACAAGTGCACCCATGGGGGCAGCACTTCAAGTATAAAGTGCATCCACGGGGACAACACTTCAAGTTAGGGATGGCAACGGGGCGGGGCGGGGCGGGGCGGGTGCGGGGCGGGTTGAATCTTAACCCGCAAAAGTTAAACCCGCCCCACCCCGCCCCACGTAGCATTTTTGTCACTTCTCAACCCGCCCCGCCCCGCCCCGCTATATTATTTTTAACTTTTTTTTGTTAATTTTATGAACTAATTAACGACTTTCTCAAGTATTAATCATCTTATCTTAGGTAAATTATCATAGTAGTTTGGGCAATAATTTTATTATTCTAATGATAGATTTTATACATACCCATATGTATAAGTTTGTTATAAAATTAAGTCTTTTATATAAAAACACATATAATTTGATTACGATTTAACTTCTATTTAAGATAACTTTTATATAAAAACATATATATATATATAGGTTCTACAAGGATTTGAAAAAAAAAATTAGATAAACCCGCAACCCGCCCCGCCCCGCCAGAATTTTAAAAAAATTTATCCCAACCCGCCCCGCCCCGCCCCGCAAATGGCTTAAACCCGCCCCGCCCCGCGTAGAGCTGAACCCGCCCCGCCCCGCACCCGCCCCGTTGCCATCCCTACTTCAAGTATAGAATGACAAGTGCTGCAAGTGTTGCCTCCGTGGCAGCACTTGACCTTTTATCACTGTCAACATTATCTCCAGATAACTTGAAGTGCTGCCTTGCAGGCAATATTTACAATTTACTCTTGAAGTGTTTCTCTCGAGGGAATACTTAAAATTTTTTAACGTGAAGTGTTGCTTACGGAGGCCATTTTGCTAAACCATTCTTTAGTGGGGACAAAAAACCATAACCAAGGTTAAAGAGGTACATGTAGTGAAATTTTTTGTATTATTAAGTGTTAGCCTTGTTACATAAAGCTTTACAAAAATAACCCTCACATAAGGAATTTTGAAGTCATACATGTCGGTCGTCATAACTTGTTGTGTAGAAATTCATCAATACTTTGTTTATTTTAATTTAATTAAGGCTGATCCAAATCAACTCCAAATTTAATATCCTCATTCTAATATAAATCTCAATAATTTTAATGGCCATAGACTCACTTTGTCGATATCAAAGATCAAGTTAATAAAGTCCAATAATAGTGTTTTCAAGTTTTTTCAACAAAATCAAATCCAAAATAACCATAAAAGTGTATGAGTTGTATAAGTGAAAAAAATAGTAGGATGGAAAAGTGAATAAGGAGGATAATAGACAAGTGATGGTTGCTCAGATATTAAACATCCTTCATCTACAACCAAAAGGTTGTGGGTTCGAATCACAATATGTAGGAGCAAAAAATGCGAGGGCCACTATTTATTTCGGGAAATGGAAGGAGAAGAGGGAGGGGGGAATAAGAGGGTGTTTAAATTGGGTTTTTTAAGTGCTTTTGGCTAAAATAATTTTTGCGCTCTTTTGTAGTGTTTGAGAAAAGTATAAAGTGTTTTTCATCACTAATTTTAAACAAAAATAATAATAATAATAAACTAAAGGTTAAAAGTGGGTATCCCCAGCTTATGGCTTTTACCTTATAGCTTACAAGCTACTTGAAAAGTCAATCCGAACACCCTTTAAAACTTTATCATTTTTTTAATGAGGGTTAAAAGATAATAAGTGGTGTGTAGGAGGCTACCCAACTAAGAGCCTCTGAAAGCCCAGAAGTGATTATTTTTCAAATAAAGCAATTATTTTACTTAATAAAGTAGTTTGACAAAGCTTTTAGTGAAAAAAAAGTGTGTTTGATCAAATCAGAAGCTGTTTTTTAGCTTTTAACCCGAAGCTGAAAAAAGTAGTGTAATTTCTCCAGAAAAAAGTAAGTATTTTTGATTTTTTTTAGGCCAAGAATAGAGATATATAAAAAGAATAAGAAACCACTTATATATCTACCCTTATTCATAATTTAACGTTTAAGAATAAGTTATTACAAAATATTTCTCAAATACAAATTATCAACAAAAGTTCAGTCTCACATGATTTGGCCAAACACCAAGTACTCAAAAGCACTTTTAAAGCTAATTTTAACAGCTAATTGCTAGTAGTATTATGAGATTTATATTATTTCCTTTATCTTTGTTACCTTTATGTATACATGAATATCTAACTGCAAACGGGAAATGCTGACAAGTGACAACAGCTCTCTTTATCTTTTTTTCAACTATGCATTAGTAATACTGAGTCTTTGTAATAAGGTAAAGAAATGCATTATAATGATGTAGAAAAAAATGGATTGCATTGATTAAACGGACATTAAATGGATTCCATTTTAATGTCTCTTTTTTATCGCATCCATGGGGACCCGACCATGGAAGAAACAAGGAAATAAAAGGAAAGACATCATCTTTTTTATGGGTAGGATCATATCTAGATTCCAACGTCACTTTTTATTACTTCCGATCCGTTCTACTTTATGTGTCATAATTTGACTCGGCATAAAGTTTAAGAAACTTTTGAAACTTATGGTCATTCTTTTTGGAACAGACCAATAAAAAAATGCTGCCTCATAAATTGAAACGGATGAAGTATTGGATAACAGTACTCCATTTCTTGATTAGGCAGAATGAACATCCCTTTTTTTGATAGAAAGTTCATAGATCCTGTCAGGTAGTATTCTCCTTTGATTACGACCCAACAGGATTGAAATTACTGCATTTTAAGCTATAAATTTAGCTACAATTATATTTGTTCCTACTACTGCTTTATTTTGAAAGAGGGGAAAAAGAAAAACATATATATCACGTAATCTTAGCTAGCTAGGAGTGATATAACAGTCTTATTCTTCTCTTTCGCTTTAAAGCACAAAAACGTTTACTCGTATTATCATTATATATATATATTATTGTTATAAGAGTATTGGATAATGCAGATTATGAATAGAGATTAATTACGTGATGCTTCATAATTGACTAGTGAACATTAAACTAGGCGGACCACTTAAGACGAGGAATAGCCCAAAAACTAGCTCTACTCAGGACTTTGGTCTAGTAGTATAAAAGCGTTGTGTGTTTTGACACATAACATTAAAATTCTACGGTATTAAAGTGGTGAAGATCGTCATTTGAGTAAAGCTTCGAGCTGTGCACCATCAACTCTTGAAAATTTCTCAATTATAAGGCATTACGTACAGAATCTAATACTGTATCTCAGGCTACATTGCAAGTGGACATACGACAATTGAATAGTCACACTCACTTGCCGCTTGCAAACAAAAAGAAAAAGAAGATCATAATATCATTGAAGTGGATGATAAGTAACAAGAACAATTGCTTGAAAATTAAAACCATGTAAAGATATATGATATGGCAAGAAAGAGCAATTAGACTTGAAAATTAAAAGACTATAAAAAGAATCACAAGAAAGGCCACTTTAAAAATGAGGTGCGACTAATCAGTACAGGGTAGGGTATATGGAATATCTTATCCAAAGACCATTATTACACAGCATATATTTTGGAAAATTCTTTTATCATGAATGTGTTGTACATGTCCGACTAAAGCAAACCATTAAATTCAGATATTCAGGGTGAAGAAAGAAGAGAGTAATAAAGCAAACAATGCCCACTTGCAAACCCCACTCTATTTTACGCTACTTGTATCCTTAACCCTAACTTGCTACTACCTGGCCACCACCTGAAAAATATAACACACACACTATATGATTCTAGCCTTCTAGGGTTCTCTGGCTTATTCCTTTTTACAAGCCTAGTTTTAGAACAAATTTTGAATTGGCAGCCAAATTAGAGTACGTATTTTACGACAAATGGAAACTTGTGCTAGCTTTTTGATGCCTGGCCTAGCTAGTTGCAAATGGTTTTTAGCATATATTTTCATGCAATATAGCAGTATACGTAGCTCAAAATTTATGAAATGCCTTAATATTGAAGGGTGGGAATTGCAGACAGAGACACTGTCCTTATCCATTATTCCTAGCATGCAACTAAAAGTTATTGCCTCATCTGTGATTTTATGCGTAAGCTCGATCACGTAAAAACATCAACTGTCTTGTTGATATGATGTTAAAACTAGATCATAATCAAGCAAAGCGATTTAAAAACATTCGTTGCATTTATGAATTTATTCAAGATGCTCTAATATCCAGTGTACTAGTAATGCAGCTGTTTGGAAAGATAATGACACAGGGAAGAACTAAGAAAATTCTCAAGTAACTTATGATTGTCACAATCAGCTGGACTTTGTTAATGGTAAGATTAACTTATTCTCTCAGAATCTACAATCAATCACTAAGTGAGTGTTAACGCAAGATGACTTATTTCGGGTATATATTACCTTTGCGCTTACAATTTATGTGACTTTATTTTATCAAGTATATTTCAAAAAGAAGGATTAAACTCCAAATTTCACTCTTATTGATAAGTTTTTATACACGTTATCATTGGGTAAAAAGTCATAACGTTACACAAGGTCATAAATTTTAATTTCTTAAACTTTGCGACTACATATATACAAATAATGTTATAAAATGAACCGGAGAGAGTACAAGATTTGGCAATGAGATAATGGACATCCAAGTATCTAATCTTACTCTCAGCCATTTGTCTTTTCTTTTCTTTGGTATATCAAGTGCATATACATTATAGGGAATGTCATTTTCAATCTTATTTTCAAGTTGTAATACTTAATGGTACTTAGAAACGGGTCTTATTTGGGGTATCTGCTTCTATTGACAACATATTTAAAAGTCTACCCACTTAAAAAAGAACGAGTTATTCCCTGTATAAACTACTTTGGAATAGCTAGGGAATCATACATTTCTGTTGTCACTTTGTCAGATATTTACGTTACGACAACTTATAGGTTTAACTAGCTACTACTCCTATTGTTAGTCTTAAAGAAACAATTCAACCCCTTAAAAAAAAAAAAAAAAAAAAAAAAAAGATTCGGGATGTCAAGGGGAGAGAGATTTAATATAGCTAGAAGAACAATAGTACATACCTCATTGGTCCTTAATGTCTATCTTCAAATCTACTTGTAAAGCAATTGCACTTTGAAATATGTGACTCATCTCATATACACTCTATTATTCCACTTGAAGTGACATGATTCGCAATACGAAGATTAAACCATTTAATTTTCCACGTGAATTAGAACATCGAACTTTTAATGTTTTTGAAACAATTAGTAGTTAGAACCTACGTAAAATGTACGACTATAATTTATATTGACCAACAAATATATGATAAAATTATGGTCAAAGAAATATTCTTTCGACTCTCTAGTAGTTTGTGACACATTAAGTGAAACCAAGAAAATAATTAAAAACAGTTAAAAAAAAGTATATTTTTAATTACTCGATACATCTCACCTACATGTAGATAGTACAATCATATTTACTTAATTATGTCATCAAACATTGACGCTCATTGTTTCTTCTGCTATATATATATGCCCTTGTCGTGGTCTCATTTAGCCACTCACTACACAGTACACAATATCAAGCTACAGTTACCACATCTATAGAGTGTCTTGAACAAACCCTTTTGCACCACATATAGCAAGAAATGGATTCAAGCCGCAAGCGTAGAACAGGGTTCATCAAAGGTAAACTAGTGAAATCTTTGTACCGAGCTGCAGCACCTATTCCCTCTACAGCAAAACGCACCTCATCTCCTACTTACACCTCTGATCAGGGCTTCATTAGCAGTCCTCGAACTGTTTATCATCTTAACCTTCACCATCATCAACCAAAGGAAAAGCTTGTTCCTTATAATCCAAATAATAATACTATTGCATCATCTTTCTCGTCAGATGCAATAGGTTTTATAGTAAACCAGGAGCAAGCAGCTCCCCCACAGAAGCCTAAAGTTTCTTTCTATATTCCACCTGAGAATACAACTGCCCGAGAGCGTGACGTTAATGGTACTACTTATTATGCCAAGATTGATAACCCGTATGGAGTTGTGGTAGATGAAAGTGTTGATCTAAAGGCTGCCAAGTACATATCAAGTGTTCAAGAACGGTTCAAACTTGAACGTATTAATTCAGAAAGGAAGATGTCGACACTGCAATCTCACTAAATGTTTTGCATCTTCAACCTTGATTAATGATTACAATAATCATTAGCAGTTGCAAGCAGGAAAGGCATCAATTAGACGTTATAGCTAGCTAGCATTGTCGCTTGAATTATTTGCTAGTTTTCCAAATACTATCGCATAAAGAATTTAATACAAAGAGTTAATTTTGTTGTGCTAAGATTAAATACTGCATGGTGCATGCCTCTTCATGGAGTTGTTCATCTTGCAATACTACTTGGGCTAGCTAGCTAGTCGTGTGGAGGCTTAGTTTATGTTAATTCTAGAGAAATGAGCACTTACTATATTAGTGACTTGCAATTTGAATTGGTGATAATACTAGTATTAGTGTTTAAATTAATATACTAGATATCTCTTTTGTCCTAGTATACATGGATTGTCGTCAATGTAGCGTTGATTTTCTCGAATATATTGAATCTATGATATGGTGTTAACTATCCAAAAAGATCATTGATCTTCAAATTTTCTTGCTAATATTATCTATAACGAGCACGTATGAATGCAGAAAGCACCCAAAACACAAACCATCATAGTATTAATGAGTATCTCTAGGTACACCTTAAACCATACGAAATGAATACATATATAATTGAGCTAGCTAGTGATATGTAGATCCTCCACGCTTGCAATGCTTCACAATGCTTGGAAGAACTAAGCAAAATGAGAGTACATATATGAGTATGTTTTTCATGAAAAGATGGTACTTATTTTAATTCTAGCCAGTGTAAATATGGACACCGATGGCGATAAGGAAGATGGTAATGAAGCCAAAGAAGAGAAGGGTATGTATGAAAATGGAAAGTCCACTTGTCTGAAAGTTTGCAAACTCTACAGCTCTGCTATTTCCTGGGAGTTGAAACAGAAGCCCTGGGCTCAACAACACAAACAGCACCACTGCTATTACTACCGGTCCCCAATCAGCCATATCTCTTACTCTAATATAGGTGATGTATGGTTTGTATATATTGTATATGGGGATAAAGGGAAAATGAAGAACCAGAGTTATAGATATGGGACTTCAACCTTTTTATTTTTTTCAATAGAGCCGTGGCTTCTCTTTTTTCCACTAAAAGACAAGTGAAACGACACAATGCATACTCTGCCAAGACACAAATTATCGCATAGTGAGACAAATAAGGAGTTCGGTTTGTCAACCATTATTGTTTATCATGATTTATTGCAGGCCATGCAACAGTTTGGAATCTATTCATTCTTCTTCTGGACGGCACGCTGTTTTGTGGAGTACTGGGCCATTGTAAGCATGTACTCCCTCCGTCCCTATTTGTTTGTCATAGTTTGACTTGGCACAAAGTTTAATAAAGTAAGGAAGACTTTTGAAATTTGTGGTCTAAAATAAGCTATGAATATTTGTGTGGCTATAAATGAGTCAAAAAGTAACTTTAGAGTTGAATTATTACCAAATTTAGAAGTATGACAATCTTTTTGGGACAGACTAATAAGGAAAGTATGACAAACAAAGTGGGACAGAGGTAGTAAATAAATTACAAACTTTATAGGTTTATAAGGTCTAATGGCAAGAAAGCAGCCCAACCAGACAAAGATGGGCCTATCTATAGCTGGAAATTCTTTTTGTAGAAACTAAAGATAAAGAGAGCCCACTCATGATGATAACCCCATTTGCCAGTAACTATGTGTCATCTGACTCTGATAACCAAGGCAAATTCCCATAATAGGTACTCACATCTCTTTTCATCTGTCATGGTCCAATGATGAATTGTAGGGAGGGATTAGAGAGAGCTTTTTTCTATAACCAAGAAATGACTTATGGTTCGAAACTCGTTGAATAATTGGCTTGCCCGTTCGAAAAGCACTCACTTCATTAAATAAGAACTTTACATTAGCACGGCTAATAATAGGTTCGCCCATTTGAAAAGCTCTGTTATCTCACGACACTTATTCAAAATCAAAAGACTAAGCTAGCGTTTGGACATAGATTCTCAAATAATTTTTGGGAAACACTTTTTTGGTGAAGTTTGATAAGAAAATGGAAAAGTATTTGGACATACTTTTTGGGAACAAATTTTTTGGTTCAAAAGTGCCTTTGAGCTCTTATGAAAATGAAATTTGATGTGTAAATATTAATTTTTGGATCAAAAACAGCTCAAGGCCATTTTTTGAGTTTTTGGGACAAGTTTTGCTCAAAAAGCATAAACAAACACTTGTTGGCCCAAAAACTCCCAAAAAACTCCTCCAAAAAGTATGTCAAAACGGGAGCTAAATGGCCTACTAACGAAATATATCTTGTGAAACTACGACCGAAAATTTCACCTCTTGAAGCACGTACAGGTAATTTAGGGCGACCGAGCTAGGCCGAGTCGGAAAGACATGGATGATTCAGGGTTCATATTATGGAAAGGAGGGATTAGGGGGACGGGACACTTTACAAGTAAGAATTCAAACACTGACATCACTCGAGCAAAGTTAGACAGACTAGCAGCTGAAACTGTTCAAAGATTTCATCCTTCAAATCATTCTTGACGACTAGTTGTCCATAAGCCAAAGCATTTGGCATTGTGAACGCACAAAGTTTTGGATTTCTCTACTTTCCACGTTCACCAACTTTCTTTTTCTTAATCTTTTATAAAGACTCGGCCACCTTGATGAATTTATGTGATAAAAATGTGTAAAGCAAAGCAAAAAAGAAAACTTGCGCGTTCATCAATTATCAGAAACTTATACATAAAGTTGGTATGTTCTGTCGACTTCCATAAAGCAATATCCCCCACTGCCACAAATCATACCTTTCTTCCCCTTTAAAATAGAGTGTCCTGCTTTTCACCCTCAAGTTTAGTATATCCCCTTCTCCTTCTTCACTAAGCAAAATCTCTACATTGCATTAAATCTACTACTACTAATTTGCAAATACCACAATTAAGTCCAAGAACTAGAGAGAAACTTAAAGCTTAGACTTTTCGATACTTGAAATTTTACTTGAGAGAGAGACACGAAGCTCGAAATAGAGATGGGAGCAGATTGGGGGCCAGTGATTGTTGCAGTGGCGATGTTCATATTACTGTCACCAGGATTGCTATTCCAGCTACCAGCAAGAACTCGAGTGATTGAATTCGGGAACATGTACACCAGCGGGATTTCCATTCTGGTTCATGCCATCTTATACTTCTGCATATATACAATCTTGATAGTTGCCATTGGTGTTCACATACGATCCGGTTGATGTACTGGCAACAAGGCAGGCTATAAGTTTTCTTCTTCAACCCTGCTGAGTGCTACCACAGCCAAATTCTCAACTCTTCTTGAAGGCTTTTGCTTATACACTGGAAGGGGCATTCTTGTTTTCTATCAACTGTTTCTGTGTTTCTTTTTCTTTTGAACTAGTAGTTTAATCTTCTGAAATACCCTGAACAAAGTGTGTTGCGCTCCACATCAATGTTATAAATTCATGCAAATGAAAGGAACAAGTTTTTGGACCACTTTAGCATTTCTCTGTAATCTCTCTTCTTTTGATTTCTTTTTTTCAGTTACAGGGGAAATGGTATATGGAGTACTATATATTACACAAATACAACATCCTGCACTTCTGCTTCTACTTTACTTGTGGTTAATTGAAGAAAAAGACACAATCAATCTGTTCAAGGCACAATAAATGGCTTGCAGATCTCAAATATTAAAATTAATCACAAAACTGAGAGCTCGGAAATCAAAAGATAATTAGGACAAAACTATCACTTAGTAAATAGGAGTAGGACATAATCCTAGCCCATCAAACATAAGCAATCTTTGATCCAAGAATCTAAAACCTGGCCTCACCACGCAAAGTTAGTCTTCCATATTGATGTTCTGATATTGAAAGTTGAAATTGCTTTGAAACCTGTCTAATTGCTACCCAAAGAAAACTCAAAGCCAGATTTTGAGACTTAAAACCAGACCATCGTTTGCTAATGTTCCATTTCACAACTGTCTTACAGCTCTTCAGCTTGTTAATAAAAAGTCAGTTGCGCCTGTGGGTGTAATCTAGTGGTCAATGAATTAAAATACTACCAGGTGACTTCTCTAAACTCGTCTAAGCATTAACCGACAACGTTAAAGTTAACTAGTAATGTGTTGGTCGGAGGTAGCAGAGAGCGACGAAACAGCCAAGGTGCTCCCAGGTTGGCAGTTGTAAGAAGAGAAGGCGTGTCCCAAAACACAGTATTACACAACTAGGACTTGTGAGGATGGAGGCTTCAGATGAGTTTACAGTGAAGCAGCCTAGCTAATTGAATTCAAGATCTCATTTTTTACGCAAGAATAGTCGCTTTCCCTTCCTAATTAATTAAACTAGCCGTCAAACCTATGAATTATTAATTCTAGACTAGATTAATCAATAATACTCCAGCTCTAATGCAACTTACTGTCACAATCACACCACCTTAATTAGTTTATTTTAGTAATCATTTGGTCTTTCGTACCCATTGGTCTAACTAATCTAAATTCGCCCCTACAGGATCAAAGGATTCGAGCCCTCTAGTTAGGGGCAATCTTATTCATCCCACCACTTCCCGTAGTGTGACGACGAAAGAGTTAAAAGAGATCTCAATTAATGGATACAGTTCAATAAGCATTTCATGAGCAACCAAGAGAAACAACAACTAAACAGGGCATAGCTAAAGCAATTCATTCCAAAGACTCAATTTTTTCATCATATTTCCTCAAGAAAACCAAAGTACAAAGAAACAAGATCTTAACTCAAGAACCAAAGTGGCTTACAAGTTACAAACAAGAACATAAAACTAGAAGAAATAACAAGATCTAGAGTACATAAATCAACCAGTATAGATGTGAACATGAACAGCAAGAATAAGAATAGCATAAAGTGTAAAGAAAATAAGTGTATGAACAGCAATAGCTTTTCCATTAGTCTTCATGCTTCCAAATTCCAATGAACGATTATTACCAGGGATTTGAAACAGTAGCCCTGGTTGCAACAGTATGAAGAGTACAACTCCAATAAGCACAGGTCCCCAATCAGCCATTTGACAATTAACAAGAATCAAGAAGCTAGTATTTGTTTGGTATTCTTGAAATAAAAGGGTGGTAGTAGTAGTTGTTGTAGCTTAGGGACAAAGCTGGCAAGAAAGTAGAGATAGGAAATTTCTAGTTTAATAGGGAGTACGGTACTCACTCCGTTCCAATATGGTTGTCATAGTTCGGATTTCGAGAGTCAACTGAGTACATTTTGATCGTAAATTTAAACATATAATCTTTAAATTTTTTGTAACGATGTTTATAAAAGACATATGAAATTATGTCGGTCAAAGTTAAACTTGTTTGATTCTTGAAATCCGAACTATGACAACTATTTTGAAACGGATGGAGTACTATATTGTGATAAGGACACTACTCACTAGAAGTATTTGGATCTATATGTGGAACACAAGACATAAGTGCATTTATTAATAACTTTGAAATGCTAAACACCAAATTTGCTTTCGGCAATTTCTTGATTTTAGCTATGCTTGGCAAGGAGGGAAAGTAAGCAAGGACATGTTGCAATAGAGTGATAAGTACTCGCCCCAATTTAGGGAGAGATAAGATCAATAACATTAAATCCTCTTTCATTTTAAATTAAATTACGGTTCGAATTTTATAAATATAATCGGTTGTCTTTGATACGGAACGTGTTATATTTTAAAAAATTTCGATCTAAATCTGAATTAGTCAGGTCAAATTGGGTGTCAAACATAAGGCGGAAAATAGAAAAATAAGAGAGGAAAGAGAAGTAGAACAAGGAAATAGAAAAGAAAAGCGGAAGTTTTTCATGAACGAGACTCGATCGAAAAAAAATTTAATGATCAGAGGTGGAGCTAGTATGGTAAACAGTTGGAGCTAGTATGGTAGACAGTTCGAGCGAACCCGTGGCTTTGGTTAAGATTCAAAATCTAGCTTGACTTCTGTCAATGACATGTTTATATTAAATTAACATATTTGAAGAAATAAGGAGAGCAAAGGATTATTGAGAATAATACAAAGATAAAAGAGTTGAATCCATTATAAGTTGATGAGTAACACACCCTTCAACTTTATGTAGAAATAGAACTTTTGGTCAAGCACATTGTGGCAGAAAAGGGAATATATTCTGCTGACAATTAAAATCAATGGACCAAAAAAAAAAAAAACTTTAAAAGTTGTCCTTTTTCCTCTTTTATTTCATCAAATGTGTCCTGATGGTAAATCATACACCTAAAACTAGTAACTACTGTATATTTTGGGTCACTTTTTTGCTATAGGAACTGTTGAAAATCAACAAAAATGATGATACAATATAGTATGGGAAGATCAAATTCCCATGAGAGCTGGTCGGATGATGTGAAGGGCCAATAAAGATTTATTTTTTCTCTTTTTCTTAAAAGAATTTACTTTTGAAAAATAATGCATGATTTATGATGCAATCATGCACTAGTATTAAAGAGTAACAACTTCTTGAGACTAGTGGAAGTTTAAGGTCAATAAAGCCAGAAAATGTGTGATGGTAGTATTTGCAACATACTACTCCTTCCGGTCCATTTTATTTGATCTGTTTTACTTTTCGAGACTCAAGTTGACCAATTTTTGGATTTAAATTGAACTAGATTTAGTCAATATTTTAAAATTATAATTTAGATATTAAAAAACTACACGAAAAGTACTACAAGTTGCAATTCTTGTTATATTAATATGGTAAAAAAATATATCTCAAAATATTGGTCAAAGTTTATATTGTTTGACTTTTAAAAAATAAAATTGATCAAATAAAATGGACCGGATGGAGTAATAAATAGCCTCCCATGAATGGCGTGGAAGTTTATAATTGTATTATATATATTCTAGCTACTATTGTCTTTTACCATATTTCTGCAAGAAACATTGGAAAAGACTAGTCGTTAGGCATGTTAATTAAGGCTTGTCCCATTGGTTTCCTCCATAATATAAGTGATGCATTGCCCATTTGCCCCTATCTACTACACTTTCAAAATGATTTGTCTCACTTTGATTTGGAGCGGAATTTAAGAAATATAGTAAGATTTTTAAAATTTATAGTCCAAAATAAACCCTTCATAAATATGTGGCTATAAAAGCATTTCATTAAAAGTAGTAGTTTCAACTCAAAAATATTTCCAAATTTAGAATTGTGCTATTCTTTTTTTAACAGACTAATAACAAAATAGTGTCGTCCATTTTGAAACTGAGACAGTATAACTACTAACATATCACTAGTCTAAGAAATAAATAAACAATAAAAGTTGTCGGGGGAATTTGCATATATTCGCTAACTTTATGGAATTCTCATCACCATCATTTTCTACTTCCACGCCATTATTAACGTATCCAAAGCACCTTTTCTTTTTTTTAACCTACTTTTCTTCTTCACTCTTCTTTCTTAAACTTGTCAATTTGAAGTGTTGAATAATACACAGATCGAGCTTAAAGAGAAAGCTGAAAAGATGAAAGATTATGCAGCTCTAATAATAGCGACAGCACTATTTGTATTTCTATGTCCAGGACTAATATTTCAAATGCCAGGGAAGCATAGGCCTGTTGATTTCTTGAATATGAAGACTAGTATTGTCTCTATGTTGCTTCACACTCTCTTCTTTGGTTTGTTCCTTATGCTCTTCCTTGTTATTCTCAATATACATCTCTATGCTTAGCTACCAAGAATGATCCTTCAATCATTTCATTTACTACTTTGCTAGAAGTTATGGTAATTCTGCTTTGATTCAGAATGGCCAGAATTATAATCCTCAAGAACTTGTTGTTTGCAGGATTTACTTTGTATTATGAGTTTTAGCGGCTTTGATCACTTAAGTTTCAGTTTCATATGATCATTTGTTTATGATTCCAACCACCTTAAGTCCAAAATACTACAGCACTTAATTTATGTTTATCTGTTCATTTAAAAATAAAAAATCGTCCAGCTATAGTTCGGTCAAAGATGAGATAAAATTGACTCAATTATTGGTGCCACGAGACATTCAAGATCACATGGTGTCTTCCACTTCTTAGTAATGTTGTATGGGTAACTAGTACTCCTCCGTTCCACTTTATGTGTCATAGTTTGACTCGGCACAAAGTTTAAGAAATAAATGAAGACTTTTGGAACTTGTGATGTAAAATAAGGCAAAAATGTTTGTGTGGTTGTGAATCATTTCAGTAATGGCAAAACTATAATTTTGAAGTTAAATTGTTACCAAATTTAGAATGTTGTCATTCTTTTTGAAACAGACGAATAAGAAAATGCTGCCACATAAATTGGAATTGAGGGAGTAAGCATTAGCTCTCATTAAATCATGAAGAAAACAAACTAGTAAAAGAAGAAAAAGAAAGCAATTATTAAATTCTAGAGATTTCTCAAACTGATGATAATATCATCGTTGTCAAATCACAAGTAGTTACATTGAATTCAAATTTGAATAGTAAGAAAGTGAGTTATCACTGAAGATTTAAGAACCAGTGTACATATGGATTCCAATGGCTAATAAGAAGATGCAAATGAGGGCAAAGTAGATAAGAGAGTGAACCAGTATGGACACTCCACTAGTCTGAAAGTTGCTAAACTCAACAACTCGATTGCGACCAGGCACCTGAATCAAGAGACCTGGTGTTAACAGCACAAACAGCACCACTGCCACAAACACCGGACCCCAATCCGACATCGCCCCCGCTTCTTTCTCTTTGTATACAGGTGTTTTCTTTCTCTCTGTCTATGGTCGTCCTATACAGGGAAGGGGGGTATACAGGGATTACCTTATAAAGGTGAATTTCAAGAGAGAACATTACCACATGAAGGCATTCAGATTCACACTTTATCGTTTACTTGCATTACAAACTTGTGCCTATTAGTGGGGCTGCTGCTTTTCATGTTCAGAAGCACAAAATAGGTTGCTTAGGAGATCAACATTCTGATTCTCCCAACCCCCAACAAGACAAGTTTTCAAACAAAATATTGGCTGAACCTTCCTCCAGACTATTATTAATTCTATTTCTGTTTCTTAAAGAAAAAAGGTTCCATCCCTATAACGAAAACTCGTTTAGGACAATAGTAGATAATTTGGTGCTAGAAATTTGGCGGACTACATAGCATTTCAAATTCAACAATTAGGCACCCCTACGAAAGCTGGATGAAACTCTGCCACGAGGATAAAACTTGTAAAAGCTACTCATAGTCTTGCCACCCTTTCTACTTATACTATCTAGTTAAATAAAATGATTTGCCACTCTTTCCCATTCACTCAAAATCCACAAAACTTGTAACCAATGCAAACAAAGAAAACATGATATGAAAATCCATCAGAGAGTTAAGACGTAGAGGAGTAAGTGAGACTTGGACGCAGAAATGCAAGCATATGAAGTCTCAAAAGAGGGAAGAGCTCAATTGCTTTTCAATCAAGTTCAACCACTGATTAACTCACAAACCATAACCAGTAACTAGCCTTTTACAGGCAGAGATATCCAACAGAAGCAATGTCTTTCATATTACTAGAGAAATATATTCAGTAAACTTGTTCAGTTCTGGACAAATCAATCAGGAAACAAGACCAAGAGACAATTTCCAACGCAGTACCCTTCATGCATAGTTCAACCGAAAGATGTCATTCAACACAAAGAAACTCCCCTGTGGTGTTGGCATCAAGTGAAACATCTGCAGTCCAAGAAAGAAAAAGTGGATGAATATAGAAACTTGAGATGTAAAAAAGTCCAGAAGCATTGTGTTCATCAAGGATGATCAGAGAAAGCATTTTCATAGACAGTGCATACAACTAACTACAAATGTCAAACATGATTTGAGGCATTAGTATCTCCAGTTTCTCCAAATATTCCTGGACAATATAGCACAGCTATTATCAAAGATGAAATTTCCCATACAAGGCAAACAACTGTTGACTGGATTGTCAGAACTAAACGTAATTCAGGAAAGCCTGTCCCTGCTCATTTCTTGTGAATACCGAGAAAAAACAGAAGGCATCCAATGGTTTGTTCGTGCATTTGGAAAAGATGCAAAGAGCAGAAAACTGAAAAGCAGGAAAAGAAAAGGAAAATGCATACAAAGTATCCGGCTTGCTTATCTTCTGGCAATATAAATTGTAGCATAATGTGTTTTAAGACCCCAAAGACCACCCATTCAACAGTGAATGATGTATTTCCTATAATAATAGGCCTCTAATCTGTGACAACTAGGTGGAAAGCATTCAGGCATTGCTTCAAAAACAAAGTAAAGCAATCTGCCAATGAATAGTTGATTCAATCAGAACATTAAGTCAAAAGTAAGACAAAATAAAATTAATACTAGATATGAAAGGAACCACACAACTCTAAACTAGAAATTCAAACATGCTGGAAGACATTCTAAACGTATGGAATTAAACTTTCTACACAATCTATAAGGATACAATAATAAAGAAATACGCTTATTAAGTTATTATAAAACCACAATACTTTGCAATTACGGCAAACAGTAAGTAGAATGCCAGTAAAGCTACAACCCAAACCCCTCTCCCTGCCCCCCAAAAAAAAAAAAAAAAAAAAACCTCAACACACACACACAAATTGCAGATTACAGAACAATGGGATTAGATGCTTACAGTTCTCTAGTTTGTTAAGCTTAGCTACACAAAGCACTTCGACTAAAACATTCTGAATAGAAGTTTATCGTTGCCTTCTTCCATAAGTTCTGCTTCACACCCACTTACCCTCTGCTTTTTTCCCTGGACATGGCGGTCACTACATGTAATATGACTTCCACATTATCCAACTAAGTCTCCAGAAGTCATCATAACTGCCAATAGGCTTCAAATAACCAAAGCAATAGCTTTTATGAATCCCAGAAGTTTCTGGAGTCCCGTAATGCTGATCTGCAGGATACTTTATCAAACTATCACTAGCTTCTTTTAATTTATTTTTTTGATGTGTAAGACTAACTTTTTTTCTTTATAAGAATCAAATTATGACTAACTTCAGGTAAATAATTGGCAAAACTGTGGCTACATGCCTTGTCTCTGGCATAATGGAGCATATTTATATCTGTTAGAATTTCTTTTGAACGGGTATAATATCTCAATTAGAACTTTCGGCTGTCAAAAGAAGTTGCGAGACATGGTAAAGGTCCCTGTAACTTTACCAAAACAATTGAAGAATTACGCCATCATGGTTCTGGTGATGCTTTAAGGCATATTTGGTACTGTTATGTTGATTTACGTGTATCACTGCTAAATGATTGGCTCCTATAAATATGATCAACTCGAACACTTCTCGCCTCGAATACAACGGTTAATTGACAAAATGCCAGCAAATGACCACGAACTAGAAGAAGATGAACACCCATCTAAGTTTATTGATGAGAAAGGTAATATAAACACCTCTCCAAACGCCTTCCCCAAAACCTAAACATAAGCTTTAGCTAAATACCAAAACATAAAACTCTCTATCCCACAGGCAAAGGATAAACACTAGAGTTTTCTTCATCTGGCCGTAGGTAATATTGAGAGGGTGGCGATATTTTCAATAAAGTTGGAGGTTCAAGGTCCGAATCCCAGCAACAACAGCCACTAAGAACCATCTGCTCCAACCTTGGTGTACAAGATTACCAGGAAGATAATGGGCTATAGCATGTTGTCGGGTGAATTAGTCTGGGTGCACAAGTTAGTTCCAAAACCACGGTCGTACCCAAACACATACACATAATGACAGATATCTTTTCCCATTCTGTAGGAATTTTGCTTATATTTTCACACTGAGCCATCGTATTATTAACGTGTCACCGTGGTTATAAAAAAATTATTAACACGTTAGCCTAACTTGTCCCATAATAACGCAGTAAATGTAAAAATGCAAATCACATGCCTATCGCCAAATAGAGATTCACCACGGTGTTAGATTCTTCGTAGTTCCCTTTCTTATTTTATTTTAATTATCCGAGAAATCCCGAGGCCCAGTGGTGTAAAGTTCGAACTCAGTAGATAATGTGCCTATCCATCTACCATTCTCCACTTAAGGTGTGCCTAACCTACACATCCTAATATGAGCTCTTATAACTAGACCAAACCCCTAGGAGCTAGATTCTTCACAGTTGCACAAGTTCACTCAAAACAAATCATTCAGTTCCTCTATGACTATCCAAATGCTTTCGGAAAAACAAATCAAGATTCCATACATCCTCGTTCACCAACAATAACAACAACTACAACAACAACACCTCTTTCCCAAACAAATTGAGGTCGGCTATATGAGTCCTCATAGCGATCTAAACATTACACAACCAATCATCAAATACACAAGTAGATCGCCGATTATTAGAACAATAAATCACAATCAGAACCCTCAAATTACAACAAACTCAAATACAAGTCATTCAGCTCCTCTACGAGTATTCAAATGCTTTCGGAAAAACAAATCTAAATTCCACACATCCTCGTTTGCTAACAACAACAACTAGCTGCTGCTGCTGCTACTACTAATACTATGCCTCAATCCCAAACATGTTAGGATCGGCTATATGAGTCCTCATTGAGCTCGTTCGCAAGGGGTCCGGGGAGGGTGAGATGTAGGCAGACCTTAACTCGTTCGCTAGCTGATCTAACATTTACACAACAAATCATCAAATACACAAGTAGATCGTCGATCATTAGAACAATAAATCACAATCAAAACCCTAAAACATCAACACTTAATTTTTTTTACACACACACACACACAAAAGTGTTAGTTACAATACCTGACTGAACTTGAGAGGGTGTTGTTCACCAGAGACTTGAAGATTACCACTAACAAAAACAAGCATACCACCACCAGGAGAGGGTTGACAATCTATGGTGTTAACATTATGTTGACACTGCTGAAATGCAAGACTAGTGAGCTTTGCAGAAATAGCCTGAGCACCTTGACTTGTAACACCTTCAAATGTTAAAATAGAATTGTCTTGGTACAAAGGTGCAAGCCCGGCCCGATTTGTATCGAAAGTTGTGTAGTAGTGAGTCACAAATGCCTTTGCTATGTCCTCTGCATTCATTTTGCTCTTTGATTTGGTTTTTGGAGTGATTTTTTGTTGTGTGTGAGTTTTATTGGATAGTAGCTGGAATTATACGCTATAGGAGGAGCCAATTAATCATGGTAAGGGATGGGATTCTTTTTTTAAAAAATAAAATAATAATAATAATAATGATAAATAAATAAATAAATAAATTATCTTAAAAAGATAAAGATTATTAGTATCATATCATACTATTCTAAAAGAGCCAATCCCTATAGCAAAAAATAAAGGATCATTTTGCCCTTGCAGTACAATTAAAAATAAAATTTGAGAATTGAAAAATTGAATAAACTAAAATTTAAAATATTGGTTGAGAGAAAAGATCTTTACAAATAAAAAAAGTAAAGTCCTCAACTGGCTCATAAGTCATAAGGACTTAACATAATTGATGCATATATTAGAAATTATATATATACGTTAAATTTTTACCATCATGAGATTTGTTAATAGAGGTGTCAAGTATATTTCAGTCAATCAGTTTTTGCTCAATCTGAAATAACTGTTGAAACAGTATGATACAGTCTGAAACGGGAGTTGATAAAGTTTAAAATAATATGACATAGTCTGAAACAGAGTTGATACAGTTTAAAACAATTTGATATAGTCTGAAACGGAGTTGATACAATTTAAAACGAGACTTGATACAGAGGTGATACAGTCTGAAATGGAAGTTGATACAGTTTAAAACGGTCTGATACAGTCTAAAACGACATTGAAATACTATTATACAGTCTGAAACATAGTTGATACATACTGAAATGGGGTTGATACAATTTAAAACATTCTGATACAGTCTGAAACAGAGTTGATACAGTTTGAAACGGGAGTTGATACAGTTTAAAAACAGTCTGAAACGGCATTGAAACACTATGATACAGTATGAAACAGAGTTGATACAGTCTGAAACGGGAGTTGATAGAATTTAAAAGTGAATTTGGGAAAATTGGTGGAAGGAAAAGTGAAACTGGGAGAAATAGGAGTAGTAAAAGTGAATTTGGAAGAAATAGTGGGAGGAAAAGTGAAATCGGGGGAAATGGGAGGAGCAAAAGTGATAGCGGGGGAAATAGGAAGAAGAATGTAAAGGTTTGATATGTTGTGGGAAAATATTGTTATGTTAATTAACTTGTGTTTTCCTCTATATAGGGTAATTTTGGTAAATATTGCTATGCTTAGTAATTAAGTTCTAAAAATTGTACTTTTGTGTAAAAATTCCCAAGTAATAAGTAATGGTTTGTCTTTTTTCCCGCTCTAACAGTGGTTTCACAAAAGTTCCCTCGTTAATTTTAATGAAAAATTTAGACGAAAATATCTCTGTCAAACTCTTGGCACGGGGCCAAGACTTTTCTTTGACCCCTCTTTATTTGCTAACACTTGCCCCTTCAAGTATTGGCAAAAGACAATATTTGTCCGCACTGGGCCGTAAGTGTTGGCAAAAGGCCAACACTTTTCTTTGACCCCTCACTAATTACCAACACTTCCCTTCAAGTATTGCCAAAAGGCAACACTTGCCGCGCTTGGTCGTAAGTGATGGCAAAAGGGATACTATAAGGGATAAATATTGGCAAATTGAGAGGGGTCCAAGGCAAGTTTTGGCCTTTTGCCAACACTTACGACCAAGTGTTGGCAAGTGTTGCCTATTGCCAGTACTTGAAGGGGCAGGTGTTGGCAAATAGAGAGGGGTCAAATGCAAGCATTGGCCTGTGCCAAGAGATTGACATGAGTGTTTCCATCAAAAAAAATTTCATTAAACTTATTAGGGGCATATTTGTAAAATCATTAGCGCGGGCAAAAAGGCAAACCACTGCTTATGATGTCATATTTCTGCAAATCGGCCAAAAAATTTTCAGAGCATACAGGATTAAAGTCGTAAAAATTTGACCCCACATCTTGTTTGTACCACGCTAATGAAAACTAGCCATTATTTCAAAAAAATTTAGAAGACTAGCCAGATTTAAGAAGCACTAAAAATCTCCAGTATTTTACATGGGAATTTTGAACTAAAAATTTTTAAAATCTCAGTATTTTATGTTGGGACTTGCTAATATAACGTCTCAGTATACTGTACGGGACTTTTGAACATCCCAGTAAAAAATATTGGGACTTCAAATATGAAGCTCCGGGATGATTTGTGGAACTTTGAACTAAACTTCATAATATTATATTGGAATTATATTCATATTATCAGATTTTTGTATTGTGGCTAGTCTAAAAAAATGGTGTGTTTTTATGATTTGACAAATTTTTTAAAAGTTTGTAATTGTTGGCTGATTTTTTAAGTGGTGATAAAACTGACTAGTGATCAAAATTACCATTGCCTATGGTGTCATAGTTCGCTATTCTCCCGGGCTAAGTGCACGAAAGGCCACTTTTGCCACTGGTCTTAGAGCACAGGCCACTAATACCAAAACATTTAGTTTGTAGCCACTTTTGCTTAAAGAGATTGAACTTCAGTCCAGAGGCCGGATTGAAGTTCAGTCCTTAAAAATTGAACTTCAATCCACGGCCATATGGACGGAAGTTCAGTCCAGTCCTTAAGATGGAACTTCAGTCCATGGCCATGGACTGAAGTTCAGTCCATGGCCATACCATGGACTGAAGTTCAGTCCATGGCCATACCATGGACTGAAGTTCAGTCCATGGCCATACCATGGACTGAAGTTCAGTCCATGGCCATATGGACTGAAAGTTCAGTCCTTAAGAGATGGAACTTCAGTCCAGGGGCCGTATGGACTGAAGTTCGGTCAACTATCAGAACTTAAGTCAACATTTATTTAGTAAAGGCCCAAAAGTGGCCTCTAGTGTAAGACCAAAAAAAATAGTGGCCTCAAACTAAATACCAGTGTTAAAAGTGGCTGCTGGGCGAAATTTTTACTATTCTCCCGGATTGAAGTGCCCAAATAGTTGCTTTTTAGGACCGTTGTTTATGACATGTAAAAGAACTTAAATTTTAGCCCATTTGAGATCAAATTTCAAGATTTATATCATAAGTGTCAAAAGTTTACAACTTATACAAGTCACACACCAAACTATAAGGAGCTTACCTCAAAGAATTTTTTCAATACAAGAGCATGTCTAAATACAATTATCAAATACTTTCAAACTACCGGATATAGACCCAACTTATAAAATATTGACAATCTTATCCACTCCAGCTAAGAATATATCCAAATAAAATCCCCATAAGTTGATAACTATTTCTTATAGAAAAACACAAATAATTTGGAGGACCTCATTGGTCTATATGGCCTTTTCTTTTTTCCCTTTTGTGGAAGAGCCAAAAGGCAATTAAACATTTCTGTACATATAATATTTTCCTTTCCTGGCTCTTAGCAAGAAGAATGATTGATATGACTATAATTTGTAGATCTCCATTAGCTGTTCTTGACAAATACATACACTCTTGAGTACCACCATATGTAAAACATGAAAATTATATCACATTGGTATCATTTCTCATAGTTTTTAAAAGAAAAAAAAAATTCAAATCATGCGCGACCACTACTGTCCATGATATGTACTCCCTCCGTCGCTATTTATTTGTCATAGTTTGACTTGGCACAAAGTTTAATAAAGGAAGGACGATTTTTAAAAACTTGTGGTCTAAAATAAGCCATGAATATTTGTGCGGCTATAAATGAGTCAAAAAGTAAGTTTAGAGTTGAATTATTACCAAATTTAGAAGTATGATAATCTTTTTGAGACAGACTAATAAGGAAAGTATGACAAACAAAGTGGACAGTATGAGTAGTTAATAAGATTATTTATTCTATGTTCTTACTTTCATCAATTTAAATACGCCAAAAAAAAAAGGAAGGAAAAGAACAAGAAGATGAGCTAGTCTAAAGACCCGTTTGTCCATCGAAATTTTTTTGCTTTTTTCCAAAAAGTTTTTGAAAAACATGTTTGTCCATGAAATTTTGTGATTTTTTCAACTTTTTTTGGAAAACAGTTTTTGAAAAACTAAAAAGTGGTTTAGAGCACTTTTTCAAGTTTTTTCAAAAAAAGTTTCTTCTACTCTCACAAAACTCTACCTTTTTTTCAAGTGAAATATATGTCCAAACACAACTTCAACTTCCAATACCATTTTTCAACCCAACTTCAAAAACTCTTTTTCCAAATATTTTTTCAAATCTATGGCCAAACGGCCACTAAGCCCCCGTTTGTTTAGTTTTTGGGGACATTTTTTTGGGAGTTTTTGGGAGAAAAACTGTTTTTTTATGCTATTTCATCAAAATTTCCCCCAAAAAGTCACAAAAACTCAAAAAGTGCTCAAAAGCTGTTTTTGAGAAATTTGAAAAAATACTCACAAAACTTCAACTATTTTTTCAAGTAAATTCTATGTCCAAACACAACTTCAAGTTTCAAAAATTATTTTTCAACTCAACTGCAAAAACTCAAATTTCCAAGTTCCAACCAAATTTATGTACAAACGCTAGCTAAGTATCCATCTCTTTTTTGTGAGGTCCAATGACCACACGACTTGTGAAATAAAAGTTCCACGAACTAAATGTTTTGAACAAATGACAAAAAATATTAAAGAATAATAATAAGACTTGTCACAGCCCCACGTCCTATTTCTGTTCGTGGGACAGCTCGGATCCAAGTGGATATCTGTGGCTAATCGTCAACCTCACATGCTATTATTGCCTATTGGCATAAAATCAAATACAACTTTTATTCCTCTACCTTTTTTTTCCCGTGCCTGTCTGTCTACATTTTCTAAAAAAGTTACTCCCTCCGTCTCAAAATGAGTGTCTATTTTTACTTTTTTGTTTGTCCCAAAATGAGCGCCTATTTCCTTTTATGCCAACTTTTTAAATTTAAGATTTATTTTGGATCACAGGATTTAAAGACTCTGACCCACATTGCACACATATTTCATTTTACACCACAGGATTTAAAAGTTTTCCTTATTTTCTTAAATTTTGTACCCAGTCAAATTCAGACACTCATTTTGGGACGGAAGGAGTATTATCTTTACCTTTTTCACTACATAATTTTTTATTACTTTTTTTTTCAGAACTGGTGAATTCTGCAGCAAATAAAGCAGACATAAAGTTCATTTTATAATGAGCTTGTCTGTTAGCCACAGGCCCACATACAAACGTATCCGTTAGTAGAATTAGAAACTATAATACATCTAAAACACTATTGAAACTATCTTATAAAGCATTAATATTTCATCATTCATTTCAGATAGTTGCCCTTTTAGTATTCTATTTATTAGTTTTACTTATAATACTTTATATTTAGTTTCTCCGATTAACCGAACTATGTCATATAACATGAAATATAGAAAGTATTGCTAAATAAAGTTCAAAGATGCAACTACCACGATGAGTTGTCTATACAAAAGGCATCACTAATGATTGTGATAAGATGTCGAGATTTATTCACATTTAATACAATTATCGTGTTCGAATCTTGAGAATGAAAAACATCTAATGATCATCTTTAACTCTTTAATGACACAAAAGGTAATGTACACGACGAAAATTCTATTGACCGGCACACCAATCGTGATACATATACATATATATATATATATATATATATATGGCCTCAGACGCCGCAAGTCATGTCACGTAAAATACTAAAATATACAACTCAGCATGAAATAGACGTAACATACAAATCAACCGCGCCGTCTCTTACTGTAATAATTCTTATGAATTCAATATTTTTTGTTTCAATCTCCAACAAAATAGTGTACAGAGAAGCACGTTTAAAATAACCTGTCGTGAAAGGTCATGGATCACATAAATGATAAAATCATTGACGTTTCAATATTATCTTACGTATACAATTTTTCACCTTATTTTATGGACAATATTTCATCAACTTGCTCTATTTTCTTGCTTATTTTATATGCATCATCTCAAACAAACCATCATTGGATCAAAAACATATTTTATATTCTCTACAACCTTAGCTTTATGTCCTGGTTCTTCATTTCCCAAGAAAGATTCTGAACCAAGAAACTTAGAGATAATTACAGGGCTCATTTAATTATGTCAATGTTACGTTTGAAAGAGAGACTTGGATTTTTCTTTAATAACAGATGGCTAGTTTTTGTAGCAGCAATGTGGATTCAGAGTTTTGCTGGCGTTGGTTATTTATTTGGCAGCATTTCACCTATAATTAAGAGTGCTTTGAATTATAACCAAAGACAAATTGCTCGTTTAGGTGTGGCTAAAGATTTAGGTGATAGTGTTGGATTTTTAGCTGGGACTTTATCTGAAATCTTGCCTTTATGGGCTGCTCTTCTTGTTGGTGCTATAAAGAATTTTGTTGGTTATGGTTGGGTTTGGCTCATTGTTACTGGTCGATCACCTGTTCTTCCTTTATGGGCTGTGAGTAGTTATCTGTTTTCATCATCTTTTTAGCCAATTTTGATTTGTTGCTGATATAGTATTGTGCTTTGATCTCTCTTTGATGTTGCATGATCTTTCTGATTGGAGTTTGGATCCATTAAGGGGTAGTGAATTCTTGACTTTTTCTATAATGCCATGATATAAATATGAGGTTTCTAGCTAAGATCAGGGGTTTATATGAGTCCTAAAATCTCATTTCTGGCAATCTGAATTTTACAATTTGCTTTTTGAGTAATGAGATTTAATTCAACTCTGTTGTGTATTGTGTCTCATTGATTAGAAAGAGAAAGAGTAATGGGTTTATAGGCTGAATGAGCTCTCCCATCTAATAGGCTAGTACTTTGGTTTGGGCACTCATGATTAGTCTATAACAATTGGTATTAGAGCAGGTCGATCAATCCTTGAGGCCGCTGAATTTTGTAATTGTCTTTTGTTTTGAATCACATTATGTTATCAATTACTCCTCCATTATGCATTCAACTAGCTCTTTCTGAAATTTCATTGCTTTACCGAAAGCCTCAATCTCAGATAGCCATGAAGAAGATGTTGCTATACCTATATACGCTTCAAGAATCTGATATTCTATATCGTAGGACTTCGATCTAAAATGTTAAAATTGCCACTCTATGTTTAGGCTGAAGCAAACTGGGCATTAACTTGTGAGCCAAACAAAATTGACAACTTGCTTTCTGTTCATTCCGTTGATCAGCTGATCTGATAGATGAATCAATTCGTGTTTTGTGTATTATCTCCCCTTTCAAACTTTCATTTCATAAGGCAAAGAGTGATATGTCTTTTAATGAATGAAGGATGCAAAATGGAACTGATGTCCAAATTTTACCATTTCCTTAGTGTGCATAGGCCAGATGTATGATTGGTTTTACTGCAAGGCTTGCTTCTCCTAGTTCTGTTATTCACCTGAAGACGTTTAACTTTTTGATTGATCAAACAGTCACTTATTCATTGACAGTAATGATGATTTTACACTTATGCTATAGCATATCGACATATCTGTGTTTTGTGAATCACTACGTTGTCGTGTACTTTTACTTTTGTCTAAGAATTTACTTAATGTCATCTATTTATCTGCAGATGTGCATTCTTATATTTATCGGAACAAATGGTGAAACCTACTTTAATACAGCTGCACTTGTCTCTTGTGTGCAAAACTTCCCCAAGAATCGCGGCCCTGTGGTGGGAATACTTAAGGGATTTGCTGGGTTGGGTGGTGCTATTATGACTCAGATATATGCATTGATCCATTCCCCTGATCATGCTTCACTTTTATTTATGATTGCCGTGGGACCTTCAATGGTGGTTATTTCTCTCATGTTTATAGTCAGGCCTGTTGGTGGACACAAACAAGTCAGATCTTCTGATGGGTTCAGCTTTTCGTTGATTTACAGCATTTGCCTCATTTTGGCTTCTTACCTAATGGGGGTCATGCTTGTTCAAGACCTTATTGATGTGAGCCAATACGTCACTACAATCTTCACGGCAATTTTATTCGTCCTATTGGTTATCCCTGTGGCGATTCCCATCTACTTGAGTTTCTCTCAAGAGACAAAACTACCATCACAAGAGCCTCTCCTACCTGAGTCACAAAAAATAGATCCTGGAGTATCTCAACAGAATGATGATCAAGAAATAATATTTAGTGAGGTTGAAGATGAGAAGTCTAAGGAAGTTGACTCGCTTCCAGCTCTAGAAAGGCAAAAAAGAATTGCCCAACTGCAAACACAATTGGCCCAAGCAGCAGCAAGAGGAGCAGTGAGGGTCAAAAGAAGACGAGGCCCCCATAGAGGAGAGGACTTTACCTTAATGCAGGCTTTGATAAAAGCAGACTTTTGGCTTATATTTTTCTCATTACTTTTGGGTTCTGGATCTGGTTTGACCGTGATTGATAACTTGGGTCAGATGAGCCAATCTTTAGGATATGAGCACACACATGTATTTGTTTCCATGATCAGCATATGGAACTTCCTCGGTCGTGTTGGTGGTGGATACTTTTCTGAAATAATAGTGAGGTACATGATATTCACTTCTTACATACTTTTCTTTATATTGACTAAACGCAACAATATTCTCCGTTTCAAAGAATATCGTTCTCATACAAGCCTGTCCTCTTGACAAACAGGGATTATGCCTACCCAAGACATGCAGCCATGGCTGTTGCTCAAGTTGTAATGGCTATTGGACATTTCTTCTTTGCCATGGGCTGGCCAGGGGCTATGTACATTGGTACTCTTCTGGTCGGGCTCGGCTATGGGGCTCATTGGGCGATTGTTCCAGCTGCAGCTTCTGAATTGTTTGGCATAAAGAATTTCGGGGCTTTGTACAATTTCCTCACTGTTGCGAACCCAGCTGGTTCATTAGTATTTTCAGGTATTATTGCTAGTAGTATATATGACAGAGAAGCTGAAAACCAAGCTCAAAAGCATCTTCCCAGTCAATGGAATGGGGCATCTATTTTGTCAAGTTTTCTATCTGTGGATGAACCTTTAAAGTGTGAAGGTTCCATTTGCTTCTTCTTGACTTGCTTAATACTTTCTGGACTCTGCATTATTGCTGCTATTCTAAGCATGATTTTGGTTTCTCGGACAAAAACTGTATACGCTAATCTATATGGAAAATCGCGTACATAATTCATCCGTCAAATGAAGTTAGGATTGAAATTTGAGTACTCAACCAGCTATTGTATCCAAGAGCATTTCACTGAGGCAACATTGTTAGCCATACCAGAACACTTCCTCCACTGAGAGCAAGCAACAATGGAGATGGCACAATTGCCTCTTTTTGCTGTTAGAACCTGTTCCCTGTGATGTGATATAAATGATTGTATTCCGATTCTTGATTGTTATATATTTGTATTGTCATTCAAACTTGAAATTCTTTTACTTTGGTTATCAACCATCATTTATTGAATGAGATCTTTCAATTTTTCCACTTCTTTCCTTTATCTTTTCCTTACTAATTCTTGTAATGATAAAAAGCTTTGCACTGCACAACACAGAGGTTGTAGTCAAGTGTGTCTTCTTGTTAAACCCGCTATTTGTCTCAACTCACAAATCATAACGTTTGTATGGCAGTATGCCAAGTTTTCAGAGGCAATGCCGTGGACAGTTATTTTGGAGCCGATATCTTATGATATCAGATTGATATTACAAGTCAATTCGACAGAGTATTTCTTCTTTCTAAGGTACAAACTGGTTGTCGTCTCAGCTCTTGTAAGAGTATATTAGAAAAATAAATGCAGCACTGGAAAAAAAATCCAAGCTTGGGACTTTACACACATGACTTATTTCACTAGTTTCATCTAGTTATGCCAAAAACAATTTATTTCCGCTCTTTGAACTTCTAAGTATGCACTTTCAAAGTGGAATCTTGTCATGAGTTGAACTTGGTGCAGTCCAGTCTTATTTCACCTTGATTACCAGTTTTGACACCAACCCTTCCAAGATTTCTCATTGCAGTGGTAAAGGCTCCATTAAAGTCGAAAGCATTATTAGCAAAGTCGCTAACAGTGCGTTCAGATGCTTTATCGATGAAGAGCACCTGATCTGAGGTGAACAAGCCCTTTCCTCCAACCAGATTCTTGTAGTACTCGTTGTCAAAGGTTCGTGGAGTTACCGGATCCATGTTTATAGCAACGGAAGGATCCACATTCTGAGGGCACTCTTGCATCAGTTGTTTAGCATAATCTGGATCCAAAGAAGGGTCAACAGGGTTGGATGAGGAAAATGAGTAGAGACGTTTTGCAAATCGGTCGCAGTGGGAGAAGCCAAGGGTGTGAGCCCCTGAAAGAGCTATCATGTCAAACTGGCTGAGATTTTTGTTGGCAAACATAGTTGTCAGTTGATTGAGATTGAAGTCTGGTTCTGGCAAATTTCCAGCAACCCGAAAAGCCTTGGAGATGAGCCCATCACGACGTCCCAATTCTACATTGAATGAAGGGCCTCCTGCCTGAATGTTTTCACCAGAGGAAGTGAACAAGTCAAGTGGAAGTTTACAAAGTTTTGGTTAATGAAGAGAAAGGAAAAGGAAAAGTGAAGAGCAGACGATTACCAGCACTACAACATCTCTAGCAGCCAGAGCTAAGATGTCAGCGCATGATACAACTCCGGGGCACAGAGCCTCTACTGCTTCTTTTGCCTTAACCACAGTGTCAAAGCCATCTCCTGCAAGGGAAAGGTTATCTGAGGAATCTTTTTCCGCGTCTCCATTTGGCGAAGCTATGACAACAGAGGCGTCACATCCCTGAGGAAACGTGCAAAAGAGATAAGCTTGGAAATATTAATCACTTAGAAACTCTACTGATATTGTCTGCTTTGAACCTAGGCCCTTACGGCTTTAAAACACGTTACTAGGGTCTAACGCAGGCATAAGCATCTCCTGGTAAAGGTTTGAGAGAACTAATATGGAAAACTGCAACATGAGAATTGAGACATGCCTAACAGAAGATTATGTTGTTACCTCAACAAAGCAGTCGTGGAAAAAGAGACGCAAAGTTGCTGGAATAGTGACAAAAGTCTGGCTGAATTTTTTAAACACAGCCTGCTGAACTATGGCTTCCACATTTGGACAAGTAAAACCATAGAAGTTCTCTTTTAATTGCCCTTCAGCTCCACTCGAAATCGCTACGATTACCATGATCAACACATACAAGCCCTTCCATTTCTCCATTATTCACTTTCTTGATGTAGCTTGACTCTCTCTTTCTCTTTTACTCCTACTTTTCTCCCTCTAAAAACCAGTGACTTGTAGAAGCAGAACATACATGCATACTTATATTATATACTAGTAGTATAAGAAAAGTAATGAGGATGGTAGATGAGAGCTGATTGTTACATAACTATTTCTTACAGGTCGTTATACTTGTTCCAAGTCCCAAAGGTCTACATATACAGTTGTCCTGGTTTGATGGGGTTTAATTTATTGAGCATATATTTGATAGTGTAAAATTTTTCTATATTTGAAATAATTAACATGTTATAACATGCTATAGTATTTCTTATTTGTTAGGTTACCATATCAAGCTTGTTATGAAGAGTTACTTGTTATCGTAGGTCAACTTAACATGATAGTGTAATAATTTACACATAATCGATGCACACAACTTAAACTCTAGTTATATAGGTGATGCTCCGTTTATTTATAGGAGCTCACCCTATTATGTATCTCCACGTAACTATTTCCATCTTCATACGATATACAGGTTGCCATAATTAGCCTCTTAAGTATCACTACATTAGTTTTCTGTCATGTTATAAAAATATTAATGCATTTGTTGATGATCAAACACACTAAAGAACGTATCCAGTCAGATCTGACGGCTGAGGGAAAAGGAAATTTCAACTATCAAATGGAATTCTAGTTCTTACTGGAATTGGAGGAGTATAAAATTTGTATTTGAATATTTCTACTAAATGTATACGTGTTTGCGTGTGAAGATTGTGTTTAAATACTTTTCCTTATAACAAAATTCAACCCTTCACGAGGTTAGTTTCTTATTGTTGCAATTTGATCTACTCCTACCTATCAAGTTATAATTGAGACTTCAAGAAAATGACATATTAACTAATCAGATTACAATATTCTAATACGATCCATACGTAGGGGGAAAACGGCAATTATATGAGGTAAAGTAATCCAACAAGAGCATGCAAAATTCAACTATCTTGATAAGTATTTTAAGTCATACACAATAAGAATAGGTAGATTATAAAAGGGCGGAGCAACGACCGGTGGAGAGTTATATCATGTATTCAAATTCCCTCATCGAGATTTTTAGTGTTGCGAGGTGAAAATAGTTCGGACAAATTCAAGAATGGCATTTCAGCAGAACAACATATATATACACACAATGGTGCAATCATACAATTTATTGAACCTCAAGTTCTTGATGGCCCTTAGTTATTATACATTATAGTTAAAATACTTGATAATGAAAATGTCACAAGCCTAAATGTGACGCGAATCTGCAACTGGTAAGTTGTTTTGTTTAGGTCAAATGGCTACTCTTTCAAGTAAAGGGCTTTTTATCTTTTTCAATAAATAAAAATGGTGTTATAGTTTATTCAGTGTAGCTGCGGTGTTGGAGACACATATGGGAGCTTATAATAACAATTAATAATAATTAATAGAATCAAGGTAATAATAAGTGAACATAAAAATGGGATAAAGAATAAAAGCAACGGCGAAAATTCTAAAGAATATTGTATTATAATGAGAGTACAAATTGATAGTGTTTGGGCATGTATTTGTGGATGTCTTTTACAAGAGAATAAAGAAAGTATTTATAGGAGCTTGAACTAAATTGCTCACGTCCCCACGTTCAGTTTGTAGGAGATCCACAATCTTCCTCTCACTTAATATAAAGTCGTGGGACAATTAAAATTGAGGAGTGTCCGACTAATCTAACTCAGACGCTTCGCTCCATGATCAGACTCTGTGTGCAACACATTCTGTGGCACCATGTCCAATCGCCACATGTCTTTGACATAATTTTACCAATACACTAGTAACGACTACAAATAATATAGAAAAATTGAAGGATAAATCACATTCTTTGCCACTTGTAAATAGCATTCGACAAATACAACTTGTAAATCGAATTCAACAAATACGACTTGCTCTAATAATAATGAGTGAATTGATAACTAAAACGCTAATAATTAAATTAAATTAGCTAAATCAAACTTCAAATTTTATTTAAAATATTTGACCTCCCAAAAAAAAAAAAAATGCACTAGCGAGTAAATTGGGCAAAAGCAAAAGCATAGGTGGCGGGCCAAGAAATGAAATTCAAAAAGTTATGGCGATGGAGATTGAAACCCAAACCAAAACCCAATTAGGGTTTCCATTTTGGAGCCCAATTCGTCGTCGTTTTGGTCCTGATGATCCCTTTTTTGCTGCTGGTAACATTCAAAGAGAGCTTCTTGCTAAACAGGTCCCTTTTTTTTTTTTCTTTTATAGCCCATAATTTGCACTTGTAGTCAATTTGTTTACTTTATTTTTGTTCATTTTCAGGTTGCACTTGATTTAACTGAAGAAGAAGAAAAACAGCTAATTCAAAATATCCCAGATGAGGAAATTAGGTATAAAGTATTTTGATATTTTTTTATAACCATGGTGTCGGGGCTAGCTTACGTGCACGTCAGCTAATTCCACGGGCTAACTGCTACCTCCCACTAGCTCAGGAGATAACTCTGTCAGCTAAGACTTGGACAGATGGAAGAAATCACCTGGTGTTTTTGTGTCTCGTGTGATTTGAGCTTGAAACCTCATGGTCCTTTGCCCACTTCATTGACTACTAGGCCACACCCGTGATTGACACTTATATCTTTCCGATGTCAGCTGTTTGTATGTGCCTTTTAATGCACTAACCTGAGCATCTCTGCATTGTTGAATATTGTAATTTTTTAAAAAAAAAAAAAATTTAAAGATGGTTACATATATAGCCGAAGGGAATAGAATACTTGTTGCTATACAGAATAGTTGAGAGGTGTATCTTAGCGAGGAACGATAGGTGCACAAGCCGATGGGAGATGGTGAATAGAGTAGAAGGGGAGAAAGAGGTAAGCATATGCAAGAAATAGCTACCTCTTGTTTGTCAGTTCTGCGGTTGACGATGCTGAAGTTGAGGGATGGATTTCTCAGAGGGGGAGTTCCACCTATCTCTATAAAGTCTATGATTGGTTCGAAGAACCTCTCGAAATTCAAGCAATTGCGAATGATATAACTAGTAAATATGTTCCTCCCCACGTCAACATTTGTACCTTAATGTCTAGATATATACAGGAGCTGAGATAAGTAGGACGAAACAATAAGAAGAGGCTAACTTCACGATTTATCTGTTTCTGGTACTAGCCTGGATATTTGACAGGAACTTTTCTATAGGTTGAGTAACGACCTAGTTAGTGCTCACTATGTGATACAATCTGGGTAAACCTTCTCAGATCTCTTGAGCTCGACATGCTATAGTATCCACTTGCACCTGCCTTTACTGGTGCTGAGGTTCTTTTTTCTTCTTTATTACTTTAAAATATCAAGATCCCAATTATATGCTTTAACTCGATATTTTGTTTTGATGAAAGTAAAATTTTAAACTTGATACTTGTTTATCATTCTTGAGGTGTTTTCTGGTTTTATTAACTATTACGATTTTTGTGAAATTCAGAAATCTGCTAATACATCACTAACTTATTATAGTAATTGTTTAATGGTTGACAGCAATGTCTTCTGTCCGATCGTTGGTTGTGGTGCACGAATGAGATCTCTGGATGACTTTGAAGACCACTATGCTGCCCGACATACTGCATCTTGCTCTGTCTGCTCTCGAGTTTACCCAACGTCACGCCTGCTCAGCATACATGTTTCTGAGGCTCATGATTCTTTTTTCCAGGCAAAAGTTGCTCGTGGATTTCCCATGGTAATATTTTACTATCTCAATTAGCTTTCTTGAGGATGTCTTGTAGAAAATGTTAGCAGAATCTCTTGCATGTCTTTTGACTATGTGCAGTTGCCTGTTTGTAGAGGTAAAGCTTATGAGACCATGCTGGCACATATGTGAAGAGTTTACGTGTATATTATGGGTTAATGGGGAATTACATATTCCATCCTGAATTTGCATCATTTCGCCCCTCCCCTCCCCTCCCATGGCGCTCTAAAAAATATAGAAGTTTGTATTTTTTCATGTCTCCAAGTAACTATAAAAGTGGCGCAAAGCCTTATTGTGGAAATGGCTCTTAGCCCGTGGTTTATCTTGTATATACGAAGTGCGCATGCACTTGTATTGTATGTGTAAACACTTGCTCATAAAGAGTTGTGCGTAGCACTATACCTGTTTCGATCTTTGCTTGAAATGTCTCGGCGTAGCTGTTTATTGATTATTTTTTTGTCCTGTAGTATGAATGCTTGGTTGAAGGCTGTGGTATTAAGTTGAAGAGCTACAAAAGCCGGCAGCAACATCTAGTTGACAAGCATAAATTTCCGGCAACTTATGAGTTCTTCAAGAAAGCTCGTCCATCAAAGAAACATAGGCAGAAATTCCAGCATAAACCAGCATCTGTTAAGACTCAGGAAACATCAAGTCCAATGCAAGTCGAGGAAGAAACTATAGACAATCTTGTTTCAGCAGTATCAAAACTAACTACTTCAGACTCTCCTTCAGCAATCAGCTTTGGCCGTAGTAGGGCTCGTGGATTATCGTTTGTGCCTCGTGCAGTTAATCAGCAGAGAGGACCAGTCACCTCAACTGGTGGAACAAAGAAGTAGTGGCATGCCAACGGAATCTAGAATCACCGGAAATTATCAGACGCTTATTACGAAAGATATGATTTGAGGCTGATTTTTGAGCATCTGCCTGCCACTGACATTGGCTACCAAGCGATTTCATGCTAGTTCTAACATGTTAACCAATGCTTTATATTGCACGCTCTGCTCTTTAAATGTATTGTATTTTTTCCTTATCACAGCAGTGGCTGCAAGCACCTGCAGCAAGAGAACTCTAAATTTTTTTCCTATATGGCCAAACTTCTCAAATTTCACTAGTCCATCAATCAAAGAGATTGTGTTTTTATACTAGTGCAATTTAACAAACAATATACTACTCCCTTTGTTCCACTTTGTGTAATACAATTGCTATTTTTTGTTAAGTATTCTGACTTATAGTACATAATATGTGAATTTTATCTTAAAAACTTGAAGGTTCTATGCTTGAATTCACATTGAAAATTAGGTTGGCTGATCCTCGCACTCCAAATCATGTTGGATAGTTAAACAGATGGAATTTGATTATCACATACGTAATTACGTGCGGGGTAAAATCAACCTGGAGGAGCAGATTGCTCGTGTGGTAAAACTAAGAAAGCAAAAGCAAGTGAAGTGAGTGAAACACATTATGGAGTGAGATTCGAAACCTGAGTGCAAGTTTAAAGTTTAGTTCAAATTTCCCAAGGGTAATCTAGTTGTTAGAGCATAGAGATTAAGACACTACTTGAATTAGAAATCATATAGGATTAGGAGAATGAACAAAAGCTGGAAATCCTAGTATATGTGGGATTAGGATTTCCTACGCATTACTATAAATAGACAGATCCTGAAAACTTGTTCTCGTTGTTAAAACTTGCTTAGTAAGAATTGATCCTTACTAGTCAAATCCAAATTCAAATCGTTCTTGGTAGGAAGCAAATTAATCTGGGAAAACACAAGAACGAGGTGAGGCTTTCTTTATGTAACGGGACGGTAGCATTCTTTACTAACCACTTTACTGGAATTTAAAGTGTCAGCATTACAAAAAGGGATGATAATTTTTAGTCTAAGCCAACAAGAAAAACTCTGCGCTCACTGCAAGGCCTTACTCAAAGTCCCTCGCAGCCTCCCTCGTTTCTCTTGCCCTCAATGTGGTGTTGATGTCTCCAAGATTAGGCAGTTTCCCCCTCACCCTGCTGCTCAGCCTCAGCCTCAGCCTCAGCCTCAGGAAGAAGTGAACGAGGTGACCGTTGAAGTAGAACGCGAAGAAGATGAGTGTGGCATCGCTGGAGAAACTTTTATGGATTATCGGCCTGCCAAGCTATCTATTGGACCTCCACATCCTGATCCTATAGTGGAGACATCTTCGTTATCTGCAGTAGAGCCGCCTGAACCCACCTACAATCTTAAGATCAAAGATGACTTGGAAGGCTCAACAGCATTGTCCTGCCTGCAAATTGAGACATTGGTTTATGCTTGTCAGAGACACCTTCAGTTCCTTCCAGATGGTAACAGAGCAGGATTTTTTATAGGTGATGGTGCTGGCGTAGGGAAAGGACGAACAATTGCTGGACTAATATGGGAGAATTGGCACCATGGTAGAAGGAAAGCATTGTGGATCTCCATTGGTTCGGATTTGAAATATGATGCAAGAAGAGACATGGATGATGTGGGCGCTATGTGTGTGGAAACTCATGCTTTGAACAAGCTACCTTATTCTAAGCTTGATTCAATGTCTGTTGGCGTCAGGGAAGGAGTTGTTTTTCTAACTTATAGTAGTCTCATAGCATCTTCAGAGAGTCGGACCCGTTTGCAGCAGCTTGTACAGTGGTGTGGTTTAGAATTTGACGGTCTCATCGTATTTGATGAGTGTCACAAGGCAAAAAATTTGGTAGCGGAAGCTGGTGGACAACCAACACGAACTGGTAAAGCTGTACTCGAAATCCAGGAGCGTCTTCCTCAAGCTCGTGTTGTTTATTGTTCAGCAACTGGTGCTTCTGAGCCTCGCAATATGGCCTACATGGTTCGCCTTGGTCTTTGGGGAACTGGAACTGCTTTTCTCGATTTCAGTGACTTTTTAGGTGCTATGGAGGAAGGTGGCGTGGGAGCACTTGAACTTGTCGCTATGGACATGAAAGCAAGGGGTATGTATGTGTGTCGTACGCTTAGCTACAAAGGTGCAGAGTTTGAAGTAGTTGAAGTACCTTTGGAGGCAAAGATGCAGGACATGTATAAAAAGGCAGCTGAGTTCTGGGCACAGCTTAGAGTGGAACTGCTGTCAGCTCGTGAATCCTCTTCTAATCAGCTCCGGAGACTTTATTGGGCTACTCATCAGCGCTTCTTTAAGCATATGTGTATGTCTGCAAAGGTGCCTACAGTAGTTAGACTTGCAAAGGAAGCATTGGCAGAAAATAAATGTGTGGTCATTGGCCTGCAGAGCACTGGAGAAGCAAGAACCAAGGAAGCTGTTTCAAAATATGGTGTTGAACTTGATGATTTTTTTTCTGGACCTCGTGAGTTGTTACTTAAATTTGTAGAAAAGATTTATACTTTGCCTGAGGAAAGTGCCAAAGAGCTTCAGCGGAAGAGACACGCTGCAGCACCTGGTGTATCGTCTAGAGGGCGAGTGAGAAAAGTTGCTAAATTACAAACGAGTGATCAGAGAAGTGATGAAAAATCAGAGACTGATTTGGGATATGAATCTATCGAGTCAGATGACGACGAATCTCAGATCTGTGATATTTGTAATTCGGAGGCGGAGAGGACAGAGTTGCTCAAGTGTTCCTGTTGTGGCCATTTTGTACATCCGACATGTATAGTTCCACCTGTTGTGGATTCAGTTTCTGCGGATTGGGTTTGCCATTCTTGCAAGGAAAAAACTGATGAATATATCCCAGCAAGACATGGCATTTTTGATATAATTCATTCTTTGGATCTTCCGAACAACCCATTGGATGATATTATCGATCAGCTTGGGGGACCAGAAAAAGTGGCTGAAATAACAGGAAGGAAGGGCATGCTTGTGAGGGCTTCTGGTGGAAAAGGTGTCACCTATCAGGCACGAAACACGAAGGACGTAAGCATGGAAATGGTTAATATGAATGAGAAGCAGCTTTTCATGGGAGGGAAAAAGCTGGTAGCTATAATTTCTGAAGCTGGATCAGCTGGTGTTTCTTTGCAAGCTGATAGGAGGGCTTTAAACCAGAGAAGAAGGGTCCATTTGACTCTTGAGTTACCTTGGAGTGCTGATCGAGCAATTCAGCAGTTTGGAAGAACTCATCGATCAAATCAAGCTTCAGCACCTGTGTACAAGCCACTTTTTACAAATCTTGGTGGTGAACGGCGTTTTGCATCAATTGTTGCCAAGAGACTTGAATCACTCGGGGCACTAACTCAGGGAGATCGTCGAGCTAGACCTCCTCTTAGTGCTTATAACTATGATACCTCCTATGGGAAGAGGGCCCTGGAGATGTTGTATCGAGGAATCATGGAGCAGGTTCCTTTGCCAGTTGTACCACCAGGGTGTTCTGCTGATGAACCTGATACTATTCAAGATTTTATTTTGAAGGGAAAAGCTGGGCTTGTTTCTGTTGGAATAATAAGAGACTTAGTTCTTGGTGGCCGTATAGTTGATTCTGACATGCGTGATGTTGGGCGTTTCCTTAACAGGCTCTTGGGGTTGCCACCTGAAATCCAGAATAGCCTTTTTGAGTTATTTGCCAGCATTCATGATCTTTTAGTTGAGAATGCACGCCTTGGAGGACATTTAGATTCTGGAATTGTTGAAATAAAAGCTAACTCTGTCAAACTAAAAGGAATGCCAAAGACTGTTCATGTTGACAATTTGTCCGGGGCTTCAACCTTATTGTTTACTTTTACATTGGATCGTGGACTCAAGTGGGAGTCTGCATGTGCATTGCTTGAAGAGAAGCAAAAGGATGAATCTACTTCAACCACTAAGAGTGGATTTTATGAATCCAAAAGGGAATGGTTGGGAAGAAGACATTTTCTATTAGCACTTGAAGGTTCTGCTTCTGGGAGGTTCAAGGTTTTTCGTCCAGCTGTTGGCGAGGCCTCTAGGGAGATGCCCCTCAAAGAATTGCAACACAAGTACCGGAAATCATCCTTAGAAAAAGCACATCATAGATGGGAAAATGAATACGAAGTTTCATCGAAACAGTGCATGCATGGTCCAAAATGTAACCTAGGCCATTTCTGCACAGTTGGTAGAAGAATAAAAGATGTGAACGTGTTAGGTGGCGTTATACTTCCTGTGTGGGGAACTGTTAAGAAGGTGCTCTCTGAACAAACTCAACTAAGCCATAGAAGAATCCGCATTGTACAGATTGTGACAACCACCGACAATCAGCAAACTGTAGGGTTGCTAATTCCAAATGCAGCAGTGGAATCATTGCTTCAAGATTTGAAATGGGTCCAAGATGTTGATGAGTATGACTGAGAGCATATGAAACTAGGTGTGAAATTCTTTACGATATACATTAGGACATGGTTGTGAAATTCTTTAGCCTGATCAATATTTTGGTTCTGTAATGTTGAGTTTGAATTAGAGCCCTGGTTGTTGATATACTATTAGAATAGACATTGTGAAGTACTAATAGTACTTGTCAAGTGACAAATTCAGAACATTTCAAAGAACTGAAAAGAGTACTTTTCATACAACATAAATCCAGTTATTACACATCATATAAGCTGAAAATTAATACTACTAAGACACAAACCAATATAACTGGACTTTAAAATAACAAACATAAATCTACTTATACCAACATAAAAAATATAAAAACAACCTAAAACACTAAACTTAAAAGTCCTCATCCAACTTAAACTCATGAGTATCACCACCATTTCCATTCAAACTATTCATAACAGAAGCTTTCTGATATTCTCCAACTCTTTTCTCAAAAAAGTTAGTCTTCCCTTGTAAACTAATCAACTCCATCCAATCAAACGGATTCGCAACATTATACATTTTGTCATAACCCAACGCGCCCAACAACCTATCCGCAACAAACTCAATATACTGACTCATCAAACCACCATTCATTCCAACCAATGCGCAGGGCAGCGCATCACACACAAACTCCCTCTCAATCTCAACAGCATCACTAATAATTCCCCTCACGCGCTCTTCGGACAGCTTAGATTTCAATAAACTGTACAACAAACACGCGAAATCACAATGTAAACCTTCATCACGTGAAATTAACTCATTTGAAAAAGTTAATCCAGGCATTAATCCTCTTTTTTTTAACCAAAAAATTGCACAAAAACTTCCAGAAAAAAATATCCCTTCAACACAAGCAAATGCAACTAATCGTTCAGCAAATGTTTCAGATCCATCAATCCAACGTAGAGCCCACTTAGCTTTTTTCTCAACACACGGAACAGTTTCAATTGCACGAAATAACCTATTTTTTTCATCAGAATCCTTAATGTACGATTCCAACAGCAAACTGTACATCTCAGAATGTATATTTTCAATCGCGATTTGGAAACCGTAGAATGCACGCGCCTCAGCGACTTGCACATCTTTCATAAACCTACCAGCTAGGTTTTCCAAAACGATGCCGTCTGATGCAGCGAAAAAGGCTAACACGTGTGTAATGAAATGCCTTTCGCCGTCAGTTAGGGTTTCCCAATGACGTGTATCGGAAGATAAATCAACTTCTTCAGCAGTCCAGAAAGAAGCGAGGGCTTTTTTGTACATTTCCCAAATTTGTGGGTATTGAATTGGAAACATACAAAATCTATCTGGGTTTGAAGCAAGTAAAGGTTCTTCTGGAATCAAAGGCATGTTTGGTTGTGTTCTTTGGGAAATCTGGAAACTGAAATTAGGGTTTTGGTTTGAGTGAAAATGAAGAAATGTGAAAGGTATATATATAGGGGAAGGGTAAAATGTAAGGCGCGGTTTTTGAATTATTTTGAGAAGCTTGCGGGAGAATGAATGTAATTTAATTGGCCCGGGAAATTATGGATTCTCAATTTTCGAGTTTCAAATTTTGCCGCCAGTATTTAAAATTCACTTTTTATAGTAGGCAAGTTCATAAATAAAATTCCATTATTTGAATTTTGAACCAAAGTAATGAATTCGATGTTATTTTTGGCGTGCTTGTGTTGGCGGGCATTTCAATTGTAGTTTTTACTTTCTATAGTAGTAGTAGATTTCATCTATAAAAATTGATGATGTGTAAATAATAGGAAACAAAAAGAGTTACAAGTATTATTGTGAAGCATAAATTTTGTATGTACTTTAAAGCTGGCACTTGTCAGCATTTAGTAGTTACACGTTCCAATACTTATCACCAACCGATAAGCTTCTCGCATAAGCTTCATCTGTCCACCGCAAACTGATTATAACCAAAGCGCGAAAAAGTTACAAATGTAAGGGCTATCATGTCAGGCTATCACTGTGAAAAGTCTACTGTTTTCTTTAGGCCTGTTTTGTTTGAATATTTAGAAATGTTAGAACAATATCTTTAACTAGACGAGTAAAAATGGTTATCTTAAACAAATGGTTAACAATTAATGTTTCAAATAATAAGAAATAAGTTGTTGTCGTCCAAAGTTCTAAACCAAGAAGACCTTCCAACAATAGAAGTAGCGTCTTCTCCTTCATCGAGAAAACAAGGAAAGAAACTAGAGGCATAGTGCTCTGGCACGACAACACTTCCACAGTTTTTAAGAAAGATCTTGCAGGAAAACTCAATAGAAATGACTAGCAAATGATTGAGAGGTTACACAAGGCAACACATTACATGTACATCTTGATCTACCACATTTGAGTATTTACAACAATGTACACTAATGAAGACTAATGGACACTGATCCAGATTGACAAGGGATTCACCATTTTTTGTGTGTGCTGTACAAGAACTCTGGTTTGAGGCAGTGTGAAATGTGAATTTTAAGCAGTATTACTTGAACAACATTAATGGCATCTTAATCATCCGGAATAGAATCATCGTCTTCTGCTATCATCCAAGGCTGCTTAGGACCCTGAAGGAACGTAAACAAGCCCAAAACAGGACCATAAGATGAATGCAAATATCCAAGTAAAGAGAATTGACAGATGAGAAGAGAGAAAAAGTTGATACATAGTTGTTCGCCTTAATTACCAGTGAACATAACAACCATAATTTTCATTATTTATGGATACAAGAACGAACAACTGGACAGTATTAAACTATTCTTCAATCATTATTTTGTTGCAAAATTACTTTTTACAGGGCACTGTGATATAAAATTTCCAGTCATTTTATCTCGTCAACAATACATAAACTGGTTTTATTGATTACTTTGTTGCTGCCCTTCAACCTAAACCTTGTAAATTTCTGACAAAAGGAACTCTGTACCAATCCAGTCTGGTAACTTTAACTATCCTTTGCAATATGATGCATATCTACGAGATTCCTCTTTTTTAAATGTTTAGCTGCCGAATGATCATGCTAGTTTGTGTTCAAGAAAGGTATCCCATAGAATATGCCAGCTGCATATGCTATTTACCATGTCCAAATTTTTCTGATGATTTATTTTTTGAGATTGTAATTTTCTGATGACTTATTTCTCTTCACTAAGAGCGGGAAAAGAATGTTGTCTCTCTGGCAGCTTTGTTTCATTCAAAATAGTCTTGATCTCTTGCCAGAGTCTTATTCAACATAATTTTGAAAAGGATTTTCTTTCTTGTTTTAAGAAGAAAAAAGGCTCTTAAACAACATAGAAAACCAACTCAGAATGCAGTAGGCATTGAGGAAGGTGCTTATGCAGCTATAGGGAGGTAAGGGTTTTCCATTAGGAAGGGCTACCAGGTTATGTGTGCGACTCTAATTTGAAAAGCATTCATGCATATGCACTCTGAATCAGCTATAAGTGTACTCACCCTAATTTCCTGCTTAGAATAGGTAGAAAGTCGCTAGCCAGCTTTCACTAACTAAAAACATAAGAGATCATGTAGGTAAATAGAGTGTAAGACATCAGGTCCAGAAAACAGCAAACAAGTTTACCTTTCCCTGTCGTATAATTCGAGGAGAACTTCCAGTCATATCTACTACAGTAGATGGATCAGCCACTCGAACACCAGCATCAACAACAAAATCAAGTCCCTAATATGACCAAAGAAGAAAAGAGAGAAACTCGATCCATTAAATAAGATCACAACAAAAGAAAGACCACAACAGGACAAGGAACTGATCAACCAAATCTTTTCAACTAAACCAGAACACTTAGGGAACTAAAATATAGACAGCAACCACAGATTCACATCTAAGAGACAATAACATACAATATCAACAACTACTACAACCACAACAGCCTTATAGAAAACAACAGTTGATTTCTATATTTAAAGAAAGGGGGTTTTAATTGGTTTTTTTTTTTTTTTTTTTTTGTTTTGTGGGGGGGGGGGGGGGGGGGGGGGTTGGGGGAGGAATTGCTTGCAAGTATGAGAACAGCCTAAAACAGCAGAATTCATTAGCGGAATAATACCTCTGGACCATATACATCAGCTATAATGACAGGATCCAGTATCCACTCATTCTCCTGTGGTGACTTGACACTGAACCATTTGGTGATACATAAAATCAGGATAACTGTCATGGTATGTCAGTACAAAGCTGCTACTCTGCAAAAATCAGCTTACTCTACCATGCCAGCATACCTTGTGGATATTAGAGGGCCATCCATCTTTTCTAAGATTGCTTGGCATACAGGATCATCGGGTATGCGAACACCAACATTTTTCCTTGTAGCGTATTTAGAAGTTGCAGTCCCATACCTTGTGCATTGTTTTGGTAGTTGTTTGCTTGCAGTTAAGATGAAAGTGTACTGCAACATAGGTAATTAACAGTGTATTATCAGTGTCAAGAATTTTTGAGGACTAGCAAGACTTGGTATGCAAAAATGTCAAAGATTAATGAGCCGAACAATTATACCATCAAACCCCACGGAATAAAACTAAAACGAAAAACTTAGTGGAGTATCTGAAGATTCTCAAACTCCATGAGTTAAGGTGACAACTGACGAGGAATTGAACTGATAAAAGTAATAGTCAGAAATCAGAACCACAAGTAAATTCTGATGAAAAATTCATCTCCAGGATGTCAGTAGACTTCCAACACTCTCGACATACTCTACCAAAAACACGTTACGCATACTTACAGGACCGGGAAGGCAATGCTTAACTGCTCGGAAAATGTCTGTAAGACCTTGGTCATTACCACGGGGAAATCCTGTTGTATATGTATCTATGTCCCGGAAGGATCGACACATGATACTAAGGGGCTGCAAAAATCAAAGAAGAACGTAAAGAAGACAGCATAAAAGAGAGTGCAAGTCAAAAATATGGAGAAAATACTGGCAGGGCAAGGAAACGACAAAATAAACGAATCAGCTCCTCCAGTATCCACTGGGCTTTATCTGGTGATAAAAAGTTCATCAAGGGTGAAGTTCAGAAAATTCAATGCAACTTGCCTTTGAAGGTTCTATCTCTTTTATTCTGGCCAAAAGAGGAAAAGAAAAAGAAATGAACACTGTCATCAAAGGACTCGAAAAGAGAAATGTAAAGCATGAATTTACAGTTAAGACAGAAGTTTAACACCATTTACCTACGAAGACGCTCAATGGCTGAATGACTCGTCAGGTCACAAACTATGGCATACCTAGTTAGAGAGGATGTCAAATTTCAGAGGATAAAAAAACTGTGATTGAGCCTTAAAGTACACTTCGTAACCAAATTGATACAACTTCATAATGCAAGTAAGCAAGATGGTACATTTGCAGAGATAGAAACGGGGCGTTTATCATCTAAGTGTCACTGTTTCATTTGATGTCAATTATAAACACAACCTAATAAATATAGTCGTAAAACCAAAAGAATGCAAGATATAACGTACAGAGTGTCAGTGGGAATCACTCCAACAGCTCCTCCTTTAAGAAGTTCAACAACTGGATCCAACTTCCAAGAGTCCGATCCAAATGGATCGACTTGAACATAGAGCAATTCATCTTCCTACCATGTTCCAAAGTCTTATTAATAATACACAAAGAAATAAAGCAGCAATTCATTCATCCAATATTTGTGATTCTGCTACAGGAAACTCCCAAAATGCAGCTCAAAACTGAAAAATCATATTAAGACAGAAGTAATTATATAGACTTGCATTGATCAAGCCGGGTGAAAATTTCCAATAAACAAAGAGCTACGCATCATAAAACTAAATAATTATACAGAGTTGCAGTTTGGAGTAAACATTTCACGTGATTGATCAAGTCATCAGAAAACTTACAATAAAACAAAGAGCTAAAATGCATAATAAAACTGAAGTAATTATACACAGTTGCACTTTGCAATAAAACCTCACTGCGCTTGATCAAGTCATCGGATAACTTACAACAAACAAATAGCTATTACGCATATTAAAACTGAATAATTACACAGTCACAATTTGCAGTATAAATTTCACGCGCTTGATCAAGTCATCGTAAAACTTACAATAAAGAAAGGACTATTAGGCATATTAAAACTGAATAATTACACAGAGTTGCAGTTAGGAGTAACAATTTCAAGCGCTTGATCAAGTCATTAGAAAACTTACAATAAAAAAAAAAAAAAAAAAGGAGCTACTACTCAATATACAAAACTGATTACTCATACATAGTTTCACTTTGCAATAAAAATTTGGCGCTCTTTATGAAGTCATCAGAAAACGTACAATAAACAAAGAGCTACTATTACCAATATTAAAACTGATTAAAATTAGAGAGATTTAAACCTTAGTGAAGCGAGGAGCTGAGTATTTTAGGCGTTTAGGACTTCTCTTAACAACAGCTAACGGCTGGAATCGGTGTTTTTGCGGCGGAGGAACAGCACCGCTTCGAAACGGCACGCGAGTGGGGAATGAACAGAGAGAGCGGCGGAATGAGAGAGGAAGTACTCCGGCGGCAATTCCACTGTGTAGCTGTGGTTTAGCTTGCAATGGCATTTCTTCTGCTGCTCACAAAATATGATCCTTTTCAGTATGAGACAAAACTGCTGGATTTTAATCTTCTTTTACTTTTGTTTCTAAACCTTATTAATTCAGATTTTGGCAGAGTCGGATCGAGAATTTTAAATTTATAGTTTTAGGATTTTAGTCTTTTTCAAATTACTGAATTTTAAATTAATAATTTTGTGTATTATATTAATTTACGAAGACAAATAAAGTTTTAAGTGAAGTTATGGGGTTCGTCGAACTACGAAACCCCCTACGTCTGCCCCTCCCTACGTCCGCCCCTGTACATAGGATGCGTTCAATAAAACGCTTCCAATCAAGAACTTTTCATCCTTGGGGCTCGTAGAGTTATCAAGGAGTCTCGTCTATCTATATCAATGGTTAGAATTTGAATAAATACTACTTTATCCGTCTCAATTTAAGTATCTTCTTTTCCTTTTTTAATCTGTTCCAAAAAAAAAAAAGGTGTCTCTTTATACACACATTAAATTTTAAAGCACAAGATTTAAAAGTCTCCATTATTTTTTAAAAATTTACTTAAAGGTGTTTAGACTTTAGAATCTCATCCATCCTAATATATCAGTTGATGTTTACAATTTGGATAAATAATAGTGGTGCCAACTACACGCAGTTTCTCTAGTTCCATTAGACAACTATAAAAGGTTAATTTCACGAACAACCACTGAAATTTTAATTTATTGCATTAAAGTTATTATTGTAGTTCTTGCAGCAGCTGATGTGATGCATCCCACGATCAGACAGGATTAAGGGAAGGGTCACATCCAGAGGATTCGAAAAGAATCACTCAACTTAATTCAAATACCACATACATTACTAACCAGTTTTTTCAAACAATTCTTTTTTTGTTTAAGGAGTTTGAGTTAGATGTGTGTTCATTCATCTGATCAATTTCGTAGAATAAAATATATCAACATTCATCATAACCAGTGAGCCACACGCACAACTTTTTGAAACAGCTCCGTGAAATCGTACTAACTAATATGAAATCAAAGGACAAAGCAAAACCTCATATTAGAATTGAGAAAAAAAAATAGAAAAGCAGAGAAGTAAAAAGACACTTATGCAGAATCTATTACACAGTAATCCTAGCTGAACGACTTGAATCGCCAAAAGCACTGTTTGTATTTTCGCCCACACGTTTCTGTTTTTTGGCCTTATCTGGGAGGAGGCGGTGGTGGCACACGTTTCTGTTTTTTGGCCTTATCTGGGAGGAGGCGGTGGTGGCACATTAGATTTTGCAAAACCAACCCATGCAACAATTCCAACAGCAAGTATTACCCATCCAAATATGTCATACTTCAGATCACTACTCTTCTTCTTCTTCGACCCCTGAAATGAAAGGGCGCATTTTGGTTACGCAAGTCCACTGACACAGTGAAGATAAATTCGATAAAACCAGCAAGTACTATATTGGGTAGGTTATTGTAATACTTAGAAAGAGAACGAGCACCGGAAAAAATGTCAATGACATAGATAAAGAACAAAAAGACAAACGACACCACAAAACTATCAGTGAAGACAAATTTCCACACAAAATTTCTATTACTGTGGACATAGAAGGAAATCCCCAGTCAGTCTGCACTTCGAAAAACAACTCCCTCCACATACAAAATGAAAGAGCGAAGATGCGCTCATAAATGAAAGGCATCATGATTTATAAACATTATAAAACAAAGTTCAATAAATGAAGTAGCTTAATTCAATAGAAATATAAGCAATCGGGTTTGTTAAGGGAAAGGGGAAAGAGGGGCGCAGCGAGCACGCGCGCGCGGGGGGGGGGGGGGGGGGGGACTGGAAATTGATACCTTTGTACTTGTTGATGTGGAAGGACCTGGTCCCATAGCTTGTTGAATGGGGCCTTGTTTGTGAATTTCGGCATGCAACTCTGGAGCCTTTTGAAAATGTACACGAACATAAAATGAAAAATGATAAGGATCATTCATACAGGCTAATATGATTGAAAATGACAACTGCTTATTGTAAAAGAATAAAGAAGAGTAATTCCATGAGTGGTATGAACCACCTAGAAGTACATCTACAAACATATTGGCTTTTTTATCAATAAACAGAATCCAGCAAAATCATTCATTCCACAAACCATGAAGATGCAATGAAATCCAAAACTAAACTTCTTTCAATTCATTTGTCACCTTAGTAAGTATGAGCCTAGGAGCTATCTGAAGAATCTAGCACTACATTTATTCAACACAGAGGACCAGACCCAAACATCTGACAGCAAATACATCGTTTAATAAAGTAAACAATCATAATTCTCAATGGACACATTTCAGAACTAAACACGTACAAGGTTCGGGCTAATATATGCCAGTCAAAATCAAAGTACTTATAATTGTGAAGTAAGAAGCCACTACATTGTTGCTAAGAGCCTAAGTAGTAAGCAGCCAATTTCAACTGGCTGGGAGGGCAAATATATGCAAGTGAAAATCAAAGTATTTATGATTGTGAAGTGAGAAGCCACTACATAGTTGCTAAGATATACTAAGCAGCCAATTTCAACTGGCCTAATAACCTATCCAATGTACCAGAGTTCAATGACTTGGTTTAATAATGTTGTTGGTAGATGGGCTAATCACAGACTAAACCATGGACCTTTTGAATAATGCTAATTTGTACACCATTAATTGAGGGAATAGATTTCATATGACTTTTCCCTTCCACGTGCAACAATTAGTTTTATGTTCTCTTCTACTCCTACAGACATATTAGCGAGCTTAGCTAACGCCTTAATTTAATCCATGTGCTCATGTTAGCCGATTAGAAGAGAAAAGGCTGCTTCTTCCACTATTTCTTTGGGCAAACATGCAGTGGAATAAGTGGATCACATAGAACTTCCTCTGATAGGTGAAATTATTTATTGCGAAGGAAAGGAATAAAACCTTTGACAGCACCCTGCACCTATCAATCAATAAGTGGAAAGCTTCTCGAAGTTCGTGCAACAACTTGCTCTGCCACTTATGAAGACTACTTAAAAGCAATATAACAGTTCACCACATTAGACCTACCAAAGCCAAGCTTAAAAAAAATACAAACTTTACCTTAGAAGCAACTTCCAAAGATTTCCGATAAAGTTCGTTTGTTGGATCCTACAGTTCACAAGAAAAAAAGCTATATTAGAGCCTCCAAAAGCACTAAAAATGTCAGAATCTGCATTGACAAAAAAACATATACCGCATCAACAGCCTGCTGGAAGCACTGAGCTGATTTGTCAAAATAAACCTTAGCCTCATTTTCATCAGGAGTTAGAAATGCATAGGACGTATGTGCATTCCCCAAACACCAAATGGCATCATGCTTCTGCGGATTAACCTCCAAAGCCTCCTCCAACTTTGAGATAGACTCTGGAAAGTATATTGCCCAATTTTAGAAGACAAGAACTGATAATACTATCTTCATCAACACACCCTCCAATCATTACTTTATACGGAGTAAGTACACCACAGAGTTGTCTTTAAGCAAAGAAACATAATTGTTTGATTACTTCTTGCTTTTGATTAGCAAACTGTCTTTGGTGAGTGACATAAATGACCCACTAGTATTTTTTTACAAGAAATCCAAGAGGGCTAACAGTAGAAGGTTCGAAACCTGGAGGATGGTCGTCCGCTCTACCCTTCTTTAGTTAAATAGCAGGCTTTTATCTGCAGCAAGATTGCACTCGTGTCTGCCTAACACACCACAAGTGGCACTGTTACCACTAGATCAAAACCCAGGAGGCATGTCCCACTGGTACATAAGGGTTGTGTTCAAAAATGTCTGGGCCACTATACTTGTTTCCTCAGGTTTCGCGGTGGAGGCTCAAATTCTTTCCCATGGACTCAAAGCCAAGTAAACTCTTAAACTCTCAAGTCCATATGGATGTCCGCAAAGCATTACAATGCCATGCAGGTTCCCTGATTCATGCCATGTCGGATGAGCAAGTCACGAGTATGTGGGTGTGTTGTGTTGGGGGGGGGGGGGGGTCTGACCATAGCTTGTTGCTGAAAAATGTTGCGAAGCTAGCACGGCTTGCTTCGGGTCTTCAAGCCCCCTCCCCCTAGGTATTCTTTACCTACCCACTTGTGTTGGTTTTGGGTGTAGGTACCGTATAACTCAAAGGCCTTCGAGCTTTCCTGGGAGTATGGCATGGGTGACTTTAGCGCCGTAGCACGAGAACCAAACTTGGTTACATGTGGGGAGAGCATTGAAATATATAACCTTACACCAAATTTAAAAGGACATTCAAGGTGTATAAAAAGGTTGCACCAAGATGTCACCTTTAGGTTGATGAGTGGATGATAAGGGTTCTAATCCTAGAAAAGTAAGAAAGTAAAAATAAAAGCTAAGTGATTTCATCACGTTTGCGTAAACGTTGGTTGGTAGAGTTACCCGATAGCTATACGAGTTGAAAAGACATAATCTTTTGTGAAATAGAGCTAAACTCAAGCGGGCCTCGAGCACCATCATTAAAAAAAAAGATATGCTTACAAGGTCTTTGGCCACTTCACACACATTGCATATAGGTCTCGTACCAATTCATCAACAAGAATTTTCTAAAAAAGGCCAGAGCTTTTAAGCAACAATTACAACACTAGTAATAATACCAGAAATCATCTTTTTCGATTCGGTAACAGGCTGAAACTGTGACAATTCCAACAATGCACCTCCCCATCTCGTCAAGTTCTGCAACAAATTAATTTAAAAAGAATTAATCCAACTCCTTAGCCAATAGGTATCTAATTTTAATGTCAAATTAATATAAGCTGGAGCTAAATAAAAGTAAATACGTGTACTGGGCATGCAATTTAAGAAAATAAGAAAGACTTTTAAATCGTGTGGTTTAAAAAATCATGGAATTAAAGAGTTGCCAACAATGCACCACTTTTTGGGACGGGCTAAAAAGGTGAGGTAGACACTTAAATTGGAACGGAGCAGTAAAATAAAAGAATACATACATCAGCATCAAGAGGATCTTTAACATAAGTAGCTTCAGCAGTTTTACGAGCATGCTCGAAAAACAAAAGCCGATCAAAATCATTTTGCATGTCCATAGCTTAAATTGGTGATCTTTTTAGGATTCTTCCGATAATTTTCCCAGTTAGGGTTCTAAATTCTTTAACCTGAAATTTCTGTGTGTTCTTTTTCTTTTGTAATAATGAAAATACACCAGCGGACTTGCCGGTGAAGTTAGCTAAACTATTTGGATTGGACTGGACATTGTAATGGCCTTTTTGCAGAAATATCACACCACGAGTTATGGTTGACTTTTTATCCGCGCTTAACAGGATTTTTCCAAAAATTCCCCCATTAAATTAATGAAAAAGTTCTGGACGGAAATACTACTGTCAATCTTTTGTCACGGAGCCAATACTTACCCTTTGATCCCTCTTTATTTATCAATACTTGCCATTGAAGTATTGGAAAAAGACAATATTTGCCAACACTTAGTTGTAAGTATTGGCAAAAGGCAACACTTGTAAACACTTGGTCGTAAGTATTGGCAAAAGGCAACAGTTGCCCCTTTCAATCTCTTCATGCGTTCTCTTCATATAACTTGAAGTGTTGACCTCTTACCTAAAAGCCAACAGTTGCAAATTTGTGCCATGAAGTCTTGGCCTTGTACCAACACAAGGGTATTTTGCTAAATTATTGTTAAACGGGAGGCAATCTTGCAAAATCTAAGTGCACGAAAGGCCATTTTTGCCACTGATCTTTGGACACAGACCACTAATACAAAAATATTTAGTTTATGGCCACTTTCGCTTAAAAGATAGAACTTCAGTCCAGGGCCATATGGGCTGAAGTTCAGTCTTTAAAGATAGAACTTCAGTCCAAGACCATATGGATTGAAGTTCGGTCCTTAAAGATAGAACTTCAGTTCAGTCCTTAAAGATGGAACTTCAGTCCAGGGCCATATGGACTGAAGTTCGGTCTTTAAAGATAGAACTTCAGTCCAAGACCATATGGATTGAAGTTCGGTCCTTAAAGATAGAACTTCAGTTCAGTCCTTAAAGATGGAACTTCAGTCCAGGGCCATATGGACTGAAGTTCAGTCTTTAAAGATAGAACTTCAGTCCAAGACCATATGGATTGAAGTTCGGTCCTTAAAGATAGAACTTCAGTTCAGTCCTTAAAGATGGAACTTCAGTCCAGGGCCATATGGACTGAAGTTCGGTCTTTAAAGATAGAACTTCAGTCCAAGACCATATGGATTGAAGTTCGGTCCTTAAAGATAGAACTTCAGTTCAGTCCTTAAAGATGGAACTTCAGTCCAGGGCCATATGGACTGAAGTTCAGTCTTTAAAGATAGAACTTCAGTCCAAGACCATATGGATTGAAGTTCGGTCCTTAAAGATAGAACTTCAGTTCAGTCCTTAAAGATGGAACTTCAGTCCAGGGCCATATGGACTGAAGTTCAGTCTTTAAAGATAGAACTTCAGTCCAAGACCATATGGATTGAAGTTCGGTCCTTAAAGATAGAACTTCAGTTCAGTCCTTAAAGATGGAACTTCAGTCCAGGGCCATATGGACTGAAGTTCGGTCTTTAAAGATAGAACTTCAGTCCAAGACCATATGGATTGAAGTTCGGTCCTTAAAGATAGAACTTCAGTTCAGTCCTTAAAGATGGAACTTCAGTCCAGGGCCATATGGACTGAAGTTCAGTCTTTAAAGATAGAACTTCAGTCCAAGACCATATGGTTTGAAGTTCGGTCCTTAAAGATAGAACTTCAGTTCAGTCCTTAAAGATGGAACTTCAGTCCAGGGCCATATGGACTGAAGTTCAGTCATTAAAGATAGAACTTCAGTCCAAGACCATATGGATTGAAGTTCGGTCCTTAAAGATAGAACTTCAGTTCAGTCCTTAAAGATGGAACTTCAGTCCAGGGCCATATGGACTGAAGTTCAGTCTTTAAAGATAGAACTTCAGTCCAAGACCATATGAATTGAAGTTCGGTCCTTAAAGATAGAACTTCAGTTCAGTCCTTAAAGATGGAACTTCAGTCCAGGGCCATATGGACTGAAGTTCAGTCTTTAAAGATAGAACTTCAGTCCAAGACCATATGGATTGAAGTTCGGTCCTTAAAGATAGAACTTCAGTCCAGGGTCATGTTGACTGAAGTTCAGTCCAGTCCTTAACGATGGAACTTCAGTCCAGGAGCCGTATACACTGAACTTCAGTCAATGAACAGAACTTAAGTCAATGTTAATTTAGTAAAGGCCAAAAAGTGGCCTCTAGTGTAAGACCAATAAAAATAGTGGCCTCAAACTATGGTCTCTGGACGAATTTTTTACCTGTAATGATCTATTGGCCTTGTGCACAAATAGCCTACTTGGGCGTGCAATTCGGATTTTAGCAAATTTCTTAAAACTATTTATTTTTTAGTCATTGGCGTGAACTTCAATCATTTAATGAGCAACTTCAATCCTTCAGGCTTGAAGTTAAGTACTAAAGGTCTGAAGTTTGACTTCAAATCATAAGGTTTGAAGCTCGGTGTAGCAACATCTAAAGTCGAACTTCAGACTTTCGTTACTTGAGGTTTGAAGTTGGACATAGGTACCATACAACATCAAACCTCGACATAACAACTTCAAACTTGAAGATTTGAAGTCAGTCATAAACAGATTTTTACTTCAAACCTTCAAGTTCGAAGTGTGGCATAGCAACTTCCAACTTCAAACCATAGCAACTTTCAATTTCAAATATACATTCAAACCTAGGCATAACAACTTCAAACATAAAGATTTGAAGTTAGACATATGCAACTTCTAACTTCAAACATGTTAGGCATGTGCAACTTAAAACTTCTAAATTTGTTAATGATTGACAACACAAACTTTGGTGAGAGGGAAATGGAAGTTTTGACATTGTTTACATTTCTTAGTATTATTTTTTCATGGTCGTGACAATCTTTGTTGGTGTTATTTTATGTGAATTTTGAAGTTTTGTTGAGGTTTGAAGTTGTTATGTTGAGGTTTGAAGTTTTTATAAACTCGTAATCCTTCCACAATTTGTCTATTTCGGACAATTTTTGTAAAACACTAGCTTAACCAACAAAAAATTCACCGACTGGCGTGCGTCAAAGTTAAGCTTTTAGCTCCAGCAATATTTCCTTTTTATTACATATATGATCATTTCAAGTGAGAAAAAAAAATATTTATGGTCATTTTTATGATTTTTTTTAAAGAATAGTTCTCTTTATCATTTTTCTTACGTTCATTGCTATTTTGATTGTAAAAAACTGATGAATTGAACTAAACCGAAACCAATCTGACAATAACCAAACCGACGGTCTTAATTTTACTCAATTTTCAAATTTACAAAAACAATATTTGATATAAAATTTGCACACCATTTATAGCGATGCAACCAATCCCACCAACTAAATTTTGCTTAAATAAACCCAAAAGAAGAGGTCTAATATACAAAAGTGATTGCAAATGATGTAATTGAAAATGTAATGGTCAAACTCAGGGAACATCACAACTAAAACTTCGCTGGTGTACTCATAAACAAAATGGATCTATTAAAACTATGTTTCCGACATGAGAAACAATGAATCTGGTCCAAATATTTACAAAGCACATGAAATAAAAAATAGACAATTCAAATCAAAATAAGTAAAATTTTATCGGTATCAGATATTTACGTCAAACAAATAAATGTACAATAGAGTATATATTTGTATGTTGATCAACTATACTTTACGATGATTAATTAATACGTATTCTTAAATCTGTAGATCACTCAATTGCAAAAAATTGAAATCACTTCATTTATATATTGAGTGCAAATAATAAAAGTTTTCGTAACAAGTGCTCTTTCGGGTAAAAATGTACCTGCAATAAATACTTACACCAAGCTAATAAATACAAAGCATATACTCCCTATGTCCCAAATTAGTTGACGTTTTAGCAAGATTCATTTGTCCCAAATTAGTTGACGCTTTAGGATTTCAAGACTATTTTTGTTAATTTTTTCCAACTATACCCTTAATAATTAAAAGAATTCACTAGAAAATTTAATAGTCAAATATTAAATAGGGGTAACATAGTAAAATATACACTTTATTTAATGATTTTCTTAATGGACGTAAAAAAACTAAAAGCGACAACTAATTTGGGACGGAAGTAATATATTATATTCATCCATATTTTAAAGTTTAACTTAATAATTAAATTATATTATAATTTGGTGTAAACACGGGTGAAACGAACTAATAATTAACTTTCTTTTCCGTCACACTACCGACAGCACTAAATTTGAGCGCATGTCACGCATGCTAAATACACCGTACAGAATAAATTTGAATTTCAATGGTCATATCGTAATTAACCAAAAAGTTGAGGGGCATCGCAGCTCAAAATTGAGGTATAAATATGCAAAAATCAGTACTACTCTTCTCCTCTGTCGCATCTTTCGGGTCTTCACAGTCCAATAGATAAAGGTGATTTTTTAATTTTAATTAATTGTCTTTACTTTTTCACTGTCACTCTATTTACAGTTACATAACTTTAGCTTTGAATTTTTGAATCTAAAATTTATACGATCTGCTTGTTAAACCCTCGATTTATTTATAGTAAGCTTTGATTTCTATTTGTGTTAATTTTAGGCATAGTGTTCTCTAATTTCCCTTTTTGTAGAGTTTTAGGGGGTCTACTATTTTGTTTGTTTGATAACCGTGGTGTCCGCGCCAACTTGTGCGCTAGTCGTCGGCTAATTCCATAAGATACTTGCTACCTCCCACCGGCATAGGTACTAGGCAACTCTGTCCACCAAGGCTCAGACAGATAGATAGGATTGAACCTAAGACGTCATGGTTCTTCACTCATTTGGTAATTCCTTTGGATTGAAATTACCTTGATGTTGATATTCTTATGGGAATTAGCTGATCTTTTATCAAGTTCCAATATTCGAACTTGATGAGTTAGACAAGGTTTTCAGCCAAAACAACCTCTCTACCTCAATCCAGGTAGGGGTAAGTTGTGTGTACACCCGACCTTCCCCAGACTCCACTTGTGGGATCATACTGGGTATGATGATGAGTTAGAGAACGATTTTTTTGTCTCTTGCTTTTATTATATGTTCATATACCCTGAATTGCTATGGTTGACTCACTTATCATGAGTACCTCTAGCCTGATACTTGTATCTATTTTAATAAATGCATTTTACAGGCAATTCTCAAGGCATATACTTCTGTCCTCATATACTGCATCATGGAGAATCTGAACAGTTATTGGCAATTTGGTGATGAGCTTCGAGGACAATCAAAGGTAGCCGAGGATCATAAATGGTCAACAGCTGCCCTTAAATTGGCTGAGCAGATGAAGTACAAGGGTGAAAGGAGGAATAACCTTGATCTTTCAAAGAGTTCGAATGAAATAAGGCCCCGGGAAAATCTTGTGTTTCAGGAAGATAACAAGTGGGAAAGCCTTAACTTCAACATGTTAAATTTGGATAACAAGATGATGGAAAATATGAGCAAGAGTCGCATTATGGATGACATGTACAATATCAATCCAGTTTATCTTAAACCAAATTTTAACAGCTTGGGAAATGCATCTTTAAGCAAGTTCAACGTTAGCAACTACACCAAAGAACCTAGCAAGAACAACAATTACAATGCTGATAGCACAAACGGGAATAATTCTGTTGAGAAAAGGTTCAAGACTCTGCCTGCTGCTGAGACACTTCCTAAGAATGAGGTTCTTGGTGGATATATATTTGTTTGTAACAATGACACAATGCAGGAAGACTTAAAGCGTCAGCTGTTCGGTAATTACCTTTTCCTTATCATGTTAAGCAAATTCTACTTAATTGAATTAGTGTGTTTTGCATTGGATAGTCGGGGATCTTATGTCTTCTTGTTGCAAATAGAACAAACTGCATGTTGTGCCTGCTTAGTTGACAACCAATGATTTTATTCTAGAAGCCAATCAATGTGGGAATTCCAATTTTTTTACTGCTTTAAGTAGACTCTTCGCTTTTTGATTTGTTGTCGTGGCAGACTGAGAGTTCTAATGTTGGCGGAAGTTTTTTCATTCCCTTATCTGACAGGACATTTTAGCTTGTGCTATTCAATTTGTACCAACAGAGCTTAACTTTTTAAAATTGCTTTCACATAGCCTCAACTCCAGTCACAACATAGCTAATTGCCAACAAAATATGACGTCATTGATAAAAAAATTATGACTGGAAAGTACTTTTTCCATTTCTTTCACTTTTTTCTCAACTCTTATCATTCTTTCGCAGGCTTGCCTCCTAGATACAGAGATTCTGTGAGGGCAATAACCCCAGGGTTGCCCTTGTTCTTATATAATTACACAACTCATCAGCTGCATGGTATCTTCGAGGTTAGTTGCAGTAACTTTTGGCTAACCAAACCATGATAAATATATCAGCTGCTTTATATTTTTGTAACTAAAGAGTAACCAACATTAAATATCTTGCTGGATGCCGCATGGCGTGCAGATTCACATCTTGTATTATGTGCAGTGGAAAGCATAAAATCTATAGACATACAGAGAACAGCTGTTTCTGCTCTTATTACTTTTTTTCTTAATTTCGTGGTTAGAAATTCTATTACTCTTCAAGCGTTAGGTCTGAAGCCTTGATGTGCCTTATACTTCACCAGGAACCTTATGATTTTACTGCTTTTCCCTGAGCATTAACTTGCTGACATCTTATTTCTAGTAAAAACATGAGTTCTGATTACTATATGTTGTTGAGCACTACAAGCTTCATTAAAATAGCTTCAGTGGAAGCCCCATCTTGTTTCTTCTCGAAGTTTGTTTTATATGCTAATGATAGATGTTAAAGACAAGTTGGATTCTATTCAGATAAAAGTCTCTCCAGCATGCACCTGACCTTTTCTTTAAACTATATTGACAGGCTTCAAGCTTTGGAGGTTCCAACATCGATCCAACTGCTTGGGAGGATAAAAAGTGCAAAGGAGAGTCAAGGTTTCCTGCTCAGGTAAGGTTATGAATTACAGTTTTTTTTTCGGGTGAGGCTTTTGTCGGATCCAATTTGATTTTTAGTTTCATTCACTCAACTCTCAGGTGAGAATCCGTGTCCGTAAAATCTGTAAGCCTTTGGAGGAAGATGCTTTTAGACCTGTTTTACATCATTATGATGGGCCCAAGTTCCGCCTGGAGCTCTCTGTGCCTGAGGTTAGATTCGAATTATTTTGATGTATTTAGCTCCATACTCTTGTAATTGGCACACCACAGATTCTTAACCCATAATTGGTTTTGCAGACTTTGGACGTGCTAGATCTCTGTGAAAAAGCTGGTGTCTAGGTGCTGTTCACGTGCTGGAGTCCTTGACTAATAAGCATAAAGAATTGTAGCCTGTGTGAATGTCCTAGGTTTGTAGTGCATGTCAGCATTGTGCAATCAATAGATTTTCCACCGCGCAAGCTTTGGTGGCAGGTCTGGTTATCTATATTTAGGATTGGCTTATGTAAGCGAAATAAGTGCAATGATATGTTTGCAAGTAGCTTCACAAAGTTAGCCATGTAATCTTACAGTAAAGAGAGTAGTAAGAAGATTGTGTAACATATCAAAAGATTGAATGTATTTCTACATATGCAGTAGTACTTTGGTTCGTCTAACATGAACCATGCTTTTAACTGTTAGTTCTTCGATGATGCTACTGTGTATTCACCAATTAGTTCTTTGACGATGCTACTGTGTATTCGCCAAGGATTTTGGTGCAGATTTATCACGAGAATAATGGATTCATGGTGCAAGTGAATCCATTGACAACTTCCTGGAATAACTATGTGGAATTTTGGCTCACTAGGGGACAGTGATGTAGTAACGTGTCCGATAAAAGTTGGCTGGGAAGTTGTTAATGGTACCGCATACTGAGTATTCAAAGTAGTTATGGAACCATTAAGAATGCCAGCAAAGGTGTTGGTTCTCAAATGAGTATTGCTATTGTATTGTGCGTGAGATAAACAATCTAGTCTAGATACATGTACCAAAATAATTGTGTTTGCTTTACTTTTAAGAGTATTTGCTGTGGATAGGCTAGGCATTTCGCATCAACAGGTAGAAATGTCATACACTAACCAACATATAAGGTAGTATTTCCTCGCTGAGTCAAGTGTTATCCAATCTGGTTCTTTCACACAAGTCATTACTGGCTCCTAGCAATGAAATCAGGTGTGTTGGAAAGTTTGTCAGAGCCCTGAAATGAAGTAAAGGAACGAGCGGAAACAAAGTTTTCCAATTTCTGGCCTTGCATTTTAAATCCCAGGTTTGAATTGTACCGTTTGGAATCTTTCTACAGGTTTCTCAGATTTTCATCGCACCTATGTTTCAAAGAGTACTAAAATCAGGAGCTAAAAATAAAGCTGAACAGTCTGCAATAAGGAAAAGCACAAACGGCTGCGACAGCAGGTATCCCTCACCCTTCCCCCAGCACTTGGACAAAGGAAATTAAAAGGAAAGATGAGCTCTATTTCGGATTGAAAAGAATACCTTCAACTTCATTAATGTGAACCCTTCTTTTTTCAGACAGAATCATGGAGCATAACAAGTTCTCTTCAGAGGTAATTGTACGGAGGGTTGTCAAAAAGTCTGCCGGTGTTGCCATGTCACCTCTGGTTCCAGCAAGCTCATTCAACAAAGATTGAGAAAGAACGCAACAAGGTTCATGTTTTGATGGCATTCAGGTTCCCAAAAGCAATTACCGTGAAAGAAAAATCACGCAGCACCATTTACAAGGCTCCAACCAGGCGTTTTCTTTAAGCTTCCTTCCTTCATCCGGTTCCTCAGTTTTACCACATCATCCCATCTATCAGCCTCTGCATACATGTTAGATAAAACAATATAAACACCATGACTGTCTGGGTTCAAATGAAGAATTTCCTTCACAACTCGTTCTGCAATATCTATGTTTCCATGGCTTTGACATGCGTGTAATAATGCTCCCCAGATAACCACATCAGCCTTCCAAACCATTCCTCTTATGTGCTGCTCAGCTTCCAGCAGTTTCCCATTACGCCCAAGAATGTCAACCATGCATCCATAATGCTCAATCTTGGGCTCTATACCGTACAACTTTTTCATGGAGTGAAATATTTCTTCACCATAATCAAATAATCCAGCATGGCAACATGCTGATAGAACCCCAACTAAAGTTATACCATTTGGCTTCACGTTGTCTTGTTCGAGCTGCTTAAAGAAGCCGATTGCTTCTTTCGCATGTCCATGAGAAGCTAATCCGCAAATCATTGCATTCCAAGTTGCAATATTCCTTTCTCTCATACAACTAAAACACTTCTTAGCTTCTACTATAGCCCCATTCTTCGCATACATATTCACCAACGCTGTCCCAAGAATCACTCCTAATTCCATCCCTTTTTCTTCTATATAAACACGAATCTGTTCTCCCAATTGCAAACTACCCGACTGAGCACAAGCCGACAACACAGACGCCAATGTAGCTCCATTAGGCTCGACTCCATCTTCAACCATACACTCAAACAACCGAATAGCATCACTATACCCATCATTCTGAGCATACCCACAAATCATCGTCGTCCAAATACTCAAATTCCTCTCAGGAATTTCATCAAACACTTTACGCGCGTCCTTTAATAATCGACAAACAGAGTAAACCCTAATCAAACCATTAACAACATGCAAGTCTAAATCTAACCCGAACTTAATCACATGACAATGCACTTGTCTACCAACACAAACACACATAAAATTAGCACAACCCTTTAATACAAAAGGAAATGTATGTTTCCCAGGCGTAACACAACGCCTTCGCATTTGTATATAAAGAAGCGAGGCGTCTCCAGGATTTGAACTACTAGCTTGAGCTCTAATAAGAGTATTCCACATAAATGAATTGGGTTCATTAATACTGTTAAAAAGTTTTAATGCATAAGAAATGTTGCCAGATTCAGAAAGAGCACAAAATGAGAGTAAACGGCTAGCAGCATAATTGTCGTGGATACGGGCTGTAATGATCATTTGGGCTTGGATTTGTTTGAGTTGGTCCATTGAAGTGCATTGATCTGCTAAGAGTGATAATGGAGCACGAGATGAATAAGGAGTAGTACTAAGGTGCATGGACTGGAGTACCCTGAACTTGATGAGGTTCCATTTTGGCGGGACCATATTCAAAAACTAACTACTTGTCATAGAGTTAGTTGTATATAAAGTACTCATAAGATTTCAGCTCTGTAAGCTTTTCATGTAAATCCGATAAAAATAATATAAGGAGTAGGAACTAGCTATAGGGGCGGAATCGAAATGAAAAAAATAATTCATGCCACGACAACTCATATGGAAGGGCTAGATCCACGGGAAGGACACCAAATACGTAATGCGTGTAGAAAAGGAGAGAAAAGTTCTTGTAAATAAATAGAGTGAAATAGAATACTAGTTGTGAATTGTAAGTGAGTATATAAGATTATTTTGTCCTACTAGTTTGTAGGAGTAGTCACTCTTTGTATTAATGGATTCATCAACTTTAATATATCACGTAGTAGAAGTTGAGTATATAAATGACTTCTTATAGAGTGTTTCATATTTGAGGCTCCTTCGATAGGTTTTGCAATTTTATATCTACTAGAAAAGATTCAATTCAAATTTTAAACTTGAAAATTCTGATACCACAAATTTAACAATTTTTTATTACTTAATCAATACGATCTCATCTTTATCAACAAGTCTGCAATGGCTTATACGTGCCATAAGAAATCCTCCAAATAAAATGATCTCTATGACCACTTTAAACACTATGTTTTTTTTTTTTTTTTTTTAATCTATGTCCTCTATTACATACTATCTCCTATGAAAAAATCATATGATAACTAAAATAACATTTGAAAATATCAATAATCAAATCCCCACCAATTGGATAACTTAATTTACAACTATCTCTTAATTGGAATTATTATACTCTCTCCGTTCCAAAATGGTTGTCATAGTTTGACTTGAAACGGAGTTTAAGAAATATGGTAAGACTTTTGAAATTTGTGGTCTAAAATAAGTCATACATAAATATGTGTCTATAAAGCATTTCATTAAGGGTAAAGTAGTAGTTTCAACTAAAAAATGTTTTCAAATTTAAAAATGTGCTATTCTTTTTGGAACGGACTAATAAGGAAACTATGACAACCATTTTGGAACGGAGGTAGTAATATATTGGACTAAAATGAAAAAACAAGCAAAACAAATGGGCTGGCACATGGTATGCTGAATAGACAAGCTGACAAAATGCCATTGGTTAATCCACCGTGGCTATCGAAGCAATCCACAACTACACTATGTCACGACACGTCAGATATATCACAGTCCTTAAGGACCGTAGATTACAAGTGACCCAATTCGATGAATATTCTTTTCTTTTTAGCCTCTTAAATTCATGACGTCACAATCCACCTCCCATTTCCTAAAGCTGATTCCCTTTTTTCTTCCCCTGACACACAGTAGCCGGCCAAATTGAGCAATGCCTGGAATTATTGGACCTTCCGATTATTCACGAGAACCGCCACGTCATCCTTCCCTTAAAATTAATGCTAAGGTTACTCTTTTTTACTTTATTATATATTTTATTGAACAAATATTTGGATTCTCGAAGTTTCTAGAGTAGCTGCATTAGGATAGACTGCGTGCAGCACACACACATAAGGTGCTGCCCTTTCCCTAGGTGGATAATCTGCTAATTGGTTAATAAGATTAGGAAAGGGTAGCTCCCTGCACGAAGCATCCCGCAATCACGCAGGTCCTGGAAAATATCTAATTAATAAGACTATTTGCTGCTAATTGTTTTTGTTACTTAGTCCAGGAGCTAAATGCTGAAGTAATTCGTTCGTTTTTCTCGTAATTAACTTTTATTGATTGATAGCAGATTATAACTTGAATGTGTGAATGCTTATGAATTATGTTAGTTTCATTGTTATCTTTAATTTTCTAATGCGTTTATCCGGTGATTAGTTGTTTGTGCTTATTGTGTATGTTATTTTGACCATGAGCTAAATGCTGGAGGAATTCCTTCGTTTTTCTCGTAATTGGCTTTTATCGATAGTAGATTAAATGTGTGAATGTTATGAATTATGTAATTTCATCGTTATCTTTATTTTCTAGTGTGATCTTTTGCTAGTTGGTTAAGACTGTTTGCTGATTAAGTAAGCATAAAATTTGTCATTTTTGTTGGTTTATTTTTGGTGTAGGAACCGTTTAATGCTGAGCCAACTCGTTCAGATTTGATTTTATCATATATAACTCCTGTTGATTTCTTTTACAAGAGAAACCATGGACCGATACCAGTTGTCGGTGACATTGACAGGTTTTATACATTTTATAGATTGTGTTCGTAAAGTCCTTTTATGGTTTTGTTATTTTTGATAGTTTTATTGCTGATATTACTGAGCCTGTCTGCAGGTATTCCTTTTCTGTGAATGGTCTTATTGAAAATTCAAAAGACCTGTTCATGAAGGATATCTGGTGAGGATATTTGATTGTACTGTGCATACTCCTTTAGATTAATACTTCAAATTTCAGCAACTTAGTCAAATAAATTGACTAAATATTTGTGGATAACTAACAGGAAGCTTCCGAAATATACTGTTGCTGCCACTTTACAGGTAAATTCTCCGGCTCTGTCTTTAATACATTGTGTAAAAATGTGAAAGAAAAATTTGGGCGATATCCTATGAAATAGTGAAATATACACTAGTGATAGACTGTTTAGCTTTTTGCAAAACTAATTTGTTCTAATCCATCTCTAGTGTGCTGGTAATAGAAGAACTGCTATGAGCAAGAGTCGAACAGTGAAAGGTGTTGGTTGGGATATAGCTGCTATTGGAAATGGTAAGTTGATTCAGATTTCGTGCTTCAAGTTATCTGATGTTTACTCTTTGCCTGTCAATAAATAGGTTCCTTTTTTGTTTTACATCATGTGAAAATATAATAGTAGCTTCTCATCTTGGTTGTCCAAGGATATTTTGGTGTCTATTTGTTAATTCTGCATTGCTCCCATCATCTAAATTCCTGGTAATATCTGATCCTCAACTACTACTGTAGAAAACTTGAGAAATAAACTCGATTGGATAGAGAAATAGTAATAAGTAGACATAGTTCAACAATTGCATGTTGGGAAGTTTCCATTTCCATTCATTATTTACATGTGATCATGTCTACATACTGTTCTCTGAGTTGGCAAAGATTATTTTAAAGATTACTGGAATTGGCTTAATTTCTGCTGATGCAATTTTATTTAAGTCGACAACAGTAAGTACTAACAGTACAGAGTTAAAGCAATTTTGCTTGGTACACTTACTAGACTGCCCAAAAAAAAAAAAAAAAAAAAAAACACTACACTGCCGTACAAATACATTAGTTTTTTGTACTATGTTTTACTTCATCCTTGGTTCGAAAAGGAGAAGGCCATCAAGCCTCCTTATTACTTCAACTTGTAGTGATGCAAGACTTGCTATCATTGAGTGCTTCAGCTACTTCGTATGGGTTGTTCCCTTTTGTTCTACTTCTCGTAGGTTTAATTTCCTATTTATTTACATGTGTTGCTGCTAATGTCAAGATGACTTTTAATTTAATTGACTAATAAATTGTCATATAATTTTTGTCTTTGGTGCTCATTTATTTCATTTAGTTCTCCTTGAAAGATTTAGTGTCTGATGTGAGTATGAATTAAGTATTTCTAGCAGCTCTCGTTTGTACTTTAACAGAAGTACTTCAAAAAAGAGCTCATTTGTTCTACTTCTCATAGGTTTCATTTCCTACATCTTGACACACTAGTAAAGCAAATGAAGGGTTTTATGTGTTATTGACCATTAAGAGGTTCCGTTGAACTTTCTCTAAAACTTAACGAGCTTAGATATACGTTCATGATTCAGATGATTACTTATCGCTAAAATTGCCTTACATTAACCACATGAAGTATGTCTAGTTGGACGATAAATTGCTATTCACAGAGAAAAGGATGTCATTCTGGTATGTACAGTAGTGGTTTGTGGACCAGATGTAGTAAATGAATTGGATGAGTTAGTCACCAGAGTTCAAGAAAAACCTAGTTTTTTTTTGTTTTTATTTTTTATTTTTTATAATGGTAACTTTGTATTCCTCAGCACAGGTTGTGCTGGCATCAACAAAAACTGTACAAAGATGTGGCTTAGTCCACAATAAAAGCAGCTACCTAAATTCCAGTGAGAGAATTGGGGACCTAATGTTAAGAAAAATGGGAGACTTGGGATTAATTTTACAACTACGTAAAGCAGGAATAAAAAATTGTACCCCCTTTACTCAAATTAGACGCGACTCTACTCACTTTGCTATGGTAATGTGTGACATTGTTCCCACTAATAGTCTGTTGCTATTTTAATTTTTTCTTCCACTGGTACTTAGACAATACAAGAGTCAGATTAACATCTTAAATGCTATAATTAGTCAGATCAGGTCACTTTATTGGGACGGAGAAGGTAATAAGTCATGGAACAGTTGAGTGAAAAGAAAATGAGAAATTCTTTTTCTAATTCTATTTCATTATCTTGTGCATGGTAAAGAATTATTTAAACCATTGGCATCTATCTTATAGAAAGTATGGACTGCAAAGATGTTATGAATTTTAAGTTATATTGATGCATCTTTTCCTTTGCTGGAGATGTGCATTAAGAAGTTTTATTTTACAAAGCCCGTTCTGCTGAAAATATGGTAGAGGCTTCATATTGAAAAAATTGGATTTACATTGAAGTAATTATATTGTTGTACATTTCAGCTGTTTGGGGTGGGGTGAAATTGGCAGATGTTCTCGAATTAGTTGGAATACCTTATTTGACAAGCGTCACGAAATCTGGAGGAAAGCATGTCGAGTTTGTGAGCATTGACAAGTGTAAGGTGATTATGTAGTATATTATTCCTTTCTCAAAAATGGTGTTGTTTTTCTTTAAAAAAATAACTTTACTTTACTTTACTAGAAGCATATACTATTCTGTATAGTTTCCTGGCTCAGCAACATATTCTATGATTCTAGGAGGAAAATGGAGGTCCTTATAAGGCATCAATTCCATTGAGTCAGGCTACAAATCCTGAAGCTGATGTTCTACTTGCTTATGAGATGAACGGTGAGGTAATAGGAATCTTCTTTTCCTATTATTATTGAAAACGTTGGTTTTCTCGGTTTCTTCTTTTGTTTTCTTCGAAGTTGGTATTTATTACGTTCCATGTTGCATGTTGCTTTGGTCTTACATCGATTTGCCCTGTTGTCCTTATTCTGCTTTCTGAATCCTCTACATATTGTGAAAAAGATTTACTCAAAATGATTCAAATAGAGCTACCTGTTTTCATCCACTAATCAAAAACAGAAACTATTCTAGAAGAGTTGTATGAGACCATTGTATGCATACTCTTCCCTATACAACTTCCCCATTTTGTACTTAAAAAAGAGAAGTTTCATGTTGGACCATTTTTTCCCTTCTTAAACATTAAATGGTGCAGTTCGGAAATTTCTCTACTATATGTTCAAAGCCAAACACAGAATCTAGTTAAACTGTTTGAGTATTTCCTTTCTTATTTTGGTCTTGATGTGACATAATTTAACAAACTTGTCACTTTTTAACAGTGCAGCTATCATTTAAAAATTACTTATTTTGCAAATCAACTGTAGCAAGCTATTCAAATGGTTCGTCCTTCAGTTTTAATCTAGATTGTTACAGGGTTGAGCATTCTGTAATTTGAGTGATTCACTCGAGCTTATTGGCACTTTCAATGTATCTATCAATTTTTATCTCGTGATCAATGCTCTGCCTTATTATATAGTATCAAACAACATTGGTTGGTTAAATCCGTGTTTCAAACTTGTTCGGTGAATTTTGAGAGTTTATTTTAAGGTGTTCCCATTGATTGCTCTGCTTGACAGATAATTATTCTAGCTGCATGTTGAGCCTTTCAAAACTCAATTTGAGCTTGCTTTTCTGAATTTTCTTCGTAATTGTTTGTTTCTATGCTCGGTATGCTTAGTTATAAAAGCACTGGACTTTAAATGTCATGTTTTCTGCTTTTGTTTCAGCAGTTGCTATTCCTTTTAGAGTCTGTCGAGTTAGTTGCTCATATTGCACCATGCTATACTAACCTTACTGGGTTCACGTGTGAAGACACTTAATAGGGATCATGGCTATCCGCTGCGTGTGGTTGTCCCTGGTGTGATAGGTGCCCGTTCTGTTAAGTGGCTTGATTCCATAAATATCATTGCTGAAGAATGCCAGGTTGTTATTTCAGTATTTGTAATTTCCGGTTGATGAAACATTTTCCTATCAAACATCTTAACCCCACATCTGTTGGACAGGGATTCTTTATGCAAAAAGACTACAAGATGTTTCCGCCAACAGTGAACTGGGATAACATCAACTGGTCTACTAGGAGACCGCAGATGGACTTCCCTGTCCAGGTAAATTAGTTAAATTGCTCTCCATCGATTGGATTTTGATGGGGTTCACTTAGTTTTTGTATACAAACTTACCCATCCTGTAAATAGGTGGGCTAATTAATACTTCAAGATCATGCACTGATGCACTTGTGTGGTGCTTGCTTCAAAATTTTGGAAAACTTGTTGTGGACTTTTTCGTTTTTTGCAAATGTCTACTTCAAATATCTGTAGCAAACACCATTTGTCTATACACGCACTCATCCACAAGTTTTGAATTTAAGAGACACTTAACTGGAAACGACAACTGGATTTAAATTGTTGCTGCAGGTGTTCTAATTTGTTGATAGAAGATTCCAATTGGGTTTATGATTTGCAATTACTCTATGTCAAAACCTTTCTTTGCCTGTGAAAAAATATTGATGTCCATGATATGGTGTTTAATCAGAATGTTCTAAAAACCATTGTGATTACTTTAGGAGCTTCTTTTCCATATCCGAGGTGGTTCAACCAGCTAACTAGCTGTTGATCAAATGATTGATTGTTCTGGTCTGACCTTGGCAATTGTATCTGACCATTTACTGGCACGGCGTACTACTTCCTAAAATTTGTCAATTGCTAACAGTTACTTTAAACCCTTTTCTGGTTACAGTGTGCAATATGCTCCCTGGAGGATGTGAGCGTTGTAAAGCATGGAAAGGTCAGTTGTAAATTGTAATGTTGATAAACTTTGTGTTTACACATATCTTGACATTTATCTTATGCATTTGCATGGTCATGTTCTGTACAGCTGTAAATAGACGATCGTAGTACTTCATTAGGTTGTTCTAGCTTCTTGTAATTGTTTTCAGATAACCATCAAGGGGTACGCAGTATCAGGAGGGGGGCGTGGCATAGAAAGAGTAGACATCTCTATTGATGGTGGTAAAACTTGGGTGGAAGCCACCAGATACCAGAGAACTGGCATTCCATACATTGCTGATGATTCAACTAGTGACAAATGGGCATGGGTCTTTTTTGAAGCTGAGGCAAATATTCCACAGAGTGCAGAGATAGTTGCGAAAGCGGTAAGTAACTAGTTTGCTGTAAAAACTTACCTGTTTTCATATTCAGATTGAAAAAGATCAGCTTAACTGCAGCAATTTTTTTATGAGTTTAGTCTTAGAGTGGTCTGTTTCAGAACATAATTTGCTAGTAGGCATTAGGAAGTTGCTTTCTCATTTATTTTTATGCTAAAGACTTCACTATGCTGGAAGTTGTGCTCATGTTGTCGGTTGATATTCTATGCTTAATAGGTGGATATATCTGCAAATGTCCAACCTGAAAGTATAGATTCTATTTGGAATCTGAGAGGAATCCTGAACACCTCATGGCATCGAGTTCAAGTCCGAGTTGGTCAAGCAAATCTTTAGGCATGTTTAATGTGTTGGGCAGATGATAGTATTCAGCATCACAGGCAATGACTTATGAGTGTTTGTATTTCCTAGCTTAAAATGAAAAGACAATGTTTTCTTGATTTGTCTCAACTATTAATGATAATAACAATAATAATCTAGAAGTGATTGCAGCTTGAAAATCGTTTATCTTTGTTTCTCTCCTCATTAAATTTTTATATCATTAAATAGCTCTTGATTTACTAAAAGTGACAAGTAAAAATAGAAAAAAAATTCTTTTAAATTGACAAGATAAAATAGACGGATGGAGTATTTTGATTTCAACTGGTTTCTCTTTTCTCTTCTCTATATATTTTGGTGAGAATAGTGAGAAGAGATACATATGAGTTTCACATAATAGTCAGTTTATGTTAAGGACTGTTTAGAGTCTGTTCTTGTTTGATCTAATGTATGGATGTTGAGTCAACTAAGTGTTGGATCTATGAAGGAACACTCTAGAGTGTACATGTTTTACGAAGAGAAGTAAGATTGAATACATGTACGGCAAGTTAGCCCCTGCCCTTCAGAAAGAACAAAAGTGAACTGAGAGGAGAGACCCACAAGGGGATGAATTTCCATATCAAATCAATGTGCATTATTAGTAAAATATACTATCGAACAAAATAAGCAAAATCTTATTCATTGAATAAGGATCCCCAAACAAGTCAAAGCTCTTGAAACAGTTAGGATTTTTTCCCTAGTTGGAAAACAAGGTGCTGCCAATTAATAGATAAGATCTCATCTCCAATTAAAAGATAAGGTTTCTTTAACTACTATGTTATTGTCAACTAGAAGAATTACAAATTAAAAAAAAAACTTTATTCTTAACTAAAAGAGAAAAATGCAAATTTAAAAGATGTGAATCCATAACAATATATTTCCTTCATTCCTTGACTATAAATTTTTCACGTGTTTACGCTGCATCAAATGATGTGCTCATTTCTTACATAAATCTTTATATCCACGAGTCTATGAGGACAGTTGAGTCTGATTAAAAGAGACGAGCGACATAAAACTACGACGAGAAAGCTAAAAGAGTTTTCCTTCTTAAACTATGCACGTTGGCATAGGTTAGTGAGCTTGTCTTTTGGCTTCCACCTATATCTGTTATCTGCATTGGGCTCCAACTAATTGTCGAGACGTTCTGTATCAAAGGTTATTTCATTCACGGAGTTTGAATCCGGGGTCAAAACATCTGAGTGTATATTGAACTGAGCAATAATGTGGCATTCATAAAGTTGACTTTCAGCTAATTTAATTAGTTGATTTTTCAGTTCGACAAGACGTAAAATTTATTTGACTTACTGTAGACATGGTTGCTGATAGATATATGTATAGAATGGGCCATCCCGTGTTTAGAGGCGATATCACCGCTGCCGTCGTTTTGTCTCCTCTCAAGGTTGGTTAATGCAATCACATGTCTATTCAAAAGGGTGGATGACAGGATAAGTTATGGCCTCAAAAACAGTCTTGTTGATCATCCTAGCCATCTGTTGGATTTATCCCTTGTGATTGAATCTGAAACTTATCTTTTCTGCTGGCCTTTTGTACTTCCATCATTTATATACTAATTTTGGCAATGTGTGGAAGGGGTTAACTAGAGGTATTGCCTTAAAGGGATAAACAGTACCACCTGTGTGGTTGGCAATGAGTAGTCTTTATCATGACAAATGTAAATTTGCGGCTTCATTCTATCAAGTACAAACTACTCCCTCCGTCCCATTTTAGTTGTCGCTTTAGGCTTATGCACGCCCATTAAGAAATCAATAAATAGGGTATGCCTTTTACTCCCTCCGTTCCAAAATGATTGTCACAGTTCGGATTTCGAGAGTCAAACGAGTTTAGCTTTGACCGTAATATTTTTATATGTCTTTTAAATATTTTAAATTATTAATTATTGTGACTTATAGTACTTTTTATGTAGTTTTTAAATATATAAACATCGTTACAAAAAACTTAAAGATTATATGTTTAAATTCACGGTCAAAATGAACTCGTTTGACTCTCGAAATCCGAACTGTGACAATCATTTTGGAACAGAGGGAGTACTATTTTACCTTTAATAAATGAAACTGGATTGACTTTTCTAGAAAATATTCCTTTATTAAATATGGGCATAGTTGGAAAGAATTGGAAAAAAATGTCTTGAAATGCTAAAGCGACAACTAATTTGGGACAAATAAAATTTGCTAAAGCGACAACTAAAATTGGACGGAGGGAGTAAATAATTAGGGCAGTTCTTCAGTTTTCCATGTTGAAAAGACCATGCGAAACCACGTACGTAATTGTTGCATGCGGTATTTGGAGTTGGGACATCCGTGACTTGTTTCGCGAAATAGACTTCACATTCCTTATTTTTATTAAGGATGTTCAAATTTGTTTATCTGACAGACACAATATCTTACCTTTTACCATTTCTTTATATATAAGGCTATTTGTATTTATGCCGTTAACGAATCATCTTGTAATTGTACTTAATTGATTTTAGTGGTCTACACTGTGAATTAGGTGGTTCATATATCACAATACTTCTAAAAAACGTTCAGTTTCAACCTTTTAAGATTACAGTCGAAGAGCTTGTTTGGGCTTAAAAGTGGCTTTAAAGTACGTATGTGCTTATAAATTTATTTATAAGTATTTGATTCCATGAACTTATAAGCCATAATGTGCTTAAATAAGTCAAAAGTAAGAAGTAAAGTGGATTATAAGCAACTTTTGATACTCAAACGGGCTCTAAAATTAGTTTTGTTATACCTAGAGTAGGAGCTTCAGTGATTCATGATGTTCAAGTGGGATTTTTTTGCTAACAATAATGATATGAATAATCCCAAAGTGTAATCGATGGCTAGAATACACTAATGTTGGATCCTTCTACTCAACATTCTTAAGGGGAGAGTAATGTTGAAAAAAGTACTAGTAATACCCTAGTTCTTTTGGTCTAGATGCTAGTGGAAGTAGGGTAGCTTCCCTTTTTTGTTTTTAATCCAAATAATCCAAATGTCTTTTCCCCTTCACAAAGAAGGTACTCCCTCCCGTCCATATTTTTCGATGTTTTGGATATTTTTACGGGTATTAAGAAAATCATATTTTTAGCATTAATTAACAATGTAATTGACTATATTAGCCCTTATTTAAGCTATTATTACTTATTATTTTGTTTAAAGTCATTTATTAGCAAGGGATGACATTGTAAAATTTCTATCTTGATTTTTGAAAAGATCAAATATTATGGACTAACAAAAATAAACTAAAACATCAAATAAAGTGGACCGGAAGGAGTATAACAGTTGGGAGATAAAATCAAGGGCTTCTACAACATGCCACGTAGCTTTCAGCGTGTGTTGTCTCATTAATTATAAAGTTCAGAAAGTACAAAGAACAAGTTGTATGAACATCTGAAAATTAAATCATGGTAACAAAGACACATTGTCGCTCTGTAAATTTACCATCAACGATACAATTCCCTCTAAATCTCTAATAAACTAGTGGGAGATTTATTACGACTAGTAGTAAATTATTTAGGGGACTTCACACTTTTTTCCTTTTTTTAGCAACTAACATTTCAAAGTTGAACAAAATACGCACTTTCGTCTAGATGCTACTCCTTCCGGTCCACTTTATTTGATGTTTTAGCTTCTTTTTTTTTTGTCCATAATATTTGCTCTTTTCGGAAATCAAGATGAAATTTTACAATGTCACCTCTTACTAATATGACTTTAAACAAAATGATAAGTAATAATAGCTTGAATAAGGACTAATATAGTCAATTACATTGCTAATTAATGCTAAAAAGTGATTTTCTTAATACAAGCCCCCTTGACTCGGCAACAAGAGTCGGTTATGGAATAGCCTTTTAGTCGGCTTTCTCGTTCGTAAGGACTTTCTGGCCGGTAAGCTTTATAGCGGACCTGCCTTGCTGACAGCTAGGATATTACATAGTAGCGCTTGCCTTCACTTAGAAACTCTACCCCTATTAGACCCGTGAAAATATCCAAAACATCAAATAATATGGACGGGAGGGAGTAGTTGAAGGGTTCTTTTCCTTTTTGTTTCATCCAAACAAAGAATAGAATAGAAGCCTATTAAATTACCTCCTCCACCTTTTGTCCTTTCCTTCATTCTTTTTCTTCCTTCCCTTCACAAACTAGGCATCAGTTCGGAGATACTACTATAATATAGGTCCTCCCCAACGTACAACGTAGCTACTTTTTGTTGTCATGTAATTTAATATTAAATTCAAGAAAGTACAAATTGCTGTCTGAATATTTCCGTAAATATCATGGTAATAAAAAATATATTGTCGCTCTGGATACAGTAAATATTCCATCTTATAAATATCAAGAAGATTATCATTTCTCTATTATTATGCGGCTTCACAATTTTCTTTATATCATCTTTTTGAGAAACTAACACCCCAAAGTTGAACCATGCACTAATATGTACATATTGGAAATGTCCACCCTCAATAGATCTTTCTTTTTTCGGTAGAGAAATTGACATTTTCAAATCCATGATTTGATAGTTTACTGCATAAAAATGGACAAATGATCAACTCCGAGCCTATTATACAACTGCATCTGCATGTAGTTTTTAATAACAATATAATGCTTCAAAGAAAAGCATCAAAGCGAAGACTTGGAATGAACCACCTACTCGACTTTTATATATTCCAATGGGCAGGCCAACTACAGCTTTTGTATTATTTCTACATGTGCGTATATAGATATTATATATGGACGAATCTAGTTTATTACTACCTCTATATGGGCATGTACGTTGACAGTTTTCATTGTTTAAAGAAATGAAAGACATGGTCACTTTCTTTTCCTTCTTCACCTTATACCCCTTCATTCTTCCATTCCTCTGTATTACAGTAATCCTCTACTTAACATACGTCGTTGAACAGTTCCGGCGAGGTCCTAGAGGCGTCGCCGGACCACCAACTTACCCCATCATAGGTTGTTTGATCCCTTTTTACAAGAACCGCTATCGTCTGCTAGATTGGTACACTCATCTTCTCTCTAAGTCGCCAACGCAAACAATCGTGATAGATAGATTGGGAGCTCGGAGGACCATTGTAACAGCTAATCCACATAATGTAGAATATATGCTCAAAACCAACTTTGACAACTTTCCTAAAGGCAAGCCGTTCAATGAAATTCTTGGTGATTTTCTTGGAAATGGTATATTCAATGTGGATGGAGAAACATGGTACAAACAACGCAAGATGGTCAGTCATGAGTTCACTGCGAGGTCCTTGAGAGAGTACGTTGTGAGTGCACTGAAAGAAGAGGTGGAGAACAAGTTGTTGCCTATGTTGGACTTATTGGAGGCTGAAAATAGAGCCTTTGATTTGCAAGACTTGTTAAGAAGACTTGGATTTGATGTTGTTTGTAAAGTTTCTTTGGGGTTTGATCCATGTTGTCTAAATGATTCTCTTTCATTTTCTCCTCTGCTTGATGCTTTTGAAAGGGCTTCACAGATATGTGCTGCTAGAGGAGCTGCTCCAATATTTGCAGTATGGAAGGTGAAAAGATGGTTAAATATTGGATCCGAAAGACAGCTGAAACTAGCCATTGATCAAATCCATTCATCAATTGCTGATATTATCCGCGAGAGAAAGATTAAGATCAGAAAAGAAAACCAACAAGAAACCAATAAAGATCTTCTTTCAAAAATGATATTAGCAGAAAATTTTGATGAGGAGGAAGTCAGAGACATGGTCATAAGTTTCATTATGGCTGGAAGAGATACAACATCTGCAGCTATGACTTGGTTCTTTTACTTACTGTCTCTCCATCCTGAGATAGAAAATGAATTGGTTTCCAAGGAGCTGAGGTTTATAGAAGCTGAGACACTAACCAAATTTGAGATTTTGAAAGAGATGAATTTCTTGAAAGCTTGCCTCTGTGAGACAATGAGACTTTATCCACCAGTTGCATGGGATTCGAAACATGCCATTTCGGATGATATTTTGCCAGATGGTACTCATATCAAAGCTGGAAATCGAGTTACTTACTTCCCGTATGGTATGGGGAGGATGGAAAACCTGTGGGGAAAGGATAGATTCGAGTTTAAACCAGGGAGATGGATGAAGGAATTAGAAGGAGCAGAGCATGTATCAAATTTGTACAAGTTTCCTGTATTTCAAGCAGGTCCAAGAATTTGCCTTGGGAAAGAACTGGCTTTTATGCAAATGAAGTACGTTGTAGCTTCAATTCTGAAACGTTTCCAGTTCAGACCAGCTTGTTCAGATCCTCCGGTGTTTGTGCCACTCTTAACAGCTTTTATGGCTGGTGGTTTCAAGGTTTTTGTCCATAAAACCAAATATACTTAGATGAATCCCAAGTTCTAACTTTATCCCCCCACAGTCGCCAGCATTATCTCCAATACAAGTTTTAAAGGAGGTATTCAACTCAGGGGAAGAATTGAAATGAAATTTTAAATTTTGATTGATTTATCATTTTGACTTAGGACTCAGGAGTAGTTGTCTGAGCTTAAAATACTTTAATATGAGGGCTACTAGGGCACATCCTTGAGGGTTGCTCTGAATTTCCAAGTTTGTGTTCATCTTTTCATTTTGTTTCCCAGTAACATTTTTTAAGCTTCGGTTGGAACCAAGAAACTAGTGAGAATTAACTATCGAATAGAAGAAACAAAGAAATTCGAATCCTTTCATTGTCTTTAAGATGTACTAAGAGAAAACTTATTTTATAAGATAAAGTGTTTCGAGAAAATTCTCCAAACTTGGGTACCAATTGGAAGAAAAAGAAGAATATTGAACAAGAAATAAATGTCTCCAAGGTTTAAGTACCATTTAGGTGGTGAGAGTTGAAAACCAACGTGATTTCATTCTACCTAAGTTAGTTAATAAAATTATCACTACTATAATTTAGCATATACTCTTATACCAGCTTGCATCAACTGCATGCTATTCTTTCTTTACTATTATATTCTTATCAAGTTGGAAGACACATACGTAATCTGCACGCTAAACAACTACTACTATTAACAAGCTTAATGTCGGTAACTACTGGTTATCTTGGGAAGAAGCCAAATGCCATAAACAATTTTTTTCTTCTTCTTTTGATGCAAGAAGTACAAAGAAGACGCTATTCTTTATTGAGTTATTTAAACTCATAAAACTTGTTTAATCCAAACCTGCAGACGTTGACTTTACAAAACTGAGAGTGAAACAGATTCCTGGCGGCTAACAGCATAACTAGATCTTTACATGAATAATACATATTGTTGGGTAAATGCCGGTTCGAACAGCAGATGCAGGATATTATATTACCAATTGCAAGTAACACTCAGCAACCATTCCATCCTGTACGAGCAAAACATAAATAGTATACAGTTTTAAGAATTGATCAATAAACTGTGTGCAGCCTGCCCATGTTGCTAGGAAGTATTCTGGTTTTTAGCAACATGTCTGTTGAGAGAATTGTGCTTTGCTATTTAGGGAAAAGAGAGCAATGAGAATCCAAAAGAATAAATTGAACAAAAAGATACTGCACGATAGAATACAGCAAGTTTAAAACCAATATTATCCATTATGATGTGGGGCATGCGGTATTGTATTAACTATTAGCTAGTAAATTTTTACCTGTGGCTTTGTATTAGACACAAAAACCTCAATTTCCAGTGGAAATGATTTGGGATTTGCAACAAATTAGAGAAGAACGTGTATTACTCATGCAAACAATATACTTTCCTTCGTCAATTTGCTATTTTGAGAATGGTTGTGCAATGAGAAGAAGAAAACAAAGTACGTAGTCACAGACACCCATCTCAGAGACCCTTTTTTTTTTGAAGAGGGTAAGTAAGAACAATTGGCATCGCCTAATGCTGAAAAAGACCTCCTAAATCATCTTAGCATACTGGATGACTCATGTCATGGATGGGTCATTAAGGTAACAGAGGAATTTACATGTCATTGGCGTCTGAACAGAAAAAATCATGACATCCAATTGGGTCTCACAACTCACCAGAAATGTAAAATGCTTGCACTTACATTATTTTCTCCAATGCAATTATTCCTCTGGCTACTACAGTGCTAAGCTTCCAAACTGTTTGTTCCAGTCCTCGTATGCACCAAGTTCACTCAAAGACACAGAAGGTCTTACCTCTTGTAACGCATCCTCAAAGTCCTATGCAAAACAATATAATGTAAATGCTGCTATGAGAAAATTACCAACATATACTATACCCAATTGTCTTTAGTTTCTGTTTTTCGTTTTGTTTACAGCATGTAACTTTTCTGTTCTGCTTTGCCCGCAAAATTACCTGAAGATTCACAGGCCTCATGTCCTCCTTCTGTAGCTTTGTAATTTCAGTACCTTGCCTAAGAGCTTCCCTGAGTGGACCCATGGATGCATCCTTCACTAAATTCTTCATGTCAGACCCAGAATACCCTGAAAATTAAAACAAAGCATACTAAATAAAAGTTTTGCAAATAAAGGGAAAAAGAAAAAAAGGAACAATGAACAAAACTGTCGTCTTATCAGATGGGACCAGATAATACGAATTCTAGCAACATGAATTGTGAGTACCTTCCGTTAATCTGCAAATGGAGACAATATCCTCATCTGAAAGCTTAAACAACCCATCCTTCTCCAATAGACTCTTGACAATCCAAGCTCTTGCTTCTATTTTCCAAGACATATGGTCAACTATACTGATTACACTAGTCCATTCCTAATCACGAAGAAAGAAAAAGAGAGGCTCTAGCTTGCACCTGAGGAAGGAAGTGGAACATAAAGTCTCTTAGTAAGTCGTCTTCTTGCAGCCTCATCAAGTTCTTGGGGCCGGTTTGTTGCACCTGTTTTCATGAATGATACCATCAAATTTTCTTCTGCAAGTAAATAAACTGAGTATTTTCTGTAGTAACAAAAGAATCCTGCAAAATTTAAATCTCTCATTGAATAGCTTAGTATGCAACTACAACTCATGGATTCATCCATAATCCACGGCTTTTGGCCATAACAAAGAAGGAAAGGAACTTTTGAGTGGCATAAGTTTGGGATTGGAACTGGTTACTTGGTTTTTATATGGCAACCCGCTTCTTTCTTAACATGCTGAAATGTAGAGGGATCCAAAAAATCACCTATAAGAAGAACTTGTTCACTCCCACTGTCAAAGCCTTCCATCTCGATCAGAAATTGTGTCTTCAGGCGCCTACTAGATTCGTGTTCACCTTCTGACTTGCGCTGCAACCATGTAAAGTGTTTTAGAAAGATCTCTATATCCCTAGTTAGCAATCAGCTCATAGAGAAGTACAGTCCAGCCAAAACCTATACATGCGTGATTGATACTTTACCTTCTAACTTGTGGTATAGCATTACCAAGTTTTCAACCACAATGTCACTCCAGAAATTCACAAGTACAGAACACTGAATCTGTACAATATATCACTTCTCTTTATGTTTAGGTCGCCCTTACTGTTTCCTTTTTCACTAATGATTCAAAACTATTTTCTCTAAAAAGTCGAAAGTCCCAATAGGGAGTCAAAATTAGGTTTAATATCAACTTCTATCTCAACTAGCTGAGGAGTTGACAAGAGAAATAAATTCCTTGATGGTACATGATTCAACCGCAATTCTAATTATATCCAACATTTCCATTTTTTCAGAAAAGGAGGCAAGCAATTTGCAACATATTCTCTTTTCTAAAACATCTCACTCAGTATGCAGAGATCATGTGCTAAAGGAAATATTTCTCTTCCTATTAAAGTATCAGAAAGCTACATACCTGAGATAATAGAGAATCTATTTCATCAACAAAAATAACAGCTGGCTGACGACAACTGGCTACTCCAAAAAGTGCCCTCACCAACTTCTCCCCCTCTCCAATCTACAATCACGAATTCAAAATCAATAGACATTTCTTCATTTGCTAAGACAGTTCCATCCATCTTTTAAGAGATATCTGTTACAAGATAGAAATGAATGTCTCATGCACTGAATGTTAGTAATCTAGATCACACAAAATATTAGAAAATAGACTACCAATAATAACTGCAAAATAAGACCTAATGGAAAACTCCAGCTATCCTGCACTCTTAACCAATACCTTACATTTCCTCGTCATTTCTTCTCAAATTCCCAGGCAGAAATCACATGAAATTTTACAGTTATACCAGTTAAATAGCAAAAGGAGCTGCTGATTATAAAATCTTATGCATGGTAAAATGGTTATGCTGCCTACGTGGAGCTTATTATTCCTTTAACAGTTGAGACCAAAGAGATTCACAAGTTAAAAACCGTGGCATCCCCTTTACCTTATTTATGACGGTTCATATAATGATTAAATATCATGTAGGAAGTTGGGGTTTTCATCCTTTCACTACTTTCAAAGAAAAGGATTCAACTGCATTTCAGTTTTCCATAGAATAACATACATAAACAAAAAAATACGACATACCCACTTGCTTGTCAAAGAGCTGGCAGATATGTAAAAGAAGGTCGCTTTTGCCTCTCCAGCAATAGCTTTTCCTATCATTGTTTTGCCAGTTCCCTAAAGCATGAGAGAGTTATAAAATCACAGGAAACTGGTCCTCTTAAACCTGTCGTAACCTGGCGGACTAAGAACTTACTGGTGGACCAAACAGAAGAAGACCTCGCCCTGGAGATCGGCAGCCTCTGAATATGTCTGGACGTAATAATGGCCAGATGACCATCTCAGTCACACATTTTTTAGCATTTTCCAGGCCAGCAATGTCATTCCACCTCACGTTGGGATCCCGGTGCATAATCTCATTGCTGATATGCTCAATAAGTCGAGGCTCTATATTCTTCAATTTCTCTGGAAGCTCACCATCAGGACCAACTAACATTTCCAAACTGAATGGTACAGAATATGAAGAATTAATACAAGCATCTCACATTATGAAGCACCTTTCAATCTTCTTGTAATCATCTCTTACAAAATGGACTAACCTAATATAACTTGAATTAAAGAGCATAGTTAGCTCAAAATAGATGTCTACTGAAAGAAAACAAGTGAAGTCAACTAACCATCTCCTTGTTGAGTCATCTAATGTATCTTCTCCTTTAACAGCATTGCGTGAACTTACATTGCCTACATTACTGCTACTACCTTTGATAGGAGGAACAAAATTGCCCCGTATGCCACGGCGTGGAAAACCATAGGACTTGACTCCACAGCCTTTGTTCATCATGGTGCTATCGTTTTGTGGGGAGATTGAAGCACTTGGTGATCTAAACCCTTGCCTCTGTCTTGTGTCCATTTCCTACCGCAGAAATCATCAGCATGGATTAAAAAAAATTACAAATCTGAGAAGTTTCAAAAACAGCAGTCCTTAATAAACAAAGAAATTGATTCCACAACTCAGATATGTTGCTCAATCTAAAATACATCTATCAGATTATACAATTGGTTTCTGTATGGGTTCAAAAATGTATGGCATCATAGATGCTTACAACAATAGATACTCTTGCTAACAGCAAAGACCTTCATGTTTGAGATTACGGCTGTACGGACATTACAATGCCATCGACACTTACAATAGGTTGGGTAAGTTTGATTATACGATGAGTCAATGACTCAAAAGAACTTAAAATGTCCTGCATTAAGAACAAAAGAAGCCACAGAAACATAGGAGCAATTCCAGTAGTCAGTACCAATCACCTGAAGAAAATCAGAATAGTGAAGGCTGGGCTTCCTTTTTTCTGGACAGAAGCTATTCTAAGAAAAAGAAAAGCATTAAAGAAGTAAGCAGGGCATTACCATCTTTCTCCTATTGAGATCTAAGCCCACAATACTTTCTCCAGTTACAGCAATCTTCTAAGTAATTACTAAAATATACTCTTCTTCTTCTTCTGAGATCTAAAACTTGACCATATATAAAATACAAAGTTACTGATAAATAGAAAAGCTTTTATCAGATTGTGCTTAACACTTTCTAGCTTTCCTCCTCCTCTGGGGGGAAAGGGTCCACCTGAGTACTTCTGACTTTTAAATTGGGGAAAAAGGAACTATGAATCAGACCCTTAGCTTTGTTTATTGAACTTTCACATAACATTTTGGGATTAAGAAGAAGGCAAAGAGAAAGAATTATGTGAATGAAAATAAGTTGGTTGTTAGCCAAAGAAATTACATTGTTCTGTGCATTTAACATACGACTCAAACTGACTTATGACACAAAATAAAAGCCTAAATCATCGTATTTCAGAAAGTTGAAGCATATGATGATATGCATAACTCAAGATTTAAGAAGCTTCCATGAAAGATGCAAGAGGTACCAGTTTTGCTCTAGCAGTAACAAATCCATTCGCAGAAGCATCACCATCAGCTTCTTCAACACACAAGGGGGATGACATGTTTTCATCTCTAGAGCCACTACTTTCCTTGTGCAACCGCCTTGTTTTGGAACCATTGATACAGGTTCTTTCTTCCTCTTCATCTTTAATGTCCACAGTTTGATGCTTTGAGTAGTTATGCTTTGATGGAAACCTTTCAACAGGGCAAACCTCTGGGCTACTATCGTTTGCAAACCTTCTATTCTTCATTGTGGAGAAATCTCTCGGACTAGTGTGTGCAGGCACAGGCGTTTTCCAGGTCTTGCTACCCACATTGTCACGCCTACTTAATTGATTTCCCTGCAAGATGATGTACTTAAATGACTTCAAGTAATCCAAAAAACAATCACTCTTTTTTCACAAGCAATGGAAAATAACTTGAATAAAGGTCTTACAGATATAGTGAATTCAAGAGAAGGGGAAAACCAAAGAAATACCAACAAGCATGTAAATAGACTTCTCACGTCGTTGATGACAGAAAAGGAAAAGAACGTAACCTAATTAGTTAGTCCACATACCTGTTCGCCAATAGTTTTGTCTTCACGTTGTTGAAAAAGAGAGCGGAAGTACTTAGACTGCTTAATCTTCTCAATATCAATATCTTTTCCTTTGGTAAATATGCAGCCTGGATCTCTGCCTGCTTGTTCAAAGGCGTGGCTGAAAATATATAACAAAGGTCAGCAACTTCAATATGTAGTTTGTATTAGCTCATCGAATTCTCTATATTGCTATTAAAGTGGATCATGAAATGATGAAAAAAAATGCATTATGCTTATCAATTTCTAATTGGAAAAAGAAAAAAGAAACAACAAACCATAGGAATGTCTTCCAAGTTGTGAGAAAAGAATCAACGATGCAATTGAAGCGATATTTCCTTTTCAAAGGATTAATAGTTTACTGAAATAATATCACGCTTGCTTTACTTCAATTGACTCTTTGTTTTGTATGAACTCATTTACGGATCTTCAAAGAGTTATTGATAGCTTTTAAAATGCAAAACAACAAATGAAAAATAGAATTACGTCAATCGTGCATTCTCGTCAATTTTACTAAGGCAACGCTGATATTGCAACAATTTTTGCTCGACTAGCAGAAAATTCGACCACAGGAAACATCATTTTTCATGCCTTCTCCTCAACTTTACCAAAGCATGCTTTCAAAATTCGTGCACATGAATATTTGAATCACATCTTTCTTCATGCCTTCTCTCAACTTTGCCAAAGTGCGCTGATATTTCAAAAATTGTGAAATCTAACAGAAGAATTCTAATAAATGAAATTTGAATCACATCATTCTTCATGTTTTCTCCTCAACTATACAAAAGCAAGCTGATATTCCATTATTTATGCAGAGTCACAGCTACCATAAACATCGACTAAAAAAATAAAAAATTGAATCAACATCATTCTTCATATCTTCTCCCCAACTTCACTAAAGCGCGCTCTTAAAAAAAAAAAAGCAACCCGGTGCACAAAGCATCTCGCATTCACGAAGGGCGTCGTACCTGAGGGGTGTGATGTACGCAATCTAACCTAATAACAATAATTGTTTCCATGACTTGAACCCGTGACTAAAGCGCGCTAATATTTCAAAATTTATACAAAGCTAACAGAAATATCAATTAAAGTTAGCTCAACAGAAACAGCTCTTTAAAATCAACAGAAACATCTAGATAAAAAAAATTACTACACATCAACTTAACACTAACAATTCTACGTATCATTTTCCGCAAATTTAAGGTAAACATTTACTAAAACAACACAAATATACATAAATTATGAGTAATATACCGATCAGATTCAGAAATAAGTGAAATACGAGCCGAATCAAACTTCGCCACAGCTTCGCAACGAATCGGACGAATAAAAGCATCGTCGACATCGGAATGAGAATGCGAATCGAGAAAACCGATGAGTCCGAGTCCAAGTACTGTTGCGGAACTGAAATCCTTCTTTTCTAAAGCTATTTCTGCTCCAAATAACATTGATTGAAGCCTTTTCAGATTATTATCCACTTCTTTTCTCCATGTTACCTCCGATTTTTCGTCCTCCATTTTTGAAATTTGTAGCGCGTTTTTGGTACCGTACTTTCCCGCCATTATTTTCCCTCGTTTTAGAATTGATACGGTGGAGAAGGCAATGGGTTTTAATGGACTGGTATAAGGTGTAACCCGAGTTACTGTTTTTGATAAATAGCTAATAGAGTGGTCATTAGTTTGTAAATTAAAAACTTTGCACTATTAGTGCAGTTGTAGTGTCAAGTTGCTTCTTTGAAAAAAGTGAGTTCTACTGGAGCTATTTGTTGAAAATCGTAACTCGGTTTGGTGACACTAGTGATTATGAGGTAATTTCATTAGAGAGAGATATGTGATCACCTGACACGCCATCATGCCACGTAGGTGCATATTTTTGCCATGTGAAAATTTATTTGTATAGGAGCCTAGCGCTTGTTGGAAAAATATATAGTAGGCAAACCGAAGGAAGAGCAAAAGGAAGGTTGGGTGCTTGATGGCCTTGAATAGGAAGGGCTTAGCTCTGGAGCCTCCCTGCTTGCAGAAATGAATGGATCGTTACGGCTCTATACCTCAACCCAACTTGCTCTGGCATCGGGTCCTTCCCTTCTATTCCTCGGTGATGGTCGAATCTTCCCAGACTCAAGTAACTCTTTGAGTTGCTTCCTCAACTCTTCAAATTCCCGTGGTGCCATCCTATATGGTGCAAACGCAGGTGGTTTCGTACCAGGTTCCAACTCAATCGAAATAGTGGGGAAGGAGGCCCTCTCTACTTCAATGGAAGGGGGGAATCACCCTTTCATAGCCGCTCCTACACAAGTACAAATCCTCGGTGCGGAATATAATCCTAAAGCACTCCAAAGACTCAAATATAGTCAATCAACTAGGTCCGTCGTATGTCGAATAGTTTGTCGATGCATGCTTCCCTTTCTTATGCTAAAGTTAGTCTTTAGAAAGTTTTCTGATGAGCAAACTCTTTTTCTTCATATCCCTTACCTTTGATCCGTTGAGCGAGAGCCCTTCCACATGGGACTCCCAGATCACTATGGCCGACTTTCGTCTCTTCGATCTCACAATCAGGCAGGAAGATTCAACTAGTCCTTCAGAATACTCTAGATATTTATGGATTTATTAGGAAACCCTTGGAATGTTCTAGCTAAGTAGATAATTTTAGGCAGGATCTTGTAGAGCGACTTGTAGAACAATTATTATTTGCCTAACTTCAAATTTGATGGTCTGACTGAAGTCAAAGACCCAAAGCTCTGAAGTTCAAATCTAATGACTAAAATTTAAATACTTTTTAAAAACTGACTAAATCTTAATTGAGGCGCCATAAATAAGCTGTTCGTGCACTTCCCGAAAAAGTTTGCATCTTTTGACCCATTTTGCAGCTGAATTTTCAGTTGATAAATTTTTTACTTCCAGTTTCCCAATCATCCCTTTCTATCCAAAAGGTAACACTCGTTCATAGCCATTCCTATTTCTCAACAAATGGCAATCTCATCCATAGCCAATCTTTTTTCCTTCTTTACACCTTCAAAACCACCACCACCTATCCCAAAAACTCCCTTCTTCCAATTCTCACACTCTCCCACTGACTCCCTCCCTTTTTCAAAAACCAACCAAGAATCTTTAATTATTTCAAACAATGACCATAACAACAACACTTCAAATTCTGATATTACTTCAGTAGTTTGTCCTTCACTTGCTTATGCAAACACCCTTTTCTTTAGATCAGCTTATAATGTTCTAAGTCATTGTAGATGATAATGAACATGAAGAGAAACTCATTGGTCGCTTTCGTAGAGAGGTCATGAAAGCTGGACTTATTCAAGAATGTAAACGTAGGAGATATTTTGAGAATCCTCAAGATAAGGAGAAACGTAAGTCCCGTGAAGCTGCTCGCCGCAACCGTCGAAGGTAAAGAATTTTTACACTATCACGTCACATTACTTATAGTTGCACATAACTTATCTTATTTTCAAGATTACAAGTTCTACTTTTATTAATATGTTTACACTATCACGTAACATTACTTATTTTCAAGATTACAAGTTCTACTTTTATTAAATTCTTGTAGATATTATTTGACTGACATGCTTGTGTAATTTTTTATTTCAATGACGATGTATGTAACTTAAATTCGTATGTTTTTTACTTTCTTTAGAGGTTCATTATTCTTGATAGTAGCTAGAGTGGTGTAGTTTTGCTAGAATATACAAGTAAACAGAATTGAACTATTGTTTTGGCTCTTTTGTAAGTATCATTTTGAATGTGTAGATAGTTTCAATTTAACTTGATTTTGGTAAAGTATAGTGTGTCTACGTCGAGATAAAGAATGATGATTGTGTAGGTAGTGGTCTATTTGAGATTGTTCCTTGTAATCGTTATCAAAGATGTTTTTTTTTGTCGCTCTTTCAGTTCTTTGATGCTATGATGAATCTTTAGGATATTGACATAGAGCATAATGGATACAGCTGATTGATGTAATCGACTCGAACTAATTTGACGTTGAGCATAGTTGATTGATTGACTATAATTAGGTGCAATTTCAGTTAAGCTGCAATGTGCTCTATCTACTTCTCGTGCCATTAACTCAAAAGATGCAACTGATAGTTTGATATGCCCCTCGAGTGATTCTGAAAGCTTCAAGTTCAAATCTTTTCCAAAGTAAGACAAACTCTAAATGATGTGCTCTATGTTTTCTGGGCCTCTGATGTTAGAGTTGAGTTCTACTAGCCCGAAGTTCTTGCCAAAGATTATGCTCATTCAATCTTGTAAGGAAGAAGCTCATTCGATCGTATATGCAGTGTAGTGCTTGTTTTCTTGATTTGCTATGTCTGAAATCCAAAAACTAACTAGTTGGTTAGCTTTGTTAAGTTGCTCTTTCGAATGCAGAATCTGCTCAGTAGTTTAGTTCTTTCTTTTTTCCTTCCGTATAACAAAAAAATCTCGAGGACTAGTGGCATACCGTTCGAAACTCGGTGAATATATTATTTGCTCGTACATATTTATCAGCCTCATGTCTTTTACTGGAACAGGCGTGGTCCACCAAGAAATTTCACACAGGATAAGCAAGACACAACTAAGAGCAAGAGGAATGACGATGATGAAGATAGCTGGGAACTTCCTGTTGGAGATATCCCCAATTGATTGCAATCTTGGAGAGGCTTTCTACTTGTGTAATATCCTGTGGGAATTATTTCCTTTGATTCCTACTGTATTTTACATGTTTCTTTGTAGCAACTTACTAATGGGACTAGGTATTAGTTTAACATGTTTCATGCCCCAACAATCAACATCATGTTTAATTTAAAACTGAATAGAAAATACTAATGCTAATGCTTGACATGTTTCATGCTCCAGGATCCTTGGAGCCTGGCTGATTTTGGCATCATTTTCTATCAATAAATCACACATCACGGCATTAGAAAATACAAAGAAATATCTGCAAGAAAATAGAGGGACTGACCTTATTGGTCCTCTCATGTTTAAAAAGATTGTGTATGACTTTATGTGCTTACAAGGATTTTTTTGTTCACCCAACGTTCAGTACTTGTAATATTTTTATTCCCATTTTTGTTGGTTGGAATGTCAATAAGAATATTGCAACATGAAGGCATTTATCTCCCTTCTATATTTTATGCAATTGGGATAGGACAACGAAATGAAAGGAACGAATAATGAAAAATAAAATGAATGTGGATGGAAAATCTGATCCAATTAACAGCAACTTTTCTTGTCTTCTAACATGTTGAGTCTCCACATGAAGCCAATGAATCTTTCTAGAAAACAAGGGAAGATCCAAAACATACATGTTTCCTTATAGGTTTTGTGTATTAATAATACAAGCTCCTATGAAAGTTGGAGCTTTATTCGTGGGGACCAAAAGAGCGAGGGTATGGGGAGAAAGATGATGGTTTAATCTTTCTTGAAATTTTTAGATAGAAGGATCGCACTCACAATCGATCAATTTTGTTTTTGTTTCTCCGCCGATGTTTGGTAGGTGTATTAGAACTCCGATTAATTCGGATTTAAGACACGTAAAATTCATTTTAAAAAATACTCTCTATCAGGAGTTTTTTCATGCAAAGCTCAAATTCGGAATCTCTAGCTAAAGATGGAAGGATCTTATCCATCCCATTATAACACATGATGGTTTCAATAGAATCAATTTCTTTTGATGATAAGTAGGAAATAAACATAATTCTAATTCTTCTCTCAGCCACTTGTGTATAAAGATTATAATATCCGACGCCTTCTAGTACGTGTATCACAATATAATGTAAACTACTTTGTTTCCTAGATAACACATATATGCAATCTTACAGAAATCTTATAATACATGAAATAAGTAAATTTATAATCTAGTTTATTTATCCAACAGGTTTGCACTTTGCAAATTATTGGAGTTCTCTTGTGGGATGTTCATAGGACTCCTCTCGTCAATTCATCTTAAAAACAACAATATATATCATGCCATTGAGAAATCAATATGCCAATTTGCATAGAACACAAGAATATGCGAATTATGATACGGATAAAGATGCATGACTCATCAATTACTCAATATTTTAAGTTATCATAGACAATATAAAGAATTTTACACATTTAGGATAGGTAGGAATCACTATAGATCTTATTCTTTCTGGGTTGTGTATTATGCAACCTCTAATTTTCAAGTTAGTAATCACAATTTTTTAGCTAATATGATGGTGATGAAACTTTTTCTAAGTGAAAATGAAGCTCTCTTTAGTTGGTGCAACTGTGTCAAATTAAACAAGATATAACATGAAATTTATTGAAAGAGACAAAATTGGTGAAGACTAATAAGACACATTTTGATTTTGAATAGACAGAGATTCTAATTTCTGAAGAGGAGAATGAGCTGGATTAATTAACATCAGTTGTATCCTACAACTTGTATGAGTTGGGGGAGTCACTCATTTAACCAGCCATATCCATGCAGATCAAGACAAGACATTTCAATACATATCCATGATATAGTATGGGGATGTTATAATATGTGATGTTCTTATTTATTACCAAAGAATAAATGATTTTACCCTATTGTTATCGTATTATATAATGACTGGACCATGTAGTAGGAAAAAGTCTAGATGGATAACTTCTCAAGTCAAGAAATCTTGCAGCCAGTTGCCATTTGTACAATTTACAAAGACATATCCTAAAAACTAACCCCAATAAATGTTCCTATCAAGCATAGTCACTTTTTAGCTACTATAACTAGACAAAGTTTCACACTAGTGGTGTTTCTTTTATTTTGTCATGGAGGAATCAAATGGACTTGGAGAAGCTGCAACAACAAATGACATGGAGGGACAACTCAGTGAAGAACAAAGAGACCAAGAGAGCAACTACCTGCATCAGCCTCTGCTTAAGACAAATCGAACACTGTCCTCCATTCCACTCGCCTGTCATATCGAAAGTTTGGATTATGAGTAAGAACAATGAATTATAGTAAACCATATATGTTATTTTACCAGAAAATTTGTTGGATTTATGTGGTAAGTAATTTTACGAATGATCATTCAACTTTCTTTATATATCATAGAAAGAAAGGGTCCGAAAAGATGCAAGCAGGTTGTCACATGTATAAAATTGTCATGTAAGTATATCAACGTCAAAAAGTCATGTAAAATTGCATGTATGGCTTTTTTTTATGTTTTGTGTTATATAGGCATGGTTTAGTTATTTAGATGACTATTCGTGAAATTAAACTCTACATATGCATTACCATACTTCAGAAATTGAATGCTGTTAGTTATGTATGTGTCTTTGATTTAGGATCAACGAGAATGATCTCTTCAAGCAAGATTGGAGAAGAGGAACCAGAGTTCAAGTATTAGAGTATGTCTTCTTCAAATGGACATTGGCTTTTCTTGTCGGGCTTTTAACTGGAGTTGTAGCCACCCTCATCAGTCTTGCAGTTGAAAATATTGCTGGTTGCAAACTTCGGGCTGTACTGAACTATATTGACGAGAAAAGGTTAATGACATTTACTATCATTTGAAAATTTGAGATTTTTGAAACTCGGTGGATAATGGACTAGCTCTCAATACCATTGTACCACTGACTAGGACTAAATCAAAGGTCACTCAAAATTCTGACTAAAACAATGATGTAGGTACCTTATGGGATTTGCATATTTTTCGGGTGCTAACTTTATGTTGACATTGGTAGCTGCATTTCTCACTGTTTATTTTGCACCTACGGCTGCTGGGCCTGGAGCTCCAGAAATCAAAGCATATCTCAATGGTGTAAACACTCCCAATATGTTCGGAGCAACCACACTCTTCGTCAAGGTGAGTCACACATTGGATTTAACTTATATATACTGACAAGGTAAAAATAATTTTAGAGTATGGATGTTCATTTTTTTCGACTTCACAGATCATTGGAAGCATTGGAGCAGTTTCAGCAGGCTTAGATCTTGGGAAAGAAGGACCATTGATCCATATTGGCACTTGCATTGCTTCATTATTAGGACAAGGCGGACCAGCCAATTACCGACTTAATTGGCATTGGTTCCGTTACTTCAACAATGATAGGGACAAGCGAGATCTCATCACATATGGTTCATCATCAGGTGTTTGTGCTGCTTTCCGTGCTCCAGTAGGTGGCGTCTTATTTGCTTTAGAAGAAGTCGCGACGTGGTGGAGAAGTGCCCTCCTCTGGAGAACCTTTTTTAGCACTGCTGTTGTGGTTGTGGTTCTAAGGGCCTTCATGGAATACTGCAAATCTGGTAGCTGTGGACTTTTTGGCAAAGGTGGGCTTATCATGTTCGATGTGAGCGGTGTAAGTGTGAGGTACCATGTTGTGGACATCATCCCTGTTGCAATAATTGGAGTCATTGGTGGTCTTCTTGGGAGCCTCTACAACCATGTCCTCCACAAGGTCCTCAGGCTATATAATCTCATTAACGAGTAAGCACTCTCGATTGAATTACAATATGCTCTAGATTCCCAAGTGATCATCTGTTAGCTCTGCATCTTAAAAGCATTTGATACATCTCCCAGTACCTTTTTTAAATCTTTCTTTTGCACCTTCAATCTTGACGCATACTCAAACATTGTCTTCAATTTTATAGTCCATTTGGTTCATTTTATATGACGATGTTTAAGAAAGAAAGACTTTTGACACATACCAAAACTATAATTGGAACTTGTCGACTTGTACATGTCATGACAATTTTATGGCTATACGAGCATGTCATTAAGAGTAAAATGAGATGTTTAACGTGAAAGAGTTTCCATATTTAAAAATGTATCTTTTTTTTTTTTTGGAACAAACTATATATGAAAGAGTGTCATATAAAATGTATCACAATTTAACTGCTACAAAGAACAACAGGAAAGACTGCTCTAACTTTGATCCTTCTGTTGACATGCAGGAAGGGAAAAATATATAAGCTGCTTCTTGCTCTCAGTGTCTCCCTCTTCACTTCTATTTGCTTGTTTGGACTTCCTTTTCTCGCTAAATGCAAGCCTTGTGATTCATCCTTTCTAGATCAGTCTTGTCCTGGAACTGGAGGAACAGGAAACTTTAAGCAATTCAACTGTCCAAATGGCTATTACAATGATCTAGCCACTCTTCTCCTTACAACAAACGATGACGCGGTCAGAAATATTGTCTCCATAAACACCGCCACTGAATTCCAAGTCACATCACTTCTCATCTTTTTTGTGCTGTATTGCATTTTAGGAGTCATTACATTTGGAATTGCTGTGCCATCTGGTTTGTTCCTTCCAATTATCCTCATGGGTTCAGGTTATGGTCGCTTGCTTGGCATCGCTATGAGGCCTTACACAGAAATTGATCAAGGGTTGTATGCTGTTCTTGGAGCAGCTGCCTTTATGGCTGGTTCAATGAGAATGACTGTTTCTGTTTGTGTCATATTTCTTGAGCTGACAAATAATCTTCTTCTTTTGCCAATAACAATGCTTGTCCTTCTTATTGCTAAAAGTGTAGGAGACTGTTTTAACCCAAGTATCTATGAAATAATCTTGGAATTAAAAGGTCTACCTTTCTTGGAAGCACATCCTGAACCGTGGATGAGAAATATCACAGTTGGTGAACTTGCTGATGTAAAACCACCAGTAGTTACACTTCAAGGAATTGAGAAAGTGGGACGAATCATCGAGGTCTTAAAGAACACCACACACAATGGATTCCCTGTTGTAGATGAAATCCCAACTGGTGCAACCGAATTGCATGGACTTGTTTTAAGAAATCACCTTCTTTTGGTGCTAACAAAGAAGTGGTTCTTGCACGAGAGACGAAGGACAGAGGATTGGGAAGTAGAGGAGAAATTTACTTGGATTGATTTAGCAGAAAGGTGGGGTAAAATTGAAGATGTTGCAGTTACAACAGACGAAATGGAGATGTATGTTGATTTACATCCTTTGATCAACACGACCCCTTATACCATAATAGAAAGCATGTCAGTAGCAAAGGCAATGGTGCTTTTCAGGCAAGTGGCGCTTCGACACATGCTCATCGTACCCAAATATCAAGCAGCAGGGGTCAGTTTTTAAGCAACATTACTTTCTTCCATTCAAAGATCCACTAAAGTAGCCATATGCTAGCAAGTAGTAATAGAGCTTGTAAGGATTTTGCACCAGAAGCAGTATAACTTGTGTTTTTTTGTTTTTTTTTGCAGGTATTTCCGGTTGTCGGAATCTTGACTAGACAAGACTTAAGGGCATACAACATTTTGAGTGCCTTCCCTCATCTGGCAAAGTCTGAGGGTAGCAAAAAGGGGCACTGAAATTTTTTTGGAGAAAATTTGAGTGTCATTCTTGTATAGATTTGAGTTCATCAAAAAAGAACTCCAAGCCAAAAGTTCTACAAATACATACTGATAGAAAGAATGTAAAACAACAAAAACAAATTGCTGCCATTATTCAATCTCTTTATAATGAAGTAAAAGAATTACAACATACTTCAACAACTTATACAAAATCACCTAGTGCTCCACTCCTTATCTATAAATACCAATTACTCCGCCCCATCAAGTCCAAAACATAGAATCAATCAACTTTTTTGTCTTAAATTTGGAAGACTAGAGTCATTTGTATAGTCAATAATGCAGCAATGAAAACGAAGAACTCAGAAGAAAAACGATGAGAATTCGAAGCTGAAGAAGAGGAGCTAGGAGTTGAAGAAGTAGCAGCTTGATTAGAAGGTGCATTTCCAGTAGCAGTTGTGATCTTAAGCTTCATTCCTCCATCACAATGACCAGCTGTTCCACAAGCAAAATATCGAGTCCCTGGCTTGTTTAGTTTAACCACATCATTACCTGCAGTCATTGAGTTCACTGAACTAGTAATATCACAATTCTTGTATGCACTTTCACCTTCAAGTTCAACAACACTGTGAAGGCCTGGATTGTACCTGAATACTGCAATAAAGTAAAATGTTGGAGCTTGAGCATATAAAATTGATAATCATCAATGTTCTACCTAATCTTGGTAAATGTTAAGACAATGAAAATTGTCCATAACCTTCATAGTTGTTGAAATTATAGTGATTAAATATAGATTTATCATCTCTACGAAAAATATTAGGTTTCTTGAATCTATAGATGTATTTAAACCTCAAAATGTAGCTCATGAGGTAAGGTTTGCATAAGATATAATAAAGAGACAACAACTCATTTCCTCAACGGACCGTGGAGCTGCAACAAAAATCAAAGAACTCAAAAAGAAATTAACTAACCTAGTGTATCTCCAACTTTGAATGTCTGACCAGAAGACCAAGAGTTGAAATCTGTTGATTCATCCCATCCTTGGCTTCCCCCAACAACATGTTGAGCTGCCATTGCTCTTTTCTGGATTGCTACCATCACAATAACAAATATTAACAAACATTCTCGTAGAGCCATCATGTTGGTAACAAATTGATTTTGTCCAAGGCTTAATAGGTAGTAATACTAGTCTTTAAATGCTTAACAAACAAGGAGAAGTTTCAATGGTATAAATACAATTCAATAGCTGTATAGACATGATTGCCATCTTAGTATTGATCATAATTTGGTAGCTACAAATCTTGGATCTTAAGAATGTTCACATTTCCAGACATACTTTAGTAACAAGTCTTGTGGTTGGCGCACTGCATGCAATGATAACAATTAATGATTTAGTACTATTTTTCTGCTCGGTGGTCATATTATTTACTAATGTTTGATTGTCCAAACATAGGAAAATGGACTTGCCAACAGACTTGGCCATTATGTATTGAGTCATGATTAAGAAATCTAAGCAAATAATTATGGTTGGTCCACTAAATTTTGGAGACTTGGGTTTTAATGCAAGTTACGTACATTTTATTTGTTTGTTTCTCTAGAAACTCGAGAAAAATTACTTACATTAGTTGGACTTGGACTCCATGATGGTGATCATTACAGGCGTTTGGGCGGAGATTTCAGATTTTGTGAAACTATATATTTTTTTAAGTTGTCATTGAAAATGTTACTAAAGAATTGAAATTATTTGGGTTCTGCCTTATTGATGATCCAGTACCTAATGAGATTACTATAAAACTACCATAATCCTCGGGCTTAATAACTCGAAAGAAATCTAGGTTCCCATGGAGTATTTGTTTGGTCACTTGGCTTGTCGCTACAAGGGCCTACAAATTATTTAAAAAGAGTACTAATAATTAGGTACATGCATGAAAAGGATAATAAATCTATCTATATACTCCTTCTGTTTAAGTTTACTTGTCTAAATTCAACTTTGAACTACAACTAAGATAAAATAAGAAAAATTAAACTTGACAAATCTACCCTTATTTATCATACTTTGTTGTAGTTTCCAATTAATTGAAAAGGGATTTTGAAGAATTTGACAATTTAATGTCAAGGATAAATTAGGAAAAACATAGCTAATTTTATCTTGAATTGCTAAAAGGATAAGTAAATTAAGAATTTGACTTTGCTAAATTTGGACAAGTAAACTTAAACTAAGGGAGTATCAGTTAGTAGCTAGCTAGGAAGAAAGATAATTACTCTACTCCACCATCTACAAGATTAAATTCTTAGAAATTTGTAGCTTTGTCTTATTCTTCACAAAGGTGGCTTAATAAGATCGGGAGTCTAAAGTCAAAAAGATTGACAGAACATGCACATATATTTTATTTAAAGATCATTATTCTAGTTCTTTTGAGATGAAATGCTATACATTAATCTTTTTGAATTAATTTTTTCAAATATCTTTTTAATGAATAAATAAAGGATTTTTTATACTATATACCCATGAAATTTAAAGTATTTACAAGCCGTACCCATTAAAAATTACACTATCCATGAAAGTAGAAGTATTTACCAGTCTACCCATTTATAATTGTATACATTTATTATATCTTATAAGTGTATACCTTTAAGGTATACTGCATAAATAATAGTAGTATATAAGTCTAGATGTGGATAAATATTTTGATTTTGATGGGTATTTTGGTAAATCTCCCATAAATAAACACGGGTTGATACAGACAAGACTGCATGGTCAAGACATTAATAATGAGATAAATCTTATTTTCAAAGTTTCAAAGTATCAAAGTTTTTTATTTTATTTTATTTTTTGGCTTTCTTTAAAAAAGAAATTCAGGTTTTCTAGGAGTAATAGACATTGTCTAATATGTTAAAACTCCAGCTTAAAAATCATGTGTGTGAATAACATTTTTGACAACTATAATCAATACAATGTGTTGAAATAAATGGATAACATTTTATTCACTTAAAATGCTCTTACCAATATAAATAAATATAAGTAATAGAAAATCCACCTATGGCTAAGCAGTTTTTTTTCTAGGTTACTCATGTGAGAAAGACATAAGAAATTAAGATTATAAAAATATGCATATAATCTAATTTTTCATAATTTTCATTCAATCTAATTTTTCATAATTTTCATTCACTTTGTTGGTCCCTATATCTTACCCATTGATGCGTCCGAGTTAACGAGTCCTACTACTAAAATGACCCAAACAAAAGAGTCCTTCACCTACTACTAAAATGAGCCAAACAAAAGAGTCCTTCAGCTATTAAAATATAAAAAACGTTTTTTTAGGAAAAACTTAAATAAATCAACTGATTTTTTTTTTTTGGGTCATATATATGTAGGGAGCACTTTCAGCCCTCGACCGTAAAAGACAATTTATGAAAATGGCATGTTCTTGTATGTCTCTCAAGCAGGCCTTCACCTCTCTACCTACATACCCCAAAACCCATGTAAGTGGCTGCTACAACCCAAACTAAATTTTATCTTCTTGTTGGTATAATTTTTTTGTTGAAATTATTGGGTGAATGAAAAAACAGAGAAATCTTGAATTGGGTTGTTATCTATATTCAATTTTGTAATTTCTATTACCTTTTTGTGCTTCTATGAGCTTCACACAATTGTTTTAGTTATTGGTTTTCTCTAATTTCCTTTGGAAACGTAAAGAATGTGTAATATAAACCAATTTCAAATATTTTCTTACTCTTATAGAAAATATAGAGAATTTCTTGTATCTTATATGTATTTGTATTAAAAGATACTAACTTGTTTGTTTTAAAAGATACTAACTTGTTTGTTTTAAACGGAGTAACATGATCAGTAAGGATTCATATGACCGATGCCAACTTGTTTGAGACTGATTGTTAAAGGAAAGTTAGGTGCACAAAGCATCCCGGTGAAGTGCCGCACCTCAACGGGTGTGATGTAAGCATCAATGGCCGTTTCCATGGCTCGTAGTTGTTGTTGTCCTTTTTTTCTGAGAACATCTTTTTGGTTTCTAATTGACATTGGTGTCTCAGTCAAAGTAAAGCATTGTTGCTTTGAGATTTTATCCCAAAACTTTGATGAAGCATTACTTGTATTTATTGACTAGGAACAAACATATGATTTTGATGGAAAGTTATGCTAATGTGTAGGGTAAATTAGCTGGAAATTTTCAGGTGACATTTGGGTGCACAACAATGTTGAATGGGAAGGGAACTCTAACGGATAAGAAATTTCAATTGAATTGCTCGATAGACAAAGAGATGAATCTCACTACATCAGCTTTGGTGGATAGTGTAGCTGAATGCTCAGAAGGTGTACCAAATCATTTTGTAAATGAGGATCACGTTTTGTTATTTCTGTTTTCTTAAAACTAATAGAACATATTGTTTGATGGCAGAGATCGGAGCGGTGATGCCTTCTCGAGTTGAGGCAAGGGAAGCACACGTTCCAAGTGTTTCAACAATGTTGATGAACTTTGGTAACCAGTTTGATCCTTATGATGCCTTAAGTACCCCGTTGTATCAAACATCTACGTTTAAGCAAGTAAGTTTGAAGATACCTTGACAATGGAATGCAATTCCATGCTGTATTTGCAAAGCTGCATTTTTTTGTACAACAATTTCTTTGTGAAAAACTTAACTGGTTCAATTTTGCCAACAATGCTCCTTAGGTGTTTTCACTATCTTTATCTGAGATGTAACTACCTATTGATTCACTCCATTGGAGGTTTTCTAAGTTTAGGTCCATATGTCATTTACCAAAAAAAAAAAAAAAAAAAAAAAAACTAATACAAGAATGAAAACAAAAAGGAGAAAGAAAAAGAAAAGTACTTTTCTTTAGGCATAAAATTTAACTAAGTTGCTCGGACATGGCACTTTCGGTGCCGCACCCGTGTCGACACGACACTAGTAAGGGTGTGGGTGTGGGATCCGTACCGGATATTGTCAAACATGTTTGGGTACTTTAACCACGAGTGACGGAAAAATTTGAGACAAGATACAAGTTGCTTCCTCAAATTCATTGAAACTTCTGTTTCTCATTTGCATAAGTCGCATAAACTTGTGTTAATCTGCATTGATTCTGCATCCTTCTGCAGCCTTCAGCAACAGAAAATGGTCAATATGATTATACACGGAGTGGAAATCCAACAAGGGACGTACTGGAAAAGTATGTTAAACTCTGTCCAAACTACTAATAGTTGAAATATTGTTATCATTACCATTTGCCGCCTTAAAAGATTTTCAGACTCCTTGCAGAGCTTGAGAGAGCAGATCGAGCATTTTGCTTTACCAGTGGAATGGCTGCCTTGGCTGCTGTATCTCGTCTCTTTCAAACTGGTACTACTAAAAATCATACACTCGATGCATTTGCATATAAAAGGCTGAACATGTCCATATCCGTTATATTCTGCAACAAAATTGATTAACACCTCTTCTTGTTAGTGTGTTGTGCTCATTGAAGATGGTTATGCTTTCTTGTTGGTTGAAACATTGAATCTTCATTTGTTTCAAGATAGTGTTTTCTATATTGACATCTATGCCAGCTAGCTAGGAAAAGTATAGTTTCAAATGTGTTTGATTTTATAGGTGAGGAGATTGTTGCTGGGGATGACATATATGGTGGTTCTGACCGGCTGCTGTCACAAGTAATTCCAAGATCCGGGATTGTGGTCAAGTTGGTGTCTCTTTTTTTGATGTAACTTAGTTTTCAATCAGGTTCATAGAGTTTTGATTGTCACCTTACTGTACAGGCGAGTGGACACAACTAACTTAGATGAGGTTGCTGCTGCAATTAAATCTTCTACGAAGCTAGTTTGGCTGGAGAGTCCAACAAACCCTCGTCAACAAATTTGTGATATCCGTGTGGGTAACAGACAGTGGCATATGTAGATTATGCACATACAATTGTTTGTTTTAACATAGCTGATAGATAATACTATAATGAATTTGAAAAGATAATGACTTTCTTGTCTCATACTTCTCTTTCCTCCGATTTATTCCAGCAAATAGCCACGATGGCTCATGCACATGGGGCTCTTGTGCTGGTAGATAACAGCATTATGTCCCCAGTATTGTCCCATCCTTTGGAACTCGGAGCAGGTATCGTACAAATACTTCTTCTTCTTCTTCTGCTAACTGGAACACTCCCCAATAACATGCATGGGATGCTGTTTAACTTGTCCATGCCTTTTCAGATATTGCGATGCATTCAGCTACTAAATTCATATCAGGTCATAGTGACCTCATGGCTGGTGTACTTGTTGTCAGAGGAGAAAGGTTTTTCCTCTATTTATATGCTTCATATGTTGATTTATTATAATCTTATGGTTGTAACACTTAGTGTTCTTGAATCTGTGTTCCTAAGCTTGATGATAGTGAACCTTTGTTCTAGGTATCTACTGGCCTATTGCATTATAAGTTTCTCTTTTTAATGTATCACTTACCCGTAATGAAACCATTGTTCAACAATAGGCAGCAATTGCTGATAGGTTCATGCTTCCATTTCCTCTCCCCCTCTTATATAAGTAAGATTTCTATTATATTTGGTGTGCTTTAAAAGGATGTAAAGGATAATAGTCTAGTAGCTTCTCATCCTGTATTTTGGACTTGGATTAAGGGCCTTGACTGAGGCCCGATGGTGAGCCTTCACTCAATTTTAGGATGCTTACTGGAGGTTGTTTACAAGTTCAAACTGGATCCTTTCCAGATGGCTTAAGCTGCATACAAGAAATCTTCCTTTCACAGCCTCCTCCAGGCCCTGCAATGCTACAGAATTGCGCAATACTTCCTGACACTGACATTCTTTTTCTGAAGGCGCTGGCTGCCCTTATAATTGAACATGAAGTTCAAGAAATTAAATCATTGACAAAACTATACTTTTGGGTTATTTGGAATGAGAGGAATGCCAGAATTTTTGAAGACAAAAAAATTACTACTCTTAGGCTTCAGTCAAAATGTTTATCTTTACTTAGATTTTGGTGCAAGATGGTGACAACAGATGTATTTGAACCTGAAGCCATTCTTGATTTTATTAGATCATTGTAGAATATGTAACTATCTTTTTTCCTTGTACTTTAGTTCAGCTTTGCGCTGATCTATCAATACAAATTACCTTATAAAAAAAAAACTATATTTTGTAAAGGTGTGGCCTAGCGGTAAATAAGTGGATGACAAACTTGAGGATCAAATCCAGCAGAGGCAAAAAAAAAAAAAAAAAACACTAAATCATTTCATCCCATCTGCTTAAACCTTGGTGGGCGGAGTTATCTGGTACAAGGTGGCCCGAACACCACTGCTGTCAAAATAAGAATGTACTGTTATACGTATAAATTGCTGAAAGTAAATGACGTCTGATGCATTGTTTCTCTTTGAACATCATTAATGTCCTTTTGGTAATGTAGTTGTAAATTTTCATATAAACCAGCTTGGCGAAGGAGTTGTACTTCCTACAAAATTCTGAAGGTGCAGGTTTAGCCCCATTTGATTGTTGGCTTTGTTTAAGAGGGATCAAAACAATGGCTCTTCGCGTTGAAAGACAACAGGTTTAATTTTATCTAGCCTTTTATTTTCTTTTATAGTGCAGTTTGTTGTCCCACCATTCTTTCAAGAAACATTTATCCCTTATGTGCCTCTTAATCTATACGTGTCGCGATAAATTTTCATGACTAGTTGGTACGATTTTATATGGTGCAAAGAAATTATGCTGGTTTCTAAAGTTGGGTCACTGAGTTCTCTCTATTCATTATAGCCATCATGGGGTGATGTGAAGAGTTCTTTTTTTTTTCTTAACTAAGTGCTGAGCTGCAAAATCATTATTTGTCAAGTTTGGAAAACTGTCATATTGGAAAACTTGCAAGTCTACCTTTGTAGCTTTGTAGGTTGACTTCGTATAAAGAGTGGTTTGAGGATTAATTCTTTCCCCCTTGCGGCTCTTTGCCTAAATTGTGCTAACTGTAGTTTATTTGTTAAGACAAAGGTCCGGAGTTCAAGTGTCATTGTCACCCATCACAAAAGAATTTTCTCGTGCTTGGTAGCGTACACGCGGCGCATTAAGATGTAATCAAGTAAACAAAAGTTTTATCTTTAATGGTTTGAACTTTTAGATGACGAAATTCAGGTATTAGAACTGCTAGTCTCTTGGACACCTATTTTTTTATGTTTTTTTAAATAAATTTATGTGCTTGGCCAATAAAAAAGATCCGATCCACACTGTGAGGCGTGTCAAGACATAGAAATATAATAAGTGCTTTTTTTTTTTACAAGAAAAGAAAAAAAAACTTAAAACTCAAAAAGCTTAAGTTTTTAGATGAGATGGTTTGTTCAATTCAACATTATCCTTGGAGAAATTATCAGAAGTTAAATATGGAAATTCCAGTAAGAAAATTTGGGGCATAAATTCGTCAAATTCTTGAAAAGAAGACATAGGTGGTTCATATATAATGGACAAGTTCCTATTTAATGAATAGTTCTTAGTTCCATAGCTAAAGGTGAGGTTCTTAGTTCTTACCTCAATCTTCTGGTGAATATTTCTGTTACTAAGAATGTCTCTTTTATCTTTTGCTGACGCTTGTTTTGTTGAGAGCCTGAAACCAGAAGATTCTTATCTTTGTTTTAATTTTGGTTCCAATGGCAAGTGGTTGCTGGACAGCCACGGAATTTACGTAGAGATTCCGTTGATGTTTCTTGTTTATATTTGAAGGTGTATGTTTGAAAACATGATCCATTACTTAGTTTTGTGGTTTGGCTTGTCATAAAATAATATCAATATCTGGCAGGAAAATGCGCAAAAAATTGCTGAATTTTTGTCTTCCCATCCACGAGTGAAGAAGGTCAACTATGCAGGTCTTCCTGACCATCCAGGGAGATCTTTGCACTATTCTCAGGTATTTAAACATTTCTTTGTGGGAGTTTGAACTAAACCGCTGTAGTTGTCTGGTGCCCTGTCAATGCGAAGCTCTCCCTTGAAAGATATTTCTCTGAGTCTCTGAGATTTTGATCAACTTGCAGGCCAGTGGTGCAGGATCGGTTCTGAGTTTTCTGACCGGTTCTTTGGCGCTCTCTAAGCATGTGGCTGAGGCCACCAAATATTTCAGCATTACTGTCAGTTTTGGTTAGTTTCATCATTTTCACAATTACTTTTCGATAGTAAGATCACTTTTTTCCTATCAAGATGGTACTGTAGGAATTTAAACTAAAGCACTATGGTTGTCTTGTGCGTTAGACATACTGGAACCTGCAGTCCACGGGAAAATGGTACAAAGTGACGTCAATGATTCATTGATTGAGATTCGTATTCATGCTAGAAAAAGCTCTTTTGGTTCATTTGTGATTCCGGGCTAGTTTAGTTCTTAGTCATACGAGGGGAGGTACAAAAGGGGAACAAGAAAAAAGCTGAAATCTGTAATTTGCTTGTGAACATCTTCCTGGGAAAAAATTGCTTTTTGTGCATTTGACCCAATTGAACTTGCAGCTCACAGGATAATGTTACAGAGTGATGCAAATGATTCATCAAACGACCTCTTGTGTTTATCTAATTCCAAAACAGTGCCTGCCATTCATTATTATATTCCCGTTCTTGCATTTGGATTTTCCTTTTCACTACTCAAATGCTGTTGTATGGTCTTCAATTTGCAGGAAGTGTCAAGTCGCTCATTAGCTTGCCTTGCTTCATGTCCCACGCAAGCATACCTGTTGAAGTACGAGAGGCTAGAGGTCTTACAGAAGATCTAGTTAGAATTTCTGTTGGGATTGAAGATGTCAATGATTTGATAGATGATTTAGACTATGCACTTAGGACTGGGCCAATTTGTTGAAAGAGTGCCAATCTTACGTGTACTTTTTTCAATTTGTATTGCCTGTTGCACATATTCTTTGGGAAACGTCCTTGTTACTGAATCGCGTAATCAGTTTTTGGTCTTTCAAGTTATCAGTTTGATTTATGTCAAAATAAAGAACTGACTGGTAAAGATTATGAATTCATGGCATGTTGCTAATCCATTTTGTTTCTACAGCATTACTTGGACACGACACGACAAATATAGTACAGTTGACAAAATTCTCAGCTACGGACATTAAGCTGGAATACTCCTCCTGTAAACATACTTCCAAATCAGATGATTTTACAGTCAACAAAAATATAAAGATAATACCATCTGAATGTTCACTCAATCACTGGCAAAATCTTCGAAACTCAAGCCTTCAGATATAGCATCCAACCTTGTAATGTCTGCTAAAATGTGAGGCATCGATATAACTACTTGTTTGCGATGTTAAAGAAACCAATTGAAATGCCATACAACTAACCTTGATGTTCTCTCCTACCTTGTGGAAATTGTTAACATCCGTTCCCAAAAAGGCTGATCCAGAATAGCTCTCCAAAATATCTACAAAAAACAGAAATTCAAAGCATATGAATGTGCACTTGGGAAAATTATTAACCCACGCTAGAAGGCAGGCACCAACCAGAGCTGTTAGAAAAGTCAGCTGTAATGTCCGATAAACTAAAGTTTCGAGGAATCTGCCCCAAGAAACCAAATGAAGATGTATCAGCATCCAACGCAGTCTCATTTAATGGTTGTGAATTTGATTCTACACTGCTGAAAGATGAAACAGATGGATCCGTTATTCTAGGACGAGTTTCGATGATATTCGTCTCAGTACCATATATGAATGGTGAAGTGCTTGAGTAACCGGCTTCTGCTTTGATCATTCCCCCACTCACACGTTGCATCATTCCCATGTTTGACGATGCATCAGTTCTTCTTGCATGAGCAGATACATCAATAGCAGTTTGCATACATGGTTGGAGCGAGGACGCACCATTACTATATACATGAGACAAATTGGCATTAACAGTCCGGTGCACATTCTCAGGCTTCACGTTAGGTCCAGCACGATCTGTTGATTGACACGTTGAATTCTGTGGGACTATAAATGTGTACAGCTATCAGATAACGGACATTTCCATATTCAACAATATAATTTACTGATGAAATGATTGCATAATCAAGAATGAAAATTGTATAATTTTAGGGTTACACTAGCTGTTCAGAGCATATCTTATTGGTAAATATTGCAAATTTGTACATCTCTTCTTTCTTGCTGAATCCAAACAGAATACACAGCAAAAGCTAATGCAGTACAATCTATGACTGGAAGAGAAACTAAGCCAACAATCGAAAAAAGAAATTAGGGAATGGTAGTTCAACTAATTTATAAACCTGAAAACTGCTTAATAAGTTGAGGTTGAATGATCTAGGATCAAATTTCGAATTTTCAAGACTTCGTCACATTTCAAATTGTAAAGGTGCAAGCTGAGATAAGATATTAAGAGCTTCAACTTTCATGAAGTGCAAAAAAAGAATTAGTTTCAACGTAAATAAAAAATGATCACAAGTTTAAATTTGAAAAAAAAAGAAGGATAATCATTAAAGTACTAGGAAAAAAGTTTAGTGTTGGTTTCTGAAGAAAGTTACAATCTGGTTAAATACAATATCCTTAGCAGTGATTCCTATTATGAAATCAGCATGAGCATAATTCTTGACATATTGAACATGCAACTTGTCCACATCGTGAAACTTGAGATAATCAAGTAAGGTCTCCACATCTTTAACATCAGATAGTGCATCTTGGCCTCCATGGCTGAGAAAAAGTGGAAGGTCCCGAGGAATATTTGCCAAATTATATTCTGGAGGTTTAGCTTCACCATAATGTGCCAAGTTGTAGTTGCTACTCCCGTAGTCATATTTCTTTAGGATTCCATCTCTAACAGCTGCATTTAATTAATTTTGCAGATAGTTAAAATCAGTGGCGTACACAGAATTTTTAATGAGTGGTGTCAAAAACATAAAAATCTAGACTTTAGAGCTACTAGCAGGATTCGATCCATCGACACTAAAGGCTATAACTCACGCTTCAGCCAACTTAGCTGCAGCATCTCTTGTTTTAGTGGTGTCATTTTATACTTTATAGAAAATTTTCTGTTTTTTCTTATTAATATAATATATATATTTAACAAAAAGATTTAGTCGAGTGGTATCGGACGACACCGGTACCATATAGGTAGGTACGCCCCTGGTTAAAATGAACAACAAGATTAAGTAAATGATTAAGATCTATGATTAAGGATTAGTTTCGCGTATTATTGCCGAGCTCTACTTTCTAATATAACATTGAAGTTACATAATTACTTGGTGCCACGTTGAAATACGTCACAGAATTTTACCAACTATAACATTATAGTCAAAAAACTATAATATTTTGTTATCATAAAAGTAAGTTAAGTTAATCCACTATAGCAATAAAGTCACCAAACTTTACCCTTTATAATAAGCACTTTGATGGATAGGTTTTGTTGTTATAATAGATAAAGTTTAGTGACTTATAGCAATGTGCGTCACTTAGGCTAAGACAAGAATGTCTATTCGTTATTACCTTACAAACGGAAAATTGACATGACACAATCCATGAAGAGTATGATGTTATATTGAAGAGACTTACTTTGAGCCAAATGCACACAGTTCTTGGTGGATGTGGGTTGAGGCTCGTTCTTCAAGAAAAGGTTGACAGTGGAGGAATTTAGACAACAGTTCTTCCCTGTTTTCATGTTGAAAGTAATTTAATTATTATTAAGGTTTAAAGAATTGTGATTACAAATGCAAATGACTTTGTAAATGATCTAATTAATTAGATATATACCAGTAAATGCAGTCAATAAGTCAAAACAGTTAACGCCAGGCTGAGCACACAATGCCTTTACAAAACTAGACACTGGCTGACTGAAACAAAAAAAAAAAAAAAAACAAATTATTTGTCATCAAAATCATAGCTTTATTAGCAGTCATAATTAAGTGATTTACCTGTCTGGATTAAATTCTGCAGGGCCAAACATTGTAGTGATCTGTTGAAATTAGCACACGTAATTATTGTCATTATGTTTAATTGAACAAATTCCATTGAAGTTAGGCTATTTAGAAAAAGATCGCACTTACTTCACCAACAAATGATTTGGCTGCAACTACACCAAGTGCAGTGGTCATATGGCTTAAATATGCAATTGGGCTGAGCAAAACTGCTGATTTAATCTTGTCTATTTGTCTTCCTTCTGAGAATGATGCTAAAGCTATCAAAGTTCCCTATAATTTCATAAACTAGCCATATTATTGAAAGTCAAAAGTGTTGAAGTAGTGAAAAAAAAAAAAATTGAACTTACCAGTGAATGGCCAACGTAGTGAGTTTTCTGTCCAGTTTGTTTGAAAACAAGATTAACGACAGTGGGTAAGTCATGGACTACAAGTTCATCCCATGTCCAATTCCAGTAGTCCTGTTGTACCATAATTTAGATAAATAAGATTTTTTGTTTTTCAAAAAAAGGATCAAGAATTGTAGTACTCCCTCCGTTTCAAAATGATTGTCATAGTTTGGATTTCGAGAGTCAAATGAGGTTTATTTTGACCGTGAATTTAATCATATACTGTAATTTTTAAGTTTTTTGTAACGATGTTTATATATTTAGAAACTACGTAAAAAGTACTATAAGTCACATTATAACATAATTAACGATGCATTATGAAATGATACCGGGTTACTAGGATCAAGAGAGACATGGCGACGACTGTATCTTGTTCCTCTGGTGTTGGCAATCCAAACATCAAAGCCATTGTCTGCTAAGATCATTGCCAGTGATTGTTCTGGTGAATTCAGTAGCCATGTTGCTCCATCCTGCAAAATTACGTCCAAACACCTCAATTATTTTATTAGGTATATGTTACTCTCACGACTCACTAACACAAGTGCATATATTGAATAAAACTTAGGTAGGTAGATAGAAATGACATATGTAAGAATATACGTCTTTCATTGTCTTTGCTGAAATTTGAACCTATGCGGATAAGCATGCAAATCAGCGTTTTATAAGTTACTGTTATGGACCCAAAGCCCACTAATGAATCTGCACCTTTTGTATTAGAACCAGCTCAGAATATTGCAGCAGAAAAAGAGAATTCCATGGGCCTTGGACCTGAATATACTATGAAGCGCAGCAAGAGAATCAAGGAGCCCAATAGGCTATTGAAGGATTACGTATGGAAGCCTCCCTAGCAAGTAAAGGGAGGACAGATGTCAGGATGGTATTGGGAAGTTTGGAATATTGTTTGTTACATATAGCATTATGACCTGAGTGTAGAGACAAGCATGAATTAACCTTGTTGCAGTCTCTCTCTCTCTTCTTATGTTCTCTGTTCTCCCCATCAACCCTTCTTTATCCTTATCAGTTTATCCTTACTAGTTTGTTGTTGTTTATCAATCTTCCTTCATATTGTAATAGCAGCCTTATTAATGAAATCCAGCATCCTTAGTTATTACTACTGAGTGTTTATTAGTATATGGCTAATCTTAACATTGGTGCTTTCATTCCTTCGAGCTCGATGTCGGATTCAAAGTTACAATCCCATGAAACCATCATATCATCTTCTGATTTCCAAAACCTTTCATCAAAAGTCGAGGACCTTTGTTCAGTTGTTGAGGCGCAGCAGAAACTCTTTCAAAGTTTCATATCCACATTAGCAGTTAAGTCATCCTCTGTTGACCCCCCCAAACACCGACCTGCTGATGTTTGTTTATCCTCGGGGTCGTCTTCTTCGGCTCCGACGATTATGCGCCATAAACCCGCAGCGGTGGACCTTAGTCGTTTCAATGGTATTAACCCAGAAGCGTGGTTGTTTCAAGCGGAGCGTTACTTCGAATTTTATTCCATTGCCCCAGATCATCAACTCTCATTGGCATCTTTTTACCTCGATGGAGAAGCTCTCGATTGGTACAGATGGCTTTTTCGTAACAAGCAATTGGTTGATTGGCCCCATTTCGCTGACAAATGTCGTCTTCGTTTTCGCCGTCACTCCTTGGAATCACCGGAAAGTCGTTTAGCAAAGCTCAGACAAACTTCCACGGTGGCAGAATTTAGGGCCAGGTTTGAATTGGTATCAAATGAATCTATGTTTTTACCACCGGCTTTTTTGGTGGAATGTTTCATATCAGGTTTGAAGCCTGAGATCCGGCGTGAAGTGTTTAGCAGACGGCCCAAATCCTTAGAGGAGGCCATTATGGAGGCACATATCCAAGAGCAAAAGTTAACCCCTGATAGTGGGCCGGTTCGACCCGCTTTTGCCCGGACCCAACCCTTACTACCTACTCCATCAATTCCACCCGCAAATTATCCCAATTCTACACCAATTAATTTCCCAAATTCCAACCCACCTCCACGACCTAAAATCCCCTTTCGTCGCCTATCAGCCAATGATCTCCAAAGTCGCCGTGAGAAGGGGCTTTGCTACAATTGTGATGAGACGTTCACCAAGGGTCATCAATGTAAGGCCCTTCCCCAGCTTCTTTTATTGGAAGATTCTTCTGGGTCCACTGTCGAATTACCTGATTCCTTTACTCCGGATGACATTTTGGCTGAGGAACTTCAGTGTTTGGAGATTCAGGAACACTCTTCTATCTCATACCATGCCTTATCAGGTAACCATTCTCCGACAACACTTCGTTTTACTGGCCATATACGAGGGTCCCCAGTTCAGGTTCTTGTCGACGGGGGAAGCACTCATAGCTTCATCCAGTCGCGTATGGCTAAATTTCTTAATCTCACTATCACCACCACAGCTTCATTTTCGGTGGTTGTGGGCAGTGGTCAACGTCTCCATTGTGAGGGTGTTGTTAAAGAAGTTCCACTTACTATTCAAGGAGCAGATCTTTCTGTTGATCTTTATGTGTTGCCAATGCATGGATCCGACATTGTGTTAGGTGTTTCGTGGTTGTCCACGTTGGGACCTGTTCTTACTGATTATGGGCAGCGCTTGTTTGAATTCGATCTGGCTGGTACGCGAATTAGTTGGGTTGGGGATGCTCCAGTTGTAGCCGAACCTGTGCAATTACAGACGCTACGACGGATTTCTGATTGTAATGCAATCTCCTCCTATTATTATTTAATGTTGGTTCAAGATAGTCCTATTGATGCAGAGGACCATTCCCCTGATCTTCAAGCCTTGTTACAATCGTTTGGGGATGTTTTCCTTAAACCACAAGGGCTGCCTCCACCTAGAACCCAAGATCATGCCATCCACTTGATTCCCGGGAAGGGGCCAATTAACGTAAAGCCATATAGATACCCGTACTTCCAGAAACAAGTTATGGAGAAATTGGTATCTGAAATGTTGTCTGAAGGGGCTATTCGCCCAAGTACTAGTCCGTTTTCGTCACCTGTCTTGTTGGTTCGCAAGAAGGACGGGACTTGGCGTTTTTGCGTCGATTATCGGGCACTAAATGCAGTCACCATTCGTGACAGATTCCCAATTCCGACTATTGATGAACTTTTTGATGAACTCCATGGGGCGCAGTTCTTTTCAAAGCTTGATTTGCTTTCGGGGTACCACCAAATTCGAGTTAGGCCCGAAGACGTTCCAAAAACAGCTTTTCGCACGCACGAGGGGCATTATGAGTTCCTCGTGATGCCATTTGGGCTGTCCAACGCCCCCTCCACCTTTCAAGCCACCATGAATAGTATCTTTCGGCCTTATCTCCGACACTTTGTTCTCGTATTTTTCGATGACATTTTGGTATACAGTCCATCGTGGTCTGCTCATTTGGAACACCTATCACTGGTTTTGTCATTGTTGTTAGAACACAAATTGGTTGCCAAAAGGTCCAAGTGTTTGTTTGGCCAAAAACAGGTGGAGTATTTGGGACACCTCATTTCATCTTCCGGGCTAGCAGTTGACCCATCTAAAATCTCAGCCATACAACAGTGGCCCATTCCCCATAATGTGAAGGCTGTTCGAAGTTTTTTGGGCTTGGCTGGATACTACCGGCGCTTTATACGCCATTATGCTACTATAGCCAGCCCACTAACGGATTTATTAAGGAAAGAGGCTTTCCTTTGGACACCCAAGGCTCAAGAAGCTTTTACCACTTTGAAGGCTCAACTTAGTAGTACACCGGTCTTGGCACTGCCAAATTTTGCAATCGAATTTACACTTGAGACCGATGCCTCTGGGGTGGGCATAGGGGCTGTATTATCTCAATTGGGCCATCCCATAGCTTTCTTTAGTCAGAAGTTGAGCCCTCGTATGCAGCAGGCCTCAACTTACCACAGGGAAATGTTCGCCATTACACGGGCTGTCAGCAAGTGGCGTCAATATTTATTAGGTCGCCCTTTTGTAATTGTTACGGACCAGCAGTCTCTTAAAAACTTGACTGAGCAAACCATCCAAACACCTGAGCAGCAGAAATGGTTAACTAAGCTTGTGGGCTTTGACTTCAAAATTATTTATCGACCAGGTCGATTGAACCAAGCGGCTGACACCTTATCAAGGCCTACTGATGGAGCATTACAGTCCTTTACGATTCAAACTTGTGATTGGGCCAATGAACTTCGAGAGTTGGTTAAAACTCATCCGGAAATGATTGCCATAACTCAGCAACTGTATGAATCTGCCAATCCAGATTACACTTTGCGAGATGGACTTTTATTCTTTCGAGGACGGCTAATAATACCATCTGATTCGCCAATCAAATTTCGTCTTTTGGATGAATTCCACTCTTCACCAGTGGGGGGGCATGCGGGTGTGGCTCGCACTTTCCATCGACTCTCTTCTAATTTTTTTGGAAGCTGATGCGTCGAGATGTCAAGGAATTTGTGGCTCTTTGTCAAGTTTGCCAACAAATGAAGGATTCACATCAATTACCTGCTGGTTTACTCCAACCTTTGCCAATTCCAGAAATGGTGTTTGAAGAAATCACCATGGACTTCATTACTTGTTTGCCTTGTTCCAAGGGTAAAACGACTATCATGACAGTCGTCGACCGGCTTTCTAAATACGGTCATTTCACTGCGCTTCCAGCATCTTTTTCAGCCCAAACAGTGGCGATTGCCTTTGTTGCCAACATTGTGAAATTACATGGGCCTCCTCGAGTAATTGTCAGTGACCGTGACCCTCGTTTCCTTCACTCGTTTTGGCAAGAACTTAACAAACTGCAGGGCACCACTTTGGCTATGAGTTCGGCATACCATCCACAATCTGATGGTCAATCCGAAGCTCTGAACAAGTGCGTCGAACAATATCTTCGTTGTTTTGTCGCTGATACTCCTCATGAATGGGTGACGATGCTGCCTTGGGCAGAATTCTGGTATAATACAGCTTTTCATACTTCAGCTGGATTAACCCCGTTCCAAGTGTTGTATGGTCGCGAGCCTCCTTCAGTTGCTCGATATATTTTAGGAAGCTCGGGGGATGATCTTATCGAGAAATATATGTTGCGACGTGATGAAGTTCTGTCAGTTTTGAAAGAGAACTTGGCAAAGGCACAGGCCAAAATGAAACTTCAAGCAGACAAGAAACGTATGGATGTTCAGCTAGAAATAGGTGACTGGGTTTATGTTAAACTCAAGCCGTATCGACAATCATCTGTTCGTTTACAGCAACATCACAAATTGGGTCGACGGTTTTTTGGGCCCTTTCAAGTTATTAAACGAGTAGGCACTGTGGCCTATAAATTAAAATTGCCTGAAGAGTCACGCATCCATCCAGTCTTTCATATCTCAGTCTTGCGTAAGTGTACTGGCCTTCCTGATCAACAAGTCATTCCTCTCATTGGGTCCAACCTATCCAGCGCATCCAATTCTCCTGTGTTGAACCTTGAGGACAAGGTTCTCGATTACGGGGGAGGTAATGTTATGGACCCAAAGCCCACTAATGAATCTGCACCTTTTGTATTAGAACCAGCTCAGAATATTGCAGCAGAAAAAGAGAATTCCATGGGCCTTGGACCTGAATATACTATGAAGCGCAGCAAGAGAATCAAGGAGCCCAATAGGCTATTGAAGGATTACGTATGGAAGCCTCCCTAGCAAGTAAAGGGAGGACAGATGTCAGGATGGTATTGGGAAGTTTGGAATATTGTTTGTTACATATAGCATTATGACCTGAGTGTAGAGACAAGCATGAATTAACCTTGTTGCAGTCTCTCTCTCTCTTCTTATGTTCTCTGTTCTCCCCATCAACCCTTCTTTATCCTTATCAGTTTATCCTTACTAGTTTGTTGTTGTTTATCAATCTTCCTTCATATTGTAATAGCAGCCTTATTAATGAAATCCAGCATCCTTAGTTATTACTACTGAGTGTTTATTAGTATATGGCTAATCTTAACAGTTACCTTCTCGTGAGCAGCTTACCAGCTATTGCAAACGGACAATTAAGCCTGCCAATATCTGTGAATCTACTTTGACAAAATTCTATCGGATTGGGTCCAAGACAAAATGAGGAATTTTGTGCCTCTCATTACGTGGCAAATTTTAAGGTACAAGAAGATCATAATTTTGGGATAAGAACGAAAAGAGGTCCAAATGGAGCTTTAATATCTGCAAGTTGGCATCATTAATTCTGTTATTATCTTTTTTAATCATGATACAAGAAAAAGGATCAATCTTTCCCTGTATTCGTTCTTGAAGAGTAGATGGATACATAGTCTCTACAAGTAATGTAAGCAGATTCGAGAAAATTTCCTATTATGGAAAGGTAGTCTTCAGACTCCTAGATATTGGAATGCCCTAGGATTGGATTCATATGGAAGTCAAGCTCGACAACAAGAAGAGAAAGTCACTGAACACAAACTATCTTTCTCATGTCTTGCAATAGACGATTCAAAATGAAACAAACGATAATACTCAATAATTTTCGTCTAAAATTTTGTTTCAACATGCTTACCACCAACACTCCATGCTGCAATAAAACTGGCTGCTTATTCTGCCCACCACCACCTACACGGCCTTCCGGAATTCTTTGCACGCTTAGTATGTAGCCATCATCAGTAGTTACCTGAACATTGCAAAATGTAGCCATCATCAGTGTTTCAGAATAAATGTCATTTTATATTATACTATATACACATTTTGGCTTTTCTGCAATTACATACTCTAGTTGTTCTACTTTATGTGGCAAAGTTCGGAAAATGAGGAGATCATGGACTAAAATGAAGGGAATTACCTCGTATTCCTGGCACTTGTAACCATGAATAGTCACAGCAGTAGCGCACATACCAGCTGGTGCTGCAGCATTATTCACGCTATTATTATCAGATTTAAGGCCAAAAACACTTCCCCTGCTGGACCCTATTGCCTTATGACTCTCAAACACTAAGATTATCAATGTCACAAAGCATAAAACACCTACACTCGACGATCTTTGGAGCCCCATCATATTGGTATTTGTAAAAATTTTAAGTTTAGACGTAGAGGTATAAAGGTATTCTAAATGTGTGGACTTGAAATTGCTTTGCAACTGAGGAAAAAATATTTATAGACAGTATGAAAACAAAGCAAAAGGTGGGAAAGCGATTTCTTCTTTGTTCTGTGAACTTAATTGCCAACTGACTAACAAGACAATCTGGTTCTTGATTTCTTGATTTTCGAAAAGGCAGAATACTTGTCACTTTGCTTCTCTAGCGCCAGTTTCAAGTGAGAACTGAAGAATTTGGAAGCAATGGGTATTGGAGCCCACCAAATTTGGATGTTTTATGTGTTGCTTATCCTACTTTTCGATCAACTGAACTGATCATACACGGATGTTACAAAATATGGGCAACAGTTGCAGCTCTAAGAAGTAATTTGCCTCGATCAAGAAATGTTAATATGTGAAGGAATAGGGTGCTTTCTTGATGTTGAAGCTCAACAAATTACTGTTAACAACTTTCACTAGGCTAATCTTTGAATTGTAACGAGGTGACCATGTAACTTTGCACATGAATTTATATAGAGATGAATTGAGATTACACTTGGAAGAATTCACGTATTATACAAGAACATAAGGCCTGTTTTGTTACACATGTTACATTCTTAGTTAGCTCCTCCTTTTTTGCTACATTGGACTATATTATGGGAAGACTATATTTGTGATCAATCCAGCTAAATTTTAGACTGGTATAAGTATTGCAACTTGTAAGATTTTCCACTTGTTTAGGAGGTGTTTCACGTGATTTTTTAACCTTACAAGTTACTACAACTTTTACTAATTCAACTTATTAGTTCCCCCAACTGATTCACCTGTTATAAGCTGAACTTTCTTATAAGATGGAACAAAGATACATGAAAAAGGAAATGAAGTTTGGATAATGTTGCAATCTGCAAATGTCCATACGTCAAAGCAATCATACTAGGAGCCATAATACATGGAATCCGTTGGGTATGGTTTGTAACTTTTACTCTTTCAGGATACACTTCAAGAATCCGAAAGGTTCCCGAAGTAAAAGTTCATATCACATCAAAGCCACATTTAGAACAATAACAATGAAGCTTCGTGAAGAGACTTAACTCCCACCATAGGTATAATTGTATATAAATGCACAGTTTTACATGATAAGAACATAAATAAGGCCATCCGGATTTCTTTGTTCACTAAACCAGGCAAGAATTTACATCCTTTGTAGGTAGCATCAACTGAGAAATGTGAATCAGATCACCGAGCACTGATGAAACATGTACACGAATGGACTACGTCCAGGTTAATAATTTTGGATAGCTGTTCTCTATAGCTTTATATGGTACTTACATATAGCTACATATGTTTGTGTCAATGCAGGCCAGCTCTTATAGTCTTCAAATTCGGCTGACCAATTAGGGTCAAAAAGCATATCTCAACAGGTTCTGAATTCCTGATGCAAGTGCACAAACATACATAGAGAACTTATGAGATCAGGTTGTAGTTATTAGACAACGTTATGTGCAGGACTGATACTCTTTCTCCTTTCACCAAAGCTGCGACTTGAGCGCAACCTGGGAAGACAACATTGTGCTGATCTTGGTGATTTTGCCTCAGCATTTAACTCTCCAATGGGGGTTCTCTTGCCACTAGACACGTAAGGTGTACTAGATGTGGATTTGGGAGGCAGACCGGCTTCCTTATAAGCAGGATTTCCAGTTTGGTTACCTTCAGCCACTTGCTCACTGGCATTCCGGTTTCTTGATTCTTTGAAAAGCTCAAGTAAGTTCTTCCTCTTATGCTTTGGAGAAGATTGCGGTAGAGAAGCAGGTCGTTCTAGGAAAGGGGTTCTAGGCAGATTACCAGCCAACAGACCCCGATGCAAGGGCGTATTTCCTCGTGAAGGAGTATTTCCAAGTGAAGGTGTAAAATCTGCATTTAAATCAAGAGAGAGACCACAAGAATCTTTATTCACTGAAACAAGAGAGACTATAAGACAAGATGATCATGACAAGCATAAATAGAAAGTGGCTGCTAGGAAACAAAAACAGGAAGAGCTGCTAGCACTTTCTTCCCTATCTTTGGTGCTGAAGTTCCAATTCTAGTTGAAAGTATGTTGCCATCTTAGCAATAACTATGTGTTGGGGGGATTGCACACACCTAGAACAAAAAGTCATGTACCTTTGCAATAGGGGATTTTGTGGATTGGATATTCTCCAATGGACTTGTCACTCATTACTAGTGAGTTAACTTCAATGCAAAGCATAATAGGCACTTTCTAGTTTATGATGTAAAAACATGAGAAAAGGCTGAAGGTAGAATATGGAAAGAGCATCAAGTATTGAAGTTTGTCTCACCTCCTTTCACACTAAAAAAGTCATCTTCGCAATCCGACTCCAACCATGCCTGGGAATCAAAGAAGGCCTCCTCCTTGCTACCTAAAACAGAGTAAGCCTCAAGCTATCAGATGAGATAAAATGTATCACCAGTTAGAAGTCATAACGACAGCGAACAATAGTTTGATTGCAGTATAATCAGTTCAAAGGTACGAGAGAAACAAACGAAAAAAAACTGAAAAAAGCAGATATCGTGTCCTTTTCAACAATCTCAAATAAACAAGAAACAATAGGATCTTTGTTGCAAACAAGGCATTAGGTATTTTCAGTGAAAAACTGCAAACATTTTGTATTGGCATAAGATACAAAAAACCAAGCTTATTTCGAACGGAGAGTGCTCTCATTAGACGAATATTCAAGAACACAAGGCGATCAATGGAATGATTGAAACTAGTCAATGAAGGATCCTAAACTATCATAATCAAACCAATATGAGACTAATCTCAGAGAACAAATTAAAAAATTAGACATGCCAATCTCAACAGTGAGGTTGCCACTGCTATATTATATTATTCCTATAGAAATTGAGAAAACAGAACAACTATCTATTAATATATTTTCAGACAGATGATAGAAAAGATGGACATGGAACTATAGCTGCGGCATGGTGAAACAATAATCAACCTTTAACCTTAATTCCCTACATATCTGAAAAAGAAATGCTAGACATGGAAGGTGTCTTTGAACAATAATATCGTCACCTAATAAACTAAAATTTCCACTTGACCATCAATTGTTGATAAGATATCCAGGTAGTATGGAACAGTATGTGCTATGACTTATGAGGTTTGTTGACAGTTCATGAGGATTTCATTGACACTTCATAGGGCACATGAAGAAAGATATCATTGCAAATAATGCACCATATTAGCAGCAAACTACACAGATGATGCATCAGACATGCAACCAATTGTACCTGTACCTGTTCTCTATTGATGACAAACACATCTGCATCAAGTATAAAGAATATTGAAAATGTCCCTTCAATTGATTTAATCATATTAAGCTACAGGACGTCCCATGTTTTTTCCTACAATTAGTTAGGTGAGTTTAAAGTTGTTCTATGAGAGGTGGGCTGCAGCAAATAAAAAATAGAAGTGCCATGAGTCCATGACAACATGTGCTGGCTGCAGATGGCCCCATCAATAAAAGAATTTTGGCATGACACATGATTTCAACAATAGCTCTGTAGTCAATCTTTCTCAATTAGACAAAGGAATAGACACCTAATACCTAAAAGAAAAAGGGGAAGAACATGCATAAATTATTAAAATCTGTAGTTTTCAAGCCATAAAGGCACAAACTTTAACTGATCTTCTATGAAAACAGTCAAGTCTCAGTTTCATTAGCAACTAATTTGAAACAGGAATTATGCAAATCATATTTTAACATAGTCAGATCATTAGCAAATCATATCATAATCAGATCACACATATCATCTTTAAAATTTTCCTTTAACATAGCAAAATCAACCTAACAAACTACACTAGAAACTAGCAAAACTGATTCAGCACAACCAATTCGCAAACGGAAGAAACTCGTGCAAGTCATCAGACTATCTGAAAAAAGGTCAACAGAAACTCTTTCTACCGCACTCGAGGTCTGGTAAGGTCTGCATACACCTCACACTATGTTGTATGTTGTTGAGAAATCTTAGTCAATGGTGCAAGGTTCAAGAATCTATGGACAATATGCCTTACATCTCTACCATTCTCCACTTAAATACGGAGTTTTTATGTGTGTCTACCCTACACATCATACTAACTCAAAATTGTAACTTGATATACATGTTGAATCTAACTGAAAAGGCACCAATATCACAGTATTACTTTTCATCACATCAAGATCAAAGAACATAACATGCCGAAGCAGAGACGACGACGACAACAACAACATCGTACATAGTATAATCACACAAGTGAGGTCTGGGAGGGCGATACGTACCCAAAAACTAATATGACAAAAAGAAAAAGGTAAAGCAAGAAGATCATACCATAGTCACTAAAACTGGTAACATGTGGAACTGGTGATCGTTGAGGCTTAACTTGATCATGATCAGGCAACTTAATATTATCAGTAATATTATCTTTAAGTGGTGATGGAGTCACCAGCTTGTTATTTTTAGAAGCAAAAACAAGACGTAGCTTCATGGCTGATTTTGGATCTTTATTATTATGCACTGAAACACATGAACCCATATGAATTTAAACACCCTTTATCATACTTGAGAAAATATAGAGAGTGCAGTATAAGTGAGAGAGAAAGGGAAGAGTCAATAAGATTTACGTGTTTTAAGACAACTCTTGAAATTCCCAAGAGCAAAATACATCATAGGACAATTAGTGAGGTTTGAATACCAAGTTATCGTAATTTGTAGTATAGAGGACCCCAAAAGTGTGGGTCCTATGTTAGAAAAAAAAGGTTAGAATTATTGCAAATAAAATATTGGCTTTTGAAGGGCAGCATTATAGAAACTCGTAAAGTTATCTCCGTGTGATATGCATAAGTTATTGAGTCGAGTCGTAAAAACAGTCATTAATATTTCCATTATGATATGTTGCGTATATTACCTCCCTTAAGGGCGATCCATGCCCCCGACGCTTAAGACTATGCGGGATATTTTGTACATCGAAAGCTTTTTATAGGACTTCATAACGTGCTGCATGATGTTTTGTAGTACAAATTAAGAATGGAGTATTTGAGGTCATGGTAGGTTAAGGAGAATAAAAAATAATGACTTGATATGAATAGATTTTTGTAATTGTAAATTGAAGATAATAATATTTATATTTACCAACTACTCTTTAGTTATAATAATTCAATAAAAATAGATGATTCCAAAAAGAATATAATAAAAGGCAGTGGGGGGATTTTGGATTTCCACTTTCTTGTCTCTCCTTTCGTTTGCAAGTTTGTAAATTCGAGTAGCCATTTCACGTGGGCCTAATAGTTCGTGTTTTTTAGTTCTCTCATTCCAATTAGTTCTAATTTGACATAAAACTATAGTTGAAATCTTATTTGCAGCCAGAATAAAAGAAGAAACACTGTATTTCATGAATTTGAGTTTCTTTTGAGGACCGTATATGTTACCGTACAAATAACGTCATTATAGAAAGGTCTCGTAGATAAACAACTTACTGACTATTCAAAGTCGGTTTTTGTTCATTTAGTTGTCGTTTTAGCAAGTTTCATTTGTCCCAAATTAGTTGTCGCTTTAGCATTTCAAGACATTTTTTACCAATTTTTTCCAACTATGCCCATATTCAATAAAAGAGTATTTCCTAGAAAAAGTCAATCCAGTTTCAGTTATTAGGGGTAAAATAATAAAAAATATATCCTATTTATTGATTTTTTAATGGACGTGCAGAAGTCTAACACGACAACTAAAATGGGACGGAGGAAGCATATGGTAATTAAGGTTATGGTTATCTTTTTATTCATTGATATAGTAATAAGGTAATGATTATCTTTTTGTTGGTATTAGTACATGAGAACATCATTATTGAATGATTGACTCTATATCTTAGGCAAAATAGTGAAAATCCATGCACCATAACAACAATTTAATTTACATTATATCATAACGTTTAAGGAATCTCTATAAAGACGTGCTTCCCTTTTTCATTTCTGATGAATATATTTTGCCTTTCTCCATTATTTAATATTTCCATCTTCTAATATATGGAAAGAAAATATACTTTTATAATTGGATATAATCATGCAAGATATTATTCGGGATTATCTTGAGCTCACAGCTGTCAATATTTCTGCATGATAATTAGTACTTCTTAATGTGAATATTATTTTTAGCGCATCCACAACATGGTTCATTAGTTTATTACTACTGTTCTTTTCTAATTAAATAAAAATATGAAGGATGAAAATGTAGGCGATTGTTTGGAGAAAATTTTGTTGAATTTTTGTAAAACAAAGGCGTGTAACCTTTTCTTTTACTCCCTCCGTTTCATTTTATCTGTCATAGTTTGACTCGGCACAAAATTTAAAAAATAAATGAAGACTTTTGAAACTTGTAGTATAAAATAAGACAAAGATGTTTATGTGGTTGTAAATCATTTCAGTAATGACAAAACTGTAATTTTGAAGTTAACTTGTTATTAAATTTAGAATGCTGTCATTCTTTTTAGAACAGACGAATAAAAAAATATTGTCACATCAATTGAAACGGATGGAGTAACAAATAAAGCTACTATGCAAATATAAATGAAATAAGGGAATGAATACGTGCAAGTCAAAAAGGGTAGGTGCCAGCCAAACAAATTAAAAACCAAACTACAGATATGTAATTTCCTGGAATTTTTCTTCTCTTTCTTGTCATAATTTATGAAAGACTTGTTAGTCGTGTTAAATATGCGTAAGGTGCTATTAATCATTGAATACACACAATCTCAACGCGCAAAATTGTGAAGTTTCTAACTACCATTTCAACATACATTCTAATTAATACTCCTTCCGTTCCATTATAATTGTCGTTTTCAGCTTTTTCACGCCCGTTAAAAAAATTATTAAATAGAAAGGGAAAAAATATTGACCTGATCCAGATATTAGCTTTATTTCCGATGTTTTCCTTCACTAGGAAGAGTCATTGACAAGGTTAGGAGAAGGTCTTGCAAGACTTACGATAATTAGCTTGGTCGAACATAATCAGTGATCTAGAAAGAAGGGTTGTTCACTCCTTATTCTTTGAGAGGTTACTTACAACGGTAGTATTAGCTAAGCAATCAAGGCAAGTTGCGCGAACGAAGTTAGTCTTAGGGTAAAGATCATCGAATAGAAAAAGTGAGATTGAATTGGCTATTTATAACTTGCGCTTCCAGAATGATATCTCACCCAAAATCCAAAAAAGAAACAATACACACAAATTAAAAGTGAAAAATTTAAACTAGGGAATTTGATTTGTCAAACAAAATGATCTGTTGGCCTTTAATTATATGAAGAGGGTTCTTAATTGGAGGCAAATTATAGGTCGGCGCCTAATTAACATGTCACTAATCATGTCTTTGCTTTTCGAGTGTAATGAATCACTATTTTGACCATATCTCTCAACCAGCCTTATTTGATCACTCATTTATTGTAGTTATCGTAATAGTGACTATATTCCATCACCACTTCATTACCAATTTGTGTTTTTGTTAGACCAATTCTTTCAATTATATCCTTGTAATAGTGACATGTGAAATGTGAATGATGTGAAGGAAATACATGAACAAGAAGATGTTATTCATGTTATTAGATTTTACTCTGATCTCAAATATGACAACTTATAATTTTTTTTTAAAGTTGTCGAGTATTTGTGTCAAATTTCTATAGTTGTTAAAATAAAAGGTGTAGGATAAATATATGTCTTGTCATGGACAACATAAAATAAACTTTTATGAACGACGCTTGGCGAGTTTAGAAAGAGAGGTCATCTAATTAGTAGTATAATTTAGTACAAATACTTAGTTTTCACTAAAACAAGTGTAAGGATTTGGATTATCCATTGAAAACGAAAGGATATGGTAGTGTAATTATAGTGCACTTTGAAAAGGACAAAAATTTAAGTCGACTAAATTGACAAAAAAAGGTGACTCTAATGCGAACACTTGGACTGACCTTTGAGGTTGATGATACCCACTTAATTATCTAGAGAAATTGAAAATGACTGTTTTGTTAATGTAATTAAAAATGGTCATTAAATAATTATGTGTTTAATTTTGGTTTGAAAGATACAAATATGAGCACTAAATTCTAAATTTGTCATATATATGGCTAGGTCATGTAAACGAAGGAACCTATAAGTTGTGGTCTTTTACATGTAAGCCTTTTATATTGGGGAACAAACGTATGTGACGCTTGGGAATGATTTGAAATTTGGATCTCAATTAACCAAGTTTTGCAAAAATGGCCTCCCTAATTTGATGAATAATAACATGATAAAAATGCCCCTCCAACCTTAAAATAGTCGAGACAGCCTTGTACTCCTGACAACGAGGCAATATTTAGTGGCAATTCTTTCAAGCATGTCTTATTGAATTGTCTTGAACTTCTGTTTGGACACAATTCTTGGAGACATTTTTTAAAATTTACGCTGGAAACAATGTTTGTTTATGCAATTTAACAAGGTTTTTTAAAGTTTTCTACTCACAAATTTTCAAGATTTTTGTCAAATAAAATATATGTCTAAATACAACTTCAAATTGTATTTACTATACGCTAGCTTAGTACTAACATTTTCAAGTAAATCTTTTTTGAATTACCCATTTTGCACACTCTTATTGAATTGCATATGAATTTGTAACTCATATGTAACACTGCAACTCTTAGCCACTTTTAAAAATAGTATGTATTACTATTGCCTTGAATTTATGAAGATATGAACACTTACCGATAACTCTCCTCGTATTTTAAACTTCTCAGACGATTGTTGCATGATCGTGTCATTGTTAAATTTGTGCCACTTGAGCTTATTCATGGTGGATTTCGACACTTCAGACACTAATGAGAGATAATTGTCAAGTGTGCCAATCTCTTCAAGATATAACTTCATGGAAGAAAGACGCACAATCTTGGACTCTCCTTTGTTTTGAGACCAAGATTGTACCAATGCTCGTTATAGCTTCTTTTGATGAAGAACAGTATCAATACTTTCATTTTGCTTCAATGATGAAATCAATAATGTGAAGGTATAACAAAAGAGAAGAATAAGATGGTGAAAATGGATCAGGTCAGGTTAGACGCGTGGGGGTGTATCAGTAACAATAAGGGATAGGTTTCTACAATAATTTGTTCAAGGAATTCAGAAATCTCCAATTCGTAGGTCAGTAAAAGAAATCCTTTAGGAATCATTCAGAAAGCTCCATCACTGTTTGCAACTAACTTACACTAACACTTTCAGTTTTAAAAAAAGACAAAAAGTGAATCTTTGGTCAAATATGACCAAGAATTACAAGTTTTAGAGCCCGTTTGGGTGAGCTTAAAAGCAGCTAAACCAAGGAATTGCTCATTCTACTTTGCCTCGTCTTCATCTCTATCTCGTTTCTTCCCTCCCTTCCCTATCCTCAGTGCTTCCAAAATATTAAAAACTTCCTTCATTGTTGGTCTTACGTCTGGCTGAAAGTTCAGGCAGCGGGAAGTCAACTGTGTGATAAGGGATTTAGTATCAGGAGGAACATCTTTGAAGCATTCATGAATCAACTCTATTTCACCATGTTTCTCCTTTACAATTGGGTCATACAGAGAACGACGATCATCAAACTCCTTTTTACTTATCAACTCCATCAGTAGAATACCAAATATATAAACATCGGACTTCATCATCCACACACCTGCATTGGTCCAGGAAAATATGAATAGAACTGCTTTTTAACAGAGAAAACCAGATAAATAATGTGCCTGCGTCTCTGCGATAAAAATATATAGAATCAACAAATACGATTAAATTACTCCACATGGAGCAAGCTCAAAAGTCATATTTAGCAATTCTTTCACTAGATCTCTTCTATTTCGGCAAACAAACATAAAAAGATGAGGACTTAACATTCCAAGCTGAGCCTTGTGTTAATGCCATACTAATGAACATATGCATAGGAAAAGGTACCACAAGAAGTCCGCTACTCACTCAAAACAAGTTGACAGTAAATAGTATGATTCATGATACCTGTATAACAAGCTTCAACAAACATTAACATATAAGAAAAGATGCCAGCTATCATCGATAGAGAGGGTGAGGTAAAGATGAATTTACGATCTAAGAAATTTCGCCACTATGCCTTGGAAAATGACCAACAGGAAATCTGAAATGTTGTCATTATGTAGTCCACAAGATTACTACACTGCGTAGGTGGAAGTTAAGAGTTATCTCTATAATAATATACAATCTCACAAGAAACATGCAATTAAAAGAATTGACAGCAAAGTTGATTTTATCAATAAATAGCATTGAATGGCATTGGGGACTAAGAGATGCAAGAAAGCAGATATATGTTCATGTTTATATTCTTGCTTCCATTTCAACTATCTTATGACTCAGCTTTATTCTGGTCTTATACCATAGTTCCACAACTGATCATAGGCTCTGGCATAGTTCCTGTTAGCGATTATCTTGTCTGACAACTAATCCTAACTTGCTCATGCTAAGATTTTAAAGAGAAAGGAAATGGCAAAATGCAAAGACGCATATATAAAAAAAAGTGGCAGACTATAATGTAAGAAGTCTACACCCGTAACAACACCGTAGATGATGCATTGGCTATCATGCATTACGAAGATCACAACAATAGGAAAATCTTCGTTTGTAGCATGAAAACATCAGAGACGATGAAGTCTGAGCAAGCATACCTTTTAAAATCTCTGGAGCTTCCCTGCCAACCCAACATTTAACAGGAACTTTAGAATCCTTGTCGACATGATTGGAAATGTAACCAAAGTCAAACACTTTAATATTAACTTCCTGCAAGCCAAAACAATGTGTAACTCATTAAGAACCTTTAGATTTCCAAAGGAAATAGATCGCCTAGAAAATGATCAAAGGATAACGCAACCTCATCTATCATAATGCATGAAGCAGTGATACTGCCAACTGCAATCTTCTTTTCATGCAACCATGCCAAGAGAGCTGCAAGTTGAATTGCCACTTTTATCCGCTCATCCCATCCAAAGTCATCTGAGGAACAAGAAAAAAGAAGCATAAGGAATGTGCTCACACACACAAAGTCGCACTAAACAGCCAATGGTTGAGGTAATTTTAATACCAGCCAGAAGCACATCAGATAAGACTCTGGAGAAATTTTCATCATACACAACTGCAAGCCTCCTCTCATAACAGTACTTAAACAACTTCGCCAAATATCGATGTGCACTTGTTGTTTCATAAAACTCAATCTCATCCTACAAAAGAACCCTCTAATTGGGATCATTCAACCCAAAATAATAGACATTAGAACTTATTCCAAAACATACACAAAATCTAAGTGGACGGAAAGCACGTGGTCTTCCAAAAGGAAGGAGAAAGTCCCATGTTTTTACAATCACTGCTCGTTTTTCAGATCCATCAGTAATGGTTCCACGAAACAATCTGCCTGACTGAGTTGTCTGGATCATCCTCTCAGGCTTGAAATCAGTGATGTTTTGCAAGTCGGAGTAGCAGCAAGGCTGCACCTCACCGGTAATCACTGGAACAATTGGGAACTCGAAGCTGCATATTAAAAACGAAATATAATTCAATGAATCATAGTATATAGGTAATATTCATAGATATATAAGAGATGACCTAGAGTGGCGGGAGCAGGCACGATAAAACTCCTGCAGTAGTTGGCGATTTATGTCTTCGATACATCCAGGGCGCATCCAATCGGGAGACTCGTCCTTGTTGAAAGTTTGGTAAAAGTAAGGTTGCTCAGCATATCTCTTCCACTGCTCCCTCAGCATCTTAATGATGCTCATATTGCTCGCCTCCTCTTTCATCTCAACGTCCCAACGACTGGGGCACAAACCATAAACCAGAACCACATGAAAAATGGTCATTCACCGTGAAACCTTTAGCACGAGATCAAAAGAATCTTCATTATATATCTTTTCCATTTTCTTCATTCAATTAATTCTCTCGCAGCATATTACAATCTATGTAAACATAGAACATAGTTAATATTTGTATTTCCTGTGTAAAAAAATGTAAACCAGCCAGGGACACATCTTCCTACATAGTCGCTACTCGTTGGGTATATGAAATGACACGTAGAAGTAAGATGAAGAACAATAATGAAATTAAATTTTTAGAAATTATTATGCAAAAAAAAAAAAAAAAAAAATTACTATGTGTATCCTTTGTCCTTGATTGTATCTTTTTTCTCCACTTAACAATAATTTAGCAAAATAGCCTTGGAAGCAACACGATAAGTGATGTTTTCTAGAAATTATAATGCAAAAAAAAATTACTATGTGTATCATTTGTCCTTGATTGTATATTTTTTCTCCACTTAAAAATAATTTAGCAAAATAGCCTCGAAAGTAATAAGTTATTAGTTTTTTTTTGAGAAATCAAGGGTATTGCCAATTCGGGGATTCGCCCTAAAAATTACTATGTGTATCATTTGTCCTTGATTGTATATTTTTTCTCCACTTAAAAATAATTTAGCAAAATAGCCTCGAAAGCAATAAGTTATTAGTTTTTTTGAGAAATCAAGGGTATTGCCAATTCGGGGATTCGCCCTTGTTGAAAGGTGGTAAAAGTAAGGGGAAAATCAGCTTCGTTCAACTGTTCCCTCAGCATCTCAATCGCTCATATTGCTCTGTAACTTCTCCTCTTTCATCTCAACTTCTGTCATCTTGCAACCAAGAAGTTGAGGCATGCACAGCCTAGTGGGAAATGTGAGATCGTGGCTTTGTGTATCTGCTAGTCTATAAATAGTCCTTCTTCACAATGTAATCATTCAGAAATATATACCAAAATTCTGCCAAATTTGGTACTCAAGTTCACATATTGAAATATCAGTTATTTATGCATAATTACTGTCTTTTCTGTTGTTATTTCGGTTTTGATACATTGATTTGCTTGTATTCGCAATCCAAATTCGATTTGTGTCCTAAGATCAGTTTAGGCCAATACAAATTGGCGTCATCAGTGGAGATACAAGCATCAACACTTTATTCCAAAGTTGAACATTTTTCTTCGTTCAAATTCTTGTTTTCACTTGAAAAATGGTTGACAGTAGTAGAAATCCCGCTGAACCTCAGCCAACTCCCTATGGACAGGCTAGCGTTCAATCGAATCCAAATTCCAACGTGCCCTAATATCACCAATAACAAATCCTTCCTCTTCGGCTTCCACTGAAGCTTTTCAGGCTTACGATGTCACCACCCTGAAAGCTCTTCAAGAGCAGCAAGCCGAACAAGCTATTATCAATGCTGAATTTCGTGCCTCGTTAGAAGTGAGGAATAGCTCAGTTCCGAATGGAGTCCCACATGTGGTTCCAAGCATCCCACCCTTCTTTCCTACGGGTGCGACAAAAGGGGACCTCAAAATGGAGCCATATCTGGGGGTTCGGGCACAATACCGAGCACTACGCCCTACTTCAGGATAATTCCCACTGTGGCAAAAGCTAGCTCCTTGGTGGACGTCAAGAAACTAAGCAAAGATATCGAAGCCCGAGTTGAGGCTCGAATCGAGGCACGAGTGGAAAAACGGCTTGAAAGCATCCCTGGCAGATAATTTTCGTAACCGATGAAGTAAGTATCCTTTTCATATTCCAACTTATTTTACCATAGTTCAAGTGGATCGTGGACAAAAGAAAGTGCTGGACACGTGATCTCACGTGAGAATTTGCTCTTTAATTTCCTCCTTTTTACCTTTCTATTTTTGCTTCCTCCTTCCCTAGCCGCCTAAAAATAAATATATTTTGTATATATATAAATTGTTGAGTCCTATTGATAGCTAAAAATGTATACACTCAGTCACTCACTGTATCAGTTTCCATCTTTTTTAATTTCCTTGTTGAAATTCATTGCTCTACCACTGATCCAAAATTATTAAACGATACAGTAAATTCTTGGAAATGGTCATTGTCAAATGTAGGCTAAAACTAGCTAGGGTGTCGATGGAATTTTGAGTCATCCATCTTTCAACATGAAGTGTCCTTTAAATGCTTCAGCTTTAGCATGCAAATGAGGTCTCATCAATACAAGTTTTTATTGGTAATAATTTGGTATACTCCTTCCGTCCCAAATTAGTTGACGCTTAGTTTAGCAAAATTTATCTGTCCCAAATTAGTCGACACTTTAATATTTCAAAATATATTTTTTTAATTTTTTCCAACTATGCCCATATTTAATAAAGTTGTCTTAATAGTTTTCAAAGAAACGATATCTTATAACCAATTACAATTTGAATAAAAGAAAACGACCCTAACCATCCTAATTTACATTTTCAAGAGGAAAAAACATATCCCTTCACATGCATTCAGTTGGCAAAAGATGGGACAAGCCTACTTAGACCTTACTTGCAAGCCCTTGTGTGGTTGGGTCTACCTGTCAAGTGTAGTTAGTTCTTTCTGCTTACAAATGTTCCCAAGTGAGCACATAGTTAAGTCCAACAAAGAAATCCATCACCCTTGATAGTACTCCCTCCGTCCCAAAAAGACTGTTTGAGTTTGACTGGGCGCAGAGTTTAAGAAAAAAATAAAGATTTTTAAATTCTGTGGTGTAAAATGAAAGGTGTATGTAATGTGGGTCAGTGTCTTTAAATCCTGTGGACCAAAACAAATCTTAGATTTAAAGAGTTGCCATAAAAGGAAAAAGACACTCATTTTGGGACAAACAAAAAATGAAAGGTAGAGAGTCTTTTTGGGACGGAGGGAGTATATCTCATCCCAATTCCCATATAGACTTTTGACATATTAGCCAACTTACAATATAAAGTATACAATATATGTACTTACCATATGTTTGTATATTCATTTGTTGCTCATTCTTCCTAGGCAAGAATACCTTTTTCAAGTGCATGTATATTACTACTAGCACAACTAAAGAAATCAGTTTAGAAAACCAGAAGGAATTTGTTGAGATCGATGATTGTGGTGTTAATCATGACGATTAGTCATTTAAAATCTTGTAATACAGTTGCTTAAACAACTGTAATGCACAGTTAGACTAAAAAATAGTACACAAGAATTTGCAGCATCCAAGACTCTTGTCTCAAATATCCTACCTTTTCATAAACTGATTTGTACAGATCCAAAGTATTCATCTACTAGCCCTTGCTACAACACAATCTTTTTATACCACTAGACGATCCACGTGGAACTGAGTGGTCCTTTACTTAGTTACTATGAAAGTTGATGATCATCAGTTCTGTTGTTTAGTATTCTTCTTACTTGTGGTTGTTTCTTGTCATGGAGAGGACTTATTGAGCTGTGAGTCGAAATCTCCAGCTGCTTCTGGCTATCAATGTGACCATAATGTGCAACCAATGCAATGTGGTACATTTGCAGTGTTTCGTACTAGTTCTTTTTACTCATCTCTTTTCAATCTGAGTTTTTACTTAGGTATCAATCGATACGTTTTAGGTGATACAAATGGCTTTTCTGCTGATACAGAATTCCTTGCACTTGATCAGCCTTTGTTAATCCCATTAGATTGTAAATGTGTTGGTGGATTCTTTGAAGCAGAATTAACAAAGACTACTATTAAAGGTGATAGCTTTTATAGCATTGCTCAATCTTTGGAAGGCTTAACGACATGTAAAGCCATTAAGGAGAAAAATCCAAATATTAGTCCTTGGAGTGTTACAGAGAAAATTCTGCTGTCGGTTCCATTGAGATGTGCTTGTCCTTCTCCTGAAGAAATAAGTTTGCAAACGAAACTTTTGCTGTCTTATCCAGTGAAGCAAGGCGATACACTTGCAGCTTTAGCAATCAGCTTCAATACTTCTGCTGAAAGAATAATTGCTGTCAATCATCGATCAGAAGCTGGTGGTTTTAGACCTGATAGCCTTTCACCAGGTTCAACACTTTTGATTCCACTTGAAGGTAATGTTGAATTGCAACTCATCTAATAGTTTAAATAGCACGCGAAAATGTTTTTTGATACCATGTTTAAACTTTTAAAGACAATAGTACCTTTTTAGTTAGTTATATTATGCTTCAGCAGGTAAACCGAGACTTAGCTCAATTACAAAGTCTCAGCAGCCGGATTTGGGATATCCAGCAAGCATAGTGACAACCAAGCCACATAAAAGGAAGTCCAAGATGCGGATGATTGGAGTTTACATTGCTGTAGCTGTGGTTGCCTTTGTGATAATTGTAGCACTTGCAGTAGTTTACTTGTTTATTCAGCACAAGATGAAGAGGGAAGCAGATTTGTGTAAGGAAGCAGATCCTGAGCTACAAAAGTTGAGCTTAAGTGTGAGAACAACAAGCGAAAAGAAAGTTTCATTCGAGGGGTCTCAAAATGATCTTGACAGTCAGATTATTGATTCCACCCCGCATAAGTTGCTCGTGGAGACCTACACTATTGAGGAGATAAAGAAAGCCACAGAGGATTTTGATTCCCACAATCATATCGAGGATTCTGTATTCCATGGGCGGATCAGTGGTAAAAATTTGGCAATCAAACAGATGGAGACTTGCAATATCTTAAAAATAGATTTTGTGTTATTCAATGATGCAATTCATCATCACCCGAATATCATTAGGCTTTTAGGCACCTGTGTGACAGACAGTCCTGATTCATTCTTGGTGCTTGAATATGCTGTAAATGGTTCATTGAAAGACTGGCTTCATGGTGGTCGAGCAATGAAGAATCAATTCATTGCTTCGTGCAATTGTTTCTTGCCATGGAATCAGAGGCTAAAAATCTGTTTAGATGTAGCCACAGCCTTGCAATTTATGCACCATATCATGGATCCTGCTTATGTCCACAGAAATATAAAAAGCCGGAACATTTTTCTTGATGAAGATTTCAAGGCTAAAGTTGGTAACTTTGGCATGTCTCGATGTGTTGAAGATGATGTTGCAAAAGGTTACCTGGCACCAGAATATCTCAAACAAGGAGTCCTCAGCACCAGCATTGATATCTTTGCTTTCGGGGTGATTTTGCTAGAGGTGTTGTCAGGCCAAACACCTGCAAGCAGTGTTGATAGTGATAAAGGAGATGCTGAAGTTACGCTGTGTGATAAAATAAAGGTCATTTTGGAGTCAGAGAACGCGAATGAGTTAAGGGAATGGATAGACAGTGCATTGGGAGAGAATTATTCATTTGATGCAGCAGTGACATTGGCAAATTTGGCAAGAGCATGTGTAGAGGATGAGCCATCATTAAGACCAAATGCTGGTGAAATTGTGGAAAAATTATCAAGATTGGTTGAAGAATTAGCTGAAGGGGAAGAGCAACTCATAATCTCCGAAAGCTCTTGCAAACCTTTGTTCATCGGTACCATGTGATCTGTCAAAATCGCCAACTTTTATAAATTGTACTAAGTGATAGTTGTTCAAGTTTTAAATAACTTGGAAGGTTTTTAAGAGCCCTAAGTCCTGTAAATGTGTATGTAACTGAGCAATCATATTGCTACTTTATATCAATAGTGATCTTCTTATGTAGTTACTTATACAAGATTCAAACACCAGAGGCCATCGATTTAATAGGTAACTGAAATTGATTGGTTGCTCAGGAACATAATAGTAAGTTTTAAAGCAAAGCTGCATTAACCAAGGAACATAAATCAATATACAGAAAGAATGAGCTATCCTCAGCCAAAGACTGAATCAAAGGTTCAAAGGAAGTACAAGAAAACCAAGGGAGAGCGGCAAAAAAACAAGTCAGAATAAAATGAACCTCGAATCTAACTCAACTCCAAAAGCTAACTCGATGAGAATTGTCTAGCATATACAAACAGCCAACCGACTAGGTCTCAAAACTCTTTATACAATACTAGCAACGCATCATAATCTCAAATTCATCAAAGTTGAGTAGACCATCACCATTAATATCATATATCGAAATCATTCCCCTACATTCATCGATAGTTCTTGATTCTCCTAACCTGGCAAGCATTCTATTCAAACTCTCAGGCGTAATACATCCACATCCCTCCATCTCATACATTCTAAACGCTTCTTTTAACTCATAGGCCTTCTCTTCATCGCTTCCATCTTCAACTAAACGTACAAAATCATCGAAATCCAACAACCCATCGTTGTCCGAATCATTGATCTCAACTGCAGCCTTAGCTTCATCAAATGACATGTCTTGACCAATCAAATATACACACTGTTGTAGCTCTTCCGCTGATATTTTCCCATCTTTGTTCTCATCAAAACGGTTAAATAAACGTCGATGCTCATTATATTGTGCCATCACTTAGAGATATACAAATATAGTACGTAACAATATAAAAGTTCTTGCAACCAAACAATAATATGCAAGAGTAGTATAACTGTTAAGGAATCAAATACTTGACCCTCATATATATATGCAGCTGAATACGCGTGTGGTGTGCGTATATTATGCTAGGAAACTGTTTACCGTTCCAGATATATACAAGAACTAACCTAGAAGAATCTGATCAAGTACTAAGTCATTTTGGAAGGAGACTAGGAAAAAGCCAAAGTAGGAATAATATTTCAAAGTCCAAGCTCCTTATTGACTGCTACTAGTAGTTTATTTTATTCTTCTATTGGTGATGGCTTTGTGAAATTGAAGCTTTTCGTAATAGCACTCAACCAGCCCGTCTAGCTCAGTTGGTAGAGCGCAAGGCTCTTAACCTTGTGGTCGTGGGTTCGAGCCCCACGGTGGGCGTCTTAATTTTTTTGTTAGTGGTATTTGTCTACACTTTATATTTTCCCTATGCGGACATAAGCAAATATACGGTTGACTCTCGAAGCCCAAATTGCGACATTCTTTATAAACCGTATACGGTTGACTCTCGAAGCCCAAATTGCGACATTCTTTATAAACCGGATGGAAGAAGCATTCTGAAGTAGAGGGAGGCTATGTCAAAATTGTCAATTTATCGGTGGCTAAAGCGTCAGAAGATGACGCACAATGTTTGGCGGAGTCGACATATTATCACTTTTGTATACTTAGCCATGCTTATCAATTTATCATATGAGTAACCACATTAATAAAGTAAGAATACGTATTAACTAGCAATTGTTAAGTGATAAACATGTATCATCGTATTATTTGTGAACACTAAATGCGACTAAATTTTGACCCTCTCCTCAACATGTGTGGCATTTCCATTGGCCGACTAATTAAAATTACAGTAAATATATAATCAATTAAAAGGAAAACACATTTATCAACAATTTTCTTTATTTTTACTACACATACTCGAGATCCACAACACCCGTTCTTGAATGTTGCTGTTAAAGTCGTTAATATATCCACCCCATTTCTTGGTCAACACCTCTCATTTCATGTCATGTCATCCACGTAATAATATATTTTCATACATATTCAGTCTCAATATATTTTATTTCCACCACTAGTCTCTAGCCTCTCTTTCATTTTCTTGTTTTCCAACAGGCAATGGCAATGCTGAGCTTTCTCAGAGTAGCCAGCCAGGCCCGAACACTTATTCGGGCTTCAAGCCCAAGAGTTCGGGCCTACGGCTCAGCTGCTGCAGCTCAGCTCGACTATGAATATGAGGATCAACAACAGAAGTGGGTAATGGAGGAGTCAGCAGGATCAGTTCCACCAAGAGGAGTGCAGTGGCTGATCATGGGTGATCCAATGACACAGAGACATGTGTATGCACAATGGCTATCAAAGCTTCTTGATGTTCCTCATATTTCCATGGGTAATCTTGTCCGTCAAGAACTCCACCCTGGCTCTGCTTTATACAATAAGGTATTTTTTTTAGTTACTAGTATATCCTACTTTGGAGCCATGCAAATCATCTCGTATTTGCCTTTGATGTTAACTAAGCTCGAAAGTGTAACGGAAGGTGAAATTGAAATATTTTTGTGTAGTAGAGGTGAAATTTATGCTTGCATTTTTTTATATGAAGATAGCGGATGCTGTGAATGAGGGAAAGCTTGTATCCGAAGAAGTTATTTTTGGTTTGTTATCAAAGAGGCTAGAAGAAGGTTATTGCAGGGGTGAAAGTGGTTTCATCTTGGATGGAATTCCTCGTACAAAGTTTCAGGCTGTATGTAAAAGCTCTTCCTATTCACTGATCTAGTTCATTTTTCTTTGCAATGATTAATGTTGAAATCATGTTTCGAGCACCGGATATATATACTAATGGTTACTGTCATGCAGGAAATCCTTAACAAAGTTGTGGACATAGATTTAGTTCTGAACCTCAAGTGTTCTGACAGTTCTGTGTCAAAGAATGATAGAGGCAATGGAATTTATTCACCTGAAGAATTGTTTAGGAAAACTTCCAGAATCAACCTTGGCCTGCATCCAGAGGATGGTAATTCAAGGTCTTCAAGGGCTATGGATGGTGCCTGGAGAGAAAAGCAACACGTGCATGCTGAACAGGTATCTATATAATTTCTTGTGTAAATTTTAGAAGCTAAAAAAAAGCAGTAGCTATGAACATTTGAGATAACTAGAATTTGAGATTCCCCAGCTTAGATTTTTAAGTGTTCATGTGGTTCAGTCCTGATACTTGCTCTATTTCTCATAGTAGTTTTGTTCAATGTTGAGTAGAATTCCTACGGTAGAGTGTATAGAAAGTTAATGTTGTGAGTTCCTGATCATTAGTTGGACTAACCATGGCTAAAGAGTTCATATGTTATCACAGTTTCCTGATTTGGTTAAATTTTATACGCGTTGCATGTCTCATATAGATAATTGAATCTGAACCTAGTCTCATCTGTAAATTCTGGTCTGTAGATTCTTCAGGGGGTACAAGTGCTATGTTATTACTCAATTGTTTTCTCAGTTGAACTACAAAGACACCTAATACATGTCATTATTCTGTACTATATTTGAAGATCAAACACTTAGAAGAATACTATAGGAAGCAGAAAAAGCTGTTTGATTTTCAAGTAGCTGGAGGACCTGCAGAAACATGGCAAGGCCTTTTGGCTGCATTGCATCTTCAGCACATGAGTGCAGTTGGTTCTACAAAGTTATCTGCAGGATGCTGATTTTATTCCCTTGTGATGTTTGTTCTTTTTGAAAGTATACTAGGTGCAGTTATATTGAGTGTAACAAGTTCAATTTTGGGCGGCAATATAGTTAGTTTTTGTTTACAAGAGTGTAAACTAGTTGCAGCAATGAATCTCTAGCAGAAAAGAGTTTATTACTACTTGAGAATTTTGATAAATAAGTTCTTATTTTGAGCATCTTTTTGCTTGTCTGTAACTTTGTTGAGTGTCAACTTGGAAATAGAGACGGATTCAGGATTTAAACATCACGAGTTTTATTTAATATGGATCTCGTAGAGTTGTGGAGTAACTATAAGATTGTGAACCAGAAAAAAGAAAATGGGTGCAAAAAACCAATCACAAGATAAAGTAGAAAGAAACACAAGCCACTTTTCTTTCCAACTTTATTACTCCAAATCATTTGTACAGATACCTAACTCCTTCAATATCTACACATCAAGATCTAGAACAAGTGCCTTCAGATCAAAATCAAGAACAATCTTTTCCCACTACAACTAATCAGTTCACTCACTATTAATCCAAACCTCCCGAAGGAGTTGATACCTTTGTCTTCCACTACTATTTGGTGTCCAACTAGGCTTTGCTAAAGATTTTGAAGCTTCAGCGCTATCGCTGATTATAAAACTCAATGGTGAATCCAATTGCTCGAGCTCCTCATCACTTGTGTATGACTTTTTGAGCACTGAAGATGCACTTCGCGTCAACTGAGAATAGCTGCAAGCATCCCCTAATATATCAGTGACTAAAGATATTGGAGGCGGAATATAAGCCACAGGAGCTGCTGTGCATGGGTAGTTTGAAACAGAATCTTCCTCAGCCTCAGAGAGATCCTAAACAAGAAAAATGCATAAGGAGATCAGATTTGTAATAGTTACTTCAGCTTCAAAATCTAGCTCAGCGAATAAACAAAAATTGTCCAAAAGATAGAGCTTAGTCTCTAGCTTGGCAAAATGAACAAAGACAGGAGCCTACCTCAGACTGAAGAGCTTCAAGTACAGCCTCAGGGATTGTATCACGACAAAATTCATCCGGGACAAATATATTAAGAACCCTTCTTATTAGTGATGGACCAAATGCCGGACATACCTGAAAAATCAAGTAGCACCATATAGCAAGGGGGGAAATCAAAGAACACATCATAATGCTTAGGGCTCTGAGGTTTACCTCTTTTCTTGTTGTACTACTGAGCAGCATATCCTTTGGAAGCATCATAAGATCACTCAAAGCATTAAGAAGATAAAATGACTTAGCAGAATTGTCAAGTTCTTTGCTCCCATCATCTTGATTATTATCTGCACCTTTTACATCTTCTAGCGACTCCCCATCATCAATGCCAAAAAGATCAGCAAGCCATCTGGACCAATTCCCAATCTGTGATCCACGTAAAAATAAATCATGTATCTCTATCAAAGGATAAACAATATAAATTTTTCGTAAATGTTGCCTACGCCATCTAAGTGATGTGCATTCGAATGTATTTTCATAAAAACTGGAGAGGCGCAAAGTGAGGTGGCTGAATTATACTTTTTGATAAGTGAAAAGAGAAGTTTATAGAAACAAATAGTTTTCCATCTATCAAAGGCTGCTATTTAACAACATTTTTGGTAACAGGCAAAAATCCTTCTATGTTTCATGAATAGTATTAGCTGCACACGGTCATGTCTAGACTCTCCATCTAACTAGCAAAATCCAACCACAATTCTTACCGTATTCTTCAGTTGCGCCCCAGCCCCAAAGCTAGCCTTTCCAGCTGGAATGGGAAGAACATCAGCATCACTAATCGGGTCTGATATAGGATCTGAAGGAATCTCATCAGCAGACTCTCGAAGGATGGCATTGAACATAGCTACATCCAATCTAGTAACACACTGTTCCATTATCTGGTTACAAGAATGGCGATCTTAGCAACAAGATAGACAACTCTTTGAATATCAAGTCTGATGAACATTAAAGTTGACGGAAATATGCTGCTGTAAAAAATCTGGAGCTATACAAGATGCTGAACCATAAAGCAAAAGCCCAACCACTTTTACCAAAATAACATCATTCAATCATAGTACGAATAGAACTAGAAGTAGACCACAATCTCAGTCAGCAGCATTTTCATACATTATAGGAAAGTTGCGTACAAAGTTAAAAAGGGAAGTTCATATTTTCTGCAGCATTGTAGTTCTAACCCATATTCATCTTAGTGAGCTTAGAATGTCATATAAATCAGTGTTTATGAGGTAAATCTCAATATAGTGATTTTTCAAAATTGCCAGTGAAGTTCTACTCAGACTGATAATATTTCATGTAATAATTAGGGAAAGATAATATTGAAGAACAATGTGGCAGCTAGTACCAATTTAGATAGAAAACGCAAACAACCACACTCATGTCCTCCAGCTCGAACGGGACAAATCCTTTCGCATGCATCTTTGAAGGCTTTCTTCCAATGCTCCGAAGAATAACTTCCATGCTCTTCATTAGCTGAACTTGTCCTTCTATAAATATTGCTCAAAGAAGAATTCAGACTTTCACGGATTTCTTTTGCAGCACCAGATTGCATATGTGGAGTGAGAGTCTGTAAAAGGAAAATGACGATCATATTAGTCAATTGGGTAATGATTCTTCGAGTTTAAAGTTCACTTTGACCTGGAAGAGAGACCTGCCACCAAATAGATTCAACGATGCGGGAGAATATCCAAGCCTCTGTTCTCTGAAGTGCTCTTGTAAATGTACGAGGGTCCTCCCAATTGCCAAAACTGTCACAAAAATCATCCGTGATACCATTGCTGGAGAAAGACTCCCACTTAAGTGGAGAAGATATCTTTTTCTTGTTCCCGGAAATAGCCTTTCCATGCATAGTTTCAGTAGAGATAGGCAAATGATGCTGGCGTTGGAATTTGCTAATAGTTGCTCTCAACACCATCGAATTTGATAACCAGAAAGTTAACCTGCTCAGGCATGAAATAAGAATAAGTTGGGGAAAATGGTAAACACTTTCTTGGGCATACAAGTTAGCTGCCTTTCACAAAGGTGAGGCGTCGATATTATGGTGCTTTGAGCCTTTGAAAAATAGCTTCTTCGGGAGGCCCAGTACTTCAACTGACATAGAGACAAATTATTTCACCTTTTTAGTTGTACCCATGTGCTGGATTTAGGACTAAGAGATGAGTCATAACAGGTCCACAAATTTGCTTGGAGATGATTATATCAAAGAACTGTCATATGGTTGCAGGTAGGATTTCATATAAAAGTCCTTGTTATTGAACAACTTGTTCCAGTAAAAAGAAATAGATGAAAAGAGCAAGACTGTTATTTGAATGCAAAAAAACATTGGAAACTAAGAAGTACCTAGGAACATCATTTCCACATGCCCTTGCTACCAGTATTAATCCAGAGACAGCACTTTTAGCAGCAGTTCCCCTCTTCAATAGAGAGTCTTCTTTACAGGCATGGAAATAGAACCTTGACAGGCGTCTAGCAGGAGCATGGACCTTATTTGTGGAACTTCCATGCTCAGCAACAACCGAATAAAGACCAGCTTCAATTGCAGCAGCTTCTCTCAATTCTCCTTCGGCCATCTTTATTCGTTGCTCCAACTTATGGAGTTTGCTTTCCAAAAGAGTTTTTGTTGTGTCTGTTGACTGTGACTTTCGATCTTTCCTCTCATTTGCTAAACCTCGAGCACTAATCTGTTTGTCTTGCGCTAAAAGCTGACTGCCTCTTACAGAGCCATTTACCCTTATAGGTTCTGCAGATGACCTAACTGACTTTACATGCTTTAATCTCTCATTATTCAGGATACTACTGGTTGCTTCATAACTATCTGTGTAAGCAGAAATTATGTCACTTTCTTCCGAGTCATTCTTCATAGCATCCTCACTTTCTTCATCTTCCACAATTTCTTCTACTTGTTCATTCTCCTGATAATTCTCTGTGTCACAAGCATCAGACTCTTGTCTATTTTCTTGATAATTCTCACTGTTTTCACCCTCGATAAAACCATTCTTGGTAACAACAGTTCTCCCATCCTCATGCGGCCTACTCACAACTGGAGTTGAAGGATTCTCAGCAATCTCAGAGCTGGAGATATGACTAACTGAGTTCATAAAGCTCTCACTCTCATCTGCTACCTGTGAAATTGGAACACCTTGTTGAGCTGGATGAGTAATACCCTTCCCTTCCTCAGAGTTTTGCTGAGTAGATGTCTCACCATCACTTTCACAATTAGTTTCCATTTGTTGTTCTGGTTTAACATGTTTGGTCATGACACCAGGATTCTGAGTGTTTCCAGTTATATTATTCACATTTGATGCTGGCAATTTATTGCTGCCACTACCACCAAGTTTCTTCGAGAGCCATGCCAGATCAGAAGACAAATCAGTTGAAGAGTGAGACAAACTTGCTCTCGAATTCGATAATGATTTCACCACTTGCTTCTCATCCACATCTGCAGACTCTTTCTTTGAAGGTAGGACATGTTCATCTTCAGCTTGTCCAGGGTTACTTTTCACTCCCTCAGCTTCATCCTGCAATGATGACTAGGTGTCAAACTACCGGGGATTTTGCTTATTTTTTTCTTATAGCATGGCAATGCCGTGCAATAACTACCAATAATTACAGATAAGCACACTGACTGGAACTCAGTTCTGTTGCATTTTGGAGGCAACAGAACTGACTCCAATCAGATAAGGATTGTCATACTGCAGTGAACAAAAACTAAATTGAAAAGTAAGCATTATACCTCTCCATGTGGTAGTGAACCACAGTTCGATCCATTGGCTGAAGAAGAAGCAGCAACTGATGAGTGTGAGGAACCATCATCATCAGTAAATGAGGTAACCTCAGCTTCCTCAGCGTATTCTTCACTCGCCAATGTAGAAACAGATTCAACAGCAGTACGGTCTATTGATGTTTCTCTTGTTAAGACGTCCCTTGAAGATGAGCTCATGCGACGCCTATCAACTGGCTGAATTTTCAGGAAAAGAAGGGGTTGTGCAGTGTTCCTATAAGTCCGGGTGCAGTTAATGGTGGCACTTACGTTCAAACTCTCCTTAACAACACCATATTCAGCCAAATCAACAATTGCAGTACCCAATAGTTGACCTTTTGCCTTATCACGCCGAGGTTCATATAAATTGAACTCAATGCAATTTTTCTGGAAAGTGTCTCCATCTCCACCTTTAGAGGAAATTTCCTTAAACAGTGCAACAGGAAGTTTAAAAGACTCATTGAACTCAATGCTTCCATCACCAACACCAGAGCCTAAAGATGGGGCGATTGGACTAGTAGAGCCATTCCTATCTCCATGTTCCCATTGGATTAGAATAGAACGGACCGTTCTCAATGCCTGTGAGGGCGGCCAAGGTTTAATCTCCTGAATATGAACTAGATAATCAACCTGAACTGAGGGGCCCTTCCTAGTTTTCGTCCTCAGTCCCGAAACCATGATTTCAAATGATCTTCAGTAAAATTACACAAGCCTGCAAATGATAAAGCAAAATCCTCTGAACTTGAACTACAATATAGCTAGAGAATCCAACAAGATTTGTTGGCTTCTCAAAACACATTGATTCAATCTTTTCTACAATGGCTTGCAATAAATGAAACCTAACTTGGATACAACAATCACCAATAAAAGAAAGTAGAATTAGTAAGTGAGTAGGAACTTCAAGAATTAAATGACTTCATGTGATAAAAGTATCAAGGCTTAACATCACATTCCATGACATATCACTGTGCTTGCACATGGTCTACAAAGCTCCTTTTTTCATTCAGGAAACAATTACAGTAAACTTTTTAACACTCCCTTTAAATGTTTAAGCCAATCAATAACTCATGAAAAAGAAAGTAAGCATCTTGTTAGATAAGAAGTTCAATCTACTAGAATGAAACTCTCTTGAGCTAAGATGGCCTAAAGATATTCTCAATATGGTGTGATACTATCCGCTTTGGGCCAAGTCCGCACTATTTTCTCAAAGGGTCTCACACCATTATAATCTTTTCAGCTACCAATGTGGTACTTTAAGTTCACACACCCAACAAAATCAAATCTTTAAGAAGCTCAATAGCAAACATTAATCTTTGAACAGTTAAGACTTCAAAAGTTATGCAGAGAAATGGAAAAGTCAAATCAAGAAACCTCAAATGAAGCATTACAACAACATACCACTATGTTACCACAAGTGGGGTCGGGAAGGATGAGGTGGACGCAAACCTTACTTCTAGCTCGAATGAAGTAGAGAGGTTGTTTTCGAAAGCATTACATAACAAAAAAACAGATACACATAGTGGAATGTAGTCAAATAAATATACATAATAATATCAAGAATTGCAGACTTACTGAGTACTAATTAGATACTGAGAATATATGAAAATGGCATTATGTCAGAGTTTGTGAATAAGTGAACAAACAACAGAATGTCTTACACTATTTTGAAAACTGGGAAAGAGACAACAAATGCTAAAACAAAATTATTAGTACTAGTAGACTAAAGAAATGTGCAAGAATCAAGAAGTGAGAGGTTTCAAGATTTTGTTTAGTTTTAGAAAATCCAAAGGTCAAGTGGTGGAGACTGCTGTTTTAATTTTGTACTTTAAAAAATCATATGGTGCTTCTAGTTGTCCTAAAATATAAAGTTATACTCGCAACTGAGAAGGTGCATTACAAACACTACTACCGTATTCTGTCCGTTTCAATTTATGTGACATAATTTGATTTGATACGGAGCTTAAGATACAAATCAAAACTGTTGACATATGTGAAAGTTTTAACGTATAATAAGAAATTAGTATCACATAATTTGAAATGTATGGAGTATAATATTGGATTCATATAGTAGTATATTTCTCGATCATTATATACGATACTTTTTTGGTATGTTCTACAAAAATGGCATCTTGTTCTATATAAGAACACTTTTTCTTTGATTTTTTCCTTTTATTTTAATAACATGTTCTTATAATCGTAGAATTATCATATTTTAGATCATCAAGTTTACTACTCTCTCCGTCTCAATTTATGTAAAATATTTTGACTTGACGCTTTAAGAAATAAGAAAAACTTTTAAAACTTATAGTTTAAAACAAACTATAAAAATTTTGTACCTTATTAAGAGCCTGTTTGGCCAAGCTTCTAAAAATTGCTTATTTGAGAAGTGCTTATTTTTAAAAGTGCTTTTCGTAAAATTACTTTTGGAGAAAAGCAGTTTGTGTTTGGCCAACTCATCTGAGAATCAGTTCTGTCAACAGCTGAGCAGTAATTTGTGTTTGGCCAAACTTTTGAAAAAGTACTTTTGAGTGTTAAATTACGAGTAAGGACATTTTAATACTCACTTTACAGTTATTTAACTAGATGAATGATTTTAAACATTTATTCTCAAACACTATATTTAATTTTTTTTATTTAGTAAATTTTTCCAAAATACAGCATTCATAATTGAATATTCTTGATCTATACCTTAAAAAAAGATATTATTTGATTAAAAATTTGTTACAATAGTGATGTAGGTGTACAGAGAAAAAATAGTGATTAAAAAAGTAATGTACTATTTATATATTATAATCATTAGGTTAAAATATATAGGGGTAATTAAGTATATAAGTATTTTTGGTAAGGATATTTTTGAAATCATAGAAATTAAAAACAACTTCTGCTTCTACTCAAAAGCACTTTTAGGGAAAAGCTACTTTTTTCAGCTTCTTCCCAACAGCAGAAAAACAGCTTATGCTGCCACTCAAAAGCACTTATTTTTTCCTAGAAGCTTGGCCAAACACCTCGATTTTTCAAAATAAGCACTTTTGGAGAAAAATAAGCACTTTTGGCTCCCTAGAAGCTTGGCCAAACAGGCTCTAAGAATCATCTCATAAGTTAAATTATAAATACAGAATATTGAAATGTGTTATTTATTCTGAGGCTGACAGAAAAAAAAATGTATCATAAATTAGGACGGGGGAGTATTAGTACTATAGTTAGGTCTAGAGATAGAGTTGAGCTGGCTCAGAGCTCGGCTCAGTATAATATAAAGCTCAATTCAGCTCGAACTCGATTAGACTTGGCTCGGACTCGGTTAGGCTCGGCTCGATGCCCCGGCCTAACTATAGTAATGCTAATATTGATTATTGAGATAATACAATGCGCGTGGAGGTATGGAAAGAAGGAATCAATGTATGGAATGGTGTATGACGAAAGTGGGTTGTGCTTGGCTGGCTTTGTTTTAATGAAATGGAACTATTTCCGCCGACATTTTCAAACACTAGCCTCCAAATATATCAATACTTTAACCTTAGTCTCATTCTACGGACCAAAAACCCAAAATTTTGGTCATCACTGATAGACTACTCACTACCTAGCTGCTACCTACTCTGCTAATGAAATACTAGTACTCAGCATAATATTACGGATTAATAAGAAAACTATGACAATCATTTTAGAACGTGAAGTATTACAACTTGTTATCTACGTAATTCCTACTCAGAAGCAGAAAAAGGAAGGTTGTTAATTAAAAGGGTTCAAGATGGTTAATTAGTTGCATTGGTTGGAATGTCTACGTTAATAAACATGATGAAAAACTAAATATGGCCCTTGTTGGTACCGAATTGAATAAGTAGGCACAACCCATCTTATAATTTGTAATTTTGTTTCAACTTATAACCGTAAGTCACCAAGAAAGTAACCATAATCCTCACCAACAGGCAAAGCAAGTTACCATAACGACCCTTCGTTTAAGTTGCTTTTCGGAACAAGTTTAAGTTATATGTACGATAGTGTTAAAAATATTTATACAATCAAGTCACTTAAACCGTCCGAATCTTTGTTTCCATGAGCACTTGCACTGCTACAAATACACATACGAATTCTCTCTTTTTTCTTTTCTATTCATTCAAGGATACAATTTCAATCACCTATTACTAGAATTAAAAATTACAAAAAATCGACAAATTTACACTTCTATGGAAAATAAAGACCATGAGGAGCTAAAACAAGAGCCTAAAGGCTCCAATGCTATGACCAAATATTGTTGGAATAACTCATGACAATGAAGTAGCATCAGATTTCTGATCTGCATCAGCTGTGGCTTGAACTTGAGCTGCATATTGTAGGTTCCAGAGGACATCCTCGAACGAGGGTCGATTTGATGACTCTGGAGATATGCATTTGTTGGTGATGGATACTACAATTGACAAAGACTCATGGGAACTAGTGGTTAGCACAACTGGATCCACAATTCTGCGTCGACCATCTTGGCTACCAAATGATGCCTGCCATTCAAACAGCAGATTCAAGAATGTTAATATGACACCATACAAAACATCAAGCCTTTTGACTGGGGAGCTATTGACTGGTGCAACTTTCTTCCAGTGGTATTCACTATCAGCTAAGGAGTTGCATAATAATATTAGCAGTAACATACCATTTCATTGAGCAAAAATGCTTCTCCTTTCCCACTAACAATAGGGCCAACCAGTGATTCCAGTAATATGAAGCCAAAGTTATAAACATCATCCTCTTTCTTCGTCATATGCCTGCACAAGATAACACCCACTGATCTAGTGAGAATCTTGTCCCAGTTGGTTTAGCAAAAGGAAGTTGTTTAAGGGACGATGAGGAATATATGCGCAAAAGGTTTCTTACCAGGAAGTTGAATCATCTCCTTTTTCCTGAGAAAAGACATAATTAAGTATGAGACATTAAATTTTCAGCTTCCTCATCAAACTGTATGAATATACCTACCTTTTCACTTTCTTCAATAAGGATGGACATCCCATAATCACTTAACTTAGCCATCAGATGCTCATCAAGCAATATATTACTTGTCTTCAAGCGGTTGCTAAATGAAGAAGGAATTACACCTGTGTGAAGAAAGTGCACAGCCTTGGCAACACCAATCAGCACAGACAACCTGTCTGACCACTTGAGGGCCTTTCTTGAACCTGTTTCTGCAAATGCAAATGATGTTTGAGCTAAGCTGAACATGTAGTCTCATATTTGAGGGCGGATCTCTTGTAATTTTCTTGTTGCTTAATGGACATGAACGGTTAAATGAAAGCATACAACAACAAAACAAAGATAAATGCAGAGGTCAGACAGTTTGTAAGTGCAACTGTCAACCAACATGCACCGGATGTACATCCAGTATATCTCCACATGTAAATGAAACATTACATTGTTGCTTCATCAGGCTACATTAATTGAAAAATGACTACCACTGTGTAAAATCAATACGATGAATCAGATGCTTAAGACTTGGATACACAGAAGGAAAGAAGCTATATACAAGTTCAAAAATAGCAGAACTTTTTATTCAACTGTGATATTTTCTTACGCTTACTACAACACCATGGATGAAGCAGTCATGAAGAGCTAGCATTTGGGTAGTGACAAGTCAAAACTACTCTTATTTAGGAGCTCTGATCCGGTGAAATGTGGAGCCAACAAATACATATATGTGAATATACTATTTCCATATTCAACAAAGCGTGGAAGCCCATTAAAATCTTAATGCTAAGAGTTTGCACCAGCTAACCTGATAGATGAGCACGGAAGTTTCCATTAGAGACATATTCATAAATGAGAAAAATTCTGGGTACAGTGGAATCATCCTTTGCCCCACCATCAATGCAGTAACCCAGAAGGCTAACTAAATGAGGATGGCGAAATTTTGACAGCAAATCCAATCGTAGTTTGAGGTTCCGGTTAGAGTATCTTCTGTACACATTCAAGGACCTTACAGCAACGTAGGTCCCATTGTCGATTCTTCCCTTGTAAATCTGAAACAGGGAGAATTATGTGGGAGTTGTTGACAACTAAAGTAATTTAGAGAACTCAACACTCTGATTTTGCCTTTATCTCCACATGGATATGATTTGCCATATGTTCAGACTTCAGTAGATACTAACTGAAATTCACAACAAATTCGTGGTGATCACCAGTATACGATCATCCGATCAGTCACAGATACACATACAGTACATCAATAATCAACTAGACAATAAATCTAAAAATTAGAAGCAACTCTTAAATCCATTTTGTACTTTGTTGAAGTTGTGCATCTATTACATTGTCATCTCCTAACATGATCTATGCGCAAAACCTACAGAATATTTTCCACTTCAGTTATCCAAGGTTTTCATGATCTTCTCGAGTTAAAGATAGTTACAGATGACACTCTTAGACTCATGAGCTGCAAGTATATAAATTTGTCGAGGCAAAACTTTAGTAATTTAATATGCGCGTTGGATGGAAAGTATTAAGAAAACTAATGATGGATATGGAATCGCAAGCATTGTTTCAGAGCCATACTTTTCCAATTGACCCTTCACCAAGTAATGCCGACTGATCAAAATTTCTTGTAGCTTCTACCAACTCTTCCAAGGAGAACACTCGATATGATGGAGCACCTTGTGATCCTAAGTTTGTTGCTTGAGAAATGATTCCTGAGGATTTAACAATTGAGCCAACTCATGATCAAGCTTTTCTGGACAAACTTTTCCATTATATAGAGTTGAATAGATAACATAATGAAAAATCAACTTACTTGCATTTGACAAGACCAGTTCAGAGGTAACTCCTGGTTGTGTATTACGTTGCACAACTTTTGGCAACAACTGCTGATCTGCCGTGTTTCGTGCATGTTGTCTTCTACAAAAGATCAGAATCCCAACTAACAGGAACACCACAACAATCACAATTCCCCCAATAACACCTGCCAGTAACGCTATCTCTTTTACTGTGTTATGTTTCTTTGCCAAATTTTCTTGTTTGCAATAGCCCTCTGAATGCTGATATTGAGTAACAACAGCCAAGCAATTTCCGCTAACCTTAACTATTCGCTTATCCGAAATTGTGTTCAAGCAAGAAGGAAGTCTACCAACCAATCTATTATTAGAAATATCAACAAAACCAAGTTCACCCCCACAATTGAGATGGTCAGGAAGTGAACCACTAAGAACATTAGATGCTAAATTCAAGTAACTGATCCTTGGCAAAGAGAATATATCAGCAGCTGGCATTCCACTAAGTGAATTATTTGACAGATCAAGGTGTTGAAGTTGTTTTAGTGAGCCAAATTCTACAGGGATTTCACCCGAAAAAGCGTTACTACTAAGAAGAACTGTGGTAAGTCCTTTTGGCAAGGGTGGCAATTCAGAATCCAAAACATTTTCCCTTAAATCCAACAAAAGCAAATTAGACAAGGCAGTTAAGTCTGGTAATTTACCAGAAATCACATTGTGTGATAGAACAATGTCAGTGAGGGTAGTGACTCTAGTCATTGAAGAAGGAAACTGACCCTTCAACCTATTGCTCTTTAAGCTTAATAGGGTGAGATTAGAAAATGAATCCAACCAATCAGGAACAGTATCATTGAAAAAATTACCATCAAATGTTAAAGTATGAAGCTTTATCAATCTTGACATTTGGGAAGGAATTGAACCAAACAGAAAATTTGAACTCATATCCAAGAATTCAAGTGAAGCTAACCTATGAATTTTATCAGGGAGAGGTCCCCAAATACCAAGAGAAACTAAAGTAAGAACCTTCAAACTATCCAACCTTGTCAAAGTTGTAACAAAAGAATCAATAGAAAAACCATCAGATAAAGTTATGTTTGAAACTGCAAATCCATTAAATTCATTTAACTTAACCAACTTATCTCCCATGATCTTGAGCTCAGTAACTGAATTGTCTTGACATGTAATGCTCATATGCAATGTTGAAGTCAAACTACAAAAGTCTCCATGGTAATTCTCCCAAACATCTAACTGAACTGGATATTCCAAGTGCTTTCTTAACTGAAGTAAAGCTTGAGTTTCATAAGACTGTAACTGATAAGTACTTGCTATAAAGCAACTCCATATAACTAACACTAACATAAAAATCTTGAAGCACCCCATTTAACAGTTTTCCAAATGTAGTCAAATTTCCTAACTTGCCATACACCTCATTGATAAATTAACAAGAATTATAAAATGAACCAATAAATGCAAGAAAATGAATGGTTGTTGACAAAATACTAGTAGACTAGACAGAGAGGAGGCATTTAGTGCTGCATGTACATTCAACAAGAAAAAAACATGGGACCATTGCAAAGTTCACTGAGGTCTCTGACTTAAATGGTGATGATTTTCTTTTCACACACACACACACACAAAGAGAGAATGTTGTGTCACTACCACTATCTCTAGGACTTGACAAAATTTGGAGACCCCTTACCACTGCAAACTTGCTTGTGTACTCATGTCATGTATGATACTTTCAAATACTGTAGCAAATTTTGTTTGTGTTTGCTTTAATATAAAAAAAAAGTCTCATTATCATGCCACTCAATCAATTTCATGTACTTTCCAACTCCTAACAAGTTCGAGTGCGTAACGTGCTTATTTGTTACAATAGGTAAATGATATGGTAATAGAAAAACTTTTTTTTATTATCAATAAGTATATATAAATTCAAAGGCAAATACTCGTTACAAAGTTGGAATGGTTTTAATGTTACTATGATCATGATCTATTTTGTTGTTTCTCAAATTCCGACCATTTAGTGTTTGATGTTCGCTTTAAAACTCAACTAATCCGAATTGATGTCGAAAAACTCTATTACGGAACAGCACACTCTCTACTGTGATCATGTTTTTAAAACAATGTGTTAGTTACTAGTCCTTGTACTTCGTAATTAGTCGATATGCTAGTATGTGATAGCTACTCGTTAAGTGTGAAAATTGAGATTCAAATCTTTAAAGAAATATAGTATAGTACTACTTATGTAACACATTCAATTAAAAGAAAATGCAACACATTCAATAGTGAAAAATTGATATCTTTGAGTTGGTTACTGAGATCATAAGTCACATTGTTATGAAAGGAAAGAAGAAACATATTATGGTCTATGAGTGAACTCTTATCCTATTTTTGGGTCATACTACAGTACTGCAAAGTAGGGGAAGGTGCAAGTATTGGAATTTGAGCCGACTGGAAAAAGACAGACGCCCTATAATAGGACCCATTGTACAGCTTGCTCTCATAAAGAGATCACATTGTAGAGATCAAGTTGTTTCGGTTACGGAGTCGGATTCAGAATTTAAATTTAATTGCATAGACGGAATGTTATCATATATGACTATTATAAGACATTAACTTTCACAGGAATGTGGATGGTTAGCTTTTATTGCATTATATTGTTAAATTCGTGTTATGTAACAATGAAAAATGTCAATCTATATAACGACTGAATTGTGTGATTATGTCGTTATTTTTTTAATCTTCTACTCAAGCCCATCTTATCATCCATACATTGTAAATATAAAAAATGATATAATACAATACATTAAAAAACAATAGGTAACAACCATCCAAACATGCTGTTAAAATTATGAATTGAATATTTAATATTTGGTTAAATTGTAATTACAATAGTAGTACCATCAACCATGCTGATTTCAGTTCTAACCCATACAATTATGCTCCTTGTGAAATAGGGAATGTTTTGAGTCTAAAATAAAGTCTTGGGAATATGGGGCCTTATTTTAATATCTTTGATTTTGTCTTTCAGTTATTATTATTGCAAAATGCCATGCAATCCAAATCATACATGAAAAGATGGAGCACAATATTTTATTTGTTTTAAGATTGCAAAGGACCCATTGATACTAAGTACACTACAAATACAAACTCCAAACACAACTTTATTACTCTATGCTAACCAATTGTTTTTTTATAACGATGGTGTCCGGACCAATTTACGCAGACCTCGACTAATTCCACCTAATACCGGTCATCCCCCACCAGCAACAGATACCGGATAACTCTATCCACCAAAGTTGGGATAGATGGGAAGAAAGACCTAGTATTTTTTACTTCTGCTGGAATTTGAACCTGATACCTCAGGGTTTTATCACACTTCATTACTAACCAATTGTTTTATGAAGTCTCGTTAGGAAAGTCTGTAAAAGCTTAAAGCATGTTTTGAAGTTTCAACTTGGAATTATCCTCAGTTCCTCATTACTGAAAAGATCAGTTTCCCTTCTTTTTAGAACTCCTATTTAAATGGTTACTCTTCTTTTTTTGGAATGCTTTAGAGGTTAATTTACTTTGCATTTTGAAGTTTTAAGCTTTATTCCATTTGTCTTACAAAGTTGATACAAATTATAATTAAAAATTCTCTTGTCATCTGTCTTCTAAAATTTTTTTTTTAAAATGATATCCCCTTATATGAATAATATGACATAGTTATGACGACAAGATGTAAACAACTTTTGGTACGTAATGCATGCGTTTTATTTAAGACCACAAAATTCATAAATCTTTCTTTTTTACTCAAAATTTCGTGTTCAATCAAACTTAGACTACTAAAAATTCACTTTGAATCTGATGCTCTTTTCTTTTACCTTTCTTTATTCGCAGAAAACGAGAGGAATATCTTTTTTTTTGCCTTGTTTATTCTATATACTTTGAAAACTGAAGCTCTAATTCCAATTTTTGTTATTTATTGGAATTTCACGTGCCCTGGTTTCCATAAAGTTGCTTTTAGTCGAGTTGTTACATAAGAATTAAATTTAAGTATCATTAAGTCTGTATAATCAAACACTAATGATAATCATAAAGACAAAAAACAAATCTTATGTCAATTGTCATCATGCTAATAGTAGGCCTAAACATTTTTTTTAATTATAATTTCTTGAGTTTGACTCATGTGACAGACAGGATCTTTCTTTATGGGCAAATGTAAACTTCCAATTTCTTATAGTAACTAGTGTTTTTGGCATATAGTTGTTTAATCAGTTAAAGCCCGTGAGTTAATTATAACATGTACTTATTGTAGTATATAAAATTCTAGCCTCTTGGGAAGAAAAATACCTCCTTTTGTCAAAACTGCAAAATCATACACTATTCCTATTCAATATTGACACATATCTCAAGTTGGTTGTTATAATGAAATGTTGTTAGAAATGATAATAGGTGAGAGAGGTGTAACTATCAGGGGTGAATCTACAAGTCAAGCTGAGTTACGAATTTGGCTGAACCAATAACTTTAAATTTGAAGCATACTATTATTTGTGTTAAAAAAAGTTACTTAATATATTTAAATAATTTATCTGGAACTCAATTAAACAAGGACTATAATCCAAATCCATAAATTTAATGGATATTGATAGTTCTTAGCTATAAATGGATTATTACAAGTAGGGGTGAACATAGGTCGAGTTGGTTCAGTTTTTTCATTTACCAAACCAAACCAAACCAACCAAAGTCGGGTTTTCTAATGTCGGTTTTATTCGGTTTATTCGGGTTATTCGGTTTTTATTTGTTAACAACAAATATGTGGTGCTTTCTCTCCTTTAAAAGTATAGGTAAAAAGCTCGTATCCAATTTGTACAAAAGAAGACAAGTTAAACCAAGTTAGTTCATATTAAAATTGCGTTGGATACATAAAGTTCAAGATTTTCTCTTTTTTCTTTAATAGGTAACTGTAGAGTCCTATAAGAAATGACACTCTTAATCAGACGTTCCAAATATTGATTTAGAGACGTACAATATAGCTCATCTAGATGCACATATATAACAAAAGAAAAAAATATTTACCGGTTAAAAAAATAATAATAGCACCTCAAATTTTTGAGCGCCAAATTCTTTTGTCATAACCCTATCACTAATTCTTATTAAAATTAGCTCCTGTAGATGTGTGTTGTAAATCGTAAGTTTATAACATAAGTACATAGCTAAGAAAAGCTACTAAGATATTTAGACAATACTTTTCAATGAATGAATTTTATACATATAAAAATTTAAAAATAACATATATGTAATGTTGGTTCAGTTTGGTCTCGGTTCGATTTTTTTTATGGGTAACACCAAACCAAACCTAATATGTCGTTTTTTTTTTTTTTTTGGCCAACACCAAACCAAGTCAAACCAAACCATAGTCGATTTTTTTTCTCGGTTCGATTCGGTTTGCCGATTTTGTTTGTACAGCCTTAATTACAAGTACAAGGTGTACTTGGACATTTTTGCTTTCATGTACAGTAACTGTATTTTGTTTTTCTGGTTGGGCTTCATTGTTTTCGTCCATATCAAAATGTGTGATCCAAAGCTGAATTATCCAGCCATCTTCTTTGGGCTAACCTTGAGTATTGTGGGCTGACTCCAAGTATACCAAATTGGCAATATGAATCATTTGTATGATTGTATCTACTAGTTGATTTATTCATAAAGAGGCCTAATTGAGTATGCTATACAAGTTTAGCATATTATTCATCATGGTTAAATTATATTTATACATGTTATCAACTTACAAAATAATTCTCCTTTATCCGGACTTGTGTTCACTTACTATACTTGAAACAAATATTTACTCTAGCAAATAAAGAATTCAGATACAATTTAGATAAATGTAGTATATATATATATTTAATGATAGCATAGGATCAGAGCATGGAGATGACAATTCTTACAGAAATTGGAACTAGAGCTCACACATTTTATATTCAATTTCTAGTTTCTAGTACTTACAAGAGAAAACAAGACGACGAGCAAATTATTGTAACCCATTCTGATATTGTTGGATATTTACTTTACCATACATATCTAATCTGACACAAATGTTGGATTTGTCTTAGCATGCATTTTATGTAATCTGACATTTTAGTACTGTAAGGTTTAAGACAACAACAACATCATATCGTCCCTTCAAGTTTCTTTGTTTCACCACCCGTTATATTTTTCCTTATCAATTCACATAAAGTTTACTGGAGTTAATTATATGATTAAAATAAGTATCTCACTAATATCAATTGGTTACTAAATTATTACTGTAGTATATTTGAAAGAAGAAAAATGCTGCTTGCGCTCGTACTAATATACAGTGGCGGATCCAGTATTTGAAGGTCGTGGATGCTCACAAGTACAATCTCTTGCTAGAAAACATTTTTTACATACTGTCTATGTACATATATATATTCCGTGTCGAGTTCAATGGGTGCTCGAGCACCGGAGAACGGAGCATGTGGGTCCGCCCCTGCTAATATAGCAGTTATATATATATAATTGAAAAGCTTATGGCAATCATGTCTCAACAATACTAGATTATTAGTAAGTGGATGGTAATGATTACCTTTGTCTTTAACTAGGATAATCCATGTTAATTCAAATTGAACTAATTGTGGGTTGTTCTCTTGCTTCCAAGTTGAGGTAGGGAAAACATAGGACATAGCTTGAAGTATGGGCTATCTTTTTTAGAAGAAATAGGATAAGTATATAGCACTAAACAAAACTAAATCATATTTGCTTGAAAATGGGAACTTTGAGAATTAAGCAATTCAAATGCAACAAGGTTAGTTAATTAAACATGATAGTGCAGTACTAGTCTTAAGTAAAGTCTTACCTACCTTCTTTATCAAAATGCTTAATTTCCTATCCAAACTTTAATTTTTGTAAAAGATCAACGAGTTAGGCAGGACCATTTTGCTTTTGCTTTGACAAAAAGACACTGCTTTGTTATGTTAATAATATTATTATTATGTGGCGCTTAAACAGTTTAAAATCATGTGAATTTCCATTCACTAGAAAAAGAAAACACCTTTCTTTTGAACAAGAACATTGAGCACAAGAAAGGTCCCTTTTGTTCCATGTGTGGATGACAAATGGAATTACCTCCACTGAAGTAGGCAAATTGGGTCCAAATTTGAGAATTTCAAATGTCTCGTACGTTAGTGGAAACCTGAAATGGGACCAATTTAGCAAGTATGGACTTACCCTTGCAAAAGAGGGTTTAGTTGGACCCGTTTCATTTTATAGTCTCTCGTTACAGTACTTTCTATATAGTTTCTAAATATATAAACATCGTTACAAAAAACTTAAAGATTATATGGTTAAATTCACGGTTAAAATAAACTCATTTGACTCTCGAAATCCGAACTATGATAACCATTTTGAAACGGAGTGAGTAGTAAAAGGAAACCTAGGAAAATAAGTTAGAGTGAAACTCACTAGTTGACTCTAAAAAGTGGGTGGCCAAAACATGTCATACAAGGTTCATAACAAGAATTTGCTAATTATAACATGTCTTCTACAAACTATTTCCCAGGTTAGAGCACATGCCTTGTCAAAATATATACACACAAAAACTGTGGCACGCATGAAAAAGCACATGAATAGTATACTAGATTCAGATCAAGCTTGACTAGTGAGTAATGTGAAATGAATATATAGCTAGGGACAAATTATTTTTGTCGAGTCAAAATTAATTTGGTTCTTTGCACATGCCACAACTCCAACATTTCTTCCTTCTTTATTAAGTACTAGCTAGAACTATAGTACTATATTATTACAAGAGTGTTAATTTTATAGTAGCTATGGAAGGATCTCTATGTTAGCCATTGAAGGATCTCTTTATTAAACTCACATAATAAGTTTTTCGATTTTGAAATATCTATACAGACTTTTGCATTATATATTAAGATAATTTTAAGTCATTTGTTTACTCTCTTGAATTAATAAAATTTGGTAAAGTTTATAACTACATGCTACGTATTTTCTTGTCTACTTTTACAATAATGAAAAACTTGTAAAATACTAGTAATATTTATACTAAAGATATGAATAAATAGATTCAAGAACAAAAATATATGCAAATGAAGATTTGCAAGTGAGTAGTAGAAGTAGAAATATCTGGTGAAGGAAAAGTTTGACTAAGGTATCTCTATCATATCTTAACAGAACAAAGAGAAAAAGATTTTCCAATGGCTTCTCTAATACTAGTAGAGTGCAGAAACAGGGAAATTATAGCTTTCACTGTTGGTAAATAAGGGAAAGTAGTTCAGATTGCAGTGCAGAAACTGCAATTGCATATCTGTAAACTTTCACCAATTTGGATAGTTCATTATTATCTTGATTTTATAACAATCTCTCTTGCCCATTACATGAACAGGCCCTGTCCCCTAGCCATACCAAATTATAGAAGAGGTACACAAGTACTCATGCAGCTCCTTGTCTATCCCTGTTGGGCGGTGAACGCCGTTCTGCATGCATGCCCATAGGCCCCATTCCCTGTTGTCAATGTTAAGACTCATAATTTACTACTACTAGTGCCTTCTATTTTAACTTGATGTCTTTATCTCAATGCATACTATATACTCCCTCCGTTCCAAAATGGATGACACATTTTCTTGTTAGTCACGTTTAAAAAAGAGTGACACAATTCTAAATTTAGAAACAGTTTTGAGTTGAAACTACTACTTTACCCTTAATGAAGTGTTTCGTATGACTTATTTTTTATCACAAGTTACAAAAGTCTTACCACATTTCTTAAACTTCAATCCGAGTCAAACTATGACAATCATTTTGGAACGGAGGAAGTAGTAAGCTGACAATTTCATAAATTTGGAAAATGATAAAAACAATTTCGATGTGGGATTACACTGGGTATATTGTTGTTGATAAAAATTTCTTTCATACCGGTATATATGTTACTATTTCAAATATATCATGCGTTGTACTATGATGCTAATTAAGCAAGAGCATATACAAAACTACAAATTTGTTAAAGCTAAGGTATGGATCAAAAGTCCATAAATATAAGGGATTTTTATCCCACATAACCATTCTCAACCCTTATCCACTTTTTGTAACCATATTTTGTCATTTTTTTATTTTCCTAGCGTATTTATTAAATATAATTTGATGATATAAATATTTGACAAATATATATGTGTATAGAAGGTATATATACAAAATATCAATCTATTATATTTGATATTTTAAATATAAATATTGTGGCTATATTATATTAGTGCTAAATGACTTGTTAATATGAAATTACATAAGCGGGATCAAAGCTATATTATTTGACACATATGGCCTAATTTCTGGCTGCCAACTGCGAAAACGGTTGACATAGTAGGCTGGATCAAAGCCGTCCCTACAGTTACTGTCGATGAGATCAATGATCAAGCACTTGCCGTTGTTCCATAATGCCGTTCATCCACTTACCTCCAAAATCTTAACATCCAATTTTCCAAATCTTGGCCCACCTAAGATACTACATCTATGCAAACGTAGATAGAGGGATTTAGAATATTTAATTATGTGATGATTGCGTTTACTATTTCATCTATTCAAATTGATAGTAGCTTTTAATTTCAAAAACATTCAAGATGAGTTTAAATTAAGCTACAACACCAACGATCAATTGGAAAAAAAGGACTTTATTCCCATTGATCGGCATACTCTCAAATAACGGAAAAGAAAAGAACCGAAAAACGCGGCGGCATAGGAACCACGGGATCTCCTACTCTTCTTTTTTGTCGATCGAGTCGCTTTTCCTCATTCCACTCGTCCAGCCCGCGTGCCTGTTGAAGAATGAGCCGACGACTCATAGGCAGTGGCTTGGTTAAGGGAACACACCTGAGCCGTAGCGAAAACGAGTCTTAAATTCATATAATCGACTTCAACTTATTTGAGAATAAAACATAATTAATATTGTTCAAAAGTAAGATAGGTTTCTTTTGAAAAGCTTGAAGGTAAGTAATATTAAAACTATCAAACTTATTTTCAACTAATTACTTTTACTTAAAAAGAATCTTAGCAAATACTAGCATCATTTAAATATTTGACTAATATAACTTAAAGTAACTTTTTAAAATTTTATCTAATAAAAAGTCGCAACACAACATGAAAGTGAAAATATTCCCATATATGTGCATTTAACTTTGGTATAATATTCAACTAATTTAGATTCAAATCACATATAATTAATTCAAGCGAGAAATACTTTGTATTAATAATTTCTTTACTTAAAAAGCTCGAACTCAAAATTTCTAATTAGACGAATTGATTATATAAGCTACTACTCCTTATTAGGTACATCCGTTACAACTAGTAGTGGCCAGTTGGTCAACTAGTAAAAACACATTGTTTTTAACCCATTGGTAAAAAGACCTTTATTTCAGGCCCAATATAAATGCAGCTCTCTTCTTTTATCTCTGGCGCTCACTTCTTTCAAGTTCTCTCTCGAGTCTCGTGCTTCTCGTTCATCCCATTTTATGTGACACACTTTTGTAAATGCTCGTTAAAAGCTACTACTGAATCACAGAGAAAAGAAGTAGCGGAGAAATGACAGTATTCGGTCATTCAGGTGTAGTCGGAGGTGGTTTCCTTGTTGGAAAACAAGTTTTTCCGGTGAACTACGAGGACGAAGCTTCGCGTCGTCTTCTAGAAGCTTCACATTGTAATGATCTAACATTAGCTCTTGAATGCATCGCTGATCCATTCGTTGACGTAAATTTCGTCGGAGATGTTTGCTTGAAAGTTCGAAAAGCTGAAGTTGTAACTTACGATGAGTTGCCGAATGAAGTTAGGATCGTATATGAAGAGTTCAAAACTGATGTTACGGCTTTGTTCCTCGCTGTTCATAATGGAAATGTTGCTCTTGTCAGAAAATTACTGGTAAAATAACCTCAACTTTGTTCTGTCATATATACTCGAACTCGAGTTTAAGTTATATACATCGTCAGTAAATCGATTTATGTTATATATATTGTCAGTTATATACATTGTTAAAAAGTTGAGTTTAAGTTATATGCATCACTGTAAAAAAAAAAAAAAAATTAGCTTATCATGTCATCTAGATTTTATTAGCCTCCTTAAAATTAAGGCAGCTACCTTATGATAACTTTTTAGTGTAAATAACTTTTTATAAACATTTTGTACACTATTATGTAGTTAAAATTATATGTTTAGCTAAGCTTCCTTTAAAAGACGGATTAGTAAAAGTAAGTCTGTTATCTGTCACATCAGGTAAATATGATTTGATAGTGAAAAAGCACTCACATGTCGTGTTAGTGTAAAGAATTTTTTATACAATTAGTTTAGTCGAGTGATTTGCACTTGTTGTTGGCTTTTATAAAAAGTGCGATTTGTAATAATGAAAAATAAATTAGGTTACCTGCTACGCCAGTAAAGTTGATCATATAATGCGGATTAGTGTGTTGAAGTTTTTATACTATCAAGTTAGTCGAGAGATTTTTAATATTAAAAATAAGTCAGGTTACCTGCGTTTCTACATTCAGCTGGAATTTCTTCACCTGTATTTTTTATTATCTTAAAGGCAGGCGTTGTGATTTTGACTAGCTATTGATTATTCTGATCTGCTCTAATTAATGCTTAGTTTAAAATTTTAAAGATTGTACCAGCTTTTAACTTTACAATTTTGAATCGTCTTTGACAAGTTATTTGAATTTTGAATTTACTGGATAAGACCTAAATCTTTATACAGTTCCGGTCTTCGTGTCATTGTCTTTCTGTAAAAGTAACTGATATTGTGCCTTTTGCCTTGTTCAATTTTCCTTTATCCTTTTTCTTTTACTTTGACCATATTGCTGTCACTGTATTCAATTTGTCTTATTTAGCTTGAAATTTCTTATAGAAAAAAAAAGGAGTAACTTTTTTCTTATAATTGATCTTGGAAAACAATATCACCTACTGTACTTGGTTTGCCTATGTAACAGCTTAGTTAAATATGAAATTGTCTAAAGTTTCTGTTAGCAAATGCTTAAATTTTAGAAAAATGTCACTTCTTTTTCCCTATATATCATCACTTGCAAATCTGCAACTGGACTTTTGGAACTTTCTAAAAAGGAGCATGCTTTAATATGATCTACGGGCGCTTTGATCAAGTGCCAATTTCGTTGCCTATATTGTTGATGTAAAAATTATGATTATGTGCATTTCATACTCTCAATTTTTTATTTGTATATTTATTTTTCCAAGTTTTTACTACCAAATTTTTCTTATGGTTTCATTAGCTTACTACTTCTCTTGTTTTTCTCTGGATGCTAGTGGTTGTCTGTCAACACTCTTGAGTTTTTCTCGTAAACGGGTGTTTTATTTCATTTACCTTCTTTCAGGAACCATCAAATGCTTAGCTATTTTTCAGCTGAAACAATGTCCTAATCAGGAAATAATCAGAGAATGTTGTGAAAAATGTATACATTGAAGCTCAGTTTGAGTAGTAGCGCGATATTTGTACCTTAACTCAGTGTTGTCCTGCAACATATGGATTATAATATCTATGTGTCTCAGCCCTTGAAGGATAAAAAATAAAACAAAAAGGATTAGAAGGCATTCAAAGAAGTCATTTGAAAATTGAAATGCCAAGAATGATTTCTTCTGAAAATTTCCATGTGTCTGAGTCCCTCGTGCTTCATCAATTTAAATCTCTCTCCAGCATTTATCATACTTTATTCTTCACTGGACTGTAGGGAATGATTTCTAAAAAATGACAAAGTCAAAATAACTTGATGCTGAATGTTAGTCAAAAGAAAGGTGATAATCATGTGAGATTATGCAGCTGATTAGCACGAATTAGCTGGTCAGGAATAAGTATTCGGCTGCTAGTAAACCTACGGGTACTGTGAATGAGTTAGCCCTTTCCAGTGCTTTTCCACTCTCTTTTTAGTTTGCAGATATAGTAGTGTACAAGCAACTTATCCTGAAACCTATAATGATTCCTCTTTGTTTACCTTTGGTCATCTCCATGTACATCTGAGCTATTGCAGATTATTACCAGCTGTTTTAGTTCATCTTGTAATCTCTTTATTTCTTGGTTTTGCTAACTGAATAAGAATACTTGTAAACTATGAGGGTTCTATGTCATTCTCTGCAGTGTTTGCATTGTTCTATTTTTCATCAAATCAAACAATAAATTTTAGAGTAGCTTATAAAAGTTGCATTTTTTCAAACATTGCAGAGTATTGGAGCCGATGTAAATCATAAACTTTACAGGGGATTTCCAACCACAGCAGCGGTGAGGGAGGGACACCCAGAGATTCTGGAGATGTTAATTAAAGCTGGGGCATCTCAGCAGGCTTGTGAGGAAGCTCTGTTGGAAGCCAGCTGTCACGGGCATGCAAGAATTGTAGAGCTACTCATGGGATCAGACCTGATTCGACCACGGACAGCTGTCCATGCTTTCTTCACTGCATGCTGTCGTGGATTTGTGAATGTGGTGGACAGTCTTCTTAAGGTGAAGCACCGCGCCACCTATTTAAGATAATACTTTTGTGCAGGATATCACTGAAGGATAATACTAAATCAACTGCTACAATTAAGTCAGATTTTCCAATCACAAGTTGAAATACGAAACTTTTTGTGTTGAGAGAAGCGAGAGTCATCATTCTTGCATTACTCTCCTTGCTGATACCCTTAAAAATCATTTACCTTTACCTTTTTCCTGTGTTGCTCTTGTATCCTTCTTGGGGAGAAACCGTGGCTCTAAAGTATGCATGTTATAAACTTTTTTGGTGGCAGTGTGGAGTGAATGTGGACACCACAAATCGTGTGCTGCTCCAATCATGCAAACCTTCTCTACATACAAATGTTGACTGCACAGCGCTTGTGGCTGCTGTTGTTAGCAGGCAAGCATCTGTAGTCCGTCTACTGCTTGAGGTAAGTGCTTCTCAAGTGCAACACTTGACTTCTTTAAGTTACATACTCAGGAATTCTAGAAGAATCCTGTTTCCGTTTTTATTATCCCAGATAAAAACTGGATGTGTTCCAATAATTGAACTTGATCAATTATCTTTCATCCCTTAGGAAGCTGATAGGGGGGAGCAGATCATGCTTTTGTGTTTTAGAGCTCTGAATATGAGCTATTAAATTTACCACAGCAATGACTAACTAGGCTTCCCCTCCCTGTTTGGAATCTCCAGGCTGGCGCAAAAACTGATATCCCAGTGCAACTTGGAGCTTGGTCCTGGGACGCAACTTCAGGTGAAGAATTTCGAGTAGGTGCTGGATTAGCAGATCCCTATGCCATCACTTGGTGTGCTGTGGAGTATTTTGAAGCAAGTGGCTCTATTCTGCAAATGCTCCTCCAGCGGGTAGCGCCTGGCACATCTCAAAGTGGAAGAACTCTTCTCCACCATGCTATTCTTTGTGGTAATGCAGGAGCAGTTTCGGTGCTTTTGAAATGTGGTGCTCATGTAGAATCTCCAGTTAAAACCAACCGGAACATTGAGTTCCGCCCTATACACATGGCAGCCCGACTTGGGTTCTCAGGCGTCCTTAAATGCTTGACTGACTTCGGCTGTGATCTGGACTCGAGAACAAACACAGGAGACACAGCTTTGATGGTCTCTGCTAGATTCAAGAGGGAAGACTGCCTCAAAGTATTGACTAGAGCAGGTGCTGATTTTGGTTTGGTTAATGTAGCAGGTGAATCAGCAATCTCCATTGCTGCATCCAATCGATGGAAGCTTGGCTTTCAAGGTGCGGTTCTTGAAGTCATTCAGAGTGGAGGGGTTCCCAAGTCAAGCAACATGTCTATCTTTTCACCGTTACTGTTTGTGGCTCGATCCAGGGACCTTTTATCCTTAAAGGCTCTGATCGGCCGAGGAGAGATTGATCTCGATAGCCAAGACGACCGAGGTTTCTCTGCAGTAATGATTACAGCAGCAGAGGGTCATGTCGATGGCTTCAGGTTGCTTGTCTATGCTGGGGCTAATGTCAAGCTGCAGAACAAATCTGGGGAGACTGCAGTTACCCTCTGCGCACTGAATCAAAATCGTGACCTATTTGAAAAAGTTATGCTTGAATTTGCTCTTGAACAGGGTAGTCGAAATGCTGCAGGTTTCTACGCACTGCATTGTGCAGCTCGATGTGGCGACCTAGATGCAGTTAAACTGTTAACAACCAGGGGTTATGATGTAAACATGTCCGATGGGGATGGTTATACCCCACTCATGCTGGCAGCAAGGGAAGGGCATGGCCGCACGTGTGAATTCTTAATCTCTTGCGGCGCACGTTGTGATATCAAGAATGCCATGGGTGAAACTGCACTTTCCCTTGCTAGAAAGATGCAGAAAAGTGAGGCAGAGAGGGTGATACTGGATGAACTTGCTAAAAAATTGGTGTTAACCGGCACCCAAGTGAAGAAGCACACAAAGGGAGGTAAAGGGTCTCCACATATGAAAGTTCTTAAAATGGTTGAAGCTGCTGGAATATTGCGTTGGGGAAAATCGAGCAGGCGTAATGTCACATGTCGAGAGGCAGAAGTAGGACCGAGTTTGAAGTTTCAGAAGATCAGACAAAGGAAAGGTGATGCTGAGCTACCCGGAATCTTTAGGGTGATCACAAACAAGAACAAGGAAGTGCATTTCGTGTGTGAGGGTGGTTTCGAGATGGCTGAGCTTTGGGTGAGGGGGATAAAGCTTGTGACAAGAGATGCTATTTTTGCCAAGTAGAGATATTCCTCAGAGATGAGCAAACAACTTTAGATGTATAGTTATTAGTCACTACTTCAGATTCTCATATCATTAGAAGAATTCTTACTCCATGTAGAGCTTTTTCTCTCTAGTTACTTGTACTCCATCTTGTAGTACTTCGTCTGTAAATGCAGCTTAACGAGAAAAAGAACAGTTGAGAAGATGAAAGCTTTTATTGACTATGTTGTTGGTTTATATCTTTTGAGCTGATATACTGCAGATAAAACTGTGCACCTGAGAGTCTCAAACAACTCCTATTACCACAACACAAATCGTCTGCTTACCATATTTCTTTTTCTTTTCACTTTCAAGTCACTTTCAACTCCTATCAACTTTTTATTGAAAATTGAATTAACATGGTTGGGGCATCTAAAGGACAGTTCAAAACATAACAAATCTTACATTAACCAATGTGACGGATACAATTTCTAATATCTCGCTAGACATTCATTCATGTTGTTGAAGATGAATAGTATCTATACTATCTTGCTAGACCTTCATGTGGTCGAAGACGACAGTGGTTAACCTAGTAGGAGCGTTATAACAAATAATGATGTAGTTATTCTAATACTATTGTGTGACAAACGATGATTGTAATTGTCTATAGTTTTTTTTTTTTTTTTCATTCGATGTTCAGTACGCTTATTGGAACCAGATTAATCCAAATTCGCACCGCGTAAGGTATGGCTATCGAGTACCACTTCAACAATTTTTATCTAGTCACGTGCAAAGCACACGCCATTTCAACAGTACTCAAATCAGCAAACACCACCTTAGCTCCTTCAAAGATTGCATTTTTCACTAAAGAACAAATCATATCTGCGGTCCAAATTCTTCCTCTTCAAAAATCTTCAAATACACCCCAAAACCCAATTTTTTTTCCAAAGTCCACTTCACAAAACCTTTCTTTGTTTATTCATCAATGCTTCACATTTCTTGTTATCATAGTAATAACACTATTAGTTACACTACTAAGCAGCTTAAAAATGATATCTTTCATGCAAATTCGAACCCCAAAGCTTACCTTTCTTTCAAGAACCAGAGAAATACACTTGTTTTATCGGTAATGTTATCTTTTAGTGAATTTTTCTTTGTGGGGTTTTTATATTTTTTCTAGATATCATCATTTTTCATGACATATTGCTTAGAATTGCTTTTTCTTTGATAAAAATGCAATCTTTATCTTTGGATTATGAGTTATGAGCAATTTGCTTGAGGTGTTTGTGATAAGTTTGAACTTGGAGGGGATATTTTATAGGATAAGATTGCTATGAAAGCAACAACAGCGTAGCCAGTATGATCGCACAAGTGGGGTCTAGGGAGGGTGAGGTGTACACAGACCTTGCCCCTACCTCCCGTGAGGTAGAGAAGTTGTTTCCGAGAGATCCTCGGCAAGATTGATATGAAAGCAGCTGAAGCTATTAGAGCTTTTTGGCTAATGGAAGGAAAATTTGTTGTTTGTTTATTTATTTCTTGCCAATTTTGGGAACTGCAAGAGCACCATGGAAGAATAAGTTCTATACAGGCGATACCCATAAGTTATGATTAAGTTTTTAGTCATGTTAGTTCGTTTACTTTACGTCAAATGTTTTCTAAGAGTCTTTTTGTCTTGAGGGCTGTGAGCCTAACTCAACCTCAAAAGCTAGATTAGACAATGTACAGACTTTTAGTACCAGAGAAACTAATTGTTTATAGTGTTGGTCTTGGATGAGCTTAATTTATGCGACATGGACATTCTTAAAAAAACATTATGCGACATGGACTGGCAGACAGCCCCCAGGACTTTGGTCTATTTGTAAGATTGCAATGTGTGATGTGTGGGTCATGGTCATGTCACAGTCTCGAATCCGCAGTTAAGTGGTGAAGGGTAGAGGGGAGGGCCCATCATCCACCGAGTTTCAAATTGTGTGTCATTGGCAAAAGAAATTGAACGACATCAACATTGAAGATGCATATAGCCTATTCCAACCTTCTTTGGATTGAGACATTGTTGGTTGTTGTTTATTGGTGATAGATATGATTATTCAATGCCTATTTTGTCTTACATCTTCATTCCAGTGGTTATGATTTATAATATGCGTCATAATAGCACTTATGCAGAATAAGAACTCTAAATATGCCTCCTCTCCCACATTCCCCCCCCCCCCCCCCCCCAAACACCCTACCATATGAAAGAAGAGGTCATATAAGCTACACTCAGTTTTACCACTACACAGAGATATTATTTGGTTTACTTTGACATAGACATGCCACTCGGTTTTCTGGCACATCTTTTTCTCTTTAAGTTGGCATTGATTAATTAGTTTAACTTTCTTCAGGGTTGAACTGTCTATTCCTCAGAAGGTTTTCTTTTGCCGAGCGAAGTATTGTAAGTTTCTAAATTCTGAGAACCAATTGTATTACCACCAATAGATTGTTCGAAGCACACTGCATATCCTCCTAGCAATGCTGTTATTGGTTTTTGCCATAACATTTATACATCTTCTTTGATCAACAGCTGAATCTGAGATTGACGGATCTTTTAGCTTAAGGGTTGTGCCCCCAAACCTTGTAGCTGCAGAAAAAGAAGAAGCAAAGGCTGTCTTGACCTTGTTTATGAAGAAACAGGGTTTAAGCAATGCTCTTGCGGCAAGAGCTATCAACAAGTCAGAGTCTTTTATTGATCACCTCGTCTCTCGGCTGCATTCTGTTCACAAGTCTCGCTACCTCGTAGGTCCGGTTTAAGCAGATTTGATTCTCTAGCTCTTCCACCTCTTTCTTTATGTGTACATCTGTGACTCTGCTGAATGCATGCTGAGCATATTGACAGCACTATTCTATGTTTAAGTCCATATGTTAATTGTGAATTTCCTTTAATTTGCAGGACGTGAACTAACAACGCTTGAGATTAGGGAGGCTCTTATCCCATACCTTGAGGCTCTCCATGAGGAATATGGAAGCATTCTGGTGGACGTTGTGGAGAGCTTTCCAAACCCACCTGTTCTGGAAAAAATAGAAGAAACTGTTGAAAAAGTAACTCTTCCTGTCACACCGGCTTCATCTCCTAGTGATGTCCTTGACTCCAAAAAGCTGAAGGCTTTGGCACGAGTGAGTGATATTGGACCAACTGGAAAGCTTCCTCCGCATATTTTATACCTTGTTGAACTGGGGATGGACATTGAAAAGATTAAAGTAATCACACGTAAATTTCCTGCTTTTGCCTACTATAGTCTTGAGGGAAAAATCAGACCAGTTGTTGAGTTTCTCCTTGATCTTGGAGTGCCAAGATCGCAGATTCCAACCATTCTCAGCAAAAGGCCTCAACTATGTGGAATTAGCCTATCGGAGAATTTAATTCCAACAATGGCATTTCTGGAAGAACTGGGCGTCGATAAAGAACAGTGGGCTAAAGTAATCTACCGGTTTCCTGCACTTCTCACTTACAGCAGGCTTAAATTGAGAGCAACAGTTGACTTTCTTTATGAAATGGGTTTATCTGCTGAGAGTGTGAGCAAGGTTTTAACCAGATGCCCAAACATCATAAGTTATAGTGTGGAGGACAAGCTAAGGCCTTCAACTGAGTACTTCCGTTCAATGGGGGTTGATGTTGGAGTTCTTCTCTACCGATGCCCTCAAACTTTTGGTCTTAGCATTGAGGCTAACATTAAACCTGTTACGGAATTCTTCAAGGATAAAGGATTCAGTATGGAAGAAGTTGCCGCAATGGTGTCAAGATATGGTGCTCTATATACTTTTAGCTTAGCTAAGTTGGTTTTAAAATGGAATTTCTTTCTGACCATGGGTTATCCTAAAGAAGAATTGGTCAAGTTTCCTCAGTATTTTGGTTATAGTTTAGAAGAGAGGATCAAGCCCAGGTTCGCCATTATGACTCAGAAAGGTGTAAGGTTGTTACTGAACCAGATGTTGTCACTATCAGAGGATGCTTTCAATAAGGCTTTGAATAGGAAATTGAAGAAATTATTAGATAATTAGCCACAGATGATGCCTCTTATGGAAGTCACCAGCCAATGATGGGCTCTGGAGATTTTGGCATCTGATGTTCTAGTCCATTGAGCCAAAAGTTATGGTTTTCAGTTTTTGCTAGGTGAAGGTAGCTGCTATCTTCCTATTATGTTTATACGAAGTTGTCTAGGTGGATGCTAGGAAATTTGTTTCCTCTCTTCTTGAAGAATCTTATTGAGGTTGTAGACATGTCCTATGCCTGGTATACAACTGTATAGACTAAAACTAATCGGAAATATTGGTAGTATAGCTTTAGGCAAACGTATTTTATTTGTATGTTGTACTCGAGTATCGTTTCTATACTCGACCATTTTGTATTTGTAGGTTTAGAATATGATCCAGTTGCTATGACAGGATGATTTGCAGCTATACAGGTTCTTAATGAAGTGGTTGCTTGGCCTTGGCAGATCATCACTGTCAAAATGGCTTTTGACAGTTTCATTCATAGAAGCTGTTTTTATGGAAAACCTGTTAGTCTTTGTTTAGTTTAAGTAGTTACATTTATGTTTGGAAAGATCTCATGGATTATGTAATGAGGGCCTGTATATGACTCCAACTTACTGCAACTTACATTAAAGTTGTCCTGTTTTCATGTGGAAAAGCATTTGAATGTCATATTTTAAATTTATCTTTCTGATTAGAGAGAGCCTATGTAGAGTGTGGAGCATTTTCTAACCCAGATTTTACTAAGCTCCCATTTGTTTATAAAACTTGGGAGCTTTTTCTCAAATAAAATTTGAAATCATCGTCTGTTTATAGAATTTGTCCAAGTTTTGAAACCATAATTTTAAATTCAAGTAGTTTTTGGGAGAAAAAAGGTACTATTATCATTCAGTAGTGTGGAAATTCTTCTCTTTACAAAAGAGGTTTCAAGTTCGAGTTCGAATCACGTGAATGGAGAGAGAGCATAACAACAAGAGCTAGACGATGGCGGATCTTGTATTTTAGGGTAATGCGTACTACTCGAAGTCCTTCACATAGAGAGAATGAACTTATGTTGTGGTGCTTTTAGATTCCGCTAACCACTTAACCATTCGTACATAAATATGTATGCTTCAACTCGTAGCAATGGGAGCTCGACCATCCACAACTCTCTATGCGGATCCACACCTAGAGTCGGTTATTAGTATAAACTTGAATTAGTAGAGTTAATCGACTTTCAATACTAAATAAGTTAACATTTCAAAGTTATGTCGGGCTACATTTTCTTCTTTTGGAAGATGCATTTTATTTTATGTTCTAAAACAACAAAGCAACTATACAAATTACTACATGATTAACTATCTTATATTTTAATAATTGGCTAATGATAATAATATTTATTATTATACTAGTATAATTGAAGTTAACAAGGAGTTGACAGTGGGGTGTGTCAAAGTGACACGTACTACAGTCAAATTAAGTGAGGTGGCAAAACAAGGATATAATAGATAAGAACAAACCTGTATTTTAATTTTGTTACTGCCGATTAATTATGGAAAAAAGAAAATGAGAGAAGTACACTAGAATTAACGTCACTTTACAAGTTTACCCTTCTCTTTGATTTATCTTTAAAATTCAAATAGACTTGAAGTGGATGCCAATATATAAAAGTGTTTAAGCGAAGAATTGTGATGTTTCAGGTTCAAATTTAACAATAACAAATATTATTACGATATTTTTTTTTTTTTTTTTGTATTTATCTAACATTTGGAGTAATAAAATATATGACATACAAGTATTCATGGAGTTAGTCGATGTGCGTCTAAGTTGACCGAAATAACCAAAAAATGTTGTCAAACTCAAAATTATTAAGAGCAAACAAACAACAAATTCAGTGTATTCTATAAGTGCGGTTTGAGGAGTATGAGATGTACATAGATTTTACCCTCACCGAGGTGGTGAGGCTGTTTAGGAAAGACCCTCGACTAGGAAAAGCAACATATTAGAAAACACCAATGAAAATCAAGTCAGTAATACGTTGCTATAGAGAATGTTAAAACTAAAGCATATCCAACAAACAAATAATAACAATAGATATGAAACTGGAGAATATAAAATGGAATCAGTATAAAACTATAGTACTACATCTTATTAGGAAAAAGATACTATTCAACTGCAACTTAGTCTTCTACCTTAATCCTCGACCTCAATGCTCCTCTATCTACAGTTAACGTTCTCAGTGATCTGGATCCGAACCATATCGTCAAAATTATAGAAACAATGACAAAATGAGAAAGGGTCATTATTGTCATGTTAAGCTAATTTGGTCTCCTCTACATTCCAAAAACAGAGGAACACATTTCAAAACAAAAAACAAAACAAATTGTGAGAATTGTCTAACACACTACTGGACTGAACTGTATCCTTCTTCAACACACATATAATAACTCCCTCTTCTTCACTCTCTAAACATAACCACTTTTGTACACTTTGATTCATCTCATACACACAAATATTTAAGTTATAGGGAGGCATTTTTGCTTCTCTTTTTTACAAAAACCAAACATAGGTAAAGAAACAAAAAACATGTTTTATTCACAGTTACTTCTTTCAAGAAAGGGGCCTTTAGGTACTATTTGGATTGCTGCTCATTGTCATAAAAGACTCAAGAAGGAACAAGTTCAACAAACTAATATCACTTCTTCTGTTGGTATGTTAAATTTTCCACTTTCCTTTTTTGTTTTGCCCTCTTTTCATTTTTAGAAAGTTTTAAAAATGTAGTCTTTTTTAGTTGGTATTGTGTATTTCTTGTTTTCTTGGTACCCCTTTTGTTTAATGTATTTAAAAGTGTAGGTTTTGGTAGCATGAGTTGGTATTTAGTGTTGTTTTTTTGCAATGTTTGAGCAGTGGTTAAATGAAAAAATAGTAGTCATTTTATGTATATTGTATGTATAATATGTGTATAATCTATGTATCGTGACAAGGACGGCTATTTTTGTCAAGTTCCCTTAAAATAAAAGTTGTGTTCCCAAGAGGGGGTTTGGTGGATTTGTTTGTATTGGTGTTGAATGCAGAGTTCGTATTATTTGATTTTGTTCCAAATAGAAGCTAGTAGTTACTTTTAGTTATCATTGTGTTAAATAATTTGTCACTATGTTGAATAAGCCTTCAAATTCAAGATCAAGTTGGATGGCCCGGCTTTGGTCTAGTAGTGAGAGCGCAGTCATTGGTTTGAAGCTTCATGCTTCGAATCATCATGTAGACAAAATTAAGTGGAGAAGAGTAGTGGGGCTAGTTTATCGTTCGTGCACCACTGGCCCTAAGGATTTGTTGGTTTTATTTAAAAAAAGAAAAGATTGGATGGCTGGGGCAGTTGTTCTCAAATTGAGTGCTAGTCATACATGCTGTCATTCACTTTTATAAGTTTTGGTGATGAAGGTGAAATAGATTTAAATGGCGGACAGGTTATTCAAAATTTTCACTTATGTTGAAACGTCTAGTATGTTTTAGCTGTAAAAGAATGCTACAGTTATAACCCAGACTTGCAAGACACAGTAAAAAGTGTAATTGCATGGAAAATAAGCATGTCCTCCAAGCCAGGGAAAAATTGTTCCCTGTCTTCACGTCGGATTATGAACGTTTACTGCAAATATGGGTGGTAAGTAATAGGTGGGGTTAAATGTTAACATCTTTGAGAATTCCTTGGATGAGATTTGAGTATTTTTGGGTGTGGGCCGGGGGGGGGGGGTGTTTACAAGTTCTTTAATGTTTTCAGCTTGCGTCCTCCGATTTGCTGAGTATGTGGTAGAGTTTTTTTATTTCAGATTCTTGTTGCTGTTTGATTGGGTTTTGAATTGGAGCAAAAAGTACGTTCTAAAGATTAAACCATTACTCGACTACATTTATTTTGCCTCATTTACTTCCTTTATTTATTTGTTCAGATAAAATTCTGCTGGATGAAGCTCCTGTGGTAACATACAGAATTTTAGGTCACCTGCTCCTGGGTGTGGTTAGAATATATTCGAAGAAAGTGGAATATCTTTTTCATGACTGTAATCATGTTCTTGTTAAACTTATTGATTTTGCAACTCACAAGAGATCAACTAGCAAACTATCAGCTGTACATATTGAGGGTATGCGTGCTCCTAACCACACTATAACCCGACCAAAGAAATTTGAATTGGATAACTTTGAACTGGAGATCTTGGAAAATCAAGATGCAAGCAGGTGAATATGTACTTGCCATGAATGCAGTGCCGTCAAGTGTTAATTTGTATAATTCCTTTTACATTTTTCCTTTCACATTTTCTGGTTGTTGGTTTGGAGTTAACGGTTTCAATCTTTCTTTTGAATATTCTGGTTTGAAGTGGTCATGTGGCATCTCGTGAAGAGATCATGCTTTCAGGTACTCTACTTTTTTGTGCTTTTTTTATCTGCAGTTACTTGGTTATATACCTTTGTGCTTTTTGTATCAGATGCTCGGAGAGATGAGCAAACAGGTTTTGGCTTATCTAGGAAGGTAATCATTTTATGCATTATCACTTTTCTGGTCTTTTAAAAGCATATGCTTCTGCATATGGAACTTACAGACTAGGTTTGATTTTTAAAAGTGGCAGAGTGGTACGAGATCCATAGGATGGTGTAGTGCATGTTATCAAATCAGCCTATTGTTCATCGATTGTGTTTCTGAACTGGTTTATGTGAATTGTTTTTGCCAACTTCTTATATTGATCTGCATAACTTCTTTTCTTTGAGTAAGAACTTAAAGTGGTAGTGGTGCTGTGTTAGATTTGAGAGAGTATTTTGATTAACCAAGCTTCTCAAATTTTCTGAATGTATACTTGAATAAGATTGAGCCTAGTGTCCGAAGCAGTCACCTTGATTAGCTTTTTCAATGATTGCATGGATATCTTGGAATCTCTCTCTTTCTCTCGTGCTGCTGCATGAAGAAGTTCAAGCTTCGTATTTTATGGACTTTCTTGCATATGACGTGTACTCTTCCTTTTACAGTATGAGGAAGACGTCTCTTGTTCAGAGCCTTTGACCATGGATCACACTCCAGTTAGAGAGTATGCTCTGATTCAACACCTTGTTTATAGACATAGATATAGTGCTAGTTCTAAGATAGTTAACTTTTCATGGTGTAGCATACGTTCGCCTCACCTTGTGGACAAAGATTATGATGTCCGCCCATCAGTTGGCACAGGCCACTTGGCAGCTATGTGGAACCTTAATGAGACTAGGTTCTCCTTGGAAGAGCGCTTTGAACCTATGACATTTGAAGACATTGAAATTCAGATGACCTCTGATAAGTCAACTGATCACCGGACTGATGATGAGCAGATGAAAGAGTCTAATGCTGGGGACTTGGTAAATGAGGAGCATCTCTATGAAAAGAAGTCGTCTTTGGAAGAACAGGCAGAACCAATGATTATAACAGATGCAGAAGCTGAACCCAACAACGATCAACAGTCTGAGAAAATTCGTCAGCCAATTGGGCTCTTAGAACACCATCATAGAGGAGCAAATGTAGATGGTGAAGGACCAGCAGGCCTTGGTGAATCATTTCTAGCTGAAGAGTATGGTGGTGATGAGCAAAAGAAAAATGCTAAAGCATCTTCCTCTAGAAATAGGAAGGATCGGACTAAAGATGATCATTCAGTGTCTCTCAGTGTTGATGTAAACCAAGAGATAAAGCTCTCAGGTGATTCTGGTGGATCCTTATCAGGATTACCTTGTGCTTATTGTGTACTTTCGCTATCAATTAAGTTGAACAGCTCACAGATATTTACTCAGCTAACCTTCCCCTCTCCCCATACAATTTGTTTTCATAGCTTGTTGGGTAGAATCCGATCTGTTACTTGGGATACTCAAGCAGAGATTATTATAACTAAAACTGCTTTGACCAATGTCACTTTCTTTCAATTCAGGATCTACTTCACCGGATTTCATATCTGTTCGCACCCCTGCTACCAAAGAGCGTACTCGGATTTCGAGGAAGCGGAAGTGCAGATATGATGGGTCTATCGTGATCCCTAATGAGTATGATCCTTTTTGTCTTTTCAACCATTCAAGGTGCATGCACTAAGATATTATTCGTATGCAGGATTGATCTCAGAGAGATGCAACTTTTCTTTTCCTGGTTTTATTTATGCGTTTATTGATTAGTATTTGCAGTTTGAAAAGTCTTCTCTGCATGTAGAACAATGGACAGCTATTATAATTTCCTCTTGAGCTATCCATTTCTCTAGATCTGGACTTCTATTTCCAGTGGCTTGTTGAGTTTTGTGTCTTAACATTTACTGCTTTCTTTTCACTGTTAGATGTTTAAGTTAATATGTTTATATCATGCAATTCTACACGAGAGTTCTCAAATGGCATCCTCTTTAATTGGTAGTATGACAACAATGATATCGTAGATGAACTTATCAGTGGCGCTTTTTTGGTATCTACTGATGATTCTGCTTGTTGTACATTTCTGTAGCTAGTCTAGTTCAGCTCATTTCATCTTTTGATGAGATTTGATGCGACACATTCCGACTGTGCAGTGTATACAAGGACTGGATTCGTGATGCTAATGACTTGGTATGCAAGAGAAAGAAAGTCCCTCATACCGGTTACCTTGTATGGAGAGCACATACAATTTCCTCACTCCCTCAGAGTTTAAAGGACCCTCTATTTCCTTGTGAGTAAGCTTTCCAACACCACCATCTTTTCCACGTTTTAGGAGAACTTAACTAACAAACCATGGCAATGCAGGTGTTCTCTCAATTGATATTATATCTGCAAGATGCAAACATAAATCAACAACTGATGGGCCTGCAGAAACAGTAGAAGTTTGTCTGCCTAAGGACATACCAGGGTCTCCTAATACAGTGAAATCTCTGGAACAAATATCCGTTTCTCCTGCAACATCCCTGCACGGGGACATACTTATTGCTCCTGCAACATCTCTGCATGAGGAGATTACTGAATCTCCTGGTACACTCAGATGTGGAAAACAAATACCCACTTCTCCTGCAGCAGCGTCTCTGCATGTGGGCATACCAGAATCTCCTAATACACTCAGATATGATGGAGAACAGATACCTATTGCTCCTGCAACTCCCGTCACTGGCTCATGCTCGTTGAGATTTCATGAAATGCAAGGAATCTCTAGATCACATATAGAACCAGAAAGTTCAGCTGAAAGCAGAGAGAGAGGAGCATTTTCAATGGAGGATCAAGAATTGATTATGAATTTGATGGATGAGGTATAACATGATTGTCTAGTCCGATTTCCGACTTAAGGATATCGTTTCTGACTTATAGATGTGTGTTATGAATCTTTTGATTGTTTTATGAGAAATTTCTGTCCTCGATATCTGTTATTTTAATGCTAATATGCGCTAATGTTGCAATGCCCTCCTTTTTCAGGAGATGAGTTCATTTGAAGGGGATACATCAGAAAGATGTAAGTTAGTACTGCCCTCTTTTTGGGATGGGTGGGGGTAGGGTATTCTAGTGGAGCATAATATTTTAGTTGGATTGCCATACTTATAAATTTTTGTCGTGGTTGCAGATGATTTTTCCTTGAGAACAAGGTATGTTGACTGAAGAATCTCACAGCCATTCTTGCGTCCCCTCCCCCCTTTTTCCTCCTCTATAGCATCTTTTACTGACAACTTGTAGAATCTTGCTGAAGATTTCCTTCTTCTGTTTTGCTGGAGATTCAACTTGTTGCTTTCATGCATGCAGAATGGTTGCAAGATTTCTGCTTGAAAAATTTTCTGCTCGAAAGGGAAAGGAGAAGGTAGAAGCTGTGAACCTGTCCTTGCTTCTGAAGGGGAAAACAAAGAGAGAGAGTGCAAGGGTATTCTACGAGACATTGGTATTGTTTCTCGGTTTAATTTATCTCTGGTAATTTTAAATCTATCAAATACGGAACTGTGATGGTGCTTAAATCTGTCCAATACCAAACTTGTCACAAGATACTGGCGTCGTTGCTCATTTCATTTTTCTTTCTGGTGATTCTCCTTGTTTCTATTACAGTTGTAAAAACATCTAAAAACATATTCTTGAACTATCTCCAATATGTCTCTGTTCTTGGCCTATGAGTACTGCTTGCCAAATACCGATGGCCTATATTACATAAATATGCTTTGTTATGCACGCGATATCTACAATTGCCTTTATGTATGCGTAAGTCCCACGCGACATGCACATGGATAGTGTACTTATTATTTTCACTATGCTGAATTTTCTTGCAGGTCCTGAAATCAGGAGGCTGGATAGACGTGCGGCAGGACGATCCCTATGGTGACATACTTTTGCAAGAAGTTCCTACACTAAAGCAGACTTTTGAAGCTGATGAGAGCATTCACCCGAAATCCTGAATCAGCAACTTATCTTAGACAGAGAGCAGTGTGGGTAAATAGTAGCACAGGAAACAATCACATGCATATGTATTCTCTTGAAGCAATGTGTGTAAATAGTAGTAGTTGAATCAATCACATGCATATGCTTATTTACTAGTAATTCCTTAGACTAGGTTTTGGTTGGGTGAGCAGGAGGATAGATCATAGGAGGATTGAATTAACCAGTCTTCCTCCTCTCATTTTGAGGTTAAGTTGCTGTAAATTATTATGCAGTACTCACTTTTTAGCTTAGGAATGGTAATTTTGCCAGAATTAGTTGAATTTATTATCTAATATTTGCAGCAGAATTTATCCAATTTAAGGGTCAACACACAAGAACATAGTGAAATAGGCTCGGTGGTTGTTCATTATCAATATTCTACCAGAAGTGGGGTTGTGGTCTACTCCCTTCGTTAGCTTTTTCACGTTCATTAAGAAATTCGTTAGCTTTTTTACACTCATTAAGAAAATCATTAAATAGAGTATGTATTTTACTATGTTAACTCTATTTAATGTTTGTATATTAAATTTTGCTGAGAATTTTTTAATTATTAAGAGTATAGTTTAAAACGACTAACAATTCTAGTCTTGAAATTTTAAAGTGACAATTAACTTGGGACATAAATGTTTTGCTAAAGCGACAACTAAATTGAGACAAATGGAGCTATTAGTACAAAAATTCTCTATATTTATTGGGAGTCGAAAATACCCATTAAAATTAAAATATTTACGCACCTTTAACCATAAGTTTTATATTTAGAAATCCTATCCATAAACTATTTACATGTTGTACTCGTCTAGACTTGTATATTATTATTTATGCAGTATACTATAAAGTATACACCCATATCTATATTTATATACTATTATTTATGCTGTATATTTTAAAAGGAAACACCTATAATAAAGATATCGAAAAAACCCATGCTTATTTACGGGCCCAATAGAAGCATAAGCCCTTAGCTCATAATAACTCATTATATATCACATATTTAACCCAATTTACACTTTTGATCCGTGTTGGTTTCAAAGATGAATCTGAATATGAATTCAGTAGAATCATTATTAGCTCAAATCCAAGGCTTATCAAGCAATTTATCAGATGTAACTCAGCTTCATAATTTCTTGAAACAATCTGATGAATTGCTCCATTCTGACTCCACGCGCTTGCTTTCTTCACTCGCTGAACTTGACCCTTCCATTCATTCCCTTGGTTTTCTCTATATTCTGTAAGTGTTTTTTTTTTTTTTAATTCCCAAATTTTAGGGTTTACTTATGTTTTTTTAATTGTAATGTACGATTATTTATTTAGCTAATATGTTCTTATTAAGTGAGCTTAGAGCTCGGTGAATAATGGGCCCGCCTCTCTATCTTGTGACTCATACATAGCAAGTTGAGCTCTTACCAATAGAGTGAAGCCTAGGTATTATTTACCGAGTTTAGAACTATGTGCTACTAGCCCTCGGGGCTGGGGCGGAGGTAAGGGTTTGGATATGGGTTATGTAGAACTCAGTAGCTTTGGCTTAGACCCGGTGTATACATTAGGAGGAGAGGATGAATATTCATCTGCACGTAGGAAATCCCTACTTTTTATCAAAACAGAGTTTTGAACTGTGAGCCACTGGTGCTCGGGGATTTTTGGGTTATCTAAAAGGATACTTCCCCGTCCCAATTTATGTGAAGGTGTTTGACTGGGTATAGAGTGTAAGAAATATAAGGAGACTTTTGAAAAGTGTGGTTTAAAATAAACCATATAAATTCGGCTGACTGTAAAACATCGATCAGAATTGTTACTAAATATAGAATATTGTCATTCATTTTGTGATTGATTAAAAATGGAAGAGTGTCACTAGAGGGTAAAGTGGATTCAAAGAGCCCCCACTTAATTTTGGATTTTGAGCTGTAGTTGATTAATTGATTAACTAATCAATAAAAAAACATAGAATTGGACGATCATTACGATAGAGAACAGTGTGTGTGTATAACAGCTATTCTGCAGGGACTGTACTTTGTAATCTGTGTAGTGGGTATTGCTTATGTGGGTTGTCATTGGTTTACTAACAGGGAGGCATGTATGACAAGTCCACTTGCAAAGGAGCAAGTCAATGAACTACTTGTTTCTGTCGCAAGATTTATCAATTCATGTGCTGCTGAGCAAATCCGTATGGCGCCCGATAAATGTAATTTTCTTTGATATCCACGAGAATTTCTTTTTTTTTGAATATTCATGTTTCTTGTCTAAGTTATACTTACGTGTGTCCGTATTTTGGGGTGCAGTCATTTCTGTTTGTAAAAGATTTAAGGATCAAGCTATCATGCTGGAAGCTCCAATTCGTGGCGTGGCTCCAATGCTGATCGCTGTTCGCAAGTTGCAATCCTCAACTGAGCAATTAACTACATTGCATCCTGATTTTCTTCTTCTTTGTATATTAGCAAAGTGCTATAAAACTGGCTTCTCTGTGCTGGAGGATGACATATATGAGATTGATCAGCCACGGGATTTTTTCCTTTATTGTTACTATGGGTTAGTTGCTTCAGCTCTGAGGTTATTTCGGTCGTGCTGGTTTTTGTTGTGTGAGGATATTAGAATTAGTTCTTAACCAAAAAATTTCTAATTTAATACTCCCTGGTATATGATATTTCAGTTACTCATGGAATTTTCCATGGATTTGTCTTGCACTTTTTGACATGGCTTGTAATTTTGACACAATAATAGGGGTATGGTTTGCATTGGACAAAAACAGTTTCGCAAAGCATTGGAACTCTTGCATAATGTATGTGATTGTTTTCTCATTCCAATTTCATTTGTTGGTATTTGCTTTTGTTTTCCCTTTTTTCAAGTTACTTTATACTCCATAAAATATGACCTTAGTTTATGCTGATTCTAGCTGATATATTGCTTCTAGGTTGTGACAGCACCTATGTCTACTCTGAATGCAATAGCAGTTGAAGCCTACAAAAAGTACATTTCGGTTTCACTCATTCATCTTGGGCAGGTTTGTTTTGCCGCTGTCTTTTACTAACTTTTGGTTAATATAGTTATTCACACGAGCAATGCTATCTTATTGTGACATCGCAGCTGGGGTGCAATTTCTAAGGTTTATGTGGGTCTCTTTTTTGGGGATGGATCAAATTTGCCATAGAACCTTCTTCCTTTCAAGATATTATACTGTCACTCATGTATCTTACTTAGTTGAACAGTTGAACCAAAGAGTCATCATTTAGGTGCCTAGGGTAGCCTTGGGGTAGGCCATGTATTGAGAACTGACTGGTGATTGGATTGGATATGAAAACTTATTATAGAAAATTCATTGTAACACCACCTACCCACCTCACCTCTGTCCTGCACACGTACACACCAAAAAAAAAAAAAACAATATGAGAGGTCATGTTTGTGCTGTTCATCCTGGTTGGGTTTCATTGTCCTGATCAAAGTGGTTTACTTCTGATGGCAGTTCTCTACTAGCTTTCCAAAGTACACTTCTTCCGTCGCTCAAAGGAATTTGAAGAACTATGCTCAGGTAATTATTTCATCGTGCAAACCTTGATTCCAAATAGCAATTATCTGCTCACAGCAACATGAAAGGAATTTTCTTTTTTCTTTCTCATTGGGTTTGGGGCAATGCAAGATCAGTTGAGCTTGCACAGTTGGTATCGTAAATTGATGCTAGAAATGTTGTATTGATCGGACTGATGTTTCAAAAAATATAAGCATTGCACTTAAATCAGTATTAGTAGGGAATTAAACAAGAAAATACAACAATTTTCAAATAAACAACATAAAATTTAAACCGATAAATGAATTTAGGAGTTTGAAGAGGTGGTATATTTCGAGGGCTCATGAATTTAAAAAGCCGTGCTCACTTATATGTATAGCTAATTGAAAATTGTGAGATTTTCATTGCAAGTCATTATTGAGTTGGTGTTGCAACACCTTTAGGCAGTAGTGATTTCTGTATTTCACGTTGACTGGCACTCCTAAAGGCAGTCTTAGAAGCTATAGCAAGCTGGAGGATGAAGAATAGGAGCGAGAAGAAAGAAGCAGTTTAAGACCTATAACATCTTCCTTTTTGTTTCGTTTATTATTTTTTTGTTTATTTTTGGATAGCTTTGATAGAAGACAGAGTGTATTCTACATACATGACTACATATGTTTTGGCACCATCTTGGTGATTAATATAGTATTTGATTTATTGAAAAATGTAGCTGAGGGTGGTGGTATCTACAGTATAATTGTAAGGAGATTAGAGAGATAACAAGATCAGGGCCAATCTCGGGCATGCGTGCTCTTTGTGTGTAGAACATAACATACACAAGCTTATGCACTTCTTTTTTTATCCCCAAAAAAAAAAAAAAAAAAATGATTCAGTTTGTTGACATACTCATTACATGGTGCTGTAATATAATTCATATTTTAGTAATTTACCAAGATGGTGATTAGGCGGTTAATGCAAGAAAAATAGATTGATGGCGTTTGTTATAGTATGGTACACCTAAAATAATGAAGTTTTGCTTTAAACGTTATAATCTAGCCTACTGACTGCTAGTGACATCATGAGAGTCCCTTTCTCTCTTTATATGAAGTCTTATAAGGAGGACTAGTAAGCATACCTTTCCTTATAATTTGTCTGCAAAAATTGTTTAGTTGGTTTCAATCTCACATTGCAATTCTGGATTATCAACTTCTATGGACATTGGAATTCTCTTTCTGTTTCTTGTTATTATTGTCTGTCTCTATAGTGCTCTGCTTTATGGGAAAAATTTCGCCTGTTATGAGATCTTATTTTGTTTCTTTTTCCCTTTTGAGCAGCCCTACCTGGAGTTGGCAAGTACTTATGGCAATGGTAAAATCGCTGAGCTTGAAACATTTGTTCAGACAAACAAGGAAAAGTTTGAAAGCGTAAGTTCTTTGAGGTCAAACTGGTGCATTTCTTTGTCTTCGAGGTGTTAACTGTTAAGTTGAAAGTATAGGTACATAGTGAAGCTCTTTCATCTGGCCTCTCAACTCATTCTCCCCATGAGAGTGTAATCTTTGGTGAAAGGTGTAAATTCCAATAATCCTTTCCTTCTTTTTCAGGACAATAATCTTGGATTAGTGATGCAAGTCGTGTCTTCTATGTATAAGCGCAATATTCAGCGGTTAACTCAAACATACTTAACTCTCTCCCTCCAAGATATTGCTAACACTGTCCAGCTAAGAGGCCCTAAAGAGGCAGAAATGCATGTGCTTCAGATGGTAGGGGGAGCCATCCATTCCTTCTTTTCTAATCTACTGGAGTTGTGCAGTCTTCAAGGCTGAATTTTGAAATGTTGATGTTTCACATTTGGTTATAGATTGAAGATGGTGAGATATATGCAACGATCAATCAGAAGGATGGTATGGTTAGATTTCTGGAGGATCCTGAGCAGTATAAAACATGTGAAATGATTGAACACATCGATTCATCAATCAAGAGGTAAGACTTTTGTCACTTTGGTCATTGAAAAACGATGTTTCCAACTGTGATTTCCCTTGAGAAGCTCATTAGGTGATGTATCCTAATAATTGCGCCTTTGACTCTTAAGAACTTGATTTGTTATCATAAGCCTGATCAACAACGATTTCATAAAATACTTTCAGAAGCAAGTGTAAGGTTTTTCTTGTAATTAGGCTGTCATTTTTTTCTGTCCATCATGGTGGAGATTGATACCGATTGGCATTTAAAAATTAGTTTAATCAAAACTTCCCTATAGATTTGGAATGAGGTTAATCTTCTGAGGTACTAGTTTGTAAGCGGAGGATAGGGTGAGATTGAAATATTGTAGTTGATGTAGGTATGCATAGCTTTAGAATTGTTTCTTCATTTTCCACTACTAGGTTTAGGGGGCAGAGTTTTAACACTGCATAGGATGAGGATCACCTTATTGTACCCTTCTTTTGTATGTATTTTTGGAAGAACCAACAAAATGTGTGTTCTTATCAATTGCAATGCAAGGATATCTAGAAACTGCAATTATTTAAGCTTTTTTCTCTATTGCAGAATAATGGTGCTGTCGAAAAAGTTGACTTCTATGGATGAGCTTATGTCATGTGATCCTATGTACCTAGCAAAGGTAAGATTTGGTGAAATCCGCTGTCGCTATGTACATTTCTCTAAAATTAATTTGCGTTTACTTGCTATGCAGGTTGGTAGGGAGAGACAGAGATTTGATTTTGATGATTTTGATGGTGTTCCTCAGAAATTCACCATCTGAGACAAGCAAAAGTTCAGTTTTCCGAGTAAATATGGCAAATGATGCTAAGATCTGTTCATTTGAAGTATAAGCAAATTTTGTTCCATTGTGTCAACAGAAGGATTAAAAAAATAGCTGTAGTTTAACTCCTTGTTCAATTAGCATGTATCAAGTTTGTTCCCTATGTCGTTTTGTTTTTTCATTTTGTGTGAGCAGATTTCACTGCTTGCTCTAGTTTCTTTTGCTCTGACAAGAAGAGAAAACTCTAGCTACACTAGGAGCCTAGGAAAGGAGGATCGGATTGTTCATTTTCTCTGGTGGATATTGATGCTTTGGTTAATTTTTCAAAAAAGCTAGTTTTCTGAATGGTTAAAGATCTCCCAATTTTTGGTTACGACAAGTATGGCTTTTGGTTTTATTTCTTATTTTCACTTCAAAGATCAGTCTTAGAAACTGATAGAGTTTGATAACTTTGACATTAACTCGAGCAACCAAGAGAAATACACTGAGTACCACAAGATAAATTATTTCGTGATAGGCTTTACTCACGAAATTCCTTTACAACAATAGAACTCGAAGATTGATCCAAAATTTGTAAAGAAGCTTCAATTTATAAAGTTTGTACTCTTTTCTCTGAAGTACACAGAAAATAGCTCAGGCCAGCAAAATAGCTCAGAGTTGACTATAACTCAGGCCAGCAAAATAGCAAATTCTGACTACCTAATATATGCTACTAATGTAAACCTAATCCCCTCTAATCTGTCTCACTGGCCCGTTTAATTCGAATTTGCACTGCGTAGGACCCATTAGAGAGAGAAGCATTCTCTGTCAACCGTTCCCTGTCAGGGTCCAAACCTGAGATTTATGGTTAAGAGTGAAAGGATCACATCCATCACACTACTTGATATGAACCTAACCTGGCCATTATATAATATGCAAACAACAAAATGATACTACTAACGAATGAACCTAAACATTTCCTTTTAAACAATGAATGAACGTAACCTTGACATTCAATAAAATTGAAAAGCGACATGATCGATGGGAGTAGCACATCAGTGTGATAGTCTCAATTTGGTTCTCCACATATCTCCTACTACTTGCCTGGGCTGCGGATTATCTGGTCCTCTATCTCGCTGTCCGGAGGTAAAATACAACCACCCATTCCAAAACCCGGCCAATGTCGTCTTCGCACGGTATGGCATTTTTCCAATTACAGACCATGTCTACACAAATTGTATAGAACCCAATATTAGAAAATAATCTTGATTTTACTCAAAAGGTAGGTGTGCCAAGTGATTGATGAACTTTATAGTAAATTTTTTCATGATTATGTGAGATCAAGTATAAGTGAGGACGAGCATATGCATGAACTAGTCAATGATGTTTTGTGAAATAATGAACACACCCTATATGTGGTAAAAACCAAGTGAATACTAACCATTGTGTTTAGATCGAAGCGGAACACCTCTCCGACCAAGATCATCCTTTTGGTTATAGGATGCTTTTCCGTTGTGCCTCCAACAATAACAATAGAATTGTTTACAATAACCCAAGAACATTCTATGTGCGAATCGGGTTTTGGCATAGAAGCCAACCCTTTCCATTTCATGCTTTCATCCAGCATATAAACATCGCCATAAACCACCTGAAGCCACGGATAGAAAAGTTAAAGCAATCTTCTAAAAAGAACTTTCAAATAAACTATTAATAGGAATACAAAGTATTTGCACATAAACAAAACATATAGCAACATATACCTCGAACCTACGGGAACATTTAAAGATAGGGGAGCCAGGTTTGGCCATAAAATCACCCTCTTGACCACCAATTACATAAAGCCGATCATCAACAACAATACAAGCCCTGTATGGAATAGCTTCAGTATCAGGTTTCGAAAATTTCACTTCAGAAAGGGTTCATACTTTTGAAGGGAACATGATGACCTTGATTCTCACAATGTGAATTATGTTTTTCATGTAAAATAAGAACAAAAGGATTTCTGCAGAATCTGTTCCTGAGCTACAAAAATTTACAATAAGAATAAAGCGCATTTTTGTCTTCCAATTGAAAATAGCATGACAAGTGTTAGTTCCATCCCTAAGATCTTCTAAGCAAATGACAAGTGTTCTTACTCGAAATCCAGTCCTATGCACTAGATTTTATGCAAGAGAATGAACCAACATAGCTTGCAGTCATACTAGCTCATCCATATCTAATATGAAAATCAGCTTTTTTATGATTGTCATTGGCATAAGGTGTAAAGCAACAGGACATACCTATGTGGTCCTCCACGAGGAATGGGTACTTCTGTACGCCATTGCTTTTCTAGGGCTTTTCCATTTTCTACAGCAAGACTCCAATGCTCTATTCCAGGAGTGTGACGATTCTCTCTACTGCCACCCATCACATGGAGTCTTCCTCTCCAAAGTTGAGTCGCTGGTGCATACCTGAAAATATCCTAGTCAATACTTTATTTTGGATATCAATCTCATCCTTAAAGTATTTATTCCTTCAATATGCTATCACTACGATGTGATACTAATATGGATCCTGAAGAGATGAAGGTTTTGAAATATGATTTGGTTGTTGCTACCAAGAGGATTTCCTAATGCCAATCAAAGGACCTCGAGATGCTAATCCACGAAAACTATATGAGAATTTTAAGAAATCATATACCGAACGAGGGGTATCCGTGTACGTACGCTGGTTTTTACTCACACAAGGGATGATAAGGTGGTAGCATACCAAGATACAAAAAGAACGCATAGGTAACGAACTTTTGAGACATAGGTCTTCGTGCATTGGTAGCAAAGACACATACCTTGGTGCTGGTAATGGTGGCAAGCTTTCCCATTTTCTTGTCTCCGTGTCCAAAGCAAATGTGTTAGCTGTAGGTCCCCTACACTGAGGACCAAATTGTCCTGTGACTATATAAATATATCTTCCATCGGTAGCCACCCCTAAATGTGAATTTGCCATATCTTTTGGTATCGGAAAACTCTCTGTCCATGAATCACTTGAAAAATTGTACACATCAACATGAGAATGCACCTAGACAAGCACTCATAGTATCAGTCGATCTGCCAATTCTTAAATTTCAAGTTACTCACTCTATCAATTCACGAAAACTAAGAAAAGGAGAAAAGGGAAAGATTTACATGGTCTAAGTTTGCATATCCTGCAAAAACATAAAGCAAATTCTTGATCTGAATTGAGTAACCATCCAAACGAGGCACAGGTGCAGATGGCATTTGTTCCCATTTCATTTCAGGAGCAGGCAAATCAGCATAGGTCATTGCTAATGCTCTCTCAGGGTAACGATCCCTATTACTTTTTCCCACATTCTCAATCTACAAAAGCAAAAGTTAGTTATAACTTCATAATATTGGCATTCACAAAGAAAAAATGACAAATTAAAAATAACCCAAATCCTAAAAATCACAGCTTTTTATAATATCGGCATTCACAGAGAAAAATGACAAACAAAAAACAACCCAAATCATAAAAATGATAAAAGGACAGCTCGGTGCACAAAGCATTTCGCATTCAAGCATGGTTCCGAGAATGGTCAGAATGTGAAGTACGCAGCCTATCCTGACGCAAGCATCAATGGAAGCTGTTTTCATGGCTCGAACCCATGACTATCGGTCACACGGACACAACTTCACCAATAAAATAATAAAAATGAAGCTTTTGATAATAATGGCATTTTCAGAGACAAATTAAAACAACCCAAATCCTAAAAATGAATCTTTTTAACAAATTAATTACAACCCAAGTCCTAAAAATCATGACTTTTTATAATATTAGCATTCATATATAAAAATGGCAAGTTAAAAACAACCAAGATGTTAAAAAAGACAGCATTTTTATCAATACTAACCTTAGGAGAATCATGATTGGAGATGTTAGTAGTAACAATATGGTATTTATCACGAGCCCAAGTGGTAGCAAGAGAAATATAAGCAGAAGAAGAAGCTGAACGAAAATCCCTTGTTAAAGAAATAGCAAGAAGAACAACAAATGCTAAAAGAAGAATTATTGGTTTTGAGAAACTGTGTTTTGCTACTGATTTTACCATTATTATTATGTTCTTGTAATAATAATAATTCAAGAATAAGCATTTGTTCCATTGATATACTATGAATTAAAGTAAGGCTAATGGGAAAGGATTAATTATTGTTTAAGAGAAAGAAGCGCGGGCGCTAATGGTTTTTGGATTTGTTAGTTTGTTTCACCGTTGGTTTTCTGCCTTTTCTCTTTCTTCTTCCTCTAATATTCTTTGCCATAGAATAATCTATTCTTTACAAACTTCTATATATAGAAACCACAAAAAATATTATTACATTTGCTAGTGGTCTTTGGTTTCAGGCCTTTTTATTTTGTTGGTTTTGCATGAGAGGCTATTTTTTGAAACTTCAATTCTTGTGGCTGAAGTTCAAATCTTGTGGGCTGAACTTTATGTATGAAGTTCAAGTTCAGTCTCTGAGGATCGAACTTTTAGATATAGAATGCGTAAACTTCAACCTTTGTGGGCGAAGTTGAAGTTCAACCCTTGTGGGGATGAAGTTCAGCCCACAAGGATTGAAGTTCGAAAAAGTAATCTCTCATGCAAAATCAATTAAAAAAAAATAGCCTCAAATCGAAGAGCATTGGCAAAAGTGATATGTGTGTGCAATTTTTACTCTTTTGGGGCAACTCCTCCCAGATTAAATCAACCAATTTGCGGAACTATGACACAGTAGGCAATGTTTTGCCTTCCTCCCCCTCCCCCCCACAATGGCTTAGCAAAAATGTCCCCAACCTGATTTAATGAATAAATTTCGAATGTGATACAACCTTGGGAGAACCACACCCCAAAAGCTAGCTATTAAGGTGGGAGAGCCCAAGGCTATATAAATCCCACAACAGCCCCCCATTTGGCCGATGTGGGACTCAAGTCCCATACCTTGCAATAGTTCATAACAAACCACCACGCTCCGCTAGGGACTCAAGTCCCATACCTTGCAATACGCTCCGCTTCCGTCGTCCTCGACGGCTGTGCGCTAGACACTTTCTAGCCCCGGGCGAACACTGCAATGCCGGCGTCACCATCCAAGGCACGGTGTACGGAGGGTGGTGGGTGGCTCTGATACCATTGATACAACCTTGGGAGAACCACACCCCAAAAGCTAGCTATTAAGGTGGGAGAGCCCAAAGCTATATAAATCCCACAATAGCCCCCTATTTGGCCGATGTGGGACTCAAGTCCCATACCTTGCAATAGTTCATAACAGAATGAAAAGGCCCCTGTTCAAGCTAAGAAGAACAAGAAATTGGAAAGATTAACTAAGAAACTAGGAATAGCTAAGAAAAAGTAGTATTATCATTCATGATCCTGAAAATGGCAAAATGCACATTACATATACCTCACTCTCTCATGCCAAAAGAGTGAAATAAGATGACTTGTCATTGAGAGTGATTAGGACTCAAAGTGCTTAATTACAAATATAAAAGAGGATAATGTGCAATACCTATAACTCAATTTATGGGGACTCAAGTGTAACCAACTAAAATTATTAACTAACTAATTACCCGCCTAAGTACTACTCTCACAGCTCAAAGTACCACACTTCATTCCAGATCACATCATAATGACACATGTATCTCTGACATCTCTTTCTCCATAAGTACGGCTAACAAGCAGCACTTAACTTTGATCCCTATTTTAGTACCTGCACTTAATCTCTTCCCTCATTCTCACAGATAACTTAAAATATTATCTAAGCTATACTTGTCATTTAACTTCTTTAAAGATATCACTTGCGAAGTCATAACTTGAAATATTGTTTACGGACCCAGGGGTATTGTTTTTGAACTAAATCATTTATGGGCTATTTTCTTAGTTAGGCCCAAGTACAATAAATCCTCAGAAAGCCCAAAGAAGAAAGATAGAACAGCTCGTAGTTGGAGCAAAAACCTGGTGAATACTATTTCTAAGTATTCTCGAAGACTAGTCTTCTTTTCCGGATCTCTCAGGCCCAGTTTCGCCGTCGATCAACAATCCCTTTTCCGGTAACCTTTTCTTCCTTAATTTATCTTAACTCTAATAATCAGATCTCTTAAGTTAATTAAAATATTTGATTTACTTACAGAGGGCTTAGATTAATAAAATGTTGGGAGGTAAAGCAATCCAGCGGTTATTAAACAGGAAGCTTCAATCCCAATCCACGGTATGCCTTTCTGTATTTGTTAAGGATATGTTATTGCTTTCAAAATGCATACTTTTATAGCTTAATCCGACTTGCATTTTGTCGTCCTGTCGCCTTTGTAATTCAAGCTTATGTGGGTGCCCGAGTGTGTGAGGGTGTTGAAATTTGTCACATTTCACTGTGGCGTTTATCTGAGTAGCTTTCTACAACTATTAAAATTATAATCTTAGTAGTATAAACTAAAGTAAAATACCGAGCAAATCGATTCTAGGGGTAAGAGCTAGGTTGTGATGTGTGGATTAGGCACATGGCACAAGTTATGAGCTATGCTGCAAACAAAGTTCTAGTATTTAAGAGGAGAAAGGTAGATGGGTGAGTGAGCGAGGCCAATATCCACCGTATTTCCGTCCGTGCACCACTGACTCTCAGAGATTTCTAGGCTATCGCCTATTGAAAGAAAAAAAAAAAGGAATGGGCATATAGCCTGGCAGGTTTTCCCTTTCTGATGGAACGTCATGGGTATTACTCCGTATCCTATTAGATGACTGGATGTGTGGGCTATATTCCACAAGGAGCCATACGAGCACATGGATTTGCCTTTCTATTTGACCTCTTTTTCCTTGTGACTAGGGACAGTGACATCCTCTAAATTGTCAGTTCTCTTGCTACCATGGTTGTACCTTCAAATTTCATCGGTATGAGGAATCTCAATAAAATGTTACTTAGAACTTGAAAGAATATACTTGATATTTGAGCATCGTGTAAATGCCTATCATGGGTTAACAAAAAGATTCTATGATAGCCAATGTTATCATAAGTTTAGAAGTTCATGTAGGGAAATGATTGAGTGGAATTAAGTGATAAAGTTTTTGTTCTTTTCCCTTCATCGCAATTGGCTTGTCCCTTTTTGAGCTGAGATGATTGTTGCAAGATATGTTGGTTGTTCAGTTTTTCTTGGAGAATATGTTGGGGGTTACTTTACCTTTTGTGCATGAACAATAGGATAGAGGATCATCAGAGCAGCCGTGTAAGGTTCAATGTGTTTGGTTGATGGGTCTAAGGTTGGATTTCATATTTGTGTCGAGAAGGGTCAAAGGCCCAACGCCTTCTGGGCACTATAATCGGGCCATTACCTTTAAAATGGTGTTTCTAAGACTTGTAGAAGTCTGGTCCTATTTAACTTTAAATTTAGATATCATTAAAACTTTCCAATGGAGCAAATTGTAGAGCACCTCTGTGACAATGCAAATGGGAAAGAGGATAAACTAGCACTTTGGGAGCCTACAATTAATTGTTCTCTGCAACTGGGTCTGCATTGTTTCTGCTTGTGTTATGCATTTTTTAGGTGGAACGTGTTGTACTGCTTGGTCATGTAGCATCCTCATTTTTTTTGATAAGGTATTTCATTTATATGCCAGCAAAATGCTGGAAAAGCATATATTTTTTAATAGCATCCTCATTGCAACGACTAGCCAAAAGATAGCATGAGCAGTCAACACTGGTAGTGTTTAAGCTCATCCCTGTTGTGGGTAATTCTGTGCTTAATGTTGATTTAGTTGAAAGAATAGGTCCTATCAATTTTAGTTCAATTGTTTCATTGGAACCACATCAATTGCAGGGCGCTCCTATTTTATCATCTTTTGTTTCCAAAAAAGCTCAAGAAGAATTTGGATCTTTTGGCATGAAGTCCTTCAGAACTTTGGCACTCATTGGAGCGGGTGTATCTGGACTCTTAGGTTTTGCGACAATAGCATCTGCTGATGAGGCTGAACACGGATTGGAGTGTCCAAGCTATCCTTGGCCTCATGAAGGCATTCTGAGCTCATATGATCATGCGTCGTGAGTTTCTTCTGAAGCTCCAACTGCTCCTTTACTTTATATGTTGTCCTCTTTTGATCTTTGCTATCAGTCCCTCCCCCCTCTTTCCTTGCCCCTTCCAAAGAAAGGAAGTATAAGGACGTCAAGCTTTTTTATATTTTTCTGATAAAGAATCTGTTGCCAAGTGTATGCTCTCATCCCTCTAAAGAAAACGATAAGATTTCATTGTATCGGTGGATTTTGTGATCAAGGTTTTTCTCCTGTGCATTGAACACTTGTTTGACTCAATCAGGTAGAGAACCCTACATTCTGTTTGTATTTATCTGTCATTTTGTTCAGAGAGAGAGAGTGAGTTACTGCATGGAATGACCATTTTAAATGGAGCATGGTTCCACCCAGAAGGAGAGTAGAAATGTTGCTCCACCCTCATGTTTGGTCCAAAAACATAAGAGCATCATATATGAGAAGAAAATAAAACAAATGCCAAAAGATTTTGATGTGCATTCCTTGACAGGGCAGGGTCAGTAGGACTAGTCTGGGTCTCTGGGAAGGGCTTTACCTTAGCATAACAGTCCTGCTCTTTCCTACTACACAAATGCAGGCTGGCGAGAGAGGGGGGGAGAGGTAGAATGAGGAGTCTATTTTAAGATTTCGATGGACTCAATCATCACATTGTTAGTGTGTTCCAGATTTGGCATCATTTCGTTCCTCAGCACCTAGTAGGAAAATAACTGCTTGTCTTTGATGGTTTACGAATTTACCCGGCTCTCTAATTTAAGGTGTATATGCACATAATATCATTTCTTTTTAATTGAAAAAATGATGTTCGGTGTTTCACGTCAGTTTCTAATACACAAAACATCATACTCATCACTTTTTGCATCTAAGTTTATAAGATGTTCCACATTGCTTAAATTTGTCCTACTGGGATTAAAAGAATATGGGCATTCAACTAGGTGTATGGTCTGATTGTAGTTGAATCATTTTGGCTGCTCTTTTGTCAAACAGGATTCGGCGTGGTCATCAAGTTTATCAACAAGTATGTGCATCTTGTCATTCGATGTCACTTATTTCATATCGTGACTTGGTTGGGGTGGCATATACAGAGGAGGAAGTAAAGGCTATGGCTGCTGAGATCGAGGTGGTTGATGGGCCTAATGATGAGGGTGAAATGTTTACTCGTCCTGGTAAACTGAGTGATCGTTTTCCTCAGCCATATGCAAATGAACAGGCTGCTAGATTTGCTAATGGAGGAGCCTACCCTCCAGATTTAAGTCTTATTACAAAAGTATTGCCTTCCCTCTGTTTCTATTTTCAGTAATAACTGCTTTTGCCCCCAATTTACTTACATTCTATTTCTCAGGCACGCCATAATGGTCAAAACTATGTGTTTGCCCTTCTAACTGGCTATCGCGATCCTCCTTCTGGTGTTTCGGTATGTTCCATAGTCCTTTGTGTATCTTCTTCTAGAGACTAATTTCAAACCTTCAAGTCTTTATAGCTTTTGTGCTGCTGGTTTTGCATGGAACTTTTTTTCTATATTCTGTTTTCATTTATCGTGCTGGTTGGGATTGAAGCATAGTAATAATTTTATATGTAGCTGGTTGTGCGGCCAAAACATTTGACCCTGCCCCCCCCCCCCCCCCCCTTATTTATTTTTTATTTTTTATAAAAGACGTTCCTGTGCTATGTCTTTTTGTTCTTATACTTCTATTTTAATGATTCCCAAAAAAAAAAAAAGTCGCCCCTTTACATATGACACATAAACATGGTGACCAAGAGCTTTCTTCATTCTGACTGTAACCGAAATGGGAGAAATTTCCTGCCCCTCGATGCTGCACAGAGGGGCCAGGGTTGTCAACTACTTTTACACTGATTAGGCTTATCATTCAGTGTTATCTGAATTGTGACCTGAATCTAAACACAATCTGAGGATCCAAATTCATTAACTGAACAAGATCACTTGTCGAATTGAGAAGTGGATGGATCAGCTCAGGATTAATGTTGGATCACATAGACTTGCATATGATCATATAGGATCCCAAGTAAAAAGTTGGGATCCTGATTGGAGGATTTTGTAAAATGCGCTTTAGATAGTAAATTTTAAAACTTCTTTGCTATTGTAATAATCTCATTAATTTGTCAATTGTTGAAGTTCTTTTTTACTTTCTTAACTTTTATGGGCTTCGTGGCAAATTACAAGACAAATGGGCACAAACAACCATATATCATAAGAACTAACCCATGTGTATAATTGACTTCGTTTGTTCAAATCTCATTACTAACTTTTTTTGATAAAATATTACACCTTTTCCATGTATATTTGCTTGGATCTTATGGTTTCACTATGAACCTATCATGGAGCCCTGGATGATCCTATCTAGAATCTCCATTATAGAAACACTCCTGGTGCATTTGTTGGTTTACTTACTTGACCCTTCTATCTGTCGTAGATTCGTGAAGGACTGCACTACAATCCTTACTTCCCTGGTGGAGCTATTGCAATGCCTAAAATGCTTAATGACGGTGCTGTTGAGTACGAAGATGGTATCCCTGCAACAGAAGCTCAGGTTGGATTTCTTTGTCACTTGGCTGGAGCTGCCGTGTCCAGTTTCACAGGCATGAGCTATACTAATCTTTTCAATATAAATAAGCTAATTTTTCCTTATATTTTTTATTGTAGATGGGGAAAGATGTGGTATCATTTTTGTCTTGGGCTGCTGAACCAGAGATGGAAGAGAGAAAACTGGTTTGTTGTTTTTGGTGTTTCTACAGATTATTATCTACTTATGTGTTATTAGGTGGTAGTTTCTAATATATTTGTATTTCACTACAGATGGGCTTCAAGTGGATATTTGTACTGTCCCTTGCACTACTTCAAGCTGCTTATTATAGGCGTTTGAGGTGGTCTGTTCTCAAGTCACGGAAGCTGGTCCTTGATGTTGTCAACTAAGAACATTTCCTATGCTAATGCTTGTTGAAGGACTCGAGCAGGCAAATAATATTTTCGTTCTCCAAATGCTTTTCTGGTTCAGCGTCTACTCTTGAATTGCCCGTTATTAGGCAAAGCGAACATGCTAAAATTTTCTTCTAAATGAAGTCAGAATAAGAGGCTTGTGTAACTTTAGTTATTCGAATTTTGTATGTATGGGAGACATTCTCACCTTGTGCAAACTTCCCCTATGGTTGCTACATTTCCAGGTTTCCCAGTGACACCGTTTTTTCTAAAATCATTTCTTGTCAGGTTGTTTTTGAGGTTGTAATACATGTTATGCAGCTTCCTTTGGCTGTTGTGAATTTTTTACATAGCTTGTCAAAGCCACAGTTTTATTGCAATTGCACTTAAGTTATAATCCTATTCATATCACTTTTGAGACTATTCTCTAGAGAACTTGTTTAGAACGTCCTCATTTTTTCTCCGTTTTACTTTAGTCCTGGTATGTTGCATTTTATCGCTCAAGTGTATTATTCTTTTTTCAAACGTTAATTTTGTCCTCACTTAAACTAATTAAAATTTGACGTAGTCTTGTCCTATTTTCTTCTATTGAGACTCGAGAGGTCTTTTGTCTTTTTTATCTCAAGTTTTCAAATATAGTACATAATGAACAATGAAGTTCTATTGAGAGAAAATCTCAAGATGTATTGAAAATATATTCGAACATCAACTTCCATTGTGTCAAGTGCAGGATGAGACCTGTTGCATATACTTAGAGGCATAATACATGCATTTGGCTAGCTAATTAAAGGTTTAAAGCTAGCTAGATCTGATATATAAAACTAGATATCATATCTTAGATATTTCGTAGTAATTGACAAGTACATAGTGTCCACCCACAATATATACAATCTCAAGAACATCAACTTCCATTATACTTAAATACGTAGCTTAAATATATGGTGGATGCAACATGTCCTAGTAGGTATAAACATTCTTAGTATTACTTTTGTTTCAATTTAATCGATTCAATAGTATGTCAAAGTAAGATAAATACGCTCTTTATGTTCGAATCAACTGTCTTAAAATTGATGGAATAATGCTACCAAAGAGAACATTGTTCCTTACTTGTCTACCCACTATAACATAAAATTTGCTACGTGTAATGTGGATACCCTCAAAGGCAAAGCATATATATAGATCTATATGCATACCCAAGGAGTGCAAACAACAAGAGATATCAGCAACTAGTTAGCAGAGAGCAACTCAGGAAGAAAATTTACAGTAAGATAACAGGTACTCCATATATATATATACGTACAGTTGCGTCAAGTTCAGGTAATGACATTTCATTTGCAATATCTGCTTGAACGTTAATTACTTGTTTATATAAGTATTAAATCAAAACGTCCGAGGATTTTCAGTAAATTTTACAGATCAAACTTTTATTCAGCAAGAACATCTGTTAACTAGACTTATAATATCATGTAAACAAATAAACAACTAATTAATCATAGATCCATATTTTATCTTTATAGAGTACTTAGGGTTATATTATTATTACTTGCTTAACTCTACGCAGCTTTTATGCTTTTTCGCTTTCATAGGCTTTCGAGCTTTGATCATGATGTATAACTTTGTAAGAATAGGTTTCCAAAAACAATTCTTGCTATTCTCTTCTGGACGTTTAACATTTATACTATCATGTCACGTAAAAAATAACTACAACACTAAAAAATGATTTTCAGAACATACTTTTATATTTTTTAAAGATAAGTTTATCCATCACGCTTGCTAATTTATCTTACATCAGAGCGTTTTTATAACCATACAAATGTTAGACATGTTTTAAACCATACGTTGTAAATATTTTGTACCCACAAATAGTTACAATAAGACTCTTTACATATTTTTTCTTTTATGAATTCCAGTGAAATATATATATATTGAAGGGTGGTGGCATCAGATTCTATTGGGACTCAATATTTTAGCTATTGCTCCAATCAAAAATCAAATTTAATAGTCGTTGTTCCGTGAGCTCACCATTATTATTTTGGGTCCCAAATTTCATCTAACCATCCACGCGGCCTATTGTTAGTCTCTGTTAACCACAACTACTTTAAGAGCCTTCACCCACCACCCTATAACACCTGAGAGCGTTCCCCTCAGTCGCTTATGTACTAGTGTCGAGCGTTTATGTCAAGTCAATAAATATATATTACATTTTTTTCACTTAATTTTGACAAATTTAACATATATTGTTACTCGTTAGCTTATATTATTTTTAGTCATCATACCATAAAAAGACTTCAAATGAACAACGCAGGCATGCAAGTAAAGAAGTTACCGGATAAGGTAAGTGTCGAAGGTTAGATAGTAGCCAGTTTATAAGACGCTCAAAGAGCAATAACCATTATTTGAATATTTTCCAAAGAATAGCCACCTTTTAACCAAAACACTGAAACCTCAGGAAATTTTCTGTGTTAGTTACTGGGTTCTCGACATAAATTTTATATATATTTAGTGATTTTTTTAACACAAATATATTGTCTGTGTCAAATTTAGTGGGTTCCGTCGAACCCCCACGGCACACTCTACATCCGCCCCTGCACCAAGGGATCTATCGAAATTAACATATCCATCTTATCTCCATATGGATATAAGGTCTGAGTACATCTCGCCCTCCTCAGATTTTACTGGCGGGATATGCCATAAGTGAGTCACACGATGAAGCTAGGAGAGTGGGAATGTGGGATATTGAAACAATTCAAATTCAAACAAAAGCCACGCGTCCATTTAATGGAACCTCCCAACAAAAGTATTCCCACTTTGTTTCTACCAAAGGTCTAAACGTGTCACCTTTATTCCTTAGTGCTCTCTATACGTGACTTCTTCTCATTGGCTTATACCAACACACCAATCAAAGTAACCTATAGTGGGCCCCACCTGATCTGTACCCACCAATCACCATTCTTCACTGTTTAAGGTTTGCCCTAGACACGTGGTGGTAGTTCTTAACCCTACAATTTTATCGTCTCTGACATCCATCAAAAGTCTTTTAAAATAGCTCTGCGACAGAGCTATTTAGCTAAGATGGATGTCGGAGACAGCTGGGCCGGGGTTGGATATCCCGGACCAACAAAAGATACGACGATAATCAACAAGATGATGTTAAGATTCAGGCCTATCGCGCCCAAGCCCGTCGATAATTCTTCAAGTTCTGGATCTATGCTGGAGACTCAGAAGATCATGGAAGTGGTTGGAAAAAGAAGAACAAAGAGAAAGTACGTTAGAGTTAAGAATAGTAGCAAGTGTAAGAATAAAAAAGAAGAGAAAGAAAGTAAAGATCATGGAACTATTGTAACACTTCAGTTATTACCTGAAAGTAGTGGAGGTGTAAAGTGTTCATCAAATGAAAGATCTTATCAAGAAACCATCAACTTTTTGATGCAAGACAAACCTATATTGAGTCACAATATTTTATCAATAGGTGCATCAAATATGTTAGATCGGACGATGGACATGAGATCTACAAGTATAGTTGAGTCATGGGTGATGGTAGATGGTATAACAAACACTTTGGTAGATGTTTCAGCTATAGGGAGTACAGATACTGAGAAGATGAAATGTCTAGAAAGTGACACGTGTCCGGGACTCGTATCGGATGGTTTAGAAAGCGTGAAATGGGTGAACTCCACGTATCAAAAAATGATACATCCTCCCGAAGACGGTGGAGGACCACCGTCTTCGGAGTTAAAAGTATGGTTGATAGTGAAAGAGAAAGAAAATGCTGTATTATTGCCAGCTTTTGCATGCACTGTGAGGATTGTATATACATGGAATAAAGTGAAACAATCAAGAACAATGCCTTGTGATGTATGGAAGATGGATTTTGGTGGATTTGCATGGAGATTTGATGCTAAGGCTGCACTTAGTTTGGGTCTTTGAGGGAAATAAACTCTTTCCCTCTAAATATATCAGGTAAGATATGTTATATATATCATGGGAACTACTATATGGAACCCTATTGCAAAACATAATGATCCCTAAAATTTGTGCTTTAATTTGGAGAAAAAATCTAGGGCTAGAATGATGCTCTTGATTTTATTCAAAACCCTTCTTCTAAATGTAAAAAAGTTTGTTGCTCTTATTCAGTTTATTTCAATATTGTTGAGCAAGAAAATGAACCACATCACTGAGCAATTCATGCTTGAAAACCTTTCAAAAAACATTAGTGAATAACACTTGATGTAACACTTAGATTATTACACACTTAATTAATTTCTTTCAAATTCTAGAATGGTGGTACCAAGCACTTTCAAATGATGTATCTTTTGTTCAAACCTCTACACTTTAAGATTTTAAAAGATTTGTTGAAATCAAGAATTAAAAAGTTGATTTCATGATACTTAATTTTCTTTGAGCGAGAAAGTAAATTAAACCATATAAAATTCACTAGCTAATCAAGTTTGTGCAACTATATTAGTATCTTGAATATCATTTTTACACTTTGATTAGTGTTTAAAGTTCTTTCGGATATAGCCATATCAAGCATTTTATTACTTTCAATTAACACATTTGGACTATCACATTATATCATGTCATTCCAACTTTTCTTTCTTCAGACATGAGAAAATTTTCATACATTTAGAGCTTTTTCGGAACAATTGCTGTGAACACTTTTGAATAGAACTACTTTTGTTCAGTTTTCTAAACTTAATTTCAATTTACACATTGCATTCATTTACCAAATAGTTATATTCAGAAATTACCTACAATAAATTAAGATAATATAATAAACACAATACTAGAAATGCATTTGCACTTACTCTGGAGGAACTTCACTATTTATATCAATTGTTGATCAGCTTCTTCTTGTGCACCGAGCTGTCTTTAATAAATAACATTCTATAACTTTCTTGCTTTGATCAAAATAATCGTCTTTCTAACTTTATGGTCAAAGTAGAACAGCGAGTAAAGGCACATTGATAATAAGATTAGTATTGAATACTATATATTATCACATGGAAAACATTGATGTGTTGACTATTTAATAATATCATTCTTGTTGCACTTGTTTTTCCCATGCCTTATCACATATACTATATGGCTGAAGGTAAATGTGTTTAACTTATCACTTTAAGTAGTGGAGCTACAATTGAATTAATAGGTTTGCAACTATAACTACTCCTATTACATTTTCTGACTTGTCTATTACTAGCATACTAGTAGTATATTTGTTTTCAAAGTTCAGGAGTTTTAAAAACTAGAGACTGCTATATACTCCCTCTGTTTCAGAATGGATAATCTTTTCGCTTTTCGAGAGTCAAACTGGATGAACTTTGACCAACAATTTAAGATAATTTTTTTCATCATATTGATATGCGAAGAGTTGCATGTTATAGTATTTTTCGTATAGTTTTTGAATATGCAAATTTTTATTTGAAAATATTAATTTAATATAGTCTAATTTAGGTTCAAAAATTAGTCAAATTAACTTTCAAAAAGTGAAAAGGATCATCCTTTTTGAAACGGAGCCTCAGTCAGACAGGGACACCTGGAACCTGCCTTAGAGGAGCTACTAAAGAGAAAGCTCTCTCAAACAATAAAGTTAGGAGCTACTGCCACGTTTTAATTTATGTGACAAAATTTGAATAGATATGAATCAAGTTTTAAAAATAGGTAAAGATTTCTAAAATTTATGGTCATAAAGCAATCTGTAACATTTGGGTGATTAAAAAGGATTCTCATTAAAGATGAATGTAAAATATGTGTTTATAATTTTAAGAAGCTCCCTTACTTTTTGAATGGACAAGGAAGAGAATATAACCGCATAAATTGAAATTGATGGAATATAATTTTCCTATCATATTAAAGTTCTACTTTACACACTAAATTGTACCATAAATTAAAATTATTATCTGAGTTTTTATTGTCAAATTAAAGTAAGTAAATTACCTATGCTTACAACAAAATCACAAAATGTTTACACATTATAATAGTAGAGACATTTTTTGTAATTTAATTATGCCAACAAAAGAGCTTGTGACTTTATAAATATTTTGAGACCATATGTTAGTTACCCAACATATTGTATGAAAGCAAATTTTCTCCTTATGGGTAAGTGTCTGACAAGTGACATCTATCTTTTGTCATAACTAGTAAGAAAACACACACACACATATATATATATATATATATATATATATATATATATATATATATATATATATATATATATATATATATATAGTTCGGTTTACTATATAAATTCTCAGGATCTCAACCTCTTTCATTAAAGAACAAAGATGCAAATGAGAGTTATTAACAGATAATTTTAAAATTTTCTAATAGTTAGTGTGATACAAAACCAAGTTAACCATCCTAGGGAAGATAACTCTTGAAGTATAATGTTAACACCTGGCGAGGTATGTTAGAGTTCATATGAGAGTATGTATGAATAACGGCAAAGTCCTTTTGCAGTAGGAAGTAGTAATAAATTTAGACCTCATAGTCAGTTTGTAGTGAGTAAAATAATTAGCATTTGAAGTTTTTTAGAGGAATAGTCATATTTAAGAAACACTGCAAAATTTTAAAAGCTTTTATAGAAATTTGAAACAACAATATACTCACTGTAATTCAATAAATGGAATCTGGGGAAGATGAGATGTACACAGACCTTATCTTTATTAAGGTGGAGAGGCTGTTTCCGATAGACCCTCGGCTAAAAAGATATTTGAACTTTTTTTTTAAGACAAATCAAATATTTTGAAAATAAGACAAAAGTAAACAAGGTAAGAAACACCATCAATGCTCAAGTTCTCATATAAACTACTATAACCAGGGCAAACAGAAGACGCCAATAGCGAACATGATAAAATAAAGCTTCTATGCATAAGAATACTACCGCTAAATGTCAACCATCAATCGCCTTCTACCCTAATCCTAGACCTCCACGTTTTCTGTCAAGGGTCATGTCCTCGGTGATCTGGAGGTGAACCATATCATGTCGAATCACCTCGCCCAAATTCTTCTTTGGTGTCTCTACCTCTCCGCAGACCTAGCACAGGCAGCCTCTCACACCTCCTCACTGGCGCATCAGTGCCCTTTCTCTTCACATGGCCGAACCAGTGCAACTTCACTTCTCGCATCTTGTCCACCACTAAGACCACTCCCACCTTATCACGAATGACCGCATTCCTACTCTTATCCAACCTCGTGTGCCCACACATCTATCTAAGCATACGCATCTCTGCGACACACATTTTCTGAATGTATGTAGTCTTGACTGGCCAGCACTCTGCGCCGTACAACATAGCTGGTCTAACGACCGGTTTATAGAACTTACTTTTAAGTCTAGGTGCCACTTTCTTATCGCATAGGTTACCTGAAGCGACTCTCCACTTCATCCAGTCTTCTCCTATATGGTGGATGACATCATCGTCAATTTCTCCATTACCTTGAATGATAGAACCAAGGTACTTGAAGCTCCTCTTTTGGGGGATTGCCTGAGAATCAAACGTCACTTCCGTCTCTGACTCCTAAGAAGCATCACTAAGCTTTGAACTAAATTTTAGAAGTACCAAGAAAATTACTGCGGATTTCCAAATATGAAGTACCAGAAAAAGTTTTCACATAACTCTGAAATTTTTAGTTCAAACTCCCAAGAAATTTCTTGGGACTGCAAATATTAAGCTCTAGAAAAATTTTTGGGAACTTTGAACTAAATCCAAAGAAATGTACCTGGAGTTTAATTTACTTTTTAAAAGTTTATAATTATTGGCTGTTTTTATTATAGTGGTTGAAAAACTGGCTAGTCATCAAAATCACTCGAGGAAACAAGGGAAGTGCAGAAGTAGCCATTTTTTAGCTCGCCATTACAAATAGAGTTACTTTTAAAAAATTATTTAGTTTTTAGTCATTTTTTGGAACTTCAGTCCACAGAACTTCATACCTTCAGAATTGAAGTTCAATATAGTCACTAAAATAGTATTTAATAACTGACTAAAACATGAAAGAGGTGCCTAATTTAAGCTCCCACATGAAACTTTTTAGGAAAATTTCATACCTAACCAAGTATCTTACATAGCCCTACTAGATAATAGACATATTAACATATATCAATGGCTAACTAAAATTGATACTAGATAATAGGTACATGGATATCCTAACTTCTAAAAGATATGTGTGAATATCTCCTAAATACTAGCGTCGATTGTGTTAACTATCAGCAGCCGAAAAATCTGCAAACTAGTGGACGCGTGAAAATTCAGGACAGTATGCAAGGGATATGCATGCAATATCAACAAAATAGTTAAAAGGAAATAGTCAGGACTGTATGGAAATTCTCTGTATATATGCAAATATAAGGACTGTATGCAAGGTATATGAAATATAACCATACTATTTAAATTAATTGACAATATGCTAGATAAATATCAACAATATGCAAAAAATATAAAAGTAATATGTAAATTATGAAATATGTAAAATTTATCCACTTCTAGGATAATCAGTGAGTAGGATATAAGCTGGAATTATGGAAAATGGAAAAAATTGAAAATTCATCATCAAAGTTCTTAACGAGAAATAGGTACAAAGAAGTATAATCAGTGATTATGTAAATTACATATTACTTTTACATATTATTTTTAGAGGAATTATCCTAGAAGTGGAAAAAATATCCTACTCACTGAATATCCGAAATATGGAAAAAATATCATACTCACCGATTATCCTACCACAGTAATATGTAAATTCAGAAAGTATCCGAAAAAAGAGGATAATTTTCATAATCAGTGAGTAGTAATTGAGAAGTGGTAAAACTAATAAATGCACAGTTAAAAAATTGCTCATTCCCATGATAATAGGCACGCTGATAGGGAGTTAAAGAATTTTTAAAAGTGGCTATTAAATGATTAGTAAATAAGTCTAAAAGTCTATTTACAATAATTTAGATAAAATGTATTTATTTTCTGATAAAACCCCTCTCAAATGTCTATACAGTGTAAAAATTCCAAACTTTTGCCCTATTAGTTGTAGTGGGCCTAAAGAAGTTAGCCCAGTAAATTTGATTGAGTTGGACCTTTTATGGAGAACCAATTACGTAACTATGCAAATATACATTCCACTTTATGCAAAAATGGCAATTACTATATACAATTTTCAAAATATAATAATATTTATTTTTAAAACATAGCAAATATACATAAAAAAAAGTGGCGCCTTAGAGCAGTTGGTAAAGTTGTCTTCGTGTGACATAAAGGTCATAAGTTCGAGCTATAAAAATAGCCGCTAATACTTGTATCAGGACAGACTACGTACATCACACCTTTAGGGTGTGGGCATACAGGGGCCCTTAATTAAATGTTGAACGCTTTGTGCAACAGACTGTTTTTTTTTTTTTTAAATAGCAAATACACATAAAAAGATAGGAAGTATCCTAGATCCCCCCTCTTACTCCCCTGGCACCCTATAGATACCTCATTCAGTCTACCGCCTTTGCCCACTATGGTCAATTGGCTGCCGAAGATTTTTTCAATGTTTTTCTTTTTATACTTTGTATGTCTAGTGTATGTACAATATATGTCCATTGTATCACTGTGTATACAATAAAAAAAAATTGGACATACAATCCTTCCACTTTTAAAGCACCACAAAACCCTCATAACCACTATCATAGACGCCATAAAAAAGAAAAAGAAAAAATAGAAAAGGAACAGAAGAAGTGTACGCATATATACACAAGCAATACACAAAAAAGAGGCATGATCAATACATATTTATACACTTGGGATACATTATACATCCAACCGATACACAAGATATACAACCACAAGATATAGGCATATATACCCAAGTATAGTTGCGATACAAATTTGGAACTATTCGAATCTGAAGCAAAAAATTAATTGCCTGAGCTATATTTGTTTTGCCAGAGCCAGAGCATCAAAATTCAGATATGTTTTATCGGAGCTAGAACAAAACAATTAAGATCTAGAAGGGGTGTGAAAGGTACGACAACGACGATGGATAGAAGTGGACGCTGGAGAAGGGATGTGAAAGGAATGACGACGAGTAGAAGGGGGCGGGGAAGGGACGACGACGAGTAGAAAAGGTGGGAAGGGGTAGGGAAGGGGGTAAGAGAGAAAGAAAGAAGATTAGAGTTTTGTTTAATTACTCACCGTGTTTATTTTGGTATGTCTTAGTCGCAATTTTTCAAAGTATTGTTATACTTTATAAAGTCAGGAAAATATTTCTATGTTTCAAAAATTAAATCCTTAAAGTTACACCTTCAAGTCAGGAAAGTACTTTATAGTCACTATAATTTCTCACCTCCAACAAATTATCTTAAAAAATACTTATTTCTACTACCTGCGTCCCTCAATAATTGTTCCCTTTCCTTATTTTTCCAAAATAAATGTTTCTTTGTCAAAGCTAATACAAAATTAATTTTTTATCAATCTTACTTTTGCAATTAATGAGCTAAATTATTAGTTATATCCAAATTTGAGATTAAATAAATAAGAACAACAAGATTTTATATTTTACTAAAGACCGTAAAAGGAAAAAACGGACACTTATTAAGGGACAGAAGTTGTACTTAAACTACATCGGACAGTCTTACACTAGCATAACATACAACAACAACAACAACAACAACAACAACGTATCCAGTGCTATCCCACATATGGAGTCTGAGGAGGGTGAGATCTACGCAAACCGTATCCCATCAGGGTGGAGTGGCTGCTTCAAATAATCGAAGAATAAGCTAGGAATAGCAAATATTAATGAATCACACTAGTACTTATACTAAAACATAAATCTCTCGACTACTATCTACCGTAATCCTCGACTTCCAAGCTTTCCTATTTATGGTCACATCCTCGATGATCTGGAGGCGAATCATATAACTTTGACAAATTACGTTAGGTGATTATCAACCGTTCGATTAACTGCACACCATAAACTAAACGGTTAAGATTTCCCCAAAGTCCATAAAAAAGTCAACAAACTATTGTCTATTTAAGCCCATTTAGCGGTTCGTTAAAACCCGCTTTCTCTTAACATAACAGAAAAAAAGTTATCTGCTACTTCACAGTATATTCAAAGAAGCTAGCTTCCAGCTCAATTTTTCAAATTAGGGTTTTCACTTTGCATCAAAATTCTACAAATCCTCACGTGATCTCCTTTTCTTTGCACGTGGCTACTTTGAAGGTTTGAATTTTGGGGTTTTAGTTAAGTTTATTGCTATTCTAGGGTTTCTTTTTTTGCTTAATTGTGTTTCTTATTGAATTTTTGCTTGATTTTATTGATAGTTGTTAGTGATTACTATGTAATTAGCTCGTTCTTGAATTAGTTTTGTGGATTAATTGAGTTATTTATTCAATTCTTGCAGTTACCCATATGTTGATTTGCATGTAATTTTAATGGGACATAACTAGGGAAAGTAAAGGTAGTGGGTTTGAATGTTCTTGCAATTTAATATTATAGCTCAGTTATTTTCTTGACTAGTTAGGAATAGCTAGTGCTGTCGAGTAACTATGAGCTCGGGGGGAAAGTTTGCCCCTTTTTTGGGTTTTCTATGGAATTGAAAGTTCAGTCATAATAATAGAGAGAGAAATGAAAATTTGAATTGGCCTGTTCTTGGATGAGTTTTGTAGTTTAACTGAGAATTTAGTCAATTCTTGAAGTACCCCATATGTTAATTTTACATGAAATTAATGAGGGAAAGGAAAATTAGTGGTTTTGAATGTATTTGTAATTTAATATTATTGCTCAGTTATTTTCTTGATTAGTTAGGAATAGCTAGTGTTCTTGTAGGCGGAGCAAGGATTTGAAGTTTATGGGTTATGAACTTTTCATCGAACCCATTGCAGTGTTAGCTACTGGGTTTAGAATTAACACATACATATTTGATGGATTTCCTAATACAAATATGGGGTCTAACTCTAGCTCCGCCCTGGAGAATAACTAACCACGAGTTCGGGGTGGGGAAAAGCTTGTCCCTTTGGGGTTTTCTATGGAACTATAGATGAAATATTAATCATAATTATAGAGAGAAATGAAAATTTGAGAACAGAGTAGAAGCAACCGAGAGAATAAGGGAAGATAGAGAAAAACAAAAAAAGGTTAGAAGAATATGCTTACTTCATGTCCACTATACATAGTGGTATAGGTAATGGAGGAGGACGTAACTGACTAACTGGTGACTACCTTGCAAGTCGCATCACAATTCCCGACTATGCAGCCGTCTGCAGGGCTTTGGTATAGTGGTAATAGGTCTGTTTCTGATGTGTGGATTATGTGTTAGGAGGATGTACGGGTTCGAACCCGACAAAAGTCTAGTATTTACTCCCTCCGGTCCACTTTATTTGATGTTTTAGCCTTTTTTTTTTGTCCATAATATTTGATCTTTTCGGAAATCAAGATGGAATTTTACAATGTTCCCCCTTGCTAATAAATGACTTTAAACAAAATGATAAGTAATAATAGCTTGAATAAGGGCTAATATAGTCAATTACATTGCTAATTAATGCTAAAAAGGTGATTTTCTTAATACACGTGAAAACACCCAAAACATCAAATAATATGGACCGGGGGGAGTATGTGAGAAGGGCTGAGGGGCGGCCCATTATTCAAGGAGTTTCAACCCTTGCACCATTGCCCCTCGTGGATTTCTATTAAGAAAATCACATAGTTCAGTCAAAGTGATGGTTCTTTTGGCATCTATCAGTAATGTGTCGTAGAGTGTAAGATTTCTATCTTAATAGGATCTCGAGAGAAGGCTATGCTGTTGAGTTTCTTGGGGTATTTATCATTTGTGGAGGGTAGACTAAGCTCAATTGTAATATGGCAAGATTCCTTAAAAATGTCCTTTTTGAAAAGGGATTTTAAAAGATATCATCTGCAAACTCTATTCTTGTAAGTAGTCCATGCAGTTTAATATTTGAGAATATTCTTTAGCCACTTGGACAACAATGAAGAGTGTCAGTGAGAAAATCTATCAAAATGTACAATCCCTTAATGGTGCTACCCCTAACTTGGCTGTCCCTTTTTAAAATGATTAAAATCCACGGCTACATTCTCCCGTGCTCTCTACTATAAACTTTTGCCAAATACACACACTTAAACCTTTTGTGTCAACTAATTTCAAGGGCCAATAAATGCTGTTGTCTTTCTCTTCTTAATGGCGAGGACACATGAATACCGTTGTAAGGATACATGTGTTGAATAAATTGCTGCTGCACCTAACCAATCTAGTTTGCAAGGAAGTCTCAGGAATAAGCCCCTTATGAAATGAATTAATCAGCTACCTGAGACCTTCATCCCCTTTATAGCTAGTGTTATCAAAAGCGAAGCAATGTCGAAAAGCAACAAGTGCTTTTGGGGCTTTATGTGAAAAACCCAATTAAACCGTGAGTTTCGTGAGGAAATTCGTAAATTAGATGGAAATATTTTTAATCTGGAATTATTGACTAATCTTTTACTAATTCCTAATTTTTATTCGTAATCATCGTCATTCGGGAGGCAAGTGATATCATATTCCTAATCACCAACATATTTATCCATAAGTTTTAACAATTAATATATCCATAATAGTGTTACATCTTCACCCTGCATGAGTCATACCTCGGCCAATGTGAGCACTTCATAAATAAAAAGCCGAAGGTGGTTGGTTGTGTTTCTTGGATCTACCCCTTCTGCACATTTGAAGCAATTGGGAGTGAAGACCATTCCTCTATATCCGGGTGTGGTCGTTGGAGTTGGTGGTGAGAGAAATGGCCTTGTATTCCCGCCAGCAAAGGATTGTGCCTTATTCGTCATCAGAGTTCCTTGAGTAACTATGATCGGAGCAGGAGAATTTTGTGCATGCCAATTAGCCTCCGTCTTAATAAGCGTAGTCTCCATCCCGCGATAACTCTCCGTATTCTTCCTTCTGAATTGTCCTGAACCAGCACATAAAGAGAGGAGCAGGGAATAAATTGAAAAACCGAATGGTGATGGAGAAAAAGATAATAAGGAAACATGCTCAATTCATTCATTCACACACAACACATTGTGGGAATATGAATTTAAAGGTTATTGAGGTTTTAACTACCTTGCACACTGACCTCACATGGGACAGCAAGCAATGAGGTTGTTAAGAGAAATATATCAACTGGGACTAAACTGTAAAACTAAAAATTCCTGATTAAACTCTATTCTGAACTGTTGTAGCAGCTATATTCAATTATCACGCTTCTAGGGGTTTCTGGCAATGTAACTCTTATGGTTTTTACGGTTGGTTTCTTGATGATTTCTGAGAGCATCTCTTTTTTTGTGATAGGTTGGAGAAAGTTTTCCTTAGCCTTGTAGCTATACTGCAATCTGAATGGCAAAGAAAGGTAAGTTCCATGGAGGTGGTTCTACCGGTTTTGCCACTAATTACGAATCAGAAGGCTCTGGCAAATCAGCGAGATTCAATGCTGGAACTGCTGTTTCAAGACATTCAATTGCTCCTCAGCAGAGATATCTAAATATTAATTCTTCTTCACATGATGGTTTTGCTGTGCCCATCCAAGTTATACCGTTGTCCAAGCTGTCACCTTCTGATAGGAAAAGCCTAATTCTGCAGTTAAGATCTGATCTTGAGCAAATTAGAATTCTTCAGAAGAAAGTTGAATTCTATAGGACAAGTGTAGTTGCAGTTTCATCTTCTAGTGATATTGTTAGCTGTAGCAATGCACAGAAAGGGCCCCCTTTATCAAGCAAGAGGCCTGTAGGGAACCCTGCATTTGGAAGAAAGGCAAACCCTCTTGGTCAGAAGGCACGGGGCCTGAACAGGGGGATTTCAGGCAGGTTTGCATCTGTTAAGCCTGGCTTGGCACCATCAAGTTCAAATGCAACATTGATGAAACAGTGTGAGAACTTGTTGAAAAAGTTGATGTCACATCAGCATGGTCATGTGTTTAATGAACCTGTTGACACAGTTAAGTTAAAAATTCCTGACTATTTTACTGTGATTAAACATCCAATGGATTTGGGGACAATAAAGAAGAGGCTCACTTCAGGCGCTTACTTGAGTCCACTAGAATTTCTTGCTGATGTGAGACTGACATTTTCCAATGCAATGACCTACAACCCCCCGGGTAATATTGTCCATGTCATGGCTGATACGATGCGCAAGTTTTTCGAACTGAGATGGAAAACTATTGAGAAAAAGCTGCCTGCAAACCATGCTGAATCAGTGGAAGAAAAATCAGGCTTGCATGAAGAAAATGAAACTGCTTTAAAGAAGAGAAGACTTTCTCCAATACGGCATGTAGTTATGCCGGAACCTCCTAGATACAAGATGACTGATGAAGAGAAACATAAACTAAGCAGTGAATTAGAAGCTTCGCTTGGTGATCTACCTGAAAACATCATTGAATTTTTGAAGGAACAAAGTTCAAATGGAACAGCAGCTGGTGAAGATGAGATTGAGATTGACATAGATGTTCTCCCCGATGATACTTTATTCACATTACGGAAGCTTCTAGATGAGTTTTTGCAAGAAAAACAAAAAGGCAATGCCAAAGCTGAACCTTGTGAGATAGAGGTAGGTTTGAATCAAAGAATATATCTTCAGATACAAATTAGAATAGAATCACCAATGGTGTTTGATGTTAAAGAATTTTTGTGCCGTCTTATCGTTGTTTTCAGCTACCAAATGAAGTGGGGCTAAGTAATTCATCCATGCACCTAGATGGAGGTTCTTACTCTTTCTGTTTGATTTCATGTTACATTAATGTGGTTGCTGTTAGATTTCAAACTTCAACAGTCTCCTTCTAAATTGTGGAAATATACAGATAATGACCATGTTGATGATGAGGATGTTGATATTGGTGAAAATGAGCCTCCTGTCTCCAGTTATCCTTCAGTTGAGATTGAAAAAGATATAGAGCCTAAGAGAGATGAATTTATAAATACGGGGGGTCCCAATGGTAATGCTGATTGGTCATCTGTGCTGTTCATTTTATTTCTGTTGGCTAGTTCTTGTAGTGCGTTTGACACGTTCGATGATCTGCTTTCTCGTGAATCACTCTGTTCATCTCAAATCTTCATTGGCTTATCTTCTAGGGACAGCAAGATGACATTTAAATCCGTTAAGTCATGGGACTAGTTTTACCATCATGTGGATGTTCTTTTTTTCTCGTACCTGGAAATAGTCTGAATTATTTCTGTTTGATGAATCTTACATTCTGAATTCTTCATTTTAATTACTCATTCTATTTAGAGTTTCTATTGTCGATCTTATATCTGCTCTCGGGGTTCTTCTCTGCACTACTTAGTGAGGTCTGTTATTTGGGTTGCTGAATTTTTGTACTTGTGGAGAAATCTACTAAGTCAAGCTTGCTGTGATCATAGCATAACCTTTTCACTTTCAGTACTCTTCTCCATGCTAGTCAATCAGAATGCCTGTTTTTTTTTTTCTTTCCAAAATTAATTTCCAGTCAAGTGGTTTGCCAATAAGCAGATGACCTTGGCCGGATTTTGTTGAATGATTGCTAATGGGGTGCTTATGGCCCCACAATTACTGCATTCAAGAAATTCATGGATTTCACTTTACATTGAGTTTGACGTTTTTTTTTTTTTGTGTGTTCCTGTGTGCTGGATCTAAGATTTACGTATTTCTTTTGATGTTTTGTGCTGTGCCACTATTTTGTTTTGTACTTGACTTTCTCAGTGGTTTCTTTTCATCAAACTTTGACCATTGTTTGCGGTGGGCCGCTTGAATTGAATTTATTTTTTTATTTAATTTTTGTTCAATTTTCCTTGATAATGCAAATACCGTGAAGAAATAAGCACTCTCCTGCATCATTTCACACACATGTTTTTGTCTTCTACGGACCTACATACTTGCTGGATAAGAAACTTAAATATATGTAGTTGGTACTTTGGTGTTGTTTCTTCATTGAAACCAACTTGAAGCTGCTGATATAGTCGGAATGCTTTCTTGTATCCAGATTCAGATTCTAGTAGCTCTTCTGATGATGAGTGTGAAGCCCAAAAACCATCTGAGCAAGCTGAGCAGGTGAAGAGAGCTTATAGTAGTTTCTTCATGAACCGCTCATGATAATTAATGTCATCCGACCTGCTTTTAGAATAATTAGGAACCTAATACGTCTTTTTGTGCTGGTGTTTGGCCACAGGATCAAAGTTCACCAGCAAAGGTAGATGGAAATGAAGCTGGCACTAGTATAGCTGATGAAAAACGTGAGTTCTTTTCTGATTTATATAGTAGATATTTATGTTGGTTATCCTATTTTGAAGCTGATCACTTATCTGAAATTTAGGAAGTGGATATATCTGTAGGATACCTACAAGGTGTGGAAAGTGTGGCGACTATTAGTTTTGTGAAATGGTCTTAGGGTATCTATTGTCTCCTAGAACTTTGTGCTTCTCTATTGTTATGCATGTCATGAATAGAGCTGGTAGAAATGAAAGGTAGTACCCATCTAAGAGAACAAACCTAATAATGGGGAGAAAGGTTCTTTATTTTTTCTTTTGGGGGGTGGGGAGGGGTGGTGTACAGGGCTTATTGAGGCCCAGATTATTAAATCGTTTTAGCTCTGTTATGTGGTCAGAGTTCCTGTAGTCAGTTTATTTTCTTATGTTCTTTTATCCCTTGACTTGGTAGATGTTGCTGCTATTTCACTGTGTGTTTAATCTCCAGAGTCAATCAGTGGCATGGACCAGCTGGAACAAAGTTCTCAGCAAATGCCAAACTCTGTCGAGTCGGAAGCATATCAAGACGGTGAGTTGAGAAGTGAATAGTCGGTCGTTTTACTTTTACCTCGGTTATTAATTTTTTGGGTTCATCTGATATATCTTTAACGTTTTAGGGGAGAGCGCACCAAGTGACCCTGAAAAGCTCTATAGGGCTGCTATCCTGAAGAACAGATTTGCTGATACAATTTTAAAAGCTCGAGAGAAGACACTTGTTGAGGTGAGTATGCTTTGCTTGTTATAGGACATGCTATTGCTTTTGCATTTTATTTTGACCAGCATGTTTTTCCGTCCTGTAAATTTCTATAAAGGTCGAGAAGGGCGATCCGGAGAAACTTCGTCGTGAAAGGGAGGAACTTGAGATGCAGAGGAGGAAAGGTAGCCCTCCACCCAACTCGTAATATTTAATGATATGGAAGAAACTTCTTTTGCATGTGAATTGGAAGCCTGATTAAGTTGATCTCCATGATCAGAGAAAGCTAGGTTGCAAGCAGAAGCCAAAGCTGCTGAAGAAGCACAAAGACGTGCAGAAGCGGAAGCTGCAGCTGAGGCTAAGAAGAGGAGAGAGCTCGATAGAGAAGCAGCAAGACAAGCATTACTCCAGGTGAGTAGAATATATATTATGTCGTAGAAGGTCAAGTGCTTAATAGATGAAATATCACGTGGAACGTCCATTGCTTTGCAGATGGAAAAGACTGTAGAGATTAATGAGAATTCGAAGTTTCTTGAGGATTTGGAGCTGCTGACTACTGGCCCGACCGAGCAATTACCTAGCTCAGTAGATGAGACCAGTCCAGATCATTCCCAGGATGGGTTAGGCAGCTTCAAATTTGGAGGCAGCAATCCTTTGGAGCAACTTGGGTTGTACATGAAGATGGATGATGATGAGGAAGAATGTGAGCCACCGGCTACTATCCCAAGTGATCCTAATGATGTTGAAGAAGGTGAAATTGATTAAGCTGCCCTCTGTCCCTATAGCTGTATCATAGTTTTAGGAATTACTAGTAATAAGTAAAACGACGTGAATCCTCTTCCATATTGAAAACTCGAAAAGAAAAAAACGAAAAACAAGAAAAAAGAAAAAAAAAAAAGCAGATAAAAGGAAAAAAAAAGGGGAAAATATTGAGTTGGCATTGAGTTTGTTATTTGATGTGGGAAGGAGTTGTGTGGTATCTTCTGCTGTAGCCGCATATTATTTGTCTTTTATAATCTCATTATTAATATCTATCATCTTAGTTGTAAATTGTAAGGATGCAATTTATGAGAAAGACTGGTGCAAAGTTTGATAAGGGTGGACACAAGTTAGATTACGTACAAATTAGGATCGAATAAAATTGTTAAAAGGTTAACAAGACCACTTTATTATCAGATTCTATATACGTGAGTACGTGACTATATTTTTTAACAGTCCATTTAAAAAAGAATCGTATCATATATTTTTATATTTGAAAAACAAATGTAATAATATATTGGTCGTGGAGCATTGAAGAGTTGATGATGAATCGATCAACAACTGTAAACGATGAAGATCTTGAAGTAAAGCTTATGCATCTTTGAGAAGCCAAATGATGTAAACAACTAGTTCAATGTCGAAACACAGCAAAGAATAATCTTGCAAGAAAGTCTCTTTATGATGTTACATACATCTATATATTTAATATATAAACATGATGAGACCTTTCATTTCTTCCCAATATCGCTCTTTTCTCCCAAGTTGTGTGCAAGATAAGAGATGCCTAAGAGAAAAATTTGTAGTCCTTGGCTTGTACAATGATGGTCCTCAACCCACCAATTGGTGCTAAAACAGTCAACAAAACTCCCACTATTATGCAAATCTGTCAAAATTTGATCAATTAGTTGTGGTAAAAGCTGATAGAAAACAGAATAAAAAACTGAAAATATCAAAAGATGACTATTGCAACGTACCCAGTTAGTAGTCCAAGAGATACCCCATTTCTTTGGTTTGTATATTGCAAGCCACATGATGCAAGGAAGCTGAAGAAGGGAAGAATAAGTGTTAACTTATGACTCTAAACCGAATTTGAACTCCTTTTGACACTATACTATAGCCTTTCTTCATGTCAAGGCGATTCAACAGTTTATATATAAGGAAAAAGTTCATTTTTACGTACAAAATAGGTTGTTGGGGCAAAAGCAAATCCTCCAAAGAATCCAAGAAGCCCTCCGAAGAAAGGGAAGATGATTCCAACAAACATTGTGAAAGCTGAAACAAGAACAATGGCAAAGCAAAACCATTATAAGAGCAAAGGTTTCTTCAATTTTTTTTATTGTTATGTGAAAATTGGAGGCAACTTTTACTTACCCACATAAAGATTTCTGGAAATAAATCGGAGGTACCAAGTTGGCTTGAACTTGAGTTTCTTCACAAGGTAAGTCTCAAGCATGTCAAACACTGGAATTGCATACAGCTACAATAGCACAAATCAAGTACATTTCATAAAATGTTACATTCTACATATAACTACAATGTTCTAATATAGACTGAGCTCAATCGATACGAATGTTTCGTGTCATACCTGATAGCTCCCAATAATGTGGATAACAACAAAGGCATTAGCCATGACAATGAGCCAAGTTGGTTTCTCCAAAGAGATGAGAATGTTGTCTGATACTGAATTCCCAAATGTCCAATAGCCAATAATAGCAACAGGGAAGTAACATAAAGCCACAACTATGTAAGCAACAAGGACTCCCTTCCACATAGGTCCTTTTGAAGGTTTCTCAGGTGTTGAAGGGATTGTAGCTTGAATCTCCAACACCACATTATGACCAGCATAAGCAAAAGCCACTTCTCCTAATCCACTGAAAAAGTTGAAAACAGCTTCCCCTTTGTTTTCAGCCTTGTACCCATAATCGACATCTGGTTGTACACCCTTTTCAATCGAAGCTCCCCAAGCAATCGTACAGTAACTGTTGCAGACATAATTAAGTAAATAAAAGTGTTATCTTTCTATATACAACGGAACAAGAACGATAAGAAAAATTGATTTCTATACCTTAAGGACATGATAGCTGCTACTAAAGATACACCAGATATGGCATTGAAGTTGGGAAGATGGGAAAGCACAAAATGGACAGAGGCAAATATCATGATGTAGTAAGTCAATTTGATATCTTTGCAATTGTCTTTGCAGACTAAATCATGGATTTTCTGGAATGATTTTCCTCCAGTCACCATGTAAACAATGTCAAGGCCAACTTCAACAACAAGCTGTTGAGGGACAACGATCCATAGGCCGAGCTTTTTACCAAAAACATGTTGTCCCAGCTCATGATATCTGTCGAAACGTTTACCTGGAACCATTTCATGCATCTCAACCATTTGCCATAGAGTGTATAATGTGATGATCCGTACAAAGTTTGATAAGGGTGGACACAAGTTAGATTACGTACAAATTAGGATCGAATAAAATTGTTAAAAGGTTAACAAGACCACTTTATTATCAGATTCTATATACGTGAGTACGTGACTATATTTTTTAACAGTCCATTTAAAAAAGAATCGTATCATATATTTTTATATTTGAAAAACAAATGTAATAATATATTGGTCGTGGAGCATTGAAGAGTTGATGATGAATCGATCAACAACTGTAAACGATGAAGATCTTGAAGTAAAGCTTATGCATCTTTGAGAAGCCAAATGATGTAAACAACTAGTTCAATGTCGAAACACAGCAAAGAATAATCTTGCAAGAAAGTCTCTTTATGATGTTACATACATCTATATATTTAATATATAAACATGATGAGACCTTTCATTTCTTCCCAATATCGCTCTTTTCTCCCAAGTTGTGTGCAAGATAAGAGATGCCTAAGAGAAAAATTTGTAGTCCTTGGCTTGTACAATGATGGTCCTCAACCCACCAATTGGTGCTAAAACAGTCAACAAAACTCCCACTATTATGCAAATCTGTCAAAATTTGATCAATTAGTTGTGGTAAAAGCTGATAGAAAACAGAATAAAAAACTGAAAATATCAAAAGATGACTATTGCAACGTACCCAGTTAGTAGTCCAAGAGATACCCCATTTCTTTGGTTTGTATATTGCAAGCCACATGATGCAAGGAAGCTGAAGAAGGGAAGAATAAGTGTTAACTTATGACTCTAAACCGAATTTGAACTCCTTTTGACACTATACTATAGCCTTTCTTCATGTCAAGGCGATTCAACAGTTTATATATAAGGAAAAAGTTCATTTTTACGTACAAAATAGGTTGTTGGGGCAAAAGCAAATCCTCCAAAGAATCCAAGAAGCCCTCCGAAGAAAGGGAAGATGATTCCAACAAACATTGTGAAAGCTGAAACAAGAACAATGGCAAAGCAAAACCATTATAAGAGCAAAGGTTTCTTCAATTTTTTTTATTGTTATGTGAAAATTGGAGGCAACTTTTACTTACCCACATAAAGATTTCTGGAAATAAATCGGAGGTACCAAGTTGGCTTGAACTTGAGTTTCTTCACAAGGTAAGTCTCAAGCATGTCAAACACTGGAATTGCATACAGCTACAATAGCACAAATCAAGTACATTTCATAAAATGTTACATTCTACATATAACTACAATGTTCTAATATAGACTGAGCTCAATCGATACGAATGTTTCGTGTCATACCTGATAGCTCCCAATAATGTGGATAACAACAAAGGCATTAGCCATGACAATGAGCCAAGTTGGTTTCTCCAAAGAGATGAGAATGTTGTCTGATACTGAATTCCCAAATGTCCAATAGCCAATAATAGCAACAGGGAAGTAACATAAAGCCACAACTATGTAAGCAACAAGGACTCCCTTCCACATAGGTCCTTTTGAAGGTTTCTCAGGTGTTGAAGGGATTGTAGCTTGAATCTCCAACACCACATTATGACCAGCATAAGCAAAAGCCACTTCTCCTAATCCACTGAAAAAGTTGAAAACAGCTTCCCCTTTGTTTTCAGCCTTGTACCCATAATCGACATCTGGTTGTACACCCTTTTCAATCGAAGCTCCCCAAGCAATCGTACAGTAACTGTTGCAGACATAATTAAGTAAATAAAAGTGTTATCTTTCTATATACAACGGAACAAGAACGATAAGAAAAATTGATTTCTATACCTTAAGGACATGATAGCTGCTACTAAAGATACACCAGATATGGCATTGAAGTTGGGAAGATGGGAAAGCACAAAATGGACAGAGGCAAATATCATGATGTAGTAAGTCAATTTGATATCTTTGCAATTGTCTTTGCAGACTAAATCATGGATTTTCTGGAATGATTTTCCTCCAGTCACCATGTAAACAATGTCAAGGCCAACTTCAACAACAAGCTGTTGAGGGACAACGATCCATAGGCCGAGCTTTTTACCAAAAACATGTTGTCCCAGCTCATGATATCTGTCGAAACGTTTACCTGGAACCATTTCATGCATCTCAACCATTTGCCATAGAGTGTATAATGTGATGATCCAAGATATCACCATCACAGTTACACCAGGTCCCCTGATCACAGTAACAGACATAAAATCTCGTGGAAATTTGATCAAATAAAAGACTAGTTACTCGATACGTGCATTACACATTACTATAATGTATAAATAAATGTACGTACCATCCGAGCTCTGCCATGGCATAAGGAAGGCTGAGGACACCAGCTCCAACCATAGCAGTAACATTGTGAAATGCTGAATACCACCATTTTGCATTCCTGGAAGATGTAATAGGAAGCCATTCATCTATCGCCTTTTGTTCTGCTGTTCTTCCATCAACCTTTTTAATATAACCCCATTTGAACAAGAAAATTCAAACATAATGTTAACAAAATAATTAACACATAACACTTACAAGAAATACATGCAAATTAAGTGAACATTACCACATTATTATCTGGTGAGGCTACCATATTGTTGTATGACTTAGGCTTGAAAGTTGAAAAATACTGTTATCTAATGGAAGAAATGAAGATTGAAGCCAGATTGTAACTAGTTATGTTTTGTAACACCAAAGTTGTAACTATAACACAGGTAAATCTGGTTAAATCTCTTAGAAAAATATAAAATATTGTTGAAATTTTAATTAATTGAAGAAAACTTTTTAATAAGTCCGAATTAGGCTCTTATCCGTTAAACATTTTCTCTAATTACTCTTTGCCATACACATGCCCCATTTTAATATCAAAGGTTTAGATTAAATTTGCTAAAGATACATTCCTACTATAGTTAGGAATGTATATTTTACTTTTAGAGATTATCCATTATCTAACTATTAAATGCATGACTTTTTTGTTCCTATTTCTTTGGAAAATTTAAAGTTCTATCCTATTGAACTTTATAGGTAAAATAGAAAGAGACATTAATGTAAAATTACTAAAAAAAAAAAAAAGGATCTGACATTATCTCTATGGTTCTTCAAAATTAAGAGCAAAACAATTTTGTCATAAAAATTTTCCAAGATAAGAACTTTGCTAGAATAGTAATTTGTGTTTGACCAGCTCAATTAAGAAGTTGTTATTTTTTTTTTTCTGTATTTGGTAAATATGTTGTGTTGTCAAATCTTTTCACAAAGTAATTTTGAATGTTGAATAAAGAAAAAAGACCGGGTCAAATTTTTATTTACAATTAGATTATTAAATAGACAAAAGATTTTAAAATTTATTATGAAATATTATGATTAATTAGTTTAGATTAATCCATAAGCTATAGCCTGAGTCGTCGAACTAAAGAATCTCATCATTGGCCTTAAAAACGCGTTTGAAGGCCTCTTTCGGGGACTGATATACATGAATCCGCCCCTGACAGCCGATGCATAAATGAAATGGCAAAGAAAGACAGCCATAGGCACCTTGATTCCAACAGTCAATTGATATGAATCATAATACTAATAAGAGATGCTAAAGTCTATAGTTCAAAAATTATTAAGCCAAAACACTGTCCTTAATATAGGATAATTAAAACACATATCAATTTAAGAGAAAAATTTGAAGCCTGTGCCCTTGGCTTGTAAGATGATGGATCTTAATGCGCCAATTGGTGCTATAATCATCAACAGAAGTCCCAGTATTATGCAAATCTGTCATAACAAGACCATTATAGTTGTCATTATAAAGTGTATAATGTGCATAATCAGAAAAATTAAAACATGAGCAAACTAATTTTGTAACATACCCAATTGATAATCCAAGAGAGACTGAATCTTTTTGGTTTATAGATTGCAAGCCACATGATGCAAGGAAGCTGAAAAAAAGAAACAAATTATCATTACAAATTCTAAAACGACAAAAAGGTAATCCTACAAGTGGGGTCGCGGGAAGGTCTGATGTACGCAGAAGGTGGAAAGGCTGTTTCCGATAGACCCTCGGTTTGGAGCTAGGAAAGCAGAAGATTGGAAAAACAAATACTTACAAAATATGTTGTTGGTGCAAAAGCAAATCCTCCGAAGAATCCAAGAAGCCCTCCAAAGAAAGGGATGGCAATTCCAACAAACATAGTAAAAGCTGCAATAAAACATGCATATTATTATACAATGTAGTAAAAAAATGTTCTTATTCCAAAGTTTCATTGTGAAAGATGAAAGACATGTTTAATTACTTACCAACATAAATGTTTCTTGTAAAAAACCTCAAGTACCAACTCGGCTTGAACTTAACTTGCTTAACGAGAAATGTCTCGAGCATGTCAAACACTGGCATTGCATAGATCTAAAACATCATAAGATCAACAACGTTCGTCAGGCAAAAAGGTAAGTGCTGAATTATTGTACAAATAGACAGGAATGTTTTAGCACCTGATAACTTCCAATAACATGGACGACAACAAACAAATTAGCCATAACAATGAGCCATGTAGGTTTCTCCAAAGAGATAAGAATGTTGTCTTCTACTGAATTACCAAACATCCAGTATCCAATAATAGCAACAGGGAAATAGCAAAGAGCCACAACTATATAAGCAACAATGCAACCCTTCCACATAGGTCCTTTAGAAGGCTTTTCAGGTGTTGAAGGAATTGTAGCTTGAATTTCCAACACCACATTGTGACCAGCATAAGCAAATGCCACATCTCCTAATGCACTGAAAAAGTTGAAAACAGATCCCACTGTGGTTCTTGCCTTAGAACTATAGTCCACATCTGGTTGTACACCCTTCTTTACTGAAGCCGCCCAAGCAATTATCGAGTAACTTCATCATCACATATACAATGTATATCACGATCAACGCGTACTTAAAACATTGAATGAAAAAAGAAATAGAAAGTGTACTAATATTTATACCTTAAAGACATGACAGCTGCTGCCAAAGACACACCAGATATAGAATTGAAGTTAGGAAGATGGGCGAGGACAAAATGGACTGATGCAAAGATCATGATGAAGTAGCTAAGTTTGATATCTTTGCATTTGTCTTTGCACACTAAATCATGGATTTTCTTGAGTGATTTTCCTCCAGTCACCATATAAACAATGTCAACTCCAACTTCAACAATTATCTGCTGGGGAACCACAATATATAGTCCAAGTTTTTCTCCAAAAGCATGTTGCCCCAACTCATGGTATCTATCAAAACGTTTCCCTGGAACCATTTCATGCATCTCAACCATTTGCCATAGAGTGTATAAAGTTATTATCCAAGATATCACCAGTACTGTTATGCCAGGTCCCCTGAAATTAAATTACGTTCAAGAAATTTAATACTAAACTGGAAAAGGGTCAAATTTGTTCATGTACTTTTTAAAAAGGTATACATTTGCCTTGGCCACTCATTGCTAGTATGTGGTTTAACCAAACTTTTAAAGTACGAGTGTAAATTTGAACTTTATCCCATAGACCTGTAACCCTCAATCATAATATGATGTAACAACATAGAAAGTCGTCGTGTTTTTTTACTAGCATATAAATCTCTAACACGATATTACATACCAACCAAGTTCAGCCATAGCATAAGGAAGACTAAGGACACCAGCTCCAACCATAGCAGTAACATTGTGAAAAGTTGAATACCACCACTTAGCATTTCTTGAAGAAGTAATGGGAAGCCATTCATCAATTGCCTTCTTTTCTGCAGATCTTTCATCAGCCTGTCATTTTGATTATAACATTAACATACATGTAACATTATAACATGTTTGTAATATAAAATTAATCATCTAATCTAAAAGTAAGTAAAAGAAAATACCATATTGTTTGTTGTTTGTAACCAAGAAACAAGTTGAACATCAATAGTATTATATAATTTGCTTTGATCAACCGTTATGGAAAGTATATAAAAAAGAATCTGTTTTAAAAAGCTTCCTCATATATCTCTGCCTACTAATTGCCTTTCTATGATTTACCAAAATTAAAGATTTATTAGCTAAATGGGAATGTAATCAATGCCTATTCCAACTGTCCATTAATCATCTCATTAAAGTTTAGTAATTGTTATTCTAAATGAGGAAGATACTAATGGAATTGATACTTTATATGTGATTCTGATTATACATATGGTATCTTCGTTGAAATTATATTTGGTGTTAATCACTAAATGTCAATGTATTTGTAAAATCATGGAATAATTTTCTATTTCAATCACCGACCTAAGTGTTAATCTTTTGGAAAATATAACCACTAGAGAGTCGAATTTCCGACACCTAAATATGAAAACTTTTAATCACAAAACCAATCAGTGCTACTTAATATGTGTTTTTATTTTTATTTATTGGAATCTTGGTTTAAAAGTGCAGCTTACGATGATTTTTTTTTTTTTTTTTTTTTTTTTTTTTTTTTTTTGGTTTTAAATTATCTCGATTTGACTTCATTCAACTTTATGACATTAGTTTAACTTTTAAACTGCCGCATAATTAGGTCTAAGCATAGAGCCGAGTCATGTCGGAGCTCGACTTGGCTCGATTGAATGGTAGCTTGGTTCGATTTGAAAGAGGCTTGCCCGTCAATTGATCGTGTAAATTAGAAATTAACTTAATAAATTTGTACCTTTATATTTATTTATCCGACATCAATGAATTTTTTCCATAATATATTACGCTAACTATGTAGTTAACAGATTCAATTAAATGATTAAAATTATAATCTTAAATTAAAAAAGTGATAAATTTTGTAAGTACAATATCATATTTCACATTAAGATAAACATTAAATCAAAATAGTACGACATAAAATAATCACACAAGCAATAAGTGATTAAATAATCACACAAGCTCGGTTGAGCTAGCTTGGGATCAACTCCGCATGGTATAGTATTAAGTTCGGTTAAGCTTGAGTCGGGTTGAGCTCGGTGCCAAGCCTACTCATAAGTCATAACTGTTCCTTTATTTTGTTTTTGTTTTTTCTTAAATATATTTCTTGAATAATTATGTTTGTACTATCGATGTGAATTGTCAACAAAAGAGACCCATAAATGGCACATTAGTTATTATAGATTTATTTCCGTGTTTTCTTTGATCTTTTATCCACACCAAAATCATGTTTTTGCAAGAGTAAAATTGCGACTTTGCTACACGTCTATATTTTTTTTGAAAAAAAGAAAAAAGAAATAAACATGCCTTGCTATTTACATTTAAGTCAAGCACTATCATTCAGTTTTAAAAAATTTCTTCCTTTTTATCATTTTATTAATTGAAAAGTTAAGTAAAGTGTTGTCAAGTAAAGTTGTTCAAGAAATAAAGAATAGAGAAAATTATATTGCATGAACAATGCTAGATTTTTTTTTTTCAATAAGTAATACATATTTTGTACATACTGTTGCATACTATATATGTGTATAATGTTATGCATATTATTTAGAGCGACTATTTATGTGAAATTAATAGATAAAGCAAATGCCAACCATCCCCACTTCTTCACCTCCAGAATGAAAAATAAATTTTAAAGCTCAAGTTTGAAATAGATGCGTAAAGAGCGGTGCAAGAGAGGAACAATTAGATTATTGCTCTCACGACTAGTTTGAGATTGAGGCATAATTGAAGCGGGATTAGACATCTATTTGTTGGTTTACATTCTATCGATTATGATGATAACAACAATTTAAAAAATGAGAAAGTGCAAATGAGTGAGCCATTTCATTTATTTTTCTTTTCCACTAATAATCCTTTTCATTCAACTGTTTTCTTGAATGCCTTCTGTTATATTAGATGTTTATTAGAAAGAAAAGAGAAAAAAAGACACCTAAAAATGCATTTTCACAATGATTTCAACTGCAATATGATCATAACTTTACATATGAAGAGAACCTATACTGTAAAAAAGTTATAAGCCAAAACACACCAAGCCATTATCTTGCCAAAAACAAACTCCTTTGTGATGAAAAAACATATAAGAAATAATAATCTGAGCTCTCCTTTGGCATAATCATCTGTCTTTTCTTGGAATTGAATGATAAGGAAATGTCTAATTGTAAAATTTGTAGGTCTTGGCTTGTATTATGATGCTTCTCAAACCACCAATTGGTGCTATAATCATCAATAGAACTCCAAATATTATGCAAATCTGTCATTAAAAGAACATGTTAATTGTCAATTTAAACAACTTGAAATACCAGATTTAAGTTGCAGGATATACCCAGTTAGTCATCCAAGAAAGACTCCATTTCTTTGGTTTGTAAATTGCAAGCCACATGATACAAGGGAGCTGAAGAAACAAAAACAGTTTAGTATAAGGCCTCTGCAATCTGCACTACATATTGGAACAAAATGTTATAAATTACTTACAAAATATGTTGTCGGAGCAAAAGCAAATCCTCCAAAGAATCCGAGAAGTCCCCCGAAGAAAGGGAAGGTGATTCCAACAAACATTGTGAAAGCTGCAATAAGAGCAAAGTCAATACAATGTACACAAACTGAAAGAATTTACTATTTTTTTTGTAGTGTGGGACAAACGAAGGCAGATTACTAACCAACATAAATGTTTCTGGTAACAAATCTCAAATACCAAGTTGGCTTGAACCTTAGTTTCTTGACAAGCACAGTCTCGAGCATGTCAAACACTGGCATTGCATAGATCTATGACATTATAAGATTGACAATGTTTCATTAGGTAAAAGGTGTAGGCGTTAAATATAGCTGGAAAATTCGAATTTAGATCAGAATATCGTACCTGATAGCTCCCAATAACGTGGACAACAACGAACATGTTAGCCATGACGATGAGCCATGTAGGTTTGTTCAAAGAGAGGAGAATGTTGTCATCCACTTCATTACCAAACATCCAGTATCCTATAAAAGCAACAGGGAAATAACACAGAGCAACAACTATGTATGCAACGACGACACCCCTCCACATGGCTATTTTTGAAGGCTTTTCAGGTGTTGAAGGGATTGTTGCTTGAATTTCCAACACCACATTGTGACCAGCATAAGCAAAAGCCACTTCTCCCAATGCACTGAAAAAATTGAAAACTGTTCCTGCTGTGCTGCTAGCCTTGTAGCCATACTCCACATTGGGCTGTACACCCTTCTTAACTGCAGCTCCCCAAGCAATTGTAGAATAACTTCATAGTCACATATACACAAGTCAGTAACAGTGGTGTACGCAGAACTTTTTGTAAGCAGTAAGATACAGATAAGTTTACATACCTTAAGGACATAACAGCTGCTGCCAAAGACACACCAGATATGGAATTGAAGTTGGGAAGATGAGAGAGGACAAAATGGACAGAAGCAAAGATCATGATGAAGAAGCTAAGTTTGATATCTTTGCAATCATCTTTGCAAACCAAATCATGCACTTTCTTGAGTGATTTTCCTCCAGTCACCATATATACAATGTCAACACCAACTTCAACAATTAGCTGCTGGGGCACCACAATATATAGTCCAAGTTTTTCACCAAAAGCATGTTGCCCCAATTCATGATATCTATCGAAACGTTTCCCTGGAACCATTTCATGCATTTCAACCATTTGCCATAGAGTGTATAACGTGATAATCCAAGATATCACCATCACTGATACTCCAGGTCCCCTGAAATTATGTCCAAACTCATTTCAGTATCAGTGAAAATCGTTGAAGACATAATTAAGTAAATAAAAGTACTCGAACAGTTTACATACCATCCAAGCTCTGACATAGCAAAAGGAAGACTGAGGACACCAGCACCAACCATAGCAGTAACATTGTGAAATGCTGAATACCACCATTTTGCATTCCTATTAGAAGTAATGGGAAGCCACGCGTCGATGGCCTTCTCTTCTTCTGTTCTTGTATCAACCTGAATCCATTTTTAGAATGAAATGAATACAGATTCAAAACATAATGCTGTGTTACTAAAATTCTTTGCAGTGTAGGTGCATATAAATTAAATGCGACAAGAAACGAGAAACAAGTTTTCAAGACGTCAAGGTAATAACATGCTATAACCAGTTAAATAACACTAATAGTGTAACAGTAATTTCCTTTTTCATATCTTCAGGGTAGTGTCAGATTTTTGTCGCAAATTTGTTACAAATTTTTTGTTCAGCTCACTATAAATCTTTTAATTTTCCACAATTCTGATTGTTATAAATAGATTCAGATGTAAATCAACGTTACGTTACATATAAATTCAGATGTAATTATAAACAATATTTACACAATAACACAACCTAAATTTAATTAGTAACATGACAAAGTAGTAAGTAATCAACTATTCCTGGATAAATAATATTTATAGTTCAAAGCGCAATTAAAATATATAAGTAACTTAAACTTATTAAAAAAAAATTGTGATGCTTAGCAGATTGTAAGTATGAAAGTCAACTGAAAAGTTGAAATAGTTTGCTCATCGCACGTCTCTACCAAGTTGCCGTATATTCAACGTTGTGCTTTGAATAAAATTAATAAGTACCCTACTGGTCTAACGTGATGTACACACATGCAACGTACACAATTTGACATATAGTTTAATTTAAACTAAACTTATAGATCGAAATTAAATTAAACCACTTAACATTAAGAAAAATAGAATAGAAGTTTGACTAGTTCAAGATTGATTCTAGACCACAAACAAACAAGAAAAGATATAGAAAAGTTCACGGTTTTCTCATTAATCAAAGCTTCTTTATGAACACAAAATTCATGAGAGACATGTTACTTCAAGATTTAAACTCACTAACATTTCACATAGTTTGCAAACTTTCAATATGTTCCATCTTATCTAACGAAGTGAAACAATTTAACGTTAAACGTTCCATTTTTTTTTTATATCCACAGAAATGTCGTGTCTTGTTTAAACGTTCCATTCTTTCTTAAATTTTACGTCCAGTCAAACACTTTCATGTAACGAAAAAGAGAGAGACTTACCTTGGCGTTATTGTAATTGGAATCTGATGGAGCTTGTGTTCCCATGGCTATATATAGATTGTGCTTTCCCACTGCTCACAAGAACTTAGCTAACAATAGGAAGAAAGAGGAAGACGAAGGGACAGAATATATATATAATGAATATGGCACACTTGGAAAAATATCGAAGCTCTATGTCTTTTATAAACAAAACTTACATAGACTCTTAGCTGTGAAATTAAATTATGAATTCTTGTTCATTAGAGATGGTTTCCTTAGTATTTAAAAGGCAAAAAAGTATCCTGTTAGGACCTACTACTAACAAGTAGAGATCAATTGAAGGTGACGTTTTTGTTTGACTTTGAATCTTTAGAAAAATATAGTCTTTAATGAAGGCGATGAATTTGATACTATATATACAACAAGTTGCCATAAGTTCAATTGCTATTTGCTTATACTTATAATACTATAATTGACTTAAAAGTTGTTTTCTGATTAGCTGTAAGTCTTCCTAGGAAAATTCCACGAACTTTTCGTTACTTCATTTTATTCTGCGGCCGGCAACCGTTTGATACAAGATGTAACATGTTACAAAAATATATACTACTCCCTCCGTTCCGAAATTATTATCATAGTTTAATTTGGAGCCGAGTTTAAGAAATGTAGTAAAGGAACTTGTAGTCCAAAATAAGTCGTACATAAATATGTGGCTATAAACCATTTCATTAAGGATAAAGTAGTAGTTTCAACTCAAAAATGTTTCTAAATTTAGAATTGTATCTTTTTTTTTAAACAGACTAATAAGAAAACTATGACAACCATTTTGGAACGGAGATAGTAGTTAACTGTTTAATTGAATTCAATTTATATGCAAGATCATTCCCTGATAATGAAGGAGAAATTCCTGCAATATTCACACTCAATTTAATAGATGATTAAGATAGATATATATGTCGTATTCAAAAATATCTGAAAGCAAATACTAGTAACTAAAAGAAGGATCAATCGTAGCATCAAACTCGTTATAATTTTAAATTATGGGCTCGAACTTGAAATACATTAATTTTTTTGTTTGGATTTTCACATATATATTTGTACATCGAATTGAAAATGCTGAGTAAAGATGAACATGTTGTCTAGCTGCATATATGTAGATAATACTCGATGTATTATTGTGGCATGAATTTTTCATTTTTATATGCTAAATTCAAAAGGCAAAGCGTAGAAAAATGGTTCGAACTATCTAATCATCAGAATACATAGAAATAAATTTCTAAGCCACCAAATTACTTGGTTATAAAATAACATATTACAATATAAGTTATTACTTATATATCAAATAATTAGAACATTGTATTGTAATATTCAGGGGCGCATGTTCCTAACTTTGCCTTTTAGCTTTTAAAAAAAAAACGAAAATAGATTGTTCCCATATCCCTCCCCTTAATTAATTATGATTTTGAACTCGTAAGTTGTAACCACGAAGCAGCTCCCATAATATAACTAATGGCATTTTCAATTTTGCGTTCGATCTACCGTAACAAATCACGTTCTGAAAAATGAAAATATATTAAAATATTGCATTTGTTATTACAACGTAGTAAAATATTTTCTACAAAAATTGGTCATACTTTTGTAGTACCTTGCATTTGTTATTACAACGTAGTAAAATATCGTCTACAAAAATTGGTCATACTTTTGTACGTAGTACCTTGCATTTGTTAATCGTTTATAGCCATAGGCTGACCTAGAGCGTCCTTGATACCCGTTCGCAGAAAAATTACACTATATAGATAGCTAAATTTTCTTTTTTTATGTATATATATTATATGTTGATCAGTCCCCTTAACTTTTTCGTATGTTAACTTGTTTATCTTTTGATACGCCTTAACAAAAATTCTGAGTCCGCCACTGTTTACAGCAATGAACACTTTAATACGAGAACTGAAAACTGGAATATTCTTCAATTAATGCAGAAATTGTTCATGATCTTCTCATTATGTTCTAGTATTGAATATGCCGACCACTGGATAGAAAGTAAGATTGGCGGTGTTACTTTATTTTACCATACCCAATTAATTCGAATCTATTTTTCCTTGTATTTTCTTGCTTCCAAAGTTCCAATTGCCTCATAAATGCTTCTTTTTCCCTTTTCCGTTCGTAATTACTCCATCCGTTTTATTTTATGTGTCATAATTTGACTCGACACGAAGTTTAAGAAATAAATGAAGACTTTTGAAATTTGTGGTCTAAAATAAGATGTTTGTGTGGTTGTAAAAAAAAAACTGTAATTTTGAAGTTAAATAGCTACCAAATTTAGAATGTTGTCATTCTTTTTGGAACAGACTAATGAAAAAATGCACTTTAGTGGCTGGTTACAACTCTATCCGACACCACTTTAGGCAAAGAGTTCCAATAAAGCTCTCCATTCTTTCACTTGTTAATGGTGGTTTCAAAATTTGAAGCTTAATGGGTTCAAGATGCTTGTTATATTTTAAGTTCTTCGAATTTAATAATTAGTACATATTAGATTAATATATTAAAGACAAATATATGATTTGTATTAATTAAACCTACTGAATTTGGATGAATCTTGCTTACTACGCCCTAGTTCCACCGCTTGTCATCAGTGGCGGATGTAGGGTGTTTATTGCGGGTTCGGTAGAACCCAGCAAGTTTGGCACAGACAGTATATTTGTATTAAAAAAATTAACAATATGTACAAAAATATTGTTAATTTTATCTTGGATCTATCATTAGACCAAGAGACACATATATATTCTTTCAGTTCATCAAGTTAATTAGTTAATTTGTCCATCGAATTTGGCTACATTGATTGTAATTTTCTTCAGATAGCAAGTCAATTTGCATGACGATCCAAACAAGAATATTGTAGCTAAAACAATGCGACTTATTTCTCAATCTTGCATTGGCAATTATAGTAACTTCTAGTTTGCACTTGCATGTAATTATCATTTTATTTTTCATAAGCTTGAATGGTGTTATATATTGAGTTTCCTGACATTACTTCATCACAATGTAAACTTGTTTGAACTATCAAATGCAAGGATCATTCAGGGAACAAGAGAACAATGAAAAATATTGAAATAGAAAATGAAAGCTTAGGTATTTTTCATTTATTAATCATTAAAGATTAATTAAGATAAATAAATTTTACAGCTTCTCCACTAAGATAGTGATTTAAGGCTTTCACAGAAATTTAAAAAAATATCCAATTGTTGTGATGATTTTACGTTAAACAAATTACTAGAAGTCAAATTCCTTCCGTTTAAATTTTAGATTCGTCTACGAATTAATCGCATCATAGGCTGACCTAGGTGTATTGAAGGGATACCAATTGATACATCTTCGTCCAAAAATTACACAGTTTATATAGGTAAAAAATTATTTTTATATGGATATATACAAGTTTTGAATCCCCTTAGCATCAAAAGATTCTTCAGTCTAGTGGTGAAGGTGTATCAAATTTATGATTAAGTTCTTTAGTCAAGTCTCATGCACAACAATTATATTTTTTGAAACCCCTTGACGAAAATACTGCGTCCGCCACTGAATCACATTACTAAGCTTTGTGACGATGTGATACATAAGCCAGTCGATTTTCATTCTTTCTGGTCGTATACCATATGTTTTGTCTGACTTCTTTTCCTTATTAGACGGACTTAACCTTAGAATAAGGATGAGGAAATGCATTGCATATTATACTCATAATCAAGTTATTCTGAGAGTCAACTTTAAGGTGTTCATCGTATACACGACATCCAGTACAATAGATAAGTCTCTTCTTGTTATATCTGATAACTTTTATAAGCTTTTTTTGACAGTCAGATGATCGATTAATTCAAATTCGGCTATATAGATTCACTACAGAAGAATGACTTTTTATGAAGAGTATCCCTATTCTAAAGGTTCAAGCCCGAAATCTCTTATTAAAGTTGAAAAGATTTCATATATCCGGACTACATAATGATATTCGTATTAAATATAAATATACTCATGTTCCAATTTATGTGACACCGTTCGAATTTCGTTAGTGAATTTGGACCTACAATGTTTAAGTTTTTTGAAAAATAATTTGCATATTGTTATAAAAATTAACAATTTATAATAGGAGTGATATATAAAGGGCATATGGAAAATTCGCAGTCAAATTTAAAGATTTTATTGTTTTGACTTTCGAAAAGCAAATTGTGTTACATAAATGGAGACGTAGAGAGTATTTCTTTTTCTTTTTAGTATTGAAATATTGGGTAAAGTATATTAGTTGGTGCATTCATACAATATACTCCATGGGCTTTGTTTATATTTTTTCCTTTTTTCTTGAATTAGACGGCAAAGGATTTTTTTAATGTTAACCAATATGACATACAAATTCAAAGCATATATGAAGATGAAAGTAAACTCCAGAGTGTACACACGTGAAGCCATTAAAGTTGGCATTGGCCTTTCATTTGCTGTCATCTTTTGATAATTGTAATCTCGTTGACTTAATATTTTCTCCTTCTTCTTTTGTCTTTTATTGACTGAACCCACTCAGATTCCCTGGAATCAGGAAAACGAATTTTTAAATATAAGAAATAATTTATTTTTTATATATAATTAGTTTGCTAAAACTGAAATCTAAAGGTATTTTGCCTTTGAAATCTAGTTATGCAAAGCTTGATTTTGAAACGTAACGTCACTTAAATGTGAGCATAATGTCATGATCGACTACTGCCGGGCACAATATTTGGGACGGTGAGAGGCTGTTTTTGGTAGACTATCGGCTAAAGCAAAATATTTTTGAAAATATATTTGGAAAAACAAGATACAAATACTATGATGAAGAAATTACTAACATAAAACTGAAGCATACCCATATTAAACTAGAAAACACTATTAGTCATATAGACGAAGAAAATGATAGAAATAGTATATATAGGACCTATAGTACTACCAATATACGGAAATCGCACGAATACTATCTAACATTCTACTTTAATTCTCGATTTTTCGCGCTTTTCTATCTAGGGTCATATTCTCCGTAATTTCGAGGTGAACCATATCATGTCTAATGATCACCTTGTCCAATTCTTCTTCAGTCTACATCGACCTCTCTGTAGACCCAGCACTGTCAATCCTTGCAGCAGTGTCGCTCTTTTTGTTTTGGTTAATTCTGCTATTCGTAATTAAGTTACGACGTTTTCCTATTCAAAAGAGAATATTGTTCATAGACAATGGTAAAGGGACAAAGTCTACAAAACTGTTCATCAAGACAATGTTAAAGGGTCTTTTACAACATAAGATAAAGAACATATGCATACTACAACAGAGTCAACTTCCCAAGTGGAAACGTAATCTGGTTGTAGTATGAAACAAAAGTGTGAAATCATGAGTAGTTGCGTGATCATATTCCATAGACCATAGCATGAATTTTCCAAGAAATTGTACACATAAATGACGTTTGATTGTGGGAATATCTTGAATTAGGCTCATCATAATTCAAACTAGTAGTTGCTTTATTTTAAGGGATTTTTACACTCTATATCCATAAAATTTAAAATATTTACAAGTCATACCTATTAAAAATTATACTATCCATAAAACTAAAAGTATTTACCCAACCTACCCATTTATTATTGTATACTTTTGTTATGCTTTATAGTTGTATACCGTTAAGTATACTGCATAAATTATGGTATACAAGTCTGGAGGGTCATTTATTATTGTACTCCCTCCGTCCCAAATTAGTTGTCGTTTTAGGAAAAATAGTGTGTCCCAAATTAGTTGACACTTTAGGATTTCAAGACAAAAATTGTTAGTCTTTCCCAATTATACCCTTAATAATTAAATAAATTCTCAATAAAATTTAATAGTCAAACATTAAATAGGGGTAACATAGTAAAATACACACTCTATTTAATGATTTTCTTAATGGGCGTGAAGAAGCTAAAAGCGACAACTAATTTGGGACGGAGGGAGTATACCTTATTATGCCTTATAGGTGTATACCTTTATAGTATACTGCATAAACTATGGTATACAAGTCTGGATGGGTAGAGTAAGTAAATAACTTAGTGGGTAGGTCGGGTATTTTTGTATGGGTCCCTTATTTTAATTTATGTAGTCATCAAGTGGACTTGAAAATATCAGCCTAATCTATTCATATTCAAGCCCATCCTCCCAATAAAGTTGTAAAAAAGAAGCCATTATACATTTGTTTATTTTCACCAATATAAAGGGTATCAAATTTTTTATTGAATCTCAACATTCACTTTGCTCCTTATTGGGTTAGTTATATATAAAAAAATTGGTTTAAAAGTCAAAATATGTACTACCTGCACAAATGAATTTTAAGTAAAATTCTATTAGTCACAGTCAAGATAACGTGCTAAATGGCAAAATTAACTTTAGACTATAGTAGTTGTAATTATCCAAGACGTCGACAGCAGCCTTGCCCAAAAAATACGTCTATATTGACTTTAATAATTTCCTTGCTTCTGTTAATAACAATTAATATAAGTGAAAAGTGATTGTTCATTGCATAGCAATTTCAAAGAATATCAATGGAAAGCAATTTAATGGTATATATTCACCATGTTGTCCACATGTCTGTACATAGAGTTGTATAGATAGTGAAGATTTATATAGTCGACTATAATTCGTTCCGTTCTGTTCTTCTCTTCTCTTTTCTTTTCTTTTCTTGGATTTAGGAGAACAATTGTGGACTTTAAAATTTGCTGGTCAATCTAGTAGACACTATATACTGCAACAAGATAAGATTAGACTCAATTTATGCCCCTTATGAGTTGTGTCCAAATCACTGACTTTTCCTCTACCATTACTTCACTTAGAAATATTCAACCCATCTTTCCACTCTTGTTTCTAAATTCTATTCACATTTCATCTACTCCCTCCGTTCCATTTTATATATCATAGTTTGACCCGGCATAAAGTTTAAAAAATAAAGGAAGACTTTTGAAACTTGTGGGGGTAAAATAAGCCAAAGATGTTTGTGTGGTTGTAAATCATTTCAGTAATGGCAAAACTGTAATTTTGAAGTTAAATTATTAGTACCAAATTTAGAATGCTGCCATTCTTTTTTTAACAGACGAATAAGGAAATGCTGCCACATAAATTGGAACGGGGGAGTAACTGTTTGAGAGAGTCTAATGACAAAGAGATGATATAATTGAAATTGCAATGTCACAAGTTCAACTTTCACATTTCAGCTCTCACTGCTTAATTATGTACAAAATAACAAGTAGTAATTGCTTATTTTCTGTCCAAGTTCTAATAATGCTGTGCTTCTATACTAGCAACCTATACATGCTCAATTATTTATGTCTCCGCTAGCTTATGCGTACCTTGACTATTCTATCGAATAACCATAAGGCTTTATTTCTAGTTGTGTGTAGATATGTTACGCGATCCAATAAATTTTTTAGAATTTGATTTATAAACACTTTCTATAAATAAAAACTTCAACTTGGACACTACTAAGAAAGCTTGACATATTAGTTCTCGAGGTCCAGGAAATTTCTTGAAGTTACAAGCAAAGGAGAAGTTACAATACATCAAACAAGTTTACATTTCTTATGGAGCAAATAGAATACTACTTCATGGGAATTTTAGTAGTTACTGTACTATAGGGGACATGTAGATGAGTCTAAAACATCAAGCAGTCGATAGAACAGAACGCTCATAAATTTCATATGGCTGCAGCCCACTTGAAGTGGCTTTGACAGGTTGTTCTGAAGCACCAAAACACAAGTATTGGTTCACCAAGCTTTTGTTTCCTGTGACTTGTTTGAATGTCGAATCTGATGATTTAGCTCGTACGTGATTAGAACAAGAAGGTCCAGCAAGCTCATTGTCGATTTGTTTGGCTTTTTGTTGGTCCAAAGAAGTGTGTGAAGACAGTGATGAAATTGAGAATGAGCTAGAACAAGATGATCTACGACGGACACTGAGATGTGGTATGGCCAGCATGACACCATTTACTAGCCCTGAAGCAAGTTTCTTTTTGGCTGTTGGACTTGGAACGTTACTCCTAACCGAGAGTGTTCTTTTGTTGTTTGGTAGAGATGAAGGCTTGGAGAATCTTTGTCGAAGAGGAACTGGTGCTGCTTCTGAATTTCTTGCAGAACTTTGATCCACCAGTTTCTTGAGCCTCTGAGTGTCTCCTTTCCTTGTTTTTGGCCAATGGAAAAGGCGCTTCAGCCTTTGTGCAGCATTATTTGCAGTACTTGGTTTACATCCATATCTAGCACAATAAGTTTCAGTACTCACATTGTCTTGATTCAGTTCAGTTGAGGTGCTCAGCTCTGCACTTTCACAGCCATCATGCTCAATGCCTGTGTATAAGAATATTTCGGTGTCTGAGAGTCTGAATGAAGCGCCAGGACTGCTACCTATGTGCTGCATTTTCAAATGGGATGCTACGATTCTCCTTGCTGAATAATCGCGATGACTAAAAATTCCTCCAGCAGAGATCAACTGTTTCGTAAGGAGTTCTGATGAAGCAGAATGTGGACGTTGCCTGAGGATATCAAGTGGTGTCATTCCATCCTTATCACAAGTATTGACATAAACAGAGTGGACAGTCATTAGTAACTCCACGAGTTCAGTATGAATATTTCCAATGACAGCCAAATGAAGCGCGGTTCTACCATCATTATTTGCAGCATTGACAATTTCTTCAATGTTGAATAACTTTCCACAGACTAATTGCTTCATGAGCTGAATTTGATGGTCCAATCGGCGAAAACAAGTAGTTTGGAAACCAGTAATGGCAACATGGAGAAATGTTTCTCCAGCATTGTTTCTTAAATAGACCGATGAAGGTGATACAACAATTAAAGCTTCAACAACAGCCAATTGTCCCCTAGAAGCAGCAACATGTAATGCAGTGTTGCCTTGATTGTCTGTGGAGTTAATAATATCAAAACTTTTTATAAGATATTTGACCACCTGAAAACATAAACAGACTGAATTAGCTCCAAGACATGAATTTTGAAGCAATAAGGCAAAACAAATGATTGCCAGTGTTCTATCACATTCTACCAACACACATCAAAACCTTGTAAGAACAATGTTCTCATGTCAAAGCCACATATTCTACACAAAATCCGAGGCTTATAAACAAGAGGTATCAGAGCGAGTCTTTGTCACAATATGTGTGGGTTCGATTCTTACTGTCTCCCTTTCCCGTCCCCTCCCTTGGCTCTCGATGTAACGAGAAATTAAAAATAAAAACTTAAACTACTAAGCAAACAAAGCAAAATGCACAAATTGGCAAGCAAGCAAATTATACCTCAACCTGGCCCTTGCCAGCAGCTGCATGCAATGGTGTTGCACCCTGAACATCTCTATAAGCCAAGATATCATCACAGCAATCAGCAAGAAGCTCCTTCAGTACTATCAAATTACCTCCTCTAGCAGCAGCATGAATTGCTCTATTCATCATCTCCCATTTATAAGCAGATGGTACCTCAAATTTTCCCAACTCTCCCCCATCATTTGCCATAAACCTTGGAGACATAGCAAAATCAAACAGAACCTTAAAAAGATCACAACTTTTACTCCTAGCAGCAGCATATAATATATCAGTAACACCATATTCCCCTTCTCCAAACACTAAAAGTGAGTTCCTTTCTAACAATTCTTGAACAAAAACTGTGTCTCCAGCAGAAGCAGCAGTATATAAAAGCCATCCACCATAACCAGCTTTAAGAAGTGAATTTTTCCCTTTCTTGGTATCACATTCAAGCATTAGTTTTCTTGCAACTTGAGACCTGCATTTAGCTACATCATCAAACTGTTCTTCATCATCCCAAACAGACTCAAGTCTTCGAATTCTACGTAGTGAAGTGAGCTGAATAAGGTGGTTTCCATCTAATCTAAGAAGCTCACGGACTAAATCATAGTGGCCATTAGCAGCTGCATAATCAATTGGTGAAGCATACCACCATTGATCCCCAGTACTCTCCCACCTTAGAGGAAAATATGTTGGAGGCATTTTAACAAAGATTGAAATTTTTTGTAGGTGAAAATTGTCCAAGAATGGCTCTTTTAACAGCTTCACGAGGGAAACTTAAAGATTCTGCAAACAAGAAAAACTTAACAGTTAACTATCATAAAGAGATAGGAATGAATGACATAAAGGGTGCTTGTCCCACAAAGTAACTAATCAATTACAATTATAAGAGAATAGCCTCCGGCTTTGGTCTAGTGGTAAAATTGGAGCACGTGATGTGTGCAGGTAAAGGGTTCAAATATATGATCGCTCATAAAAGTCGTTGATATTTAAGTAGAGAATGATAGACGAACGAACTTACTATTCACGGAGTTTCAAAGTAAAAAATATTCAGAGAGGTAATTTCTCAACATGCATGCATATAATGTAAATTGAGTGAAGGACAGTATTTATTTTTAAGCCAATATCTGTATCATATCAAATAATTTATTTTAAAGATCATAAATTAACTTCAAAATACATATAATGTAATTGACAAAAGATACTACACGTTAGACAAATATCTTGTACTTATTAATTTGATAACAACTAGGTGACTGTTAGTAATAAAGTCATTTATTTAGTTTAGAAAATCTCAAAGATTTATTTCCAAATTTGCTATTACTATATTAAACACACTTTCCTTATATGTCTATTATATTAATACAACAAATTGAGTTTGTGCCATAAATTGATAAATGTTAACTTTTGTAACAGGTGATCACCCTTAACCAAAAGTGATTTTCCTTTGCATAGAAAGTCACTGATCGATTGACATAACTAAAGATAGCAATTATGTTCTCTTTTTTACTTTTCACATATGGGTAATTTACAAAAGTTGAAATAATTAGGAATCTATTTTGGGATAATTCCACAGTAAAAGATGATTATGTCTCTGTCTCATCTAAAACGCCTAAAGTTAAGAGTAAAACTACATTATGATGTTGAAATTACATTTTGTAATTACTGCTTTTAAGCGTAAATCAGGTCCAAGATTCGAACTAAAATTGATCATTTTATTTAGTTACCTCTATATATATATCGAGGACGAAATGTCACATCTTAAAGTAGGTTAGCCCCATAGAATAAAAGGTGATTCACTTTTTAAAAATCAATAACTAGCATAAATTTCTATTCATATTTTTGCAATTGCTTCTTGTAAGTGTGAATCAAGTCCCGGATTTGGACTAAGAATTGTTAGTTTATTCGATAGCTAGTCTTAGTTAGCTCTTATTTCTTAATCGAGGATTGATCATCTCATCTTAAAGTAGGTTAGCCTAATATAAGAAGAACCCACGATTCGCTTTTTGATAATCAATAAGTAACATGGGTTTTGATAGACTTCCCATAACGATTCTTATCGACATTCTTTTAAACCACCTCTTATTGACTAACAATCTCCTAACTAGCTTGAAGCTCCCATGCCTAAGTTTGAGATTGGCATGACTTATTAGGAAAAACCTAACACAGACAGAGGCGGAGCCAGGATTTAAAGTTTATGGATTCGGGATTCTAATCTTTTAAAGTTACTGGGTTCTAAATTAATAATTTGTACTTATATAAATTTTTTAAGACAAATACAAGGTATGGACCAAAATCACTGAATTCCACCGAACTACGGAACCATGGCTAGATCCGCCGCTGAACACAGACATATTGGACCACCAATCACTGTTCCAAAACCTATCAACACTCCAAAAGAAGAGATATTACATGTGATGAAAAAAGCAGCTTTATATTAGCTTTTCTGAAACTGAAAGGATAGTGAAAAAAGTAAAGACATGCATGCATATATATATATTGCAGGTTACTACTTTTTAGCAGCAATAGTAATGCATGTGATTGCCCAAATGTTAACTCAGTACTTATACTACTTTTTCCACTGTTCCATTAGTTTCACTTTCTTTCAACAAGTCACTTTCTTCGCCATATATTCCACCCATCCGTTTCATTTTATGTGTTATAATTTGATTGGGCACGGAGTTTAAAATGAAGGAAGACTTTTGAAATTTGATATGTCTGTATGGTTGTAAATCATTAGTATTGAAGTTAAATTGTTATCAAATTTAGAATGTTGTCATTCCCTTTGGCATCCACGCTTCAACACGTTCAACAGTCGAACTCGCCAAGCAATACTATAGTTTATTTTTATTTTATCATTCCTCGTGAACCATTTAGAATGTAAATTACACATGCACATTCAGGAGGTTGTATTTGCTTAGACTATGTAAGCTACACCTTTCATATGATGATACATCTCACCAACAATTTATTAACTTTATCCTTTCGTATCTAGATAACTAGAAGAGATTCCTGTTAGATCTAAATCGTAGATTACACTACATATATCCCAAGATCTATCATGTCAAATCATCAAGATAATAAAAATACTAGATGCGGAAACGTACCTGAATCTATAGGAATTGATGTAGCCCTGCCTTCTTGCGGTTAGGTCTTCCAAACTATTACATGAGCTGGCTGTCACTCTTCCAACGATGGGATATTAGAAAAGAAAACGGACCATAACCCTTTATAGTAGGATATAGTTTATGTAATTCTAGTTCAGCCCATCATTAAACTAGAATTACATCCGAGTTTCTACACATTAGCTTCATACTTTACGAGGTGTGTTATTAGGTCCACATAACTTTAAACCGTAGTAGATCACGTTTAATTTGGACCAACCTTTTAATGATAGCAACTGACATTTAATTATTTATGTGTTTATATATGTGCAAGTCCATATAATCTTACAATTCCGTCTTGTGTTATATTACAAAAATTGTTTTCGTTAACAGATCAATTGGAAAATAATTATCATTGGCCCGCCAGCACAAGTGCTAGAAATTAATTAATACTCCAAAGAAGATATAAAGGTAAACATTCATGATCAACAGATCAAGAAAGTGGGGAGCAAATGAAGGTGGAAATCAAGTGGCATACACTCTCTTTAATTATCATCATGGCTTAAACACATGTTTATCCTGTTTATAATTCTTCGCTAAGTAAGTTTTGTCCCTCAAATTTTGTAATACTTAAACGTGAAATATGTAAAATGGAGATAATAAGAGGTTATAATGGTTCATTAAATTTTACCGTAAATAATGAAATTATACTCGTAAGTTTTGCCCGATAACTTACTAATTTGTGAACAATCGAACTTTTACTGATTTGATCAAACTTCAGTACTACAAGTGTTGCACTGCTTGACGAAACTTGAAGTTTGTGGCTGTTTTTGCAAAAAAAACTTTAAATAAGGATAAAACATAAAGAACCCCCCTAGAAACAGTCCACCTGTAAGTTTTATGGGCTATCACGTTTTCAATTAAAATGGAAGATTTACACAACTATGGCACCGGAGGCAATGATTTGCCTTTTTGACCATATTTAACTTGGTTTAGCAAAAATATCCTCCGTTGATAATATTCCGACAAAAGTACCCCTCTACTCGTAATAACGTGTGTTCTCTCTCCCTTTAGCTCCTACCAAATTACGTTGAAGTCTTGGCAGGACAATACTTGACGTCGACCCCGTCTAGGCTTCTACCAATGTCCAATTAAATTGTCTTTGAAATTTTGACAAATAGGCAACCCTTGAATCTTGGCAGACAACACTTACCCTCGACCCCCTCCCCGTCTCCAACTAAATTGACTTAAAATCTTGACAATAGACAACAACTGCACTCGACGTCTTCAACTTCTCCCAACTAAATTGCCTTGAAATTTTTGCAATAAGCAACACTTGTCCTCGACTCCTTCACCCCCTCTTCCAGCAAAATTACCTTGAAGTCTTCGTAGTGTAACACGAACCCTCAAAACCAGTCAAATTTGGTTGCACTGGGTGAAATTTTCTCAATAAAACCCCAATGAACTAAGGCAAGGTAAAAAAGGATAAGGGATTATTACCCACACAACCATTCCCAACCCTTATCCACTTTTTGTAACCATATTTTGTATTTTCTTTCTTTTCCTAGCATATTTATTAGGTATGATTTGATGATATAAATATTTTAAAAATATAAAACAAATATGCGTGTGTATATATGTGTATGGAAGCTATATATAAAGAATATCAATTTAATTATATGTCATATTTTAATTATAAATTAAATTTTAAATATAAATATTGTGACTAGATTATATTAGTGTTAGGTGACTTGTTAATATGGTATATTGATGGTTATTTATGTGGAAATTCGGGAGGATAATCCTATGTGCTCTAATTAATTAAATAAAATACTCCTAATAGGTTAAGGTTTAGGTAAAAGGTAGTAACTTTTTTCCTTTAAATATTGACAGCGGCTCCCCCACCACCCTCTACAGATAACTATCTCAACCTTTTTCCTGCATTCGGTTATTATATTGGTACGTTATTTTTCTCCCTCCTTTTGTTCTTAATTCTTTACGTAAACGTGCATATGCATGTCAACATATTATATATTCAAGACTTAAACTCGATGGGTTCGACTTTACTTTTAAAATTATGGGACTTAACATAAACACATTCTCAAGATGCCCTTCACATATATACATGCATAAACGTGTATATGCATGTGAATATATTATATATTCAAGACTTAAACTCGATGGGTTCGACTTTACTTTTAGAATCATGGCACTTAACATAAACACATTCTCAAGGTGCCTTTCACATATATATACACATGCATAAACGTGTATATGCATGTGAATATATTATATATTCTAGACTTAAACTTGATGGGTTCGACCTTACTTTTAGAATTATGGGACTTTAACATATATACACATTCTCAAGGTGCCTTTCACATTATCTTGGTGCCAATTGTCATATATGCATGTGACCATTTAATTTGTGTTGCTTTTTGTTAAAGTTTTAATACGATATTCACCAATCAATCACAAAATTTTATGAATGTTCGGATCTATTGCAATATATATAGACAATATATATTACATTACGTCATAGTATATATATTTAGACGTGTTAGAACTTTTATATTGTATGTGCTTCTAGGAGTAGTTTAGGCTGTTTAGCATTTCAGATATTTGTACAATTTAGAAAATATACACTTCCTCCATTCCGCAAACATGTTTCGAATTTCGAGAGTTAAACAAATTTTTCGTTGACAGCAATATTTTTAAGTCTTGTAAATATTTTGAATTATTATATGGTGTGACTTATAGTACTTTTTATGTAGTTTTCAAATACATAAATATTACTTCAAAAAACTTAAAGATTCTATGTCAAAATTCACGGTCAAAATTACAAAATTTAACTCTCGAAATCCGAAACATGACAATCTTTGTGGAACGGAGGAAGTATTAGATAACTTGTATAACATTGGCATGAGTTGAGATGAGTTTAAACAAAGTAACATGATCGATGAAGATTCGTATAGTAGGTGCAACTCAACTGGCTATAAAAGTTTCTCATCAAGAGTAATATAGATGGTTAAGGTTATGTTACATTGCTTGATTGTTTTTATCTTTTCTGATAGATTTGCTGGAACTTACAGGAATAGAAATGCTGGGCACCATGAAGATATTGCCTCTTCCGGCTGCACCGATGAATGGGAGTCTTGGACCAACGCCTCCAGCTCAGGTGGTAGAGGAACCAATGGTTGATAATAACCAGGTTCCAAGGTCCGTTGCTACGCATACGAGAACCATTGGCATTATTTATCCGCCTCCAGAAATCAGGAACATTGTTGACAAAACTGCACAGTTTGTGGCTAAGAAGGGTCCGGAGCTTGAGAAGAGGCTTATTCTTGATTATGCAGGAAATGTGAAGTTTCGGTTCCTGAATGCTTCAGATCCATACAATGCCTATTATCAGCACCATTTGGCTGAAGCTCGTGCGCGGACTCAGCGCTCTGGAGAGCAGCCTACTCAGCCAGCAGATTCAGCTAACAAACTAGTAGCCACTACTGAAGAGGGTGCTAAGGCAGCTGCTAAGCCTGATCCTTCAGCCCCGTTTAGACCTGCCAGAAGGGTTCTTGAGCCACCAGAGGCAGAACAGTACACTGTTCGACTACCTGAAGGGATCACGGGTGAAGAACTACATATCATGAAGCTTACAGCACAATTTGTGGCCCGAAATGGGAAGTCTTTCTTAACAGGGTTGACAAATAGGGAGCTTAACAATCCCCAGTTCCATTTTCTAAAGCCTACTCATAGCATGTTCATGCTTTTCACTTCACTTACGGATGCTTATTCAAAAGTCCTGATGCCTCCTAGAGGCTTGACTAATAAACTGTTGAAGAGTGCTGCTGACATGACGATAGTCTTGGAGCGATGTCTGCATCGGTTGGAATGGGAAAGATCGCAGGAGCAGGCTAGGCAGAAAGCTGAAGATGAGATAGAACAAGAGAGGTTACGGATGGCTATGATTGATTGGCATGATTTTGTTGTTGTCGAGACAGTAGATTTTGCTGATGATGAGGATCAAGATTTACCTTCGCCTATGACCCTCGAGGAGGTTATAAGGAGGAGCAAGATGCCCACATTAGAGGAAGAAGAGTATGCTGAGCCAGGAAAAGAGGTGGAAATGGAAATGGAGATGGATGAAGAAGACGTGCAGCTTGTCGAAGAAGGTATGAGAGCTGCGGCTGTTGAAGAGAATGATGATGTCAAGAGTGATGAAACCATGCCATTTCCAGATGAACAGGACCCACCAATGCGGATTCTGAAGAATTGGAAGAGGCCTGAAGAGAGGATACCGGCAGAAAGGGACCCAATTAAGTATGTTGTCTCTCCTATAACTGGCGAGTTGGTACTTATTAATGAGATGTCTGAACATATGAGGATCTCTCTCATTGATCCGAAGTACAAGGAACAGAAGGAGAGAGTGTTTGCGAAGATTAGGGAGACTACTCTTGCACAGGATGATGAGATCTCTAGAAACATTGTCGGACTTGCACAAACACGTCCGGATATATTTGGCACTACGGAGGAAGAAGTTTCAAATGCAGTCAAGGCTGAGATTGAGAAAAAGAAAGAAGAGACGAAGCAGGTCATATGGGATGGTCACACAGGTAGCATTGGTCGCACTGCAAGCCACGGAATGTCTCAGAAGAGTAATGCAGATGATCAGAATGACGCTGCAAATGATGGAAGAAACCTTCCTGGTCCTCAGGCTCCTCCACTACCCAAGCCCGGCCATCCATCTGATAGGCCACTAGCTTCCCCTCCTGGACTTTCGGTGAACATTCCTAGGCCTCCTAATACACTCCAGTATTCCACTCCCACTAGTGCTGGGCTCCTTGCTACACCTCCACCTCGACCTCCTATGGTTAACATGATTCCTCAGGTTTGGCCTCCAACTCCTCCAATGCCACAGATGCCCGGTCAGGGAAATCTCACTGTGAATCCGCCACCTCCTGGATCACAGTTTATGCCTTTGGAAGCACCTAGACCCTTTGTTCTCTTCCCAATGTCCCAGCCTGGAATGCTTATGTTTCCACCTCCTCCGATGCCCCAAGGAGTTCCACCACCACCTCCAGCAGAGGAAGACCCTCCTCTTCCTGAAGAGCCAGAGCTGAAAAGGCAAAAGCTTGATGAGTCTATTCTCATTCCTGAAGAGCAGTTTTTGGCTGAGAACTCGGTAAGGGCAACTTTTTGTTTTTCCACTCTTTTTACATAATTATCTGCATCTCTTTGTGAAGTTTGACAGTCATGCAAATGGTGTTTCTTGTTGGGATTGTGTGGCAGGGACCTGCTAGGATCAATGTATCTGTTCCAAATACCGACGACGGGAATCTCAAAGGACAAGTTCTGGAAATCTCAGTGCAATCTCTGTCCGAAACCATTGGCAGTCTAAAAGAGAAGATTTCTGGGGAGATCCAACTTCCTGCAAACAAACAGAAGCTGAGTGGAAAAGCCGGTTTTCTCAAAGACAACTTATCTCTTGCATACTATAATATTGCATCTGGAGAAACACTCACTCTCTCTCAGAGAGAACGGGGTGGCAGAAAAAGATGAATGCAGATATATGGCATGGCCTTCAAAGGTTTATTCTGGAACTGTTGGCATTATCTTATCCCTGTTATGAATTCGAAGGATTCTCCTTCTTCCATTACATTGTTTTTGTATTTCTAGTACTTGTTTCTGCAATTTAATCAACTTTATCCTTCAAGCTGATGGTTGTGAGTACCTACTACAGGTTTGGCATGTTGGCGATCATCGATGAGGATAACAGGAAGTTTACTAGTTCTATGTTTATAAAGATGCAATTTGACTGTTGATGTTACTGATCTGTGTTTGTCTTAAATGTGCAGTTGCTTCAAGCCTTCAATCTAACTAGAGCTCAATTGTTATTTTTAATATCTGAGTTCATGGCTCATTCTAAATTCCACTGTTTCTTACATCTTGTCTGGTTCTTAAATGCTTGTCCCAAGCCCCTCTAAGTTTATGTACTACCTTTTTCTTTCATTTTTTTGTGGTGATAGAAGTGGCTAAAGTTTTACTGATGCCTTTAGTTTGTCAACACAGCTTTACCTTCTCTTAGAGGCTGTAATGTATGCTGCAGTCGTCGGTTGTGTCCATTCTACTGTCTAGTGAGAACCTGATGGTATCAAGATTTAACACTTGTCTTTGTTTGCAGTTTGCACCATCTTCTGGAGGAAGTGCAGATTGATGGAAGCATACTTGGCAGAAATTTTGCTCTCTTAATTTTCACTTATGGAGATTTTAAAAGGAATTAGTTGATCATATGTTTATTTTGCTTGTGTAGTTGGAGCTTACAGTAGCTGCATTATCATGTAATGTAATGTGATGGACATATTCTTTAACCAAGCAATATATAAAATCACCATGAATGGGTTAATTAATTAACTATGCAATGCATAAACCATGATTCTTATATATGTTCCCAAACAATTCGGTTGAGTGTAATTTAGGAACCTTATTTGCGAAATATAGAGATACTTCTATTACTTTACAGAAAACTAGCAATATTTGTAAAATTTGTTTCGAAACATAGCAAAAACATTAAAAAATTTGGGTGCAGATGAGCTCAGATTAAAACTCATCTAACGCATTACAACATTTTTTTGCACTGTCGGCTAATTTAAAACCTATTATAATCAATTTTTCATGTTTTCTTGCTTGTTTCACTAATATTTAAACTTGTATTACGCCAATGATTTGATCAAATTAATGTCCTTTCTTTATTGCCTAAGATACCAACTATATGCTAGTTTTTACCTTATAATTCTCGAGAGTCAATTCTTCAATCATGACTCAATAATTAGTTAATTTTTTAAGTTAGATTAGCTATTTAAAAGAAAAATTAAGCTTGAGAATATCAAAACAAGCAAGAAAACCTGAAATTTTGATTGTAATAGGCTTTGAATTAGCCGACAATGTAAAAAAAAGGTTTACACCGTCGGTGTATATTAGTTACAACTATATACACTTAAATTAGGAGCTTTCACCTGAGGATCCTTTGTTGATACTTGGTTTAGACTTTAGAACAAAAAACACAAAGATTTCTACATATCTTGAAAGTGTTAATTGAGCTCGTGCTACCAATGAAGTGAACAACAAAGCATCACATAGTGCTCTGGCCTCTGGATGATCAGAGTTTTCAGCTACTACCTGCTACTAATGTTATAAGAACTGAAAATGTAAGCAAGAAAAGTCACATAACTTTGAATTTGCATTAAATTTACAACTCGATAACTCCGATCAGTACTGTTTCATAAGCTGTGAGCTCATTACAGAAGCATATGCCGCTGCGGCTTTGAAAGTAAAAGCACAACACATCAGTTTTAAATTGATGCTATAGAGATCAGTACACTGAAACTGGAAGGAAATACCACCTCCTGAAACCAGACAAATCGAACCTAACTCGTCCAAACTGAACCGACCCATCCAAATGCCCACCCCTATAAGGAGTCGAATCCTCTGCAAGCTCTGAGCTTCATTCTGCCCCCATTTTCTTTACTTCAATCATTACTGACAAAAGCCTGCCTGGTAAGAAATACTTCTCATTTGTTATCTTTTTCCTTCCAACTCCACAAACATCAGACTGCTTTTGGCTTTGCCTTCATATAATCTATTCGACTGGAAGGAAGGTTATATGGCTTTTAGCCTTTACAGGAGTAGTTTCATCGGTGGAAGGGAGGAGAAGGTTGTTCAACTGAAGCCCAACCTCTATGATCTGAAATGAGTCTAAAGATCTCCACTTGATTTGATGCTTAAAGGTAAAACTAGGATTGCCACCGTACATTCTAGCCACAGAGGAAGAAATGGCAACTTGCCTGCTTAAGAAGAACAGGATTTTCCAGCGGAACAGTCATCATCTCCTGCCTCTCATGGCTATCCAAAACATGCCTACAGCAATCTAAACAAAGCAAGTCAAAACTGAATAATTCCTCGTATTCACAATTGTTCAAGCACCGCCCACAGTTGATGCAACGTTTAATGCAGATAGTACAAGCTCTGCACAGCTGAGCAGTAGCTTGCTTCTTTTGGCAACTCTCTGAGGGGCAATCATAGACTAGTCTGAGTTGCTCGCATTTCGGGCATATTTCAATATCAATAGCGTAATCATCATCAGGAGACACAGATAACTGGCTGCCTTGGAAAAACCGTGGTTTACGAGTAGTTGGCAGCTTGCTGCTATCGACGCCTAACAAAACCTTGAACTCTTCAAAGTGTTCGTTTGTCATACCAAATAATCCATCAATACCTAGGTGCTTAAGTCTGGATTTTCCTGTGGACTTGAAGACCTTTAAGTTAAGGAGAAGACCATCAGCAGTAAGTCTCCCACATTCAGGGACACTAAGCTGCAATGAGAAAAGTAACACAATACATCAGAAAGCTACAATAAGAATAAACTCAAGAAAAATATTAGAACTATGAAATGGAGATACTAAGATATTCAGACTTTGATGATGAAAGGTAAAACCAAGGGCAATGGGCTGAGCATATTTTGATTGGAAAACAAGGGAAAACTAGTTAGCCATGATTCCTCACTATTTATATCATAATTCGTCACGCGTCAAATTTTCTGAGCATTGAGCTGTTGAATCCACATCCAGCATGACATGAAGAACAAAAAGAATTTGTTTCTTTATAATCTATAGCTATGAAAATAAATATAACCTTACCTCCAAGAAAAAGTTTTGTTTTGATAAGGTAGATTTTGCCTACCTCCAAGAAAAGGTCTACTGATCTGTTAGTCTAACCTCACAATGACCCCATTTCCACGACTCAAATCAGTAATATAAGGCTAAATAGGTCTTTCCACTACACCAACTCTCCTTCTTTTCAACCACTCTCTCCGGTGCTCTAAATTCTGCTAAAATGCCTCCAAAAACCTTTTTCACTCAATATTTCTAGCAATACATGTATTTATTTTCAGTGATACATATTTGACAAAGAACTAAATTTTTGAATGAAGAACTACAATTGTTATACTACTTCAAGCAGCATAATTGAATTGTAAAGGCAGCATCAGATACAATTGATACCAGAAAAGTAGAGGAACATGAGCACTGAAAAGGGAAGTATCAAACTGCAACGGTCAAGGATCCCATTATCCACTTTTTCACAAACAGTTACATACTAATACATTAAATACAGTATCACAGTTAGCCAAGTTCAATCAATAACAATTCTTCACAGCAACACTGACAGCTTGAAAAGCGGTGAGAGTGCAAGTAATAGCCCAATAATAAGAATAGTAAATACATCCGTTATGCAAGCCTTACATTCAATATGAGCATCTATCGAATCGTGCTATGTGTACTTCAGTAACACATGATAACATCTTGTACGAAACTACAATGAGAAAATGTATCAAACGTAGTCAGCTAAGAAGCGAAAGGGAATAGCTTACCTTTTTCAGGCCAGGATTCCTTTGAAGCACATAATTCAAACCACTATCGGTGATCTTTGAGCAGTGCACAAGACTCAGAGAATTAAGATGGCCTTGAGCCCTGTCCGTCAACTTTATAAGAATATCATTTGTGATCTTGCAACTCAATGGATGATCAACATGAATATTTCTCCACAAAAGTGGATCACCACGCACCACATCTCGTAGAGCTTTACAGACTCTTTCAACAGAAAGAAGGTCCTGCAACCCTAGATAACTAAGAGCCAAAAACATAGCATCTTTAGGAGCACCTCCATCTCCATCACAATGATCATTCACGCCCGCCTGATCATTGTGAGCTGCATCTCTAAAAACCCAATAACTAGAATTTACAATTTCCTCCATATCAACGTCCATACAACCAAAAGAATCGTGCAATCCCTCTCCTCCTCCTATATCAACCTCAGACATGTACGAGTTTTCACCTATCTTCGGGACCCCCACATCGTGGTGAACTCTCATAGCCCCATTTAGAACAAAATTAAATTCAGTAAACAATTGAGCATCAACCTCCATCTCATCTTTACCAAAACTAAAATTCTTTAACCGAAAATCCTTATCAAAATCCTCTAACCAACCCGTGATGGCCGTAACTTTACTACTAATATCCATATCAAAAGGATCATGAGGCAACAAATCAACAATATCATCCCTCATCTCATCTTCCTGATTATTAAACCTATTACCCTTTTCACAATTCAACCTCCAAAAATCACTAATATCATCACAAATCCTCTCATTTTTGCCCGATTTTCGATCATGAAATTTCTCATTTGGGCATCCTTCAAAATACCTATTATCAAACTTTAACCCACCTAAAAATGATTCTTGTTCATTCAAGGCCATAACTTTGCTAACTCTAACAAGAAAACCCCTCAATTCTTGAATGCAAGCTAAAACAAAAGCACCCAAATAAATTTCACAGAGCTTTTCTTGCAAATCACCCAAAAGGGTCAACCTTAAATTCACCAAATTATTCAAATCAAAATCCACATTCCAAAATTTAACAGAAACTAACCATATAACAATAAAAAGGCTATATTCTGCAAATCTTGAAAAGGAAACTACTGTGTGTGTGAGATAGAAAGAAAAGATTGAATCAAATCATTATATTACCAGAATGAGTGATGTGCCAGATGGTGTTGCAATGTTATGTACAAAATAGGAAATCTATACGTATATATTTGTGTATGTATAGGTATTTTGTGTATCTACATATTGTAGGGGCTGTGTATAAGAATCACTAATTTTGGTGAATGAGAGAGAAAGGCATGTGTGTGTTTTCTGTGTGATGTGTCTTTCTCTAGACTGTATGTGTCAATTGGTAGGAAGTTGATCTGGCGCGAGAGACTTGTTCTTTTATGGCTCTACTACTACTTTGGATGATAAACTCTTTATATTAGGGCTTTTAATATGGGCCTAAAATTTTATCTTAATCAGTAAAAATTTCGCCCAGATGCCAGTTTTAACAGGTACTTACATTCTATATCTATTTTTCATCTGACTAATTTGGATTTGCATTTAGAAATTTTACCTTTAGAGTAAAGCTTTCGCTACTAAAAATGACTACGTTTCACGTTTGATTATATTCTTAGGTTTCAGTTTCCTGTTCGGTGTCTTGTATTTAATTTGGATTCAACTAGTTTAGATGTACGCACAGAACCCTGATTTTGGGGTTTCGGTTGCCCACTCGTGTTTGATATATACTTTTAGTAATAACGGTTTTTAACCGTTAGGTAAGAATAGGCGGGTACTTTTCGCGCCACCACGAACGGTTTTGAGTGAGTAGTTAGAATTTAATACTATTAGATAGTGGCAATCACCTAGCTAGAAACTTTTTTGGTAAGAGTGAATGCCTAAAGAAAATCAATAATTACTATATAAATTGTTTGTATTCATTTTATTTCCATAGGTGCATCAGATTATTCTTACATTAATCATTAATTTATTGCCATCTTTTCCTATAGTCAAACTTGGAAAACACTGATGCCTTTGAAAACTAGATTCATGTTTATATTCTAATATGATTCATGTGTATAAATAGAAAATAACTAATGTTCGCAAGACGTAAATATTACCCAGCCTACCTATTTATTATTGCATATATTTGTTATGCCTTATAGGTGTATACCTTTAAGGTATACTGCATAAATTATAGTGTAAAAGTTTGGAGGGCCATTTATTACTGTATACCTTTGTTATACCTTATATGTGTATATATTTATGCTATACTGCATAAACTATGGTATACAAGTCACGATGGGTAGAGTGGGTAAATAGTTTAGTGGGTAGGTCAAGTAATATTTGAAAGTAGTGGATAGTGGCTGTAATTATTTTAGATTTTGTGGGTATTTTTGTAAGTGGTCCTATAAATTAACAGCCTATCAACAACAAAATACATGTGAAACAAACCAAATGCCTTCGCGTTGTTGGTTCATCCAACTATCACAAGCGAATTCAAGATTTTATAATCGGTTTAGAGTTATAAATACTTTGAAAGAACACGTTCAAAACGATGTAGTTGTTTTAATTAATTTCAAAAACTTTCCTTACTTTTGTTTTCCTTTTTTGGTGTTCATGCCTAGGGAATCTATGTAAGAAGAAGATCAAAGTTATGCTAAAAGATAAAGAAAATAAAATAACTATGGATCTTTGTTCTAGACTTGTGGCCAATGGGCAAAAACTTGGGTTCCAAGGTGTTCTTTCCTTAACATAGGGATAGAATAAGAGTCAAACAAAGAAAAGAGACAAAACTAAATGGACTATAAAAAATGTAGGTAATTGTCACTGTCTTTACACATTATATTCATCCATCAACTACGTCTCGGTACCAAATTACTATTGTATCAACTATATGAATCATCTATATTCGTTATTTGTCTATTTATCATAATATTTATTATTTATTCGAACTTGATACCATCTATATTTGTGAAACTCAGTTCGACGTACAATACTTACTATTATGTCTAATCATAAATTAGTTGGAGTTGGCCATAAGGAATCCTCAATGTTCATATCGCTTCGTTTAAACTCGTATCGCCTTGTCTAATATTGGTTGATAGGGCACGTCTCGACGTATTCTGCAACATATAGTGAAACGGTGGACGAAATTCACTTAGGGCTTCCAAAAATGGTTACGGATCAAAATTTCACGTCATCAACTGCCGTTAACCAGGTCCATTACAATTTTATTACTACTTTAATACAGGTAGTTGATTATATTTAACAAACAGCCCCTTTTTCTCGAAAATAAAGTACAGCCGGGGTATTTCTTCAGTCTTGGCAAAACCAAAGGAAATATGTAAGATACTCTCATGCATTAGCTTCAAAAAGATGAGATTATTACATGCAAATATATTTGTGATACACCGATTATTACGTTACTTCTCGATGGGTTTGCTCATAGGCAGGATCATACATGGCAAAAAGTTACAAGGTAACACTGATCTTTACTGATAGTAGGATGTAATCTGCAGCACTTTCTGCAAACTTTATAATGTAGGAGGGATCCATATATAGCCATGAGTTTGGATGTAACCGGCATTTTGCAACAACTCGTCGGCTTCAGCAGGGCCTCTGCTACCTGGTTTGTATGGAATTGGCTTGAACTCTCCATTGTCAATTCTATGCAAAAGAGGCGTAAAAATCTCCCATGCCGCCTAAATTTTTAACAGAAAAAAGAGTTATGACTAATCGCATTGATGTACAGTACAACGTACCTAAAAGAAGATGTGTTACATACCTTGAGCTCATCTCTGCGCACAAAATGCTGCTGATCCCCTCTTATTCTGTTAAACAAGAGAACAGTTATAATCCATCAAGTTGTGGTACCATTCTGCCTAATGCAAGAACCAAGTAAGTGTTAAACTAAGGCAACATGCATGAGGCAGAGAACCATACGTATCGAGAATGAGACGTTCATAAGCCTCTGGAATTACAACTCCTTGGTAACGTTGTGTATACGACAGGTCTAATTCACTTTGAACAGTTGACATTTCAAGCCCAGGCTGCTTGACCTGCATGAGAGAGACAACAATTGCATCACTACAGAGCACAAGCAAAAGAAGTGATCCTTTTCTTGTCTTCTCTCTAGTTAAGATGAATGATAAAAACATTGATAAGTGAACCTCCTATTCTCTTAAACTTTAGATCATGAATATAATCGAGGCTTAATCAGAAAACAATTTCAGCCAGTTCCTTCAACTTTCAAGCTATGTTCCTGGTCAACTGGAAAATAAAGAAAACGTTGATAGTTTTATCTCTTTAATGCATCCGGACTGCCAAACTATCCCAAAATATGAATCTCAAGAGTATGTTAGAACTTCTCTTTACATGTTAATCTGTGTGATAATTAAGTCCAGAAGGAGAAGCAAAAGATAATTCGTTACGGATAAATAGGTGCATCATATTGCTAAGTCCTATTAGAAAATGTCTAGTTATACTCGTATATTGTAATTTGATCACTTCCAGGAGATGACAACTCTGAAACTATTTGAGGAATGACCAACTAGTAGCTTGAGCAGGAAAAGTGACAGAATTACTCTTACCGTAAGCTTCATGTACATGGCTTCTGAAGGCTGGAGGCGTATCACAAACTCGTTTCTCCCTTGCTTTTGACCTGTTTAATAAGTCAAAAAAATATTTTTCCATCATTGAACTGACTGAAAACAGATACACAGCAATAAACTCGCAAACAAAGGTTACAAGTAGATGAAGTAGTGAGTGAAATCTCAAACAATGCATAAGGAGTTAATGGAAAACCAAAAATGCAATCAAGCAATTTTGCAGGGATAACTGAACCCTCACTGTGGTACTAAATGGAGCAACTCTGAACTTTGATTAGGCCACACGTAGAAAGCAGCAATAATGATATAACCTACAAACATTGAAGTCCTATCCAGAGCTTGCAATACTTTTATACTGGCACCTTTTTGACGACTAACCTAAAACTCTGGCCCTTTGTATTATCATTTTCTTATGAACTCCCTTCATAGAAACATCAGAATGAGCAACTATTCAACTAAAAGCTCTCTGACAATCATGTATATATTCCTCAATATAAGAGGGTTCATCGTCTAAGTTTCAACTACCTCTTGTAATTAAATAACATGCTTAAGAAAAAGGAAACTAAAAAGCAACTGATTTTATATCTGAAAAGGAAAGTAATGGATGTTTGCATCACGTATTGAGATACCCTCCATGTGTCAACCGGAAGTAGCTCGTTATGTCCCAGGTAAATTGATACATGCTAGTGTTGATGCAATTTGCTAGTATAGGTCAAGAAATTTGCTAGTTTATGTAACATGAGCTAAAATCAAACATCTAGAAAAATGCAAGGAAGTAGAACAAAAATGATATCATGCTTAGAGATACCCCGACACGTACATCTAAATATATCACCAGGAACATCCTTAAATTGGACTCGTATTTCTGCTTTTCTTGAATTTAGTGCTTTTCCAGCCTTCATTATGAAGGGAACACCTGTAGCAAGTAACCACATAAGATACTCAGGATAGAAATAAAAAAGAGCAGCTAAAAGATATGTTTGAAAAGCAGATAAACAGGCAATCTAACACTGAGATCTAAACATCAAAATACAATCTTTTAACTTGTGAAATTCTTATCTAACCTTCCCATCTTTCGTTGTGTATGCGTAAAACCATAGTTGCAAAAGTAGGAGTATTTGAGTTGTTAGGAACCGTTGGGTCATCCTTATAGCCTTCATATTGTCCAAGAACCACCTCTTCATCTTTAATTGGAAGCATTGATTGAAGAACCTGCATCCAATAAGAAAACAAAAAAGTGAAACAATCTTTCAATGACGATGGCTCTTCAAGACATATCTTTCTTATTCGTGGTAGACCTCAGATTCAGCTAACCAATGCTTGGGGATGAAAAACATAAGCCACAGGAAGAAGAAAGAGCAAAGTTTTCCTTTCATCATAGTTAAGAGTGATTATCTTATCTTATTTATCATGCAAAGAAGCCATTAAACACAATGATGTCGCAGTGTTAACCTGATACATACCTTAACTTTCTCATCCCGGATGTGTTCAGGCTTGAGAGAAATAGGCTTCTCCATGGCAACAAGGCAAAGGACCTGCATTTGGGAAGGCAATGATAAGAATATTAACCGTACCCACGCATAAGTGCTATAATTCAACTATTCAATGGTTAGAGCAATGAAATTCAAAATAGCAGGAAGGAGGGAGTAATGTATTCCCCCACCCCAGATGTTTTAAATTAATACAAGGACGAGACTGCACGAGGAAATAATTGCATCTATCGGAAGTTTATTATGTTGATGGATTAATCAAATCTGAAGGAATATGTGCAAGCATTGATGTTGCCACACTCCATAGACATAATCAAGAACTGGCTTTGGTCATGTACTTCTAACAGAGAACCTGTAGTATAGTAAACCCCATATTTTTTAACTTATAAAGGTATGATGATGATTTGGACATTTCCACAGAACAAATAAACAAGCTGTTTAAAGTACAAATACATGTCCACTGCAACTGCAGATAGCACTTATCAGCTTTGAAAGTCAACATAGTTATGGCTCACCTGCAATAGATGATTCTGTATAATGTCACGTATAATCCTGCAAAATTGATGAAATGATAATGCCAATTATTACAAAGTTTTTCAAATGCAGCTTAATGAAGTACAAAAAGGAAATATCTGCTACGACTATATATCTGGTCCTTCAAGTTAGAGGAGCAGAAGCCAGTCTTTTCAACAATAAAGGAACAGCAAGTATAACTGGAAGTTGGATATGCCTTATTTCTGATATTACCTTATCACTTTCCTAATAGCATTAAGAATCATCAAACCTGCTAAAAACCAGAGGATTTATGAACTAGTCTGTACCCAACAGCACAGATTTCCCTGGCTATTGTTTTTCAACCTCACCACCTCTCTCTAAAAGGCCAACTAGTAACACATCTCTGTAATCCACATCATAACACCACCCATATGATTGGTGTGCCAATTTATTTATTTATTTATTTATTTTTATTTTTATGTTTTTTTTTTTTTTTTGACCTCCTTGGTGTGCCAATTAACTTACAAATTATGTGACTAGCCAAATTTTTAGGACATCAATCTAGATATTATGGTGAAATTTCTATTCTATTTCTGCCTCCAGCAAGTCATTCTACTCTCTAACCCGAACTCATAGTCAATCGACAATCTAGTCATCAATCATCTAGCACCTCAAAGTTCATGTTTCAGAGGATTATACTGGAGATAGAATATCTTCAAAATCCAACAATAAAAGGTTCACAGATAAAAATAATGGAAGTTCTCAAGCTCATCTAGGAGACATAGGCATACCCATATTCATCAAAATATCCACCGCGACCTTCAGTTCCAAAGTCCTCTCTAAAGACAATCTGCCAAAAGAGAGAAACAAAGTGACCATTTTGAGATGATGGATGTCACAACTTAAAAAAACTCTGCAGCTTCAAGAGAGTCATTAGACAGGAACATCCAAAAACCACAAATTGCCGGCCCCTTTTACATTTCAAGATGACCACGGTATAAAGATGAGCTTGCATCATCTTCATACTCCAGGAATCAAATCACAGGGAAGCAGTCAATTTTGCTTTCTATGGCAGCAAATGAGGAAAGAAAGTGCACAGGTCAATGAACTATTAAGGTGAGTTGCATGATGAGAGCTAAAAAACTACTAAACTAGTACAATTCTCTAGACATGATCACCAAAAATATTATAAAGCTGACACCTTCAGTATTCCTTCTGTTTTTTTAAAGGTACAAGTTCTTGAAAAAATATAGGAACAAAAAAGGAAAAGACACGGATATTGTGGTAAATGAGCTGATATTCATTATCTAAACATTGATCAATGATTAACTAGCCTGATTTCTCTTCCTGACTTCAGCCATCAGAATGGCTCATCATGTGTTTCTTCTCTATACATCAGATAGTAACAAGAGAAGATTTTTGAGAAAGTCGTAACGACACAAGTTAATTATTCCCCCATTCTGAACTGAGAAAGTAGCAACAAGCAGCATTATATGAGTACCTACCTTTTTACATTCGTAATGATTTCAAACATGATAACAGTTTTCTTTACAGGTTATGTGATAAGAAATTAGTATTGTATACATGTATCTGAGATGGAGATGCCAACCTGTATATTGTCAATGTTGTCACGATTCCAGAGCGGCAAAAAGAAGCGATTTGCAAAACGTAGTACCAGCTGCAGTAGTTTTCATACGGTATTAGACAAATGCATGTACTCCTTCGAATCCATACTAATAAAATTAGTGTATTTTGGGAAGTACCAAATTCTGAACCAACTCCTTCCCCAAATAATGGTCAATACGGTATATTTGGGGTTCATCAAATAGTTCTCCTATCTGGGAACTTAGCTGCTCAGCTGAAGCTAAATCCTTGCCGAAGGGCTTCTCAACAACAATGCGAGTCCAACCACCAAGATCAGCTGGAATTCAATGCAAGAAAAACTTTAAAAGATTACACTTTTTGTTGAGTATCCAAGAGCATGGAAAGCAAAAAAGATGAAATCAGCTACTTATTCACACTCAATCTGACAGAGTCTGTGACTTGAGGACATCTTACTTATGATTAGATGGCAATTCTTTTTTCAAAAATCAAACTTAAGACTGTAAAATTTCAATGCAGCATCCATAAATTATACATTAGAAAACATTCCAAACCAATGAAGCTTTAACACAAGGGTTTACCACTTCCACCAGAGATAATTATTTGTTCATTGACCAGGAGATTTTTCTTTTCTTTCACAAGGTTAAGTTTACTTCCTATTTTGCTTCTAAATGTATATGGACAACAATAGTACTAAACTTAAAGGTCCTCTTAAATTACTCATCATTTATATAAATGACAAACATATCCACAAAGGAAGGTAAGGAAACAGTGACACAGATTCATAATAATATTAAGACAGTAGCATATATCTGATAACCCATGCAGAAATGTTTAGAATCGTGAAAGCCCAATGATGAAAGACCAAAAGAATGTGGATCACATTAGTAATCAGTCAAGTTGAACGCAAAATGAGAAGAACCACATACATCTGTTCATACAATAGCTTTTTATCATTCTGCAAACAGAAGGATATACTGATGGAGGAAGGGCAAAATAGAAGAGTCTTCTGGATGATCCTTCTGTACTATTTTTTGAGATCTCGTGCTCAGCTATTGCCTGGTCCAGTGAACGAAAGCCCTCTGGGGAATCATAAGAGCCGCTAACGTATTTAATCTGAAAGAGCAATGGTGAGTAAGCAAAAAGTACATCAGTGAAATGGTGAAAAGAATATTAAGAAATATTTCCACGCACCAGTTGCAAAAACATTGACACTTCTTCTTCATATTCTTTCCCGCGAGAAAGATACCTGCAATCAGACAAGGTCATTAAGCCCTACGCCCTCTCCCAAGGATTCGCAAGAGACATGTATTGAACTAAGACAGTTGAAAGATCCTTCTTTTTGGGGGAACTTCCTTACTCTCCCATATTAAGGAGACCAAGACGAAAAGTATCATAAGAACTTTGGCATCAATGGAGACTAGGTGAACAAAAAAATACTTCATCACGAAATGAAGACTGGAAAAATGCAACAGATAATGCACTCACCCACGGATACGGTCCCTCAAGTCGTCGTCAGAAATTTTGGTCCTTGCATAGCCAAAAATGTGAACTTCATTGGATTGCAGGAATCCCTGAGAGTACCCAGCCCAATGCCAAAGTTAGCATATTGCCAGAATGAGCTCCATAGTACTGTTTAACTAGTAGTATAACTAGGTATGATTAGTTAGATATTTTTTATGATTACAACTTCGTCACAAGATGCAACAAGTTCAAGAAGCGCAAATCATATTACTACAAAGAGCAAACACCAAATCTATCAAGGAAGAAAAGTAATGACATGTGAATTGCACCTGGCGATAGAGGTTGAAGAGGGCTGGAAAAGTTTTCTTCTTGGCAAGATCACCAGAAGCACCAAGAACAATAATTGAAAGACACCCAGTTTCAGGTATATTATCATTGTCTCTAAAAGATTCATTCCTTATAGAACCCCTTTTCTCAATGCACCATGATGCTGCCATCTTCAAGGCCCAAGTCAGCCAAGTATGATCACTTCAACCTTGTGAGTCGTGATCTATAAATCAAACAATCAGTCAATTAAAACACTAACATATAAAATCTTCACCTTGTGACTTCTGATCTAAACCACAGTATTCATTTGATCAAACACTAAATCAAAGATGATTTGCTAAAACTGCACAAAGTAATCAATTTTGCTAATTATGAAAGATCCTGAAAAGTTGGAAGTTAACAAGATTTGATACAACTGCAGAAAGCAATCAACTTTGCTAATTTTTCAAAGATTCTGAAAAGTGAGAAGTTAACAAGATTAGCTAGAACTGCAAAAAGCAATCAACTTTACTAATCTTTGGAAGATTCTGAAAAGTGGTTAGTTAACAAGATTTGCTAGAACTGCAAAAAGCAATCAACTTTACTAATTTATTGAAGATTCCGAAAAGTGGGAAGTTAACAAGATTTGATAACTGCAAAAAGTGATCAACTTTGCTAATTTTGACTACTAGCACTACAACAAGCGGATGTTCCAAGAAAGATACTTAACATAAGCAAAATTAAACCTGAATTAGCATAACATGATACAAGAAAGATCCAACAAACTAGAACTATAACAACAAAAAGCAAAACTTAAACCAAATTAAGCAAGAATGATGAGAAAACTAATAACTCACCTAACTAATAACAACAAGATACCAACTTTAAGATACTAAAAGAGAGAAATAGAATTAAATACAAAAGGGGTTGGATCAAACCTGAAGAAAATTGTAAGGAACAAAGAAACAACACAAAACAAGGAGCAAAAATGAGTTTTTTAAAAGTAATAAAAGAGAAACGATGTTTTAGGTGATTTATAGGAATATTGTAAGATATACTTATACTTAATAATTACTATAAGAATATCATAAAGATACCTTTCACCTACCACTTTTTTGACTTGCAAATGCATAATTACGGGAGCCGCCGTATTATGAAGGATTCTCATTTTTCATATACACTCTTTTACTAGTATGTTCCAACTAACCACTTTTTAACTTTTTTCAGCTGCCTACATTCTTGTTTTTACATTTTTACACATAAAAAATGTTTGACTTAGAGTTTGAGTATATAACTATAGTGTTTGTTTTCACGGCTCGAACGGTACATTTTTCTACAAAGTAAACAGCAAAATTTATTCTATTGATTTACTGAACTATTAGTCAATGCATAGAATTATACACTTTACAGTCCTAGGATGTGCTAGCAATAGAGTCAAAAGTAGGTGGACCATTTGATGTCCCCAAGATTTAACAGAAGAGTAAGAAAATAAAAGATATTTTAGTAAGTATAGGACTTTATTACTAATGCTTACATTAGAATAGGCTATCTACAATATACTTATTTGGATGCGATTCATCCGTGACCATCGCGTTACCACAAAATATTTCGTGCACGTGACTACTCTTTTACAAACACTATTGTCGATATAGTTTGTGGTGCAGCTACCACACTCTTATTGGTATTTGATAATTCATGACTTTACCTTAATTTGATATTTCTTTCGTTTCATTTTATGTGACTCAAATATAAGATTTGTGTGACTCTAAAACCATGTATCTAAGGGGTAAATGCGTTTCAAAATATAACTATTTTCAAATATATATCAAGTATAGTTAGTTTTAAAGCAGACTAAAATAAGACATACTACCAAATAGAATGGAAAGGTGAAATAAATAAATACTCCAATTTAGTATGTTGATGGTGATGTCTAGTTAAGTATTGATGTCACCGTTAGGTCACCAATTTTTCTATAGTCTCAATATACAAGTCAAAAATCTTTATTTCCTATAATTTTTTGTGTGACGAAATGGCGGCTTATTTTTGACCAAAAGAGACAAAATCCGGAATTCTTTTCTTTTATTTTAGGTGTCCTTTGTGGAATGCTAGGCCAAACTTTAGCTAATTTTCCTTATTTTCAACATTGTAGCTCTGTTGTTCCATTTTGTAGTTAGTACTTCCATAAGAACAAATACTAAAGCAAAATTTCCAGTTGCTGAAGCCACACATAATTGCATTAATTAATCAGAATTAAGTAATAGAAGTTTATATACATGTCATCCAATTATTAATCATTTTTTCCATTCTAGACCAGCTTTTCTTTCAATTAAGTTTTCAACGACCACTTAACAGTGGATTAACTAAAATCATAGTATGACTTAAGCTGGAAAGCTAACCCTTTCTCCTGGAAGGGTGGTAGTCTAATTCTCACATCTCACTATAGCAAAAACAATATCATTTTCAATATTTGAGAATGTATCGACAGATCAAGAAAAGATCTAAAATTCATTTCCAAACTCATGTTGTAATGTGCAACTCCAGAAAGTGTCTAATTCATTTGAAGCAAAGAGGACCATATACATTTGTTTTAACTTCCAGTGACAGCTGATTACAGAATCAACAGGATTACAGATTGGATCAAGTAATGTAGAGAAGACTATAAAACAACCCTGAAATCAACCATATCACAGTTTCAACCACTTCGGCTTAATCTTCTTCTTATCAGCAGGCGGCTTTTGATCTGGTACAGAAGCAGTGGGGTTGGTCTGTGGAGGTTCTTCTCTGCTAGGTTCACCAGGCTCCATCTTCTCTGTCATCAATTCCAATCCTTGCAACGACATGACCTCTTCTTGAAGGTAGGGTGCTGATGCTGCAGCACTATCATCACCTGAAATAAGATGAGCCATAAGATTAATTTGACTAATAACAATCTAAAGAGAAGTGTGGTGCACGTGAAAGAACAAAAGTTAGAAATTCATAACAGAAATAAGTCAGCAGAGGATTTATTCAAACTCGGCCTGTATGCCAAAAGAAGCAGAAGAACATCCAGCAGTAGGTACACATTGAGAAGCGATTCACATTACATGGACTTCTCATTTGCCTTGACGACTCAACAAACATGATAACAATTGAATGTATCCACGTGGATGCTAACATGTACCTCTACTGAATAATGTCATACCGAAGACCATATATTAGCAGGGACAAACGAGGGTGGGGGGGGAGATCAAGTTTATTTTTAAAACCATGTTGCACCTCTCCATGGACTAGACATATTGCAGAAAAGAACACCAGAAGTTACTAATTAAACTTGAACTTTATTTCTAGAGTTTCCGAAGAGAGCACCCACAGTAAGCAGAAATCCCAGCCATGTAACATATAGCAATTCCTCCTCCCCCAACCCCCAAGAAGGGAGAAGAAAGAAAGCAGATGATCTTAACTGTCACCTAAACTAAATCCATTTCACCTACAACAATTCCCACCTACCACCAGTGCTAACAAAAAACTTCTCCTGTTCCATTATTCCTGTTCAGCAAAATCAGCAAAAGAAAATTCCAACAAGAAACCCAGTGAAATCCCACGGGGTGGGGTCTAGGGAGGGTGAGATGTACGCAGGTCTTTCCCCTACCTTGTGAGAGGTAGAGAGGCTGTTTCTCGAAGACCCTCGGCTTATGAAAAGCGTTTTACAAACTAATTTGAAAAAATACTAGAGTAAAACTAAGGATAATATATGAATAAAAGAAAGTATAAGAAACAAGAGTAATGAATAGAAGAAAGTAGTAGAAACAACCACAATAGCAACAAATAAAGGAATAAGCTACTTAAATTTAACACTATTACTAATGGTAAGAATCGGATAAGGTACCCTAAAACCCCTATTGCTAAAAGGTTCTGACTAACATTCTAAAACCATGCTCTACCATATAGAAGGAAGACCCTGCTCACCTACTTACTACCCTTCTACCCTAATCCTCAACCTCCAAAGAAAATTCAAGTTTGGCAAAAAGAGAATCACCTCCTTAATCTGAAAAAGGAATCTAAGTAAAGTTCCACTGTAGATCCACGTGCCACAATTTTGGACATCCAATGCTCACTTTTCTAAACTGTCCTCCCGGTAGACCAAGTTCAGCCTCTGGGAAAATTGTAGCCAAAAAGCTAGCTCTTGCACTTAATTCTTACGTAGCTTGACGAAGAATAGCAACCTTATGTGTGGGCAACAAGTGTTTGGAAACGAGAAAGGCATGCTTAAAGCCAAATGACTCAAGCGAAGCTCAAAGAGAAACAGAGGTTGTGGGGACGAACTTCTTTTATTTCTCTCTCAAAGGGTTATTTGCTTGGTCTCATATAAATGTGAGCATGCGGCAATCTCTAGTCTCCTTTTCCAAATGGACAGCCATGATTCACCAAGGCACTGTCTGCTCAAGCACGGGCAAAGCAAAAAATTATGGTGTCTTATGTATATTCCTAGGTAAGAATGCATGTACCCGCATAGGTGTCTTAATAAACATACATAAGATAAGAATGCCGTAAATAAGTAGGCAAACAGGATGTATATGAACATCTAGAGAGATGGGTGATGATAACTTTTAATTTTTTGGTAAGTAAACTCTCATTGATAAAAGCCAGCTTCAAAAGTTTTTTGATGAAGGCCAGCATCAGAAGTTCTGGTAGCAAAATTACGGCTCAGGATTTACATCACATGACTTATAAGGTGCTAAGGAAGATAGGTCACCATTCTTAGAAGTTAATTGAGAGCTCTCAATCAGTATGAGACTCAAGGTTCTTATGATAAAAAGAGATATCATAGCAGGTTATGATTAACATATGTAAACCTACCCTAAAGGACCAAGTCAAGTCTATTTATCATAATCATGTCAAGGAGAAAGATTCTTTTGAGCTAAAGGTAGTTGTAGCATGTAGCCCCTCACACCACATGTAGAAGGATCACCAAAAACATTTACCATTACTAAATCACCACTGAAGTTATAGTAAGATGCAAGTCATTGGAGTCCAATGCCCAAATATATAGCAGAAGTTCTCTAAGAATTAAAGATACAAAAGCGCGGATGATTCAGACAGTTGCCAATTTGCACTAACCTTTGGGTAGATCATAAGAGAAATAGACAATAGCACCAGGAGCAAATCCAGCAGAATAGAAATCCTGAGACACATCTTTTATTTGCTTCTTAGGAGGAGTAGTATCTGAAATTACGGACAAGCACTAGATCTTCAGCTACACCATTATAAACTGCTCTCACTTCTTTTTAAAAAAAAAAATAAACACGATTATAAACTACTCTAGGAGTGAAATATCGAAAAATTAGTAATATGTATCAACTGTTTAAGATGCTCTTACAGATATAGAAAGGCAGTTCAGGGTGAGCAATCACTTTCACAAGAAGGTCAAGTAAGCTTTGCATTGTCTCTGATGGATGAAATGTGGCCTCCAATGTATAATTATCCGGAAAGCGTACTCTGATTACAGCCTAATCAGCATAGACATAAGTGGTGTGCAATAACAATGTCAAAGCAATGGTTCAAAAAAATGTCAAGACTCCCTGGGGCTTTAAGCACAAAGCACAATTAAACCCACACTATAGTTAAAGAAAGGCGCAGATGAAGAAAAAAATATGTAATAAAGATACAATTAAGTGCGGGTGTGCATTTGTGATGGAGAAAATGTAACATAAAAACAATCAGTTGTATGGACAAATAAATTGAAGAAACTACAATTAATAAGTGAAATGTATGAATCAAACCACATCAATTAAGTTCAAAAATCATTTTAAGTTCTGATTCAGATGTAAATTGCAGTTTGAAGTTTTTAACTCAACCTTTCTGACTAGTTTTCTTAAACAAAATTTTTAGTTTCCTATTCCTGCCTCAGCTACACCTAGCTCCAGAGTTCAAACGCGCCTTTAATAATATTGATGAAACTTAAATACCAAATACTAACACCAGAAATATGCAGACTTGATATAAGTGAAAAGATCATCTAGAGAGAAGGATCAATCAAAAACCTTAGTTATCCTTGATCTGCGTGCAGCTTCTTCTGCCTCGCGAATTTTCTTTGTCTTCAAATACTTATCTGTTGACAATTTCACAACACCAGTTAGAATGGGAGGCATCATAAAATAACCACATAGCTGTATCCTTTTCTGCAGATCAATAACAAACAAACAAGAATAGTCAGAGGGAACAGAGAGAGCCATTGAAGGTCAAAATGCAGGAAGCAACAGTGTCTACACCGTCAACAAACAAAAATAATAATCAAAGGTGTGGAGTTGATAGTGCAACCTGTGGATTAACTCCACAAACTAACTACCATTTTTCTTTTTTCTTCTGTTGGAGGTCAACTAGGAGTCTCACTTTAGCAAATACTTGAAGTCATTTCTATCAGTCATACTACACATCTAACAAGTGTACCTTACCTTCTTTTTTGGTTGACATAAGCCGAAAATAGTCCTCCGGTGTGAAGTCATAAAAGTCCTCAGGTGGCTCCTGTGACACTGCACAAGACAATTAAAAAGGATAACACCAAAATAAAATGAGCATATATGAAAATTAAAGATAATAGAGTCAAGCTTAGGAAGTTGTACTAGTGATATTGTCTATATCAAGCAGGAAGTACCATCAGAAGGCGTTGAAGAAGTTGTTGGTGTTGTTTCAAATACACGGATTTCACGTCCAAACTTTTCTTTTGCAGCTGCAAGCTTCGCCTGAATTTAGCCAATATAACAGAAAAGTAAGAACTCCAACACCCAAAAAGGATATATCCAATCCGGAGTAACAGATAGAGCTTTCCTAAATTTTAGTTTTTGTGGAACTAATTTAAGTATAGCCCAAAGTATTTACCCGACGAGAATAGCTTATTTACTTACCAGACAGCAGAACAGATTTTGGCAGGAATTTTAAAGGATATGTTCATTACTCTTTAGTTGTTACTGTTCCATTTTTGACTTAGAAATCGAAATGGGCATCTCATATTTTCCTAATAGGAATTAACCATCACAAGCACCCAAGGCCACAGAGCCGAATCCAGAATTTGCACTTTACAGGTTCGGAATGCCACTAAACCCACTAGATATTTGAATTATTCAGTTTGAAATCTCATATTTGTTCATATGTAGAATATTCATAGAGCCTTTGAGCCGAACCCATAGATTATACTCAACCTCCGCCACTACCCAAGGGGTGGCCTAATGGTCAATGAACGATCAGTTCTCAAACACCAGGCAATTTCTTCCCATCTACGTAAACCTTAAAGAACAGAGTTACTCGGTAACTGGTACCTGTACCAAGTGGAATAGTCAAGGTGCATATAAGCTGACCGGGAAATAACCATCAGAGGGGAAAAGAGTACTAAAATCTATCGGGCTCGGGCAATCTTGATACAACAAGTCATCGACTTATACAACAACATACCAGTGTAATCCCACAAGTGAGGTCTCTCGGGTGAGATGTACGCAAACCTTACCCCCACCAAGGTGAAGAGGTTGTTTTCAACAGACCCTCCGCTCAAGAAAAATATATAAAACAAGGTAAACAGACAACAGTGAAAACAATAAAGGCAAATGATACTAAGATTGGACTCTCACGACTACCATAATCCTCGACCTCCACACTTTCCTATCTAGGGTCACGAATCTTTATAGAAATATCATAATAAAACAGAAATACATGAATCTTTATACCCATACCATAGCTGATTCCAAGTCCATTGGATCAACAGTTGTGAATCTTTGACGCTTAATAGCTGGTATAGAATCAACTCTCATTACCCACACAAGTAATCTTATACCCAACGAATTAATTCTTGAATTTTACAGCTTTATTTATATTGCGGGTTACCTTTTGTAAGGGTCGGGTTGAATGATGGTGGAAATGGCCTATTGGGCTTAGTTATAAAGGCTCATTCCAGCTAAGTCAGTCCAGTTTCATAGTTATCAGTCAAAGAATTTCACCATGTGTCCTCAAAAATGATTGATGCGGCCTTTTTGTCCACACTTAGGATGATTTTAGTAAATTGGCCTCGTTTTGTTCGCAGTCAATACTTCAAGTTATGAATCGACATGTACTGCCTTTTTATAAAAGATCAAAGAGTAAGTGACGCCTGTAATGATGTGAGAAGAGACTTAAAGGGCAATTGTTGCCTATACAAGAAGGGGTCAAAGTCAAGTGCTACCTCTTAGGCAATACTTACGAGAAAGTAAGGGAGGGATGCAGACGTCATTCTAAGTTTCGTAGGGGTATTTTTATTTAAAATTTGTTCATTAAAGTTAGTAGAGGTCGTTTTTGTTAAACCACTGTTAAAGGGGTCAAAAAGACAAACCATTGCCTATGGTGCCATAGTTTTGCAATTCTCCCAGCTTAATGAAAGGGTTTTTTACACAAATATACAAAGAATTTTTACACAAAAGTACAATTTTAAGAACTTAATTACCAAACATAGCAACATTTTAGCAAAATAACACTATATAGAGGAAAACACAAGTTAATTACAAATATAGCAAAAACATAGAAATATTTACTCTTACATTCTTCCTCCTATTTCCCCCACTATCACTTTTACTCCTCCCATTTCCCCCTATTTCACTTTTCCTCCCACCATTTCTCCCAATTTCACTTTTACTCTTCCTATTTCCCCTGATTTCACTTTTCATCATCCCATCCTCACGGTATCTCGTTGTATCTCAATGTTTCTCAACTACTAATCACCTCGTATCTCGTTGTATCTTCCGTATCTCACTGTATCTGCACCGTATCTAACTATTTATATACTGTTTCTGCATCGTTTCAGCTGTTTCTGCAATACTGTATCTGACAGTTTCTGCACTGTTTCAACTGTTTCTGCAGCACTGTATCTAACAGTTTTTGCACCGTATCTAACCGTATCTCACTGTATCTACGCTGTTTCAGCACTGTTTCATATTATTTCAACACCGTATCTAAATATTTCTCGACTGTATCAGGCTGTTTCTTGACTGTTTCAGCATTGCTTCATCCCGTTTGTGCATTGTTTCTCACTGTTTCTAAGCTATTTTCACCTTTTTTGCATTATTTCATATTATTTTTTATATTTTATTTCGAAATTTTTCACAAACGGTTTCAGACTATATCATATTGTTTCATCACCGTTTCAGACCAATTCAACTCTGTTTCATACTATATCATAGTGTTTCAATGCCGCTTTGAGACTGTATCATATTGTTTCAATGTCGTTTTAGACTGTTTCAATACCGTTTCAGACTGTATCATAGTGTTTCAATACCGTTTCAACACTGTTTCAGACCGTTTCAACTTCGTTTCAAACTGTATCATTGTGTTTCAATACCGTTTCAGATTCTTTCAGCTCCGTTTTAAACCGTTTCAACCTATTTAAGATTGTTTCAACAGCATTTTAAAGTGAGTTTCTCCTTTGTTAGATTAAAATATATGAAAAGTTGGAGCTACCCTTAAATCTGATTCAAATCGGATCCAAACTTGGATTTGATGATGATGCAACGACTATGAACCAATTTCAAGTTAAGATCTAAAATCAGTAGCTAATTTCTTCCTTAAAAGTTATATTGGATTTTGCGACCGTCTACGTCATCAAAACATCAGATCTAGATCCATGTACGTGTAACAAACAACCAGATCGGAATCGAAGCAGTCGAGATCGAAGCACTCGAATACTACAGCGACAATGGCTGCTCTCCGCCAATGTCCTTTCCCGTTTCTTCCTCATCGGAATCGAAACAGTCGCAACTTCAGGGTTGAAGTTCCGTTACTGTTCGACTTGGATATGGGGTTAAGGTGATGGGGGTGGGTCGATGGTTTGTGTCAGGGGTGGGTGGAGGATCTGTTTCTGTTTGGATCGATGGATGTGGGGTGGGGGTAATGGTGGCGGCGGCTGATTTGGTTTGGAAAATGGAGAAAGTGTTTTAGGATTTGTAGGAGAGGGGTGTAAGTGTAATTATCAAAATAAGATGTTTTGTTTATTGTAAAAATGTGTTAAAAATATATTGTTATGTCTTGTAATTAGAAAAATATTGCTATTTTTTTGTAATTAAAGGTGGAAATTTGTATATTGGGTTTTTTACACTTGAAACAATATCACAAGGTTCATTTTTAATGCTTGTAAAGAGTATTGAGGTCTATAATTCCAGACCCAATACTGCAAAACTTGCCGTGGGAAGGCTTGAAATTCTCCACTTTTCAACTAATCAAATTATATATACAAGAGTGTTGCCACTAGACTACTAGATTTACTATAAGAAAATTGATAGAGGCAACTAATAAGTGGTCAGCAGATCAATTGTATGATCTATACAATGGACATTATCAATCAGATAAAGACGTGAAGCAATCTTTGATTCGTGTTCTACAATATCCTCATCATTTTTTATCATTGTGCTTCTGAGCATTATACATATCCGCAACCTGAGAAGCAAAACATGAAAGGGGTTCAAACCAACAAGGCCATGAATACAAAAAACATGAGATGACAACATTTAAAAAAAAAAATCACCATCTCTGCTGATGTGGCCTGGTCAGGATTCTTGTCTTCTCGTACACGCATCAAACGTGGAAATCGCAAAGAAATTCCCTTCAACAAGAAAGAGCATATAATGTAATATACACTTCAGAATCATTATGTGTGCATGCGACATCTAAGGTAGAGCGCCTTATTTGCCTCTTTTAAACTACAGTGGCATAAACGCTACAACATTTGAAGAAGAGATTGTCCCAAATTTTTGGAGTCCACTATAAATAAAAGTACTAGTAACATTTGCATGAATTGGCAAAGTAAAAAAGGTATTCAACAGCTGCTTAAGCATGGCATAAACAGCACGGTTCAGTTCTCACAGCATGCTCTATAGAAAAAGATACATACCTTCCCGGAATCCACAATACCTTGGGCCGCACGGTGAAATTGGCTGATGGTAAGATCAGCAGCTTTCACTTCCCAAACCTGATATTAACACAAGTGTTATGGATATATTAACCTTTGCATAAAGGAATAAAGACTAAAGATGATGAGATCCACAAGCCATATTTACGTGAAAAAACTATTAACCCAATCTCAGACAGTTAAGAGCTTGGAAAAGCAGGAAAAAACGGCTTTAAATAGTTGATCAATTTAGAGGATTCTTAGGCCTCCAATTTCAGAAACAATGACTCAAGGGTCAGTTAGTGCTCATTGTTGGCTTTGAACAAGGAACTGGGACAGATATAGCAACACCGCACCCCCCTCCAAACTCCATCCCACCGAGAAGTGAAAACCCCAATAATAGTTTTATGAACATTCAGCATAAACAAATTCTCATAAGATGGTAATTTGGTATCTACAGTAAACAACTTTCTCACCAATGCAATACTAAAAGATGCAGACAGGGTTGGATATGTAACACGCAGAATGCACCAAAGTACATAACAGAACCACTTCCCTAGCTATTCTTTCAAGATCGAGATCGAGAGAGAGAGAGAGAGAGAGAGAGAGAGAGAGAGAGAGAGAGAGAGAGAGAGAGTTAAAAAAGCACTACAGAGTTTAGAAATATGGAAAATGAATGAATATAAGAACTATTACCTCAGCAGGTTCAAACCATACATCTGGTTTTTTGGTATTGGTTTGTGCATACCTGTAATACGACTGATATCAAGCAGATGTTAGAGGTGCACAAGTATCCCACAAACTGAAAGCAAAGTGCTTCCCAGTAATTTTAGAGTTGAAAAATGCAACCTTCGGTTGAGGGATAACTTTGGAACGAAGGCTGGCAGAGCGTTCTTCAAGCATTGCTTCAGAAAATCCAGTTCCTAACCAGCATAGCATAAAACACATAGCCTATTAAACACCAAGTAGCATAGGTAGGCTAAATTGTTGCCACTTAACATATACACAAGTAAACAGCTCACCGATTTTACAGATGCTTTGGAACTCCTCATTGTTGCTATCATAACAAGCTAGTAGAAAGGCTCCATAAAAGCCTTAAAAAAATGATAATGATTGCATTAGCAAGTTAGGCGAGACTCAGTTGCATGAGCTACTGAGAGAGGTGAGAAAAGAACAGGTTTTTCAGCCTCATAAAAGTAGATGGATAATGGATTTACCAGCACGTTTCCCATGTCCATGAAAAGCAGCTATTGGAACCAAATCCAGTGAGTCGCCAATACTGCAACTCAGAATGGTAGAGGATGAAGTTTATAATTGAGTATACACAGCAATTTATCCAATAAAACACTCCCTACACATACCTATCCATGTAGTCCTTCTTCAGTTTTAGCCAGTTATTTGAATGCTTTGAAGGCTCATATGTAGCATCTCTGCTTAATGTTTTGATAATCAACCCCTCGTTACTGCAGAAACAAACAAAATTATAATAAAGCAACATTTTTTCTTCCACAACTATATAAGTTAAGGAAGGAGGTCTACTTCCAATAAACTTGTATGTTCAGCCGTTACTGTGGTTTACACAATAGAGTTCAACTATTGAGAGCTAGCTATTATGGTCTCAAGCTATGGATTAGCCAACCAGGAGGGTGAATGAAATTAACATAAAACCCACACTTCGAGTGAGTGTGTTCTGTTTCCTAAGTTATTAGCTAGTTGCTCAAGGGATCAGAACAAACAACATAAGCAGCTTCTCACAGACAAAAAGGCTTATGTCGGTATCACTACAAATACACCTCAACTACCAGAAAAGTCTTAAAAGAAAAAAGGAACACTTAAAAATCAGTATCAAACCGCTACCTGTCATTGACTGCAGCTTCAAGAAATTTTGTTATTTCCTCGGGGTCATTTGAGGTTACAGCTGTGGCAAATTGGAAATATCCAGGTTCTTCTTCAAATGACCTGTAAAGATGCTGTTTGAAGCAACAGTATCAACGATGAAGTATGTAAAGTGATGTGTCGAGCAATAAATTAATGGTTTAAAAATGTTAATTTCGGAAAAAAGGGCAGGGTCTACTGAGCAGAAGCTCATAATGTATTAAAAGAGGTAACATCCGAAGACATCAATATGAGAGAGTAAAGATAAATAATAATGAGCATAAGAATAAGACCTAAGGACATCATAAACCTATGTCACTTAAAGGAGAATAAAACCATTAAACTCCGCTAATGAGCCCCTATTTGACCAACAATCAAAGCCATTATGGACGTGTTTGTTACTCCATCCTTCCAACAGAACTAGAACTGGGAGAAGATCTATTTTGACAAATATCTTGATTGACATTGGACACACTCCAACCCCAAATAGATGACCTCCTTTTTTTAAAAGGTACTTAATATTTTTTATAAAGGCTTTCAGACAGGTTGCACTCACCTCACCTCGACTAATTTACCACGTACCTAGTACATTCTTCCGACATGGTGACTTGGCCCATTAAGGTTTAGGCAGATTGGAAAAATCCACCTCTACTCAAATTCGAACCTTTCCCAAGTCCCAATTCCTTGACCGCTAGGCCACCCCCTTTGAGGGCTAATTAGCATGGACATTAAGTGGGGAAAAAGATTTAACAAATCATAAAGATACAGTATCTTGAGATGGCTGAAAAGGAAGCAGGCCAAGTAGATCAGGAAGGGTGAAGTACGAACAACAAATGCTCAAAATACTAAAAGAAAATAATAACTGAAGATTCTCACTGATTCCTGAATAATAATTACATCAAATAAAACAGAAAATAAGGGGAAAAATGCAGCAAACTTGCACCTCATTATCTCGTTCAAGAATGCATCTGCAGATGCAGTTTTCTTCCCAATATCTTTTTATTTTATTGGTAAGTAGTTGTTTCCCCCAATATGTAGTAGTACATGCCAAACTTCACTACTTATAGTAATTAAGCCGTACATGACTCTAAATCTTACAGTCTTCTCATGTAACTGATAAATAACTTTGATGAGATATGTTCACGGAAGAAACTTCACAACCGTTACAAAGGATATCACAGATAAAATGAAATGCAATATTGCTGAATTTCAAGAGATTTTTTTGAACTATAGAAGGGTTAGAAATGACATCTGAAGGATTAACATGGGTGCTGCAAGGATTTTGAAGGATCTAGGAAACATGGGTCTAAGGGGGAGCTACAAAGTTTTGTAAGTAAATATAGAGGTTTTTGAAGCTGAACTACATACAGAAGTTTTTGTAGCATTTTCGTTAGAATCGCGCTGCCTCCTCCCACACAGCAGCCTAAAACGACAGTAAAACACTTCACACTCACACTTACAGAGTAAGACTTTTATTAAATGGCCAGAAGGCCATCTAGACAAATGTGACTTGGTTTACCATGGAAGCACATTGGAATACAAAATATGCAGAAAAATCCAATAGGCTAAAGAAATTGTTAATGAGAATGGTCAGATAATTAAAAAAAATAAAAAATAAAAAAAGTACCTCTCTGCGAACATTAAGTTGTTCTTGTAGTAGTGGTTGTCCATTAAGATACAAGATATCAAAAGCATATATGCAAACGTTGACCTTGATTTTACTCATGACAACATTCTTACGGGCACGCGTACTGAGGGTCTGTGGTGAACATACATCTGTAAGTTTCACTTCATAAAAGATTCTTTTTACAAAAAAAAAAAAAAAAAAAAAAAGACAGATACCACATAAACATTTCTCGAAGCTAACAATGTGTATATTAAGAAATTAAATATTGACAGTTGATGTGCAAACTGTACTCTTAAACTGGAAAATGCAGAAGACTGATGGCAGATCTGAGAAGCTCCAGAGAACAGCCCCTTTATGCATTATGTGGAATATTTGGATGGAGAGAAATAGGAGAAGACTTGATGGAGAGAAGAACAGAGTGCATGGTTTCAACAGGAGGACATGTTCTCTATAGAGAAGACAGTGAAGCAAGAAAAGCAGAGGTGAACGACATGTAGCACAAGACCTCACATACTGAGCTACTGTAGCACAACGACAACAACAACAACACCTAGAGTGATCTCACAAGTGGGGTCTTGGAGGGTGAGGTGTACACCGACCTTACCCCTACCTTGTGATAGATCCTCGGCTCAAGAAAAGTGTTTAAAATAAGCTAAGATAAAAATACTGGAGAATAGAAAACCATTGACAAATAAATAGTAAAGATAACAAAAGTAAAAGAAACAACAATAGTAATAATAGTCAAAGAATAAGAGAATAGTAGAATAAAAACAACAGTGCAAAAACAGGAAGCAGATAAGGTACCCTAAAGCCTGTCACTAAAAGTCTCTAGCTCCTAAGAACTGAGACTGATTTCCTAGTCTCCCCCAGAAAGGGGAGAAAACGCTCGACTGCCTACTAAACTTCTACCTTAATCATCGACCTCTATGCTCTCCTATCTAGCTACTGCAACACGTGAACGTAATTTATATATCTACTTTGCTATGTAAAAGAGATGATTCCATCATGATTAATAGCTGTTGGATTGCCTCTATGCTAATATTTACCACACCGGAATCCCAAGGAATCTACAATTGCAAAAAGTGAATGAGTGCCAACGATAAGGTGGAGATATCTTCACCTGAAACGGTAGGATCTTCTGTTTCTCACGATCATATGCAACCAGTTCACAGTCAAGAACAAATGATGTTACAGGAGATTTCTTTAATCTGCAATGCAACTAAAACAATTAGTTAACAAACTTGTAAGGTTTCAGGTCATGTACAACTATCTTACACCAGGCACGCATAATTGAAGAATACAATTCTTATAGCAACAACTCACAGTCGTATTAATTTTTTTTTTTTTAATGAAGTCATAGTCGTATTAAATTCTTAAGTCTGCCTACAATCAGTTTTCACGAAGAAAGAAAGAATAAGCAGCAGATTTAGCAAAACTCCAGTCCCAACAAGTGTCGGAAATAATCTTGCTAGTAGAAAACACTAATCTGAAAGTACTGATTCAGTAGAAAAGCCCAGATAACTTTGCAAGATGCACACTGCAAAAATTGCAAATTGGTTCATTTATTCGTCCAGTCATCTAGTTTGATGTCTTGATTACACTTACTACTCACTAATTCTAGTTGTCCAGAAAATCATTATCAAGGAAGTGTTTGATGAATATCATATACTCTGATTCAATAACCTTTTTGTTCACAATAGCAGTAATTTGACAAAAAAATTATCCAAAATTTGAAAAAAACTATATGGTTCGATTAAACGTCAGAGTTCCAAGCGAACACAGCAAACATAGACATGTAATTGTCATCATGCAACCTTACGTTTTTAAGCAGCATAATGTGAAATTATAGAGCACGTTGCTGAGTCTCCAATGTACTGTAGCTAGTAAATGGGAAGCTCTTAACATCTGAAGAGAACATTACGCTAAGGGAAATCACATGCAACAACTACAGAAATAAAAATCCCGTCAAATGGAAGTGCCACCTTGAGATAGCAGCAACAACGTCAGGAAACTTCCCAGTGTTTCTTTCTGCATTTCGGCTGTATATCTCAACCGAACCATCTTCCAGATAATGTATCTGATTTTAGAACAAAAACAGAAAATGCAAATAATGAATTTCATTAAAAAATAAATAAATAAATAAATAAATAAATAAATAAATAAAAATATATAAGAGATCACAGACAATGTGATAATTTCAGCTAACTTCAGTTGACACTTGACAGTTTACATCAAGGATGTGCAGCTAAGACTCCATAGATTTGATGGAAAGAGTTGAGAAGGGACCAATAGTAAATAGAAGTAAAAAGAATGAAAGCCTGGGCATATCGTACATTGAAGTGAATATAAAGCAAATAACTTGAAGTAAGTCATCTTGAGTGGGAATAAGCATGCAAATGGCTGAAGACTACAGCAACTAACTTAAGGGAAGCCATCAACAGCAGAAAACAGCTCAGAAATTACTTGAATGAAGACTGTCAGTAACTGTAATAGGTCTATATCAGTAATTTAGCCATCTATCAATGAAAATAGCAGGCTCCTCTAGTCTCCAATTTGCTGCTACAAGCATTACTCTACTACGTTCTGGAACATCCAATGACTCTGGATTCTAGAAAGGAGTTCACATCGAAGAGGTGACAGAAAGTTTAAAATGCTGTGGAAATACATTTACTTTGTATTCGTTCAAAGAGATACCTGTATTTTCGTAACAGTTTAGTTCATATTCATTCGCCGTGATTCCTTTTGGAGGAAGTATATGAATCAGTATTTATTCTACTAACTAGAGATAAGGATAAGAATACCTGAGCACGTTCACCATCATACTTGTATTCACATGTGAACTCCATATCCTGAAACTTATCAAGAATTTCAGATACTCCTTTAGCTGGCTTAGCTAGCATGGGTACAACTGGAATCCCAAGTGAGAATTTGCAGGTTTCAGGAAGCTTCCAGACACCATCAGCAAGAAGAGCAGGGACAACTATTTCATAAACCGGAATTACAGAGAACACTTGTTTAACAATCTTGGCAGCCTGGCAAACAAAAACGTCAAATGAGAATCTACTTGGTATATTTACACAACCATTCTCTGCCAATGTCTCTCTAGTTTGGGTGACAATTTAAGAGTAAAGAGAAGCACATTGCATACCTTGGGGAGAAAAGGAATCTAATACAAAATTACCCAAATGGAGAACAAAAGCACACCTCTTCGAGAGGAGAATCTACACCAGCAGGAGATGATGAATGCTTATCTGAGTACACAATAGCATGAGCAAGTGCGACTAAGAGAGTTTGCGCAGACAAACCAATACGCAGTTTTCCCTGCAGAAAGAGAAATCAACTGAAATAAAGGTTCAATATACAAAGCAACAGCTAACTAGCTCCCTGAAATACAGGTTTTACTCCAACCTGGAGGAGACGGATCAAATATTGGGGTTCACAATCAGTTGCTGCAACAAGTAATGATTTGATGTAATACTTTTTCTTTTCCTTACTATCCTTGCCAGATTCCTGAAAGAAATTCCCACACAAGAAAAAGCAACTTAACCGCTAGAACAAATACTAGATATCATGCTGCAAGACAATTGCACCAGATATCCATAATAGTATATAAATAGAAGAGCATCTATACCAGAAATGGAAGAAGCTTATTCTATAATTTCCATGAAAACCCCATTTTAGCACAATGCACACAACTGACTTTTATTTCAGAATTTTATTAGAACTTCAGATATGGTATGGGAGCAAAGCTCATTTAACAGCTTAATCCCACTTCAAGAAGTATAGAAAAGAAAAGTGAACAATGAAATTGGAATACCTTGGCAATAACCGTAAATGTATCAAAAACTTTGGCAACTGTTAATGCTTCTGGTTTACGCATCAGAGGCTGAGATGAACGGCTTGCTTTTGCGACAAGGCCTAAATCTCCAAGCTTCTGTTGAACAATGAACAATAAATTTTTTGACCGGTCAAAACTGAATAAGGGAAAAGGTCGAATGTTTAGATTGCATGGTTAGTTTAAAATAGTAGGGGTACCATGCAGACATTACAGGATACAAATGTATGACATGACCTCACAAATATCCTACTAGTGCCTCATTTAACAAAAAACATAATGCCCATCTGTACCCACTCCATCGAGGACTAAGCATGTGATAATCGGCATTTTGGCCTACATATGACAAGAATGCACGATTGAAAACAAAAGTGAAAACGACTTCTTGGCGACTGAAACAAGACGTCCAATCAGTTCAATATGACGTTTCTGCTAGACATGCAGCTAGGATTTGGTCCGCCAGTCCATGATAGGGAGAGAGGAACGATCATTAGGATTTGAAAAGGAAAAAACAGTGAATACAATATATGGAATACATTACTAAACTGACAACCAAACCAAATTGTACATATAGCAGGGTATGATCGAAGCCAAAATTTTTTCAATTTTAGACTTCTAAATTAGTGCATGACAAAACCATGCAGCATTTTATCTCCCACTAATAACCCCAACCCAACAGAACACCCTATGAAAGCTGAATTTCAATTTTGACAAGCAGATCCCGCAGGAAGTAGTGTATTTATTAATAGTCGAGAAACCTAAGATGGCCAGAGGAGTAAGGTTTGAAACTCGGTGGATAATGGGCCTGCTATTCTACCATTCTCCACTTAGATACCAGGCCGGCCTTTTGTTTACGGCAGGTTCAAACTCGTGACACATCAGATGTTGCGCTCTAATATCCCTTGGTAATATCTCTTTCAAAGTTTCCATCACATGCAGCAATATTTTCGAGTCAAGTCATAATGATTAATACAGCTTATTACCTTGTATTGCTTCTTGATATGCGCTACTTTAGCGCCATAAGCTTCAGCAAGCGCCTCGGTAATGGAAGCATCGCCAAGACCAAGTTGAACTTTCTCAGCCAACAGGGACACAAGAAGCAACAAATTCTCAGGCGCCGTCTGAATCACAGTCCTCAACAAATTAGTCACAATTTCAGTAATCCCAATCCGACTTTTCTCCTTCGAAATCGCATCAAACACCTTAGCGACAAACATAAACGGCATTCTTTCACCATCCAACCAGTAAACAGCTTTTCTTGGATCAAATTTGACAGCTTTTTTCTTAATTTCAACAATGCTGTCATCTAGACTTATCCTTTTCTGTTTTTTCACCAAAAGTTTCGACTCGTTAACCAAAAGGGGCTCCTCAATAGGCTTCAAAATTGAATCTTTTTCTTGGGGTTTTCTTTTTCTTTTTTTAAGCGACGAATCTTGGGTTGGCTTCTTTTTCTTGGAATTTGCCATAAGGACGTCAAATGCTGACCTCGTCATGGTTGGTGGGATTGGATTAACAATGCCGAGATTAAATTTGGGACTATAGTTGGTTGATGGAATTGATTAGTACTAGTATCAATTTTATATTAAAATGGTGGACTAGTAATCCTATGGGAGGTGGAATTAACAATCTCGGGATTATTGGGTTTTAAGGTGGAGTAGTAATGGGCTTATCTCTAATACTAGGAGGTAAAGTGCATGAATAGCCACTTTTGTCAGTGGTCTTGGATTTGAGTCCATTTTTTTAGTAGTTTTGCATGAGAGACCAATTTTTGAAACTTCAATCTTTGTGGGTTGAACTTCAGCCCGTAAGGATTGAAGTTTACGCATCTATGTCTAAAAGTTCAGCCCTTACGAATTGATATTGAACTTCATAACTTAGGCATTTGAACTTCAGCCCACAAAAATTAAAGTTCCAAAAAGTGGTCTTCTCATGTAAAACTAATTAAAAAAGTGACTTCAAACTAAATATCAGTAATAAAAATTATCTGTGAGCAAAATTTTACAATACTGGGGGCCGTTTGCCTCCGTTGAGCGCAGGCCCAATAATGACACTCTTAGATTGTTCTACCTCTAATATTTTGATAGAATTATAAAACATGTGATCGCAATAATTATACTTTTGGATTGCTTCTTATGTTTTCCCTCTAATATCTAGTTATACTTGTGAATTTAAAGAAAATAAAATAATCATGAATCAGTCTATGTTTTATTTATTATTTCGAAAGGTTTTTCAGTGTAAAATAAAATTAAAATGACTTTGGTTCGCTAAATAAGTTATATATTGGATTATGCTATAATAACAATAATAAAAATGATTAAGAATCACAAAATGATACTTTTTATCAACTTTATAAATTATAAAATAAGGCATATATTGCATAAATTACAACATGTACATATTTGGTTTTAAGCTAAACATCGGTAAGAATTCACCAAAAATTATTATGAACTCATTTGAAACAAAAAAAATCAAGTAATTTAAACAATAACGAATACTTCATCTACTCTAAATTGAGAGGAACGCAAATAGTAGATTAATATTCTTATGTTTTCCCAAAGGTGTCAACTTCAATAACAGTCGGAACGTATTCGAGATAGAGTTAATGCTAATAATGGCTAATCTCATAATATCACGGGTTGCTACTATTGTATTCATGATCTTATCTTCAACATCGAGTTTTAGGGGTACTAGTGAAGTGAAGAGAGACCATGTTGGAAAGGTCTTGCAACCGATGACTTCGTATCCAACTTCCTCTTATACATTCAATATCTTCTCAGTACAAAAATAATAAGAAAAGATTAAGGGAGGGGTGGATGAGGAGAATTATAAGAATACTGAGGAGTAGGAGCAGATGGACAACATAAGATTCGAGTTCAACAGAACCCACCCGTTTTAGCTCAAAACTTTGTATATATATTTAAAAAATTATCAAATATATAAAAATATTAAATTTCAAACTCAATAACTCAAATGGTTCGTGATTATCTATACTATTTTCAACTATATGCATAAATACCAAAGTAATTCATTGATATCTAATACATTCCACTAATGTATACCACCCACGAGTATAACAACAAAATAGCAATCATTAGGGGTGGGCACAAAACCGAAAAAACCGAAATACCGAACCGAACCGAACTAATTCGGTACTTCGGGTTCGGTTTTTCGGTTTTTCGGTTCGGGTTCGGTCTTAGAAATTTTTGAACTTCGGTCTTCGGTTCGGTCTTCGGTTTCGGGCTCCTCGGAACTTCGGGCCCCGAAATTCCGAAAAAACCGAAGTTTTTTTTTTTTTTTTTTTTTTTTTTTTTTTTTTTTTTTTTTAACCATTAACAAAAAACATCCACCATTACATATTACGTATATTTCCTAGATTGATTCGTATAATTTCCCTTTTTTGCTTATTGTATTTTAATGTCTAATTAGTGATTAAATGCAACATATATAAAAAATTAAATAATTGAACCAAAAATTCATTAGGAAATGATAAATTAGCTGAACATCCCTTTAGTTTGAATAAATCATTTATGTTAAGTCATCGCAATATGATATTACGAGTATTCAATCATTTATATTTGGTAATTTGATGTATTTTTGTTAATCTTATTTTTTGACTTTGAACAGGTATGTATTTTGCCTTTCCTTTCCCTTTCTTGTTCGGCCTTTTTTTCTTTGGCTATAAACTTTGGTTTAAACCGAAACACCGAAGTACCGAACCGAAGTACCGAACTAAAAAACCGAACCGAACCGAAGTATAAAAATTACGGACTTTTCTACACTTCAAACCGAACCGAAGACCGAAGTAACGGACTCCTACTTCTAAAAACCGAACCGAAGAACCGAACGCCCACCCCTAGCAATCATTGTGCCTCAAATACTTCTCCCATTATTTGTTATAATATGCACTTTGGAAAATGAATAAAAAAAGATAAAGAGATGCAACAGAATCATTCAGAGCCAACAATGTATTGTGTGTCATTAAGAAATCTAATCCCCATAATTATAAAGGTTGTGGATTAATTTATCTCAGGATAGAACGACATCAACTTTACTGCAATAATATTAATTCAAATCAAATTAAACAGAAAATGCAAACGGTCGACAACGAATCACACGACACGGCACTTTCTTTTATCCGAAACCTATATGTATAAAAAAAAAAAAAAAACTCAAACATCAAATATTGTTTCGTGCACGTCGGCCGGCAAAAAAACACTCCTCCCACGAATTTCAAATTTTTATTCAAATAAACTAAAATCCAAACCCACTTTATTTTCTAAACCAACCATACCCCACCACAAAACTATCAAAAATTCAAAAACACACCCTAAACTTTTGCTAAACTCTCCCATGTGATCCAACAACTAAAGCCCTTTAACTTTTCAAAACTCACAAAATTGCAAATCAAAATTGGAATGACGATGGATCGAGAAAAGGAAAGAGAAGTAGAATTAGAAAGTGCAATGTATACTAATTGTTTGTTGTTAGGATTAGATCCATTAGTTATTGGTATCGGGTCGGGTAATTCTACTCCTCGGGTCGGACTTTTCCGTCATTCTAATCCTAAATTAGGCGAACAGTTACTTTACTTTTTATTATCTTCTCTGAGAGGTCCTACTCAATCTGCTAAGGTAATTTTAATTCAATTTATTAGCTCATATTATTTGAATTTACTATTTTTTTTGTGTTTTATTAACTGTGTGATCTGATTTTAGGATTTTGATAAAGTTTGGCCGATTTTTGATTCGGCACAATCGCGCGATTTTCGTAAGGTAAATTATGCTTTATATTTGATGTATTGTGATTTTTGATAAGTAGAGAGGTTGTTTTAAGTAAGGATAAAGTGAAATGGATGCGAAATGATTTGTATCGAGTCGTTACGATGAGGTATGAGGTTTAAATCTCAATGTAGTAAAAAATACTAGTGTCTATCTAAGCCTTGGTGGACAGTGTAATCCAATATCAGTGTTGGTGGAATTAGTTGAGGTTCACAAACTGGCCGGGACACTACTGTGTTTTAAAAAAAAAAGTGTTTAGATTTGTTACTATGATGTTTGAGTTTCAAATCTCAGTGGAGTAAAAAATGCGATCAGTCTAAGCCGTGGTGAACAGAGTTATCTAGTACTAGTGCCGGTTGAATAAGTTGAGGTTCGCGAGCTAGCTAGGACACCACAATTATAATTTCCTTTTATAGATTCGTATAGGTTAGGTCCTTTTTTCCTTTTCTGTATTGGAAGTTTATTTTATTTTATTTATTTATTTATTTGGATAATTTAGGTTGTACAAGGGATAATAAGTGAGCTGGAATCACAAGGAGCACTACCTAGAAGTAATTCGAGAGTCTCATCGTTAGCCACATGTTGTGGACCAAGGTTGGTTCATTGATTGATGTACTGTTTGAGTTCTGGTTCATTTTTACTTATTTCGAGATATCATTTTTTAATTTGCTGTATCATGATGTTATTTTCTGTTTTTCCATTCTTTGTGTGTTGTGAATGGACGAATGGTAGTCTAGTGCAAGTTGATTAAACTTGGGAAAGTAATTTGGACAATGGTGAGTTATTAATATTGCAAATAATTTTCCTACATACATCTTAGCTTCTCTAAAAAAGTCGATAGATTTCTTGAAGTTACCCGTAGGCCTTAGCTCAAGTGGCAAAAGTTGAGAGACTTGTGACGTAGGTCACAAGTTCGAGCCTGCGCCATGCGATCTAAGCATGGTAATTAAGTGGAGAAGGGTAGAGGGGTGGGCCCATGATCCCCGAGTTCGAAGGCTGCGGTTGGTCCTAAGGGTTGGCTCCAGACGGGTTTTCAGTCATCAAAAGAAAAAAGGATAGATTTTTTCAAGTGTGGATTACGGAAGGGTCAAAAGTAAGCATGGTTCAGATCTGCATAGTTACTTAAATGTTGTCATTTAAGCCCATGATCTGCCTGAATAATTCTATCAATGAATGAAATGTTTTGAATTTTCTAGGCATTTATCTGACTTCCACAACACTTTATGAGGGGGAATAATTCCTTGTGTAAGTGGCTGAGTTAGATGGTGCCTGCTTCTTTTTTTACGATATTATGCTTGTATGTTATTTGATTCATGCACTTCGTAGTGAACTTTGCATGCTGATGTGTAAAGAGTAAGCGTTCTAGGCATTGTGTGTATTTCATGTTCATTGTGCATTTCACATGTTTACTGCAGGTTTGTTGAACTTCTATGGCAACTTTCACTGCATGCTTTGAGGGAGGTTCATAGGCGAACATTTGCTGCTGATATTGCTTCCAACCCACTACCTGCTTCATTAACAGATGTAGCTTTCTCACATGCAGCTACGCTGCTTCCTGTAACCAAGGTCATTCTCCTGATTCTTTCCCTCCACTATGGCAATGAAATAAAGCCGTTTTTTGTGGCTTGAAGTTCAACAGTCCAATCACCTGAAGCCAAACCTTCAACTTTTTTGCATATTCAAGAAGCAAGGCAGCATATTGATTTGACTCATTGTTTCTTTTCTAACATGGAAGCTATTTACTTATATCTCATTGACAAAGTAGCTTACCAAGTAGTCTATGCTTAGGCATTGATTGGTTTTATGATTGTTTGCTTTGCAATTCTTGAAGCAAAATTCTGCGTATGTAGTGTAGACACTATCAGGAGAGTAATTATTGCAAGTGAAGGGATCTAATTGCTTCCTCTATCTGAATAGGCTAGGCTTGCTCTTGAAAGAAGAAGGTTTTTGAGCAATGCGGAAACAGCAGTTCGTAGACAGGCCATGTGGTCTAATTTGGCCCACGAATTGACAGCTGAATTTCGAGGCCTCTGTGCTGAAGAGGTGATAAAAAATCTTATTATCTTCCTTTGAGGACGTGGATTTGCGGTTTATCCACTTATTCACTGGGCTAAAACAATTGTTTCTTTGATGTCAGGCTTATTTGCAGCAAGAACTGGAAAAGCTGCAGGATTTGAGAAATAAAGTAAAGCTGGAAGGTGAACTGTGGGATGAACTTGTATCAAGCTCAAGTCAGAACTCACATATGGTTCAAAGAGCTACTCGTTTGTGGGATTCTTTGCTGTCTCGGAAGAGTGCGTTCAAACAGCATTTCAGTTGTCAACCATATCATAATAAAGACTCTGCATTTAGCATACTCTTGCAGAATGCTACTCTCTTTAATCTTGCAAGTATAATATAATTTTGTACATTGCGGATTTACTTGTATATGTGTATATTTATACAGATCAACATGAGATTCTCGCCTCTGGCCCAATAGAGGATCTTATTTCTCATCGTGAGCATAGGTAAGATCACTTTCCATATACTCTTGGGTTTCAAAACCTGGCCTTGCCTTCATACTGTTCTTTTATTTTTGATCATTCAGGTATCGCATATCTGGTTCAGCTTTGCTTGCAGCCATGGATCAAAGTGCTGTAGCTCCACCTCCCAACTTAGCATCTTCACATCAAGATAATAAAGACCAAGCTGAAAGATCACAAGCAGATGTGAATAGAGAAAATGATGTAACGAGTTCAAATTCTTCTCATGTTCAGGTAGATGATGACAGATTTGCCCGAGTTGATGAGAGAACTGCAAGAAGCCACCCTACTGTTGATATAGCAGAAGTTTTGAGGCGTTGGACGCATGCCCTACAACGTGTTCATAAGCAGTCCCTTCAATTGGTATGCTGATTCCTTTGACTCAAGATTCTATAAGTCATCACAGAACTCTTTTCTTTTTCTCAATAACATTCAAGCTTAAAATAGTGTGAGGCCATTTATATAAATATATGTGGATTCAAGTGGTCCAGGTGGAGCAAAATTCATTTTTTTGGGTGGGTCCATATATGATGCCAGAGCTTTCACTACTACAAAGCAATATGCTTCCACTGTTTTCGATTTCATCAAGTACCTTATTTGCTTATATTTTGGACTTTACAAGTAGTTGAAAGGAGAATCCCTGTTGAATCTGTTAAATAAAAGACAAAAAGGGTTTACAAGTGACACCTGTTTTACACTTTGTAATTAATTTAATAGTTTGGATCTGTACCTTTTGATTTCCATTTTGAAGTTTCTTTCTGGTACCATGACATTGCAGGCAAAAACAAATGATGGAGAGGGTCCTGAGCTTTTGAGGGGTTCACATGATGGTGGTACAGGCGGCCATGCGGAGTCCTTGGCTGCAACCCTTGCTGAGCATCGGCAGCACCAAGCAAGTATACAGGTCCGACATTCGGTCTAATTTGGTTGTACTTATCTATTTTACATGGATCAGGTGGGAGTATTGGATATCTATACAAATATTTAAAAGAGAAAGCAAGGTGGTTGGTATAGTTAGGTTTCCTGATCTGTCACAATTTTCTATTCAAAATACCCCCTCCAATCCACCAACAAGAAAAACAGAAGTTAAATTAAATATGTCATTTTTTTGTTTCCAAAAGAACAGTTTGGATCGCTTGAGTTTTGATATATCTTGACCTGTGCAGTATTTTACAAGAGAGCAAGTCAAGCCTGAAATACATAATTGCTAGTATCACTATGTCAACTTAATATGTCAAATATCAGTCCTTCTACCTTCCCTATTTTTGATTAAAGATGTTCTACTCCTTTTGAGGTGGAATAAAAGCTCCATTGATAAGTTTCTTGTTCCAAAGTATTTTTTTTTCTAATTCACGTAGTTATGAAGTAACAAATAAAACTGGGTCACATAAACATAGTTGTTTCACTGGGGTCTTTTTTTTGAGTGGATGATTATTATTTTCACAATGCACTCAGCCCTTCAATCTCCCCCATCCTAGATACATTTTTTGGTTTTTTATTCTCCACGTTATGTTGTTTACAATATTATCCATAGACACAAGTGCGTCGATTTCTTTATTGGTTATGTGCTGGACATGTCTGTAAAATTTTGTCTCTCTATTTTGCCTGCATGAGGAGCTGATTTGAGGAAATGAATTTTTTAAAGTAGGTTTCTGTTACGAATATTTTTTCAAGCAAAACCTTGCAAATCCTCTATCTTTAACTTGAAATATATTTTCAAGCTGAAGGTTTGCTCTGGAGTCTGGACCTACGTTTCAAGTGAAGTTTCTCAAATCTTCAACATCCACTCAAAATTTGAACTTCCAGAAGCTTTTTCCCTAAATATGTACCCTTCTTCAAAAACAATCCAAAAGTGTTTCCAACTTCAATTTCAGCTTCAAATGTTGTCCAAACGCCTCCTTAATATGATATCTGGAATGTTGATTGCCTGAAGAATGGAAGTAGTTCTTCCTGGAGTTCTCAGTGTATAAACTTAAATTAAATGAATTTATTTCAAATATACTGTTGAAAATTTGTGATGAAAATTTGTTGATCTCTAGGTGCTCATAAATCAACTGAAGGAAGTTGCTCCATCCATACAAAATTCAATTTTAGAACTTACAGAAGAAGTTAATAGTATCTCGTCCAATTCTGCTATAATGGCCAAGCATCAGGGTAGATCACAGTCACCGATCCAAGCGCAGAGCAGTGGGAGGACGTTGGTAATGTTTCGTGAAGCATTTCGTAGGACTTCCATTTACCTTTTAAAACAACGAAACACCTAAGCAACAAAGATTCTGCAGGAAAACAGCATTGATGAGGTAGCTGATATGAGCTCAAGATTTTCAACCATGCAAGTTGAAAAGACATCAGCCAGTCCCCCTACTTTGAAGCTCCCACCTTTGTTTAGTGTTACACCAAATTCTGCTGGAAAAGGTGGTGCTCAGAAGCGACAGATCTCAGCTCACACCAGCCAAACTGAAAATATGCCTGAAAGAAAGTCTCTGGATCAGTCATTTGTAAATAATTCATTGGATAATCCTCCACAAGGTTACTTTTCTGCCGTCTAAGCGCATATGTTGATTTCTCTACTGTTGCAATTTTAAAGTTTTTTTTTTTTATATTTGCAGATAATGATACAAGCTTTATTCAAAATCTGAAGAGATCTGTCAGAGAAGCTGCACTTTGCACCCAATCTTATCATCAGGAGTCATCTCAAGACAGTCGTTCTGATGATAGTTCTGAGCACTACTTTGAGCCTGTTTCAGGGTTTGGGTTCGCCCAACAAAGCAATCAAACAAACTTGTTGAGAAGTAAAAAGCTGTTTGCGTCAGAACCACATTCATCCTTTCTTGGGAATCGCGCTCCTGAAAATCATATGAGCATCAAGTCTGATGGAATACCCGACTTATTAAGTGATCTGCAGTCTCTGGATGATTATGATGGTTTTCTTTCAACTGTGGGTTCAACCTCTTCATTTTCTGATGCACATAGGTCATTTTATGATATAGAGGAAGCTCAGGATCAAGTATTTTCACCTCCTCTACTTATGGATGCATCATTGCTAGCAGATTCATATGAGGATTTACTTGGTATGTTTGTTACAATTCGACAATTTTAAGCAGTTTTAATCCATTTTCCATTGCTGTAGAAAATGTAGAGAACTTCTAGTATCTTTTTTATTCCTTTAAAATAATGTTAGCCTGGGATGAATTTAGATTGTAACATGGTCAGTGAGAATTCATATAGCCATCCCCTACATTTTTAGGACAGAGGCATAGTGGTAGTTGTTTAATCCATTTTCCCACTGCTTTTTTGATGCTTAGATCTTCATGCTATATTCCTGAGTCCCTGAGTTGCATTCCTTTAGTTTATTCCAGTTTGCAGAGATGCCTGATGCTCCAATCGTCATTGACTCTCTATCTGATTGTTGCCCTTTTCCTTTTCCTTTATTTTCTTTGTTATTTGTCTTGAGATTTAGGGATAAACAGGATCATATTGCAGTTCACCGGCGTCTTATTTGTACACATTTCTCAGTGCTCTTTTATTAGTTCAAAATGTTGGTTCTACGCGCTAACTGATAACACAGGATGAAAGATGTTTTGAAAGCATTTCTTAGTTCTGGACATCGGGTGTCCAAGTGTGTTCTTTGTTAAATTCTTACTGGATAAATAGCTGTCTTTTGTTCGCTGCCCTTTTAGAGAGCTTTATCGAGAGTGAGTCGTGTCTTATTGTTTTCTCCCTAGTGCAATTTATTCAGGCCGCTCTGTTTTTCTCTTTTGAAGTTTTAGTTATTCGTTCTTCTAGGAGACCCATTCTCTGTTCTTTGCTCTTGATCCAGAAAGGCCCCCCTATGTCTAAATAAAAAAAGTTTATTAACAATACAACATACATTATGAACAAACTTCCCCTTCCTCATCGCAACCTATGATTGAAACAGAACAGGTCGTGGGGCCTATGATATCTTCCGAAGGCCTTCTTTATTGCTCTACAAGACTGCCTTATAATTTGATAGTCTAATGTAAGTCGTATTTTTGCAGCACCATTATCAGAAACTGAAACTGCTTTGATGGATCATTGATATCAAACTTTGGTTAATGTTGCTGCTCGGTCTTCAAAAGTTTGCTTAGAAGCTTGTACTGTCAACCTTTACGTGGTCGGAATACCTTTCTCTTGCTAAATTCCATATGACAGTGTGATTTCCTGTATTCGTCATGCTTCAAGTGATCATCATTCGTGCATTTCATTTTAATTGGGGAAGCAGAGGGAAATGAACAACAAAACATTGCTCATCCATATGACCACTGCCAAGCTGAGATTTTGATGCGGTCACTCCGGCACGGTCAATTTGGGCTTGTAAGCATAACTGCCCTTTTAAAATAGATCAGCAGGACTGCTTCGGACAGTTGTATGTTGTACATTGAAGTGAATCCTGATTGATTTTTTTATTTTTTTGGTCTCACTGTAGCAATCAATAGATACTTTTAGTGTTGATGAAGTAGTTTGTGTGTTCATTTATTTATAATGTGATATAAATCATTCAATTGGTATTTGATGAAAAATCTGACTCAACCTTTTGTGCTTATTTTAATTGATCTCTTTTACAAAAAGACTCCCCTCTGGAATATATTATCATGTAGGGCCAATATTGTCGGTTAGTAATTTTGAGGATAATATGGCTAACTCTGCCGACTCTTTTTTAGATCCCTTTCTCTATCTTTTATTATCTTGAATGTGTGTTAATTCTTTTGCTTTCACCTTCTATAGTGTATGCAACACAGAAAGCTTGTTTGATATATAAGCACAGCTTCTATAGTGTGGACAGTTTACAAAATGAAAAAGCAAGAAATATCTAACAGTAATGTTATAACTGAATGAAATGGACCATTCAGATTTTATCTTTCAGGGGATACAATAATATCTCAAACCCACTTTATCTGATTCCAACTGGATGAGTTATTTAGGAGCAAATGCTTTTTTTTTTCTTTTTTCTTTTTTCGTTCTATAGTGGATGTTGTAGTTTCTGCTCTCGACAAGTATTAATGAGTGAAATTGCAATAATCAGATTACAAGTCTGATTACCAGAATTAATGTTGCAAGAGTCAAAAATTCTTTTTTTTTTTAGACCGTGTAACAACATGAAGTCAATTATTTTATTGATGATCAAGCATATTTTCCTTTCAACTTTGCACTAGCATACTCGGTAGAAGCTAGAAATTTCAAACATTAATTGGAATACAAGGCTTGTTTTTTTTTTTTTTTTTTTTTTTTTTTTTGGTTGGGTTCCCCGCCCGGTCGGGTCGCATAAGACCGATTTCTAGGGAAGCACTCCCTAACAAGATTCTTTTCATTCCCATAGCTCGAACCCAAGACCTCTGATTAACGGTGAAAGAATCTTATCCATCCTACTAGTATTCTTAGTGGTAAATACAAGATTTGTTATAATTGCTAGATTCTGATGATTTTGCTACTTCTTTGGGCACAGGCTACTAAAATATTTAGTTTGTGGCCACTTTCGCTTAAAAGATAGAACTTCAGTCCAGTGCCATATGGATTGAAGTTCAGTCCTTAAAGATAGAACTTCAGTCCAGGGCCGTATTGACTGAAATTCAGTCCTTAAAGATAGAACTTAAGTCCAGGGTCATATGGATTGAAGTTCAGTCCTAAAAGATAGTACTTCAGTCCAGGGCCCTATGGACAGAACTTCAGTCAATGAAACTTAAGTCAATGCTTATTTAGTAAAGGCCCAAAAATAGCTTCTAGTGTAAGACCAAAAAAAATAGTGGTCTCAAACTAAATACCAGTATTAAAAGTGGCCGTTGGGCATTTACGGAGATTTCCTATGTTGGCCCACATTTGGAACAATGTGTACAATCCATCCACATTATTTTCCAAATCTAGAAAAACCCAAAGGTGCGAATATATGGTAAAGTGATTTTGAGGTTGAAATCGAAGAGAAAAAAAGAAGAGGGTACGGAATATAGTAATTTACAAGTTATCTATATAAAAATCTTTTTTGAATTCATATTGTTCTATTCATTGTCGAAATTCGAAAAGCATTGTCATAATTAGATGAATTACTAAGATTTTAACTATTCAATTTTCAAAACACTGACTAGCTCTACTAATTAGATTTGTGTCAAACTGCTAAATATACTCATTACTAGGGAAAAATGTCCTCTACAAAAAACTTCGGTATCCATAATACTTGAGCTGCAACAAAAACATATTATACAAGTGGAGTCTGGGAATGTAAAAAGGACGCAGAACTTACTCTTATCAAAATAAAGAGATTGTTTCCGTTAAATCTCGATTAAATAATTTTTTAGCAAATCTTGTTGAACTCCTTATCCAAAAAAGGAGATAATATCGTTTGAGAATTAATATCATCAATGGCACTTCTTAGCAAAAAAATCAAAACCATCTTCTCATTTGATTTGGAATATCCTGTTCACAAACATCTGGATAACCTCATTAATTCATTCTGGTGTACATAGCAAATTGTGAAGTTTTATTTCCATGTAATTGTAATTTTTAGGAGATCTCAACGAAAACACAAAAAAGATCATTCACAAAAATTATTTAAGTCCATAATAGATTTTTTCCTAATATTTTCTAACTTTTAATAAAATTAATCAAATCTTTATATTTGATAATAATATTTTTTACAGCTGGAACCAATATAATATATTAAGATAAATGATAAGATTTTGTTAAATCAAAAAAAGCCTTACCAATATAAATAAATAAAATATATAAAACATGTGCCTAGAAACCATCTTAATATAGAATCAGTCAATTGATGTTTGATGAAAAATCTGGTCGAATATTTATATTCAATGCCCTTCTGAAAGAGATTAGTAGGACTGCTTCACACAATAGTGTACTGTACACTGAAGTGAAGAAATTTTATGTTACTCATAATATTTTTACTCTTCACTTCAGCAATACAATAGATACATTTACCGTTGATGAAGTAGTTTGTGTTCGTTTATTTCATAATGTGATATAGAATTATTTTATTGTCGTTTGATGAAAAATCTAACCCAATTTTCTATTAATTGATCCGTTTTACCAAAATTTGTCAATTAATTGATCCGTTTTACCAAAATTTGTCAACCTTTCTGTGGTCATATTACCTCCTCTTTCATACATTAAGTGTATCATCATTTATTCTTGCATTTCACTTTACTTTGGTGAGCAGAAGGAACTGAAAACAAAACATTGCTCAACCATCATGACCACTGGCAAGCCTAGATTTGAAGTGGTCACCCTGCCACTGTCAACTTGGGCTTATACAAGCATAATGCCCTTCCGAAAGAGATCAGCATGGCTGCTTCAGACAGCAGTGTATTGTACATTGAAGTTTTTTTTTTTTTTTTCTGTTTTTACACTTTTGCAATTCAATAGATACATTTACTATTGATGAAGTAGTTTATGTCTATTTGTTTCATATAATGATATAGAAAAATCTGACTCAATTTATTGTGCCTATTTTAATTGATCCGTTTTACCAAACTTTCCCTCTATTCTCTCTCCCTTCTTTATTTTACTTATATTAAATATTGATGTTTACTTTGAGAGCTAGTCTTTATCTTCAATCTGTTCGTTCTTGTGCTTTTATAAAGCAGAAAATCAGTTTCACCTCTTACAACATAGAAAGCTTGTTTGATGTAGTAGTACAAGTTAGAGGTGTTTGCCTAAGATTATAAGCTGGTTAAACCAGTTTATAAGTACTTTTTAGCTTATCTACATGTTTGTTAAATATTAAAAGTGTTTATAAGCTATAAGTTGGTCATTCCCGACTTATTTTTTTTTCCAGTTTATAACCACTTTTAGTTTGACCAAGTATTTTACTATTTTGTCCCTATAATATTTTATAATCCATGAAATATCATTTCTAAAATAAATTTTTCAACCTCCTCCTCATTCTATATTCGTCATTTGTCATTTTTAATGTAAAAATACTTTTAAATTTTATTTATTTGTAAATAACTTAAAAGGACATTGCAGTTATTTTAATAAAAAATGTATTTATCAGTATTTTTTTTCCAAACACACCGAATGCTTATTACTATTTTCAATACTTCTATCCAAACACATAACTGCTTATTTATAAAATCAACTTTAGCTCCTAAAAGTACTTTTCAGCACTTGATACTTATCAACTATTTTAAAGGAATTTTTACACTCTATACCCATAAAATTTAAAGTATTTAAAAGCCATACCCATTACAAATTATACTACCCATAAAACTAAAAGTATTTACCCAACCTACACATTTATTATTGTATACCTTTGTTATGCCTTATAGGTGTATACCTTTAAATTATACTGCATAAATTACGGTATATAAGTCTGGAGGGACATTTATTACTGTATACCTTTATGGTATACTGCATAAACTATGGTATACAAGTCTGGGTGGGTAGAATGGGTAAATAATTTAGTGGGTAGGTCCGGTAATATTTGAAAGTAGTGGGTAGTGGCTGTAATTATTTTAGGTTTTGTGGGTATTTTTTGTAAGTGTCCCTTAAAATCAGCTAATCCAAATGGGCTCTTAGTTAGACATGATAACATTGCCAAACGCCTACAAAGTGTTATTTTCGGTTGGAGGAATAGTGACTTTGGAAATTTTACAACATGATTGAAAGCTAGAGTCATCTAACATTTAACCGATGAAGAAAAATCAATGACAACTTACTCAGTATAATTCCACGCGTGCAATGGAGGATAATCCTTTTGGATTATTAACATCTAACAGTTGAATGTTATATCTTGAAGGAGATGGACTATTAAGATTATCTTTCGGAGGACACAACAATATTTCATTACTCCTATTTATCTACTCCCTCCGTCCCATTTTAGTTGTCGCTTTAGCAAGTTTTATTTGTCCCAAATTAGTTGTCGCTTTAGCATTTCAAGATATTTTTTACCAATTCTTTCCAACTATACCCATATTTAATAAAGGAGTATTTCCTAGAAAAGTCAATCCAGTTTCATTTATTAGGGGTAAAATAGTAAAAGACATATTCTATTTATTAATTTCTTAATGGACGTGCATAAACCTAAAGTGACAACTAAAATGGGACTGAGCGAGTAACTCTTATTGGATGAGTTATTTCTCAAATAATACTATTACTATACCAAATACTAGTAGTGAGTCCACTTCAAAGTGGGATAAACACAAGGACATTTCCCCATGTTGGCCCACATTTGAAAGAGTGTGAGAAAATAAAGTGGTTTTGAGGTTGAAATCTGTGAGAAAATAAAGAAAAGAAAGAGAGTACGGAATATAGCAATTTACAAGTTAGCTTATATAAATCTTTGTACTCATATTGTTTTATTCACTATTGGAAACCATTGTCATATTTATATTATTATCATTAATAAGATATTTTTAACTATGCAATATGTAAAGCGTCTTGACTCGCTAATTAGGCTCGTATATTGTTACAAGAGTAAAATACTTTCTATCAAAAAATTCTCTATGCTCAAAATTCAAACTCAAAATTTTTAACTGGAGATTAAGAATTCAACCGTCCCACTATATTTATTGATGGTGATTATTATTACGTTGATTATAGCAACACCATTCGTTTTCTTTCTCTTTTAATCATGTTTTTAGAACTGTTTTGTCGAGCCGAGCTTTTATCGAAAACAATCTCTCTAACCTCACTCAAGCTAGAGGTAGGTTGTGAAAACATATCAGATTTGTTGTTGCATGCAATTATGAAACTCACAAAGAAGGAAAAAAGAGACAAGAAAACAAAGAATAAGGTGATAAAATAAGGAAAGTTTAGAACAAAAAATAGGAAGCAAAATTTCATTTGAAAAAAAGATAACAATAATTCTAGCTAACCAAACACATTACAACATCAGCAAAACAACAACCAGAGATTTGCTTTTCTCTAATCCCATCACCCCCACCCACCCACCCACCCAACCCCCTCTTCCTAAGTTGGGGAGCTGTTTTTGGATTTCAATCACTGACTTAACTCTGTAAAGTTTCAATCTTTATTCACTCTCTTAGCTTAATTATTATTATTATTATCTTAATGTAAGCATTTTCAAGAATGTTGCTTTTTGATCTTATTGACCCACTTTTTATTTTGTGCTCAAGTTTCTTTTTTGCTAACTTTCAGGTGATTCTTGGAATAAAATGCTATTTGGGTCTTGTTCAGATCTTAATATTCAGCTAAAAGAAGAATAAAGGTAGAAACTTTAAGTATTTGATGCTGAAATTGTGATTTTTTTGTGTATTAAATGATTTGCTGCATATTGGTTTTGCTTTTTTGTGTTACTTAGTTTACAAAGAATATAACTTTATTAATTGTTTAAATAAAAGTGCACATCATATGAGAATTTGGATTTATATGGTCCCCTGAAAGTTTTGTAATTCATAGTAGCCTCTTTGTGCTGAGTTGTGTACTTTTGTATAGTACATATTACTTACTTTGTCAAGAAAAGAACAAAAAGGAAAAGTATTATGCTACAAGAGTTGATCTTTAAGCTCTTTTATCCATGATTAATGATAGTAGTAAACTACTTACTTTCTAACCATCTGATATCTGGGATTTCTTCATTTTTGTAATAATCATGGTGTCCTGACCAACTTAAATGTGTACCTCGACTAATTCCACGGGGTACCTACTACCTGTGTAACTTTGTCCACCAAGGCTTGTGGGAAGAATTCACCTAGTGTTTTGCCTCCATTGAAAATTGGACCTGAGACCTCATTGTTCTTAACCCACTTCATTGACCATTAGGCCACATCCTTGGGTGCGGATTTCTTCATTTTACTTGCCTCTATGTTACCTTTTTAAGATAATAAGGAGATTTTTTTTGTCTAAACAGGCACAACTTTGGATCATATAGACCTTGTATGTTGGTTTAGGGTGGTGGAGATAAGGATTTGGGGTGGATGAGGTCTTAACTGGCTTGATAACAGTTCGTTTTATCGTCTCAGTTTTGTTGTTTAGACCTTTCAGATTGATGAAACTTCTGTCTTGTGAGCACTCCGATCAGTAAAGCATTACTGCCAGAAGGCAATAGCTTCAAGTGATGATCAACAAAATACTCAATAGGCTCCCTAAGAAGCCTTCCAAGTCCACAGATACTCGTGATGGAGGAAATTCTGCAACATCGTCAAATGCTTCAACTAGTTCCAAAAGCAGTGATTTGTGTAGTTCACAATCAGGAACTTCGAATGATTCTACTGTTTCAGGAGTCACTTCTTCTTCAACTCCAGGACTGAATCATGGAACGCCGCAGGGTGTAAATGCTAAGGTGAACGGAAATGCAGCGCTTTTTCCATCTGAGACCTTGCCTAGTTTTAGAGATGTACCAAGTTCTGAGAAGAACAGCTTGTTTATCAAAAAGCTGAAGTTGTGCTGTGTATTGTTTGACTTCACTGACCCAACAAAACACTTGAAAGAAAAAGATATCAAGCGGCAGACATTAGTGGAGCTTGTTGATTATGTTAGTTCTCCAAATGGGAAATTCCCAGAAACTGTCATTCAAGAAATAGTTAAAATGGTGTCTTCAAATCTGTTCAGGCCTCTTACTCCTCAACCTCGTGAAAATAAAGTATTGGAAGCATTTGACTTAGAAGAAGATGAACCCTTAATGGATCCTGCATGGCCACATTTGCAAATTGTTTACGAGTTCTTTCTCAGATTTGTGGCATCGACAGAGACAGATGCAAAAGTGGCTAAGCGATACATTGATCACTCTTTTGTTATAAGGTTATTAGATCTCTTTGATTCAGAAGATCCAAGAGAAAGGGAGTACTTAAAGACCGTTCTGCACCGGATATATGGAAAATTCATGGTGCACCGACCTTTCATTAGGAAATCAATAAACCATATATTTTACCGGTTTATTTTTGAAACTGAGAAGCATAATGGAATAGCAGAACTTTTAGAAATTTTGGGCAGTATAATCAATGGATTTGCACTTCCACTGAAGGAAGAGCACAAGTCGTTCCTTGTTCGAGCTCTTATTCCACTTCATAAACCAAAGTGTGTGCAAATGTATCATCAGCAGTTATCTTATTGCATAACGCAATTTGTGGAAAAGGATTGCAAGCTTTCTGATACTGTCATAAGAGGATTGTTGAAATATTGGCCTATCACAAACAGTTCCAAGGAAGTAATGTTCTTAAATGAGCTGGAGGAGGTTCTAGAAGCTACTCAGCCTCCAGAATTCCAGCGGTGTATGGTGCCTTTGTTTCGTCAGATCAGCCGTTGCTTGAGCAGCTCACACTTTCAGGTCAGTAGTTTTAGTTATTTGGTATTTTATTTCTCGCCCTTTGTTCTTTGCCAGAACATGTTCATGTTTGGCAGACTGAACCTTGCTATCCTGTCTGAATATGATAATGAGTAGAATATTCATTCTTACATGTACTTGCTATGCGAGATATGTGTTTAACTAAAATGGATGTTGGGTGCTGATATTGCACATCTATCATGGTTTATGGCCTTTAGACCATGTTGCTAATCAATTAAGATCAGGTTCAGGTTGAAAGTGGAATGTGGTGGAAAGTCCATTTTCTGGTTTATATATTTATTTTTGGTTGGATGAAGTAGTAGGGGTCATTTGGTTCACATACGAGTGAACGGGGATTATAATGCGGGGAGTTTATACAGTGACTAACAATAAAGAGATTGTTTTTTGAAGAAGAACAGTAAAGGGATTGTTATATGAAGATTAATAATGAAGAGATTGTTATACTCGAATTACTTATTTTAAAAGAGCATTTTGTGTTTTGATAGCTTAATCCTTGTATTGCTAATACATTCTTATTTCACATTCTATTTGCAGAAAAGCATACATCGATTTCCGCATTACTTAATGCGGGTATTATTTAACATCGCAAACCAACGATGCATTATAGTTATGAAACAATTGCTTTTTCTATGCAGACAATCAAATATTTGGAATTTTATGTTGGGATTAGTTCTTCCAATACATCAACCGAATGACCTTTAAGTTTATTGATGTTATCTAGAAAACTCAAATATACAAGTGGTATACAAAAGAGTAGAGGACCCATCGAAAATGCGGTTCTCTGTCAATTACATCCAATCATCTACACTAACAAGGACATCGGCGCCAAAAATTCACCAAAAGCAAAAGGCAAGCCCTTAACTTGGAAATTTCAGTTTTCATCCCTCCAAATGTTCTTCTGTTCCTCTCTCTCCAAAATTTCAAACACAAGGGCCCAGAGACAGCATCTTCTTCTCCTTCTTTTGAAAGGCTAGTTGTAACCAGCATAAACCACTGTATTCCTAACTCTTTGTAACATGGCAATGTACTAGTGAGCGATTCCAATCCTCGCTCGACCTTTTGCACATTAAGCACTAGTTCACTTAAGTTAACTTCCTCCTTATATTTTCAGCCATTAAATCGTCACCCTTCCAGCCACGAGAACAAACATATATTTTGGCACTTTGAGAATCGAAACTAATGGGTGTAGAAATGCTGCAGCCTCATGTTCCTTCTGTGTGATGCTTTGCTCATAAAGTATGCCATCAAGTTTTGGCATATATCTATCTCCAAATTTTGTGGACTTATCCTTAACCTCAAATCTGAATAGTCCCCTGTCTTGTGTCCTGTAATCATGTCTTGTGTCGGTAAACATTATGAGTTGGCATATCCTTCTTATTCAATATGCGGTACATAGTCAGGACGGCAACTCTCACAGCATTATTGCGACGCACATGTACTTCTAAAAATTGGTCATATGTTCATTGCCAACTCCTTGTCAGCCTAGTTTGGAATAAGTAAGTCATCTTTTCCTGCCTATGTTTACAACTCCCTCTTTCCAAAATAAAGCAGACTGACTTCACGAATGTATACTGGTGGTTTTGCCTTCAGCTGGTGATGCTCTAACTTTCTGTCTGTCAGTTGTGCCTGGTGAGACAACCTGATAGGAGTATTAAAAAAACCCTGCAACCTGTAAAGGAAGTATTGGCCTAGTTCTTATCCCTGTGAATCATTAGAAAAAAAAAATGATCTATTGACTGAAAAGATAGTAGCTTATTTAATGGAGCAGGATGGACTGGAACTTTTCGGTGTTGTAAAATCTCCCGATGCCTTTTTTCTCTCCCCGACAGATTATTTCAGTTTTAACTCTTTTAAACTTTGTATCTGCAGGTGGCTGAGAGGGCTTTGTTCCTGTGGAACAATGATCATATTGAGAACTTAATCAAACAAAATCGCAAAGTTATATTGCCGATTATCTTCCCTGCCTTAGAGAAGAATGCTAGAGGCCACTGGAATCAGGCGGTTCAAAGCTTGACATTAAATGTCCGCAAGATCTTCTCTGATGTCGATCCTGAACTCTTTGAAGAGTGTTTGCACAATTTTGAAGAACATCAGGCCCACGAAGAGGAGGTAAAGACGAAACGTGAAATGACTTGGAAACGATTAGAGGAGCTTGGTGGAATGAAAGCTTCAAGCAATGAGCCAGTGCTAGTTTCTCGTGGGACAACGCCTCATTCATCGTCTAGCTAATGAGTGGATGTCTTTGCTACTGTTGCTTTTCCCTTAATGACCTGACAAGTATGCTAGTTGAGGACAGAAATCGTGAAAGAGGAGGCGGATCCAATGAAATGGGTTGCATGTCTCCTTGTTTGTTCATACACCGATACACCCTGAAATTTTTGCTTTCCCAGGTCTCACAGTGTGATGACACAAATAGAGTTGGATACTAACTCTTTGTGCTAGTCAGAGGCAAGGACTGGTGTACATATGGAATAGCTTAACCAGAGAACCTCAAGATTTTATCGTCTGCAGTTTACACGTCGCTGGAGTTAATTTGTTAGTTAATTTGGTCTTTGCTTTATTGGAATTTCGAATGATGAGACTGGAAAAGCATCATTTTTCAGGTATCTGTTAATGATTTTTCACATCTAAGTTCCTTACAGGTTACCATTAAATCTCTGCACCATTGAATATATGCTTGACATTGCAGCTAGGCATGAAATGTCCATGTAGATAATCTTGAGAATATGCAAAGCAAGACAGTGTTGCAATGTTTAAGAACTAGTAATTCTTTTGACTGATCAAATGACTAAACCTAGCAGGAGACAGTGAAAATGTTCTCCCGGGGCTTTTCGTTCATTGGCAAGAGCACATTGTGTCTACGATGTGTGAGTTAAGCACAAGTCACCGTTAGCTTGCAGTGCATCTCGACTATTCCATGAACATTGTCCGTCAAAGATTAAGCATGCTCCTATGGTCTAATCAATCAATTAATAAATCCAATTGCTGGTTTTGCACTTGCTTCTTCATTCTTTTTTTATTTACAGCAGTTAATTTTGCACATATCGCTAACATGGGTATGAGATAAATTTCACCAAAAATTTGGGGTGGTGGCATACAAAGACTTGCATTATGGTAAAAATATATACAATTATTTGCATCTGTGCCTTAGATATTATTAGTTCATTTTCAATATTTAACATTGCAATAGGAAAGACCTAGTGCAATAGTATTAAAATCCAAATGTCATGTTCCACCTTACTACTTTTCAAATGTTTGAATTAATCAAAGATCTTTAAATATGGTTTAAAAAAATTAAGAAAGAATCACCTACTCTGTAAGTTTAACTGTAAATTATGCTTAGGAATTAGGATGTTGATTAATAGAATTAAGAAATAAATATTGCGCGTAGTGGTTTAGATGAACAACTCTTCAAGGTACAACTGACATTTTGACATAGTGAAATTTAATATACATTTTGCTTATGTAAATGGATAACTAATCTTTAACTCTACATGAGTTAATAGATACCATTTAGCTTAAGGTTGTTTCCGATAGACCATTAGTTTAAGAAAATATTTTTTAAAAGAAAATAATTTTTCAAGACAGAAATAAACAAAAAATAGTCTTGCAAAAGAAAAAGAAACCGGGGTATAGATAGTACTGACATAGCAATTAACCAGAGTAAATAACACAATAGTAGCAATAAAGATTAAGATACTAGTGTTAGTCATTCAAGAACATACACATTCAGAAAATGAGTATGACTGAAATGAGAATACTTAGATGAATGTACTGACATAAAAGAATGATAGGATTATGAAGGGTGAAGTGCACCAAAGGCCATTTTTGGCAGTGGTATTTGATTGGAGGCCACTTTTTGGAACTTCAATTCTTTTGGGTTGAACTTCACACAGAAGGATTGAAGTTCAACTTCAGCCCACAAGGGTTGAAGTTTAAGCATCTATACCTAAAATTTCAGCCCTTACAGATTGAAGTTGAAACTTCATAATTTAGGCATGAAGTTCAAATCAGCCCACAAAGATTGAAGTTCCAAAAAGTGGTCTCTCATGTAAGACCAATAAAAAAAATGGCTTCAAACTAAATACCAGTGACAAAAATGACTTTTGAGTGAAAATTTTACGATTATGATTAAGGTCATTCGAATTATATAGTAAAAATAACCTCTATGGTGAGCAAGATGCGAAGTACTCCCTCCGTCCCAATTTATGTGGCACTTTTCGTTTTTCGAGAGTCAATTTGACTAAACTTTGAAGCTAAATTGGATTAGGTTATCTCATTATTTTGATATTAAAATTCATATATTTGAAAACTACTTGAAACGTACTTTAAGTTGCAACATATCATTTTGGTGAAAAAATATATCTTGAATTGTCGGTCAAAATTCATGCAGTTTGAATCTCGAAAAACGAAAAGTGCCACATAAATTGGAACAGAGGGAGTAGAAGACTAAGCTAACGTTTGGACATAGATTTTATTGTAAATACTATTATCAAATTCTACCCAAATTCTATGAACGGTCATATATTTACTACCTTAAAAAGACAAAGGGGAAAATAGAAAGTAAATAAAGACATTGAGACAAATCTACCATAGGCGCCACAATTATTAATGCGTCCCAATTTTCTAGAAATATTTACTACTCCGTACAACAGTATCTCAAAATCAGAGAGGCATTTTGCTCAATAGCTTCACTCTCTCTTTCTTCCCTCAATCCACCATAACCCCTTCAAAATAAATTAACAGCCCGGTGCATAAATCATCCCGTTCACGAGACTCGTTTCGATTCAATAGTTTGGTGCATAAATCATCCCGTTCACGAGACTCTTTTCGATTCAATTGATATTTAAAAACAACATTACACACAATTTATCATAGAGGGGGTAGGTGGTGGTAGGGGGTTAGGGAAAAGGAGGAAAAAAAAAAGAAGAAGGTGGAGCTAAGAGGGAAATGCCAAGCGTAACTGTTAAATTATACAGTGTTTTTTTCAAATTCTTGTTAAAACACCGCTTACACAACCGTACCCTCATTTCCGACGATTCCTCCGCCGCCGGTACCGGTTCATTCGGCGTTACGTCACGTCCCGATGAAGAATCAATCGCCGCTCCGAATCCTTCATTCTCCGACGACGGCGTCGCCACTAAAGATATCCACATTGATCCCACCACCTCCGTTTCCGTACGCATTTTCCTCCCCGATACTTCCCTCGGATCGCCGGATTCTTCCGATTTATCGAAAAATTCTAGGGTTACCCGGACCGACCCGGTTTTGACCCGACCCGGATCCGGATCCGATTTGAGGAGGTACAGCTATGGTTATGCTGCTAGTAGTACTGATGATGTAATTGCGAAACAGAATAATAAGAATGGATTTAATTATAGGAGAAATAGTTATGGTAGTAATGTGGATGATTTAGTATTGAAATCTGAAAAAACTAATGGAGTTACTTATCGAGGATATGCTCCGGTTAATGGGAAGAAATGTAGGAGGTTGCCTGTCATGGTACAGTTTCATAGCGGGGGATTTGTGAGTGGGAGTAATGATTCGGTGTCGAATGATTATTTTTGTAGGAGGATCGCGAAGTTATGTGATGTGATTGTTTTGGCTGTTGGGTATAGGTTGGCGCCTGAGAATAGGTACCCGGCTGCGTTTGAGGATGGGTTGAAGGTGCTGCATTGGTTGGCGAAGCAGGCGAATTTGGCTGAATGTAGTAAGTCGTTGGGAGGAAGACGTGGAGGTGGTGGAGGGGATTTGAAGAAATCTGATAGTCATGGGCATATAGCGGATGCCTTTGGAGCGTCGATGGCTGAGCCTTGGTTGGCTGCTCATGGAGATCCGTCGAGGTTAGTTTTAGGCTTTATTATCTTATTCAATTGTTCTTGCCTTAGTTTAGTTTTTATGATAAAGCTTTACATGTGGATTTTTAGTGAATAGTTTGTTAAGATATAATCCAAAATTTGTTCATAAGTGTAGTTATGAAGCATTGGGCTTTGATATAGTGGTAAGAGTTCAAACTTGTGATGTGTGTATTGGGTGCACGTCATGAGTTTGAACCCCCTCACAGACAAAGCCACGTATTTAAGTGGATAAGGGTAGAGGGGCAGACTCATTATTGCACTTAGTTTCAAACCTTTATCCCACTGGTCCTCTGGAATTTCTTGGCTATAAAAAGAAGTGTAGTTGTAAAAAGCTAAAAGTTAAAATAGCACAATCTGAATTTGAAAAACGGGGTGGGAAGCCATATCATTGGGTTGGACATTGCGATTTTATTCCTTTGTAGAAGGTGCAGTGTTGCCAACTTTATTTATGATACAAATGCTTAATTTGGGTTCTCATGACTACAGGAATTTTTTCCTCCTAATTTATTAGTTTTTCCTTATGATTTAATGTGGTTAATAATTATCTTATAGGCGGGTGCATTTGTCTTATAAATGGGTTGTCAGGGACTCAGGGGAAGCATTTTAGTTGAGGGTTTTCCATGTGCTGATTGTTGCTGTGGTCTACTGATTATGTTTGGTATAACTGGCAAGTTTAGTTTGTAAAGAGAAGTGTCTTGGATGTAGTCTAAGGTTTTTGTCTTTCGGTGCATGTTTAAAATGCTTTGGGGTTTCTTCATTATGTCCACTACATTCTAAAGTAGGATACTGTCTTTTTTATGGTATTTTTCTTGTATTCCCAAAATCTTAGATTTACATCTCTTCATGTTTGTGTCCCTGCTAGTTAGGTCAGACCTGGCAGTTCTTTATCCTTTTCCTCTTTCTATTTTTAACAATGAGAGGCCTGTAGTGTCTGTTATTTTACCTACAACTGGTCTAGGTAGAGGAAACCCCTTTTCCATAGCACCTCTTCACTTCACTTATTATGCTAGGTGGGGGTTGTGGTGGAGCCCAAGAAGCCAAGAACTAATTCTTTGGAACAAGGCTACCTATCACACAGTTTGTTAAGTTCATTATGTCACAGAAATCAGAATGAGCTGAGCAGCAGTAGATTTGTCTATGCCTAATAATTAAAAGTTTGCTGGATATCATCTTTAGTTGAATGAATTCACTTTCTTGTCCAGTTCTATAGTTCATCTTACACTCCTAAGTATTACTCTCTTATGCTTTAACCATGGCCATTTAAACCACCTGCTCCTCCTTCCCCACTTCCATCTTTCTTTGCCATTAGGTTAAATAGTGAATACTGTCCTTTTAATTTTTGTTGCTTTAATTCTCTATCAGGTGTGTTCTCCTTGGAGTGAGTTGTGGAGGAAATATAGCGGATTATGTGGCTCGGAAGGCAGTAGAAGCAGGTAAGCTTTTGGACCCAGTCAAGGTGGTGGCACAGGTCTTGATGTATCCATTTTTCATTGGAAATGTTCCAACTCATTCCGAGATAAAGCTGGCAAATTCCTATTTCTATGACAAGGCCATGTGCATGCTTGCCTGGAAATTATTTTTACCTGAGGGAGAGTTTGACTTGGATCACCCTGCTGCAAACCCACTCGTCCCCGGGAGAGGACCTCCATTAAAGCGAATGCCCCCAACATTGACAGTTGTAGCAGAGCATGACTGGATGAGAGATCGGGCCATCGCTTATTCAGAGGAACTCCGTAAAGTAAATGTTGATGCTCCCGTTCTTGAATACAAGGATGCTGTTCACGAGTTTGCCACTCTTGACATGCTCCTCAGGACTCCTCAGGCTCAGGCTTGTGCCGAGGATATTGCCATCTGGGTTAAGAAGTACATATCACTTCGAGGTCACGAGTTCTCATATTGAGTTATATGAATGGTCCTGTACAGCAGCATCTTTGCGTCATAATGATCCTTGGGAATTGAGGTTTCCCACATACGGATTTTGAAATTTCATCACACATTCTTTCTTCCTTGGGATGTTTCTTTTGTAAATTAGATGTGACTTGCCAGAAAGTAGGGTTTAGTAGAGTTTTGAGCCACAAATTCCTTCTTTTCGAGTTAAGCATGTATGTTACCCTTGTAACAATTTTCCCTGTATTAAGATAAGTATTAAAGTCATTTGTAGATCAAGGAGTTCAAGAATTGGTTTATGTGGGTAGATGACTTGAGTTTAGCTTAAATAAGACGACATATGGTAGATGAGATCGATGTTCCCAATGGTGTCTTTGTCAAAGTAGAACATGCCTAATTGGTTTTGACTTCATTTCAATGTCGCATCATTTAAAATTGCAAGCAATTAATGAGGACGAAGAAACGAATGTTTGCATTCATTGGGAACATTGCAAAGTCCTTTTCTTTACTAATTTTGACACTTTTATTCAAGCTAAGCAAAATTTTGAATAATATTTTGAAACTTAATATTTGACCAATTTGATACGAGGAAGAATAAAACTTGTGGTACTTTTCTGTTTGAAAATCAAGATTTTGAACTTAGATGAATGAATTTATACATATTCAATAGCTGAAAAGTCTTAAACAAAATTCAGATGAATACAATTAACTAAACTGAAATAATACTGATTTTTTACACATAAAACTTATCGGGTGGTTTCGCCCAAATCATATTAACATACCATGGTAAAAATGACATAGTTAAATAAAAATGTATATTAATTAACTACAGTTAAATAAAAAATATCTATATACAAATACATATCATACATCTATTGATTTGATTTGATGTAAATAGCCGTAAAATATGATAAACTAATGATGTGAAATGATAATGACTTTAAATCTTTAGTTTATTTATTTATTTTTATTTTTATTTTTTTTTTACAAATTTACACATTTTTCCATTAATACAAAAGAGCTACTAATAGTACTAAAATTACCCTTTATTTCTGAAAAACTACAATCATTAGATTCTTTCCTTTTTTAAACTCTTTCTAATTTCACCACTTTCTTTTTCCTACCCTCTTTCCATTTTCTTTCTGTCTTTTAAATCTTTTTCCCTCTCTCTCTTTCCTGATCTAGTTCTTAAAGCTTAGATCAACTTTCCCTTAATCACCAATGTTTACATAGATTAGCAAGATCCAATTATTAAGCTTCTGGTAAAGACTTTCTTGTATCTTTTTTTTTTAAATGAACACTACCTGTTTGTAAAAAGTTCTCAATGACCCAATTCAAAATTTCAGTTTTTTAAGCCAAAGATCTAATTTTTATGATAAATGTGTTAATATATTTGGTGGGTCATTGAAAGATCAAGAATTCCTTGAGCCGAGGGTCTCGAGGTAGGGGAAAGGTCCGCGTACACATCACACTCCCGACCCCACTTGTACGATATTACTGGATATGTTGTTGTGGTTGTCGTATTGAAGGATCGAGAATTTTTTAGCCAAGGGTCTATTGGGAACAACCTCTCTACCTTACTCGAGGTAGGAATAAGGTCTGCGTACACATCCGCCTACCCAGACCCCACTTGTGGGATAATTCTGTGTATTTTGTTGTCGTTGTCGTATTGAAGGATCAAGAATCTTGATAAAAAATGAAGTGGATGGGGGGAAGTGTGAGCCAAAGTATGGAAGGTTTTAGAGCTAAATTTAGAGTGATTGCATTGGTTTTGCTTGCTTTATGTATAGGTTTAGCTGGTCTTTATGGTTTGGTAAAACCTATATCTAATGGTTGTACCATGACATATATGTATCCTACTTACATACCTGTACCTACACCCCAAAATGTGTCTTCCGCGAAATATGGATTGTATTTGTACCATGAAGGATGGAGAAAGATTGATTTCAGTGATCATCTTAAGAAGCTTAGTGGGGTTCCTGTTCTTTTTATTCCTGGCAATGGTGGAAGCTTCAAACAGGCAAGTTGTTTGTTTAGCTCCTCAAATTTGTTAGGACATGTGTTATACCCTATTTTGAACTGCTTTAAATCGACTACACTGTATGGGGCTCTAAAGTGTTAAATTAGAGGGAGTCGCCACCTAATATATTAAATCTCAAAAAATATTAACTTCAAATGTGCTCTACTTAACCTATGAGATTCATAGTAAGGATTCTAGTTATCCAATGTTATTATCGTATTACCAATTTCAGTTAGATCGAATGGCGTGCCATATGTGTTGCATTCAATTTATGTGATGTTCTTCTGGCACTCTGAAAGCATAGAAGTTTCTTATGATTAAACTGTGAACTGTAAAATGTACTAATTGTACTTGTCTAAAGACACCAAAGAGTGATTTAAAAGGTTCTATTTTTCGTGACTGCATCAAACTAAACTGAACAGAGGTAATAATTAATGATCAAAGTAAATGGTGTATATAACCATGAAATTGAACAGCCTTAGTTCATGTACAAGCATAGAGATTGTAATAGTGGAAATGAGCTAACAAGTTATGGATCATTCCTTACCATTGGGGGCTTACATCAAAAGTTGATAGTAAGGTAAGCACAAAATAAGCATAAGCCAAAATCAACCCGACATTTCAGCTTATAAGCACTTTTGGCTATAGCAATATTTTTACAATTTATTCCTAATATTGTTTCTTATTCTGGAAAGTTCTTTCCAAGTCAAAACCCAACTTGCTCTTCGATAATTTCTTCCTTTCGCCCTTCTCTCTGTTTTGCTTAATGTCTAGCCATTTTCATTTGCCTTACCAGTTTTATCATAGAATAATTTATAGATGATCTCATCTAATCAATGTAAACTTGGAGTAAATTGGGGCATACTTATAAATATGTATTTGAATCAATTTTGACTTAAAGTTGTCGCAATACAACTACGACAACATACTTTGTGATATCCCACAAAGTTCTCGCAATAATAAACTTCTTTTAAGTAACAGATTTAAAGGTTTTTTCAGTTATTTCAATAGAAAAAGTGCTGATCCAAACATGTCAACTGCTTAACATCAGTTTCAACATCATGTCCGAACGCATAACTGCTTATTATATCAATTTCAGTGCTAAAGTGCTTTTCCACACTTGGTACTTATCAACTACTTTCAATCAGCTAAGCCAAACGGGTTCTAAACCAAGAGCTATTAAGGAGTGTAAAAAAAAAAAACCTGGTTTGGAACCATCTCTTTTGCTACCCTAATCAAAAGTTTACTTGCTGCAACAACTGCTGATTAAATGATTTATTCCAGACAAACTGCTGTGCAGGTTGCAGTGCTTTCTTACTAGCGTGTGTGTGTGTGTGTGTGGGGGGGGGGGGGGGGGGTCCTGTGATTGTTTATAAACTGCTTGTTATATGAATATACGTGGTGTCATAAGATAGTGCAACACATGTTAATGTATTATTTCTTCTCCTTTTTTTTTGGCTTTGCACCTAATACTTTTCAAACACTTTTGCAGGTGAGATCTGTGGCAGCAGAAGCTGACAGGGCTTATCAAGGAGGTCCTCTTGAGCGTAGCTTTTACCAAGAAGCCACTCTAAGTCTTGAGGGAGTTGATTTTGATCTCACCAGCACTTCTTTACCCTACCAATATACATCCATGCTAGACTGGTTTGCTGTGGATCTTGAAGGTGAACATTCTGCAATGGATGGTCGGATTCTTGAAGAACACACAGATTATGTTGTATATGCCATCCACAGGGTATAGCATTTCTTTCATATGCATGGTTATTGTTTTAAATAAATTCATTCCTAGGCAAAGATTGAACACTCACTGTTCTAGATCTTATACCCTCTCTTCTTTCCCACTCTTCTCACTCTCTTTGTCCCCTTTTATGCCTTATAATTTTATGTCTCTATTTACATCTTCCTGCTCTTAGGTTTTGGATCATTATAAAGAATCCCATGATGCACTAGTTAAGGAAGGTGCTGCTGTGTCTAGGAGTCCTCCGAGAAGTGTAATTTTGGTTGGTCATTCCATGGGTGGTTTTGTTGCTAGAGCTGCGATTGTCCACCCAAATTTAAGGAAATCTGCTGTTGAAACTGTTCTGACACTTTCTTCGCCACACCAGTAAGTTGCTGTACTCTTATAAGCTACTCCCTCCATCCCAAAATGAATGTCTACATTTCCTTTTTGGTTTGTCCCAAAATGAGTGCTTCTTTCCATATTTGGTAACTCTTTAATTCCAAGATTTGTTTTGGACCACAAGATTTAAAGGTACTGGCCCACATTACATACACCTTTAGTTTTACATGATTTAAAAGTCTTCATATTTTTCTTAAACTCTGTGCCGAGTTAAACCCATACACTCATTTTGGGATAGAGGGAATACAATGTATTTACACTGATATGCTATAAAATAACCAATTCTTGGTTGTGCCTTATCCAGATCGCCTCCTCTGGCTTTGCAGCCATCACTTGGTCAGTATTATGCACGTGTAAATTACGCATGGAGAAAAGGATACGAGGTCCAAACTTCTCGATCAGGGCATTTTCTGTCTGATCCACTACTCTCTCATGTTGTTGTTGTCTCCATCTCTGGTGGTTACAATGATTATCAGGTACTTGTTCTATTTGATTTTACATATTCAAGTACATACAGAAGGTTGAAAATCTGAATATCCGTTGGAAACTAAAATTGTAAGGCATATAACCGGTATCATTTCGTTTCTTTTCTCTCCTGGAAATTCCAGTAGGTGGCCTCAATTAATCCTCTTCAATCAGAATATCTTATGTTCAGGGTTTTAACTTAGTATATGTCATGTTATTACTGTCAAATGCACTGCTCCATAGCTAGTAGAGGAAAAGCAACTACTCTCCATCTCGCCTTCTGTTAATTTACAGTAGTCTTATTCTTTCTAATGGTTCTAGGTTTTCCTACTTTCACTTTGAGTTATCCTTTCCTTTTGTGTCTATATAGCGGTTCAAAGTATAGTTTATATCAATGTCCAGACCGTTAATTAATGATTAATAATATTTCAATGAGCCAGATTGTATCGCTGGTTGATGTCTGTATACTTCGTTCTTTCGCTGTTGTTCTTTTTCTTGCTCCACCAATGCCCTTCATGTGAGCTAACAGTTACACATGGATTCACTAAGTATTTAGCATTAGCTTCTATAACTTGTCATTTTAGGTCCGATCAAAGTTACAATCACTTGATGGTATTGTGCCTCCTACCCATGGCGTTACGATTAGTAGCACAGGCATAAAAAATGTGTGGTTGTCAATGGAGCACCAGGTTATCTTGTGGTGTAATCAGCTTGTTGTCCAAGTAAGTCAAAATTTTCTTAAGAGCCCTGTTATATTTGTGAATAAAATAGCTTTGAATTTCAATATCAACTTTTTCAGGTATCACATACTCTTCTTAGTATGATAGACCAGGAGACTGGTCAACCTATATCAGATGTTCGGAAGAGGCTGGCAATCTTCACGAAAATGCTTCACAGCGGAATACCTCCAAATTTTAATTGGTTAAAGCAGCCGCAGCGGCCCCATATACCCAATGAAAATGGAGAAGCTGAATCTGGTATTCTCAGTCCAACTCGATGTGTCTACTTTATTCATAGGGGCCAATCTATATGTAGTTTTAAGTATACAACAACGCATTTCCATGCTCATATGTTCGTGTATTTGGGCAACAGTTTGTTGTTCTAAAAGGTGAATTGTGGTGCAGGATCTCAGGCACACAGAATGCATGCCTGTCCTAGCAACATTCATTGGAGTGATGATGCGCTTGAAAGAGATCTATACATCGAGACAACTACTGTTACAGTTTTAGCAATGGACGGGAGGAGGCGGTGGTTGGACATTGAGAAGTTGGTCAGCTTCCTTTTTTTTATTATAAAAAGTTCACGGTGTTCATATCTTTCATAGGGTGCTTTCTTTGTGTTTTCCCCCTATTTTAAAGAATCAAATGCTTGCACTCTTCTTGAAAAGGTCATAGTTGACTTTGACTTTGTTTTGATAGCTTGGATGCGAGCAACCTAGAATGTGTAGTATAAGATTTGATGCTTTTTGTCCAGTTTATAACTCATCTTACTTGCATACTCAGGGATCTAATGGAAAAAACCACTTTGTTTTTGTCACAAATCTTTCTCCATGTTCCGGTGTACGACTGCATCTTTGGCCCGAGAAAGGAACTTCAGTTTCCATGTTACCAGTTGATAAACGGGTTTTGGAAGTTACATCAAAGATGATTCAAATCCCATCTGGACCAGCTCCAAGGCAGGTACTTGATCATGTGCACTGTCTGCCAATTGCTCTAAATTGAGATGTTATTATGAGCTAGTTTGGTTGAGATGCTTTCTAAAGGTGCTGCTTCTGCAATAGGTTGAACCAGGTACTCAGACTGAGCAGGCACCTCCTTCTGCTGTATTTTGGCTGCATCCAGAGGATATGCGTGGCTTCAAATTCCTGACCATCTCAGTGGCACCTCGCCTGGTACTTGTCACAGGGTTTTCAAATATGTTTAGCTTCTTTTTAGTCATGAGACCTGGTTTTCTTGGGAGATTGTTAGTATTCTCTCCAAAACCTTTGCACATGCCGCCCCAGCTAACCTTTACCCTCCTCTTTCTTAAATTATGTTCCTTTGGAGATGGCATTCCACACTGAACACCAAACTGAAAAAGCTACTTCCTTTAGAAGTTTTTCCAAATTTTTTCCCAAGACCTCCCTCTTAAGCCTTATCTAACCTTTCTGATAGCTCCATGAAGTAGGATCTTGCTGTTAAAAGATAATAAGATGCAGGTTCTATAGTCAATGAGTTAGCTTATACATGATTTAAGGCTGTCTTACACTTGCATGAAAAACTTTTATTGCAACAGTGAAGCATTTACTATATCTTGGAATACATCCATAACAAAATCGAAATGAGTCAAGAGATACGATGGTGTTGCAGTTCATCCCTTTGCTTCTTCCTCTTTGTTCTTGATCTCATAGAATTGATTTCATATTAATACAAGGAGTTGCTGATTTTAAAACCAGTCTTCTAGTTTTCATGATGCAACCTACTTCACTTGTCAAGGTAAAAATAAAGTAGAAGGTTCTGTTGCATGTAGGTTCATTGAGATGACATATTGGACAATTTTTTGGTGTATAATCTTCTCTGAGTGGTTTAAGGAAGCATTAACTTTCTGACCTATATAGCTTGTATGGCTTCACCATTTAAGTGGAGATTTTTGTTTGAGTAATTGCCTTTAGCTAGAGATTCTTATTGAAATGTTCTTTGTGCTTCATTTTATAATCATTCTGATAAAATATTTTCTGTAAAATCCAATCACTATTTTTTGTATGTCCAGGGTCATGAGTCTTTTCTCTGTGGCTTTATCATTACTAGTCTATTGACTTTTTGTTTTTCGATTGTTTTTTGCTTATAACATTTGTTACGGGGCAGACACTTCAGAGACCCCTGTATTATGGATTTGAAAAGGATGTAGATTAAGGGGTTGGGGCTTTCAGTGTATTAGGAAAGGGAGAACCTTTCTTTTCTCAAAGTCTTTAAACAGAATCACACCTGTCTTCTGACTTCTGCTTTTGATGATAGAGTAGCCGACAGATCCTTTTTTGCAGTTATACAGATTCATGAGCTTTCACAGTACTAATGCTGCAAGTTTGGTCTTGGAATATGATTTCAGATGCAAATTTCTTCTCTTGTCTTGATTGTTAGTTGGATTATCTCCTAACGTATTAGTTCGAGCAACAATCTCACAATGACTTTATGATCTTCAGGCTCTTTCAGGAAGACCTCCACCAGCCACTTCCATGGGGGTTGGGCAATTTTTCAATCCAAAGGATGGGGAGACAGTCTTATCTTCTGGATCGTTGATTCGGTCTATGTATTCTTTGAAGGTTTGTGTTGGGTGGATCTTACTTAGTAGAAAGGGTCGAGAAAAGTTTGAATTATATCTACTGTTGAATACTTTATTAATGGGTTCAAGTTTGTAGGAGATGATGTTGAAGGAGGATCATCCTCTCGCGCTCAATCTGTCATTCTCCGTTAGCTTGGGTCTCATGCCTGTGACGCTGTCTGTCCAAACAACTGGTTGTGGAATAAGAAAGTCAGAGTTCACTGCTGATGAACCTGGAGAGATGGAAATTGACAGTAAGGATTTCTTTCTTTTAGCAAAATAGAACATCATTTTTTATAAGTATTAGCTTAATAAAGCATCTTGTACTGTTCTTTTAACTATTTGTACTGTTTTTCTTGGTGTTCTGTTACTTGCCAGCATCTTTCACCAATCCTTCCAAATTCCGGTAATTTGGTGGACTTGATGTTTGAATCTTCTTGAGGGAAATTAATGTGTGTGTTCCAGCTTCCCTATCTAAGAAGGAATATGTTTTCTGACCTCCCTTTGCTATGCAATCTGCCCCACCAAAGGAATCTTTGAATAGAAGGTGTTGTATTATATAATTACTGTTAAATCACATGTACCAGGCACTTTCAACTTGCCACCTTCATATATAATTGCAGTCAAAGTAACCAAGTCAATAGTAATTTCTTTTGTTTGTTCAGCTGTGTTTTAATCTAACCCAATTGACTGTTCCATATGGAAGATTGAATGTCTCAGTTTTTGTTACTTATTTGTGCTGCTAATGTAACCTATTCTTTTGTAATGTAGGGCTGTGTAAACTTCGCTGTTTCCCTCCTGTCGCACTAGCTTGGGATGTCACATCTGGTCTTCATATTTTTCCTAATCTGTTCTCGCAAACAATTCTTGTGGATTCCTCTCCAGCACTTTGGACTTCCAGCCTTGGATCAGACAAGACCAATGTTTTGTTGCTGGTATTACATCAAACAGCAGAAAGTTGAATTAGTCTGCTGCTCTGCTTCTTGAGCTCTTTCATGACTTTGTTTTAATATCATTCGATTTGATTTGCAGATTGATCCACATTGTTCGTACAAAACAAGTATTGGTGTTAATATAACAGCCGCAGCTAAAAGATTTTTGCTTTTATATTTCTCACAGGTGAATGCAATTTAAAATCATCTTGTAGGGTCTGGATGTTTTTGTATACCATGCAGCCAGAGCCTTAGCTTTTCATGTGTGCATCTCTTACATTTATTGGCGACGTTGCTTTAAACCATTATAGGATACTGATGATGGCACAGATCTCCGGTTTGATTGTGATGCCCAACAAGATAAATATTTCACGTTTAATAGGTTTTCCATGTTCCATTCAGTTAGGATAATTCTATCATTATACCTGAGAGGACTACTCCTTAATATTCCGCAGTCCTTGCTGTTCGAGCTATTTATAACTCCGATTTAGGTTCAAGACTTGCAAATGAAAATGTTCTATACATCTTTTACAAATTTCAGGGTTTCAGATTTAGGCTATGACATGACCCCCTGTCAAACTAAATTTACCTCGGACATCCAGTGATAAATTTAATATGAAATCCACCACAGATCACTTATGTGGTTACTGACTCTCATAACAATCAAATCAGTGAATGTATAATATACTTTAAATTACCAGTTTTTACATACTTTTAGCGCCAAACTTGGAAAAAGGAAACCACAGAATTTAGTATATACTACTAAGAATTGAATTCGTTATTTCCTTCATAGTGAAATTTGAGGATAAAAATTTGTAGAAAATTATTTTCCTAGTAAAGGCCAATTCAGTTGATGTCTAAGCAAGCTGCAATCAAGTTCGCTTATCATGTAAAGCTTCATAGAGTTAGGATGCCTTTGATTTCTCATTCAACAGTCGTTTGTTTCACAATCTCTTAAACACTTTGTTGCATTCTATTTCATTTATGATATAGCATCGTTGTTGGGTCATTCATCGAGCCCCATAGCCAGGCATTTAACAAAAAACTTATTTTTCGTGAGTATATAGAATAATGAATCAAATATTCCTTTTCTTTGTAGAAGTATGATTCTGTGATCATTCAAACTCTAGTCCATGCATGTTTCCTGACTGATATAACAAAATATCATCAAAGGTTCAATTGCTCTGTGCCCCTTCTTTTGTAGTGTGAATCGGGTTTATTGGTTTGCCTGATGCCTGTGTTATTCTTATCATTGATGTCGATCATTTCAGCATGATCTGTTGTTTAGGTATTGCTTTTTATTCATTTTCTAATTATTGGGCTCATTGTTATTTGCTCGTGGCCCCGTGCAGATTGCTGGTTTCGCAATTGCTGTTGTCCTTTTTGGTTTAATGCGGCAAGCGCGGCAATGGGAGCTTGACCTGCCTATACCTTCACTCCTTTCAGCTGTTGAATCAAATTTGAGGATGCCAGTGCCCTTTTTCTGTTTGGCCCTGCTACCTATCTTATTTGCTCTAGTTCTTTCCTGCCTTATTTCTCTACCCCTTCCTCCAGCCATGAGCTTCTTCATTGTCTCAACAATCTGTTACTTATGTGCAAATGGAGTGGTGGTAGTGCTGATCTCAGCCTCCCAGTTGTTATTCTATATTACTGCATCTCTACATGTATTCATCAAGAAACGGTTAGTTCTTCTCTTGAATATATACCACATTTGTGTTATTAATGATTTTCATATAAGTGACTGGTATCTATTATTAGTCAAGTCATGGATCAAAGTTGCATGTGCTGGTGAAATAAAATCTTAATCTTGACAATTTCTAACCCCACACCCCCCCCCCCCCCCCAACCCAAAAAAAAAAAAAAAAAGGAGAAACAAAAAAAAGCTATTCTAGCATTCACTTGCTAAAGTCTTCTCCTATCTAGGAAATCTTTTAGTAGTTTGTACTTCTGCGGAAGGAAGCTTGAAAGGTGGATTTTTCCCTCAGCTTGCTCAACTCTAAGATAATGCTGCTGGTGAAAATCTGAGGTTCAAAATGGAATTCCAATAGGTTTGTGCTAAAGAAATTTTGGATTTTTTGGGTCTTAGGTTATTGTTGCACTTTTCTAATCGTGGCTTTCCAACTTTTTCTGTTGGGAGATGCCTCTGACACCTGCTTTTCCCCACCTGTTGTTGGTTCGAGATCAAGCTTCATGGTTTTATAAATGTTTATGCTCTTCGACTTTCTAGGACTTTCTTTGTTTAGTTAGCCACACCAGTCGTTTCACTTTTAACTGGTAACTTCGTTTGTTACTAAAAATGTGCTGATTCAGGTTTTTGCAAATAATCTCCCTTTTCAACTTCCAAATACTTTTTTTCAACTTCAAACATTTTACTTTCAAATTTCGACCAAATCATGTCCACATGGCCAAGTCTCATAAAGACTAGTAAACGATGGCTTTTGTTTGATTCCATTAGTGACTAAACACTAGTTTGACTAGAACTTCATTCAGGTTGTCTTTCCATAGTGCATTTGCTCCCTGGAAGATTCATATGGGTGCAATCTGCATGTACTATTAGATCTTAACATGTCATGTTAATCTATGTACAATTTCTTCAAATTGCATATGGAGTATATTAAGTTGCATATGTCTTTTTTCCTCATACCTATTCATTTTCGTTCGCCTCATACTCCAGCCATACACTTAAATCTTCTTTTGAACCTGAAAACTAGAAATTGGTTTGACTTTCAATGAAACTGTTGCATACCTAAAATAAGTAAATTAAAGTGTTCCCTCTCTAACAAATAAGCTTTTAGATGAGGTGGACACATGATTCAACAATTGTATTCGAGCTAGTAGAGGCCCTGGATTCGAGTCCACCCACCATCCAAAAACAACAAAAGATTTACACGTAGACACCCCCCCCCCCCCCCCTCCCAACCGGAAAAAAAATAATTAAGAGAAAGACATCTTCACATGAGGGTGTGGCCTAAAATAAATAAGTAGAAGTGATCCTTATCAAAAGTAAATAAATAGAAGTGAAACCATTTAAGCTTTTTCATGAGGTAGTCACATAATTTAACAAAATCCTTGATGAATGCAACAAATTTATTACCAGCTAACGGGAATAATGTTTTGCAGGTCACAAGCTCGGGAACGTAACTTCTCTTTTCTTTTTGTCCATTGGTTTCTTAATCTTTGCACTACCTTCCTGTCTACCAAGGTAAGTTCACTTTTGCAACATTGCGAAAGCTTAAGTTGAAACTAGGCTGGCTTTGTGCATATATTTCGGAAATGAGATTGTATCCTGCATTCCTGGTCCTCTAATCTTAGTGGTTGCTGATGTTTCCACTATTTAATTAAATTTTCGACGATATACTTATTTTCTTAATATAAGTTTTCACTATTGAAACAGGTTGTCAGGATCATAAGATTCAACCCATTATCTGTTATGACACTAGTCTCTTTGACCCTCGTGTGCTTCGCTCATCCAGCATTGGGTCTTCTGTTGTTGATTTGCTCTCATGCGGTGTGTTGCCACAATGCACTGTCCAGGTATATTCGGAACTGTCTCCCTTTCTCCACTTGCCTGCGGTAGTTATATGCTGTGTACTTTGTTAATTTGACTGGCCTTTCCAGAAGTCGAATTACTATTCAGTTGCCCATTGATATTATGGCCCTCCTCTCCAGCCGAAATATCCAGTATCCTGTGCTGATTCCTTACCAAATTCGGACCCATTCAGAAATTTTTAAACAGAAAAAATATTGATCACCAAGTCCTTGAACAAAATAAATAACAAAAAGAAATTAATTGCTTCATCTTTTTCCTCTATTTTGAGGGGGCAGGGGTTGTGGGGAGAACTGACTTTATTAGAGCCAAAAGTGTATAAGCATTTTTTTATGATAAGGTAAAGTTTTTTGAAAGAGACAGTATCAAGATGATACTGTGAGGAAGTAAATTAGAAACAAACTGGACTTGGTTACATTAGCTGCCTAACCAGTCTAGCAAGTCCAGCAGGTTTCACACTTGCCAATCCAACACAATCTTTCCATCTCTCTGAAAGTACAAGTACTGCAAATGTGATGAAGAAATTGTCTAAAGCTGAAGGGCCATTGAAAGAGAGTAAGGGAATTGATGGAGATAAGCTTAAGCTCGGCCTCGCGATAGGAAAAGATAGGGAACCAACCAAAGAGCCATGAAGCCTAATTGGTTGGGGTAAAAGACGACAAAATGAAAAATAAAAATTCATCTACTTTGACCTCCTCAGTTCAAACCTAACAGTCCTCTCTTCTAGTTTGAGAAGTATCACCGGCAACCCCCCCCCCCCCCCCCCCCCCCCCCCCCGAGTAATGATAGAAGTTTGTTGTTTGTATGGTGAATAAAGAGCAGCTTTAACTAATTGGTTTTCAATCTAAAATTATAACGTGAATCAAATAGTATTATTAAGCTAAACTAGTTATGCTTGAATCAGCAATTCTATTTCAGTAATGCGAGAAATAACAATGCCTAAGGCGCTAGTCCTTTCAGTAATGAAACTTGTCCAAATTTCTCTTTTATGTTTCCCATATGTTTTTGTTAAATACAATGATATTGGTGACAAATTTTTTTGGACAGAAATTTTCATCATTTATTATAAAGTCCCTTAGGATAGGAAAGGTCTAGTAAGGGTATGTCCACTAAACCACCGGGGTGATCTAAGTAATTCATCCTGGAAAGAAGGATAAGGATAAAGAAAGTAATTAGATATAATGAGACATATACTCGGAAAGAAAATCAGAATTCCTAAATTTTCTATTTTAATAGTGTTTTTTCTGAGTACATTTAACTTCGTAGATGAAGGATGCAGCATTACTCATCAAAATTCACACATGTTCTCCATTTACTTGTTTATCTAGTTTTTGTCTCTGCTATTATTTTGAAATTTTGCCCTGACAAAGGTAGTCTAAAACCATTCTTCTTGTCTGTAAACAGTTTTTTGATGGCTTCATTTCGCAGCCATACCCAGACTAAGGAGTTAATAGAATCTGGGAACGGAATTCAGAGTGGATCTAAGCAATTCATACCCCGATATGATGGTGAAATCAACAAGAGTTTCCCTCAGAAGGAGAATAATTCCAGTAGTCTGGACTCGGTAAAAAGCTACGGTGATACCCAACTCGAGATCTTCAACCATCGGCATGGCTTGCTTGTATTACACTTGCTCGCAACACTTATGTTTGTCCCTTCACTTATAGCATGGCTCCAGGTATTTCTTATCTTTCTCAAGGACCAAGAGGATTTTACTGCCCTCTGTACCCTTTTCATCATTTTGGAACCCTTTTCATCATAAATTGATTGAACAAGTGCTCTCGCCTCTCATTGTAACGTGAAGTAATTAATAAGATGCATTTATAACTTAGAGCCATTGATGACACTTAAATATGAGATTTTTAAGTATCTCTCTTAGCTTTAGTTGGAACCTTCAAGTTTGTGGATGGTAGTAGCATAACACTTTTTTCTTTTGGTGAACGTGTGCACAGAGAATGGGGATCAGCCAGAGCTTGCCATGGTTCTTGGATTCTGTACTTTGTATCGGTGTTTTGCTACATGGTGTATGTGACTCAAAGCCTGAGTTCAACTTCTTCTTGGTTCCTTTACCGAGCATCAGGGGATGGGAGATAAACCTGAGCTTTGCTTATCTTCTTGCTGGATACTTTTCCTATATTTCTGGCTTAGCCTTGGCACCTTACAGAACATTTTATCCCATGGCCGCCATTGGATTTATTTCATGTGCTTTTAGGATCATAGAGAAGAGAAGTAGGGAAAAAGGTGAAATGCACCATCGACATAGGAAACATTCTCATAAACATTAAAAGAAAACATTCTCATGTAGGTGTTGTTAACAGCACTGATTTTTCAAACAGAACCTGTCGTGTACAGTATTGCCACGCGCACAATGTCCAGACAGATGTAGTAATTGACATGGCTTTGGTGCCACAATTTTGAGGATTTCTTTTTTATACTTGTTGAGTTTGTAATATGATTCCATTGTTGCATCAGGTGTTGTCCAGAGGTTGGTTTGGGTTTGATGTGATTCAATCATGTATCTCTTGCAGATTTGTAATAGGAAGTAAATGTCTGCTTCTTAATTATATAAGTTTTTAGATAAGACGGTTCACATGATCCGGTGTGGTGTCAAAGCAGACAGAGATACTTGGTTCAAGTCTCATTGGTATTCATCATGAAGTTCATGCCATTCAACATTGTCACTTTGCTAGTTCTAGAGTGTGAATGGACTACTAGTCTTATAATATGTGGTTCAAGTTGCTCATTGAAAACTCATGCATCCTTTCCATGTATAAAGAAACTTATGTTATACAACAATCGGCTATAGACCATGTTATGAAGATCCATACTTTGTTGTCTTTGAGCTGTGCAAAATAAAATAAGAGCATTGCAATAATTGGGGGAATAAATATTTTTCCTTTTCAGATGATTATTGGTGGACTAAACTAAATAAATTTTCATTTATAGAGGAGCTAAAAGACACTAGGAAATGGAGGAGAGTCTTGGTAAAGCAACTAAGTGTTTCCACGACTTTAACCACTAAAATTGATCATGGTACACTAAATTCCTCTTTCATAGCTACATGTTTTCAGAGCTGAGTGGAAAATCTTTCTCCTTTTATATTTTCATCTTGGAGAAGTCATCAACTTATTTTCTTGGTAAGGCCAATTAAATCATGAAATTTTCGTATTTTATAAAAGGTAAGACATATCGTAACCATCCATAATTTCGGAGTAGGCAAAAAAAAAAAAAAAACTTGTGTTAAGCATATATTTGTTTTCGTAGGATGATTTGATCGATACAACTACAAAAAATGAAAAACGGTCCTCGAGGCTTTGGTCTAGTGATATGAATGCAACTTGTTCATGAGTTAAACGCATGTCACATATTACTAGTATATTACAAACAAACGTGCCCATTATCCACGATTTTCCAAACGTGCCCGAGTATTACTCAGTTAAAAAAAAAAAAAAAGAAGAGTGCAGCATACTGAACTATACACCACAGTACACCTAATAGGGTCTAAATATATAGCCGTTAGAAGAATCAAATTCAAAAGAAAAAGAACCGTTAAACTCTATAGAGCCTTTCCCTTATTCTTTCTTGGAACTTCATCACAACAAAACAGAATAGGAGAAATTTTAGGATGGTGAATGAAGATTCAATCAAGAGTCCTAATAACACAAAAGGGAATTCTCAGAAACAACCTGAAGTAACCAACAATGGAGAAAAAGTTGAATCTTTATTCAGCCCAAATTTCAGATCAGTGGCTGCAATGGCTGGTTGGGATGAAGAAGCACTACTTATTGCTAGTCTTGTTGTCGAAGACACCCCCGATCGCCTTCCTAGTAAACACAAGAAACGTTCTGATTTGCTTCATTTCAAGACCCCTCCAACTAATTCCAGAAGGTATGCGTAGAGGCGGATTCAAGATTTTAAGTTGAATCGATTAATCTTTGTATGAACTTTGTTTGATTAGATGTTTTAGTCTTTCTTTTTTGATGGGGGTATTGGGAAATGCTTAAAAGTTGTGATCTTTTTAGGAAAAGACGAGCCCTGTGAATTAGAGGTGGATTCAAGATTTAAACTTCAATTAATGAGCCTTAGCGAAGCGAGTTGATTCATTGGATAGATCATCTGATTAGATTATTTAGTCTTTCTTTTTTGATGGGGTATTGAGAAATGTTTAAAATTTATGACCTTTTTAGAAGAGGAGTCTTGCGAATTAGAGGCGGATTCAAGATTTAAAGTCGAATCTTAGTGAAGTGAGTCGATTAATTAGATAATAGATCATCTGATTATTGTCACTCTTTTATTTGATGGGGCATTGGGAAAAGAAAGGCTCAGAGGAGGAGCTGAGCAGAGTTAGAGGTGGATTCGAGATTTAAAGTCCAGTCAAATGAGTCTTAGTGAACCGAGTCAATTAGTAAGATTGATCATCTGATTAGATTATTTAGTTCTTTATGTTGATGGAGTATTAGGAAATGGTTAAAAGTTGTGATCTTTACAGGAAAAGAAGGGCACAGAAGAGGAGTCCTGCATCTATACCTATAGTAGTTCTTGATCTTGATGAAGATGACACTGCAAATCAAGGTAAATACCACGAGCATCCGAAAGACCTTCTTTGAGGAGTAATGGGTAGTGTCCTAATGTTAGTGTTTTGTAGAAAATGAGAAAAAGAAGGCAGAATCAAGCTCTTCTACTGAGAAATTATGCAATGAAGGAGCTGAAGCATCTGTAGGAAAGGCCTGTGCTGTTTCATTTTCTGATAAGAATATAGAATCGAAATCCACTGAGAAAGAAGACAAGAAAGGAGCTGATGCATTGGCAGAACAGGGATGTTCTGTTTCATCTTCTTCAACAGCATTTCCATGCATTGATCGACTTCGTGAGGAGCTTTCTTGCGCTGTAAGAGTCATAATCCGTTCTTTAACTTTTATGCCCCTTTTCACTTATCGATTAAGGGGCTGTTTTTGCTGCACTGCGCTTTGTATTTCAGTTTAGAAATGATTGTTTTGAATTTGCAGATATGCTTGGAGATCTGTTTTGAACCTAGTACCACTCCTTGTGGTCACAGGTACAATCTAAATGACATCCCCATCAACTTAGATTCATAAATCAATTGCGAGTAGACGTTTCAAGTAGTTGACTCTGACTGATTTGGTTAAATTCTGTCTGTAGTTTTTGCAAAAAGTGTTTGAGATCTGCTGCTGATAAATGTGGCAAGAAATGTCCCAAGTGCAGGCAGCTTATCAGGTACCATTAAGACGATTTTTCATCTTTGTAATTGCTAGGAATACAAATGATATGCTTGGTATGATGTATTCATGTTAAACTTTATTTTTGCAGCAATGGAAGATCTTGCATTGTAAACACAGTACTTTGGAATACAATTCAACTTCTGTTTCCTAAAGAAATAGAAGTAAGAAAAGCAGCAGGGGCTCTGAATAATAGAGAAGCTCAACGTCGAAGTCCAATAAGAGCTGCTGCTACCCATGCTAACAATCCTAGCAGCACAGCTCAACGTCGAAGTCCAGTAAGAGCTGCTACTCGTGCTAACATTCCTAGCAGCAGAATAACAAGAGTCTTTGCTCTTAACAGTCCAGAATCTGGTCCTAGTAGTCAAGAAAGAAGGAACTCCCGCTATTTGAGAAGACAAAGTGTCCGAGCTTCTGGAGTGCCAAGCAGAAATCGTGACATTAACCTGAGGGAGTTACCAAACCAGGATGAGGATGCTGCATTGGCATTGAGATTGCAGAGAGAGGAGTTCATGGAAACCTTCAGGAGAAGGAGTTCTTCTGATGAGCAGTACAGAAACTCTCTTGCTCTAGCCAGAGCAAATTTGAGGGCAATGGCATCAAGAGCCATTAACGTCCGTGTTAGAGGCCGTGGAACATAGACTTTGTATTTTATTTACTGCTTGAAATCGCAGTTGTATCACATTAAGAAACATATGTTCTTGTTGAAAACGAAACTGTCCTTTTCAACTCCTCATGAAGTACCATAAGCCCATTGTTAGTTATAATTGTCATATCAAGTTTTTGATAAGTTGAAACTTGAAACTAAAGTCCTTAATATAGTGGAATCTTTGAATTTAATTCCTTGTTTGCTCCTATTGATGCTTTGTTTGTACCTGGTCTAAGCAAGTTTATCTAACAAGTGTTCTGCAGTATGTATGTTTCTCCATATTTAAGGCTAATCTTTATTATAACAAGCTTACAAAAGGACAATTTAGTCTGTCCTCTAAATTTGAATAACTTATGACACTTGAGCTAACAAGACAGTGATTGGAAAGATATATACATGTTCTGTTTTATTCTTCCTCTCTTTAAATTCACAGGAACGACAGCAGCGTCCTGTTGTTATACATATAGACCTACATGTCAAAACGTAGCTTTCGTTCATATATAGAATTCAGAAAATAGTGAAGACCGCAATGAGGTGATAATGAAATAATTTACATTATGTTAATGTTGCCCAAGGAATTATATATATTCTGTTTGGTTATAATAGAGATGGACTAGAATAAGAAAATACTTATAATATGTGACATAAAGAATTTTCATAGTAAGTCTTGTTATCCAATTATTTGCCTCCAGAGAGGATATGAGAATGTTGCTCAGTTATTGGCTTTTTATAATATTCATAGAATCACAAACAATCATAGAGATTCTAAAAAATTATATTGACTTCAGCAGAAATAAGTGCAGATACATTGAGCATTCAACTATCATTTTGTATTACTTTTGAGTTGTGGCATAAATTCATGTACAAAAAGAATATATTGACTCTATGTGTACAAATAATCGAAAAAAGAAAATGAGAGCTCCCTGTATGATACAGGCTGTTCCACAAAGTTTAGAACTTTGGTGATCATGTCAGTGTTTTTGCCATGGTAAATTGCCAGTGTTTGGGTCTGTGAATATCTGTGTTATCCGATCCTTTAGGCCAGTGTCGATAACTTCACAAAATCGACTAGACCAATCTGGTGGTTCAACAGCTCTTGTCCCTAAACCCGGGGCACGATCCCTAGACTCAATATTTCTGTCTTGTTGCCAATCAGACACATAAGTAGCTACCCTCCTGTAAAATTTCTGCTTGAACACATCCCAAACTTGGTACTTGTAATGGTTTATCACCATCACATTTCTATCCATATTAACATACTTATACTCAGGCTTCAAATGAAAGTGGTGAACCACATTGATTAAAGTTGAATTCAGTGCTTCTGGTTTAACTATACTCTTGTGTCTCTCTGGTAAAGTCATCCTGCAATTGTACCCCATGGTCACACCTTGTGTTGGGACTCGTTTCAGCCCCGATGGTCCAAAATTATGACATGACACCCTCAACTCAGCAACATTTCTAGCATTCTTGGTCTGGTTTCTCAATATGTCAAGCAATGACAGACCAGTAGGCAAGTGGAAGAACTCATCGACATCCATAAAACCAACCCACTCACACACATCCCTTGCTCGTAATGCACAATGAGCAAAACCAGCTTCTTGAGTCTTGATCCAAGGCCAAACATGTCTTGTCACATTTATATTCAAATCTGTCGATAACACCTTAAGGACATCTTCAATATCATCCAAGCTGTTATTATCATAAATGAACCAACGTTGTACCCCGATTCTAGTATGATACATGATCCATTCTTGCAAGAAACTTGCCTGGTTCCTTAACATTGTGCAGACACACATTTCATGCTGTTTTTTCCCTTGCAAGCTAGGCTGCAGGCGACGTTGAGGACGGGCTATTGACTCTAAAGGTTCTTTACCAACCATTCTAACAGAAACCTTAATGGACTGCTGATTCATACTACTACCAGTAAGCCTCAGTATGCTCATTGGAGTATTACATCTAACAATTTCTTGAGCAATGGATATGACATTGGATTGTAACACGAATTTCGGATTCTTAACATCCCAACCATAAACACACTTGAACTTTGAAGGGTCTGATTGTTTTCCACCCCGAAGATTAAAGCCTTTAACAAAGACTAATGTGGTATTATCATGATCAATCACAGCTTCATAGGCCAAAGAATTCCACTGTCTTGTGGGACCAACCGGGATATGGTAACCAATAGGCTTGACCGAAAGCGACGTCAGCACGCCACGTGGCTCAATCAAGGGACACCGAATTATCAACTGTCCCAAGAATTCATTTTTTTCTACTGATTCAGCTGATGATGAAGAATTATTAGGACTAAGGTAAAGGCAGTCTATGTCATGTTTAGTAAATAAGGGAGCTGAAAGAGGGTATTTCAGCAAAACAAGAATCTCATCTGGGAATTCAACTGTTTCTACAAATGATATCTCCGGTGAACCACCGGAGGTAACTGTCGTTGCCGCCTGCCGCCACGGATTGAACCCTGTTTTTTTCACAATTAAAAGGTACTTAATTACAACTTTAATAACATGTAACTACTATATCCAGTAATCTTAATCAATCATCATATAACTAACTTTTCAATATAGATATACTAAAATTTCAACTAATAATAAGTTCATAACTCATCAAGTTCAACTAATACAATGATTGAACTCATCAAGTTTAAATTCCGAACGTTTAACAGCAGCATAATCACTTATCATATATGGACTAAAAAAAGGCAGTTATTGCTAGGAAAAAGAGCAGTTTCAAGAAATGAAATTAACAACTATAGTATAGTAATTAAAAGACTTGAATAAACTAAGAATTCAGCAGAAAATACCTCGAAATAGAAAGTGAACAGAAGAGAAAGTGCAGCCAACAAAGCAAACAAGAACAAGTATACACCAGAAGCAAGATTTCCTAGGAATTGAACTTGTTGTAACACTTGTTGTACGTTTCTTACGTTGTTTCATATTAAAAAAAAACAAGATTTTCAACAACCCCTTTTGTTAAAACTATGTTTCTATACAAATATCATGATCATTACATAATAAAATGATGCTTCATGATCATGATCATGGTCTTTTTTTTTTTTTTTTTTTTTTTTTTTTTTTGTGTGTGTGTAGAATATTTACTAGCATACAATGATAATAATAGTAGTAGTAGCAGACTTAATATATACTTGGTCAAAATTAATGTCAATTATTATGTGCCAATTAGAAACAAGTTAGTATAAGGTCTCCCACTTCTTTCCAACTTCCTTCTTTTTTTGATTTATTTTATTCAATTTATTGTTTAATTATTGCTAGAAACCTCCCTCAGAAAAGAAAGTTAAAGACTTGACTAAATAATACTAACTCTGTCTCATTTTGTTTGTCATAGTTACTGTTTCGAGAGTCAAACTTCTTAAATTTGACTGTAGATTAGGATATAAAATCTTTAACATTTCTTAAATAAAATTTACATATTTGAAAACTACGTGAAAAATATTATAAGTCACAATAAATTATAACTCAAAATATTTAAAAGTTATATATAAAGATTATGGTCAAAGATAAACTCGTTTGACCCTCGAAATCCGAACTACGACAAACAAAATGGGACGGAGGGAACAAGAACGTGGTATAACATTGTGTTAAAAAAATAATAATAAGGAAAGGCTCAACTGCCACTCTAGTTTGTTTCTTTCATTGTCTTTGACTCTTGTACAACATTCTATTTCATGGCCATTTTTGTGTAATATTAATTAAAGTGTAGGTAATTGTTCATCTACCATTCTTTAAGGGTCGTTTGGTAGGACTTACTACTAGTCATCTAATGGTCCGTTATTTGCAAGCCTTACGTTGCTAATACACGCATTATTAATCTCCATATTATTGATACATACGCTTCTAATCTCTGCATAGTTAATGCTCGTATTATTTACATGCTTAACTTATGTTCGAACTAAATGACCCCTTATATATATAACTATCCGGTATTCAATACACACTAACTGATAAATACTCATTTCTCATAAGATATATTAAAGGGAAAATTATTCTCTACCAAGAATCATTTAACACTCTTTGTTAATAGACTTGTTTATCTAATGAATATTCCATTCACGATTGAGACTTGAGAGTGGAAATACAACCATAATTAACAATAAAGAAGATACCTAAATAAGATTACAAAGTGCTTTTGCATAAAGCCTTTATAATTGCATCTTTTGTTTTATTATCATTTTTTGTGTTGATTAGTATATATATATTTTTTTTGGATTTTTCACAAGCCTAAGGTTGACTTTAATAAAGCCTGTTTGGTTTGGATTCACAATCTATTTCTATTACTTAGTCTTGAGAAAAGGTGCATCTTTATATTTGTGATCTTAGAAAACTATTATATGCTCAATCATTATTTTTTTTTAATTTAATATTTTTTCGATTTGTGATATGAAAAATGTTTTTACGAAAGGTACAACATTTCAATTCAACTTTAATTTTTTACCTGCTAAATCGCTTTAACAGTAGACTTTATAGTTATGAAAATATACATGTACGTCGTATAATTTTTTTTATGCAAACTATTTTTTTATTAGACCGTTCAAAGTAATTAAAATTTAAACTTCATATTATATTTGCTTTTATAACTTCATGACAATCACATATATTGGGACCAGTGGCGAACGCAGGATTTTTTGCCAGCAGTATCACTTCTAAAAAAAGTTTGAAAGTCGAGGGTTCAATCCCTACTTTAAATGATAAACGTTTGAAATTTTTTATAAACAAAGCTAAATTATGCTACAAGCGGGATTTACACTCTCACAGTTCTAGACTTTCTAAAGGTGTTTAACCACTAGGCGGTGAGCCATGGTGTTTCAAGCAGTGTCACTTTCTTTATTTGTACTAACTATTATGACTTTTTAATATATGTATATATATATATACATAGTAAAAAATTTCGGCGAAGCGGTGTCCCGTGACACCCCTCGGCATAGGGTGCCTACACCCCTGATTGGGACCGAGGGAATATAACTCTAGTAAAACGTTTGGCTTATAGGAACTTCAACTTTAGATGTGTCATTATCAAAATTTAGCTAAGTGGATTGACATGAAGTAATTGTCATTTGAGGAACAAAAGTCATGACTATGATTTTGATTAGGTTGTCTAGGACTAGAAGCACCTAAGGGGAAAAGGTGACATATAGCCACTTTTATTGGTTTGTATGGCTTTTCATCGGTCGAATTTTAACAAAAAAGCCGGCCGCTGGCATAGACGACGTTAGCCGGGACCACAATTTCAAGGTGGCTCATCCATGCAAGTTGCTTTTATTGAGTCATGATTCTTGGTAAAATGGATAAAGAGTGATATATTGGGCCTATAATGATGGGCCCTTTCCCAACTCCATTGGGCCAAAAACCCAAATTATAGTTGCAAAAAGTGAAAAATTGATAATTAGCCAATTTTTGGACGTCCTAAATGAGTTTTATCCATTATTTTAGAATTAATTGAGAAATAGCCAAATAATCACGCACACACTTACACTTCTTGGCATCAATAACACTAGATTAGCCACAGTACAAATATATGAGAATTTGAACTAAACTCCAATAAAAAATTTTGGAGTTTTATTCAAAATTTTAGAAAAATCTCTGAGTTTCATATTTAAAGTCGTAGTATTTTATACTGGAATTTTTGAACTAATATGTTCAAAATTCTAGTATTTTTATTGAAATTCATATTTAAGTGATCATAATATAAAATACTAGAATTTTAAAATTTTGATCAAAAATCCTAGTATTTTATAATTGGATTTTTCCAAATTTAGCTAGTCTTCAAAAAGTCTTGCACTGCCGGCCAGTTTTCATTTAGCACGGTACAAAGGATTCTCTACCGCACCAAGCCTGCCGTTCACCTGTTTTAACAGAATCCAATTCGAGAGCAGATAGTCGGTACTCCTGACTCTACAACCAAGAGGCACTCGTCGAAAGCTTGATTGACCTGGAAGACAAGAAGAGGTATTGAAAGATAGCAGGCTACGGGGCCAAAATTTACTTGGAAAAAATAGGGTTCTTTACACTATTTACTCAAGCCCTACACATTAAAAATTAAACTACCAATAAAATTAAAAATATTTATCCAACCTACCCATTTATTACTATATACCTTTGCTATACCTTATGGGTTGGAGGTATATTGTAAATAGTTTATGTGTATGACTTGTAAATATGAAACTTATGGGTAGATATGTGTAAATATTTTGATTTTGATGAGTATTTCGTAAACCTCCCGAAAAAATAAGGTAGATTTGCACAAATATGCTCTTTTGTTTGCATTACTTGTTCTCAACTTTCGAATGATTCGTAAATACTTGCTCGTAAGTTTTTGAACAATGGCCCCAAATCCAATGCAAGTTTAAACAAACTTATAAATCTATTTCGACAGGAGATTTCCACTTATGACTTATACCACTACAATGATTATTGTTTATCTGACCATTTTAAGCAACATACAATATGCTCAAAGCAGCTGCTGGACTCATTAAATAAATTGACCAAGATCAACTTCACTTGATTAGCAAGTTGACATATAGTTAAACACCATAGTCCTAGTCAATTGTTATTCATATATAGGTAACTATTTTGTGTGAGAGTTTAGAGAAATTTCAAACATGTCCACATAACGTGTTTAAAGGACAGAGTCTGACAAATATATGAGCATGTATATATATTTAAATATCATTTTACCCTTTTTCGAAAGCTCCGCAGGACCACCTACTACTAGTCTTCGGCCGGAGGGGTTATTGCACAAAAACGCCGGGGCGCAGGCTCCCGAAGAGAGAAGCCCAACGAATGTCTTCCTCAAAAAGACAGCTTTAGAGCGCAAGTCAAACTCATGATAGGCGAGAAATCACCAGGCGAAGGTCATAATTTGCAGGAACATTCTATGGTCTGATGAGGGGGTGATAAATTGGAGCGTGCACCCATGAAAAATCAAGGAGGATTAGCGCGAATGAAACCATTTCTCAAAATCAAAAGGAATCCTCCTCTTGAGGTTGGTAACCTACAAATATATGAACATGTATATATATTTAAATGTCAAAATGTCAGCATACATGTTCGAGGAGGCACCGCTAAAATTAATATGTAATCTAGGACAAAATAGGCGGCTGGTCAATATGGTTATGAGTGTACAATTAAATTATACAAGTACTCCTTAATACTTTTATTACTAGTTACGTTACTCCATATATAAAAATACAAATTAATACAGTATACTAATGCTATACATGTAGAAAAATGTAAGTAGGAGCAAAAGATGCTTAAATCTTGTAGAAGCATCATGCCGTGTGTCCTAATAATTTACGATTAATGAAATGATCTATAGCAGTACTAATATGTTGTTTTAGAGCATAAATTCAAAAAATATTCTTGTATTTCTTAAACTATGTACCAAGTTAAACACCGCAAACATAACGAGTTAGTATAGTATTGTGTATGACCATTTCACTTTTGGCAAACTAGGGAACAAATTAAATAGATAGAGGAGAAATAACTAGAATTCTATATCCTGTAATATCTCATTCCTCAACTTTTGAAATGCATTAAAAAGAAAATATTCTTACATATATGGTACTTACATTCCTTCGATGAAATTACAATTACAAACATTGCTTTATAGAGTAGGGGCGGACCTACAGCTAATGAAGAGGTATCAACTAATACTCTTTCGTCGAAAAAATTACGATGTGAATATAGGTAAAAAGTTATTTTTATATAAATATATACTAATTTTGAGTCCCTTTAGTAACAAACGATTCTCTAACTTAATGGTAAATGAATATAAAATTTATGTCTTAAGTCCTTACCTCGAGTCTCATATACATCAATTATATTATATTTCTTGAACCCGGTCCGCCACTGGGTTCAAGTTGTCAACTAAGAGAAACTACACTCTGATAGGAACTTTCGTTGTTCCTTTGACTTTTGATGAAGTCGCAAACCGGTGCAAATTGAAAAAATGAAAATCACTTATATAATTGGCAATTAAATAGGGAGAAGAGGGAAATAAATAAAGGAAAAAGTAGATTATTTTCCTTGACAAGAAAATGAAAAAGATAGAAGCTTAAAGAAGGAAATCAATTTTCATTTTGGCAACCCATGTTTTCTATTCCATATATTGGATAAAAACTACTAAGATTTCTATTTATTTTGGCACACCAAATTCGATCGAACTCGTATCTAGACTTCTACCTTAGCCCCATAAGAGCTCTCTACACTAGAAGGTTATCCTCATTAGTTGCCTATAGTTTTTTTTTTTTTTTTTTTTTTTTTCAGTCGGTGTCCGGTACCCTCATTAGAGCCTCGACTAATTCGGATTCGCGCCGCATAGGGCCCCATCCGAGGAGAAGCACTCCCTATTAGTAATTTTTACATACTTAGGGCTCGAACCGGAGATCTCTGATTAAGGAACAAGCAGTCGTTGCCTATAGTTCTTGTTTGAACTAGGTAGCGACAATTGCCACCACTAGTGCTTATCGTATTTGGAATAAACATATTCACTTAAACGTTTAAAACGTATATCATCCTCAATAATTTGGATCTATTGGTTCGAGAGTCGAGGATTGTACCTCTTAAAATATTCAACAGACCATTATATAATCCTAACTAACAAAAGCACTAAACAAAATTATTGCAATGATTATATGATATATATATATCTTCTATATCTTCACCTTTAGTATACGAGTACTTTGAATTATACTGAATGGATGGAAAAAGGAGTTGGCCACAACGACAAAAAAACTAGCCAGCTTTTAAGGGACCAAAGGAATCTCATCCTTTTGAGTTTTTAAATATAACCTATCATCAAGAATAAACATTAATGAAAAAGATTTCGACAATAAGTAATATACTTAAGACAATTCTTATATATTTGAACAAATTTAGCAATGATCAACCTACACCTGTTGATATTTGGTAGCTCGATCGCCTCCCTGGGTTGTTTTGTTTGAAGCACAAGAACATTAAATTTGATCTATGTATAAAATTTGTTTTAATTACTTATACAAAGTTTGATTTTTTTAATGTAAAATCATGCATATGTAACAAATATAATCTCGAATCATACAACTAATACAACAATCATTTGGAGTTTAATACGGAAAATCAAATATTTTATCGGTGTTTAGAGACTGAATACGAGGTGAGATAAGAATACATGTAATAATATGTCGATAAGAGTGTCTAGTGACAAAATTGTCCTTATTATAATTAAGGTATTTTTACACTGTGTACCCATGAAATTTAAAGTATTTACAAGTCATACCCATTAAAAATTATATTACCCATAAAACTAAAAGTATTTACCGAACCTACCCATTTATTATTGTATACCTTTGTTATGCCTTATAGGTCACCTTCAAGGTATACTGCATAAATTATAGTATAAAAGTCTGGAGGACCATTAATTAGTGTATACCTTTGTTATACCTTATATTGTATACCTTTACAAGTCCGGATGGATAGAGTGAGTAAATAGTTTAGTGAGTAGGTCGGATAAATTGAAAGTAGTGGATAGTGCTGTAATTATTTTAGATTTTATGAGTATTTTTGTAAGTGTCGCTATAATTAATGCCTACATAACAAACCTTTTATTACTAGTATTCACGGCATAAACAATCCCTACATTATAATCCTCCGCCAAATAACGACTAATTAAACTGTAAAGCACAAAGAGAAGATGGCTTTTGTCAATTGTTTAAAAATATATACTACTACTATATATGATTAGCTAAGAAGCTGCCATGACAATGTTTGCATGATAGTGATGGTGGCTAGCCACTTTTTATTAATTATATGTAAACACATCCTCCATCAGAGGCGGATCTAGAACTTGAACCTTATGGGTTCTAAATATTAATATAACGATTTTAAGTGAAAGTTACTGGGTTCTCGAGTTGATTTTTGTACATATTTAATAATTTTTTTAACACAAATACACTGTTCGCGCAAAACCTACCGAGTTCGGCAGAACCCTGTATCCCTACTCTACATCCGCCCCTGTCCTCCATGCGCAATCACCTTTACATATTTTTATTTTCCTATTCAATCATGCATTTCCCTTCTTAAGCAGCACAATTCTTTTGTTATATGTCCCTTTGCTTATCTGTCAGCATCTTTTCTTATGAGAAAAGATTGTAGTACAAATAATAATACAAGAAAGCAAGTTTACATAATTATAGTAGTCCACTTATATAATATGTTACTAGCTTCTTCTTTAATTCTGCAAGTAGATTATTTGAGTTAAAATGGGGAGACAACCTTGTTGTGATAGAGTTGGATTGAAGAGAGGTCCATGGACTATAGAAGAAGACCATAAGCTTGTCAACTTTCTTCTTAATAATGGTATACAATGCTGGAGAACTGTTCCCAAGCTTGCAGGTTTCTCTATAATTTCTTCTTTCCGTATATATTCTGAAGTTTAACTTTTATGCACCGACAATGTTATTTAATCGGTGTATTTGATCGACTTAGTCGGTCAATCATGTTGAACTGTGCGACAACTTTAATTACTTAATTATGTCTTCGATAACAGATTGCATTATTTTGTGGTGTATATAGGCTTGCAAAGATGTGGAAAAAGTTGCAGATTGAGATGGATTAATTATTTGAGACCTGATCTTAAAAGAGGGACACTGTCTGAAGATGAAGAGGATCAAATTATACAGCTTCATGCTCGCCTTGGTAACAGGTATTTATCTATTTGCCAATGATACTAGTTTTTTTTTTTTTTTTTTCAATTCAGGAATGCTCTCGAAACCAATTCACTTGAGTGAGACAGAGGAGAGTGGAATTTCGTTGATTCTTGTCTACGTCATCCTCTCTTCAGCTGTCTTGTTACTATTATACTGTTTAAGGCAGTATCTAAAATTCACTGACTCGACTAATTTGATACTTTGAATTAACCTATTTGTAGGTGGTCTAAAATAGCATCCAATTTTCCAGGGCGAACGGATAATGAGATCAAGAACCATTGGAACACTCGAATTAAGAAGAGATTAAAGCTAATGGGAATAGACCCTTTAACTCACAAACCACTTGAGCCAATTGACCATGAAAAATACAAACATCAACCAGATGATCATAGAACAGAATTGTCAAGAACTGAGAACAGCAATTGTGACAATGCTAATAATGTTTTTTCACTGCCAAATGATGAGTACAACAACATGTTGTGTGGAAATTTAGAAGTGGAGTTGTGGAACAAAAGTTGTAAAACTATGTCAAGTGTGACTTGTTATAGCACATCAACTTCTTTGGATGCTGATGATTCTATCAATTTATCAACAGTATCAGCTGCTACTGAATCTTCAAGTAATTTAGCACCTGTTGAAGATCAACAAGATTCAATTCAGCAATGGATGGATTCACTTTTTACATGTTCTGTTAATCAATTAGAAGATGACATGTTCTTCTTGAGAAAATATAATTAATTGCACAATTTTTCTTTGTCCCAGTATTTTGTTATGGGACAAGTCTGGGTGTTTTTTCAACGCTAATGGATCGTAAGTGTGTGCACAAATTTTTGGCTTTTTATCAATTAATTTTGAAACAGTAGATAAAACTCTTTGAGTGCATCCAAAAATGGCTGCGAATCAAAATTGAGCAAAGAGATACTTGAGATTTTGCCTTTTGGGAATAACTTATATATGAAGCGTCACTACCGCCTCTGACTCATGAGATATCTCACTAAACTTGCACTCGGGCTACTTTTTTTCAAAAAAAATCTGTAACTTGACCCAATTTCTGCTTATGTTCGGATCATTACAGACATATGCATAATTCACTCGGAGTGTACGAGGGGAGAGGGATAAGAAATGCACGTGATACACAAAAGTGTTCGAAGCATACACACTACAGTAGACTGTCCACGCCTTACAAGATTTGTGCTTCATGCTCCTAAGTTATAATGTCTTTAATTCTTCTGGTTTCTTGAGCTTATAGACATTTTGTCTTGAAAATTAGCATTACTCATATGAGAAGTTTTATGGGAATCTTTAAAGTACCTAACTCTAGCTTGTTTGTTAGGTATTGTTTCATAATAGCAGCTAGCAATCTGAAGAATAAACTCACAATATTGCGGAAAATAAGTAGTGGTCGGGGGTAGAGTTAATAGAGTCCATGATAAAATAGGATTATTAAATCAGGTTGTTGCATAAAATAACATATTTTATCGTTCCATAATGATGGATTTAACAATACGATGCAATAAATTTTAACAGTCAGAACAAGTCAGAACAAACATTGTATTTAAAGTAACAATACGACACAATAGAATAGGTAACAATAATCCAAACAAGCCTATTTTGTCTATACTGTTCTATTATGCTCTATTACCCATATCGATGGAGGTTTCATGTTCTGATTTTTGCCCTATAATGTTCTTAGTAATAGAAAGAGTAGTTATATAGAGCTCGTCTATTAACAACAAAGTTCTTGTTTCTATTATCAAGGGGTTTGTTATAACCAAAAAATGTCGGAGGATCAATGTTGCACGGTTCGAAATTCGGTGGATAATGTGCTCGCCCTTTTACCCTTCTCCACTTAAATACCAGGCTTTTCTCCAAACTAGTGACGTGTGTCTAACCGACAGGTCACAAGTTGTAACTTATGTTGAACAAGAATTTCATATAGGTCTCTTTTCTTTTTCCCTTTTATCTTCACATACTGTACAGAAGTTCTTTAATCTATATAAGTCTATCAGAAAGAGGAAAAGTGATAGATAATGAATGTGGTTTTAGGTACTTGTTACTTTTATTTTGAAATAGTGCCCAAGGCTTGATCTCGTAGCAATAGCACAATGCGTGACATGTGAGTTAGACAACCTATATCGCGGATTTGAACTCTACCGAAGGCAAAAACTTGTTATTTAAGTGAAGAATGGTAGTTGAGACAGTTTTGAACGGTGTGCCATGGACCCTCGAGAATTTCTCGATTATCGGGATAAAAGAATTCTCGGTTACTTTGTCTAACCCTTTAGAGTGTTGTTAGTTGATTAAGATTTATTTAGCTCCATGATTATGAATCTTTTGGTATAATTTCTTTAAGTTAAACATCTATGAGCTACTTAAATTATTTCACTTGGAAAAATGATGTTATAACAACTGGTGGTTCAACATGTTTTGCTTCTTATAATCCAAGTATGTTGCTTCAAACAAACATGTATTTCTCCTACCCATGAAAACGAAACAGCAATGAGATCTCTATAATTATATGTCAAGATTGAGTATATTAACTAGTACTCCCTCCGTTCCAAAATAGTTGTCATAATTCGGATTTCGAGAGTCAAACGAGATTAATTTTGACCGTAATATTTTTATATGTCTTTTAAATATTTTGAATTATTAATTATTGTGACGTATAGTACTTTTTAAAGATTATATGTTTAAATTTACGGTCAAAATGAACTCGTTTGACTCTCGAAATCCGAGCTACGACAACCATTTTGAAACGGATGAAGTATTGCGTAAATTGAATAATTTGGAATTTTACTGGTGTGGAAGACTGTAATTAATGATCTTTAATACAAGCATTAATAAAATGTTAAATCCAATCCAGCAAAATTAGAAAAAGTTTTTGAGTCCCACCATAATGGATTATCCAAACATTGACTTTCTACACCATAAGTGAGCAATCATTCGTCAATCAAAATTAATATCTCATATTTTTAATTTTACATGATACTTTTTCTAAATCTGTTCATAAAAGTGATAAAAATTTAATACCTTTCCGCATTTTTACCTTTACTAACATTGTTTTATTGTTAATATTTATTAATCAACATGTAAATCACTTACCGTTCTCCGTTTCATTTTATGTGAAAATCTTTCTTTTTTTATCAGACGCAAAAAGAATGAGATATTTCTATATTTACTTTATGAGATAATTCAAATCCGCACAAATTTCTAACCCTCCACAGACTCCACTTGTGGGATATACTGTATGTTGTTGTTTTTGTTTTAAACCACGTGTTTTAAAAACATTTCTTTATTTCTTAAATTTCGTACTAGTCAGCCATCTTTCGCATAAATGAGGACAAACATATATAAATTTAGTATGAAAATTTTATTTTTAAAATATCATGTTCAGTCAAATAATATCACATAAATTGAAACGCACCGGTAGATAAATATAAATTTCTTGATGTAACAAAATCCGAACGTTAGAGACATAGGATTAAGTTCAAAAAATGTGGGCCAACCTTTCAATCTTAGCCAAAAGTCTAAAAGCAACCTCAGCATTCCAGAACCCCAAGCACTTGGCTACAATTTAAAAATAGTAACACTTTTTTTAGCTGCTTGTCTTCTACTCCTACTCTTATGAGTGGACTTTCTTTAAACAACAAATTTGAATTTCAAATTTAAATCCTCTAAGATTACAGGCCATAAATAATAAAAATATTAATTTCAAGAAAACAACAGACATATTAAATTCTGTAGATTTTTCAGGTTCCATTCTTGTTGCAGACTAAATAATGGGAGATTCAGCTTGTCTTATGCATGCTTTCTCTTATGCTTCTGCCATACCCAATGATGCTAAACAGGTACTATAATTAAACACCCTCTCTATTTTTCTCGAGTCGTGAAAACAGCCACTTATGCTTAGGCTGCGTACATCACGTCCCTTGCAGTATCCCTTTATCTACACTGCGTGAATGCGGGAGCTTTGTGTACTGTTTTAAGACTCTCAAAATAGCCTCTGATGCTTGCATCAAAGTAGGCTGCATACATCACACGCCTTTGTGCACCGAGCTGTCTTTTTTGTTTTTCAAGATTCACAAAACATAGTAAAGTTTGCACCTTTCTTGATAATTTTTGGACATGGAGTTAAGTGAAGACTTGTGTATACAGGGAAATCCTATGCATGCACTTGGTGAATCAATTTCATTTGGGAGATTTATGTCAGAGTCCTTAGATTGGGAAAAATGGTCAACTTTTTCACACAAAAGATATGTAGAAGAAGCTAAGACATATGCAAAACCAGGTTCTGTTGCACAGAAAAAAGCTTTCTTTGAAGCTCATTACAAGAGAATTGCTGCTCAAAAGGCTGCAGCTTTACTTGAACAAGCAAATCAAGAAAACCCCATTTCTGAAATCACCGATGATTTTAGTGTAAACCGCCATGTAGATGAGAACATTGAAGGAGTTGTTGATGTGGAGGAGACAGTAAATGAGGTCCCAGTAGAGGGTCCTGGTACTCCTGAAGCTGTTGAACAAGAACCATCAAACCAGGTTGAAAATGGTGAGAATCAAGAAACAGTTTCAGGGTCTGAGATTAGTGAAACATCTCACATTGAAAAGCCTTTGCTGAAGATGAAGGTAAAAATTATGTTTTGTACTGAATTTTTGGCCTCATTTGAATTTTGGTTTTGGATTTATACTTTATGGAAACTCCCTCATGTAAAGTTGAGGAAACGGGGTTCGATTGAGTCCTCTTCGTTGAAAAACTAAACTGTATAAATAGGGCAAAGATGATTTTTTTTTTGTTAGTTAAACTATGATTTCCCTTAGACATAAGGAAAAAAAATCTAGTAAGGTGGCAAAGGTTCAAAATTTTGCTTTAGGTCGTGAGTTCAAATTGAGCCAAGGGTGGGAGACAGCCTTCATACTTCATTCGAACTAAGGGTAAGGTTTACGTACATCTCGCCCTCCCCAGACCCTACTTGTGGGACTATACTGGGCATATTGTTGTTGTTGTTGTTGTTGTCGTAGGTTCAAATCTTGGGTGTGTTACTAATTTTTGAATCCCCGTGTAAATTCTGGCTTTGTCTCATTCAGGTCTCACTTAGAATAAGTAAGAAATGTTGTGGTAGGTTGATGGTTAGCTTAAAAATGGTGATACTATGAGAAGATTCATATAGTTGACCCCCGACTTATTTTGGACTGAGACCTAGTGGATTGAATGATATATTGATTTACTATGCTATATGGAACTGATTTATCTCATTTGATTCAGCAGAGCTCCAGCTGTAAGCGAGATGATGATGAAGAATCAGTGACGAGCAAGAAAAGGTCTTCTTTTTCTTCATTCAAAGCATCCGATTACTTCAACAAATCCAAAGTTCCACCTTCACCTGCTAGACACAATATTCCTCTTGCTGTTGATAAAGAAAACAATTTCACTCCAATCACATCAAATTCCACTTTAGACCTGAAGATTGAAATGAGACCAACCCCGAAATCCCTCAGCAAATTGATCAATTTTACTGCTGCAAAAGATTCAAAGAAGGTACCTCCTCCTCCTCCCCCCCTCAAGAAGGATAGTTTAAAGGTTGCTCCCACCAGTGGCATGGCATCTAAGAAGTGTGCAACTCCTCTCAAGGTTCCCATGGTACTTGCCAAATTTCTTTCTCTTATTAAACTCTCTACTAAATGCCAGTCCTTATGATTGTTTATCTGGGCATGCCTAAATTTTGATTCACTTTCACAATATAGGCGACACCAAACGATAGTTCAAAGGTCGGTCCCGCCAGTGGCATGGCATCTAGGAAGTGTGCAACTCCTCTCAAGACTCCCATGGTAATTGCCAAATTTCTTCCTCTTATTGAACTCTTTTTAGTAAATGCTAGTCTTTATGATAGTTTACTTGGGCATCTCTGAATTTTGCTTCACTTTTCACATATAGGCGACATCAAATGGTGCATCAAGTCGTCCTATGACAACGCCATCTTCAGAAAGTAGAAGGTGTATTTCCCTATATTGACTTGTTAAAACTTCATACGCAATTTCTGATGCATTAGCCTTACCAGTGAAATATTGAAGCATTGATTCCACTGACAAACCACTAACATAGTACTTTGGTTTTCCCACCTTCCCTCCTCCTACTCGTGTATCTTCCAATTTACAGGATCAAAACACCAGTTCATCCCTCAGCTTCAGGAAGTAAAACAACCGGGCCTAAATGGAACATTTTGTCTTCTGTGTAAGTGTCTATTATATTGGTGAACCTGGATTAAACTCAGAGTGGCATAATCATTTATACATTGAAATGAATCGTGATGGAATGAAATTGTCCTCATGTTAAAACTGCTATTTGGAGTTTCCTGTTAAGTAGATTTTCGGAAATACAGTTAAGGAGACTGTGTAAAGAAAATCTGAGAGACAGTTGGTTCTACTTGATCTTAATTATCTTCATTAGGCATATTCTGTTCTTGTCGACAAGAGTATACTGTTGCATCAATCCATCATGCACCATTAAAATGATAGTCTTATTTTTGCAAGTATCCAGTTTGGTTATATTAAATAGTGCCAATGTTGTTTGCCATTGGATCTCTCTTACCTTCGTGTTCCCTGGTCAGTTCCAAGTCATTCACATCCTGGGGAAACAAATTACAGTCACCAACTTTATCCAGTCCTTTCCTCCTGAGGACAGAGGAAAGAGCTGCACGAAGGAAACAGGCAAGTGTACTTTTTAAATATAATAGGATTTTCCCGTGAATTTTCCCCTTACATTATGAAAGCTCCAATGTTTTCTTAAATCTTCTGCTTCTGCAAATGTTTTCAGAAGCTTGAAGAGAAATTCAATGCCAAGGCGGTAAAGAAAGCTCAACCACAAGCGACAATAAAGGTTCAACTCCTTATCCGAAGCTTCCTTCATGACTTTCATAATAGTTTCTCTTTACCATGACTTCCGCACCACTTACTTCCAAAACAGGGAAAATAAAAAAAATATAAGTTATGGTTTTACAAGTAATGTCCCGCAAAAGCTTTTTTCTGTCTACTAAACAGGTTTAAAGTGGTTAAGCTTAAGATTTTAGGGAAAGGATTTAACAATTCCTCTTTAGTTTTTTATGTTGGATTAGAACTTTATTAATAGAACATTTGAAATTTTTGAAAGAGTAATACTGCTAAGAAAAGACACTTAGTTAAATTCTTGTCCTACCACACAGAGGCCTTACCTTTGCTGAGTTAAACATACAGAAACAAGTAATCTAAGACTCTTAACCTTCTCATGTTTCATGATCATGTTAAATGTACTTTGCTGCAGAATTCTTCTTATTAGCAGTTTTGTTGAAAACTTCTGAATGCTAAGGGTTGTGATTTTTTTGCTTTTACTAATGCATCGGTTTCATTGTATCCAAGAACGGAGCAAAGATTCTGTATTCTTGGGCTTTGGAGTCCTTGTCTGAACAAAAGATGTTTAAGTTGAAGACAACCTAATCTATATACAAACTTTAACCAAGAATCTTAAATGTTCTCATTACATATCCATCCCCATGCATGACTAAGATTCTGTATTAAACACATCTAAACCATTTTAAGCCCTGCTATGAATTAATATATTATCAATACAAATGCTGATTGTTTCTATTGGTACTTTTTCCCCTAAAATTATTCGATGTACACTAGTCAAAGTTCTAGCCTCCTCTCTGATAGGAAACTATCTGAAACCTTTTTGTACACCATTACAATTGGTAAGGGTGAATCATACTTTATGGAAAGAAACAAAGTTGCACACCTTTAATCCACTCCATTCACATTCTGCTGTAGTTTTTCTTAATTTTTAACTTCGTAGAGTCATCATTTAATGCAAATGATCAATATAAAGTCAAATTCCTAAGAACAAACAACACATTCTTGCTTGCAGGAGAAAGCAGAAACGGAGTTTAGGAAACTTCGACAAAGCTTTTGCTTCAAAGCTCGCCCCCTGCCTGAGTTCTACAAGGACAGAGAAACAGCAAGAGATCCCACAAAAGAGGTACAACTACATTGCATTATATCTGAATTATTCAGATGATCCTAAAAGCCACTTTTGTACTGTCAAAACGCGTTCCATACTTCCCACAATCAAGGAAACCTTTATGAATAAAAATCAACTTGGCTTCACTGTCATTGATAGTTTCGACGATGAAATCTTGAGTAGTGATAAACATTCTTCTCCATAATTTTCTCCTAGTTCATATTATATATACATAACTGAACGCTTCATTGAGTTTAATTTTGTGCAGGTCCCAGTTGAACATTCTCAATTGCCCAAACTTGGAAGAATACCCTATTCCAACTCAACGCAAGGCTTAGTCTCGAAGCCAGCTTCTGCATCTTTGACCAAGAATGGTTCTTGCAAGAATCCAAGAAAGAAGACTAGTTGAAACCCCATATATTTGCATTCCTTGAAAATATAGTGTCAATTGGAATTTCTTCCTAGGAGGTGTATGAATGCCTCTCTTGATATGATCAAGGAGAAGCAAGCTACTCTCATCTTGTATAAAAGCTATCTAGCCTGTGTTATGGTTTTAGATAGAGAAGGAGATCTGGACTGATGTTCTAGCTTGACCATTACCCTTTTGAAATCGCCAAGTTCCATTTCACAACAATTACATTGTGAAATACATGACCAGCTTATCTTAGGTGTAACTTTCTTAGTCACTTCATAGAGCAACTTTTAGATGTTTTGTTGTGATCATAACCATATATGCATGGTGTTACCCATACATTTAACATCTACCAATGTAGTGCATCATATAAACAAGATATTGAATGCATAGCCTGGTGATATCTATAGCCTGGTAACTTCAATGTTCAATAATAACTACGTCTCAATCCCAAACAGCTACGTCTCAATCCCAAACAAGTCGACCAAACAAGTCGTGGTCAAGAAGAATACCCTATATAATGAAAAGATTTTTTAATATAAAAGGATAACAATAAAAAGAGTCAGTGGACTATCATTTCCTTGTACGACACTATCATCTTCTTGGTGAACTGAATCAGAGGGTAAATTCACATACATTAAACAAGAAAACATGTCATTTTACAAACCATTAAGCAATTCATATGACAATAGTTGCAACTAATTTCTCACAAACTAATGCCATTTTCAATGTTGTAATATATTCCAATTTATTTGACAGCAACATTTACAATTGCTGAAATATACACAAATTTTTCAAAACAACAATAAATTATAAATACAATTACATTTCTTCAACAACACACCAATCTCCATATTCTTCTTCAACATTTTCCCATACAAATCCAACTTCACAAAAACTCATTCCTTCATCATGATCATCATCATTAACATCCTTAATCTCCTCAATTTCAACGCCACGTGTCAACACCCCACTAGAGTCAACTATCAACTCTTCTCCAATAATCTCATCATTATTATCATAATAATGATAACCATCATCATAATCACTATCCAAATGATCTAAAAGCCCAGTAGCTGAAAGCCCAGAAAACTTACCACCAGGTCCAGAATCAATAACTCTCCAAGAAATCAACTTTAACTTTTGACTACCTTTTGTTTTATCCTTGGACTTACTAGCAGGATGAATATGACAACTGTTACATCTAGGCCTACCACACTTACCTGTAAACTTTGAATGGTTATTGGGCTTAGATGAAACCTTAGTAAATAGCCCAGCTGTTGGTGGTGAACTAGTCTTGTTTATATATCTAGGCTCCAGTCTTGGATTCAATGGTGAAGGTAATATAGGATATGTACGTACCATACCATGTTGACGACCTTCTCTTTTCATTTTTGGCCAAGTTTTTTTGTGAACTTAAAATGGTTGAATCTTGTTATAGAAATGGTGATAGAGTATAGTTTTTATATATAGAATTTGGAGGTGGAAGAGGTGGGAAAACTTGGGAAGCAAGGTGTTTTTATTAGTCAACTAAGACATGTTCTACACTTTTTTGGGTGCGTGTTATCCAAGCCTAATAGATATGCAATTCACCGAACAACCAAGTACAGCTCATTTAGTTCTCTCCCACGTCTCGGACTGGAGTCGTCTTTGGTACTGATTTATCTATTTATCGACACCATTCAGATTAAACGAGCGCCAATATGGATATCGAATGTCGAATGAAAATCATAAAATATATTTCTCAATTTATGTTATATGTCGGTGATTGACATAGTACGTTTAGGAAATAAAGATTTAAAGAAAATACTGTTTGTGGCCTCTAATATTAATAGTGAGGACATTTGTATGGTTACAGGAGCACACCATTAAAAATAGAATATACTATAATAAGTTAGTTAAAAAGTTTCAATTATTAAAAAAAAAAAATCGAATTGACTAAAAAAGTAACCTTTTTTATATAGTGGGTCAGATTCAATTGATTTTTAATTTGTTTGTATTAGAATATTTGCTTCAACTAATTGGAGATAATGAATACATTTAGACATAATTGCAATTGACAATCGTGGGAATCTAAAAGTGTAAACCAAGCTTATTCGCTTATTTGGTACTCCATCTGTTTCAATTTATGTGAACTTTTATGATGGTCAAATTAATTAACTGTTGGTGTGAATTTAAACATCAAATTTAAAAATTTGTTGAAATAAAATTTATATATTTAGAAATTACACGAAAAATACTATAGTTCACAATATTTAACAATTCAAAATATTTAAAAATTATTATAAAAAATATGATCAAAGATAATTATGTTTGACTCTTCAAATAGTAATAGATTCACATAAATTGAAACGAATAGAATACCTATATTCCGATCAGAGGCCAAAACAAATTTTGGGTGCTTGGTATCGTAAGAATATTGCTTCTGCTATTAAAATACCGATTGCCGTATCAAGAACATACAAGTAAACTAAACTAAGCAGAATTGAGTAACTTTTTAATTTATTGGACAAGTAAATGAAAAATTTACAAATATAATGACTACATCTTCTGAGCAATAATGTATGGACTCAATGAAGTCTATGAGAGTATTAGAATAATATACATTGTGTCTCTAACATTAATAATACCGATTTTTGTGTGGCTATAATAGGATATCATTAAATATAGAATAACTAGTTTAATTTAAAGTTAACAAATTTTCCTAATCATTAGGAAAAGCATGTGACAATATTAATGCTATTTTCAATGTTGTAATATATTCCAATTTATTGGACAGTTAAATACAATAATTGAAATGTATACAAATCTTTTATACAACAACAATAAGATACAATTGAAAGAAACAATAATTTACATTTCTTCCACAAGACACCAATCTCCATATTCTTCTTCAACAATATTTTCCCATACAAATCCCACTTCACAAAAATTTGTTCCATTATCATCATCATCATCTTTATTATCTTCATATCCACCAATCTCCTCAATTTCAACGCCACGTGTCAACGACCCATTGGAGTCAACTATAAATTCTTCTCTAATAAATTTCTTCATCATTATAGTAACTGATAAAAGTTGTTTCCAAAATATTTTTTTTTCTAGTCGAGGGTCTATCGGAAACAGCATCTCCACCTTGATGGAGTAAGGTCTACGTACATTCAATCTTCCCAGATCCCGCTCGTGAATTACACCCGGTATGTTGTTGTTGTTATAGTGTCATTGATCATGATCCATGTAATAATCACTATCTAAATGATCTAATAGCTCAGTAGCTGAAAGCCCAGAAAAATTCAACTCAGGCCTATCAACAACTCTCCAAGTAACTAATCTACAATTCGAAACCAGGCATTGATCCTTTAATTTGTGGGTACCCTCTGTTTTTCCCATGGATTTGTTAACAGGGTGATCATGGCAACCTTTGCTTCTGGGCAAACAACACTTGCCTGTATACTTTGAATGGTTACTTGGCTTTGTTGAAACTTTTGTAATAAGACCAGCAGTTGATGGTGAATCGTACTTGTTAATGCACCTGGGAAAATGACACGGTATAAACATCAATTAACTTTTTAAACAAAAATAGTCGGCGACGTCTCATTTTATTTGTCTCATTTGCTTTTATTCTCTTTTCAATAAATGTTAACTCTTGTTTCTACTTTCAAGATCAATTAATACTATGTGCAAAGTGAGAAAACGATAGTTGATTTTGCCTTGAACTCCTAAATAGACAAATAATTTGAGACGACTATTTATACTAAGGAGGACAAACAAAACGAGACGGAGATTATAATATACCTGCGCTGGGGTCTCCCTGGAGATGGAAAATATGTTTGAACCATACCATGTTGACGACCTTGTTTCTTCATATTTTGCCAAGTTTTTTTGTGAGCTTAAAATGGTTGAATTGGTTGGTGATAGAGTATAGTTTTTATATATAGAGTTTGGAGGTGGAAAAGGTGGGAAAACTTGGGAAGCAAGGTGATTTTATTTGAGTCAACTGAAGACATGCATGTTGTTTACTTTGTTTAAGGTGCGTGCCAACCAAGCCTAATAGAAAAGTCACAGAATAGAGACAGCTCATTTAATTCTCATATCATCTATTCCCCGTTTCAAAAAAGATAAACTCATTTGATTTTACGCGGAGTTCAGTAGATAAGAAAAGACTTTTGAAATTTGTGGTTTAAAATAAGTTATAGTAATTGCTTGTGTCGCAACGAATCATCTCAATAAAGATAAAAGTAAATATTTATTTTCAAATTTACAAAGAGGTCATTCTTTTTTAAACGGACTAAAGAGGAAATAAGTTCATCATTTTTAAAACGGGGAGTATTTCGTTTTATAATACTAATAGATTTAGACTTAATGTGTATGTAGGTATTAGGTACACATTGCCATGTGAGGAACACATAAATAAACTAAAATAGGCAGAATTGAGTAACTTTTTGTTCTTTTGGGATAAGTAAATGCTGAATTTAGAAAAATTACAGAAATTACAACTTCTGAGCTATGTATGGATTCAATGAAGTCCATGAGAGAATTAGAATAATATACATTGTTCATTTTTCACCAAAATGACAAATTTTAGACATATGCTCCTATATTTTACACATTATATATCCTCGGAGAAGGAAGGAAACGAAATAATCTCAATCTTTAGTGTTTCCAACACTAGAGCTCTGTATACTTGAAGTACGAACAAACTAATTGTTGAAACTTGAAACTATAAATTGCTCTAATGTTCAGGCAATTTGATGCATAAGCCAGCAATCTACAGCCATAACTGGCGAGTCACCGTGCCTCGATATCCCTTCTTTCTTCCTGAGTTCCCTACAACCATGAAATAGGGTCAAATGTATGCGGTGGCGGACCCAGAATTTTCATTAAGGGGTATCAAATATAAACAAGTTAACATACGAAGAAATTAAGGGGACTCAACATATAGTACATATACATAATTTTTTTTTACCTATCTACGAGTGTAATATTTCCGCGAAGGGGTATCAATTACCTTAACAATGTGTATTGTTTTTACACAATAGGTTAAGTTATTACTTGCAATATAATGGTAAGAACTACTATTTGTTTATAACAAACAAGATGATAAGATGGTTTAAGTAATGAATTCTTGCTTACCACATCAAAATCAGGAGAAGCTACTTCTTTCCTAGAAGGATAGAGCACATAGTGTTGCACAATGAAGAGAATGTCAAAGAATATAGATACCTGCAACATTCATTATTTTGATCAAAATCCCACATAATTGTAAGAAACTACTATAAATAGTAATTAGGTACTAGAATCAGAAGTCATTCTTTTTGAAACAGACTAAAAAGGAAATAGGTTCATCCTTTTTTAAACGGAGGGAGTATTACATACCAATGACAGTAAAGTCTTGCCGATGTTGCCATAAAAGTTCACCCAGGAATCTGAACAAAAGTAGTTCAAACACTATATTAGGCATCATATTCAAAGACCGTTTTAACCTATGTTACTGGGACTCTTCACTTTTGGTGCCGCACCCGTGTCGGATTCGTACCCGTGTGGGTGTGGGTGTGGGATCCGTACCCGATTTGGTCAATTGATTTTGGGTATTTTGACTAAAATCAACGGAGAAATTCTGGACAGATTCAATGATTTCTTTAATCAAAATAAAAGTAGGGGAAAATTGAAGGAAGTAGAATACCTTATATTATTGTATATAGAAATTCATGTCCTGATCAATATTTTTTCGCAAAGTTTTCCACATAATATCTCATAATTTAGGTTTTATAACTCTACTTTTAGATTATTGAACTTTTTTTAGTCGAATCCCCATGCCCGTATCCATAACTGGATCTGTATCCCCGAATCTTAAAATATAGATCATGAAGGATCCGATCTCTAGATTCCCACCCGTATCCGACACCCGCACCCGAGTCCGAGTAACTTAGGTTTTAACCATATGGCAAAAGATAAAATGAGCAAAGTATGTTAAGTGAAGAATATATAATTGAAATAACAGAAACTCACGTTGATCTATAGATTGCACTGCCATCTGCCCATAATTTGTTAAACCTCCAAACAAATCCAGCAAAATGTTGCCAATGCTAAATCCAATAGTACTCTTTCGCTTGAAGTTCATAACAGCCTATAGAAGAGAACAATAAATCATATCATAAGCAATTGATATAGAAGTGTGACATTTTTTAAACAAAGCAACAACTTTTTCTGAGGATTCTGTTATTACCTGGGGAATGTACTTAATTACTGTCATAGCAACCTGCAATGAGCTGCAATCAAGATTTAAGTGAAGACATGTCAGTTCCACGAAGAATGACATATTTCTAATTATAAAAGTCTTTTACCTCCCTTTTGAGGGACATACTTCTATAGCCACAGAAATGTCGCGACATGTTTAAGATCGGAAGTTCTACTCATACTTTTGGTATATACTAAAAGACCATTCTTTCTTTTGTAAACTTCGTGCCGAGTCAAACACTATCGTATAAAATGAATAGAAGGCGTGTTACCTGAAGCAGGATACAAGCCATAGCCAAGAATGCTTAGGGAGAGCCACAAAAACACAAACTGCAACACTTAACCAAGCAAGAAAGACAATTGCAATAGCAGTTTTTGAAACCTTCTGGTTCCCACGCTGTAAAAAGAAACATTTTTATTAGTTGCATTTTCGTATATACACATAATATTTTTTAAGCTGAAAAAATTAAACAAGAATTTTATATACTTACATCATAAATAGCAATCTGAAACAAGGTAAATGCTGTTAAAATAACAGCATGAGTAGAGAAAGCAACATCATTGGCAGCTACAGGTATCATCTGAAAAATATACAATTACTGTGGCAAACTTTCAATAAATAATTAAAAATCTCATCTTTGTAAGAACCTATAACAAATTAAACTGTTAAAAGAAATGAATTATAACTTTTAAGGCAGTTGATACAATTCAAGATGGTATCAAAACGCTTTGTTTAACCGCAATATATTTAATGTATACCCTTCCACGTGTTTGTTCGGTTCACACAAAAAATAAAAAAAGAGGAAAGTGGCCACATATTTTAACGTGATATTAAAGCACGGAAAAGTCCTATATGTTCCACCAGATGAGATGATTATATAATTCAATATAGTGCTAACCTCGTTAGAGCCATAACGACGATGGTATTGCCTCTGAACGGCAGAACTAAAGAACATTGAAGCATTGTATACTAGATAAGACGAGTGTTTCGTCAAATTCAACACCACGAAATCGAAATTCAACCCCACCACACTGTTTCACAATACCAAAAATACAAAAAAAAATCATGTAAGAAAAGAATGAAACCAAGAAAAGACCAAAAAAAAAAAAAAAAAAAAAAAGTAAAGTAAAACAAAACCTTTTACGACGGAAATTCAAGATTACTTGAGGATAAAAGCTAATGGACCATGCAACAAATGCAACCCATCCTAAAACATTGTACAAAACTTCTAGTGGAACTGAATTCCATGAAGCCATCAAAATCAAGAAAACAGGAATATAATATGGAATCTTAAAATATAGTGTCGAATGAATTATGGCTATTTATAGAAAACATTAGCTATTATTGGGATGTGGTCATGTTATCAACTATTTATATATGCGAATCCCAATGACTGAAAGAGTGGTGGTTACAATTGCAAACGATTTAGGATTACTTTACATATTTACATGTAATGAATATGCCCCATATAACGTCCTTATTCACGTCACTTTCTCCCCGTGATCCATATTTACGTAATCATAAATAAGTGCCTATATTCAGTATATATTGTATTAATAGGCTATAAAAATGATGAGTAATATGGAATTGATTAAATTATACTACTATTTTATTGGATGTTTTTATGGGAAAGTCAACCTAAACGGACAGTGTAATACTCATTCCGTTCCAAAATAGTTGTCATAGTTTGACTTGGAGCGGAATTTAAGAAATGTGGTAAGACTTTTAGCACTTGTGGTCCAAAATAAGTCATACATAAATATGGCTATAAAATATTTCATTAAGGGTGAAATAGTAGTTTCAACTCAAAAATGTTTTCAAATTTAGAATTGTTTCATTCTTTTTTAAACGAACTAATAAGGAAACTATGACGACCATTTTGGAACGGAGAGAGTATGTTTTTAACCATAAGTAGCTCAACCTTAAACCCTTTTACAAACAATTGCATTACGATTTTGATTTAAAGTGAGTTTTTTTCCAGTCATCCTCGTGTGATTTACTCTCTTCGTTCCAAAATGGTTGTTATATTTCGGATTTCGAGAGTCAAACGAGTTTAACTTTGACCGTAATATTTTCATATGTCTTTTAAATATTTTGAATTATTAATTATTGTGACTTATAGTACTTTTTATGTAGTTTCTAAATATATAAACATCGTTACAAAATATTTAAAGATTATATGTTTAAATTCACGGTCAAAATGAACTCGTTTGACTCTCGAAATCCGAACTATGACAACCATTGGTGGTAGCACCTTTTCGAGCCTATCTACCATTACCAAGGTCTATAGTTCATATATATCGTGAAGTTTGGATCAACACAGAGTTTAAACAATAAATAAAGATTTTTGAGACGTGCATATATATTGACCTTATTATTCGACTATATTATTATTAGTATTTTTCTACTCACTTCGCATATCTCTTGTTTTTTTGGCTATTACTTGCTTCATTATGATATTTTTCATCGTGTTTTTTAAAGTAGCCGACTCAATTGATTTGAAGCACACAAAAAAATAGGCTATTCGTGCATGAGTAATATGCCAGAAAGCCACTGCTCAAAAACTTGATTAATGGGCCGGGGGCCTGCTTACTTAAAGAATGAATTGGGCCTAGCCCAAAACAGAATTCTTGCTCCTCTGCTGATCAGCACCAAATTCAACATCTACAGCTGCACCTTCTTGTTCTCTCATAGGCATAGCCATGGCAGCTCAAATCATCAAGAAATCTCTTAAAGTTTCAAACTTTTCCATATTTAAAAACCTAGCCACTTTCCAAACTCGCAATTTAAACTTAGCCACTGCCCCACAAGCAGAACCCAATGACCCATCTTCTTCCTTCACTTTTTCAACTGAAAATGGTGACCCAAATGGTAAAACAACAACAAATGACAGTATTTACATAAAGGGTCCAAAAAAGATTACATCTTTATCATCACAAGAATCACAAGAATCAGTAACAATGCCTATTTCTTTTATGACTGGTTCAATAGTGGGTAAAAGATTTTACAAGAAAGTGACATGTAGAGAAGCTGATGATTGTAATGGTTGGACTGTTATGCTTGATTATCGTACCCTTAAAACCCCTTCTAAACGCCCTCTTAAATGTCCCACTTTAGCTCTTGCTCAAGCTATTGCTGCTGAATGGGAATATCAGGTGTGTATCGTTTCATAATGTTTCATATTGCATTGTATTATATGGTAGTGTATTTGTTTGTTAGTACAATGTTTGGTTAGATTGTATTGTTTCCTGTCGTTTCATTATATCACGCACTAGCAATATGAAAAACGAGCTTAGAAGTAGGGTACATGATAGAGTAAGTAGCTTATAGGACTATTAACTAAAACTATTGCTGCTGAATGGGAATATCAGGTGCTTATACATTGATTATACACTCATTATACACTTTACATACATTGATTATACACTGTTATATGCATATATTATACATGGATTATACGTATGTTGATATCTTTTGATTAAGCGGTTGGGCGAGCTGCTGAATGGGAATTTAGGTGTATTTACAGCTTGTTTGTATAATTTTTACATATCGTTTCATGATTTATCATATTGCATTGTATTGTGTCGTACTGTATTGATTTTGTTACTACGATGTTTGGTTAAATTGTATCATTTCTCGTCGTTTAATAGTATCATGCACTAGCAATACGAAGAATGGGCTTACAATTTTGCAAAAAGAAAATTAGGGTATATGATAGAGTTAGTAGGGTATATGCGTAACTAGTAAGAACAAGATTAGAAAAATCATCTTTAATTGTGTTAAGAATCTGGTGCGAATATTATATTTTAGCTGAATTCTAGTTTACTGCTTTTGAATTTAAGATTCGAAATAAGAGTACAGTTAAAGATTGAATCTTTAAATTGGTATCCTCTGCTCATGTTCAGTATGTTGTTAACATGTTGTGAAAGATACTACTTTTACCTAGTTTCTTCCAGTTTAAGGTTAATTCATATTCTGGCTTATCCAGTGTGGTTGTGCAAATACTTAGCTTAAGCTATGGAGTTAAGCTGCTGCTTGTTCTTAGTCTCTTTATTAAGGTTCAATAGAAGCCATATCTTGGATTGTATACCATTTCAGCGTCTCATTGCAATAGAGTTTAACTCTTTTAGCTTTATCTGTGTTGTTACATTGAATCTTTACATTAAAATTATCTCCTTAAGATATAGCTTTGAAAACTGAAATGAGTCGCTATTTGAAGAAAGATCATATCTTTATAATCGTATCTGGATCATGTTTAAAGATGTAAAGTTTTAATCTTTTACTTGTTATTAACATAAAATGAATTTTTGTATAAGTTGTATGACTTCATTATTGGTTGCTGAGCATAAGTTTGTGCCGTTAGGATGATCTGTCGATAACAAGCTGCTGTTAAAAGCGTATTCTTTAGGATGATCTGTTGTCAAGACCCTATATTATATGTGATTTGCTATGAGTTTAAGTCTGGATTAGATTAATTGGCTGTTGCATGCTTCTTAGCTTAAATCTGGTATACTATAAAGTCTCTAAAGTGAGAAATCTTGAAGTCCTGCTGCTTTGCCCTCCCTGGTGGAATCTTGAATCTGTTTAGTGGATTGATTCATGTGTATGCAAAGACTAAGTTTTGTTTTAGGAAGGATAGATAATCTTTGGTATGGCATTTAGATGGAGCTTCTAGGAGACACGATTTATAGCAGTGTTTTGGACGGCGTAAGGCGACAAAAAGCGACGAGGGCAAATTTCACCGAGGCGAGAGGCGAGGCGCTCGCCTTTTTAAAGTGAGGCGCCAAATAATGCCAAAAAATAAAAATATTGTGATGCATATAGAAATAACCTAAATCTCAATAGATATAGCATAATAAGGCTGTTAAGTTGACACTGTGAGGCTGTGACTCTTAAGACTTGAGAACAGGCTGTTAAGACTTAAGAAGAGGAAGAATGAAAAAGAAAAAAGAAGAAAAAATCAGCCCTTGATTCTGGAGAAGAAGAAAGAAAGAAAGAAGATTAAGAAGAAGAAAGAAAGAAGAAAGAAGCAGAAAGAAGAAAGAAACGTACCTGTTCAGCTGTTCTCTGGTCGGGAGAAAGAAGAAGAGCAGCGCAGCTTATTGCTTTTGTTTTAACAAAATCCTAATTTTGGGTTTTAAGTGTTAAAAAATAAAATAAAATCAGCGCCTTTTTGCCTCTGTCGCCTCGCCTCTGTCGCCTTAAGCGACGCCTCTGTCGCCTTTTAGAACCTTAATCGCCTCAGACTCAAATGGCGAGAGAGGCTCGCCTCGCCTCGCCTCTCGCCTTAGGCGTCGCCTTTCTCGCCTTTCAGAACCTTAATCGCCTCAGACTCAAATGGCGAGAGAGGCTCGCCTCGCCTCGCCTCTCGCCTTAGGCGTCGCCTTTCTCGCCTTTCAGAACACTGATTTATAGGTGCAGAAACTTTAGATAATTTATAGTACTTTTATTTGTTTTTGTATAATATTGGCATGAGATGAGTTTAAAATGGAGTAACATGAATACTGAGGATTCAGATAGCTGACCCCAACTTAGTTGGGACTGGGACGTAGTTGTTGTAGTATTTGTGGCGACAAGGCATAATGGAAGAAAATAATTTGTGTTGTTGGTACCAATTACTAGTTGGGAATATATTTTAGACCTGTTAGAACTTTTATTGTGGATCCTATGCTTCTAGGAGTGGTTTAGCCTTTCAAAGATATATACATTTTCTAACTTCTAGTACTTTTTATTTGGATTTCTATAATATTGGCATGAGATGAGTTTAAATGGAGTAATATGATTAGTTGGGATTTATATAGCCGACCCCAACTTCTTTGGAACTGCGACGTATTAGTAGTAGCAGTAGTAGTAGCAGTAGTAGTAGTTATTGTTCTTGTTGTATTCGCGGAGATGACATATGATTCTACGCAAGAGTGTTGATTAGTATATCTAGGAATATCAGAAGTAAATAGGGAATTATTTCTGCAATTTTTTTTTTCTTGGGTTGATTGTTTTGTCATTCGGGCATTTTCTGTATGTATACTTGGATATTAAATAAGTCAATACTTCCATTTACCTTGATGTATAAATTGCGTCTTTGTTTGCAACCTTGTTCTGAAAGTCTTATATCGTAGGAAGCAGATGGCATTAGACCCTTTACCATGCCATTAATGAAGCTTTCATGTACTGCATTGGAAAGAGTTCCACTGACCCGTCAAAAGATAATTGATCATCTGATGAAGAAATTCCCTCAAGATTTAGTATTCTGTCGTGCTCCAGGGGATAATGATCTGACTAGCGATGTTCTTGGTATGTTATCTTTCAAAGTATAATTCCTTTTTTATCTTATCTCAAAATGTGGGTAGTTTACTTTTCTCAAGGAAGTTGTTCCTATTGTATGTCTTTAGGAGCAAATTTAGCTTTGATCCTTCATTTGGCCGGGAAATTTCTGGTAATTTGTTTCTATAACTTGGCAAAAAGTAATGGTCTGATGTAATTTAAGAAAGTTCCTCAGCTGTCCTGATATGGAAGATGTATAAATGATGAGTAACACAGATTTCCTATTTGTATGTCTGGTTCCCGCCCACATTCAGTTTGATTCTTTGCCAAGCATATAAGCCTTACTGCTTTTAGCTAGTTCACATCGAGTTGGAGGTAAAGGCGCTCAGGAAGGGGAACGGAGGAGAAAAAGGGAGAGGGATAGGAGGTTTTGGTTGAGGGTGGGGCAATTTAACCACAATCTTTCTATTGGAAGAGGGAATCAATGGTTTTGGATGTGGGACCGGTGCCATACTGAAATGAAACATCATTTGAGGGCCATGTACTTTTCAATGTTGATAAAAGGCATGCTGTAATTCGGTGTTGATGGAGGAGGGGAACAAGCTTGGAGCATGAATAACAGCACCCATGATCATATCTGTCATATATTGTAAAATACAGTTTAATCTCTTTTTGAACTTCCTTGGATGATCTTAGACAAACTCCTTTAGTATTTGATGGAGCATATCACATATTCAAGTAGTGGTAGGATTTTGTATCATAGTCAGGTCCTCCTATAGATTGAATTAGTACTGTTAAAGTTCCATCTCAAACTGTAAATCAGCCTTTAATTACTTTTTGCACTGCGTAATTATTACAAGAACCAGTTGGGTTGGTCTCCTGATTCTGAACAAGTTCAATCCACACGCATTTTCTCCCAAAAAGGTGGTATATACTGGTTAATATGTGCATACCGGCAAATATGCAGTACTCTTTTGTTTGTTTTGGCAGTTCATTAAGGTTTCATAATTTTAATACATATCTGACAATTTCAAGTTCACAGAGCGCCAAGTGCAGAAAATTGATCCTCTCCTTAAGTGGGTAGAGTCAGAATTTGGCTTCAAACCAGCCGTATATACCAGCTTTTTCGGTGGCAAGCAAGATGATGGTCTTGTTAGTGCAATTGCAAGCCTTCTCAAGAAAGCAGATGATTGTGAATTGGCAACAATTGACGCAATTGCTTCAGCTGCACATTCGTTAGTCATTGCACTTGGGATTGTCCGTGGTAGATTGGGGATTGAAGAGGCTGTGGAGTTGGTTAGGCTTGAGGAAGATTTCCAGGTATGTACCGCTGTCAATTTTGCTTCATTATCTTTTCTAGAACTATACCAAGTGAGAATTTTAATTTGAATTGGTCAAAATGTTCTGTCCAGACCTTACATGAACTTAAGGGGTTTTTTTAAAGAGTTTATTTTGGATAATTGTCCACATGAACTGAAAACGACTTGGGTATCTGATTGCTTACTGACTTAACACACACTTAAGTAAGCCAAGTAATCCCCCTTTAATATGTTGCTGACTAATAACCTTATGATGTCTCCCAATGAATATGAAAATGATAAAGCCTTGCCGTGAACTGAATTAGCTATAATGGAAAGCAAAAACATAATACTAGTGAAGAACTAGGAAGAACCAAGTAGTGTCAAGTAATGAAAGTCAATTTTCCCCGCTCGTACAGACAAACAACCCAAACAAGTAGATAGAGCTTAACTGTTTATTGGTTCAGAAAGATGTAGATGTGTTCTAGCTTCTCTGAGCCCTCATTTTTTGGGTAAATGGTAAGTGTTCTATTACACGCTCTAGACCATTACAAAGAGTGCGTATTTGATAAAGGGTAATAAGATAACATACGTAGAAGATGTGTGATAGAGGAAAGGATGAAATCAACTAATTCTGATTATAAAAGAACAGTCGGTGCTCGAATAGAAAATAAAACAAAATATGTTTCTAATAAAGGAATAGAAGAATCAGAGAAAGAATAAGCAAAGAGGAAAAAGATTTAGCAACCAAAAATAGAAATATGGAAGTCCCCAAGAAGTTTCTCACCACAAACTTAATTTGAATGTTACGTCCGAAATCATTGACTCAATAGAATATCACCATTACCTCAATTACATAACTCAAGTGTGTGTGCATTAGAAACTTAGCTGGAGGTGCTTCATACAGGTCAATTCAAGATTCAGAAGGATCTAGTCCTTCACACCCCTCAAACTAGAGTATTAAAGGTTTAACGAAAATAAAGAACATGGACCTCGATTGGACTAGTAATAACAAGGAGATAACTCTTAGGACCAACTTGCAAACCGCGTTCTGGGCAATGAGCTAGCATTATTATTCTAGCAGCTATCATCAAGGCTCTTTAGTCATAAATAATTACGAGAAAATAGTACTTTCTGGCAGTTATGCAATTTCTCTGAGTAGAACACAATGACAGAAGCAACAATCGTAGCTTTAAGTTCTTTTTTTTTTTTTTTTTTTGGACCAGCATTAATGGACAAAATAAAATATGAAACTAATCCAAAGGGGGAAAAAGAACAGAAACATTGATATGTGCAGTGGACAGATGGATAGAGATTAAGCTTTACATATAAGTAAAACTTCAAGATACTTGTAATACTATGATCAGATCTAAATGATTCACTAAGTAGTCTTAATACTTTCCTCAGCATACAGGAATATATATGATAAATTTGGCCTAAGAAAATACTGCCTAAAGCCATTTACTGGACAAAGAAATAAAGCCATCTACCGAATGAGTAATTAAAGTGTTGAATATCAAAGGTCATATTGTTAAAAAAGTGCTATGCACTTCAGAACTTGTGTCTATCAAAGAATCCTAAGTGACCCTCTTTCAAGACACACAAGTGACAAGCCAATTAGTGTTGATAAAAGGATATATATGAATTAGATGTTAATATTACAGTAGAGAGCAGAGATTAAGTGATTGTTACGGCTGTCAAGAGGGAAAGAGGTTTGCAAAAACAAACATTATCATGCATTGTGTGAGAGGGATTAGAAAGGTAGCTTTCATAACTCAGATAACACAAAAATCAACCAGCTTTGTCACTTGCACAGACTCTTTCTTCCTCATTAGTAAGGTTTTTAAATTTCTCTGGAAGGATGAAATGTAATAGGACGATTGTCTTGCTGCCATCTGATCTAGATGTACATATGTGATATTCCCTCAAATTATTCTTCCAAAAGATGAATGAGTCCGTATCATATCCAAGTACTTTAGCCTCTTTCAACTTTTTAAAGATCATTAGAACGAAACATGAAAGAAAGCATATAATGGTGTGGATAACGTTTTCGAATCAGCAAAAATACATGACAGTAAAAATGACATAATCAGTGAGCTATGATCACATGGTTTAAATTTTTGCTAAGAATAATAAAGAAGTCCAAAAATAATTAAACCCAAGTATACCATTTCTGGCGACTTTGCTTTCTCGAAAACCAACTTCCCAAAACTTTGCCATTAATTCCCTGCTTTGCCTGGAAAGATCAAACTGTTTTGCCTATCTGATACATGAACAGCCAAGGCTGTTGTCATTACATAGCAGTATCTGTAGATATTAGATGTCTGAATTACCCAGAGTCTTGCTCAAGTTTAAGTTCTGACTTTCTTTGGCTTCTTCCAGGTTGACAGATGGGGTCTCGTTGAAGGCGGTCATGATGTTGATATTGCAGATTTAAAAGTGCAGATTGCTTCGGCTGTGGTGTTCCTTGGACTTACAAGGAGGGCATAAATTTTGGTGATCATTTCGAGAGTTTACCTTGTGTATCTTAGTAGATTAGGCAGTACTTGAAGCATTTCCTATAAACTCAAATTGTTGAAGAATATTGCCCAATGAGGTGAAGTCAATATGTGAGTAAATTGTTTCAAACTTTCCGCTTATACAAGGACGAAAGGTGTTTGCTGGGAATACTCAGATTCTAATGAATAATAAGCCTATATTTCTGATATCGAATACTCTAACTTTGAACTTTGGACTACACTTCCATTTTGAGAAGCAGGATGTAGCTGCTCAGAAAGTCTCAGGCTGTTTTTTTCGTTTATCTTTTCATTATCCCTATTTCTCAAAGGTTGAAATAGCCAAATGCCTATTACATTGTCATGAAGGTTGAGTAGCTGGTACTTGTATGAATATTAAGTGACTCTTTATTTCTTGATTATATTTTGAGTAGATTGGAAATTCGTTGCTCTAGTTTACTTCTTGAAGGTGGTCATGATGTTGATATGCAGATTTAAGACTGCCAGTCTCTTCATCATTTTGCCTTTTTCCTTTTGTTCCTGTTTTTTGAAAGGGTGAGATTGCCAAATGCCTATTATATTATCTTGAAGGTTGAGTAGCTGGTTCTTGTATGAATATTAAGCGACTTTCTTTCTTGCTTGCTTACCTTCATGTTGGTTCTTAATTTACGAATAAACTGAAGTGAATCCAAGTTGTCTAGAAAGTTACAAATTTGTGGAAAGCATGAAATTTGATTGTATATTACATGTGTTGGAAATAACTAGAGCAAACAAATTATATACAACAGCTTTTTACACCTCTCTTATTAACTTGTCCAGATCACCTTTTTCTTGAAGAGCAATATTATGTACCTGCAAATTCAGGGGCTCAACGCTCTTCTCTGCAGCATTGCACACAGAGAGGTGGCTGCTTTGTAATATCACAATAGCAACAAGCTATGTCACAGTTGTTGTTACAACCTAAGAATCAAAAAAATGTGCCAAAGATTGTTAGTTATCTCCTTGTTATGCAGACAAAGTAAATGCTGAAGTTGGAAAATGAAATAGATTGTTTTGAGTAACCTGTTACTGTGATGTACTGAGATGGTTCCATAGTTTTAGTGTTTATGAGAAATGGAAGGCGAGTGCTTGTTACTTTACTCATATCCTGAATAAGCAGCATAGAAACCAGAAAGCTAGCTACTACTAACAGCTTCATTATTTTTCTTCTTCTTTCACCAAAAACATTGAATCCTTTTGGTTTCTTGGTTGGTTTTTGTCACTATAGCTAATAAGGTGGGGTTATATAGGAACAAGATCTCTTTGTTATCATAATTTAGGAGTTTGAGCAAACCTTGTGAAGATTAAAACTAAGGGTTAATGGTTATCTATGATATCATTCAAAGATTGTGCAGAATATAAGAATGACATCTACTAGTTTTGAATATTCACTCTAATTTATATTCAAATCATCATACTTCTTGTATGAGGAACTATAACTTTTGGAGTGGGGATGCTTCCTTTCTTCTTTTCTTTTCTTTCTCTTACTAGTTTATATGCACATCATATACTCATATATGCATTAATTTTGTAACCAGGAAATCACCAAGAGCGAGTGGCAAACGGCTCAAAACTATGGGACCATCGCTCTACTCTTCACTTAAATATCAAGTTTTTCTTTGCTGCAAGCAGAGAGGAGTATGTCTCTTGTCCTGCCCAAAGTGAGCTAAGAGAGTCAAGTACTAGTACATTTTTCACTTCCTTTCTCAAATGCAAACCGAAAAAAGGAAAAGAACCCTGTAAGATGGCATTGTAGCAAATACCATAGAAGTTGATTGGCGTCAACTTCATACAAATCTAAAAATCATAATTACTAACATCATACAAAACTAAAAAGTCATCTTGAAGTTGAACATTGTCAAGGAAAACCAAAGGTAAGCACTGGTAGATATCCCAAACGATCATTCGTGAAAGAACATAAACATCAACTATTCGAGACTTATAAAGGGAAACACACAGATCACATGCATAATGGAGAAATGTACTTGGAAATAGTACTGTATTATATTTAAGAGATGCACCTATCATCTCAAAGTATAAAAGAAGCTCTCACAGAGCAAATTACAATCTGTGCATAACATTATTGTGCAAAACAAACTCCTACTGGTCCTTCAAAATCCATCTTAACAGAAAGAAATTGGAACATCAGTGCAGGCTCAAGATGCAAGCTCCAGCTTCTTGATATTTTGAATTTGCTTCCCTGGATTTAATCCCTTGGGGCAAGCACGAGCACAGTTCAGAATCGTATGGCAGCGATAAAGCTTGAACTCATCATTAACTGCGTCCAGGCGCTCCTGAGTATATTCATCACGACTGTCCATAATCCATCTACATTTTCAAAAATAGGGCATAAACTTCTTGTCAGAGATATTGCAATTATTGGTAGGTGAATACATTTTGTGGTAGAGTAGTAGCGGGCAGCATCTGACACATACCAATGGGGAGTGGGGTTCATGGGGTAGAACTTCTTTAAGACAAGAACAGAATCAAGGCAAGTACCAGCATTTCAGAAATCCAATACTCTTATTTCCTCACTATACAAATAAGTAAATCATAAAACTGCAAAGGCAGGTTGGACAGGATTTTAACCTAATACGTCCCTTGTGTCTGGCCTAATGTGTAATAAAATCCCTCGAATATTCTAATTAACAATAATACATCCCCCAAACTTGTAGAACTGAATAGGTAAAAGTCCGTTAACTTGTAATTTTTTGAATGGAAACAAGTCCAGGACATGATTTGAGCTTCTCGCAATATACACACTGATGACCCACAACAAAGGACTTCTAAACACTTATTAGACTCTTTGAACCTTACCAGATAATACGAGGGCTGCAAAATTGATTTTTCGAGTGAGGAAGGGTCGGGACAATAGGAGCTGAGTGGTCTAAGAAGAGCTGTTAGTTGTCAATTGGTGGTGTGGCAACTGTTTTTAGACATGAAGAACTTAAGGTGGTCAATGCCAAGATCGACTGGTGAACTTCTTGAGTGTTGGAATAATCAGAGAGAAATGATTAATCAGAAACACTGGTGGAGCATTATTCCTGCATGCATTTGGTGGACAATTTGGATGGAAAGAAATTCTAGATGTTTTGAAGACATATCTAGCCCGGAGCAGAAGATTAGGATGAATTGTCTATTTTTGTTACATTTCTGGTGTAAAGAAAAATTTGTAGAAGATGTAGGATCCTTATTAGATGTCATTGAAAATTTGTAAGGCTCATATGGCTTAGTTTTTGACTTTTTGGGGGCCTCAGACTTCTAATGCTGTAAGTATATGCTCTTAGCACTAACTTTGTGCTATAGAGATTAAAGTTATATAATGTTACCAGTTTCAAAAATTGGTGGTGCAGGCAGCAGAGAGAATAACAGACTTGTGCATATGCGTAAAGGAGAGTAAATCTAGCTTTTCTCTGCACGAAGTTAGGGGTTTATCCGAAGGAGAGGAAATCAAATGATTCATTAGATTGCAGTCAGATAGGTGAGAGATGGCCTTTGTTAGATGACATTTTGGAGGGATGTTCTTAGATGTTGGGTCAAATTAAAGAGATGTTTTAGCTTTGAAACAAGCACAAATAAAAGATCAATGAGGAAATAACAAGTTGAGAAAATTAATATATTTCAAAGTTGTCTAGCAGTAAGATACTTAAGAATATGATCTACCAACCAATACTTCCGTAGAAAGTTGCATAATGTTTAACCTTCTACCTTTGCATCACAGATATGAGATTCATGTCTTATCCAAAAGCAACACAATATTTTTTTTGATAACCTAGAAATCCCCAAGGATACGGTTTGAAACTTGGTGGATAAAGGAACACAACTTTCTTATTATACAACCAAGAAATCCCTGAGGTTGATACAATTTCAAAAATATTATGCCCATCCTGTCTATAATCAACCATAAGGACAAGTGCTACACTATCAAAAAGTTACTATACTTTTTTTTAATACAACCAAGAAATCTCTGAGGTTAATGCCACATATTTGGAACAAATGTTTAAAATCTTTATTGACTTTAGGTATCTTTAACTTCATATTTGAGCTAAAGCACGACCATATTAGAAAGACCATACAAATATAGGACACAAATAGCGAGTAAAGCCAAAACAGGAAAAGCGCAGACATTGAAAACATAAATCAACGGCGCATGGTTCGAACCCAAAATGATCCAATTTTTTATTTTTTTTTATTTTTTATAAACGAGAAATCCTTGACGGCCAATGGTGTATGGTTCAAAAATCAATGGATGATGTCCCCCCCCCCCCCCCCCCCCCCCCCGCCCTTATGCTTATCCACTTAAATACCGAGCTTTTGATTGTGGCGTGATTCAAACAAAAAAGTTACAATCTTTATTAACTATAGATATCTTTAACTTCATATTTGAGCTAAACATAACCAAATATACCAACCAACCATCCAAACCAAACACACATCACAAAGTTGTACTTGGGGGCTAGTAGTTACAATCTTTATCGATTATAGGTACCTTTAACTTCATATTTGAGCTAAACACGACTAAATATAACAACCATCGAAGTACAACACATATCACAAGTTGTACTTGGGGGCAAACAGTTACAATCTTTATGGATTATAGGTATCGTTAACTTCATATTTGAGCTAAAACCAGATATAACAACCATCCAAACACTATACACATCACAAGTTATGCTCTTACCATTAGACCAAAGTGTGTGTGAGCGTTGGGGGGGGGGGGGGGATAAATTTACAATCTTTATTAACCATAGTATCTTTAACTTCAAATTTGAGCTAAAACACAATCAAATATAACAACCATCCAACACTACACACATCAAAAGATGCGCTCTTACCATTAGACCAACATTTTGTTACGGGGAGGGGGGAGGACATAAAGTTATAATCTTTATTAACCAAAGCTATCTCTAACTTCATATTTGAGCTAAAACACAAGTAATTACAATGAACAAACATAAATCAAAAGGAACAAAAACAAAAATGCAAGAAAACATTACCGGTTGGCGTGGAGGAGCGCAGCAGGGCCAAGATAAGATTCAGGATTCCACCAATAACTAGGACAAGAAGTGCTACAACAAGCACACAGAATACACTCATACATTCCATCCAACTTAGCGCGATCGCTCTTACTCTGAGGTATCTCCTTACCAGGCTCAGGAGCCTCACTTTTCCTCTTTAACCAAGGTTCAATACTCTTATACTGATTATAAAAATTAGTCATATCAACAACCAAATCTTTAACCACAAACATATGAGGCAATGGTGTGATCGTAGATGATTCGCTCGAATCGGACGATATCTTAGTCAAACAAGCTAAACCATTACAACCATCAATATTCATAGCACAAGATCCACAAATCCCTTCCCTACAAGACCTTCTAAATGTTAATGATGGGTCAATTTCATTCTTGATTTTGATTAATGCATCTAATACCATGGGCCCACATTCTTTTAAATCAATTTTGTATTCTTGTAATTGGGGTTTTGTTGGATTTTCTGGATTCCAACGATAAATTTGAAATGATTTGATATTGGGCTTTGATGATGAAGAATCTACCTGTGATGTGTGGGCCCGGGTCAGAATTAGCTTCGCCGCCGGTGATGATGACGGAACCCTAGAAATTGCACGGCGGAGCAAAAAACCAGTTGCCATATTGGGAAAATCAACAGAGAAATTGGATAGATTGGTGAAAAGATTTGTTTTTTTGTATAAATATATGATTGGTGAGTTCGAGTTTTTCGGGTTATTGGATGGAGAATTAGAATGACGGAAATGGGCTTATCTATATTTATAGGTGTTTAACCGACAATACGAGGTTCGTGATTACTCGAGCCGAGTGTCTATCGAAAACGATATCTATACATATATAAGGTGGGAGTAAGGTTTGCGTATACTCCATATTTTGAAGACTTCACTTATAAGATTGCATGGAGTATGTTACTATTGTTAAGACTTCACTTAATATTTTTACTTTAATACGAATCTACGAGTTTGAGTCTATGAACGAAGTAATTTTCAATATAGAGCGTTTTATCCTCTTAGTGGCTTAGGTATTAAAGTAGAGGCTATCAACCGTAGACAGGGTATGCTCAAGTTGCTTTTTTTCTCTTTGTGCTTCGGCTAGTGATCCACTTCGAATAGAACTCACATACGACTTAGATCAGCCCACGAATAAATACTTATCCACACCGGATATATACACGAAATTATATCAACTAATCATGGATAAATAATATAATGAAGTGAAAATATGTATTAATTAAATACGGTTAAGAGAGAGAGGCAAGTATACCAACACATGTCATACATATATTGGCTTAGTTTATACACCCGATATGGATAATTTTTTCCGTGATTGAATTTCAGATATCGTATGGTTATCCAAAAAAATGTTTGTGTGTGATAGGGGTAATTTAGGAATGTGGAAAATATAGTTTGAGGTTGTTCTTTTGTGTCGTCGATGAATAAGGATTGCCGTAGATGAATTGGAGTCTTAGTACCATATGTTTACGTGGCAAGCTCAGAACCGTCAAATAATTCACGAGTATCGTGGAAAATTTGTTTTTCTGTTTTCTGTAGACAACAACATTGTTTTGGTCAAAAGTGAGATACTATTTGTTGATTAGGATTATAGCTAGGAAAATTTAGGAAGAAACATGAAAATTTTAATACAAATACAGATATATGAAAAAGTTATTGAGTTCAACCGAGCCCGTCATATACTTCAGATATTCTAATTGCAGTTAGATAGTAGAAGCACACAATGAAAATCGACTGTAACGCAAAGGTTATCAAGCACATGAATACATTATGTTTGAAAGTTGATGAGCTCTTCCCCTGAATACATATTGGGGACTATATACACAGAGACTTTTAAGAAACCTTATGCAACATAGAACCAATAGAGGCAAATATAGACACAAGCACAGCAGCAGCTAGCATACATTCTCCCCACCTCTGTAACTAGACTTGCAAACTTCAACTGCACAACGACGACGACGACGATGGGCTTAAGTCTCATAACTTACAGCTGCAGAAGCATTCCTGGTTTCAGAAACAGCAAAACCATTTTTTCTGCAAATTAGATGTAAGAGTCAAATCAATATTAACCAGTACCATCTATTCGAAACTGAGTATAGTTATACGAATCCTCTCTATCAATTCTATCGTATTCAAACAACTAGTTAGGATCGACTATATGTATGAATCCTTACTATTCATTTCGCTCCATTTGAGCCAGTTTCATAACAATGCATGAATCTCTAGACTAGCTAGGTGTTGTCTAAACACATAGCTACATTAACAAATTAGTCTATACACAAACTAAAATAGCACCCCTAAGCTACATAGACAAATTACTCCCCAATCAAACTAATATAGAACTCCTGACAAACACAGAACATAATGCAACTCCACAACAACAACTAGACCTTTACTCCAACTAGTCGATATCGCCTACATGAATACATTGCAATTGTAGAACTAGTTAGTCATTTCTATTCAGCCTCATTTCATTTCAACACAAAATTATTGCTATATCCTAAAACCGCAAATTCTCTAAATCTCACACTTACTTGTACAGTCCAAAGATGAGTTACTGATCAAATAAATAGAAACTTAGCGAAGACAAAGAACACTAAGATTTAGTAGCGAGGGTATACCTTAGGTTCTTGCTGATGATAAGGGTTAGATTGACCATATGCATAATTATTGCTGGGCGCTTGTGTTGGTGCAGCAGTGCCATTGGCTTTTTTGTCATCTCTAGCCTTTGCAAATATCACAGTAAATCCATCTGCCGAGGCTGGATTATTTACATCCCACTCGCCAAATTTCGGCAATGGCCGACCTTTTTCTTGCTTAAAAATGTGATGAAAACAAGAAAGGAAGACATCTAAGTTAGCCATAAGTAAATAGAATCAAATGCAACCCAGGTTGCGGCTTAAAAGTCAATGAAGTGGGTGAAAATCATGGACAACCGGAGTTCACATTTCAGCAGAAATAACAAGTTCCATTTGCATAAGGTGAAAAGTAACACGTATCTAATAAAACAATCGAGGTGCATATGAGCTAGCCTGGACAATCAAACATCTTTGTTAATCCGAAAGGGAAAGAGATTACCAACTAAAGGTTGCTCCATTTGGCCATAAAATTCAAGGGAAAGATACATACAACTAGTCCTAGCAATTAACGAGAGCATAAAGGCGAAAAAGGAGAAATGTCGGTCGGGGTTACACTGGGTATGCTGTTGTTGTATAAAGACGAATAAGGCTGATCCCAACCATGCCATTCAGCATTAACAAAACTATCAACATACATATAGCAAAAAATTTAACTAGGAATTGCATGCATATCGAAATATAACAAATTTTCCTAAAGTTCTAATAATTCATTCAAGGAGAAATGTTGGTCGGGGTTTATTAGGATTTTTACAAGGTTACATATGTTTCTTGTATCTCATTATTATTTTCATTTTATTCAATAGCCAATGACGACAAATTCAAGAACATTGGCATTCAAAGCTATTTCATGCAACAAAACAAAACTGGAAAATTATTAGAAAAGAAAGAAACTTACAGAATTCATGAATATGAGATTTTAGTTGTTGCAATTGAACAATGAAAGGAAAAAAAGAATAGAAGAAAGAGAAAGATTATGATCAGAACGAGTCTTGTGGAAGAGGGAGAGTCAATGTACAATTAAAAAGGAATGTGTAATCAATTTGTCATTTAGTTGTTGCACCCATGACACCCCCATCTTATATATTTTACTAATAATAGAGTTTATGTTTCGTCAAAAACTCAAAAAAGTCAATTACGGTCGGGTGGATATTACTAAACCGTGATCGTGCTTACGCTCTTAACACTAGACCAAAGTTTCAAACCGACATAGTTTATCTCGATAACACCTTTTTGAAAGCTGCATGTTATTTATCTTCTGACCAAGAAAGATGTTCTTCAGAAACCAAACTTAAAATATCGGACAACAATCTCTAATAGATGCATTACTAAACCATGATTATTCTTACGCTCTTAACACTAGACCAAAGTTCCAAACCGATATAGTTTATCTCGATAACACCTTTTTGAAAGTTGCATGTTATTTATCTTCTGGCCAAGAAAGATGTTCTTCAGAAACCAAACTTAAAATATCGGACAACAATCTCTAATAGATGCATTACTAAACCATGATTATTCTTACGCTCTTAACACTAGACCAAAGTTCCAAACCGATATAGTTTATCTCGATAACACCTTTTTGAAAGTTGCATGTTATTTATCTTCTGGCCAAGAAAGATGTTCTTCAGAAACCAAACTTAAAATATCGGACAACAATCTCTAATAGATGCATTACTAAACCATGATTATTCTTACGCTCTTAACACTAGACCAAAGTTCCAAACCGATATAGTTTATCTCGATAACACCTTTTTGAAAGTTGCATGTTATTTATCTTCTGGCCAAGAAAGATGTTCTTCAGAAACCAAACTTAAAATATCGGACAACAATCTCTAATAGATGCATTACTAAACTATGTTTGCTCTTACGCTCTTAACACTAGACCAAAGTTCCAAACCGATATAGTTTATCTCGATAACACCTTTTTGAAAGTTGCATGTTATTTATCTTCTGGCCAAGAAAGATGTTCTTCAGAAACCAAACTTAAAATATCGGACAACAATCTCTAATAGATGCATTACTAAACTATGTTTGCTCTTACGCTCTTAACACTAGACCAAAGTTCCAAACCGATATAGTTTATCTCGATAACACCTTTTTGAAAGTTGCATGTTATTTATCTTCTGACCAAGAAAGATGTTCTTCAGAAACCAAACTTAAAATATCGGACAACAATCTCTAATAGATGCATTAGATTTATATTCCAACAAATTAGTAAAAGTGCTTCAATGTAGATGAACAACAATAATGTCCAATACTAATTAACAAAGCAAATCCAAAAAACTTAAACAAGTTCAACATAAACTAGCTAGCAAGCAAGTGAAACCTAATAGAGAAGTGAAACTATAATAAACAAGACAAGCTGAACAGCATAAACTTGTTGTAATGTTGGAACTGATGCAGCAGAATTTTCATTCAAATCTTGAACCAAAACCCTAACGATCATTCTTTGTCCTCTTTCACAGTGTCCTGCTGCACCACTCATGAAATAAAAATAACCAGAATGCTCCAAAGTGAACATGGTGTTTCCAGTGTTGGAAAAGAAATGGGGATGTGTTGAGTTGCATTTCTTGTATTCCTTTTCTGTCACTTCCATTACTGAATCCTTCTTGTACTTGAAACCTATATCAATTTCCAAAACAATATGCACAATTGTATTATGAGTTTAATTAACATTTATTTGTTTGTTGTGTAAAGAATCTGTACTATCATAGGTTACATAAAGTATGGAAGTAACATGTCACAAGCAATGTAGACTATACTAATATTGTAGTAGTATATACATCATACACTTTATAAAGAATTTTACGCTATTTTTCAAGTCGCCATCTCGGACGACAATGAAATATGGTCAATTTAGTGAAGAATTTAAATTACCATTTCGAACTTACTATGAAAGAAACATGTAATTGTAGGTCAATTTAACCGAAAGAAGTAACAAAACCTCTACATTGTCATGCTATGTATAAAGAACGATATGTTGTGACAAGTAAATTTAACATGATAAAGTAGGGAAGTAACATGTCACAAGCAATGTAGACCATACTAATATTGTAAAAAAAGTTTACATTCGATTTTTTATTAGTATATACATACACTTTATAAAGAATTTTTCACTATTTTTCAAGTCACCATCTCGGACCACAATGAAATATGGTCAATTTAGTGAAGAATTTAAATTACCATTTCGAACTTACTATGAAAGAAACATGTAATTGTAGGTCAATTTAACCTAAAGAAATAAGAAACCTCTACATTGTCATGCTATATATAAAGGACGATATGTTGTGACAAGTAAATTTAACATGATAAAGTAGGGAAGTAACATGTCACAAGCAATGCAGACTCTACTAATATTGTAAAAAACGTTTACATTCGATTTTTTATTAGTATATACATACACTTTATAAAGAATTTTTCACTATTTTTCAAGTCGCCATCTTGGACCACAATGAAATATGGTCAATTTAGTGAAGTATTAAATTACCATTTCGAACTTACTATGAAAGAAACATGTAATTGTAGGTCAACTTAACGGTAAGAAGAAACCTCTATATTGTCATGCTATGTATGAAGAACCATATGTTGTGACAAGTCAAAGTATTGCATTTTAATTATACAATGGTTAGTATACAAAATTAAAACTTAATAACATGCAAACAGGCTAATTAAAGTGCTTACGGATAATGTCTCCAACTTTGAACCTCATATCAGAAGCCCATTTGTTGTAGAAATTTGTTTCATTTTCTGGAGGAACTGCCCAACCAGTAGTGTCACCAACTTGAAATTCCAAAGATGAGACATGCACGAGTTGAAAGGAAGACGCAATTGTTACCAATAACATTAAAATGAACAATTTACGAGAGCATAAGAAAGCCATGATCATGAGTTACAAGAAAAGTTTTTGTAGAGTGTGAAGATAATGAGCAACTTAGCAAGAAAATGTTTTGTGTTAGTATTTAATTAGTAAACATAGGTGAGAAGTTAATATAATCATGAATCAGTTAATATATATATACGTGCATGCATATACTACGTGGGTTATGAGGAATAAAAGGAAAACGTGAAGGTAATGGCCTTAGTGGAGAAAGGTGGAAATTTTCTCTATAATTAACCATCTATAGGTCTATCTATTTAGCACATAAACAAAGATGTTACCAGCTAATTAACTACGTATGAAAGTAGTGAGAGGAATTCCTCTAAGCCGTATCATCAATGTTAATAGCATTTATCGATGCTTCTCCACACTGTCCTGGTCTCACGATGTGGATTCGAACCACTGCTTTTCTTTATTGTCGTGATAAAGCCAAAGAAGTTATCCAATTCCGCCTTTTCTAAATTATTATGCCAGACGGGTACACCCCTGGCATCGGATAAGTTTTCATTATAAATGGATATAAGGAGTAGCTGGTTAAAAAAAGGATCAATTGATTGACTACCTAAATGAAATAGTACACGACTTACTGCTTACCTGTAGTAAGCAACTAACTTTGACCGAGCAGTTTCAAAACCCACAATCTTGAATTTACAATGTCCATGACTTGAAAAAAATATTAAACATAAGATTAATTAAGCTAGTTAAAAAAGTAATAAAAGGACTAGTCCATGCAAAGAAATGATAAAAGAAAACTTAAACAAGAAATTGAATAAGTCAATCAACTCTAACCAATGAAATGACCATGTTAACCAATACTTAATTATTAATTTATAACAATTTAAATATCTAGCAGAGACAGAACTAGAGCTTTGGATTATCGGCCATACTTGGTTGGCAGGGTTAGGGCCTTTCTCGCCGGGCGAGCGCATCCGATTCGTCTAGTCCTTTTTTATTCTTAAACCACTTCCACGTAGTGGTCCTTGCTTTTAAAAAAGCGAAGCGGGGCCAATTTCTCGTACTTGCTCGTATTAGTCAACAGGAATAAAATCTAAGAAAACTAGTAGCTCGAGTGAGGAACGGAGTCTAGCCCTCATGTGAGGGAATAGAGCTAACTGCATCGGAAAAAAATAGCCATTCCTAGTCCGAATCCTGAAATTCAGTAATTTTGTTACAAACCTTATGGTTGTTTCACACTAATTGCCTTAGTTCCAAACGCCTAATTTAATAGGCTCGTTGAAAAAAAAATTGGCTCCAAATGTACAACTTATGTTCAAATTAGATCTCACTTTATTTTATTGTATGATACTCTTTTATTTAAACTTTATATTATATGATACTCTTTTATTTACTTCTAATAACTTGATTTTATAGCTATCAAAATAATATATTTAAAATAGCATGACCTCCAAAAATCATTCTCTCTATTTTTTTCATAAAATTTTGTATTCGATCAAACACATTGTCTTATAATGAAATTAACTTGATTATAATCAAAGACTAGACCTTAACATTAGATTTGAATATCCCACGTTGGGTCACCTAAGTCTAAGGCAATGCCAAATTTTGCTCATCTAACTTCAACAAACCATGAAAAAATATGTATAAAAAACCTCAACAAACCATACTTTCGAGTAATAAAAAGTCCAGTCTTGACTTTTGTAAACAATAATTTCAATGTGGCCATCTATTAAATACTCAACTGTCTCCTCCTAACCATAAGTGTAATCCAATAGTCTCTTTACACATCAATTACTCTCTTCCATTCTCCTATCTGTGCCCAACCATATGCAATAGATTGCTTTAATAAATAACACTATCATCGTCTCAATTTATATGACACTCCTTTTTAAGTCAGTTCTAAAAATAAATAAAATTAAAACTTTTTTTTTATAGATTTCTTAATTTAAATTCAGTGTATGGTCAAACACCGTTACATAAATTAAGACGTCAGAGTATTATTCTCTGTTTCAATTTATTCGACACATTTACTCTATAGTCTTATCCACAAATAATGTTATCTTTTTGGGTGGAAATAGTATTTTCTGCCATATAAATATATCAAAAATTTCATACTTTTTAAATTTAGAGCCAGATCTAGGATTTTACGATTATGGGTTCACCATTGTTAGGAGCAGAGTTACAGTATTCCAAAAGTAGTCAGCAAACAGCGTTTGTCGAAAAATTTATTGTTTATATAGGTTAATTATAATGTTATATGATAATATATTAAGGAAAAAAGTATTAAGTGACATTTAAATGAGGATTGATCCCTATTACTATATGTAAGTAAATTACTGCTAAATCAAATGAACCATTTAAACTTTTATAGCATGAGTTCTCAAAAATCATATTAGACATATTTTATAAAAATATATACATAATATACTTTATTCTATGGGATCAGTATGTGTTTATCGGAACCACAGTTAGGAGAAAATTTGCTCTTACTTAATTTTGGTGTCAAGTCAAACCCCGCAACATAAATCGTACGTTTAAATGAGAATCAATCCCTACTCTTATATATAAGTGAATCACCGCTAGACCAGGTGAAACATTTAAATTTTACTCCCTCCGTCCCATTTTAGTTGTCGCTTTAGGCTTATGCACGTCCATTAAGAAATCAATAAATAGGGTATGTCTTTTACTATTTTACCCCTAATAAATGAAACTGGATTGACTTTTTCTAGGAAATATTCCTTTATTAAATATGGGCATAGTTGGAAAGAATTGGTAAAAAATGTCTTGAAATGCTAAAACGACAACTAATTTGGGACAAATAAAACTTGCTAAAGCGACAACTAAAATGAGATGGAGAGAATATTACTTAATACTATAGGTTCTCAAACATCATATTACGTAATATATTTTATTTTATGGGAGGAGTATGGGTTATCGAAAATCGCAAGTTAGGCGAAGACCCGTCTAAATTTAATTTTTGTACCAAATCAAACCCCGCAACATAAATTGTAAAAACCATCCAACCACATTGTATACAACGCTTAAAAATCCAATCTTGAGATCTATTTAGCTGTCTTTATATATACTTTCTTGCACAATTCTATTGTTTCTGTTATACACTTAAAAAGATGGAAACTTGCATCTACCATCAGCTCAAAACTCAACCTTTATGGCTTCTTTTTCTACTTTCTTTAGGTTCTTTAAAGCTCTTATCTTTTGCATTCATAGTCCTCAAATGGGTGTATGTTAATTTCCTTAGACCTGGTAAAAATCTCAAGAAATATGGATCATGGGCACTTGTTACAGGACCCACTGATGGTATTGGAAAAGCTTTTGCTTTTCAGTTAGCTAAAAAGGGTCTTAATTTGATTCTTGTTGGTAGGAATCCTGATAAATTAAATGATGTTAGTGCTTCAATTATGGCTAAATTTGCAAAAACCCAAATCAAGAATGTGGTTGTTGATTTTTCTGGTGATTTAGATGAAGGGGTTGTTAAGATTAAGGAAGCAATTGAAGGATTAGATGTTGGTGTTTTGATTAATAATGTTGGTGTTAGTTATCCTTATGCTAGATTTTTTCATGAAGTGGATGAAAAATTATTAGCTGATTTAATTAAAGTTAATGTTGAAGGGACTAGTAAAGTTACTCAAGCTGTTTTACCTGGTATGGTTAAAAGGAAAAAAGGTGCTATTGTTAATATTGGTTCTGGTGCTGCTATTGTTATTCCTTCTGATCCTCTTTATGCTGTTTATGCTGCTACTAAAGCGTAAGTCGATTAATCTCACTAGCTGTTTTTTTAAAATTTTTTATAATGTTAGTTATCTTTTGGGAACTTTGATTTGTAGGATTTTAGAGTGTTGTTTGTTTTGAGGTCCCTTTTAGATTGTATGATAGCACATGATGTTCCATTTGAAACTTGTTGTTAGCTCGTTGGGTGTTTGACTGGACAGGTTGTTTAGTTAAAAAAGGAAGTAACTTTAGAACTTGTGGTCTTATACATGGCATGATATTTCCATCACTATAAGAGCGCATGTGTAAAATGGAAAGTTTACACATGGAAAGTTTATTGTTAAAGATCTATAGATATAAAAGTGTGTCATTCTTTTTTGGAGCATACTAAAATGATAAGAGTGTCATGTAAAATGGGACAGTTAGAATACTTTGTCACCTAAGGTTGCCTTATATTGAAACTTAAGAAAGTAAAAAACTTTATATAAGTTGATAGACTTAGAGATTAATTGGAAGTTGGTAAAAGATCTTGCATATAAACTTGTAAGAGTTGATATTCATGTGAATGTACCCATGCAAAATGAAATTTGTATGCTTGTGGATGGATTTCCAAACACTATATGTGTGGGGATCTGATTATTTCAATTCTCAGCAGTACTATATAGGGGTGCTTAAATGTGAAAACTGTGAAAGTTCACTTTGCTTTTTCAGAACTCCTCATTTCAGAAATCTAGTATATCATTCAATGACCTGAATTCTGATATCCACTGTTATTATTGTCAAAGGTGGCCTTTAAGCTAATTTGAAGTTTTGGTGACAGTTTTCCATTCCTATTCATGCCTCTCGTTTTCAGTACTGACAAAGTTTTAGTAAGATTTGGTTGTTTAAGCATGACTTAATAGTTGTTCCCTAATATTCTTTTGTGTTTCGTCGAATTTTTTGGATCTGTTTTTCAGATACATTGATCAGTTCTCTAGATGCCTCTATGTAGAGTACAAGAAGAGTGGGATTGATGTGCAATGTCAGGTATATGTTATGGTCTACATAACTTGCATCATTATTTTGCTTTTTGTTGTAAACCATAGTTTATCTGCTTCCTCTTTTCTATTTGGTCATTTCTACATGACTGACCACATGATTCTATTATTGTTTTCTTCTGCTGTTTCTGATTTGGACAAGGAAATATCCTTCATGCCCCAGTCTAATGAGCTTCAGGCTTCTACTCTGCACACGTTTACATGTTTTCCTGTAACCTCCACATATACATCAAACTATGTAGGCTTACCCAAAATCTTTTACTTTAATCAAAAAGCTTAAATTTGATTTGGACTGAGTCTGGAATCACTATGTCCAATTTTTTCCGATTAGGACCATAATAACTCTTCATGTCATGGTGATCATTTGGCTGCACTTACTGGCTTTTGATCATTTGGCTTCACATAAAAACGGAAGGTTATGATCTTGTGGTGACCATAATATGAATGTTGTCATCATCAGAATTTTGTTTTGCTGGAGTACAAGTCCCATGTGCAGTTCACTGGTGTTATGTTCTAATGCCCTGGGTTCTTCGTTTTTTTTTTTTTTTTTTTTTTCTGATACTTCAATGGAAAGCTTTTGTCTGCTGTCTTTTGCCTCTTGATATATTTATTCTACAATCTGAAATATACATTTTAGGAGCATAAAGAAATTAACTCTTAAAAACGGCAGCACATATGGGTGTTTTCTTCAAGATATTACTGTTGAAAAATAAAACAAGAGTTTTCTGTTGCTAGTTGTTCATTGTGAATGATTAATGAGACTAACACAGATAAGTTTGTGGTGCGCGGAGCACTGGAATATTGTGGGGCTCGATATTATAAAATATAGTAGCTGAATAAGCTCTTGCCAAAGCTGGGGGTCATTTTGACAATCATCTTTTACCTTTTCTTAATATTTCTTTTTCTGTTTTAGACTATCATATATTCTGAACTATTTTCACTTTTTGTAACATCATTCTTGGTTCTCCAAATGTAGGTGCCGTTGTATGTGGCAACAAAAATGGCGTCGATTAAAAGATCTTCATTTTTTGTTCCCTCGACTGATAGCTATGCTCGGGCTGGCTTGCGATGGATAGGTTATGAGCCAAGGTGCACACCTTACTGGCCCCATTCTCTTCTGTGGGGTTTGCTATCTTCCTTACCAGAGTCAATTATTGACGCTTGGCGTCTGAAGTTCTGCATCGGAATTCGGAAAAGAGGGCAGATAAAGGACTCCAGGAAGAAGGAATAGAAAGCACCTTCTTGACACCATCCCATATCTTAATCTGTCTGTTGCTCTATCGTTCCACTTGATGTGTGCTCAGGTTTTATAGGTGACTCAGATTAATTCGGTTGATAGACTTTAGTTCCTACATTTTACATTTCATCTTTTCAGGGCTTCAACTTTATCTCAAGAGAAATTTTCCCTTTATTGGGCCTGTCTTTTACCCTTTCCTTTATGTTCCTTGAATTGTGCACATCCAATGTGGTTCAATATGACTATTGAAAGAAGTCTGATTAGCTGATTCCCTATCTTCTTTCTGTTTCTGTTGCCAATGTGGTGACACTGATAAGAAGCTTGATTTTGTTCTTGATGTTGGTGAAAATACCGTATGCGATAAGTTTCTTCATGATAGGGCAAGGCTAAAAATGACGACGTAAGCCTAGCTCCTTGCAATGGAAACTTCAAGAAGAATGAACACAATAATAACTTTTTTAAACAGTACTTAGGCAACAGATTTGAGTAATTGAAGTCCCGAGGGTTTTGGTCTAGTGGTAAAAGGAGAGTGCAATGTGAGTTGTGGAGCTAGGCACATGTCGCGAATTTGAACCATGTTGCTAACAAAAACTGATATTTATGTGAAGGGTGTAAGAGCTGCTTCAATATATATCAAGTTTGGAACTGTGTGAAATGAAGCATAAAAGTTAATCTGCTATCAAATTTGCCTCAACTTATATAAGTATACTTATATAAGACCCCTGCATTGTAGACTAACTAAAGGCTAGAGAACTGGAAAATAGACTAATGAGGTTAAAAAGCAAATACAGTAATAAAGTAAATATGGAGATTTACAAACTTTATCCAAGAAATGTCCAATCCATTTGCAGCAGGAAGAAGCTCCAAACATAGGCAGATAAAGGTTTTCTGATGACTGAAGGTGCAGAGATAGTTTAAGCAAATCATTGGTAGTTTCTACCTCTAAAGGGGAAAAGGAGCAGTTTTATCCATTAGTAGGATAATAAGAAACAAGGGAAGTTACTTGTTTGGTTTTTGTCAACTTTACAAGTACATACATATTCTAAAGCATTAGCAGGGGAGATATCATCCTAACCTATCCTACAAGGATTTTCATACAAATCCAATCATGTCAACAATGAAAATAAACATTAACACCTATTCTGAAACTACAGACCAGAATATGGTTGATGCTATACATATTATCATTGAATTTCGACATCTCTGTCAACATCTACCAGTTGAGCCTCTTGATCATATCCATTGTTGCTGGTTCTATTCTTGAAAGATTTATCGCTAAACATACGTGCAAACATGCTTTTTGACCTGGGAATTTTTGGAGGTCTCAAATCTTCTGATATTTTTCTATCACCATTCTTCTGGGCCAGTTCTTCTAAGATACTCCTGATGCTACTCTCGAAGCGACGCCTGAATGTTGGATATCTTGATATAGATTTGGTGATCCCTCGTAGTCTACATGACAAAAATCAATAGAGTTCACACAAAAATCAGAATGCCGTGAGCGGTAACCAAACTAGGATGCTGTATTTCACTAGAAAACATAGACTATCACCTTCGCGCTAATGCCTCAAACTCAGCTCGCCTCAGCTCAGATTCAGGTGGTGAGCCATTATTTGATATCCTCAACCTCTCGGGATCACCACTCAACAAAACCAATTTGCCAAGGTACTCCTCTTCGCTGTCAGAAAGATTTTCAGCTTTGATCTGGTCTTTGATGATCAAAAGAGGATTTAGAAACCAGTCATAGAAGGTATCTCTGGGCCTATTTGTGCTAGTTACTTCAGGAGCATTGTCGTCTGCAATAAAAGAAGGTTATTTTTGTAAAATCTGATTCTATATTAAAACCATCAATACTTGCATAATTGACTTACTTAATAAAAGACCATCACTGTTGGCTTTGGCAGATCGTATAAGGGTCTGAAGAATGCAATAGGCAGGCAAACCAATGCTAATGATTTGACCACTATCTTTGTTAGACTTGGCATCTTCAATGTCTTTTAGTGTAATTACACCTTTAGATATCATGATTTCACCATGATGTTGACAGTCCTTGAATAAGCCATCAACAAGCTAGAGTAGTAATATATGTTGACACCAAGTTAGCACTAAATTCATAGCTAGGTTCAGGTGCAGCATCACAAAAGCAACTAAAGTGTACCTCAAGGGGCTTCAACTCGACCATTGGAGCATTAATTGAGCTTGTACGAGAGGGTGGATTTCTGAAAGAATCAGGCCTTGAGAAAGAACCTGCACGAGAGCTAGTCCTTGATGCAGTCTTCTTTCTATACTGTGGCCTGTATGAATACCACAGATGTATGGCAGATGTCAAAATTATTTGGAATTGCAAAAATGTTTGTCAACAGGTACTTGAGGTTAAGAGAGTCGTAGTTATCAGTACCTAGGAAAGCAGGATCCTTCTGGCATGTCAAGCACATCATTGCTGTATTCATCATATATGGACAAGGAAGCAACAATATAACAAAGCCCCAACCAAAGAGAACACTCCTGAAGTAGAAGGCATAGGTAAAATTACAGCAGTTCTGGAAATGTACAACAGAAGAGATAATTGAGGCCCAGAAAGCCAGGAGATGGAACAAAAAGGGAACTTAACCTGATATACAATTACTCCTGCATAAGCACCTAGAAGAACACTTGCTAACATTGATCCAAGGAATGCGCCAACAACAGCCATTGGCCAGAGTAAGATAGCAAGACCAGCAAATGGCACACAGATTGTCTCTAAAAAGGGTCCTTCTCGACCTATACAATCATGAAACAATCGCCGCCAACCCTTGAAAAGCATGTACGGGAATTTGCAAGCAGCAATTACAGTGATCATTGGTATGTCAACCACGAGTCCTAGTGCCGCAGCTATTATAGCTAGAGGAATATAAAGCAATCTGCAATAGAGTAAAGAGTAACTTATAAACAAAATATAAATATCTCATAAATAACATTATCCAGTCAAACCCCAAACATATGTTTTCAGCTAAACAACATAAGTTGACTTGAATCCATGAAAATGGAATAACATTTTTTCCAAGGAAAACATGAGATCTTTAAAATGCGAATAAGTGCAGACGCCCACAAGATGCAACTTAGACTAAGGAATTGTAAATAGATACTGAAAATTTCCTAACGCAACTGCATCTGTATTTATGTTTGTCATCCAGAAGGAGATTCTGACTTCATTTTCAAAAAGAGAAGGAGATTCTGACTTGCCGACGAGTAGTATCTTGTACATCTCCAATTCTGTTTCGTCATAGAGGACGAGAATTGACTGGCTGACAAGTAGAGTAACATCTTGACCTCATTCTCATTCTCCAGGGGGTTGATGTCCAGTTTGTTATAATTACGAGAAACTAAATAAGTGCTTTGAAGGGTGGGAACAGCACTAGGAAGGTCCACTAGTAATGAGAGATGGTAAGGGCAATCAAGTACAGAATACTTTGTGTAAATTATCCCGCAATTCCATTTTGTATGAGACTATGATCTAACTTGACTCTTAGTTTTAAGAAAACTTGTTTTGACAGCATTGTCGAACTTATTTTCAGTAGATAGATGTTAACAGAATAGGCGGAAGATGTGAGGAGGTAAAACGATGCTATAGACAGCTATACATACTCAAGTATAAAGATGCTATAGACAGTTATTGCATATGCCTATAACTTTCTTTTTGTGTAGTCTGCCATGTTAGTAACAGGGACATAAATTTGGGAACTAATGCCAAAAGAGATCAACAAAAGGAGAAAGATGGAGTATTTAAATGATTTTGAAGCAAAAGGTTGTAGATGAAATATTGAAAAAAAAAAATTCAGGAAATAAGAGGATATTTTAGGTTCTCCATTTATGTTTTCCTTTTTAGGTTAACCAGCACATAAGATCTTCTCACCCTGTTATGATACATGATAAGCGACATCAAACAAGCCTCTACTCCCCCCTGTTAGTCACACATTATGAGGGTTGTCAAGCAGGCCTCAGTGGCTGAAACTATCTTTGAAAAATCAGCAAGAAAAGCTGCGAAGTGTACGCTAAAAGAATAAAATAAAAGTAGAGCATGGAATCCTCAAACAACAAAAGCTGCTTCGCCGTAGTTTCCAGCATCAGTACACATTTCATTAACTGAGCTGACATAATACTAACTAGTTATCCAAAAAAGTCACTGATATTGAAAGATTTGAAATATGGAAATATATAGAAAACTATACAACTTCAGATAGGACAATGAACCTGATCTCATAGTATTTTCCACCAGGAGGTCCTTGAAGTCGCAAATCATCCATGATTGAGAAGTAGGAATGGTATAAAACATCCCTCACATCCCTGACAATAGTGAAACTTCCTTTCACCGTGTCCCAAGTCCCATCCTACCATCAACAGCAAAGCAATTATAAACCTCGAAGGAAAAAAACAGATGCAATATTGACAATGTGTAGGACATAGGAAGCATTAACGCATACATAAATACTGTGAAAGAAAGCATTAGTCTTCTTTCCATGCACAGCTTGGAAAGTGGCAAACACTGGTGAAAGAAAGCCATAAGCTGCCCCGCCAACAATGCTGCTTACAATTCCAATCAAGGGCCACAAAAGCAAAAGAGCAAGGACACATATGCTTAGCACAAGTTTTAACACCGGACCTAGTTGTTTTGTGCTGCAATTCATCAAACAAGGCGGAAGTCACCAAAGAGTATCTTTAGACGTTAACCATGAATCAAAATAGATAGAGAATTCACCTCCAAAGAGAGTAGTATGTATAGAACAGGTGAACTGGCCAAAGACCCAAAACAAGGGCAGAGTTTCCGACAGTGATAACAATTAGGATCAAAGGGCATAAAATTACACCTGCAAAAAGGGGTTGGCACAAAACCTGTCATGTCTCTTTATAGTCATGTAAACTTACTGTGGAACAATACTAGCAATAATACAGAGTAATCAAGTTCAAGACTTGACAATGTACACACCGGCCACTGCTATACAGACATTTGAGATCAATGGCTCACTTGTAAAGGCAAGTAGCTTGCAAACCCAAATCAAAAGCTGATAAGAAACAAGATTACAAAAACTAGCATGAATAGGCAAAAAACACTAGGTGAGTTCTTCCCATTTGCCTAATCCTTGGTGGGCACCGGTACTCATGCTGGTGGAAGGTAGCAGGTACCGGTCGAATAGTCACATAGGTGCGCTCAAGCTAGCCCGAACACCACCTTCATCACATAAACTAGCCTAAATAGGTGTGAAATGCATAGGAAGGAAACTACAAGTACAGTACAAGAGAAATGTATGTAAATCAAAATTAAGAGTACAAGTAAAGAAGCAACAAATCACACCATTAGGGTGCGGCCCTTCCTCGGACCCTGCATGAATGCGGAATACTTTGTGCACCGCTCTACCCTTTCAAATAAAGAAGCAACAGAACTGAAAAGTAAAGAGGAGTAATTGAAACAAACCTTTTAATAAACCAAGAATAAGCAAGCCAATGAAGTAAGGCAAGAAACAAATGAAGTTCCACAGTGAAGCAAGAAACCCCCTTGGGGGTTCCATTAGTACACTTAGCAAAAATCAAGAACCCCTTTATCACAAGTAATGATTTTTGGCAAATGCACCCAAAAATCTCAACTTTTTGCAATTCAAATGCTCAAAGATCGTTATAATCAAAGAATCAAAAGGTGGGTCTTTTTTTGTTTCACTAAAAAACAAGACTTTTTGAGTAAAAATCGAGTCTTTATGAAAATCTAAACGTCAAATGATATGAAAAATGAAAATTATGATGTTGGTTTTAAAGATTTTATGAAGAAAAAAAGTTGGTTAACTGTCAGATTATGGGGATAAAGTAGTTAGACCACTTAACATATAGTGTGAAATAAATGAAAATAAAAGAAGAAAGAAAAAGATAGCGTTTGGAAGCAAGGTATAGTAAGTGCTTCTTCTTAATTATTGACTACTTTATTATCCTCGTTCTTTATTTCATACTCGATCGTTTCAATTTATGTGAAAAAGTTTAAATAGATTCAGTCGTTGAGTTTGTGTTAAGACGAATAGGTCCAAAATGAGTTTGTGCATATTTGACGATCTACTCTACACCATTATGGACTTACTGGGCTAAGACTCGTATAACCCTTCTTTCATTAATCAATACGGTTGCGGTCTGTCACTTTTATACATCGAGGTCGATAAGTGAAAGTCATACCTCATACAGAGTTTATGCTATAGTATTTCTGTGGAATAAAAGCGTGTTATTAAAGGTAAAATATTAAGTTTAATTTAAATTATTTTCAAAGTGAATAGAAAACGATATCACATAAATGGAAAGTATCATTTTCAACATTGCCGAAAGATACAGCAGTGGAGTTTTGCATTTTGAGATCTCGACAGTTTTTTTCTCTGTAAAAAGTTGGGACATTTTAAAGTTGTTTTAGTGTTGGAAATCTTTTGGGAAATGCGTGTAAACTCCGAGTTTGATATTGCAAACACGACAATATTGTAAGACTTCAACTTCACTCATGAACATACTTTAATAATGCAAATGTTTAGATTGATTGATGATGGTTTGGTGTTGGTTGTTAAAAGGACATCATTCAGATCTATACCATATTCAAATATTACGGTATTACGGTAAAAATATCAATTTTTTTTTTAAAATTTTATATGAAGGTATTTGACTGGATATCAAGTTTAAAATATTAGTTTAGCTTTATAGTAGTAATTTACTGTCGGCACAATCTTGTTACAAGAACTTGTGTTCATCTGTTCAAGCTTCCCTAGTGTCAGGTATAATATTTGATTAATTTTCTAACTAATTCGTTTCGTTTTATGTAATGGTGTTTAAATGAGAATGGAGATAAAATAAAAGATCAAAAAGTATAAAACTTAATCGTAAACATGTCATGACATTCAAGTGGTCTAGTGGATGAATTAAGTCATTGATCAAATTATAGGTCAAGAATGGAACGAAGAATTGACGTTTTTATACCTCCTCTGTCTCTACTAAAAGTATGACATTAACGATAAGATAAAACATTTAAAGTTAATCGTTTCTAAATATGAAAAAGTGACATTCTTGTTCGAAGACTAAAAAGTAAAGAGTGACGCGTAAAATTAAACAGAAGTAGTGGATTATATTCACTTTTATCTGTGTAACTAGGCAAACATTTGCCAACTGAAGCTACGCAAGGAATCGACTCAAAAGAAAAAAAGCATCTTCAACTTTTAGTACTTGCACTAGAAGAATAAAATATGCTTACAGCTTCCTCTTAGTACTTGTTAGTTGTAGCTTAACTTTACATTCAGCTGCAATTCTTATTTCTTGATGGAAACAACTCAAATATAGTGTAAAGTTTTCAAATACTGTAAAGTATTAGTGGATCAAGAATGAGACTTTCCAGCTCTTTCTTTTAAGTAACATTGGGCCCTTCTATGAGATCTCAAAAAAAAAGGCATGCATTATATAGTAATGGAGTGAGATGCAGTGGCGGATCTAGCGGCTAAGCTACGGGTTCGGCGGAACCCAGTAGCTTTTGCCTAGACCCCGTATTTATGTTAAAAATCTACTTACATTGTATGAATAATTTATTCAGAACCCAGTAAATAAGAAGAAATATGATTCAGAACCCACTAACTTAAAATTCTAGATCCGCCTCTGGTGAGATGGTAAAAGGTAAATGAGACAGGCCTGATTTTGCATGTAAAGTTATAAGCACATCCTCTTGGTTGAAAGAAGCACACATATAAACAATGAGTTGTATACCTTTGAGTTGTGTTTGCAGGAGCAGATATACACTAACTGACAATATAGACATGGGCTTATCATGTTCCTTTGTCTAAGCTGTAAAAATTTCTTCTCTGTCAAAGGGCTTGCTTCTTCTAGGAACGTCGGCTAAGTTACAGAATTCGGACAAGGTTTTCCTTATTTGCACTTTTTTCCTTTTTTCTGGTGGACGGGGACCAAGAATGCTTAGATCAATACTCGCGCCATATGCCTGTGTAGACAAGATGACTGCATCATAAGCCTTTGCAGAGAGACTCAAGCCTTCATTTAGAGCCCTCACATACAACTCATATGCTAGCCTTGGCTTGCCATCATTTGTGAGAGCCTCAATCAGCATTTCAAAGGAAACCTCATTGGGGGTTATGTTTTCTGCTTTCATGCGATGAAACCACTCGTATGCAACACTTCCCATACCATTCCGAGCACAACCACTGATAATAGCATTGTATGTAACAACAGTAGGCTCAACACCAATGGAGACCATCTCCCTGATAATAGAATCAACTATGTTAAATTTCCCTTGGGCAGTGTAAATTGATGCCATAATCGTATAGGCATACAAATTTGGTTCAATGCCCATTTTGATCATATGCTTCCAAACCTGAACGGCCTCATCATAGAGCTTGCCTTTCTCTAGGGCACTAAGCAACGCTCCATAGGAGATAACTGTTGGTTTTTCACCTTTTTCTACCATTCTCCTAAATATCTGCACTGCAGCAGATGTTTCTGAAGCCTTCGAACAGGCAACAAGCACGGCATTCCATTCCCTACTGCTTGGTTTAATCCCCTTCTCTTCCATCTTATTCAGCAACCTAACACCCCATCTCCAAATACCTCTTTTTCTGGCTGCACTAAGTAGTATGCTAAAATGAGAAACAATCAGTTCATATGACATGTTGTTCGGTTTTGGCCCCTTGTCCAACAAGTCCTCATAAATTTCGAGAGCTGCCCACCATTTCTTTGCCTTACCCATCAACCAAATGATATGGTTGCAGACGGATAAGCTAATATCTGTATCCATCTCTCTTATCCTATTATACAGTTCTTTGGCTACAACATAATGTTCTTCACGGGTGCACGCCCACACGAGGCGTTCATATTCTGCACAACTAGGTCGGAGCCTAGCTTTATCCATCTCCGCAAGTAGTTTCAGTACGTTGGTGCGCAAATTTTCGCTCTTCACAAGCCACTGACGCATCACCTGGTAGCAAATTCGAAGTGTGAAACTCTCAAGCTTGGGAAATTCATATTCCCAGTTCTCTTCTTTGACCATTCCTATCTCGCCATTTTGATATTTTTCTCTTGTCTCGACGAAGAAAGTTACAGCTCCAAATCCATCCTCAAGTCTACGATAAGCAAACAAGGCAGTGGAATAGGTTGCAGGACTAGGAGAGAGTCCCTTCTTAGACATCTCTTTGAAAAGCTCGAGAGCTTCAAGTTCCCGACCTTGTTCTATATAAATTCTCATTAAAGTATTGTACGTCACAACGTTTGGATGCACTCCTTCTGAGACCATATCATCCATGACTTTATCAACAAAATCATACTTCCCCACCTCCTTTATGGCGCCTAAAAGGCTGTTATAAATAAACACATTTAAGCTACTGGAACCAATATTATCCTTGCTCCTTTTCCTTAACCACTCGACGAGTGCTATTGCAGAGTTTAACTTCTTATCTTTGCCAAAACCTCTAATCATAGATGAGTACACTTGAAGTGGCAATTCTACCTTATCCTTAAGAACTTCATCTACCTCATCTGAAGTTTTGACAAAGTGCAAGCTTTTCGCCAGAGCTCTCACGTCTACCTTCTCGCCTTTTACTCTCCGTCCCCCTTCCTCCTCACTTCCAACACCACCATCATCATTCTCATCACACTCATCACTATTACGCAACTCCTCCTTTTCTTCCAATTCAACACAATTGAGAACCTCACTTACCTTTTTTCCTCCACTAAAAGAGTCTACATCTCGTCTCACAATATCACTACCAATACCTTGCTCTTCAGAGGCTTGTGCCAAAGCAAAAGAAGGGCCAAAAGAACCCTTCTTTCGATAGCGAAAACGACAACTTCTAGGTGTAAAGCTAACAGGAAAGAACTCACATCTCAAACAAAAATCTTGTTTTCTCAAGTTAGTCTTATTCCTTGAATAACTAACACTTCTAAATACATGATCAGGGGTAGTATTATGTGATAAAGAGTATGCAAGAACCCAACTTTCAGTTCTCTGTCTTGTAAAAACTGAATTAGAACATGAAGCTAACTCAAATTCCATATGGGGTAGCATACTAGAGTTGCTCCTTGATGACCATACATTTAGATAAGGCATTTTTGTTCAGGCAATTCTACCAACAACAACAACAATAAACCCAATATGTTCCCACACGTGGGGTTCATACGCAGACCTCGAGTGAGCTAGAAAGGTTGTTTCCGATAGACCCTCGCCTCAACAAATTTACCAACAAAAACTCAAAATTCAGATATTAACCAAACATTGATAATTAAATAACCCCTCAAGATTCTTGCTTTTTTAAAGTAGTTGTTAATTATCAACTTCAAGAGTTCAACAAGAATTCAAGAATTAGAAAGAGCATACCTTTGAAGAGTAAACAGTTAAAAGAAAATACTTTGCACAGAGGGGAATTCTGAATTTAGATTTTAGACCATTTATTCATATTATTATTATTGATATTTTTGTAGCCATTCAATTTGCTGTGAAGTGTATAAGTATTTGTGAGGTGTACAACAGTACAAGTAATTCTGAGCCTGGAAAATTATGATACTCAAGAAATGCATAATTAATTGGAAAATTAGACTATTTTTGTGTGCTGTTTAAGTTTCAACCACCTTCGTGAAATTCTGTACAAGAATAGGCTGTTTTTCAAGTTTTGGCTGATGCTAAGTTGTGAACAATCTTATTTCAAGTTTTGACGGATCTATCATAAGTTCATCTGTCAATAAATTTCGACACTTATACAAGTAAGTTTTGATGAAATTTATCAAATATTTTGAACTAAACTAACCTTTTGATGCATTCATCAAAACTTGCAAAAATAGGTAATTCATAAATTTCAAAAAAAGAGAACGAAAACTTTAGATGGTGCCATGTAAAAGGGCCAATTGGTGAAATTTACAGAATCAATTGGGCTAGAATCTCGTTTGAAAGCAAAGAATTTCACTGCATGTGCTCCATATTGACCAATTTTGAGAATTTATCCTCGTTTAACAATGTTTCAGCAAAATACTCTCTTATGGCGTGGAGCCAACACTTTAGCTTACCAATTTGCAAGTGTTGCTTTTTAGGAAAATGTCAAGTTGCAAGTAGTGCCTAACACTTCAAGTTATCTAGGAGAATGTATAAAGAGATCAGAAGGAGCAAGTGTTGTCCAGGCAACACTTTTTCTGAGAGATGTGAGATTTAATGACAAGTGTTGTCTAAGAAACGCAGGTCAAAGGCAATTACTGCGTTTTAAGCAGTACTTACGACCAAGTATTTTCCAAACAATACTTTCTCTAAGTGAGATTTAAGGGGTAAGTGTTGTCTAATAAAGAAGGGTCAAAAGGTAAGTGCTGGCTTCAGATCATAATATTCACAAAGTCTTTCGGTTCGAAATTTATTTATTAAACTTAGCGAGGGGCATTTTGCAAACTATTGTTATGTGGGACAAAAAAGGCAAACCATTACTTATGGTGTCATATATAGGGCAATTCACAAAACTATACAAACTAACATTTTTTCTTACACTAAAATGTCAACATTTTCCCATTTTCAAAACATAGCAACATTTTTTTTCAAAACATAGCAAAACACAAACAAAAGGAGGATAAAAGCCTAGATCCACCTCCTACCACCCCCTGCCCCATCACTGCCACCACCGCCGCCCATCAACCACCGCCCGCAATGTATGGACAGTGTATGGACAGTGTATATTTTTGTAATTTCACTGTATGAACAGTGTATGGACAATGTATATATTGTATATATAGTGAAAATACGGTGGATACACACACATACACTTATTGTATGTGTGTATATTCTCTGTATAGACACTGTATGGTCATTGTATGCACGTTCATTCACCGTACATACACACAAACAACAAAATCGAATCTGATTGTATATTTATTGTATGACAAGTATATATTCATTGTATGGCCGGTGTATATTCACTGTATATACAGTGCATACACCGGACATACAATGAAAATACACACGGCATACATTCCATACAGTCCCAAAACACCAAATATACACCACAACCACCGTGGTTCCGCCGTGTCCCACCGGAAAACTCAAAAAACAAAAAACAAAAAAGACAAAAACACTGTTTTCCGCCGGATCCGAGCCGGAAAACATAGCAAATCTACACTGCACCATCCACCGGAAAAGCAACATACCATATCCACAGATCCAACAAATCGACGACGGTTCCACACCACCGGAAAAGAAACATAGCAGATCCATAGATCCACACCCACCGGAAAAGCAAATCGACGACGGCGCAACATAGATCGCCGGAAAACTTAAAAAAAAAAAAACGAGCGACGCAGCTGCGACGCCGTAGCGGCTCGGACAGGGAAAAGTTGGGGATGGGGGAGGCGGGAAGACGATGGGATGGGTGGTGCCAAGGCTGGCCGGAAAAACAGTGGGGGTGGGGGTGGGGGCGGCGGGGAAAGAGAGTGGAGAGAAGAGAGAAAAAGGGATTAGGGTTTTTTTTGGTTATGACATGTTTGGTAGCATTTGTAAAAATATTGCTACGTTTGGTAAAGTGACAAAGTATTGCTATGTTTTTAAAAAAAGTGCCCTAGAATGACATACAGTGTAATTAACCCTCATATATATGCATATGAGCCTTTGAAAAGTCATTTTGGCTCAAAAGTCTCTAATCCTTCGTACACCATCCATACCCACAAGCTTGGATCATCGTTCAAAGTGCACGAATAGCCACTTTTACTAGTAGTCTTTGGTTTGATGTTATTTATTTAATAATTTTATATGAGAGACCACTTTTTGAATCTTCAATCCTTAGTTATGTAAATTGCCCAAATATAAAAGTTGTTTCCCTATGTACAAACATCAAGAGCACTAAAATGCATTTACCAATTAGCTTCTTTCTTGTTTTTTTCAATTAGCAAAATAATTACATGAAATTTCTAGAGTGAGGTCCTATTAAAACTTAGATTAAATAATATACACAATATTTTTCCATTTTGGCAATGAAATAACAAAAGAAATATACCAATGTGTTTAGATTTTCCTTTTGTAAATTGTAATGAAGCTAGCATATCTAATGACTCGTCCAGGTCAGGGGCGTATCTTTCTTTTAAAGCACGGTTCACATGAATCCATGGTGTTCCGTCGAAACTAGATATATTATGTACAAATATTTTAAAATATGTCTAATATGATGTCTGTGAACCCATGCTCTAAAAGTTTAAATGATTCACTTGGCCAAACGATGGTTCACTTATACAGTGGCGGATCTAGAGCATTGGCTATGGATTCGCCGGAACCCAGTAGCTTTTGCCTAGAATTCTATATTTGTGTCTAAAATTCACTTAAAATGTATAAATAATTTATTTAGAACCTAGTAAGTAAGAAAATTTTATGATTCAGAACCCACTAACTTAATTTTCTGTATCCGCCTCTGCACTTATACTTAGAAGTAGGGATCGATCGACATTAAATGCCCTTTAATGTTATTTTCCTTAATTTATCATCATATTTTACCTATATACAGAACAAAATATTTCGACAAGATTGTTCGCCCACTACTCTTGGGATGTGATAACTCCGCCTCTAACAATGGTGAACTCATCATTTTGGAATCCTAGATTCGCCCCTGGTCCAGGTGTGTAGGTATATCCAACCTCATTAAAAGATTTTATGTTTTCTGTATTTTGATCTCTTGGATAGTCTTGATTTTTTCCTACATTCTCAACAAATATAGATCAAAGATTGGCCTTGCTTGCAACACTAATAATATGGCGTACGTAGCCTAAATCTTGAAAGGATTTTATTCTCAGATTTCCACATGTTTTGAGTACCAATAATATATACTACTACCAAGTACAAAACAATAAAGGAGTGTATAAATTATAGGCCGGTTGATAGCTTGCATCAATGGCCTCACTTATAAATAGTTTTGGTTGATTTGCCAACAAACGAATCTGCAAATATCGAAATCTTATGGGAGACGTGGGGAAAAAAGGAATCATATCTAAATCTAATTTCATCTAAAAATCTTTGGTGCATATAGGCTTTTGGTCTAGTTTACAAGCTAGTTCATATGTCATACTCCACATCACAAAATTTGTTGAGTTCGTTAGATTGAATTAGACCTTTTAACACTTGACATGCACTTACCAAAGTTCCTAAACTTTTAATGTCCTTTATGGAGTATTATATTTAGGTTTATGGTAATTTAAATAATAATTTGATCTATGCACATCGCTCTCTCCAGGAGGTTGGCCGCCTATCCTAGATCTTCCCATTTCCAAGAAGATCCCGGGGGACTTTCGCTGACTGAATCCATCCCTAAACCTACAGCAAACACTCATCTGCATGCTTAAAGGCTTAATCCTGTTCCGGTTCCCAACCGTTATACCTTTCTTCTGCAATGATTCCATTCTGGGATTCCACGCTTCGAGTTTTGGCACGGGTAAGGGAGTGCAAGAAATGGTCATGGGGAAAGCAAATGATCACTTGTTCTATGGTAAATCTTAGCTATCGTTTCGACATAGATTCCCAAATAGTTTTTGGTAAATACTTTTTGGGTGAATCTTGCTATGAAAATGAAAAAGTGTTTCGACATACTTTTTGTGAACAATTTTTTTGGCTCAAAAAGAGCCTTTGAGCTCTTGTGAAAACGAAGATTGATATGTAATGGTTACTTTTTGGCTCAAAAAGAGCCTTTAGGACTTTTTGGGAGAAGTTTTGGTCAAATAACATAAACAAACAGTTTTTCTCGCAAAAACTTCCAAAAAATGTCTCTAAAAACTATAAACAAACGGGGGCTTAATCTAATAGTTTTAAGCTTATTAAGCCCCATCCAATTATTTGCTAATGAATAAATTTAGTTCATTCACATGTTGTATAAAGTCGTAAAATATATCACAACATTGTTAATTATCAGTGTACAATTACCATCATTTTCTGCCAGCACCACGAACCACTTCCACAGCCAATCAGTGACGTTAATTAAATAAAATTGCACACATATATATAGCAAAAGAAGGGGTCAATTGAAAAATGAATTACTAACGTATGTTTGGACTTTGGAGTACAGTAGTATGTACAAGAGATTATGACTGCAAAGAAAGATAACGATAGGATAAACAAGAGTTAAAGATAGCAATTGGATAAGTTTGAAGTAGTGATACAATGGATATATGATAATATAATTATATAAATTTACGATGATTATGTACCAACCCACATATTTTAACATAAAAACCTTGACCTAAACGCCAAAGTAGTATGGTGAAATTATAGTTGAAAACATTGGAGTAGAAACACGTCGTCAATGAGACAACGCACACTTAATTGAGTTAACTTTTGGAATCGAACGAGATGATATGCTGAAAGAGGTGCTAGCTTGAAAACCGCTGCAGAATTTCCATTTTAAAACTAGTCGTACTACTATATCTTCTGTAATTGGATCCAATTTTAAATTTGTTTAATAAATTTCATATAGTTTAAGATTGGAAAGGCTCAAAAGGACAAGACGATGAACATGGAGAATATCTAAATTTTATAAGGAGAGAACCTTTTTGTCATCTCAAATCATCTGAAGACTTTAAATTTGTAGTCTGATTAGATATATAATCGAGTTCCATTTTCCAATAATTGTGGCAATGAATTACCATAAAAGAACAAAAAAGTGCCATTCATGTAACATGCAAATACGATTCTACGAGACAATAAGATTTTATTGATGCTGCTTGGGATTTAACTTATACTACATAGATTGTCAGGTGTAAAGAATTTGCAGTATTTAACATGCACTTTTAACCGTCAATTATTTTTCTTATTATTCAGATTACAAATTTATGCTATTTCTAGTTTCCAAATAAAATTCTTTCACTCTTTCAGCATAGAGAAAGAGTAGCGTACGCATGATTCTGTTGTTAGACTACTGTTGCGATTGTATAATAGTCATTTGGACTCGAACCTGCGTTATGTGAGAAAACAATCGATAATGTAACCACTAATCACTTTGATTTCTTGTTCTAAGTGTCACCTTTTGTATTTGTACCAACATATAGTAGATTTTTCATATATTTATATAAATATTCAGTAAAAAATTTCGACGAAGTAGTGTCCCGCGACACCTCTCCTATCAAGATAGTTTCGTCCATGTGGAGAAATTAAACTGTAAATAGAATCATTAAATCATTTTTTCGTTGACGTATATTATAAGAAACAAACAAATTGAAGGATACATTATTGATCCAACATCCACTGTGTTGTAAAATCCAAACCACAAAGAAAAATAAATAATGGCCCGACAATATATCCTCCTTTTTCAGACAAGGGATTATGGATCTTCTGAACTCTCACAAAATTCGATTTAAATGTTTCTTGTGTATTATTTATATTTCATATATCATGCATGCCAAACAAACAATGTGGAGGTTGTCAACTTGTCACTGGCTTCAGCTCAAATTAAAGACAAAAAATTTACTTTAATATTCTTTCCCTTTTTTCACAATTACAACTTTTAAAAAAAGAAAAAGTTATGATCTTGAATGTTGTTTTTGATGCAATTGTTACGCACTAAGAGGGAACTATTGTTATATTATATCTTTGGTAATTTGAATATATAGGTACTTGTACTACCAATAAAGATAGAAATTAAAGTACACAAATTTATGCATGTAGTCATTAATTAAGATTCTAGTTATTCTCATTTGTTCTATAAAATTCCAGGTTAGCTTACTATGAAATGTTATATGTTCTCGATTTTGGCTATGAACTCAATGAGAGTGGGGATTCGGTCCTCTTCGTCCAACTCATCCACGTCGGCAAGAAACTTGACGGCGTCGATGAGTTTTTCCAGCTTGAGTTCGTCCTGCACTCCTGTCACGTAAGCCAGTCAGTACTCAACCTGATGATATAAAAGAGATATAGCATGTTTGTTGTACTATCCAAAACGTAAAAAATCATAAGTACAAATATGCTAGAACTTGGCACAAAACTACGTAAGACTTGATTTCTTTTCTTAATAAAAAAGTTTAATTTGATTTATAAAAGAAACTTTTTAATATTAAAAAATCTGGTGGTGGTTGGGGAAGGAATTAAAAGAAGAAAAAAAAAAAATCAAAACATTTGTGAGGGTTTCGTCGTTTTGCTAATTTCTTCACCCACATGGGAAGATACCTTAGGATTAGCTAATTAATTACCACCGAATTACAAATATGTGACCAAATTAATAGAACTTTAATTTATATAATTTGTTAAATATAATAAAACCCAATCATAACTCCCAAACTCCATCCTTCCTATATTTAACTTCAAAAACTAATTGGAGAAATGATTAAGATGACAAAGAAAGCAAACTGTCCCCATTTCTTAGCCAAACATACACTCCCTCCGTTCTATTTTAGTGTCATAGTTTGACTCGACACAAAATTTAAGAAATAAATGAAGACTTTTGAAACTTGTGGTGTAAAATAAGTCGAAGATGTTTGTGTGGTTGTAAATCATTTCAGTAATGACAAAACTGTAATTTTAAAGTTAAAATTGTTACTAAATTTAGAATGATGTCATTCTTTTTCGAACAGACCAATAAGAAAATGCTGCCACAAATATTGGAACGGAGGGAGTACTATTTCATTTGACAATTAAGAATTAAGATATGTTATCTATCTTTTCTTTAGCAATCTAAAGCTAGAGATTACTCCAACTTCTTACCTGTAGCCAACTATAAGTAGATTTAGATTATATTCCTTCGTATTACTTTAATAGCATATCAAAGGTAACCAAAATGTCATGCACGAAAAGGAAGGAGAAAGGAAAACCAATTCATGAGCATAAACCAAGTATTTCTCCATTTGTGCTAGTACTAATTTATTAGTGGACGTGGTGGAATAGATATGATTCGTTCATACTTAATAAATTACGTATAAGGAGCGCTTCTCACTTTAATGATCATCCAAATATCTGAAAATTTTAAATTAATCGGATTAATATATATCGAATACCTAATGATTTTACCTTAAGTTTTTGTTAATCTATTCTCTCCAAAAGGATCGGAGAATACGGCGTTGTATTATTGTAAGTTCTCTGTTCCAAATATTTCCTGAAAGTAGTCGGCAAGATCCGGGTTACCAGAGTGATCAGCAGCTTGATCAGCTTAAGGGGAAGTTTCGCAGGTTTGTGAAGCCAAGGACTCCCCCCGCCCCCCTTCCTCTTCCCTGAACGGGCGGACTGTCCATCCCCTGTCTATTCATCGGGCTTTGACACGCTCTCTTTCTGGGGCCAGAGGTTCCTGGTGAAAACAAATTGTAAGGCGGTGAAAGAAAGTAAAGAAAGATGGTCGTATCGTAATACCTTAGAAAAGATCAACATTCCCCTCGTGTCATTGCGTTTATCTATGGATTTTACACCTCCCTAAACAATGTCCCAAAATATTTATTCTTCGAGTCTTTTAACGTATGACTATGGAGAAGTTAATTAAAAGCATTGATCATGAAAAGTCACACAATTATTAGTTTTAGTAGTTTAGAAAATGACTCACCGACTATATTTTGGTGAGATTAAAATTAAACTAGGTCCCGCTAATCAAGCACACAAGCTGCCACCCACCCATGTGCCTTAACCCTCCATAAAATCAGCATACCCCCTACAAGTATTAAAAAGACTTTTTCTATAACAATCGTAATCTATAACAATACTTCATTATAAAAATAAAAATTTAGATTTCATTGGCTAATTTTTCATGTTATACACATTATATATTCTTCATAATAATACCTCGATATAACAGTAAAAAATATTGAGACAAATGACGTTATAGAATGCAGGGGCGGAGCTACTCACTAAGAAGAGGAACCCCCTTGGCCGAATAATTATACTACGCAAATAGGGTGAAAACAAAATTTTTTGGTAGTATGAACACTATTGAACCCCTTGAGTGAAGAGAATTTGCTAATGAAATGATAAAGGGGGTTCAAAATTTATTTTAGATCACAAGTTTAAATCCCAAGTGTGATATTTTAAAATTTTTTGAATCCCTTCCTTTAATTTCTGACTCCGCCCCTAATAAAATGGTCTGACTATATACTATATAATCCAATGTTTCAACTTTTATTCAATAAATACATAATATGTGCATCTTGTACATAAATCTTTAGCCCACAACCTTGTGTCTGAACCCAGGGCAAAGGCACCTTATAGCAAGGGATTTCAAATGATACCCATGCTAAAAAAAAGTTTACTTATTTATATATGTATATTACAATTCAAAAATTAATAAAATACAAGATAAATATGAGGGTGGAATTCCCTTAACTAGAAAAATAAGCTTGATTTAGCCTATTCTAGCATAGCATGAGCCATAACATTATATGTTGGAAAAATTTATTTTAAAGTTAAATGGCTTGATTTGACATACTTATGTGCTAATAATCTTTCCAGCTCTGGTACTTATAATATATTGTTAGCCATATGATTAACTAATAAATTATTCTTAAGCATGTAAACACTTGACGGCTTTTATGTCTTTTTCAGTTTGCTATTTGTCCCCATACGACCCCTCAAGTGCATCTATATAACTAGCCAATTCGTCTACTTTCTTTCTCCAAACTAACTTGTCTTGAACTAGTGTGATATTCAGAAAAAGCAAACTAAGTTGTCTCCAAAAATGATCAAGTTGAGGTGCAAGAAATTCTTCAGAAGCAATTCATCAAAACTTGGAAAATGCTCAGCTCCAGCACCAGCAGATGACATGACAAAAGTTGGTGAAATCAAATGGGAATTGCGTCCTGGTGGCATGTTAGTTCAAAAAAGAGAATGTGCAAAGAATGGTGGAGAATCAATCATCACACTTAGAGTCTCTACTGTTTCTCAATGGCATGATATTTCTATTCAAGCTACTTCTACTTTTGGTAAGTTTCCCATTCTTCATTATTAGCGTGATTTAACATGTTATAGCAAGTTCAGCTAGACGTATATATATTACTTTTTGAAGTAGAGGTGGAGTCGATAAATTTAAACTTTATGGTTTAACCTTTAGGTTCTTACCGTTGCATCCGTCACACTTTAGAATTTATGGGTTGAAAAGTTAATATTTGGCCAAAAATTTCACATGTATATTTATGAATGCGACGAAATAATGGATTCAATTGAACACGTTAATTAAAGAATTTGTAATATGGTTGATTTTCAGGAGAATTAAAGATGATGTTGTCAATGGTAACTGGTTTAGAACCAAAGGAGCAAAGGCTATTATACAAAGGAAAAGAAAGAGAAGAGTATGAATATTTGCACATGGTTGGGGTGAAAGACAAGGACAAAGTGTTGTTATTTGAAGATCCAGCAATCAAAGAAAGGAAGCTTCATAATTTGGCTGCAGGATCAACTTACCACACCATTTGTGTCTAATAATCCTACTAAGTACTAGTTAACATTGTTATAAATAGTGTGCAATATTTGTAGTGTTTTGATTAATTACTTGTCTTGAAAAAAACTAACCCTTCCTCATCAAGAAAATGAGTGATGAATCAAGAATGGTGATAAATATATGGTCACCAACTTGCCCAAATTAGACTAGGTTGTTCTTGTTTTTTTGAATTTTATATAATAGTGTATGTCCACATCATCTTGATTAGGTTACCAAGTTTGTAAATTGTACTATACATTTTTTCTTTTTCCTATATATTCCATGTTTTGTTTGTAAAGAGATGAAAATTCATGATCATTTTGGTCCTCTTTGGCCTGCGTACGTACAAAATGGATGGGCACACAAATAATAGAGTCTAGGCGTGCATGTGTCCATCATTTAATAATGAAAAGTTGAGCTTAAGAGGGTAAGAGGTCCCAACAATTAAAGCAACTCTGTGATATTTATCTTTTTAATCAATTAAGGACAATTAACACATAACAACCAACCAATCACTTGTGTCGGGACATGGTTCACCCTTAGATCACCGAGGATAATGTCCTTTGATAGGAAAGTGTGGAGATCGAGAATTCCATCGTTAGGTAGTTGTCGTAAGAGTGTTGTCTTAACTTCATTTGTATTTTTTGTATATGCTACGTTTATCGTACTTTGTGCCTTTATTACTTGCACTGTTGTCGGTTTACCTGATTATCAGTAGTTTTTATTTTGCAGTATTTTCGTTAACATGAGTAGCTTTATCTTATCATTTTTAGCGTGGTTTCAAATATTTTTCCCTGAGCTGAGGGTCTAGCGGAAACAGCCTCTCCATCTTGATAGAGGTAAGGTCCGCGTACATTTCATCCTCCCAAACCCCACCGGTGGAACTATACTGGATATGTTTTGTTGTTGTAATCAACCGCCACTTGAAGACCATCGACCTTGTTGAACTCTCTTGGGTTTATGCCACCTCCCTTGGCACTCCAGGCCACTACTACAAGGAGCGACTTCAAACATTGATGGACTTGCTCTGAATTATTGTTATAGATCAAACATTAATGGATTCGCTATGAAATTAATATTATAAATCAAACAAGAAACATAATCCAAAAGACCAGCATTTCTCTTTTTAATCAATGTGGAACAGTCGGCGCACAACATATCCTTTATTTCCCTTTTCATATATTCAATATGGATTGCTTAAAAGAGGATAAAGAACAAGTGGAATGGAGTAAAACTTACATTTCACAATCCCTATTTCTAGTGTACGATTTTTTTAAAGTATGCGCGTGATGCTTCATTTCAAGAAGCAAGAGGGACCTGCAAGTTGTAAATTAATTATCGACATATTGTTTGACACTCTAGAAAGCAACATTATATTGGTGACCAATCTTGTTTGTTTTATTCAATAATTGTTTGGTGTTAGCCATAGTTTGGTAAGTCGGTTTCTAACTAATAAAATACTATCTTCTCCAATTAATTTCCTTTGACTAAGAAACCTTGCAAGTTTTCTGTTGTCTGTATCAACTAATTGAAAATGTCTCGAGCTAGTTAATATTTCTCCTGATCAAGTCTTGGGCTGGTGATATCACCAAGTTTTTGTGTGAAATGGATAGATCTAACACCGCTATCATAGATTTGGCCCATACAAGAAAAATCTTACACTTTTTACTCTGCTGGTCGCTAAAAGTCACCAGAGGGGACTCGTGGCGTCATGCAGTCTCCAATCCAACTCTTGCTCCAAGAGTCAGTCCTAAAGGTTTGATCTCTAGATTTTGATTCTGCCTCATATGATCGCCAGGTCCTTAATGTTAATAAGATCCTGTGATAGCCAGGAGCTTTTCATAACGGGTGTCAAAAATGCCATCGCACCTTATATATTTATTAGAGCCATATTAACAAAAGGTTACCACACTTTTACATTTAATAAAGCCGTAATAAAAAAAAAAAAAATCACTGCTACCTACAAACTAGAAATCATGCCAATCCGTCTACACTTGTTCATAAGTGAACCAACAATTATGTCATTATTCAAATAAGTGAGGCTAGATCGGCTTCACTTTGCACTTATGCAAAAACATAACTTGAAGTGTTAGTATTTAGTAACAGTGACGATGTGGTCACACTTACGCATGTAATATGCAAAACACTATATACATTTTGCTAATAAATGAAGTCAAATTGTCCTTCATTCATTCACAAAAATATATAAAACATAAAATTAGTACAATCCAGACATTTACAAGTGAGCCAAATTCTGTCTATTAATATAAAAATGAGTCTAAACCGTCATTATTTCGCTTATCTACAAAAAATCAAAAATAAAAGGTAACATAAAGCCAATCTGACAACATTTATTTCTACCGGCAGCCAAAAACTATGTGCAATTTAGGAGTAAATAATGCCAAATTGTTATCTGTTTCCATTGATTCAATTAAGTTAGATTTGTTAACATTGAAATTCTTTCTCATAATACAGACATATTAGCTATCTTTTCCTAGAAAGACAGATTCACTTCAATCTTTTCCCATCTTTTCCTATCTACTACTCTTACCGACGGCGCATTTCAATCGCAAAGTAGTCGATGCTAGCGACAGAGGAAATGCATGGCCAAGCGGAAGACGGATTTGAAAAAGAGGACAATGGCGGCGGAGTTAAAGAAGTGGAAGACGGCAACGGAGTTGAAGAAGAGAAAGACGACAATAGAGTTGAAGAAGAGGAAGACGACGGTGGTGGCCTTGTCGGAATTTCCGAGCGAGCCTCTGGGATCTCCTGTAAACCCCCATGATTGAGGTAAGGGGAGGATCCAAGGTAAAAGAGCTCCTGACCAATTAGAAACAAAAATAAATAAAAACATAGTGCCACGTTCCATGATTAAACCGACTAGCGGCACTTTCGGGATGAAAACAAGAGAAACAAGAGAATTTGTATAAGAATAATATATAGTTAGAAGGTTCTACTAACTAAAAAAAAAAAAGGAAATAAGTATAATGGAAATAAAATCGGATTCTAGTCATGAATCTTGCTTTACCATATCACTGGAGATTCGAATCAGGTACCCTTCCGCTGGACTCCAAACATTGCAAAATCAGCCTCCGCTGGACTCCAAACATTGCAAGATCAACCTATTTTTTCAATACTACGGAAAAACTGCTCAGAATTCAATACCAAGTGATTTATACCCTATTCGTGCAAAAACTTGGATATCTCTCGTTATGCAATTGGACTTGGCCCATCAATTCATCAAATGTGTACACGAGCTTAGGTGCTATTATCTGCCTTCGGCTGGGCAAACAGTAATGGCTCATTATCGTTGTAGTAGCCAGTTGTAACACAACTCTAATTTATTTTGTTCATTATTTGCTACTATAAAATTGAGTTTTTTTTTTCTTCTGAGTTCTGACAATTTAATCCTTTAGAAATCTAGTAACTTAAGAACTCATATAACACCACATTCACTTATTGATCACAAGGAAAATCACAAACGATTACATGATCATAAAGGACTCATGCCAGAACTCTACTCGCAGTACGTATACACACAAACACAAAACATTACTAGTACAATTGTTATTCAAAAGTCACTCAACTTATTTTTCTTCAATCTCGATCACTATTATATTATCCAAAAGTCACTCAACTTATTTTTCTTCAATCTCGATCACTTTGGAGAAAGGTTTCTTCACTTCCTTTTTAGGGACTGTCACAATGAGCACACCATTTTCCATGGACGCTTTCACTTGATCTGCCTTAGCATTTTCTGGAAGCCTAAATTTTCTACAGAAACTTCCTCTATTACGTTCCACTCTTCGCCACTTGTCTTTCTTCTTGTTCTCATCTTTAGTATCTACTTCTTCTGCTTTCCACTCCCCACTGATTTTTAGTAGTCTCCCGTCGTCAACTTCTACCTGTTGAAGATATAATTAAGTAAATAAAAATATACCTTAACGAATAGTTTAAGTTTTTAGCCGAAATGCATGTTACACAAAGAGTATAAGTTTTTCAGGCTTGTATACAGTGGCGGATTCAGGATTTGAACTTTATAGGTTCTGAATTTTTAGATAACAGTCTTAAGTAAAAGTGACTGGGTTATCTACTTAATTTTTGTACATATTTAATGATTTTTTAGATAAAAATACACTGTCTATGCTGAACCTATAAACCTACTGTGTTCCGCCGAACCCGTAGGTTCCTCTCTGAATCCGCCCATGCTTGTATACATAAAGGATGTTAAAAATATAATTAAGTAAATTAAAGCGTACCACACGTGCTAACAACTATAGTTTTTTAAAGAGATGATCATACAATTCAACAGTACCTTTACATCCTCCTTGCTCAGTCCTGGAAGGTCAGCAATGAAGCAATGAACTTCTGGGGTTTCTTTCCAGTCAATTGGGGCACTCAAAACTGGACACATATTCATCATTGCAACCAATGGATCGCTGCTGTTCAATAAGTTGTTGATCATAGACATTTTCTCTATTTTTCTACTTCACTTTAAAACTTGTTACTAATTGTAGAGCCTTGAATCTGTGGAGTGTGTTATGCTTTGCGAGAATTTTATGAACAATATTTATAGACAACAATTACATTGGTTATGGAGATAGAAGAGTTTAAATTGGTCTTGAAACTTCTTGGATATTCTCAAGGAAAAAAATAAGATATCTAGCATGTTCTTCAAAAAAGTTAATAATTTAGTATACTATTTGGATCTTTCTCCATGCTTAGCTCTAGACCAATTTAGAAGGCTCTACTTTCTGTTAGCTAGTACACTCTCCGTTCTAATTTATGTTAGCAACATTTCCTTATTACTAGTATGTTTCGAAAATAATAGCAGCAATCTAAATTTGGAAACAATTTAACTTCAAAATTAACCACACAAACATCTGTCTTATTTTAGACCATAAATTTTAAAAATCTTCATTTATTTCTTAAACTTCGTGCCGGGTCATACTATAACACGTTCTGTGAAACGGAAGGAGTAGTAAGTATATATGAGAAGACTAGAAGGCACTTCCACTTTCATCTTTTTTCCATCAAGCTGCCACTTGTAGAAGTTCTCAAGAATTGGTTCTCGTCACATTAAACGATTAGAAAAAAAACAATACAAGCTTGTTCATATCGATGTTTCTATTTATTCTTTCACTTGGCATTTGCAGCCTTGTTCATCCATCAATTAAAGTGATCAGGGACTTTTTTTATCTTTGTACTTCGTTTTGATCATTTTGGGAAAGTTATGCATTATGAGCCCGTTTGGGTAAGCTTAAAAGTAGCTTAAAAGCACATATGTGTCTTTAAGTCAAAAATGGATGTTTGGTAACTCAAAAAATAAAGGACTTATAAGCATTTTTGTGCTTAAAAGAAGCAAAAAGCGAGAAGCTAGGATTTATAAGCAACTTTTCGCTTTTAAGCTACTTAAAATAAGTCCACCCAAACCGGCTCTAAATCTAAACAAAGTAAGCATTTACATTTATGCTTTTGCTCATCTGTGTGCCTGCTAACAATTTTATTCAGTGACTGACAAAGAGTTGCTTTCGGGCATCTATGCTTCTCCTTTTCAAAGAGTGCATTTACAATATCAACATACATAAAATTAACAACCCATATTGTTCTCCATTTGCAATATAGTAACCTCCAAAATGAGGTTAACACTCTTCAATCTCTCTTAACAAATCTACCCTGCAAAAGACATAAGATATAAAAGTTAAATGCAACACTACAGTACATATGTCGAGACCATGACAGATTTATATTACTCTACGTCTCACTTTGTTTCAAAAGTCTTCTTTTTTTTATTAAACTTTATGCCAGGTAAAACTACGACAAGCAAAATGGGACAGAGATAGTAGTGAATATATTACCTTAACGCGAGGGCGTTTTTCAGCATTGAGTTTCCTAACTTCATAGCGAATTCTTTTAGCAAATAGCCTGTTTCGTCTCTTTTCTTTGTACCTTAATACACTAGCCTCTCTTCTTCCCACCTTCAATTCCTCTTCTTGTAAATTTTCTGCTCCGCTTTGTTCACTTGCCATAACTTCTGGTACTCTGAATAAAACTGCACTGCTATCCCAACCACCACTTAAACCCTATAGTTCACACCAAGAATGACGATAAAATACTCCATCAATATACAACAACATACCCAGTATAATCCCACACGTAGGGTCGGGGAGAGAAACAACATATAAGGTGTAAAAATACTAAACTTAATGACAAGCTACTGCCCCAAAAGACAACTATGAAGTAGTAGGACAAAACCTCACATGTCCTTCTCATATTTTCACGGAGAGCTACAACACTTACACTTTGAATAATTCGTGGAGCCCTAACATACAGCTAGCAAAAGAATAACGACACAGAAAAGCTTCAGCTAATCAAGAAAAAGTGAACCTCATAGGGGACCCAAGGCTCAGGACAATTCAAGTGCTCAGTGCATTTCAATAGTCCTACACACGGTTTCAACATTAAAATTCATCCATCAACCACTTACTTTTTTTGATAACGATGGTGTCCGGGCCAGCTTACGCGCACCTCAACTAATTCCACCGGATACCTGCCACCTCCCACCAGCAACAAGTACCAGGCTTGGATAAATGGGAAGAAAAATCTAGTGTTTTTTACCTCAGCTGGAATTTGAACTTGAGACCATTTGCAGTTGTGGTGGACTACCTTATATGTAATTTATCACGTGAAACTGTTTTGCCTCAATATACTCCACACTTGGTGACACCGCATTTATTCCAGCATGGCCAATAAAGTAACTATATACATGACTTAGTAGGTCTAGCAAGTATCCAGTAAAATAGTCGAGGTAATGGTCTGAAAAGAATTTATCCGTCAACAACAAAATAAAATACTCTCAATTTACCAAGAAAATTTTTTTCACCCAGGGACCCAAAGAAATCAAAAGAGATGCTGTATTCATTATGTAAGCAGTTTCTTTTTTTGGTTTGGTTTCCCACCCGGTGTCCGGTACTCTCATTGAAGCTCCGACTAATCCGGATTCGCACCCCGTAGGGCCCCATTAGGAGGGTAGCGCTTCTTACCAATGATTTTTTCATACCCAGGGCTCGAACTCGAAACCTCTGGTTAAAGGAGGAGTAGCCCCATCCGCTACACCAGATTTGGCAGTAGAAAGAGAAACTCTTATCCAAAGGTGAAATTGCCTCGACTAGAGGATGGAACCACTGACATTATATACCCTATCTTATCTTTTAGCCTGACCAAAATTTCAGCCAAATGTTTATCTCTTCTGCAAAAGTAATGTATAAATTATTTTACACTACCAATATAACATTTTACATATATCAGATTGTCCACTGTATTTAAGCATATTCTACATCTAAATATCATGAATGATTATACATTGTGATAAGTGATTTAACATATCTTTTTACATAACATTATAAAGTTTAACTTCAAGATTAACAATGTAAAAAGTATCAAAATTCATTTAAAAAGCAATAACTAAAACTAACCTGGGATGAATAAGGCATTTCGTAAGCAAGAAAATCATCATGAATATCAGGAACAATTTGCGGGCCTTCTGTATGAAGATAAAGTGAACCTTTATCGGACCAAGCATTTAGTATTTCCTCATAATCAAGTTTAAGTGATAATTGTTGTTGTTTATGTCTAATCCTCGGATGATTTTGTCCTAATACAGTTGAACAACTACTAACTTCCTCGTCCTTTCTTGTTTCACTATGTTGATCAAGATCAACAACATCTGAATAATCAACCCATTTCTCTTCTTCACTTTTGTCCCTCTCTTTGTTCCTTAGAGCCGTCCGTACTAGCTCACCTAACGAGACATAATATAATTAAGTAATTATATAAAAATATTTACTCCCTCTGTCCCATTTTGTTTGCCATAGTTACTGCTTTAAGAGTCAAACTTCTAAAATTTAACTTTTTTTAAATAAAATTAACATATTTGAAAACTTCATGAAAAGTACTATAAGTCCCAATAAATTACAACTCATATATAAAAATTACGGCCAAAAATAAATTTGTTTGACTCTCGAAATTCGAACTACGACAAACAAAGTGGGACGGAGGGAGTAATATTTAATTCTAACAACTACTATAACTTTTAGATGACATGATGACAAATGCAAATATTAAGTTGCAGCACGAAAGTTACAATAATACGTATAAATTTTGACTCATAAAAAAGAATCAAGACTCGCAATTAAGGGCGAGTCGAGACATAACTAATGTGTGATATTAAATTTATATTAATAAAAAAATTCACATAAATTATCAATATACACAAGCAAGAAGTGTATTGGTTCTGCCGAATACTTTTAGATGAGATGGTCAAACAATTCAACGAACCTTGTTGTCCTCGATAAGTGGCAACAACGTCCTTAAACTCCGGAACACATCCATTACTGTCTCCTTCATCTTTAGAATCAGTACTAAGAAGTCCAGTGAGAGTTGTAGTACTATTTTCAGTACCGGAAAAGAACAGTGCAACATTATTCTCTTCTTTTTCATCAACCAAGTTTTCTGGATGTAAAGGAAAAAGATTGAGCTGCTGATTACTAGCCGTAGATGATACAAGCATATGATCCAACGGTTGAGATTTCTTCTCTGAAAGCTGTAGACTAAGACTTAGAAACTTTGGTTTTCTTCTCTTGTTTCTTGTTTTTGATTTACTAGTCTTTCTTTTGGCCATGGTACACACAGTTAATGTGTTTTTACACCTAGTACTGAGTGACAAAATATGTGTAATATGAAAAAGTGTTAAAGTTTGTAGGGAAGTCTTGAATATTTGGTGATGATGTAGTAACACTTTTTGACACGTGGGATTTTGTGATTGGTTGAAGATTGAGATTGTGTTGTTATCTGGATTACGTTTGCTAGTGCCTTAGATTTTTCGTGCATAGTATAAATGATGGAGTAACTAGACTATTCACGTGCTATGATTTTAAAGGTTAGTTGCCTAATTAATGCACAATAGTTGTTGAACTATACAATTTGGCTTTAAGGGGCACCTTTTTTTTTTACTTTTAGTATCGGGAGTGAAGTTCGAAACAAAGTGAGAGGTCGGGTAGGGAAAAGAGTCGAGTCGATGAGGCTCGACGATCGGGAGAAGCAAAACGAAATCAAGATTTGGCCGCCTGGTCCTTTCGAACCTTAATCTTAAGAAATTCCTGAACGAGAAAGCCGTATGTATGGTTGGCGCAGCGTAACTAAGAGAGCCATTCCATTTAGGGCGAGACAAAATGGGTCCTGTCCCTGGTCAAAAATCTAGTGAAATAACTTTCCCAAGTTCGCTCAACTTCAATTCTTTTGACCTGATGTTGAGCTCCAACTTCCGACTAAAGTTTGAAGTTGGTGTACATTTTAGAGTTTTGATTTGGTGTTGAACTTGAATTTTAACCGACACTTCGGTTCTAATGAACTGAAGTTAGCTTAAACGAAGTGCAAATTCAATTGATATTGAAGTGAAATGTTATAAAAAAAAAAGTGGTTACACTTTAGATGGTGCTGTGCCAGTAGCCTATTTGTGCACTTTGGACTATCATTGGACGTTAATTTGGTATGGGAATTTAGTAAAATTAAATCAGGAGAAAATTATGTGGCATGAACATTTAGAAGAGTCCTTTACAAAAAATAGACATATTTTTCCTTTATTATGATTTATAGACATTTAACAATATGTCATTTACTTTTTATAAACATTCTTTTTACTGAATACTTTCCCTCTTTTATGCCTATTTTTGGGGAATAGAATAAATCACTATCAGTTATATTTAGATGTGATCTTATCTCACTAATTAAAGATATTTATTAAAGCATTTAATTTTTTCTTACGCTGATAGAAATAAATCTAACTAATATCATTCAATTAAGTGAGAAAATATTGGGTCAAAATCTAAATTAGCATTGCATGAATACTTCTGCATATTTTAATAATTTTGTATTACATATTCATTGCTTTAAAATATAATATAATGATATTATTATATAAAAAAATATTATGTTGATATAAATGTAATATATTCTGCATAATTTTGATAAAAAATTTTAATATACAAAAATATTTTTACATATAATATTTTATTGATATAATTGCAATATATTCTGCATATTTATGATATATCGCAATATATAGTATATTGATATTATTATACATATAATATTTTGTTGATACAAATGCAATATATTTTGCATATCTATAATAACTATGTGGTGTGAGTATTCCCTAATAGATATAGTGTGAGTATTCCCTATATATTACTTATGTGGTAGAATTAAGTTGGTATGTACATAATTATAAGTGTGTGCATAATGAATACCAAAAATTAATGGAGAATAAATACCAATAAAATATTCAAAATGTAAAACACAAAATATATACGAAATGAATAATAAAGATATACATTTTATGTATATGAAAAATGTATGCAAAATGTATCCATAAAATATATGCAAAAGATATATATTTTGCAATTTTTAGGTGATAATCATGTGATAACCGTTAATGGAGAAAGAGAATGTGGCTGATGATTGATATCCCTAAAAATAGCCCAAAAAATAGGCACAAATTTAAACTTCTTTTGCTGTAGTTCCACTATTTTAAGAAAATAATATTTGTAAACATATTAATATAAGTAATTTTGGCTAGCCTTTGTTCAAGAGTTCATGTGTCTATTTGAATGTAGGGCCATATTTGATTTTGGCTAAATATGTTATCTTCTCTTAAATCAGGTAGCCAGGTTTTATCCATATCATTAAGTTTTTTTGTCACACCTGAAAAACTAGCAAGCTTAGAAAACCACTTTCAAATCATCAGGGTTAAAATTGAATATCCATGATGTGAAGTTTATGCATTTTAAATTTATGATATGAAAATGAACCAAGCTCAAACTAAAAGTGTGAAGCTGTCTCAACCTCAAATTCAAACCTTTTTATTCAAAGTTGATCACAAAAAGAAAAAGAATAAAGAAAATAAATGGAGTAGTTGATTTTAACTTCATCTCACTTTGGTTTGTTTAACTCCGTTGGTTTGTTTAACTTTGGCTTGAACTTCAATCCAAATGGTCTAAACTAAGGAAAGTGACCACCCTCTGCAAAAGTGCACCATAATTGGCTAAAACTATAGGCACGCGAAAAAAGGCTATTTATGCACTTTTCCAGAAAATTTAGGAAAATTATACCAGGTAGCCACTCGAACACAAAAAATTTCACTACATATACCCCTTTAACCTTGGTTATGGTTTTTTGTCCCCACTAAAGAATGGTTTAGCAAAATGGCCTCCGTAGACAACACTTCACGTTATAAATTTTCAAGTGTTGCCTCGGGGAAAATACTTCAAGTGTAAATTGCAAATATTGCCTGCAAGACAGCACATCAAGTTATCTGGAGATAATGTTGACAGTGATAAAAGGTCTAGTGCTGCCACGGGGGCAACACTTACAACACTTGTCATTCTATACTTGAAGTGTTGCCCCCGTGGGTGCACTTTATTCTTGAAGTGATGTCCCGTGGGTGCACTTGTCAAGCTATAACTTGAAGTTTTGACCTCGAGGGAGCACTTACTTAAAATTAGTGAGGCCATTCTTGTAAAACTACTTTAAGCGAGGTCAATAAGGCAAACCATTGCCTAAGGTGTCATAGTTTTGTAAATTACCCACTCGAACAATTGCTAATATAGGTATAGCCATCACCTACAAATTACATGAAGAATAGCCAACACTCTTTTAAAATAAGCATGAAAGGACATTTCTACCCTCCGTCTCCTATCTCCATTAACCCCTAGCCAAATTTGCTGGACTTCTCTCATCCTCTTGCTTGGTCGATCTCAATGTTATAATAATTCCACCTTTCCAAATTATTAATCTAATTTTCACTTCTTTCAAATTTCCTTTTTCCTTCTTACATATAATAGTTTTTGCACCAATTTGCTTCATGGATTTTTGTCAACCATAGCGCAGCCGTTTCTATTACGAAAAGGAGTATGTTCAATTCTCTGCATCATTTTCAGGTTTACGAAGTTCAACTTCAGCCTTCAATGGCTGAACTTTTAGGCATAGAATGTGTAAACTTCAACCCTTGTGGACTGAAGTTAAATTTCAAACTTTTGTGGTATGAAGTTCAGCTCACAAGGATTAAAGTTTCAAAAAGTGACTATTTTTACACAATCAAAGAAAAAGTGGTCTGAAACCAAATAACAGTAGCAAAAGTAGCATCTGGACAAACTTTTTATGGAATTTTAGGTCTATATCTCAATGCAGACCCTACTTGGGGCTTTCATCATAAAACTTTAGAAACCCATATATTGCACAAAAATATCACCTCGTGTCCCCAAAATTGACAGATTCTGAGAATTTGTGTCCATTTAACATAATTTTAGTAAAATTGCATCTGCTTGGTCTGTAGGCAAACTTCAAGTTATCTGAAAAAATGTCGGAGGAGATTTGAAGGGGAAAGTGTTGTCCAGGCAACACTTTATTTGAGAGATTTTGAAATTCAAAGGCAAGTGTTGCCACTTAGACAATACTTACCGAAAAAAGGAAGACGGAGATACAGACGTCATTTAAAGATTCATACAAGTATTTATATTTATTTATTATTAAATCAAATATAGATCATTTTTGCTAACTCTGCAACTCAGACCATATTGCAAGTTCCGAAAAATCACGACCTTTCATAATTTATGTCCTCACATTTCAAAATTTTAAATATTCTTTTGCTCGTCTACTTTTGACGTATAAACTTGTAAAATGCATAATAGATCGAATCTCCTTAGCAAATTGCAACTCCTTAGCTTTGGTATTCCTGAATCCTGATTATACTTCATATATGAAACTAGAATACTATACGATCTACATCTACGTGGAAACATTATCTTAACAAACTGTACAATATAATACATAGTAATCTAATCTACATGTACTTAACCGAGTCAAATTTTATCCTTATTAAAACATACTATTCATCTCTTCTTGTGCTTTCAATTGGTATTAGAGTCTCGTGTCATTTATATATACATATATTTTGCCCAACAAGAATTGAACAAAAAATCCATGGCTAGCCATTGATCTCAAGAGCTACAATTCTATTTTCTTCTAAAAAGATCAAGAATCGAGTGCGTTTAGATCCCGTCTTTCTTGATTCATAATAAACAAACTTCTATTTTCTCGCATATAAGACTGTCCTCATGAAGATTATCTTACTTAATATACACATTGAATCTTATATTCCTTGTGATCTTCCTTGGTTTATGCCGGATTTCATGTACTCCTTATGCATGTGTGTGCTTAATTCGACTAAACAATGATTAATTAGTAATATGTATCTTTCTTCCATGTTGAAATTCTTAGCAGGAAAATAGATGAAAAATTATTACTAGCAACAGGATATGTGGGCCACGAGAATATAGAAATGGTGCATTTCAACCAACCATTAATTTTGACTTATGGTGTTACTTTTAAGTTTAAACGGTACTAACAATCATACTGTCCGTATATTGGATAACAAAAAATAACTCCTTTTTTTTACCTTTGGAAAAAATAACCCTTCTATTTCCTCGAGAAATAAAAAGTACCCAAAACTTGTCATGTTGTCGTTAATGTTGACTTTTGTTTTTTTATATGAAAAAAGTTGGTGGTTAAAAAAATAATCGGAATTGTAATCACTACTAGTTCACTATAATAATAATATTTAAATTCACCTAAGTAACTACTCTTATAGAAAACTAACTAATAAAGTGCAAAACGGTTGCACGTAAAACACAGGAAAACAAAGCAGTCAATAATTATACAATTTACAAAGAAGTTTTACTTTTGGTCTTGAGTTTGGTTCTATTTAACTATCATCATTCCTTAATTGATGGAAGGGAATAGGAATGCTACTTCTTTCGGCTCCTAATACTTAAAAAAAATTAAAATTTAGTTCTGCATACATTTTATCTAGTTCATAATATTGTTTTTCTTGTTTTTAAGTATCCGCTTTGAAGTTCGATTAATACAGATACGTGATGTGTAGACCTATTAAGGTGCATACACTCTTACTAGGATTTCATTTATTCTACCGGTTCGAATCCGGTATAATTGATTAAGGATAGAGGGATCTTATCTAACCCATCACGTCCCTCGATGGTGGAGTTTATATTACTTCTTATTTTGTGAGAAAAAAGAGGATGTATAACCTCTTGAAACTAGTTGAATTACACGTAAAAGAATATTATTTAGAGTATCATAAAATTTCATCCCTCCTTTTATATCCATTCTCTTTCTTCTTCCGAAACAATCAGAAAGGATCAAAAGATTAAAAAGAAAAATTAATGATCTAGCTCAGTATATATAAGTTATAACAAAGATATACAATATTAAAATGATGAAAATAATTTGTTAATTAATCAGCCATGAGGTAATTAGAACAAGCACGTCGCCGTAATCACATGCAATGTTTATTTTTACTTAATATCAAATACTATCTACCAAGAAAAAGGGTCATATGTATCAATATTTTCAACGAGGGGGTAATGGAACACATGGAATATTGGAAAACTAAATGCAAATAGACTTTTGAGTACTAAGGAGAAGAAATAGGGGATTATCTTTTTTCTTTCTTGTTTGTTTTTCTAAGGATGTAAGTCATGTATATCCCATACATAATGTGATACTCTCTCCGTCTCAATTTATGTGAACGTTTTGAATTTTGAGATTCAACTTCTTAATTTTAAAGGTGAATTTAGACATATAATTTTTTTTAAAGGATCTTTTTTATTAAAGCAAAAAACTATTTACAAAGACTAGTCACAATTTTTGATAATTTAAAATATCTATGAAGTAAATGAAAAAATTACGATAAAAACAAAAGAATTTCTTTGACTTCAGAAAGTGAAAATTAAAACTCAATGTACAATTAAATTTTAAGTAATTTAATACTCCACCTGTCACAATTTATGTTACACTTTTCGCTTTTCGAGAGTCAACTTGACTAAACTTTGAAGCTATATTGGATTAGATTAACTCAATATTTTAACATTAAAATTTATATATTTGAAAACTACTTGAAACATATTTTAAGTTACAATTTTTCTCATACCATTTTAGTGAAAAAATATTCTTAAAATGTTGCTCAAAATTCATGCAGTTTGAATCTCGAAAAGCGAAAAATATCACATATATTGGAATAGAATAGAAGAAGTCTCGGGTTCGAGCCCTGGGTATAGAAAAATCACTGGTAGGGAGCGCTTCCCCCGAATGGGGCCCTACGCGGCGCGAATCTGAATTAGTCGGGGCTCCAATGAGAGTACCGGACACCGGGTGGGAAACCAAAAAAAAAAAACATCGATTTAAACTCTTTATTTAATGAATAGTTAACTAACCTAACGATCAAAAACTACCAAGTGGGAATCCAAGCAAAACATACATCTGAAATTATGAATCAAGTGAGTCCCACCTTTAGTTTAATCACGCCATTCTTCCCGGCTTTTCTTTGCTTTATAAACCCTGTGACTTGTTCGTCTTTTATTCACTTAACACAACTTAAAACAAAATATTTCCTTTAAAATGTCAAGTCTTCTCTTCACATTTCTCCTTTTATTCACTCTTTTACTAACACCATTTCTTGTATTTTCATCCACTTCATCAATCCAAGATCCAGAACTTGTTGTACAAGATGTTCATAGGTAACACAAAAGCCACTAAGTTGTACGCCGTTTCAATTTATATGACATTATTTTCTTATTTGTCTGTTCCAAAAAGAATGGCAGCATTCTAAATTTGGTAACTGTTTAACTTCAAAATTACAGTTTTGTCATTATTGAACTTTTTGCCGAGTCAAACTATGACATATAAAGTGGAACGGAGGGAGTAACTTATGTTCATTGTATTTATTTTGCTTACTAATACATGTTGTTTGTAACAGGAGTATTAATGCTTCATTGACAAGGAGGAATTTAGGCTATTTGTCATGTGGAACAGGGAATCCAATTGATGATTGCTGGAGATGTGACACGAATTGGGAGAAAAATCGCCAACGTTTAGCTGATTGTGCCATTGGTTTTGGAAAGAATGCTATTGGAGGAAGAAATGGTCGAATTTACGTGGTCACTGACTCAGGAGATGATGATCCTGTGAACCCAAAGCCAGGCACCCTTAGACATGCTGTTATACAAGATGAGCCATTGTGGATCATTTTCAAGAGAGACATGGTCATTCAACTCAAACAAGAACTCGTCATGAACTCTTTCAAGACCATAGATGGTCGAGGCACTAGTGTTCACATTTCAGGTTAGAGACAGATTCAGAATTTAAAATTTTCGAGTTGAATGATCCGTTGACTGTATGTTAACTATATTTGTCACTATTTCAGGTGGTCCATGCATTACAATCCACCATAGTACAAACATTATTATACACGGGATTAATATACACGATTGTAAGCAGAGTGGTAATGGCAATATTAGGGACTCACCACACCATGCTGGATGGTGGGATATTTCGGATGGAGATGGGATTTCGATTTTCGGAGGCAAGAACATTTGGGTGGATCATTGTTCATTGTCTAATTGTCACGATGGTCTAATTGATGCAATTCATGGATCAACAGCAATCACTATTTCCAACAACTATTTTACCCATCATGATAAGGTTATGTTGTTGGGACATAGTGATGCTTTTACACAAGATAAAGGCATGCAAGTTACAGTTGCATTCAATCATTTTGGTGAAGGGTTGGTGCAAAGAATGCCAAGGTGTAGACATGGTTATTTCCATGTTGTGAACAATGACTACACTCACTGGGAAATGTATGCCATTGGTGGAAGTGCTGCCCCTACAATTAATAGCCAAGGGAACAGGTTTCTTGCTCCCAATGAAAAATTCCGCAAAGAGGTACTTACATTTAACTATATTATGTTCAGGGACGGAGCCAGGATTTCACGTAGATGGTTCAAAAATGTCACACTTTGCATCTGAACCTGTAACCTATAGCAATTTTTGAACCCTAATTACAGTGTATTTTTTCAACATTGAACCCCCTTCGAGCAAGGTGGCTCCGTCCCTGATTATGTTTCAACACGACCCTTATGTATGGCCTTGTTCTTTTTCACGTGTCGAACATGTGATGTTGAAGTGTGTGATCATCTTATCGTACAGGTGACGAAGCATGAGGATGCACCAGAAAGTCAGTGGAAAAATTGGAACTGGAGATCAGAAGGTGACTTGATGTTAAATGGTGCTTATTTCAGGCAAACTGGTGCAGGTGCATCATCATCTACTTATGCTAAGGCATCAAGCTTAAGTGCTAGACCTTCTACTTTAGTAGGATCAATGACCACCACTGCTGGTCCACTTAGCTGCAAAAAAGGCTCTCGCTGCTGACCAATTTTAAATCTAGTAGCAAATTAAAGCTAGCTGCTACTACATTTATTTTACAATGAAGAGTTATTAATCCTTGATAGTGAAAGTAGTGTTATATATTAAGCTAAAAATGGCATGGAGAGTCAATATATGGAGTACCTATATTCACAAACTATATTGCATGTTATTTTCTTTGTTAATTTTCTGGGATAAGCTATAAGTATTAACTTGTTAGTTGTTCTTGATTACCTACCAATTATATTGGGGTGATAATTATCTTGTCCTTCCCTTAATATGTTAGTTAACACAGCAAATATGTACTTGTAACATCATGAAATCTTCCATGCTTAACGACATTCTTAAAAATGCACATCTTTTTGGTACCCCATGCCCGTGTTTGTTGTGACATTCAAGCGACCATCTTATATAAAATAAATTAGGTTTTCTATTACACATGCAGTGTAAAAATTATTTTGCTCATCAATCAAGTTAATTATGAGATAACTATGAATAAATATCTACGAAATACATGAAATGAATGATCGATCCTCTCGCCAACAGCCATCTCAGTTTGAGCTCGTCATACAAAGTTTATCTAGTGTGGTTTCCTCTCCTTTGTAATTTGCGAGTTATTACACTAAAACCGGGGTTTACCTAAAGCACACCCAAAAAGTATCGGTTTCCAAAAAAAAAAAAACATGACTATAGTGATCCATGTTCTTGTTCATTGTATCCTTTGTGTATATCATGAGTGACGTCTCTATTGCGATAAATGGTAGATATTGTATCCTTTGGGTATGATCCGATGTTATTAATGTGAACATGCATGGGATTTCTACGACTGCAGTAGTCAATAGGCACAGTGACCAAAAATGTATGCAAAATTAAAGAAATTGATTGGTCCATTCAGCACTGACAATAGTCATAAAAATACAGTGCAATAGTGAGAAATTTTTTCCCATTTCCAACATAAGTATATGAACACTTGCAATAGTACTAGTATTTCCTTTCTACAGTATTTTTCTCATAAGCTTTTTTCCGTCAATCATGGAAATCAATGACCCTTTACTACAAAAAGAATTAACAATCACTTTCGACATTATTGAATAATTCCATATTTTTGACAATTTGAATCAATTGCCAATTAAGATCTACCTGCTGCTAGAAATGCAGCTAGCCATCAAATTAATTACATTTAGTTGACTATATACTTGGACATTTTATCACAAACATACGACGTTCACCCCGTCATATTAATATATGACAACACCTTATATGAATATTGTTTCTTATCAATTTCTAATGTGGATGTTGAAGATAATTCAAAGTTGATATGAGAACCTAATATAATTAGGTAGTTTATTTAATTTATGCCTATAAGGTTTTTTGGGGAAACCATATTAGACTTTGTTTATTATTATAAATTGGGGTGCTACTCTCTATTATATTGTGTGAAGCATAGAATAAATTTGAGATCAATAAAACTTCAAGAAAATTATTACTCCCTCCGTTTCATTTTATCTGTCATAGTTTGACTCGGCACGGAGTTTAAGAAATAAATGAAGACTTTTGAAACTTATGGTCTAAAATAAGGTATAAATATTTGTGTGGTTGTAAATCATTTCATTAATGACAAATTTGTAATTTTGCAGTTAAATTGTTACTAAATTTAGAATGTTGCCATTTTTTTTAACAGATTAATAAGAAAAATAATGCCACATAAATTGAAACGGATGGAGTACATTCTAGGATATTTATATCTTTCTAGCTACAAGCTCACTTTCCAGTATTCGGTGACACGGATTGTAACTAAGTTTTTAATGTCCTGACGTAGGAGTAACATCTAATTAAAGATGAACAAAGCTCTAGTCAAAATCTTTTACGACCGTATATGTATTCAATTTTCAACATTTTTTCAGGTATACTAATTGTTATCGAAAACTAAATTGACTCAATTAATCTTCACGCCAGGGTATAATAAAGCAAGAATAGAATTACAGGAGTTTCTCCATTCCAGTCAATAAAGATTTAGCTATGAAGGAAACGTATGCATGCATGCATGAAGATTCAACTTTCATAATATTCCAACACAAACATAAAATTAAATTTTACATGAAGAAGGATATATAATAATACAAATGAATTTAATTTATTCAAAGCCGCATGCCCTTGTTCTTATCAAATTATTATGCTACAACATCAAATATTACACATGATCAATTTGTTAAAGTACGTGTTAGGTGTCACTAAATTATATAGAATTTTTCAACGTAACAGAGATCACTATAAAAATAACGTAATCACACTACTCTGAAACGTTAGATATTAGTAATATGTAAACCATCTTAGAAGAAGAATCCGGCAATGGCTGCAACAGCAAAAACAGAAGAGATTTCCAAGGTGGTGGCGCCGCTAGCGGTAGTAGGTGCTTCAGCCGGGGTAGAAGTAGCATCGGTGGGTCCTGCAGCGGTGGTAGGGGTGGGTGGTGAAGTCGAATCGCTGTCGGGTGCTGGTGGTGATGAAGGTTCATCAGAAGAAGTTGAAGTTGGTGAAGAAGTTGGAACAGAATCAGAATCAGATGATGATGATGGTGTTGATGATGGTGATAATGATGATGATGGTGTTGATGATGATGGTGATGATGATGATGGGGTTATGGATTTAGGTGAAGGTGCAGGGGATGATGATGATGATGATTTAGGTGTTGATGCACTTGGTGCATTTGCATTTGCATTTGATCCACTAGGTGCAGCTGATGGTGTAATTGTAGGTGTTGATGATGATGGTGATGTTGATGATGATGATGATGATGATGTTGGGGATGTTGCTGATGATGTTGGAGATGATGATGGTGATGTTGATGGGGATGATGATGGTGAATTAGCAGCTGAAGCTAATCCAGAAATAGCAACAAATAAAAGAGCAAAAATAATAACTTGACGTGCCATTTTTTTGTTTTTTTTTTTTTAATTTTTAAAAAGGGAAAATGAAGAGATTTAATAAAAGTTTAAAATGATCCTTCAAGATTGCAGTAGTTTTTAGAGAAACACTGCGATACTTAAGGATGAGGATAAAATGAAGGAGTTGTAAGAGAGTGGTTTTTATAGATTGGTTAAAGGACAAAGGTCATAATGAACACAAGTGTTAGGCTAATTATTTCATTAGCAGAAGTTTAACAAAGAAAAGAGAAAAATATTAATGGTTATGCATAATTGTCGTTTTGAAAAAAAAAAAAAAAGGGAGGGTCTTCTATCAATTGACCATAAGTATGATGCTAATACATCCGTATAATTTATGAGTTCATCCGTTTCGAAAGGGGAGTCATGAATTTGTTGAATCAACAAAAGAGTTTAGTCATAGACCCCCAAATGTGAATCGTCTTGAATGTGACAATAATTCGACTTATAAAGTGAAGTCTTTAAAGTTATAGTTGATGATTAGCATTTCATTTAAGATGGATCGTGTAAAAATTGAATCTTAAAAGAGGAGATAGCAATCTAGAGTGCAAAACTTTTTGAAATGACTTAAAGTAGAAGGCATGTCATGTAAATTACTTAGGTTGCAAAGAGGCATGCCAAATAAATTTGGGAGTATATGTTTTAATATTAACACACTTATTAAGACAATAATTAATGAGGACAAACACAATTTTACTACACCATCTATTTCGATCCATTTTTATTTTGTATAATATTATTCTGAGACGGGCTGAATTAATATATCGATACTGTCAGTAAATAACCTACTCCAACTTGTTTGATATTAAGATCGGTTTTGCAGATTTTTTATTGATCAAGTTGCAATTGATGATAGTTTTCGTTCCTTTCAAATAATATCGACTTATTGCATTTGTAAATATATATAGTTTTGCTAGCTCCTTGTAGAATTGACCTGATTCTAAGTGGATTGTACTTTATTTTTGACAATAGCTCATTCATTCAATAAAGTGGTGGTTTGAGCTTAGACATTTGATCATAGAAGTGAAAAATGACCTAATTGTCATACGACAAAAGAAAAGTCCTGTAAGTAAACCTTATAAAATGCAAAAGTGGACATTATAATACTGAAAGAACACGATAGAATAAATCCTTCTTCATTTTTTGGCTTGAGAATTCCCTCTCCGAACGCTCCATCGAAATTAGCCCAATTTCTAATAGTGTGTACTTTTTAATAAATCCCGTGTCTGACTACGAACTATGTGAATATCAAAGGGAGAAAATACATGCTCATCTCAGCTCTTTATAAATTGGTCTTATACTAAGCACGATGGCCTACATATATCTTCCATGTTTTAGAAGTAAAAAAGCAAAGCAAACAGAAATAAAAATGGAAAAGGATTGTTAAAAAATCATCACTATTCACCAACATTATTAATATCTAAAATATTTCAAGAAGACTAGAATATTGAAGGAATTGTAGAGAATAGAAAGATAACTCTAGAATGAAAATTCTACGAGTGATAACTCTGAAAAATTCTAGAAATTACAATACTAGAAATTATCTAAAGGTGTAATTCTAAAATAGTGTACCTCACTAGATCCATTCATAACTATCTATAAATAGAGGTGATTCATTTGAATTGTTTGTGTGATCAAATAATAGCTCAAGCAAGCAAAAATATCAAGTGAGTGATCAAAGTGTGAGAGCAAGTGAGGAGTAAAAGATAGTAAAAAATAAATAGAGGTGCTAGAGTACGGGTCAGAAAAAAAATTCAGTGTAAGATATTTATACGTAAGATCAAGTTGCTCCGTTTTTACAATAATAAAGTTCAAGTTGTTAGAAATTTTATGAATTAAAAAGAGTTCATTATTTATAAGATACAATCTAGGAATATGAGTTGAGCAATATCTTCAAGCAGAAAAGGCAATGAGCATTAAAAAAGAGACGCCCTTTCATCTCTACAAAGCACAAACAAATGAATCCGAGAAGGGATTTCCAAGATTGCTAAAAGTTCAACAACTAGGTTAAATAACAAAGTCCTCACAAAATAACTAAGTCATCCTCCTCAACCGCTTCCTTAATCTAAGTAATATAAAAGATGATGTCAAGAGGCCAACGCGTGATGTGACACACGTCATAAATTTGAACCTGAGTGTAAAAAAATGAGATATTTAAGTAAAGAACAATATAATAGAATAATAAATCAATCCAGTTTTTATAGGAGCTAAAAATTTGTCGATTATCGAATAAGAACAAACTAATGTAGGAAGATGGAGGGAAGCAACAACTTTTTGCATCAAACAAGTTTGATTACCACCATAATTAGTATGCCATATTTGTTCTTGTTTCTTTTCAATGCTCTGATTTTAGATAATAAAAAGCATAGCATTACATGTATTTCTAGATACAATATTTTGTTGAACATTCTTTCAAGCAGTTATCCAACGACTTCGAATCTGCAAAGAGTTTGTTAAAATTTATGTCACAAATTGAGTTATGTAATTTTGGATGTGGGGACAAACAAAAAATTGCAAAAATATAAAAAAATTATGAAAAGAATTATACCTTTTTTAAATTTGGAGCAACGTTCATTTGAACAAGCGAGATTGCAGTTCAAAGCTTTAGGGCAATGAGTTAGGCAATCTTCCATGCAACGGGGCGTGACAGCCGGTCCTCCACCGCCACATAAAATTGCGCATCTTACAGTACAAGATTCACCAAAAACTTCAATAGTTGCTAAACAGTTCAGGATTAGGAAAGCTGCAACAACAACCTTTGTAAAGTTCATGATTTGCAATATATTTGTTACTGATTTGTCTGGTATATATCAAGTGAAGTAAAGTAATGATATTTATAGTCAAAAGTTTTGGTTGAATTTAAGACAAATTATACTATAATCTGATTATGGGAATTTGATTACACCCAAGTAAATAAATATAACAATCTACACTCAGATTATGTAAATCTGATTTTCAACAAAAAAAATTAAAGTTTGGATTATTTTCACCAACTTGTAATAAATTCTTCGGAGCAACTATGCTCTATTATAGTTTGTTCAAGCATTTATCAATATTACTTTAGATTAATGACATTTGTCCTTATGATTTTTAAAGGTTATACTTTTTCCGTCCAAATGATTGTCATTTTGGGTGTGACATACTCATTAAAAAAAATTAGTCAAGATATTACATGAAGGAAATTGTTTTCTTCATTGTCCTTTATTTTTCTCCAAATCTTATCAAATTTAAAAATACATGAACTCTTTCATATTTTTATAAATGAACCATTATATTAGACCGAAAAAAGTAGTAATTATTTTTTATTTAATCACAATAAGACTTAAAAGTTAAAAAGTTAAAAATTTTTAGAGTTGCTTGTAGGATGGAATATGCTACTACAAAAGTGAGAACTGCACTTTTTCTCCCAAACTTTGTGTTTGTAACAGTTCGCTACAAAATAAAGTGCGACCTATACTAATCTTTTTAGTGTTGTACTCAAACATTATTTTTGGTAATATGTCGCTCTTTTTCTCTCCAAACTTCGTGTTTGTAATAAATTTGCTACAAAAAAAAAGTGCGACCAATACTAATTTTATTTTATTATTTTTCTCAAACTTGAAAATTTAAAGAAGAAAGTTATTTTTAATTATCACGTTGAAAATTATTTTACCAACGCAAGATCTTAGATAAAAAATGAACTTCTCTAACATATTCAATCATCCCTAAATGGCTTGTGGTGAAAAAGAAAAAATAAAATGCAATAGTTATCATATTCTATAAGTGCATAAAATATCGTGAATTATTCAATAACAATTTCTACATATTTAAGATCGCTTCACTAATCATTTCTTTATTATGCAATTCACTTCTTCAGTTAAATGTCAAGTTTGAAGTTGATTCTTGTTTGAAGTTGGTTTTTAAGAGCTTTTCAGAGAATTGAAGCCATTTGAATTAACAAATTGTTAGAGCTTAGAAGCACTAAAAAAAAAAGGAAAAAAACAAAGAAATTGTATCATCTAGGATTTGTAACATTTTTTCAAAGAAAAAAATAGTGCCCCCATGCAGGATCGAACTACAGACCTTCAGTTTACAAGACTGACGCTCTACCACTGAGCTATAGGGGCTCTTTTTGTTTGCTTCCTTTGACTTTTTAAAAATAATTTAATATATAATTTGTATATTTGGAAATTAAATAACAAAATATTATAAGTCTAACAACAAATCTCACCGGTGGAGTCAGAGGATGTACGCAGATCTTCCCCCACTAAGTAGAGGGGCTGTTTCCGATAGATCCTCGGTATAAGTCAACTAGAACTAATAATTTAATAAGAGTTTCATTATAGTCATAGGAAACTACTCGAGTCCACTTTAACTCCTTCGCATAATAATGAGATGAAGGGAGTACTAAAGTCAATCACATTGAATTAAACAAATCACATAATTTGTAATATTAATTAATTAATGATAGATTTGTAACTTGTAAGGTAAAGGTTACACAATTTCAGCCTATGATTTGTGGTTCCAACTTCCAATAATTAAAATGTTAACAATTACTTATATATGTACCATGGTTTAGTAGAAAGAACACAGTTCTTCTTTACATCATTGACGGATGTAGAGAGGAAGGAACGGTTCGGCGGAACTCAGTAGATTTTGCAGAAACAGTGTATTTGTATTAAAAAAATTATTAAGTATGTACAAAAATCAAGTCGAGAAGCCAGTAACTTGCTCTTAAGATCATTATTCTAAAATTTAGAACCCATAAGATTTAAATCCTGGATCCGTCCCTGCTTTACGTATGACTACAAATTTATTCATGCACTGGCTTGAAGTTTCTATAAGCTATAACTGCATAAAAAGGATCTGATGAGCCTGTAAACAGCCCCATCAACTGCATCCAACTCTCAATATTGAATTTGTTTTCTTGATCTGCTCCATCTTTTACATTTGGTAATTTGCGAATAACTTCTGGTTGTGTGAATCCCTCAACACATTGGAAATATTGTACCACAAGTTGCACTCTACTATACCCTGTACCATCTCTCCATGCACTTATTGCCTTCTCGTAAAACAATCTATTACTGAAGCTTACTATAAATACCCCTCCTGGTTTTAGAACTCGAAACACTTCTGCAAACACCTGAATATATATATATATAATAACCCGTCACAACTCTACTATACCATTGTTTATGATGTACATTTTTCTGGCGGTTATAGTGAGATGATGTTAAAAAATATATATAATATAATACAACAAGAAATTAAACAGGTTCCGAAAACAACTTAGTAATTATAACTGAAGTGATGTTGTAGTGGATGACTGCATAGAGAGGTCTGAGTGTAGTACAATTACGAGTGGTTTGGTTCGTGAATGATTAGTACACGAACTTTCATGCAAGGATTATAATAATACTGTAAAGAATAATCAATGGACTATGATGTACTCCATCCGTCCCATTTTAGTTTGTCGCTTTAGACTTATGCACGTCCATTAAGAAATCAATAAATAAGGTATATCTTTTACTATTTTACTCCTAATAAATGAAACTGGATTGACTTTTCTAGGAAATACTCCTTTATTAAATATGAGTATAGTTGGAAAAAATTGGTGAAAAATGTCTTGAAATACTAAAGCGACAGCTAATTTAGGACAAATGAAACTTGCTAAAGCGACAACTAAAATGGAACGGAGGGAGTATCTGCTATCAGATGAATGGGTGTTAGAATATACACACTTATTTTAGAGTTGAAACCCTTTTTACTTGATTACTATTATATGTTTGGATCTTATATATGTGGCTTATAATCAACCACATATTTGCAATCTCCATGTGGTTGTGATAACACTTCATTCTATCTCTTACAAAAGTGGAACAATCTCAGTTACATTATATTCATCAATCTTTATATATCATCTAACTAACCAGGGGCGGATGTAAAGTGTATGGTACGGGTTCAGCAAAACCCAGTAAATTTGACGCAGACAATATATTTGTGTTAAAAGAATCACTAAATATATATAAAAATCATGTCGAGAACCCACTAACTAACCCAAAAAATCATTATTAAAAAATTTAGAACTCATAAGATTCAAATCTTGGATCCGCCTATGTTAAACTAATGTATCGTTTAGGTTAATTAATTACTGACCTTCTCAGGCTGTTGAAGATACTGCACACTGACTGTACATAAAACAGCATCAAAGCTACAATTATCAAACTCAAGTTTCTGATCTTGATTCAAATCCTTCACAAAGAAATAATCCAATTTGGAATTCTTGGCCAGCTCTTGTGCATTAAGTCCATGCCCCACAACCTTTTTGTACTTCACTTCTTGTGGTAAATGACTAACCCATGAGCTCATGAGATCAAGAATCTCAAATTCAGGTCTCAAACGTTCCCTGTAGTTAACTAGAGGTGTCAAATGGACGTGTTGGATTAAATATGGACGAATAAAATGTATCGAGTTATTACACATATCAACCAATATATATAAGTTCTCTTACTTGTAAAGATTTGTTAACGAGGAAATGAAACCATCATCAACGTGTGTTACAAATCTTGGGTATGCATAAAATTCCCTGTCTGGTAAAATGTTAAGTTTGGTTCTTCCTTCTTGACTTAGAACCATACGTTTGATTTTTCCTGCTGCTGATGATTCTGTTGAATTGTCATTCCCATTATTATTAGAGGCTTTGGGAATTGTTGAGCAAATTGTTTTGGTTTTAGTTGGAAGAAGATAGAATTGTAAGTTTGATGAATTGGTAAATTGCCATATCTTAGGAGGGGAACTTGTAGCTGTGGTGAGCAACATGATTCTTATTTAGCTTATAAGATGAGTATAGAACTAATTTATATGGAGTATCATTTTATCTTTTGGAAATTTCGCGCCGTGTCTCTAAATTTGACTGATTTTGAGGATTTGTCCCTATTTTATGGTTTAGCAAGACGGGCCTCCGATTAGGCAACTGTTGTCGTGCCAAGATTCTGAGGCAATTTAGTTTGGGAGAGAGGGTGAAGGAATCGAGAGCAATTAGTATTGCATTTTTGTCAAAATTTTAAGGCAAATTAGTTCACTACGAGAAAAGGGACAATTTGAGGAGGTTTTATTTTGAAGGTTCTAGCAACCTCCATAAATTAAATCAATTTGAGGAGTTTTTTAAAAGTGACGCAAATTAATACGCTATTTATGGGGAGTTTTAACCTTTTCAACCCTAAAAAAATTGAGCGCTTAAATTTTCACTTAATTTCCCCCTTCCCTCCAGTAAAAAATAAAAAGCACCCCCTTTCCCTCATTTTTCCACTTTAACTGCATCAAATTGTACAATATTTCTTTCTCTCCCCCTCTATTATGTTTTGCCAGTTCCGATCTAATTTTCACGGTAAGTCATCTTCTTCTCCTCATGGCTGAATATATGAAGTATTAGATCACTGTTCATTTTGTTTGGGGAGTTTTTCCTCTTTTTATCATTATTTATCACCTTTGATTGAAGAAAAAATTTGTTGAATACTTCAGTTTAGAGTAGGTATTTGAGAAACTTTGTCGAGTAATTCTCTTGTTTATCTTGGTTTCGTTTTGTGATAATCAAGTATAGAAAGAAAGCTACTTAGATCTTGAACCCGTCATCATCACCCCCAATTCATATCGTTTTCTAATTTTGGCTCTAGGGTTTCAAATTGGGACTTTTAACTATAAATTGGCAACTGACTTGTGAAGGTTATTTGATGTCCCTGCCTGTCTGATTACATTTTTATTTTTAAATATATTTTGATTTTATAACGGTAAGTGCTCTTCTTATTACAGATTAAACTAAATGGACTCTTGTACTGGGACAACTTTGTTATACGCTGAAGGCTGATAATACTAGCATAACGTGCTCTAATTTTTTATAAGCTGATTGTTTTGTTGCAATCTCAATGGAATGGAGAGCTACCTAGACCAGAATTAGTTAACTTGGACGAATTTATGGCAGAGAGAGCTACTTGGACTACATACCAGCCTAATTTGTCAATAGCTTGCTATTGTCATGATTCCTCTTAGTGAATCAGTAGTACGTTATTGTTTAGTGCTTGTTTATGAAATCATGAACAATTTGGTGTAAGTGTCACCTATTTTTTTTTTTTACTTTATTGATAATGTTTTCTCTTTCTCTCATGTAGTTGCAACACTTTCTAAGATGGAAAATGTTGGGGAGAAAACATTGCAGAAGGTGCATAGATGTCGGCGGAGGAAACATTACTGTAAAATGGTAATCCCTTGATTGAGGTTGCTAATGTTAGATAAGTAATATTAATAGCTGTCTGTTTATGGAAGATATGTATGAAATTTACCTTCTTTTGGCTGATTTTCTTTTCTATAGGTTGTGCTGCTGCTTGTTACAAAAGTTTATAAGCTGTACATTTAAGAGTAAAGCTAATCTTTTATGTGCTTTTGTGAGATTGTTCAGGCGCTCAATGTACTTGCATATTGTTTTCTCTAAAAATTTCACTTTTATGGTTAAGTTACACCTATACTTTTTATGAAGCTTCTTTGAAATTCTGTTTATTCTCTTATTCCGTGTTTGAATTTAGGCCATAGAGAGTAACTTTTACTTGAAATAAATGTTCTAGGTGTATGGTGGTTAATTCCGTAAACGTATGTATTGCTACTATATTGACAAACTCTGTAATAAAAGATTTTACAAAATATAGTGTTAATAGTACTGTAAAGTTGGCCTATCTTATTGTGATAGAATTGCTTTGCCCTCCTCATGTAAACATGTGTACTCCACCATTTACTTGTAAACCACATTTGTTTCAGTAAAATTCTAATTCTTGGTGAATGGTCCTTTAAAGAGATCTATTGAAGGTGAAATTGATTGTCTAGAATAACTAAAAATACAAAATCATATTTTTTATTTTCTTTGGTATGTGTTTTCCTGCCTTCTCTTTTTTCTTTGAGATTACTGATCTACAAGTCATTATTCTTTTTCTGGCAGTGTGATTATTGTTGACAAATAGTATTGGTTAAACATAGAAAAGATTTTGTGCAGCCAAGGTGATTGTCGATATACTTGAGACAGGTGAACAATTGTTTGATTATATTCATTTTTTACAGGTGTGCCGAACATGTGAGTCGTGTAGAGATTACAGAGAATGCCGGTGATCCACAATAGGCATGTCTCTTTTTCTTCACATTTATATGCTATGTATAGAATTTAGTTGAACTAATTTTTGCATAGTGAATTTTCTCTTTTCTTATTTCACACTAGCTTAAGTTTACTTTTACTGGTTCATCCAATAAAATTGCCGTCTCAATCAACATCTGAAATGTTACCATGTATGCCATTACGGTGGAGAAATTCTATATTTCACTGCCATGAAAAAAAAAATCTCTTATGTGGTTGGTGAACTTCTTTGTTCTGATCATTCACAAAGATTGTGGCCAGATATTTGGTTCTCTTCTCCTCTCGGGATTCTAATGAAGTGGGAAAACTACGCCCAATTTTTGCCTCTGAAGTGAAGTATATGTTCCTTATCCTATAGGAAGGTTTTGGTTTTGCTTCTTTTTTATGTGACTAGATTTTTCTCTTTTTTTATAACTAAATTTGAGCATTCTGGTTATGTTTTCTTGCTTTGGTATGCATATTATCAGAGAAATGCTCGCGGTTTATTAATTAGTTTCTCAATAAATATGTTTATTTCATTACTTCAGCCTGGTGGTGAAGATTTCAGCGTGGTGGTGAGCTTACTTCACTTTTCATTGGTGGAATAAGAGGATCATTGGGTGGCAGCAATGCAAACTACCAAGCAAATGCATTACTTTTTATAGATCTTTTAAATCGTAGAACCATTTTAATTTGGTAATGTTTGCATTACCTTACATGAGTGAGTGTAAATTTAGTTAGATAAGAATTTGATTTCCTGATGTTTGTTAAAATGGTTATTTTGTAATCGAATGTTATTTAAGTTATATGTTATTCAATAAAATTATTTATTTGATGCTATAATTTGTTGTTTTTTTTAAACAATAAGATTATATAGCGGGGGTTATAAGCCCCCACAAATAATTTTTTTTAAAACTATTGGTATCATTTTGTGGGGGTTATAAAATGCCACAAATTAAAATTTTGATTTGTGGAGGTCGTAGTGGAGGTTTTAAAAAACTGCCACAATATTGCTCGTGGCACTGATAACTGTGACGTTTTCAAAAACCTCCACAATTCATCTTGTGGGGGTCGAAAACCTCCACAAATTGTCAAAATAACCCCCACAAAAAGAGCTTTTTCTTGTAGTGGTTGGGAGAAGGGGTGAAGGGGTCGAGAGCAGGTATTGCTTATTTTTCAAGATTTCAAGACTATTTAGGTGGAGACAGGGAAATCATTGTACTATCGGAATTATGAGACAACTGCTTATTACTACACGTTTCATCACGTCTATCCAAACACGTACTTATCAACAATTTTAAATCCGCTAATCTAAACGCATATGTATTTTATTAAACCCGTAGCTCAAAAGCCCTACAAGCTCGTAACCTTAAGGGACATATTCCTTTGGTTTATATGTGGTTTAAGTCACACCGAATTGTAGGCATACACATAGGTTCGTGTTTGAAATAATAGTAAATTAGGAACTATGGATAAAAATGCATCTCGAGTGAGTTGACCAAACGCAAATTTTACTACTCAGCTATGGACAAAAGTGCTTCTTAAATGAGTTGACCAAATACAAACTGCTACTTCAGAAGTACTTTTATGAAAATCACTTTTGAAGAAAAGTATTTTTTAAAGTTAGCAGTTTTCAATAGCTTGGCCAAACAGGCTCTCTAAGTCGCAGTTATCTTTTAAATAATATGATAGCGTACATATCATTTACACTTTTACCGTATAGAACTAATTAAACTCCATTAGGCAACTCTTCCTAAGAAAATTGATATAGAAATAGGAAAATTGGATAAGATAACATGATACACTAATTAGTGCAGACTCTCTATTCTAATCATTTATGTCTTTCTTCAATGTCGACCTTTTCGTATGTCTTTATCTTAATTTTCCTGCCTTAATTAATGCTAAGTATGAAAAGAATTAAGAAGCAGAGACGAAGAAGAAATCATGAATACATGTTAAAATTGCAAATACATGTTCTAAGAAAAAATTCCAATGTAAAATCAAGAAATGAATGTGAAAAGGGGAAAAAAAGAACTAGAACAAAAAATTAAAAGTCCCTTATATATGAAAGTGAAACCCTCTTGCTAAAACATGATTTATTTGTGCAAACTAAGAGTTTAATTAAACGATAATATTACAACATATAATTTTACCATAGAGTAAACGCTCAAGCCAAACGATAATCAAAATATATCATTATTCATATTAATTAGTATCACGGAATTCCACGAAAGGAAAATCCAAAATTAATTTATGTCTTAATTATAGGCAATGTGGATTTTAAAAAAAAAAAAAAAACTTGTTGCACACCTACGTTGCTTTTTTAATTTTCTATGCAAAACTTGTTGACATATGTACATTCAGCTACTGCAAAATAGTTTATTGAAATAGTAACTTCTAAATACTATGTGTCTATGTGTACTCCATGGAATAATTAATCCAAATCTAGAAATTAAAGAAAGTTGTTAATATCTTAGTTGTCAAGAGGAGATTTTATGAATTTCACAGGTAAGGAAAGTTTATATATATATACTTTTTAAATAATACTACTATCAAATTTGTATGTTGGCTATATATATATATACTATATGGTATGTGGATAACTCTCATGATAAACCATACTCTAAATTGAATTGTTGATACTTAAATTTCTTTGCCTATCATGATCATGCTTCTTTTTTTGGCACTAGCTTACTTATCTGGTATAGCTTTTCTATTAATCTTTCATACATTCTTCTTTGTTAAACATGAGCCAAGAGGCTTACCTAGAGGGAGCATGGGCTTGCCCTTTGTTGGAGAAACATTAGAGTTCTTTAAACCTCATAAATCATTCTCTATTGGCAACTTCTTGCAAGAACGTCGATCCAAGTATGTACTTCATATTTACTTTTATGGAAAATTCTCCGCTTTTATTTATGTTGTTATGTGTATTCGGAGGTGGAAAATGAGCTGCCTAGATCAAACTTGAGAAGGATCAAAACGAGTCAAATCAGTGGCGTACGCAAGATTTTTTGCAAGAAGTGTCACATTTAAAAAAAAAAAAAAAAGAGTAATGTATTATACTGGCATCATATTATTAAAACATATCAATTCAAGTAATATACTAGAGCTCTTCACGACGATCTAGTATTTTAGTTCCTTTATGAGCTGAAGGTGGTAGGTTCGATCCCAGCAATGTTACGATATCGTATTTGTATATACATTATTACGATTTTTCATGTTCCGTGACACCCCTCGGTACAAGGTAGTTTCGCCCCTGAGTCAAATGAACTCGCGAAGTTTGTTTGGGTCAAGATGAACCAGATAATAAGTTATAATGTAATCCACCCAACACGTCAAACTCCTTTTTTATGAAAGATAAAATATGTAGCTATATATGTAGTTTTCCTAAATTATTGAGTTCTTCCATATACAAAAGTTTTAATCTCAAATTTTGATTTTGTATGGTTGGTCTGCATTTTGACATGCAGGGTTACACTATAATTTATTTGACTTGTTTTAACCAAAATTCTAATGGGTCATTATTCAGCCTCAACCTGTTAGGCCAAGTTAATCAACGAGTTATAATCTAACCCGTTTGATATATACTCCCTCCGTTCCATTTTAGATGAACCAATTTGACTTTGTACGGAGTTTAATAAACAAGGGGAACACTTTTGGAACTTGTGATCTAAAATAAGTTATAGATATTTGTGTGGCTACAAATCATCTAGGGATGAAGTAAAAGTGAAAATTTCTTTTCAAATTTAAAAACAGGTCATTCTTTTTTAAACAGACTAAAAAGGAAATAAGTTCATCCTTTTTGAAACGGAGGGAATATGTTTTCTTGATAATATATTTTTTGATATGTTTTTCTTGATTCCATTTCAGATATGGGAAAGTATTCAAATCCTATCTTTTTGGCTCTCCAACAATTGTTTCTTGTGACTTAGAGCTCAGTACATTTGTTCTTCAGAATGAAGGCAGGCTGTTCCAAAGTAGCTATCCAAAACCTGTTAGAGATATTCTTGGCAAACACTCTTTGTTGCTTGTCACTGGTGAACTTCACAAAACTTTACGAAGCATTGAAATTGGCCTCATCAATAAGCTCAAGTGCAGACATGATTTTCTTTGTTATATGGAAAAGTTGTGTATCTCCTTAATGGAGTCTTGGAGAGGAAATCAAGTAGTTCTCTTCTCAAAAGAAGCTAAACAGGTTAATATTGAATCACTACTAAAAAAAACAGGGATTTTCGACCGCCAAATCGGTCGAATAACGGTCGACATGTCGATATATTTAGAGAGCAAATTTTATTTTTATTTTATAAATTTTTCCACGCATTCTCACGTGCAGATACATGTTGACTTTTGTGAACATCTCATCTAAAACTTGCGAGTATCCAACAAACGGAAAGAAAATATCATATTTCATGCACAAAAACATTCACTAAGTTGGTGTGTATATATATATATATATGTATAGTAATCTCCATTTGAATGTATGTTTATTTAATTGCAGTTTAGTTTTAGTCTCATGTTGATGAATTTGCTGGATATGGAACCAGGAGAGCCACAAGCTTTGCAGTTATTGGAAGATTTCCTAACATTCATGAAAGGATTTGTCTCCATTCCAATAAACCTTCCATGGACGCCCTATGCTAAGGCTGTGAAGGTGGTGTTACGAATATTTTAAGTTTTTGGGTGTGTTAATTGGTTAAGGAAAATAAGTTATTTTACCTGTTTGGTTCTATGAATATATTTGTCAGGAACCCGCAAGGGTAGGTGTGTTGGTTCAGCAAATGGTTTTCTACATGGGAGACTTGGGTTCAAATCCCCCTTACCAACCGCCTTCTCAGTTTGAGCCTGTCGCACTGGGCTTGCCTATTGTGGTTTACCTCTCCTGTGGTTTGCAGGCTATTTCATCAGGAGCGGGAAAAACATTTTTGTTACATTAAGCAAAGTCATTTTGTTAAAAATTATCTCAACTAATTTTCATATCACTACTTTAACGAATATCCAAATAGTATTATCAATCTTTAATTACAACATATCTAGTATATCCCATAAATAGGTCTGTTTATCAAACTTTAGTTAATACTCGAAATTTCATCAAAATTCTATAATGTTTTGACTTCTAGTAAAACTTTTTTGTTTTTTTTTTTTCGGAATACATTCTCAACTCTCCAAGCATGCGCCAAAAACATGTATACCATAACCTTTCAAAAAATTAAGTTATTTTACTCCTGGGTGCGGTCCTTTCCATCATGCGTGATCAGCAGCATGCTTTATGCACCGAACTGTCTTTAAGTTATTTCTACTCTTATAGGACAGACATTTGTTATACCAATCACGCATTCAAATTAATAGTTCCATTTTCTCCCTTTTCAACAGGCTCGTACAAGGATCACATCCACATTGAAACAAGTGTTAGAAGGGAGGAAAAATAGGAAGGATGTGCTAGGCAATGGAGACATCTTAAATGAGATTTTATTGAAAAGTGACTTAAATAATGATAAGATAGTTAGCATTTTGCTAGACCTTTTGCTTGCAGGTTATGAAACAACCTCAGGACTTATGTCCTTACTCGTCTATTTTCTTGCTCAATCACCACGAGCTCTTCAATGTCTCAAGGTAAAGCATATACTATACTTCCTTGGATCTTTCATTTAGTTTATTACAACTGGTTAATTTTACGTATCGAAATTATATGTCATTACGTATTACTCCCTCCATTCCAAAATGGATGACATGTTTCGGATGTCGAGAGTCAAACGAGTTTATCTTTGACCGTAATATCACTAACCAGGATGAACACCGAGCATTGAGGAGTAAGAAAAAGGAGGGGGAACCTCTAAATTGGGAAGATTATAAGCAAATGGAATTTACCAATATGGTAATTCGTTAACCTAGTAGATTTTCAATTAACACTTATTAATTTAATTGCTTTTACATATAATATTACGTGCTAAGAATTGTTTATTATAATTCAGGTCATTAATGAAACTCTACGTTGTGGCAATTTGGTGAAGTTTGTTCATAGAAAAGCTATCAAGGATGTAGAATTTAAAGGTTTGTGACTAAAAACAACAATCATATTGTAAGAGCTTATTTTATTTGCCACCCATGCATGGTTTACTTATAATTCCATTCATATTATTCATATTTATAGTATCATTTGCAGAGGCGGATCTAGGATTTGAACTCTATGGGTTCTAAATTTTAGTATAATGATTTCAAATACAAGTAACTGGGTTCTTGACTTAAATTTTGTACATAATTAGTGATTTTTTAAACACAAATACACTGTCCGCGAAAAACCTATTGGATTTTGTAAAACCCGCGCTCAACCTTCTACGTCCGCCACTGATCAATTGAAAAGTCTTGAATAGAAAGAAGGGTATTTTATTTTCACAACTGTGCAGGATATCATATTCCAGCTGGGTGGAAAATACTTCCTATATTATCTGCAGTACATCTTGATCCATCATTGCATGAAAATCCATCTGAGTTTAACCCTTGGAGATGGACCGTAAGTTCCTTTTTTTTTAAAAAAATTATTTATCATATGATATATAATTTGAGATATTTCACGATAATCATCAAACTTTCATTTTATAAATACAAAACGAAAACTGAAAGTTGAGTGACCATTAGTGAAGTTAACTCTATTCATTTTCACATAGACTATATAGATTAAAACCCCCTTTAAGTCTATTGAGCATAGAGATATTAATTAATTCAGGATCCATCAACAAGCAAGAAGGTGATCCCATTTGGAGGTGGATTGCGGCTGTGTCCGGGAGCAGAATTAGGTAAAATGGAAGCAGCCATCTTTCTACACCATCTTGTCATCAATTATAGGTAAATTTATCGGTTTGATTTTTAGAATCTTATCATTAAACGATTCTATCATATTTTAACGTTGGAATGATGAATTTAGGATTTAATATTTATTGAAAGTTTAGTAATTCGACAATGATATACATATGCTCACGTAGAAAATGTTAGATTCAGTTGAACTCGTAACGATCAATATACTTCATCTACCTCTAGTTAAAAAAAACATGGGTTGATCTATTCCAATCGACTTGACATACCATCTTTCGACTCAAACTGTATAGTCATATACACATCTATGTATATATCATATTATGTACATGTATATGTGTAACACTATGGCAAGTTTTTATACCAAATCCTAATTCATGTGACAAATTTTTCATCAATTGTACAGGTGGACAACAAAAGAAGATGATTATCCAATGTTGTATCCATATATAGAGTTCACAAGAGGATTGTTATTGGATTTGGAAGCAGAAACAAAGTAATTTTAGAAACAAAGTGGCTGAATTAAGATTTATATACAGTTATTTGGCAGCCTTTAAATAAAAACAAAGATTGTAGATTTACCAATAAGAATTATATCATTAATTTTTTCATTGTCTGATGGACATACAAGTTCCTTTACTTCTCTTTTCTATATATTTGTAGCATATGTTAAAGGAACTTGTAATGCGATATATAAGTACAATTAAAGAAGATTAATCCATCTCAAGGAGATAGTTTAGTGATTGAGGTTTTGGGACAAATCCATTATAGAATTTAATTTTATAAACGTTTAAAAATATAGTTCTACTAGTTAACTTCCCTAGTAACAAGGAGTAATTTGATCATAAGGTTAATCAATAATATGGTTAAAATAATACAATTAAACTACTATCATAGATTAAATAGGGTTGAAATCCCGATCCTATAAATACATTAGTCGAGTCGAGTAATTGCTGAGCAAATCGATCACTTATAGCAACCTCCATCAATAATACTACGAAATTATCAATATCCTTTACGTTTTATCGTCGCTGAATTAGAACTTGAAGTATCATCAATAGCAATATTAAACTATAGTTCGGATAAATTTGAACATTTTCTCATAAGTATCAAAATCCACTCGGTCTATCAACTCCTACATTAAGGGCAAATACAAACCAATCTGAAACGTTAAAGTAACGATCCAAAAGTATAACCAAGGTTAAAAAAAATGATCTCATGTAATAGAAAGGTAAATTAAAACTATTTATTTTTATCAGTGCACAAAATATCTCACATTCGGGTCGGGAAGGCCGCACCCTTACCGACTAAATAAGGTCGACAAAGAGAAGATCCTTTGCTTAACTACGTCTCCAATAGAAATATCTCTTTAGAAATTTTGCACGTCACCCCTTAATTATTATAATATTATCTTTTTCCCCCTAAACTCTCTATATTTTCCACATCCTTCCTTTATTTTTCATAAATAAATAATCTTACTTTACAACTACTTCGCCGGCGAAAAATCACCGTTCCGGCGATCGGAAAATGTCTTACGATTATCTATTCAAGTACATAATCATCGGAGATACAGGTATTAAGTTTTAATTTTGAAAAATTAGTTTAATTTTTAATTTTTAAAACCCTAATTTATTAAATTACTGTAATTTTGTTATAATTAGGAGTTGGAAAATCATGTTTGCTGCTTCAATTTACGGATAAGAGGTTTCAACCAGTTCATGATTTGACTATTGGTGTTGAATTTGGGGCTCGTATGGTTACTATTGATACCCGGCCCATTAAACTTCAAATTTGGGATACTGTAAGTTCATTTAGTTTTAGTTTGTGCTTTTTTAGTTTCAGTTTTGTATGTATTTAAATGTCGTCGGATTCGATAAATTGTTTGTCTAACAAGAACGAATAGTTGTCGAAGCATTGGAGCAGCTGGTAAAGTTGTCTCCGTGTGACCTATAGTTCAGGGGTTCGAGTCGTGGAAATAGATACTGATGCTTGCATCCGAGTAGGTTGCTTACATCACCCCGGGGTGCGGCCCTTCCCTTGATCCTTTGTGAATGCTGGATGCTTTGTGCACTAGCTTGCCTTTTTAAGTACTAATAGTTGTCCCCTATACTTGCCTTGAAGAATATAGACAATTAGGGAGTGAATTATCTACTGAATGTTATGTTAGTCTGGAGAAATTTAGTAAGTGTTCGAACTGAATTAGAGTGACAGTCGTTTTGAGTCAACCGAATAATAGTATAGAAGGATCAAAATACTTGATGTAAATACTTGGACATCGAGTTTGTGTTCATTACCAGTAAAATTTGGCACTAGAAAGTTTTAAGGACAAGAGTTGAACTACATACACATTTACGGAAATGGAATGCTTGTGAGTGGTGGCAATGGTGAATAGATAGCGTCCAATAAGTGTCGCATGAGGGGCAATGTATGCACATTACGTTTCTAGGGATACTTTCTTCGTGATCTAACCTGTTCATGATATTGATCCAAACACTTGAAGGTTGAATGGCTAATTTGGAGTTATGTAGTTTCTTAAGTTATATTTATGTTTATCAATGAATAGTAGCAACTTGAGTTGGGGGTCTATCGAAAACAACCTCACCTTAGTCAAGGTAGGGGTAAGGTCTATGTACACCTCACCCTCCCCAGACCACACTTGTGGGGTGACACTGGGTATGTTGTTGCTGCTGCTGTTGTTGTAATGAAATAGTAGCAGCCTGATATAGATCATCCTGTTTAGAGTTATCTACAATTCATTTATTAGTCTAGACTTGAGTATCTAATCCTACTCCTGCATAACTTTAGGGGGACAGACTAGGTAAAGTTTTCTAGTGGTTTATTTCATTGTCAATGAGTTGGCATACATGCTTTAAGATGGTCATTTGTTAGTTCCTCATCAGAAAAGGGAGATGGCCATTTGTTAGTGACCTAATTTGTGTTTCACATGTCCATAGTGTTCCGCACATCCTGTATAGATGAGAACAACTTAAAAGCCATTGCTTTGGTCTAGTAGTAAGAGTGCAGCTTGTGACATCCTGTATAGGTGAGAACAACTTAAAAGCCATTGCTTTGGTCTAGTAGTAAGAGTGCAGCTTGTGATATTTGTGGCTTAGACGGCCATTACGGGCTAGATCCCTGCCGCATGCAAAATTTAGTTGTTTTAGGGGACAAGGATAGAGGGCAGCCCATTATCTACCGAGTTGCAAACCGTGCCCGGTCGTCAGATATTTTACTGTTGTAGACAATCAGACAAAGGAGAGGGCTCTCCATATGCAGATATAGGGTGCAGGTTTAAGTCACCAAGGGGACTAGGTGGGGAAGGGCCAATAGTACTCCTTGGTAGTTATATTTTTTCTTTTAAAAAAAAAGGGGGGGGGGGGGGGGGGGGGGGGTTGGGGGGAATGTATGCATGTCAGCGTGTGAGGCAATCAAGTTGATCCATGATGCAATGCTTTCCCTGTCTAACCTATGTGGTTCATTTTTCAAACAATCGACTTAATATGATGTCAAACAAACTTGTTATGTCTATGTAAATTGTGTAACATTACCTCTATGATACTTTAACTTTTGTCTTTTCCACCTTTTAAGGGTCAGACAAAGACTTAATTGGATGTAACTTAATCTACTTTGAGAAATACATTGGATTTTAGAAAATATGATCTATAAGATGAAATTCCTGCTTCAAAATGACATCATTTTACTTTAAACTCTTAGTCAAATATTGCTTTTCTGACTCTAGCATAGCGTGAGGGAGAAAGAAAGTTCTGCAAAAAGGCGATATATAACAAATTGTTCTTGATGTGTTAATGCATTGATAGTTGCGGAATATTGTATGTCTTTTTTATGTCATATTACTTTCTTCATCAGTTACTATTATATTTAGGAGTTTGATCTGGTACTTTAATTACAGTTGTGTAAAACTTTCTCTCCTTCTTTCCATACACCTTTCTCTAGGCTGGGCAGGAATCTTTCAGATCCATCACCAGGTCATATTACAGAGGAGCAGCTGGCGCACTTCTGGTTTATGACATTACCAGGTGTATTTCCGATGCTTTTTGCAAGTGTTGTACATATATGGCCTATGATAGTTCACACATTAATTTGCATTTGTTTCTTCACTTTCTTAATGTGAGAGAAGATTCTTCCTTTCTATTTTTATTTTTCTCAATTGCCAAGTCCTATTCAGCAGAAGCCATTATTATTATAGAGGCAAAGTAGTCTGAGGGGTAAATTATGTCTGATCATGTGAAACACTAATTGAGGATTCATGTAGAGATTCTACTTCCCTTGAAGTCATTAATATGCAGGTCTGATGGCATGTAAAACCATATTGTATTCTAGCACGTCTTCTGGAGTAAACTGGGAATATCTTAAAAGAACATTGGTTGATGAACTTTCTTGTGAAGGCAACTCATGCCAATTAAGTATAGTTTACCGAAAGTGACACAAATATCTTCAAAATCATTGAGCCGGACATGAAATATCTATGATCGTAAACTGTCGTTGGATGTATTATAAATTGTGACAGATTATAATAAGAGAAGTATGCATGGAATTTCTTGTACTTACACATTGCACTGTTCAAGTAAAAAAAAAATAGAAGATTAAATTAGAAAATCATAGCTAGACTGGAAGATTTTCCATCAAATAAGTGATCATATATTCTTGTCAAGTACTGAGGCTTACTGGTAATCCGGTTAAGTCAATACATGATCCTTGCAGAGTACATCTCTCAGTATATCCATTCCTTTATGATCACATTTATGCTTCTTACCAAATGATTGTCTCTTGCGGTTTCTAGTATTTCCTTTTTATTGTCATTTATTTTATGATTTTACAATATTATTTTGTTAAAGCCAGTAATTGTTCTGTTGTCTAGGCGAGAGACATTTAATCATCTAGCCAGCTGGCTTGAAGATGCTAAGCAGCATGCAAATCCAAATATGACCATAATGCTTGTAGGAAATAAGAGTGATCTGTCCCACCGAAGAGCTGTCAGTAAAGAGGAGGGAGAACAATTTGCAAAAGAAAATGGGCTTCTGTTTCTTGAGGCGTCTGCTAGAACTGCTCAAAATGTTGAGGAGGTGATCCATATTAGCCAGAATCCATGGCATCTTTTATCTACTAGTTAAGCTGTTATCTATTAGATTGAAGCTTGAGTCTTATACTAATACAATGTTGCAGGCCTTTATACAGACTGCTGCTAAGATACTTCAAAAGATCCAGGAAGGTGTCTTTGATGTCTCCAACGAGGTAAACAATTATTTTTCTGTGCAAATGTAGTGACACAAAGCTTTCTTATCACTGCTGAGTGTACTTCTCTCCTGGGCATCTGGTTTTTGAATCTCTGCAAGTGTCAAATTTTGGATTGGATTTGTTGTTAGCCCGAGTCTGCATATAGCCCAGCTTGGAGGGAAGATATGTCGTTTAGTTGATTCTATAGTTTGGAAGGGAAATCTTTAGCGGTCCTGCTTAGATTCTGTTGAATTTTATCAAATCCATTTTCATTTTTAACATATATCACTTTGTATCCTTGCAGTCATCTGGAATTAAGGTTGGGTACGGGCGTACCCAAGGTTCAGCTGGTCCGCGGGATGGAGCGGTTGCTCAAAGAGGTGGATGCTGTGCCTAGTGTATAATAGGTCAAAGTTGTCATGATACAAAAACTTTTGCTTTGGTTGTCACTAAGCTGAGTGATAAACTTGTACAGCTTACATTCAGTTCCTCATATGTATAACCCATTTACTTTGTATTATTAAGAGTAAATAGGTCTTGAGGAGCAACTTGAATTCCATTATGTGTGGTATTTGTATTAGATGTTTGTTAATCTAGTTCATGGATTAAGATCAGCTCCATTTCGGTTTTTCATCTCTTCCACAAGCAGGATTCTATCTCCATTTCACATTGCTTTTAGTTATAATCAAGATGTCTCTTCTACAAATTTATTACCAAGAGCTTAAATGCAGGACCCTAGCATCTTGCTGTTTATCATTTTGAGGAAGCGGTCTCTTTTCTTCTAATAAAAACTAGCTGTTACAAAGTTTGGTTAACTTGCGAAACATTTTTCAAATACAAAGAAGTTTGAGAAGAAAGAAAGGGAAGATAATAAAACCACTAATGCTGAAAGACTCCAAACAGCTATGAAGCAATACCTTGAGAAGCATAGCTAATAAAGATTCATATACGCAATTATATATGAGAAAAACAAACAACTAAATTCAAATTAAGATGAGCTGATCGATATCTTTACACAACAATATTAAATATGACATCTAATATAAACTGCATATAAGGACAAAATTTTGCTCAAGGTTCAGCCTATACTTCCAAAATTTAATTTTACAACACCTAGAAGATCAGTCGTGCCCTTGAAAAATTAACAAGCACATCAGATGTTTGCACTCGGACGATCTTATCATTGACCACCAAATACCTGTTAAAAATGAAGAGCAGCTTTCATCAGAACATAAGCAAGTTTTTCGGAGGGAATGGGAGTGGAAAGGTGGGAAGAGAACTTACTCCAGCCAAAACATCCTTGGACAGCCGTGGCTTGATTTTCCCAGCTTCATCTGCCACAGGTTTTTTCTGGGGAAATTGCCGCATCACCTTTGGCTCAAACTGTTTACTTGGGAGATTAGAAACTTCCCCAGATTCTTGTTGGAGCTTTTGCCTCTGAAAAGACGCACAATTGAAAGTATAGAATCATATTACTCAACGATGACAGACAGGTTGCACAAGGTAGATGAAAGTAAGTGGTTTAATACCTATACTAAAACAGACCATGAGCCTATGAGTACATTACTAAGTACTAATAATTCGGAGCGCAGAGAAAATGGTAACAATTGACGCTCCATTTCCTTCCCTTTTTCACCCACTAGTACGTATCCTTTTTGGTTTTGATAGAACAAACTTCTAAGACCAATTGATAACTTGGCAATCAACATTATACGTTGTTGATGAAAAATTTCCAGACAAATGGACCCAAAAAGGACCCACAATCTACATCATTTTAGAAAAAATGGACCGACATAGTGGATGCTCAAGTTTTTTTTTTTTGAGTAAGGTAACATGTTATATATCAGCTGCACAAAGGTTGTGCAGATGCTCAAGTTCTAGCAACTATTTAAAAATTTACAATGGAAACACTAAGAATGGGATTCAATAAGAAAACAGACTGAGATGTAAATAAGAAAGTGAATCAAGGGAGTTAAAACACCTACAGCTTAGCAACTATTTCTACTCTAAAACTCGCTGACCTTCTTTATTCGTTCTTCAATAGAACTTAAAGCACGGGATTTATCAACTTGTGTAAGGTAGAAATCACGCTCCTTCGTAGCCATAGAAAGCTCCAAAGCTAGCTTCTGCTCGTGAATTGCATGCCTCTTTGCTGAAATATTTTTTTTTTCCAACCCATCAGCTAAGTTGTGAATGGAGACCAAAGGATGCAGCACTACTAAAAACATTAAAAGAATATCATACCAATTTCATCAGTAATATCATCCCATTTGATTTTAGACAAGTACTTGATATTCCAAATGTCATAATAGAATGTTGACCTTTTCCTTCCACCTATAGGACCAGAAAATTTGGCAGCAAAGTCAATAATATTACACGGTCACTGAAACTTTACGAAAAGAAAGCTGAAAGTTAAATCTGAAGAACATAAAGGACAGTTACACTTTTTTGGCCGATATCTGATTAATAGGTATTTCCCTGCCCCGACAGAAATGTGTAGCAAGCTCAATAACAAGTTAATTCTCAAAAAGAAAATAGCAACATTCGTAAACTTCCTGTAACATACTATGATGGTACCCTATGAACCAAATGAAAGCAACCAGCTGGGAAGCTATCAGAAAAGCCTGAATGTCTTACTAAATCCCTTAAAGTGGAAAAGAAACAAGAAAAGAATGGGATTGCCAAAAAATTAGGTTATCATACCTATTTGTTGCCCATTTAACATGTTTGCGACCCTCTTGGCAACACTCTTCTTTGTAAATTCAACCCACCTACAGATGCAGAAGATAATTTAATGGCTTTTCATAGCGAATGTCAGAACCTCACAGATGCAAGATGCAGAATTCTCAACATAATGGGGATAAATAACAGAATCCGATTTGAGTGATCAGAGAAACTTCAAAATGAAGCATACATACCCTTCTGAAAACGCTTGCCCTCGGAACCCACCTGCCCGTTTCCGATTCATTTGAGCAGCAGCAGCTGTATGCAAAGGTAAATTAATAAAGACAACTAAGCTGATGTGGGAGCATTTAACTAATACATGTAAATACGTTGATCAAATGAAGAGTAGTGAAGATATTAGAGCGTGAACAAAAACTCAACAAACCTTCAGGTGCAAGATATATCCTCTGAATTTCTCCAAACTGAGAAAGAACCTGCCGAAGTTTCACATGGTCCATACGAGGTGGTACTCTACTCAAGTGACAAACTCCACGCTTTTCAGCCTTCACAGCTTCTTTAAGCGACTTTTTCTTCTTTTTAACTTTTCTTACTTCTGTTTTACCTTCATCTTCTCTCTGATCTTCTCCACATGCTAGACTTGTTGTTTCAACTCCCAAATCTTCCTCACCCATTTACTGAAAAGTGATACCACTGCAGGTGGGAAAAAAATGGTTTCTGTAACAGATAAATGTTCTGCTATCATGGAACTTGTTTACTAAAGCTACAAGTATAAATCAAGAAAATCCAGAACAGGTGCAGTCCCAACAAAATCCCAAATATAAAGAAAAATTCAACTCGAAACCACATAAAGAGCAAGTATTCCATCAGAAATCCAAGCAAGTGAAACATGAAATATTTGAAGCAATTGGAAACGGGAAATGGAATCCCAAGCTAATCGGAAGTGATTATGGAGAATACCTTTGAACCCTAGACTGCAAACACGGGAGAGAAATATGATGGAGAACCTAGGGACCTTGGCCCAGAAAATGACTTCCCTTAGCCCACTAGGTATGTCGTTCTCTACCAATTTCAGGAAAACATTTTCCTTGAACACATATTTTCCGAGTAACGAGTTCAACATAGATGCTCCAGTAAATATTGTTGACTTGCACTAATTGAAACACCGTAATCCTTTTGTTTTCTAACCATGGCGTATAAATCCTTAGCACTTGGCTATTGAGTCAAAATCTAATGTAGTTTTCAAAAATTGACTTAAAAAAGTTCTAAATTGTTTTAGAAAACTATACTACTCCTATGAGCTGGTAAGGTACATCTCACCCTCCCCAGACCTCGCTAGTGGGATATCACTGGGTATGTTGTTATACTAGTCCTATGATTTTTGTCATGAATCATGTGAAACTAACAGCTCTTCGAAGCGAGTCCACGGAAAACATTACTATTAGTTAACCACAAACACAAACTACTCCATATAATTCATACGAAACACATCCCATAGCTAACACACAATTCGGACGAAATAAGAAGTAAATGAGCTATAAATTATTAAGATAAGGCCCTGTTTGGTCAGTGCAATTTAGGATTTAGAATCAATTTGAATTTATTTATACACTAAGCTTAGAAACTATTAAAACATGAAATTTGTAATATAAACAATTAGAAGAATAATTAATTAAATATATAAGTGAACTTACAAGTAGGATTCCGTCGGAGAGGAGGAGTTTATGCGGCGGCCGGAGACGGAGAGGAACAAGCTTCGTTAAACTGGCGGGATGAGAAGTTTCTGGAATAATATGGGCCAATGGCTTATATGACACTTGAAAGACCAGAAGTAATTTGGGCTTTTGAGTTTCAACTCTGGCCCAAAATTTACAGTTTAATATGACCAACTGTCCAATAGTACTTTTTGTGAGTGTCTCAGGTTCGAACTTTAGTAATATAGTCGACTTTGGTTGGAGCGTTTTATCATTTAATGTAGGACTTTCTCTATATTCACTTGAAATAGCTAAAAATATATGAAAAGAATTAAGTTAGATGTAGTCCATTTATGCAAAAATTTTGAAATCAAAATTTACAAGTTTTAGAAGTTACATTTACTAGTTGTGGTACTAGTACATATATGATCCTAAATTCGTTTACCAAGTTAGCTCAGAATATTTGTCTTTCAATTTATCCCATCTCATAATGTAGCCATCAACATAGAATCGAAACCTTACAACACCTTATCCTACATTTTAACAAAATCCACCCTATTGGATCTAGTTATAGCTTGTGAATTATGACCTGAAGGGACTACTACCATTGAATGCGAACCAAGAGGGTAACAGTGGGTGCAACACCTACTGGTTTCAGCTCAAACTATGCATCCATGGAAGAATTAAACACATGGATTTATAAAAAGCCACAGTTACTCCTAACATAGTGATTCTAAATATTGAACATCACCCGTACCACAGCTTGGCTTGGTGTTTATACATCCTCTTAAAGTATTCGCTCGAGTACATGAGCAATTGGCCCAAATTATCGAATAACAGGAAAAGGCAGCCATTGTGGGGTACAAAAAGAACCCAACGGTTCAGGACAATGTAGCTGCTGGCTGTGTGGCCTCAATCTTCTTGTGTCTATTGTCGTCCACCAGCTCCAGTACCAAACCTCTGTCTCAGATTATTGAAGGTTCGAGAAACTAGTTGCAGTCTCGGATCATCAGCTGGTATCTCCCGAACCTGAAATGCACAGAAATTATCAAAAAATATGACCACATACAGCAGAAGGAAAGTGCCCTATTTTCAGATGCATCTAGGATTAGAAGGTTAATATTCCTGAATAGCCACAGAAAAATGATGGACCACGGCTCACAGGTTTTGCATCATTCTTTATCAACCTTTCAAGAAACTCAAATTGAAAGAATCTATTACATGCAGTGCACTGCTGATACAGACAAACAATAAGACGTGAATATACTTAGGGATAAATCCTAATAGGTTATCAGGTAGACCGGTTAAACAAGATGTGGAAGTTTGGTTGTCAAATGCAGGAGCAGCCAAGAACTTGTCTATAGCATCTACGAGCTGATTGCAATCCTCAAGCCTTCGCATTATCTAATACTTGCCCTTTAATCGTGTGATAGAAGAACCAATGGATTTGTCAACTAAAGAAAACTCACCTTCAAGCCATCATAATATGCTTGGACAGCAGGAAATGTTGGAATGATTTTACGAGCCTGCATCATGTCCCATATCAGATTGGCAGTAGTATATCCACCCGTCTGCAAACAATAAAGACATATTAGGTACTCAACGTTTTGCAATGAGAAAGGAGACATGTAAGTGCTAAGGGCAAAACGTTTCTCCCACCTTTTCACCCGCAGCAACAAGAAGGAGATCACTACCCATTTTAGGACTCAGGAAAAAGTTCCTGGAGCTCATATTAACCTGCACAATTAAAAAAAAAATATCAGCTGGTATCTAACAGTGACATACGCAGAAATTGCTACAACCTTCATCAGGAAAAAAGAAAAAGAAGAAAACAGAAATTGCTACAACATAGCCAATCACAACATACCAGTGTCTCTTGAGCGAGTTGCATCCCTTCAGGGGTGTAACCAACCATTGCTCCCTCAATAAGGGTCTACAGCCAAATAAAAGGTAAGAAATGAGAACTAGCTCGGAGAAGATCCATATTAACTACTACTTTAATTACTCCTTTAAATTGGCTCTCCTCGTCAGGGCAGAATATCCACTTGGAAAAAACCATGCATGAGTTAAAATGACAGCTCCAAGAAGATATGCTAGAGTACCAAGTCATTTATTTGATGGTGTTATGTAGTGATAGAATGCTAACTACTTCGAGCAAGCCGATATTGCAGTCTCAACGTGTTTTGGAACTTACCACATATAGTTCAATCATAGGTGGTTTTCCTGAATTCATGTAGTCATCAAAAATCTTTCGACCACGTTGTAGGTCCCCAGAATGAAGATAACACCTGCACAACACAATCAAACATTTTGTTTTAGCAGAAACCCCCCAAAAATCAATGAACACACGGTTCAAAACTCAGTGGCTAATAGGCCCGCCCATTCACCCATCTCCACTTAAATACCAAGCTTTTGTTAAAAGCCTATGACATGGTTCGAGCCTGTGATGTGCGCTTAACCCACACATCATGTTGTGCGCTCTTACCACTAGACCAAAGCCCTGGGGGTAAACCACACAATCAAACACGTAGAGGTCAATCAAAGAGATGAAATATAGAGAGATTCTCTAACCATCCACTTACCCATCAACAAGTATGAAGTCAGATATTGAATTTGGAAAGTTTTCAGTTACTTGTGTTTATTTGATTTTGCAGCCATATTCCCTCAATACAAAGGGGTTGCATAACAGGCTCGCAATAATGCTTGTTAGATGTTTCTTAACCAATGACTAAAGGAACATTTAGTAGACATAGTTTAATGTTTGCACTCAACTGGAAATATCCACAATAATTGACACACAGATATGTATACTTAAATGACATACAGCAGGCCACACTGGACAGCAAAGACGGCATAACTGGTGATGCTCAGACAAAGGTGATTCCAGTGGAAAAAATGAATAAATTCGCAAACGAAACATATTGCAAAAAAAATAAAAATAAATAAATTACAAACTTGGAGTGAAATTATTGAATGGCTTGAAACTAGGCCGATAGGTCCAATGCTTTCAAGTAAACTAACACTTGCATGCCGCTTAGTTAACAGGTTCATACATGTGACCTGGCCCTCTTTATAGGAATCCAAACAATGATCATGAATCCAAAGCCACCCTCTTAATCAAATACTTCCCCAAGATGAGACGGACAGGTGATCCCTTGACAAATATTTTCAAGCCAAATGCAGTCAACGGAGAAAATAGTAGTAAGCATGAAATAAAAGGCCAAACTTGGACAACAGAAGGAACAAAGGGAGGAGATTTTTGTTTGAGCATAATGACTATAGTGCCTAGCTATTTATAGGAAATATTCTAGCATGTACCTAGTCTAGTACATGTACTACCAACTGTTGTCTGGATGGTTATTAAGGAACTTATGCTAAAGAGAAAGGTTGCAGGAAGAAAGGTATTGATGAGGGATAAGTATACTTCACCCCCCCCCCCCCCCCCCTTTTTTTTTATGAAGTTATATTTAACCCATTTGTTAGGAGTAAAACTGACGCTATACCTACATGAGCGTTTCAGTTCCCTCCCTCGCCCTATTTCTCAAATCAATCAATTGAGCCACCGCTCGCCCTTCTCCTCCCATTTCCTTGAGCCAACAGTGTTTATTTGGTGCTGTCCAGGAAGCAAAATACCAATTTTGGATATGTTCCGGAGAGATACTTAAGCCATCACCTATACAAGCACGTGTTATTCTGGAAACCTCCTTTCCTTTTATCAAGAACTCCTTTATATATCATATCCATTGGTGAAGGTGCTTACACTTACCTATGGATATTGAAGACGAAAAGGAAACATGATGGATTGAAAAATTAGTCAATCATCTCATTTGGCTTGAAGTTTTAGATCCTAAGCGCAACGCCCAAGTTGCTGGAGAGCAATTTCGTAGCAAAGGATAAAGAACAGCCTGGAAGGGTCCCAGGAAGGGCCGCACGCCAAAGGGTGTGTGCACACCCTACACTATTTGTTGCAAAGGATCTCTGAATTTTGTATACTGGTTGTTTACAGAATTTGCTCTTTTTGCGGAAATAATATGTACTCCTATAAAATAGAAATCCAATGTTATATTAAAATGTCAAGTTGAACATCTCCCAAAGTCATACCTTATGAAGCGTAATGGCTACCTTGAAGGATACAAAGAGCTCGTTTGGGTGAGCTTATTATAAGTAGCTTATAAGCCACGTTTGAGAAGTTAAGATTTTCTAACTTATGACTTTTGGCTTATTTTAAGCACATAAGGGCGGCTTTTTGAGTTACCAAACACTCATTAATCATCTTATAAGCACATGTGTTTTTAAGCCACTTTTAAGATTACCTAAATGGGCTCTAAGAAAACTTTAGAAGTATCATCACAGAGATTAGCATTACCATGTCTCATCCAGCGTTAAGAATCTATCAGATCGAACACGGGATCTCTGGCACCCAACTCTCACAAACCTTAAGGTGCGATCGCATTCAAAATGACTTAATAATTTAATGCTTCGACTAAATGTAGCCTATCTCCCTTTTTAGTTGCTTAAATCTCTATAGTTTTAATCTCTCTTCTATATGGATTTTGACACTTATAAGACTCAAGAATAAAATACCTCATGGTTTGCATCAAAATGAACACATCAGGCGTTTTACCATCCTTGCTAAGCATCTCGAGAAGTGAATCGATCGCCTGTCATGATGAAAAAGATAAGATCAAAAAGAGAATTGACAAATTACTAAGGATGACCTTATTTTGTAGATAAACTCAAAAGGGATTAGTTATGCAACCACTGGCAATAATGTTAGACCAACTTATCAAGGACTGTTATCTTCCATTCACAAACCAATAACACAACCTTCACAAAAAATGTAAGAGATATCAAATACTGTAAGAATAAGGTTCTGCAACATGATAATTTCCTTATGATTACACTCCCAAGGCATAGAAAGGGAAACTGTCACTTTTGTAATGATTCTGATGTAGCTCAGAGAACATTTCTGAAAAAAACTGTCTATTTATCGATCAGAAAGAAAAAAAATCTACTTATCAAATGAAAAAAAGAGACCTAGAAAAGATGGATCGCATCAAAATCTTCATTTACTTTAATGTAGGAGGGACAATTGTACATTCAACCTTGATCCGGACTGTAATGAGACTTGACTTTGCTCAAATTTAAGATCCACTGGTATCATTAAAACTTAAAAGTGCATGACCCCAACACTAAAGTTCTTTTGAAAATTAGAACTCAATCTACAACAATGATTATTTCACTTCCTTTCGATCCTCATATACAGCATGGCTGCAAAGAAATTCTGATATACAGATCAGACCAGACTAATTCCAAAAAGCGACCTTTAAATTCGCATTTTAAAAAATTCTACAAAGTGAGGTCACACTTTATCACAATTCTTATCTGTTGTCAATTGAATAGAACTGATGGGCGAGATCGTACTGCAGATAATGTGTTAAATTGAAAACATTCAAATTAAATGAATGGCCAGGTGTATGACAGGATACTATTACAGGAAAAACTAACAAAAGGACTTGGGCCAGATAAACAAAACTGTATCACATCCAATGATCATATAAGTGGATGGGAAAAAAGTTACCTCCACATTTTTTAGGTCTGCACAGGCATGAAATGCGACATGATAAACAGTAAATTCTCTATTTAAAAATCCACCACGCCGATAAATAAACTCGGCCGTTGGAATATTGTAAAGTTCTTCTTCGGACATGCCCATCATGGATCTTACAGGAATGTCACTGGGGGCTTCAACTGCCGACCAACCCTTGGACTGCTCAACTAGCTCAACAATCTTCTCCAAAAAAAAAAAAAAAATTAAGTAAATTAAAGTACTATAAGAAGGAAATGTTGTAAAGGCATATGGACGCACTTGTAGCTCACCTTAGAAGCTACATCATCAGTGACAGGTTCCTTGTTCTTATGAGCAGCTATAAGTCCAGCATAGCAGAATTTGTTCAGACCAAGACCAGCAGCAGTCATGTCCCTGACAATTGCATACCTGCAATGTTGGAAGGGCAGGCCAATCAGATGCTAGAGTCGACAAATATTACTAATGCAACAGACAAATAAACCACAGAACAGCATGTTTTAGAAAGACAGGCTAAAACATTTTCATTGAAACATCAACAAGGAGTGAAGAGAAGTTTCGACTCTGCAGGAAACTTTAAAGTTCTGCATCCAGTAGCTTCTGAAGCATGTTAATAAGACATCATTTCACTGAATAAGCAGATATTCTTCAGACAAATGAACTCCAATCATATCAATGTGATATTTCTGGCTGATTACTAATGAATTAGTGCATTCCAGACTATTCACCGAATGATAGATCTAATTAACTAAACAGACATCACCATTCAAATGTAGGCATGATCCATTGTGTATTAGCAAAATATAAAGTTGCAACCATTGAGCAGCTCTCTTACACTCTATCTACCCGACCAGCAGCTGCACATGCATTGAGGAGACAGATAAAGGTTTGTCCAGTAGGCTTGACATCGGATCTCTTCATTTCTTCCAAAAGCTACTTACAAAGAAGGAAAAAATATTAACTATTTCAATAAATCATAACAATGGTGATAAATCAGAAAAGATGAAGCAGAACAACACTGCAAGACAGAGTAAGAATACATACCTGTACTGCTTGTTCAGAATTTTTGCATTTTCCACATGTAGATATCAAGAAATTGTACAGAGCAACCTGTGATGTTGGCAGAAAAGACAACAATCCTCGTTGTTATTAGAGCTTTAAGGCTCGACATAACTTCAACCAGCACGAGTTGTGGCTCTATACAAATATGAAAATTGAAAGGGAAGGAGAAACATACATCAGGGACCAAACCCATAGCTTTCATTTCGTCACGGAAATAGAAAGCATCTTGCAAGCGAGCACCTTTCATTGTCCCGATGAGAAGTGAATGAAAGGTATCTCTCTCTGGCTTTACTCCATCCAGCATCATATCATCATAAACATCCCTCAACAAATAATGCCTAATTCATATTCACATATACAGTAGGCACAAGTAAGATACATCAAGTCCAATAATAACAACTAATCATAATTCAATCAGTCAACTACGCCTTAATCTAAAATAATTGGATTCTGACTAATCAATCAGTTTAAGTTATGTGCAGCGTCTGTACCTTTTGGTATACCTCTTGTATACGGGAGCTTTTCCCAATATCAATAAAATTGTTTACCTTATCAAAAAAAGCTATGTGCAGCGTCTGTGTGAAGAATATGTAGGTAAGCCTCTATTGAAAGGGAGATTTTAATCTTCAAAATAAAGAAAGTTACGTGCTACAATAGGTAAATTGTTCTAATAGTGCACCATATGAAGAAATTGTTTTGATAATGTAACAATTATTTAACATAAGGTGTATATAACTTAAACTTCTAATTCAATAAGTAATCATGACTCAATCAACTATGCACTAATCTAAAATTAATTGGAGCTGACTTACAACAACAACAACAACATACCCAGTGTATCCCGCAAGTGGGGCCTGGGGAGGGTGAGATGTACGCAGACCATACCCCCACCAAGGTGGAGAGGCTGTTTTCGATTACCCTCGGCTAGGAAAAAAAACATATTAGAAAACACCTTTGAAAATCGACTTAACATCGCGTAATCATACAAACATGAGTTTAAGTTATGTACATTATACATCGTCAGTATGAAGAATGTTTTAAAATAAGGCATGCTTGCTACAACAAGCAAAGGTGACCTAACAGTATAACTATCCTTTACAATGACAGTGTATACTGTATACAATGGGCACAAGTAAGATAGATCAAGTCAGATAACAACTAATCATAATTCAATCAATCAACTACGGCTTAATCTCAGATCTTCTTTTTTTTTTATGAGGAAGTACGGCTTAATCTCAAATCAATTGGATTCTCACTAATCAATCAATTTAAATTATATACACCGTCAGTGTAAAAAATATGCAAGTAAGCCCCTATAAAATAAAGCAGGTTACATGCTACAATAGGTAAGTGTAACAATTATTTCCACTTACAATGTAAATAACTTCAAAGGATATATACAAGTTAGCCTCTATAAAAAATGAGATTTTAATATTGAAAATACGGCAGGTTACATGCTACAATAGATAAACATGTTCTAATAGTTTAACAATTATTTACACTGACAGTGTATATAACTTAAACTCGTAAATGACTAATAAATCAGTTTTAAGATGAATACATCGCCACCGTAAATAAAGCAAGTTACGTGCTACATCAGGTAAATGTCACCTAATACTGTAACAATTATTTACACCTAATACAGTATATATAACTTAAACTCGTAAGTGACTAATAAATCAGTTTTAAGATATATATACATCGCCAGCGTAAATAAATCAGGTTACGTGCTACATCAGGTAAATGTCACCTAATACTGTAACAATTATGTATATAACTTAAACTCGTAAGTAATCATAAAAAATTACCTTCGTTGAGCTGTAAGAGAGCCAATAACTGTACTGTATTCAGCTTCATTATTAGCGTAATTTCTCTTAGCATATTCTTCAGGTGTTGCCGCAAAATATCTACGCCCTATAGTTCGATTTAATAGATTTTTTGTTCCTGTAAATAGAAATAATAATGTCGTAAATTGTGATTATCATTAATTAATTAGAAGTATAATTAAAATGATAGAGATTTAAGTAGTAATTAAGTACCTGAAAGAGTTCTAAGGAGCTTCATGGCTGCAGAATCAACTGAGAGAACAAAATGAAATGAAGTACAAGTTGAATAAACCCTGGGCCTCGAGGTTTTGCAGACGGGTCGGGCTGACCCGAGTCATGTTTTTTTTCAAGAAAGTGCACCAATAGCTAATATTTACAACCCCTTTACAGTTTCAGGCCATTTGTTTGCGTGCACCTTTATAGAGACTAGCCACCTACCTATTCGTCGGATCGTTAGGTTGAAGTTCAAGCCAGATTAACTAATTTCGACGCCTTTTGATTTGAAGATGAAATCTGCTATTTTTTCTACTTTTTTTAATCTTTTTTTTCTCAACTTAAATAGTCTTTTCACCTCGGTGGAGGTAAGGTCCACGTATATCTCATCCTTCCAGACCCCACTGGTAGAATAACACTGAATATATTGTTATTGTTATTGTTGTTGTTTTTGCTCAACTTAAAACCGAATTCATAGATTCTATATGAATTTGGCTTATTTTCATACCAATAAATCAAAATTGAATGAACTTCAAATCATGAGCTAAGATAACTGTGTAACTTCAACCTTGATGATTTGAAAGTTGATCACTACATTTGCAAGATGTTTTAAAAAGGTGACTAGAAACTAAATGGATCGAGTAATATAGGCTGACTAGCAAATATTTTACGTTTTCCCCCGTTAACAGATTGCATCTGATGTTCTCATAACATGTTAATTTAGTAAGATTTTATTGGGAGATTTACATAAATAGGACATTTCTTGCATCCCATCATAAATTTAACTTCTACAAGAAAAGTCTTACATTTTTTGTACCTCATAAGAAAGCTCATGGTGGTTGTCAAAAGTTGCCCCCTTGTATGGCTTAAATTCGCTCACTTATAAACACAATTGAATTTGTATCTCAGGATTATAAACAATTAATTATATCAAAGTAGACGGCTAAAAGATAAGTATTTAATTCAATAACACACGGCAATCTACAATTGAATAATGAGCAAGAACACGAGAAGTAGACTTGTATTGCTTTTATGATGAGATTATAATTGGACGGAGTTTTGGCATATAATATATGAACCCTTTACAATTGGGAAGGGGGGAAATATTTATAGTAGTAGGATGTCAAGACAACTCCCCACGCTCCTTCTAAGCACGTTCCCCACATCTGGTTATGGTAGATGCACGGTATGGAGGGTGGGACCCTTTGGCGACGTGGGCAGTTGAAGGCACAGGAGGTTCATGCTTCATCCTTGCAGACAGTCCATGAAGCATGTGTCCGACTGATAGACACGAGCCTGCGGAGACCCGAAGGCTCCTTTATGGGACCTTCCACGAGCTAACCATTCGTCGAGCATTTCACCCTTATCAGTTGTCTTTGAACCTGATTCTCATAACCTCCTTCTGTGGTATCATGTTTGTGTGCCACGTGTTTGTGCCAAATTATATAAATATACTTTTGGTGACTTCTGGCGATCGCTAGGAGATTTTTCTGACAAACTGAAAATATAAGAAATTTTTTGTGGGAGCCAAAACTATGACACGACACCAAATCTATCCATTTCACACAAAAACTTCACTTTATTCCCTCGTATTGTAGGACATACTTTTACTTGTATCAAACGATTAACAAATGAACCTCTATGATATAAATATATCTCGAATATCAATATATAGCCAGACCTTTCGTCTTGGGATTCAATTCACATGTACAGTTTTTCCTTTTTCAATGATGATGACCCTTCATAAACTGACGATAAATAAATTTTGACCAGTGATTATACTTTCATTTTGAGATACATGAATTCACATTTTTTCATGTTTCAATTACAAATTTAGCGCTTAATAATAGGCTTTATCATGTAGTAGTCTGTTCTACTATTGATGATGCATAGGTATAATTTGATAAAAATGTAATCGCACTAGGAGTTTACACCAAACTAAAACATACATAACATATATTAAACGCCCTTCGACCGAATTTCGGTCGAAAGGTTGACCGCCCTTCGACCGACTTTCGGTCGAAGAACTGATCACTTTAAAAAAAATGGTCCATGTTCTTCGACCAAAAGTCGGTCGAAGGGCGGTCGAAATTTCGACCGAAATTTGGTCGAAGGGCTATTTCGACCTAATTTTATTCGACCACCTCAATCGATCGAAAATTGTCGACCGATTTGACGGTCGAAAATCCCTGTTTTTTTTTTGTAGTGTATTTGCATATCAAGTGCATCCATCATGCATGCAACCTTAAAGAACTGTATTTACTTTTCCCAACTTCCAACTGCATGTGATCTGTCACTTGTTTTATAATTCAACTAATCCAAAAGCTTGGAATCATCATTATAGTCAAGTCTAGTTTGAGGTGAAAATAAAGTATGATTATCATTCACATTTCTTATGAGTATAACAACAATAATGACCCCTCACAAGTTAATTGAATTTGTTAACTTTAAAGGAAAAACATGTAACTAAACAAAGATATAGCAACTGAAAATTCTTGATACAAACCTTGAATATACAATTGCTTTTGAGAAAGAACAAGAAAAGGAGTAGATTATAATTAGCTAACGACAAGGATATGAATAATTCAAAAATATCATATAACCTATGGTATTCCAAAGTAAATTTGGAAATTTTCCAAAAGATAAAGAAAATACTAGCTAGTTAATTCAAGAACACAAAGCATGCAACCTAATTAATAAATACTAATACGAATTAAACTAATAATAATACCTAGCAGAACCTAATGATGAAAATCCACTATGGATATATTCAGTTCCAGTAATTGCCTTCAGATTTGGATATTTTTGGTTATGTGAACTTATTTTTAATGGAGTTGGAGTTACCTGCAAAAACATATAATTTCCAGAAAAAAGATCTCCAAAATGTGACTGACTTTCCTTCAATCTCTTCAAAGTTTTAGCTAATGCAGCCACAATAAATTTAGCTTTTCTCCTTAAGAATTTCTTCAAACTTGGTACTTTAATTCTTAGTCTTTTCTTCAAGTGCACTCTTCTGAATTTTATGTTCAAGAAAGAAGATGGTTTTTTTCTAATTTTTCCAATTACCTTTTCTCTTAAGTTGATATCTTCTTCATCTTCAGAATAGCTTCTTTCTTGTTTGAGTTTCTTGTAGGGAATTTGCTTGACAGTTGTGGATGCCATGCCTGGGAAATGTGCAGAGAGAGTACACAACAAATATTTGATATGAAAAGATTAGTTGAGTGTCAAGTGTCAAACAAATAAAAGTTAAAAGAAGTTCTGAGTTATATACTAAAAAAGTTTTCTTATATAAAAGAATTGTTATACTTCAACATGGGACATAAGGGCATAACTTTTTGTTTTTATTAGTTTCACACCCTATATCGATTTTACGGTCCGATTAGTTCAAATTCGTTAAAAAAAATATTACTTTAAAGTGATCCGATTTTAAAGACGATTTCATTTTCACGGCTCGAATCCAACCATTTAGAGTTAAGGAATATCTAAATATTCTTTGTGGAATATCTAAAATTGTTGGACTTAACATAAATGAAACTTTTAGTTTAGTGGTAAAAAAAATGGCTAAAAAGATCCTTTCAATCACAAGTTTGAAACTCAGATGTGCTATGCTTACATTTTTTTTTCAATATCCTTGTTAGAATTTTTATACCTTGCCAATTTTATTTAATCTCCTTGTTAGAAGTTTTATACATAAATATTATTCGTAATACGTAAAATTAGAAACTTGACAACAATAACAACAACTATTACGTCTCAAAAGTCAAAATATATTAATATTATAAACAAATTTACCCTTAGGGGTCGGTCGGTAAGAACCATAGTTATTCCGGAATTAACAATCTCGTGATTATAGATTGTTAATCCCACCTCCTATGTGGGATTACTAATACTACAATTTAGGCATAAAATTTGTCCTAGTATTAGCTAATACCTAATACCAAACATGAGATAAATATAATCCCGAATTCTATCCCCGGATTATAATCTCAATCCCTTATACCGAACGACCCCTTATTGCTATCATCATACCTAAGTTAAATGTTAGAAGAAATAGGTGATAGAGCTGGTGGGGGGTTGTCATTGTCATTGCTTGTTAGATCAATACATCATGTATGTTTGTCATTAATGCACAACTACATTTGTGGGGTTGTAGGTTTGTAATAGTTTGTTGAGTGTATTCAATTTAATGGCTATCAATAGTCGTCACCCAACAGAGCTTGAGGACAAGTGGGTAGCACTTGGAGATAATTCAGTGCATTCTCGTGTATCCATAATAAACGTACTAGTTTCCTTATTAGTACGTTCAAAAAAGAATGACATTGTTTTATATTTAGAAACAATTTATTTTTAAACTTACCACTTTACTGGTAATGAAATAGTTTATAGTCACACATTTAGCTATGATTTATTCTAAACCACAAGTTTCAAAAATTTTCTCTTATTTCTTAACTCTGATCCAAGTCAAACTAGATCATCCATTGTGGAATGGAGGGAGTATATAATATCCGAAAGTTAGCTTGCCCGACCAATTTATATTTGTATCAAATAAATTTATTATAAAAAATTATTTTTATTACCATGACTCGAACATTTGATGTTTGTCAAACCGTAGATGAATTTCAATTATCTCATGTTGGCTAACAAACCAATCTATTGACATATCATTGGTTATCTTGTTGGGTTTGGACTTGTGGGGCTAAAATTCTTTTATTATCACTAATTATTTGTCTTTACGTCACATTATGGTCGGGTTTGATTGCAACAGCTTACAAGACGGCTGGCTAATGTTTTTTAAATGTCAGATGATAAATATGAGTTAATAACACTATAAATATGACGAGTTTTTTTTAATAAGAGTAGGTCAAATTAGACGAAGAGTTGAAAGGGCAACTAAAATCTACGTAAATTAGATAAAGCACATATTAAATAGTGTATAAAAGTACTTTGACATATCGATTATGTCCAAATTTTCTTGTTTGGATCGACTATATGAGATCGACTATATTAGTTCTCACTTCTCGGCACGGGCGGAGCCAAGTGTTGGTAAGGGCTTCAACGTCGAAAAATTGCACTGCGTAAGTTAGGTAAAAATAAGTGATTTTGATCATATACATATTGTTGAACCCCCTTGACACAAGAAAATATTCTAGTCTTGTGGTAAAAAAGGGTTCAAGAATTTTTTTATGTCACAAGTTCAAATCTCAAGAATGACATTGTAATATATTTTGAACCCCCTTCATAATTTCTGGCTCCGCCCCTGCTTCTCGGTAACCATATTTTCATTTAAATTCATCCTAGGCCAACATATTAACTACTCAGATATCCAATGTAGATACTCTCCTAATATTGTACTTGCTAATAATTCTATGTTATTTCAGTAAACATTGCAACTGAATACGTAACTATATCGCAATCGAGGATTGTAAATCGTAACACTAGTATACGTAACAATGCAACCAACAACACAATGTTTTCACAGCAAATGACAATAAATGGTTGATTTACATTCTTATAATATTCAGGATCTTAAGCTTCTAATGTTGAGAGTAATTGGCAAAGATAAAGCATGGACAAAGAACCAAACAATGTACAGAGGGTATCGTATTGGCGCAATGCCAAAGACATATCCAACAAATGAAAAAATCAGTTTCATCACCAAATTTCACATCTAAACTGATCGAAACGAATTGCAGCTGGAGTAGCCAAGGCACTCAATAGAGCTTTATTCGGGTTTGAATTGTACTTCGACAGATTGGGCAAGTCTCGAGCGCTGTCCCACACTCGCAACATGTCTGCACAAGAACACGAAATTGTCAAGTCATGTCAAAGGCTTAATTTCCTCGAAACATCTGGCTGCAAAAAGAAAAATTGATACCTGATGCCCACAGCCAAAGGCCATGTCTTTTGGGTTAGTAAGGCAAATGGGGCAGACCTGCATAACAAAGAATTACATTCATTTCTGGTAGCTTACTGTTTCATTTGTCATAACGAATTATTTGTAAAACCAGCAAAAAAGGAATAAAACTTAAATGACAGCAGTTTTAAGGAAATGCAAGCATAAAACTTACTTGATGGTCGTACGTAGAGCTAGGAGCAACGTAGGGAGAACTGGGAGCAGATGGAGCAGTGTCAACTGTGCGACTGCGATCATAATGAGGAGTTGAAGTCTGCTTAACAGGGGGAGCTGCTTCCGCAGGGTTTCCATAACCGTAATAAGAGCCAGAAGGCTGCTGAAAACTCGTTGCACGTGAGGGCTTTAAACCACCGAAAGATGTTGCCCCATACATGGGAGGGGGAAGAGCGACCCTACCAGGAGATGTCCCGCTTTGTCCACTGCAATTAAGATATTAGATGATGTCATCACCTATAACTTGAGAGGGAAGGGGAGAAGAGACATAGCAGAATGAAAACAAACAAATAGATGAATAATAAGCAGAGTAAGAACCAACCCCAATATGTTAAGCTCCATGGTTGCTTTATATTGTGAAGGGATTTCCATCAATGCTGAAAGGGCAAACTCTGTCTCCTTCCGAAGTTGAGGCACACTTTTGGCCATGATCTCCGTGAAATTGACAAACTGGTAAAAAAAAGTTGCAATTAATTCACATGAAATGAAAATGTTCCAAGAAAGAAATAAGAAATATCACAATCTTGACGAAAACCACCAACCTGGAAGTTATCAAAGTCCCGAGCAGGAATATTATCATCAAATTCCTTCATCATATCCCAGGGTCCATCTCCAACCCCAACCAATATAATTGACAAGGGAAATTTGCTGCACGAAAACCAGAAAATGCACTCGACAAATTGAGCATAACAATGAAAAAGGCAGGCATGTAACAGTATCAAAAAGATTTTACTAATACATACAAGCCAGCACAAGAAGATTAGAGACAAGTACCTTGCTTTTACGATTGCATCAACAGTTTTTTGCTCCTGAGGACTTAATTGCCCACGTCCAGTATCAACACTTCTAGTCACCTGACGAGACAAAGAATTCAATATGAATAATTAATATACACATGTAAGACACAAGTATGACAACCAACAAGGACATCTAACTCACTCATTTGACATTTCACTATGCAACTAAAGCTAATCTGTCAGTGTTCTATTTATTCTAGTTGTGTATTAAATAAGGCCATAGAATGATAAAAAGAATTACCTGCCCATCCGCAATGATTAGTAGAACATGGTACTGGCCTCCACTCTGCTCAACTATTGTCATGGCCATTTCAATGACCGGGGCAAATGACGTTGGTCCTGCAACAAAATCAGAAAGGTGCTTAAATAAACCAAATGAAGTTACCAAGTCTAAAGCTGGAAAACAATTGGTTGTTGTAGAATTAAACCTGCAAGCTTTAGCTGGGGAACTATTTCTCTGTAACGAGACAGAACTTCCTCGAAACCATTACAATATCTTTCATCAGGATAGAAACTGAATACATCTTGATCATGAGTTGAAGCTGTAAAAATTATCCACATGGAAGAAAACATGAATCTTGTAATATCCCAAAAAAAGTTTTATCGGTCAGAAAAAGGGAAGGCTTATAGAGTACCATCTCCGAATCCAAAACATGGAATTAAGTTGTCCTCATCAAATGCTGCCAAGGTTTTTCCAATTATAGAAATTGCTTGCTCATATGGGTTCAGGTTCTGCCCAATGTGATGTAGGCTCCGACTGCCAAAAGACCTCTTACCTAAAAGCAGAGGCCACCAACTTCAGCATATTTAATTGAAAAGTATATTGAAGCTAATCAGAGAGGGGCAGGGAGGGAAGAAAAGAGCTTAACCTGTCCATTCATTGCTCTTGGTGAAATCAATACCAACAATTAGATTTGAGGACTCCAATCCAGCTCGTGCAAGAGCTTCCGTCACCTGATTAAAAACAACCATAGTTTATAATGCATAAGAGATTAAAAGCATATGCCAAAGTCCTTAAACGGGATCATTAAAATTAAGAAATTCAACAGGTTATAACAAAATTTATTTTTTGGATAAGTGGAAGAAATTAGAGCCTACTCTAAATTACATCACAAATGGAAGTAGGGAGTATCGTAACCACCCCCCAACCCCCCCCCCCCCCCCCCCCCCCAAAAAAAAAAAAAAAAACCTTATGTTACACCTAAAGTCGGTGCATGTAGGAAGAGAGATTCCTTTTCTCACTATTCAACATATCTAGCCAACTGGTGGCCGAGTACTGTTAAAGGAGGCACCAATACATGATTCTCTCCCACTTGGGGAATTTTAACAATATAAAATACCAAAGAGCAAAGACTAATAATAACGGAGACAAAGTACCAAAAGAGAACATTTTAATAGACCATGTGAAGAGGTTGCACGCAGTTAAGCAAAGTTGGCCAATATCTATATATAATTTGACAAGACACCCGTGTAAGAAAGTAAACTAAATTGATTATAAGTTGCTGCGGCGTCTGGCTGTTGATTCTAATTCATGAAAGGAAAATTTATAAGTGTGCCGCAGATCAAGGTCTCAAACACCGGACCTTCAAAAGAAACCTTTGAACCCACTAGACAAACTCTACAAGAACCATCTTCTTGACCAGTGGATTCACCTTAAAATATACTTGCATTATCATTTTTTCTTTCAAAATCAAAATATATTCAAACGATAGTTTTTTCATGAAGCAGGTTCACTTGGACCATCGTCACACACGTGGATTCGCCCTTGGAAGACATTATCGTGTATTTAGTTAATTCTAATCCATTGATCACTCCCATCTCCCACGTCTTTCAAGACGTGTCAACTGTTCCAACTTTCCAGTTTGTGGATAAGTCGTGTTCCACTAAAGACTGAGAGTTGTGAATGCTTTTTAAAATTGGCGCACATCCTCCTACGTAAACATCCAGATACATTGGAATTTGCAAGATAAAAGAGAAGAAGGGAAGAAACCTGTGGTAGGCTGGAGGATGTAGTTACCAATAACAACTTTAAACTAGTTTCACTGTCCTACTCTCTCTTGCTACTCGAGAATTTTTAAAATCAACTATAGTGAAGTCTCATCTTCATTTGGGACCCTAATCCTTGCCCCTCTAAAATCATGTACATTCCCTCACGATACCATCCAACTCTATGACCCTTACAAGTTAAAATAGATTGTACTTAGGAATTGGTTTAGTGGTAAGAGCGAAGTGCATGATATACTGAAGAGTGTAGTATATAAATGGTAATGTTTTAGATAGGCGAGCCCATTAATGTCTCAATAAAAAGTGTGTACAAAAAGAGTCTTTAATGTTCTGAGGCGTATTCCTTGTTTGATCTGATTCTTATTAAAGTAGGTCAACATCGCCTAGTAAAGGTAAAGGAAAACTCATTCGAGGAAGCATTTCTTCGGTCGCCGCTTGTTCTCTAAACCATCATTCTCTTCCTCCGGGGATAGGAAGATTAGGCATTAGACGAGCAAATCAGTTCTGAGACCGCCTCTAAAAAGTTTAGAAAGGTCAGCATAAGAAAGACTATGTGCTCAACAATCAACATATTTATCACCCTCAACACATCTAACAATGCTGCTACTCCAAAATAGTTATTCTTAATCCCAGTTGTCAAAGACACCTTTTTAACATATCAGGTCAATGCAAAACAAAATATAGGCCTTCAGCATAATAAATAGGCACTAGAAATGCCAATTTCTGGATTATGATCGAGCGAATCACAAGGCTAATTGTAAAGTCCAAAAGGAGGCAGTAGACAAATAACAACCAATACAAAACAGCTTCATGTAAGCAACTTGTCCATACGGAATTCTAGTCCATACCTCCTCAAGGGATCTATAATTGTCAGCAATCTGCGAGTATCTCCTGTCAAGTCTCGGCCGTGCAGCTGCTTGAGGTCTAGCACCATGATTATGAGAAGGATGATACTGCTGCTGTTGGGTTGGTGGTGGAGGTGCATAAGAAGGAACAGCCTGCTGCTGAGATGAGTAACTATAACTATCTTGTGGAGGATAAGATGATTGAGCAGGAGGAGGATACTCGTATTGATTCCAAGATGATGATGTTTGCCTCCAACTATCCTCTCTTGAACTCTTTCCACCCATCAAAGTCAACTACAAATATCTCAACTGTTTTTTTCCCACAACAATGGACAAAGCCAATCAATATCAATCAAAACAGAGAACCCCAAATGGTATATATTGATCTAAACTCAATCAAAATCACTCAAAACACACCAAAAAATGAGTCTTTATGTATAAACTTTCCTTTCTTGAATTCTTCCAACCTATCAAAGTCAACTATCTAACAAAAATCTCAACTTCTTTTTTCCACAAGAATTGACAAAGCCTATCAATAACAATCAAATGAGAGAACCCCAATTGGTATATAGGATCTAAACTCTATCAAAATCACTCAAAACACACAAAAATGGAGTCTTTATGTTTAAAACTATCCTTTCTTGGATTCTTGCAACCTATTTCCCCGACCCTTCGTGATCGCTGGATGCTTTGTACACCGGACTGTCCTAATTCTTGCAACCTATCAAAGTCAACTATCTACAAGAATCACAACTTTCTTTGGTACAACAATTAAGAAAGCCTATCAATATCAAAATCCAAGAATATCCAATTGGTATATAGGATCTAATATTCAATCAAAATCAACACAAAACAGGAAAGAGGGGTTTCTTTATGTATAAAAACTGAAGTTTGTAGATGTGGGCTGAATCTTGAATATATAATTCACGCGTGTAAGAAACAAAAGGCGGCTAATTATGGGTAAAGACTTGTAATTTTAACCATATTGAGACTTGTAAACATACAAAACCGACTAAAAATAGAGACCAATTGTAACCAGCTCACTTCTACATTATCTTCTTCAGCTAAACTATATATTATACGACATAAGATGACACTAGGAAACAAGAAAAGACACGTTATGCTAAAATAACACGAGCTTGACTCGATACGAAGTTTAAAAAATAATATACCTTCGAGACTATTGAAACTCTAGTCTTGAACAAGTTGTATCATTTGTGTGACTTTAGCTATGTCTTAACATTTATAGGTTAGGACGACGACGACAATAACGACAACATACCAATATGGTCCTATAAATTGTGTTTGAGAAGGGTCGAGTGAGTAAGAAAAGTTGTTTCTAATAGACTCTTGATTTAAAAAAGGTCTCGAAAATAGATCACATAAATTGGTACAGGTGGATAGGTCATGGAGTTATTATTAAATAGGTCAAGACGTTATAATTAAATTATTTGTTGACGGACTAATAAGAATACAGTATATAGTGTCATATAAATTGAGACGAACGAGTCGGAAATCAAGAAAATGAGAGAGACGTAAATGGACCAATAACTTAGTTTGAAATAGTAAAAGGCCAAGAAAAATTCAAAGTCAAAAACTTAATTATGTTAGACAACGGGTTTCACATTACAAAATTTGAAAGAAAAATGGATCTAAGAAAGAACAAGAAGACATACCAGTGCAGCCAAAAATAGATTTTATGAAACATAATAATGAATAGACTAGTGTAGTGGATTATATTAAAATTTTGTTGATTCGAATAGAATAGAATTTGTTTGAAAAATGAAGTAAAGAGAATAAAGATTTATTAGAAAAGTGATTAAACTTTATGTAATTAACAAATGTAAAAAGTAACTTTATTGTGAAAGCACATGGGAAGTTTCTATGATTGAAGTTTGGTGGTCATTACCTTTTTTAAGATTCCATCATTATCAATCATCACATAATTGAATATTATTGTTGGCTCTTTTGCTCTATAATTTACTCACATTAATATTTGTTAATGTTAATTAACTTTAGTTGAATATTAAACGTCCCATATCATATGTTTCCTTTTTTTTTTTTTCCTGACAAGGTAACTTCAAGCAGCTACCTTTCAGGTGCGGGTGCGGTTTAAGTAAATCCTGCTTCTGATGCAATAATAGCCTACTAACCAGATAGGAGAGATAAACCGCATTAGACAAACACCGTACGACATGCTCAAACAGAGAAGGATGTTGGCAAGGGATTTGATCCCAAATCTCCTATGTAAACCATTTTTATGTTTTCATGTTCATTAAGAAAATGTTAACTAACGTATTTGTTGTAATTAATTATTTTTTATTGATTTTTATAATTAAACTTAAGTACATTAATTATTTCTTATCTCTTTAATAGTAAATGTGACTTTAGAAAAAGATAAGTAATTTTGCATTAATATTTTGAAATAAATTTATGTTAACACTAATAAAAAGAGAAAAAATTACACTTAGTAAAAGACATGCGGAGTATATTTATTTATTTGATATAAAAGTTAGGAGCAGATATATTTTATTTGAGAGAAAAACTGAAAATAGAAATTTGAAAAGAAAAAGAAGGAAGTAGATAGTTAATCGATTAAAGAGATCTTAAATGCAAAAATATTTTGAAGTATGATGTTTGAGATCTATTTATGTTATATGCCTTAATCATAAAGTTTCTTTGGAATTTGGATTTGGTTCATAGGATGAGTTTTAAGAATAATTTCTAATTTGTAAAATTATTTCTTATAAATTGTAAGTTGAATACCTCAAAATGGTCATTAGATAAACTACGGGTTAGAAATAGGCTATGCGGCGAAATGGGTTTTTCGCGGAAAAATCCACGAACCATAGTGCGTTGAAGTTTTAGCCCTATGGAAGTACCTTCGCAATACTGCACTTGGAAACTTACTTGTAGAGCTACGGTATCTTAATAGTTTATTGAATTTAACTTATATACACTGACAGTGTAAGGAAAAGTTTACACGAACAAATTACTTTTACCTAATGTAGTGGGTAACTTGTTTTATCATCAAATTTCAAATCCCACTTTTTATGGAGATTACCTATAGATTATATAGGGATGACCTGTTTGTGTAAATTTTTTTCACACTGTTAGTGTATATTAGTTAAACTCTAGTTTATTTGGATAAATTTCTGAAGATAGGAATCATTGTCATCTTCATGTAGAGCTACGGTATCTTAATCACACTTGTATTGATTTTGGACATGGCTCACCTCCAGATCACCGACGACATAATATTTGACAGGATGGTTCAACGAGCATTCATACTTGTTTCTTCTACTCAATTTCCTACCTTTGTCTGTTCAATATTTTTTAGTCAAATCATAAAAGGATGCGTAGATTGACTTTTTCTGTAATATAGACACTTGATATATGATTCTCGTGTATCATGTCCAGGGGCGGATGTAGCACATACGGCGCGGGTTCGGCCAAACCCAACAGGTTTGGCACAGACAGTGTATTTGTCTTTAAAAAATTATTAAATATGTACAAAAATCATGTCGAGAACCCAGTAACTTATACATGAAATCATTATTTTAAAATTTAGAATCCATATTATTCAAATCTTGGATCCGCCTCTGATCACGTCCCTTCTTGGCTTCTTCATAGTCTCAAAAGAGAAGAAACAAACCTTCCAAGCTAAGTCTAATGAATAAGATAAGAGGAACTCGTCCTAAATGTCTTGTGAATCATCTTTCTGTCTTGTTCATATAAAGTTCACATCCTCCTCTTCTTTTTAGGGACAATGTCACGCTTTGAACATGACTATTGTCCAAAAGTTCTACTTTTATAAATACTATTTTCAAGTACAATATCATACAAAAAAGACGAACAATAACGATGTCACGATCCAAGCAAGCTAAGATCGACCATATAAAGCGCACTATATGAGTCATTAACTATGTAGTATATTGATTAGAGATGGATTTAGGATTTGAACTTCATGAGTTTTGGATTCTAGGATAACTGACTAAAATGTTAGTAATTGAGTTTTGAATTTAATATTTGTACATATTTAGTGATTATCTTAACACACATACAAAGTCTAGATCAAAGCTATCACGTTCTATCATCTATGTATCCCGATAACAAATCAAAATATTTGTCCAAAAACTAACATACATCGACATTTCAACTCTCCAATACTATCATAAATACACATACGTGAGACATAAGACCATCCTATTATATGTAATATATTTTGTGTTTTTTTTTTCATAAGAAGAAAAACAATTATTGGGAGAAAGATAGTTGTGTTTTGTGTGTTTCCAGGTTGTCGCAACTCTGATCTTTAGTCAATTGGATAGTCTCCTAAAGTCAAAAGAATTATGCCGATTACCTTTTCATGCACATGTTAGCAAGAATGTGATACTTCTGAGAAGGTATCTTAGTGCAGAAATGTAACAGCCAAGCCCGCTAGTGATACTGTCCGCTTTGGGCTTAGGCCCGCACGATTTTAAAACACGTCACTAGGGTCAAAGGTCAGTTAACTTATATACCCTCAGTAAGGGTGTTACAAGAAAAAACTTACCTGGATAAAGTTTTTACACTAAACCAATAAATATTATCCATTTGCTCTCGTATAGATAATAGACATTTCTGACTTAACCATAGTTGATTAATAACTAATACTACTCGTATTCACCATCTTATCATTCACTTAACCATGATTAGTTGACATGATTTGTTGTAAACCCGATGCGTCAGTTTTTAAGCACACAAATTAGTGAATGATAAAATGAGATTAACCTTAATAACAAAAAACAATGTAGAGGTCCATACATTCAATCCAACTAGTTGTGTACATTGACTAATTGTAAAGAGGCAATATCCAGTGATTTATGTCTCTATCGATGCACTTGTACAAACACCAAGGCCCCTATTTGATGCAATGACATACACTAAAAGTTTTCCTTCGATAAACATGCAATAATAAGAATAAAGATGCTGAAAAGAAGCAAGCAAGCGGTATTGCAACTAAACGATAGAAGATGAACAAAACTTGTATTGTGTTTCCGGAGGACAAAGATCATGTAGCACTGGTCTTCTTCTTCTTCTTCCTTGAGGCAAAGCTACTGGGTCCAATCTCAAGGGACATGCGTTTTGCCCTGCAAGGAAGGAAAAACTTTCATGGATGTTGATATGTGAAATTTGAATGCTTATCTACAAAACAAGTAAAATCATCATTCAAGATTCTAACTCCTCCAGCTTGCCAGATAAAGAAAGGGAATGTCGACAAGCAGGACTGCACCTGTGCCACTCGCGACACTTGGCCCGGTTTCTACTTGTAATTCTTAAAAATGGTAGGAAATAGAGGGGAAGGGCATGGTTATCAATGTACACTTCTAAAAGAACTCCTTTTAAAGGACGTTTTGATGAAATCCTATAAAAAAACAGCTGGTCTGAATCTGCTCGGACGGATTCCATCAGAAAATTCCACGAGGAGTTCTTTTAGCAGTGATAAAATGTGTAGCAGGAGGCATCAAAAGTTCAGCACAATAATCATACCGTTTAGAAAGCTCTCCAGCATCATGGTTATCCTCCTCTTCACCTATTCCATCTGGTCACAGAAAATGTAGTAAGCAAAACACAAAATCACTTGATACTGAAAAGTAAAAACAACAAAGTCGACTTAAGCTGTTAATCAACACCTCAATACCGTATATGTGCATATTGATTCACAGAACTCTATCTCGTATGCAGTATGGTCTTATATATTTTGTTGTAAACCACTTGGCTTTATAAAAGAAGAGCGATGAAAGTATATTTGTAAAAAGGACAAAACAGAATAATTGGACAATATAGCTATTTTTCATAGGGATGGCAAATAGTTGGTAAACATCTCTGGTCTTTTTTTCTTTTTCTTTTTTTGAGGGGGGGGGGGGGGGGGGGGGGGGGGGGAGGGGAATGTCATACTCAAGGAGCAAGAATTGCAAATTCACTAGCCACAAGCAGTAAGAACAGAAATAAATAATTAGCTCAGCAAAAGAAGAGACAGATTGCACATTCAATTCAAAGGTTGATCATGCAGGAACATTGTTACGCTTCTGCCTCACCATCGTGAAATTTGCACGCAGTATGTAGGTAATATGTATCTGTATTACATACAGAGATATGAGGGATTTTAGCGATTTCCACCCTATCCCTTTACTAATATTAAATACAACACATACCTTCCCCATTAGCATCATCGTCTTCTGGTCCTGATTCAGAATCAGATCCCCATCGGTCACCTCCATCATCATTGTCCCAACGTTCTCCAACCGGAGGCATCCAAAATTCGTCATCTTCTTCTGAGTCGCTGTTTTTTTCAGAAGAATCCCTTATTTCTGATATAATCTTGCTAGTGTCTTCTATTTCTTTCTTTTTGTTTTTCTTTTTGTCTAGGCGACTAGCTTTGCTATCTCTCTTCTTAGCTGCTTCTTTTTCTCCTTGCTCTTCTGGCTCCCCGTTTACCATTTCATTTTCAGTTTCCTTTTTCTCTGTTCAAAGTAGTGCATGTACCATTAGTGATAGTAGAATACATAATAACATCATATACATTGACGGACCTCCTATAAACAAGTAATTCAGGCCACAAAACTAACCTAACATTCTGAGGAACCGCTTTCCACTCATATGCTTCCATATGTGCTCCTCTGTCTTATTAACTGTATCTCCAGTTAATTTACATATCAACTTTGACCTGCAAGGAAGTACACTGCAGATGAGAACTAGCAGAAGAACTATAGGAAAGTACAATTTCCTCCATAATACCCAACAGCTTTTGCTCCTACCATGCAACAAACGACCAATTTCTGTGTTGTATATCCAAAAAGTATTCCAGCAGATTGCTACAGCTTTTTCACTATTTAAGTGATCATCAAATATAAAGGTCTATGTTTTATAGTGCATTTTTCAATGTTCCAGGGATATATCCTATTGTTTTAATAGGAATAGTGAACCACTCTGACATACTACTACGAAACTTGTCTAGGCAAGGTTGAGACTTTTTCCCTCTTGTCTACCCATATATGTTTTTAAACTCTTCTCACTAGCATGGGAGTAGAGGAATATAGTGATAATGGGAAAACTTGTAAGCTCTCAAAAAAAGGAGCGAGAGAACCACCTGTAGCTAATGCAATCTTTTTCAATAGTATCATTTCATCCCATATTCAAATTACTATTCATTATCTCCTGGCTCCTCATTCCCAAGGTAGGTCACTCCTTTTTTTAACAACCGATAATGGATGCACCCCTCTCCACGTCTATGTCAGTGTTCAAACCACTGCAGAATTAGCGCCAGGATTTTAACTTTATGGTTTTAGATTCTAAGACAACGACCTCAACTGGCACGCACAAGCTAACACCACAACGACCTCGACCATTTTCTAATTTCTTGAATTAGTCTAGCTGCGCGCAAGCTGGCACGCACAAGCTAACACCACCACCACAACAACAACAACAACAACAACAACAACATAAAGGTGGGGTCTGGGAAAGGTGAGATGTACACAGACCTTACCTCCACCAAGGTCGACGACACAAGCGAACACCACGGATATAAACTAAAGACTCAATCTTTATACATAAAGTACCATTAAAACAAAACAAACACTACCTAATCACATAACACTAGTACAAGAATTCAAGAAAAGAGTTCAAAATTACCTATTCAAAGGATCTTGATGAAACATATTAAGAGGGGGTTTATTTTTAGAAAGAGCTGAATCAATTAAACCCAATCTACAATGTTTGCTTCTTGCATATGATTCTTTCCCATGTGCTGGCACTTCATGTCCTGTTTCAACACATTTGAATCGACCATTTTCTAGTTTCTTGAATTTTGGCTCACCCAATAAATTGAACCCCTCTTTCCCAATTGATTCATTGGTTTCTTCAACTTTATCTCCTTCTTCTTTGTTTGCTTTTTTACCCATTGCAGCTAAAGAACAGCTGAGTTTGAGTTCACGTTAGGGTAAAGGAGACAAAGTGGGAGCTTAGTATAACAATGGAAAAATTCTTTTTTGACCCCTATTAGAAAAGGATGTGGGAAAACAAGTCCCTCTTATTTTCCTAATTTTATTTTTAGTTTTTTCTATATTTGGTGGGCAATTCGCGAATAAATATAAGTAGCGAGAAAAAAAAAATTGTTGTCTTTCTATAAATAGGAGTCATTTAGTATTAATTTTGTGCAGAAAGCTAACTCTCTTCTCCTGTTTTATCTTGAGGGACCTCTTGGCATAATGCACGCTGGAACACTTAACCGTTAAGAACATATTATAGTAGACATGATATAACAAGCTTAAGATGGTATTTTCTATAGGTTGCATGTCAAAAATGTATTCGGCTCTTTTTTAAATTTCATGCACGGTTAAATACAATAATTAAAAATTGAGAAGGGTAGAATAATTGTTAATATCATATCTCTTACAAACAACCATATTCTAGACGTTGGATCGATTTCCCACGCCAACAGCTTTCTCAGTTTGAGCTCATCACACAAGGTGTGCCTAGTGCGGTTTACCTCTTCTATGTGATTTGCGAGCTATTACATAATGACCATGGTTCACCCAAAGCTTTTACATTCGTTTTCTAATATTTTCGTGTCTTTATCTTCTTCATGACGGATCAAAAGCATTTGAACGGTTTCCTTTCATCACGGTGTTCTAGTTTTCATTTAGTTAAAAAGTATCTTATCAAGACGACAACTAGGAGGAGTTCAAAGGTTAACTGATAAGAGCAAAAAACTACAAAGGAAAAGAACAAAAAAGTGCAAGAACAATGCCATTCCCCGCAAATGCTTCAAAAATTACGTTAAAAAAAGTGAATTAGACCTCATAACACATGGTTTGCATGGACGTTTTATTTGTCTGTCTTCTTCTAATTATTATATTTTGATTGAGACATGTGTTGGAAAAAGAAGAGGCTATGATATGAGTTCTTATATGGTCGTGGTAACATTCCTAGGAGTGACAACATAGTTTTGTATGCAAGACCAATGTTGGTTGCAATTCTATTATCAATAGTGTTGTTTCTCTTGAAGAGTGAAGCAACTAAAACTGTTATTGTCAGATCTAGGACTTTGCCACCATGTAATTTTCCGGCAATATACAATTTCGGCGACTCGAATTCGGACACTGGTGGTATCTCTGCAGCATTTGAACCAATACCAGCACCTTATGGTGAGAACTTCTTTCGGAGACCTGCAGGAAGGCTTTCTGATGGCCGTCTACTCATTGACTTCATTGGTAATCTAACTTCTCATACTGTCTTTCTCACACACACAGATGCTCTTCCTTTACCCTGCTAGCTGATGTCTTGTTCTGTCCCTTCAATTTCTTCTTGATGCAATGACATATATATTCAACTAGCTAGGCAGTTAGAAGGTGTTACAGTATTTTAGTAATTGTGGATGTTCTTCAACAAAGGCAGAATGGATATAGAGAGCTTAAGTAACAGACCCTAACTAATTAAGATTGAGAAATAAGCTTCATCATCATGAGGGAAACAACCCGGATCACCAGCTAAGGCCCCTAAATGATCGATCAACGATAAAGGAGGTGGGGCATGCAGAGACAGCGGACAAGTTTGTCCAGAAGCAGCCACTACTAGAAAAAGTGCGACTTTAGCTCACAGATTGAAGTTAACATGCTTATACTATGATGAAAAAATACATTAGTAGGGGAGTGTTCCGCCTCAGAGAGAAGCCTTCACGCAAGTGGTGGTGGACGAAGCCGTAGCAAAAAAGTCAGGATACTTATTCGTACTGAATACAAAGTTAGGATACTTAGTTGATTATGATGTTCTTTTATGCAGCTGAGCACCTGAGACTGCCATTCTTGAGTGCCTATCTGGATTCCATCGGCTCAAATTTCAGGCACGGAGCCAACTTTGCAACAGGAGGATCCACCATTAGGAGGCAGAACGAAACCATATTCCAGAGTGGTATAAGCCCCTTTTCCCTGGACGTTCAAACCATGCATTTCCATCATTTCAGAGCCAAAACTGCAGAGCTCTATAAACAAGGTAAAAAAACCAAGTGCAACCCAGTTGATGCTTGTCATTAGTTGTTACTGTTTAAGCTAATTTGATGCGAGTATAACTATATGTTTCAGCAAAAGACTCTTCAGAGAAGAACAAACTCCCAAGACCTCGCGACTTTTCAAAGGCTCTCTACACCATTGACATAGCTCAAACTGACTTAGCTGTTGGTTTCAGCAAACTGAGTAATAAACAACTTCAGGCGGCAATACCAGACATGATAAACCAGCTTTCTGAAGCAATTATGGTATATACAATTTTATCAACTTATTAGATCAACTACTACACACTGACAGTGTGGAAGACTACAATCAGGTCGCCTAAAAGATAACTACATGTAAATATCCATAATACATGGAACTAATTACCTTGAAAATGAGGGGAACGGGTTAAATTACTTTGTTAGTGTTTCTACAAGCTGGCACTAATTATAACGAAAGATGCTATCTTGTTTCATCATTTTTTTTTGACAGCGTTTATATCAGCAAGGGGCGAGGGCATTCTGGATACATAACACAGGTCCAATTGGTTGCTTACCAACAGCCACATTTTACCTCCGAAATCCAAAACCAGGTGTTCTTGATAAGTATGGATGCTTAAAGAGCCAAAATATGATTGCCTTAGAGTTCAATAGACAGCTGAAAGCCAGGATAAGAACACTAAGGGCAGAGCTTGGTCATGCTGCTATAACATATGTTGATGTCTATGCTGCTAAGTATGAATTGATCAGTAATGCAAAGAACCAAGGTATATATTAGTGCATGTGTGTGCACGTAGGTATATGTTAGTGCATGTGTGTGCGTGTATGTGTATTTGACAATGGTGGTGGCCGGTCAAGCTTATGCGCACCTCGACTATTCCATTGTGTACTTGCTAACTCCCACCAACAGAAGTACTGGGTAATTTTGTCCATTGAGGTTTAGGCAGATGGAGAGAAATAACTTAGCTTTTCTTTTCTTTCCTTTTGTCTCTATTGGGATAAGAACCCTAGTCTTCCATGATTTTCACCCACTTTCATTGACCCACACCATTTGGTGCTACTTGCAACATATTAGGTTCCCATTTCATTTGTTTATACTTTGTGTAAGTGCTCTGAGCTTTGAAATTTTGAACAGGTTTCATGGAACCCCAGAAAATTTGTTGTGGATGGCATGAGGAGAACATGCATGTGTGGTGTGGACAAAAAGCAATAGTGAGAGGTGAAGAAGTGTTTGGAGGGGCTTGTGTCAGCCCTTCAAATTACATAAGCTGGGATGGAGTACATTACTCTCAGGCTGCTAATCAATGGATTGCCAATCACATCCTTAGTGGCAATTTTTCAGATCCTCCCTTTCCTATTACCTATGCTTGTCATAAACGACTTAATTAATAGGACCACTGTATCATAATCTACATCCTAATTAGCGCCTTATGTATGTATTTTAACTTCTACTATGTGGAAATCACTTGGTCTTCTCCTAGACCTAAAATCATTGTATTTCTATAAGAAAGATGTTAAGTTCCTTGTATAAAGCCCTGTTAAAAAAGATCTGCTTCAAGAAGTTCTTTGTATAAAACAAAGAGACAAGCTTCCCTGTTAAGGAAGTTGGGTGAATTCTTAATTAACTTCCGATGACAAAGAAGTAACTGTACATGTATTTCGTACGGAGAGCTTTACCCCCAAGGTGGGAACTTCCCGGTGTGATTACGCATTACTTGGGCCCAATGCGGAAACCGCACACCGGATGTGAAACCAAAATAAAAAGACAAAATGGTACAAATGTTAGAATGTGTGTGTGTGTGGGAGAGGCAGTCAGAGAGAATGCAGACAGATACGTATTGCATGTGATGATTAATCTCATGGACAAAGAAAGGAACAACTATACCATATACAGGGAGCCAAGTTGATGTTAACAAACCTGAAGGATGCATTGACTCAATAATAAAACAAAAAGAAGTCAGGACTCAGCTCCAGTTGTACACAAGTTTCAGCAGATGACAACAGCAGCAGCAGCATTCCCATCTGATTGAAGACATGACAAAGTGTTTGTCCTGAATTTGGCGTAAAAGGTTTAGCGACCTGCCGCCTGGAATTACTTAAATGGCGTGTACTCTGTAGTCTTCTCGTAACCTGCTACCATGCAACCTCTTATTTCTATCTCTAAGACAACTACGATAATTGGGTACACGTGTTTTCCCTCGTAGATCGGGTCTCTGTACTACAAGGAAAGGAGATTCCTTTTTAAAATCATTCCAGATAAGCTCAGGAAACTTAATAAATAGAAATTTACTAGCTCGAAATATTACAATTTTATTTTCATGTCCAACTACTATACAGCAAGAACACTAAGAGAACTCGACTAATTGACAACAGTGATTTTTCTCTTAAATAAATACATTTTACAACAGAGATAATGACACCTTATAGCAATGCCACGGATTAAATAACAATAGGCTTACAGCACACCCTTGTAGACTAGATACATACAGCAGCTGGTCCAAATCTAGCAACTCTGGACGTGTTAAGAATCATTAATTTAGTTATACTTCACTGGCGATGTCCATCTGGAAGAGCAACAACCTGGTTAAAGGGCACCAAGCGTTGAGGTAGAGACCCATCTTCCTCATCATCATCAAACTCCAATGTGTAACTGCAAAAGGGAGGCATAAGGCATTACGTTCATGCAAAAAGGAATATGATTCATCAGTCCAGGATTTGGAAATACAACAGTCATTTAGAAGAAAGAATAAAAAAGAAATATTGATTTCAATGACCGTAAAACAGATTGAAATTATTGATTCTACTTTTCTGTTTAATTAGAAGTCGTTACTCTATTCTTGAGTACTATAGAACCATAACTTCATACTTAGTTCTAAGAAGCCAGTAAAGAAATGAAAAGGAATATGACTTACTCGTCGGTCTTCCTCTGGAATAATGACATACCATTAAGACCATCACATGCAAATGTAAGTCGAAAAACAATCAGTTCCTCAAAACTTATGATACTCTGAATAGATCAATAAAGAAAATCAAGACAAACTTCAACAAAGAAAACTAGATAACTGATACCTTGCGAGCCTGGACTACTGTGGCTTTGTACAGGGCTGTGGTTCCTGGGTAAACTGCCAAAACTTGTTTTCCAGGAGGAAATTCTGGAGAGGTTGCAAGATCACTTATCTTGGGAAAAGGTATAATATGTGACCAGGGCAGCTTGTACTTTCTGTAATTGGAAAAAGAATAGAACCAATAATTCAGGTAACAAGGTCAATTATCATTTAGTAAGCATAAGCAGTTGCTAAAAAAAAGTCACTTCGATATCAATTGACTAGCTGAAAAGCAGCCTTTTAATGTACAAGCAGGGGAAAGCCACAGTTATTCGGGAGCAATATTAGATTTAGACCAAATGAGATGTCGCATCTTCTTAGTCACAAATACCCACAAGAAGGTTTTGAGGGCAGGTTTTTCTGCAGCAGTTTCAGCAACTTGCCAGATAGGTAAGAGTAACTTATGGACTACTTGTGGGTGCAAGTCCACAACCAATTACCAACAAACAGCACAAAAGGAGAAAATGTATGATCTGTATCATCCATCAAAGTATTAGAAGAGGGAAAAATATCACAAAAATTCCTCAGTGAGCTGTTTATAGTTAGAAACTCAAAAAGTGAGGTGAAGTTTTTAACTAGAAGGAGGTCATGCCCCGCCCCCCTCCCCCCCCCAAAAAAAAACACTTTTCTCCCACAAGCAACTAAGATTTTACTTAAATAGAGGTTAATCTGCATCAATTTGATAAGTAGTCATCTTGCCTCTTCTTTTAGGTGGGAGACCTAAATGACACATGGTTAGGTTCATACATTATAGTCCTAAAATCCGAGTGCAAGATATTCGGAGCACGTGATTGAGGCTTGGATGCATCGATATTAGTGATTAAGGAAACGATGAGCTAACTAGTAGGGACAACCAAGATAAAATGCATGAACAGTCGAGAGGAAAGCACACAAGCAAAATGTAAATGTGCAAACAATCCCTCCAGATGTCCAAAGATCAAAAGTAAAGGTACCTCTGGCCACCGCCCTCCTCATCATCACCTGGTTCCTCATCTAGAACTTCAAATCTACACAGAGAAAGTCACTGTGAGCACAAATAAATGTATAGGATAAACATAACAGAATCAGTCCTCTAGATTAACTGTTGACTAACAAAACTTACTCTTTTGTTTCTTTGTCATAGTGAGTAACTTTAACAATGACCCACTCATCCTTCTCGCCATCCTCCTGTGCGACCCTAGCAGCTACCTAGCAATAGAAGGTTTAACTATGTTACCGCAACAAAAGTAAAAGATCATTCCCAATAAGGAAGGTGCTTGAATGAAATTAAAAAACATATAAAGGAATGATTCATTTCCATGAATCCATACTTGTTCACCCTTCAGACTAGCAAAGAACTCCTGCTGATTTCGCATTGAAGGAGAGAGTCTGGGAATGTCAGAGTCACCTTTCATCCTTTTCTTTTTCTGCTCGTTGCCTTCTGTCAACCATGCAGATCCAAATGCATTAACCAAGGTGGAAGCAATTAAAATTGAAGATAAGGAAATGAAAAGAGTCAAATTTAGATTTAAGCAAGAAAATATCTTTGTTTCTTGATTTCATAAAATAGATACTTGATGCACAAAGGGATGCTGGAGCTGAGTAATGAAATTTCTTCTTCAAAAAAGAGAGATATTTGATGCATCAGGCTAAACTATAATTTGCTTTTCAAGGTTTCCCTATCCTTTCATCGGGTACCAGATTATGCATATAGCTAAAGCATATATGTGGGGTGTGTTTATGATTTGTCGACAGTTTTGGGCTATCCAGATATTCATGTCGCCTTTACTCTCCTTTTGGTAAATCTCATCTTTTTACCAATTGATAGACCAACCTCATCTAGGCAGATATCGGGAAGTTAGATATTTTGAACCCCTTTTTTCCTTCAGCAAAAATGTTTTCTAGAAAAGTCATTGGAAGTTATGCTGTACTGTTCTTCTGAGGAATCTATACTATCCTAAACAAGTTTTTAACACCACAGGAAGAAAACACTGCCACCAAATTAGCAGTCAAGATAACTTCCGTATTTTCTTCAATAAACAAAACGTATTATGCAACTATTGTCCTTATAAAGCTGGGTAGATCATAGACCTCAAATTCATGCTATAACTACTATTCGCGTTCTTTAGAGGAGACAGAGAAAAATCAACTACTTCAAGAGTACAAGGGTGAGGCATTGTGTGTGTCCCACAAGCAACAAAACAATCGATATCCCGAAACCGAAGATATTGAAGGCCAGGTCTTAACATTAGAGAGCGTAAAAGCTAGAAATTCAGCGATTTGATGTTAATCAACCATAGTACACACACCTATCCGTCGTCGCTGTTGCCCAGCACCTCCAGCAGGTATTAATGCATCCAGTTGGCCTAACAACTGGTTTGAGATACTGCAGTGGAAGGGCCAGGAGAGAGAATGAAACGAATTTCAAATTTAAAAATGAAAATACAATAAGTAACAATTATTGAAATGAAATGTAATATGTAAGAACAAACATCATAAATTTTCCAAGTCACAAAGAAAGAGTTGCATAAAATAACAATGGGTAGCTCCAATTGGACAGCATAGAAAGCTGTGAGTCAAAAATTGCCACACAACTCTCGACCACCCTCACAAATGAAGAAACGGTGCAAAGATAAGTACCTCATCTCGGTCTCAGAAAGCTCTTTGGCTTGAGTGTATAACATCTTAAGTTTTGACAGTGAATTGTCTCCTGGTTTCTCAACCAATTCTGGAGCTGCACAAGGAATCGGAAAGTACCCAAATGGTAAGTTCCATGACATTTACAGTATAAGTCTTGGTGGACACATGTCACATGCAAGCTTCTACCTCAAGAGGTCAATGAGAGTAAATGTTCGTCTTTTCCAGCAGTCATTGTCAATGGAACTTTAGTATTGTGGCACGTGCCTAATTTTATTACCTGAGGTTTAAATTTTGGGGAATTCACACGAACTTGAATTTATGAGAATTTTCAGTTCTCTGTTGGAGATAAAATTATATTCTTTTTATATCTATTGTGTTCCCTCTTATAAAAGAAAAAGTTAATATCTACTGTACTGTTAATAAAGAATTAAAGAAAGCCTATTTAACTTACACACTAATCATGCAAAAGCAGAAATACAACAAAAGATTACTTCGATAATCCCCCATAAACCAATTCGAGTCTTCGGTTCTCAACCTTAAATTTAGTTAAAGGCTCATCTAGTTAGCTAAAATAACATCTTGTTTTTCAATAGATTGTTGGCTATGTGTGTCAATGCAATCAAAGTTAGTTACTACCTAACTTGTACAGCAAATTTCTTTACATCTACATTTAACAACTGTAGAACCTGCATACAGAGATCTTCCGATAGTCTCTTCATCTGTAGACTTTAGCAGTTCTTTTTTTTTTTCTCTTTTTGCCTCGTGCTTCACAAAAGCCACTCCATTTCTCATAGATTTCTCACCGTAAAATCTCTCACTGACTTTTACTATGTGAGGACTCCACAAAAAATGCTTCATCATTCTAATTAAGCCAACAAATTTCAAGCTCATTGCTTACCACAAGACTCTTAGTTTCTTTTATAATCGTGGTGTCCGGACCAGCTTGTGCGCACCAATAAAAGACTCTAACTTTACCACTTTAGTATCAAAATCTACTTATATTTACAACTCTTCAACTTTTCTGATAGTTACTCTATGTTTTCTATGAACAAAATTCCAATAGCAAGTAGACAATCACTTAATAATTGACTAATTACAGTTACTAACAAAAGAATGATAGTAAAGCTTGTAACTTTTCTCATAAACTCTCATATACAAGCCAAATTATCAACTTTACAGCAAGTGAACAATCACACTTCTTTTTATAACCGTGGTGTCCAGACCAACTTGCTTGCACCTCGACTAGTTCCACGGGTACGTGTTACCTCCCACCAAAACAGGTACCAAGTAACTCAGTGCGAAATCACTTTCTAATAATTGACTAATTACATTTAGTAATAAATGATTTATCATAAAGCTTTTAACTTTTTGCATAAACTTTAATGCACAAAGCCAAATTAATCACAGAATATAATTAGTTAAAAATTGAAAATCACAGAATTAATTAAAAACTTAACTGGATTGAAGCTTTTTATGCATTTTATTGATCTCAAGGAGTACTTCTTCTTGCTCTTTCCTTAACCGATCAAGCTCCTTTGATTTTTCTAACATTTCAGCTATGTCCGGTGATGACGTCATCTGAGATCAGCTAATTTTTAGAAGCTCCGGCACTGAAATGAAGCTCCGGTTAGATCATCGTCGGAGAAGATGATATATTTGGAGATGAGTTGAGAAATGTCCTGTTTGCCCTTTGATATTTTTGGGTTTTATATTTGCCACTTTATACTCGCCGTCTCAATTTATGTGACATAGTTTAAAGTACGAAGATCAATGTTTTAAATTTTTTTACACGTCTCTTAAAAATATATTATTGAAGAGGTATTTTTGACTATTTTACCCACCATATTATTCTCTCTTCAATAAATGTTATGTCTTGCATCTATTTTCAAGATCAATTAATACTATGGGTAAAGTGGAAAAAAGATAGTTAATTTTGCCTTGAACTACTAAATGGACAAATAATTTGAGAAAGACTATTTATAGTTTGAAGGACAAATAAAACGACACAGAGTGAGTAATATAGGTCATTTGAATTTATAATTAAAAATATTTATCAATTATGTAAGAAAAATGAGGTCAAAGAACCATCTCGAACACTCTCAAAATAGTAGGTGTGTTACATGAATTGAGACATGGAATGTGTAATTTGGCAAAGTTTTGATGTTTACTACATCAACAAATGATGTTTAATTTCATTAATAAATTATTTCGTTTTTTAATTTTAATTTACATTGTATTTGTTTAAAGAAAAAAAATTAAAAAAATATATAAATCGGGAACCAGACCGGTCCGGACCGGACCGACCTGCATAACAGTCTCCGGTTGCGGTCCCGATCCAGCTCCACATTTTTTGACCGGAGTGGACCGGACCGGTAACTCCTTACCCCCACCAAGTTGGAGAGGCTGTTTCCGACTTGACTAGAAAAAAATATGAGAACACACTTTTGAAAATCAAGCCAATAATATCATGCTAAAGATAATGTTAAAACTAAAGCATATCCAAAACAAAAGGTCAGCAGCAGTAGATATAAAGACACAGTACATATGACAATAGTTTCAACAAATTTCTCACAAACTAATGTTATTTTGAAATGTTGTAATATATTCATTTATTTGACAACAGTAAATACAATTACTGAAATGTACACAATTTTTTTAAAACAACAATAAATTATAAATACAATTGAAACAGACCAAATTACATTTTTTCCACAACACACCAATCTCCATATTTCTGTTCAACATTTTCCCACACATATCCACTTCACAAAAACTCATTCTTTCATCATCAATCCAATAGCTTTATTTTATGAATCACTATAATTCTTGTAATAGCCTTTTTGAATCTTGAGTATGAGGTAACTAAATTAATAAAAGACTAATTTATAGCACACATTTAAATGATCATATTTTGCCATAAATTCAACCATTCAACTAAACTAAAGCCGGAAGGAAATAAGCCAGCAAATACTAACATAATTTCTTGGAAAGATGAAAATCAAGAAATGCAGAAAACAAAAAAGGTAAAAAAAAGAATTAACCAGAAAATTTTTAGGTTAGTTCAAGTAACCAGAAAATTCTTAGGTTAGTTCAAGTACTCTAAAGCATCCACCAATAGGATCATTCATCTCTCCTCCTATCTTCATCAAAAAGACTTTGGAATAACTGTTTTTCTTTTATCTGAATCATGTTGATTCTCGAGCAGCCTTACAAGTTGTCTGCGGCTCAGCCACTGCTTAAGCACACATTGTAATTCTCAAGATTCATATCTCTAAGTACACACATTTTGATTTACAAATAAAACTTTTTGTTATGATATCCAATTCTCTTTTCCCGTAAGAAAGAGAGTTTACCATGTTAACAAGATGAATATTCACATAATATTAAAATAACTGATACTCAACTAGTAATAGTTACATAAACTATGTAACTAAGATGGACTAACCGATCTTACATTATTATTTATGGGCAGTCTTGAAAATAAAATACTCATGACATTGTATTTCATTCTCTTAGGTAGGCGTGGTGCATTAATTTTTGCTCAGTTTTCGCTTTAGATCCTCAAAGTCAAAGACTCCTAAAATTTTATTATTAGTCATATTTATTTATACTGGTAAGAATTCTTTCAAATAAATAAAATATTAGTTATTTATTTTAATAAACTACATTCGTTCTAATTATCAGAAATTTTACTGATAGATATATATTATTGTAGAGTTCAATAATATTAGAGACAATTCTATTATGAAAACTTGAATTTTTTAAAAGAAGAAAACCAACTTAATTTTTTTTAGAAAGATTATATATCATATTGTTAATGTCTTGACCATACAACCAGTTGTTTCATTCATCCATATCTATTCATTCATTAAAGATATATCTGAAGAAATCAGTTCAAAAATATCTATTCATAGCTTCACATAAAAAAAAAAAATAAATATAGAAAAGAGAAATGTTATGAAAGAAAATTATGGTATCTTATTAAGAGCCTGTTTGGCATTGATGCAAAAAACTACTTATCAAAGAAATACTTTTGGATAATTAGCACTTTGTGTTTATATTTAGATTATTAGAAACAAAATAAATAATTTTAAATATTTATCGTAAAAGACTTTAATTAAAAAAATTATTTAGTTATAATGTAAAACATAAAGTAAAATATATATATTTAAGTGTTTGAACAATATAAATATAGTTAAATCAAAGTGACAAAAAGTTATAGGAAGAAGAGAAGTATAATTTTATTTTAAGAGAGATTTGGTTAACTAAGAGGGATAAGTTGGTAAATATGAATTTTTGGTAATGATATTTCGTCTTGAAAAATTTAATAAATTGCTTCTGGTTCTTAGAAGAGGTCGATATTTGTAGTTTATCCCCAACAGCAGAAAACTACTTCTGCTGTTACCTAAAAATACTTTTTTTTTATGGCCAAACACTTTTAAATTCCAAATATATATTTTTTTTTTTGGAAAAAAAATGCTTTTGACATGGAGAAGCGATGCCAAATATGCTATAAGTTTGGCTTTAGATCTCCGTAGTGAATAGCCCGTAGTTCATATTTGTTGTCTTCGTAGACTTAACGGCTAAACAAGGACATATCTGAGACAATGTTCCACCATTCATTAAAAGATTTTTTTAATTTTCTACCGAATAACGTCCAAATGTTGTTATTAAAGCTCCAGGTAGATCTTAGTCGGAGAAGATACTACATTTAGAGATTAACTGAGTTGTCGAGCCGCAAGTTTATGGAGAAATGCCATGTTTTTCTTTAGATATTTTTACTTTTGAACAAGTATTTTCCAAAATAATTTTGCTTATAGTTTCCTGTTGAACATATTTGATCTTCAATTAAGTAATGTGTATGAATTGGTCTATTTATGACGAACATCTAACAAAACATTGAATGTTAAATTACATAAGGGGGGAAATTGGGGAAGTATTTGACTCACCTTTATCTTAATTTTATGGAAAATTTCAGTGGTTGGCAACCCTCATTTATTTTTTTAACCCCTTTTTCTAAAAATTACTCCCAATAGACACCCGCCCATAAACCCTATCTTTTTGTGGCCCAACGCCATTTTTTCCTTCCCCTTAGCCGGTGACGTCATCGTCGACGTCACCACTGTTGTTCTTCACTGCCAGTAACCTTCTCCGATGATTTCCATCGGCACTAGCTTCTTCAACTACCACTTCCCTTCTTCTCCATCAATTTCGGCTTTTCCTTCTTTTTCTTTCTCTTTCATCTCTCTCTTCCTTCCAAAATTTGCACTACTTTCAAATTTGTCATGGAGTTTTGAGCATCCTCATACGGTTCCCACTTGGGTCTTGACTCCATCAGACATATACTTAATCACTTTAGTGTATGCCATCGGTATGCTTCTAGACTCCACATGACACCATAAAACCTCATTTCAGACTTTTTTGTAAACCTTTTTTAGGTCAATGAATACGTAAGTCAATTTTTTTGTCCCTATACTGCTTTAACAACCTCATCAAAAGATGGATGATTTCCATAATCGATCACCCGGACATGAATTCCCATTGGTGCTAAAAAGTAGTTATATCCCTCCTCGTCCTCGTCTCTGCCACCCCTTCCAAACTTGTACGGAATGAAATGAAAAATGTTCAAACTACCCCTTACCTTTGCCATTTATCTCTTATATGACTTTTTTAACTTATTGACTCATAAAGCATCCATCGTTATTTTAAATCTCAAATATACCCTAAATAATTAAAAATATTCAAATTATACATTTATATAATTCTTATTTATTGCTTCCTTCATTAGTTTACTATAATATTTCGTAATGTTAATTATTTAACTCATAATAACTCTTTTTATATAATTTCCAAATAGAAATTTATTTCAAAAAACTTAATTATTTCAAAACCATATGGATGGATCCGCCCCTGTAAGATACATGTATGTAGGAGGATAGCGATGCGTTGAGGGGTATATATGATCTTAAAGTACAAGGTAGGGACAATTTTGATCGGATAATATAACGGAGGATAGATATAAACAATTTTTGATAGTAAAGAGGTAAACATGAAACTTTATAAAAAAAACAAAAATATGGGAATTACTAAAACCCTTGAAAAACCCTGTATCCTAGGTGGCGACAGTTTCTTGTAAAACCCCTGTAGTTCTTGCTTTTCTCCAAACAAAATGGGAAGTAGCACCAAAAAACCCAAAATGGAAACAAAAATAGAAGAGGAATTAGTTGTAGACATCCTCCGTCAGCTACCAGTTAAGTCTGTTCTTCGATTTAAGTGTGTTTCAGTGGAATGGAACACATTAATAACACAACCTGACTTTAAAATGAAACATCTTAATCATGCCAAGAACCATAAAGATTTCCAAAAAATGCTTATTCAAGTACAAAAAAAGAACTCAGAGGAAAGATCCTTTTTTGCTTCTTCTTTATCGTCGTGTTGAATTGTTAAAGACGTAAAGATATCATCATGTGTTACAGGGAATTATGTGATACATTGTTGTTATGATGGTTTGGTTTTAATAGGGTGTCCGTTAGGTCCTGATGTTTGGTCATTGTTGCTATGGAATCCATCAACAAGGGAAAAAGTATTACTTCCAGAGGAGATTTACTTTAATAATTGTATGTATGGATTGGGATAACTCAATTAGGTTCACTGCAAATGATTGCTGGATTTTTGTGCGTAGACTATTGCGGCATCGAATTGTTAAGAATTTACACATACTAGGGATTACAGTATCCATTGTTGTTATGAGAAACTAAGACTATCGATTTCTCTTACAACCAAGAAGATCAGTTGTATAAAGTATTTATTATATATTCTTGATTTCTACTACTTGATACTATAACTTATTGACGGCTGCTTAGCAATGAAAAAATAATAAATGAATATGTTCGTTCGTTGTATCTAATGAAGCTAAGTATCCGAGCGATTCTAAAAGGGACTAAATGCTATATTAGATTTTGTTTGATTCTTGACAAAAGTATATCTCAATTTCCCTTGATAGATAGTATAATTTTTCTACCCGGTCCCGTCCGGTTCACCGGTGGGCCGAAGATCGGTCTTTACCGGTCCGGTCTAACCGGTTTTTTTCTTAAGCTCAGCTCGACACGCAGTCCCCTTCCTGCTTGCCCGAGACCGTTTATAATGAACCGGTCCGATACTGGGCCAGCCCGGCCCGATTGACAGGTATCTGATTTGTTACTAATTAAGGACTCTTTGTCCTTTGATAAAACAAACTATAAACCAACACAAGTAACTGAAAGAAAGGAATTAAATCAAATTTTGGGAATCCTAAATTGTTTAGGAAGTAGTTTTTACTAGCTTAGTTTATTCATAACGGAATAGGTTTCTGTTTTTTAATAAAATTTGGTTTTGTACTGTTAGAAATATGGATACCTATTACGTGTGAATAACTGAAAGCCTGTTACTTTCTTCGTTTGTGTGATAACACTGGTTATGTTTTTGTATTACCTTCTTTATTTATCAAATTCTGCCCTCATACCTTGCTCTTTGAGTTTCTTAGATTAGAACAGCAATTTTTGGCCTTCTGTTTTCGCTGTTTTCTTCAATCTCTGATTCTTCGTTTTCGTTATCTGTTAGGAATGAGAACCTACGTCGAAGAGGGCGTAATTACGGACATCCTTAGTTGGCTACCTGTGAAGTCTCTTTTTCGATTTAAATGTGTTTCAGAATCCTGGAAGACATTAATTTGTGAACCTTACTTTAAGAAGAAGCATCTCAATCATGCCAAGAACCAAAATCTTCAAAAATTGCTTATTGAACAACTGGGCATGAGGGATGATATACATTTATTCTATTGTTTTTCTTTGTCCACATCTCATCAAATAGTTAAGGATGTACAAACATCATTAAGTGTCCAAGGCTTTGTCAAAATCTATTGTTTTTGCGATGGCTTGTTCTTAATAGGGATTGATAACGAGGCTGATTCAATATATTTGCTATGGAATCCCTCCACAAGAGAATCAATAGGACTCCCACATCTGCAGAACTTTTTTTATGGTAATAATTATACTCCATTCTATTATGGAATGGGATATGATGCAAGAAATAATGAATATAAGGTGTTGAAGGTTCCTCAGGAGGAGGATCGCGACGTATCCATTGAAATTGAAATTCTCGCACTAAAATCTGGTTCTCGAAGAAAAATTCATGGTGATTGCTGTTTGGAGTCCGGGGGTATGAATTATTTGGCCGTTGTACAAGGAGCATTTCATTGGCTTGCTACAAGAGGTGTGATTTCATTTAATATTTCGAATGAGGTGTTCGGAGAGTTACAGTTGCCAGAGGAGATGAATTCGTCGGGCTATTGGGACCAAGGGGTTACAGAGTTGGGTGGACTGCTTAGTGTAAATTGTGTTTATTGCAAGAAGACTACTATTTTTGATTTGTGGGTGATGAAAGAGTATGGTGTGAAAGAATCTTGGACTAAATTATTCACAATGAGAGATAACAAAGATTCTATCAAAATCATGCCAATCACTCCAACATATATATTTGCAGATGGTGAAGTGTTACTAAGTTGTGAAAGAATGACTAGCAGAACGGTATTTAGGACATCCAACGAATCGTATGCAATAGACGATCTTATATTGCCTCTAGTTAGTGATTATAACATTGATGAAGATACCCTGTGGGATGGATATGCTTATACAGAAACTCTGATCTCTCCAGAAGATTGTGTTCTTGCTTAGTACTAGTATTTACTTAGGTATGATTGACACACTTTTTAATTTTTCTTTTGCAAATTTCATTTCTTGTAAGTTTACACTAGTTTTAGCCTGGGCATTACTATCATATCCTGTCTCTTTTTGTTTTTCTGGATGTGCATATATATATATATATGATGACTGGAAAGCTTAGCTTGAACGTTGTTTAGAATTCCCAGTCTATAGTCGTTGAAGTGTATGATTTTTGACTTGGATTTACTTTAAGATTTTCTTCCTGACTTCATTTTTCGTAATGTTATGTTTAAGGATTATCTTGACAACTATTCACTGCTTGATTCATCAACTGCAAATTACTTTGGTAGATTATCATAGGACAAACTTGAGCTCTAACAAACTAAAATTAGAGAAGCTCAGAGATTTCATGTTATCCATCATCACAATCTACTTTAGTACATCATTTTTTTTAAAACCACATTAGTGTTTGTTTCCGTTGGCAGTAGAAACTCTCATATTCCTTGCTTCCAGTCTCCTATCCATCTTAGAGAATTTATTCTTTATTTCAATTCGCTCTCCTCTACTCAATACGGCGCAAGTTTAACTAGTGTGTAATATGTAAACTAGCTATGTACAACTTTTTTACACTTTTAAGTCACCTAAAGGTTACTTCCGTAATTCTCTATTAAATATCGGATCTGTATTATTGGAATAAGATATGTTTACATGTAAAGGTAATATGATAGACCTACGGCCACAACCACTTAAAGATGATAAAAATTTGTATCTTATCGATGTATATAAGCTAATCCAGAGAGGAGACTTGTTTAATACTGTCAAGTGTCAACCAGTCAACTTCTCCATCATATCTAGTAGTACTAAATAAAAATTGACTTTCTTTAAAGTCTTGAACCAAAAATCACTCTGGAGGCCAACAACAACAGTATAGTGGTAGCCAATGAAGTTGATATCATTAAATAGACCATCTAAACTCATTACTTTGCATTATCCATTCAGGCTTTAGGAAAAAGAGAGTCATATAGCCAACTTACAGTCTAAACCATAAAACACTCCAAAGAGTGAACTTTAGTATGCAGTGAATTTGATGTCGTATAGCCAACTTACAAAAGCGACGTCCACCAGAGAAAATAGGACTTTCAAGGTTGACGGTTTTGGCGCATCTCAGACACGTTGCCTAACACCAAATACCCCCTCCATTCATTAATCAGAGGTATTGAGTTCAAGCCCTGAAAATAGAGTAGCTTTTGATACAAAGTGTTTACCTCCAAATTGGATTTTCCAAGTGAAAATCCGGACTAATCAGGCTCAAATTAAAGTGGGTACGGGACATCAGATGTGAAACTAAACTAAAAGTGACATGTTGTTGCCTGTAGTGGGTCGTCAATGCCATATTGTTCAAGTTTTCCAATCCTCAATAGTACGGCATCCACGTTCAAAAATATGATTTATGTTACCATAGCATTTGGAGTTCAAACGTGTTTTCGGATAGCGTGTGTAGAATTCCAAGTTCATAAGTTGTCAAAAGTGTATATCTTTAACTTGGAATTACTTTGAGATTTTCTTCACTAAATTTTGAGATCTTCAGGAATTATCTTGAATACTAACTATTCACCACAAGATGATTCATCAATTGCAAGTAAAATTTGGATTTTACCTTACAATGTGAAAGTCATATAAACATCTCTGAGTATAGTTAAAATACTTTGAAAAGCTCATATAGGTGATCGGTTATAGCTGATTTTTTTTACAAAGTGAAAGTCATAAAAAAATCATGAGTATAATTAAGAAATAATAGTCAAAAACCCTCCCTAAACTATCACTTTTTTGTTAGTTTCATACTTAAACTATGGGTTGGTCACGCTACCCCTCTGAACTATCAATTTTCATATTCAAAACCCCCCTTGCAGCGCCAAGTGGCATGGAGAGTGACTTCACTCTCTTTGTTGTGTGTGGAAAAATAAAGTAGACCAATAAAAAGCATCTATTTGGCATTTCTTTAGTTGTATGGATGCTCTACAAAGAGACCATAATAGACTGTTGATCGAATTTCACTAATACAACTTGTAGTACTAAAACTTGACAATCTGAACCATAAAACACTCCAAAGAGTAAATATTGGTATGCAATGAATTTGATGAGTAACCAACTTACAAACGCAACATCCAACAGAGAAAATAGAACTTTGAAGGTTGACAGTTTTGGCGCGCCTCATAAAGGCAAAGAGACATTTGCCTAACACCAAAGATTGTGGTGAGATGGTAATATAAATAGGGTGGTAAATACCCCCTCCATCTTAATTAGAGATATCGGGTTCAAGCCCGAAGAATAGAGTTTCTTTTGATACGGAGTATACGCCAAATTAGATTTTTCAGGTGTAAATCTGAACTAATCGAGCTCAAAACGGGTACTGTACACCAAATTGAAACTAAAATAAAGTGACATGTTGCCTGTAGGGTCGTCAATGCCATATTGTTCAAGTTTTCCAATCCTCAATAATGTAGCATCCATGTTCAAGAATATAATCTGTTGTAGTATAGCATTTGGATGCGTTTTCATGAATTCCTAGTCCAGTAGTTGTCGGAGTGTATCTTTAACTTAGAAGTTAGAATTACTTTGAGAGTTTATTCCGCAATTTTGAGATGTTGAGGAATTATCTTAAATACTATTCAGTGCAAGACGATTCATAAATTGCAAGTTACATTTAGAGATTATCATACAATGTGAAAGTCACTATGAAGTCAACCAAAGGTCATTTAGTAATCCTCCATAAAATGTGGGATTTGCAATCTTGCACATAAGCGATGTTACCTTTGATAAAAAAGACCTGTGGAAAGTTTAACTGGCCTTCACTAGTGCAACTTGTAGTAGTAGAAATTGACACTCTTTTAAGTCTTGAACCAAAAAAGACTTCAGAGACCAAAAAAGAGTGACAGACCAGTGGTCACAGTCAATTAAAGCGACACTCTTATGGCCCGTTTGTCCATCAAATATTTTTTTTACTTTTTCTCAAAAACTTTTTGAAAAACATGTTTGTCCATAAAAAGCTATCAATTTTTGGAGATGTTTTCAAAACAAGTTTTTTTAAAACAAAAAAGTGTTTTTTACCACTTTTTCATGTTTTTTAAAAAAACCAATTTTCTCCCTCACAAAACTTCAACTTCTTTCAATAAAATTTATGTCCAAACATAACTTCAACTAACAAATACAATTTTTCAACTTAACTTCAAATTTACTTTTCAAAAACTTTTTGGTATTTATGCCAAACCCCTACTTAAAAAAAAAAAAAAAAAAAAAAAAAAAAAAAAAAAAAAAAAAAAAAGGACTCCAAAGACTAGACCTGTGGAAGGTTGACTGACCTCAAGTCTTTGAACCTAAAAACACTGCAGAGACTAACAACAGAATATTGGTACCCAATGAACTTGATATCATTAAATAGACCATCTAAGATCATTACTTTGCATCATCCTTCCTTGCTTTAGAAATAAGAGAAACTTTATTTATTTTTATAGATATGGGCAAACATTGCAATCTGCTTTTTGCTCTTGCAGTTTTCATTCTGCTTCCTGACCATACTGCTCTTGCTATTATTCCCAATATTAGCACTGATGAAGCTGCTCTTCTTTCCTTGAAATCTCACATTTCTAGTCCTAATGACATCTTAGCAAGAAACTGGTCTTCTTCCACACCAGTTTGCAGCTGGATTGGAATTACTTGCGGCTCTCGCCACCATCGAGTCACAGCTTTAGACATTTCTAGCATGCAACTTCATGGTACCATTCCTCCACACCTTGGAAATCTTTCATTTCTTGTTTCCCTGGACATCAGCAACAACACTTTCCATGGAGATTTGCCACAAGAGTTGGCTCATTTGCAGAGGTTGAAAATTTTCGAGTGCTCAAGTAATAACTTTACTGGCTCCATTCCGCCATTTTTAAGTTTGTTATCGAATCTCCGGATTGCGCACCTCGAAGGCAACCAATTCTCAGGGGAAATTCCATCTTCGCTTTCCAATCTAACGAAGCTGGAAAAATTGGAACTGAGTACAAATTTTCTGGAAGGAGAGATCCCTCGAGAACTTGGTGATCTTCGTTATATGACTATCTTAGACCTGCAAGACAACCGATTCACTGGCTCTATACCACCGTCAATTTTTAACATTACGACAATGCAAAAAATTGGTCTTAGTAGAAACAATCTTACTGGTAAGCTTCCAACAACTATATGCAACCATCTCCCAAACTTGGAAGTGCTTTACATCTCGAGAAACAACCTAGATGGCGTTATTCCACCAAACCTAGAAAAATGCAAAAAACTTCAATTCTTGTCATTATCTATCAATGATTTTATCGGAACTATACCAAGAGAGATAGCCAACTTAACAGCTCTTACAAAATTATATCTTGCAGAGCTGCACTTGACAGGTAGTGTGATATTTCCTTACAAGAAATCTGACTTCCTTCTTTTTTTTTCTTTTCCCGCCAAATTGGTACTCATATATCTAGTTATCTACCCCACTTGACAGGAGAGATACCAGTGGAGCTTGGTAATCTTAAGAAATTACAGGTGTTGGTATTACAAGTGAATGAACTTACTGGTTCTGTCCCTGCAAGCATTTTCAACATGTCAGCACTTCAGGCCCTATCATTAACAGGAAACAAGCTTTCGGGTACTCTGCCCGCAGATTTAGGCCGTGGAATGCCCAGCCTGGAAGAATTTTATTGTGCAGATAATCATCTGGGTGGTATCATCTCACCTACTATCTCAAATTCTTCAAGACTCAGATTAATTGATCTCGCAATGAGCAGTTTCACAGGTCCAATTCCTGAATCACTTGGTAACTTAGAGCACCTTGAGGATCTGAGCTTGTGGAAGAATAAGTTTGTCAGTGATTCAGCATTGAGCTTTGTGACATCTTTGACAAACTGTAGGAAACTAAAAGCATTGGTTTTTAGTGAGAATCCACTGTATGCTGTGCTTCCTGCATCTGTTGGGAATTTCTCCAACTCTTTACAAATGTTCGTAGGCAATGATTGTAAACTGAAGGGCGTAATTCCTGAAGAAATTGGTAACCTTACTGGAGTAATAAAGATGTATCTGTTTAACAATAAGTTTACTGGACTTATTCCAAACACAGTCCAAGGGATGTTGAACCTTCAAGAACTTTACCTAGACAGCAACAAGATAAAAGGAACCATACCAGATGCTATATGCAATTTAAAGAATCTTGGTGCATTAAACTTGTCTGGAAATCTGTTGTCTGGTTCAGTGCCACCATGCTTAGGGACCGTTACGAGTTTGAGAAAACTTCTGCTAGCTTACAATAGGCTGAATTGGAGATTACCTGCAAGCTTGGGGAGCCTTCAAAATCTCCTAGAATTCAGTGTTTCATCCAATCTATTAAGTGGGCAAATTCCTTTGGAGATTGGAAATTTAAAGGCCGCAATACTCATTGATCTATCAAAAAATGATTTTTCTGGTAAGATCCCTAGCACTCTAGGGGTTCTAGATAGATCGATCAGACTTTCTCTTGCATATAATAGATTAGATGGGCCAATTCCAGAGTCATTTGGCAAACTGTTGGACTTGGAATTTTTGGATTTGTGCCATAACAATCTTAGTGGTGAAATTCCGAAATCATTAGAAGCTCTTGTGCATCTCACATACATGAACTTCTCGTTCAATAAACTCAGCGGAGAAATTCCCACTGGTGGTCCTTTTGCAAATGCTACAGGTCAGTCATTCTTGTCCAATGATGCACTTTGTGGTGAATCTAAGTTTCATGTGTCACCATGCATCAAGATATCTCCCAAGAGGTCAACAAGGAAAAAGGTAATCCTGGTTTTGTGTATCCTTTTGGGAGTGGGTCTTCTATTTCTTGCATTAGCCCTCGCATATGTATTCTTTAGACTGCAGAAAAAGAAGAATGCACGTCAAGCAGAAGTGCCTCTGGTAAAAGAGCATGAAAGAATTTCTTATCATGAACTTGCACAAGCAACAGAAGGATTCAATCAGAGTAACTTGCTCGGAAATGGGAGTTTCAGCATGGTGTACAAAGGAATACTTAATGATGGTACTCTTTTGGCAGCAAAGGTATTCAATGTGCAATTGGAAGGTGCATTCAAAAGTTTTGATACAGAATGTGAGATGTTGCGCAATCTCCGCCATCGAAATCTTACTAAAGTCATTACTAGTTGCTCTAACCCTGATTTCAAAGCATTAATATTGGAATACATGCCAAATGGGACACTTGACAAATGGTTATACTGTCATAACAACTTCTTAGACATGTTGCAGAGATTAGATATAATGATAGATATTGCATCTGCAGTGGACTATCTCCACAATGGTTATTCAATGCCTGTGGTGCATTGTGACTTGAAGCCGAGCAACGTCTTGCTAGATCAAGAAATGGTTGGCCATGTCAGTGATTTTGGCATTGCAAAGTTGTTAGGTGCAGGGGAGGATTTTGTTCGAACAAGGACAGTTGCAACCATTGGATATATTGCTCCAGGTATTTGAAATTTTATTTATCTATTTCTTTTAGAACGATTTCTTTTCCCTAGATAAAGATTGGTACTCTAATTTTAGCACATTAACGATGATTAAGGAGTTTTTCTGATCATTTTACCATGATTGCAGAGTATGGACAAGATGGAATAGTATCCACGAGCTGTGATGTTTATAGCTTTGGCATCTTGATAATGGAGACGTTTACAAGAATGAGACCAAGCGATGAAATGTTTACTGGAGACTTGAGCATACGACGTTGGATTTGTGATTCTTTACCAAGTGGAATTCATAAGGTGGTGGATGATAATTTGGTACAGCCTGGGGATGAACAAACTGAAGCAAAGATGCAGTGTCTGTTATCTGTCATGGAATTAGCTTTGAGGTGCACTCAAGTAACACCTGATGCAAGAATTAGGATGGAAGAAGCCCTTTCAACACTTAAAAAGATCAGGGTCCAACTTTGTCAGTAGTTGGTATAAGTAAACCACCAGAAGTTGGTACTTTCTGCAAACTGTTTGGAGTTTACTTAATTCTGGCTTAGCTTTTACCGTAAACATTGTGTAATTCAGAGGCAAATCCTGAGAAAAAAAATAAACCTCTTTCATGTCCATTTACCAAAGAAACTTGGTTGCTTAACTCAGCTATAACAAGTTTAAACAACGATTAAAACTCGCTGACTATATATGTGCTAAAGATACAACTAAAAGCTTAATCAGGAATAAAGTTTAGCATCAGCTGTTATAAGTCGTTCATGCTGTTACTATAAACACAAATATTTATGTGTTATCTTAAATTCTGCTCCCAATTTAATTAAATAATATTTTTCATGTTCATAACAATTAACAAGCTTGTGAAAGAATCTGAATGTTCGCTTGACTCTAAGGTTCATGATTTTGATTATCCACCTGCGAGTAGTGAAACAATTCAAACATTCTACAAAAAAATGAAAAAATGCTTAAGAGAAGTTGTAATACATTATTGCTCCCTCCGTCCCTATTTGTGTGAAGTAGTTTTAATGTGCACGAAATTTAAGAAATAAAAAGGTTTTTTAAAATTTGTTATTAAAAACAAACCATAGAAGTTTGGGTTGTTGTGAATCACTTCATAAAATTAAATTGTTATATAAAAATATGTGAATTCTTTTTATAACTTGCTAAAGAGAAAAGTGTATCAATAAATTGGGACGGCTATCCTATTAATGACTAAGCATGTACATATCATAATTTTATGAAAAGTGTTTATAATCACACAAAGTTATGTCACGTTTATAATCACAAATTTCGCCAATTTTGTAGCCACATAAAGGTTATGCTAGTATGTTTAAGCTCAGTCAAATAGGTTCACATGAATAAAATGGACCGAGTACAACTTCAAACTGATCAAAAGTTGAGATATTTTCACTCGATAGATGTTAAGCAACAAAATCTCTAAAGATGAGGGGAGCACTAAATAGTACTTGCATCATTGATGAAGAATGTTGCACCTCAAAATTTGAGATTCTTTTTTTTAAAAAAAAAAATGTACACAGTATGAAAAAAGATGAAATAGAACGAATATAAAAATAAAAAAATAAGTGATGAAAATGAACTTACGGCAGGCCTGTAATGCTTCAACCCCAGTGAAGAAGACAATGGTATTAATAGACTAAAGTTGAAACTCAAATGAGTTACTACTACTTTTGACAAGTATCCACTCAAGCAATAATTTCTTACAACATAGCAACTTGGCACTTATAATGCAGTTATGCGACTATAGTGCCAGGTTGCTAATATGTAAAGCATAGCTAATAGTTTGGGAGTGGCAGAACTATGACACCATAGGCAATAGTGTGGCTTTTTCACTCTCATAATAGTAGTTATGTAAAAATGGTTTCCGTTTGGTTTAATGAATAAATTTTTAGTGGAAATCTTTTTATGAATCTTATAATGAGTCCCGCATCCCCTCTCCCCATTTCTTGTAAGTACAGCTTAGGAGGTAGTACTTATCTTTGACCCCCCTCTGTTTAGGGAGCGCTTGCCCTTAAACTTCTTCCCACATTATCCCAGATAACTTAAATATAGTCTGACATCACTTCCACTTTGAATTTCTTCCCACATTATTCTAGAAAACTTGAGGTGTTGCCTAGAACGCTTACACTTTGATTTCTTACTAAGAAGCAGTAGTTGTCGATTGATAACTTAAAGTGTTGACTACGAAAACGGAGCCCATTTTGCTAAAACTATCTTAAACCAAAAAATTTCTGCGTGCTCTCCATAAGGAGTGGTTTTGCAAAATTGTCCGTGCTAAGGAATGTTTTAGCAAAATACCCTTATTTAGCCCGGAGCCAAGACTTCAAGGCAAAAAATTTGTAAGTCTTGGCAATTGTCAATACCTCAAGGGCAAGTATTGTTTAGCCAATACTTCAAGTTATATGGCGAGAATGCATGGAAAGACTTACGACCAAGTGCGGCAAGTGTTGCCTTTTGCCAACACTTGAAGGGATAAATGTTGAAAAGCAGTGAGGTATAAAGGCAAGTCTTGGCCCCAACTTAAAAACTTGACAGGGGCATTTTTGTCCAGATTTTTTTCATTAAACTTAATGGGGGTATTTTTGTAAAACCCCTGTTAATGCGGGCAAACAGGCAAACAATTGTTTAAGGCGTCATATTTTTACAAATCAGCCATCTTAAACAGGGATAACTGTGAGTACGCGGGGTGAAACATTTTGTTAATAGTTTGGCTATTTTGTCAAAATTGGGATCCGGATCCAAAAGGTCCGCCGAGAAATGACAACGACTATACAAATTTCATTACATGATATAATTAGTATCATCATCAGATGAATACATTGCAGTATATGGATAAAACGTTCATAACTTGGCATTACACAGAGAAAATAATGGTCCATAGCAAGAAGATGGTGAGAAATTAAGAATTCATCATGAAATTTGACTTGAAAAATTGACAGCGTTATACAATCTTTCTAACAAAACAAGTGAAAAAGTTCATAGCTTGGCACTACACGTAGAAAATAATGATTAATATAGTAAAGATGGTGAAAATTAAACCAACGAGATATTAGGAATTCATCATCAAGATTTTTTCAACTAGCCAACTTAATATCAGTGTTAAACCGCCAACTTAACCAAAATTATAGTACTGGTTTTAATATAACATCTTGCCAATGTGTGCCAATGTGATGAAAGTTAGTTAGTAGCTAACTCATATTCTATTGTTCTTCTTTGTCCACATCTCCTCAAATAGTTAAGGATGTACAAACATCATTAAGTGTCCAAGGGATTGATAACGAGGCTGTTCTTAATAGGGATTGATAACGAGGCTGATTCAATATATTTGCTATGGAATCCCTCCACAAGAGAATCAATAGTACTTCCACATACACAGAATTTCTTTGATAATTTTATTTTTTATGGAATGGGATATGACGCAACGAATAATGAGTATAAGGTCTTGAAGGTTCCTCAGGAGGGTGTCATTGAAATTCTCGCGCTAAAAACTGGTTCTCGAAGAAAAATTCATGGTGAATGCTCTTTGCAGTGCGAAGGTATGCAGTATTTGGCATTTGTACAAGGAGCATTTCATTGGCTTGCTTCAAGAGGTTCTGTGATTTTATTTAATATTTCAAATGAGGTGTTCGGAGAGTTACTGTTGCCAGAGGAAATGAATTCGAGGAGCTTGAGGGACCAAGGCGTTACAGAGTTGGGTGGAATGCTTAGTGTAAATTGTGTTTATAACAAGGACACTACTATTTTTGATTTGTGGGTAATGAAAGAGTACGGTGTGAAAGAATCTTGGACTAAATTATTCACAATGAGAGATAACAAAGATTCTATCAAAATCATGCCAATCACTCCAACATATATATTTCCAGATGGTGAAGTGTTACTCAGTTGTGAAAGAATGACTGGCAGAACAGTATTTAGGACATCCAACGAATCGTATGCAATAGACGATCTTATATTGCCTCTAGTTAGTGATTATAACATTGATGAATATACTCTGTGGGATGGATATGCTTACACAGAAAGTTTGATCTCTCCAGAAGATTATTGTGTTCTTGCTTTGTACTAGTATTTGCTTGTGTATGATTGAAGCACTTTTTAACTTTTGTTTTGCAAATTCTTGTTCATTTCTTGTAAGTTTACACTAGTTAATTGTTACTATATCAAATTTAGAATGCTGTAATTCTTTTTTAACTGATAAGGAAATGTCATATGTGGAAGGGAAGGAGTAATATCCTAAGAGGTCGTTTGGTTGGTGGGATTAGGGATTATAATCCCGGGATAAAAATTGGATAAGATTTATCTCCTGTTTGGTTATTGGTGTAAGATAAAGTCGGATAAAATTATACCACAATTATGGGATTATCTTTGGGATAAGTTATACCATATGGAAGGTGGGATAAGTTATCCAAAGTTTTATCCCACTTTTAATTCAAAGACAATACATTATCCCTAAATCATGAGATATCTCACATTTGTTAATCCCTCAAACCAAATGACACCTAAGAGAATACTTCCTTTGTCCTAATTTATCTGGCGGATACGAACTCATAATAACTCTTTCGAAAAACTTAAATATTCTACTAGTTTGTATTACGGTCAAATTCAAGTCATGCTACATAAATCGAAAAATGATGTCATATAAAGTGGAACAGAGAGAGTAATATTCTAAGAGAATACTTCTTTTGTCCTAATTTATCCGGAAACGAATTCACTACATTTCAAGATCCACTACATGATGGGGAAACCATGCTCAAAATATGGAACTTGAACAAGGTGAGACATCATGCTATTGTGAATCCGATATAAACAATAATAATAACGCCTCAATCTCAAGACTCAAATAAGTTAAATCGATTTGCATGAATTTTCACTGTTTGCAAGTTTTGATTTTAAATAAATTTAACATGTTACTTAACTATTTAAAACTTAGACACGTGGTCTAAAGTTCAGTTTTAAATTTTAAACTTCTGACAATGTGGTCACTTTCGAACTTTGAACTACTATCCATGTTGGAGCTACATGAACCAAATAGGATTCAAATTAATCTCACTCGTCGAAAAATTATATGTATATTATAAATAGCGGAAAAAGAAGCTCTTATATTTGTTAAATCTCATGGTTAGATTTGTTATAACGCTATAGCATTGGTCTAATTTTGAAAAAGGTGGTCACAAATCTCATAGAAGACTTGTAAATTAGACGCGAGGGAGAAATGAGGATCTTTGCTTCTGAAAAACCAAGAGCTTGTAAAATCAATGGTGAAGATGTTCCATTTGAATGAAATATATAGTAAATAAATAATATATATATATATATATATATATATATATATATATATATATATATATATACACACACACACTTAGTGAGACTCAATATTTACACAAACCTAATGAAAGTTAGATATCTGTGTTTAATGCTCATATTTTATCACTAAATTATGGTTAACTATATGCATTTAACTATAACTTTTAACTACTAAGATTAAACGCCAGAGTTTAGTGTAAAGAATGGTCCCCAACAACCCCATCATAGACTGTTGATCAATTTTCTCTAATACAACTTGTAGTACCAAAACTTGACAGTCTAAACCATAAAACACTCCAAAGAGTAAACATCAGTATGCAATGAATTTGATTTCATATAGCCAACTTACAAATGTGGCCCACCAAAGAAAATAGGACTTTCAATGTTGACGGTTTTGGCGCATCTCATAAAGGCAATTTGGCAATTAAAGAGACATGTTGCCTAACACCAAAGATTGTGGTGAGATGGTAAATACTCCTCCATCATTAATTAGAGGTATCGAGTAGCTTTTGATACGGAGTGTTTATATCCAAATTGAATTTTTTAGGTGCAAATCCGGACTAATCGGGATCAAAGTGGGCAAGGGACATCTGATTTGAAACTAAAATAAAAGTGACATGTTGTTGCCGGTAGGGTCGTCAATGCCATATTGTTCAAGTTTTCCAATCATCAATAATACGGCATCCATATTCAAAAATATGATTTATGTTACTATAGTATTTGGAGTTCAAACGTGTTTTCGGATAGCGTGTGTAGAATTCCAAGTTCATAAGTTGTCAAAAGTGTATATCTTTAACTTGGAATTACATTGAGATTTTCTTCACTAAATTTTGAGATCTTCAGGAATTTTTTTGAATACTAACTATTCACTGCAAGATGATTCATCAAATGTCTAGTAAAATTTAGATTTTACCATACAATGTGAAAGTCATATAAACATCTCTGAGTATAGTTAAAATACTTTGAAAAGCTCATATAGGCGATCGGTTATAGCTGATCTTTTTTATAGAGAAACTAATGAAAGTTAGATATCAGTTTTTAATGCTCATATTTTATCACTAACTTATGGTTAAGTTATATGCATTTTAACTATAACTTTTAACTACTAAGATTAAACCCCACAGTTTAGTGTAAATAATGGTCTCCCGACAACCCCATAATAGATTGTTGATCGATTTTCTCTAATACAACTTGTAGTACTAAAACTTGACAGTCTGAACCATAAAACACTCCAAAGAGTAAATATTGGTATGCAATGAATTTGATGTCGTATAACCAACTTACAAATGCGACACCCACCAGAAAAAAAAAGACTTCGAAGGTTGAAAGTTTTGGCGCGTCTCATAAAGGCAAAGAGACATGTTGCCTAACACCAAAGATTGTGGTGAGATGATAATATAAATAGGGTCGTAAATACCCCCTCAATCTTAATTAGAGGTATCAGGTTCAAGCCCGGAGAATAGAGTTGCTTTTGATATGGAGTGTTTACACCAAATTGGATTTTTCAGGTTTAAATCCGGACTAATCGAGCTCAAAGCAGGTGCGATTCACAAGATTAAAACTAAAATAAAAGTGACATGTTGCCTGTAGGGTCGTCAATGCCATATTGTTCAAGTTTTCCAATCCTCAATAATACAGCATCCATGTTAAAGAATATAATCTGTGGTAGTATAGCATTTGGACGCGTTTTCAGGAATTCCTAGTCTATAAGTTAACTTGGAATTACTTTGAGAGTTCATTCCGTAATTTTGAGCTCTTGAGGAATTATCATAAACACTATTTCACTGCAAGATGATTCATCAATTGCAAGTTACATTTGGAGATTATCATACAATGTGAAAGTCACTATTAAGTCAACCAAAGGTAGTAATCCTCCATAAAATGTGGAATTTGTAGTCTTGCACATAAGCGATGTTACCTTTAATAAAAATGACCTGTGGAAAATTGACTGGCCTTCAGTAGTGCAACTTGTAGTACTAGAAATTGACATTCTTTAAGTCTTGAACCAAAAAACACTTCAGAGACCAAAAAGGAGTGACAGACCAGTGGTCACAATCAATTGAAGCGACACTCTTAGGAACTGTTTTTCCATGAAATATTTTTTACTTTTTTTCAAAAACTTTTTGAAAAATATGTTTGTCCATAAAAAGCTGTCAATTTTTGAAGATGTTTTCAAAACCAGTTTTTTGAAGCTGCTCTTCTTGCCTTGAAATCTCACATTTCTAGTCCTAATGACATCTTAGCAAGAAACTGGTCTTCTTCCACACCAGTTTGCAGCTGGATTGGAATTACTTGCGGCTCTCGCCACCATCGAGTCACAGCTTTAGACATTTCTAGCATGCAACTTCATGGTACCATTCCTCCACACCTTGGAAATCTTTCATTTCTTGTTTCCCTGGACATCAGCAACAACACTTTCCATGGAGATTTGCCACAAGAGTTGGCTCATCTGCAGAGGTTGAAACTGATTAGGATCACAAACAATAGTTTCACTGGCTCCATTCCACCATTTTTAAGTTTGCTACCAAACCTCCGCATAGTGCACTTCATAGGCAACCAATTTTCAGGGGAAATTCCATCTTCCCTTTCCAATATAACAAAGCTGGAAGAGTTGAGAGTGAAACAAAATTTTCTCGAAGGAGAGATCCCTCGAGAACTTGGTGATCTTCGTTATATGACTTTCTTAGACCTGCAACTCAATCGATTTACTGGCTCTATACCACCGTCAATTTTTAACATTACGACAATGCAAAAAATTGGTCTTACTAGTAACTATCTTACTGGTAAGCTTCCAACAACTATATGCAACCATCTCCCAAACTTGAAAGAACTTGGCATTTCGAAAAACAACCTAGATGGCTTTATTCCACCAAACCTAGAAAAATGCAAAAAGCTTCAAATCTTGTCATTATCTATCAATGATTTTATCGGAACTGTACCAAGAGAGCTAGCAAACTTAACAGCTCTTACAAAATTATATCTTGGAGAGCTGCACTTGAAAGGTAATATAATATTTCCTTACAAGAAATCTGACTTCCTTCTTTTTTTTTTTCTTTTCCCGCCAAATTGGTACTCATATATCTAGTTATCTACCCCACTTGACAGGAGAGATACCAGTGGAGCTTGGTAATCTTAAGAAATTACAGGTGCTGACATTACAATTGAATGAATTTACTGGTTCCATCCCTACAAGCATTTTCAACATGTCAGCACTTCAGGTCCTAGATTTAGCTGTAAACAAGCTTTCGGGTACTCTACCTGCAGATTTAGGCCATGGAATGCCCAGTTTGGAAGAATTTTATTGTTATAATAATCATCTGAGTGGTATTATCTCACCTACAATCTCAAATTCTTCAAGACTCAGAATAATTAATCTCTCATTCAACAGTTTCACAGGTCCAATTCCTGAATCACTTGGTAACTTAGAATACCTTGAGCAGCTGAGCTTTGGGGCGAATAACTTTTTCAGTGATTCATCATTGAGCTTCGTGACATCTTTGACAAATTGTAGGAAACTAAAATATTTGGAGTTTAGTGGGAATCCATTGTATGCTGTGCTTCCTGCGTCTGTTGGGAATTTCTCCAACTCTCTGCAAATTTTCGCAGGCTTCTGTTGTAAACTGAAGGGCGTAATTCCCGAAGAAATTGGTAACCTTACTGGAGTAATAAGGATGAATCTGTTCAACAATGAGTTTACTGGACATATACCAAACACAGTCCAAGGCATGTTGAACCTTCAAGTACTTTACCTACAAAGCAACAAGATAAAAGGAACCATACCAGATGCTATATGCAATTTAAAGAATCTTGGTGCATTAGACTTGTCTGAAAATCAGTTGTCTGGTTCACTGCCAACATGCCTAGGGACCGTTACCAGTTTGAGAGAACTTCATCTAGCTTACAACATGCTGGATTGGAAAATACCTGCAAGCTTCGGGAGCCTTCAAGATCTCCTAGAATTCAATGTTTCATCCAATTTATTAAGTGGGCAAATTCCTTTGGAGATTGGAAATTTAAAGGCCGCAATACTCATTGATCTATCAAAAAATGATTTTTCTGGTAAGATCCCTAGCACAATAGGGGGTCTAGATAGATCGATCAAACTTTCTCTTGCATATAATAGATTAGATGGGCCAATTCCAGAGTCATTCGGCAAACTGTTGAACTTGGAATTTTTGGATTTGTGCCATAACAATCTTAGTGGTGAAATTCCGAAATCATTAGAAGCTCTTGTGCATCTCACATACATGAACTTCTCGTTCAATAATCTCAGCGGAGAAATTCCCACTGGTGGTCCTTTTGCAAATGCCACAGGTCAGTCATTCTTGTCCAATGATGCACTTTGTGGTGAATCTAAGTTTCATGTGTCACCATGCATCATCAAATCTCCCAAGAGGTCAACGAAGAAAAAGGTAATCCTGGTTTTGTGTTTCCTTTTGGGAGTGGGTCTTCTATTTCTTGCATTAGCCCTCGCATATGTATTCTTAAGACTGCGGAAAAAGAAGAATGCAGGTCAAGCAGATGTGCCTCTGGTAAAAGAGCATGAAAGAATTTCTTATCATGAACTTGCACAAGCAACAGAAGGATTCAATCAGAGTAACTTGCTCGGAAATGGGAGTTTCAGCATGGTGTACAAAGGAATACTTAATGATGGTACTCTTTTGGCAGCAAAGGTATTCAATGTGCAATTGGAAGGTGCATTCAAAAGTTTTGATACAGAATGTGAGATGTTGCGCAATCTCCGCCATCGAAATCTTACTAAATTCATCACTTGTTGCTCTAACCCTGATTTCAAAGCCTTAGAATTGGAATACATGCCGAATGGGACACTTGAAAAATGGTTATACTGTCATAACAACTTCTTAGACATGTTGCAGAGATTAGATATAATGATAGATATTGCATCTGCAATGGACTATCTCCACAATGGTTATTCAACGCCCGTGATGCATTGTGACTTGAAGCCGAGCAATGTCTTGCTAGATCAAGAAATGGTTGGCCATGTCAGTGATTTTGGCATTGCAAAGTTGTTAGGTGCAGGGGAGGATTTTGTTCGAACAAGGACAGTTGCAACCATTGGATATATTGCTCCAGGTATTTGAAATTTTACAAGCTTCTTCATATCCTTAGAACTCCCTGAACAATATTCTTTTCCAAGATATATTCTGAAAAAGTTTATTTATCTATTTATTTTAGAACGATTTCTTTCCCCTAGATAAAGATTGGTAATCTTAGTTTAGCACATTAACGATGATTAAGGAGCTTTTCTGATCATTTTACCATGATTGCAGAGTATGGACAAGATGGAATAGTATCCACGAGCTGTGATGTTTATAGCTTTGGCATCTTAATAATGGAGACGTTTACAAGAATGAGACCAAGCGATGAAATGTTTACTGGAGACTTGAGCATACGACGTTGGATTAGCGATTCTTTACCAAGTGGAATTCATAAGGTGGTGGATGCTAATTTGGTACAGCCTGGGGATGAACAAACTGAAGCAAAGATGCAGTGTCTGTTATCTATCATGGAATTAGCTTTGAGGTGCACTCAAGCAACACCTGATGCAAGAATTAGGATGGAAGAAGCCCTTTCAACACTTAAAATGATCAGGGTCCAACTTTGTCATCAGTAGTAGGTATAAGTAAACCACCAGAAGTTGATCACTTATATGTCATGGATTCGAGCCGTGGAAACTTCCTCTAATGCTTGTATCAAGCTCCATATGTAGCATGGTCCTTCTTTGTACCTTGCGTAAACGTGAGATGCTTTGTACACCGGGATGTCATTTTTAGAAGGTGATCACTTAGATAGGGATACTTTCTGCTCAATTTCTTCTACTTTATCCAAAAGCTAGGCATCTTGTAAGGTTTTATAGTTTCTCTTAACTTATGAGTGTTATGCCCAAATAAGCATATTCAATAAAGGTTTTTGTTGGTTAATTTATACTGCTACCTTTTCTGCCTCTCTTTTCTGATGATAGCTTAAGAAGGAAAGTTTATATTTCTAGTCTCTTTTAATTTTGCTGAGTTTAGAAACTTTATGCCACTGTAAACAACATAAACCATTCTACATGTACCTATCAAAAAAATAAAAATAAAAACCATTGTACTAATTAATAACGTAGAAACTTAATAGCACTGATAACAACATCTTTGACTTGCAATTTTGAGACTCTTTTTATTTACTTACTATTGTGTTACCAACTTAGGGTGACTATTGGTTCATTACCTTTCTATAGTCTCTTTCTCTTTGTGTTGTTGGACTATATAAATAACCAAAGGTATTTGTTTGTCAGATACAGATTTCATGCTGTTACTATAAACACAAATATTTATGTGTTATCTTAAATTCTGCTCCCAATTTAATAAAATAATATTTTCATGTTCATAACAATTAACAAGCTTGTGAAAGAATCTGAATGTTCGCTTGGCCCGATTTTGATTATCCACCTACGAGTAGTGAAACAATTCAAACATTCTAAAAAAAAACGAAAAAATGCTTAAGAGAAGTTATGTCAAGTGACGGATGAAGTTGTAATGCAATTCCGTCCCTATTTGTGTGAAGTAGTTTTAATACATGAAATTTAAGAAATAAATGTTTTTAAAACTTGTTATTAAAAACAAACCATAGAAGTTTGGGTTGTTGTGAATTACTTCATAAAATTAAATTGTTATATAAAAATATCTGAATTCTTTTTATAACTTACTATAGAGAAAAGTGTGTCAATAAATTGGGACGGCAATCCTATTAATGACTAAGCATGTACATATCATAATTTTATGAAAAGTGTTTATAATCACACAAAGTTATGTCATGTTTATAATTACAAATTTCGCCAATTTTGTAGCCACATAAAGGTTATACTACTGTGTTTAAGCTCAGTCAAATAGGTTCACATGAATAAAATGGACGGAGTACAACTTCAAACTGATCAAAAGTTGAGATATTTTCACTCGATAGATGTTAAGCAACAAAATCTCTAAAGATGAGGGGAGCACTAAATAGTACTTGCCTCATTGATGAAGAATGTTGCACCTCAAAATTTGAACTTGAACTCCCTTTTTCTTCCCCAGAGATTCTTTTTTTTAAAAAAAAAAAAAATGTACACAGTATGAAAAAAGATGAAATAGAACGAATATAAAAATAAAAAAATAAGTGATGAAAATGAACTTACGGCAGGCCTGTAATGCTTCAACCCCAGTGAAGAAGACAATGGTATTAATAGACTAAAGTTGAAACTCAAATGAGTTACTACTACTTTTGACAAGTATCCACTAAAGCAATAGTTTCTTACAACATTGCAACTTGACAATTATAATGCAGTTGTGCGACTATAGTGCCAGGTTGCTAATATGTAAAGCATAGCTAATAGTTTAGGAGTGGCAGAACTATGATACCATAGGCAATAGTTTGGCTTTTTGACTCTCATTATAGTAGTTATGTAAAAATGGTTTCCGTTTGGTTTAATGAATAAATTTCTAACGGAAATCCTCTTATGAATCTTATAATGAGTCTCGCATCCCCTTTCACCCGTTTTTCGTAAGTACTGCTTAGGAGGCAGTATTTACCTTTGACCCCCCCTCTGTTTAGGGAGCGTTTGCCCTTAAACTTCTTCTCACATTATCCCACATAATTTAAAGTATAGTCTGACAGCACTTCCACTTTGAATTTCTTCCACATTATTCCAGATAACTTGAGGTGTTGCCTAGAACCCTTACACTTTGATTTCTTCCTAAGAAGCAGTAGTTGTCGATGGATAACTTAAAGTGTTGTGTACGAAAATGGAGCCCATTCGGCTAAAACTATCTTAAACCAAAAAATTTCACTGCGTGCCCCCCCCCCCCCCCATAAGATTAGTTTTGCAAAATTGCCCGCGCTAAGAAATATTTTAGCAAAATACACTTATTTAGCCCGGAGCCAAGACTTCAAGGCAAAAAATTTGTAAGTCTTGGCAATTGCAAATACCTCAAGGGCAAGTGTTGTTTTGCCAATACTTCAAGTTATATGGCGAGAATGCAGGGAAAGACTGGAAGGGGCAAGTGCCAAGACTTACGACCAAGTGCGGCAAGTGTTATCTTTTGCCAATATTTGAAGGGAAAGTGTTGACAAATCGAGCACGATCAAAGGCAAGTCTTGGCTTTTTGCCAAGACTTACGGCCAAGTGCGGCAAGTGTTGCCTTTTGCCAACACTTGAAGGGATAAGTAATGAAAAGCAGTGAGGTATAAAGGCAAGTCTTGGCCCCAACTTAAAAACTTGACAGGGGCATTTTTGTCCAAATTTTTTTCATTAAACTTAATGGGGGTATTTTTGTAAAACCCCTGTTAATGCGGGCAAACAGGCAAACAGTTGTTTAAGGCGTCATATTTTTACAAATCAGCCATCTTAAACAGGGATAACTGTGAATACGCGGGGTGAAACATTTTGTTAATAGTTTGGCTATTTTGTCAAAATTGGAATCCGGATCCAAAAGGTCCGCCGAGGAATGACAACGACTTTATCATATCATCATACAAACAAATCATTTATATATTTCCTAAAATACAACTTCACAAGTAATCCAAAATAGCCTACAATTCTACATTCAATCAAATATACAAATTTCATTACATGATATAATTAGTATCATCATCAGATGAATACATCGCAGTATATGGATAAAAAGTTCATAACTTGGCATTACACTGAGAAAATAATGGTCCATAGCACAAAGATGGTGAGAAATTAAGAATTCATCATGAAATTTGACTTGAAAAATTGACAGCGTTATACAATCTTTCTAACAAAACAAGTGAAAAAGTTCATTTTATGGTTCTTGGCATGATTAAGATGTTTCATTTTAAAGTCAGGTTGTTGGGATAAGCTATTCCATGTTTTAATCTCAATTTCAATCTCAAAATTAAATTTATTCCAATGACTTTATGCAGCACAAGTGTTGCTAGGATGTAATAAGATAAAAGTATTCTAAGTAATCAAATTAATTTCTACACCAGGTGAAACAAATTTGATCCTCTTAGAAATCAAATTTTATTTCTAGTATTTAAGATTCTATTTGTCCTTTGACTAAGCTATTCAAGGAATTAAATAAAATTTTGGGAATCCTAAATTGTTTAGGAAATAGTTTTTGCTAGCTTATTATATTCATAATGGAATAGGTTTCTGTTCTTAGTAGAATTAGATTTTGCACTGTTATAAATATGGATATACCTATTCGTTGATTGTTATATATGAGTTCATGAAATTAGGTGTGAATAATTGAAAGCCTCGTTACCTTCTTCGTTTGTGTGATAACACTGAGTAATGAGAACCTACGTCGAAGAGGACGTAATTACGGACATCCTTAGTAGGCTACCTGTGAAGTCTTTGTTTCGATTCAAATGTGTTTCAGACTGCTGGAAGACATTAATTTGTGAACCTTACTTTAAGAGGAAGCATCTCAATCATGCCAAGAACCAAAATCTCCAAAAATTGCTTATTGAACAACTGGGCATGAGGGATGATATACATTTATTCTATTGTTCTTCTTTGTCCACATCGCATCAAATAGTTAAGGATGTACAAATATCATTAAGTGTGCAAGGCTTTGTCAAAATCTATTGTTTTTGCGATGGCTTGTTTTTATTTAAAATGTTACTTAACTATTTAAAACTTAGACACGTGGTCTAAAATTCAGTTTTTAATTTTAAACTTCTGACAAAGTGGTCACTTTCGAACTTTGAACTACTAATCCTACATGAACCAAATAGGATTCAAATGAATCTCACTCGTCGAAAAATTATATGTATATTATAAATAGCGGAAAAAGAAGCTCTTATATTTGTTAAATCTCATAGAAGACTTGTAAATTAGACGCGAGGGAGAAATGAGGATCTTTGCTTCTGAAACCAAGAGCTTGTAAAATCAATGGTGAAGATGTTCCATTTGAATGAAATATATAGTAAATAAATAATATATATATACACTTAGTGAGACTCAATATTTACACAAAATTAATGAAAGTTAGATATCTGTGTTTAATGCTCATATTTTATCACTAAATTATGGTTAACTATATGCATTTAACTATAACTTTTAACTACTAAGATTAAACGCCAGAATTTAGTGTAAAGAATGGTCTCCTGGCAACCCCATATCAGACTGTTGATCAATTTTCTCTAATACAACTTGCAGTCCTAAAACTTGACAGTTTAAACCATAAAACACTCCAAAGAGTAAACATCAGTATGCAATGAATTTGATTTCATATAGCCAACTTACAAATGTGGCCCACCAAAGAAAATAGGACTTTCAATGTTGACGGTTTTGGCGCATCTCATAAAGGCAATTTGGCAATTAAAGAGACATGTTGCCTAATACCAAAGATTGTGGTGAGATGGTAAATACCCCTCCATCATTAATTAGAGGTATCAGGTTCAAGCCCGGATAATAGAGTTGCTTTTGATATGGAGTGTTTACACCAAATTGAGAAATTATCATAAACACAATTTCACTGCAAGATGATTCATCAATTGCAAGTTACATTTGGAGATTATCATACAATGTGAAAGTCACTATTAAGTCAACCAAAGGTAGTAATCCTCCATAAAATGTGGAATTTGTGGGATTTGTAGTCTTGCACATAAGCGATGTTACCTTTAATAAAAATGACCTGTGGAAAATTGACTGGCCTTCAGTAGTGCAACTTGTAGTACTAGAAATTGACATTCTTTAAGTCTTGAACCAAAAAACACTTTAGAGACCAAAAAGGAGTGACAGACCAGTGGTTGTTAAACTAGCCAACTTAATATGATTGTTAAACTGCCAACTTAACCAAAATTATAGTATTGGTTTTAATATAATGATTATTGGAACACTCCTACAGATATACTGTATTTTACAACATGAACGTTCTATAAATCCTTTTTGGAAACTTAATTTGACTTGAGGTCAGCTATTGTTTCTTTTTCTTTTATTACAAATAGTAGGTTACTATAACAAAGGGTGTAGCTCAAACAAACATTCGTTATTTTTAGAAGTAAAATATTGTCTAGTGAAAAGAAGGAAAAGAAAAAAAGTACCCAAGATTCGACCACCATGGGTGCACCACTAAATTTAATATAAATATGTCAATTATTCCAGGTGTACATCCAATTTTTAAGATATTTATGCCTACATATATACAATTTTTTCCGACGTGAACAGGTGCTGATGCACCCATTAGATCAACATAACGCCTCTGAGTGGTAGGGTATACCAAAAAATCAAACACTCCAAAGGCTAACCACACAGTTCACATTCCAACTTATCGTCATAGCCAACTTGTAAATGCAATGCCACCAGAAAGAATAGGACTTCCACGTTGACGTTTTTGGCACATCTCATAAGTTATATATTTTTTAATATGGATGCTGCATTATTGTGGATTGGAAAACTTGGACATTGTTTAGAATTTCTAGTTGTACTGTATCAATAAAAAATTTAAATCACATTAGTGTTTGTTTCCATTGGCAGTAGAAACTCTCATCTTCCTTGCTTCCAGTCTCCTATCCATCTTAGAGAATTTATTCTTTATTTCAATTCACTCTCTTCTACTCAATACGGCGCAAGTTTAACTAGTGTAATATGTAAACAAGCTGTGTACAACTTTTTTACACTTATAAGTCATATAAACATCGGTTATAGCTGATTTTTTTTACAAAGTGAAAGTCATAAAAAAATCATGAGTATAATTGAACACTCTGAAAAGCTCACATAACGATCGCTTGTAGCTGAACTTTTTATGTCAAAGAATTAGTAATTTTTTTATGAATTCTGAAGTGCCAAAGCAAAAGCAAAAAGAAAATAGGAGGTGAAACTTTATAGCTCTAACAAACTAAAAATATAGAAGCAGAGGGATTTCATATTAATGAGTCTGCTTTAACACATCAAACTCTTTTTGTTTTACAACATTATTGTTTGCTTCCAGTCCCCACTTCCTTAATCCCCATGCGAGTTTAATTACATTGGCAGTGTACAACTATTTTACACTATTAAGTCAACCAAAAGTTATTTACGTCATTCTTCATAAACTGTGGATTTTTAATCTAGCAAATAAGACATGTTACCTGTTAAATTAATTCCGGCGAACCAAAAAGAGTGACAGACTTGTGATTACAACCCGTTAAAGTAACAAACACTCTAGAGACAAGACTTGTGAAAAAGTTGACTGACCTTCAGTAGTGCAACTTGCAGTGCTAAAAATAGACCAGCTAAGATCATTACTTCGCATCATCCTTCCTTGCTTTAGAAAAAAGAGACATTGATTTTTATAGAGAACCTAATGAAAGTTAGATATCTGTTTTTAATGCTCATATTTTATCACTAACTTATGGTTAAGCTATATGCATTTTAACTATAACTTTTAACTACTAAGATTAAACCCCAGAGTTTAGTGTAAATAATGGTCTCCCTACAACACCATAATAGACTGTTGATCGAATTTCACTAATACAACTTGTAGTACTAAAACTTGACAATCTGAACCATAAAACACTCCAAAGAAATCTGAACCATAAAACACTCCAAAGAGTAAATATTGGTATGCAATGAATTTGATGAGTAACCAACTTACAAACGCAACATCCAACAGAGAAAATAGGACTTCGAAGATTGACAGTTTTGGCGAGCCTCATAAAGGCAAAGAGACATGTTGCCAAACACCAAAGATTGTGGTGAGATGGTAATATAAATAGGGTCGTAAATACCCCTCCGTCTTAATTAGAGGTATCGGGTTCAAGTCCAGAGAATAGAGTTGCTTTTGATATGGAGTGTACGCCAAATAATTGGATTTTTCAGGTGTAAATCTGGACTAATCGAGCTCAAAGCGGGTACTATTCACCAGATTGAAACTAAAATAAAGTGACATATTGCCTGTAGGGTCATCAATGCCATATTGTTCAAGTTTTCCAATCCTCAATAATGTAGCATCCATGTTCAAGAATATAATCTGTGGTAGTCCATAAGTTGTCGGAGTGTATATCTTTAACTTGGAATTACTTTGAGAGTTTATTCTGTAATTTTGAGCTCTTGAGGAATTATCTTAAATACTATTCACTGCAAGACGATTCATCAATTTCAAGTTACATTTGGAGATTATCATAAAATGTGAAAGTAACTGTTAAGTCAACCAAAGGTTATTTAGTAATCCTCCATAAAATGTGGGGTTTGTAGTCTTGCACATAAGCATGTTACTTTTAATAAAAAAGACCTGTGGAAAGTTGACTGGCCTTCAGTAGTGCAACTTGTACTACTAAAAGTTAGACACTCTTTTAGTCTCGAACCAAAACACATTTCAGAGACCGAAAAAGAGTGACAGACCCGTGGTCACAATCAATTAAAGCGACACTCTTAGGACCCGTTTGTCCATGAAATATTCTTACTTTTTTCCAAAAATAATTTGAAAAATATGTTTGTCCATAAAAAGCTGTCAAGTTTTGGAGATTTTTTCAAAACAAGTTTTTTTAAAAACAACCACTTTTTCAAGTTTTTTCAAAAAACCAATTTTCTCCCTCACAAAACTTTAACTTCTTTCAATAAAATTTATGTCCAAACATAACTTCAACTAACAAATACTCCCTCCGTTCCAAAATGGTTATCATAGTTTCCTTATTAGTCCGTTCCAAAAAGAATGTCACAATTTTAAATTTGGAAACATTTTTGAGTTGAAACTACTCTTTTACCCTTAATGAAATGCTTTATAGCCACATATTCATGTATAACTTATTTTGGACCACAAGTTTCAAAATTCTTACCACAAGCTCCAAGTCAAACTATGACAATCATTTTGGAACGGAGAGAGTACAATTTTTCAACTTAACTTCAAATTTACTTTTCAAAAACTTTTTGGTAGTTATGCCAAACCACTACTTAAAAAAAAAAAAAAAAAAAAAAAGAACTCCAAAGACTAGACCTGTGGAAGGTTGACTGACCTCAAGTCTTTGAACCTAAAAACACTGCAGAGACTAACAACAGTATATTGGTACCCAATGAACTTGATATCATTAAATAGACCATCTAAGATTATTACTTTGCATCATCCTTCCTTGCTTTAGAAAAAAGAGAAACTTTATTAATTTTTATAGATATGGGCAGACATTGCAATCTGCTTTTTGCTCTTGCAGTTTTCATTCTGCTTCATGACCATACTGCTCTTGCTATTATTCCCAATATTAGCACTGATGAAGCTGCTCTTCTTTCCTTGAAATCTCACATTTCTAGTCCTAATGACATCTTAGCAAGAAACTGGTCTTCTTCCACACCAGTTTGCAGCTGGATTGGAATCACTTGCAGCTCTCGCCACCATAGAGTCACAGCTTTACACATTTCTAGCATGCAACTTCATGGTACCATTCCTCCACACCTTGGAAATCTTTCATTTCTTGTTTCCCTGGACATCAGCAACAACACTTTCCATGGAGATTTGCCACAAGAGTTGGCTCATCTGCAGAGGTTGAAACTCATTAGGATCACAAACAATAGTTTCACTGGCTCCATTCCACCATTTTTAAGTTTGTTATCAAACCTCCGCATTTTGGGCCTCTCAGGCAACCAATTTTCAGGGGAAATTCCATCTTCCCTTTCCAATATAACAAAGCTGGAAATATTGGGAGTGGCTAGAAATTCTCTCGAAGGAGAGATCCCTCGAGAACTTGGTGATCTTCGTTATATGACTTACTTAAAACTGCATTTCAACCGATTTAGTGGTTCTATACCACCGTCAATTTTTAACATTACGACTATGCAAGTAATTGCTCTTACTAGTAACAATCTTATTGGTAAGCTTCCAATAACTATATGCAACCATCTCCCAAACTTGGAAGAGCTTTACATTTCGAAAAACTACCTAGATGGCGTTATTCCACCAAACCTAGAAAAATGCAAAAAGCTTCAAATCTTGTCATTGTCTATCAATGATTTTATCGGAACTGTACCAAGAGAGCTAGCCAACTTAACAGCTCTTACAGAATTATATCTTGGAGAGCTGCACTTGAAAGGTAGTGTGATATTTCCTTACAAGAAATCTGACTTCCTTCTTTTTTTTTTCTTTTCCCGCCAAATTGGTACTCATATATCTAGTTATCTACCCGACTTGACAGGAGAGATACCAGTGGAGCTTGGTAATCTTAAGAAACTACAGGTGTTGTCATTACAAATGAATGAACTTACTGGTTCCGTCCCTGCAAGCATTTTCAACATGTCAGCACTTCAGAACCTAGGTTTATTACAAAACAAGCTTTCGGGTACTCTACCTTCAAATTTAGGTCGTGGAATGCCCAGTCTGGAAAGATTTAATTGTGGAGGTAATCATCTGAGTGGTATTATCTCTGCTACTATCTCAAATTCTTCAAGGCTCAGAATAATTAGTCTCAATAACAACAGTTTCACAGGTCCAATTCCTGAATCACTTGGTAACTTAGAATACCTTGAAACTCTGAGATTGTGGGGGAATAACTTTTCCAGTGATTCAGCATTGAGCTTCGTGACATCTTTGACAAACTGTAGGAAACTAAATCTATTGGATTTTAGTGAGAATCCATTGTATGCTGTGCTTCCTGCGTCTGTTGGGAATTTCTCCAACTCTCTACAAATTTTCGCTAGCGAGGGTTGTAAACTGAAGGGCGTAATTCCTGAAGAAATTGGTAACCTTACTGGAGTAATAGAGATGGGTCTGTCAAACAATAAGTTTACTGGACATATTCCAAACACAGTCCAAGGCATGTTGAACCTTCAAGTACTTTACCTAAACAGCAACAAGATAAAAGGAACCATACCAGATGCTATATGCAATTTAAAGAATCTTGGTTTATTAGAATTGTCTGAAAATCAGTTATCTGGTTCACTACCACCATGCCTAGGGAGCGTTACCAGTTTGAGAGAACTTCATCTAGCTTACAACAGGCTGAATTTGAAAATACCTGCAAGCTTGTGGAGCCTTCAAAATCTCCTAAAATTCAATGTTTCATCCAATTTATTAAGTGGGCAAATTCCTTTGGAGATTGGAAATTTAAGGGCTGCAGTAGTCATTGATCTGACAAAAAATGATTTTTTTGGTAATATCCCTAGCACTCTAGGGGGTCTAGATAGATTGATGGACCTTTCTCTAGCATATAATAGATTAGATGGGCCAATTTCAGAGTCATTCGGCAAACTGTTGGACTTGGAATTTTTGGATTTGTGCCATAACAATCTTAGTGGTGAAATTCCGAAATCATTAGAAGCTCTTGTGCATCTCACATACATGAACTTCTCGTTCAATAAACTCAGCGGAGAAATTCCCACTGGTGGTCCTTTTGCAAATGCTACAGGTCAGTCATTCTTGTCCAATGATGCACTTTGTGGTGAATCTAAGTTTCATGTGTCACCATGCATCATCAAATCTCCCAAGAGGTCAACGAAGAAAAAGGTAATTCTGGTTTTGTGTATCCTTTTGGGAGTGGGTCTTCTATTTCTTGCATTAGCCCTCGCATATGTATTCTTAAGATTGCGGAAAAAGAAGAATGCAGGTCAAGCAGATGTGCCTCTGTTAAAAGAGCATGAAAGAATTTCTTATCATGAACTTGCACAAGCAACAGAAGGATTCAATCAGAGTAACTTGCTTGGAAAAGGGAGTTTCAGCATGGTGTACAAAGGAATACTTAATGATGGTACTCTTTTGGCAGCAAAGGTATTCAATGTGCAATTGGAAGGTGCATTCAAAAGTTTTGATACAGAATGTCAGATGTTGCGCAATCTCCGCCATCGAAATCTTACTAAAGTTATCACTAGTTGCTCTAACCATGATTTCAAAGCCTTAGTATTGGAATACATGCCGAATGGGACACTTGAAAAATGGTTATACTGTCATAACAACTTCTTAGACATGTTGCAGAGATTAGATATAATGATAGATATTGCATCTGCAATGGACTATCTCCACAATGGTTATTCAACGCCCGTGGTGCATTGTGACTTGAAACCGAGCAATGTCTTGCTAGATCAAGAAATGGTTGGCCATGTCAGTGATTTTGGCATTGCAAAGTTGTTAGGTGCAGGGGAGGATTTTGTTCGAACAAGGACAGTTGCAACCATTGGATATATTGCTCCAGGTATTTGAATTTTTACAAGCTTCTTCATATCCTTAGAACTCCCTGAACAATATTCTTTCCCAAGATATATTCTGAAAAAGTTTATTTATCTATTTATTTTAGAACGATTTCTTTCCCCTTGATAAATATTGCTACTCTGATTAAGGAGCTTCTCTGATCATTTTACCATGATTGCAGAGTATGGACAAGATGGAATAGTATCCACGAGTTGTGATGTTTATAGCTTTGGCATCTTGATAATGGTGACGTTTACAAGAATGAGACCAAGCGATGAAATGTTTACTGGAGACTTGAGCATACGACGTTGGATTAGTGATTCTTTACCAAGTGGAATTCATAAGGTGGTGGATGCTAATTTGGTACAGCCTGGGGATGAACAAACTGAAGCAAAGATGCAGTGTCTGTTATCTACCATGGAATTAGCTTTGAGGTGCACTCAAGTAACACCTGATGCAAGAATTAGGATGGAAGAAGCCCTTTCAACACTTAAAAAGATCAGGGTCCAACTTTGTCAGTAGTAGGTATAAGTAAACCACCAGAAGTTGATCACTTATATGTCATGGATTCGAGCCGTGGAAACTTCCTCTGATGCTTGTATCAAGCTCCCTATGTAGCACGGTCCTTCTCTGTACCCTACATAAATGTGGGATGCTTTGTACATACCGGCTGTCCATTTTAGAAGTTGATCACTTAGGTAGGGATACTTTTTGTTCTATTTCTTCTACTTTATCCAAAAGCTAGGCATCTTGTAAGGTTTTATGGCTAAAAGAATACTTATTTTGTCCTAATTTATCCGGAAACAAAATTCACTACATTTGAAGATCCACTACATGATGGGGAAACCATGCTCAAAATATGGAACTTGAACAAGGTGAGACATCATGCTATTGTGAATCCGATATAAACAATAATAATAACGCCTCAATCTCAAAACTCAAATAAGTTAAATCGATTTGCATGAATTTTCACTGTTTGCAAGTTTTGATTTTAAATAAATTTAAAATGTTACTTAAACTTTTTCAAACTTAGACACATGGTCTAACTTCAATTTTCAATTTTAAACTTCCGACGAAATGATCCGAGCTTGTATCATGGATTCGAGCCGTGGAAATTTCCCCCGATGCTTGTATCAAGCTCCCTATGTAGCACGGTCCTTCTTTGTACCCTGCGTAGATGCGAGATGCTTTGTATACCGGGATGTCATTTTTAGAAGTTGATCACTTAGGTAGGGATACTTTTTGTTCTATTTCTTCTACTTTATCCAAAAGCTAGGCATCTTGTAAGGTTTTATGGCTAAAAGAATACTTATTTTGTCCTAATTTATCCGGAAACGAATTTCACTACATTTGAAGATCCACTACATGATGGGGAAACCATGCTCAAAATATAGAACTTGAACAAGGTGAGACATCATGCTATTGTGAATCCGATATAAACAATAATAATAACGCCTCAATCTCAACACTCAAATAAGTTAAATCGATTTGCATGAATTTTCACTATTTGCAAGTTTTGATTTTAAATAAATTTAAAATGTTACTTAACTTTTTCAAACTTAGATTGATCTAACTTCAATTTTCAATTTTAAACTCCTGACGAAATGGTCACTTTCGAACTTTGAACTACTGATCCATGTTGGAGCTACATAAACCAAGGAGAATTCAATTATATGTGAATCTCATGGTTAGAATTTCCGTAATATTAGCGTTGGTCTAATCTCATGAGTTTACGATTATGATTTTCTCCTACTTTTTTATATTTCGAATTGTTAATTATTTAATGACTCTATTATATAATTTCTAAATATACACAAAAATTTATTTCAAGAAACTTAAATATTGTATGATAGTCTGTATCACACTCAAATTCTAATCATGTCACATAAATCGAGACAGAGAGTTAATATGAAAGTTTAATCATATTAGGCGTTTTAACTCTGTACGTTTCGGAATTCATATTTAAATTTCCCGCTATCCAACACGTCGTGCCACAACCTGTGATTTACAAAGCGTTGACTTTTGCCCTATTCTGAATAGTGAATTCTTACTTATAAAAAAAGAACAGCTCGGTGCAGAAAGCATTATTCACGGGTTCGGGAAAGGCTGAACCAGAGGTGATTATTCACTTCAGGTATAATTTTATGAGCATTTAGAAATATCTGCATAGATTAATTGAAATGTTAGTGATTGCAAAGGAGTGATTTTGAGTCAACTCCTTAGGGTTTTGAGGCAGTGGAAGTCAACTCTTTGCAGCTAATCAATTTTGTGAATGTGAAACTGTTCCTCGTGCACACAATGGGGACACCTCGCAGGTTCTTTTCAAGTTATTACTTACTCCCTCCGTCCTAATTTATGTGACGTAGTTTGACTTTGCACGGAGTTTAAGGAATAAAGATTGATTATGTAAAGTTTCAAAAAAGTTGTTGGTAGCTTTTAATGTAATAGAGATAATGTTATTAATTAGTTGTAAAATAAGTAAGCGTGTCATTCTTTTTGGGACAGACTAGAAAGAAAAGTGTATCACATAAATTGAGACGGAGGGAATACTATTTATTTTGGGGTCCTTTATTGCCTTTTTGTGAATATTTAGCTTTTAACTTGCACTTTTCGTGAAATAATGAAATGATGAGGCTTCTTGTAACAACTTTTACTGGAGTTGTGTTTGGAATTTTCTTAGGCGTATCGTTTCCTACACTTCCATTGACTAAGGCAAGGGAAACTACTTTGGCTTTTAAATTTGATATGATATAATATTTGTATACATAAATTTGATATGATATGTTTACACCTGAAGTAAGGCGCAAAACATGTTTAGCGCTTTCCTCGCTAGATGGGTGGGAGTGGTGGAGCCACCTTGGTGGAAGGGTGGTCAGGCGAACACCCTTCACCGAAACATTATACCGTGTAAATAGGCTAAATTTAACTAGTTATGACAAAATATTTACGTTTTGAACACTCTTGGCACAACTGATGGTGCTAGCCTAGCGTGGTAGGGTGTTCAAAATTAGATGAACAACCCAAGTCGAGTCCTAGCTTATATATTTTGCTGCGCCCTATATTGTTAGAAAAAAAAATTGCTTCTTTGAAGCTTGAACACCCTTGGGGAATTTCCTGACTACGCCACTAAATGGGTGCTTCAGAATTCAATGTCGTCGTCAAGGCTCTAAGGCATACTTCGTCTTGCCAATGAGCATCATCTTGAAGAGGCGGCATTGAACAATTGATATTTCATTTTAGCTTAATTTTTTCCAGTTTTTTGTTTGTATATATGTTACTATTCATTATAATTATTAGTCCTGGAGTACATATACATTTTTGTATGTTTCTTCAATTGTGCCTTTCTTCATTAAAGACTATGGGCAATTAGCGCTTTTTTGCGCTTTTCGCTTTTGATAACACTGGGGCATATTCAAGATTTTGAAGCAGTGGGTTGTGTCGATATGTTTGTGTGTGCGCGATGTGCATATGTATACATTAGAATATGATAGTACCCACTCTTTGTTAAATAAGTATTTTTCAATTTTTACAGCTGAACTTACCTTCTAGTCTTTTCGGATTAATTGACCTCTCTTCCATTGAGGCCAAGTATTCAGGCCTCTCAACTCAACATCTATTAGATGTCTTGTCTTCCCTGAGGAGCAATAGAGGCAGTTCACACAAGCATAATGGCACAAAGGTTGAGAAAGTTTTTTGAGATATTTTTCCCTAGATATTTTTTGAGAAAGTTTATCTATCTATTTATTTTAAAAAGATTTCTTTCCCCTATATATAGATTGATACTCTCATTTGAGCACATTCCGGATATTTAGGAAGCTTTTCTAATCACTTTCGACCATGATTGCAGAATATGGACAAGATGGAATAGTATCCACGAGCTGTGATGTTTATAGCTTTGGCATCTTGATAATGGAGACGTTTACAAGAATGAGACCAAGCGATGAAATGTTTGCTGGAGACTTGAGCATACGACATTGGATTAGTGATTCTTTACCAAGTGGAATTCATAAGGTGGTGGATTCTAATTTGGTACAGCCTGGGGATGAACAAACTGAAGCAAAGATGCAATGTCTGTTATCTGTCATGGAATTAGCTTTGAGGTGCACTCAAGTAACACCTGATGCAAGAATTAGGATGGAAGAAGCCCTTTCAACACTTAAAAAGATCAGGGTCCAACTTTGTCAGTAGTAGGTATAAGTAAACCACCAGAAGTTGATCACTTATATGTCATGGATTCGAGCCGTGGAAACTTCCTCTGATGCTTGTATCAAGCTCCCTATATAGCACGGTCCTTCTCTGTACCCTACATAAATATGGGATGCTTTGTACATACCGGCTGTCCATTTTAGAAGTTGATCACTTAGGTAGGGGTACTTTTTGTTCTATTTCTTCTACTTTATCCAAAAGCTAGGCATCTTGTAAGGTTTTATAGTTTCTCTTAACTTATGAGTGTTATGCCCAAATAAGCATATTCAATAAAGGTTTTTGTTGGTTAATTGATACCACCTTTCTCTTTGTTTTGTTGGACTATGTAAATCAAAGGTTAATCAGTTTGCTTCAAGATATCTTCTAGCTTAAACGTAAATCACCAGAGGTATCTTCCTGCAAACTGTTTGGAGTTTACTTAATTTTGGCTTACCTTTTACTATGTTGTCACGGAATTAATGCGTAATTCATAGGAAAAAAATTAATAAACCTCCTTCATGTCCAGTTACCAACGAAATTTAGTTGCATAACTCAGCTATAACAATATAATGATTAAAACTCGCGACTATATATGTACTAAAGATACAACTAAAAGCTTAATCAGGAATAAAGTTTAACATCAACAAACCTCTTACTGATTACTGAATAAATATTGGGGTTGATTTGTCTTAAAATCATAGACCAAGACAAAGTTATCTCAGTATTGTCTAGCTTTGTGTTGACACTGGCATTATAAGATACATAATTCAGAATTTACCTTCTTAAGTTATAAGTCGTTCATGCTGTTACTATAAACACAAATATTTATGTGTTATCTTAAATTCTGCTCCCAATTTAATAAAATAATATTTTCATGTTCATAACAATTAACAAGCTTGCGAAAGAATCTGAATGTTCGCTTGATTCTAAGGTTCATGCCCAATTTTGATTATCAATACCTCAAGGGCAAGTGTTGTTTAGCCAATACTTCAAGTTATATGGCGAGAATGCATGGAAAGACCGGAAGGGGTAAGTTGCCAAGACTTACGACCAAGTGCGGCAAGTTTTATCTTTTGACAACACTTGAAGGGAAAGTGTTGACAAATAGAGCACGGTCAAAGGCAAGTCTTGGCCTTTTGCCAAGATTTATGGCCAAGTGCGGCAAGTGTGATAAAGCGATAAGGGATAAGTGTTGAAAAGCGGAGAGATATAAAGGCAAGTCTTGAGCTCGACTTAAAAACTTGACAGGGGCATTTTCGTCCAGATTATTTTCATTAAACTTAATGGGGCATTTTTGCAAAACCCCTATTAGCGCAGACAAAAAGGCAAACAATTGTTTATGGTGTCATATTTTTGCCAATCAGCCATCTTAAACAGGGATAACTGTGAGTACGCGGGGTGAAACTTTTTGTTAATAGTTTGGCTATTTTATCAAAATTGGGATCCGGATCCAAAAAGTCCGCCGAGAAATGACGACGACTTTATCATCATACTCCCTCCGTCCCAAAAAGACTGTCCACCTTTCCTTTTTTGTTTGTCCCAAAATGAGTGCCACTTTCCTTTTATGACAACTCTTTAAATCTAAGATTTGTTTTGGTCCACAGGATTTAAAGAACTGGCCCACATTACACACGTCTTTCATTTTTACACCACAGGATTTAAAAGTCTTCATTTTTTTCTTAAACTCTGTGCCAAGTCAAACCCAGACAGTCTTTTTGGGACGGAGGGAGTATTTCATAAAAGTATGAATCTCCTAAAGCAAAAAGTGAACGACCATTATGCCCTTAAAAAATTCTATCTTTTATATAATAGTATTCTACAAAATTGTAAAAGCAATTCATATGAAATTAAAATTATATAATAAATGTAATTGAATCCTTTCATTAATATGTTTCCAATATAATAATGTTCAAACAAATAAGCTGAAAATACGAAGCACTTGAACAATTAAATGCCACACAATTATCTCTTCAATTTCACATCTAATAGAACTGGAAAGACTCCAACAATTAATTAAGGAATTCCAGGGATCCTTCACCATTAAACGTTGGAAACCACTACATATGCAGTTTATCCTTCAATGGTTTTAAGTGGGTTTCATGCCTATGTTTAATTTTCATTTTTATCTCCTTTAAACATAAGCTGCAAGTATCTATTTCTTGCACCTACATAGAATAATCAGTTTATAAGTTTCATATCTATTTGCAAATGAATATTTTATCTCCTTTAAAATATACATAATCGTCATTCATGCCTATGTTTAATTTTTGTTTTTATGTAGGTGCAAGAAATAGATAGATTGGTGAGAAGCCGAGGTCCTTTGCAAGTGCATGTAGGAAACTGTGATCAAGAAAAACACACTGAATAATGCCTTTCTTCCAATGATGGACACATTCTCGCAATCCGTTAATTCTTTTTGTTGGCTCCAGCAAAAATAATGGTAATAGACGTCAATATTTTTACACTAATCTGCGACGAGGAATGAAATTCTAGAGAAAGTTGCAATGAAGTTGTCAAATTTATTTCATGCACTTGCATCTTATATCATCCTGCAATTGTAAATAATCTCATTTTCAACTTTTTTGTTGGGTGTGAATTTGTTGGTATATTTTAATTTTTCTTTCAAAGAATGGGCATATCATCATTTTTCTTTTTCTTTCTCTCTGTTGCTCATAGTTTGTTTTGTTGGTGAACTGTACACTTCTACCACGCTAGAAATGAAACAGTTGTACTTCTCAATTACTTTAGCTCTTTATAACATATTGGAATCTTGGCAAGTTTAGAATTATTTATTATTATTAAATTAAAAAAGGTATGTTAATCTACTTTTTAACTTGGTTGTCTATTTTATGCTTTTATTTTATGTATCTTTATGTTAATATTTACAAATTTCGTACTTATTGATTCAGGTATACACGTGCAAAGCACGTAATGTTGAAGACCTTGGATTGACTTTGTTAGCCTTTAAGTTCGTAGAACATCACTCCAAAATTTTATTTTACTATCAGTATAAGTGGTTGGATTGGATAGTTGTGGCTTCATTATAACATGAACATCCTGATGGCATATACAGGTGCTTCATCGTTGTTCGAGTATACAATCTTTTCTACTCCGTGGCCAGTTTCTCTGCACCTAATTTACAATTGTTTCTCCGTGGTCCAAATGTTTTCATATCATTTGCAACAATTTTGCGCCTAATTTTACAATTGTTCCTCCATGGTCATAATGTTTTCATATCATTTGCAACAATCTTGCGCCTAATTTTGCAATTGTTCCTCCATGGTCCAAATATTTTCATATCATTTGCAACAATCTTTTCTTTTAAAAAATCTTCTAAGCTACTTATATTGGTCACATTGACATAACAATTCTTTCATACAATTTCAATCTATAAATTAAGCCGTTATTTGCTTGCTCCGCCAATCTTCAAAACTATTAACACAACTATCTAATCCCATATTATTTAAACAGGATTCTCCTCAACGATTAGGTTCCACGCGTACCGCGCGTTGCCAATACTAGTATCATCATACAAACAAATCACTTATATATTTCCTAAAATACAACTTCACAAGTAATCCAAAATAAACTACAAATTACAATTCTACATTCAATCAACTATACAAATTTCATTACATGATATAATTAGTATCATCATCAGATGAATACATCGCAGTATATGGATAACAAGTTCATAACTTGGCATTACACAGAGAAAATAATGGTCCATAGCACAAAGATGGTGAGAAATTCTAATCAACGAGAAATTAAGAATTCATCATGAAATTTGACTTGAAAAATTGACAGCGTTATACAATCTTTCTAACAAAACAAGTGAAAAAGTTCATAGCTTGGCACTGCACGTAGAAAATAATGGTTAATATAATAAAGATGGTGAAAATTAAACCAACGAGATATTAGGAATTCATCATCAAGATTTTTTCAACTAGCCAACTTAATATCAGTGTTAAACAGCCAACTTAACCAAAATTATACTGGTTTTAAGGATTGTCTTGACAACTACTATTCACTTCTTGATTCACTCTTTTCTATGTTTTGCATTTTCACCACTTCTCCAATTTTAGCCATTTATTAACTTAACACCTCCTGCTAATGACATGTTTCTATCAGGGACCCAAGATATGCTAGTGGTTTTTAAATAAATTATGTGGTAGGTGATGAAATTTCATTAAAATTTCAACCTTTTGACAAAGTCCAAATGTAAATTAAGCGAAAACTCCGCCTATAAACTACCCTATTTCACCAACCCAAAGATGACAGAGACAAAAAAAGTTGTTTAGTACTTGAGGAACTCAAGTTGCTACAATACTGAAAATTACTACTTTGGTGTCATTTGATTGAACAGTTACCATATTCTAAACATCATCATCAAAAGAAAGATAAATGATGGAATCTTTTGGCTTAATGTGACGCACTTGATCAATCTTTTGGTATTTATGCCAAACCGCTACTTAAAAAAAAAGAAAACTCCAAAGACTAGACCCGTGGAAGGTTGACTGACATGGGCAGTATATTGGTACCCAATGAACTTGATATCATTAAATAGACCATCTAAGATCATTACTTTGCATCATCCTTCCTTGATTGATTTTTATAGATATGGGCAGACATTGCAATCTGCTTTTTGCTCTTGCAGTTTTCATTCTGCTTCATGACCATACTGCTCTTGCTACTATTCCCAATATTAGCACTGATGAAGCTGCTCTTCTTGCCTTGAAATCTCACAGTTCTAGTCCTAATGACATCTTAGCAAGAAACTGGTCTTCTTCCACACCAGTTTGCAGGTGGATTGGAATCACTTGCGGCTCTCGCCACCAACGAGTTGCAGCTTTGAACATTTCTAGCATGCAACTTCATGGTACCATTCCTCCACACCTTGGAAATCTTTCATTTCTTGTTTCCCTGGACATCGGCAACAACACTTTCCATGGAGATTTGCCACAAGAGTTGGCTCATTTGCAGAGGTTGAAACTGATTAGGATCACAAACAATAACTTCACTGGCTCCATTCCGTCATTTTTAAGTTTGTTATCAAACCTCCGCTTTTTGGGCCTCTCAAGCAACCAATTCTCAGGGGAAATTCCATCTTCCCTTTCCAATCTAACAAAGCTGGAAATATTGGGAGTGGCTGGAAATTCTCTCAAAGGAGAGATCCCTCGAGAACTTGGTAATCTTCGTTATATGACTTTCTTATACCTGCAAGACAACCGATTTACTGGCTCTATACCACCGTCAATTTTTAACATTACGACAATGCAAATCATTTCTCTTACTGGTAACAAACTTACTGGTAAGCTTCCAACAACTATATGCAACCATCTCCCAAACTTGGAAGGGCTTTACATTTCGGAAAACAACCTAGATGGCGTTATTCCACCAAACCTAGAAAAATGCAAAAAACTTCAAATCTTGGTATTGTCTCTCAATGATTTTACCGGAACTGTACCAAGAGAGATAGCCAACTTAACAGCTCTTACAGAATTAGATCTTGGAGACCTGCACTTGAAAGGTAGTGTGATATTTCCTTACAAGAAATCTGACTTCCTTCTTCTTTTTTTCTTCCCGCCAAATTGGTACTCATATATCTAGTTATCTACCCCACTTGACAGGAGAGATACCAGTGGAGCTTGGTAATCTTAAGAAACTACAGGTGTTGCAATTACATATGAATGAACTTACTGGTTCTGTCCCTGCAAGCATTTTCAACATGTCAGCACTTCAGGTCCTATCATTATTAGAAAACAAGCTTTCGGGTACTCTGCCCGCAGATTTAGGCCGTGGAATGCCCAGCCTGGAAGGATTTTATTGTAGAGATAATCATCTGGGTGGTATCATCTCACCTACTATCTCAAATTCTTCAAGACTCAGATTAATTGATCTCTCAGTCAACAGTTTCACAGGTCCAATTCCTGAATCACTTGGTAACTTAGAATACCTTGAACGTCTTAGCTTGGCGGGGAATTACTTTTTCAGTGATTCAGCATTGAGCTTCGTGACATCTTTGACAAACTGTAGGGAACTAAAATTATTGTTGTTTAGTGAGAATCCATTGTATGCTGTGTTTCCTGCATCTGTTGGGAATTTCTCCAACTCTCTGCAAATTTTCTATGGCGAGGGTTGTAAACTGAAGGGTGTAATTCCTGAAGAAATTGGTAACCTTGCTGGACTAATAGAGATGGATCTGTCAAACAATGAGTTTACTGGACATATTCCAAACACAGTCCAAGGCATGTTGAACCTTCAAGTACTTTACCTACACAGCAACAAGATAAAAGGAACCATACCAGATACTATATGCAATTTAAAGAATCTTGGTTTATTAGACTTGTCTGAAAATCAGTTATCTGGTTCACTGCCAACATGCCTAGGGACCGTTACCAGTTTGAGAGAACTTCATCTAGCTTACAACATGCTGAATTTGAAAATACCTGCAAGCTTATGGAGCCTTCAAAATCTCCTAAAATTCAATGTTTCATCCAATTTATTAAGTGGGGAAATTCCTTTAGAGATTGGAAATTTAAAGGCCGCAATACTCATTGATCTATCAAAAAATGATTTTTCTGGTAAGATCCCTAGCACTCTAGGGGGTTTAGATAGATCGATCAAACTTTCTTTTGCATATAATAGATTAGATGGGCCAATTCCAGAGTCATTTGGCAAACTGTTGGACTTGGAATTTTTGGATTTGCGCCATAACAATCTTAGTGGTGAAATTCCGAAATCATTAGAAGCTCTTGTGTATCTCACATACATGAACTTCTCGTTCAATAAACTCAGCGGAGAAATTCCCACTGGTGGTCCTTTTGCAAATGCTACAGGTCAGTCATTCTTGTCCAATGATGCACTTTGTGGTGAATCTAAGTTTCATGTGCCACCATGCATCATCAAATCTCCCAAGAGGTCAACGAAGATAAAGGTAATCCTGGTTTTGTGTCTCCTTTTGGGAGTGGGTCTTCTATTTCTTGCATTAGCCCTCGCATATGTATTCTTAAGATTGCGGAAAAAGAAGAATGCAGGTCAAGCAGATGTGCCTCTAGTAAAAGAGCATGAAAGAATTTCTTATCATGAACTTGCACAAGCAACAGAAGGATTCAATGAGAGTAACTTGCTCGGAAATGGGAGTTTCAGCATGGTGTACAGAGGAATACTTAATGATGGTACTCTTTTGGCAGCAAAGGTATTCAATGTGCAATTGGAAGGTGCATTCAAAAGTTTTGATTCAGAATGTGAGATGTTGCGCAATCTCCGCCATCAAAATCTTACTAAAGTCATCACTAGTTGCTCTAACCCTGATTTCAAAGCCTTAGTAATGGAATACATGCCAAATGGGACACTTGACAAATGGCTATACTGTCATAACAACTTCTTAGACATGTTGCAGAGATTAGATATAATGATAAATATTGCATCTGCAATGGACTATCTCCACAATGGTTATTCAACGCCTGTGGTGCATTGTGACCTGAAGCCGAGCAATGTCTTGCTAGATCAAGAAATGGTTGGCCATGTCAGTGATTTTGGCATTGCAAAGTTGTTAGGTGCAGGGGAGGATTTTGTTCGAACAAGGACAATTGCAACCATTGGATATATTGCTCCTGGTATTTGAACTTTTACAAGCTTCTTCATATCGTTAGAACTCCCTATATAATATTCTTTCCCCTAGATATTTTCTGAAAAAGTTTATTTATCTATTTATTTTAGAACGATTTCTTTCCCCTAGATAAAGATTGGTACTCTAATTTTAGCACATTACCGATGATTAAGGAGCTTTTATGATCATTTTACCATGATGGCAGAGTATGGACAAGATGGAATAGTATCCACGAGCTGTGATGTTTATAGCTTTGGCATCTTGATAATGGAGACGTTTACAAGAATGAGACCAAGCGATGAAATGTTTACTGGAGACTTGAGCATACGACGTTGGATTAGTGATTCTTTACCAAGTGGAATTCTTAAGGTGGTGGATGCTAATTTGGTACAGCCTGGGGATGAACAAACTGAAGCAAAGATGCAGTGTCTGTTATCTGTCATGGAATTAGCTTTGAGGTGCACTCAAGTAACACCTGATGCAAGAATTAGGATGGAAGAAGCCCTTTCAACACTTAAAAAGATCAGGGTCCAACTTTGTCAGTAGTAGGTATAAGTAAACCACCAGAAGTTGGTCACTTATATGTCATGGATTCGAGCCATGGAAACTTCCTCTGATGCTTGTATCAAGCTCCTTATGTAGCACGGTCCTTCCTTGTACTGAACGTAAGATGTTTTGTACACAGTGTTGTCCTTTTTAGAAGTTGATCACTTAGGTAGGGATACTTTTTGTTCTATTTCTTCTACTTTATCCAAAAGCTAGTCATCTTGTAAGGTTTTTTAGTTTTTCTTAACTTATGAGTGTTATGCCCAAATTAGCATATTCAACGAAGTTTTTTGTTGGTTAATTTATACCACATTTTATGCATCTCTTTTCTGATGATAGCTTAAGAAGGAAAGTTTAGATTTCTAGTCTTTTTTAATTTTGCTGAGTTTAGAAACTTTATACCACTGTCAACAACATAAACCATTGTACTAATAATGTAGAAACCTAATGCCACCGATAACAACACAAACCATTGTACGGTGCTTAATTATATTATGATATTTAAATCACTAAAGGTATTTGTTTGTCAGATACAAAGGTTAATCAGTTTGCTTCAAGAAATCTTCTAGCTTACACGTAAATCACCAGAGGTACCTTTACATTGGTACTTTCTGCATACTGTTTGGAGTTTACTTAATTCTGGCTTAGCTTTTACCATGCTGTCACGTAATCAATGTGTAATTCAGAGGCAGATCCTGAGAAAAAAAATAAACCTCTTTCATGTCCATTTACCAAAGAAACTTGGTTGCTTAACTCAGCTATAACAAGTTCAAACAACGATTAAAACTCACTGACTATATATGAGCTAAAGATACAACTAAAAGCTTAATCAGGAATAAAGTTTAGCATCAACAAACCAGGACAAAAGTGAATAAATATTGGGATTGATCTGTCTAATTAAATTCTCACAAAAGTGAGGCAGATTAAAATCATAGACCAGGACAAAGTTATCTCAGTATTGTCTAGCTTTGTGTTGACACTGGCATTATAAGATACATAATTCAGAATTTACCTTCTTAAGTTATAAGTCGTTCATGCTGTTACTATAAACACAAATATTTATGTGTTATCTTAAATTCTGCTCCCAATTTAATTAAATAATATTTTCATGTTCATAACAATTAACAAGCTTGTGAAAGAATCTGAATGTTCGCTTGACTCTAAGGTTCATGCCCCATTTTGATTATCCACCTGCGAGTAGTGAAACAATTCAAACATTCTATAAAAAAACGAAAAAAATGCTTAAGAGAAGTTATGTCATGTGATGGATGAAGTTGTAATACATTACAAGTTTCTTTGTTGCTCCCTCCGTCCCTATTTGTGTGAAGTAGTTTTAATGTGCACGAAATTTAAGAAATAAAAAGGTTTTTTAAAATTTGTTATTAAAAACAAACCATAGAAGTTTGGGTTGTTGTGAATTACTTCATAAAATTAAATTGTTATATAAAAATATGTGAATTCTTTTTATAACTTGCTAAAGAGAAAAGTGTATCAATAAATTGGGACGGCTATCCTATTAATGACTAAGCATGTATATATCATAATTTTATGAAAAGTGTTTATAATCCCACAAAGTTATGTCACGTTTATAATCACAAATTGTGCCAATTTTGTAGCCACATAAAGGTTATACTAGTATGCTTAAGCTCAGTCAAATAGGTTCACATGAATAAAATGGACGGAGTACAACTTCAAGCAATAATTTCTTACAACATAGCAACTTGGCACTTATAATGCAGTTATGCGACTATAGTGCCAGGTTGCTAATATGTAAAGCATAGCTAATAGTTTGGGAGTGGCAGAACTATGATACCATAGGCAATAGTTTGGCTTTTGACTCTCATTATAGTAGTTATGTAAAAATGGTTTCCGTTTGGTTTAATGAATAAATTTCTAACGGAAATCCTATTATGAATCTTATAATGAGTCTCGCATCCCCTTTCACCCTTTTTTTCGTAAGTACTGCTTAGGAGGCAGTATTTACCTTTGACCCCCCCTCTGTTTAGGGAGCGCTTGCCCTTAAACTTCTTCTCACATTATCCCACATAATTTAAAGTATAGTCTGACAGCACTTCCACTTTGAATTTCTTCCACATTATTCCAGATAACTTGAGGTGTTGCCTAGAACCCTTACACTTTGATTTCTTCCTAAGAAGCAGTAGTTGTCGATGGATAACTTAAAGTGTTGTGTACGAAAATGGAGCCCATTCTGCTAAAACTATCTTAAACCAAAAAATTTCACTGCGTGCCCCCCCCCCCCCCCCCCCCATAAGATTAGTTTTGCAAAATTGCCCGCGCTAAGAAATATTTTAGCAAAATACACTTATTTAGCCCGGAGCCAAGACTTCAAGGCAAAAAATTTGTAAGTCTTGGCAATTGCCAATACCTCAAGGGCAAGTGTTGTTTTGCCAATACTTCAAGTTATATGGCGAGAATGCAGGGAAAGACTGGAAGGGGCAAGTGCCAAGACTTACGACCAAGTGCGGCAAGTGTTATCTTTTGCCAATATTTGAAGGGAAAGTGTTGACAAATCGAGCACGATCAAAGGCAAGTCTTGGCTTTTTGCCAAGACTTACGGCCAAGTGCGGCAAGTGTTGCCTTTTGCCAACACTTGAAGGGATAAGTAATGAAAAGCAGTGAGGTATAAAGGCAAGTCTTGGCCCCAACTTAAAAACTTGACAGGGGCATTTTTGTCCAGATTTTTTTCATTAAACTTAATGGGGGTATTTTTGTAAAACCCCTGTTAATGCGGGCAAACAGGCAAACAGTTGTTTAAGGCGTCATATTTTTACAAATCAGCCATCTTAAACAGGGATAACTGTGAATACGCGGGGTGAAACATTTTGTTAATAGTTTGGCTATTTTGTCAAAATTGGAATCCGGATCCAAAAGGTCCGCCGAGGAATGACAACGACTTTATCATATCATCATACAAACAAATCATTTATATATTTCCTAAAATACAACTTCACAAGTAATCCAAAATAGCCTACAATTCTACATTCAATCAAATATACAAATTTCATGTGCACACTTAACGGCTCTTACAAAATTATATCTTGGATATATGCACTTGAAAGGTAGTGTGATATTTCCTTACAAGAAATCTGACTTCCTTCTTTTTTTTTTTTTTTTCTTTTCACGCCAAATTGGTACTCATATATCTAGTTATCTACCCCACTTGACAGGAAAGATACCAGTGGAGCTTGGTAATCTTAAGAAATTACAGGTGTTGTTATTAGAGATGAATGAACTTACTGGCTCCATCCCTGCAAGCATTTTCAACATGTCAGCACTTCAGGCCCTAGATTTAACAGAAAACAAGCTTTCGGGTACTCTACCTGCAAATTTAGGCCGTGGAATGCCCAGCCTGGAAGAATTTTATTGTGCAGATAATCATCTGAGTGGTATTATCTCTGCTACTATCTCAAATTCTTCAAGACTCAGAATAATTAATCTCTCAATCAACAGTTTCACAGGTCCAATTCCTGAATCACTTGGTAACTTAGAACACCTTGAGGATCTGATCTTGTGGAAGAATAACTTTTTCAGTGATTCAGCGTTTAGCTTCCTGACATCTTTAACAAACTGTAGGAAACTAAAAAGATTGGTTTTTAGTGAGAATCCACTGTATGCTGTGCTTCCTGCATCTGTTGGGAATTTCTCCAACTCTTTACAAATGTTCATAGGCGATGGTTGTAAACTGAAGGGTGTAATTCCTGAAGAAATTGGTAACCTTAATGGAGTAATAAAGGTGTATCTGTATAACAATGAGTTTACTGGACATATTCCAAACACAGTCCAAGGGATGTTGAAACTTCAAGAACTTTACCTACAAAGCAACAAGATAAAAGGAACCATACCAGATGCTATATGCAATTTAACGAATCTTGGTGCATTAGACTTGTCTGAAAATCAGTTGTCTGGTTCACTGCCAACATGCCTAGGGACCGTTACCAGTTTGAGAGAACTTCATCTAGCTTACAACAGGCTGAATTTGAAAATACCTGCAAGCTTGTGGAGCCTTCAAAATCTCCTAAAATTCAATGTTTCATCCAATTTATTAAGTGGGGAAATTCCTTTAGAGATTGGAAATTTAAAGGCCGCAATACTCATTGATTTAACAAATAATGATTTTTCTGGTAAGATCCCTAGCACAATAGGGGGTCTAGACAGATCGATCAAACTTTCTCTTGCATATAATAGATTAGATGGGCCAATTCCAGAGTCATTCGGCAAACTGTTGGACTTGGAATTTTTGGATTTGTGCCATAACAATCTTAGTGGTGAAATTCCGAAATCATTAGAAGCTCTTGTGCATCTCACATACATGAACGTCTCGTTCAATAAACTCAGCGGAGAAATTCCCACTGGTGGTCCTTTTGCAAATGCCACAAGTCAGTCGTTCTTGTCCAATGATGCACTTTGTGGTGAATCTAAGTTTCATGTGTCACCATGCATCATCAAATCTCCCAAGAGGTCAACGAAGAAAAAGGTAATCCTGGTTTTGTGTATCCTTTTGGGAGTGGGTCTTCTATTTCTTGCATTAGCCCTTGCATATGTATTCTTAAGATTGCGAAAGAGGAAGAATGCAGGTCAATCAGATGTGCCTCTGGTAAAAGAGCATGAAAGAATTTCTTATCATGAACTTGCACAAGCAACAGAAGGATTCAATCAGAGTAACTTGCTCGGAAAAGGGAGTTTCAGCATGGTGTACAAAGGAATACTTAATGATGGTACTCTTTTGGCAACAAAGGTATTCAATGTGCAATTGGAAGGTTCATTCAAAAGTTTTGATACAGAATGTGAGATGTTGCGCAATCTCCGCCATCGAAATCTTACTAAAGTCATCACTAGTTGCTCTAACCCTGATTTCAAAGCCTTAGTGTTAGAATACATGCCGAATGGGACACTTGACAAATGGTTATACTGTCATAACAACTTCTTAGACATGTTGCAGAGATTAGATATAATGATAGATATTGCATCTGCAATGGACTATCTCCACAATGGTTATACAACGCCCATGGTGCATTGTGACTTGAAGCCAAGCAATGTCTTGCTAGATCAAGAAATGGTTGGCCATATCAGTGATTTTGGCATTGCAAAGTTGTTAGGTGCAGGGGAGGATTTTGTTCGAACAAGGACAGTTGCAACAATTGGATATATTGCTCCAGGTATTTGAAATTTTACAAGCTTCTTCATATCCTTAGAACTCCCTGAACAATATTCTTTCCCTAGATATTTTTTGAGAAAGTTTATCTATCTATTTATTTTAAAAAGATTTCTTTCCCCTATATATAGATTGATACTCTCATTTGAGCACATTCCGGATATTTAGGAAGCTTTTCTAATCACTTTCGACCATGATTGCAGAATATGGACAAGATGGAATAGTATCCACGAGCTGTGATGTTTATAGCTTTGGCATCTTGATAATGGAGACGTTTACAAGAATGAGACCAAGCGATGAAATGTTTGCTGGAGACTTGAGCATACGACATTGGATTAGTGATTCTTTACCAAGTGGAATTCATAAGGTGGTGGATGCTAATTTGGTACAGCCTGGGGATGAACAAACTGAAGCAAAGATGCAGTGTCTGTTATCTGTCATGGAATTAGCTTTGAGGTGCACTCAAGTAACACCTGATGCAAGAATTAGGATGGAAGAAGCCCTTTCAACACTTAAAAAGATCAGGGTCCAACTTTGTCAGTAGTAGGTATAAGTAAACCACCAGAAGTTGATCACTTATATGTCATGGATTCGAGCCGTGGAAACTTCCTCTGATGCTTGTATCAAGCTCCCTATATAGCACGGTCCTTCTCTGTACCCTACATAAATATGGGATGCTTTGTACATACCGGCTGTCCATTTTAGAAGTTGATCACTTAGGTAGGGGTACTTTTTGTTCTATTTCTTCTACTTTATCCAAAAGCTAGGCATCTTGTAAGGTTTTATAGTTTCTCTTAACTTATGAGTGTTATGCCCAAATAAGCATATTCAATAAAGGTTTTTGTTGCTCATAGTTTGTTTTGTTGGTGAACTGTACACTTCTACCACGCTAGAAATGAAACAGTTGTACTTCTCAATTACTTTAGCTCTTTATAACATATTGGAATCTTGGCAAGTTTAGAATTATTTATTATTATTAAATTAAAAAAGGTATGTTAATCTACTTTTTAACTTGGTTGTCTATTTTATGCTTTTATTTTATGTATCTTTATGTTAATATTTACAAATTTCATACTTATTGATTCAGGTATACACGTGCAAAGCACGTAATGTTGAAGACCTTGGATTGACTTTGTTAGCCTTAAGGTTCGTAGAACATCACTCCAAAATTTTATTTTACTATCAGTATAAGTGGTTGGATTGGATAGTTGTGGCTTCATTATAACATGAACATCCTGATGGCATATACAGGTGCTTCATCGTTGTTCGAGTATACAATCTTTTCTACTCCGTGGCCAGTTTCTCTGCACCTAATTTTACAATTGTTTCTCCGTGGTCCAAATGTTTTCATATCATTTGCAACAATTTTGCGCCTAATTTTACAATTGTTCCTCCATGGTCATAATGTTTTCATATCATTTGCAACAATCTTGCGCCTAATTTTGCAATTGTTCCTCCATGGTCCAAATGTTTTCATATCATTTGCAACAATCTTTTCTTTTAAAAAAATCTTCTAAGCTACTTATATTGGTCACATTGACAACAATTCTTTCATACAATTTCAATCTATAAATTAAGCCGTTATTTGGTTGCTCCGCCAATCTTCAAAACTATTAACACATCTAATCCCATATTATTTAAACATGATTCTCCTCAACGATTAGGTTCCACGAGTACCGCGCGTTCCCAATACTAGTATCATCATACAAACAAATCACTTATATATTTCCTAAAATACAACTTCACAAGTAATCCAAAATAAACTACAAATTACAATTCTACATTCAATCAACTATACAAATTTAATTACATGATGATATAGTTAGTATCATCATCAGATGAATACACCGCAGTATATGGATAAAAAGTTCATAACTTGGCATTACACATAGAAAATAATGGTCCATAGCACAAAGATGGTGAGAAATTAAGAATTCATCATGAAATTTGACTTGAAAAATTGACAGCGTTATACAATCTTTCTAACAAAACAAGTGAAAAAGTTCATAGCTTGGCACTGCACGTAGAAAATAATGGTTAATATAATAAAGATGGTGAAAATTAAACCAACGAGATATTAGGAATTCATCATCAAGATTTTTTCAACTAGCCAACTTAATATCAGTGTTAAACAGCCAACTTAACCAAAATTATACTGGTTTTAATATAATGATTATTGCAACACTTGTACAGATATACTGTATTTTACAACATGAACGTTCTATAAATCCTTTTTAGAAACTTAATTTGACTTCAGGTCAACTATTGTTTCTTGTTCTTTTATTGCAAATTGCTGGTGGCTGAAACAAGGGGTGCAACTCAAAAAAACATTCCTTATTTTTAGAAGTAAAATATTGACTAGCGAAAAAAAAGGTACCCAGTGGTAGCAGAGACAGACCCAAAAATTCGACCACCATGGGTGTACCACTAAATTTAATATAAATATGTCAATTATTCAAGGTGTCAAATAATAAATACATCCAATTTTTAAGATATTTATGCCTATATATATATACAATTTTTTTTGATGTGAACAGGTGTTGATGCACCCATTAGATCAACATAACGCCTCTGAGTGGTAGGGTATACCGGAGTTGACTGTTTAACACTCTTAACCAAAAAATCAAACACTCCAAAGAGTAACCACACAGTTCACATTCCATTGGTATCGTCATAGGACTTCCACGTTGACGTTTTTGGCACATCTCATAAATTATACTATATTTTTTAACATGGGTGCTGCATTATTGTGGATTGGAAAACTTGGACATTGTTTAGAATTTCTAGTCTATAAGTTGTTGGAGTGTATGATTTTTGACTTGGATTTACTTTAAGATTTTCTTCTTGACTTACACTTTTCGTAATGTTGAGTTTTAAGGATTGTCTTGACAACTACTATTCACTTCTTGATTCACTCTTTTCTATGTTTTGCATTTTCATCACTTCTCCAATTTTAGCCATTTATTAACTTAACACCTCCTGCTAATGACATATTTCTATCAGAGACCCAAGATATGCTAGTGGTTTTTAAATAAATTATGTGGTAGGTGATGAAATTTCATTAAAATTTCAACCTTTTGACAAAGTCCAAATGTAAATTAAGCGAAAACTCCGCCTATAAACTACCCTATTTCACCAACCCAAAGATGACAGAGACAAAAAAAGTTGTTTAGTACTTGAGGAACTCAAGTTGCTACAATACTGAAAATTACTACTTTGGTGTCATTTGATTGAACAGTTACCATATTCTAAACATCATCATCAAAAGAAAGATAAATGATGGAATCTTTTGGCTTAATGTGACGCACTTGATCAATCTTTTGGTATTTATGCCAAACCGCTACTTAAAAAAAAAGAAAACTCCAAAGACTAGACCCGTGGAAGGTTGACTGACATGGGCAGTATATTGGTACCCAATGAACTTGATATCATTAAATAGACCATCTAAGATCATTACTTTGCATCATCCTTCCTTGATTGATTTTTATAGATATGGGCAGACATTGCAATCTGCTTTTTGCTCTTGCAGTTTTCATTCTGCTTCATGACCATACTGCTCTTGCTACTATTCCCAATATTAGCACTGATGAAGCTGCTCTTCTTGCCTTGAAATCTCACAGTTCTAGTCCTAATGACATCTTAGCAAGAAACTGGTCTTCTTCCACACCAGTTTGCAGGTGGATTGGAATCACTTGCGGCTCTCGCCACCAACGAGTTGCAGCTTTGAACATTTCTAGCATGCAACTTCATGGTACCATTCCTCCACACCTTGGAAATCTTTCATTTCTTGTTTCCCTGGACATCGGCAACAACACTTTCCATGGAGATTTGCCACAAGAGTTGGCTCATTTGCAGAGGTTGAAACTGATTAGGATCACAAACAATAACTTCACTGGCTCCATTCCGTCATTTTTAAGTTTGTTATCAAACCTCCGCTTTTTGGGCCTCTCAAGCAACCAATTCTCAGGGGAAATTCCATCTTCCCTTTCCAATCTAACAAAGCTGGAAATATTGGGAGTGGCTGGAAATTCTCTCAAAGGAGAGATCCCTCGAGAACTTGGTAATCTTCGTTATATGACTTTCTTATACCTGCAAGACAACCGATTTACTGGCTCTATACCACCGTCAATTTTTAACATTACGACAATGCAAATCATTTCTCTTACTGGTAACAAACTTACTGGTAAGCTTCCAACAACTATATGCAACCATCTCCCAAACTTGGAAGGGCTTTACATTTCGGAAAACAACCTAGATGGCGTTATTCCACCAAACCTAGAAAAATGCAAAAAACTTCAAATCTTGGTATTGTCTCTCAATGATTTTACCGGAACTGTACCAAGAGAGATAGCCAACTTAACAGCTCTTACAGAATTAGATCTTGGAGACCTGCACTTGAAAGGTAGTGTGATATTTCCTTACAAGAAATCTGACTTCCTTCTTCTTTTTTTCTTCCCGCCAAATTGGTACTCATATATCTAGTTATCTACCCCACTTGACAGGAGAGATACCAGTGGAGCTTGGTAATCTTAAGAAACTACAGGTGTTGCAATTACATATGAATGAACTTACTGGTTCTGTCCCTGCAAGCATTTTCAACATGTCAGCACTTCAGGTCCTATCATTATTAGAAAACAAGCTTTCGGGTACTCTGCCCGCAGATTTAGGCCGTGGAATGCCCAGCCTGGAAGGATTTTATTGTAGAGATAATCATCTGGGTGGTATCATCTCACCTACTATCTCAAATTCTTCAAGACTCAGATTAATTGATCTCTCAGTCAACAGTTTCACAGGTCCAATTCCTGAATCACTTGGTAACTTAGAATACCTTGAACGTCTTAGCTTGGCGGGGAATTACTTTTTCAGTGATTCAGCATTGAGCTTCGTGACATCTTTGACAAACTGTAGGGAACTAAAATTATTGTTGTTTAGTGAGAATCCATTGTATGCTGTGTTTCCTGCATCTGTTGGGAATTTCTCCAACTCTCTGCAAATTTTCTATGGCGAGGGTTGTAAACTGAAGGGTGTAATTCCTGAAGAAATTGGTAACCTTGCTGGAGTAATAGAGATGGATCTGTCAAACAATGAGTTTACTGGACATATTCCAAACACAGTCCAAGGCATGTTGAACCTTCAAGTACTTTACCTACACAGCAACAAGATAAAAGGAACCATACCAGATGCTATATGCAATTTAAAGAATCTTGGTGCATTAGACTTGTCAGAAAATCAGTTGTCTGGTTCACTGTCACCATGCTTAGGGACCGTTACCAGTTTGAGAATACTTCGGTTAGCTTACAACAGGTTGAATCAGAGATTACCTGCAAACTGGGGGAGCCTTCAAAATCTCCTAGTACTCGATGTTTCATCCAATTTTTTAAGTGGACAAATTCCTGTAGAGATTGCAAATTTAAAGGTTGCAGCAGTCATTGATCTCACAAAAAATAATTTTTCTGGTAAGATCCCTAGCACTCTAGGGGGTCTAGATAGATTGATCGAACTTTCTCTAGCATATAATAGATTAGATGGGCCAATTCCAGAGTCATTTGGCAAACTGGTGGGCTTGGAGTTTTTGGATTTGTGCCATAACAATCTTAGTGGTGAAATTCCGAAATCATTAGAAGCTCTTGTGCATCTCACATACATGAACTTCTCGTTCAATAAACTCAGCGGAGAAATTCCCACTGGTGGTCCTTTTGCAAATGCCACAGGTCAGTCATTCTTGTCCAATGATGCACTTTGTGGTGAATCTAAGTTTCATGTGTCACCATGCATCAAGAAATCTCCCAAGAGGTCAATGAGGAAAAAGGTAATCCTGGTTTTGTGTATTCTTTTGGGAGTGGTTCTGCTATTTCTTGCATTAGCCCTCGCATATGTTTTCTTAAGACTGCGGAGAAAGAAGAATGCACGTCAAGCAGATGTGCCTCTGGTAAAAGAGCATGAAAGAATTTCTTATTATGAACTTTCACAAGCAACAGAAGGATTCAATCAGAGTAACTTGCTCGGAAAAGGGAGTTTCAGCATGGTGTACAAAGGAATACTTAATGATGGTACTCTTTTGGCAGCAAAGGTATTCAATGTGCAATTGGAAGGTGCATTCAAAAGTTTTGATACAGAATGTGAGATGTTGCGCAATCTCCGCCATCGAAATCTTACTAAAGTCATCACTAGTTGCTCTAACCCTGATTTCAAAGCCTTAATAATGGAATACATGCCAAATGGGACACTTGAAAAATGGTTATACAGTCATAACAACTTCTTAGACATGTTGCAGAGATTAGATATAATGATAGATATTGCATCAGCAGTGGACTATCTCCACAATGGTTATTCAACGCCTGTGGTGCATTGTGACTTGAAGCCGAGCAATGTCTTGCTAGATCAAGAAATGGTTGGCCATGTCAGTGATTTTGGCATTGCAAAGTTGTTAGGTGCGGAGGAGGAGTTTGTTCGAACAAGGACAGTTGCAACCATTGGATATATTGCTCCAGGTATTTGAAATTTTACAAGCTTCTTCATATCCTTAGAACTCCCTGAACAATATTCTTTCCCAAGATATATTCTGAAAAAGTTTATTTATCTATTTATTTTAGAAAGATTTCTTTCACCTAGATATAGATTGATACTCTCATTTGAGCACATTCCGGATATTTAGGAAGCTTTTCTAATCACTTTCGACCATGATTGTAGAATATGGACAAGATGGAATAGTATCCACGAGCTGTGATGTTTATAGCTTTGGCATCTTGATAATGGAGACGTTTACAAGAATGAGACCAAGCGATGAAATGTTTACTGGAGACTTGAGCATACGACGTTGGATTAGTGATTCTTTACCAAGTGGAATTCATAAGGTGGTGGATGCTAATTTGGTACAGCTTGGGGATGAACAAACTGAAGCAAAGATGCAATGTCTGTTGTCTATCATGGAATTAGCTTTGAGGTGCACTCAAGCAACACCTGATGCAAGAATTAGGATGGAAGAAGCCCTTTCAACACTTAAAAAGATCAGGGTCCAACTTTGTCAGTAGTAGGTATAAGTAAACCACCAAAAGTTGATCACTTATATGTCATGGATTCGAGCCGTGGAAACTTCCTCTGATGCTTGTATCAAGCTCCCTATGTAGCACGGTCCTTCTCTGTACCCTACATAAATGTGGGATGCTTTGTACATACCGGCTGTCCATTTTAGAAGTTGATCACTTAGGTAGGGATACTTTTTGTTCTATTTCTTCTACTTTATCCAAAAGCTAGGAATCTTGTAAGGTTCTATAGTTTCTCTTATCTTATTGAGTGTTATGCGCAAATAAGCATATTCAATAAAGGTTTTTGTTGGTTAATTTATACCACTTTTTATGCCTATCTTTTCTGATGATAGGGAGTCACTGAAACGTCAGATGATAGCTTAAGCTGGAAAGTTTAGATTTCTAGTCTCTTTTAATTTTGCTGAGTTTAGAAACTTTATACCACTGTCAACAACATAAACCATTGTACATGTACCTATCAAAAAAATAAAAACAAACCATTGTACTAATAATGTAGAAACTTAATACCACTAATAACAACATAACCCATTGTACGGTGCTTAATTATATTATGATATTATGGAACATCTTGGACTTGCAATTTGAGACTGTTTTTGTTTACTTATTATTGATTTACCAACTTAGGGTAACTGTCCAGCAAGCACATTACCTTTCTATAGTATCTTTCTCTTTGTTTTGTTGGACTATGTAAATCACCAAAGGTATTTGCCACATACAAAGGTTAATTAGTTCGGAAAAGGGTCAAATATACCCCCCTTTACTTTCAAATATTGTTTGGCTCGGTCCTTCGTTATACTATCCAATTAAAAATACCCCTACTGTCATACTTTGGTCCAAAAATGCCCCTGAATCTAACGGCTGGGACACATACTGTACTGTACGAAGGGGGTGAATTGTTTCATTTTCTGTAATTAGTCATACTTTTAGTACTAATTTCTTTTAAGCTAAAAGAAATTGAAAGAAATGAGAAAGTGAGAAGACTAAATTATGGTGTGGTCGAGGGGACCAAATTATCCTAGTTAGTCATAGGTTATAAATTTTCTTGTTCGAGCTTTTTTTTTTTGCCATAAACTTTGGTTTAAACCGAAACACCGAAGTACCGAACCGAAGTACCGAACTAAAAAATCGAACCAAACCGAATTATAAAAATTACGGGTTTTTCTACACTTCAAACCGAACCGAAAACCGAAATACCGAACCGAAGTTTCAAAAAACCGAACGGAAATACCGAACGCCCACCCCTAGTCTAAATTCAATTTTCAATTTTAAACTTCTGACGAAATGATCACTTTCGAACTCTGAACTACTGATCCATGTTGGAGCTACATAAACCAATGAGGATTCAATTGAGTCTCACTCGTCAAAAAATTATATGTGAATCTCATGGTTAGAATTTCTGTAATGTCATTGGTCTAATCTCATGAGTTTACGATTATGATTTTTTCATACTTTTTTATATTTCGAACGGTTAATTATTAAATAACTCTTTTAAATAATTTCTAAACATACACAAAAGTTTATTTCAAGAAACTTAAATATTGTATAATAGTCTGTATCACGGTCAAATTCGAATCATGCCACATAAATCGAGACAGAGAGGAAGTATGGAAGTTTAATCATATTAATGACCTCCTTTAATTAGGCGTTTTAACTCCGTATGTTTCGGAACTCATATTTAAATTTCCCGCTATCCAACACGTCGTGCCACAACGTGTGATTTACGAAGCGTTGACTTTTACCCTATTCTGAATAGTGAATTCTTACTTATAAATATCTCCATTAAATAAAGAACAGCTCGGTGCAGAAAGCATTATTCATGCACGGTTTGGGAAAGGCTGAACCAGAGGTGATTATTCACTTCAGGTATAATTTTATGAGCATTTAGAAATATCTGCATAGATTAATTGAAATGTTGGTAATTGCAAAGGAGTGATTTTGAGTCAACTCCTTAGGTTTTTGGGGCACTGGAAGTCAACTCTTTGCAGCTAATCAATTTTGTGAATGTGAAACTGTTCCTCCTGCACATAATGGGGACACCTCGCAGGTTCTTTTCAAGTTATTACTTACTCCCTCTGTCCCAATTTATGTGACCTAGTTTGATTTTGCACGGATTTTAAGGAATAAAGATTGATCCTGTAAAGTTTTGGTAGTTTTTAAGTAAGCGTGTCATTCTTTTTGGACAGACTAAAAAGAAAAGTGTATTGCATAAATTGAGACGGAGGGAATACTATTTATTTTGGGATCCTTCATTGCCTTTTTGTGAATATTTAGCTTTTAACTTGCACTTTTCGTGACAGTTCAAACAACAGAAGAGGAAATAATGAAATGATGAGGCTTCTTGTAACAACTTTTACTGGAGTTGTGTTTGGAATTTTCTTAGGCGTATCGTTTCCTACACTTTCATTGACTAAGGCAAGGGAAACTACTTTGGCTTTTAAATTTTATGTGATATAATATTTGTATACATAAATTTGATATGATATGTTTAGCCCTGAAGTAAGGCGCAAAACATGTTTAGCGCTTTCCTCGCTAGATGGGTGGGAATGGTGGAGCCACCTTGGTGGAAGGGTGGTCAGGCGAACACCCTTCACCGAAACATTATACCGTGTAATAGGCTAAATTTAACTAGTTAAGACTAAATATTGCGTTTTGAACACTCTTGACACAATTGCTGGTGCTAGCCTAGCGTGGTAGGGTGTTCAAAATTAGATGAACAACCCAAGATCGAGTCCTAGCTTATACATTTTGCTGCGCCCTATATTGTTAGAAAAAAAAAAATTGCTTCTTTGAAGCTTGAACACCCTTGGGGATTTCCTGACTTACGCCACTAAATGGGCGCTTCAGAATTCAATGTCGTCGTCAAGGCTCTAAGGCATACTTCGTCTTGCCAATGAGCATCATCTTGAAGAGGCGACACTGAACAATTGATATTTCATTTTAGCTTAATTTTTTTCCAGTTTTTTGTTTGTATATATGTTATTCATTATAATTATTAGTCCTGGAGTACATATACATTTTTGTATGTTTCTTCAATTGTGCCTTTCTTTATTAAAGACTATGTCTTTGTGCTTTTGTGCTTAAAGCCTAAATAGACAGAGCAATTAGCGCTTTTTTGCGCTTTTCGCTTTTGATGACACTCGGGCATATTCAAGATTTTGAAGCAGTGGGTTGTGTCGATATGTTTGTGTGTGCGCGATGTGCATATGTATACATTAGAATATGATAGTACCCACTCTTTGTTAACTAAGTTTGCTCCATTTTTTATCTTAAATGTCCCTTGAATAAGTAATCTGGTTGTATTTTTCAATTTTTGCAGCTGAACTTACCTTCTAGTCTTTTCGGATTAATTGATCTCTCTTCCATTGAGGCAAAGTATTCAGGCCTCTCAACTCAACATCTATTAGATGTCTTGTCTTCAATGAGGAGCAATAGAGGCAGTTCACACAAGCATAATGGCACAAAGGTATAACATTTGTCACTTATATAGGCTCCAAGCAGCACAACACAGATTCTTATTCTCATTTCATTACTACATTCAGATATTGAGGGTCAAATTTAGTTATATATAGATAAGATTGCACATTCAACTCTTGGAAATTTATACCGATATTGACTACATACTGTTTCCTACAATTCTGCAGATTTGGGTTCCATCAAACCCTCGAGGTGCTGAGAGCCTACCACCGGGTATCATTGCATCAGACTCTGATCTTAATCTTAGACGGTTGTGGGGCATACCTCGTGAGGTATTTTTCAGCCGTGATGCCAATCTTTAGTACTCCATTTATGCCTGTTCAACTATACAAATCGATCCTATAGGCAGAACCCATAGAAAATGATCCATGTGTTAATGCATTGCTAAAAAAGACCCTTCTTTCCATAAATAATGTCACATTCGATTCTCAAAACTAACCACTATTCAATTGATTCGAGGGACACTGGTTGAGTTTCAAGAGTTCATAAGTTCATGAAGTTGGATAGGGGGACTTAAAAAAATTTCATAATCGAGAAATCCTCGAGAGCCAGTAGTGCATGGTTCAAAACTCTCTGGAAAGGCCACTATTCTACCCTTCTCTGCTTAAATACCATTCTTTTGTCTACTACAGGATTAAAACCCCTGTCGTGTGCCTAACCTCACACGCTGCGCTCTTGTCACTAGACCAAAGCCCTGGGAATGGATGGAGTTCATACTACTGCTTATAATCCACCCTTCTGACTTTGTTGCCCAGGTAACAAATTTAACTATCTATCATAAGAAAAAGTAGGTTGCTTCAAGATTGTAGATGGGATAGTAAATGAAGAACACTTGATTGGAAATATTGAGGTTATTACTGAAGTGGGATAATGTACATTCTTGCCTCCTCCTGGTTTTGTAAGGCTTGAACTAACATTCTGCCATGGCTGCTAATATAGTTTTGACATTGAACTTAATATTATCCACTATGATGACTAATAAGAATCTTCGAATGGCCAGTTGAAACATGATTTTAGAATGCCATTATAAGTTAAAGCCCTCAAAGATGCTCGTCTCTGTCTCCCTCTCTTACTTGCTCTTGTTTCCATCCTTTTATCGAATGGGAAAAAATAATGATTTATACATTGTATCACTCTATCTTAATCTGTTTCAACAATGATATGCAGGACTTGATTATAAAACCCAGGTATCTTGTTTCCTTTGCAGTTGGCTACGAGCAGAAAAATAACATTGATGCAGCAGTAAAAAAGGTGTGTTCTCAATCCCTCTCTAGCTTCCTTCCCTTCTACTAACTCCGTTGAGCCGTGGACTTGTCGATTTAGGGGATTAGTTAGTATGGGACTAGATAAGACCTTACTTAAGCTTTGGTTGCAAATTGCAACTTGTTTTAATGTACAGCTTTTGCCTGCAAATACAATCACGTTTTACGCTGCCAAGTGCATCAGAAAATTCATATCTGAGCTACAAAAGTGATTCTTATACTCAGTATTCTCAAATGGGACCAAAAATAACAAGTCAAGAAAGTAAAAATTGTTGGAAATATTTATCTTTGCCAACGTGAAGGTGAAGATTTCCCATTTTTTCTATCTTCTATCTTGGGCTAATTGTTTGATTATTTCTACTCAATTCTTAGTTCAGTCAAAGCAACAAACATTTGGTTCTTAATAATAAAAGGTAATCATTAACTATTTGGAAAAAATTGTTTGCATGATTATAAAGTCAAGTGTTCACCTTATTGGCATTTCCAGTAGTTGTAACTGCTAATCATTCTATTGCTTCCCTTTGATTATATCCTCTATGTGTGATATTTAGCTATCACTCACTGGGATCATAATTCCATAATCTTGTCCACGGACAAAACACACCTTTCGTTTTTGTCTGTGCATGCTCACAGTTTCATTTTTAACAGTTTTCGGAGAATTTTACCTTTATGTTGTTTCACTATGACGGTCGAGCAAGTGAATGGAATGACCTTGAGTGGTCAAAGCGGGCTATCCATGTCAGTACACGAAAACAAACTAAATGGTAACTGTTTTTGTGGCTTCCTTTGATCCTCAATGTTTCAATACGTTTTGATGTTCATTGTGTTGTAAAGGTGGTATGCAAAACGCTTTCTGCATCCAGACATTGTAGCACCCTATGACTATATATTCATCTGGGATGAAGACTTGGGGCTTGAGAATTTTGATGCAGAGGAGTAAGAATGATTTTCCTCACATTCTTGTGTATCAGATATATTGAATTTTACTAACTCTAATGTTTTATTACAACTTCAGATATATAAAGTTGGTGAGGCAACATGGTTTGGATATTTCACAGCCTGGTGTAGCATCAAACAGTGAGTTGTCATGGCGGATGACAAAAAGACGAAATGACACTGAAGTCCACAAGTAGGAACACTTGTAATACTATCTACAGCTGCACAGATTAAGCATCCCATGCACACATAGCTTGATATCATATACACTCTATTGTCTGTGCTTGCAGGGAAACGGAGGAGAGACCTGGCTGGTGCACCGACCCACACTTGCCACCATGTGCAGCGTATGTTAATGCTTGATATTCTCTATGAACTACCTTTCTCACTTGATGGTTGGTATCTGTAGTTTTAATTATTGTTTTATCTGTAATCAGATTTGTGGAGATCATGGCACCTGTTTTCTCTCGAAAGGCATGGCGGTGTGTTTGGTATATGATCCAGGTATGAAATATAGAGTAAAATGAAAATGAATTTTGGGCATAAGGAGGCAGGAGAGCGAAGGAGGAGTAACCATTTCGTGAATGCAATTATGAGTTGTTGATTTGTTATTGCAGAATGACTTGGTACATGGATGGGGTCTTGATTTAGCTCTCAGGAAATGTGTTGAAGTAAGTAACCCTTCTTATGCAGTCCGGAAAAGTTCCAGTATATTCTTATTCAACTGGCCTTATCTTGATATTGCTTGTGGATGAGCAGCCAGCACACAAAAAGATAGGAGTTGTAGATTCTCAGTGGATTGTGCATCAAACTGTTCCTTCCCTTGGGAACCAGGTATATTCCCTTTTCAGCCTCGGCGTATGTTGGACTAAGTTAAATATGGCTGTAATGTTCATCTTCTTTCGACAGGGACAAGCAGAGAAAGGCAAAGCACCATGGGAAGGGGTATGTTGCAATATATCTGATTCTCCACTAGATTGAATTTTGAACATGACAGACAGATGGTTAAGGAAAATATGAATAAGCAACACCACTAGTAATATATTCATATTATGAATTTGCATATGAATTTTCAAACTGAGTTCAAACTCGAGGCCGTGGATGAAATTTTAGAAGCTTGTTCTTCTCATTATATTACACAACAATGCTTAATTGGGATGAATGATTGGTTATTCTATGTGAACTCAAACCTACTTCCTGATTCTGCACGATTCGGTTACAAAGAAATAACCTGATCTTTGATTATATTTTAGAAGTCTAACATTCGTTTTGAGGCAGGTAAGAGAAAAGTGTAATAGAGAATGGACAATGTTCAAGGAGCGTATGGCTGCTGCAGAGAAAGCTTATTACAAGGCAATGGGAATTGATCTCCTTAATTCTACATCTCATTAAGTTGAAAGTCAAAAGATTAGGATATCAGATCACTTACAACACAGATATTTTTTTACATTAGTAGCTTATCATAGCGATTTACTTGTAATTTACTAATAAGTGTCTGACACCGTCGGTGCATAGAACTTAAACTCTTTGTTTATTAGGGTGCAATTATCTAGTGTCAGTTGACTAGTTATAGTTCAAGATGGGAGAAAAAGCTTATGCATTCTCCTTGATTGTTTCTGTTAACATATTTCAATTTTTGTGTAATCACCTTGTGCATTATGTAAGATACCAAGTTTAGGACATTAATTTCCCTGCTTCATAGGTTGTTCTACATTTGTTTCTTCCTCTTGTATTTTCCTACATTAATGCCGTCCGAGGTTGAACAATTTGTCTCAACCTTGTATAATTTCTTAGTTCATGTTAGTATTGGGCAATATACTATACTCGATTGAAGAACTGTTTTAAGTACATTATTATGCAACAACAACTTTGTAACAGTCTAAAAATAGTGAAAGAAGCAACGACTTCGGAAAAGGATAGTACAATTACTGTTGCATGATTTTCTAAATGGATTCTTATTTTGGGACGAATGACCCTTAAAATGGGATGGAAGGAATAAAAATTTCGGCGTTATATACTAAGTCTTCAGTTAGCCAATTAATTGGCTCTAAGCTATATCAAATCAAGGAATCAATTTTATTCAAGTTAAACATAGTAATTACCTGTCTAATTATCTGATTTTGATGTTGCACTAGTCTTATACTCTTGTTTGATGCATATAACAATGTGTGATTATAACAATTTCAAATAGTTATTAATGTACATTACATTTTGGCGTAAACGAAGCTTTTCAAATCTAAGTCACATTCAAAAGAACAAGCCAAAAGCTAAAAAACAAAATCCCATGTTATGTAGTAAGTTGTAATAATAATTAGTGACCAATTATTTAAAAGGTTGATACTTCTTATGTTTCAAATTCAATGACATTCTTTCTATGTTTAAGTTGTTGCCAAATGTATAATACAGTTGGGTTCTAGTAAGTATATTCTACCTTCATGCTATTTATTTTCAAGTTTATAATAAAAAATTTAAACTTTAATATGACGTGTTTCTTGACAAATTAATTTTGTAATTATTAATTTTCTTTTTGTACTACCACTTACTATATGATATGCGAATCAAATTAATACATTAAAGTTTGTATTGATAAGATACTTTCATATAATAGATGAGGATAATGAGGAGCTTAAGCCGTTATACTGAAATGATGTTAGGGGCTGTTATAACGAGTTTCGATTATACTTGTCACCGAGTAGAATTTAAAAAATATGCCACCGGAGAATGTGGTGATGTATTAAGTATTCCTCCATCTTTATTTCAATTTGAGTAATTGGAATAGAGTTCTCTTTGAAAATGAATGTTTTATCCCATAGTATAATTTTCAAGGTAAAATTGAATTAGTCGAACCAGATATCGGACACCATCCATGTGGGATAAAAAAAGAAAGTTAAAAGATACTACAAAACCAAAAATTTAAAAAGGAAATAGGACCTGTCCCACGTATAGAAGACTTTCCTTTCTGATTTTACTTTCAAAGAAATCAAAACAAAGAATATCTGTACTCTGTTTTTTGACAATTCCAAAGTTGGATACTATCCTATTTAAAACATTCCAAGTTGGAAATTACATCAAACTTTACAAATTTTGCAAATCTTTAGCTTTCATAGTTTTCCAGATCAGCAACTTCAGGTTTGAATCTAAAATTTGTCTTATTGTTTCTTCAGATATGTTTTTGAGAGCAATTTAAGTTAATTATGCTACTCTATATAGTAATATTTGAATGTAGTATTTATGTTTCTATAGCATTTAAGCTTTATTTTATTCATATTGTTTATCTTTTAGCAAGATTTGAGATGAATAAAGAAAATGGTAAGTTTACTTAAGTGTTAGTAATTGTAAAGTACTGAACTTTTTGACTTTCTGAATTTAGGGTGTTATACAGATTGCAATAAAGATTGGAACTTTACTGTTTTTAGAGCATTTTAAAGTAAATTTTGCTTCTTTTTTATGCTAACATTTGAATTGTATTTGTGTTTTTCGAGCATTTAAAGCATTTTTTTTTCCAAATTTTTATCTTTTAGCAAGATTTGAGATGAAAGGGGAAAATGGAAAGTTTACTTAAGTGTTAGTAATTGTAGAGTTCTGATCTTTTTAACTTTCTGGTTTTAGGGTGTTGATTAGATTGAATTTTTAGTGTTTTAGAGCTTTCTTAAGTAAATTTCACTTCTTTTTTATGCTATCGTATTTATGTTTTTAGAGCATTTTAAGGCAAAATTTACAAATTGTTTCTCTTTTAGGAAGAGTTTAACTTGACTAGTATAGTCCAAGTCAAGTAAATAATGAAGTTAGTTAAATTTGGGATATAATGAATTGAAAAGTGGGAACTTTGCTCAAGTGTTAGTAATGATCAAGTACTGATCTTTTTCACTTTCTGGTTTAAAGGGGTTCAACAAACTGTGATAACAATTGGGAACTATCGATTTGTCTTCTGTTTCTTCGGATATGTTTTTAGCTCAGTTTAACTAATTCTGCTACTTTTTTATGCTAATATCTGAATAGTGCTTATGTTTTTAGAGAATTCTAAAGCAAAGATTTCAAATTGCTTCCCTTCTAGGAAGATTTGGAACTGACTAGATAAGACCAAGTCAACTAATTAATAGAGTAGTAAAGCTATAAATTTTGGAATAGAAATTGGAACTTTATTAACGTGTTGGTAATCGTAAAGTATTGATCTTTTCAAGTTTCTGTCTTTAGGGTGTTGAACAGAAGGCAAACCAAAAAAAAGTGAACTTTTCTAGGATTTATCTTGTTTCTCCAAAGAGCATTTTAAGTAAAATGTTGCTTCTTTTTAATGCTAATATTTGGATATTAGTTATGTTTTTAGAGCATATTCAATGAATTAATGAAGCTTTATTAAATTTTTTAGTGTTACTGATTGTAAAGTACTGATCTTTTATACTTTTTGGCTTTAGGGTGTTGATCATATTGTGATAAAAAGTTGGGAAGTTCTGGTGTGGAGCACTGAAAAATATCTGAAACTCACATTTGGGCTAAGCAGATGTCATTCAACTCGCTGCAGCTTCTCCTAATCTGATTCTGAGAATACTCCTCGAGGATTGTGTTTGCGACTAAGATGGGGACGCCTATGAAGCGCAGGTTTTTAAGATTTTGAAGTATTTTATGGGTCTATTTAAAGTATTTATATAGGGATCCCAACAAGTTTGGGATCGAGGCATGATTGATTTGATTGATCCAGCCCCCAAAGGCTATGGTCTAGTGGTAAAAGTGTACCTTGTGATGTGTGAGATAGGCACACATTATAGGTTCGACCTCTCCTGCAGGCAAAAGACTGGTTTACCGACATTAGAATCGTGTGCCACTGGCCCTCGTTGATTATTCGATTATAAAAGAATATGTATATATTGATTGATCTATTTTGTTAATTATCTCCATCTAATATCAAAAGGGTATTAAGCTTTTAACTTAATCTCTTTGCTACAGCTCAAACACAAGAAGGCGGAATGACACAATGAGGCTTTTTGTGACTACTTGTATTGGAGTTGTAGTCGGTTTTTTCATAGGAGTAACCTTTCCTAAAATTTCAATGACCAAGGCAAGTGGAGCTACTATTGATTTTTAAATTTGATATAAACATAACTAATGGACCTTTTCCTTTTAAGTCTCAGTTGAATAGGTGCTGATAAGGTGATATGGTTGTGAATTCAATTTTGCAGCTGAACTTACCTTCTAATCTTTTCCCATCAATTGATCTATCTTACGTGGAGGACAAGTACTCTGGCATCTCAACTCAAGCTCTATTAAATGTCTTGAATTCCCTAAAGGGCCGCGGAGGCAGTTCAAACAAAAAGAATGATCCAAAGGTATTTTTGCATCTCACATGTATTGGCTCCAACACCTTCTCTATGCTCATTCTACTTTTGCACATTGTTGTAACATATATAAGATTGCATGTCCATTTCTGGAAGCTTATACTAACTGCTGTTCGTTATTTATGCTATCTACGACAATGTTGCAGATTTGGGTTCGGTCAAACCCCCGAGGTGCTGAGAGGCTACCCCCGGGTATCGTGTCATCTGAGTCTGATCTTTATACTCGAAGGTTGTGGGGCCTGCCCAGTGAGGTCTGTCAATTCAGTCATGATGTCAATTTGAAGTACTCAATTAATTCTTCTATTTATCTGTGTAACAACTAGTTCATGTTATGCAAATTGATGGCATGATGCGCGGTTTTGAATGAAAAGAATTTAATGCATGCGTTAAGACATTGCTGTCTGCTGATACTTTCTTTGTTCCATAACTGGAATGAACCAATTTTTTGAAGTTGATTTCTGGATATTAGTTCATTCTCCTATAGTAGCTAAGTCGAACAAAATTGGAGGGAGATGTTCACATCAGCCACAGGTTAAAGCATTGCTTAATACGCCCTTTTACCTTATTTTACCCTGATTTATAATCTGTCGAAACCACATACATTATACTTAAACAAAACTATTTTGCTTCAGAATAAATACTATTGAGTGAACAGCTGAAGTGGGCTAATAGACGTAGTTTTGTCCTTCTGGTTTCTAGTTCTTAAGCAAACATTTGCAAACGCTTGCCAATATAGCGTTGGGCACCAAATTTAATGTTATCCACTGTGATGACTGATGAGAATCATTGCAAGACAACTAAAATATGCTTTTAGGATGCGATTAAACGTTAAACTGAATGATGTTCATCTCTCTCTCTCTCTCTCTCCGCCTTCCTTCCCTTTCCTTTTGGGTTGGGAACATATAATGATTATGTATTATATTCCTCTATCATAATTAGTTTCATTAATTGATTGCAGGACTTGATCACCAAACCAAGGTACCTTGTGACTTTCACAGTTGGCCTCGCGCAGAAAAATAACATTGATGCAGCAGTGAAGAAGGTAGTGCCCAAGCACTCTCTATCTCTATTTCCTTGTACTTACTCTTTTAGCCATGCTATGTCCTTTTTGGGGGTTGTTATATTCATGGATAAGGGACCAGAAGCGTAATATAGTATGTGCTTGTAACTTTTGCACCATAAAATTCCGTCCCTTTGCTCATCTAGGGAAACTGGGATTCGACTTCTGATATGGGCAATTTTACTTTCCTTTGCTTATCCCTCTAGCTTGCCTGCTATCTCAAAAAAGATAATTCTTTGCTTATTTAATTTTTAGTTTTGATTTTTTGATTCCTTTTCTTATGTCAATTTATTGATGAAGTTGTGCAGATGGTTTAACACATCAGTGATTATTTTTTCTTCACAAAAATCAATTTATCGTCAATATCACTTTTAATCTCATTACAGAATTAATGGGCGGTCCTTGGAGGGTGGGTAGCACCTGCCTTAGAGGTCTTCATGCATCCTCCTTCACTTTGCCTAGTATTGGCTGTTGCCACCCATCTTAGACTTTGCTTTGTTTCTCTTTGAAAGTTTTAACCTTTTCTGTTATTGTCAAGGCCTAGAATTGACTGTCGGGTGATCACTAAATTGGTTTGTTTGCCGCTCATGATTTACGTTTCAAAATGGAAAAGAAAACATAGGTTAACAAAAGGGTGTGCTGTCAACTTAGGAAGATTAAGTCCAAAAGTTTACTTTTGCTTCTGCGCATGTTTATTCTTGTACTGTTAACAGTTTTCGGAGAACTTTACCATTATGCTGTTTCACTATGATGGTCAAACAACTGAATGGGATGACCTTGAGTGGTCATCTCGGGCTATCCATATCAGTACACGGAAACAAACTAAATGGTAACTGTTATTGTGAATTCTTTCTATCGTCAATTCTTCAACATATTTTGATGAATTTGTAAGAGCAAAATTTATTCATTTTTGTTGAAAGGTGGTATGCAAAACGTTTTCTGCATCCCGACATTGTAGCACCGTATGATTATATATTCATCTGGGATGAAGACTTGGGACTTGAGAACTTTAATGCGGAGGAGTAAGAATGATTATTCTCAAGAGTCTTTGAATCAAATACATTGAATTTTGTGGACTCTTAAGGCTTTAATGCAACTGCAGATATATAAAGTTGGTGACAAAACATGGTCTGGATATTTCTCAGCCCGGTTTAGCACCAAACAGCGGGTTGACATGGCAGATGACAAAAGGGCGAAATGACACCGAAGTTCACAAGTAGGGAACAGAATACTTGCATTATACCTACACCTGCACTGACTAAAGCATCCCATGGACACGTAGTTTGATCTCATATACCATTTATGCTTCTGCTGCAGGGAAGCAGAGGAAAGACCAGGCTGGTGCACTGATCCTCATTTGCCTCCTTGCGCAGCGTATGTAATACATGCATGATATTTGCCTATAATGAAAAGTAAAAAAACTCGGTGTCAATACTAAATGTTATTTGTTGTGCTATCAGATTTGTTGAGATCATGGCACCTGTTTTCTCTCGAGACGCATGGCGGTGTGTTTGGCATATGATACAGGTATCGATTAAATTAACTAACTTTAATGCTTTTACCATTCACTGAAGCAGCTTTCCCTCACCCCACCCTACTTCGACTCCTCTCACACAAACTTAAAGAAGACGCAGCAAAGAGAGAAATGTAGATAAAATGAAAGTAAATGTTGGGCAAAAGGGGCGAGAAGGAAGGTACTCCTTTGGTTATGGCACGACTGAATTGTCGATTTTTTGTTGCAGAACGACTTAGTCCATGGATGGGGTCTTGATTTTGCTCTTAGGAGATGTGTAGAGGTTAGTAGTACACTTTATACTGTGCAGACATATTCCCATATGTTCCGTTTCAAATGGAGCTTTTCCTAACAAGGCTTTTGTATGAGCAGCCTGCACATGAAAAGATAGGAGTTGTAGATTCCCAGTGGATTGTGCATCAAACTGTTCCATCACTTGGGAGCCAGGTATATCTAACTTTCTACGGTAGTTGGAGTACATCGGACTAACATGAAAGTAGGCTATAATGATTATCTTCTATTCTCATTCCAACAGGGTAAGGCAGAGAAGGGCAAGGCACCATGGGAAGGGGTATGTGCAATATTCCATTCTCCCTTGTGTTATAGACGAAATCTGAGATGCTTGTTCAATTCATTATACCACACGAAAATCTCTGTTAATATATGTGAACTCAACCCGTACACTTCCTATCGATTCATGACTCAGTGACAGCTTCTCCGAGAATTTCCTATCTCTTGCTTTAGCTAAAGAAGCGTTTGTGTGATACTGTAATGAAGGAATGTGTTGATCTCTTATTATATTATACGTCTTAAGTCGAAAATTTATTTTGGCTCAGGTAAGAGAAAGGTGTAGAAGAGAATGGACAATGTTTCAAGATCGCATGGGTACTGCAGAAATGGCCTATTACAAGGCAATGGGAATTGAACCTCCTAATTCTACTACTACTTAGGTGGACACTCTTAAAGATTAGAATGGTTATAGGATGTCAAAAGTTGTTTTTTGTGTGCAAATATCTAATGTTGGTTTAGTGTTCCAAATTGGTAGAAAGAAGTTTATGTAATCTCCTTTGCTTTTTGTTATTAATATAATTCATTTTGTGTCAGCCTTCTTGATCAACTTGACTTTAGGTAGGACATAACGGATATGACGTTTCTTCTGTGTACACTTCACCTTCCCCATACCTCACTTGTGGGAATTTACTGGGTATGTTGTTGTATAATGGATACGACGTTTTATGCTTGAGTTGAGTTTAACAAGTTTGTCTTAATTCCTGTATAACTACTTATATCTTGAAGATGTTATAAAAAGATTCAACTTCTTTTAGCCATGACTTCACTAGCAAATACTGAAGTAATTATTAGCAAATACTGGGGTTCCTACAGTTGAGGGACTACTAAGATTATGCAAAATTGATTGAATATGCCATACATATATAATTCAGCTCTATAATAATCAAATTTAAATTAAACTAACCAACATCAATGTGCAATATACAATAATGCCAACACTGATCTAACTCCTCAAAGTTGAGATCCAAAGAATCGTTTATCGTTGGAATCAGTCCGCGAGTTGGAAGTGCACATTTGTCTAAAGTGCACGGCTTTGTCCATGACACAATGACCTCTCTTTTGACATGGCTTCATCGGTTTAAAAGACGAAGCAAAGGCTTTCGATAGGACTGGTATATATCTCCAACTGCTAACAAAATTTGGAATTTCCAAGAATCTTACAAATATCCTTTGGTGATTGCCTCTTCCAACTCTGGAAATTCCCAAGCATCATCTGCAGAATACTCTCCTGTAATGTAGAGATAGCACAGTTAGCTAAGTCTTAAACAAGGACTTATAGAACCTAACTTCAGATTCAGGCAACATTCTCTATTGTGTTATTAGGTGCAAGATCCAAGCAACATTCGTAATGCTATAACAGTATATCTATAAACCCTGACCACAGGCTGAACTCAGCAATCAAAATTCAACAAACAAAAAAGAAGTTGGGGTGGGCAAACTTATGAGGCTCACGTGCGACTCCAAAGAACTATTTTCAGATATAAACAAGATAACACAAGACTTTCAGCACCTTCTGTAAACAACTGAACTTTTTTTAAAAATAAATGAAGTCTTACCAATTGAATCTCGTCGAAGAGCTGTCAAGTGAGCGCAACTGCAAGTAAGAATGTTAGCTTGGGTTCAAATCCACTAGGAAGAACATTAAGAATTAAAAGAAATTATGCAGCACTGAAACATTTTAGTCATTTCTCATCATCTATCGCAAGTGTAGAACCTTGTTCACAATACAAATATTGTCTTTATTAAGTACCTGCCAAGAGCTTTCCCAAAGTCTGCACAAAGTGATCGGACATAGGTACCTTTTGAGCATCTTACCCGGAAAATCACATTCTGTCTGCCATTTCAAATGAAAAAGAAAAAAGAGGGAAAAATAAGTACTTTCAATATTACACTTCTGGCAAAGTGATAAGCCAACTGTAACGGAATGACAGCATTCAGCAACCAAAAGACTTGCGAACGTCAATGCGCATAAACTGTAAGTATTTCTGTTTCAAATATGTTTTATTCTGCTTCACATGAAAAGCATGTCTGAAATGTAGACATGCTTCAAGAACCACCCGCTTCCTTTAGGAGTAATTGGCTGGACCTGAATGTCTGAAATATAGACATGCTATAGAATCAAGGGACTGCTAATCAAGAAAATGCTGCCATTTGTGGTATTAATTAAACTTTTTTGAAGTACTTACTAAATACATTAGCAAAGGCATGGAGGGCTCAGAATGAGTTCTCCATCGAACCCTCAAACAAAACTGAATAGAGGAAGTGAGACATTTTGGAGCACCCTAGGAATGTTAGATGCTTAGAGAGAACCTTGGAAAGGCTTGGCTAGGCTCTTAACTCGAACACAGAGACAACAAACAGAGATGAGTTTTCAAGAGTTCAGACATCCACATGGCACAAGATAAGTTCAATAAAAATGACCTGTCATCTAAACTCCGTTTTACGTCAAATTCAAAAATTGCAATCCTCCTAGGTGCAAGTTCAATGCTTTCTCCTCTTCTTGCTTTGTCATACATCTTTTCACCACCAACCTATAAGTAAAAGAAGCCTCATAAGTATAAGGTTATACTAAATCCCTCTCATGCCTTGGTTCAAAAGAGGCTGACAAAAATGAACGAATTTAAGAACTAACTAAAGAAAATATCAAAATAACAGTTCATCAAAAAAATATAAAATAACAGTTCAAACAAAGCTTTTGAATCAGCATGCTCTTTGACTTAAGCTTATGTCCAATTGCAACTAGTATAAGCAGCAATCTGCATTACATAGACTGCTATAGCTGGAGCTGATTCAACATGTCTTCTTTTCTTGTATTGCTAAGTATGTCATAATATAAAAAATGAAGCATGTTGCAAACATCTAATCAGCTAAAAAATTAAGAACACATTTGGTATAAATAATTTCATTCCTCCAAAGTAAGAAAGTGTTGTAATAATTCATATAAAAATCAAAATCTGCAAAGGGAATCAATTAATATTCAGTATATCACTAATTGGAGGGGATGGAAGCGTTGAACTAAAATTAACATACTTTGATTGCTGAGAACATCGGAGGGACTTGCCATATCTCCCCAGCAAAGGATGCTGCAGTTTTCTTTATGTCCTCATCCTTGATATGCTCCCATGGCTCTCGCTGAATAACCTGGATAATACATGATCAAAACATCATTACTAGGACGAATCCTTGGGCGAACAAATACTAAATGCAGTTTGTGTAACATCAACTAGCACGGGCCTGTAGACTTTATTCTTGTTGAGTTCATCACGAACTTTCTCTTCTTGCCATTTTAATTAGTCACTGAATATTAGATGAGATTTCCGTAGAGGTGCAACGAGATTCACATGATACAGTTTTATCTGGAGATTTATTAACTCTAAAGGTAACACGTACTGGGGAATCTGCATCCCAGGTAGAGGTGGCTTCTCCCAGACGGAAGATTCCACTGTAGCCCTTCATCATACCCTGATAACTGCCAAGAACAATTCAGACTTGAAGAAAGTTATTTCATCAATGCATCCATGAGACTGAAAGAAACGGCTCAGTGACATGCATAGGTTCTCAGAAAACAAAAGGGACAATTAGCAGGACAAGAAAACCCTAATGAGACTTCAGGAGCCCCTGAAATCCCCATCAGCCTAATGCAACTAAAACCTTACATTGCGAGTTACCTGTCAACGATTTTTGTAGCTTTACCAACACATACAATCAATAAGCCAGTTGCCATAGGATCAAGCGTTCCAGCATGGCCCACCTGCAAAGATGAACTTGAGGGAGGAAGGTGGTAATAAAATGAAATCAAATGCCTCAAGATCAGTTTGTATTCACTTCAAAAATCTAAGATTTCACAGTATCTTCAGATTGGACATGTTGATAAATCGGAATATAAAATCTTCAGCCATAAATCAGAACTCTGTTCAAGCTCTTTTTTCCTTCTCTTTTTTGAATAAGGAGTTCTATTGATCAATATGGATGTAACCAAAGTACTTACTCAAGCTTTTTAAAGTAAGAACACTCATATCCAAAAAGAACTTGTTATGAATTTCCATACTTGTTTGTATGACTTACGCGCTAATGCGCCTTCAAATGCAAACATTACCAGAAAAAGAATATCTCAAAAATATTCTTAAAGCGAGTTAGCACACTGCTTTTTGGAGACCATATCGAATAGCCCTTAGATTGTGGTTATAGGGAAGATGTACCTTTTTCACTTGTGTTAGACGACGCAACTTCCCACAAACAGTAAAAGAAGTCCAACCTGTAAGGCAATTCAGACTACTAGTTACAAACAAAGAAGAAAAACTAAGCTTTTATGACTAAAGTCCCTAATATGCAAGAGCCTTCTAAGTTCTAACCTTGGTTTGGCTTCAAGATGATCTTAAGAGACAATCCTGACTTGTAAAATCTATATATGGGATCTTTTCATGCAAGCATGAGCATTTGATACTATTTTTTGTCTTTCAAGTCAATTTTGCCTAAGATGATCGAAGTCCTTTTACTGAGCTTTGTGATACAAACACCAGAGTCTCTTAGGAAATTTTCTTAAAGGAACTACACTGGATGAACTCATTAAATACACATCAAGCTCCCAAAAATATTTCTAGTTATATCTGATTCTAACACCCCCGAAAGTACCTCCCATTTCCACAATTAAACAAAGATATGTACGCTAACTTCTAGAACATGGCATCAGGCGTCTCTAATGATTACTAATAATTGACTTCACATTAGAACTTATCTGAAGTTTTCCAGATCAGCTACCAAAAGATAAAACTCAACTTAAAGCTTATATAAATTCTTTGACAAACACATTAACAATTAGGTGCTCAAAAACTCACCTTTTGGTTTGTTCACTAATACGACCGTCCCACCGGGGCTATCCCATTTAGGAGGAAGCCCTGTACTCCTTGTAGCTAAAAATGGCTCACCACTACCAACCCCACCACTTCCCTTATCTGCTCCTTTCTTTAAACCCTTAAAGAACTCCTCAACTTTCCTCTCCGATACATCAACTACTTTCGCTCCCTCCTTCGTTTCACCCTTATCGTTCACACCCTTCTCCTCTTCCTCAAAAAAGATCAAATTTTTATCAACCCCACCATCAACATTTCTCATTTTTTTACTCTTCACATTACCCTTTTCCCCTTCCTCCATAAAAATCACATTTTTATCAACCCCACCATCAAAACTTCTCGTTTTTCGATTCTTTACATTACCCTTTTCCCCTTCCTCCATAAAAATCAAATTTTTATCAACCCCACCACCAAAATCTTTCTTTTTTCCCTTCTTTACATTCTCATTTACTTGCCCTGGTTCAAGAAAAGCCTTATCAAAACACTGATCAGGAAAAAACTTTTTCTCTAACTGATAAACCATCTTATAATGCTTATCTTTTTCCCAAGGATAAGCAAAATTATCATAAAAATACAACTCTTCTTCTTTCTTATGCAATGTTCTTAACTCAACAACTTCTTGTTTCAACTCAACTAGTTCATTATCCTTGAGCCGCTTATGTTCTTCGTCCTCTGAATCCGACCCACCAAACATTCTTTTACTTCTTTTATTATAATACTTCCTTTTCCCTTTATCCATTTTCATATTTGGATCCTCCAGTTTCTTATCAACCCAATCATCAAACCCGAGCTCTGAACCGGGCTCGGGTTCAGATTCATTGGGTTTTGAATTGGGAATTAAACGTTTCTTGATTGGTGAAGGTGAATTTGCAGGACGGGAGATTATCATTTCATATTGAAGTGGATATGGAGTTGAAGTTGTGGAAAAGTTAAGTGATTTTTTGAGCTTTGAAAGTGGAAAAATGGTGTAAGGTATAGTGAAAGAAGACATGGACTTTGAGCGTAAGAAGATGAGTGACATACGAGGAATTACTACTGATTTTGCCATTCTTTTGGCTTTTGTTTTGGAGTTGCACTGGCCGTTTTGTTCCTCTTATATGTTGCGATGATAAAGCATGGTTGAGCTTGACTCGGCTCGATAGTATAGTAAGCTTGGTTAAGCTCGTCTCGAACTCGATTTAGTTTGATAGTATAATAAAGTTCTGTGATTCAACATAGTTATCGACTAGCTATATAATTTGAGCAAAAAATGGTGGTTGATCTAGGTAGTTACATGGGTTTTCGAGTAGGGTTGAGTAGTTTGGGTCGGGATCTATTTTTGTTTGGGTTATTATAACCTATATGAGTGATTGAAATCAAGTGATGTGTTAAACGAGAACAGCGGCGGATTCACGATTTGAATGTTGTGGGTGTCACTCTTTGTATGCACCTTTAGCCATAAAATTCGAATAAGAAGGTCGGGTAGGGACGAGTTGGTTATTTTTGTTACTTTAACGAGGTTTATTTAGCTTTTTATTTGTAATAGACAAACACGTTAAGGTTAATTCAATTGCTCTTTTTTTCACGCTAATTTTAAATTCTACGTTATAGAATAACATTGCAATTGAAAAGAATAATGAAGAATGCTCTACTTAGAAAACTCACTTAAAAACATCTTAATTACATTATATATTTTTTGTTAGAATAAACTAACTTCCTTTGAGTTAATCTCTTCATCTTAATTAGCAAGTTTTATTGTAAATTTTATGCACAGCAAAACTTCAAATTTCAACCGATGAGAATTAAATCATAAAATTCATTAATTACGGAATCAAGTCACTTATAAGGCAATCACGTGTAAATCTTTTAAGTTTTGTGCACTGATAGCATAACATATAATTACATAACTTGGGAGGCAAAGCATAACTTGCAACTTAAGGATGGTAGAGTACATTCCAATGACATAAAGAAAAGGAGAAAAATATGATCTTAAAGGATTTGACAGATCAAGTTGCATAAAGAGAAGTGTGAGTCTCATGATCACTATTCAGAACAAAGTAGGACAATGATACATACTTCCTGATAGACCAAACAAAAGGCAACAGAAGTAAAGAATACAGAGAGCTCCATATTTGGAAAGCGTCGCATAGTTTTCACTTTGATCCCAGAGTTTGACGATCAATATCGTTTAGAAACGAAGGCATAACTTTAATTGGCTGTAAAGAGAAACCAGCACTATGGCATGCATCCTCCAGCTGCTTAACTTGTGAAGGTCCATCGGGACAGAATACAACCACAGCTCCACCACTTCCTGTGAACTTGGAAGCAGCACCTACCCTTCGAGCAACTTCGACCATCTCTATATTCATAGCTCCAAGGGCATCATCTCCAAACATTCGCCTGTATAGTCCACACAGAATTCAGTGTTTGATTTGCATATCGTATTACAAGCTTTATGTATATCAAAGTTCAGCAATATTTGAGTACATCAAACTATGAAACATCAGATTCCAAACGCCATATGATCACTTTACCAGGAACTGTAATCCTGTCTATCACTTGATTTATTCTTTGTCCAGAACTAAAAGTTTTGGTGGTGAAAGTCAAATATTTGCTACTTTCTAAATACCGAGTTTAACCAGGAAAGGAAGCAATATTGTTACTTATAACGAATCACATCAAAATAAAATGGCCATGACACTACCAAAATAATTATTTGCAATGCCACTAAGCACGGAGAAGATATTAGTAAGTGTCCTCCTGATCAATCTAAGCTGGTTTCCATATGTTTTACCTTCTCAGATCAAAATTATGATTCATGAGGGATGCAAACTTAGTGTAATCTTTCTCAAGAAGTGCTTTTCGTCCTTCCACAGCTATGTTTGCAACCTCCTCCATTGTTGATCTGATGAATTCATCACCTTCTAACCATCTCTGTCGAACTGTACTATGTACCTGCATCAGAAAAATGTATCGTCTAGTATTTCGCAGAAGGTGTAATCACATAATGCTTAGTGAGAAAGGACTAGAGTTAATTCCGACATTGATATTTATGTTTCCTTGAAAAATGCTGCAATCATTATGCCTCTCATTGTGTGGAGAAATACACAAAATTTACTGGAGAATATAAGAGGTGACCCCTGTAAAAATTGCTGAGAATAAAGGGGCTGCTTCATGGACTAGAAGCCAACATTGATACTGTCTAAATCTTTTCAGCAAATTCTTTGTGTAGCGTGAAAGCCAGAATATACTGTAATATTTAACCCATCGCAGCCTTAAAAATTCAATCACTTGGTCTAACGAGATGCCAGAAATATTTGCCACACTACATATTCAGCACATGAAATACTCACCTTCCCAGAATCGCTGGGATTTTCTGCATAGATAAGATAAAGAGGTGGGAGAAGATCAACATCCATGGGCGTATATATACCATGACCCAATTCATCCATGTGATTCTTGCCAAAATCCTGCAAAAGGTAAAAAGGAATATCAAATACTAACTTTACAGCTATGGCATGCTTAGTGCTGCCAAGTATCACGCTAGAACATGCTTAGAAGAAAATCAAAAAGGCACACACCATGTATACAAGGCCTCCATACACCTGTGCCACTCTATCTTGAAGACCTGCAACAATTCCAAGTTCCTTCTCTGCATTAAGAACAAGGTTCGGCCTTACCTCAACTTTGATTAGATGTCTGACTTTGTAAAAGTCAAGAAGGCAACTCAATGCAGCACTCACAATCGCGCTGGAACCCGAAAGCCCTGTCTGAGATGTGGAAAGTATTTGATGGATCAATCAAAAATTTTCAACACGAGATAAGTTAAATCTTTTATTTATCTTGGTTATGTCAACAGCAATGGCACACCCTTATCATGATCACTGAAGTATGAGAAGTAATTTTAGTTATCATTGAAACAAGCATGTGAGAAACATGTTTTATTTGCATATCTAAAAGCTGGAGATAGTATGTAAACTTTCATGCATAGGGCAATGTCCAAGGTATAGGTTTAGATTGCAATTGAAGATACACTTTACTCAACTTAGTTACTTCAGATAACTGTAAACCTACGAAGAGACATCCAGTCAAAGGTACATGTAACAAAGGGGCCATATAACAGAGGCACCTAACTCTAAATTAAAGCTGCTTCCTCTTGTATTTTACCAGAGTGTCAGAGCTAAACTATAAGCAAGATGGATAGTGGCACCAACTCCAAAATTTTGAAGCATGTAGACTGAGGTGCTTGATATTTGACAGATTGACCCGATTGAAGCTTCTTTAAGGTTGATTCAGTACACAGTCGACTAAAGCTAGACCAGAGCTTCAGCCTTAGTATAGTAGTGAGGCTAGCTCAGCTAAAATTGGATAAGCAGTTTGGAATACACAGAGAAAGAAGAAGCTGTTTGAGCTCGATTGACCAGCTTACTAAATCTCATTTGAACTTTGTCTAGATTTTAAAAACCTCTGCACATATTAATGACCTGGAATCACACTTGCTTGAAAAAAATATATATGTTTCAATCAACTGGACTTATTTTAGCCCACTAAATAGAGGTGAGGATCATTATGATCACTTTCAGAAAGTTTGGGGCTCAGATCTCAACATCGAGCGCAACATATTCACTTTCCATAACTTACGAATCAGTGATGCAGGTACTAACCAGTAACCAAGCTACTTGAAGCTTCCAACTACTTGAATCAGTGATACATGTACTAACCAGTAGGAACAACCAAGAAGCTGACAACTGATAGTGTATGCGAGACTTGAGTTTTTCTGTTTAAATCTAAACTTCATCTAGTCCTATTGGCTTTATTGTTCCTTGAATATACTAACTTAATTAAGGAGACGAAAAGCTTAAAGGATGTCGTACAGTGTAAACTAGGAACAAATTTGAAATCAACGAGCATCTACTAACAGAATAGAGAGTTTTCCAATAATTAGTGTGATGCAAAGCAAAAAATTCAACCATCAAAGAGAAGATAAATCTTGCAATCTTAGTCTCTACCTGGCGAGGAATGTTAGTGTCATATGAGAGAGTGAAATTCCCATCATGTAAGGTGATGTTGTTTTCTTTGCAATAGTTGTAAAATATTTTGAGAATTGCCATAAGTAATCGCACCCCTCCATAGTACCCCTCAGTCTGCAACCTGTTCACCTGTCAGACAACAAGTACAAGCACATTGTTTTATGCCAAATCAATCAAACTACACACAACTGTCTACTCCACATAGAACCCAAAAAATGCAGCTAAATTTTCACCCTAGTTAAGAAAGCACTGACATTTCATATCAGCAATTGGTAAATCATATCAATTCATGATCAATTGAGCACTTAGAATAACCAAATCAAACCATCTATTCAACGAAAAACATTATCAATCAATCAATCAATCAACTATAGTACATCTCAATTCCAAACTATTTCAACAACTATATTAAGGTTCGTCTGTAAACAACTGTCTACTAAAAAATGCAGCTAAAATTTTCAACAAATGATGCAAACACCAACATTTCATACCAGAATTGGCAACTCATATCAATTCATGATCAATGGAACACTTAGAATAACCAAATCAAACCAGCTAGTAAACCAAAGCATTATCAATCAATCAATCAAGTACGTCACAAATCCAAATTATTTTGACAACTATATTAAGGTTCATCTACACAGCATTAGTTCTTAATCATTCCTCTCAACCAAAAAACTATAATTTAGTTAAAGAAATGCAGCTAAATTGAGCCATCACAATTCCAAAAGCACTAAAATTTCATATCAAAATTAGCAAAAACATCATTAAATTCATCATCTATTGATCACTTAGAATAACCAAATAACGCCCGAAGGCTTTAGTCTAGTGATAAGAGCTCTGCTTGTAATGTGTGGGTCCCTCCAAATGCACATTTAAGTGGAAAAGGGTACAACAACAACAATATACCCGGTATGATCCCATAAGTGGGGTCTAGCCTTACCACTACCTCGATTGAAGTAAAAATGCCATTATCCACTAACTACTGACCCTCGGGGATTTCTCAGTTATAAAAAAAAACATAAAACATATATCGTAATAAAAGAAAACTAGAAGTAAAATAATATATACCAGGTGAGAAATTGAATTGAATTGAACGAAATCATGAGAAGGATGAGGAACAATAACGAGATCTTGAGAAGGTTCTAGACGAACACTAGCCCAAAAATTAGCAAGACTAAATGAAATTGTATTTCCAAAATAAACATCACTTGGATTTCCCAATAATCCAACTCTAGCATATGACTTGTGCTCTATTACTCCCATTTTCTGCTTGCTTTTGTTAAAAAAATGAAAATTATAACAACATTTTATTGTTAAGTGAGTTAATGATAATAATAAATATATGAATAATGGTGGAATTTGATGAGGAAGATGAAATGATTTAAGAGATTCAGGTGATTATGACTTGACGTGGCAGATATTAGCTTTTTGAGTATTTAAAGTTGCAATCTGGATATACATATTAATTGCAATTTAATGTGTGTTTAATATAATTTTCACTCACAAAGTTTATTGTTTGGAAGGAAGTTTATGTTCAAACAATCACTTCAAAAATATCTTTGATTTTCAAACTTAGTACCCGTTTGTCCATAGATGGTTTTTACTTTTTTTTCGAAAAGTTTTCTGAAAAAAAAATTCACCAAAAAATACTTTTTACCACTTTTTAAAAAAGTACTTTTTCTCTACTCACAAAATTACAACTATTTTTCAAGTCAAATTTATGTTCAAACGCAACTCCAACGTTCAAATACAATTTTTATAATTAACTTCAAAAACTCTTTTTTTTCAAATATTTTTTGGTAGGGGTGTTCATGGGGCGGTACTGTTCGGGTTTTAGCTTATTGGTAGCAGTATATCGGTTAATGGTATCTAATTATGTAAAATCAATAGTGTACCGATAAACTATCGGTTATCTGTAGTTAACGGTTCAGTAGTTAAAGATTCTGTAAGCAGTATTAACGGTTCTCATTATTAGGAACTACTCCAAGTTATCTCTAAATAAAAAATGCAATATAATTGAGCATTAATAAATACACATGAAGACTCGTTGTTGTGATATTTATTATTGGTATTTGCCTTCAAGCTCCAGTAACTATTCTCACTTCTAAATATGAAAAGTAAAAACTAGTTATACGATGAATGTTAACAGATGTAAGTTGAAAGGTTTAATACTCTCCCACAACAACAACTAAAATAACAAACAAACCATCTAAACAAACTAATTAAATACGTGCAGCCGCTGAAGTAACAAGAGAGTATAATCTATGACCCGAACCTCAAAGCAAAATCTATTTTAAAATGGGTCAGGCCTAATAATTAAAGTGTAATGACTAATAGCCATCAATAGCATAGTAGTTTAAGTTAACTTATAAATTAAAGTTGTAATTTAAAACTTAAAAGGTTTAATATACTAATAATATATATATATATATATATATATATGTATGTATAAATTATAAAAAATATCTTATCAGTTATCGGTACGGTAATGGTAACGATATATCGAATCGTTATCGTACTGATATCTTATCGGTGTTAGAAATCAATATCATTACTGGACCGATATATCGTTGTACTTATCGGCAGCGACAACGGTTCGGTTTTGCACACCCCTATTTTTTGGTATCTAGGGCCAACGGCTACTTAATGTTTTTTCTTTTTCAGTTTCACTTAAACGTTGTTAAATGTGCTGAAAATGTAAATGGACACTAGGTAAATGCTAGGCTCTAGGCTAAGAGCCTGCTTTGGCAAGCTTCTGAAAATAGTTTACATTCAAAAATAATTTTCTTCCAAAGTATTGTTTGTAAAAGTATTTTGGAAGAGTAACAGTTTGAGTTTGAACAACATATATGAGAAGCACTTTTATCAATAGTTGAATATTAATTTATATTTGACCAAATTTTTGAAAATATATTTTTTTTAGTGTTAAATTACGTGTAAGAACATAAAAATATTTACTTTACAGTTATGTGCACAATACAACCAGAACTTATGCACAACAAAGGTCATTTTTAGCTAGATTTTGTTAAACGGAGCAAAAGTTCTAGACCACCCCTTATTGTGTCTTATTCTGGCCATTTTTTTTCCTTTCTCTATGTTTTGGCCCATTAGATTATTGAGTAGAACTTCCTCCGAGTTCTTGGACATGCTGTCCATAGTGGCCATTGAAATGTTACTCCATCCGTTCCACTTTATGTGTTATAGTTTGATTCGGCACAAAGTTTAAAAAATAAAGGAAGATTTTTAAAACTTGTGGTGTAAAATAAGACAAAGATGTTTGTGTGGTTGTAAATTATTTTAGTAAAGACAAAACTATAATTTTAAAATTAAATTATTACCAAATTTAGAATACAGTCATTTTTTTTGAACAAATGAATTAGAAAATGCTGCCACATAAATGGAATGGAGGGAGTACTAAAATACGAGGAAAACTTTATATTATATACTGATCCTAGCCAGTGGAGGATCAAAGATTTGAATGTCGTGGGTAAAATATTCATTGCTGCATCAACCTGCATGGATTCAAACCTATGACCTTGAGAATGTGGGCGCCCAAGCTCTAGCACTCATAACTAAGCCAAAGCACCAATTGGACCTTTTGTTTTATCGGTGCTTCTTATATACATACATACATTTTCTACGTACTGTCTATGTACATATGCATATTTCACATTGGATTTAATGGGTGCTCGAGCACCGTAAGCTAGCATGTGGGTCGCCCCCCCCCCCCCCCCCCCCTATCCTAGCTCTCTTTCTATACCAATTTCCATGTCGTTAGGAAAAAAGACATAATTCAAAAAGTGTGGGAAAATAAAGTCAAAAAACTTGGAGATGGGTGCGCCGATTGCAGATTTTGCAAAAAAAGCAGGACCTTTTAGCCTTGTCTGTTTATGTATACTTATGCTTTTTGAGCAAAGAAAGATTAGTTTATCAAGTATCATCACAATATTTTGTACTTTGGGCAAACAAAGATTGGTCTAAGTTTTAGTGTATAAAGTATCATGTCTTTTAGGCAACACTTTCTATATATTAGTTGAAAAGTTGAATTAAGTAGCTAGGATCCTGCCTTTTGTTTTGTTTAGGTAAACAAAATTAGCTTAAAAAGGGTCTTTTAGCTAAAGTACTTAGCAAACTAGTTAAGCAGCATTTGAAATATAAGGGAACTAGGATGCTTTTAGGAGAACCAATTGTCATCCCTTTTCACGCCACTTTCTTTCCTTTTTTAATGTTGTGTGGAGGGCGTATCTATTCACGGCTTACCGATGTCATCCGACACCACTGAATATGTATATAAAATATTAAATAAAACTAAAAAGTTGCCTACAAAAATAGAAAATGACACCACTAATATAAAAGGAATAGTAGTTGAGTTGGTATAAGCACATGCATTTTAATTGCGGAGTCAAGGTTTTAAATCTTAGCAGTGGCAGCATCATACTTAAAAAAAATTTAAGCTATATTCCGACACCACTAACGAAAATTCCTACATACGCCACTTGTGTGTATAATTATAGAGTAAAATATTTGTGTAATATAAATTTGCAGTAATTAATGGTGAGCTTTTAGTCAACAAATGATCTACTAATACTTTAGATTTGTCTCTATCAGTGATTAATGTAGTAATTACTTGTAAGATGACATATGGCAACTTAGGTAAACAGTAAACTGTGTTAGAGATCACGTAAAATAGTGTTTGTGCAAATAGACAAATAAATTGATCCAACTAGGTAAAGGACGTATATATAAATCCAACACTATGTGATGAACAAACCTATCTAATTTTGGAGACCCCCAAAACACAAAACAAAGTTTTAATGACTTCTCTTAAATCTAAAACCACGTATGTTCTATTGTTTTAAAGAAAATAGACTTTGAGCGTAACTCAACTTCAAAAGCTAGCTCGAACGAGAAGGGATTGCCCAAACTATATGAAGGCCAGTAATATTTTTCAAAAGTTAAAAGTGATATGTAATGAAGCACATAATAAAGGTCTTCCTCCTATGTAGACCTATATACATACGCATGTATTGGTGCAATCTATTGATCATATGAGCCATGCAATATTTTATGGTCCAGTTCAATAAATGACATCTCTTTCATTTTATCCGAATGTGTTTTCAAAAAATGTGGTGTGCTTTTCTTTCTTTTTGTTGTGCTCGGGTGTGGACGTCCGAATTTGTTGTGTCCGGATGTGCTAAATATAGTTACCATTAACTCAAACAAGACAAATAAAAAAGAGAAAAGTACTCAACTATAATTAAGTGATATAGTACAACTTAAAGACGAGGAAAATCAGTGATAAATTGACAAGAGCCCTTCAAAGTTGGTCACTCAAAATTGGACCATGAGACTTGTGAGTCAACTTCTGCAACTATGGTCATCTTCCATAATAAATCACCATGTTTTGTCTTTTTCCTTGTCGGTATATAATAGGAGTAGCAATATTATGGAGTAATTTTAAGTTGGAAAGTAAATTTATGGTCTAGTTTGCGATATTTACTCTCCCCTCCCAAAAACTACTTTCTTGTTTGAAAGTTTCTTGAAAAACATTTTGGAAAAAGAAAGTTTGAGAAAATTTATACTATTTTTTTCTTTTGTTTTCTTTTGTTTTTTGTTTTTTTGTAAAAGTTCCAACAAATTTCCTACCAAAAATGTGTAGAGTGGCCAATTTTAAGGATTATAATATACTCCCTCCGTTCCAAAATGATTGTCTTAGTTTGACTTGAAGCGGAGTTTAAAAAATGTGGTAAGACTTTTGGAACTTGTGGTAAAAAAAAAAAGCCATACATAAATATGTGGCTATAAAACATTTCATTAACGGTAAAGTAATAGTTTCAACTCAAAAATGTTTTCAAATTTAGAATTGTGTCATTCTTTTTGGAACGGACTAATAAGGAAATAGTATCATCTATTTTGGAACGGAGGGAGTAGTACTATAGATATCGTAGGAACTTTTTTCCGGGTACTTTTGAACTTATTCTTCATCTAGATAGTATTACAGTAAGCTGGTTACTCCATTTAAATTTTAACCTCTATTTACTTCCGTAAGAGGGAGGCTACTCTACCAAATCACTTGCGTAATTTTGCTATTTATAACGTAGTAATAGTAGTAGTATTTTTGTTGTTGTATGTGAAATTATAAATCACTTATCTCTTTCAACATTCTTTTTCATGCTATCTAATGGAGTTTGAAAAATATTTTAGTACATGCACTTATGTAAAAAGCCAATACTATTAACTTTAAAGATATGTACACAGAGTTTTTGTAGTGTCAACCCCTCACCCTATTGAATTATGGAAAAGTTAGATCACAACGAAAAAGAAACCAGAAATACAAAAAGTAAATAGTAAGGAAATTAGGTTCAAGTAAGGTCAAACCAAATGAAATATGATAATAGTATTTCCAAAAATATTTGATTTTTTTTTTTTTTTTGAAATTAAATGAACTAATTTTACTTAAAAATGTACTCTATCATATTTGTGTACTTGCGGCAATGAAATTATTCTAAAAAAAATGTGGACCAAGTCGGACACAACTACTAAACAATTATTACTCCTACAGTCCTACTTGAACAGTTGATTATCCTTTCGAAAATATATATTAATTGTATAGTTGCCTATATTAATTCGAAAATAGAATTCTATCTGTCCTTTCTCAAGATCAAGTCTTATCTACTACATCGAATTTGTTTGACTAATCTTTAGTCAAGGTTTACTTAGTTTATGGAGTCAATGAGCTAAAATTTCCATAGAATTTGGGGAAAAAATCCATTAACAAATGAAAAAATACAAGTTCTTCTGCCTTATACGTCCCTCCAAAATTCGAAGTGCTAATAAAAAGAGAGCTAATTTGCATTTCTGATTCAGTCACATACATGTCATTTGGTTTTCTGGTCCCATTTTGAAGTGTATACTTTCTAACAAGTTGCTCGATCGGAATTACCAAAATTATGAGATAATAGACACATTGTCAACTGTCACTAAGGATTTTTTCATGTGGCAGTGGCATAAGAATAGTCTCTAGACTCACAGCCCCACTAACCCACGAACTAGTGTATTAACTGGCGCGTACGTAGAGAACAGCAGGCGGGTTTGACAGAACCGGTAGGTTTAACAGACAGTGTATTTGTGTTAAAGTTATGCTCGGAACTCAGTTATAAGTCATTGAAATCATTACCTTAAAATTTAGAATTCATAAGGTTTAAATCCTAGATCCGCCTCTGAGTGTATATACTGTTATTGTGGGTCTCTTAGCACAACCCGCGAGATTGATTCAGAGCCTACATCACAATGTCGAAGCAAACTAGTAGACCACCTCCATACATGCATTCCTTGGTGCAGGAGGTTGGTGTCACTTGTGTTACTTGTTTTATACGTTCATAAGATTGTTAGAAATTCTGTATTCGAAATAAATAATCTGAAACGTAAATGCAAAAAAACAGAAAAGAAGGAGATGAACAAACCCGAGCCTACTGAATTCACGGCGTTTCCTTAAGAAACTTAATTCTCTCACAGTATTCGAGGTTATGGATTAGATCCTCCAAATGAATTAGAAATCTAATAATTATGTTTAAGAATTTAAGGATTTAACATCTGTTAAGATAAAATGGTACACATGGTCTTTTGTGACTCTTATTTTTCCTTTGAACAAGGAAACAAAGACTAAAATTAAGTAACAAAATGTCAACTTCATTTATAGAAAGAGGAACTGAGGAAGGACTTAGCTACTGCCATGCCGTAATAGGATCCCAACTTTGTATTTGATAAAACTTAGGAGAAAGCATTAATTAATAGTACTATTTAATATACTACGTACTCCTATTTGTTTGATAAATTCCCAATTGACCTAGTCATTCACTTATTAAGGTTACATTATTTCAGTTTACAAAATATTTATGACACGGCAGTGTTTGGCATGGTCAATTGGACATAGTAATTGTACTAAACTCATTCTACATTTCTTCACTTTTTAGACAAACATAACGTTAACTTAGAAATTGTCAAAGTATACGACACGTACAGATACTTGGTCATCTTTTTCCTATAGTATATCCTAGTTTAGTGTTATTATTATTATTATGCTTTCCTGTTAATTGTGTGAAATAATTTTCTTGTTCGATGCTTCTGATTACAAGTTACACAACACAAATTCCTAGAAAGAGATTTGATAATTGTTTTCATAAAATTATTTTTTTCCTAAATAAACGAAGTCTTTACCATTGAGTGACTATATTATACTTAATTAATTTAAACAGTATAATAAGGACATTTGTTTATCTAATTGACAATTACAATAACCTACATTGAAATGAATGGAAATTCCAATGCATATAGTATATATTGCATGCAGATGCCAGCTTGAATTACATTGTGTTCTAAGCCATTTGCATGGTTATGATTTAAGAGTTTACGGGTCGTTTGGTTGAAATAGAGTTTATGCGGGTATTAACAATGTACGTATTAGTAATACGGGTATTAGCAATGTGTGTATTAATAATGTGTGTATTAATAATGCGGGTATTAATAATGGGGGTATTAATAATGTGGGTATTAGTAATGTAGGTATTAGCTATGCATATATTATAACGTAGGGATTATTTCTTGAATCACTAATATATTACAAATTAATATACAATGTTATAATTTAAAATATTTAGTTATTCTTTAAATATAATTTAAAAATATTCTTACTATTATGAGGGTTAATTTTGTCATTTTAAATTTTAATACCTGCATTATTAATACCCACATTATTAATACCACCTTCTATCCCGCATAAAATAATACATAGATTACCGCATTAATAATGCGGGTATTAATAATGCGGAATATACAAAAACGCAACCAAACGTTGCACTAATTTTATACCAAACATTAAAATCTCTCCAAACTAACCAAACATGGTACTAACTTAGTGCTGGATTTTATGCTGGTATTATTTTAATACATAGCCAACCAAACGACCCCTTAGTGTATTACTAACATAGTTTTAGTTGAGTTTAGCTGTAATATTTAATTTTTGCACTTTGTTTTCTTGTTTGTGTAACGATGCATACGCCTTTGGAGCACATTTGTAGAATCATTGGCACAAACTAATTAAGTGTGTGTTTTGGAGTGTGGTGTGGTGTGGGAATTTGTCCCACATCGGTGGAAAAGAGAGGGTAAGATGTCCATATAAGCTTTGGATAATCTTCCACCCTTTGAGCTAGCTTTTGGGGTATGAGTTAGGTCCAAGCTTATGTGGGCGCCCGTGTGCAGGTGGGCGCCCGAATTTGTTGTGCCCGGGCGTGTGGGTCCGGGCCCGGGCCCGATTTTATCAGTGTGAAGTATATTATACATTATATATAATTCAAATTTTGATTTCTTGATTATTCAACTACTAATATTTTATTTATATATAACATTTATGTTCTATATATTTTTAGGTAGAGATAACAAATATGACTCGGCAGATAAGATCAGATCACAGATCGCTTAACGACGTCAATACGATTACTAAAGTAGGGTAGACAGTCCGGTGCATTGACTGAGGGTACACAGCCCAATGTCGAGTTTAGCATGGCGGAGGGTAGACAACCCGATGCATTGACTGAGGGTACACAGCTCGATGTCGAGTTTAGTATGGCAGAGGGTAGACAGTCTGATGCATTGACTGAGGATACATAGCCCGATGTCGAGTTTAACATGGCGGAGAGTAGACGGCCCGATGAATTGATTGGGGGTACACAGCCCGATATCGAGTTTGGCTACGTTTATGTGTATTCCCTAGCATTTGATGTGTAGAATTTGAAGTACAATTTGGCATGCGATTTCTGATTTTTAAAACTAACTAGAGTTGATTTTATTTATGAAGGGCATAAGGGCTTCCATGATCGACAAGGATAAGTCTCCAAAGGTATATGTGCTCCCTTCCTCCTTTCTTGAATAGGCAGTCCACTACCCAAAATTACAAACAGGAGGTTGGTATTGACTGAGGGTAGACATCCCGACATTGAATTTGGTATATATGACGAAGGGTAGACAGCCCGATGCAGAGTTTGGCATAATAATAATAGACAACCTGAAGGGCACACGAAGTCATAAAATTAATCTAAAACGGCTATAATAGGATGAAAGAAAAGGTTCCCATGAAGGCTAAACTTTGGTAATTGATTAAAACAAATTTAATGCATGTCTAATTACAGGGTACTTAGGAAATGAAAGTAGAATAAACCCTCCCCAGGTCAAATCACCTACCAATGAATGAGTGATTATAGATGAGTATTCCCTTTAAATTAGAAAAAGTCATACTAGTTGTTGTTTATATCAACAAAATAATTATGACTTATTAAACCACTTATCCTAGTAATTGATGTCCACTTGTTCTCATGTCACTAATTCCAAGATATTTTTAACACCTTAATCTGCTTGGACTTGGTACAAAATATTCTACCACCTATTTCGTATTTTAATGGGATTTCTTTTCTTTTATGATCACCAGCACCAATAATTGACTTATTTTTTCTTCCTATATTATTTTCATTGCTACTTCTTTTCTTTTCAAATACATCCTATTGTATTAAGTAGTAGTGTTATACTCACTCCGTCTCAATTTAATTGTCACTTTAGCAATAATAGTGTGTCCCAAATTAGTTGTTACTTTAGGATTTTAAGATTAAGTTTGTTAGATCTTTTCAACTATACCTTTAATAATTTAAAAAATCTAAAAAAAAAAATTAATAGTCAAACATTAAATAGGGGCAACATGGTAAAATATACATCATTTTTTATCATTTTCTTAATGGACGTGAAAAAACTAAAGGTGTCAACTAAAATGGAACGGAGAGAGTAATTAAGTACGACATAATAGGTACTTTTTATATTTCAAAAAGAGATGTCATAATTTACTTATTAGCCTGTTCACAAAAAAAAAAATGATACAATTTTAAATTTATAAACAATTTACACTTTACTTTTACAAGTTACAACAACAACAATAACATACTCAGTAGTCAGCATAATTCCACTGCTGATGTCTTGAAAATATGAAATATATGCAGATCATTTCCATACCCTGAATGAGATAGAGATGTTATTCCGATTGACCCTCGGCTCATGAAAAACACACGAAACGAAAAAGAAAAAAAAAAACTATATGACTTAATTTAGACCATAATTTCAAAAGTCATCATTTCTTCTTAAACTTCGATCCGAATCAAACTATAACATCATTTATGAAACTGATAGAGTAATTTAGCTCGACATTCTTATAATTTGTACCGTTAACTTAAAAAATAAATAATACTAATGTTACATAGTAATATTTTTGTTTCATAAGCTTGAATTTCTCTATGATATTTTTATTTTTTATTTATCACTTGATTATCTTTTTTTTTTTTTTTTTTTTGTATGAATCAAATTTAATAGAAGTGGATAAAATGATACCATAATGTCAGGAATATACTCATGGAGATCTCCGCACGTAAAATGTTTATGTTATTATAAAAGTACAAATGACAGAAGCAAATCCTATCTGGAATAGAATTTAATTTATACTAATGTGTATTAAATTAGAAAGAGCTTGTTATTAGTATTCTTTTTCCAGTTACATTATAATTAGGAATTGTTAAACACATCATTTATAATTTCACCTGAATTAGTATATAATTTCCATCTTTGAAGGAGTTGTAGATATAGGGTGGGTAGGTAGAAGAGGGGGTGGGGTGCATTACCCTGCATGTTGTCTATATATATTTGCAAAAAAGATTGTTGAAAATAATAAGAAGAAGAACCCAACAAACGGCTATAATTTACATTCTTTTTTGCAAAAAAAGAATCAAAAGTAGTCAAAAAAAAAAAAAAATTATTACTCCCCCTCTCATTGATAATGGCAATTTAATTGCTGTAATTTTGAGAGGGAGGGGGTAAAAGTTGATATTGATTTGGGTTTTCTTCAAAATTCATTCTTGTGTTGTGAATTTGTGTAAAGATTGGATTTTTTGTAAGGAAAAGATAAAAAGGTTGAATTTTGAAGGGGTGTTTGAAATTAGCTTATTGATGCAAATGGTGTTTGATGGTTATTATTCTTCAAAGAAGAGTGATGATATTTGTGAAGAAGTTTGTGGAGAGGTAAGTCTAATTTTCTCAAAGTTTGAAGCTTTTTGCATATTTGAATTTGGATTATGGTAAAGATTGTATCTTTTTGTTTGTTTGGTTATTATGTTTTTAGGAAAGTATGGAACTTGTATTTTCATTCTGTTATTAGATATATATTGTATATAATTCCTACAATCTTGAATTGTGTTGATGTGAATTGTGTCAAAGGAGAGTTGAAAAAATTGTGTTCTTGAACAAATTTGGGTAAAAAAGAAGCTAAAAATGCAATTTTGGGGGATTTATGGTTGGAGATTTTAATTATCCATTTGCTTTTTATCTTAATTGATGGAATATATTGAGTACTATATTGTGTGGTTCGGTCTTAAATCATTTTGTTGTTTGTTGATTGTTTGAAATTTTGATTGTTTCAAAGGTTTGCTCCCTTTTACATCTACTTTAAAGTTATCTGTTTTTTGATATGCAGCAGTCTTCCCCTGCAATGTTGAGCATGTCTAGACTACGGTGTATGCTTCGAGGATTGGATCTAAAGGTTATTGTATTTTTGTTTGTGTTTGTGCCAACATGTATAGTTGGTATATACTTTCACGGGCAGAAGATTACATACTTCCTACGTCCGCTATGGCAATCTCCTCCGAAGCCCTTTATTGAAGTTACTCACTATTATCACGAGAATGCCTCGATGGAGAACCTTTGCAAGCAACATGGATGGGGAATTCGTGAATATCCTAGGCGTGTTTATGATGCAGTTTTGTTTAGTAATGAAGTTGACATGCTTACTATCAGATGGAAGGAATTGTATCCTTACATCACACAGTTTGTTCTTCTTGAGTCGAACTCCACGTTTACTGGATTGCCTAAGCCCTTCACTTTTGCTATTAACAAGGATCAATTTAAGTTTGTTGAACCTCGATTGACTTATGGAACCATTGGCGGAAGATTCAGAAAAGGTGAAAATCCATTCGTTGAAGAGGCTTATCAGAGAGTAGCACTCGACCAGCTCTTAAGATTAGCTGGGATAGAGGACGACGATTTGCTGATTATGTCTGATGTTGACGAAATTCCCAGCAGGCACACCATCAATCTTTTGAGGTGGTGTGATGACATTCCACCAATTCTTCACCTACATTTGAGGAATTACTTGTACTCGTTCGAATTTCAGATTCAACACAGAAGTTGGAGAGCTTCAGTCCACAGATATCAGCAAGGCAAGACTAGATACGTACACTACCGTCAGACTGATTACCTTTTGGCAGATTCAGGTTGGCATTGTAGCTTTTGTTTCCGCTACATCTCCGACTTTATATTCAAGATGAAAGCTTACAGCCACACTGATAGAGTGAGATTTTTGCATTATTTGAATCCTAAAAGAATACAAGATGTTATTTGTCAAGGGGCTGATTTATATGACATGCTTCCTGAGGAGTATACATTCAAGGATATCATTGGTAACATGGGACCTGTCCCTCATTCTTATTCCGCCGTTCATCTTCCTGCTCATTTGTTGGAAAATCCCGAGAAGTATAAGTATCTCTTGCCTGGGAACTGCAAAAGAGAAAGTGGCTAAGTATTTACCAGAGAGTTGGGTTCATTCTTGACATAGGAGGTGCTCACGTGCACAATTTATGTTGCGCCATACTCCTATCAGATAATTGATGATGGTGGTGTGGAATTGTTATGTACATTAAACCTTATACGCAACAATGTCTAGGTAAATTTTTCCAGGAAGCTCTTAGGATATAGAGTGAGTTCGTCTGTTTGTCTTTGATTCATTTACGATATCAGTACATTCATTTGTCAAGTAAACATCTAACTTAGGGGTGTGATGATGTAAAGGCATGGGGAAACTTGACTGTTTCCATTCTGTATTGCATAATCCTGAGATAGGACTCGATACTCGGGTTATCTAATTGTAGGATTGGTTTCTTATTCGTTGGTTATACATAGATCTTGTTTCTCGAGGCCTTCCTCATTTTGCATCTTCACTTCTTCAATGTATATAACTGTGAGTTGTACATCCACCATTAGTTTATGGTTTATTGTTGTCTAATTTGGAGTTGGAACATATTGTGATGCTATTACAGAGTGTAGTGATGCATTTATGCACTTTTTCCATCGAGAATTGAATTGACCTTTCCCTTATTTCAATCGGAGAATCTAACAGAAACATTATCGTGGAAATTCTAACCAAAAAATTAAATATTTGATGCCCTCAAAGAGTGCTTTGTGAGTCCAAGGTATTGGCTAGCACTTATTAAATCTTTGGTTTTCCAGATGAAGCCTTTGGAATTAGAGGACTTCTTAAAGTTTCATCGGTTGCATCTTTTTCTCTATTTTCCATCTATAATCTAGATGTCTCCATCACACAACAACAACATACCCAGTATAGTCCCAAGAGTGGAGTCTGGGGAAGGTGAGATATACGTAGACCTTACGCCACCAAGGTGGAGAGGCTGTTTCGGATAGACCCTCATCAGCTAAAGGAACACGTTTCCATCAAACTACTGTTTCTATATCTACACCTACGATACCCAATGCACGTGTTTCTAGCATATTCCTGCCTACAATATACTTAGAAATCATACAAGAAGCTTGCAAACTGAAGGATATACATATAGACTAATTCACAAAGAGCAAGAAGTGTTGCATATCACAATGCATGGAATCACAAACAAAAAGGAGGCATAAGAAAGCAATAGAATCCACACTTCTTAGCAAATAGTACAATGTTAATTAGTACAAACTAGAAACTTTTCAAAGTATTTGGGGGTCGGAACATGCACAACAGAACATAAAGGACATAAGAAAGTCTTAACAAGAGAGATCAGAACATTAGATCAAACGTAAGTTATGTCGATATGCTCAGCTTCAAAAGTGTTCCAACTTCCAAATACAGATCCTTAGTAGATTATGTTAAGTTCTTGCAACAACTCCTCTTGTATGTCTTCCAGCAGTAGCAACCACCTTTTCTCTTCTCCAATGCCTCCTCTTCTTGTGAATGGACTGCAGGAGCGGTGGGAAAATTGTGATAAAGGAAATCCTGAAACCACGAGTAAACAAAAAGGCGAGCCATAAATCTTTTCCTCCAGAGAGAAGCCTTTCAAGACTACAATCTTGTTGAAACATTTGCTCCATATCAGAATGCAGAAAGCATCATCTCGTTGCTGTTAACAGCAAAGCGTTTATCATCTCTATAGCCGGTCCAACCAGCTAAAGATACTGTCTTGAGAACCAAAGTGCAAATCCTGCATAGGATACAACTCATAGTCAACTATAGATGCTATGCATATAAAACAAGGATCATTAGCACCTGCAAGGATGAAAACTTACAGATAGTTGAAAATCCGGAGGGGTGTCCAGTTCTAAGTTATCCAGCTCTGGAATTCCGCTGGTGGTGTTAACATGTCCTTGTGGCAAATGGCTAGTGTTGTGAGTGTAGTCAGCAGAAGTGCCGAGATTGGGTTCAAAATTATCAAGAAGTGAATAAGAACTAATAATTTCATCACACAACAGAGAATCGTCCACATCATTTACATCAGCTGCTTGTGATTCTCCAGCCAAGAATGCAGGGTATTCCAATTCACACTTAATATTAACATCAGACGGCTGCACTGATTCTTTTGCAACTTCCACTTCCTAAACAGCAAAAATAAATATCAAAATCTGGCAAAGCTCACATAGGTAGACACAATTACTTGAAGTATGTATTCGTTGTCGAATATTTGCTTTTTTATAAAACAAAATAATTTACTGGCAGCTGATGATGATAATGTAAGAAAGATGCAAATAGCATCATCAAAATGTTAACTACCTGGGCAGGTGAAAGGGGTAAATAGTCATCCACTGTATCATCACAAGAAGGGGTTTCTCCAGCACGAGGGGGATTGGGAGTAGCCGTCTTTGGAGTTGTAGGGCCAGTTTGATTTGCTCCCACACTGGCTTCTTCATTGATACAAGAATCATTGCTCTTGACAGGTTGGTTATGCTGCTGATAAAAGATTTTTGAAACCACATATTCACCTTCTTTTTCATCTTCATCAGTGCCCAGATGGTACTGATGCATAATCCAATTAGTCTTTTCCGGTTTCGATTCTTTTTTAGTAGTTTGATAGAGAACCATGACCTTCTTACATCCTTTTTGGAGTCCATTCTTCATCACAACTTTGGTCTTTCCCGTTTTGTGCCAGCGGACATGTACGTTCATCAAATTATTTTCATCATTAATCTTTCTACGCTTTCGATTACCAGTTGCATATGCATTGGTGACACGATAAAAGAAGTAAACACTACTTCCATCCTTTTTGGCACCTGAAACAAGTGACATATTATAGCTAACTCTTAAATCTGTTGGAATCACGATCCAAAATGGAAAATGCTACTTCTGAAAACACATAAAGCTACTTGCACTTGTGAAGGAAGAAACAGGTATACAGATATCATAGTAACTAGTAATAATAACGGCATATATTGCGACAATAGAAGGTGTTCCCATATAAAGATGGAGGGTCAAAGTAGCATACTTCGTACTCTCCTAGTTCTAAAGACATGTATCACCTCCATATGTTTAGTCACATAGTTTGTTTGACTTGATTAATGGAGCTCAAGCATACATAAGGTATGAGTATTGATGACTTAGGTGCTTTACAAACCTTTCAGCTTTTCAGGATGAGTATAGCAAATCCCGTCTTTAACCTCAAGAGTCTCGATGAACTCATCGATGAATTCGTGTTGCTCGGAATTTCCCACCCCGCACTTTGCTTCTAAATGCGCCAAGAGGTCCACATCAGATGGATCAAATTTGACCCCAATAGGTAGACCAGGCCATTCCTGAGAAACCTGAATCAGAAAGCAGCAAAATGTTAAAGCAGACTTGAGTAACTCATTTATAATACAAGTATTTGCTGGCCTTGATCTTGAACCAGGGGAAAAAGAACTTTTTTTTTCATTAGAAGGGTCTTCAACTACACCAATCAGTTTCACAAAGCTTTTACAAAGACTATAACAGGTAAGTAAAATCACCAGGGCCAATGAGCTTACATCATTGTTATCAATACAGTACTGGCACTTTGGGCATTGCCAAATTGCCCCGCAATCTTTGATTTGCTGTGCAGCAGGGGCACTGGCATTTCTAACTTTTCTTGCAAGTCCTCTGCCATTGATAAGCCAAGACCTGCATCAACAAACAACCAGATGAGACCAGCAATCTTCTTATAGTGACATGTCGCAAGAGAAAGTCAGAACCTCAACCAACGGATTCAACAACTTCCATTGCACTAAAAAGAAATATAACAACTAACAGTAAACACACTGGCGCAGTTAAGACAACAACTACGCCTCAGTTCAAACAAATTGGGGTCAGCTGGATAAATTCTCGCTAAACATTTTTCTCCGCTTAAAGTCATCTTAGGCCAAGTCTTATATACAAAATACACCGGAACAGTAGACAAATTCAATAATTCTTCTGCTTTAACTATGACTTTAGACCAATGTCCAAATCTTTATCCGAGATTAAACATATGGAACAAGTAAAAAAACAAATCTCAACATAAAGTTATATTTTTAACATTTGATATAGCAATACATTCGCTGCATAAATCAAGGAGCAATATACACAACGAAAAACACCCTTAGAACAATACTTGTTCTACTTAAATAACCTATAAAAGGACTCTTTCTAAACAAATTTGAGCATCCAATCCGACAAATGGAAGACAATGCTGGACAGATGATTAACAACATCAGAAAATCGACACCAACAAAAGATTGGGGCAATTGCAAAACTTTCAAAAATCTAACGTAAACTATAATGGACCAAACAAATTAACTAGTGAAGAGTTCCATCAACCAGCTAGTAAAAGCAACATTTGCTTCTGTAAACAAAAGAAAGCAGCATTTTTATGAACTAACACTACTTGAGAAATTAGTGTCACATGTAATCCAGCTAACACTGAACTAACATAAAGCAATCCAAAGATTCACATTGTCAAGATCATCAAACAATCCGATCATCCGACCCAAAACACAATAAATAAAGTAGTCTCAAAATCTTATCTTTACAAACATTTTACTAACTCAATGACCTTTCACATTCTATACTGAAAAAACAATCCCTTAAAATCTCACATTCTAATAAACTACACTACTAACCAGCATTATATCAATAACAAACACAAATCTTTAAAACATCAAAGCTCCAAATATTCATAAAGATTCAATCTTGGGCCATCCTTGATCATAACAAATGAACCCCAAATCATAATTTTTGCCGAAAAAACAAGAAGCTTCATAAAAATCATTCATCTTCACCAGAAACTACACTAAAGCTCCCACATTTTCTATAAAGATTCAATTTTGAATCATCATTGATCATACCAAATCATACCCAACTCACATTATGCCTAAAAAACAAGAAACTTCAAAGAAACTATTTATCTTCACCAGAAAATACATTGAAGCTCCCAAAACATCACAAAGATTCAATTTTTAATCATCATTCAACGACGACAACAACATACTCAGTGTAACCTCACTAACTCATCATTCAACGACGACAACAATATATTCAGTGTAATCTCACAAATGGGGTCTTCAGGAAGGGTAAGATATACACAGACCTTACCCAACCTAAGTGGACCTAAAGACTATTTCCGATAGACCCTCGATCAATTTTTAATCATCATTGATCATAAAAAATCAAACCCAAGTCATAATATTTCTTAAAAAACATGAATTTCCATAAAATAATTTATCCTTACCTTCCCATAAAGAATTGATTTAAAAAAAATCTTTTTTCAAGAAAATATCACTTAATCTGAGTCTCAAAAATTAATCTTCTGAAATGTGTGTGTCTGTGTAACTTCCCATAAGCTTTTTAAGCTTTGCATACAAAAGACTTGACCCTTTTCTCCACTGGATTAAGCAAGCTGGAGTGTGAATGAGCGGGAAATTTATTAACTCAGGTTTGGAATCCGAACCTCAGGTTTGGAATCCGAACCTCAGGTTTGGAATAGCATTTTTAGGTTCACTATGGACTAAATTACACAACTAGTCCCTTATGCTTGAGTCTTAGTTTAATATAGTCCTTCTAAGTTATATCGGGATTAGTTATACAAGGATAAGTTAATACTGTGATAAGTTAATACCATGAGGTCCTTGGTATTGATTTATCCATCAAATTGCGCATAAGTTTATGCTGGGATTAGATAATACTGATTTGAATTTGCAAACCAATCATCCAACTTTTTATACCATGATTAATTAATCATATACCACATGCCAAACGATTCCTTCATATATCTTTGTTAGATCATCACTGAAATACACATCAGTGGCATCTTTGTCGAAATGGCTCATGAAAAAAATGAGAACGATTTAAACGAAAGAAGCCACTGAAATTATCTTGGCCAAGTTCATTTGCCCCAATCTGTTGTTATATCCTCAATTACACATCATACATTCAGATAGTCTTTTCATACTTTTTACAAGCCAATTCCATAAAGCATATCTATTGTCGTGTGTTACATATAATGGAGACCATAAGTGCTTGATTGTGATAAATGATGAATTAGAACAGCTCAAGTGCATAGCTAGAGGACTATTTTAGATCAACACCCAGCTTGTCCCGATAATTTTTTTATACTTTTTGCGAGCTAATTCCATCAATCATATTTATCATCGTGTGTTAAATATAATGCAGACAGTAAGTGCTTGATTGTGATAAAATGATGGATTAGAACAACTCAAGTGCATAGCTAGAGGGTTATTTTAAATCAACACCCACAAACACAAAAGGTCGAGAAGCTTGTCTCGATAACTTTTTCATACTTTTTTGCAAGCTAATTTCGTCAAGCATATCTATCGTCGTGTGTTAAATATAATACAGACGGTAAGCGCTTGATTGCGATAAAATGATGGATCAAAACAACTCAAGTGCATATTTAGAAGACTATTTTACATCAACCCCTAAACATAAAAGGACAAATTTTGTTATTTTCTTTTAACTATGTCTCCGAACCACAGGTTTGGAATGGGCCCAGTGTTGACCGAACCTCGGGTCTGCTCAATGACTTAGCTTTGGAAGACTGAAACAGAAATATGTCTACTTCGAAAACTGGTGTCAGTGTTAAAACTGTAAATTCATTTTCAACCAATACCTTGCTCCCCAAGCTATAAATGGAAATGTTTTTATGTTGCTGTTTGCGCGCTTTTGCCTTTTTTTAATAACGCGGTTTAGTTGGTTTTGTTATTTCTAATAGTACTATTGAAAAATATAATATACTTATGAATTTTACGTGTAATAGTTTAAATCGATATATTTATATAGTTTCATGCTTTGACGTGGCATTCGAATTGCAATGAATCGCAATGACAATGAACAAGAATTGACATTTGGTAACGTAACTAAATACTCCCTCCGTTTCAAAATGGTTGTCTTAATTTGACTTAGAGCGGAGTTTTAAGAAATGTTGTATGACTTTTGAAACTTGCGGTCCAAAATAAGCCGTACATAAACATGTAGCTGAAAAGTATTTCATTAAGGGTAAAGTAGTAGTTTCAACTCAAAAATGTTTCCAAATTTAGAATTGTGTCATTCTTTTTTGAACGAAATAATAAGAAAATAGTGTCATTCAATTTGGAACGGGGGAGTATAGAATACACGTAATCTCACAGAAAGATTTCTTTTTATGAATTACTCCATCTGTTCCATTTTATATGTTATAGTTTGACTTGGCATGAAGTTTAAGAAATAAATGAAGACTTTTGAAATTTGTAGTATAAAATAAGACATAGATGTTTGTATGGTTGTACATCATTTCATTAATGATAAAACAGTAGTTTTGAAGTTAAGTTGTTACCAATTTTAGAATGTTGTCATTCTTTTTTGAACAGACTAATAAGAAAATGCTATCAAATCAGTTGGAATGGGGGAATATTCATTTCAAATATTCAGTTTAAATAAGTCGTATCTTGCTTACACCATTAAATAGAGTTGATGTTATAGTTAATGCCACTAATAGAAAATCGAAATAACTAGTTATAGTAAGAAATAGTTTGTGGCCACAAATAACTTCTTATAAACTTGAAGTCTAAATAATTTTTTTTTTTGACATTATGTGCCGATTCAAACTTTGACGCGTAAAGTAGAGCGGAATGACATTTGGGTATTTGGTAATTTAGGACAAAGAAACTTCCTCATCAATTTTTTAACATATGGTCGGAGTCTTGGAGATTGTGATTCTCTTACAAAATAAAATCCAAAGGAAGGATACACACTGCAAAGTGCAGATAACAGATATATTAGAATGATTATTTTTTTCTGTTTCAGCTGATTTTTGACACGTTGAATCAATGGCAATCTTTTGCATCTGTCTGCTGATTACACTGTTTAACATATTTCACCCTTTATACTTCCTTTTGCTGTCTTTTGTTGTTAAATACTTATCTGTATTCGATATTACATGCTCATTTGTAAGATTGCACTGGTTTGTTGTTGTATTCAGTGTTTATATCAAAGCATGCAATTTAATTATGATAGTTACAATTTAAAGCATAAATTCATATCGTGTAATCATGATTAAGTAATAGCTGGATGTATAAACACCGAGTGCGAATAAGTTTTTACCGGCACGAGTACTCCTATCTTATGACTAATGAGTTTAATTTGTACAAACTGAAAATTTAAGCACGATTAAACTTTATACAAAAGTTATACGATCACACATGGGGAAATGCTCTCCTCTTTTATATGTTCCTTGAAACAGATACACACGCACTGCTTTATATTAATTGCCCACCCACCCGTTTTCTCATGCATAATTTGTTAATATTAATTTATCTTTCGTTAAGATAGACATTTTTTTGTCTCGATGGAATTTCTTTTTCAATCACTAATTACGCTTAGACCAAATTAAAAGTGGTTCTAGTAGTCAGTGGCACACTCAAGATATTCACCAACAGGTATCAAATTATAAAAGATTAAACAAACAAAAGAAAAATCAAGAGGACTATATACATATAAAAATTTATTTTACTAGTCTATACAGGGTAATTTTTCGGCTGTCCGCCACTGCTAAGCTAGTAGCGTTATTAGTATAATAGTGTTAGCAAGGAACGTAATGAATTTGTGCATATGTAGTTTATAATTAGTAGCTTAAAACCCATGTGCCCGATGCTAAAATATGAGTGGAATACATAATTATTTATAAAGGTAAAATTAATGATTTGATATACCAAAATGCTCGATCGTTTGGGAAAATGATTCATAAGCCATCAACGAGATTATAAATCTGAGAAATGTTATCCTTAATTGACTTAGTTAGAAGTGCTCTCGAGCACCCTAAATAGAAGGTTGCACACCCCAATAATACTAACCATATATTGAGTAAAAAAGGTAGCATTGAAGGAAGAAAAGTGCGAGATGGTCGATTTTGTTGTTCCCACCAAGCAAAGATCATTTTTGGAAGCGAAAAGCAACTTGTCTAGTAAGTGATGTACTCATTTAGTCACGAGAATGAAATGGCGAATCCATTTTACTTGGGACTAAGGTTAATTACAACTCATTGTAAACGACACAGAGCTCGATAGAAAGAAAACTTAATAAGAAAATTCAAATCCTTTTTGGCATAAAAGGCTTAATTAAGAATTACGTATATTTTTACCAAACTTCAATGTTGAAACAACAAGGTCGTTGTAGTATAGTGGTAAGTATTCCCGCCTGTCACGCGGGTGACCCGGGTTCGATCCCCGGCAACGGCGTATATTTTTAATTATTTTTTTTTCCATCCAAATGATTGTTTTGGTCCATGGGAACTTTGTTTCTATTCTATGATTTTTCTATGGTGGACCAAAATGCATTAACTTTCACCGTCTAATCAACCTATAATGTCCCTTTCTTTGAAATACTTATCAATCAATCCTATTTCAAGTTGATGTCGGATTAGTAAATCTCTACTATTTCATCAAATACCTTTCACCGGCCAGGACACTCGACAGATGCGGAATAATCATCTATCTTTTTTATCTCCGCTAGAACTTAAATCCCGGTCTCCAAGGTTTTCACACACCTTTTAGTAGTGCAAATACATTATGGTTCTTGAGAAATTTATTTACCGTCCGAGGGAATGGAACAGCTGATTAAACAAAACAAAAATGCACTTAAATGATAATATGACATTCAATTGAGGTTTAGCAAAAGATTGGAGTACAGGCCTTTGGATGGACCTTATTTTTTTACAACTATAATATACATCACAGCAACCCAACTCCAGCATCCAGAAACTCCTCACATTAAGTCGGAAAACATTCGTGTTAAAAGAGTTTTGAGATCATGCATCTTCCTGCAGTAACTTCACCTTTGAGTTACATGGCTGGCTTACTATATAACAGCTATAAATTCAAAGAGTCCCTAACAAATCGACCTTTTTCTTGCGTAAGGGAGAGGAAGAAGACCAATAGCTAAGTTATCTACCGATATATCTGGGCTAAACGTTTTTGTGAGCTTCCTAAAAGATGGCTGAACTTGGAATACCTTTGATAAATTTCCCTTGGGGATCAGTAACATTGGTTAAAACAGAAGAAGAATCCTCTTGGTTGATTCTCCATTGGTGTTTTAGGGGTCTCACTTGAGTCATCGCGCTTGGCCATTAAGGAGCTGGTACCTGGAGACTCTGGTGGCAAGACAGAATTCTCCGAAGTGAAAATCCGAAGTGGTATAGCAGGTTGCGGTGGTGAAACTGAAGATAGATAATTTAGAAGCATCTGTATTATCTGACTGAAGTTGGGACGAGCATTCGGATCCTCTTTCCAACAAGAAGTTACAATTACAGCCAAATCCTCTGGAAGATCATCAGCACTTGGTCTCACATTCTGTAATATGAAAAAACCAAACAATAATTAATTGTGATACTAACCCTCTTGCTGGACAAGTTAAGCCAAACCTAGCTTTACACTTGTGATGGAAAATAAGATAGTTCTAAATAATACTGGGCTCCATGTTTTCGGACGGTAATTATCCACGTGCTCATGTTCTTCAGTCAAATACTTTAGGTGCTTTCAGACAAAAGCAACTTTTTTTTTAAGCCTTAAATTGTGGGGACAAACTTTTGTGAAGTAAGCCCATTTCAACCAAAATTGTACAAGTGTCTTAGTGGTCCAAATTAGCCTTGTATATGTACCCCTAGTGAAGGAGGCAGTGATGTGAACCAACTTAATGCTATCATATGCCACCTCTCCCATCTCCTTAATTGATGGAAGTTACATATGATGATCCAACAGAAGAATAGAGTTGAGATAACTAGATGACAAAGTGTGACTAATAAAGAAAAAGAGGATATTTACCTTAAAAGCAGCTGCATAGGCAGCCTGCAGATTAGACATGCCCTCAAATGGTAATTTGTTATGTATGAGTTCCCAAAGAACAATTGCAAAACTATAGGCATCTACTTTGTGATTATAGTGCTTCTTCTCGCCATGTCTTAAAGTGACTGTGCTGTAGAGCTGCCACAAGAGAGAGTGGAAAGTCAGTTGTACAGCCATAGGAGAAGAGGGAAATAATGGGAAAAATATTAGGAATAGGCTTCAAGATTCAACCTCTGGAGCCATCCAGCGATAGGTTCCAGTTTCAGCAGTCATCATCTCAGTCAACGATTCTTCCCTTGCCAAACCAAAATCCGCAAGTTTGACAGTTTTGTGGTCCGCCGTCAAAAGCAAGTTTTCTACAAGTAAATGCAAACAGACCCAAGTCAGAAAAAGTTTTAAGGAATATCAATATCCTCAAATGCTAGTACAAGTCACTAGTAGTGTAGTAGGCCAAAGAAGATAACAATCATTAATTATTTGAGTTTTCTATGATTGAACAGTAAACAAGCATATTCAGAAAACATCAAGTATATTCATGAGAAAAAAATTGTAGTTAAAAGATCAGAATTTTACAGAGGCAGAATGTCAAAGAAGTTGATTTCCAACCTTGGCAGAAGAAAAGAAAGTAAAGGGCAATATTTTAGACAACTGTACTACTAAGGATGATAGGGAAGCATCTTTTTACAGCACTAGCTGGGAATTTATTCCAGTTAAAGTTTCTTATGTATTTAGCTGCTCCTACTGACGAGGGAACTGGTAGTTTTGTCGAGAATCTAACTCTGTAAGACGACACCAATGAGAGCATCTTAAGATTCCTATCAATTATTACACTATACAGTTCTATTCACACACAGACGAAATAGGAACAGTGAGTCTCAAAGCCAATGGAGGCTTGAAAAACCATTTTTTTCCTTATAAGCATAATATCTGGCAAAAGGAAGTCCAAATGGAGCACAGGACAAAGAATGTTATTGCTTAATAGTGATCTAGTACCATATGCCATATGAAATTACTACATTAATGCTACCATATACGGGAAGGATAGCAGATTGCATCTGCAATCAATGGCATTAAACATATAAGCAGCTTCCGTTTTCCAAGGAATTACTAACCGAAGAAGAAACACAATAACAGAGATCAAGACACGTAAAGGCAAAAGATCAGTGGTGATTATGGCCAGTGGCGTAGTTAGTGTGTTGAAAATTGAAACCAATTTGTTGGAAGTTACACCGTAAAAATAGGGGTAAAACAAGTTTCTTGTGTATGTATACATTGTTGAATCTCTTTTATAGTGAAGTGTATTTATTCACCATGCAAGTTTGCATTTTTTTAATCCCTTCGTAAGATTTCCTAGCTCCGCCAGCTCTGGACCTCTATCTATGACTCAACTAAATTTTCAAAACGAGCGCTTTGAGAGGTGGTGCAACCATTAAGTGAGTGTGTAACAAATTTAACAACCACAACTTTTCAGTTGAAATAGTCTACTAAAAAGAAGTTTCCACGCAGATATATAAATTACCAGGTTTTAAGTCACGATGAATGATTCCATGAGAGTGCAAGCATTCCATAGCACGAGCTATATCAAGGGCAAATCTAATAGCAACAGCAGTATCCAAGCACCTCGGTCTCATGCTCACCAAGTATTTTCTTAACGTCCCACCGAGAAGAAGTTCAGTTACAATAACCATGACAGGCTCCTTACAAGCTCCTATGAACTGTAAACGAAGAAAATCAAAATCAGAACCAATAGACAATATGAGTGATTTACTGTCTGCATTTCGTTCACGAATAGATCATATCCAAACACAGCTTCAGAACATAAAAAACAACCTTCACTAAGTTCTTGTGCTGAACTCTGGATAACATTGCAACCTCCCTTCCAAAACGAGCTTCCCTCTTAGTGATCTCCTCGGGTGTTTCCCCTTTATGCACAATCTTTATTGCTACATTCTGGTTTTTGTATCTGACCAAAAAAAGATAAGTTAACCAAAGGAGCACAAATTGCATCAAACCATAAATTTAATCAACTACTTTCACTACAAAATTAAGGACAATATCTTGTGACAAAACAATTTCCTTAAAACAAATTATTGAACTAGCTGAATGAAATCAAACAACAATCCAATAATAACAAAGACCGCTTTTACAACAACATACAGTGAGATGTATGCAGACCTTACCCCTACCTCGATAAAGGTAGAGAGAGCTGTTTCCGATAGACCCTCAGCAAGGAAAACATTACAAACAGCTCATACAGATCAGTTAAAAACACATAATTTTACTAAGCCAAGATTCAATAGAAAGTCAACTTACTTTCCCTCATACACCTTAGCATGTGCACCTTCACCAATCTTAGGACCAACAAAAAGAAGCTTTGGATCAATTAACCATTTAGCTTCCACATTAAACTCTTCCTCAGGGTAAAATCCATTAGCAGATCCCATTTCCAAAAACAAATTGCCCTTTATAACTTCAAGAATGAACTAATACAAACACTTAACAATATCATTACAACAAAATGTTACTTAAAAGCAAAAAAGTTCACAACTTTATGATGAAAAACCACAAAAACTTAGTGACCATCTACTAAAAATTGAATCTTTAACATGCCCTTATGCTTATACAAGAATTTAAACAAACCCCACATAAAAAAAAAACAGAATTTTAAGCTAGTAAATCAAGAAAATAGTGTTTGTTGAGAAATTAGGAGACTTTTAGTTAGTTTTGCACTTTTGCTAAGTTTTTTATGTATCTTTTTTGCTTTTGATGTACAAAGATAAAGCCGTGAAGAAGGTGATGTGTGTGAAAAAGAACTCAGGGAGTGTTATTACTCCCGTCCTCAATTTATATAACAGTATTTTCTTTTAATCAGTTAAACAAAGAATGATAGTTTTCTATATTTAATACTTCCATCGTTATTTGAATACTTTTAAAACTTGTGCTATAAAATGAGGCATCGATACTTATTTGATTATAAATAAATCTAAAAATAAATTTGGAGTTGAATTGTTTAAAATTTAAAAATATCATAACTTTTTTGAAATAGATTAATAAAGAAAGTATGACAAATAAAGTAGCACAGATAAAGTTTACTTCTAAAATGAGTCACGACCATACAAAATTTTATGATTTATTTAATAGCTCAACAACAACATACTTAATATATTCCTATGAGTAGGACCTGAGAAAGATGAGACATACACAAATCTTACCCCTACCTCGAGTAGGTAGAGAGATTATTCTATATCTCGAATTTTAAAAATACTCATTTGTTTTTAAACTTTGTCCAGCAGTGAAACTAGCTCGTATAAATTGAAACGGATATAGTATTACTTTGTGCTTTTTGAATTATTTTGAGGAGACAATGGAAATTATTTAAAGAGAGTAAATGGAGACAAGAAAGGGTAGAATGGGAAAAGAGGGAGATGCCGTTGAAAAAAAGATATTATAATTGTAATTTAAGGAGTAAAGAGAAATAAAATAAAATGTGCACATGGAAGATGGAAATAAGGAATTATATCTTGTTCCTATCAACATTTTAATAAGTTGGTAAGTTTGAATAGTGTATTATTTTAATGTTTCTTTGTATTATTATACGTACAAGTTAATTGTACGTTTTTGTACGTTTCATGAAGTATAATTGGCTTCAAATTGAATAAAAAAGACTGCAAGTGATTACTAGAAATTGTATTATACGTACAAGTTAATTGTACCTTACTTCCACCGAGGTGAAGAAATTATTTCTGATAGACACTCAGCTAAATAACATAGTACACATATACGAGAGATGTAATATGATAATACCAAACAACGAAAAGAAGTACTGATACTCAAGATAAACAGAGAACACCAAAATTACTAGAAATTAGTAGCTTTGAAAAATAAATCAAATAACCTAAAAGATCTAGTAGTGTATTTCTTATCTTCAAACCATGTTTGTCCTAGCATGTTGTACGGATCGCATTTTGCTATTTTCATTTTATATATTGGCTGACAGTTAATGTAAATATTAATAATTCCAAGGAAAGCATAAGTTTACGTTAAATAGATAATGTGTGAAAATTAAAACAAAGAACTTGTTCATAGTAGCGGAAGCACATCTAGAATTATTGGCCGACAGTAATTGTCACGGTGTTATACGGAGTAACTCATGTACCACCGGCTAAACCCTAATTTTCTTTCACTATATTGACAAAGAAAAAGGAAAGAATCATTATCACATTGGTTATACATTTAGTTTTCTTTATTAACGAATTATGTTCACATTGTTTTCAGATTTTCAATATAAGATAACCAGACAATGACCACATTAATGGTGCTGAATAAATTAAACCACCAACTAAATATCATAGAAATAGTTTAACCACTAGGTGTCCGGATATTACATTAGAGCCCGAATAATTCAGATCTGAAGCTCATTAAAAGGAAAAAAAAGGCTCACTACCGGCTCGAAACAAAATCCTCCACTTAAGGGTGGAGTGATTTTATTATGTAAACTTATTGTAGCCAATTATGTTTGTCAATCTTCATACATTGATAAAATCATTCTTCATACTCATAAAATTGTATATTCCGTTAATTGTTAGAGGTAGAAAGCTATATGTTTCTCACTCGGTGTCCGGTACTCTCATTGGAGCCCCGACTAATCCGAATTCGCACCGCATAAGGCTTCATTCGGGGGGAAGCGCTCCCTACCAATGATTTTTCCATACCCATAGCTCGAACCGAGACCTCTGGTTAAGGGAGGGGTAGCCCCATCCGCTACACCACATCACTTGATGGTACATTATACTAAAATACATTTAAATTGCACGAGTGAGTAACCATGATTAACAATCTTTTAAATATTTTGTCCAGCAGTTTATACTATAAAGGATACTCTAAATAAATTGAATTATTATATAATTATTATAAAATACTAAATTTATTAACCTCTCCTAACCGAGGGTCTATCGGAAGCAGCATTTCCACCTTGTTGAGGGTAAGGTCTGCGTACATCTCACCCTTCCCAAACCCTACTTAGAATGTTTTCGGCACTAAGTACTTGTAAGAAAATCTTTCCACGACTTTGAAAACCAACGTGATTTGCTCGGAAGTTGAAGAATTTATAGTATTGAGTCTCAATCACCGATTTTCATATTAAAATATTGTGTCGGTGTTGAAATTTTTATTCAGAAAGAGTCAAAAAGTTGAAAAATATCGTAAAAAATACTTTATAAGGACAGGTTACTTATTTGGTTGTCTAACTAATTGGGTTTTGGTTTAGACTTTTTGGGGAGTTTTGGGTCCTACTCACAAGGTGGTCTGAAATGAGGTAGACCTACGAAAACACTACTTAAAAAAAAAATGTTAGAAAGAATTTTTGTGAAGTTTTTTTTTTTTATTTTTTATTTCCCACCCGATGTCGAGTATGACCGGTATCCTCATTGGAATCCGACTAATCCGAATTTGCGTCGCATAAAATCCATTCGGGGAAGCTACTCGAACGTAATATATTCTTTGTTTGGAAATTGAGAAGAAAAAAGAACCTCAACTTCCCCTCATTTGTTTCCTAAAGAAGGAAATTAGCAAATATAAATAGTCCATATGTTTTCTTTTAATTTTATTACATGGAAAAAGGAGGGAACAATGTGAATCAAAAACTAAACACTTGGTTGATGGATTCAATTTTGAAAGTTTTTAGCCTCAAAGCCATTGAATATTCAAAATTATAAAACTATATTTGTGAACTTTTCCGTATAAATCGAACAAAAGTAGTTTAACATTGAGTAAGTTGTTGTAACTTCAAAACTCATTAAATAGTAATTACGAAATGTCCAAATCATTAAAAAAATGAGTATACTCGCGTAAATAATTGATAGTAATAAATGTAACACACAATTTTTTTTTTTTTTTTTTTTTTTTTTTTTTGCATTGCACAAGTTTCCCACCTACTATCAAATGTTCACGTTATCAATCGTAAGTCACAAGCCATAACCTTCCTCATGATTGTTAGATCCAATTGATGACGAATAGGCATGTCCTCATATTTTCTTGATTTTGTTTCTTCTTCCATAGATCTGTATTTAATTATCCATTCATGTTATAAATAAATTTTAGTTTGTCAAAAGGTGTATAAAATAATGGATTAAGATCACTACGTGAAAAAAAAGTTAAAGAGTTGGTAAGATGTATTATACTTAATCATAATTATAAACAATCAACTTACAAAGCTGATAACGTAGTGATAAGAAAATGCTTCTTATAAAAAAAGAAGCTAATTACATTGTACTCGCTCCGTTTCACTTTATGTGTCATAGTTTGACTCGGTACAAAGTTTAAGAAATAAAAGAAGAATTTTAAAATTTGTGGTATATAATAAGGCGAAAATGTTTGTGTGGTTGTATATCAAATTCAGATTGATATCATTTTTTTTGGAATAGATGAATTAGAAAATGCTGTCACATAAATTGAAACGGAGAGATTATTATCTTTAGTGAGGTTTCCTAATCATTCCACTATTCTTTGTCGAAAGAAGTACGATCTATAATTATGGGCATGGCCAAACTTATAGATCGCACACAGAATTACTAATTCGTTTTCTACGAAGTGTGACACTGACATATTTCCACTAAGGTCTAACTTCTAAGGCCACCGAATTTGACTGATTTTGAAGGTTTAACATATTTTAAACTAGGGGTGTTTATGGAACGGTACGGTTCGAGTTTGAACTACGGTTCGAGTTTGAACTTATCGGTCGCGGTATATCGGTTAACGGTATGTAATTATGTAAAATCAATACCGTACCAATAAGCTATCGATTATCGGTTATCGGTTCTTAATAGTTCGGTAATCGGTACACCGAAGTAATGCGTGAATTCTTGGTGGATGGTTATTACTCCATAGGTAACATTTTTTTATTAATATGAATAACCACTAAAGTAATAGACAAACCATCCACAAAAACTAAGTAAACAAGTGCAATCAACAAGTCTTAACAATATGCTAATATAACACAAAATAATGAAATAGAAAAAGAAAAGATAAGAAAATCTGATCAATGATCCGAGAAAGCAAAATTAATTATAAAATAGGCCGGACTCATTAATTAAAGTGTATGAGTATTGACATATAACCAAAAAAAAAAAAAAAATTGAAGTTTAACCTATAAGTTAATGTTGTAAATTAAGAGTTTAAATGACTTAATATACTAATAATAAATAAAATAAAATATATAAAAATTATATAAAAAAAACTTTATCGGTTATCGTTGCGGTAATGGTAAAGAGATATAGAAACCATTACCGTACCGATATCTTATCGATATTGGAAATTAATACCATTACCGAATCAATAACCGTTATACCGATACCGTTATGCTTATCGGTAGCGGTAACGGTTCGGTTTTGCACACCCCTATTTTAAACCATGGAAAATATGGACAAACCTTCAAAAACAGTCAAATTAGGGACACCGGGTGAAATTTTCGTAAAATTTTGATAACTAGCCAACTTTAGATGGCCTAAGTGAATGTTATCCACCGTTTCAAAATTAACTGAGAAATAGTTAAAAATTTGCGCACACACTTACACTCCATTAATGTTGGCAAACACCCCTGACTAGTCTCAGTATTTTATACTGAGAGTTTGAACTAACATATTCAAAATCTCTTTATTTTATAGTGGGATTCATGTTCAAAGTCCCTGAAGCTTTATACTGGTATTTTGAACATAAAGTTAAAATACGGGATTAAAGTTTAAGTATTCTCAATATAAAATACTGAAACTTATTTAGAGCTGGCTATTTTTTAAATAGTTTTGCACCGTAGACTAGTACTTATTTTGCACTGTGCAAACAGGCTGCGAAGCCAAACTTTTACAAATTTTCTGGGGAAAGTGCACGAAAGGCCACTTTTACCACTGATCTTTGGGCACAGGTCACTAATATCAAAATATTTAGTTTGTGGCCACTTTCGCTTAAAGAGATAGAACTTCAGTCCAGAGGCCGAATTGAAGTTCAGTCCTTAAAGATTGAACTTCAGTCCAGGGCCATATGGATTGAAGTTCAGTCCAGTCCTTAAGATGGAACTTCAGTCCAGGGCCATATGGACTGAAGTTCAATCCTTAAAGATGGAACTTCAGTCTAGGACCATATGGACTGACTGAAGTTCAGTCCTTAAAGATGGAACTTCAGTCCCTGGACTGTATGGACTGAACTTAAGTCAATGATCAGAACTTAAGTCAATGTTTATTTAGAAAATGCCCAAAAATAGCCTCTAGTGTAAGACCAAATAAAATAGTGGTCTCAAATCAAATACCAGTGTTAAAAGTGGCTGTTGGGCGAAATATTTACAAATTTTCTGCTTCAAATGAGCCCAATTTTTGTTGCATCAGCCCAAGCCTAATACCGTTGAGATTCGGTTCGGCCCTTTTATTTTGGCGCCAAAGCAACTCCGCGGCCGTAATTCCCTCCATCAAATTTTGCCGCCGGAAATGTATTCAACCGCCGTCGCCGTTGACTATAGTCACCTTTATTCGCCGCCGCCGATTTCTCCGTCGACTTTACAACTCATTCACTCTCGCAAAATTATTTCAATTTCTCTTTTCTCCTCAAAAAATCCTCCTCATATTTTCCGGCGAATCATAACTAGTTCCGGCAAACGCATATTTTTTCATCCACCGGAATCTTCAAGCAATAAAAACAATGCGTTTGATTGTGAATCAACGCAAAATAACTTCGTATTACCGACTGGTCGGTCACTTTAACAAGAGTTTACCTTCTATACACTGACACTGACTTATTTTCAAAATTACAAATGTTACTTCTTAGGAAGACTTGTAAATATCTTATGTGTGACCTCATAGTGTATTTTTTTTACACTGAGTTTAAGTTATGTACACTGTCAGTGTAAAATATCACTTCATATGGAGGCTTACTTGTAATTTGTAATTATTCTATGAATGACTTAATATTGTGAAAATTTCTTTACACACTGACGATGTATAGAATTTAAATTCTTTTAACGAACATATAAACATCTATATGTGTATGTGCACGTGTGCGTGTTAATATTTTATTCTTTGTTCATTTCATGTAGGTAAGCTGATGTTTAGAAATGTGACATGGATTGGTATTGCAACAATCACTAGCAAAATTCTGGTGATTTTTTCCTATTTAGCATTTTTCAAGTGTATTTACTGTTAAACATTTAGGGAATTTTCGTCGACAGTTTTGTTGTTTGTTGTTTGTTGTGTTCTGATTTTTGGTCATGTAGGGATTAGTAAGGGAAATTGTTATAGCTTCAGTTTTTGGCATTGGTCCAGTGGCAACTGCCTTCAGGTATGCTTTTTTAATGGCTAGAACATCGTTTACTAATACATTAGAACATCTTTGTTGTTTACAATATTAGGTCACATTTACCTATTGTAGCAGCCTAGCAGGTTACAGGTTACGTACCTTATTGTCAAGATTATAAATTTCACTATATATGAATGGCTACTTGTAGATATCTTTTGGATGATCTGATAGTGAAAAAGAAAACATTTCACTGGCAATGTATATAAGTTAATCTCTTGAGAGCTTCTTACTTGGTCAAATGTCAAGATAATAAGTGGTTTCTCTCCTCACCATTTCTAGTCTGATTTGGATGGTGCTTTAATAACAGGTATGCTTCAGTGCTACCTGGTTTTGCTGCATCGGTTCTTGGTGGTGAGTGAACAATAAAATAATGTAGTTGTTTTTTCATTCATTGGGTATAAATATATAAAGCATATTAACATGTTCTTTAGAATTTTGTTCGTTTTACAGCCTTGTGCTTAATTGTATCATTCTTGTGCTCTTTGTTTAAGGAACCCATACATTTAGAGTTTACTAGACTTCTCGCCATTGTCACTATCTACCTGTGCATGGGATTGCATTCCATTGTTGCCTTGTTAATGAATGCTTTATGTGTAGAAGCTGAAAGGGTAGTTCTTGATCATGGGCTCCTTATTTTATGCAGGTGTTAATGGACCCATTCACATAACAATGACCACTATGTTAAGGCTAGTTGGCATCCCTCTATTTGCTACTTTCACAATTTTCTAATGCTGAATTCAAAGACGTTCTGCACTCTTACTGCTATAGAAATATATTTATATCCCTCTCCTCACCATGTCTAGCTAGAGCATCAGGAAGCTTATAATACTTGAATTTTACCTATCGCCACATGTGTAGCCTGGGACTCCTTTTCCAGGAGCATCCAGCTAACATGACAAATAACCTAACATAGAGTAAATCCACAGGTCATTAGCCTTCTTTCTTGAAGTTCTGCTTCTGAGTTAGACCTTGGAGACCAACATGGTTTAGTTAGATGAGGAGCTATCTATTCGAGCTCTTTTTCTCCACGCACTAGCTTCTTTGTCGACAGGCATGTTTAATGCTGGCCAACTAGCTAATGAGCGGCTGGGTTGGTTAATGCTTAATCTCCGGATATCAGTGCATATGTAGACTAGGATATCTTGTTTTCTCTCTTGATAAGGAAATCGCCTGATATTAAGTATGACCAGTGGAACATTCTGGACAAGGGGGCTGGTATATGATGACTTTTCCGTTGTCCCTCTTCTTCCCCTTTCTTTTAGGTGATCTTTCATACTTTGTTCCAACCTAATGGTTTATAAAACTTAATACTTTGAGCTAGTTTCTCAGTTGTTAACCTTTTCCACTTTTGTACCTTGTTGATTGTCTTGAGAGTACATGTCTTTCTTCTGACTTATCACAACTGATGATCTTCAGTAAGCTTCCAAAGGATCGTCAGAAAAAGCTGTTTAAGCATGCAAATACCATCATAATCCTGGTATGTGTATTCTCACTGTTCTTATATTACCCTTTTCTTCAACTCATCTATCACAGCTACAGTTCAGCAACAAAAATTGATTTCATGCAGGTAGGAGGTGTGGTGGCTGCCCTTGTGTTCATATTTTCTGAGTCCGTAATTCATTTTTATGCACCAGGGTAAGAAGGTTAAATTCCAATGAATTGTGTTCTATGTATCTCACAAAATAGTTGGATGTACATGCCCTGGTCTTCTAAACCATGAGTGTGCATATGTCTCATAGTGATTGTTTTCTCAAAGTTGTGTGGCAAATAGCTCATAATGAACTGCCATCACAGACTTTTGTGTGTGTACTATGTCTTTACCTCTCTAGTTTCGTTTTCTATTCTAAAAGATTCTAGTGCCTTCTTTCAACATTTGATTTGGAATTTCCCTGCTCATGCCAAGTCGCAGGATCTTTATTTTTCCTTTGCTTCTCACTGAAGGTTGTTCTCCTAGGATTTCTTAAATTTACCTAGACCAAAAAATTCTTTTACTTGCATTATTAGGCAGTTATATTCTTGTGAATTTCTCCTGCTGATTGCACTTCATTGAATCTTTCTAAGTCTGTGGACCTCGACAGAAGGCCAGATAACAAGCCAAATAGCTATCCAACAGGTAATGAGTTTACTCTCCTCAAAATTTAGCTTGAGTTCTCCTACCTTTACGAATCTGGCTGGGCTTCTTTAGTCAATTATTTCCCCTTAAATCACTTTATTCTGACTTAGAAGTGCATTATCCCTTTTGTACTTCTAAATCCTTTACTTTGTATCAACATGCCAAGGCAAGAATACCACAATAGGTGTTAGTTCCTTTTAGATTTTTGATATACTTACTATTCTAACTGGATCTTGCATATTTTTCAGTTGAAAATAATGACTTCTTGTATAGTTTTCTCTGGCCCTGTTGGGCTTGGATTTGGTTATATGAGGTAATATAATATTGAAAGTTTTCTATTTCTTTGTCTGGTATGCAATTGATCTTTTATGTACCTAACTATATATACATTTTTTTGCTATAGTGCGAAAGGAAAAAGTGTCATTCCTGCGATTAGCCCCTCCCTGTCTAGCTTGATCCTGATTGCCAGTGTAAATTTCTGACTTGTCGTGAGCCCAAGTATTATTTCATTACAAGTGATTCTTCTGTATCTGGTAGTAGATTCTGACATCTATGCAGTTCTAATTCGTTGCAGTGCCTCTTTTACTCCTTTAGCAGACAATCAGATGCCTTTTGTTCTGGTAAAGTATTTAGTTACTTCATGATGTTAGGAGAGAAGAAAACTGAGGTTTTAAATTCTTTGACTAGGCGCTATTCTTCTTTCTTGTGGAGCTTCACTTGGTCTAATCGTTCAGTGGATTTTCCAGGTCTCCATTGCTCACCTACGACTCTTTCATATTCGGTTTTACTTTTTAGGTTAAAAGGCCTTATCGTATACTATAGTGTATATGTTTCCATTTTGTTGCTCCAGGTTTAACATATACCTGGTTCTTAATTAAATTGGACTTGAATATGCATGTTATACTTGAGTTCAGGTGCTATTGCTAAAGGGATCATGGCATGAAGTTATTTCAAATTCCTGGATTGGCGGATTAAACGATGGGGATATTTTTGAAGTAGAACTCTTTGACCTTCCTCTACATTTCATTTTCAATCAATTGCTTTCTGTTGATCAATTTCCTTTGCTTTTTCCATAGCTTTTCTCAATACTAGTACCGGCAGTATTCAATTCAGGCTTGGCACAAATAGCATCATTTACTGACCTCTGTTTTGCATCTCACTTTCCTGGTACCGCTGCAGGTCTTTCATGTAAGTGGAAGTGAATTTCTTATGCCGTTTTCCATGTTGATCAAGCACAACTTTCTGGCCTTTGTAATTCTTTGAAATGAGAACAATGGCCTACAATACACTTTGTTGAGATATATAGAGTATAAAATGAAAAAATCCAAAATGAAATTGTTAATATGTGGGTGAGGTGATTGTCTTGTCAATATAGTTAAAAGAAAAGAGACAAAAATTACAAAATGCAAGTAAAAAGCTGTAAAGCTTGAGGGTTTGTTGCTTAATGCTTGATGGCACACGTGGGTAGATAAGTGTTTTCGTCATCATAGGCAAGTCTAGCTCTCTGTCTCTGACTATGGCCAAATTTGGGTGAAACTTGGAAACATAGCAGTCTCTCATAGTTTTGTCTCGACAAACTTGTTACAAGCTGAAGTCATGGTAGATTTTCTTAGCTTTCTTCACAGCTTGTAAGCACACGAGTCTTTTGGATGTACCTCTAACTGGCATTCTCTTTTTGCCAGTTCACATCAATCCTTTTTGCTGCGTCAGAGATCTGCTATAATCCTTTTTTTTTTTGTTCCATTTTCCTATTGGTTCTTCTTGTGATTTTTACTTGGCTGCCCTGATTCTCATTTCATCTTTGATATGGTCAAAATTTCAGATGCTTTTCTTTTGGTCATGGCACCTCTGGGGTTGCTTTCTAGCATTGTTATACTGCCTCTTTTACCCACGTTTTCTGGGCTGATAAAGGTGCTCCTCATATTTTTGGGTCTGTGCTCATCAGTATGTAATGCTATCTTATTAACCTTTCATTTGTATTTATCTTCTAACTCCAGGTTCTTTTGGCAGAGCGAGTCATGGCCAACCTTAGCAGAGAAGATAAACAGAGCTATCCTGCTTTGCATGGTTAGCGCTTTTATCTGAGAAAACAGGTTCATCTTGAATGTTAGTGATTGATCAATATATCTGCAACTTTGGTAGAACTGTGAAGGAATGTATATAGTTATTTTTCTGATCTTGAGCTGTACTGTCGAGGACTCAAGGTTGCATATTTATGTATGATGTAGAAAACTTTGATGCTATATCTCTGAGTCCCATACTTTCACATTTTCAACCAGTGTTCTATTGTTTTGAAATATTTCTTTACTCAATCTCATAGGATAACTAATCCTTCGACTCAATCTTCGAGCCTGTTAGCGTAGATCAGTGAAACAGAAGTGAACGAGTTGTATATTATTTTACAGTTAGTTTGAGATATCATTTTCGTTTTTTAACTTGGATAGCCTGCTTGTAGGTATTTCGTTATCTTTGGTTTTGCATTAGAGGTTCCTCAAAGTTGGCCTAGGACTTCTACCTTCCAAATTAGATTTAGAGGAAGCAGTTAGAGACTTAAGAGTCACTTAACATGGACTGATTTGATGAATAGATTTTTGGTGGAATCTATCAAGAAAAACCCCCGGCTATACAGGAAAATTCATAATATCTAGTAATGATTCCATGTAGATCAACTAATCAATCAATTATTCACCTCCAAACTAGTCGGAGTCAGCTATACGAATTGTCTATATCCACACACGCTCTATTCAGACCATTTTCAATAATAGTGTAGTGTAGATATACAAACTAAATATTACGGAGCGAGATTTTTCACCAACAAGTGGGTTTATCAAATGTACATGATTTCTGATTGTCCGACCATTTTCCTGTTTTGATGCAGGTGGTTCTCTTGCCAATTCTTTCAGTCATGAGTAGCTTGGCCAATCCAATCATCCGTCTCTTGTTTGAGCGATATGCATTCGATTCTTCAGCAACTGCTTTAGTTTCTTCTCTTTTTCTTTCCTGTGAGTATTGGATCAACTCATATTGGGGTGTCTGAACTACTACTTTACCTGTTTCTTTTGGGTACTTTGGAGGAGGATGTTAAATAGGTGTACCTCTGTACTCATGAGAGCTGAACCTACGTGCACCCAAAAAAAAAAAAAGGGAGAGAACTGAATCTAATTGTCTAAACATCAGATGGGAGCTAGAAGTACAATAACATTTTTTGGTAAATGTACTTGTCACAAATGAACTACTTCGGATAAAAGTATAGTTTCTTGGCATATTTTTCTGTGTAGATTCTCTTGGCTCACCATTCTTGATTGTCAGAGAATTACTAGTTGCAGTATTTTATGCCTTTGGAGATGGACTGAGACCTCTCCTAGTTAGTGTTGGAGCTATTGCTCTAAACGCTATCTTGGATTGGTTCTTTGTTTACCGATTACATATTGGAGTGCAAGGATTGGTTAGTTATATATCCCTATTTTCTTGCAGTAACTAGTAGGGCAATATTAATGCTTTAACAAAATCTCATTGCTAATTGTTGATGAAGGCGATTGCAACTTCACTCACTGTTGCCTTCTCTGTCATTACTCTGTTTCATCTCCTTCAAAGGAAGGTTGGAGGTAAAATATAGAAGTATTTAGTCCAGATAAGAAGTTTATCTCTTAACTCTGCATTACATAATTTTGATTGTACTTTGCAGGGCTTTTCCATCTTCCTGAATTGATACGCCCCGGTCTGTTCTTATGCTTCTGCTGTGTCATCTCAAGCTTTGTAACGTCCATCAGTTACTCAATGATTGTCAACATTTTCCTTTCTGAGCATGTCACAAGGTATGCTCTTTTCTACTTGGACCTATAATATGCTGACTATAATATGATATAATTGTGGCTACTTGTTCATTTTTTCTCCAGGTTACATAAGATCCGAGAACTCTTCTCCATTGTATCGGCTGGTGCTCTTGGAATTATTAGCTTCTTTGTTCCTGTTCTGTTATTATGTTTTTCTAGATATAGATTGGAGCAGAACTTGAATACTTGATGGAAACATAAGGTTAACGGACAGTCCCTTTGTATTTGGTTCTGACTACTTGTATTGTACATGATGGTTATTGCTAAATATTCTGTTCAATGAAAGTTGATCAATTCAAAGTGAAGCCTTTGGATGGTCTTTTGAACATTAACATTTGACATGAAACAATAGACCATTTCTTCCACTAGGCTGGTATGTTTCAAACATCATCATTCTTTCCACAAGGCACATAACACAGTTCTAGCTCCTCATTACAGAGTGGCAAAATTGAGCGAGCTACTCTTCCTCTTTTGGTAGAAGGGCTCAAACACAAAATACAGGTCTAAATGAAATGATTTGCATGATCTAGAACTAACTGTATTTAAATAACAATTGAGATTTAGCAGTACATCTAGACCATCTCCATATCGGCCAAGGAATACACTAATACACAAACCATATTGTCGCCAAGCTTAGCGCCGTTTATATATACAAGGTTTTAGCTCCGGCCAATTGATCTCCTTGTCTACTGAATTCTGCTTGTCCTGCAAAGTGGATAGAGACAATATAAGCCCATCTGTCTGACTTGAAAGAACCATAAAAGAATGATGCATCAAATCTGACCTTTTTCTTCAAGTAGAACAGCACAAACATTTTGTTGGACAAATCCTGCAGAAACATAGACAAACTTTAGAAATTGATCAAACATCCATCAACTGATAATGAAAAGAATTGCTGGAAACCTTTGACTCGACGGAAAATCCAAGCTCACAAATAGCTTTCAAAAACTTGTTTGGGTCTGCTCCTCCAGTACTCGGATCAAGCCTGCTTTTGACTTCTGCTATCAAAAGCCACCCCCTGGGAAGACCATCCAATTCGGTTCATAAACTAAACAATGGGATGAAAAAATATCTTACAACTTACGAAAGTACTGCATGCCAACCTGGGTTTAAGAACTCTACATGCTTCCTGTACGTAGCTTGGATAGTCGGTTCCCATCAATGAAAGACAAAAGACAGCCACATCAACTGACAAGGACTCTAGAGGGGTCTGCCAAAAGAGCAGCATTAATTTACGGACATGTTTCAAATCATTTAGGGGAACAAAATGCTGAAACTCTGATGGGAATTCACACAGCAAGGAACTCTGTTAGCAAGACACTAAGTGAGGCCCATACATTTGACATATCACAAGCGATAACTGAAGGATCATTTGCGACAAGATCCAAAGACCAGACTTTGTTCTTCACATTTCTTGCCAGCCGCCCATCTCCTGAAATAAAAGAACAATCAATGAATCACACAACCGCATGAGTGACAATCACATGAAATCTATTGCTTCTTGATAATTTGAGATCCATACCGCAGCCAAAGTCAGCAACAATTAAAGAAGAGCTACGATCCTTTAGCCATTTTGTGATTATATTAACAGGTTGTTCTGGCCAATGTAACATTTGCTCTTGATACCCTGCATGATACTGGCCAGATAAGTAAACACTGGTTAAGAACAATAAAAATAATATAGGTTGCGAGATACTTGACAAGAAATACTTCAGATATTTCAGAAATCGCAAGAAATCTGAGGTTGAATCAGATTCAAAAGTTGCAGTCCATACAATTCTAAAAGGGGATATCAACCAGTCATCATGCAGGGGTAATTGTGGAAGACTGTTTAAATCTTATTAGACGTTATTAGTCTGATGTGATTAGTCCAACACCTCCTCTCCCCAAACAAACTGAGTAGATAAGCTAGTGCAATCCTCTTTAGCTGACTGGTATTTCCAAAGCATGCGTTTTAGCAGTTTCTGTAGCTCGCAACACTACTGGTCCTTGCAAACCATTTTATATATTGTAACAGGCAAGCCTCTACTTGGATACTGTATTTGTGTTCTAACCAGAACTACATAAAAAACTTAACTTTATTTGGTTTCCCAAGGTCTTATGAACTGCAGAGGCACGAACTTGAGACTGTCAACATATTTGAACCTTTACGCAAACACTTTCTATATGAAAGAAATTGAAGAGCTATGTTCTGCAACTATTTTGAGGACTTCTACGCAAGGACTTCTACGCGACTGTGTAACATTGCATTCATTTACCAGCTTCTTAGAGCACATGTTCATGTTTAAACATATCAAGTTCTAGTATAACAAAGAAGTCAAGGACTCTATCTTATGTGTCTGTGTTCCCTAATCATCATAACCTAATCGACAAAGTTTGACAATGGTACTCAACTTTCAGCTGCTTTGCAACTACTGAGGGATAACATACCGTATAACAACAACATATCCAGTATAATTCCACAAGTGGGGTTTGAGGAAGGTGAAGTGTACGCTAGAGAGTCTGTTTCCGATAGAACCTTGGTTCAAGACAATAACATAATGTATATCAAACTGGGTTAAAAATTATCCTTACCACATTAAAAAGATCTGGATTTTCTTTGAAATAATTAAGCGCCTCATCGCCACTGTATTTAAAAAGAAAAACAAAAATCAATAATCAAACTTGAATTTATTTCTTTATCATAAATAGAAATTGGTAAGATAATACTATATATAAAAAGGGGAAGAGCATACGAGCAAGTATAGAGCTTTTCATTAAGCATACGAAAGTGTCCTCCTGATAATCTCGCCTTCATCTGCATTTATTAATATCAAACATTTAATTACTCTCACGTATATTAAATGAAAGCTCGATACACAAAGCATCCCGCGTTCACGCAGAACAGTCAGAAGAAAAACCTTATCGAGAAAAGACGAAGGTTTTTTGGGTTTTGAAATACTATCATTTTTTGTAGCCGAAGATTTATTCACTTGAGAAGAATTTTTGTTAACTTTTCTTGCTCTCTTCCTTTTACGATTTTGCTTAATTTCTTCTTTCATCTTTCTCTTTCAGCTCTATTTGCTCGGAGCTTCACTTCTTTGCGAGTTTAGGGATAGGTACCACCCGAACCCAAGATGGATCCGCCCAAAACATAATGGGCCTAAGGAATGGTGGCAAGTTAGGCCCAAGTTTCTTATTGCATGAATAATGAAGTTTAAATAAATAGTCGACTTAATCAATATGCATAGAAAATACACTTATTATGCATATAATATAAATGAATATGCATGAAATATACATAAAATTATTTTACCATATGGATACAATATTGATATGTATATATATTCTAAACATAAGTAAATGCAAATAGATACATAGGGTCTAGTGGCTCATTTTGCCCGACATCACTCATACTATAGCAATGGTTCGTTAATAGAGATGTCCCATAGATGCCTTTGACGTCCTTCCCCTAAACACCCCCCCCCCCCGATGGGGGCAGATGGAGTATTGACACAGATGCCCAGACCGGGGGAGGGGGTCGAGTAGAGCTGTATTTGTCGAGGCAAGGCCGGACCAGAATCAACAAAGATTGGTGCTGCAAGAGCGAAGAGAAAATAATTCCGTGCCGCTTGTTGCGCGAAGTCAAACTTTGTGACAAAAGCAAGAAAAGAAAGAAATTACGACTTCACCAACCACTTCTCTTTGATCGCGACTGCTTGTCGCTTCTGGTCTAGTCTTGACTGCAAGTTTTCATTCTTTCCTTTTTCTTTTTATAGCTCGGAGGGAGCTTAGAATAAAGAGGTACTTTTTATTTAAGTGGTCAAGCCATTGTTCAAGCAACGTAAATCTTCTCATAGTTAGAGATCCATGAATTAATGCCCAATAGTCTTCTGGCACATTACTCTTACACTTTTTGCACGTACTTCAAAATATATTTTACTCTTTCTCCATCGTCCGAAGTTGCAGATATGACTGGTGAATCAACAGGTCTGGGCCATGAATGTGTCTGCAACTTATGCAACCGGCTATAAGTTAAATAGTTTTTTTACCAAAGGCCACAGTGTGAGAGTTGCGCTGAAGTGCCCTATCTCTGAAAGTTTCCCATAGAGATCTTAGTATTTATAGCATATGGCCATTTGTGTAGCTTGTATTTATGAGTAATCATGTTGCAGTGAATTAGTGAGATGCTCTATCTTTTGGGTATTTCCTGGGTATAATAAAGGACTTAGTTCTATTTTTTCTTTTCTTTTTGTCGTAATTTATTAGAATATGTATGATCTTATTTTGTCATCTTGTCTTGTGTTTAATCTAAAGCATCAAATATCAAGTTCTCAACATAACATATTTGATAAGGAACGCTTTACCTTCTTAGTGAACTTAGAATTAATCAAATGACTGGAGTGTCAAGTACATATTAAATGGACAAACCAAGAAAATGAAAACCCAAAAAAGTGAGAATTTATGATCAAAGCCAACATCAGAGGACCTTGAGATGTGTATCATAAACATTGAAGAACCTTGGAAAATCTGCATGGAAATCACATTACTGCCTCCTTGTTTAAGGTAAGCAATTAATGATCCTACATGAAATGAAATGACACGTAGTATAAGAAAATTTCTACACCCTTTATCTCAATGCTCATACCAAGGTAGTACTATACTTTGCATGGCAAATAAATGTTTCACAACACCCTTCATGCAGTCAGAGGCGGAGTTAGGATTTCAATAGAATGAGTTCACCACTATTAAGGGTGGAGTTACATTGTTCCATGAACAGTCGGCGAACAACTTTCGTCGAAAAATTATATTGTATATAAAGTCGAGTTCCATTTTATATGATGATATAATAAGAAAAAAATATTAAATGACATTTAAATAGGGATCAATTCCAGCTTTTTAGTGTAAGTGAATCATTTAAAATTTTAGAGCATGTGTTCCATGCATCATATTAAATAAATTTTGAAAAATATGTACATAATATACTCCTATCTAATTTCGTGGGTGGACCATGAGTTCACGTGAACCGCTGTTTATAATATAGAACCGCCCCTACATGCAATGTCACCCCTATAAATAGAAACTCAATTTGGCACCTAAAATTTCAAACCACAGCAAGACAAATATATAATACTACCACTATATATACCTATTATCCTCTTTTCCTTTTACAATCTGCAGCTCAAAATGCCAAGCACCATGGAAGATGTCAATGCAATGGCTAAGGCAGTTGAAATTGATCCCAAAACTGGTCTTTCTTTGAAACCAGCAACTGATGAAAAACTAAGTACTGAAGGTGAATCAAAGGCTGCAGACACTGAAACAAAAAAGGAGAATGATGATAGTGACAATGGTGCCAAAACTGAAGAGGAAAAGAATGAGAAAGGTGAACAAGAAACCAATGGAACTGCTATAAAAGAAGAGGACATTCCAGTTGAGGTTGAACCAAAAACTGGAGTATCTTTTCCTGTCAAATTACAAGATGGGAAGCTGTTGAAAGCTGTTGGTTTAAGGAAGAAAAGCATGCTTGGCATTGGCCTCAAAATTTATGGCTTTGGTAATGTTCCATTAAATCTATCTTTCCATGTTACTGTTATAATGTAACCGCCCAAGCCCGCTAGTGATATTGTCCGTTTTGGGCCTAGGCCGCACGGCTTTAAAACGCGTCACTAAGGTCTAAGGCCAGTTAACTTATATACCCAGCATCTCTCCTGTGTTATGCCGATGTGGGACACTTGACCCTTAGCTGGGGTGTTACATATAAATGGTTAAGGTATTCATATGTAAAATGAATCATGGCTCAGATAAATAACTTTTTACAAGGAGAGGGTCTATTTTATGACATGCAGGGTTGGCTTTTATAACATCTTATTCAAGATTTAATCCTTATAAGATTCAAGCTCATTTTGATAATAGAGGTTAGAAAAATATACTGCATTAGGTCAGAAAATAAATTAAACCACTTCTTTTTTCCAGGAATATATGCAGACAATGAGAAACTGAAAGAACTGATGGTGTCAAAGATTGGAAAAGCACCATCAAAACCAACAAAGGAAATGTATCAAATGGTAATTGATAGTGATTTTGGGATGATGATGCGCTTGGTAATAGTGTTCTCTGGGCTCACAATGAGCATGGTAAGAAAGAACTTTGATGAAGGCCTTGGTGCAGCCATAAAGAAACTCACTGGTGGGAAGAATGAAGAGCTTACAAAAAAGTACTATAACTATTGTAAATATATAGCTAATTAATCAATTTAATCTACCATAATTTGTATGCTTAATAAGATTATAATATCCTGTTGTAATATTAGGATCATGGGTGAAGCATCTGATGACATAAAGCTGAGTTCTGGATCAGTGATCGAGATTTCGAGGCTTCCAGGATACGTTCTTCAGACAAAAGGTAAATGAGTTAATTTCACGTATGATTATTGAACTTTATCCACTATAATGGTAAAGTTACAACATCGTTTTTGTCACAATAAAGTAACTTAACTTTATCCACTGTAACATTAAAGTCAGTAAACTACTTGTTGTCACATTGTACTAAATTAACTACTACTACAACAGTAAAGCCACCCTAATGAACTATCGATGAATATATGTGTGTTGTCATTATGGTGAAAAATAGATTTTACTGTTGTAGCGGACAGTATCACTAGCGGGCTGGGCTGTTACATGTAGTGAGCAAGTGTATGTCATCTCCATCAATTTCGTGCTATCTACTAAAAGTTCTATTTAACTCTAACCTTTACTAAATGCAGTGATGGGTGAAATTGTGAGCAAGGTGGAAAGTGAACTACTCTGCAGAGCCTACATTTACATGTATTTAGGTGAGGATCCATTTGACAAGGAAGCCAGGGAGAAGTTTGGGGCATCCATGATGTCTATGTTCTAAGTAGATTGCTAAGGAATAAGCTGGTGCTATGCATCTATGATGTTTCACTTGTGTTCATCAGAATCTAAGTGTAGTTTAGTTATAGAGGACTTGATGTTTTCAACTTTGAAAACGTTGAATAATTGCTCAATAAAAGAATGATTAGGACATGATTGCTTTTGAATTATATGCAGCATTTTACAGGTTCTAATACACAAGTTTCACTACTCAAACCCCTCAAAGTATTCATGACTGAAATGTTATATTTGATGTTGCAACATCAATTCATCAATCCAATTACTACAACACCAAAAATGAATTGCTTGGGTCAGGATATTTACATTAGTGAAAGAAAGTTAATCAGAAAGTTTAGTGGACACCTGCAACTGAAGTAATGTTCTTGTTGTAATCTTTAAACTTAACGCCTTATGAAGTTGAGATACTACACTTACACTTGCTCTCTTTGAGTGAAGAAGTGAACAGTGATGCTTCTGTAAAGGCTATTGTTGTACTCCCTCCGTCCCAAATTAGTTGACGCTTTAGCAATAACCATTTGTCCCAAATTAGTTGACACTTTAGGATTTCAAGACTAAAATTGCTAGTCTTTTCCAACTATACTCTTAATAATTAAAAGAATTCTCAACAAAATTTAATAGACAAACAATAAATCGGGGTAACATAGTAAAATACACATCTTATTTAATAGTTTTCTTAATGAATGTGAAAATGCTGAATGCAACAACTAATTTGGGACGGAGGAAGTAACTAGGAAGCAGTTTGAATGTATTTTCGATATTGGCATCTTAGATTGTGAATGTTTGACTAGTTTTCATGGTAATGTTTAACGTAAAATGTCTTTTCTAAACTAAGGTGGCCACAGACTACCATATATTGAACAATTCGTTTTTATTTTGTCAAATATTCCATCGATTATTTTAATGAAAATGCATGAGAAGATGACGAACATAACCATTTCAAATTCCCAAGATAGACAGGGCAGTTGAATAAATGAATTTAAACACTTAAGATAGAGAGCCACATAACCGTATTGATAGAATTCAACGTTGAATCCAAGCAAGGATGTAAAGACCACCAAGCCATATGGAATGAAAGAATCATTGTGTAGTGTTACTATCTTACAACTGTAACAATCAGCTACCAGCTTATATTTAATGGCACTTCTAGTATGCTAATTGGGAATGAACAAAGGAGCTCATCTCACGAATTACATATACCCAACATGTATACAAATTCAGGGTTCGAGATTATCATGAATTATTAGTGTTGTATAAAACTAGATTCCTACAAACTCTTGAGTGCAAACTTTGTGCCAGACGTTTTACTGTGACTTTTTGTAAAAGCCATAAGCCACAGCAACAACAGCCACTGCTCCAACAATGCCCGTGGCTGTGAGAACTTCACGCTGCTCCCAATTTCCGAACCAGTTTGAAACTCTTCCCTGCCCCTTCTCACTCTCTTTCTGTTCAGTATTTGCATCTCTACAACAAGAAACTCCTGCATCACCTTGGCAACAGCTGAAACCAGTTGCGCTCTCCTGACTTCCATTTTCTAGAGGCTTGGTTTCTTTATTTTCCACATTGCTTACTTCAGGAATCTTCTGTTCATCCACTTTATCAGTTACCTTCTCATATTGTCCCATTTGGCCCCTACAGTAAACCAGAATAGAGTTTATCGCATCTGTAAGTACAGCAATCTAAGAATAAAGGTAAAGCAAATTTATCTTCACAGCTGAGTTGGAGTAAAGAAGTTTTTAGGCAATGGACCAAATCCCAACCCATCGTGAAATCGATGTTGAGCAGAGGCACCCCACACCAACCAAATAACTAAGGACGAAAGAACACAAATCCCAATAACATGGGATCCATCATCTCATGATATCGATAATGCTCTACTAACAACCATTTCCTTTTCCTAATTTGATAAGAGACAAATCTTCTGTTATTTAAAGAGAGTTCTTCTTTTATCTTTTTCATTTTGTTCTGTTCTTATTTTGATAGGCAAAATAATTAAATGTACTACATTGTCTTATGATAGTCTTTTACCAATAAATTATCTTATGACAGCCCTTTCTCCATAAGTCAGCAACAGGAGCAAATGAGGCCACTATACATCTAAAAACCAATTCTCAGATTTCTATTTAATTTTTGCTTAGGAAAAATGAATAATTGTGGAGCTATTGAGAAAAAAACACTTCAGTTTAAGAGAAGGTTAACAGTAACAATGGAGAGAATGATGACGACTGGTTTCACTAAGGAAGCTGCAAAGTAAGTTGGAAAGGTGGGTCATATATCAATCTCTATGGGAAAATATTTAGAACGACATCAGGAGCTTTGGTGACCAATTTAGTAGTAATACTAAGTGATAGATGCTGAATCATGTAAGAAAGTATAACATCGTTCCCGTACTCCGCCTTAAAAGAAAAAGGCAACTGCTGCTCCTCAAAAAATGAAATGATGTACAAAAATGGCATGGGTATGAGCACAATTGCACAGTTGAAGAGTACACTGAGCACAATCTTACAGTTGAAGAATGTATGTCTCACAGTTAAAGAGTACATGAGCACAACCTCACAGTTGAAGACAATGAGCACAATCTCGTAGGATGTATGTCTTGCTAAAGTTTAAAGTTAAGTGGCCAAGGACCAACCCTCCAAAAGCCAACAAAAAAGTTTTAGCATGTGACAGAACAACAGGGGAACATGCAAAGGAGAAACAAAGAAAGGGACAACCAATACAAACCTCCAAAGTCGTTCAATCACTTTTCCCTCTCCAATTTGCTCATCAAGCAAAACAGGTACATCATCTGGTGTAACATAGCCATACCTACATCATGACAACACAGAGAACACATGACATGTCTGTAATGCAAATCTTCACTTTTTTATCCTTAACGTGCAGCTTAGAGTGTTTGTGAAACCATTTTTCAGGTCGGTTTAAATTATACAATATCTTTTCACAATGAAGTGTTTTGCACCAAATGGAGAAACTTACCATTTACTCTAAAATTATAACAACTCTTACTTTATTTCACATGCTTAAACCAATATGCAAATAATGGTGTCAATATTTAACACTAAAAACTACTATCACAAGACCACCACCCCCATGCCCCATCTCTAGTACCAACCATGATCATGTTACATACTGTTATGTCCAACCAAATACAAATAACTTATTGATGTGGTAGTTTTCCAAGGTAAAGATTTTCAAAAGAAAAAAAAAACTAAATCTCATCAAATTACCATCATACTATTGGAATAGTAGCTGATCTAAGTTAGTGCCGCACAAAACATCCAGTTCATCCTTTATAAGAAAAAATAGGACTCACCAATGGCCAACAATTTTCCCATCTTTGTCCGGGCTGAAGATTATAACATTACCAGCATACTTGTGGCCACCAATATGGGAACACGCTGTCACATAAACTTTATCATTCAAGCCCTTTGACTCGATCGCCTTACTGAATTCCTCAATCAGAATTGGTCCGCAAACACCACATCTTCGATCTCGATTATTATGGGCACAGACAAATACATAAGAACCACTCAACGACTCCTTCAATCCAGAGCTCCAAGGATTGGCATTGACAAGCACATCATCAACAAATGCATCCACATCTGGCTCCTTCAAATCCCTTCATCATTGTAACAAGAACTGAATTAGGACGCGGACCATGAGACCCGACTAATTTGGACAAATCCATGCATAACAAGTTTAGAGCAAAACTTTTGAAACAAATAAAAAGCATGTAAAGTACAAAAGAAACTTCATCCGTCCAGCACTATATCTACCAGCATTAAATCCATTTCTCCTTAAATATCATAAAGATGAGATCGAGCTAAGAGAATCGAGTCGAATTCATGATTACTTAATCCTCATTCTTGTTTTCAAATAGAGTAATTTGTATATATCATATCGCAAAACGCGGAATATAAAAGCAATGTCAGCAATCTGCCGCTCAACGCCAACATTTGAGATAAATGTAACATATAATAAATGAATAAACAAATAACCGGACTTGTTAGAAGCCTCAAGCATGTCATGTAATACAAGTCCTGCTATTTTTATCTGCTTATCAAACAAATAAATATTGAAAAAATAAAACTAGTACCTGTATTTGATCATTTCAGGAAAAATCAAAATATCTCCATCCGATACTTCCATGTCATCGCGTACTTCACATATTGTCAAAAGTGTCTATAACAAACAAATCACCAAAATAAAAAATCAATCATCTACCCCTTAATCTCAAACTAATTATAGTCACTCAACAAGTCCGGCTCAATAAATAATTACAGCACAAAAAATAAAAAATAAAAAATAAAAAATTATTCCATCAACACTCTTTAAAAAGCTACTCCTTCTGTCCCATTTTATGTGTCACTTCTCGAAAGTCAAATGTATATTTCTTTGACCTTGATTCTCAAATACTTTTGAAATATTTTGAATAGTTAATTACTAGTAGTATTGACTTATAGTACCCGCTGTTGTTGTTGTTGGTGGTTAGAGGTGACAGGTATCTGGTGAAATTAGAGGTGCGCGTAAGCTGGCCCGGACATCATCGTAGAAATATATATATATAATATATAATTCTATTTTTTTTATAACGGTGTTGTCTGGGCCAGCTTACCATCTCGACTAATTCCACCAGATACCTGCCAGCTTCCACCAGTAACAGGTACGAGTTAACTCTACCTACCAAGGCTTGGGTAGATGTATAATTCTATTTTTAAAAACATATCTATATCTAAATTCACGGTCAAAATTAAGAAGTTCGACTTTCCATCACATAAATTGGGACGTAGGGAGTAATAATGTGAACCTTCCTAGCACAAATAATGAAAGTAATTATAGTTTAACACTAACCTTGATTTTAATATCATCTTTACGAGCTTTAAGAGCAGAAGAAAGTAATTTGGGAAGTAAATCAGAATCCGAAGCTTCAACACGTGGAGGCCAAGTCTGATGAGACTTATAACAAAGGAATAAATGACGATCGTATGACGTAGCAGTACCGGCAAGGTTACTCTGGTACATTTCTGACCGTTGAAACCCGAACTTCACATCCTCGTCGTCGGTTCCGGTGGAAGTAGCGGCACTGGAGAAGTTCTCCGGTGTACCGGCGGCCATGGGGAAGGTGTTTAAAAAGCATGGGACAAAGTAGAGACTAAATTTTTGCGATTTGGGAGGAAATGATATGTTGAAAATAGCACGCGCCATAATGGTGATTGGTGAGCAATTGATTTCCCGCCTATGAGATGTTTTCACCGTATTAAGAAAATTATTCTTTTAATATTAATTAGTAAGGTAATTAGTAAGGTAATTAGTAATATTAGCTCTTATCCAAACTATTATTATCTAAAAATTTTTACTTTATGTCATTTATTAGCAATTTTGGTTCAAAGACTTAAAAGAGTGTCAATTTTTAGTACTGCAAGTTGCACTACTGAAGGTCAGTCAACTTCTGCACAACTCTTGTCTCTGGAGTATTTGTTACTTTAACGGGTTGTAATCACAAGTCTGTCACTCTTTTTGGTTCGTCGGAATTAATTTAACAGGTAACAGGTAACATGCCTCGAAATAATACTTAAACCGTTACTTGCCCCTATTCCTTCCTACATCATTCTAGCTAATTGCCTTGAGTGTTGCTTAGGGATTATCTAAGGCAACAATTGCCCTCGTTCGTTCCCAATTGCCTTGAGTGTTGCTTAGGGAGTATTATTTAAGGCAACAATTGCCCTCGTTCGTTCCCAATCTCCCAAGTAATTGATCTGTAGCCTATGCAACACTATGCTTAGGCAACACTTGGATCCATCGCTATCTTTCCACATTCTTTAAACTAACTTGAGTGTTGTTTACAGAATGAAGCGAAAGCCATTTTGCTAAAACCATTTTAAATGGGGACAAAATCTCAGAACCAATCAATTTTGGAAACATTCATCGAAAGGAGACACTTGATTTCGAATTTGACCAATTAAGATATCAGGATGGATTGTTTAGTTTCAATTTGTATATAGTAATACTTTGAACTTTGAGCAGATATTATCCGAGATTCATTTTGTGGTTCACACATTTCGTAGTCATTTTATGTTCCTTAAGTTTCGAATAATAACGACGATATATAGCGACCATATTTGCTTAACTTCAGATACAGTACTTTGAGCCTGTTTGGGTGGACTTATAAACAACTTATTTTAAGTGGCTTATAAAGTGACTTAAAAACTACTTTTTGAGAAGTTAGGATTTTTTAAGTTACCAAACATATATCAATGAGCTGGTACATCGTATAAGTGCCAGATAATAATTTTCACATCAAGGCCTACTTCATTAATATTAAACATACAAGTTTTGTCGACCAGAAAACAATAAGGCATTTGGTTGGATAAAATTGAATTCTGAAAGTGTATACAAGGAAAAATGGCCTTCCAACATCCAATACCTATGCATATGGATTTCAACAAGAGTATCCACTTTACATTTGCATAATCAAAGGAACACAAAAACAAGTGTTTCTTCAACGTAGCTCTTCGTATAAGGACAATGTGGCTGTGCTGCCTAGGAAAAGAATTACTCAGAAGAAATCAATCTCAAAATAATTACCTGAAGGTTTCACATCAACACCACCCACCTTTGCTGCTGGTGGTGTTCGAGGGATATCGTTTGTCATGAATGGCGGTGGTACTTCTGGAGGACTGGTACATCGAATAAGTGCCCAGTTTACACTCTGAAAGAAAGGATGTTGTTTTATTTCAGTAGCCCCTCGCCTATATGCAAGGCGATGTTGTGGCTCCTTCACAAGTAAACCTCTTATCAAGTCCCTTGCTGCAAAACTAACTGTAGGTGTTTCAGGAAATCTCAAGGGCTGACCAACAACGTTAAACAACGTAGCCCTGTTGCCTGCTCCTTTGAAAGGAGTTTGTCCAAACAAGAGCTCATAGAGAAAGATCCCGAATGTCCACCAATCTACAGCACTACCATGTCCTTCGCCTTTAATAATTTCTGGAGCCAGGTACTCGTGTGTCCCCACAAAAGACATCGATCGTGCACTTGTTGGTTCGGCAAGGAGTTCGGGAAGAGGGCAGTTCACTTGGTTATATGTTTCAGTCTTGGGTTTGGACTTCTTTTCTTTCTTGGGCTTGCTTAGAAAACGTGGTGTAAAGCATGAGGGTTGGATACATGCAGGCTGGACGACACAAGATGGCTGAACACAGTATGATGAGCTCTTGGACTCTAAGCTTGAATTTGACGATCTAACTAGAGTTGGGCTCACGGCACACCTCAAAGAGAGGTCAAAATCAGAAAGCATTATATGACCATCTTCTCTAACCAAAACATTCTCTGGTTTAAGGTCTCTGTAAATGATTCCAAGCATGTGCAGGTACTCGAGAGCAAGAAGAACTTCAGCCACATAAAACCTGTATTCCAAAAGACAAGTCAACAGTAAAATCCATAACTAAACGTAACTCCAACCTACTACTCGTTGAACTATAAGAGCAGGTGTAATATCTTTGATCTCAGCGGATGCTATGTCTGTGAATATCATGCATGCTTGGCATCTAAAACGATGACCAAAATGACACTGTTTATAATTGTTAGTGAATGGATATCTCAATTTTTTATTCGATGATCTTATCTTCGATCAAGCAAACTACTCAGTTAACTTTCAACTCCGTCTGCCCCAGTACACAGAATTGTAAATCCTTACACCAGCCAGATTCCTTTTTAAACCAAATGACAGAATGATAATAACCGTGCAACTGGAGAAGAATATTAGCCACTGAAGTACACATAGTAGGAAAGATCTTAGCTCAATGTTGAAAAACAGAAAAAGGAATAGCTCGGTGAATAAGCAACATCAACATGATTAAATGAGGAGACGTCAAGCAAACAAACAAGGATGGAATTAGAATACAACATGAAGAAATTAAGTCAGCAGCTTTAGCACAGAGCAGAATGTCTCACTCATCATGGTTAGGAAAGCAAGGGCAGTAGCGGTGAGGCAGATATTATAGAGGGCCTTATTGCTGTTGAGAAGGACCTCTCTTATGTAATAGATAAGAATCACTTTTACTTCAACAAATTTTTAGGACACTTAAAGCACAATAATGATTGGAGGTTCTTGTCAACCTGCCTGTAACATAAATATGGTAACAGATTGGTTTATCCAGGCAGCAATGTCAATGTTTTTTAATCATTAAGATTGCATCACTAGTCAGGAGATCTTGAACACAAATCAAAGAAGTGAATAAGATACAAAAAATACGAACAGAACACTAACCTGGCAGCATGCTCGGGAAAAAATTTTCCTGGCTGTTTTTGCCTAAGTGCATGCAAATCTCCTCCGGGGCAGAATTCCATCACCAAGCAGGAAAATTTGTCTGTTTCAAAGTGTGAATACAGTGTCGGTAGAAAGGGATGATCCAAAGACTGCAGTATCTCTCTTTCAGTCTGAGCTCTCACAAGTTTTTTTCGACTTTCTAGAGCTGCCTTGTCCATCACTTTCATGGCAAAGAAACTTCTTGTACCAATCAAATCTGCTAGAAAAACACTTCCTATATCACCACACCCTAATCTCTTCAAAAGTCTAAAATGGTTAAATCCCAATGTTCCCTCACGGGCTCTAACGACTTGAATTGCATCCCACCTTGTATCATTTGCCTTATGTGGTTTATATACTGCACTATTGAAACTAGTAGAGCTGCTTTCATCACTAATGTCACTACCCGTGCTGCCTCTATGGAAGCTTGTTTTCCTGCTCTCAACGAAATCACACGAGTTGCTAACATCACCACTTTCACCAGACTTATCCACAGTGCTAGTGCATTCACTGACTTCTGTATTGGAGAAACTTTGTTTGGCTTCTGTGTACTGTGTAGCAGAATAAAAGCTGTTTTGAGGACTGGGAGGACAATAGCTGATTCCTGATTGAGATGGCAACTGGATATTTAAATGATCACCAGCGCCTTCGACAGAATTTGAAGTTAAATCACCCGGCTCCAAATAATCATTTGAAGAACCATTCTTCAAACCATGATTTAAATCCTTGATAGATGATTTTGCATCAAACATCAAATCCTGCTCTCCTGAACAACCTTCTACTAATTGATTGCCAGTATCTTCTGTTCCCGGAAATTCCCTTTTCCCTTCATCTACTTCAAGATCACGTCTCATCGATTCAGACACACCATCACTTTTCATATGCTCACTAGATGTTTCATAGGAATGCTTTGAGCTAGTCACCGACCTAGCTGGAGTACGGGTTGTGTTAGAGCCAAGGTCCGTAGCTATTGGATATGATGCAGCTGTGAATGAACTGTGGCTGCTTGGCAAGGAACTGATTCCATCAACAAGTGACTCCATTGAGTTCTTTGGTGTATAAACTGCTAATACACAATCAAAACTGAAGAAAATAAGCTAACTAACATCATTGTGACATGATCTCATAATGCAACACACTAGTTGATTTCACTACGAGCTCTGAACTTTATCTACTATAACAGTAAAGTCACAAAACTATTCAAAATAAAATGATCAGACAGCAAATGAAGACAGATTATGAACAGAGCTATGTCATACTTACACAACCAAAAATCAAAGGTATTTAGCTACAGAAAATACAGTAACCAAAAATCAACACAACAACAAACAATCAATTCATAATCACAAAAAGTTCAACAAACAAAAGAGTCTTGATTTTTACATGCAAGATTCAAGAAAACTTGACAAGTTCTTGCATGATTCTCAAGCTTACTTCATTACTTTCCACAATTTCACAAGAAAAAAGCTGAACAGAAACACAAATACAGAGAATCACAAGTTCTTGAAATATTCACCTGATTAGTTAAATGCATAAAAAGGAATGATTTTTCATGACTACTGAATGACCCCTTCAAAGTAAACTCCCTCAAAAAGCTCAACAGCTTTGCATTGGTAACTGCTTTTTCTTTTGTATTGTTTTTTGAGTCCTTTTCAGATCCAATCAATAATTAAAGAATCTGATAAATATGAGTTAGTTAAAAAAAAAATTGAATAATGAACTAATTTGCTTATAGTGAAGAAATTTGATGAATGAAATGATTCTTTGTTTCTCTCACTCTGTTTTCTCATTCATCTTCACCTTTTCTTGTTTCTGTAAATGCTTATATTGTATTCTACAGATTGTTTCTTTTCCTCCGTCTCATTTTAGTCGTCGCTTTAAGCTATTTCACGTTCAATGAAAAACCAAAACCAATAAATACTATACTATATTTTACCAAGTTATTCCTATTAAACGCACTACGGAACTAATAAATACGTACAATATATTTTACTAAGTCATCTCTATTAAAAGCTTCTTGACAATTGAACTGTATGAAAAAAAAAAAAAAAAACTAACACTAATTGAAAATAACTAACAAATTTAGTCTTGAAGTACTAAAACGATAATTATTTAAGAACGTAAGCGATAACTAAAATAGGTCGATAAAGTAGTTTTTAAGTAAACTACAAAAAGATAAAACAAATACTGTAACTTTCAGCACAAAGTGTGGGAGGATAGGACTGACAAAACAATTTACAATTATGAAACTATATTTTCCTATGGTAATTCAAAAGATTTATTTCGAGTTTGAAATTTGAAATTTAATTTGAAGTATGTAGTAATAAATACTCAATTCAAATTATATGTGGCAATGAAAGGATAGTATTGCTTCTTTATTGAAATTTATTGTTATGATCAGTAATGTGATAAGATAAGAAGTGTGAAAAGACTTGACAAAATATAATAATAATGGGAAAAATACTAAATAACATGTTACACTTGACAAACTTATGTGACATTATATTTTGTCTATTTCTACTATTTTTATTCCATAATAATATTATCCTAGACAATATTTAAATATTACAATAAATATTTAACTTTTGGAGTTTTAACGTTATTTGAGATATTTTCTATGAAAGTAAGTTTTAATAGCTCAGTTAATTAATTTTGTTCTTCAATCAAATAATGCAATACTTGTTAAATGGGACAGGAAGAATATACAATCATATAACTTTGAATATAATAAATATCATTAGAGCAAAAAAGGTAAGAAAATTATGGTAAATATGAAGCAACAGTTTACTTTAAAATGAACGTAACTAATATATTATTAAATGCTATGCAGGATAACAATTTGGATGAGACTTTTCTTCTATTAAAGTGTATATATATCAATAATATCTTATATATAGAGTAATTTAGTGATATTTACTTGTAATCAGGGACGGATGTAGAGGGTATCGTGCGGGTTCGGTAGGACCCAGTAATTTGGTACATACAATGTATTTGTGTTAAAAAATTCATTAAATATATATAAAATTCATGTCAAGAACCCAGTAACTAATACATGAATTTGTTATTCAAAAATTTAAAACATATAAGATTCAAATTCTGGATCCGCTTCTTGTAATACTCTATGGTCAAAGCAATTCAAAGGAAGCAACTTGGTTTAGTTTGTGCTTAAGACAAGAATGACGTGTGGAACGAAGCTAAGAATGATTAATTAGCTTTTATATACTTTTCAACTTTAAAATTATATACCTTTATCTTGTTTGAAGTTTTAGTATATGGATTATGGTTTCTACAATTGATATTATTTGAGTTATGGCAAAACAAAGGGAAAATAATCTTCACTTTGTTACTAATTAATATAGGATCTTCTTCCATTAGTACTTCACTTCTTTTTGACATTCTAACATTCTTGCCTTGTCATATAAGCAAAAAAATAGTAGTATTTGTCTTTGATTGAAATATAATTATACTTGGCCTAGGACATGCAAGGTAACAATTAAAATAGGATATGAATTGAACCCTACTTCTATTTCACTTTCTCTAGTTAGGTGATAAAAAAGATGGCCATTTACAAGTGTATACTACAATAGATATTTTTCTTTTTCTTTCTTAATCCTCCTTTCTAATTGGTGAATTGGGAAAGGTACTATAAACAACAACAACATACTCAATATATTACACAGGTGGGATCTGGGTAGAGTGAGATGTACGCAGACCTTACCCCTACTAATATGGAGAGGCTGTTTCCGATAGACCCTCGGCTTGGGAGAAAAAACATGAGAAAACACTTTTAAAAATCAAGACAGTAATGGATAGTAAAACTAAAGCATATCCAAAACAAACAGATAAAAACAGTAGATATCCCGGCAAAGACTAGAATGACAATAATCTATATAGGCATATCACTACATCTAATACGGAAAAAGTTACTCGACTACTACTCAACCTTCTACCCTAATTCTCGATCTCCACACTTTCCTATCTAAAGTCATATCCTCGATAATCTGAATTTGGATCATATCTTATCTAATCACCTTGGCACAGTTACAGGAAAAGTTAAAATTTGACATATACGGAGGACTATGGTCTATGAATGGTAGAACTACATTATAAATAGTACTAATTTAGTAGAGTATAATTAATAATAATAAAAGTAATCACATGATGAGTAGCACCAAAGTTTAATGCAAATAATTATACAACAATTGCGGGAACAAAGAAAGAAATTTCACATGCATGCACGTGAACCGGAACCGTAGCATGTGGACCGCCTGTCGTGCTTCTTTTAAATTTAATTATAAAAAAGATAACTCATTAAAAGCCAAATTTCATTCATAAAATACTTCCATAAAAAGAAAAATTTTGTGTACATAAATTGCTCTATTAAGAAAATTATTTATTTAACAGCAGAGGTCAAGTGCCTTAGTGGAATAATTACTTAAAAAATTCATAGCCTCGAAGACTGCAAGATTGTTTTCTATTTTTTTTTTTATAATAACGGTTGTGTTCGAATAGCTTATTTTATATCTGTGTATTTCATCACATATAGTATTATCTTTCAACTTTATATGTATCGAATAACTTTGTCCGCCATATACCAGTGTGCAACAAATGAAATATAAATCACCTACACTCTTTTACCCTCATTAACACTCTGTTTGGATGGTTACTACCCATCGTTTCATAATGTGTTGTATTGTATTGTATCGTATGGTACTGTATCGTATTGTGTTGTACAACGTTTGGATAGACTATTGTTTACCGTGGTTTAATAATTGAAAATAAGATAAAAGGTAAAATGAGAATATTAAATAATAAGTGAGGGTATGATGGGTAAGAAAGATAGATAATGACTCGATCTCACCAAATCAGTCGTTACATAAAGTGACAGTTTTCATGGTTACATAACCATAAATTCAACGATACCATACAATGCTAATTAGAGAAACAATCAAAACAAACGTCGTACCCATAGTAACAATGCATTGAAAGCATGATTTCATGATTTTCATCTAACTCTAGGCTATAACCTTAGGTGCATTTTTTCTAACTTTTTTGTAGGTCAGAGTCCAGAAATGGGGTTTAGGTTCATGTGCAAAAAGGGGCTAAATTTGCAATGAAACTTCATAATCAAAACTATTTTCTTCTTCACATGCCAGTCCTGATAATCGACCAGCATTATATTGAGTTTGAAAGCTCAACTTTTATGTCATAGGAATCAAGCCAACTGTGAATTAATGTCATCCTTCAATAAGTTATTTAAGGTTCATGTCATCCACGCTTGAGATAGTACCGGCCCTGGCCTAAAGCAGGTAAGGCAACGACCTCATATTTGTGGGGGCCCCGATTTTTTGCAACACTTGATATTATATTAGATAAAAATGGTACGAAGTTAAAAAAATTAGTACAATACGTGATTGATGATTTGACCTCATTTTTGAAAGTATTACGTGGCAATCTTCAACTTAAAAAGAAAATTATTATTTAATCATTTAATCGTATTTAGGAATACTATTTAACCATTTAACTATATTTTGGAAATGAAAAGTCATATAAAAGTCTAAATAGGAGAATAACTTTATTTAAGAAAAGTATATTGGAAAATTAATAATTACATCGAAATATTTTCTTGTTCGGATACATTAACAAACACAACTTCACTTTACAACTTGTTTGGATGGTTGTTACATATCATTTTATAATATATTGTATCGTATTGTACTGTATTATTTTGTTGAGTTTAATGTTTAGATAGCAATACAATAGCAAATGAAGATGAATTCACACTATTGCCAAGAAAAAGTAGGGTACAGACAAAGTCACTATATAAAATATAGTGTACTCCACCCGTTTAAAAAAGGATGAACCAATTTCCTTTCTAATCCATTTAAAAAAGAATGATCTCTTTCTGAATTTGAAAATAAGACTCACTTTACCTTTAATGACATAATTTGTAGCCACACAAATATCTATGACTTATTTTAGACCACAAATTTCAAAAGTCTTTTCTTTTTTATTAAACTCCATGCAAAGTTAAATGGATTCGTCCATTTTGAAGATATGTTAATTGGTCGGGTGAAGGTCCCTCACTAGAGTTTGACTTTCTGCCACAAAATAGGTCGGGCCGCCCTGACTTCAAACTTCTAGTATAGTAGAATGTAAAATCTTGATGGAGATGATCTATTATTCATTTTTATAATTTGAATTGAAGAAAATAAAATAGTCGTGTCAAATTTTGTGTGTACGTCAAGGACAAAATTCGAAATAAATCTTATTTGGTTAAGCTAGTATTGATGACCTATGAATACATATGGTTAAACCGGCTCATTCCCCGAGAAAGGAAAGAGATAGATCACATCTTGACCAAGCATTTCATCTACCTTGTGAGGTAGCGAACCTTTCTTTTTCAGCCCCCTCCCATCAAATGATCAATAGTGTTCCCACTTATCCTCCAACATGACTCGAACCTTCAAACCTTCCGATTGATGATAGAGATGCTCGACCACTAAAGCAAAACCTCCTCACAAAATGTTATGTACCTCAAAGATCTAAAAGTTCATATTTCAAGGACTATGGAAGGATACCTACACGAAACCTAAACCCCATTATCCCCACCAACATTTTCTTGGACAAGTATAAATCTACATTCGTGGATGGAAATATAAATGGTGTCACTCAATAGGCTACTGAGAAGAGAAAAGTCTGGTTCATATAAAATACTTTCTTGAATAGATGGTGTCCTAACACGTGGTAGAAGAAATAAAAGAGACAATGGCTGCTATCTTTGGGACCCTTGTCTGCAATCAACTATACATGCTTTATGCTTATACCAATCTTTCACTCTCATTACACTTAAAAGGCCAATAATAGGTAACCGGAATAAGATAGATTATCTGTTACAACACGTTAAAATGCACTAATACTGTAAAACTTCTTTACAATATCGGTGCATATAAGATACATCCATCATGAATATAAGGAATGTCTTAGCAATTCCCTCCTTTTTATAGATTTTTCCCCTCCCTGGTAACATGCCCCTTTCCCATTCTTCAAGGCTTTCAAGAATGTGATACAATTGGAATTGTATTTCATAATGCAAACATAGAGATGAAGGAAAAAGAATCTACATTATAGTCAAGATTGTTCTAGCAAATTCTCCAAATACAGATTTAAGATGTATCTACCAGTTGACAACACATCAAGTCTCTTCTCGCTAGGCTCGTATTTCCCTTTTCGAAGCTTATAACGATGAGTTACAGCTGAAATTGTGTAAGCTCGGCCTTCGATGGTGACACTCTCTCCGCACTGCAAGTTCTGCCAATAAAATGAACTTTCTATTAGGCCAGACAACATCAAACACTATACCCCAATTGCAATGCATCCATAGTTAGATGTCTTTCAATTCCAAAATCTTATGTAGGCCCTGTGCATTTTTACTATTTCAATGAATTAGTGAAGCATTATTGAGAACATGACAGAAAGGTCACATGTCTTTTGTATGACATGAATGTTGTATATAGGAAAGGCATCTATTGCAGTGTGTATGGTTTGCTTAGTTTCACGTCAAGCTAACATCTGACTGTAACATTGGAACAAGAAAAGAACTAAATTCAAGAGTACTTCTAAGTCTTAATGTAACTACCAATAAAGTGTGCAACAACTCAATGAATAATAGAAAAGTGGTTGCATGAACTGATAAATTACTTATTCTATTCTATTTTATGTGGCACTATTTCCTTATTACTAGTTTGTTCCGAGAAGACAGCCACCTTTCTATATTAGGAAATAATTTAAGTTTAAATTTCAAAATTTACCCTTGATGGCATGCTTTTTTAGCCACGCAAATGTAATGACGTGTTTAAAACCCAAGTTCCAAAAGTCCTTCATTCTTTGATTTTTATTAAATGCTATGCCGAGTCAAACACCGCCACATGAATTGAAACAGATGGAGTATATTATTGACTGCATTTTCTGATACATGACCTAAGCTTCTGCATTCATCTCCCGGTGAACTGAAAGATCATCAAGGAACTACTACACATGAATGATAATAGAGGGTTGTATACCTTTGATAAGGGACGCCGGAGAGTGAAATATGCTTCTCGTGACAAGAAAACAGGGTGCCTATTAATGTCATCTGCCCTTGTCTTACACACCACTCACACGGTACACAGGACCTCGCCTTTAATGTGGCTTCTTCCAGCTAATTAAAAAAAAGATGCATCCCCCCCCCCCCCCCCCCCCCCCAAGGAGCATTCAACCTTCAAAATTGGACTTCACTCACCCTAGGTCTCCCCCACAGGACTGGCTCCAGCCATGGAGGATGTTTCTAAAATAACATGAAGCTGTCAGTTTTATTCTGAGTTCAGGAAAGTAGTATGATTCTTCAGATACATCCTATCACAATATAGTTCCCTACTTCCCTATGACTGGTCGGCTCGAGGGACCAGCTATAGGCCCAAAACCCACCAGTTAGAAGGCCCAACTCTAAAGGATCGTTTACCATTTCCGTCTAGCAATTCCAATCCACCATTACCCCAGATGAATAAAGAGGATAAATAGTACGAATAATGAAGCCTCAGCAGTCACATCCAAACCAGAAAAAAATCAACTTGTAACACCTTCAAGTAAGGTACAAAAGCTTAGACAAGTGTGCTATTGCAGGCACAGACCCCAGCCATAGAGCTATAGCATATGAGGCCTTTGAATCCAAACACGGCAAAATTTTACCTCTTCAACAACAAAGGATAGTCATTTATAAACAGGCCATGTATGCCATACCAATTTATATAACTCCTCTTCATCACTTTTGAATAATTAAGGCAACTTGGCCTTAGCTTGTGCTTAAAGGAACCATTCTCCCCTAATGCCACCAGGGGAAAGGCTCTACTCAAGTAGAAATGCTAACTTAAACCAAAGTCGATAATTCTTTACATGTCCTGTCAATACTGCTCCATCACAAACTTTACACTTCCCTACGAGAGAAATATCCCTACTCAACTGCGTACTTGGCTGCACTAGCCTTTATTTCCCTTCAGAAATGTAATCTACCAGCATCACTGCACCCTTAAGTATCCACGAGGGTACCAATTCTAGTCTACAACTCATTCGACTCCACTACAATATACTGCTTTCTACATATTCTCCCTCTGTTGTGCTGTGTGCTTCCTGAAATTGCTCTCCTTTCATAAGTTATGGATTAGAAGGCAACTACATTAAGGAAGGAAGCTTTCCATATGTCTTCTGAATAATTTTCATGTATCCCGTAGTCCCCAAAAGTGACCAATTTACTTGTTGAAGAGTCTAACAGATTTTTCTTTGAACACAATTTTCCCAAATACACTGAAAATTATCTCATTCCAAAAATTTGTATTACAGTATTGGTATCTGCAATTCAAATATGAATTTTGTTCCGGAAAATTGCAAATATCATGTCGAAAATGAGACCAAAACTTGGTCAGTTTGACCTCTGTGAACTGAATCATGTCAAGTTTTAGGCAAAAGAAATAGCAAATGATTGGCATGAATGCCTAACTGTGAATTGAATGAGGTCAAATTTTAGGCAAGGTAATCTTAAATGATTGGCATGATTACCTAACTGTGTACTGAACCAGGTCAAGTTTTAGGAGACAGGAATCGTAAACGATTTGCATGAATACCATAAAGTTCTAGAATGGTTTTCTCAATATAAACTCAGCACTTTGTGCAAAGGCATAAAGCTCCAAGCTATCCACAATCTAAACAAGAATCATCAAAAGAAGGATATTTATACATAAGTCTATCAGCAAGGATATTTATACATAAGTTTATCAGCTAGGTGCAGTGTCACATACTTCAACCAAGTTATATTCATCTTTAACTGCAGCTTTGGACACATTTATACAGGTCTAACATATGTGAAGGAACCTTATCCAACAAATCCCTCATAAAACCTTTTCCCGTCAATAGACCAACGACTATATGAGAGACTATCACAGGAACCCAATTTGTGCACCTCCAAAAATCTGCCTTCTCTTTCCTTCTTTCTTCTTTCTTTCCATCTCTTTAATGTCATGCGGGGAAATTCACCCACTACTCAGAGTTCAGCAAGAACCCACATTTTGACTTGAAAATTTTCCCTCTTAGTTTTGGTTCTTCGAAAACTACGAGCACTATTAGTAGATTGTACAGACTAGTAAACAAGTGAGTCATAAGCTTAGTGCCTTAGTGGTACAATCATAGAGATGAAGCCTTTAAGCTACAATATCAAAGAGTTTCAATACTACATCTTAAATTCTAACATAGTTCAAGTGCTACGAGCCACGAGGCACAACTGCAGTCCTAGAATAAACTAACCAAAATCATGTGGGCATATAGCACAAATTTTTGCTCTTTCTATGGTACAGATGTTTAGAACGAAACTAATTTGGGGTGGAGACGTACTTAATACTTGCACGAACATATTAACTCCATAAAGAATGAAATTGGAACCACTATATTGAGCAAAAAAATACATAAACCCAAGTGAATAACTCTACATTACAAGAATTCCAAAGTAAAAGAAAGCTTCTTTACTCTCATCCCAGCAAAATAGGATGATCTTTTGGCCTCTAACTAAATTCAAACAAGAAACATAAATAGCAATTACAAGAAAGGAACATTGGAATAAGCACAACAAGCATAACATCCATCAATCAACAATGCTACAATTCCAAAACTAGCTAAACACATTTCTATTAGACGCATGTCACAGGTTCGAACTCTACCACGTATAAATGCATGGTACTTAAGTAGAGAGGGGTAGACGAGCAGGCTCATTATCCATCGAGTTTCAAGCCGTGCACCACTAGCCCTCAAGGATTTCTTGAATATCAAAACTTAAACATTACCATAACAAAAATTTAGCTTGACAAAAATGAAAATGAAGCTTACAGATGGAAAGCAGCGTATGCCAAGATTCTTGGGTGGAGGAGTAATTTCAATGACTTTATATGGTTGAGGATTTTGACCTTTATCTTTCTCTTTCTTTCTGCAATAAACTTGGTGCATCTGTGACTGCAAATATTACTCATAACATATCAAAACTCAATGGGACAACAAAATTTATAAAGAATATGATATAGTTTATGTAAAGAATGTACCTTTATGAATGCATTAGTGTTAGATACCATAGCCATTTTTTATCACTTTTTCTTCTTCTCAGCTGGTTCTTTTTCCCCTCTTTGTTTCCAAAAATTAAGAAGTTCTTGATCCAAAAACAAGATTTTCTTTTTTTCTTTAAAAAGTTTTCCTTTTTTCTCTTTTTTTATTTGGGTCGTCTTAATTGGAAATCACGGGTAAAATTTTCACTTTAGAAATAAAACACTCCATATCTAATCGAATTCATTTTGCAGGCTCGAACCCGAACTTCTAGTTAAGGATAGAAGTAAATTGTTCTATGTCAAAGTCAATTTCATGCACGAATTAGATATATCTAATTAAGGACTAAAAGGCAATTATCGACCATCACAACCTTTAGTTTAAAGAGTTAAGCTTGTTAAGTAATATTAAGTTAAAGGTAATTCTCACGAGTTTATATTTGTTAAGTAATATTAAGTAAAATACTTCTAATCTTCCCGACTATTTGTTTAAAGAGTTAAGCTTGATATTCCCTCCGTCCCAAATTAGTTGTCACTTTAAGATTTCAAGGCTATATTGATTAGTTCTTTCCAGCTATACTCCTAACAATTAAAAGTATTCTAAAAAAAAGTTAATGGTGAAACATTAAATAGGAATAAGATAGTAAAATAAATATCCTATTTAATGACTTTTTAATGGGCGTGAAAAAGCTTAAAGCGACAACTAAATTGGGACGGAGGGAGTATTTAGCTAATGGAGTACTTCTTACTTCTTAGTGCTAAACATTTTCAATAATATAATTACCTTTATTTTTGACCCAAACATAAGAAAAATGAAAAGTAAAGCAAAATTTCAATATTTGATAAGATTAAAAAGGTCCACAAAAATATGTGAATTTGCTTTTGTTTTGATTGGAATCTTTACCTTCCATTTCAATAAGCTTTGTGTTCCATTTGTGTGGCTACGAATTCTCACTTTTGTTTTTATCTTTTGACAAGTCTACTAGTGCACATACTCAATAGTAGAGAGATTTTTGTTATTGACATTATAAAATATCGCAATTGACTGATAGTGGTATGATACAACTACATTAAAACATGCTAAAAACATATCTCCAAGTGTAAAATGAGCCAAATTCACACAAAAGTGTGCAGTTAGACTCAATTTCAAACGAAATTCAAACCTTCAGTTTCAAGTTGAGCAAAAAAAAAACAATAGCATATTTCACTTTTCGATTAAAATGGGTTGAAGTTAGCTTAATTTGGCTTAAATTTCAAACTTAATAATATGAATATAGGTAAAGAGGCTAGTCTCGGTAAAGGTGCGCCCAAAATTAACTGAAAATGTTAATGGCCATAAATATAGACAACTCCTCGCCCCGTAAAAATTTGACCCCGTAGCCAGTTTGCATTGCGCTAAATGGGAGGCAGTATATGAAAATTTTAGAAGAATAGCCACATTTAAAAAACATAGAGAAATCCAGTAATTCCCGTAGCTAAGGGTCTATCGAAAACAGCCTCTCCACCTTTGTGAGGGTATACATCTCATCCTCCCCAGACCCAACTTGTGTGATAATACTGAGCATGTTGTTTTTGTTGCTGTTGCTGTTGTTGAACTAAAATTGTCAAAATTCCAGTAAAATTTCCTGGGCAATACTAAATATGAAATCCCAGTATATTTTTTTGGGACTTCAAAAATTTTAGTTCAAATAACCAAAAAATATAAAGCTCTTGTAAAAAAATTTCGAGTTTAGTTCAAATTATCACAATCTGTGGCTAGTCTTAAAAAATGCATGTTTTTAAAATATGACTAATTTCTAAAAGTTTATAATTAGTGATTGTTTTTCTTTATGCGGTTCAAAAGCTGACTATTCATCAAAAAAATTTGAGCCCCCGCCTCCGGCCAATTTGCAAAAATATGACACAATAAGCAATTGTTTGCCTTTTTGCCCGTGCTAACAATGGTTTTGCAAAAAATGTCCCCATTAAGTTTAATGAAAAAAATCTGGATGTAACGCCCCTGTCAAAATTTTGGGTCGAGGCCAAGACTTTCTCTTTACCCCTCTCTACATTTCAACACTTATCCCTTCAAGTGCTGGCAAAAGGCAATACTTGCCAGCACTTGGTCGCCAAGACTTGCCTTTGACTCCTTTCTATTTGTCAACACTTGCTCTTCAAGTGTTGGTAAAAGACAATATTTGCTGCACTTGGTCGCCAAGACTTGGCAATTGCCAATATTTGTCTCTTTCAATCTTTTTCTGCATTCTTGTTATATAACGTGAAGTATTGGTAAAACAGCACTTGCCTTTGAAGTCTTGGCTCTGTGCCAATACTTATAAATTTTTGTCTTGAGTCTTGGCTCCGAGTCAAATAAAGATATTTTGGTAAAACATTATTTAACACATACAATTTTATAAAACCACCCCATATGAAGGGCACGCGGTGAAATTTTTTGCCCACCCCCTCCCAAGTGAGCCCTTATAAGTTAAAATCTTCGAAACCCTAAACTTAGCTTATTTTTGTCACTCTCCAAGTTGATGTGAACTAGTTAACCATCACCTTTGCGATCAGGTTTGTCGTGTGCATAGTTCTTTTTAAAATATATGATTGTTCCATTTTGTTTAATTTGAGCATTTTAGCTTAGCCCGTGTTAAATACTACTCCGTCCGATATCGCTTTACGTTGAGTCTTGAGGATAACATAATACAAATAATTACAAAGTTGCAAGTATAGTGAAACTTTCAAATGGTTAGAAGTTACACGAAACCTTGTTGATAGTTTTAGAATATGTTATGGTATTTTCCCTTCGAATAAGATAGCTTGTATGCTAATAAACATGCCAGAAGTTGCTGAAGTGACAAGGTAAAATGTAGCAAAAACAAACCTAGAAAAATGCCAACTAACTGGTACTACTAAAAGGTAAAGAAAATGATCATAAGGAGATCATAGCTTATATGAACATGTCATCTGCTTATGTGAGCTTCTTCATTTGCTCCATGACCAGAGGTGGATGTATGCGGTGGAGGGCAGTTCACGTGAACCCTTGATTCCTCCACCAAATTAGATATATTATGTATGTATTTTTTGTTTAATATGGTGTTCGAAAACTCATGCTTTAAAATTTTTAATGGTGCACTTGATCGGATCCTACTGAAATATTCCTTTAGTAATATTTGTTTTCCCATTCTAATTAGAGTGGTATGGTTTGTTCATTTTTCTATATTTAAAAGAGGCAAATTGCTGCATATAGGAGACTTGAACTAACGACACTAAGCAAATTTTTAACGTCAAGTTAGCGATGTTCAAAACTTAATATAGCACAGTATGAACTGATAAATGACCTATGTACACGATATAACTTTTCGTTCAAAGGCTGTTCGCTGACCTCTCTTCGGACACTACAACTCCACCTAACAGTGGTGAACTCATCCTCTGTCCATCAATACAATTTCTAGGCATCTGGACATCGGTTTAAAAACTGTTGTGAACTCTTTCTGGAGACGTTATAATTGGCTTAGTTCACACAGGTGATAAGTTTGAGTATCAAATGTTTTTCTATATTGACTTCTTTTCATCAAGATAAGCAGCATCTCTGGTTATGGTCGTGTATGAGTAACTTTCTTTTCTTGTTACAATGAATAACATTCTTGGTACTATGCTAATCTCTGTTTATATGCTTGGCATGTGAGGTCTGAATTTGCCATTTGATTCTGCAGCTTAAGATGATGCTTGGCCTTTTGGTGCATGCTTCTCAGTGCCGCACTTCTCCTTGTCAATATCTGCTGTGTCCGAAGGTTAAGGGCCTTCTTCGCCATGGTATACAGTGCCAAATACGTGTTTCAGGAGGTTGTGTTCTCTGTAAGAGGATGTGGTATCTACTTCAACTTCATGCTCGTGCATGCAATGAATCTCATTGTCACGTACCACGATGCAGGTCAGTTGTTGGCCATCCCTGGTAGAGCTTGTTTGTACTCATCTACTATTAACATTAACAATTGGTAACAGGAATAGACAAGCTAATTAAGTATTAGAATGAAATGAGTTTAAATGAGTGGAAGGGATGGTGAGAATAGTTAGGGACAAGCTTATATAGGTGCCCGAGTGTGAAATTTGTCATGGTATCAGAGCCAAGCAGAGGGTTACGGTTGAAGCCCCCATTGAGCATGGGGCACGCATCACCCGTGGAGGGTATGGGCTGGGTATGCGGGTGTGTTGGAGTAAATGAAGTAGCGTTGTCTGTCCCACACCAATGGATGATGATGGACATGATGTCATATAAGCTTTGGACAATCCTCCCTCTTTTAGCTAGCTTTTGGGCCGAGTGGAGTTAGGTGTAAGCTTTTATAAGGGTGCCCGAGTGTGAAATTTGTCAAGAATTCATTTGCTGACCTCTACTAGTGGTAGTAGTAGTAGCCGCCACCAGAAGAATAAAGGCGATGATGAAGTAAATAAGTTAAAATGTTGCTGCAGCCCCTTTGTCCCCTCATATATCCTTCCCCCTTGGGTTCTCTGAGTGTTAATATCAGTGAAATCTTATTGACAACATCAAAATTTTGCCAACTTTATTGTCATTCATGCAGAGATTTGAAAGAACATCTTGTGAGGCTGCAACAGCAGTCTGATTCTCGGCACCAGGCCAATCAGACTGCTGTTGCAAAGATGATTAGACAGCATGCACCAAATTCTAATTCTCAGCGGCGGGCTGCTGTTATGGAGATGATGAGACGGCATGCAGCAAAGGTTTTCAACAGTGCTGGATGAGCATGTTGTTATCAGAGGAGGCGGATCTAGGATTTGAACCTTATGGGTTCTAAATTTTTGAATAATGATTTCACGTGCAAGTAAATGAATTCTCAACTTAATTTTTGCGCATATTTAATAATTTTTTTAATTATAAATACATTGTCTGCGCCAAACCACCGAACCCACGGTGGACACTCTACATCCGCCACTACTTGTTATGGGGAATACAAAGTAACACTGGAGTGCTTGGAGATAGGAATATTGTTGGAATAGACAATCTCATAATGTATAGGAAAACTGCTGATCAACATAAAAGCATGTTCATTGATAGTATTAGGCTACTCTCAAAGGAATTGCTGTTTCTGGTTGAGCATCAATTGACACTTTTGCTTATGTTTTAGTAGTATTTTTGAAAAGTTTCTTTAAGGGTATTCCTCAAGGATGTGATAATTTTATTAACACCATTCGGAACAGTTTAACCACAGACCAATAGCTACCTTCCCCCTAACATCAGATCACCTAAAAGACAGAATATCAACAGGTTAAAATATATTGATATTGTTAACCTTCTTTACATTGTGTTAAACTTGTTTCCCAAAATGTATGAACTAATAAGAAATACACGAGAAAGGTAAATCATCATTGGCTGGTTCTTGCATTGTCACTACTATCCATGAAAGCAAAATTTAACTTGTTTAACCGCACATTTGAATCAGAAATGAAATACAAGAAACGAAGAGACAAACTTGGTAAAATAAACAACATACCCCGTATATCCCACAAAAGTGGGGTCTGTGGAGGGTGAAATGTACGCAGACTTTACCGCCACTAAGGTGGAGTCCGATAGACCCCAGCTAGGAGAATGAACATCTTAGAAATACATTCAAAGATTAAACCAATCCTGCTATAGAAACTGTTAAAACTAAAGCATAACCATCAGACAGATAATACATCAATAATAATTCCGGCACAGAAGCTATGGAATTTTAGCACTTCCATCTTGAGGATTACAGACAACTGATGATGGTACATCATGTTCCTTGATAAACCAATCGATATCAAAGAAACCAATATATAGATTATAGAGCAATTAGATCAACAGAACTTGAAGAATTTTCGTTTAAGAATCGGAAAAACAAGTTTAAGCTCTCAACAACTGCCTTAACGCGAATACGTCTTTTGGCCAGAAGCTTAAAATCACCAGGCCAAAGAAGATTCAGCTTTGCTCCTCCAATTCAATATTTCACATTCCTACCTCCCATAAGGATGATACCTGCCAGAACCAGCACCACCATAGCTTCCCCTACTTCCATACATTGAACCTCCTGTACCTTCTCCTCCATAACCGCCGCCAAGGCCAGCACCATATCCAGTGCCATATCCGCCACTACTTGCGCCATATCCGCCACTACTTGCACCATATCCTCCATAACCTTCACCTGGTCCTCCATAGCCACCACCAACATCATAACCTCTACCATAAGCTCCGCCACCATAACGGCTAGAATACCCAAAAGCAGCCTCCTCCCTGAAGCCTCCGTAGCCACCACTGGCACCATATGCTCCATATCCACCCATTCCGGCTCCACCATATCCACCAAATGCACTAGACCTACCCCCATAGGAGCCACCTGACCTATAAGGACCAGCACCAAATCCTGAGTCTCCATATCCACCATAAGCATCTGAAAATCCACCACCAAATGCACCTCTCGGATTACTTTGGCGCTTGGATGGGGGTGGCAGTGGTGCATTAGGTCTCTTAGGCTCAGCCTTCTTGATTTCCACCTGTTAGCCCGACAGAAAAAAGAGAGTGAACTGTGAGATTAAGCAAAGCTTCAAAGGCGCTATTGAAAACAACAGAAACATTTCAACTATTAAAAGCAGATTCATTCTTTTAGGAGGAAAAAATGAATCATCTTAAGTATTAATGATGTCGTGATTAATCCACTCACAGCAGCTCAAGTGTCTTCAACCAGGTAAAAAAGAAAAAGCTTCATTGAAGATACACAAGAGCGCATCTCAAATTCTTGAGCCTAAAGCCAGTTGAGGCAACATCTCAACTTCTCAAGCCATAGACACAAATGAACATAGGCATATCAATGGAGCTCAATACACAGCATTGGTACTTCATGGTGTTTCGCATTTAGTTACGAAACTACATGAACTCCCAAAAATTTGTCAAGAATGCCTCAGAACAACCAAAAGCACGCACACTGCAATGTAAACTCTGTTTACCTTTAGAAAAGAGAAGAAAGAACGGAAGCAAAATATCCCTATCAAATTCAGGAAATTTCCCAGAAGGCCTAGAGCATACAGAAACAAAACACAACCAAATATACTCTCGAGTGCACAGTGGAAACAAAAGCCATGCCTTGAAAAAGATAAAAAGATAAATGTCCAAGCTTAAAGAACGATCTAGAAAAGTATCACAAGTCACAACTTAATTAAGCACACTATGGTTACACTGACCTGAGTACCAGCAAAATCAAGCCTGTTTCCATTGGCCAAGATATCCTCAACGGATTTTTCATCGTCAAAAGTAATGAATCCAAAGCCACGAGAACGACCAGTAGAATGGTCACGCATAATCTGGTGCTCGCTCACCTCCCCAAATTTTGAAAAGAAATCTCTAAACTCATCTGAAATATAGTATGCAACTTACTACCTCAAAGACTTGTTTCAGAAGAATCCAACTAGTAAGGAAAGGGAACAGTTTCTAACTACAGACCTTCACTAATTGTTGTTGGGATGCCACCGACAAAAATCTTCTTCGTCTTGAAATCTTTTGAGCTGGAACCCCCTCCTCTAGGTATCGTTCTCTTGATTTCCACCTGAAACATATCAGAATATCACCACGAGGTCCCAAATAAAATTAAAAAAAGCTGAACTAGCAAACAGAAGTTCACATGCACAAAATCCCCCAAAAAAATGTAACCTTACTTGCTTTCCATTGATAACATGCTCATCCTCAATGACTTTATCCACCACAGAGGGGTCAGCATAAGTCACAAAACCAAACCCGCGTGGCTGTCCTGTTCGCCTGTCCTTCATGATCACGGAATCAATAAGTTCACCATATTTACCAAAGTGCTTGACAAATTGAGCTGCAAAGTGACCAACAATATTATAATTAGCAAAGAATTAAAGAAAACCAATTTGGTCGAACTGCAAATAGAGGATGAAAAAGCAAGAAACCTGAAGTTGTCTCTCTAGCCAGGCCCCCAATAAATATCTTTCTGCACAACCACCAAGTCCATTAATTAATACAATAATCACATGAGCAACTCCATTAATAAGATAACATTCAACCAAAACATGGAGGCATGCCAAACCAACAACTAAAAAACTCCTATAGAAGAACCACACATAGATAGAATAAAAGGTAAAAAATATTTTTGAAAGTTAAAATTATACTTATCAAATACTAATCAGAATATATGAAAAACTAAAAACTGTACACCCAAGCTCTCACTGACAGTAATTTACAGTGTTGTCTAAGACAAGGGGCAGAGGGAAGATGACGAAAAGATAACAAACATATAGGTACTGCAAGAAAATTAACATGAACAACAATTATACAGACAAAGAAGTTGAAAAATAGAGGAAGTAAACATCACGCCAATCAAGTTTAACAACCATCTTAAATTCTGTTTCAAATGCAATGAAGAAATTTTAAGTTTCTAATTCAAAATTCATATACCAAGTTCTAATTTCATATTCCTGATTATTAGTAACATATTACTCATTGTGTTTACTTAACAATTAATACATCACTCGACTAAGCTTCCCTTTTCGATCGCCTCCCCTTTAACAACGCTGGAAAATTAATTCAAGCGTAAATAAACAGTACCTATAAGAGGTCAATACGAATAACAAGCATAAAAACTTTAGCATAGTATTCCTATAAGGAAAAAAAAAAAGGTACACAATAACATAACATAACAACACATTTTTAAGGCTAGCTTATAACCTCCAAGTGGTAAAAATCCAATTCCCTGGTCCTTGATGGCCGGAATAAGCATGTACCTATGCTGGTGGGAGTGAGTTGGCACTTGATGAAATAGTCGAGGCGGGGACAAGCTAGCCCACACCCCACCATCATACTAAAATAATCTTATTCCCTACTAGTAGCCCGAAATTCCCAAATTACCCGGTATATGTGCAGGTGGAAGTTTGGAGGTACCCGATAGAATAATTGAAACGAGCAGGCCCATACACGGATACACCACCATTATTCTAAAAGAATCATATTCCCTAGTCCTTGGTAGCAAAGATTACCCGGTACTTGTGCTGGTGAAAGTTAGCAAGTACCAGTGGAATAGTCGAAACGAGCACAAGTTGGCCCACACTCACCATCATATTAAAAGTATCCTATTCCCTACTCCTAGTAACTAGAATTACCCGATACTTGTGCGGGTGGGAGTTAGCCAAACTCCACCATCACACAAAAAAAAAGTCATATTCCCTAGTCTTGGTAGCTAGAGTTACCTAGTACCTAGGTTCATGGGAGTTAGTATGTACCCTGTGTAATAGTCGAGGCGAGCACGAGCTGGCACACACCAACATACCAACAAAATCCTATTCCCTAGTTTCAATAACTGTAGCTCATGACTGTCTCACACACACATAAAGGGAAGGGCAAAGCAGTAAATTTAATTATTTACCCAGGACTAGCTCAATCCCCAATAAGAGGATGATGAGAGGGCAAGCACAAGCTGGCCCAGACACTGCCATCATACTAAAAAATCATATCCCCTAGTCCTTGATAGCTAGTGATACCGGGTACCTATGGTCGTGGGACTTAACAGGTACCTGGTAGAATAGTCGAGGCAAGCACAAGCTGGCCCAGACAACACCATCATACTAAAAAATCCTATCCCCTAATCCTTGGTGGCCAGAGTTGCCCGGTACCTACACTCGTGGAAATTAACAGGTACCTAGTAGAATAGTCGAGACGCACACACAACAAACAAACACACACGAAACATAAAGGGCAAAGAAGTAAAATTTACCCAGGACTAGCTCCATCACCAGTAAGAGGATGATGAGAGGCACCAACGTCGTCGTTTTGATGGTCTGAATTAGTTGAAATTGGCTCATTTGTTTCTTCTTCTTCTTCAATATTAATTTTAACACCATTTAAATTCCCATTTTGTTCCTCCATTATTTTTCCTCAACAAATTGGCACTAAGCTTAAAAGAATTATCTGAAGGCTTTTTTTGAATAATAATTTGAGGTTCTGATCTAAGTTGACGGCGCCTTTAAATAGCCTAACCCTAGAAAAATTGATAAGGAACGTTGGATTTAATTATTATAATTTTTTTTCTTTTTTCGAATTATTATATTCTCGTTGGGATGTTCGACTTTGGTAAAAACTTAAAATGCATATTGTTGTAGGTCGTTGTTGTTACCCAACTCGTATTCGAGACCTTTGGATAAAGATGAAGGATCGATTCCTACTTACCACAACATATGGTCATGAAAAACTTTAGATAACATCGAAAATGATATATTTATTTCGTTAATATTTTGCGCCATAGTAGCTGACGATTTTACAATTATTAGACCGTGAAGTTCGACCCTACTCTTCTTCTTCGAGAATTCTCACTATTCGGTGTCTTCGCGCATTTTTCTTTTAAGAAAATTATAGCACCATTTGTCATGCGAGTTTCTTCTACTTTTTCTTGTTTTCTTAATTTGTGTTTGTTTTGATGTATATTCTTCATGTTTTCGCACCTTTTTGTTTCTTTCGGAGCCATTTGTTTGGGCGGGCGTACTAAACCCGCTACGTACCAGTCTACCATGCATAATTAGTGTATACCTAGCGAGTAAGCATTGAGTACACATTCAATATTATCATATTTGTAGTATATAAACGGAATATATTTTATGTATCTTGAAATATATTGAGTATACATCTAGTACACAAATCGTATACAATAATTTTCATAAATTATCATATAAATATGTGCATATATACATTGATATATCTGGGCAAACAAATAAATGTATACAAAACTTTCTATATACATTTATGATACATTAAGAAAGTAAAAAATTATAATTCTCGGATACGTGAGTAAAGAAGAAGAAGAAGAAGAAGAAGAGGAGGAGGAGGAGGAGGAGGAGGAAGAGGATAATAATTTAAAATATGTGAGTGGAAAAGAAAGAGCAAGATGAGGGAAAGAGGCGAAGAAAAGGAAGGAGAAGAAAATAACAGATCGAGGAGGAGCAGAAGAAGACGACGACGACATGGGGGAGGGAGTCCAACAAGAAAGAGATGCGCGAGTGTTATGTAAGGTCGGCTATAAAAGGATAGGGCCACCCGAAAGTAAGCTAGGCTTATGGCTGGCCATTTATATAATTTTTTCATTAATAAATAAAAATAATTAGATAATTTATATAATATGTTGAAATAAATTAAAGTGATGTCACCAAAAGTAGTTGGAAAATGTAACATTAACACATTTCAGTATTCGCAGACCATATGAATTTAGCAAAATGACTTCTACTTCGTCTGCAACCAACACTTCAAGTTATCAATCGACAACTGCATCATATGAAGAGGTCAAAAGGATGTAAATTTGATGATTAGCCAATTTTGGTATCACTTAGAAAGAATCGACCAATAATTACAAACTTTTAGAAAAGTAACCACATTTTAAAAATACGCATTTTTTTAAGACTAGTCATAATACAAAAATATGAGAATTTGAAAAAAAACTCTAATAAAAAAATCTGTATTTAGTTCAAAGTTCTAGAAAATTTCTCCGGAGCTTCATATTTTGGTTAGTCCAATAAAAAATACATACTTTGAACATGTTATTTCAAAAGTCCCAGCAGATTTAGTTAGTTCAGTAAAAAATACTAAGATTTTGAAAAGAGATTTTTACCATGTATATCCAGTGACTTTTATTTTGAACTAACAGCAACCACGTTTAAAAATATTTACCCGAGCTGACCAATTGGCTAAAAATATTTTATTTCATAGCCACATATACCCCAAGTTTGTATATCTCATAGCAATAATATACCTCAATGGTACACGATATCTTCTATTGTATATCTTTTTAGTATTCGTATATCCCTAATAGTACACAAGTTTGACACCCCAATAGTTACCCAAATGTTGTGGTTGTGTGGCTACAAAATGTTTAAACAAATTTTGGGTCATGGTAGTGTAATATTTTAGTGTAAGCTGGGTAGTTTTGAAAACTTTCCTTTTGAAAATTGTAGTTCAAGTCTCAGTATAAAAAACTAAAATATTTATGTGTTTCTCGAATCTGACTAGTCTTCTAAAAATTTTGAAATGCTGGCTAGTTTCCATTTAGCGAGGGGCAAATAGGCTGCAGGGCCAAATTTTTATGTTAAAAAACAAGTGCTATCTGGGAAAGTGTTCAAAAAGATTGAAAGGCAAGTGTTGCCTAGACAACACTTCAAATTATGTAGGAAAATATGGAAAGAAATTCAAAAGCATATATTGCTTAAGTAAGAGGCAGTCAAAGACAAATGCTGCCTTAGGGGGTGAGAAATGGGCATCACTATAAGATTGTATTTTCATCCCATATTTATTTATTATAAACTTAAGGAAAAGTGCACAAAAAGCCATTTTTTAGCTTGCTTTTACCGTTGAAGCGACTTTTCAAAGAAAATGAGCTAATTTTTAGCTATTTTTTAGAATTTTAATCATTGTTGACTGAATTTCAGACTTTGTGGACCGAACTTCATACATTGGCAAAGTAGGCTGAAGTTCAGCCACAATGATTTAAGTTCCAAAAAATTTCACTTAAAAGAATCATTTAGTAAAATGGACTCGAGCTACCACTTGAACTTCAACCTTTGGTGACATAGTTGTGCAATTCTTCCAATCGCCCCTACTAATTAACAAGACAAGTGAAGTGAAGCAAAGATGATGAGAATTTCAGTGCGTTACTGTCTCAGTGGTAATCCATTTTTCTCATTCTTTGCTTATTCAATTGCACCCCGACATTATTCTACCAATACATGTTCCATTTCAGTTAAAGGGAATTTTGGGGTTTCTAATGAGTTTCAGAATGTTAAGTGTTTAGATGATGCTTTCAGTTTGTTCCGTCAAATGGTTACAACTAAGCCTCTTCCTTCTGTTGTCTCTTTCTCTAAATTGTTGAAAGCTTTGGTACATATGAAGCATTACTCTTCTGTTGTTTCTCTTTTTCGAGAAATCCACAAATTACGTATTCCTGTTCATGAATTCATCTTGAGCATTGTGGTTAACAGTTGTTGCCTTATGCATCGTACCGATCTCGGATTTTCTGTATTAGCCATTCACTTCAAGAAAGGTATTCCATTTAATCAAGTTATCTTTAACACCTTACTAAGGGGACTCTTTGCTGAAAATAAGGGCAAAGATGCTGTTCATTTGTTCAAAAAGTTGGTGAGGGAGAATATATGCGAGCCTGATGAAGTCATGTATGGAACGGTCATGAATGGGCTTTGCAAAAAGGGCCATACTCAAAAAGCTTTTGATTTGCTCCGGTTAATGGAACAAGGAATTACTAAGCCCAATACATGCATCTACAACATTGTTATCGATGCCTTTTGCAAAGATGGGATGCTAGATGGTGCTACCAGCCTTTTGAACGAGATGAAACAAAAAAACATTCCTCCAGACATTATTACATATAACTCATTGATCGATGGTTTGGGTAAGTTAAGTCAGTGGGAAAAGGTTAGGACTTTGTTCCTTGAGATGATACATTTTAATATTTATCCAAATGTGTGCACCTTCAACTCCGTCATTGATGGACTATGCAAAGAGGGGAAAGTTGAAGATGCTGAGGAAATAATGACATACATGATCGAAAAAGGTGTAGAACCTAATGAGATAACCTACAATGTGGTAATGGATGGATATTGCTTGCATGGTCAAATAGGTAGAGCGAGGAGAATTTTTGATTCCATGATAGATAAGGGCATTGAGCCTGATATCATTAGCTATACTGCACTAATAAATGGATACGTCGGGAAAAAGAAAATGGAGCATTACTCTTCTGTTGTTTCTCTTTTTCGAGAAATCCACAAATTACGTATTCCTGTTGATGCTTCCGTCTTGAACATTGTGGTTAACAGTTGTTGCCTTATGCATCGTACCGATCTCGGATTTTCTGTATTAGCCATTCACTTCAAGAAAGGTATTCCATATGATGAAGTCACCTTTACTACCTTAATAAGGGGACTTTTTGCTGAAAATAAGGTCAAAGATGCTGTTCATTTGTTCAAAAAGTTGGTGAGGGAGAATATATGTGAGCCTAATGAAGTCATGTATGGAACGGTCATGAATGGGCTTTGCAAAAAGGGCCATACTCAAAAAGCTTTTGATTTGCTCCGGTTAATGGAACAAGGAAGTACTAAGCCCAATACATGTATCTATAGCATTGTTATCGATGCCTTTTGCAAAGATGGGATGCTAGATGGTGCTACCAGCCTTTTGAACGAGATGAAACAAAAAAGCATTCCTCCCAACATTGTTACTTATAGCACTTTAATTGATGGTTTGTGTAAGTTAAGTCAGTGGGAAAAGGTTAGGACTTTGTTCCTTGAGATGATACATCTTAATATTTATCCAAATGTGTGCACCTTCAACTCCGTCATTGATGGACTATGCAAAGAGGGGAAAGTTGAAGATGCCGAGGAAATAATAACATACATGATCGAAAAAGGTGTAGAACCTAATGAGATAACCTACAATGTGGTAATGGATGGATATTGCTTGCGTGGTCAAATGGGTAGAGCGAGGAGAATTTTTGATTCCATGATCAATAAGAGCATTGAGCCCGATATTTTTAGCTATAACATTCTAATAAATGGATATGCGAGGAAAAAGAAAATGGACGAGGCCATGCAATTGTTTCATGAAATTTCTCAAAAGGGATTGAAACCTAATATTATTACCTGCAATGTTCTCTTGCGCGGTCTTTTTGAACTTGGAAGAACTAAATCTGCACAAAATTTCTTTGATGAGATGCAATCTGCGGGGCACATACCTGATTTATACGTTCATTGTACTTTGCTTGGTGGTTATTTTAAGAATGGACTTGTTGAAGAGGCTATGTCACACTTCCATAAGTTGGAAAGAAGGAGAGAAGATACATATATTCAAATTTACACGGCTGTCATTGATGGATTGTGCAAAAATGGTAAGCTCGACAAAGCTCATGCTACGTTTGAGAAGCTTCCCTTGATAGGCTTACATCCTGATGTGATAACATACACTGCAATGATTAGTGGATATTGTCAAGAAGGGTTGTTAGATGAAGCTAAAGATATGCTAAGGAAAATGGAGGACAATGGTTGTTTGCCAAACAACCGAACATACAATGTTATTGTGCGAGGATTTCTCAGAAGCAATAAAGTTAGCGAAATGAAGGCTTTTCTGAAGGAAATTGCTGGGAAGAGCTTCTCATTTGAGGCAGCTACTGTAGAGTTATTGATGGATATTATAGCAGAGGATCCTTCTTTGCTTAACATGATTCCAGAATTTCACCGGGATAATAAGAAGTGAATAACTTTTGCACCTGTTTTTTTTGACGATATCACCATTATTCTGCTATTTCCTTTCATCTTAGCAAAAGAAATTGCATCCAGTGGAATTGCGGAAGCTGAGAAAATGGCAAGAAGAACATTGCTTAAGCTTTCCTGGCAAGCTTATATCGGAGGGACATCATTTTGGTTGTTTTGGCTCTCTTCTTTATCTTGGAAATCAAATGTTCTGCGGTCTTAATATCAGAAACAATGTGAACTCCCATATATGTACAAGTTATAAGTTTCGGAATATGATTTCAATGGTTTCAGTATTCTATTTTTGATATGGAATTAATTTTTGAGCGACCCAGTGTTGACCGTTGCCTACCTTCAGTTATTATATGATTGAAATTCCCTCCAATCTCCAATACTCACTTCATTTGTCTTGTTGAAGTTTTCAATTTTTCTTTTTCTGTTACGATTGTCATTTTCACCGCCTTGAGTATCCATCAGGTTCCAGTTGAAAAAGAATCATTTTTTGCCATGACCATCATGCTTTCTGAGTGCAAGATCAAGAGACATCGGCAAGCTATCATAAGAGGTACTTTTCTCTCTAAGAACCTCTTGGTTTTTTAAGTGTTCTGGGTTCTTTCAGTACTTTTAAGCTATTTTCTAATCCTTTGAAGAGATTCATACATATCTGTGCATGTGTTTGTTTCTTTTTTTCGGGTGATACTTTGTTTTATAGCTAAGGATTGAAAAGGTAATTTTCATTTTCATTAGCAATAGATATGAAACAGCTTTGTAAGGACTCTGGAGTCTCCTAAAAATTTTGGCTATGCAAATAGCCTATTGCATCAATTTGTCGTTGAAATCCATGTATCATAAAAAAATGATCTTAGTTTATGGTGAGAGCAGAGTCTAAGAAAATGACTGGTGGGAACTAGCTTGATAGTCTACCTTGGTTTTGGAACTGTGGAACTTCCTGATAGCAAAAGCTTCTCGGACCAAGTAGCTAGTTGCAGCTTAGTTATTTTTTGAGCTTATTATGTTGGTATAATGCAAATTCTACCAAGATGTATCCTTGCTTGAGCCTAAAGAAAATTTACTGATGTATTTGTGTCTTTCTACTGGAGAATCGAAAGTTAAAATTTTCTGCAACATGCGAGTGTCTATGTTTATAGGTTTGTGCTTCTGTGTTTCTTAGCTTCCAGTTCTCTTTAGTTTTCTCTTCAGCCTTCACTTCAGTTTTCTCAAATCGTTTGTGTTTGGGAAGAAATCCACACTATTTACTTGAACTCTCTATCAAGTAGAAAATATTTGGACATGTTTATGTGGACGAGAAAGTAGCATTCTTTAAATAATTCCTCACAACAGTTCTCCAGTTAGCTAAATAGCCAGCAACTATTCCCCCATGACTCCGTCCATGCACCAAGATACCACATTGCTCTCCAACTTCAGTATCCTCGCGTTTAACCTTTAGTGAAATTTTGGATCCATCCATAACACGCAAAAATGCACTGGATTAAACTGCACATTGCATGAATATACAAGGAGATTAGCAGAATAATCACAGGTCCGTCCCAGACAATCCCAAGGCTAAATCCCACAATCGAAACAAGGTAAACTATTAATACTTTAACTGCCAAAACTTCTTCGAGAACTATGCCAATTGAAACAGGTAATATATATATTTCCCTTTATTTGGAACATTTCTCGATTTATGCGTGTCATCCTTGTGCAGAGGCCATGCTAATCTTCTCTCAATCGTTCCCAGGTTTGATTTGAATGATATTTTAGATTATATACCCCACAGTTCTGCATTGAAATATGCACCCAAACATGTTAGTGCATCTGTCATAAAAGGGATTGCTCCTGTTATACCATCATTAAGAAAATCCTTGTGACAGTCGGATAAATGAGCAAATAGTACATGTTTGTTTATTTTTTATTCAATAAGAGTTTGACATCTACGGGAAATTATAGTTATCTATGTGGTCGTACGTATAGAGAAAAGTATTTTTGTGGTTACAGATTGACTGTTTTCCTCTGTCATTGATCGACTTTCTTTTATTCACATCAGAAGTAGGTATATGTGTACAATGCTTTTAACAACTGGTTTGCATGTGCTCTTTATGGTCGCATTTCATCAACCAAGTCTCTTTGTCGAGATGCAGCTTGACTTGTTAAGACAAGAACCTTTCGATTTGGAAATGTGTAAATTAAATTTTATGTACATCATTTGCATATATGGTAGAATTCATTCAATTGCACAAGAGGATGTATCTTTTTGCTTGGTTTTTAGAATTCATTCAATTGCATACATGCTTATTAATCACAAAAGTTTGATTGTGACGTTCAATTATGGATGTTTGATCTTAGCTAGCGTGTGGACATAGATTCCCAAATATTTTTTGGTAAATATTTTTTTGGGTGAAGTTTGATATGAAAATGAAAAAGTATTTGGACATACTTTTTGGGAACAAATTTTTTGGCTAAAAAGAGTGTTTGAACTCTTATAGAAATGAAATTTGATGTGTAATTGTTAGTTTTTGGCCCAAAAACAGCTCAATACTAGTTTTTGAATTTTTGGGAGTTTTTGGGACAAGTTTTGCACTTTTTGGCCCAAAAACTCCCAAAAAATGCCTCCAAAAACTATGTCCAAACGGGAGCTTAGTCTCTCACGATTTTCGCCTTAGCTTCAAGATTATTTTATAATGGATTGTATAGTTCTATATCTTAACAACATCCACGAGATTTTGTCATTTTTTGTAATATGCATGTTAAAATTATTATAATTTATTTAAACTTCTGAAATTTTCTTGTTAGTTTGGTGGGAAACAAAGTAATTAATTCACATAAATTGGTTTGTTTCTTGTTCTTTGGAATAAAATATAGGGATTTTTACACGATGTACTCTTGAAATTCAAACTATTTACCGTACTATCTATTAAAAAATTACTCTATTCATAAAATTCAAAGTATTTGTCCGATCAATAAGAACGAGGCCCTACTCACTACAAACGAATATACCACAAGATCGAACTGCACTCATGCCTCTCCCGCATCAAGTTGACCGCCCCCTACTCTATCCATGAAATTCAAAGTATTTAGCCAACCTACCCATTTTTTCGGTATACCATATTTACTTTGTAGTATACAACATAAATTATGATATACGAAAAAATAGGTAGACAGGTTATGTAGTTTCGGGATAGGGCGAGTAAATATGAAATTACGACCAGGTGTGAGTAAATATTTTAATTTTGACGAGTATTTTCGCACAACATTACTTAAATTGTCGCGAAAGCCCTTTCAGTTTGTTATCTTTCTATTATGTGGCTATTATGTCAAAAATCGTAATCGTGCCAACTTGCTACATTGTAAAGCAATGACTCCTTTTTCCTTTGAGGACTATAATGAGTTTTCTCTAGTGACTTTTCAGTATCTTGTACAACTAATCATATCAAGATGATTGAACATTTTTATGGAGTTGATGAGTTGAAATCAGATGAGGTACCACAACTAAGTTGGATGCATTCAACAAATTGACTGGCTAAAAACCTTCAAGGGTATGTGGTCTTTTTTTAGTTTCCAATTTCTCTCTTCAAAGAAAAAAGAGAATCCAAAAAGCACACTAAAGCAAATATTTAACGATTTGAGTGGTTTCTTATAAGATGAACGAGATCTTTTTACTCTTAATCATAGTTCTAGATGGAATGAATAGAATTTTTTTAAAAAAATAGATGTTCTCTAAGTCCAGCACACACAGATATTACAGAAAGCATTGTCTTACATGTGGATAAGCAAGATGACAGTTGAACAATTGAAACAAATGAATATCATTTTAGTACAATCCAGAAAACAATTCTCTTCAAACCAGTTCCAAACACTCAAAAAATCCTAAAAACAGGAAGAAACTACTCAGGGAAACACCGAAGGCTGAGATAAGCTATCATTGATTAATACTTCTGCAATCCAACTTCATCAATACGAATGTCTTGAAGTGCTTGGCAAAAATTCTGCATCTGCCAGTTTATTTTTCAGTCATAAATAACATCGACTTACAAACAGAATCTCAATCATAAATAATTAACTTGTAGACAATTAGTTATAGGTAATTCCAAATTGTCATGGTATAAAAACTAATCCTTGTACAAATGTCAAATGAAACATCCTACTCATTAAAAAAAGGTTATGGTGGATAAGGATTTTGTATTACCTCTGCAATTATCAGTAGTCCAAAGGATTATCATATAAGTCCAAGCTCTCCAAGATAGCAACGTCTTTCATTCTCTGGGGAATCTCCTTCAGATTTTCACAATCATAGATACCTAATCCTTTAATCCGAGGCATGGCACTTGGTGCTAAATTCCATCTTTCTAGTTTCGAAAGTTTTTGAAGGCGAAGGAACTCCAGTTGACAGAAGCTATTCTCATTGCATGTAATTTCTCCTCCGCAGTAAGCATTTTCTAAATCGAGATGTCTTAGGTTTGGTAGCATTCCCAAGATAGACATCGGATCTTCACTGAGGTACGAGGACCAAAGGACCATCATTGTGATGGAATTTGGAAAGGGAGGTAGTTTTCGTATTCTAAAATCTAACCTCAATTTCTGGAGGTTTTGACAAGAACTCAGAAATTCAAGGGCTGGGAATGATTCACGATATGCACAACTCAATCTGAGAATGCTAACGCTTTTCAAGCTGCTAATGTTATTTAGGGAGTAAGATCCCTTGATTCCAATCATGGATAATTCTTGAAGATTGACTAAGTCAACAGGGTCGACATCTTTCCACTGATCACAACCAATGTTTCTAAGAACTTGAAGACTTGTTAGTTTGTTTATATGTTGCAGAGGTTTTAGGTACCGAGCAACTAAATGTCTTAGATTTGGGAGGTTAGTTATCTGGGGAGGTAGTCTGCAGTACTCTGTAACCATGATCTGGAGTGTCTGTAAATTCTTGAGGTTGCCGATGGAGGAGGGGATTGTACATGGTTGTTTCAAGCTTAAGTATTTGAGGTGGTACAAACTTCCTATGGAATGAGGTATTCTAGTGGCCCAATCATTCGCCAAGTGCAACACATATAAATGTTGGAACATCTTATGGAACTTTATTCGTTCCAGCCTAGGATATTCTAGAGAAAGGAATATGACTGACCTCAAGTTCAAGTTGGAAAAATCAAGAGAGAGGTACCTTTGTGGTTGATCATGAATGACATGTCTGAAGCATAATGAGGATATTGAATGCTTACTCGGATTATAAATGTCAAGAAAGTTTACCTCCAATGACTTTCGTACAACAAGATCCCGAAGTAGATCATGAATCCTACATTCAGTGACTTCTTCCCAAAATGTATCTGCCACTTGAATCAAGTTCCGTCTTATTAGCTCATTCAAGATGTCCTTAGCAATATCCTCCATTCTTTCTTCTCCTCTAATTGGTATCAATCCTTCGGCCATCCACATCCACATTATATTTTCCGCGCTGATCATATGATCTTCTGGATATATACCAAAGTAAAGGAAACACTGCTTGAGCTCAGTTGGCAAATCGTTGTAGCTCAATGATAGTATGTCAGAGATTTTAAAAGAATCATCTTTCATATTCCACCAAAGGTGTACCTTCACCTTTTGCCATTCTTCTAGCCCCAATTTATGCGAAAGTAGCCCACTTAATACAACAATTGCAAGAGGTAAGCCTGCACATTTGCCCACCATATCCCTAGCTAGATTTTCCATTGTTGGGATCATTGCTTGAACATCAAGTAGCTTCTTGCAAAAGAGGTCCCAACTTTCTTCTGGGCTTAGGAAACGAAGTTTATGGACAAAACCTTTGTCATCTGCTCTTTTGGCGACATCCTCCTTGCGCGTGGTAATAATGACTCTGCTACCATTCTTGCTATCTGGGAATGCTCTTTTGAGACTTTCCCAGGCTTCTCTACTCCATACATCATCGACCACCACAAGGTATTTTTGCTCTTTGAGTATATTCCGAAGGTGAGTTTCTAGATCTCGCTCTGTCATCTTTTCCAACAAATCTAAAGTTTCTTTGTTGCAACTTTGGATAGATTTAATGACACTTTGAAGGAGATCTGACATGCTATACTCTTGAGAAACACATATCCAAGCACGTGTAGAGAAGCTGGTGACTAGACTAGGCGAGTTGTAGAGGTTTCTTGCAAGACTGGTCTTGCCAGACCCGCCCATACCATAAATGGAGATGATGCTTCGGCAGGACTCTTCTTTGAGAAGTTCCGCAAGTAGTGTTTCTACAACTTCTTGAAAGCCAACAAAAATCCGATCCTGATCATCCACATAGGAGGTAGTTCTCCTCAAGGCAGATCTCTGAATATTGTTTGGCCTATTACTTGGACCTTCTCCTGCAGCATTATCGATATTTCTAATGCCATACGTCTCTCGTTTGCGAGAGATATCCATGACTCGCTGCTTGAGTGATTGGATTTCCTTGCCAATGTTGTAGAACTGGGTCTCCTTCTTACAGACGCAGGTGAAACCCTTAAGACGACTAGCAAATCCATGGTTATCTCCAACCGCAAAGCGGTAAGTCTCAAGTATAGAGACAGCGTCATTAGCAACAGAGTTGATTTCAAATATCCATTGTTGAACTCTATAATCTTCAACTTGCTTTACTTCTGCATGTTTGAGGAAAGATTGCATGAATAGCAGTTCATTTCTTAGCCACTGCACATTCTCTCTCAGACTTTTTCTCAGGGTAACTTCCTGTATGAGAAAATTGCCCAGTTTTTCAACAGCAAATGACACAATGGCATCAACCATGTTTGGTTTTCACTGTTATCAACAAAGGGATGTGTTTTGTGGAATTGGTGTCTTTCCTGATGCTCTATTTATGGACAAGTACTAAGGTGCATTATTGAGGAAGGCATCTTGAATAGGAGAAAGTTAAATCAAAGAAAAAGTATCAGTCTTTTTTTAACAGGAGTCTTCCACTCTCCTCTAAAATAATAAAAAGGAAATAAGTCCAAGAAAATGTGGGACAAGTTATTCCTTCTTTTTATGAAAGATGTTCTAGCAATGTAATTGTTATAAGTTGTTTAGGACCACCAGGACATCACAACAAAATTGGTGGCCTAAAGCCGATGTTATAACTTAAGCACCTCTTAAAGACACTAGAAGGGTTGAATAGTATTCACCGATTTTTCGTTACGAGAACCTGATTCCTCTGAGTCAAGAACCCTGTTCTTAACTTAACAATTTGGACTTTGACACCACAACACACACAAGCAAAAGGCATAAGGAACACGATGTTTTTACGTGAAAAACTCCTTGTTCAAATGAGAAAAACCAGGACCCACACTCTGGGATTTTTCGAACCAATCTACTAACACAAAGAGCAAGTTTTTGATTACAAGACTCTGTAACGAAGGGGCTACACTTTTGATTGTTTTGCCACTCTTCTTTTTCTTGAAAATCAGATCTTGTATCTAGTTATTTTCAGGTATTTTCTGTTTCTATTTTTTTAATTATGAATTCATTTTCAAGCACCCCATGTTAACCATCAAAATGCTCCGTGTCTTTGAGCATGGAACAATGTCACATCAAGGGAGGCGAATTCAAAATTTAAATTCTTAATTTCTTTAAAACCATGGGTTCAACTTTAATACTTTTCAAGATTTTCACATGTATACTCCTTAGGTGCAAGAATAAGTCGAGTTTTTGAAGCAATTGTTCTTTGAATGTAGTGAACCTACTTGTATTTAATAGAAAGAGTAGCCCTGGTTGCAACAGTATGAAGAGTACAACTCCAATAAGCACAGGTCCCCAATCAGCCATTTGACAATTAACAAGAAGCAAGAAGCTAGTATTTGTTTGGTATTCTTGAAACAAAAGGGTGGTAGTAGTAGTAGTAGTTGTTGTAGCTTAGGGACAAAGCTGGCAAGAAAGTAGAGATAGGAAATTTCTAGTTTAATAGGGAGCATATGGTGTACTATATTGTGATAACGACACTACTCACTAGAAGTTATTTGGATCTATTTGTGAAACACAAGACATAAGTGCATTTATTAATAACTTTGAAATGCTAAACACCAAATTTGCTTTCGGCAATTTCTTGATTTTAGGTATGCTTGGCAAGGAGGGAAAGTAAGCAAGGACATGTTGCAATAGAGTGATAAGTACTAGTCCAAATTTAGGGAGGAATTTTTTTATCTTAAATTATATTACAGTTCGAATTTTATAAGTGTAGTAAGTTGTTTTTGATACAAAACATGTTATACTTTAAAATTTTTTGATCCAGATCTGAATTAGTCACGTTAAATTGGGTGTCACACATCAGATGAAAAACAAAAAAAATAAGAGACGAAAGAGAAGTAGAACAAGGAAATAGAAAAGAAAAGCGAAGTTTTTCATGAACCGAGACTCGATCGAAAAAATTATCAATTTCCAGGGGTGGAGCTAGCATGGTAGGCAGTTCAGAGGAAACTCCGTAGCTAATTTGGTCAAGGTTCAAAATCTTGCTTCACCTCTGTCAATGACATGTTTGTATTAAATTAACATATTTGAAGAAACAAGGAGAGCAAATGATAATTGAGAATAATACAAAGATAAAAGAGTTAAATACATTATAAGTTGCTGGTTAACGCACCCCTCAACTTTATGTAGAAAAAAATAGAACTTTTGGTCAAGCACATTGTGGCAGAAAAGAGATTATATTCTGCTGACAATTAAAAACAATGGACCAATTAAAAACTTTAAAAGTTGTCCTTTTTCCTCTTTTATTTCATCAAATGTGTCCTGATGGTAAATCATACACCTAAAACTAGTAACTACTGTATATCTTGGGTCACCTTTTTGCCATAGGAACTGTTGAAAATCAACAAAAATGAGGATACAATATGGTATGGGAAGATCAAATTCCCATGAGAGCTGGTGGGATGATGTCAAGGGCCATTAAAGATTTCTTTTTTCTCTTTTTCTTAAAAGAAATTACTTTTGAAAAAATAATGCATGATTTATGATGCAATCATGCACTAGTATTAACAAGTAACAACTTGAGGCGAGTAGAAGTTTAAGGTCAGTAAAGCCAAGATAATGTGTGATAGTAGTATTTGCAACCTAATACATAGCCAAGTTCATAATAGTATTATATTTTCTGCAAGAAACAATAGCCCAGAGAGTAAGGCATGTTAATTAAGCCTTGTCTCATTGGTCTCCTCCATAATATAATTGATGCATTGCCCATTTGCCCTTATCTACTAACATATCACTAGTCTAAGAAATAAATAAACATTAAAAGTTGTCGGGGGAATTTGCATATATTCGCTAACTTTATGGAATTCTCATCACCATCATTTTCTACTTCCACGCCATTATTAACGTATCCAAAGCACCTTTTCCTCTTTTTTTTTACCTACTTTTCTTCTTCACTCTTCTCTTTCTTTTCCTTCTATTTGAAGTGTTGAATAATACACAGATCGAGCTTAAAGAGAAGCTGAAAAGATGAAAGATTATGCAGCTCTAATAATAGCGACAGCACTATTTGTATTTCTATGTCCAGGACTAATATTTCAAATGCCAGGGAAGCATAGGCCTGTTGATTTCTTGAATATGAAGACTAGTATTGTTTCTATGTTGCTTCACACTCTCTTCTTTGGTTTGTTCCTTATGCTCTTCCTTGTTATTCTCAATATACATCTCTATGCTTAGCTGCCAAGAATGATGCTTCAATCATTTCATTTACTACTTTGCTAGAAGTTATGGTAATTCAGCTTTGATTCAGAGTGGCCAGAATTATAATCCGCAAGAACTTGTTGTTTGCAGGATTTACTTTGTATTATGAGTTTTAGCGGCTTTGATCACTTTATTTTCAGTTTCATATGATCATTTGTTTATGATTCCAACCACCTTAAGTCCAAAATACTACAGCACTTAATTTATGTATATAGTTTTTCTCCTTTCGATTAAATTCAGATATTGTTGTTTATCTGTTCATTTAAAAATAAAAAAATCGTCCAGCTATAATTCGGTCAAAGATGAGATAAAATTGACTCAATTATTGGTGCCACGAGACATTCAAGATCACATGGTGTCTTCCACTTCTTAGTAATGTTGTATGGGTAACTAGTAAGCATTAGCTCTCATTAAATCATGCAGAAGACAAAGAAGAAAAAGAAAGCAATTATTAAATTCTAGAGATTTCTCAAACTGATGATAATATCATAGTTGTCAAATCACAAGTAGTTGCATTGAATTGAAATTTGAATAGTAAGAAAGTGAGTTATCACTAGGATTCCCGTGAAGATTTAAGAACCAGTGTACATATGGATTCCAATGGCTAATAAGAAGATGCAAATGAGGGCAAAGTAGATAAGAGAGTGAACCAGTATGGACACTCCACTAGTCTGAAAGTTGCTAAACTCAACAACTCGATTGCGACCAGGCACCTGAATCAACAGACCTGGTGTTAACAGCACAAACAGCACCACTGCCACAAACACCGGACCCCAATCCGACATCTTCCCAGCTTCTTTCTCTTTGTATACAGGTGCTTTCTTTCTCTGTCTATGGTCGTCCTATATATACAGGGATTACCTTATAAAGGTGAATTTCAAGAGAGAACGTCACCACATGAAGGCATTCAGATTCACAATAAGCTGAGCTCTTTTCTGATGCATCTTATGGAGTTCTATGTGTAACTTAGTTGTTTCTTTTCTGAGGAGTTGATAGGTTGTTCATTTCTGTTATTATTATCCATGCTAATGCAAAGTACCTTGGATACTATATACCATTCATGCACTTCAGTACTAGAGCTTACACTGATCCATAGATGTGTTGGTTCATGTACAGATAAGGATGAGGATTTCACCAGTTTCAATACCTAGAAAAGGAATTTAAAATCATTTCACAATTCTTCAAGAGCAATGAGATAAATGGAAGTGAACATGTTGATGCTAATAAACTCGGTGAAAGAAGCTTTGGCAGTCAAGAAATTATACAGCAACAGAGGCTAATCGCTGATGCTAGTCCTTCTGAAGATAGCAGTAGCATAGTTGTTAAAAAAAAACATTTTTTTCATTTGGATATGGAAACAGATCTAGAATGCAGATCTACTAATTCATTAAGTGGAAAAGAAATAAGTTTTTATTGAAACTTTTTGTGTATTCTATAGGTGCAAAGTGTAGAGATAGGAGAAAGATAATTGTGGATATTTAAAAGTAAATTTACTGAAGTTTAACTTTCTGGTTCTCTAGATTTGTATAGTTTATTGGATTATGTTGCCTGAATATGTAATGGAAGAGAATTTCTTATTAGTTTTGAGTTTCAGATTTTTGTTGTTGGAGATCATTACTAGCAGGAGAAATAATACTCATTATCAACAATAAACGTTAAATTTGGTATACTGTATACTCCTTTGATAATTTTTTGTATATTTATATCTAAGTGTGAGATATTATTGAATGAATGGATGCATTAGTTTTAAATGTTTTAAACAATATATTTTTCGGTATACCCTTTTGTTTTTGGATCAAAGTGTGCGATGCTATCGAATGAATGGATGTTTCAATTTTTATTGTTATATACAAAGTATACCTCTTTGGTATACTGTATACTCTTTTGGTATACGGTTTTTGTGTTTGACTCAAAGTATGCGATATATCGAATAAATAGACGTTGTAGTTTTTGTTGTTTTAAATGAAGTATACCTTTTGTGTGTACTGTACATTATTTCAAAATACTTTTTTTTGTTTCGGATCGAAAAGTGAGATGCAATCGAACAAATAAAATTTTTTATTTTTTATTATAAACAAACTATACCTTTTTGGTATACTCCATACCCTTTTAGTATGCTGTAAGCTCTTCCAGTATACCCTTTTGTGTTTGGATCAAAGTGTACGATGCTACCGAGCGAATAAATATTTCAATTTTTATTGTTTTGAACAAAGTATACCCTTTTGGTATAATGTATACTCTTCCGGTATACTGTATACTCTTCCGGTATACTGTATACTCTTCTGGTATACTGTATACTCTTCCGGTATACCCTTTTGTATTTGAATCAAAGTGTGCGATGCTACCGAGCGAATAAATATTTCAGTTTCTGTTGTTTTGAACAAAGTATACCATTTTGGTATACTGTATACTCTTCTGGTATACCCTTTTGTGTTTGTAACCAAATGTCCGATGCTACCGAGCGAATAAATATTTTAGTATTTGTTTTTTTGAAAAAAGTATACTCTTTTGGTATATTATACTCTTCTGGTATACTCTTTTGTGTTTGGATCCAAGTGTGCGATGCTACCTAACGAATAAATATTTCAGTTTTTGTTGTTTTGAACAAAGTATACTCTTTTGGTATATTGTATACTCTTCTGGTATACCCTTTTGTGTTTGGCTCCAAGTGTCCGATGCTACCGAGCGAATAAATACTTCATTATTTATTGTTTTGAACAAAGTATACTCTTTTAGTATATTGTATACTCTTCCGGTATACCCTTTTGTGTTTGAATCAAAGTGTACGATGCTACCGAGCGAATAAATATTTCAATTTCTGTTGTTTTGAACAAAGTATACCATTTTGGATCCAAAGTATACCATTTTGGTATACATTTTGGATCCAAAGTATACCATTTTGGTATACATTTTGGATCCAAATGTATACTCTTCTGGTATACCGTTTTGTGTTTGGATCCAAATGTGCGATTCTACCGAGCGAATAAATATTTTAGTATTTGTTGTTTTGAAAAAAGTATACTCTTTTCGTATATTATACTCTTCTGGTATACTAATCACTCAACAAAGCTAACCTCTAGCTTTACAAAGTAATCTCTCAAAAATTCACCTAGCACAATTTGTAAATAGGGTCTGAACTTAGGAATCTTTAACATTTACTTAGTATTTAGGGACCCAAAACATGACTTTACTATACCAATCCAATAAATTTTTGTGATTACTAAAGGAGAACGCGGACTACTTGCCATAATAAATTCACATTTGGGGGCACTATTGGGCTTGAGACGACTTAACTCATTTCCAAAAGCTAGCTCGAATGGAGAAGGATTGAGTTCATACCAAAACAAAGAATCCATGAAGAATAATTTAAAAACTGTTCCTAGAAGTATAAGGAGACGCCATGGAAGGGTTGTTAGATGTAGTTAAAGATATGCTAAGAAAAATGGAGGACAATGGTTTTCTGCCAAACAACGTAACTTACAATGTTATTGTGCAAGGATTTCTCAGGAATAACAAAATTCGTGAAATGAAGGGCTTTTTAAAGGAATTGACTGGGAAGAGCTTCTCATTTGATGCAACTACTACACAGTTATTGATAGATGTAATAGCTGAGGATCCTTCTTTGCTTAACATGATACAAATGCTCCGTCTCTTTGAGCATGGAACAATTAATGTCACATCAAGGGAGGCGAATTCAAAATTTAAATTCTTAATTTCTTTAAAACCATGGGTTCAACTTAATATTTATAATACTTTTCAAGATTTTCACATGTATACTCCTTAGGTGCAAGAATAAGTCTGAGTTTCTGAAGCAATTTTTCTTTTAATGTAGTGAACCTACTTGTATTTTATAGAAAGAGTAGCATCATGTTGTATGAGAAAAATCAAACTTTAAGGGCCACCAAAAAGAAAAAAACGGACATCAGACTCGGAGGTAGCAGTAAGATCTCTGTCTCCAGAGAAGGCATGAGGGGTTTCTAAAAGTCTCCTCTCATTACTTATGGATAAAGCTCTTAAGCGCACCACCCTTCTTTACTTTACAACCAGCCTCCGACCAAGGTGCTTTTAGAAACATACATGCTGATACAAATGAGCAAAAACAACAATACATTCTCTCTAATCTTGGAACAAACCAGCTTGGACTTCAACTTCCTCTCCTTTTGCTTCATCTTCTCAATCTCAGATTTCATGTCATGATTAGGTGTTAAGGGATAACCTTCCAATTCCCTATCTAGTTCACGAATTCTTGCAACAAGTTTAGGAATAATCACCTTTGATCGCGGGACAATTTCGTCGTCTGCCCACTTCCAAAAATTGCAATATCTTGGTCCCTATAAATTAAAGCAATGTCGACTATAAAATATCATCATTTAAAGGAACAAAACCTGTGCAAAAAATAAATAAATTACCTTATAATAAGGGCAAACCCAGTATCTTCTACCAGGATTCCTTTCAGTCCAAGCAGTCAACAATGGCAACAAATGGCCATGTTTGCACCGAACTTCTTAGTTCACAACATGGTCAACTTCTTCTCTACACAATGAATTTAAACGACTAGACGACATTAACCTTTTTTGGGGGTTATTTTGATGAAAGGCTTTGGATTTGATTTGGCTAGGGTTTAGTGTTGAAGAATAAGCAAATTGGGGAAGAAAGAAAGGAAAGGGCCGGGTTAAAAGGATAAAAGGGGAGAGGAAAACAGATTTTACCGTTATATGTCTTTATTTTTTTAATTTTTTAAGTTGCAAAAATAGGTTTAACGCGCCTGAAAGTTGATGTTTTATACGCGCAGGACAGTTGGACGTTAGTATTTGTATTAATACCACTTCGAACATATTAAGGGGGTTGATAGGTCGCCCGCAAAGTTTGGGTGTGTTATTATGTTTTCGGGACAAGTTTAGGTGGTAAAGTATGTATTTTGCCAAAAAAAAAAAAAAAAAAGACGAAGAAGAAGAAAAAGAGCAGAATAATTTAAAATATGTGAGTGGAAAAGAAAAAGGAGAAGAAAGAGCAAGATGAGGGAAAGAGGTGAAGAAAAGGAAGGAGAAGAAAATAACAGTTTGAGGAGGAGGAGAAGAAGACGACGACGACGGCATGGGGGAGAGGGTCAAACAAGAAAGAGATGCGCGAGTGTTATGTAAGGTCGGCTATAAAAGGATAGGGCCACCCGAAAATAAGCTAGGCTTATGGCTGGCCATTTATATAATTTTTTTCATTAATTAATAAAGATAATTAGATAAATTTGTATAATATGGTGAAATAATTTAAAGTGATATCACCAAAAGTAGTTGGAAAATGAAACATTAACACATTTCAGTATTCGCAGACCATATGAATTTAGCAAAATGACTTCTACTTCGTCTGCAGCTAACACTTCAAGTTATCAATCGAGAGCTGCCTCATATGAAGAGGTCAAAAGGATGTTAATTTTGATGATTAGCCAGTTTTGGCATCACTTAGAAAGAATTGACCAATAATTGTAAATTTTTAGAAAAGTAACCACATTTTAAAAATATGCATTTTTTTTAAGACTAGTCATAATACAAAAATATGAGAATTTGAACAAAACTCCAATAAAAAAATCTGTATTTAGTTCAAATTTCTAGAAAATTTCTCCGAAGCTTCATATTTTAAGTCCCATTAATTTTTACCGAGGCACTTTTTGGCTTGCTTTACCGTTGAAGCTATTTTTCAAATAAAATTAGCTAGTTTTTAGCTATTTTTTGAAATTTAATTCTTGTGAACTGAACTTTATACATTCCCAAAGTAGGCTGAAGTTCAGCCACAATGATTAAGTTCCCAAAAAATTTCACCCCTACTAATTAACAAGACAAGTGAAGTGAAGCAAAGATGACGAGAATTGCAGTGCGTTACTGTCTCAATGGTAATCCCTTTTTCTCATTCTTTGCTTATTCAATTGCACCCCGACATTATTCTACCAATACATTTTCCATTTCAGTTAAAGGGAATTTTGGGGTTTCTAATGAGTTTCAGAATGTTAAGTGTTTAGATGATGCTTTCAGTTTGTTCCGTCAAATGGTTACAACTAAGCCTCTTCCTTCTGTTGTCTCTTTCTCTAAATTGTTACGCGCTCTGGTACATATGAAGCATTACTCTTCTGTTGTTTCTCTTTTTCGAGAAATCCACAAATTACGTATTCCTGTTCATGAATTCATCTTGAACATTGTGGTTAACAGTTGTTGCCTTATGCATCGTACCGATCTCGGATTTTCTATATTAACCATTCACTTCAAGAAAGGTATTCCATATGATGAAGTCACCTTTAACACCTTACTAAGGGGACTCTTTGCTGAAAATAAGGTCAAAGATGCTGTTCATTTGTTCAAAAAGTTGGTGAGGGAGAATATATGTGAGCCTAATGAAGTCATGTATGGAACGGTCATGAATGGGCTTTGCAAAAAGGGCCATACTCAAAAAGCTTTTGATTTGCTCCGGTTAATGGAACAAGGAAGTACTAAGCCCGATACATGTATCTATAGCATTGTTATCGATGCCTTTTGCAAAGATGGGATGCTAGATGGTGCTACCAGCCTTTTGAACGAGATGAAACAAAAAAGCATTCCTCCCAACATTGTTACTTATAGCACTTTAATTGATGGTTTGTGTAAGTTAAGTCAGTGGGAAAAGGTTAGGACTTTGTTCCTTGAGATGATACATCTTAATATTTATCCAGATGTGTGCACCTTCAACTCCGTCATTGATGGACTATGCAAAGAGGGGAAAGTTGAAGATGCCGAGGAAATAATGACATACATGATCGAAAAAGGTGTAGAACCTAATGAGATAACCTACAATGTGGTAATGGATGGATATTGCTTGCGTGGTCAAATGGGTAGAGCGAGGAGAATTTTTGATTCCATGATCAATAAGAGCATTGAGCCCGATATTATTAGCTATAACATTCTAATAAATGGATATGCGAGGAAAAAGAAAATGGACGAGGCCATGCAATTGTTTCATGAAATTTCTCAAAAGGGATTGAAACCTAATATTATTACCTGCAATGTTCTCTTGCGCGGTCTTTTTGAACTTGGAAGAACTAAATCTGCACAAAATTTCTTTGATGAGATGCAATCTGCGGGGCACATACCTGATTTATACGTTCATTGTACTTTGCTTGGTGGTTATTTTAAGAATGGACTTGTTGAAGAGGCTATGTCACACTTCCATAAGTTGGAAAGAAGGAGAGAAGATGTAACTATTTATATTTATAACATTGTGATTGATGGATTGTGCAAAAATGGTAAGCTCGACAAAGCTCATGCTACGTTTGAGAAGCTTCCCTTGATAGGCTTACATCCTGATGTGATAACATACACTGCAATGATTAGTGGATATTGTCAAGAAGGGTTGTTAGATGAAGCTAAAGATATGCTAAGGAAAATGGAGGACAATGGTTGTTTGCCAAACAACCGAACATACACTGTTATTGTGCGAGGATTTCTCAGAAGCAATAAAGTTAGCGAAATGAAGGCTTTTCTGAAGGAAATTGCTGGGAAGAGCTTCTCATTTGAGGCAGCTACTGTAGAGTTATTGATGGATATTATAGCAGAGGATCCTTCTTTGCTTAACATGATTCCAGAATTTCACCGGGATAATAAGAAGTGAATAACTTTTGCACCTGTTTTTTTTGACGATATCACCATTATTCTGCTATTTCCTTTCATCTTAGCAAAAGAAATTGCATCCAGTGGAATTGCGGAAGCTGAGAAAATGGCAAGAAGAACATTGCTTAAGCTTTTCTGGCAAGCTTATATCGGAGGGACATCATTTTGGTTGTTTTGGCTCTCTTCTTTATCTTGGAAATCAAATGTTCTGCGCTCTTAATATCAGAAACAATGTGAACTCCCATATATGTACAAGTTATAAGTTTCGGAATATGATTTCAATGGTTTCAGTATTCTATTTTTGATATGGAATTAATTTTTGAGCGACCCAGTGTTGACCATTGCCTACCTTCAGTTATTATATGATTGAAATTCCCTCCAATCTCCAATACTCACTTCATTTGTCTTGTTGAATTTTTCAATTTTTCTTTTTCTGTTACGATTGTCATTTTCACCGCCTTGAGTATCCATCAGGTTCCAGTTGAAAAAGAATCATTTTTTGCCATGACCATCATGCTTTCTGAGTGCAAGATCAAGAGACATCGGCAAGCTATCATAAGAGGTACTTTTCTCTCTAAGAACCTCTTGGTTTTTTAAGTGTTCTGGGTTCTTTCAGTACTTTTAAGCTATTTTCTAATCCTTTGAAGAGATTCATACATATCGGTGCATGTGTTTGTTTCTTTTTTTCGGGTGATACTTTGTTTTATAGCTAAGGATTGAAAAGGTAATTTTCATTTTCATTAGCAATAGATATGAAACAGCTTTGTAAGGACTCTGGAGTCTCCTAAAAATTTTGGCTATGCAAATAGCCTATTGCATCAATTTGTCGTTGAAATCCATGTATCATAAAAAAATGATCTCAGTTTATGGTGAGAGCAGAGTCTAAGAAAATGACTGGTGGGAACTAGCTTGATAGTCTACCTTGGTTTTGGAACTGTGGAACTTCCTGATAGCAAAAGCTTCTCGGACCAAGTAGCTAGTTGCAGCTTAGTTATTTTTTGAGCTTATTATGTTGGTATAATGCAAATTCTACCAAGATGTATCCTTGCTTGAGCCTAAAGAAAATTTACTGATGTATTTGTGTCTTTCTACTGGAGAATCGAAAGTTAAAATTTTCTGCAACATGCCAGTGTCTATGTTTATAGGTTTGTGCTTCTGTGTTTCTTAGCTTCCAGTTCTCTTTAGTTTTCTCTTCAGCCTTCACTTCAGTTTTCTCAAATCGTTTGTGTTTGGGAAGAAATCCACACTATTTCCTTGAACTCTCTATCAAGTAGAAAATATTTGGACATGTTTATGTGGACGAGAAAGTAGCATTCTTTAAATAATTCCTCACAACAGTTCTCCAGTTAGCTAAATAGCCAGCAACTATACCCCCATGACTCCTCCGTCCATGCACCAAGATACCACATTGCTCTCCAACTTCAGTATCCTCGCGTTTAACCTTTAGTGAAATTGTGGATCCATCCATAACACGCAAAATGCACTGGATTAAACTGCACATTGCATGAATATACAAGGAGATTAGCAGAATAATCACAGGTCCGTCCCAGACAATCCCAAGGCTAAATCCCACAATCGAAACAAGGTAAACTATTAATACTTTAACTGCCAAAACTTCTTCGAGAACTATGCCAATTGAAACAGGTAATATATATATTTCCCTTTATTTGGAACATTCCTCGATTTATGCGTGTCATCCTTGTGCAGAGGCCGTGCTAATCTTCTCTCAATTGTTCCCAGGTTTGATTTGAATGATATTTTAGATTATATATCCCACAGTTCTGCATTGAAATATGCACCCAAACAAATTAGTGCATCTGTCATAAAAGGGATTGCTCCTATTATACCATCATTAAGAAAATCCTTGTGACAGTCGGATAAATGAGCAAATAGTACATGTTTGTTTATTTTTTATTCAATAAGAGTTTGACATCTACGGGAAATTATAGTTATCTATGTGGTCGTACTTATAAAGAAAAGTATTTTTGTGGTTATAGATTGACTGTTTTCCTCTGTCATTGATCGACTTTCTTTTATTCACATAAGTAGGTATATGTGTACAATGCTTTTAACAACTGGTTTGCATGTGCTCTTTATGGTCGCATTTCATCAACGAATTCTCTTTGTCGAGATGCAGCTTGACTTGTTAAGACGAGAACATTTCGATTTGGAAATGTGATTATCCCATTCAAAGATACTTGACAGATGTCTCATGATGCTTATTTGACTCAGAAGAATATTCATAAAAGGCATGTAGATGTGCAGCAAATGACACAGTATGTGCAATGGGTGAGGAGGACAATGTACACCTATGGGATCTAAAGGACATGTTCTGCATGTAGCTAGAAGGGATGCAAGTTCACAGGGAACTAGGGATTTGGTAGACTATACCAGCCTTCATTTTATCAGTTAGTGAAATGAAAGAAACCATCAATTAATTTTATGTACATCATTTGCATATATGGTAGAATTCATTCAATTGCACAAGAGGATGTATCTTTTTGCTTGGTTTTTAGAATTCATTCAATTGCATACATGCTTATTAATCACAAAAGTTTGATTGTGACGTTCAATTATGGATGTTTGATCTTAGTCTCTCAATGTTTTCGCCTTAGCTTCAAAATTATTGTATAATGGATTGTATAGTCCTATATAATAACATCATCCATGAGATTTTGTCATTTTTTGTAATATGCATGTTAAAATTATTATAATTTATTTAAACTTCTGAAATTTTCTTGTTAGTTTGGTGGGAAACAAAGTAATTAATTCACATAAATTGGTTTGTTTCTTGTACTTTTATGTTTTGGATTTTTTACATATATATACAAAACTAGTTTCTCTACACGTGCGATGCACGTGTATGCTATGTTCTATAATACGTGATGTAAAATGATGATATCAATATTGTTAAAATCAAATTTTAAGTAAATAATTGTACATGAAAGAATAAAGTAAAAACGTCTATGAATTATCAATGTGCATCACTATATGGTGACTTATTTGTCAATGTCGAGATAAATAAATATTGTCTTAACCAAGTTAGATGAACCATCAAAGTATAATTATATATAACCCCTTGTGATGCATGTGGAATAAAAATACTTTGTGTTGGTAACACATTAACATATATATATCGTATTGCTGAGAAATGTATGAATTTGTATATAAGCTTCAAGTTCAAAAAAAAAAAAAACTAATTGGCACTTCACATATGTAAGAAAAGTACTATCAAAATAATGGCTGAATGTGAAGTGCCAATTAGTCTTTTTTGACTTGGAAACTGATGGTTTGCTTTTGGCTTAGTGAATGGAAGTAATGGCCGGAATAAACCTTTTTTTGGCCCTGGGAAGTAATGAAATGTTGTTCGCTATGTGAATGGAGGCATCGGTCTACTCGTGACGACATTTAATTTATAAATCACAAAAAATAGACTGTTAAATAATAAATAGGATAAAAAATAGTGGTGGATAAAGAAAGTAGAACATGATTTTTATTGTCATCAAACAATTCCAATCTCTTTAAATAGTAGATCGAGACGTAGCAAATTCCTTACCTTGTTGAGATAAAAGTTTGAAGACCAGAAGCCATGTCATTTTACGTACGCATCCGAAGAAAACTTTCATAGTCTAACATTTTTTCACTATGAATCTCCTTGAATGAATAACACTTCAGTGCTGGCATAATTCTTCAACACATACCAAATAAAGAAAAAAAAAACAACTGTATGTACGATCATTCTCCATCTACGCTTCCAACTCCCCATTGGAAACTCATACTCTCGAAGACATCTGGTCCATCTTCGTCCAAGAAGTTTGGCTTTTGTTTTGCTTTTTCTTTTGTAGGAGTTTTTTTTTTTTTTTCCTCTCTCTCAATATTTTTCACATAGATTGTAAATACACAAAGAAATTTTTTTCTTAGTGTTTAAAATTGTTTGGCAAAGATACTAAATAAAATTCACAAAGATGTTGGTTGTCAATCTTTGATTAGTGGGGAGAAGGAATTTGTGACCGCTGAGTTGTGGCATAAGACTAATTTAAAATGAGCTCTGAAATTGGCAGGGAGAATTTTTATACAAATACGTACGTGTCTCCTGGAAATAATTGACCAAACCAAAAGGCACCATTTTCCTAAAAGGCACCTTTTTTTTTTTGGCAAATGGCGCTAAAAGTTGTTCCCTCTGCTAACCTCTTCCTGATCATTATAATATTTTATTTAACATATTATACTATCAAATACTTAATTAGTAGCATTTTAGTTATTTACAAGGGCAAATAAGTAATCTGACTTTTAGACTTTTTGAGGACATGCTTTTATAGTAATATGATAACACCCTAATTTACAAAAAATAGCGATATTTTGCAAATTACAACATATAACAATATTTTTCCTAGCATATTTGACAATAATCTAGATAAGTCAGAAAAGGGGAAGCAAAAGCCACCAAACCCCCATTTCTCAAACCCACCCCCACCACAACTACCCTCCCCAAATTCCCCACCGTCCAGTACAGCCTGTGCATCGCACGCCACCGTTCGCCGCCAAATTCGCCGGCGAGACCGCAGGTTATATCAACAAGCCCAACCAGCAACCACTGTACCACTTCCTCTGCTCCATTGGCGAGATCACGTTTTTTGTGTATGTTTAAGACAATGCCAGATTTAAGGAAGAGCAACGCCTTTTCGGCGATGGCACAACTAATAGATCAACGACGGTTTCAGTACTGGAGGCAGCGGCTGTTGAACCCCAAAAATTACCCTTTCTTTTAAGAAAAGATAGGTTTCGGGTATATTTCAACAATATGGGACTCCAAAGGGTTTTCTTTTGGAGTCGCCACCTAATTTAGGAGAATTAGGAACCAAGTAATTAAATAGTGCGTGCAAGCACTCCGTTTTAAGGAAGTGGTCTATTTCAGAGATTCTAAGTAAGAGGTTCAATTATTTTCGAAAGAAGGTTTCAATTTGAAAGCACTTTCGAAAATCCACAAAATGTGGTTAATCCTTCGGTTTTCACAAAATAACTTAAATAAAGGAAACTTCCAAAAATTAATCTAAAAGTCTTAAAATTAATGCCGAAATTCTAAAATTACATTAAATTGTGCTTTAAAGGAATAGGGATTTAAATGAACTTAGACTTGAAAAAGTTGCAATTTTGCTAACATGGAAAATCTAATTAATTGGAAAGAAGTTGCAATTTATTGAATTAAAAATCAAGTTATTTGCTTAATCATTTTCGGATTCAATTGCACGCGCTATTTAACTAAAAGGTTCACAATTCATAAATAAGATGGAGATTCTAAAGAAATAAACTATTCACAAAATAACTCAATAACTGACTAATCATTCATTCATAAACAGTCAAACAAATTATTCAATAACAATTAATTATCTACGGGGAATTCCTAAAGACATGCAATTTCTAAGGATGGGAAAAGAGGAGGTTTAGAAGAAGAACCCGAAAATTGGCAAACTCGCGGGAGCCTTGAATTTATTTAATTTTATACATTTATGCCCATGAGCCTAAAACATCACATGGCTCAACAAAGCATTTTTTAAAAGTCCTTCTAGATCTTCGCTTTCTTGAAAGCTTGAGCCCCGACTTGAACCCAAACGGCTCCAATGCAATGCAAGCAAACAAATAAAATTGGATCCAATCTGCGAGTTTTACCCAACTCGATCCAAATGTTCGTGCCAAAATGTACCTCGTAAAACAAACAAATAAAATTGGATTAGTACGATAATAAAGTGTAATAACTAATGAAAATAGAATAATAATACTAAAGTAATAAAGTAATAATAATAAAATATATAATAATAATAATAATAATAATAATAATAATAATAATAATAATAATAATAATAATAGTAAGGGGGTTTGTGTTTTGCAAAATTTAGGTTCAGGTTCGTAGGGCGCGTCGAATAGAGGCTCGGGATTTGGTACGGTTGCAAACACGGAGCCCGGGCCGTGTTGTCGTGCCAAAGCACCAAACCCACTACTCTATTCAACTTGCTTAGCATCAAAATGCATTCATCATCGCCTTTTGCTTTAGGGACACGGGAACGGGACGGATCAAGTGTAATATCATGTTCAAAAGCCGTCAATTCCTTGTGTAAGCCTCAATACGTGTATACGTATTTTTTCATTGGCCAGTGTAGTATCAATTCAATATCAGTCCATAGCCTCAAATAAATTATTTTCCATAGGCTTTATTCAAACCAATATTCACTTAATGTTCAATGGGCCCACAGTGTAGCATCTGTTCAATATTCAACAACATCCTCAGTAAATGATTGAAGCACTTTATAACAATTCAATGGGGTTCCAATCCAAATCACTGGCAAACAGTGCCAAGGAGGCCTGCAATGTTCTCCAAAGGAAAAGTCAGTAATAACATTTATCCCAAAGCAGTAGTAACACTGAAAATGAAACAATCCAACTCAGAAACGTTCAACCATAATAGTCGTGCAACCATGTGTCAACTAGAAACCAATCCATCCCCAAAATTTGTTAAGAGATAAAAAATTATGTTAAGTAAAGCAAAGCAAACGAGTGGGCCCAGATTTCCGGAATAAAAGAGTGATTAATCAGGGAACAATCACGCTGCTAAAAGGCCTTTCCGGCAAGCACATCGGCGACTGAAACAGAACAACCATCAAGCGGAGAGGAGGAGCAACCACTGCCTCCTGCGAAAACGCCGGTGGTGCCGCTACCACTCCATTTCCTTTTCAGTTTTAGTGACAAAAATCAGAAAATCGACACGGCAATGGGTAACGGACCAGACGAACAGAGCAAACAAATGGGGGTGGAGGAGCGACTGCCTTAGTGGCGCCGCTGCGACTCCGCCACCCCTTTTCCGATCTCCTTTTCAAAAATCAGTCAAGAACAAAGACTCCCGGAAACCCTTTTAGTTTCAATAACCAATCAACAAACGGCGACTAGTGAAACAGAACAAATCTGCGATTCGTCGGCGAAATAATTCCGGTGGCTTTAACGGCGGTGGTGGTGGCGTATCTCCTGTTCAGATCTGAATCCTACCCCCGATTCCCCTGGTTCTAATTTCTGTGAGTGGGTGTGTCGATTAGTATGTGCGTGGGGTTTTTAGGGAAACGGAGAGGAAGGCAGTGGTATGGCTGATGTTGTTGATCTATTTTGTGTGTGTGTATTTGATTTTTGTATTAAGGAAGATGAAAAAAATAATTGTAGATCTGATTTTTCTTAGTGGTAATGGTGGGGAAGATGAAATAGTGAATGGGGGCTTTACGGTGAAATGGGGGTGTATTGTGAATGGGGAGATCTGAAAATTTTAGGGGTTATGGTGGGGAAGATGAATTGGGGAAGATGGTGAATAGTGTTGTGTGCTAGGGTTTTAGATAAAGGAGTATATATAGGTGTAGGGTTTTTGGATAAAAGGAAGAATAATGATTAATGGGCTGGGCTTTTGTGTGATGTGGGCTTTTTAGAAATGATTCTAAATTAAAATTTAAAAACACATTTAGCCCTTTAATTAAATTAAACAAATAATTATATAGCACGCTGCAAATGAAGGGACGACTTGCGATTTTGGTCATTTCCCTTTAAAATTAGCTATTTATCTGCAATCTTCAAAATTAAACTTAATTTTAAAATTATTATACTTTTAATTAAAATCCGGGACAAAATTGGGTGTCAACAGCGGCGGTGGCGTAAGTGGCTGAGGAAGAGGCGGAGACAGTTTCTGGTCAAGGATTTTCTCTCCGTCAGCCATTGCCGGCGAAGCAGAGTCACCGGAGTTCGATTCACACGATTTGCCGGCGAACATCATGGTGCAACTAAACAAACTAAGCAGATTCAAAAAGTACAAAGTTTCTGATATCATATTCCTCGATAGGCGTCGCAGATTGACTATTTTTATGTCACTGCTAGTGTTCATCTTGTTAGCTACGGTAAACCTAACAATCTGTAAACCATTTCTTCTTTATTTTCTGCGGGCTCACTTTATCTTGTAAATAAAGTAAATAAAAAACCTAATCACTTTATATAAATTATTGAAACGGTCTGATACAGTTAGAAATGGCGTTGAAACAATATGATACGATTTGAAAAATATCTTGAAACATTGAAACAGTTGTTTCAACAGTTTGATACATCTGAAGCGATGTTGAAACAGTAGGATACGGTCTGAAACGGTATTGAAACAATCTGAAATAACCGTTGAAACAGTCTGATACGGTCTAAAACGGGAGTTGATACATTTTAAAACAGTATGATACAGTCTGAAACGGGACTTGATATAGTTTAAAATAGCCTGATACTGTCTGAAACGAGACTTGATACAGTATAAAACATGAAACGGAGTTGATACAGTCTGAAAAAGAGACTTGATACAGTTTAAAATAGCCTGATACGGTCTGAAACGAGAGTTGATACATTTTAAAATAATATGATACAATCTAAAACAGTGCAGAAACAGTTAGATACGGTGCTGCATAAACAGTTGAAACGGTGCAGAAACAGTTAGATACGGTGCATAAACAGTTGATACGGTGCAGAAAATAGTTGATACGGTGCTGAAATAGTGAAATTAAACGAGATACATTGAGGATGGATGAGGAAAAGTGAAGTTGGGGGGAAATGGTGGGAGGAAAAGTGAAATAGAAGGAAATGGGAGGAGCAAAAGTGATAGTGGGGAAATAGAAGGAAGAATGTAAGAGTTTGGTATGTTATGGGAAAATATTGCTATGTTTGTAATTATCTTGTGTTTTTCCTCTATATAGGTTAATTTTACTAAAATATTGCTATGTTTGGTAATTAAGCTCTAAAACTTGTACTTTTATGTAAAAAATCTTTGTTTCTTGTTCTTTGGAATAAAATATAGGGATTTTTACACGATGTACTCTTGAAATTCAAACTATTTACCGTACTATCTATTAAAAAATTACTCTATACATAAAATTCAAAGTATTTGCCCGATCAATAAGAACGAGGCCCTACTCACTACAAACGAATATACCACAACATTGAACTGCACTCATGCCTCTCCCGCATCAAGTTGACCGCCCCCTACTCTATCCAAGAAATTCAAAGTATTAAGCTAACCTACCCATTTTTTCGGTATACCATATTTACCTTGTGGTATACAACATAAATTATGATATACGAAAAAATAGGTAGACAGGTTATGTAGTTTCTGGATAGGGCGAGTAAAAATGAAATTATAACCAGGTGTGAGTAAATATTTTAATTTTGACGAGTATTTTCGTAGAACATTACTTAAATTGTCTCAAAAGCCCTTTCAGTTTGTTATCTTTCTATTATGTGGCTATTATGTCAAAAATCGTAATCGTGCCAACTTGCTACATTGTAAAGCAATGACTCTTTTGTGGCTATTTTTTCAAAAATAGTAACGGCTTTCCATCGTCCTCCACCGGGTATAGTCTCCGGTCACCTCCGCCAACTCCGGCTAAGTTCATCAAGTCTTATTTTCCATATTTATTTGTTATTTGTTAATACTTACAATTTTTTTAATTAAATCATAGAATTAGCTGATACACACATGTATAGTGAACAATGAGATAGTAACTGAAGCAGCTCAAGTTCAATTTTTAGGTGCAAAATTCTTCTATCAGTTATTATGTTTTGCTTTCAAATTAATAACAGATTCATATAGCCGACCTCAACTAATTACGCATTGATGCATAGTTCATTGTACTAAGAAAAGTAAAATTTCATTTTTAAGTTAGTTTATTTGAGCAAGTTATATATATATACACAATGCATGTGCTTATATTCCTTTCCAATGTTAACTCTGACTTCATGAAAATTAAATTATAGGTGTTACTTTAGTGAGGGACGCGAATTAATATTACATCACTGGCAGTGGCGGAGCCAGTATTTTTACTAAGGAGTATCAAAAAATAAATAAGTAAATATACGAAATATTAAAAGGATAGTGAATCTTCCTTTTTAATTTACTTCATTTTAAAGTTAGTTTATTTGAGAAAGTTATATATATACAATGTATGAACTGATATTCTTTGATAATGATGATGCCTCTGTGGATAGTGAATCTTCCTTTTTAATGTTAACTGTGAGTTCATGAAAAATAAACGATAGATGTTACTTTATTGAGCCACGCAAACTAATACTATATTACTGGCAGTGGCGGAGCCAGTATTTTTACTAAGGGGTATCTAAATATAAAAAAGTAAACATACGAAAAAATGAAGGGGGAATCAATATCTGATATATATATACAAACTGATTTTTTCTGTCTATTTGCACAGTGTTATTTTTACATACCCTTGAAAAAGGGTAGCTCCACTAATAATGTTATCTTAACAAAAAATGACAATACTTTTTTTACATAATATATACAAAACTCATTGTTATGTATTATTATGTATTGTAAATATGATAAAAGTATTGTTATTTTTATATACCCTTGAGAAAGGGTAGCTCCGCTAATAATGTTATCTTTATAAAAAATAACAATACTTTTTTTAAATAATATATACAAAACTCATTGTTATGTATTGTAAATATGATAAAAGTATTGTTATTTTTTGTAATATAGCTATTAGGTAGTCATGTGGTGTAAATTTTCCTAAAAATATTTACCTGAGTCGGCCATTTGGCTAAAATATTTCATTTTATAGTCCCGTATACTCCAAGCTTGTATATCCCATAGCGACAGTATACCTCACGATATCTTCTATTATATACTTTTTTAGTATTCGTATACCCCCAATAGTATACAAGTTTGACACCGCAATATTGTACCCCAATGTTGTGGTTGTGTGGCTACAAAATGTTTAAACAAAATTTGAGTGATGGTAGTGTAATTTTTTAGTGTAAGCTGGGTAGTTTTGAAAACATTTTTTTTGAAAATTGTAGTTCAAGTCATAGTACAAAAAACTGAAATATTTATATGTTTCTTGATTCTGGCTTGTCTTCTAAAAATTTTGAAATGCTGGCTAGTTTTCATTTAGCGAGGGGAAAATAGGCTACATGGCCAAATTTTTACGTTAAAAGACAAGTGTTGTCTGGGAAAGTATTCGAAAAGATTGAAGGGACAAGTGTAGTCTAGACAACACTTCAAATTATGTAGAAAAATGTAGGAAGAAATTCAAAAGCAAATATTGCTCAAGCAAGAGGCAGTCAAAGACAAATGCTGCCTTAGGGAGTGAGAAATGGGCATCACTATAAGATTGTATTTCCATCCGATATTTATTCATTACAAACTTAAGGAAAAGTGCAGGAAAAGCCACTTTTTGGCTTGCCTTTACAGTTGAAGCTACTTTCAAAGAAAAAGAGCTAGTTTTTAGCTATTTTTTGGAACTTTAATCATTGTGGGCTGAACTTCAGACCTTGTGGACCGAACTTCATACATTTGCAAGTAAAAATTTAGCTCACAGGCCACTTTTACCACTAGTATTTGGTTTGAAGTCATTTTTATTGGTTTTACATGAGAGACCACTTTTTGGAACTTCAATCTTTGTGGGCTTGAACTTCATGCCTAAGTTATGAAGTTCAACTTCAATCCGTAAGGGCTGAATTTTTAGGCATAAATGCGTAAACTTTAACCTTGTGGACTGAAGTTGAACTTCGCCCCTTATAGTGGGCTGAAGTTGAACTTCAATCCTTGTGGGCTGAACTTGTGTGAAGTTCAACCCACAAGGATTAAAATTCCAAAAAATGACCTCTCAGTCAAAATCTGTAAAAAAAAAAGTGGGCTCAAACCAAAGACGACCGATAAAAGTGGTCTCTCATGCACTTCTCCGCATTCCAAAGTATGCTTAAGTTCAGCCCACAATAATTCAAGGGAAATTTTCAAAAATAGGCAGCCCACTACCCAAAATTACAAACAGGAAGCCATATTTTTTTTTCAGGCATAGCACCCACCCCTAAAATTACAAATTTTAGCACTCCTTCATAAGAAACACCCTAGCTATCAAATTTTCCCTTCCCCAGCCACTAAGCCACCGGCAAACACCTTCCCCCACCAATGGTGCCATTACTTTTTTGTATTTTACTGAATTTATGTTGTTTATTGCGTCTAAATCATTGCTTTGGACAAGTTCATACACACAAATCTCCCTCTAAAAATTAAATTATACATGAATATACATATATAAATATGTAGCAATGAGAGAAATACAAAAATATACATAAAAAAAGTAAAAAATCATATTAACATCCTTAATATACAGATTTATTCACTCGCATATACACACTTATACAAATTTATACAATTTTATACATTGTATAAATTTGTATAAAATTGTATAAACTTGCGGCGACTACTATCTCGGGAAAAGGGTGACAGCTCGGGTAAAATTCGAAAATATGGGCTATTTTTGGTAATTTTCGTCTTTTGCTTGTCTTTTAGCGTAATTATCCCATAATTCAAGCTGCAAAAAATTTCGCAATATGTACTTCCTTATCTCGGTTATGATTTTGTTCCCACTTAAGAAATTATTTAGCAAAATGGACTTCAACCTTTGGTGACATAGCTGTGCAATTCTTCCAATCGCCCCTACTAATTAACAAGACAAGTGAAGTGAAGCAAAGATGATGAGAATTTCAGTGCGTTACTGTCTCAGTGGTAATCCCTTTTTCTCATTCTTTGCTTATTCAATTGCACCCCGACATTATTCTACCAATACATTTTCCATTTCAGTTAAAGGGAATTTTGGGGTTTCTAATGAGTTTCAGAATGTTAAGTGTTTAGATGATGCTTTCAGTTTGTTCCGTCAAATGGTTAGAACTAAGCCTCTTCCTTCTGTTGCCTCTTTCTCTAAATTGTTACGCACTCTGGTACATATGAAGCATTACTCTTCTGTTGTTTCTCTTTTTCGAGAAATCCACAAATTACGTATTCCTGTTGATGCTTCCGTCTTGAACATTGTGGTTAACAGTTGTTGCCTTATGCATCGTACCGATCTCGGATTTTCTGTATTAGCCATTCACTTCAAGAAAGGTATTCCATATGATGAAGTCACCTTTACTACCTTAATAAGGGGACTTTTTGCTGAAAATAAGGTCAAAGATGCTGTTCATTTGTTCAAAAAGTTGGTGAGGGAGAATATATGCGAGCCTGATGAAGTCATGTATGGAACGGTCATGAATGGGCTTTGCAAAAAGGGCCATACTCAAAAAGCTTTTGATTTGCTCCGGTTAATGGAACAAGGAATTACTAAGCCCAATACATGCATCTACAACATTGTTATCGATGCCTTTTGCAAAGATGGGATGCTAGATGGTGCTACCAGCCTTTTGAACGAGATGAAACAAAAAAACATTCCTCCAGACATTATTACATATAACTCATTGATCGATGGTTTGGGTAAGTTAAGTCAGTGGGAAAAGGTTAGGACTTTGTTCCTTGAGATGATACATTTTAATATTTATCCAAATGTGTGCACCTTCAACTCCGTCATTGATGGACTATGCAAAGAGGGGAAAGTTGAAGATGCTGAGGAAATAATGACATACATGATCGAAAAAGGTGTAGAACCTAATGAGATAACCTACAATGTGGTAATGGATGGATATTGCTTGCGTGGTCAAATAGGTAGAGCGAGGAGAATTTTTGATTCCATGATAGATAAGGGCATTGAGCCTGATATCATTAGCTATACTGCACTAATAAATGGATACGTCGGGAAAAAGAAAATGGAGCATTACTCTTCTGTTGTTTCTCTTTTTCGAGAAATCCTCAAATTACGTATTCCTGTTGATGCTTCCGTCTTGAACATTGTGGTTAACAGTTGTTGCCTTATGCATCGTACCGATCTCGGATTTTCTGTATTAGCCATTCACTTCAAGAAAGGTATTCCATATGATGAAGTCACCTTTACTACCTTAATAAGGGGACTTTTTGCTGAAAATAAGGTCAAAGATGCTGTTCATTTGTTCAAAAAGTTGGTGAGGGAGAATATATGTGAGCCTAATGAAGTCATGTATGGAACGGTCATGAATGGGCTTTGCAAAAAGGGCCATACTCAAAAAGCTTTTGATTTGCTCCGGTTAATGGAACAAGGAAGTACTAAGCCCAATACATGTATCTATAGCATTGTTATCGATGCCTTTTGCAAAGATGGGATGCTAGATGGTGCTACCAGCCTTTTGAACGAGATGAAACAAAAAAGCATTCCTCCCAACATTGTTACTTATAGCACTTTAATTGATGGTTTGTGTAAGTTAAGTCAGTGGGAAAAGGTTAGGACTTTGTTCCTTGAGATGATACATCTTAATATTTATCCAAATGTGTGCACCTTCAACTCCGTCATTGATGGACTATGCAAAGAGGGGAAAGTTGAAGATGCCGAGAAAATAATGACATACATGATCGAAAAAGGTGTAGAACCTAATGAGATAACCTACAATGTGGTAATGGATGGATATTGCTTGCGTGGTCAAATGGGTAGAGCGAGGAGAATTTTTGATTCCATGATCAATAAGAGCATTGAGCCCGATATTTTTAGCTATAACACTCTAATAAATGGATATGCGAGGAAAAAGAAAATGGACGAGGCCATGCAATTGTTTCATGAAATTTCTCAAAAGGGATTGAAACCTAATATTATTACCTGCAATGTTCTCTTGCGCGGTCTTTTTGAACTTGGAAGAACTAAATCTGCACAAAATTTCTTTGATGAGATGCAATCTGCGGGGCACATACCTGATTTATACGTTCATTGTACTTTGCTTGGTGGTTATTTTAAGAATGGACTTGTTGAAGAGGCTATGTCACACTTCCATAAGTTGGAAAGAAGGAGAGAAGATACATATATTCAAATTTACACGGCTGTCATTGATGGATTGTGCAAAAATGGTAAGCTCGACAAAGCTCATGCTACGTTTGAGAAGCTTCCCTTGATAGGCTTACATCCTGATGTGATAACATACACTGCAATGATTAGTGGATATTGTCAAGAAGGGTTGTTAGATGAAGCTAAAGATATGCTAAGGAAAATGGAGGACAATGGTTGTTTGCCAAACAACCGAACATACAATGTTATTGTGCGAGGATTTCTCAGAAGCAATAAAGTTAGCGAAATGAAGGCTTTTCTGAAGGAAATTGCTGGGAAGAGCTTCTCATTTGAGGCAGCTACTGTAGAGTTATTGATGGATATTATAGCAGAGGATCCTTCTTTGCTTAACATGATTCCAGAATTTCACCGGGATAATAAGAAGTGAATAACTTTTGCACCTGTTTTTTTTGACGATATCACCATTATTCTGCTATTTCCTTTCATCTTAGCAAAAGAAATTGCATCCAGTGGAATTGCGGAAGCTGAGAAAATGGCAAGAAGAACATTGCTTAAGCTTTCCTGGCAAGCTTATATCGGAGGGACATCATTTTGGTTGTTTTGGCTCTCTTCTTTATATATATATTTATATATTTCCCTTTATTTGGAACATTTCTCGATTTATGCATGTCATCCTTGTGCAGAGGCCATGCTAATCTTCTCTCAATCATTCCCAGGTTTGATTTGAATGATATTTTAGATTATATATCCCACAGTTCTGCATTGAAATATGCACCCAAACAAATTAGTGCATCTGTCATAAAAGGGATTGCTCCTATTATACCATCTTTAAGAAAATCCTTGTGACTGTCGGGTAAATGAGCAAATAGTACATGTTTGTTTCTTTTTTATTCAATAAGAGTTTGACATTTACGGGAAATTATAGTTATCTATGTGGTCGTACTTATAAACAAAAGTATTTTTGTGGTTATAGATTGACTGTTTTCCTCCGTCATTGATTGACTTTCTTTTATTCACATCAGAAGTAGGTATATGTGTACAATGCTTTTAACAACTGGTTTGCATGTGCTCTTTATGGTCGCATTTCATCAACCAAGTCTCTTTGTCGAGATGCAGCTTGACTTGTTAAGACAAGAACCTTTCGATTTGGAAATGTGATTATCCCATTCAAAGATACTTGACAGATGTCTCATGATGCTTATTTGACTCAGAAGAGTATTCAGAAAAGGCATGTAGATGTGCAGCAAATGACAGAGTATGTGCAATGGGTGAGGAGGACAATTATACATTGTCCTCCATTGTTCAGTGGCAAATGGCAATACACCTATGGGATATAAAGGACATGTTCTGCATGTAGCTAGAAGGGATGCAAGTTCACAGGGAACTAGGGATTTGGTAGACTATACCAGCCTTCATTTTATCAGTTAGTGAAATGAAAGAAACCATCAATGTAAAGGAAACTCTATGGTTGTACACCTTTTGAAGTTCCAAGTGTTAAACTAACCTCTGGTGTAAATTAAATTTTATGTACATCATTTGCATATATGGTAGAATTCATTCAATTGCACAAGAGGATGTATCTTTTTGCTTGGTTTTTAGAATTCATTCAATTGCATACATGCTTATTAATCACAAAAGTTTGATTGTGACGTTCAATTATGGATGTTTGATCTTAGTCTCTCACGATTTTCGCCTTAGCTTCAAAATTATTGTACAATGGATTGTATAGTCCTATATATTAACATCATCCACGAGATTTTGTCATTTTTTGTAATATGCATGTTAAAATTATTAGTACTATAATTTCTTTTGAAGTTTTCTAGTTAGTTTGGTGGGAAACAAAGTAATTAATCTCATATAAATTGGTTTGTTTCTTGTTCTTTGGAATAAAATATAGGGATTTTTACACGATGTATTCTTGAAATTCAAACTATTTACCGTACTATCTATTAAAAATTACTCTATTTATAAAATTCAAAGTATTTGCCCGATCAATGAGAACGAGGCCCTACTCACTACAAACGAATATACCACAAGATCGAACTGCACTCATGCCTCTCCCGCATCAAGTTGACCGCCCCGCACTCTATCCATGAAATTCAAAGTATTTAGCCAAGCTACCCATTTTTTCGGTATACCATATTTACCTCGTGGTATACAACATAAATTATGATATACGAAAAAATAGGTAGACAGGTTATGTAGTTTCTGGATAGGGCGAGTAAATATGAAATTATGACCAGGTGTGAGTAAATATTTTAATCTTGACGAGTATTTTCGTAGAACATTACTTAAATTGTCGCGAAAGCCCTTTCAGTTTGTTATCTTTCTATTATGTGGCTATAATGTCAAAAATCGTAATCGTGCCAACTTGCTACATTGTAAAGCAATGACTCTTTTGTGGCTATTTTGTCAAAAATAGTAACGGCTTTCCATCGTCCTCCACCGGATATAGTCTCCGGTCACCTCCGCCAACTCCGGCTAAGGTCATCAAGTACTTATTTTCCATATTTATTTGTTATTTTGTTAATACTTACAATTTTTTTTAATTAAATCATAGAATTAACTGATACACACATGTATAGTGAACAATGAGATAGTAACTGAAGCAGCTCAAGTTCAATTTTTAGGTGCAAAATTCTTCTATCAGTTATTATGTTTTGCTTTCAAATTAATAACAGATTCATATAGCCGACCTCAACTAATTACGCATTGATGCATAGTTCATTGTACTAGGAAAAGTAAAATTTCATTTTTAAGTTAGTTTATTTGAGCAAGTTATATATATATACACAATGCATGTGCTTATATTCCTTTCCAATGTTAACTCTGACTTCATGAAAATAAAATTATAGGTGTTACTTTAGTGAGGGACGCGAATTAATATTACATCACTGGCAGTGGCGGAGTCAGTATTTTTACTAAGGAGTATTAAAATATAAATAAGTAAATATACGAAATATTAAAAGGATAGTGAATCTTCCTTTTTAATGTACTTCATTTTAAAGTTAGTTTATTTGAGAAAGTTATATATATACAATGTATGAACTGATATTCTTTGATAATGATGATGCACTCTCTGGATAGTGAATCTTCCTTTTTAATGTTAACTGTGAGTTCATGAAAAATAAACGATAGATGTTACTTTATTGAGCGACGCAAACTAATACTACATTACGGGCAGTGGCGGAGCCAGTATTTTTACTAAGGGTATCTAAATATAAAAAAGTAAACATACGAAAAAAATGAAGGGGGAATCAATATCTGATATATATATATACAAACTGATTTTTTCTGTCTATTTGCACAGTATTATTTTTACATACCCTTGAAAAAGGGTAGCTCCACTAATAATGTTATCTTAACAAAAAATAACAATACTTTTTTTACATAATATATACAAAACTCATTGTTATGTATTATTATGTATTGTAAATATGATAAAAGTATTGTTATTTTTACATACCCTTGAGAAAGGGTAGCTCCGCTAATAATGTTATCTTTACAAAAAATAACAATACTTTTTTTACATAATATATACAAAACTCATTGTTATGTATTGTAAATATGATAAAAGTATTGTTATTTTTTGTAATATAGCTATCAGGTAGTCATGTGGTGTAAATTTTCCTAAAAATATTTACCTGAGTCGGCCATTTGGCTAAAAATATTTCATTTTATAGTCGCATATACTCCAAGCTTGTATATCTCATAGCGACAGTATACCTCAATGGTATACGATATCTTCTATTATATACCTTTTTAATATTCGTATACCCCCAATAGTATACAAGTTTGACACCGCAATAGTGTACCCCAATGTTGTGGTTGTGTGGTTACAAAATGTTTAAACAAAATTTGAGTGATGGTAGTGTAATTTTTTAGTGTAAGCTGGATAGTTTTGAAAAGTTTCTTTTTGAAAATTGTAGTTCAAGTCATAGTACAAAAAACTGAAATATTTATATGTTTCTTGATTCTGGCTAGTCTTCTAAAAATTTTGAAATGCTGGCTAGTTTTGATTTAGCGAGGGGCAAATAAGCTACATGGCCAAATTTTTACGTTAAAAGACAAGTGTTGTCTGGGAAAGTATTCGAAAAGATTGAAGAGACAAGTGTTGCCTAGACAACACTTCAAATTATGTAGAAAAATGTAGGAAGAAATTCAAAAGCAAATATTGCTTAAGCAAGAGGCAGTCAAAGACAAATGCTGCCTTAGGGAGTGAGAAATGGGCATCACTATAAGATTGTATTTCCATCCGATATTTATTCATTACAAACTTAAGGAAAAGTGCAGGAAAAGCCACTTTTTGACTTGCCTTTTACAGTTGAAGCTACTTTCAAAGAAAAAGAGCTAGTTTTTAGCTATTTTTTGGAACTTTAATTATTGTGGGCCGAACTTCAGACCTTGTGGGCCGAAGTTCATACATTCGCAAGTAAAAATTTAGCTCACAGGCCACTTTTATCACTAGTATTTGGTTTGAAGTCATTTTTTATTAGTTTTACATGAGAGACCACTTTTTGGAACTTCAATCTTTGTGGGCTTGAACTTCATGCCTAAGTTATGAAGTTCAACTTCAATCCGTAAGGGCTGAATTTTTAGGCATAAATGCGTAAACTTTAACCTTGTGGACTGAAGTTGAACTTCGCCCCTTATAGTGGGCTGAAGTTGAACTTCAATCCTTGTGGGCTGAACTTGTGTGAAGTTCAACCCACAAGGATTAAAATTCCAAAAAATGACCTCTCAGTCAAAATCTGTAAAAAAAAAAAGTGGGCTCAAACCAAAGACGACCGATAAAAGTGGTCTCTCATGCACTTCTCCGCATTCCAAAGTATGCTTAAGTTCAGCCCACAATAATTCAAGCTGCAAAAAATTTCGCAATATGTACCTCCTTATCTCGATTATGATTTTGTTCCCACTTAAGAAATTATTTAGCAAAATGGACTCGAGTTAGCACTTGAACTTCAACCTTTGGTGACATAGTTGTGCAATTCTTCCAATCGCCCCTACTAATTAACAAGACAAGTGAAGTGAAGCAAAGATGATGAGAATTTCAGTGCGTTACTGTCTCAATGGTAATCCCTTTTTCTCATTCTTTGCTTATTCAATTGCACCCCGACATTATTCTACCAATACATGTTCCATTTCAGTTAAAGGGAATTTTGGGGTTTCTAATGAATTTGAGAATGTTAAGTGTTTAGATGATGCTTTCAGTTTGTTCCGTCAAATGGTTACAACTAAGCCTCTTCCTTCTGTTGTCTCTTTCTCTAAATTGTTGAAAGCTTTGGTACATATGAAGCATTACTCTTCTGTTGTTTCTCTTTTTCGACAAATCCACAAATTACGTATTCCTGTTCATGAATTCATCTTGAACATTGTGGTTAACAGTTGTTGCCTTATGCATCGTACCGATCTCGGATTTTCTATATTAGCCATTCACTTCAAGAAAGGTATTCCATATGATGAAGTCACCTTTAACACCTTACTAAGGGGACTCTTTGCTGAAAATAAGGTTAAAGATGCTGTTCATTTGTTCAAAAAGTTGGTGAGGGAGAATATATGTGAGCCTAATGAAGTCATGTATGGAACGGTCATGAATGGGCTTTGCAAAAAGGGCCATACTCAAAAAGCTTTTGATTTGCTCCGGTTAATGGAACAAGGAAGTACTAAGCCCAATACATGTATCTATAGCATTGTTATCGATGCCTTTTGCAAAGATGGGATGCTAGATGGTGCTACCAGCCTTTTGAACGAGATGAAACAAAAAAGCATTCCTCCCGACATTGTTACTTATAGCACTTTAATTGATGGTTTGTGTAAGTTAAGTCAGTGGGAAAAGGTTAGGACTTTGTTCCTTGAGATGATACATTTTAATATTTATCCAAATGTGTGCACCTTCAGCTCAATCATCGATGGACTATGCAAAGAGGGGAAAGTTGAAGATGCCGAGGAAATAATGACATACATGATCGAAAAAGGTGTAGAACCTAATGAGATAACCTACAATGTGGTAATGGATGGATATTGCTTGCGTGGTCAAATGGGTAGAGCGAGGAGAATTTTTGATTCCATGATAGATAAGGGCATTGAGCCTGATATCATTAGCCATAACATACTAATAAATGGATATGTCGAGAAAAAGAAAATAGACAAGGCAATGCAAGTCTTCCGTGAAATTTCTCAAAAGGGATTGAAACCTAATATTATTACCTGCAATGTTCTCTTGCGCGGTCTTTTTGAACTTGGAAGAACTAAATCTGCACAAAATTTCTTTGATGAGATGCTATCTGCGGGGCACATACCTACTTTATACACTCATTGCACTTTGCTTGTTGGTTATTTTAAGAATGGACTTGTTGAAGAGGCTATGTCACACTTCCATAAGTTGGAAAGAAGGAGAGAAGATACATATATTCAAATTTACACGGCTGTCATTGATGGATTGTGCAAAAATGGTAAGCTCGACAAAGCTCATGCTACGTTTGAGAAGCTTTCGTTGATAGGCTTACATCCTGATGTGACAACATACACTGCAATGATTAGTGGATATTGTCAAGAAGGGTTGTTAGATGATGCTAAAGATATGCTAAGGAAAATGGAGGACAATGGTTGTTTGCCAAACAACCGAACATACAATGTTATTGTGCGAGTAATTCTCAGAAGCAATAAAGTTAGCGAAATGAAGGCTTTTCTGAAGGAAATTGCTGGGAAGAGCTTCTCATTTGAGGCAGCTACTGTAGAGTTATTGATGGATATTATAGCAGAGGATCCTTCTTTGCTTAACATGATTCCAGAATTTCACCGGGAGAATAAGAAGTGAATAACTTTTGCACCTGTTTTTTTTGACGATATCACCATTATTCTGCTATTTCCTTTCATCTTAGCAAAAGAAATTGCATGCAGTGGAATTGCGTAAGCTGAGAAAATGGCAAGAAGAACATTGCTTAAGCTTTCCTGGCAAGCTTATATCGGAGGGACATCGTTTTGGTTGTTTTGGCTCTCTTCTTTATCTTGGAAATCAATGCTTTTAACAACTGGTTTGCATGTGCTCTTTATGGTCGCATTTCATCAATGAAGTCTCTTTGTCGAGATGTGGCTTGACTAGTTAAGACAAGAACATTTCGATTTGGAAATGTGATTATCCCATTCAAAGATACTTGACAGATGTCTCATGATGCTCCATTGTTCAGTGGCAAATGGCAATACACCTATGGGATCTAAAGGACATGTTCTGCATGTAGCTAGAAGGGATGCAAGTTCACAGGGAACTAGGGATTTGGTAGACTATACCAGCCTTCATTTTATCAGTTAGTGAAATGAAAGAAACCATCAATGTAAAGGAAACTCTATGGTTGTACACCTTTTGAAGTTCCAAGTGTTAAACTAACCTCTGGTGTAAATTAAATTTTATGTACATTATTTGCATATATGGTAGAATTCATTCAATGCACAAGAGGATGTATCTTTTTGCTTGGTTTTTAGAATTCATTCAATTGCATACATGCTTATTAATCACAAAAGTTTGATTGTGACGTTCAATTATGGATGTTTGATCTTAGTCTCTCACGATTTTCGCCTTAGCTTCAAAATTATTGTATAATAGATTGTATAGTTCTATATCTTAACATCATCCACGAGATTGTCATTTTTTGTAATATGCATGTTAAAATTATTATAATTTATTTAAACTTCTGAAATTTTCTTGTTAGTTTGGTGGGAAACAAAGTAATTAATTCACATAAATTGGTTTGTTTCTTGTTCTTTGGAATAAAAGATAGGGATTTTTACACGATGTACTCTTGAAATTCAAACTATTTACCGTACTATCTATTAAAAAATTACTCTATCCATAAAATTCAAAGTATTTGCCCGATCAATGAGAACGAGGCCCTACTCACTACAAACGAATATACCACAAGATCGAACTGCACTCATGCCTCTCCCGCATCAAGTTGACCGCCCCTACTCTATCCATGAAATTCAAAGTATTTAGCCAACCTACCCATTTTTTCGGTATACCATATTTACCTTGTGTTATACAACATAAATTATGATATACGAAAAAATAGGTAGACAGGTTATGTAGTTTCTGGATAGGGCGAGTAAATATGAAATTATGACCAGGTGTGAGTAAATATTTTAATCTTGACGAGTATTTTCGTAGAACATTACTTAAATTGTCGCGAAAGCCCTTTCAGTTTGTTATCTTTCTATTATGTGGAATGTCAAAAATCGTAATCGTGCCAACTTGCTACATTGTAAAGCAATGACTCTTTTGTGGCTATTTTGTCAAAAATAGTAACGGCTTTCCATCGTCCTCCACCGGATATAGTCTCCGGTCACCTCCGCCAACTCCGGCTAAGTTCATCAAGTACTTATTTTCCATATTTATTTGTTATTTTGTTAATACTTACAATTTTTTTTAATTAAATCATATAATTAGCTGATACACACATGTATAGTGAACAATGAGATAGTAACTGAAGCAGCTCAAGTTCAATTTTTAGGTGCAAAATTCTTCTATCAGTTATTATGTTTTGCTTTCAAATTAATAACAGATTCATATAGCCGACCTCAACTAATTACGCATTGATGCATAGTTCATTGTACTAGGAAAAGTAAAATTTCATTTTTAAGTTAGTTTATTTGAGCAAGTTATATATATATACACAATGCATGTGCTTATATTCCTTTCCAATGTTAACTCTGACTTCATGAAAATTAAATTATAGGTGTTATTTTAGTGAGGGACGCGAATTAATATTACATCACTGGCAGTGGCGGAGTCAGTATTTTTACTAAGGAGTATTAAAATATAAATAAGTAAATATACGAAATATTAAAAGGATAGTGAATCTTCCTTTTTAATTTACTTCATTTTAAAGTTAGTTTATTTGAGAAAGTTATATATATACAATGTATGAACTGATATTCTTTGATAATGATGATGCCTCTGTGGATAGTGAATCTTCCTTTTTAATGTTAGCTGTGAGTTCATGAAAAATAAACGATAGATGTTACTTTATTGAGCGACGCAAACTAATGCTACATTACTGGCAGTGGCGGAGCAAGTATTTTTACTAAGGGGTATCTAAATATAAAAAAGTAAACATACGAAAAAATGAAGGGGGAATCAATATCTGATATATATATATACAAACTGATTTTTTCTGTCTATTTGCACAGTGTTATTTTTACATACCCTTGAAAAAGGGTAGCTCCACTAATAATGTTTGGAAATTTTCAAAAATAGGCAGCCCACTACCCAAAATTACAAAGAGGAAGCCATATTTTTTTTTCATGCATAGCACCCACCCCTAAAATTATAAATTTTAGCACTCCTTCATAAAAAACACCCTAGCTATCAAATTTTCCCTTCCCCAGCCACTAAGCCACCGGCAAACACCTTCCCCCGCCAATGGTGCCATTACTTTTTTGTATTTTACTGAATTTATGTTGTTTATTGCGTCTAAATCATTGCTTTGGACAAGTTTATACACACAAATCTCCCTCTAAAAATTAAATTATACATGAATATACATATATAAATATGTAGCAATGAGAGAAATACAAAAATATACATAAAAAAAGTAAAAAATCATATTAACATCCTTAATATACAGATTTATTCACTCGCATATACACACTTATACAAATTTATACAATTTTATACATTGTATAAATTTGTATAAAATTGTATAAACTTGTATAAACTTGCGGCGACTACTATCTCGGGAAAAGGGTGACAGCTCGGGTAAGATTCGAAAATATGGGCTATTTTTGGTAATTTTCGTCTTTTGCTTGTCTTTTAGTGTAATTATCCCATAATGTTATCTTAACAAAAAATGACAATACTTTTTTTACATAATATATACAAAACTCATTGTTATGTATTATTATGTATTGTAAATATGATAAAAGTATTGTTATTTTTATATACCCTTGAGAAAGGGTAGCTCCGCTAATAATGTTATCTTTACAAAAAATAACAATACTTTTTTTAAATAATATATACAAAACTCATTGTTATGTATTGTAAATATGATAAAAGTATTATTATTTTTTGTAATATAGCTATTAGGTAGTCATGTGGTGTAAATTTTCCTAAAAATATTTACCTGAGTCGGCCATTTGGCTAAAAATATTTCATTTTATAGTCCCATATACTCCAAGCTTGTATATCCCATAGCAATAGTATACCTCAATGGTATACGATATCTTCTATTATATACTTTTTTAGTATTCGTATACCCCCAATAGTATACAAGTTTGACACCGCAATATTGTACCCCAATGTTGTGGTTGTGTGGCTACAAAATGTTTAAACAAAATTTGAGTGATGGTAGTGTAAATTTTTAGTGTAAGCTGGGTAGTTTTGAAAACATTCTTTTTGAAAATTGTGGTTCAAGTCATAGTACAAAAAACTGAAATATTTATATGTTTCTTGATTCTGGCTTGTCTTCTAAAAATTTTGAAATGCTGGCTAGTTTTCATTTAGCGAGGGGAAAATAGGCTACATGGCCAAATTTTTACGTTAAAAGACAAGTGTTGTCTGGGAAAGTATTCGAAAAGATTGAAGGGACAAGTGTAGTCTAGACAACACTATTACGCAATTTCCTTTCACCATGGAAAGTCGAACAATTAAGCTTTCCAGGCTACCTTGTTGTGGAGTACATATTTTGATTGTTTTGCCACTCTTCTTTTTCTGGAATTTTGTATGCACTAATCAGAAACTCTGTGAGTTCCCTTATGTGTACATGTTATAAGTCTATGAATATCATTTTCAGTGGTGTCTAGTTATTTTCAGGTATTTTCCGTTTCTATTTTTTATTAGGAATGCATTTTTAAGCACCCCCATGTTAACCATTGCCTATCTTTAGTTTATTACTACTATGTGATTGAAATTCCCTCCAATAACTCCAATATTCATTTCATTTGTCCTTTTGTTTTTGTTTGTTATGAGTGTCATTTTCACTGCCTTGAGTGTATCCATCAGGCACCAGGTGAAACAGAAGCAATTTTGTTGTAATTTTCATGACCATTATGCTTTCTGGGTGCAAGATCAAGTGCAAGTTCTGTCTTCTGTAGTGCTATACCTATTACAAGAGGTACTTTGCTCTCTAAGAACCTCATGGAATTTCAAGTGTTCTGACTTCTGGGTTCTTATTCAGTACTTTTATGCTATTTTCTAATCCTTTGAAGAGATTCATACATATCTGGGATGGGCTTGCTTGTTTTGCTTTTTGTTTTTTTTAAAATATATATTTGTAAAGAAATTTAAGCTACTTTGCATTATGGCTAAGGATTGAAAAGGTAGTTTGGATTTTCATTAGGACAATAAATATGTAAACTGCTTTATAAGGACTCTTTAAGTCTCTTATGTAGTTTTGGCTAAGTAAATAACCTAACACATCAATTTGTTGCTGCAATCTATGTGCCATAAAAAACAAAAAATGATCTTAGTTTCTGGCGAGACCAAAGTCTAAGAAAAGGATTTTTTCTGATTGCAAAAGGTTCTCGATTGGGCTAAGTAGCTAGACGCGGCTTACTTACTGTTAGAGTTTATCATGTTGGTATAACGCAAATTCTACCAAGTTGCATCTTTAGTTGAGCATCAGAAGAGTTAATGATGTATTTGTGTCTTTCTACTGGAATGTTGAAATTTAGAATAGGCTGCAACATTTCACTTTCTATGCTTATTGTTTTTGTGCTTCTCTTTTACTTAGCTTCCAGCTTTTACTTTGACTAGTTACTCGACACGTGCGTTGCACGTGAATATGATGTTGTTTATTGTAATATAGCATCCACAAATGATGTGTGTAACAAATGACATATCATCAAAACAAAAGGTTACACCTTAATTTGAACATGTAGATGCACCTTAATAGTTTATATGATACATACATACTCGAAAAATATTTGTTGTATAGTTACAAATTACATACTGAAATATACCAAAAGCTCGAATAACCTAAAAGACCTTTTATGAATAAAGTGAAATGACATACTCTATATCCTCACCGTTCTTGTAGGACATCATTCTATCAATTAAATTTTGATAAATTTTGCCTTTGAAATTTGATTGCTCCAACAGACGATGGTGGAAGTAGAATGATTTGATCAACTTTATCTTCTCTAGATCCTTCAGTCTTATCAATGTCAATTGTACATTAAAATAATTCTCTTCTCAAGTTGATTGTACTTTTCTGAAGGCCTATGGGTTGATTATACTCAACCCATAGTATAACAAAGAATTACGCAAAGATCATACTCATCCATGTTTTTAATCTCCAATATTGACCACGGAAAGAAACTAAAAATGAAACGTATTAGTATATTATTGTAGTAATCTATGTATCCTAAATTAAACTAAACCATCAAGCATTACTATAAGATAAATCTTTTTAGTTATAGATACAACTCCAAAACAATCTAACAAATCAATGAAACCACAACATAAGTAGCATATATTAAAGGTAAAGCTAGAAAGCTACGACAAGGAAGAATTAAAGAAAAAGTTAGAGTTTCATCCATACTCACCATAAGAATCATCAATGGAGTATAACATAAATTTTCGACGCATATATACTTGTTAATAAAGGAGCCAACAATTGCACTGATTATGCCTGAGACATTGTCTTCTGAATATTTATCACATCGAGAAAAAGTATCAAAACCATTCGGAAAACTCCGTGCCGAGGCTGCTAATACTGCGTGCATGCATGAAAGATATTGATAAAGTGGTTAAGTAGTAAAACTAAAGCAAGAATGCTTGCTCTCATAGTTTATATATTCTCCGTTGAAAAATATCTGAAATTAGTATTGAGAGAGAAATTGATATAATGTAGAAAAAGGTAACAATTTGGTGCTTGCTCCTCTGAATCAATGGAAAACATTGTTCATATAGTGTGGTCAAAACTCATAAGAAGCACACCGCAGATGAATATTTGAGGCGTTAGAGTTTTTTTTTAATAGATGTCTCCTAGAATTAATTAATTAACTAAACCAAAAGCCATCTTTCCTAAACGGCACCCTTTTGTGTACTAATCCTTCTTTGCTCCGTCAACTGCTCCCCAACAGCTAATTTATTAACTATAACATTTTTTTAGTTTTTATTTAGTATATGATCACTATTAGATAATTTTTATTTGGATAAGCAAGGTATTTTAGTTATTTAAAAGGGCAAATAAATAATTTAACTTTTAGACTTTAGAGGATATGCTTTTATAGTAATACTAGTTTCTCGACACGTGCGTTGCACGTGTATACTCAAACTATGTAGCCATCTAAATAACCCGTTAGAAGAGTACAAGATAAATTTACATTGGATACAATATTACATTCTTAAAGTTCGTCCCCATTTACATTGAATACAATATTACATTCTTAAAGTTCGTCCCATAACCAAACACTGTTTTAAATGTTAGTTCCAAACAAATATGAGATTTTACAAAAAGCAGATTAACTTGAGCCAAATAGTAACTTTAATACCGAGTAAAACCTTTTTATAATAAAGTAATAAAGATATTATAACAAACAAAAAAAAGATTCTACAAACTAATATCGCAACCATTTCATTAAGTAGTAGCCCTGAATTCTTTACCAGGAAATGAAAATATTCATTAATGGCTTATTAATATAATCCCGTTACGATATACTCCTATATAAAAGCCAATGTAATCAAAGTATTGAAGGAAAAGATGAGTTGGGATTTAATTTGAAGAAAGAAACCATTCAAAGCACAAAAAAGGAAGAAAAAGGAAGAAAACCTCCAATTGGATACATGAGATTAACATAGTTGAGAGAAAGCAAGTGATATGAAGGAGGAATAACTTACGTGTCGATTAAAAATAGTTGATGATAATGAGTGCATTACTGAAGCAATGAGACAAATGACGAGACTTATATAAAACACAGCACGTGTTGCTTTTTTATTGGTATGTTGGAGTTACCAAAATATTTGATTTTGTACAAAGGTGTCAAAACTCAATAGAATGAGAAGTTATGGTTTATTTCCTTGTCTTTGGGAAGTGACGATTTCATGTTTGGCTTTGTGAATATAAGCAACGCCTAACGTTTTGGCTTTGGGAGGTGATGGTTTGTCATTTGGCTTTGGGAAAGAGTCAGGTTTTTCCATTCTCATACTTCACAATCTTGAGGTTTTGACAAAAACAAATCAGTTCACGTAAATAATCTCAGAATGACAGTGTATCATAACTTAGTTATGCGGGGAGATAATTTGAGTAAGCAGTAACCAGTGATCAAGAATTTTAGTACCTTATCCTAGTAAAGTTTGATGGACCAAGTTGCCTATAGTTCTAGATATTACAGAAAGCATTGTCTTACATGTGGAAAAGCAAGATGACAGTTGAACAATTGAAGCAAATGAATATCATTTTAGTACAATCCAGAAAACAATTCTCTTCAAACCAGTTCCAAACACTCAGTAAAGCCTAAACAGGAAGAAACTACTCAGGAAAACACCGAAGGCTGAGATAAGCTATCATTGATTAATACTTCTGCAATCCAACTTCATCAATACGAATGTCTTGAAGTGCTTGGCAAAAATTCTGCATCTGCCAGTTTATTTTTCAGTCATAAATAACATTGACTTACAAACACAATCTCAATCATAAATAATTAACTTGTAGACAATTACTTATAGGTAATTCCAAATTGTCATGGTATAAAAACTAATCCTTGTACAAATGTCAAATGAAACATCCTACTCATTAAAAAAAGGTTATGGTGGATAAGGATTTTGTATTACCTCTGCAATTATATGTAGAACAAAATATTATCAACTATTTTCAACCTCTCCAAGATAGCAACGCCTTTCATTCTCTGGGGAATCTCCTTCAGATTTTCACAATCATAGATACCTAATCCTTTAATCCGAGGCATGGCACTTGGTGCTAAATTCCATCTTTCTAGTTTCGAAAGCCATTGAAGGCGAAGGAACTCCAGTTGACAGAAGCTGTTCTCATTGCATGTAATTTCTTCTCCGCTGTAAGCATCATTTAAATCGAGATGTCTTAGGTTTGGTAGCATTCCCAAGATAGACATGGGATCTTCCTGGAGTACCGACCATGAAAGGACCATCATTGTGATGGAATTTGGAAAGGGAGGTAGTTTTCGTATTCTATAATCTAACCTCAATTTCTGGAGGTTTTGACAAGAACTCAGAAATTCAAGGGCTGGGAATGATTCACGATATTTACAACTCAATCTGAGAATGCTAACGCTTTTCAATCAGAAATTCCTTGATTCCAGACATGGATAATTCTTGAAGATTGACTAAGTCCACAGGGTCGACATCTTTCCACTGATCACAACCAATGTCTCTAAGAACTTGAAGACTTGTTAGTTTGTTTATATGTTGCAGAGGTTTTAGGTACCGAGCAACTAAATGTCTTAGATTTGGGAGGTTAGCTATTTGGGGAGGTAGTGTGCAGTAGTCTGTATCAGTATTCATGATCTGGAGTGTCTGTAAATTCTTGAGGTTGCCGATGGAGGAGGGGATTGTACATGGTTGTTTCAAGCCTAAGTATTTGAGGTGGTACAAACTTCCTATGGAATGGGGTAGCATATTTTCACTAAAATTCGCCAAGTGCAACACATGTAAATGTTGGAACATCTTATGGAACTTTATTTGTTCCAGCCTAGGAAATTCTACGGAAAAGAATATGACTGACCTCAAGTTCAAGTTGGAAAAATCAAGTGAGAGGTACCTTTGTGCTTGATCATGAATGACATGTCTGAAGCATAATGAGGATATCGAATGCTCTCTCCGCTTATAAATGTCAAGAAAGTTTACCTCCAATGACTTCTGTACAACAAGATCCCGAAGTAGATCATGAATCCTACATCCAGTGACTTCTTCCCAAAATGTATCTGCCACTTGAATCAAGTTCCGTCTTATTAGCTCATCCAAGATGTCCTTAGCAATATCCTCCATTCTTTCTTCTCCTCTAATTGGTATCAATCCTTCGGCCATCCACATCCACATTATACTTTCCGCGCTGATCATATGATCTTCTGGATATATACCAAAGTAAAGGAAACACTGCTTGAGCTCAGATGGCAAATCGTTGTAGCTCAATGATAGTATGTCAGAGATTTCAAAAGAATAACCTTTCATATTCCGCCAAAGGTGTACCTTCACCTTTTTCCATTCTTCTAGCCCCAATTTATACGAAAGTAGCCCACTTAATACAACAATTGCAAGAGGTAAGCCTGCACATTTGTCCACCATATCCCTAGCTAGATTTTCCATTGTTGGGATCATTGCTTGAACATCAAGTAGCTTCTTGCAAAAGAGGTCCCAACTTTCTTCTGGGCTTAGGAAACGAAGTTTATGGACAAAACCTTTGTCATCTGCTCTTTTCGCGACATCCTCCTTGCGCGTGGTAATAATGACTCTGCTACCATTCTTGCTATCTGGGAATGCTCTTTTGAGACTTTCCCAGGCTTCTCTACTCCATACATCATCGACCACCACAAGGTATTTTTGCTCTTTGAGTATATTCCGAAGGTGAGTTTCTAGATCTCGCTCTGTCATCTTTTCCAACAAATCTAAAGTTTCTTTGTTGCAACTTTGGATAGATTTAATGACACTTTGAAGGAGATCTGACATGCTATACTCTTGAGAAACACATATCCAAGCCCGTGTAGAGAAGCTGGTGGCTAGACTAGGCGAGTTGTAAAGGTTTCTTGCAAGACTGGTCTTGCCAGACCCGCCCATACCATAAATGGAGATGATGCTTCGGTAGGACTCTTCTTTGAGAAGTTCCGCAAGTAGTGTTTCTACAACTTCTTGAAAGCCAACAAAAATCCGATCCTGATCATCCACATAGGAGGTAGTTCTCCTCAAGGCAGATCTCTGAATATTGTTTGGCCTATTACTTGGACCTTCACCTGCAGCTTTATCGATATTTCTAATGCCATACGTCTCTCGTTTGCGAGAGATATCCATAACTCGCTGCTTGAGTGATTCGATTTCCTTGCCAATGTTGTAGAACTGGGTCTCCTTCTTACAGACGCAGGTGAAACCCTTAAGACGACTAGCAAATCCATGATCCCCAACCGCAAAGCGGTAAGTCTCAAGTATAGAGACAGCGTCATTAGCAACAGAGTTGATTTCAAATATCCATTGTTGAACTCTATAATCTTCAACTTGCTTTACTTCTGCATGTTTGAGGAAAGATTGCATGAATAGCAGTTCATTTCTTAGCCACTGCACATTCTCTCTCAGACTTTTTCGCAGGGTAACTTCCTGTATGAGAAAATTGCCCAGTTTTTCAACAGCAAATGACACAATGGCGTCAACCATGTTTGGTTTTCGCTGTTATCAACAAAGGGATGTGTTTCTTGAGTATGCAATTGGTGTCTTTACTGATGCTCTATTTATGGACAAGTACTAAGGTGCATTATTGAGGAAGGCATCTTGAATAGGAGAAAGTTAAATCAAAGAAAAAGTATCAGTCTTTTTTTAACAGGAGTCTTCCACTCCCCTCTAAAATAATAAAAAGGAAATAAGTCCAAGAAAATGTGGGACAAGCTATTCCTTTATTTTCTTTTTATGAAAGATGTTATAGCAATGTAATTGTTATAAGTTGTTTAGGACCACCAGGACAGCACAATAAAATTGGTGGCCTAAAGCCGATGTTATAACTTATGCACTACTTAAAGACACTAGAAGGGTTGAATAGTGTCCACCGATTTTTCGTTACGAGAACCTGATTCGTCTGAGTCAAGAACCATGTTCTTAACTTAACAGTTTAGACTTTGACACCACAACACACACAAGCAAAAGGCATAAGGAACACGATGTTTTTACCTGAAAAACTCCTTGTTCAAAAGAGAAAAACCAGGACCCACACTCTGGAATTTTTCGAACCAATCCACTAACACAAAGAGCAAGTTTCTAATTATAAGACTCTGTAACCAAGGGGCTACACTTTTGATTGTTTTGCCACTCTTCTTTTTCTTGAAAATCAGATCTTGTATCTAGTTATTTTCAGGTATTTATTTTTTTAATTATGAATTCATTTTTAAACACCCTATGTTAACCATCAAAATGCTCCGTCTCTTTGAGCATGGAACAATATCACATCAAAGGAGGCGAATTCAAAATTTAAATTCTTAATTTCTTTAAAACCATGGGTTCAACTTAATATTTATAATACTTTTCAAGATTTTCACATTTATACTCCTTAGGTGCAAGAATAAGTCGAGTTTCTGAAGCAATTGTTCTTTCAATGTAGTGAACCTACTTGTATTTTATAGAAAGAGTAGCATCATGTTGTAGAACTCCTTTTTCCCTTGAGGGCTATAATGAGTTTTCTCTAGTGACTTTTCAATATCTTGTACAGCTAATTATATCAAAGAAGACTGAATATTTTATGGAGTTGATGAGTTGAAATCAGATAAGGTACCACAATTAAATTGGATGCATTCAACAAATTGACTGGCTAAAAACCTTCGAGGATATGTGGTCTTTTTTTAGTTTCCAATTTCTCTCTCCAAAGAAAAAAAGAGAATCCGAAAAGCGACACTAAAAGTAAATATTTAATGATTTGAGTGGTTTCTTATAAGATGAACGAGATCTTTATACTCTTAATCATAGTTCTCGAGTTCCAAATTAGTTGCATCATTTCCATTTCATTGTTCGGTTACCTTTTGTTTTACAGCTTGTTTAGATGGTTGTAACCCATGGTATGATATTGTATTGTTACCATGGATACGACATTTGTTTTGATTGTTTCTCTTATTAGCATTGTATGGTATCATTAAATCCATAGTTATGTAACCATGAAAACTGTCACTTTATGTAATGACCGATTTGGTGGGATCGTGTCGTTACCTTTTTTTTTTAACCGATCATGCCTTCACTTATTATTTAATATTTCTATTTTACACTTTACATTATTTTTAATTATTAAATCACGGTAAACAATACAGTCGATCACTGTAGAACACAATACGATACAGTACCATACGATACAACACATTATGAAACGATGGATAACAACCATCAAAAGGGAAGAATTATTACCAAACTTGACGAGCGATATAAGACGAATTCAATGAAGACAAATGAATAGTAGGTGTAATTGACGTCACAAGACTTGTTTTTATAAATTTTGCCAAATTCTTTTTTAATATGTATCTTTTACAATTTCTTTTAAATCTTTTGCTACCTTTAACTAAAACATTTCTACCCTTGTCCTCTATTAGTCTCTCAGTTTCACTTTATGTGTCATAGTTTGATTCGGCACAATGTTTGAAACTTGTGGTATAAAATATGACAAAGATGTTTGTGTTGTAGTAAATCATTTCAGTGATGACAAAAATGTATTTTTGAAGTTAAATAGTTGCCAAATTTAGAAAGCTGTCATTCTTTTTAGAACAGACGAATATGAAAATACTGCCATATAAATTGGAACGGAGGGAGCAGTTCATTGGAAAGAAAGTTAATATGAACTGTTGTAACACTTTTGGCCCTCGTCAGGAAAAGTTTCCGGTGGTGGCCAAAAGTCATGGAGGAGAATTTTGTAGCATAGGACAAATCTGTGATGAGGCACTAGAAGTGTCCTATTTTCATAATTTTCCCTATTTTAAGTTTTGCACATAATAGACAAATTAGGTGCCACACTTTTCTTATGGGGTTAAAAAGACTTTTCTTACGGGGACCATACCAAAAAAGTCTTGTTTCTATAGATCTTCCATAAATTATTTTATACGGGTATTAATTATACAAATACAATCAACCACACGATTCCCTTTTTTTATAAAATCATAATGTATATAATTTAAATCAAAAAGTAAATGACAAAAGATGCAAAGAGAGTGACATGCGGCATAAGTTAATGAGAATCGCCATTGCTTCACTATAATAACTTATGTCCTTGTGCGTGTCTTCCACTTTTCTCTTTGTTAAAGTCTTTAAAATAACACAAAGAATACTCCCTTCGTACCAAAATAGTTGTCATAGTTCGGATTTCGAGAGCCAAACGAGTTCATTTTGACCGTAAATTTAAACATATAATCTTAAATTTTTTGTAACGATGTTTATATATTTAGAAACTATATTAAAGATACTCCCTCCGTTCCAAAATGGTTGTCATAGTTCGGATTTTGAGAGACAAACGAGTTCATTTTGACTGTGAATTTAAACATATAATCTTTAAGTTTTTTGTAACGATGTTTATATATTTAGAAACTACATAAAAAGTACTATAAGTCACAATAATTAATAATTCAAAATATTTAAAAGACATGAAAATATTACGGTCAAAGTTAAACTCGTTTGATTCTCGAAATCCGAACTATGACAATCATTTTGGAACGGAGGGAGTATTTAAAAGATATATAAAAATATTACGATCAAAATTAAACTCGTTTGACTCTCGAAATCCGAACTATGACAAACATTTTGGAACGGATGGGTATAATAATATATAGATAATAAATTAAAAAGATAGAAGAAAAATACAGCACAACTAAAACCAAATAAACAAACAAACAAATAAATAAATAATACTAGTGGTAGGTAAATAACGACACCTCAAAGCTTATTACAAAACAACTATACAAACCACAAGCAACATGTCATGTAAGTATTCATTTTGTAACAAAAAAAAAAAAAAATGGATACTATACTTTGTGATGAACTTATTCAAGAAATATTCCACCGCCTTCCACCACCATGTTCAGCTGTTGTTTCATTAGTATGTAAGCGGTGGCTTCATCTTTTACGTTCATCAACTACTAAACTTTCACTTAGTTTTATTGAACCACCTTTTATACCTTTATTTTCATCATTTCTTTCTTGTTATACATATTTATCTACTGTTAATATTACTACAACATGTGTACTAGATTCCTCTGATCAAATACTTTGTTGTGTTGTTACATCATGTCCTAATCTTAAACATCTTAGGTTCTTAGCTGGTCCTGTTTCAACTTTGTCTTTGTTTAATCTTTCTACTTGTTGTCCTAATCTTGTTTCACTTGCAGTTAGTGTTTTTAGACCAGTTTCATTTTTTTGGCTAGCTAGTTTTAGAAGTTTGAAAGAATTGGCAGTTTATTTGGATGGAAGTTCAGGGGTTGACTTTGTTGAGTTTTGTGGTTCTTGTGATGTTGAGTTGAATTTGGAAAGGCTATCTTTATCAGGGATACAGTCAGGGGATAAGGGTGTTAGTTGGTTATGGAGGAATTGCAAGAAATTGAGAAGTTTGAAGTTAAAAAGTTGTGAAGGTGTTGGTGATCATAGTTCATTTTTCGCGTTTCTTGAATGTTTAGAAGGTCTTGAAGAATTGGAATTGAGAAGTTGTAGGACAATTGTTGATGGGGTTTTGTTGAAATTGGCTGAGAATTGTGGTGTGTTGAATTCTTTGTTGGTTTATGATGGTGGTAGTAAAGAGGGGTTGCTTCATTTCTTGAGCCACAGTAAATGTAATTTAAAGAATCTTGATTTGAGATTGCCTCTTGATCTTGATAACAATCATTTGATAGCTGTTGCTGCAAATTTAAGGGGTTTAATGAGTTTAAGGTTACAAAGTTGTTGTCTTGTTACCGGTGAGGGGCTAACGATTCTTGGAACTGCTATGGCTGATAGTCTTGAGGAATTGGCTTTGATAAATTGTGATGTAGTGGAAAGAGAATCTGGTTTGTTGACTACTTTAGGACAGAACTTGAAAAAGTTGAGGAAATTGGACTTGTCTTTTAATGACATGTTAGTCGATAAAGAACTGATATCGATGCTTGTGTCGTGTAACAATTTGAAGGAATTGAAGTTAAGGGGTTGCAATAAGTTGACAAGTTCAGCAACGGTTTCATTGGCTAAGTGTTGTAAGAAATTGGAAATGGTTGATGTGATGTATTGTTGTGGGATTGAGGCACAGGCTGTTGAGTTATTTGTGTTGAATTCTCCTAAGTTGAGAAGGTTGCAGGTGGAGGAAAACAAGATTTCTGATGTGGCTAGGACATGGGCATCTAATAAATTCATTGAATTTGTTGCCTGAAAATTGATTTAGCTGATGAAATGCTAATGATGAAGCTAATTATTCTTCATAGCAGCTGCTGAAAAAGGTAACGTTTGATTACTTCTCATGGACTCTGTATATGTGTTCTTTGTATCTTACATTGTTAGTATAGAGGAATCATGTTTCCTGGCTCCTGCCAAAGAATAAAACTATTGTACAGAACATTCCCTGCACTATGAAATCAAATTTGTTATAAATACGATGTATATTTGTGTTGCTAAGACAGATTTTCTATATCCGTCTCTACCTTGATATTTGTCTTGGGCAGTGGTGGCATCAAAATTTTGATGTTTTCTAAGTTGAAGAGTGAGTTCTAGAATGTATACTTTATTAAATCTATACTTGTTAATCACACATACATATGCATTTGACCCCAGAACTCTGGGTTTTACGGAACTTGCAAACCTTTAACCGGTTTTGGATGAACATGTTACTTAGAACGGGACATGGCATCAATCGTTGATCAATGCTTGCACTATTGCAGGCAGCTTGTGTCTTTTTCCAGGATTCATGCTTTTACCATAATCTTGGTAGTTATATTAGGTTAGAGGCAGGAGCTGAGCCAAGATTTTATACATGGGGATTCATGAGTTATCACACATGCAATTTGAATTTGTGACCTTAGCAATTTTTGTACCCCTTTGTCACTTTGCTAGAATTTCCCCTTATTTCAACGGGATTCAATAGCTTATATATAACTGAAAAAGCTGGTTGTTCCCCTATTTTCACAGTTTAACTTTACTGCGAAAGAGATTCAATTAAACCCCCTTGTTAGAAGCTAGCTCCTCCACGGTTAGAGGACTTTCTCATGTCCAATGTTGGTGAGTTGGAGTAAATGCATGTCGTTCAATAGAATGTCAACTTGCCAAGAGTGTTGAAATATTAGAGATAGATCATCATATAGAAGTTCTTGTTACTTTGTTCTATAAGCAGGTGAACACGAAGAACCAAACCAGACTAGACAGAAAAAACTCCGAGTAAACCAGCCATAAGCCCATTTGGCCAGTCTCAAGCTTGATGGGAAGGAAACTATGAGTAATGCGACTTGTACTGTTAGTGATCAAATGACAACATCGACGTAGGAAAACAAGGTTAGATACAGGATGGAAGTAGGGTAGTGCTAACTCTGCATCCACTGCTATTTTGGGTCTTTACGGAGAACATCATATCTTTCATTTCATTGTGAGATTAACCTTCTTCTATATTATGGAGCCATGATGACTTCCCCTCTGTAGGCCAATCTTATGGAGGCCAGATGAGGGTGATTTGGTTGCACCTTTGAGAGTCTTGAAAATTGGTCATAGGAACAGGCAATTTTTTTTGGATGGTGCCTGTATTTGTATAGATGTACAAACTTTTAGTTCTGATACTATTATAATTCATTCAACATCATATTTCGTAGATGATTTATGGACACATACTCTTTCTCCAAATCTTGCTCCATTGTCATTGTTAAAATACCTGTAATAGCTGAGAAAAGCTGAAAAACAAGGAAGACAAGAGCGATGCAAAATTCTTTTTTCGAACAGTATTAACCAATTACAAGCGCATATATAGTTTTAGACATATATAGCTACACTAGGAATCTGGGAAAATCATGCAATTTCCTGTACTCATTCAAGTGAGAAGATGATCTGGTTGTTGTTTCCTTAAAAGCTAGTAGCACGTAAAGAGAGCAGGCCTCATCAGTAACTGAAATGCATTCCTCTTTAGAGCAACCGATCCTAATCTGAAAAACCAGAATATTTCCTAGATTGAGATGCTTACTGAACAATCTCCAGAGATGAATTTACTTGTACTTGGAAATGCTATTAAACCAACTCGGATTAGCTTTATCATGCTGCAAAGTTACATGCTGTGGATGAGATAACACACAGTTGGACGTTGTAGCTGTAACCAGATGCAAGTGGAAAAGCGACCCAGTCTTGGAGGAATGGATGAAGGTACACTATAGATCATGTTATCCCGTCTGGAAAATTGATTACACTTTTTAGTGCTCCAGACTATCTGGTAAGTTCCATTCAGTATCTTCATACTTGAAACTCGCGTTACATTGTCCACCTCTAGTCCAAAGTCAGAATTCGTATTTTGTTTTACACACTTATACCTGAGTATGTTGTCCATTTTTTTTTTCAATGAAAATCTCAGTTGAGTTTACTTTCAGCACGTCTTGTGGAAGGGTAGCGCCTCTTTTAAAGTTAAACTACCTTGCTGTTGAAATTGTGTAAAGCTTGAAAGCTTTGTTGATCCTGAATTTTCTTTCCTGAGACATGTGCTTAATGAGCATATTAGGAGAATTTCTCTTCTATTGCCTTGTGCTTAAATGATTGCATCAGTCAGATGTAGAAATCGATAAGTATGAGTTGCCAGGAATTTTGTACTTTAGCAACCACTTCATACCAAAGATGCATAAAAGCTTCACTCTTCAGAAGTTATATCTTTCATATGCAACCTGTTAGCCAGAAAATTTATGGACTGGTCTGTGAATGATTTCCAATTAAAAGGTCGGACAATTAATATCTGTGGAAGCTTGTAGAGGAAAGCTGTAAGCTAAGCTTAAAGTTAAATAAGTATAATTTGATTTGTTATTATGACTGAATGGCATATATATTTATGTAAAAATGTGCTATTTATACGTACGTTACAAGCCATGCGGCTAGGCTGCTCTCCTAACATATGGCGTATATAAAATTGCCTCGCTTGCTCCAGTAGTTCGTATCATCTTCGTGTAATCTTGCTTTGGCCTCATAATCAACCAGTTTTAGGTAGTTATCAACGAGTAGCTGTTTCTGAACCATGGAGAGTAGGTCCTTTTTTTTTTTCCTTTTAAATGTTAAACCAGATTCGCCTCTTGTTGAGGTGTTGACGGGTTTGGCTTGACCCCAGCCTTGTATATAAGAATCCACTAAGTGAATACATGGAGGAGAGGGACATGTACCCTTACCCCCTGAACATGTTAGAATTGATTTTACTAGCTTACAAAAACTTACTCCTTTTACTACACCTAAAGTAGCTACTACTATGTCTGTTCCGTCCTAGTGCAACTACTGAGACTAACGTTACATGAGATACAAAAAATTTAGCTGTGTGTAATCCTCTTTTTCCTGCATAGTATACATCAGCTAATAAAAAATTGTCCGCCTTTTCCTCTTTAAATCTGAGCTGTAAGTTCTAATTGGTCCATTCTCCAATTTCCTGTGGCCTGCTTTGGCATGTCTTGCACATGATAGAACATTTCCTAAATGTATGTTTGTCGAAAAGCTGCTCCATGTTTGGGTAAACAGTCATCCACCCGGTTGGCTTCTCTGTAGCAGTGTTGTACTTTGATATTCTGCTTAAGAATCCCTTCATTTGTATTTCCTTTGCTAAGTTCCAGAGAGTTTTCATGGTTCCTTTCCGCGTGTTACCGGTTGTGAGTCCAATTCCAGAATAACCCGCTCACACCAGCCTATAGTATAGACAGCTGCTTTCACTTCTGCATCATCGTTAGTGTAGAATTGGAGTGAGTTTGTTCCTAACTACACCTCCCATGCATGAAGTTCTTACTGCTCCTTTGCACCAGAGTAACCAAAATGTTGTTCCGCTATGATATCTAATGGCACTAGAGTGCCGAACAACTTGTTGTCTGGTCCATTTCTGTTTAACATTGGTAAACGTCTTTGTTTTAATCCTTAGTTTGAATTCCAAATCCTTTTTATTTAGCCTGTTTGGGTGAGCTGATGAAAAATATGCCGACAAGCAGCTTATTAAAAGTAGTTGATCAGTACTAGCTGACTAAAAGAAGCTGAAACGGAGAACTAAGTGTTTGGGTAAAAGTGTCGAAAATGAAAATAATTTGATAAAATTATTAATTTAAAATTTAGGACTGGTGTTTAAAAGATCTTCTAGATTAACTAAAGTAATTAGGAAAAATATGGTTAAATGCAATCAGCTCATTAACTAGTCCTATAAGACATAAGTTAGAATTTACTTACTTATAGCTTATGGCTTATTTAAGCTAATGCGCTCAATGCTTATTGGCACTTTTTGAAACTACCAAATACCTCAAAACAACTTATAAGCTGAAAAAGAGCTTATAAGTGGCTTATAAGCCCACCTAAACAGGCTCGTAATAGGAGTATTCGATAAATTTTGTCCGCTTTTACGTCAATTCCAAACTTCATCATCTTTGGAAATTGCAACGAAAATTTGGGATTACTTCCACTTGGATTAAACATCTCGATAGATTTAGGCAAGATCCTCATATTTCATGTGAAATTTCAAGCTTCCCAATATCTCTTGATTAAACAAAAAGGTTTATAATCGCACTAGAATTTGATAAACTCTTGTAAAAATGATAACTAAACAAACCTTCTTTTTTGTTTTAAAAAAAGTTAGATTCTAGCATAAGGTAGAGTATTGATTTTCTTTTAATATCATTAATTATATGTATGTATAGAGGGGAAGGGTTACAAGATGTGGAACCGCTCTCTCACCAATCTAAACTATTATGATTTCTTGTGATGTAGTGATTGAACTTTCAGAGTTTTTAAAATCCTCATATGGTTAGAAACTAACAGATGAACAGATTTCAAATGCTAACGGAATTATTAGATTTATGAAAAATAATACTACTCAAATCAATTTTAAACAATTTCAAATTTCACATATCAATTGTTTTTACAAATTACAGGATTATAGTAGCAAAATTTATGCTCATAAAATTATATTTCAGGTACGAACGCACGTGGCGGAGTACAATAAGGAAAACTATATATGGCTGCTTCCCGTACCCAATGTATTATCAATTGGATTGCTTGAACCATTAGTATTAACATCATATTTTAAATTAACCCCTACTCCTTCTTCAACATCATGGTTTAAATTTGATGGATTATGTTCATTGAAATGACTGCCTTTGATTATAGTCATCCCATCCATTATCTCCATTGAAATCAACACCTGCTTTGTCCTCTTTTGTTAAAGTTTGTGGTACTTAAGCTGATCCCACATAAGGAGCAGCATCAGAAGCAGCAGCAGCAGCAGGCTCATTTGATGCTTCTTCAGACCTTTCAACTACAGATATCCTCAAGGTGGGTCTAGAACCATCACTTGCAACATCAAGAAGATAGAGCTGCAAATCATTATCCATATGTATGATCGAGGGAGCTGTCTTTTCCTTTGCGGCAGCCACACTAAGCATATAAGTAATTGACACTTGCCTCACATGTTAATTGGCCACTTGCAATGACATGCTTAACAACTCATTGTAATCAACTTCTCGGCTCACAAAAATAGGTACGGTAACCTTAGATTTAGAATGTCAAGTCCAACATTTAGGGGTCTACACCCATTCCCCAAAATAATCACCAGCTAATAGTATACAGTCCCCCATTAATAATGGACAGTCTATTAAATAGACAAGTGGTCTATTCAATATGACAAATAGTGTAACAAAAAATTGTAACTTCAAGTCGATGGAATCAACTAAGAGCAAAATATTCAGAAAACAACCAAATCTGCATAATAATTAAGCATTATTCGCACTTACAAGCTGAAAAGAAGGTTGAGAGTACCAAACAAGTAATATCTTGCAAATGCACTGTAGAAAATCGAGCTTTACTTTTTACCTAATTTTTTAAATTATGAAAAATGCGTACAATATGAACCAGATTTAGGGACAAAAGACGGCGGAGAAGAAGGAGAGATCAACTTTATGCAAAATGTGGTGATTTCTGGTGAAAATCCGACCAATAGGGATTGGATCGACGGCGGGTATGGTGATATGGCGGGAAGAAGAAAAGGTAAGAAGTGGTTTTTTCAGTTTTTTTTTTTAAAACTATTTTTGGCTTATTATTACATATATATACTGAGTGATCATCCTGCAAATAAAGAAGTTTGAAGACCCGCACCAATTAGCTTTTAATTAACTAACTATGAGCTTAAGTGTTAATTCTACTTAATATAAAAGAGGGTTATTTTATTAAGAAAAATAACTTGAGGGTCATTCAACTAAAAAAGACTTAAGAAAAGGGTCTTTTAATCGAAGGACTCAACCCACTCTATATAAACCCACTCCTGACCTTTCCCCTCTCTCTTAAAAAAATGAAAATTTCATATCTAACCATATATATATCATGACCCTACATTCAAATAGCCATAGAACATCTTGCACAATGGCTAGCCAAAAATTACCCTATATAAATAAGTTTACACAAAAAAAATTCCTTAAATATTGAAAGCAAAACTGATTTCGTTCCCTAAAGTTAGAAAACTGATTCGTTCCTAAAGATAGCAAACTACTAATATTATTCCTTAAAATTAGCAAAGTGATTTCCTTTCTAAAAATTAGAAAAATACATGCATTTAAGAAATTAACATTAGATTTTGAAGAATTTGAGCCGAATCAAATCTCTTCTTACTTGGAATTTAATTGTATACCGATATGTATTTCATTTTTATAATATTCATACATTATTCAACTATTTTTTTATTCTATAGTATTCATAGTTTATTCAAACAATAACTAGTGTTTATTCATAGAATATTCACGTTTTATTCGTACATTAGAAAAATGATCGTTGTATGCATACTTTATACCTCATGAAATTGATACCAGTAAAAATATATTACATATATACCAAAGAAACATCAAGTGTACATATCTGATATAATAAATATATGCATAATATATATCTCATATATATTGCCATCTCCATGCTTAGAAAATTAAAACCTACAATATACAATATATAAGTAATGTTAAAAGTGCATCTGATATATACATTAATAAGTGTTGCGTTTAACTGTTGCGTTTTTGGGTTTAAAATTCCAATGGAAAGTTAGAGAAATTGAAGTAGATGGAAAGGCTGATGTATTTGTGATTATTTAGTGTTTTGAAATTTTTTAACTTTTGGTTTACCGCTATAATTGACATATTAACTTAAAATTAGGAGATAAGTGATTGTGTAGAATAATGAGATAATATCAGATAATAGTTAAAAGATATGCACAAATGAAAGTTGTTAATCCCAACAATCCCACGAAAATAGGCATTTATTTAGGTAAGTGATCAGTTTATTGTAATGGCTAAAAAAAGTGAAACACATAAGGCTAAAGGTCTATATACCATAAATTAGGAACAATGTATCTATTTTATGTTAAAGACACTTCTAAATGTTTATACCATGTAAAAATTCCCTTAAAAAATTATAAAAAAAAAAACCGGAATTTTTCAAAAAACAGTTGACGTTAGCGCCAAGTCCAACAATGGCCACCTTCCAGAAATGTGTAATCTGTGATGGTGAAGATGTGGCATGCGATGAAGAATTAACCTGGTGAAGATGACACAAGAAGAGTATAATGTTCTCAAATGCTGGATAAGTAAAATTGTCTGTCTTTTCCTCTTTAAGAAAAAGGATCTCCTCTTTAAGAAAATAGTCTTTTAATAGAAGGACTCAACTCACTCTATTGATGATTTTTGTGCCCTTAATTTGAATTTCAAATCTTTTTTAAGCTTCAAACCCATTTGGGTGAGCTGATGAAAAGTAGCTCATAAGCAGCTTATTAAAAGTAGTTGATCAGTACTAGCTAACTAAAAATAGCTGAAACCGAGAAAATAAGTGTTTGGGTAAAAGTGCTGAAACTGAGAATAGTTTGATAAAATTATTAACTTATAATTTAGAACTTGTGTTTGAAAGATCTTCTAAAATAATTAAAGTAATTAGAAAAATTAAAAATAAAAATTTTGGTTAAATGCAATCAGCTTAGTAGCTATAAGACATAAGTTAGAATTTTCTTATTTATGACTTATGGCTTATTTAAATTAATACGCACAATACTTATAGGCACTTTTTGAAATTACCAAATACTTCAAAACAACTTATAAGCTGAAAAAGAGCTTATAAGCCCACCCAAACATGCTTGTAATAGGAGTATTCATAAATTTTGCCTGCTTTTATGTCAATTCCAAACTTCATCATCTTTGGGAATTGCAAAAAATTTGGGATTAACATCCACTTGGATTAAAACATCTCGATAGATTTAGGCAAGATCCTTATATTCCATGTGAAATTTCAAGCTTTCCAATATCTTGATTAAACAAAAAGGTTTATAATCGTACTAGAATTTCATAAACTCTTGTAAAGTATTCTAGCATAATGTAGAGTATTGATTTTCTTTTAATATCATTATATTATTAGTACTTATATATAAGCGTGGTAAGTGTCCTGCATCCGGTTACAGGATCCGATCGAGAATTTGACCCGTAGCCACTTTTTTGGATCTTAACTAAGATATAGCCTGTAAAACTTTGACCCATAGCCACTTTCTTAGATGCTAATTAACGAATAGCCTGATCTAAGCGTTGGCTAGTATGTATAGAGGGGAAGGGTTACAAGATGTGGAACCGCTCTCTTACTAACAAAGTGATGTAGTGATTGAACTTTCAGAGTTTTTAAAACCCTCATATGGTTAGAAATTAACAGATGAACATATTTCAAATGCTAACGGGATGATTATATTTATGAAAAATAATATACTACTCAAATCAATTTTAAACAATTTCAAAATTCACGTATCAATTATTTTTACAAATTACAGGATTATAATACCAACATTTATGCTCATAAAATTATATTTTAGGTACGAAAGCACGTGGCGAAGTACAATAAGGAAAATGAAACCAGTCGTAGCGTAACACCGCTAATCCAAACAAAATTTTAAGGTTCCCGCCAATCGAATTATCTATTGGGCAGTTCGGGCAGGACATTAGAAATTTCTTCCGTAATTAATTTATGTAAAACGTATTTTCTAAATTTTACTATTGTTTTCTATTTCTTAAAACTGTAAAACATACTCTGGTAACTTAACGAGAAAGCCACAACATATCGATGATCATAAAGTTTTAGAAACACTTATATACACTATACTTTTCGGTATTTCTACCTTTAGCTTACTCTGCATTTTATTTATTATTGGTGTTTTCTATTTATCTTGAACATGTTTTAGTGCTGCCTAACAGTATTTCATTTCATTTAGTTTGATATTGTCATCTTGCTTCTCTCAAAATATGTTTCTCATTGCCGCTATTTAGTTGAGGGTCTATCGAAAACAACTTCTACATCTTGGTGGAGGTAATGTCTGCGTAGTACTTAACTATTTAACACATTAGTAACAAGTTTTCGGAAATGGAAACCAAAAAAAAAAAAAAAAGAATCCAGTATATAATTCAACTTTAAGTTGTATAATATTAATCCGAAAAATAATGCCACTATACTAGTATTAGGAAATCCAATATTTTATCTCTTACTATAATTTTAAACATTTTAAATATTTTTACCATAACTTTGCATTTCATTATTAGTTTTTATGCAATCTTTTCAATTCTAAGGTTTAAGAAAACATAAAAATCATTGTCTAATTTTATATTAAAAGCTTAAACTCAGTGTCATATCTTGAATACCCGCTTCTTCTTTTTTTCACAAGACTGGAGGGGAAGGGAACTATTTAAAAAAAAAGATTGTACCGATCTTTTACATCAAATCAAATAATTTAATTACCCATTAAGTAATGAAGTTTATGTAAGAAAAACACATACTACTATATTATTAATTACTAAAATATATATCTTGGGTGTAAGTAAGTTTTTACGATAATACTATTCATCAATTCAAAATCAAATTCCATAGGATTCCTTAAGATTCCTTTAAGAGCCCATGCAAGTGCAAATGCCTAAAATTCTATCTTCATTACAAGGCTACTAACTTTTCTTATTTCTTTCACACATTCCCATGCATATTGCATAGGATTCTTCCTATACTCTATCCAATAATAATATGCTCATTAATATTTTACCCAAAAGTTTTATTCTTACCACATGTAATTAATACTGTCTCGTTCACTACCTCTAAATGCAATGTTGAAAATTTATTCACTCTACCTAATAGAGTATATTTGGTAGTACATGAAGATAAAGTGAAGTGAAAATTGACGAAAATACGACCAGAACAACGGTTTCATTTATTACAAAAAAAAAAAAAAAAAAGAAAAAAAAAAGTAGAGAAGTTGTGAAGTTATTACATGATCCAAACTAAGGTACACTAATCTTAAATGTAACAAATAACATCTATCTTAGCATTAAATCAAGCGTATGGCCTTTTTACATTTTCACCTTTTCTACAATGAATAAGTTCAAGAGAAGTTTCCTAGGTCAGCTTCATTCATTTTTGGGAAAAAATTATAATGCATGAACATAATGCTAGATCAATTTGATAAAAAAATAGTCATTTTATGCATATTGTTGCATACTAAGTGCATAATTTAAAGTATATACTGTTTAAATTAGCTATTTATGTAAAATTTCATTTTTCTTGTAAACATACTCAAGATATGTGCATTTGGCTACTTTCTTCTTTCAACTTCTGAAAACATGATTTAATTTCTAGGAAATGTTGATGATTCTAAAACAATAATGTGTCAATAGTGTTATGAATACGTTGTATTGTGGATATCCACTACTCCCACAACTTCCTGAAGTACAAGTAGCTTATAAGTAGCTCACAAGCAGATAGCTTGCAAGTAGCTCATGCAGACAGCTAACAAGCAGCTCTATGAAAAGCTTTGCAGCAGCTTGAAGAGGCTTGCAATCAAGGAGACAGCTTACAAGTAGCTCATGCAGACAGCTTGTCAGCAGAACCTGAAAAGCCTTAGCTTGCAGCAGCTTCCTGAAAAGCTTTGAAGCTGCTTCTTTTCTTCTATAAATAGGAAGTCATTTCAGTTTACTATGTACATGAATTTGAGATGAAATAATATATCAGTCTCTCTTTATACAGTTTCTCTATGTTATTTACTTTGCAGCTAATATTTCTCTGTTTTATTTACTGTATAGCTATTAGTATTTCATAACAAATAGCACAAAAAGAGTAATGTTCCTTCTCTCCAGGACAGTAACAACGACTTCAATGTTTAGATATGTTTAGATATTTATCCATGTACATAGACTTTTACAAATTACTCCCTCTGTCCCATTTTAGTTGTTACTTTCAATTTTTGCACGCATTTTAAGAAAATCATTAAATAGAGTATACATTTTACTATGTTACCCCTATTTGTATATGACTATTAAATTTTTTTTTTGAGAATACCTTTAATAATTAAGGGTATACTTGAAAATAATGAGCAAAAAATATCTTGAAATCCTAAAACATCAACTAATTTGAGACAAACGAATTTTACTAAAGCGTCAACTAATTTGGGACGGGAGTACAAACGAAAGTAACTTGCTTCCTTCTGCAAGACCACTTTTCTTAGTGTCCCACACGCAAACAGATGATGATAAACTTCCAATTAACTGTTGTAAATTGGTGGTTTAACCTTAATTAACTTTATGATCAATATGAGATGATGCATGCTTACGGTGATTAAGTCAAATTTCAATCTTAAACAGTGCAAATAGAAAAGCAGTCAAATTATTGTTCATACTATAGTGCATATATTATACTATAAAAGTAAAAGTTGTCATTAATTTTTCCCTTGAAAATCAGTTTCTTAGTTTCAATCCACCATAAATGGCGTTTGAATTTTTGACTTCTACTATATACTATCTTTTTCATATCTTTAAAGACGGCTAACAGGCGGTAAGCCTGATAATTAATAATTTCATTTATTTGATTTGTACCCTCCTAGAATATTTGGTCATCTATATGTCCATCCATATCTTTGTATAATGGTGTCATTTGTCAGATCATTTTTTAGTAATTATCGCGATATAGAAAACAAATGGTTATAAATGGCACTATTACAGACAGGGACGGAGCCAGGATTTTATATAAGGGCTTCAAAATACCGCACTTAGTATTACCTAAAGCTATTGTTGAACCTTCTTTGCCACTTTATTAGAATTTTCCACCATTTCAAGGGGTTCAATACATACAAAAAATATTAGTTTTGACTTTTGACTCAACTTAACGTGTAATTTTCGACAAAGCGAGTTCAATTGAATCCTCTCCCACAAGATGGCTCCGCTCCTAATTATAGAGAGGTCTGACAATAGAAAGAATATTTATTGAGAAGCAGTTTACATTATAAAAATTGGATAAAAGAAAATCTAGTAGTACATGCATGGTTCACTAGACTAGCTAGAGTATATTGAACTGCGTTTGCCGAGGAAGCTCAGCTATTGCTATACAAAACGTTTAGCCGTGTAGAATCCAATAGTCCCTGAATAATACATAGGGTTTGGAGTACGTACACTCATTATTGGAGAGAGATTGAAACCTTAGCATTAACTATGGTCTAATTAGTAGAGTAGTACTCCGTCCGTCCCATTTTATGTATCATATTTTGACTTGACACGAAGTTTAAGAAATAAATAAAGACTTTTGAAATTTGTGGTCTAAAATGAGACATAAATATTTGTCTGGTTGTAAACCATTTCATTAATGTCAAAATTTTGTAAGTTTGAAGTTAGATTATTACCAAATTAGAATGCTGTCATTCTTTTTGGAACATATTAAAAAAAATATATTGTCACATAAATTGGAACGGAAGGAGTAGTACACTATTATTCCGGTAAACTGCGGTACAATTTTTTTTAAAAAGAATTTTCAATGCATTTTTAAATTTTAACATGTTGTAATAAATAATTTATCTTATTTTTTTATGATTTAAATTAGATACATTGATAATATCAAAACATGTTATGTCATTTTAACCTATTGTAAGTATCTTATTTTCAAGATTGCAAATAGTCCCTTTTATGGAGGTTTAGTTTTAGATTTGAATAAGTTAACTTGAACTCTTTTTCTTTTTTATGTTACTAATCTTATTCTTTTAAGGAGGTTATTTTGGTTAAATTATATATTGTTTAACATATATATAGAAATAATAATTTCATTTAGATAATTACCACGAGTATTATAATTATAAAGAGATTCTTTTGAAAGCATTTGCTGCTTCCCAGAAGGTAACAATGGTGAAAAGATTGACACTTATCCAAAAAGTCATTTTATTAAAGAATCCAATGAAACAATCAACGTCACAAATACTACTGAATTCAACTCTGCTGTTTTTAATTAGTTTTAGGTCAATCCAAACACTAATATAAGGATCTGACAAATTAAAGTGAAGTTCCTACTTTTGTTACTACTGCAAAATGCTAGTAATTGCAATATTTTGCTAAATTATGTTGATCCCTAGGAAGCCAATGGATTGATATAGATACTGTCCATATAAATACTTCTCATATTATCACATTACTGCTTTTAGCTAGCGTTCGGACATAGATTCCCAAATAGTTTTTGGGAAACATTTTTTCGGTAAAGTTTGATATGAAAATGGAAAAGTGTTTGGACATATTTTTTGGAACAAATTTTTTGGCTCAAAAAGAACCTTTGAGCTCTTATGAAAATGAAATTTGTATGTAAAAGTTAGTTTTTGGCTCAAAAAGAACCTTTGAGCACTTTTTGAGTTTTTGGGAGTTTTTGGAAGAAGTTTAGCTCAAATAGCATAAACAAACAGTTTTTCTCCCAAAAACTCCCAAAAAATGTTCCCAAAAACTATAAACAAACGGGGGCTTAACCTGTCATAGAGTATTCTTACTTTTCCGGTAATCTTACATTTATTGGATAGTACTCCTTCTGTCCCAAATTAGTTGACGTCTTCAGCTCTGCACGCCCATTAAAAAATCAATAAATAAGGTATGTATTTTACTATTTTACCCCTGCTGACCACATTTTCAATATTAGACTAGTAAAGTTTTTTTTTTTTTTTTAGAAATACTCCTTTATTAAATATGAACATAGTTGGAAAGAATTGAAAAAAAAATATCTTGAAATCCTCAAGCATTTTCTCTTCTAGTAACCTGATAATATAAAAATTCTTTTATAGTAAATGTGTAGAAGTTAATTAGGCCATCATATGCTAACAAAAAGTATCACTTTTTTAATTTGGTGGGCTGTTTGGAATTATTTAACATACCACCAAAGTTTATCCTAAAGCACTTTAATTAAATAAAATATTTTTGAGGTGCAAACACTACCAAAAAAGTCAAGCTTTATTTGTCATCAAGTGGTATAAAAAGTAATGAATTCGAATATGTACCAAATTATTTAAACCCCACATAGGATTCTCTCACAGTACATACAGTACCATTAGTTGTCTTTTATTTAACAGTGAAGCATTACGAGGAAGAAAGAACTGTTTTTGCAAAAATACAGGTCTCAGGAGGACACGTGAAAGGTGACAATTTTCAAAGCATCAAATTTGGGACATTTTTTAACTTTGGTAGCCAAGAAAGGCTACAACTATTTATAGTTTGAAAATATTTCTATATGCAGTGACTTAGCTTATTGTGTTGTATTTAAGGGGTGTAATTGAATTCTCTTCGTCGGAAATAAATACTAGAAAAGAAATAAGTGGAAGAAAATAAAGCAAAATAAGCTAGAGAGTGGATGGTTGGTTAAGGCCTTAAGGTGTCATTTGGTAGAAAATGGCATATCCGAGGGACTATAATTTCGAAATTATCTAACGGGGGTATGAGATAATTCTGAGATTATAGTTCCAGATTCTATCTTATCCCTCAAACCAAATACGGGATAAACTAATTTTGAATTTAATTTCGGAATTATAATTTCTTATCCCTGCTACCAAACTTACCGTTAAGGACTTAAAAGCAAACAAGTGAGCATGCAAGATTCCATCAGTTGGAGAAACAAGGAAAACCATAGGCAAAGAATGAAGAATGATAGGGAACATTTCCATATTTAATGGGTTATATTTGACGAGAATTCAAATTAATCAAGTCAATAGATACCGAATATCAAATGTGATTATATCAAACTAACAAAAAAAAGAAAAACAAACAAAAACAGAAGGACACAGCTGTGGCATAATACTGAGATTCTCAATTTACTTCATCTAGAAAAACAACTGTTACTACACTAAATAATTTGCTGAACCTTATCTTTAGTACTACTATTTTGCATATAACATCATCATCATCTCAAATCTGACGACTCAAAATTCTACGACAACATACCTAGTATTATTTCATGAGTAAGGTCTGTGAGGATGAAATGTATTCCGACTTTATAAAGAGACTATTCCGGATAGAACCTCGACTACAGAACAAAATCTAAAAGCTACATAAAACACAAACTACAGAAGAAGAAAAAAAGTACAAGGGCAAAGTAGAAGGTAAAAAGTCTGCAATAATACTAAAATTTTCTTGTTTCATAAATAGAAAAGACTGCACTACACTAATAATCTACTGACACCATATCTAGTATTTATGTATATTACATCATTAAACTATCTCAAATCTAAAAAGCCTAAACTACTAAAAGTAACTACCCTTATAAGCTTAATGAAAACGAATAAAGGCTGTCGGAAGCACAAAGCATCTTGTATTCACGTAAAGTCTATGAAAGGACCGCACCCTAAAAGGTGTGACATACGCCTATTTTTCTGGTTCCATAAGCAACTTAATTAGCTCTCTCAACATGGCGAATTACAAAGACAGATTCCAAATCTGGTGGACTAAAAAACTCCCTAGCACCATTATAATTACACGCTGATGCTGCCCGGCGCTTCACCGGAGCCGGTGGACATGGAAGTTTTTCCGGTATTCTTGAATCTCTAGTTGTTGGAGTAGTTGATAAACATTCTTGTTCATCTTCACATTCTTCTTTATTTGGCTTTGTTGATATTGATTTCAACGGAGCACGAAATGCTATTCCTGCAATTACCCACATCTTGTTATCTTCTTTGCTTCCATCTACTAATTGATGTTTTTTCGTAAATCCCATATCGATTCTTGAATAGAAACTGCGATAAAGACTTCAGTTTTGAAACTTGTGGTATAAAACAACTCGTGTTTTAATCAAGAATCTATGAAGTGGAAGTGTATATTAGAGGCTATTGAAAGAAAAATAAAGATGGTTTTTGGTTGAAAGGAAAATGAAGCAAAAGTATAGAGAGAAAAGAGGGGAGAAAAGGGGTTATAAATGTAAAGACTTTGAATGAAATGAAAAGAAAGAGAAGGCGGCAAAATGAAAGGATAGAGTTTATAGAGAGAATTTTTTTTTTAAAAAACCTAATTTGATTAAAATTATATAACTCTAATGATAAGGGTATAGTATATAGTAGGAGTAGATAAGAATATAAGAATATTTTAAAAAGATTTTTTGGGATACCCGTGAAAAATTTCGGGCAATTGGGCAGCTAAATTTTAGATTTTTGGCGCCATAATTTGGTGTTTTCAGAACAACGGCTCTCTTTCCCGCCAAGTTTTTTGGTTATTGTAGTTTACCCCTGTTTTTAGTTATATTTTCTTGAATGCCATTATGGGCCAAAATGTGGTCATGAGAAAAGCCCTTTAATGGTTTGGCCCAAAGGAAGGGCCTGTTTAGCAGCCCGTAGTAGTGGGAATTCTCATGTTTCCTAGTTGGGGGTAGGTTGCAGGGAGGATTTACTTGCGCGGAGCGGAACACGACTAGTCTTTTCATATAGCGTATCGCAAACATACAATGAAAAATGATAAAAAGGCGGTCGAGAAGTTGGCAATGCAATTCGTTGCGTGGGGATGCAATTCGTCAATTGGTGTTACATTGGATTTTGCGTCTTTATATGATCATCACTGAGTAATTTCTAAGCAGCAAGACTATGTTAATAATTTGAAGATTGAACGTATAATTCATTTTGTATTTTGTGTCGCTCCATTTAAACTAGTCTCACTCTAATATACTTCATAGTCTTTAGAGTAATGACTCAAATATTTATCCATTTGTGACTACAAGCACTTGGTGTATTGCATTGCACAAAACATTATCGAAGCCAACAAGTCAAAGAAACCCCTCCATCCACCCCACCAGTGACGGATGCAGAATTTTTGTTAAGAGGACTCAAAAAATATTATTATTATACATGATGCTCGAACTAAAGACATAATACGCATTTTTTATACCCCTTTACTATTAAGCTAGAGAAACTTTTGATATTAAGGGTACTCAAAATTAGTATATATCGTAATGTAATTTTTCAACGAAGGTATATCAATTAGTACCCCTTCACGGCTGTAGGCCGCCCCTGCACCCCACCCCTGACTGTAAATAAGATGCATGGTGACAGAATAAGGCCATAATATTATTGGACAGAGTGGTGGGGTCATTTAGCCCAATGGGCGGTGAGTCGGCCTTCATCGGACCCCCCAATGACTGCATGATACTGCGCCAGCTCAATTTTGTTGACCTTTTTATTCTTTAGGCCCCCCTTTTTTTCCTATCAAAATTGATGACAGGATAACGTTGGATAAAAACTTAGTCCAAACACAATTAAATTTTCATTGACTACCTTGATTACTCACATATACGATATACTTTTCTCAATGTACACGATGGAATATGAGAAAGAAATGCAAAAAAAAAAAAAAAAAATCGAGATGTCAATTTAATATAATAAATAAAGGACAAGTGAGGTTGCTCAGATGAAAAGCACCCTCCACCTACATTTAAGAAGTTGTGGGTTCGAGTCACTGTAGGAGCAAAAAGTAGGAGGGCCACTATTTGTTTCGAGAGAGGGGAAGGGGTGGAGTTTAAAAAAATATATAAGATAATTAATAAACAAATTAAATTAACGTCATGCTTAACTTGATCAACTTCATATAAACAAATAGAAGGAGCAAGGAAACCTAGATTCACGGTCGGAAGAATCGGAAACAGACTCGAAAACGGTGCTCGCTTGCAGCGCCTCTTAGTCTTTTATTTTAGCCTGCCTCATGAAGATCAACTCCTGCAAAGTATAAGGCGGGTTCATAATCTTTACTTGATATAAGTTCGTCTTTTAATGTTCTTAGCACTAAATTCATTTATTATTTATTGAAATTTTAGCGGATTTCTCTTATCAGTTAAAGAAGGGCTTAGATCCTCCACTATCTGATTCTACACCAACTGGAAATCTAGGATGAACATTTAATCTTCGTATACTTGAATGAAGTATTTGCACTTAATATTTGAATAGATTTTGAAAAGTAGTTGCCAGCATGAAAGAGAAATATACGAGTACAGACCACTCTATAAGGTCATCCTTACTATAATAACCTAATTTTTATTTAGAATTGATTTTTCATATTATGTTATGATTATATGCTTTCTATTGCAGCACTTCGCTATATCAGCTAAAAGATATCCTAACAAGCAATACCATACAATTTACAAGAGAGATCTAAGTGTATATACAGTGCGGAGCTATGTATTGACAAGGGGGTTCAATCTTTCGTTGAAAATTTATACCGCCGAAGTTAGGTAAAAGTGAATGATTTTAATCATATACATACTATTGAACTCCCTTGACACAAAGGAATATACTAGTGCTGTGATAAAGGGGTTTAAGAATTTCTCTAGGTTAGAAGTTCAAATTTCAAATATGTCATTTTAATGTTTTTTAAACCCCTTTCGTGAATTTCTGACTCCGCTCTTCCCCTGTATGTATAGATGGTAAAATCAAAAGTTCAAAAGAAGAAAGAAACAAAAACAAGTCGTATCAACTATCAAGTTGAACCCCTTCCGTTAATATCTGGCTCCGCACCGGTATATATAGACGGTAAAATCAAAAGTTCAAAAGAAGAAAGAAACAAAAACAAGTCGTATCAACTATCAAGTTGAACCCCTACCGTTAATATCTGGCTCCGCACCGGTATATATAGACGGTAAAATCAAAAGTTCAAAAGAAGAAAGAAACAAAAACAAGTCGTATCAACTATCAAGTTGAACCCTTTCCATTAATATTTGGCTCCGCACCTGCATATATAGACGGTAAAATCAAAAGTTCAAAAGAAGAAAGAAACAAAAACAAGTCGTATCAACTATCAAGTTGAACCCCTTCCGTTAATATCTGGCTCCGCACCTGCATATATAGATGGTAAAATCAAAAGTTCAAAAGAAGAAAGAAACAAAAACAAGTCGTATCAACTATCAAATTGAACCCCTTCCGTTAATATCTGACTCCGCACCTGTATATATAGATGGTAAAATCAAAAGTTTAAAAGAAGAAAGAAACAAAAACAAGTCGTATCAACTATCAAGTTGAACCCCTTCCGTTAATATCTGGCTCCGCACCTGCATATATAGATGGTAAAATCAAAAGTTCAAAAGAAGAAAGAAACAAAAACAAGTCGTATCAACTATCAAGTTGAAGCCGTCCATCCAAATATTGATCAGGACACCTGCGTGGCAGCTTGGCCTACTGAACGTGACACTTAGGCACTAAGGTCTTTTTCTGAACTAGACATCCTTCATGACTTTTCTTGTAAATGGCTGCCTATTTTTGTAGAATGTTTGGTTTGAATGAGGATTAGGAATGGAAGTTATGGTTTTCTTATTCTACGATAAGTATTTGTCCTTTTGGTCCGTATTTCATTTTCAAGATTACTAAATATAGTAGGATTAGTTTCGGATAGCCAAGTTATTCATTACGAAATAAGTGGAATGACAAAGATTGAACATGCAAGGTACAAAGGTATTTAAGTTGATAAAAACACGTAAATATATTTGTCTTTTATTCTTCAATTCTTATCTTCTTAATGATAAGGGTAGTATTGGGATCAGATTGCAATCATCTAGCTATTTCACGAGGTACATGCTACTATATTATACACACAAATATCGAATAACTTTGTCTACTAAAACAGAGGCGGACCCAGGATTTCAACTCGGTGTAGGAGCTGGGATTCGAACCCTAGTCACCAGCTCTAGAGCTAAATCTAAACATCAGCATTACTAGTAGACCCATTTAACTTTTGTTCTTTTGGGTGCACATTTAAATATATATACATGTTTTCTGTCATACATACATATATATACACATAAATTTTTTTAACGCCAACGGGTGCCGGTGCACCCACCCCCACCATGTAGGTCCGCCCCTGTACTAAAACTTAGGTAAATGGAGATTTGAATTCCGGCCTTCCATATTTTTCATCAACTTCATTGATTGCTAGACCATAATTCACGGTACTTATGTTGTTCAATTTTTGGGGGTTAGGGTGCTCTTTGAATAATCGAGAAGGGGATCTTATAAGGAATGACCTTTTATAGTACCATTGGAACCTTGCATTTAAGCGATACACAATATAAACTGTAGTTCTAATGCAATAATAAACATTAGATAGTTCGCAAGAAGACACCCACAGTTTCTGTTAATATGTGATGAATGACAGTAATTTCACTAGAACTAGTAGTGGTGACAGAGGCGAAGCCAAAATTTGAAGTTTAGGGGTTCGAAATTCTAGTCCGTTTAAGTTACGGGGTTCTAACTTAATAATTTGTAAAGATTATATGAATTTTTTAAAACAAATACAGAGTTTGGACCAATGCTTGGGGGTTCGGCCGAACCCCCCCTTCACTACACTCCCTCCGCCCCTGAGTGGTGAAGGTAAAATCAATCGAATGTCACCTTTGATGAAAAATGCTGTCAAATTAAAGCTCTCTTAGTCAATAATTCAGTGAGGTCTGAATCAATATCAATTACTAGAATTTATAGACATCACTACCTCAATCAATCTATTTTAGCACTAAAAGAGTCGAGGAGTGGTGCCATATAACTAAAAAGCATTTGTAATAACTAATGAGGCATAAAACCGCCTTGGTGGTATGGTGGTCAGGTGATCACCCTTCACCGAAAAATTATATTAGATTAATTAGATTAAATTTAATTGTTTATCAGTAAAATGTTTCGAACACCCTTGATACAATTGATAGTGTTAACATAGTGGCGTAGGCTGTTCAAAATTAACTAAACAATCCATTATCAAGTCTCAACTTATATATTTTGATTTTTTTTCTTCTTTGAAGCTTGAACACCCTTAAAAATATTCCTGGCTATGCCACTATAAAAACCAATCTCACTTAAATACAATTAGATTTAAGTTATACATATGCTAATAGGGAGAAGATGTATGTACCATCAATGAACCTATAATAGAAGATTAGTTATCATTTTAGTTAAATCTTATATTCAATACAACTACAATGCGTGCTAATCCGACCTTTGATCCATCAAAGTGGTGAAACGTCTCTCTCTTTCTCACTTCTTTTTGGTCCTTCTAATGCATTATTGCATGTTTAAAGAGAGAAAATGAAAAATGGAACAGAATAAAACGCAAACAACTGACTTGCCACTCCCTCTGTTCCAAAATGGATGACATTATTTCCTTATTAGTCTGTTCTAAAAGGAATGACACAATTCTAAATTTGAAAATATTTTTGAGTTGAAACTACTACTTTACCCTTAATGAAATATGTAGGGCTTATTTTGGACCACAAGTTCCAAAAGCCGTATACATTTTTTAAACTCCGCTCTAAATCAAACTAAGACAACTATTTTGAAACGGACGGAATATTTGCTTACGTTTATCCACCTAAAAGGGGCGGCGAAGGAAGACAAACCATTTATTTGTTTTTGGTTGGCTTGATTGGGACTGTTGTTTAAATCTGTTGCTTTTAGTACAATTTTGCATAGGCACTACACATGCATTGATCCTAGTCCCCTATTTTAAAGTATATCAATAATGATTCTTGACTATATGTAATTAAATTATGTACGATAAAACAATTTTCCACGTCGATGAGTGACATGGAACATGTAGTACACCTCATCAATCTGCCTGTTTTGGTTTTATTATGTTTATTACGCAGGAATAAAAAAAGAGAAAACGTCATCAGTACTAAAACAAATTTGGGAATATGTCCTTTAATAAACGAATATGGCTAGTTAACTTCTTGTATGAACTGAAATAAATGAAAAGCTAAATGGAGCCCGTTTGGGTGAGCTTATTATAAGTAGTTTATAAGTTATAAGTTGCTTATAAGTCGCTTTTGAGAGGCATATTTTAAGCACAATAGTGCTTATAAGCTCATTGCTTTTTGAGTTAGCAAACAGCTCATTAATTAGCTTATAAGCATGTTTGTACTTTTAAGCTACTTTTAAGCTTACCCAAACGGGCTCATGGTTGGATCAAAATCTCTTCCATTTGTGGATTTATCAACTCACGGTCGCACTTTTTTTTTATTAATTATTTCTATCTGAAACTTCATTAATTTAGATTCACATTTTATATGACCAATTAAGTTGCTAGAGTCTCACACAAGAAATATATCTGTTCAAGAGCACGAGCCCTAGACCTTTGGTTAAGTTGAAGTATCTATATAGTGGAATCATTTTTTCAATAACATTTTCATACTGACGTCGCACCTATCGACACAAAGTAATATAAGTGCAGTGATAATCAACATCTATTGACTTGAATTCTTAGATCTTAACAATGCTCAGATAAAGACGAGAAGTAAATTGAGGTCATCTTGTTCTTCCCTAACTAATGGCTTCTTGATAAGTTATTAACTATAATAATCACTTTTCATTTACCCACAAAATTAATAATAATCTATTGTTAGCTAGTTTCATTTTTCTCTTTCTTTTCCCTGTACCCAACACCTTTTCCATTATGTATTTGCTTTTGGTTGAATCATGAAGGAGATCTCTCACGCCTTAAAAGAAGTCTCGACTTTAAGATCCGGAAATGGAGAAAGGAACTCCATCTTTCAGATTAGCCGGGCTAATGAGTTTTGAATACCACATGCATAGAGCAAACAAAAAATGATTTCAAGATCACATGCAAAATGCATTAAAATTCAAGCAAAAGTTTGACAAGATTAAGTAGTAATCAACTAAATTAAGGAATGCAAGTGATGTGTTTGGAAGGCATTAGTTAAGTAAAAAGTAATGTGTGCTTCTGGCAGTTTCTCCTTGTCAGTTGCACAATTCCTACAGCCATTTATAGCCAGTTTCACTAAAGCTATACTAGAGGGGCAAGTGACTACTCATAATTCAAAAGGACCACTCATCTATAGCCAACTCATAAAATAGTAGGATTAACAAGTGGATTTTGTCATTTTCTGTCAACATTAACAACATGGTCATCAATTGATGATTATATAGATATCTAATCCTACATTCACATATTGTAAATCCCTCTACTTATAGCTATGAGAATTTCTAGTCTAGTTGAATTATACAAAACAAACTCTGATACTCTTTAAGGAGGGAAAAGAAAGCTTAATACTCCAATCTTTGATCAGCTGTGTAAGCAATGGAAAATGAAGCTGTGATTCTAGAGAACAAAAGTGTAAGTTAACTAACTTGTCAACCAGCTTTACTTTATGTGAGCATGCTGCTACATCTTATTCTCCAATAACATAATGCACTAGTCAAGCTTGCTTTCAAAAGATTATGTGTAAAAACATTGAAAGAAGAACCTGTGTGATCAGAGATGATCAGAGATCGTACCTTATACTGTGAGACACGTTCACATTTGTTCTATAAAGATCTCCAGGATTACGAAGTCACTAAGAAGTATGAATAGAAAGTAGTAGATTTAGTATAAGCATGCTATTATGAACTATACTCTATCAAGTATGCCGTATGCTAGTAAAGTAACTTTATCAATCGAAAGATATAAATGTTGAAAGAACTTCAGGTCTTTACCAGAGTACTAACCATTTGCTTAAAAGCTCTAAGGTTCTCATTAAACAACCGGAATAAAGTTTATCCATCTTCATGTATGATTATTTTCATGCAATCCTCAATACAAAAGAATTTTTCTTTTCTTGGTTTTCCCTATTACCCAGTAGAGATTTCATACTTAGGAACTTGTAATGTTAATTGCTCCTTCAAAAATAAAATAATTGGCTAAGCTCAATTTAATGTGTGACTTTGAAGTTAGATCCCTGTTAATTGAAGAACATCCTGACTACCATGGCTGTATGTTCATATAAAGGTTCTGGAACAACTATAACTCTACATGATATTCATTCTTTAAAGATTCCTACACAATAGGTGATCTTTTTTTAGGCAACAAAGTCATAGCTTCTAGTGTGTATGAAGGTAACATGATCCGAATTCATTTGCTTGAGACAAACTCCTAATTATCGTGGAAGGAAAGCTGTGCACTTTAGTACATACAAGGAGGAGATTATTAATTTATTTTTCAAACCAGTCTTCTTATAGTTAGAACATTAGAGAAACATTGGAGATAAATGGTCTAGCATGAGCGCTTGTCACCGGCCCCTGAAGTTCTCCATTCGTGACGGCTGACAATGAAGATTTTTGAGTCAGATAAGATGTGTACATGTTATCTGACACAAAAACTTATGCGTAATTTTCAGAAGTTAAGGAGCTTGTTCCAAGACGACGTATATAAGTAAGCCAACTGATAAGCCATAATGTATCTTTTAGAAGAGCCTAACAAATCATTTGCACAAGCAAGACAGTATCACAGGTGCCTTCCAAGCTTAGTAGGCAGCAACTCAATATTGTATTGTATGTAGAAGTCTTCATGCATTGTTTATTCCCTATGGCAGTCACTTCGCCAAAGAATAATATCTGATGCATCATACAACGAGAAAATAGGCCATGTTGGATATTGATTGGTTGATAAAGGGAAGGGCAGTAGCATACTATTTCGGGGGGGATTCTCGAACATGGCAAAGAAAGTTTAGCCTAGAGGTCATACGTAGGGACTTAAGGCTAGACCCTTTGGCTTTGACAACTGGACCATGGTAGTAACTCCAATTCAATAATAAACAGCAATCTAGCTAATATATGCAGTTCCAATACGCCAGGGCTAGTCTGACTAATTTCAAGTCGTAACTTAAGTGCTGCTTTACCAATATTAGATAAGTTAAAACACATTCCTTTTTAATTTAGTTACAACGTAGCATAAACCATTTTAACTTCATGCAGAAAAAAGAAGAGAATTTGCTAGGGGAAGCATACACAGTATTGGACAAATTGACTATGGAGAAAGACAAGAAAGTACATCCATTACCTGAGGTGGAAAGAACTTCAGAGGTTGAAAATGTTAGGGATCCCATTCAAGGTAATGGCCAAACAACTGAGGGTGAAAAGATTTTTGCATCACCCTCAGTTGCCAAGGCTGCTAAAGAAAATAACAGTTCAATAGAAGTCCACGTCTCAGTTGATACACCAAGCAAGTCAGACGAACAGATGTCAGGGATTTCCCACCTGGGGGAGAAAATAGTAGACAAAGAAGAAGAAATCAGCTCAACCGAAAAGATCTCTTCAGGCGGATCCCCAGAAAATGCAAAAGAATCAGTAACTATCTTGGACAAGGATGAGGGGCTCATGGAACCAGAACAATCCAACAAAGGTTTGACAAAGACAATTTCAAGTCAGATTGTACACATGCTAAACTATGAAGAGGGCTCCATAGAACATTTAGGAGAGGCTACAACAGAAAAAGAAGTCCATCATCAAGATGACAAAACAGAGCATATACCTGCTACCAACATGGGACGAGACTCATGTGAAACAAGTTTTGAAGGAAAAGAAGAAGAAGAAACTGTGTCATCCAGTTTAGATAGTCGAGATATGGATACTGAAGCAACCATCTCATCTAATGATAAGGAGGATGAAAACATAGAGACTGACAGTGAAATTTCACGCACTACCAACAATGATGTTGCTGACTATCTAGCAGTTGAGGGAAAATCTGAAGAACTAGCCGCTGAAGAAAAGCATGAAGAACCAGCAGTTAAAGAGAGACCTAAAAAACAAATGGTTGAGGAGGAACCTGGAGAAATAGCGGGTGAAGAAAAACCTGAAGAATCAGCAGTTCAGGAGAAACATGAAGCAACAATACTTGAGGAGAAAACTGAAGAACCAACAGTTGAGGAGAAATCTGAAGAACCAATGGTTGAAGAAATACCGGAAGAACCAACTCTTGAAGGGGAGAAATCTGAAAGGGTAACTCTCCTGGAAAAGGTGAGAATCAAACGTTGACAAAATTTATCCATCATATCTGTGCTGTCTGTGCAACGATCAACACCTGCTTATCTATTGAGAGACTAAGTAAACATTAAAATTCTTCTTGCAGAATTTGCCAATTGTAACCTCAAAAAACAGCATTGACAAGGAAATTCAATGCAATACCAACAATGATATTGTTGACTATCCACTTGTTGAGGAAAAACTTGAAGAACCAGCAGTTAAGGAAAAACTTGAAGAACCAGCAGTTGAAGATAAAACTGAAGAAATAGCAGTGGAAGAGAAACCTGCAGAACCTTTGGTTGAGGAGAATGTTGAAGAACCAGCAATAGAAGAGAAACTTGCAGAAGCGACAGCTGAAGAAACACCTGAAGAACCAACATCGGAAGCACTTGAACAAATAGAAGTTGAAGAAAAACCTAAAGAACAAACAGCTGAAGAGACACCTGAAGAACTAGTTGCTGAAGAGAAACCTGAAACGGTAACTTCCCTGGAAAAGGAGAAAATCAAAGAATTGTCACAAAGTTTATTCACTCTAGAAGTGCAAGGTATTCTCTTCTTCTTATCTATTGGAAGACTAAATGAAACTTTACATTCTTCTTGCAGAATATGCCAATTGTAGACTCAACAGACAAGACTGATAGTGCAATTCCATGCAACACCAACAATGAAGCTGCTGACTATCCAGTAGTGGAGGAAAAACCCAAAGAACCAGCAGTTAAAGAAAAACATGAAGAACCTGAGGTTGAGGAAAAACTTGAAGAATCAGCGTTTACAGAGAAATATGAAGAAACAACAGTTGGGGACAAACCTGAAGAACCTGTGGTTGAGGAAAAACTTGAAGAACAAGTTGTGGAAGAGAAACCCGCAGAACCAGCAGTTGAGCAGAAACTTCAAGAACCAGCGGTTGAAGAGAAACCTGAAGAACCAGCACGAGGAGAAACGCGTGAAGAATTAGCAGTTGAAGAGAAACCTGAAGAACTAACGGAAGAAACACCTGAAAAACTAGAAGTTGAAGAGGAACCTGGAAAAATAACAGTTGAAGAGGAGAAACCTGATTCAATAACTCCCCCAGAAAAGGTGAGAATCAAGCATTGTAACAAAGTTTATCCGTACTAGTAGCCCTATATGTGCAAGGAATTCACATATGCTTATCTGTTGAAAGACTTAATCAAAACTTTAAATTCTTGTAGAATATGCCAGATGTTGACTCGAATGACAAGACTGACAGTGACATTCCATGCAATACCAACAATGATGTTCCTGACCATCCAGCAGATGAAGAAACACCTGAAGAACCAATTGAAGAGAAACCTAAGGAACCAGCAGTGGAAGAGAAACCTGCAGAACCAGCGGTCGAGGAGAAATTTGAAGAACCGGCAGTAGAAGAGAAACTTGAAGAGCCGACAGCTAAAGAACCACTTGAAGAACTAGCAGTTGAAGAGAAACCCGAAGAACAAATGGTTGAACAGAAACCTGAAAAACCATATGGTGATGAGACACCTGAAAAACCAAATGTTGAAGAGGAGAAACCTGCAATGGTAACTCTCGCGGAAAAGGTGAGAATCAAGACCTTTCACAGAGCTTATATATACTATTAGCTCTGTATGTGGAAGGAATTTACATCTGCTTATTTATTGAAAGACTAAGTGAAACTAAAAATATTTCTTGCAGAATATGCCAATTGTAGACTTGACGGACAAGACTGACCGTGAAATTCCATGCAATACCAACAGTGATGCTGCTGACTATCCAATAGTAGAGGTAACACCCGAAGAACAAGCAGTTGAAGAAAAACACGAGAAACCAGCTGTTGCAGAGAAACCTGAAGAACCAAAATTTACGGAGAAACCTAAAGAACCAACAGTTGAGGTGAAACCTGAAGAACCAGCTATGGGAGAGAAACCTGTAGCATCAGTGATGGAGGAGGAACCTGAAGAAACAGCAGGCGAAGAGAAACCTGAAGAACCAGCACAGGAAGAAATGCTTGAAAAATTAGCAGTTGGAGAGAAACCTGAAGAACAAGCAGCGGAAAAAACACCTGAAGAACTAGCAGTTGAAAAGAAACTTGAAAAAATAGCATTTGAAGAGGAGAAACCTGAAAAGGTAAAACTCCTGGAAAAGGTGAGGATCAAGCGCTGTCACAAATTTATCCACCATATTATGTTTTGTATGTGCAATGATTCCATCCGCTTATATATTGAAAGACTAAGTGAAACCTTAAATTCTTCTTCCAGAATATGCCTGTTGTAGACGCGAATGAAAAGCCTGGCAGTGAAAGTGTATTCAGTACCAAACATGATGTTGCTGACCATCCGGTAGTTGAGAAAGAACCTGAAGAACCAGCAATTGAGGAAGAACTTGAAGAACCAACGGTTGAAGATAAACCTGATGAACCAGTCGTTTTAGAAAAACTTGAAGAACCAGTAGTTACAGAAACACTTGAAGGGTCGGCAAGGGAGGACACAACAGAAGAACTAGCAAATGAAGATGAAGAGAAACCTGAAGAACTAACAGTTGAAGAGACAGCTGAAGAACTAGTTGTCGAAGAGAAACCTGAAAAACTAGACGTTGAAAATGACAAACCTGAAACGGAAACTCTTCTAGAAAATGTGAGATTCAAGCACCACAAAGTTATTCATAGTAATAGCTATATATGCACAAGAAATTCAGCTCTGCTTATTATTGAAAGACTAAGTGAAACTTTAAATTCTTCTTGCAGGTGCCAATTGTAGACTCAACGGACAAAACTGATAGTGAAATTCCATGCAACACCAACAATGAAGCTGCTGACAATCCAGTAGTGGAGGAAAACCCCGAAGAACCAGCAGTTCAAGAAAAGCATGAAGAACCAGTTGTTGAAGAGAAACTTGAAGAATCAGCGTTTACTGAGAAACATGAAGAACCAACAGTTAAAGAAAAACATGAAGAACCTGAGGTTGAGGAAAAACTTGAAGAATCAGCGTTTACAGAGAAATATGAAGAAACAACAGTTGGGGACAAACCTGAAGAACCTGTGGTTGAGGAAAAACTTGAAGAACAAGTTGTGGAAGAGAAACCCGCAGAACCAGCAGTTGAGCAGAAACTTCAAGAACCAGCGGTTGAAGAGAAACCTGAAGAACCAGCACGAGGAGAAACGCGTGAAGAATTAGCAGTTGAAGAGAAACCTGAAGAACTAACGGAAGAAACACCTGAAAAACTAGAAGTTGAAGAGGAACCTGGAAAAATAACAGTTGAAGAGGAGAAACCTGATTCAATAACTCCCCCAGAAAAGGTGAGAATCAAGCATTGTAACAAAGTTTATCCGTACTAGTAGCCCTATATGTGCAAGGAATTCACATATGCTTATCTGTTGAAAGACTTAATCAAAACTTTAAATTCTTGTAGAATATGCCAGATGTTGACTCGAATGACAAGACTGACAGTGACATTCCATGCAATACCAACAATGATGTTCCTGACCATCCAGCAGATGAAGAAACACCTGAAGAACCAATTGAAGAGAAACCTAAGGAACCAGCAGTGGAAGAGAAACCTGCAGAACCAGCGGTCGAGGAGAAATTTGAAGAACCGGCAGTAGAAGAGAAACTTGAAGAGCCGACAGCTAAAGAACCACTTGAAGAACTAGCAGTTGAAGAGAAACCCGAAGAACAAATGGTTGAACAGAAATCTGAAAAACCATATGGTGACGAGACACCTGAAAAACCAAATGTTGAAGAGACACCTGAAAAACCAAATGTTGAAGAGGAGAAACCTGCAATGGTAACTCTCGCGGAAAAGGTGAGAATCAAGACCTTTCACAGAGCTTATACATACTATTAGCTCTATATGTGGAAGGAATTTACATCTGCTTATTTATTGAAAGACTAAGTGAAACTAAAAAAAATTCTTGCAGAATATGCCAACTGTAGACTTGACGGACAAGACTGACCGTGAAATTCCATGCAATACCAACAGTGATGCTGCTGACTATCCAATAGTAGAGGTAACACCCGAAGAACAAGCAGTTGAAGAAAAACACGAGAAACCAGCTGTTGCAGAGAAACCTGAAGAACCAGAATTTACGGAGAAACCTAAAGAACCAACAGTTGAGGTGAAACCTGAAGAACCAGCTATGGGAGAGAAACCTGTAGAATCAGTGATGGAGGAGGAACCTGAAGAAACAGCAGGCGAAGAGAAACCTGAAGAACCAGCACAGGAAGAAATGCTTGAAAAATTAGCAGTTGGAGAGAAACCTGAAGAAGAAGCAGCGGAAAAAACACCTGAAGAACTAGCAGTTGAAATGAAACTTGAAAAAATAGCATTTGAAGGAGAGAAACCTGAAAAGGTAACTCTCCTGGAAAAGGTGAGGATCAAGCGCTGTCACAAAGTTTAGCCATCATATTAAGTTTTGTATGTGCAATGATTCACATCCGCTTATATATTGAAATACTAAGTGAAACCTTATATTCTTCTTCCAGAATATGCCTGTTGTAGACGCGAATGAAAAGCCTGGCAGTGAAAGTGTATTCAGTACCAAACATGATGTTGCTGACCATCCGGTAGTTGAGAAAGAACCTGAAGAACCAGCAATTGAGGAAGAACTTGAAGAACCAACGGTTGAAGATAAACCTGATGAACCAGCCGTTTTAGAAAAGCCAGAAGAACCAATAGTTATAGAAACACTTGAAGAGTCAGCAAGGGAGGACGCAGCAGAAGAACTAGCAAATGAAGATGAAGAGAAACCTGAAGAACTAACAGTTGAAGAGACAGCTGAAGAACTAGTTGTCGAAGAGAAACCTGAAAAACTAGACGTTGAAAATGACAAACCTGAAACGGAAACTCTTCTAGAAAATGTGAGATTCAAGCACCACAAAGTTATTCATAGTAATAGCTATATATGCACAAGAAATTCAGCTCTGCTTATTATGGAAAGACTAAGTGAAACTTTAAATTCTTCTTGCAGGTGCCAATTGTAGACTCAACGGACAAAACTGATAGTGAATTTTCATGGAATACCAACAATGATGCTACTGAGTATCCAGCAGCTAAGGAAAAAGAAGAACCAGAAGTTAAAGAAAAACATGAAAAACTAGTCGTTGAAGAGAAACCTAAAGAACCAGCTGTTACAGAGAAACATGAAGAACCAGTGGTTGAGGAGAAACCTGAAGAACCAACGACTGAGGAAAAACTTGAAGAACCAGCAGTGGAAGAGAAACCTGCAGAACAACCGGTTGAGGAGAAACTTGATGAACTAGCAGTTCAAGAGAAACCGGAAGAACCAGCATCGGAAGAAGTTCTTGAAGCACTTGCAGTTGAAGAGAAACCTGAAGAACCAGAAGATGAAACACCGAAAGAACAAGCAACTGAAGAGAAGCATGAAAACCCAGCATTTGAAGAGGAGAAACCCGAAAAGATAACTCTCATAGAAAAGGTAAGAGGATCAAGAATTTTCACAAATTTTATCCTATTAGTTTTTTGCGCCTATTCATATCTTATTATCTATAGAAAAACAAAGTGAAACTTTTTCTTCTTGCAGAATATGCCAGTGGTGGACTCGAATGACAAGACTGACAGTGAAAGTCCTTGCAATACCAACAATGTTATTGTTGGCTATCCAGTGGTTGAGGAAAAACCTAAAGAACCATCATTTGAGGAAAAACCGGAAGAACCAATGGTTGAAGAGAATCCTGAAGTACCAATGGTTAAGGAAAAACATGAACAACCAGCGGTTACAGAAGAACCTGAAGAACCAGCGGTTAAGGAAGAATCTGAAGAACTCGTTAAGGAAATACATAAAGAGCCAGCAAGGGAGGAAACAATTGAAGAACTAGTAGCCGAAGAGAAACCTGAAGAACCGACTACTAAAGGGACAACCGAAGAGCTGGTTGTTAAAGGGAAACCTGAAAAACTAGCAATTGAAGAGGAGAAACCTGAAAGTGTAACTCTCCTGGAAAAGGTAAGAATCAAGCACTGTCACAACGGACAAGACTGACAGTAAATTCCATATTTAAATGCAAGGAACTGACATATGCTTATCTATTGAAAGACTCAGCGAAACTTTAAATTTTTCTTGCAGAATATGACAACTGAAGACTCAACGGACAAGATTGATAGTGAAGTTCCATGCAATACCAACAATGATACAACTTTCTATCCAGCTGTTGAGGAAAATCCCGAAGAACAAGCAGTTGAAGAAAAACATGAAGAACCAACCACTGAAGAGAAATCTAAAGAACAAGCGGTTGAGGAAAAACATGAAGAACCAATAGTGGAAGAGAAACATGCAGAATCAGCAATTGAGGAAGAACCAGAAGAGAAACTTGAAGAAACAACGCGGAAAGAAGCATTTGAAGAGAAACCTGAAGAACCAGCAGAGAAAGTAACACCTGAAGAACTACCAATTGAAGAGAAACTTGAAAAGCCAGCATTTGAAGAAAAGAAAACCAAAAAGGTAACTTTCCTGGAAAAGGTGAGGATCAAGCACTGTCACAAAGTTTATCTATCCTATTAGTTATGTACTTTCAACAATTCACATAAGCTTATCTAATGAAAGTCTTAGTAAAATTTTAAATATATTTTGCAGAATATAACAGTTGTGGACTCAAACGCCAAAACTGACAGTGAAAGTCCATGCAATACCAACAAGGATGTTGCCCATCCAGCAGTTCAGGGAAAGCTTGAAGAACCTGCAGTTAAGGAAAAATCAGAAGAGCCACTGGTTGAAGATAAACCTGAAGAACAAGTGTTTGAGGATAAACCTGAAGAACCAGCATTTGAGGATAAACCTGAAGAATCAGCAACTCGAGAGAAACTTGACGAATCAACTGTTAAAGAAGTACCTGAAGAGCTGGCAAGGGTGGAAACACCCGTAGAACTAGCAGTTGACGAGAAACATGAAGAACCGGTTGTTGAAAACAGACCTGAAGAATTAGTTGTTGAAGAGAAATCTGAAAAAGCAACTGCTGAAGAGGAGAAACCTAAAAAGGTAACTTTCCTGGAAAATGTGAGGATCAAGTATTGTCACAAAGTTATACTATTAGCTTTATATGTGCTAGGAATTTCCATTTGCTTATCTATTGAAAGACTAAGTGAAAGTTTAACTTCCTTTTGCAGAGTATCTCAGTTGTAGAGCCAAACGACAAGACTGACAGTGAAATTCCTTGCAATGCCAAAAATGATGTTGACTATACAGCAGTTGAGGAAAAACTTGAAGAACCAATAATTGAAGAGAAACCTGAAGAACTAGCAGTTGAAGAGAAACCTGAAGAACCACTAGTTGAAGAGAAACCTGAAGAACCAGCCGTTGAAGAAAAGCCTGAGGAACCAGCAGTTGAAGAAAATTTTGAGGAACCAGCAGTAGAAAATATACCTGAGGAACCACCTGTTGAAGTCAGACCTAAGGAACCAGCAGCTGAGGAAAAACCTGAAGAACTAGTGGCTGAAGAAGAACTAGAAGAACCATCAGCTAAAGAAAAGCCTGAAGAACAAAGCGTGGAAGTTACTAAAGCTCCCATACAAGAGGCAAAGCATAACCAGAATGAAAATGCAGCAAGCAACATTCCTCCAACAGCTATTCTAGGCCACCCAACAGCTGAAGGGACACCAATGACCCGCACAATATCGGGAGAACCAATTCGCATTGATGAACCTAAAAATGACCATCAGTTAGATTCTCGAGAAATATCAGAAGTTGATGATGCAATGCAGAGAGATGAAGACAACATAAAGCAAAAGGATGAGGCTTCTTTCATTGAACAACCAAAGTTAACACCACAGAGTGAGTAATACAGTAATACTAGTTCACAGACATGCTTTCCCTATCCAAATGATTATATTTGCAATGGAAAATGGTGACGCGCTTCAGATAACAGATCCAAGCGATTAAACGCAAAAAATAGCAAAACCAACTATACAAATGGAACCAGATGTGGTATTAACATCTACTACCGACGTATTGCAGGTGATGACAATGAAAATACTCTGACAGGGGATAATTTGTTCGATAAGAACATGTTTGCTGAAGGTGAAGCTTCCCACGTTAATAGTCAAGAGGATCTAACCAGGAAAGAAACTTTGGGAAGCACAAAATCTGAAGTAAATACAAATTCGAGTAAAGGAACAGAAAATGAGGCAAGTGATATTGCTAAAAAGAAAGGATCAAGCAGTTTTGGTTAAATAATTTAGTTGCTCGTCGCCTTTTATTGCTGTAAACATGATGTGAACCCTGGTTATGCAGGTGAGCAAGCATCCAGAAGTACCAAAACGAACTGATGAAACTGAAACATGTATAGTACAGAAGCAAGACGATATCATTCGCCAACAGCTGTTTGTTGAAGAAAAAATGAGATCTTGCGAAAAGGTTGAAGCAGAGGTATTAATTGATCTGGCTTCTATAATTAGTTTGATCTTTCCTATCCATAGACTAGTGATACGAAAAACTATAACATCCAACAGGTACAAGAACATAAAGATATCGATGCTGGTGATGGAACAAATAAGAATGTTCCGGAGAATGAAGAAAAGTCTCGGGACAAAATTCTGACGTCCAGCAAAGAAGAGATGGCTGCAAAGAACGCTGAAGAAGGCGAAGTGGTTTCAGAGATTCCCAGTCAAGAGGTTAAGTGACCATAGAAGCCTGTTCTTAATTCATTTATGTAACTCCCAGAGATAGAAATGTTTTCCTTCTACTAAAGTCACAAGAGATTGCTTCCTTTTCAATTCTGCAGAAGTTTCAACAAGCTAATTTAATCAGGGATGAAGCTCTATTGAAAGATGAGCATGGAGTCAAGAACTTCATGGTGGTTTCTTCAGAAGAAACTAGGTGTGGAGGCTCTACTGAAAAGGTAAATGAAATAAAAAAACTGAGAACCAATTAGCATCAAGGCTCTCTCTATGATAACCGTTCACTGAGGGTCTTGAGTTTATTGCATGCACATGAATTCTCTTGCCACCTTATCTTTCTGGAAAAATATTGAAATTCAAGTCCAAAAGTACTATATGTGTGCTGACATTAATATAATGCTATATTTCTCGAAAAGAAAATCCAAAAGTACTATACACTTAGTAATTACTATAAATTTGAAGTTATCCACATGAAACAAAATAAGGCTGCACTTCCTTTTCCAGAGATTTTGTATATTTTGTAGTTGTTGCACAAAATGGGAGGCAATGCTTTTTTTCTTGTTAAAATGGGAGGCAATACTTGATAAATTGATGTATAAAAGAAATAAAATTACTTCACTGCTGATGGAGTACTTTTGTTTGAACAGATATCAACCATCTTTGCCAGTCTATTATTTGTTTATTTATTTATTTATCTATATCAGTTTTGTTCTATGCTATTCCAAGTGAGACATCCTAGTGTCATTGGGATCTTATGAGCTTCTTTTCAAAACTAAGTTGAAACAAAAAATAGTCAAATACTGACAAATTCGTATATCTAAAAGAACCAACCATTGACATCACAAATTGGATATTCCCTTTAGTCTTTTACACGGTAAATTTGCATGGTCGGATTTTGTCAAACTTCAAATTTTGCAGATAGAACTGTTCATGCATTTTTTCTTGTTGTACAAAAAGACTTGATTAATATTAACATTGTACAAAAGAAAAAGATTCTTCTTGGAGAATTATTAGTGGATAAAGGAAGAGGCAATAGCAACTTTTTCTGGGGATATTCCCAGATATGACCCTAAGAGAGACCGCTGGATCTTTAAAGCTAGAAACCAAGGATTTTAACCACTAGGCCACGGTATCTGTATTTCAATTATTAACAGGAATTTTGCTAAAATGAGCAGTTCCAAACCTCATCTTGCAGACATCTGTTAGCTTGATAAACTGCTTGGCAGTTGATAATTGCTAAAACCATCTTGAGAATAAGATATGAACACCTTCTTCTGTAGCTAGAGTGATGCTTAAGTGCATAACTCCTTGTTCTTTTCAATGCTAGCACTCAAACATTCTGAGCACTCAAGGTCATTGTTGCAGAACAGTTGAGCATGTGTAGCAACCCCAATTATGCCAGATGCAACCAAAAGAATCTATTCATCCTATTTGTTTTGTATGTGCAAGGAATTCACATATGCTTATCTATTGAAAGACTAAGTGAAACCTTAAATTCTTCTTGCAGAATATGCCTGTTGAAGACTCAAATGACAAAACTGATGTTGAAGACTCAAATGACAAAACTGACATTCAAATTCCATGCAATACCAGCAATGATATTGTTGATTATCCGGCATTTGAGTTAAAACCTAAAGAACCAGCAATTGAAGAAAAACCTGAAGATTCAGTTGTTGAAGAGAAACCCACAGAACCAGCCGTTGAAGAGAAAACCGAACCAGCAGTTGAAGAGAAACTCGAAGAAGAAGCAGTTGAAGACAAACAAGAAGAACTAGCGGTTGAGGAAAAGCCTGAAGAACCAGCGGTTAAAGAGAAACCAGAAGAACCAGAGCTTGGAAAGAAACCCGATGAACCAGCAGTTGAAGAGGAGCCCGAAGAACCAGCAGTTGACAAAGAACCTGAGGAACCAACTGCCGAGGAGAAACCTGAAGAGCCAGCAGTTGAAGAGAAACCCGAAGAATCAGAAGTAGAGGAAAAACCCGAAGAACCAGCTGTTGAGGAAAAACCTGAAGAACCAGCAATTGCGGAGAAACCCGAAGAACCAGCGGTTGAAGAGAAACCCGAAGAACCAGTGGCTGAAGAGAAACCCGAAGAACCAGCAGTTGAAGAAAAACCTGAAGAACTAGACGTCAAAGAAAAAACTGAAGAGTCAACAGTTAAAGAAAAACCTGAAGAAGAAGCAGTTGAAGAAAAAACCAAGGAGCCGGTTGTTGAAGAGAATCCTGAAAAACCAGTAGTTGAGGAAAAACGTGAAGAATCAGCAGTTGAAGAAAAACCTGGAAACCCAGTTGTTGAAGAGAAACCTGAAGAAACAACAACTGAGGAGAAACCTAAAGAACCAATAGCTGAAGTAAACCCCGAAGAACTAGTTGTTGATGAAAAACATGAAGAGCCACGGGTTGAAGAAAAACTTGAGAAACCAGAAATTGAAGCTAAAGAACCAACAATTGAAGAGAAACCTGAAGAACTAGCCGTTGTTGAGAAACATGAAGAACAACCTGTTGAAGAAAAACCTGAGAATCCAGCAGTTGAAGAGAAACATGAAGAACCAGCAGTTGAAGAGAAACCTGAAGAACCAAAAATTGAAGAGAAACCTGAAGAAACAACAATTGAAGAGAAACCTGAAGAAGTAGCAGCTAAAGAAGAACCCGGAGAACAAACCAGCAAAGATATTGGAGCTGCCAAGGGAAGAATTGATGAATCTGAAAGACATATAGTAGAGAAAGACGAAGCTTTGATTGGAGAACAGGCAGAACTGTATGCCGAAGAAACAAAAAGACCTTGCAAAGTGGTTGAAACTGAGGTATCACGTGACATGCCTTCTATCAATACTTTGATATTATTTCCTCTGCTTAAACTAGTCATAACAAAACCTATCACTACAAACAGATAAAAGAGCTTAAACATATCAATGCTGGTGACTGGACAAATAAGAATGCCCAAGGAAAAGAAGAAACAAATCTGGACGAGCTTCTGACATCCACCAAAGAAGAGATAGCTGCAAATAACTCTGAAGAAGGCAAAATGGTTTCAGAAACCCCCACTCATGAGGTAAAGTGACAACACAATCCTGTTTTTAATTCATATATCTAACCTAAGGTAAAACAAAAATGCTTGCTTTCTCTCTTTCTACTAAAGTCACTAGATCCTTTTCAATTTCTGTAGGACTTTCAGCAAGCCAATCTAACCACAGAAGAGGTAAAAGATGTGCATGAAGCAGAGAGCTACATTGCAGTTCCTTCAGAAGAAATGAGGGTGGAGGACTCCACTGAAAAGGTAAATAAACAAGACCTTACAATGAATTAGCTCACTAGAAGTTTGATTATCCTGCTGTATGATCTCTTCAGAATAACAACTAGGCCACAATCCCAAGTTAGTTATGGTCATAAATCCCTAGAGGAATATATCTTAATTTTCAGTTTTTGTTCACTTCTGAAACGAGAGGATTGAGGAGATGTTTCTGTGAGAACATAATGTATGGACAGCAAAGGAAGAAGTTAAAGGAAAACCAGCAAAACAGAAGTTTGATGTTTACCCCCTCTTCTGGCAAAACATATAAAGAAGCATGAATAGAACTTACAAATTATCTCAAGATGAATCACAGCTAGAAGCAGCATATCCACTGCAATCATGTTTTGTTGCATCATGCAGTCGTGCTAGCAGTCTCCGGCAATTTCTCTATTACCTCGCCCTTTCAGTTATTTCTGGACACCAACCAAATTAGAAATGACTCATTCTACAGGTCGAAAGCTCTGATATCGGGTTCCAAAATCATCATAAGGAAAGCACAGCTGCAGATAAGCTTGAGCTAGAAAACAGAGAGACGGATATTAGCCATATGCTCGATACTCCGGTTGAAAAAGAAAACAATGGAAGAAACATTGAAAAGATATCTGAACCCACAGAAGAGCTGATCCATCAGACAGCTGAGATTCGTGAAGATAAGGAAGCAGCACTTGTTACGAACACCAATACATTGCAAAGCTGTGCAGATCCACAGGGACAACTGAATCATCAGTTAGCTGAGGTATGTGAAGAGAAACAAGCAGTAGGAATTACAGGTACCAATTCTTTACAAAGGTCGGCAGACCATGAGAAGCCTTACAACGCACCTGCTCAGGAGGTAAATTGTAATTAAGCTTTGATACCATGCACGATACCTTTTTCTCCTCTATTTCTTGAAAAATTGCTAATGTTGACTGATCAAATGCCAGATCATTGACAAATCAGCAACAGAGGATATTTCCTGTGCGGATTGTCTTGAAGGAGAAGATAGCCTCAGCACCAACCAAGAGAAGTTAAAACTGGAAGAAAATCCAGAAGTGAAGACAGATGAAAATTTTGACAAGAGAGAGGAAAACCAAAGCATAATGGTAAGAGATGGACGCAGTTATCACTCATCTTGCTTAATAATGTGTTGACGTTACCTATACCTTATAATCTGTTCTTTCTGTAGATGTCAGAAGGAGCTGAGAAGGATGACTACAAGAAGCATATAGAACAGAACACTTGTGCAGTCATGAATACAGCAGAGCATAATGAAGATTCACCTGCTGGAAAAGAAGCATCCGAAAAGCTAGAAGAACTGAGGAAAATTAATATCGATGACAACAACAATGTCAATCATGGAACAACTGAGATAGACCTCCGGGAAGAGGCCAAGGAATCAAAGGCTGAATGTGTTATGACAGATATCAAGACTCCAATTAAAGAGGTCTGATTAAATTGCACACCTATATTCCATTTCAATATTTTATCTGCAAGATTTGATCTCTTTTACTCCCCAAATCTAGGAAGGAGGTTGCTGATAGAAAATGATTGAACTCAAATTGCATGACATATGTTGATGACATAACGGTCCAACTGAAAATTATTTAACAAGAGAAAACAAAGTCTTGATGTAAATAGAAAACTTGAATCATATATAGTAAATTGTTCGCTGGATACAAACTACCTTAACATGTACAGACATTATAATGATTGCTAACTAAAACTATTGTAGGAAAGATCACTAAGAGAAAACCTCCCTGTGTCAGATGGCCAGAGAAAAGTCTACTGTAGTTAACTGATGTTCCAGGGTGTCAAAGACGGAAAAAGAAAAAACCAAAAGGAAAAAGAAAAGCTAAAAGATACAAGCAAATTAATACATTTCTCTAATTTTTACTTACTCCCCCTGCCACCTTTCCTGTTTACTTTACAATGTATATGCAACATTTCTTTAATCAAGATTCCTGATGGTAAAATACGAACTCATAGGAGGAACAAGAAGAACGCTCAATAGAGAGCACAGGCGAAGATTCCCCAAACAACAATAAAACACAGGCGCAACAGGAGGAGAGAACAACACTAAGTGAATCTGAAAGAGGAAGCTCCGAACCTTTTGGATCGGAACAAAAAACAGCAGCAGGTTCACAAGAGATGATAACAAGTAATGGAACAAAGGAAACAAAGAACGAAGAGATAAATGCTGAAAGTGCTCCCCATGCCCAAGAAGGAAGTGGACCAGAGGAAAAGCCAAGCAATGAAACGAAAGAAATAACTGAACATTTCACAGCATTGGAATCCATTAAGGTTTCTGAAAAGGAGTTAGCAGTGAATAACATGGTGAGTAATGAAAGCAATGTAAGTCAGCACATACAAGAGCAAGCAACAGAGGAATTCAGATCACGAGAGATGCAAGCGAAGGCCGCGCTTCCTGACCTTCCACATGTATCAGTTAAAGAAACATCAGAAATGAAGGAAGTTGTTGCTGAAGAAAGAACACTATTGATCAACAAAGAAGACCTTCCGACACACAAAACTGAAGTGTCTGAGGATGAAGAAGAAAGAACTGATATAAAGGAAAATGGCAATGACAAAGAAGAGGAAAGTCCAGTGATGGTAGAAGTCTCAAGAGATGCTGATATCAAATCTCCTACCAAGAAACATCATAATATTTTGTCAGGAGTTGGATCAAAAGTCAAGCACTCAATTGCAAAAGTGAAGAAAGCCATCACTGGTAAGTCCTCCCCGACCAAGCCACCATCACCCAAATAAAATGATGACTTCAGATAATTCTAAGTTGTGAAGAAAAGCAAAGTGTAAAGCTCTTTAGCAATTCAAGTTGTCAATAAAGTACAAAGGTTTGTCAACAATGTACAATCTTATTGAATCATGAATTCCATTTTTATACAATACATAGTGCCAACTTCTCAACGACAACTCCAATAACATGTCAAAATCCTAGCATTCGACCAATTCAGGTGCAACACACACGAAAGACCAGTGTTTAGGGACGGAGCTACCTTTTTCAAGGGTATGTAAAAATAACACTGTGCAAATAGACAGAAAAAATCAGTTTGTATATATATCAGATATTGATTCCCCCTTCATTTTTTCATATGTTTACTAGTTTATATTTCGATACCCCTTAGTAAAAATCCTAGTTCCGCCTCTGCAAGTGATGTAGTAAGTATTAATTTGCGTCGCTCACTAAAGTAACATCTATAGTTTATTTTTCATGAACTCACAGTTAACATTAAAAAGGAAGATTCACTATCCACAGAGGCATCATCATTATCAAAGAATATCAGTTCATGCATTATATATATATATATATATATATATATATATATATATATATATATATATATATATATATATATATATAACTTGCTCAAATAAACTAACTTAAAAATGAAGTACATCAAAAAAGAAGATTCACTATCCCCTTAATATTTCATATGTTTTCTTATTTATATTTCGATACTCCTTAGTAAAAATACTGGCTCCGCCACTGCCAGTGATGTAATATTAATTCGCGTCCCTCACTAAAGTAACACCTATAATTTAATTTTCATGAAGTCAGAGTTAACATTGGAAAGGAATATAAGCACATGCATTGTGTGTATATATATAACTTGCTCAAATAAACTAACTTAAAAATGAAATTTTACTTTTCCTGGTACAATGATCTATGCATCAACGCGTAATTAGTTGAGGTCGACTATATGAATCTGTTATTAATTTGAAAGCAAAACATAATAACTGATAGAAGAATTTTGCACCTAAAAATTGAACTTGAGCTGCTTCAGTTACTATCTCATTGTTCACTATACATGTGTGTATCAGCTAATTCTATGATTTAATTAAAAAAATTGTAAGTATTAACAAAATAACAAATAAATATGGAAAATAAGTACTTGATGAACTTAGCCGGAGTTGGCGGAGGTGACCGGAGACTATATCCGGTGGAGGACGATGGAAGCCGTTACTATTTTTAACAAAATAGCCACAAAAGAGTCATTGCTTTACAATGTAGCAAGTTGGCACGATTACGATTTTTGACATTATAGCCACATAATAGAAAGATAACAAACTGAAAGGGCTTTCGCGACAATTTAAGTAATGTTCTACGAAAATACTCGTCAAGATTAAAATATTTACTCACACCTGGTCATAATTTCATATTTACTCGCCCTATTCAGAAACTACATAACCTGTCTACCTATTTTTTCGTATATCATAATTTATGTTGTATACCACAAGGTAAATATGGTATACCGAAAAAATGGGTAGGTTGGCTAAATACTTTGAATTTCATGGATAGAGTAGGGGGCGATCAACTTGATGCGGGAGAGGCATGAGTGCAGTTCGATCTTGTGGTATATTCGTTTGTAGTGAGTAGGGCCTCGTTCTCATTGATCGGGCAAATACTTTGAATTTTATGGATAGAGTAATTTTTTAATAGATAGTACGGTAAATAGTCTGAATTTCAAGAGTACATCGTGTAAAAATCCCTATATTCTATTCCAAAGAACAAGAAACAAACCAATTTATATGGGATTAATTACTTTGTTTCCCACCAAACTAACAAGAAAACTTCAAAAGTTTAAATAAATTATAGTAATAATTTTAACATGCATATTACAAAAAATGACAAAATCTCGTGGATGATGTTAATATATAGGACTATACAATCCATTGTACAATAATTTTGAAGCTAAGGCGAAAATCGTGAGAGACTAAGATCAAACATCCATAATTGAACGTCACAATCAAACTTTTGTGATTAATAAGCATGTATGCAATTGAATGAATTCTAAAAACCAAGCAAAAAGATACATCCTCTTGTGCAATTGAATGAATTCTACCATATATGCAAATGATGTACATAAAATTAATTGATGGTTTCTTTCATTTCACTAACTGATAAAATGAAGGCTGGTACAGTCTACCAAATCCCTAGTTCCCTGTGAACTTGCATCCCTTCTAGCTACATGCAGAACATGTCCTTTAGATCCCATAGGTGTATTGCCATTTGCCACTGAACAATGGAGGACAATGTATAATTGTCCTCCTCACCCATTGCACATACTCTGTCATTTGCTGCACATCTACATGCCTTTTCTGAATATTCTTCTGAGTCAAATAAGCATCATGAGACATCTGTCAAGTATCTTTGAATGGGATAATCACATTTCCAAATCGAAATGTTCTCGTCTTAACAAGTCAAGCTGCATCTCGACAAAGAGACTTCGTTGATGAAATGCGACCATAAAGAGCACATGCAAACCAGTTGTTAAAAGCATTGTACACATATACCTACTTCTGATGTGAATAAAAGAAAGTCAATCAATGGCAGAGGAAAACAGTCAATCTATAACCACAAAAATACTTTTCTTTATACGTACGACCACATAGATAACTATAATTTCCCGTAGATGTCAAACTCTTATTGAATAAAAAATAAACAAACATGTACTATTTGCTCATTTATCCGACTGTCACAAGGATTTTCTTAAAGGAAATAGTTAAAATTCCACATAAACATGTCCAAATATTTTCTACTTGATAGAGAGTTCAAGGAAATTGTGTGGATTTCTTCCCAAACACAAACAATTTGAGAAAACTGAAGTGAAGGCTGAAGGGAAAACTAAAGAGAACTGGAAGCTAAGAAACACAGAAGCACAAACCTATAAACATAGACACTGGCATGTTGCAGAAAATTTTAACTTTCGATTCTCCAGTAGAAAGACACAAATACATCAGTAAATTTTCTTTAAGCTCAAGCAAGGATACATCTTGGTAGAATTTGCATTATACCAACATAATAAGCTCAAAAAATAACTAAGCTGCAACTAGCTACTTGGTCCGAGAAGCTTTTGCTATCAGGAAGTTCCACAGTTCCAAAACCAAGGTAGACTATCAAGCTAGTTCCCACCAGTCATTTTCTTAGACTCTGCTCTCACCATAAACTAAGATCTTTTTTTTTTATGATACATGGATTTCAACGACAAATTGATGCAATAGGCTATTTGCGTAGCCAAAATTTTTAGGAGACTCCAGAGTCCTTACAAAGCTGTTTCATATCTATTGCTAATGAAAATGAAAATTACCTTTTCAATCCTTAGCTATAAAAAAAAGTATCACCCGAAAAAAAGAAACAAACACATGCACAGATATGTATGAATCTCTTCAAAGGATTAGAAAATAGCTTAAAAGTACTGAAAGAACCCAGAACACTTAAAAAACCAAGAGGTTCTTAAAGAGAAAAGTACCTCTTATGATAGCTTGCCGATGTCTCTTGATCTTGCACTCAGAAAGCATGATGGTCATGGCAAAAAATGATTCTTTTTCAACTGGAACCTGATGGATACTCAAGGCGGTGAAAATGACAATCGTAACAGAAAAAGAAAAATTGAAAAATTCAACAAGACAAATGAAGTGAGTATTGGAGATTGGAGGGAATTTCAATCATATAATAACTGAAGGTAGGCAATGGTCAACACTGGGTCGCTCAAAAATTAATTCCATATCAAAAATAGAATACTGAAACCATTGAAATCATATTCCGAAACTTATAACTTGTACATATATGGGAGTTCACATTGTTTCTGATATTAAGAGCGCAGAACATTTGATTTTCAAGATAAAGAAGAGAGCCAAAACAACCAAAATGATGTCCCTCCGATATAAGCTTGCCAGGAAAGCTTAAGCAATGTTCTTCTTGCCATTTTCTCAGCTTCCGCAATTCCACTGGATGCAATTTCTTTTGCTAAGATGAAAGGAAATAGCAGAATAATGGTGATATCGTCAAAAAAAACAGGTGCAAAAGTTATTCACTTCTTATTATCCCGGTGAAATTCTGGAATCATGTTAAGCAAAGAAGGATCCTCTGCTATAATATCCATCAATAACTCTACAGTAGCTGCCTCAAATGAGAAGCTCTTCCCAGCTATTTCCTCCAGAAAAGCCTTCATTTCACTAACTTTATTGCTTCTGAGAAATCCCCGCACAATAACATTGTATGTTCGGTTGTCTGCCAAACAACCATTGTCCTCCATTTTCCTTAGCATATCTTTAGCTTCATCTAACAACCCTTCTTGACAATATCCACTAATCATTGCAGTGTATGTTATCACATCAGGATGTAAGCCTATCAAGGGAAGCTTCTCAAACGTAGCATGAGCTTTGTCGAGCTTACCATTTTTGCACAATCCATCAATGACAGCCGTGTAAATTTGAATATTTGTATCTTCTCTCCTTCTTTCCAACTTATGGAAGTGTGACATAGCCTCTTCAACAAGTCCATTCTTAAAATAACCACCAAGCAAAGTACAATGAGTGTATAAATCAGGTATGTGCCCCGCAGATAGCATCTCATCAAAGAAATTTTGTGCAGATTTAGTTCTTCCAAGTTCAAAAAGACCATGCAAGAGAACATTGCAGGTAACAATACTAGGTTTCAATCCCTTTTGAGAAATTTCACGGCAGACTTGCATTGCCTCGTCTATTTTCTTTTGCCTGGCATATCCATTTATTAGTATATTATAGCTAATAATATCGGGCTCAATGCTCTTATTGATCATGGAATCAAAAATTTCCCGTGCTCTATCCACTTGACCACGCAAGCCATATCCGTCAATTATCATATTATAGGTGATCACATCAGGGTCTACACCTTTTTCAATCATGTATCTCATTATTTCCTCAGCGTCTTCTACTTTCCCCTCTTTGCATAGTCCATCAATGACGGAGTTGAAGGTGCACACATTTGGATAAATATTAAGATGTATCATCTCAAGGAACAAAGTCCTAACATTTTCCCACTGACTTAACTTACACAAAGCATCAATTAAAGTGCTATAAGTAAAAATGTCGGGAGGAATGCTTTTTTGTTTCATCTCATTCAAAAGGCTGGTAGCACCATCTAGCATCCCATCTTTGCAAAAGGCGTCTATGACAATGGTGTAAGTGCGTGTATTGGGCTTAGTGCTTCCTTGTTCCATTAACCGGAGCAAATCAAAAGCTTTTTGAGTATGGCCCTTCTTGCAAAGCCCATCCATGACCGTTCCATACATGACTTCATCAGGCTCACATATATTCTCCCTCACCAACTTTTTGAACAAATGAACAGCATCTTTAACCTTATTTTCAGCAAAGAGTCCCCTTAGTAAGGTGTTAAAGGTGACTTCATTATATGGAATACCTTTCTTGAAGTGAATGGCTAATACAGAAAATCCGAGATCGGTATGATGCATAAGGCAGCAACTGTTAACCACAATGTTCAAGATGAATTCATGAACAGGAATACGTAATTTGTGGATTTGTCGAAAAAGAGAAACAACAGAAGAGTAATGCTTCATATGTACCAGAGTTTGTAACAATTTAGAGAAAGAGACAACAGAAGGAAGAGGCTTAGTTCTAACCATTTGACGGAACAAACTCATAGCATCATCTAAACACTTAACATTCTCAAATTCATTAGAAACCCCAAAATTCCCTTTAACTGAAATGGAACGTGTATTGGTAGAATAATGTCGGGGTGCAATTGAATAAGCAAAGAATGAGAAAAAGGGATTACCATTGAGACAGTAACGCACTGCAATTCTCATCATCTTTGCTTCACTTCACTTGTCTTGTTAATTAGTAGGGGTGTGAAATTTTTTGGAACTTGAACTTCAGCCTACTTTGCGAATGGGAAGAAATGTATGAGAGAGCACACCATTTTTTGGTTTGAGCCCACTTTTTTTTTTTTTTTCAGATTTTGACTAAGAGGACATTTTTTGGAACTTTAATCCTTGTGGGTTGAACTTCACACAAGTTCAGCCCAATAGGATTTAAGTTCAACTTCAGCCCACCATAAGGGGCGAAGTTCAACTTCAGTCCACAAGGTTGAAGTTTACGCATCTATGCCTAAAAATTCAGCCCTTACGGATTGAAGTTGAACTTCATAACTTAGGCATGAAGTTCAAGCCCACAAAGATTGAAGTTCCAAAAAGTGGTCTCACATGTAAAACCAATAAAAAATGACTTCAAACCAAATACTAGTGGTAAAAGTGGCCTGTGAGCTAAATTTTTACTTGCGAATGTATGAAGTTCGGCCCACAAAGTCTGAAGTTCAGCCCATAATGATTAAAGTTCCAAAAAATAGCTAAAAACTAGTGGTTTTTCCTGCACTTTTCCTTAAGTTTATAATGAATAAATATCGGATGGAAATACAATCTTATAGTGATGCCCATTTCTCACTCCCTAAGGCAGCACTTGTCTTTGACTGCCTCTTGCTTAAGCAATATTTGCTTTTGAATTTCTTCGTGCATTTTTCTACATAATTTGACGTGTTGTCTAGGCAACACTTGTCCCTACAATCTTTTCGAATACTTTCCCAGACAACACTTATCTTTTAACGTAAAAATTTGGCCATGTAGCCTATTTGCCCCTCGCTAAATGAAAACTAGCCAGCATTTCAAAATTTTTAGAAGACCAGCCAGAATCAAGAAACATATAAATATTTCAGTTTTTTGTACTATGACTTGAACTACAATTTTCAAAAAGAATGTTTTCAAAACTACCCAGCTTACACTAAAAAATTACACTACCATCACTCAAATTTTGTAGCCACACAACCACAACATTGGGGTACACTATTGCGGTGTCAAACTTGTATACTATTGGGGGTATACGAATACTAAAAAGGTATATAATAGAAGATATCGTATACCATTGAAGTATACTGTCGCTCTGGGATATACAAGCTTGGAGTATATGCGACTATAAAATGAAATATTTTTAGCCAAATGGCCGACTCAGGTAAATATTTTTAGGAAAATTTACACAACATGACTACCTAATAGCTATATTACAAAAAATAACAATATTTTTATCATATTTACAATACATAAGAATGAGTTTTGTATATATTATGTAAAAAAAGTATTGTTATTTTTTGTAAAGATAACATTATTAGCGGAGCTACCCTTTTTCAAGGGTATGTAAAAATAACACTGTGCAAATAGACAGAAAAAATCAGTTTGTATATATATATCAGATATTGATTCCCCCTTCATTTTTTCGTATGTTTACTTTTTTATATTTAGATACCCCTTAGTAAAAATACTGGCTCCGCCACTGCCAGTAATGTAGTATTAGTTTGCGTCGCTCAATAAAGTAATATCTATCGTTTATTTTTCATGAACTTACAGTTAAAATTAAAAAGGAAGATTCACTATCCACAGAGGCATCATCATTATCAAAGAATATCAGTTCATACATGGTATATATATAACTTTCTCAAATAAAGTAACTTTAAAATGAAGTACATTAAAAAGGAAGATTCACTATCCTTTTAATATTTCGTATATTTACTTATTTATATTTTGATACTCTTTAGTAAAAATACTGGCTCCGCCGCTGCCAGTGATGTAATATTAATTCGCGTCCCTCACTAAAGTAACACATGTAATTTAATTTTCATGAAGTCAGAGTTAACATTGGAAAGGAATATAAGCGCATGCATTGTGTGTGTGTGTGTATATATATATATAACTTGCTCAAATAAACTAACTTAAAAATGAAATTTTACTTTTCCTAGTACAATGAACTATGCATCAATGTGTAATTAGTTGAGGTCGGCTATATGAATATGCAGGGGCGTTGCTAGGCTGAGCTCAGGGTGGTCAGGCGAACAACCTTCGCCGAAAAATTATATTGGTGTATATAGGTCAAGTATTATAAAAAATAGATATATACTTAGCAATGAACAACTTGAACATAAAAGGTAATGCAGTTCAGCTGGCGCTGGTTGTTCAGGTCGAGGGCAAGCGCGCGGGGTCGATTCCCTGTTGAAGCACAATTTATATTTTGCCTTTAACTAGTAAATTCTGGACTTTGTTGTGTGGCGGGCCTATCTTTCCAGAAACCAAAATTTCTTGGCCCACATCTACTAAAAATTACTATAAATAAAAGTTCAGGCCCACCTCCTTTAGATATAAACAATACCTACCCAATTGACTTTTAAAACAAAAGCTAGAAAATCTCTTCTTAAACCAGACGTGAAAAAGAAGAAGTGCTCAACACACATCCTCTTTGCAGTCATTTTTTTTAAAGGTACCACTTAATTTTTTTGTTTTTTTAGGTAGCAAATTAATATCTAATCATTGTTGGTTGAAATTTTTTTGTTTTTTTAGGTAGCAAATTAATATCTAATCATTGTTGGTTGAGAACGTGGGTCTGAATTAAATTACATTAAATATTAGTTTATATTATTGTGTGTGAATTTATCCATGTGTTGTTACTATTCTTTTTTTTTTTTTTTTGAAAGTAGTGTTAAAATCAGAAAAAATTGTATCATTGTGTAGTGCACATTAGTTTGCATTTTGTTTCACTCGTAATAACTCAATGCCTTTGAATTTTGATTGTTATTCCAGTTTGAAGTGTCAATGGACTTGAGGAAATACCTTAGTAAAATTCCAAAAAAAAGTAGTGCGCCTCGAAATCGAATGGATGATGAACTTTTAGACGGTTGTATTGTGTCTTATGTAGAAAGAAAAGTATTTCGTACTATTTCTAATGAGTCTACTGTAAAAACTTTCCAAAAGCTGAAAGATCGCCGTGTACGATTGTGACGATATATTTGAAATTTTTTGTGTTAAGTTCTTTTGTGTTATTTTGATTTATAAAATAGTAATTTTATTGCACGTTTTTATGATTTAGCTAAAAGCTTGATAGAAATATTGGTGTTCCCATTCTTTGAAGAAAAAATTTATTAACTCCTTTAAAGTTTGAACAACCTTGACGAGAATCCTGGCTACGCCACTGTGAATATGTTATTAATTTGAAAGCAAAACAAAATACTAACTGATAGAAGAATTTTGCACCTAAAAATTGAACTTGAGCTGCTTCAGTTACTATCTCATTGTTCACTATACATGTGTGTATCAGCTAATTCTATGATTTAATTAAAAAAATTGTAAGTATTAACAAAATAACGAATAAATATGGAAAATAAGTACTTGATGAACGTAGGGCCGGAGTTGGCCGAGGTGACCGGAGACAATGGAAAGCAGAGTTACTATTTTTGACTAAATAGCCACAAAAGAATCATTGTTTTTACAATGTAGCAAGTTGGCACGATTATGATTCTTGACACAATAGCCACATTATAGAAAGATAATGTAGCACTAATGAGGTAATTTATATAATGTGGCACTAATAAGGTAATTTTCATTATGGAATGATAACAAACAAACAGATAAGTACATGATTAAAACAAACAAATAAGTACACGATTAAAACAAACTGAAAGGGTTTTGCGCGATAATTTAATCATTGTTTTACGAAAATACTCATCAAAATCAAAATATTTATCTGCCTCTGCATGTAAGTTTCATATTTACTCGTCCAGCCATAATTTATACGAAAAAATTTACTCACACCGGATATATATACCTAACCATAGCAATTAACTATGGTAATGTGATTTAATGAAGAGAGAATGTCTATTAATTAACTATGGCTAAGTGATAGTAGTGTATTGTAAACAAATGACGTGCATTTGTTGATTAGACACTTACAAAAATACCCACGAAATCTAAAATAATTACAGCCACTACCCACTACTTTCAAATATTATCTGGCCTACCCATTGAAATATTTACTCACTCTACCCCTCCAGACTTATATATTATAAGGTATAAAAAGGTAAACAATAATAAATGGTCCTCCAGACTTTTATACCATAATTTATGCAGCCTTAAAGGTATACACCTATAAACAAAGGTATACAATAAAAAATGGGTATGTTGGGTAAATACTTTTAGTTTTATGGGTAGAGTAATTTTTAATGGGTATGACTTGTAAATACTTTAAATTTCATGGGTATAGAGTGTAAAAATTCCTTTGTTGATTGGGTGTATACACCCGATGTGGGTAAGTATTTGCCTAATTTTTGCCTAAGGTAAATATAGTATAAAAAAAATACGGTGGGGTAGATACTTTGAATTTCATGAGTAATGTAATTTTTAATAGGTATAGTAGGTAAATACTTTATATTCCAAGGGTACACATCGTAAAAAGCTCAATATTTTATTCCAAAGAATAAGAGACCAAACAATGTGTTTGAGATTTATTACTTTGTTGTCCACCAAACTAAAAAGAAAACTTTAGAAGTCTAAATTACAATAATCTTAACATGCATTTTACGAATAAATATCACAAAATCTCAAACTATTAGAGATAATGTCGTGGATGATGTTAACATATTGGACTACACAACCCATTGTACAATAATTTTGAAGCATGTATATGCACGACCAAGACTCCATCATCATAGATCAAATGAATGTTCATTTTAATGCATGAACTACGTAAGTAGAGCATTTATGCCTTCATGAACTAAAACCAAGCAAAAAGATACATCTACTTGTGCAATTGAATGAATTCTACCGTATATACTAATCATGTACATAAAATTTAATATACACCAGAGGTTAGTTTAACACTTGGAACTTCAAAAGGTGTACAACCATAGAGTTTCCTTTACATTGATGGTTTCTTTCATTTCACTAACAGATAAAATGAAGGCTGGTATAGTCTACCAAATCCCTAGTTCCCTGTGAACTTGCATCCCTTCTAGCTACATGCAGAACATGTCCTTTATATCCCATAGGTGTATTGCCATTTGCCACTGAACAATGGAGGACAATGTATGATTGTCCTCCTCACCCATTGCACATACTCTGTCATTTGCTGCACATCTACATGCCTTTTCTGAATATTCTTCTGAGTCAAATAAGCATCATGAGACATCTGTCAAGTATCTTTGAATGGGATAATCACATTTCCAAATCGAAAGGTTCTTGTCTTAACAAGTCAAGCTGCATCTCGACAAAGAGACTTCGTTGATGAAATGCGACCATAAAGAGCACATGCAAACCAGTTGTTAAAAGCACTGTACACATATACCTACTTCTGATGTGAATAAAAGAAAGTCAATCAATGACGGAGGAAAACAGTCAATCTATAACCACAAAAATACTTTTCTTTATTAGTACGACCACATAGATAACTATAATTTCCCGTAAATGTCAAACTCTTATTGAATAAAAAATAAACAAACATGTACTATTTGCTCATTATCCGACTGTCACAAGGATTTTCTTAATGATGGTATAATAGGAGCAATCCCTTTTATGACAGATGCACTAACTTGTTTGGGTGCATATTTCAATGCAGAACTGTGGGGTATATAATCTAAAATATCATTCAAATCAAGCCTGAGAACGATTGAGAGAAGATTAGCATGGCCTCTGCACAAGGATGACACGCATAAATCGAGAAATGTTCCAAATAAAGGGAAATATATATATTACCTGTTTCAATTGGCATAGTTCTCGAAGAAGTTTTGGCAGTTAAAGTATTAATAGTTTACCTTGTTTCGATTGTGGGATTTAGCCTTGGGATTGTCTGGGACGGACCTGTGATTATTCTGCTAATCTCCTTGTATATTCATGCAATGTGCTGTTTAATCCAGTGCATTTTGCATGTTATGGATGGATCCAAAATTTCACTAAAGGTTAAACGCGAGGATACTGAAGTTGGAGAGCAATGTGGTATCTTGGCGCATGGACGGAGTCATGGGGGTATAGTTGCTGGCTATTTAGCTAACTGGAGAACTGTTGTGAGGAATTATTTAAAGAATGCTACTTTCTCGTCCACATAAACATGTCCAAATATTTTCTACTTGATAGAGAGTTCAAGTAAATAGTGTGGATTTCTTCCCAAACACAAACGATTTGAGAAAACTGAAGTGAAGGCTGAAGAGAAAACTAAAGAGAACTGGAAGCTAAGAAACACAGAAGCACAAACCTATAAACATAGACACTCGCATGTTGCAGAAAATTTTAACTTTCGATTCTCCAATAGAAAGACACAAATACATCAGTAAATTTTCTTTAGGCTCAAGCAAGGATACATCTTGGTAGAATTTGCATTATGCCAACATAATAAGCTCAAAAAATAACTAAGCTGCAACTAGCTACTTGGTCCGAGAAGCTTTTGCTATCAGGAAGTTCCACAGTTCCAAAACCAAGGTAGACTATCAAGCTAGTTCCCACCAGTCATTTTCTTAGACTCTGCTCTCACGATAAACTAAGATCATTTTTTTATGATACATGGATTTCAACGACAAATTGATGCAATAGGCTATTTGCATAGCCAAAATTTTTAGGAGACTCCAGAGTCCTTACAAAGCTGTTTCATATCTATTGCTAATGAAAATGAAAATTACCTTTTCAATCCTTAGCTATAAAACAAAGTATCTCCCGAAAAAAAAAAAAAAACAAACACATGCACAGATATGTATGAATCTCTTCAAAGGATTAGAAAATAGCTTAAAAGTACTGAAAGAACCCAGAACACTTAAAAAACCAAGAGGTTCTTAGAGAGAAAAGTACCTCTTATGATAGCTTGCCGATGTCTCTTGATCTTGCACTCAGAAAGCATGATGGTCATGGCAAAAAATGATTCTTTTTCAACTGGAACCTGATGGATACTCAAGGCGGTGAAAATGACAATCGTAACAGAAAAAGAAAAATTGAAAAATTCAACAAGACAAATGAAGTGAGTATTGGAGATTGGAGGGAATTTCAATCATATAATAACTGAAGGTAGGCAATGGTCAACACTGGGTCGCTCAAAAATTAATTCCATATCAAAAATAGAATACTGAAACCATTGAAATCATATTCCGAAACTTATAACTTGTACATATATGGGAGTTCACATTGTTTCTGATATTAAGAGCGCAGAACATTTGATTTCCAAGATAAAGAAGAGAGCCAAAACAACCAAAATGATGTCCCTTCCAAAATAAGCTTGCCAGGAAAGCTTAAGCAATGTTCTTCTTGCCATTTTCTCAGCTTCCGCAATTCCACTGGATGCAATTTCTTTTGCTAAGATGAAAGGAAATAGCAGAATAATCGTGATATCGTCAAAAAAAACAGGTGCAAAAGTTAATCACTTCTTATTATCCCGGTGAAATTCTGGAATCATGTTAAGCAAAGAAGGATCCTCTGCTATAATATCCATCAATAACTCTACAGTAGCTGCCTCAAATGAGAAGCTCTTCCCAGCAATTTCCTTCAGAAAAGCCTCCATTTCGCTAACTTTATTGCTTCTGAGAAATCCTCGCACAATAACATTGTATGTTCGGTTGTTTGGCAAACAACCATTGTCCTCCATTTTCCTTAGCAGATCTTTAGCTTCATCTAACAACCCTTCTTGACAATATCCACTAATCATTGCAGTGTATGTTATCACATCAGGATGTAAGCCTATCAAGGGAAGCTTCTCAAACGTAGCATGAGCTTTGTCGAGCTTACCATTTTTGCACAATCCATTAATGACAGCCGTGTAAATTTGAATATTTGTATCTTCTCTCCTTCTTTCCAACTTATGGAAGTGTGACATAGCCTCTTCAACAAGTCCATTCTTAAAATAACCACCAAGCAAAGTACAATGAGTGTATAAATCAGGTATGTGCCCCGCAGATAGCATCTCATCAAAGAAATTTTGTGCAGATTTAGTTCTTCCAAGTTCAAAAAGACCATGCAAGAGAACATTGCAGGTAACAATACTAGGTTTCAATCCCTTTTGAGAAATTTCACGGCAGACTTGCATTGCCTCGTCTATTTTCTTTTTCCTGGCATATCCATTTATTAGTATATTATAGCTAATAATATTGGGCTCAATGCTCTTATTGATCATGGAATCAAAAATTTCCCGTGCTCTATCCACTTGACCACGCAAGCCATATCCGTCAATTATCATATTATAGGTGATCACATCAGGATCTACACCTTTTTCAATCATGTATCTCATTATTTCCTCAGCGTCTTCTACTTTCCCCTCTTTGCATAGTCCATCAATGACGGAGTTGAAGGTGCACACATTTGGATAAATATTAAGATGTATCATCTCAAGGAACAAAGTCCTAACCTTTTCCCACTGACTTAACTTACACAAACCATCAATTAAAGTGCTATAAGTAACAATGTTGGGAGGAATGCTTTTTTGTTTCATCTCGTTCAAAAGGCTGGTAGCACCATCTAGCATCCCATCTTTGCAAAAGGCATCGATAACAATGCTATAGATACATGTATTGGGCTTAGTACTTCCTTGTTCCATTAACCGGAGCAAATCAAAAGCTTTTTGAGTATGGCCCCTTTTGCAAAGCCCATTCATGACCGTTGCATACATGACTTGTTCAGGCTCACATATACTCTCCCTCACCAACTTTTTGAACAAATTAACGGCATCTTTGACCTTATTTTCAGCAAAGAGACCCCTTAGTAAGGTAGTAAAGGTGACTTCATCAAACGGAATGCCATTCTTCAAGTGAATGGCTAATAAAGAAAATCCGAGATCAGTACGATGCATTAGGCAACAACAATTAATCACATTACACAAGATGAACTCATTATATGGAATACCTAATACCCGCATTTCTCGAAAAAGAGAAACAACAGAAGAGTAATGCTTCATATGTACAAGAGTGTGTAACAATTTAGAGAAAGAGACAACAGAAGGAAGAGGCTTAGTTCTAACCATTTGACGGAACAAACTCATAGCATCATCTAAACACTTAACATTCTGAAACTCATTAGAAACCCCAAATTTGCCCTTAACTGAAGAATAATATCGGGGTGTAATTGAATGAGTAATTTTATTAGAACTAGGAAAACGACATACCAAGTGTATCGCAGTACGGTACGAGGGTGAGATATACACAGACGTTACACTCACCAAGATGGAAAAGTTGTTTCCGATAAACCCTCGACTAAAGTGATTATAAATAGGAAAGAATGAGAAAAGGGGATAATTACATTTGGGAGAGTAACGCATTGCAACTTTCAGTACACTTTCTCTTAATTACAGTAAGTAATTGAGAGGCACAACAAAGAAATGTTTTAAGAAGGTGAGGGATGATAACGTGAGAGGAAACCAACTCAATTTCAATTAGGGTGTTTGTTCTTCTTTTTTCACTTATAGCCGTTTTGGAATTTTTACAAAAAAATACAATTTTTAGAAGCTATTTACAACACATAACAGTATTTTAGCAAAATTATCCAACATAAAAGAAAAAAAAGTTAATTACAAAACGTAGCAAAATATAACATAACATAGCAAACTCCTACATTTCCTCTCATTTTCCCCCAATTTCACTTTTCCTCCTCCGCTCCCCAAATTTCACTTCCTCACAACTTTTTTAATGGAACCAACCACCTCGTACCTCCATGTATCTCGTTGTATCTCAACTACCAACCATCTCGTACCGTGATGTATTTCGTTGCATCTCAACTACCAACCACCTCGTATCTCGATGTATCTTGTTGTATCTCAGCTAACAACCACCTCGTATCACGTTGTAACTCAACTGTCAAGTACGTCGTATCTCGATGTATCTCAATTACCAACACCTCTTATCTCGTTGTAAAATCAATCACCTCGTATTTTGTTGTATCTCGTTGTATCTATACTATTTTTGCACCATATCGAACTTGTTTTTGGACTGTTTCTGCACTATTTATGGGTTTTTACACTATTTCTATATCGTAACTGTATTTAGACTTTTTCCAGAGTAAATGGACTAAAGTCATTTTTAGCCAAAAGATAGCTAATAAGAGTTATGTTATCCACTCGGACCTATAGACTCTAAAGTCATTTCATCTCATATGTGCAACCTCCATAGCAACAACACAAAACGGATTACCTTAATTCTCTCATCGAATAATTGATCGGAGCATTTTGTGAAGGATTTATTTTGGAGTTGAAAGGGTTTAGGGGAGAGTGTGTTCAGTATTGCATTTAATTGAGATTTGGGAAATTTGAAAAATATTGCTATGATAAATATTACAATGTGTTGTAATTTGTATAATATTGCTATTTTTCTTTTAGTATATGGACGTAAGTTTGTAAATTTGTGTAAAAACCCCTATTGTTTTTCTCATTTCTTTAACATCAATTGTCATCTGGTACAAAATTGGATAACCCAAGATTATAACATTGAATGTGCTTGTGTGACACTGGAGCGGCTGAAACACATCAGCACTTGTTTGCAGATTGCGATTGGATTAAAGGGGTGAAACAGATGATGCAAAGCTGGCTGAATGTGACATTCCCACAGATGGGAGTATTGCAAAGCTTACAGTGGATTAGAAATAAGCATTGGAAGAAGTTCAAGAAGGAGGTGGTTGCTGCAGTTCTGGGAGCTATTATATACTATACCTGGAGGACTAGGAACTGGTTAACTTTCCAAGGAAAAATAGTGCATAAAGAGTTTATAGTGGCACAGATACAAAAGGAAATCTGTGAGAGGATAGATATGTTCCAGTGCTCTAGAAGAGCAAGTAGGAGTAGGAGTTGGATAGAGACAGTATGTAATTAGTTATTCTGTTGGAGGCCTTAGCAAATGGTGTAGCCATCCATAGCCAAGGTGCTCTTTAGGTGTATTGTTTTGTTTGTTAATGGTAATTTTTACATTTGTTACCAAAAAAAAAACATTGAATGTGCTGAACGAAGCGTGGATATATTGACTAGTTTTTTAATTAATGTTGGTAATATCACTTCAATTTTTGCATCAATTACACAATATCATAGATCAAATGAATGTTCATTTAGGGTGTGTTTGATATGAAGGATAATGTTTTTCGTGGAAAATATTTTATTTAAAAATAAGTAATTTGCATACTTATTTTTCGTCGTTTGGTTTGTCAAAAAATAAAATAATTTATAACTATCTAATAAGGGGTAGGGTGGGGGTGTTGGTGGGAGCAGGGATAGAGGGAGCATTGTTGTGGTGGGGTGGGTATGGGTGGTGTGCAATAGGGTGGGGGTAAGGAGGTGGCATAGGAAGGAGAAAATTGATTTAAATTATCACTTCGAAAATTATTTTCCCTACTTTCACAACGAAATCATTTTCCTTCAATTAAAGTAAGATGAATTGTTATGGAAAATATTTTTCGGTTAATACTAGACACACCAATGCAATGAACTGCTTAAGTAAAACTTTCATGCCATATCGAACAAAACCAAAGCAAAGAGATACAACCTTTTCTTTTAACTAGTATTAGGAGATTAAAATTAAGACACCTTTTTGAAGTTCTTCAATCAAAGAAGCCCAGACATGCTAATATGTACATGACATGTAGTTTACACCAGAGGTTAGTTTAACATTTGGAAATCAAAAAGTGTACAATGTGAACTTCCCTTCACATCTCTGGTTTCTTTCATTCCACAAACAGGCTGGTAAAGTCTTCCAAATCCTTAGTTCTCTATGAACTTGCATCCCTTCTAGCTAGAAGCAGAACATGTCCTTTAGATCCCATTGCTGTATTGCCACTGAACAATGGAGAACAATGGATAGTCGTCTTCTTTAACTATTCCATCTACTGTGTCACTTGCTGCACATCTACACGCCTTTTATGAATATTCTTTCCGAGTCAAATAAGCATCATGAGACTTCTGTCAAGTATCTTTAAACGGGACAATCACATTTCCAAAATCCAAATGATCTTGTCTTAACAAGTTAAGCCACATCTCGACAAAGAGACTTCGTTGATGAAATGCGACCATAAAGAGCACATGCAAACCAGTTGTTAAAAGCATTGTACACATATACCTACTTCTGATGTGAATAAAAGAAAGTCGATCAATGACAGAGGAAAACAGTCAATCTATAACCACTAAATACTTTTCTTTATAATAAGTACGACCACATAGATAACTATAATTTCCAGTAGATGTCAAACTCTTTTTCTTTTCTTTTTTTGATAATGGTAACATTAGGTGTCAAACTCTAATTGAATTAAAAAATAAACAAACATGTACTATTTGCTCATTAATCCAACAGTCACAAGGAATTTCTTAATGATGGTATAATAGGAGCAATCCCTTTTATGACAGATGCACTAATTTGTTTGGGTGCATATTCAATGCAGAACTGTGGGATATATAATTTAAAATATCATTCAAATCAAACCCGGGAACGATACAGAGAAGATTAGCGTGGCCCCTGCGCAAGGATGACATGTACAAATCGAGAAATGGTCCAAAAAAAGAAAAAAAAAAAAATATATATATATATATATATATATATATATATGTTTGGGTGCCCCTGATATGTATGTATGTATAAAACAACCTGTTTCAATTGGCATAGTTCTCGAAGAAGTTTTGGCAGTTAAAGTATTATAATAGTTTACCTTGTTTTCGATTGTGGGATTTAGCCTTGGGATTGCCTTGGACGGATCTGTGATTAATATGCTAATCTCCGTGTATATTTTAAAGTAAAGTGCAGTTTAATCCAATGTATTTTGCATGTTATCAATGGATCCAAAATTTCACTGAAGGTTAAACCCAAGGGCACCGAAGCTGGAAAGCAATGTGATTTTTGGTGCATGGACAGAGTCACAGAGATACAGTTGCTGGGTATTCCGCTTACTGGAGAACTTCTGTGAGGAATTTTTTAAAGAACACTACTTTGTCATTCAAATAAAAATGTTCAAATGCAGTGATCTTTTACTTTTGAATTTTGACAAAGAGTTAACAGAATTAGTGTGGATTTCTTCCTAAACACAAACGATTTGATAAAATGGAAGTAAAAGCTGGAAGCTAGCAAGCACAGAAGCACAAACCAATAAGCACAGCCACTAGCATGTTGCAGAAAATTTCAGTAAATTTTCTTTGGGCTCAGGTAAAGATGCATCGTGGTAGAATTTGAGTTATACCAACATATTGAGCTCTAAAGATAACTAACCTGCAGCTAGCTGCTTGGTCCGAAAAGCTTTTGCTATCAGGAAATTCCGCAGTTGGAAAACAAGGTAGACTATCAAGCTGGTTCCCACATGTCATTTTGTTAGACTGTGCTCTCACCAGAAAACTAAGATCATTTTTGTTTTTTAAGATACATGGACTTCAGCTACAAATTGATGCAATATACTATTTTCTTAGCCAAAACTATGCTATTTTCTTAGACACTGCTCTCACCTGATAGAGCTGTTACATATTTATTGCCTAATGAATATCCAAATTACCTTTGCAATCCTTAGCTATAATGCAAAGTATCTTGAATTGAAAGGTAAAAAAAGTACATGCACGAATATGTATGACTCTCTTCAAAGGATTAGAAAAAAAAAAAAAAAAAAAGGGGGGGGGGGGGGGGGGGGGGGGCAAAAACAAACAAGACAAATGAAGGCTCATTGGAGTTATTGGAAGGAATTTTAATCATATAATACAAGGTAGGCAATGGTTAACATTGGGGTGATCAAAAATAGAATACTTAAACCACTGAAAATGATATTCCTAGACTTATAACTTGTATCTATAAGGGAACTCACAATTATTCTAATATTAAGAGTGCATCAACATCTGATTTCCAAAATAAAGAAGAGTGGCAAAACAATAAAAAAATTGTACCTCCGATATAAGCTTGCCAGGAAAGCTTAAGCAATGTTCTTCTTGCCATTTTCTCAGCTTCCGCAATTCCACTGGATGCAATTTCTTTTGCTAAGATGAAAGGAAATAGCAGAATAATGGTGATATCGTCAAAAAAAACAGGTGCAAAAGTTATTCACTTCTTATTATCCCGGTGAAATTCTGGAATCATGTTAAGCAAAGAAGGATCCTCTGCTATAATATCCATCAATAACTCTACAGTAGCTGCCTCAAATGAGAAGCTCTTCCCAGCTATTTCCTTCAGAAAAGCCTTCATTTCACTAACTTTATTGCTTATGAGAAATCCTCGCACAATAACATTGTATGTTCGGTTGTTTGGCAAACAACCATTGTCCTCCATTTTTCTTAGCATATCTTTAGCTTCATCTAACAACCCTTCTTGACAATATCCACTAATCATTGCAGTGTATGTTATCACATTAGGATGTAAGCCTATCAAGGGAAGCTTCTCAAACGTAGCATGAGCTTTGTCGAGCTTACCATCTTTGCACAATCCATTAATGACAGCCGTGTAAATTTGAATATCTGTATCTTCTCTCCTTCTTTCCAACTCATGGAAGTGTGAGATAGCCTCTTCAACAAGTCCATTCTTAAACAAACCACCAAGCAAAATGCAATGAGTGTATAAATCAGGTATGTGCCCCGCAGCTTGCATCTCATCAAAGAATTTTTTTGCACATTCAGTTCTTCCAACTTCAAAAAGACCACGCAAGAGAACATTGCAGGTAGTAATATTAGGTTTCAATCCATTTTGAGAAATTTCACGAAACAATTGCATGGCCTTATCCATTTTCTTTTTCTCGACGTATCCATTTATTAGTGCGGTATAGATAATGATATTAGGCTCAATGCCCTTATCTATCATGGAATCAAAAATTCTCCTCGCTCTACCCATTTGACCACGCAAGCAATATCCATCCATTACCACATTGTAGGTTATCTCATTAGGTTCTACACCTTTTTCGATCATGTATGTCATTATTTCCTCGGCATCTTCAACTTTCCCCTCTTTGCATAGTCCATCAATGACGGAGGTGAAGGTGCACACATTTGGATAAATATTAAGATGTATCATCTCAAGGAACAAAGTCCTAACCTTTTCCCACTGACTTAACTTACACAAACCATCAATTAAAGTGCTATAAGTAACAATGTTGGGAGGAATGCTTTTTTGTTTCATCTCGTTCAAAAGGCTGGTAGCACCATCTAGCATCCCATCTTTGCAAAAGGCATCGATAACAATGCTATAGATACATGTATTGGGCTTAGTACTTCCTTGTTCCATTAACCGGAGCAAATCAAAAGCTTTTTGAGTATGGCCCTTCTTGCAAAGCCCATCCATGACCGTTCCATACATGACTTCATCAGGCTCACATATATTCTCCCTCACCAACTTTTTGAACAAATGAACAGCATCTTTAACCTTATTTTCAGCAAAGAGTCCCCTTAGTAAGGTGTTAAAGGTGACTTCATCATATGGAATACCTTTCTTGAAGTGAATGGCTAATATAGAAAATCCGAGATCGGTACGATGCATAAGGCAACAACTGTTAACCACAATGTTCAAGATGAATTCATGAACAGGAATACGTAATTTGTGGATTTCTCGAAAAAGAGAAACAACAGAAGAGTAATGCTTCATATGTACCAGAGTTTGTAACAATTTAGAGAAAGAGACTACAGAAGGAAGAGGCTTAGTTCTAACCATTTGACGGAACAAACTGAAAGCATCATCTAAACACTTAACATTCTCAAATTCATTAGAAACCCCAAAATTCCCTTTAACTGAAATGGAAAATGTATTGGTAGAATAATGTCGGGGTGCAATGGAATAAGCAAAGAATGAGAAAAAGGGATTACCATTGAGACAGTAACGCACTGCAATTCTCATCATCTTTGCTTCACTTCACTTGTCTTGTTAATTAGTAGGGGTGTGAAATTTTTTGGAACTTGAACTTCAGCCTACTTTGCGAATGGGAAGAAATGTATGAGAGACCACACCATTTTTTGGTTTGAGCCCACTTTTTTTTTTTTTACAGATTTTGACTAAGAGGACATTTTTTGGAACTTTAATCCTTGTGGGTTGAACTTCACACAAGTTCAGCCCAATAGGATTTAAGTTCAACTTCAGCCCACCATAAGGGGCGAAGTTCAACTTCAGTCCACAAGGTTGAAGTTTACGCATCTATGCCTAAAAATTCAGCCCTTACGGATTGAAGTTGAACTTCATAACTTAGGCATGAAGTTCAAGCCCACAAAGATTGAAGTTCCAAAAAGTGGTCTCACATGTAAAACCAATAAAAAATGACTTCAAACCAAATACTAGTGGTAAAAGTGGCCTGTGAGCTAAATTTTTACTTGCGAATGTATGAAGTTCGGCCCACAAAGTCTGAAGTTCAGCCCATAATGATTAAAGTTCCAAAAAATAGCTAAAAACTAGTGGTTTTTCCTGCACTTTTCCTTAAGTTTATAATGAATAAATATCGGATGGAAATACAATCTTATAGTGATGCCCATTTCTCACTCCCTAAGGCAGCACTTGTCTTTGACTGCCTCTTGCTTAAGCAATATTTGCTTTTGAATTTCTTCGTGCATTTTTCTACATAATTTGACGTGTTGTCTAGGCAACACTTGTCCCTACAATCTTTTCGAATACTTTCCCAGACAACACTTATCTTTTAACGTAAAAATTTGGCCATGTAGCCTATTTGCCCCTCGCTAAATGAAAACTAGCCAGCATTTCAAAATTTTTAGAAGACCAGCCAGAATCAAGAAACATATAAATATTTCAGTTTTTTGTACTATGACTTGAACTACAATTTTCAAAAAGAATGTTTTCAAAACTACCCAGCTTACACTAAAAAATTACACTACCATCACTCAAATTTTGTAGCCACACAACCACAACATTGGGGTACACTATTGCGGTGTCAAACTTGTATACTATTGGGGGTATACGAATACTAAAAAGGTATATAATAGAAGATATCGTATACCATTGAAGTATACTGTCGCTCTGGGATATACAAGCTTGGAGTATATGCGACTATAAAATGAAATATTTTTAGCCAAATGGCCGACTCAGGTAAATATTTTTAGGAAAATTTACACAACATGACTACCTAATAGCTATATTACAAAAAATAACAATATTTTTATCATATTTACAATACATAAGAATGAGTTTTGTATATATTATGTAAAAAAAGTATTGTTATTTTTTGTAAAGATAACATTATTAGCGGAGCTACCCTTTTTCAAGGGTATGTAAAAATAACACTGTGCAAATAGACAGAAAAAATCAGTTTGTATATATATATCAGATATTGATTCCCCCTTCATTTTTTCGTATGTTTACTTTTTTATATTTAGATACCCCTTAGTAAAAATACTGGCTCCGCCACTGCCAGTAATGTAGTATTAGTTTGCGTCGCTCAATAAAGTAACATCTATCGTTTATTTTTCATGAACTTACAGTTAAAATTAAAAAGGAAGATTCACTATCCACAGAGGCATCATCATTATCAAAGAATATCAGTTCATACATGGTATATATATAACTTTCTCAAATAAAGTAACTTTAAAATGAAGTACATTAAAAAGGAAGATTCACTATCCTTTTAATATTTCGTATATTTACTTATTTATATTTTAATACTCCTTAGTAAAAATACTGGCTCCGCCACTGCCAGTGATGTAATATTAATTCGCATCCCTCACTTAAGTAACACCTATAATTTAATTTTCATGAAGTCAGAGTTAACATTGGAAAGGAATATAAGCACATGCATTGTGTGTCTATATATAACTTGCTCAAATAAACTAACTTAAAAATGAAATTTTACTTTACCTAGTACAATGAACTATGCATCAATGCGTAATTAGTTGAGGTCGGCTATATGAATCTGTTATTAATTTGAAAGCAAAACACAATAACTGATAGAAGAATTTTGCACCTAAAAATTGAACTTGAGCTGCTTCAGTTACTATCTCATTGTTCACTATACATGTGTGTATCAGCTAATTCTATGATTTAATTAAAAAAATTGTAAGTATTAACAAAATAACAAATAAATATGGAAAATAAGTACTTGATGAACTTAGCCGGAGTTGGCGGAGGTGACCGGAGACTATAACCGGTGGAGGACGATGGAAAGCCGTTACAATTTTTGACAAAATAACCACAAAAGAGTCATTGCTTTACAATGTAGCAAGTTGGCACGATTACGATTTTTGACATAATAGCCACATAATAGAAAGATAACAAACTGAAAGGGCTTTCGCGACAATTTAAGTAATGTTCTACGAAAATACTCGTCAAAATTAAAATATTTACTCACACCTGGTCATAATTTCATATTTACTCGCCCTATCCAGAAACTACATAACCTGTCTACCTATTTTTTCGTATATCATAATTTATGTTGTATACCACAAGGTAAATATGGTATACCGAAAAAATGGGTAGGTTGGCTAAATACTTTGAATTTCATGAATAGAGTAGGGGGCGATCAACTTGATGCGGGAGAGGCATGAGTGCAGTTCGATCTTGTGGTATATTCGTTTGTAGTGAGTAGGGCCTCGTTCTCATTGATCGGGCAAATACTTTGAATTTTATGGATAGAGTAATTTTTTAATAGATAGTACGGTAAATAGTTTGAATTTCAAGAGTACATCGTGTAAAAATCCCTATATTTTATTCCAAAGAACAAGAAACAAACCAATTTATGTGAATTAATTACTTTGTTTCCCACCAAACTAACAAGAAAATTTCAGAAGTTTAAATAAATTATAATAATTTTAACATGCATATTACAAAAAATGACAAAATCTCGTGGATGATGTTAAGATATAGAACTATACAATCCATTATACAATAATTTTGAAGCTAAGGCGAAAACATTGAGAGACTAAGATCAAACATCCATAATTGAACGTCATAATCAAACTTTTGTGATTAATAAGCATGTATGCAATTGAATGAATTCTAAAAACCAAGCAAAAAGATACATCCTCTTGTGCAATTGAATGAATTCTACCATATATGCAAATCATGTACATAAAATTAATTTACACCAGAGGTTAGTTTAACACTTGGAACTTCAAAAGGTGTACAACCATAGAGTTTCCTTTACATTGATGGTTTCTTTCATTTCACTAACTTATAAAATGAAGGCTGGTATAGTCTACCAAATCCCTAGTTCCCTGTGAACTTGCATCCCTTCTAGCTACATGCAGAACATGTCCTTTAGATCCCATAGGTGTATTGCCATTTGCCACTGAACAATGGAGGACAATGTATAATTGTCCTCCTCACCCATTGCACATACTCTGTCATTTGCTGCACATCTACATGCCTTTTCTGAATATTCTTCTGAGTCAAATAAGCATCATGAGACATCTGTCAAGTATCTTTGAATGGGATAATCACATTTCCAAATCGAAATGTTCTTGACTTAACAAGTCAAGCTGCATCTCGACAAAGAGACTTCGTTGATGAAATGCGACCATAAAGAGCACATGCAAACCAGTTGTTAAAAGCATTGTACACATATACCTACTTCTGATGTGAATAAAAGAAAGTCGATCAATGACAGAGGAAAACAGTCAATCTATAACCGCAAAAATACTTTTCTTTATACGTACGACCACATAGATAACTATAATTTCCCGTAGATGTCAAACTCTTATTGAATAAAAAATAAACAAACATGTACTATTTGCTCATTTATCCGACTGTCACAAGGATTTTCTTAATGATGGTAAAATAGGAGCAATCCCTTTTATGACAGATGCACTAATTTGTTTGGGTGCATATTTCAATGCAGAACTGTGGGGTATATAATCTAAAATATCATTCAAATCAAGCCTGAGAACGATTGAGAGAAGATTAGCATGGCCTCTGCACAAGGATGACACGCATAAATCGAGAAATGTTCCAAATAAAGGAAATATATATCTTACCTGTTTCCATTGGCATAGTTCTCGAAGAAGTTTTGGCAGTTAAAGTATTAATAGTTTATCTTGTTTCGATTGTGGGATTTAGCCTTGGGATTGTCTGGGACGGACCTGTGATTATTCTGCTAATCTCCTTGTATATTCATGCAATGTGCAGTTTAATCCAGTGCATTTTGCATGTTATGGATGGATCCAAGCAAGGATACATCTTGGTAGAATTTGCATTATACCAACATAATAAGCTCAAAAAATAACTAAGCTGCAACTAGTTACTTGGTCCGAGAAGCTTTTGCTATCAGGAAGTTCCACAGTTCCAAAACCAAGGTAGACTATCAAGCTAGTTCCCACGGGTCATTTTCTTAGACACTGCTCTCACCATAAACTAAGATCATTTTTTTATGATACATGGATTTCAACGACAAATTGATGCAATAGGCCATTTGCATAGCCAAAATTTTTAGGAGACTCCAGAGTCCTTACAAAGCTGTTTCATATCTATTGCTAATGAAAATGCAAATTACCTTTTCAATCCTTAGCTATAAAACAAAGTATCTCCCGAAAAAAATAAACAAACACATGCACAGATATGTATGAATCTCTTCAAAGGATTAGAAAATAGCTTAAAAGTACTGAAAGAACCCAGAACACTTAAAAAACCAAGAGGTTCTTGGAGAGAAAAGTACCTCTTGTGATAGCTTGCCGATGTCTCTTGATCTTGCACTCAGAAAGCATGATGGTCATGGCAAAAAATGATTCTTTTTCAACTGGAACCTGATGGATACTCAAGGCGGTGAAAATGACAATCGTAACAGAAAAAGAAAAATTGAAAAATTCAACAAGACAAATGAAGTGAGTATTGGAGATTGGAGGGAATTTCAATCATATAATAACTGAAGGTAGGCAATGGTCAACACTGGGTCGCTCAAAAATGAATTCCATATCAGAAATAGAATACTGAAACCATTGAAATCATATTCCGAAACTTATAACTTGTACATATATGGGAGTTCACATTGTTTCTGATATTAAGAGCGCAGAACATTTGATTTCCAAGATAAAGAAGAGTGGCAAAACAACCAAAATGATGTCCCTCCGATATAAGCTTGCCAGGAAAGCTTAAGCAATGTTCTGCTTGCCATTCTCTCAGCTTCCGCAATTCTACTGGATGCAATTTCTTTTGCTAAGATGAAAGGAAATGGCAGAATAATGGTGATATCGTCGAAAAAACTAAGTGCAAAAGTTATTCACTTCTTATTATCCCGGTGAAATTCTGGAATCATGTTAAGCAAAGAAGGATCCTCTGCTATAATATCCATCAATAACTCTACAGTAGCTGCCTCAAATGAGAAGCTCTTCCCAGCAATTTCCTTCAGAAAAGCCTTCATTTCGCTAACTTTATTGCTTCTGAGAAATCCTCGCGCAATAACATTGTATGTTCGGTTGTTTGGCAAACAACCATTGTCCTCCATTTTCCTTAGCATATCTTTAGCTTCATCTAACAACCCTTCTTGACAATATCCACTAATCATTGCAGTGTATGTTATCACATTAGGATGTAAGCCTATCAAGGGAAGCTTCTCAAACGTAGCATGAGCTTTGTCGAGCTTACCATTTTTGCACAATCCATTAATGACAGCATTGTAAATTTGAATATATGTATCTTCTCTCCTTCTTTCCAACTTATGGAAGTGTGACATAGCCTCTTCAACAAGTCCATTCTTAAAATAACCACCAAGCAAAGTGCAATGAGTGTATAAATTAGGTATGTGCCCCGCAGATAGCATCTCATCAAAGAAATTTTGTGCAGATTTAGTTCTTCCAAGTTCAAAAAGACCATGCAAGAGAACAGTGCAGGTAACAATACTAGGTTTCAATCCCTTTTGAGAAATTTCACTAAACAATTGCATGGCCTTATCCATTTTCTTTTTCTCGACGTATCCATTTATTAGTATGGTATAGCTAATGATATCAGGCTCAATGCCCTTATCTATAATGGAATCAAAAATTCTCCTTGCTCTATCCACTTGACCACGCAAGCAATGCCCATCCATTATCACATTGTAGGTGATCACATCAGGATCTACACCTTTTTCAATCATGTATCTCATTATTTCCTCAGCGTCTTCTACTTTCCCCTCTTTGCATAGTCCATCAATGACGGAGTTGAAGGTGCACACATTTGGATAAATATTAAGATGTATCATCTCAAGGAACAAAGTCCTAACCTTTTCCCACTGACTTAACTTACACAAACCATCAATTAAAGTGCTATAAGTAACAATGTCGGGAGGAATGCTTTTTTGTTTCATCTCGTTCAAAAGGCTGGTAGCACCATCTAGCATCCCATCTTTGCAAAAGGCATCGATAACAATGTTATAGATACATGTATTGGGCTTAGTACTTCCTTGTTCCATTAACCGGAGCAAATCAAATGCTTTTTGAGTATGGCCCCTTTTGCAAAGCCCATTCATGACCGTTGCATACATGACTTGTTCAGGCTCACATATACTCTCCCTCACCAACATTTTGAACAAATTAACGGCATCTTTGACCTTATTTTCAGCAAAGAGACCCCTTAGTAAGGTAGTAAAGGTGACTTCATCAAACGGAATGCCATTCTTCAAGTGAATGGCTAATAAAGAAAATCCGAGATCAGTACGATGCATTAGGCAACAACAATTAACCACAATGCTCAAGACGAAAGCATCAACAGGAATACGTAATTTGTGGATTTCTCGAAAAAGAGAAACAACAGAAGAGTAATGCTTCATATGTACCAGAGTTTGTAACAATTTAGAGAAAGAGACAACAGAAGGAAGAGGCTTAGTTCTAACCATTTGACGGAACAAACTGAAAGCATCATCTAAACACTTAACATTCTGAAACTCATTAGAAACCCCAAAATTCCCTTTAACTGAAGAATAATATCGGGGTGTAATTGAATGAGTAATTTTATTAGAAATAGGACAACAACATACCAAGTGTATCGCAGTACGGTACGAGGGTGAGATATACACAGACGTTACACTCACCAAGATGGAAAAGTTGTTTCCGATAGACCCTCGGCTAAAGTGATTATAAATAGGAAAGAATGAGAAAAGGGGATAATTACATTTGGGAGAGTAACGCATTGCAACTTTCAGTACACTTTCTCTTAATTACAGTAAGTAATTGAGAGGCACAACAAAGAAATGTTTTAAGAAGGTGAGGGATGATAACGTGAGAGGAAACCAACTCAATTTCAATTAGGGTGTTTGTTCTTCTTTTTTCACTTATAGCCGTTTTGGAATTTTTATAAAAAAATACAATTTTTAGAAGTTATTTACAACACATAACAGTATTTTAGCAAAATTATCCAACATAAAAGAAAAAAAAGTTAATTACAAAACGTAGCAAAATATAACATAACATAGCAAACTCCTACATTTCCTCTCATTTTCCCCCAATTTCACTTTTCCTCCTCCGCTCCCCAAATTTCACTTCCTCACAACTTTTTTAATGGAACCAACCACCTTATACCTCCATGTATGGAACCAACCACCTCGTACCTCCATGTATCTCGTTGTATCTCAACTACCAACCACCTCGTACCGTGATGTATTTCGTTGCATCTCAACTACCAACCACCTCGTATCTCGATGTATCTTGTTGTATCTCAGCTAACAACCACCTCGTATCACGTTGTAACTCAACTGTCAAGTACGTCGTATCTCGATGTATCTCAATTACCAACACCTCTTATCTCGTTGTAAAATCAACCACCTCGTATCTCGTTGTATCTATTTTGCACCATATCGAACTTGTTTCTGGACTGTTTCTGCACTATTTATGGGTTATTACACTGTTTCTATATCGTATCTAACTGTATTTAGACTTTTTCAACAGTGTTTCAATAAAAGAAGACCGAAGACGCAATGACTCTACTATTCACACCATTCTTTACTAGCTAATGTTACTACTAAAATGTTTTGGGTAAACAGAGTAAATGGACTAAAGTCATCTTTAGCCAAAAGATAGCTAATAAGAGTTATGTTATCCAACCCAAGATTATAACATTGAATGTGCTGCACGAAGCGTGGATATATTGACTAGTTTTTTAATTAATGTTGGTAATATCACTTCAATTTTTGGATCAATTACACAATATCATAGATCAAATGAATGTTCATTTAGGGTGTGTTTGATATGAAGGATAATGTTTTTCGTGGAAAATATTTATTTAAAAATAAGTAATTTGCATACTTATTTTTCGTCGTTTGGTTTGTCAAAGAATAAAATAATTTATAACTATCTAAAAAGGGGTAGGGTGGGGGTGTTGGTGGGAGCTGGGATAGAGGGAGCATTGTTGTGGTGGGGTGCAACAGGGTGGGGTAAGGAGGTGGCCTAGGAAGGAAAAAATTAGTTTGAATTATCACTTTGAAAATTGTTTCCCTACTTTCACAACGGAAATCATCTTCCTTCAATCAAAGTGAGATGAATTGTTATGAAAAATATTTTCCGAAACTATTAAACCAACCAAACATGAAAAGATTTTAAATATTTTCTGGTTAATACCAAACACACCAATGCAATGAACTGCGTAAGCAAAACTTTTATGCCATATCGAACTAAACCAAGCAAAGAGATGCAACCTTTTCTTTTAACTACCCTAGTATTTGGACACACATTTAGGAAGTTCCTCAATCAAAGAAGCCCACCTTTTGTTCTATCCTTCCGTTTAACGAACGAATTCTACCAGACATGCTAATATGTACATGACAATTAATTTACAACAGAGGTGTGTAGTGTGTACAATTGTGAACTTCCCTTCGCATCTCTGGTTTCTTTCATTACACAAACAGGCTGGTAAAGTCTTCCAAATCCCTAGTTCTTGCATCCCTTCTAGCTAGAAGCAGAACATGTCCTTTAGATCCCATAGGTGTATTGCCATTTGCCAGTGAACAATGGAGGACAATGTATAATTGTCCTCCTCACCCATTGCACATACTCTGTCATTTGCTGCACATCTACATGCCTTTTCTGAATATTCTTCTGACTCAAATAAGCATCATGAGACATCTGTCAAGTATCTTTGAATGGGATAATCACATTTCCAAATCGAAATGTTCTTGTCTTAACAAGTCAAGCTGCATCTCGACAAAGAGACTTCGTTGATGAAATGCGACCATAAGGAGCACATGCAAACCAGTTGTTAAAAGCACTGTACACATATACCTACTTCTGATGTGAATAAAAGAAAGTCAATCAATGACGGAGGAAAACAGTCAATCTATAACCACAAAAATACTTTTCTTTATTAGTACGACCACATAGATAACTATAATTTCCCGTAAATGTCAAACTCTTATTGAATAAAAAATAAACAAACATGTACTATTTGCTCATTATCCGACTGTCACAAGGATTTTCTTAATGATGGTATAATAGGAGCAATCCCTTTTATGACAGATGCACTAATTTGTTTGGGTGCATATTTCAATGCAGAACTGTGGGGTATATAATCTAAAATATCATTCAAATCAAACCTGGGAACGATTGAGAGAAGATTAGCACTGCCTCTGCACAAGGATGACACGCATAAATCGAGAAATGTTCCAAATAAAGGGAAATATATATATTACCTGTTTCAATTGGCATAGTTCTCGAAGAAGTTTTGGCAGTTAAAAGTATTATTAGTTTACCTTGTTTCGATTGTGGGATTTAGCCTTGGGATTGTCTGGGACGGACCTGTGATTATTCTGCTAATCTCCTTGTATATTCATGCAATGTGCAGTTTAATCCAGTGCATTTTGCGTGTTATGGATGGATCCAAAATTTCACTAAAGGTTAAACGCGAGGATACTGAAGTTGAAGAGCAATGTGGTATCTTGGTGCATGGACGGAGTCATGGGGGTATAGTTGCTGGCTATTTAGCTAACTGGAGAACTGTTGTGAGGAATTAATTAAAGAATGCTACTTTCTCGTCCACATAAACATGTCTAAATATTTTCTACTTGATAGAGAGTTCAAGGAAATAGTGTGGATTTCCTCCCAAACACAAACGATTTGAGAAAACTAAAGTGAAGGCTGAAGAGAAAACTAAAGAGAACTGGAAGCTAAGAAACACAGAAGCACAAACCTATAAACATAGACACTGGCATGTTGCAGAAAATTTTAACTTTCGATTCTCCAGTAGAAAGACACAAATACATCAGTAAATTTTCTTTAGGCTCAAGCAAGGATACATCTTGGTAGAATTTGCATTATACCAACATAATAAGCTCAAAAAATAACTAAGCTGAAACTAGCTACTTGGTCCGAGAAGCTTTTGCTATCAGGAAGTTTCACAGTTCCAAAACCAAGGTAGACTATCAAGCTAGTTCCCACCAGTCATTTTCTTAGACTCTGCTCTCACCATAAACTAAGATCATTTTTTTTATGATACATGGATTTCAACGACAAATTGATGCAATAGGCTATTTGCGTAGCCAAAATTTTTAGGAGACTCCAGAGTCCTTACAAAGCTGTTTCATATCTATTGCTAATGAAAATGAAAATTACCTTTTCAATCCTTAGCTATAAAACAAAGTATCTCTTGAAAAAAAGAAACAAACACATGCACAGATATGTATGAATCTCTTCAAAGGATTAGAAAATAGCTTAAAAGTACTGAAAGAACCCAGAACACTTAAAAAACCAAGAGGTTTTTAGAGAGAAAAGTACCTCTTATGATAGCTTGCCGATGTCTCTTGATCTTGCACTCAGAAAGCATGATGGTCATGGCAAAAAATGATTCTTTTTCAACTGGAACCTGATGGATACTCAAGGCGGTGAAAATGACAATCGTAACAGAAAAAGAAAAATTGAAAAATTCAACAAGACAAATGAAGTGAGTATTGGAGATTGGAGGTGAATTTCAATCATATAATAACTGAAGGTAGGCAATGGTCAACACTGGGTCGCTCAAAAATTAATTCCATATCAAAAATAGAATACTGAAACCATTGAAATCATATTCCGAAACTTATAACTTGTACATATATGGGAGTTCACATTGTTTCTGATATTAAGAGCGCAGAACATTTGATTTCCAAGATAAAGAAGAGAGCCAAAACAACCAAAATGATGTCCCTCCGATATAAGCTTGCCAGGAAAGCTTAAGCAATGTTCTTCTTGCCATTTTCTCAGCTTCCGCAATTCCACTGGATGCAATTTCTTTTGCTAAGATGAAAGGAAATAGCAGAATAATGGTGATATCGTCAAAAAAAAACAGGTGCAAAAGTTATTCACTTCTTATTATCCCGGTGAAATTCTGGAATCATGTTAAGCAAAGAAGGATCCTCTGCTATAATATCCATCAATAACTCTACAGTAGCTGCCTCAAATGAGAAGCTCTTCCCAGCAATTTCCTTCAGAAAAGCCTTCATTTCGCTAACTTTATTGCTTCTGAGAAATCCTCGCACAATAACATTGTATGTTCGGTTGTTTGGCAAACAACCATTGTCCTCCATTTTCCTTAGCATATCTTTAGCTTCATCTAACAACCCTTCTAGACAAAATCCATTAATCATTGTAGTGTATGTTATCACATCAGGATGTAAACCTATAGAAGAAAGCCTCTCAAATATAGCATGAGCTTTGCCGAGCTTACTATTTTTGCACAATCCATCAATGACAACGTTATAAATATAAATAGTTACATCTTCTCTCCTTCTTTCCAACTTATGGAAGTGTGACATAGCCTCTTCAACAAGTCCATTCTTAAAATAACCACCAAGCAAAGTGCAATGAGTGTATAAATTAGGTATGTGCCCCGCAGATAGCATCTCATCAAAGAAATTTTGTGCAGATTTAGTTCTTCCAAGTTCAAAAAGACCATGCAAGAGAACAGTGCAGGTAACAATACTAGCTTTCAATCCCTTTTGAGAAATTTCACTAAACAATTGCATGGCCTTATCCATTTTCTTTTTCTCGACGTATCCATGTATTAGTATGGTATAGCTAATGATATCAGGCTCAATGCCCTTATCTATAATGGAATCAAAAATTCTCCTTGCTCTATCGACTTGACCATGCAAGCAATGCCCATCCATTATCACATTGTAGGTTATCTCATTAGGTTCTACACCTTTTTCGATCATGTATGTCATTATTTCCTCGGCATCTTCAACTTTCCCCTCTTTGCATAGTCCATCAATGACGGAGGTGAAGGTGCACACATTTGGATAAATATTAAGATGTATCATCTCAAGGAACAAAGTCCTAACCTTTTCCCACTGACTTAACTTACACAAACCATCGATCAATGAGTTATATGTAATAATGTCTGGAGGAATGTTTTTTTGTTTCATCTCGTTCAAAAGGCTGGTAGCACCATCTAGCATCCCATCTTTGCAAAAGGCATTGATAACAATGTTGTAGATGCGTGTACTGGGCTTAGTACTTCCTTGTTCCATTAACCGGAGCAAATCAAAAGCTTTTTGAGCATGGACCTTTTTGCAAAGCCCATTCATGACCGTTCCATACATGACTTCATTAGGCTCACATATATTCTCCCTCACCAACTTTTTGAACAAATGAACAGCATCTTTAACCTTATTTTCAGCAAAGAGTCCCCTTAGTAAGGTGTTAAAGGTGACTACATCATATGGAATACCTTTCTTGAAGTGAATGGCTAATATAGAAAATCCGAGATCGGTACGATGCATAAGGCAACAACTGTTAACCACAATGTTCAAGATGAATTCATTAACAGGAATACGTAATTTGTGGATTTCTCGAAAAAGAGAAACAACAGAAGAGTAATGCTTCATATGTACCAGAGTTTGTAACAATTTAGAGAATGAGGCAACAGAAGGAAGAGGCTTAGTTGTAACCATTTGACGGAACAAACTGAAAGCATCATCTAAACACTTAACATTCTCAAATTCATTAGAAACCCCAAAATTCCCTTTAACTGAAATGGAACATGTATTGGTAGAATAATGTCGGGGTGCAATTGAATAAGCAAAGAATGAGAAAAAGGGATTACCATTGAGACAGTAACGCACTGCAATTCTCATCATCTTTGCTTCACTTCACTTAGTAGGGGTGATTGGAAGAATTGTACAACTATGACACCATAGGTTGAAGTTGAATTGCTACCTCGAGTCCATTTTGTAGAAATTTCGTCCATCAGCCACTTTTAACACTGTTATTTAGTTTTAGGCCGCTATTTTTATTGGTCTTATACTAACCACTTTTGGGCCTTTACTAAATAAATATTGACTTAAGTTCTGATAATTGACTGAACTTCAGTCCATACGGCCCCTGGACTGAAGTTCTATCTTTAAGGATTGAACTTCAGTCCATATGGCTCTGGACTGAAGTTCCATCTTAAGGACTTGACTGAACTTCAGTCCATATGGCACTGGATCGAAGTTCAATCTTTAAGGACTGAACTTCAATCCGGCCTCTGGACTGAATTTCTATCTCTTTAAGCAAAAGTAGCCACAAACTAAATATTTTGGTATTAGTGGCCTGTACCCAAAGACCAATGCCAAAAGTGGTCTTTCGTGCACTTTCCCCGTCCATTTTGCTAAATCATACAAAAGATCATAACCGAGATAAGGAGGTATATATTGTGAAATTTTTTGGAACTTGAATAATTGTGGGCTGAACTTCAGCCTACTTTGCGAATGGGTAAAAGTGCATGAGAGACCACTTTTTTTTACAGATTTTGCCTGAGAGGTCATTTTTTGAAACTTTAATCCTTGTGGGTTGAACTTCACACAAGTTCAGCCCACAAGGATTGAAGTTCAACTTCAGGCCACCATAAGGGGCGAAGTTCAACTTCAGTCCACAATGTTGAAGTTTACGCATCTATGCCTAAAAATTCAGCCCTTACGGATTGAAGTTGAACTTAATAACTTAGGCATGAAGTTCAAGCGCACAAAGATTGAAGTTCCAAAAAGTGGTCTCTCATGTAAAACCAATAAAAAAATGACTTCAAACCAAATATTAGTGGTAAAAGTGGCCTGTGAGCTAGTTTTTTACTTGTGAATGTATGAAGTTCGGCCCACAAGGTCTGAAGTTCGGCCCACAATGATTAAAGTTCCAAAAAAGCTAAAAACTAGCTCTTTTTCTTTGAAAGTAGCTTCAACGGTAAAGGCAAGCCAAAAAGTGGCTTTTCCTTGCACTTTTCCTTAAGTTTATAATGAATAAATATCGAATGGAAATACAATCTTATAGTGATGCCCATTTCTCACTCCCTAAGGCAGCATTGTCTTTGACTGCCTTTTGCTTAAGCAATATTTGCTTTTGAATTTCTTCCTACATTTTTCTACATAATTTGACGTGTTGTCTAGGCAACACTTGTCCGTACAATCTTTTCGAATACTTTCCCAGACAACACTTCTTTTAACGTAAAAATTTGGCCATGTAGTCTATTTGCCCCTCGCTAAATGAAAACTAGCCAGCATTTCAAAATTTTTAGAAGACCAGCCAGAATCAAGAAACATATAAATATTTCAGTTTTTTGTACTATGACTTGAACTACAATTTTCAAAAAGAATGTTTTTAAAACTACCCAGCTTACACTAAAAAATTACACTACCATCACTCAAATTTTGTTTAAACATTTTATAGCCACACAACCACAACATTGGGGTACACTATTGCGGTGTCAAACTTGTATACTATTGGGGGTATACGAATACTAAAAAGGTAAATAATAGAAGATATCGTATACCATTGAAGTATACTGTCGCTATGGGATATACAAGCTTGGAGTATATGCGACTATAAAATAAAATATTTTTAGCCAAATGGCCGACTCAGGTAAATATTTTTAGGAAATATTACACCACATGACTACCTAATAGCTATATTACAAAAAATAACAATATTTTTATCATATTTACAATACATAACAATGAGTTTTGTATATATTATGTAAAAAAATTATTGTTATTTTTTGTAAAGATAACATTATTAGCGGAGCTACCCTTTTTCAAGGGTATGTAAATATAACACTGTGCAAATAGACAGAAAAAATCAGTTTGTATATATATATCAGATATTGATTCCCCCTTCATTTTTTCGTATGTTTACTTTTTTATATTTATATACCCCTTAGTAAAAATACTGGCTCCGCCACTGCCAATAATGTAGTATTAGTTTGCGTCGCTCAATAAAGTAACATCTATCGTTTATTTTTCATGAACTCACAGTTAACATTAAAAAGGAAGATTCACTATCCACAGAGGCATCATCATTATCAATGAATATCAGTTCATACATTGTATATATATAACTTTCTCAAATAAACTAACTTTAAAATGAAGTACATCAAAAAAGAAGATTCACTATCCCCTTAATATTTCGTATGTTTTCTTATTTATATTTCGATACTCCTTAGTAAAAATACTGGCTCCGCCACTGCCAGTGATGTAGTATTAATTCGCATCCCTCACAAAAGTAACACCTATAATTTAATTTTCATGAAGTCAGAGGTAACATTGGAAAGGAATATAAGCACATGCATTGTGTATATATATATAACTTGCTCAAATAAACTAACTTAAAAATGAAATTTTACTTTTCCTTGTACAATGAACTATGCATCAATGCGTAATTAGTTGAGGTCGGCTATATGAATCTGTTATTAATTTGAAAGCAAAACATAATAACTGATAGAAGAATTTTGCACCTAAAAATTGAACTTGAGCTGCTTCAGTTACTATCTCATTGTTCACTATACATGTGTGTATAAGCTAATTCTATGATTTCATTAAAAAAAATTGTAAGTATTAACAAAATAACAAATAAATATGGAAAATAAGTACTTGATGAACTTAGCCGGAGTTGGCGGAGGTGACCGGAGACTATACCCGGTGGAGGACGATGGAAAGTGTCACAGGGATGATTTTGATCACTTGAAACCACCGAGAATTGCCCCGTGCGGCAACCAAGCAGTCCGCCCGCAAGGCTCAGCCGTTTGTCACTCTAACGTAAATTTAGGGTCGTTTGTCTTAGATTCAAAAATAGGCAGCAATGGTTAAGTGTTTTGGGCAGAAGATTGATTGTATATATAGTAAAGATCAAGCACAACACTAAAACGTTAAGGCACAAAAGTAAACGAGACAACAAGTACGGGAAAATCCCAACCTTTATATTATTCACGCCAAATACAAAGGAAAGCCACCAAGGCCAATGTTTTCTTCACCTAAGAAAACTAAGTAAAATCTGTCTAAGTAATAAAATGCACGAAATAGACTTTAAATACAATGGGGGAAATCAGCCAAAGGCTTTACAAGTGGATAGGGGAGTTATTCCAACTAGGCAGGCCATGTAGGCCATGTTTCAGCACTTCCAGCGCCCTTTTAGGCCAGCTCAGCCACGTTTTTGCCCCATTTCTGATCATGTCTAAGCGCCTAACTGCCTGATCATGTGCCCTGCACATGTGCCTGACACTTGCCCTTTGTCCAGCCGACTTTAGCTCACTGCACAGCCGACTTTGCCTAGCTTCAACACACTTTGCCCCAACCTTAGCCAAACGACATGCACTACGTTCAGCTCACTTGCTTGCCTTGGCATCAAGACGCCAAGTCTTGACCCCCTATTGCCCACATTATCGTCTATCTCGTCTTGGCTCGCTTGCCACCCAACAAGCTGCCCGGTTGCCATCTTATCACCCGCAAAGGCACAAGGCTGCCTAGCCGTTGCACCAACATCGTTTGCCAATCAGCTCATCAATGCCATGATCCAACCAAGTCATTTTAAGCCCGCCCTTGACAAATCAGTCCACAAACATGTTGCTTTCAATCCGGATTTAGCTACAACTAGGAGCAACACCCCAAATCCCGTCATAGCCATGCCGTGCCATAATTTACCGAGTCTTAGGGTCTAACAAACCACCCCCACTAGTTGAATTCGACGCCCTCGTCGAACCAATTTCAGCTTTACTCGCCACCAATGGACTACAAAACGCAGCATTCACATACTCTTATTCATTGTCTTCTTTAGTCTCATCACTATCATTAGCAAGAAGAGCATTCAGTTTAGCACGTTTTGGACAGTCCGCTGCCCGGTGCGGTCCATCACAAATAAAGCAGCCACGAGGCTTGTTCACTTGCTCACCCTTAGACTTATCAAACGTTGTCTTTCCTTTGCCACTAGACTCACCCGCTGCATTGCCCTTTTCAGCGTTTTTCCACTCCTTGGCCTTGTCATTATTCCCGTTTTTAGCCTTAGAAGCAGAAAATTCAGCATCCTCACGCCTAAAATCGCCCAATGCATCGGCAGCCGCAATGGCACTAGGGAGGTCTTTCACGTTCTGCCTCCTTAGTTCCATTTGAGCCCACCCTTGCAGCCCAAACATGAAGTTATGCAGCTTGTCCTCCTCGGACATATTTGTTATGCTCAAAATCAAAGAACTAAATTCCTTGACATAATCCCTCAATGAACCGGTTTGCTTCAACCGTTTCAGTTTGTCCCTAGCAACCCAAGAATAGTTACTAGGCAAGAATTGATCCTTCAAGTCTTTCTTAAGCCGCTCCCACGACTCAATCTTAGGTCTGCCCGCACTCACGTCATCGGCCACACGAGTACGCCACCATAATTTCGCATCACCAGCCAAGTAACGAGTTGTCAAAGACACTTTCTCCCCGTCTTGGACATGGGCTGCCTCAAAGTATTGTTCTATGTCCCACAGAAAATTCTCAAGCACAATAGCGTTACGAGAGCCCTCAAATGCCTTAGGTTCAGGGATCTTTACCTCAGGACGTTCATCAACACGTTGAACACCCGTTCCAACAGCACGCCTAAGCACAACGACTTCAACATTCAGATTTTCGTTGTCCTTAGCAAGTCTATCAATTTCAGCCGCATCAACATCTTTGAAGGCTTGACTCTCGGCCTCAAGACGTTCACAATGGGCTTTAAGACGAGCCAATTGTGTCAGCATATCCACCAGATCGACACTATCGTCAGTTACACCCACCAACGCCTCAAGTTTAGCCAACCGTTCCCTCATTTCAGCACTACTATTTCCACCAGCCATGGTTTTTCTTCTAAGCAACGAACCAGACCTTCAAGCTCTGATACCAAGTTGTCACAGGGGTGATTTTGATCACTTGAAACCACCGAGGCTTGCCCCGTGCGGCAGCCAAGCAGTCCGCCCGCACGGCTCAGCCGTTTGTCACTCTAACATAAATTTAGGGTCGTTTGTCTTAGATTCGAAAATAGGCAGCAATGGTTAAGTGTTTTGGGCAGAAGATTGATTGTATATATAGTAAAGATCAAGCACAACACTGAAACGTTAAGGCACAAAAGTAAACGAGACAGCAAGTACGGGAAAATCCCAACCTTTATATTATTCACGCCAAATACAAAGGAAAGCCACCAAGGCCAATGTTTTCTTCACCTAAGAAAACTAAGTAAAATCTGTCTAAGTAATAAAATGCACGAAATAGACTTTAAATACAATGGGGGAAATCAGCCAAAGGCTTTACAAGTGGATAGGGGAGTTATTCCAACTAGGCAGGCCATGTAGGCCATGTTTCAGCACTTCCAGCGCCCTTTTAGGCCAGCTCAGCCACGTTTTTGCCCCATTTCTGATCATGTCTAAGCGCCTAACTGCCTGATCATGTGCCCTGCACATGTGCCTGACACTTGCCCTTTGTCCAGCCGACTTTAGCTCACTGCACAGCCGACTTTGCCTAGCTTCAACACACTTTGCCCCAACCTTAGCCAAACGACATGCACTACGTTCAGCTCACTTGCTTGCCTTGGCATCAAGACGCCAAGTCTTGACCCCCTATTGCCCACATTATCGTCTATCTCGTCTTGGCTCGCTTGCCACCCAACAAGCTGCCCGGTTGCCATCTTATCACCCGCAAAGGCACAAGGCTGCCTAGTCGTTGCACCAACATCGTTTGCCAATCAGCTCATCAATGCCATGATCCAACCAAGTCATTTTAAGCCCGCCCTTGACAAATCAGTCCACAAACATGTTGCTTTCAATCCGGATTTAGCTACAACTAGGAGCAACACCCCAAATCCCGTCATAGCCATGCCGTGCCATAATTTACCGAGTCTTAGGGTCTAACAGAAAGCCGTTACTATTTTTGACAAAATAGCCACAAAAGAGTCATTGCTTTACAATGTAGCAAGTTGGCACGATTACGATTTTTGACATAATAGCCACATAATAGAAAGATAACAAACTGAAAGGGCTTTCGCGACAATTTAAGTAATGTTCTACGAAAATACTCGTCAAAATTAAAATATTTACTCACAGCTGGTCATAATTTCATATTTACTCGCCCTATCCAGAAACTACATAACCTGTCTACCTATTTTTTCGTATATTACATAACCTGTCTACCTATTTTTTCGTACATCATAATTTATGTTGTATACCACAAGGTAAATATGGTATACCGAAAAAATGGGTAGGTTAGCTAAATACTTTGAATTTCATGGATAGAGTAGGGGGCGGTCAACTTGATGCGGGAGAGGCATGAGTGCAGTTCGATCTTGTGGTATATTCGTTTGTAGTGAGTAGGGCCTCGTTCTCATTGATCGGGCAAATACTTTGAATTTTATGGATAGAGTAATTTTTTAATAGATAGTACGGTAGTTTGAATTTCAAGGGTACATCGTGTAAAAATCCCTATATTTTATTCCAAAGAACAAGAAACAAACCAATTTATGTGAATTAATTACTTTCTTTCCCACCAAACTAACAAGAAAATTTCAGAAGTTTAAATAAATTATAATAATTTTAACATGCATATTACAAAAAATGACAAAATCTCGTGGATGATGTTAAGATATAGAACTATACAATCCATTATACAATAATTTTGAAGCTAAGGCGAAAACATTGAGAGACTAAGATCAAACATCCATAATTGAACGTCACAATCAAACTTTTGTGATTAATAAGCATGTATGCAATTGAATGAATTCTAAAAACCAAGCAAAAAGATACATCCTCTTGTGCAATTGAATGAATTCTACCATATATGCAAATCATGTACATAAAATTAATTTACACCAGAGGTTAGTTTAACACTTGGAACTTCAAAAGGTGTACAACCATAGAGTTTCCTTTACATTGATGGTTTCTTTCATTTCACTAACTTATAAAATGAAGGCTGGTATAGTCTACCAAATCCCTAGTTCCCTGTGAACTTGCATCCCTTCTAGCTACATGCAGAACATGTCCTTTAGATCCCATAGGTGTATTGCCATTTGCCACTGAACAATGGAGGACAATGTATAATTGTCCTCCTCACCCATTGCACATACTCTGTCATTTGCTGCACATCTACATGCCTTTTCTGAATATTCTTCTGAGTCAAATAAGCATCATGAGACATCTGTCAAGTATCTTTGAATGGGATAATCACATTTCCAAATCGAAATGTTCTTGTCTTAACTAGTCAAGCCACATCTCGACAAAGAGACTTCATTGACACCATAGGTTGAAATTGAATTGCTACATCGAGTCCATTTTGCTAAATCATACAAAAATCATAACCGAGATAAGGAGGTATATATTGTGAAATTTTTTGGAACTTGAATAATTGTGGGCTGAACTTCAGCCTACTTTGCGAATGGGAAAAAGTGCATGAGAGATGACTTTTTTTTACAGATTTTGTCTGAAAGGTCATTTTTTGAAACTTTAATCCTTGTAGGTTGAACTTCACACAAGTTCAGCCCACAAGGATTGAAGTTAAACTTCAGCCCACCATAAGGGGCGAAGTTCAACTTCAGTCCACAAGGTTGAAGTTACGCATCTATGCCTAAAAATTCAGCCCTTACGGATTGAAGTTGAACTTAATAACTTCGGCATGAAGTTCAAGCCCACAAAGATTGAAGTTACAAAAAATGGTTTCTCATGTAAAACCAATAAAAAATGACTTCAAACCAAATACTAGTGGTAAAAGTGGCCTGTGAGCTAAATTTTTACTTGTGAATGTATGAAGTTCGGCCCACAATGATTAAAGTTCCAAAAAAGCTAAAAACTAGCTCTTTTTCTTTGAAAGTAGCTTCAACTGTAAAGGCAAGCCAAAAAGTGGCTTTTCCTTGCACTTTTCCTTAAGTTTATAATGAATAAATATCGGATGGAAATACAATCTTATAGTGATGCCCATTTCTCACTCCCTAAGGCAGCATTTGTCTTTGACTGCCTCTTGCTTAAGCAATATTTGCTTTTGAATTTCTTCGTGCATTTTTCTACATAATTTGACGTGTTGTCTAGGCAACACTTGTCCCTACAATCTTTTCGAATACTTTCCCAGACAACACTTATCTTTTAACGTAAAAATTTGGCAATGTAGCCTATTTGCCCCTCGCTAAATGAAAACTAGCCAGCAATTCAAAATTTTTAGAAGACCAGCCAGAATCAAGAAACAAATAAATATTTCAGTTTTTTGTACTATGACTTGAACTACAATTTTCAAAAAGAATGTTTTCAAAACTACCCAGCTTACACTAAAAAATTACACTACCATCACTCAAATTTTGTAGCCACACAACCACAACATTGGGGTACACTATTGCGGTGTCAAACTTGTATACTATTGGGGGTATACGAATACTAAAAAGGTATATAATAGAAGATATCGTATACCATTGAAGTATACTGTCGCTCTGGGATATACAAGCTTGGAGTATATGCGACTATAAAATGAAATATTTTTAGCCAAATGGCCGACTCAGGTAAATATTTTTAGGAAAATTTACACCACACGACTACCTAATAGCTATATTACAAAAAATAACAATATTTTTATCATATTTACAATACATAAGAATGAGTTTTGTATATATTATGTAAAAAAAGTATTGTTATTTTTTGTAAAGATAACATTATTAGCGGAGCTACCCTTTTTCAAGGGTATGTAAAAATAACACTGTGCAAATAGACAGAAAAAATCAGTTTGTATATATATATCAGATATTGATTCCCCCTTCATTTTTTCGTATGTTTACTTTTTTATATTTAGATACCCCTTAGTAAAAATACTGGCTCCGCCACTGCCAGTAATGTAGTATTAGTTTGCGTCGCTCAATAAAGTAACATCTATCGTTTATTTTTCATAAACTCATAGTTAAAATTAAAAAGGAAGATTCACTATCCACAGAGGCATCATCATTATCAAAGAATATCAGTTCATACATGGTATATATATAACTTTCTCAAATAAACTAACTTTAAAATGAAGTACATTAAAAAGGAAGATTCACTATCCTTTTAATATTTCGTATATTTACTTATTTATATTTTGATACTCTTTAGTAAAAATACTGGCTCCGCCGCTGCCAGTGATGTAATATTAATTCGCGTCCCTCACTAAAGTAACACCTATAATTTAATTTTCATGAAGTCAGAGTTAACATTGGAAAGGAATATAAGCGCATGCATTGTGTGTGTGTGTGTGTCTATATATATATATATATATATATATATAACTTGCTCAAATAAACTAACTTAAAAATGAAATTTTACTTTTCCTAGTACAATGAACTATGCATCAATGCGTAATTAGTTGAGGTCGGCTATATGAATATGTTATTAATTTGAAAGCAAAACAAAATACTAACTGATAGAAGAATTTTGCACCTAAAAATTGAACTTGAGCTGCTTCAGTTACTATCTCATTGTTCACTATACATGTGTGTATCAGCTAATTCTATGATTTAATTAAAAAAATTGTAAGTATTAACAAAATAACAAATAAATATGGAAAATAAGTACTTGATGAACTTAGCCGGAGTTGGCGGAGGTGACCGGAGACTATACCCGGTGGAGGACGATGGAAAGCCGTTACATTTTTTGACAAAATAACCACAAAAGAGTCATTGCTTTACAATGTAGCAAGTTGGCACGATTACGATTTTTGACATAATAGCCACATAATAGAAAGATAACAAACTGAAAGGGCTTTCGCGACAATTTAAGTAATGTTCTACGAAAATACTCGTCAAAATTAAAATATTTACTCACACCTGGTCATAATTTCATATTTACTCGCCCTATCCAGAAACTACATAACCTGTCTACCTATTTTTTCGTATATCATAATTTATGTTGTATACCACAAGGTAAATATGGTATACCGAAAAAATGGGTAGGTTAGCTAAATACTTTGAATTTCATGGATAGAGTAGGGGGCGGTCAACTTGATGCGGGAGAGACATGAGTGCAGTTCGATCTTGTGGTATATTCGTTTGCAGTGAGTAGGGCCTCGTTCTCATTGATCGGACAGATACTTTGAATTTTATGGATAGAGTAATTTTTTAATAGATAGTACGGTAAATAGTTTGAATTTCAAGAGTACATCGTGTAAAAATCCCTATCTTTTATTCCAAAGAACAAGAAATAAACCAATTTATGTGAATTAATTACTTTGTTTCCCACCAAACTAACAAGAAAATTTCAGAAGTTTAAATAAATTATAATAATTTTAACATGCATATTACAAAAAATGACAAAATCTCGTGGATGATGTTAATATATAGGACTATACAATCCATTGTACAATAATTTTGAAGCTAAGGCGAAAATCATGAGAGACTAAGATCAAACATCCATAATTGAACGTAACAATCAAACTTTTGTGATTAATAAGCATGTATGCAATTGAATGAATTCTAAAAACCAAGCAAAAAGATACATCCTCTTGTGCAATTGAATGAATTCTACCATATATGCAAATGATGTACATAAAATTAATTGATGGTTTCTTTCATTTCACTAACTGATAAAATGAAGGCTGGTATAGTCTACCAAATCCCTAGTTCCCTGTGAACTTGCATCCCTTCTAGCTACATGCAGAACATGTCCTTTAGATCCCATAGGTGTACATTGTCCTACTCACCCATTGCACATACTGTGTCATTTGCTGCACATCTACATGCCTTTTATGAATATTCTTCTGAGTCAAATAAGCATCATGAGACATCTGTCAAGTATCTTTGAATGGGATAATCACATTTCCAAATCGAAATGTTCTCGTCTTAACAAGTCAAGCTGCATCTCGACAAAGAGACTTCGTTGATGAAATGCGACCATAAAGAGCACATGCAAACCAGTTGTTAAAAGCATTGTACACATATACCTACTTATGTGAATAAAAGAAAGTCGATCAATGACAGAGGAAAACAGTCAATCTATAACCACAAAAATACTTTTCTCTATACGTACGACCACATAGATAACTATAATTTCCCGTAGATGTCAAACTCTTATTGAATAAAAAATAAACAAACATGTACTATTTGCTCATTTATCCGACTGTCACAAGGATTTTCTTAATGATGGTATAACAGGAGCAATCCCTTTTATGACAGATGCACTAACTTGTTTGGGTGCATATTTCAATACAGAACTGTGGGATATATAATCTAAAATATCATTCAAATCAAACCTGGGAACGATTGAGAGAAGATTAGCATGGCCTCTGCACAAGGATGACACGCATAAATCGAGAAATGTTCTAAATAAAGGGATATATATATATATATATATATATATATATATATATAACCTGTTTCCATTGGCATAGTTCTCGAAGAAGTTTTGGCAGTTAAAGTATTAATAGTTTATCTTGTTTCGATTGTGGGATTTAGCCTTGGGATTGTCTGGGACGGACCTGTGATTATTCTGCTAATCTCCTTGTATATTCATGCAATGTGCAGTTTAATCCAGTGCATTTTGCGTGTTATGGATGGATCCAAGCAAGGATACATCTTGGTAGAATTTGCATTATACCAACATAATAAGCTCAAAAAATAACTAAGCTGCAACTAGCTACTTGGTCCGAGAAGCTTTTGCTATCAGGAAGTTCCACAGTTCCAAAACCAAGGTAGACTATCAAGCTAGTTCCCACGGGTCATTTTCTTAGACACTGCTCTCACCATAAACTAAGATCATTTTTTTATGATACATGGATTTCAACGACAAATTGATGCAATAGGCCATTTGCATAGCCAAAATTTTTAGGAGACTCCAGAGTCCTTACAAAGCTGTTTCATATCTATTGCTAATGAAAATGCAAATTACCTTTTCAATCCTTAGCTATAAAACAAAGTATCTCCCGAAAAAAATAAACAAACACATGCACAGATATGCATGAATCTCTTCAAAGGATTAGAAAATAGCTTAAAAGTACTGAAAGAACCCAGAACACTTAAAAAACCAAGAGGTTCTTGGAGAGAAAAGTACCTCTTGTGATAGCTTGCCGATGTCTCTTGATCTTGCACTCAGAAAGCATGATGGTCATGGCAAAAAATGATTCTTTTTCAACTGGAACCTGATGGATACTCAAGGCGGTGAAAATGACAATCGTAACAGAAAAAGAAAAATTGAAAAATTAAACAAGACAAATGAAGTGAGTATTGGAGATTGGAGGGAATTTCAATCATATAATAACTGAAGGTAGGCAATGGTCAACACTGGGTCGCTCAAAAATGAATTCCATATCAGAAATAGAATACTGAAACCATTGAAATCATATTCCGAAACTTATAACTTGTACATATATGGGAGTTCACATTGTTTCTGATATTAAGAGCGCAGAACATTTGATTTCCAAGATAAAGAAGAGTGGCAAAACAACCAAAATGATGTCCCTCCGATATAAGCTTGCCAGGAAAGCTTAAGCAATGTTCTTCTTGCCATTCTCTCAGCTTCCGCAATTCTACTGGATGCAATTTCTTTTGCTAAGATGAAAGGAAATGGCAGAATAATGGTGATATCGTCGAAAAAACTAAGTGCAAAAGTTATTCACTTCTTATTATCCCGGTGAAATTCTGGAATCATGTTAAGCAAAGAAGGATCCTCTGCTATAATATCCATCAATAACTCTACAGTAGCTGCCTCAAATGAGAAGCTCTTCCCAGCAATTTCCTTCAGAAAAGCCTTCATTTCGCTAACTTTATTGCTTCTGAGAAATCCTCGCACAATAACATTGTATGTTCGGTTGTTTGGCAAACAACCATTGTCCTCCATTTTCCTTAGCATATCTTTAGCTTCATCTAACAACCCTTCTAGACAAAATCCATTAATCATTGTAGTGTATGTTATCACATCAGGATGTAAACCTATAGAAGAAAGCCTCTCAAATATAGCATGAGCTTTGCCGAGCTTGCTATTTTTGCACAATCCATCAATGACAACGTTATAAATATAAATAGTTACATCTTCTCTCCTTCTTTCCAACTTATGGAAGTGTGACATAGCCTCTTCAACAAGTCCATTCTTAAAATAACCACCAAGCAAAGTGCAATGAGTGTATAAATTAGGTATGTGCCCCGCAGATAGCATCTCATCAAAGAAATTTTGTGCAGATTTAGTTCTTCCAAGTTCAAAAAGACCATGCAAGAGAACAGTGCAGGTAACAATACTAGCTTTCAATCCCTTTTGAGAAATTTCACTAAACAATTGCATGGCCTTATCCATTTTCTTTTTCTCGACGTATCCATGTATTAGTATGGTATAGCTAATGATATTAGGCTCAATGCCCTTATCTATAATGGAATCAAAAATTCTCCTTGCTCTATCGACTTGACCATGCAAGCAATGCCCATCCATTATCACATTGTAGGTTATCTCATTAGGTTCTACACCTTTTTCGATCATGTATGTCATTATTTCCTCGGCATCTTCAACTTTCCCCTCTTTGCATAGTCCATCAATGACGGAGGTGAAGGTGCACACATTTGGATAAATATTAAGATGTATCATCTCAAGGAACAAAGTCCTAACCTTTTCCCACTGACTTAACTTACACAAACCATCAATTAAAGTGCTATAAGTAACAATGTTGGGAGGAATGCTTTTTTGTTTCATCTCGTTCAAAAGGCTGGTAGCACCATCTAGCATCCCATCTTTGCAAAAGGCATCGATAACAATGCTATAGATACATGTATTGGGCTTAGTACTTCCTTGTTCCATTAACCGGAGCAAATCAAAAGCTTTTTGAGTATGGCCCTTTTTGCAAAGCCCATTCATGACCGTTCCATACATGACTTCATTAGGCTCACATATATTCTCCCTCACCAACATTTTGAACAAATTAAAGGCATCTTTGACCTTATTTTCAGCAAAAAGTCCCCTTATTAAGGTAGTAAAGGTGACTTCATTATATGGAATGCCTTTCTTGAAGTGAATGGCTAATACAGAAAATCCGAGATCGGTACGATGCATAAGGCAACAACTGTTAACCACAATGCTCAAGATGAATTCATTAACAGGAATACGTAATTTGTGGATTTCTCGAAAAAGAGAAACAACAGAAGAGTAATGCTTCATATGTACAAGAGTGTGTAACAATTTAGAGAAAGAGACTACAGAAGGAAGAGGCTTAGTTCTAACCATTTGACGGAACAAACTCAAAGCATCATCTAAACACTTAACATTAGAAACCCCAAATTTGTCCTTAACTGAAGAATAAATTTGTCCCTTATCTATCATGGAATCAAAAATTCTCCTCGCTCTACCCATTTGACCACGCAAGCAATATCCATCCATTACCACATTGTAGGTTATCTCATTAGGTTCTACACCTTTTTCGATCATGTATGTCATTATTTCCTCGGCATCTTCAACTTTCCCCTCTTTGCATAGTCCATCAATGACGGAGGTGAAGGTGCACACATCTGGATAAATATTAAGATGTATCATCTCAAGGAACAAAGTCCTAACCTTTTCCCACTGACTTAACTTACCCAAACCATCGATCAATGAGGTATATGTAATAATGTCTGGAGGAATGTTTTTTTGTTTCATCTCGTTCAAAAGGCTGGTAGCACCATCTAGCATCCCATCTTTGCAAAAGGCATTGATAACAATGTTGTAGATGCGTGTACTGGGCTTAGTACTTCCTTGTTCCATTAACCGGAGCAAATCAAAAGCTTTTTGAGCATGGACCTTTTTGCAAAGCCCATTCATGACCGTTCCATACATTACTTCATCAGGCTCACATATATTCTCCCTCACCAACTTTTTGAACAAATGAACAGCATCTTTGACCTTATTTTCAGCAAAGAGTCCCCTTATTAAGGTAGTAAAGGTGACTTCATTATATGGAATGCCTTTCTTGAAGTGAATGGCTAATACAGAAAATCCGAGATCGGTACGATGCATAAGGCAACAACTGTTAACCACAATGCTCAAGACGAAAGCATCAACAGGAATACGTAATTTGTGGATTTCTCGAAAAAGAGAAACAACAGAAGAGTAATGCTTCATATGTACCATAGCTTTCAACAATTTAGAGAAAGAGACAGCAGAAGGAAGAGGCTTAGTTGTAACCATTTGACGGAACAAACTGAAAGCATCATCTAAACACTTAACATTCTCAAATTCATTAGAAACCCCAAAATTCCCTTTAACTGAAATGGAACATGTATTGGTAGAATAATGTCGGGGTGCAATTGAATAAGCAAAGAATGAGAAAAAGGGATTACCACTGAGACAGTAACGCACTGAAATTCTCATCATCTTTGCTTCACTTCACTTGTCTAGTTAATTAGTAGGGGTGATTGGAAGAATTGTACAACTATGACACCATAGGTTGAAGTTGAATTGCTACCTCGAGTCCATTTTGTAGAAATTTCGTCCATCAGCCACTTTTAACACTGTTATTTAGTTTTAGGCCGCTATTTTTATTGGTCTTATACTAACCACTTTTGGGCCTTTACTAAATAAATATTGACTTAAGTTCTGATAATTGACTGAACTTCAGTCCATACGGCCCCTGGACTGAAGTTCTATCTTTAAGGATTGAACTTCAGTCCATATGGCTCTGGACTGAAGTTCCATCTTAAGGACTTGACTGAACTTCAGTCCATATGGCACTGGATCGAAGTTCAATCTTTAAGGACTGAACTTCAATCCGGCCTCTGGACTGAATTTCTATCTCTTTAAGCAAAAGTAGCCACAAACTAAATATTTTGGTATTAGTGGCCTGTACCCAAAGACCAATGCCAAAAGTGGTCTTTCGTGCACTTTCCCCGTCCATTTTGCTAAATCATACAAAAGATCATAACCGAGATAAGGAGGTATATATTGTGAAATTTTTTGGAACTTGAATAATTGTGGGCTGAACTTCAGCCTACTTTGCGAATGGGTAAAAGTGCATGAGAGACCACTTTTTTTTACAGATTTTGCCTGAGAGGTCATTTTTTGAAACTTTAATCCTTGTGGGTTGAACTTCACACAAGTTCAGCCCACAAGGATTGAAGTTCAACTTCAGGCCACCATAAGGGGCGAAGTTCAACTTCAGTCCACAAGGTTGAAGTTTACGCATCTATGCCTAAAAATTCAGCCCTTACGGATTGAAGTTGAACTTAATAACTTAGGCATGAAGTTCAAGCGCACAAAGATTGAAGTTCCAAAAAGTGGTCTCTCATGTAAAACCAATAAAAAAATGACTTCAAACCAAATACTAGTGGTAAAAGTGGCCTGTGAGCTAGTTTTTTACTTGTGAATGTATGAAGTTCGGCCCACAAGGTCTGAAGTTCGGCCCACAATGATTAAAGTTCCAAAAAAGCTAAAAACTAGCTCTTTTTCTTTGAAAGTAGCTTCAACGGTAAAGGCAAGCCAAAAAGTGGCTTTTCCTTGCACTTTTCCTTAAGTTTATAATGAATAAATATCGAATGGAAATACAATCTTATAGTGATGCCCATTTCTCACTCCCTAAGGCAGCATTGTCTTTGACTGCCTTTTGCTTAAGCAATATTTGCTTTTGAATTTCTTCCTACATTTTTCTACATAATTTGACGTGTTGTCTAGGCAACACTTGTCCGTACAATCTTTTCGAATACTTTCCCAGACAACACTTCTTTTAACGTAAAAATTTGGCCATGTAGTCTATTTGCCCCTCGCTAAATGAAAACTAGCCAGCATTTCAAAATTTTTAGAAGACCAGCCAGAATCAAGAAACATATAAATATTTCAGTTTTTTGTACTATGACTTGAACTACAATTTTCAAAAAGAATGTTTTTAAAACTACCCAGCTTACACTAAAAAATTACACTACCATCACTCAAATTTTGTTTAAACATTTTGTAGCCACACAACCACAACATTGGGGTACACTATTGCGGTGTCAAACTTGTATACTATTGGGGGTATACGAATACTAAAAAGGTAAATAATAGAAGATATCGTATACCATTGAAGTATACTGTCGCTATGGGATATACAAGCTTGGAGTATATGCGACTATAAAATAAAATATTTTTAGCCAAATGGCCGACTCAGGTAAATATTTTTAGGAAATATTACACCACATGACTACCTAATAGCTATATTACAAAAAATAACAATATTTTTATCATATTTACAATACATAACAATGAGTTTTGTATATATTATGTAAAAATATTATTGTTATTTTTTGTAAAGATAACATTATTAGCGGAGCTACCCTTTTTCAAGGGTATGTAAATATAACACTGTGCAAATAGACAGAAAAAATCAGTTTGTATATATATATCAGATATTGATTCCCCCTTCATTTTTTCGTATGTTTACTTTTTTATATTTATATACCCCTTAGTAAAAATACTGGCTCCGCCACTGCCAATAATGTAGTATTAGTTTGCGTCGCTCAATAAAGTAACATCTATCGTTTATTTTTCATGAACTCACAGTTAACATTAAAAAGGAAGATTCACTATCCACAGAGGCATCATCATTATCAATGAATATCAGTTCATACATTGTATATATATAACTTTCTCAAATAAACTAACTTTAAAATGAAGTACATCAAAAAAGAAGATTCACTATCCCCTTAATATTTCGTATGTTTTCTTATTTATATTTCGATACTCCTTAGTAAAAATACTGGCTCCGCCACTGCCAGTGATGTAGTATTAATTCGCATCCCTCACAAAAGTAACACCTATAATTTAATTTTCATGAAGTCAGAGGTAACATTGGAAAGGAATATAAGCACATGCATTGTGTATATATATATAACTTGCTCAAATAAACTAACTTAAAAATGAAATTTTACTTTTCCTTGTACAATGAACTATGCATCAATGCGTAATTAGTTGAGGTCAGCTATATGAATCTGTTATTAATTTGAAAGCAAAACATAATAACTGATAGAAGAATTTTGCACCTAAAAATTGAACTTGAGCTGCTTCAGTTACTATCTCATTGTTCACTATACATGTGTGTATAAGCTAATTCTATGATTTCATTAAAAAAAATTGTAAGTATTAACAAAATAACAAATAAATATGGAAAATAAGTACTTGATGAACTTAGCCGGAGTTGCCGGAGGTGACCGGAGACTATACCCGGTGGAGGACGATGGAAAGTGTCACAGGGATGATTTTGATCACTTGAAACCACCGAGAATTGCCCCGTGCGGCAACCAAGCAGTCCGCCCGCAAGGCTCAGCCGTTTGTCACTCTAACGTAAATTTAGGGTCGTTTGTCTTAGATTCAAAAATAGGCAGCAATGGTTAAGTGTTTTGGGCAGAAGATTGATTGTATATATAGTAAAGATCAAGCACAACACTAAAACGTTAAGGCACAAAAGTAAACGAGACAACAAGTACGGGAAAATCCCAACCTTTATATTATTCACGCCAAATACAAAGGAAAGCCACCAAGGCCAATGTTTTCTTCACCTAAGAAAACTAAGTAAAATCTGTCTAAGTAATAAAATGCACGAAATAGACTTTAAATACAATGGGGGAAATCAGCCAAAGGCTTTACAAGTGGATAGGGGAGTTATTCCAACTAGGCAGGCCATGTAGGCCATGTTTCAGCACTTCCAGCGCCCTTTTAGGCCAGCTCAGCCACGTTTTTGCCCCATTTCTGATCATGTCTAAGCGCCTAACTGCCTGATCATGTGCCCTGCACATGTGCCTGACACTTGCCCTTTGTCCAGCCGACTTTAGCTCACTGCACAGCCGACTTTGCCTAGCTTCAACACACTTTGCCCCAACCTTAGCCAAACGACATGCACTACGTTCAGCTCACTTGCTTGCCTTGGCATCAAGACGCCAAGTCTTGACCCCCTATTGCCCACATTATCGTCTATCTCGTCTTGGCTCGCTTGCCACCCAACAAGCTGCCCGGTTGCCATCTTATCACCCGCAAAGGCACAAGGCTGCCTAGCCGTTGCACCAACATCGTTTGCCAATCAGCTCATCAATGCCATGATCCAACCAAGTCATTTTAAGCCCGCCCTTGACAAATCAGTCCACAAACATGTTGCTTTCAATCCGGATTTAGCTACAACTAGGAGCAACACCCCAAATCCCGTCATAGCCATGCCGTGCCATAATTTACCGAGTCTTAGGGTCTAACAAACCACCCCCACTAGTTGAATTCGACGCCCTCGTCGAACCAATTTCAGCTTTACTCGCCACCAATGGACTACAAAACGCAGCATTCACATACTCTTATTCATTGTCTTCTTTAGTCTCATCACTATCATTAGCAAGAAGAGCATTCAGTTTAGCACGTTTTGGACAGTCCGCTGCCCGGTGCGGTCCATCACAAATAAAGCAGCCACGAGGCTTGTTCACTTGCTCACCCTTAGACTTATCAAACGTTGTCTTTCCTTTGCCACTAGACTCACCCGCTGCATTGCCCTTTTCAGCGTTTTTCCACTCCTTGGCCTTGTCATTATTCCCGTTTTTAGCCTTAGAAGCAGAAAATTCAGCATCCTCACGCCTAAAATCGCCCAATGCATCGGCAGCCGCAATGGCACTAGGGAGGTCTTTCACGTTCTGCCTCCTTAGTTCCATTTGAGCCCACCCTTGCAGCCCAAACATGAAGTTATGCAGCTTGTCCTCCTCGGACATATTTGTTATGCTCAAAATCAAAGAACTAAATTCCTTGACATAATCCCTCAATGAACCGGTTTGCTTCAACCGTTTCAGTTTGTCCCTAGCAACCCAAGAATAGTTACTAGGCAAGAATTGATCCTTCAAGTCTTTCTTAAGCCGCTCCCACGACTCAATCTTAGGTCTGCCCGCACTCACGTCATCGGCCACACGAGTACGCCACCATAATTTCGCATCACCAGCCAAGTAACGAGTTGTCAAAGACACTTTCTCCCCGTCTTGGACATGGGCTGCCTCAAAGTATTGTTCTATGTCCCACAGAAAATTCTCAAGCACAATAGCGTTACGAGAGCCCTCAAATGCCTTAGGTTCAGGGATCTTTACCTCAGGACGTTCATCAACACGTTGAACACCCGTTCCAACAGCACGCCTAAGCACAACGACTTCAACATTCAGATTTTCGTTGTCCTTAGCAAGTCTATCAATTTCAGCCGCATCAACATCTTTGAAGGCTTGACTCTCGGCCTCAAGACGTTCACAATGGGCTTTAAGACGAGCCAATTGTGTCAGCATATCCACCAGATCGACACTATCGTCAGTTACACCCACCAACGCCTCAAGTTTAGCCAACCGTTCCCTCATTTCAGCACTACTATTTCCACCAGCCATGGTTTTTCTTCTAAGCAACGAACCAGACCTTCAAGCTCTGATACCAAGTTGTCACAGGGGTGATTTTGATCACTTGAAACCACCGAGGCTTGCCCCGTGCGGCAGCCAAGCAGTCCGCCCGCACGGCTCAGCCGTTTGTCACTCTAACATAAATTTAGGGTCGTTTGTCTTAGATTCGAAAATAGGCAGCAATGGTTAAGTGTTTTGGGCAGAAGATTGATTGTATATATAGTAAAGATCAAGCACAACACTGAAACGTTAAGGCACAAAAGTAAACGAGACAGCAAGTACGGGAAAATCCCAACCTTTATATTATTCACGCCAAATACAAAGGAAAGCCACCAAGGCCAATGTTTTCTTCACCTAAGAAAACTAAGTAAAATCTGTCTAAGTAATAAAATGCACGAAATAGACTTTAAATACAATGGGGGAAATCAGCCAAAGGCTTTACAAGTGGATAGGGGAGTTATTCCAACTAGGCAGGCCATGTAGGCCATGTTTCAGCACTTCCAGCGCCCTTTTAGGCCAGCTCAGCCACGTTTTTGCCCCATTTCTGATCATGTCTAAGCGCCTAACTGCCTGATCATGTGCCCTGCACATGTGCCTGACACTTGCCCTTTGTCCAGCCGACTTTAGCTCACTGCACAGCCGACTTTGCCTAGCTTCAACACACTTTGCCCCAACCTTAGCCAAACGACATGCACTACGTTCAGCTCACTTGCTTGCCTTGGCATCAAGACGCCAAGTCTTGACCCCCTATTGCCCACATTATCGTCTATCTCGTCTTGGCTCGCTTGCCACCCAACAAGCTGCCCGGTTGCCATCTTATCACCCGCAAAGGCACAAGGCTGCCTAGCCGTTGCACCAACATCGTTTGCCAATCAGCTCATCAATGCCATGATCCAACCAAGTCATTTTAAGCCCGCCCTTGACAAATCAGTCCACAAACATGTTGCTTTCAATCCGGATTTAGCTACAACTAGGAGCAACACCCCAAATCCCGTCATAGCCATGCCGTGCCATAATTTACCGAGTCTTAGGGTCTAACAGAAAGCCGTTACTATTTTTGACAAAATAGCCACAAAAGAGTCATTGCTTTACAATGTAGCAAGTTGGCACGATTACGATTTTTGACATAATAGCCACATAATAGAAAGATAACAAACTGAAAGGGCTTTCGCGACAATTTAAGTAATGTTCTACGAAAATACTCGTCAAAATTAAAATATTTACTCACAGCTGGTCATAATTTCATATTTACTCGCCCTATCCAGAAACTACATAACCTGTCTACCTATTTTTTCGTATATTACATAACCTGTCTACCTATTTTTTCGTACATCATAATTTATGTTGTATACCACAAGGTAAATATGGTATACCGAAAAAATGGGTAGGTTAGCTAAATACTTTGAATTTCATGGATAGAGTAGGGGGCGGTCAACTTGATGCGGGAGAGGCATGAGTGCAGTTCGGTCTTGTGGTATATTCGTTTGTAGTGAGTAGGGCCTCGTTCTCATTGATCGGGCAAATACTTTGAATTTTATGGATAGAGTAATTTTTTAATAGATAGTACGGTAGTTTGAATTTCAAGGGTACATCGTGTAAAAATCCCTATATTTTATTCCAAAGAACAAGAAACAAACCAATTTATGTGAATTAATTACTTTCTTTCCCACCAAACTAACAAGAAAATTTCAGAAGTTTAAATAAATTATAATAATTTTAACATGCATATTACAAAAAATGACAAAATCTCGTGGATGATGTTAAGATATAGAACTATACAATCCATTATACAATAATTTTGAAGCTAAGGCGAAAACATTGAGAGACTAAGATCAAACATCCATAATTGAACGTCACAATCAAACTTTTGTGATTAATAAGCATGTATGCAATTGAATGAATTCTAAAAACCAAGCAAAAAGATACATCCTCTTGTGCAATTGAATGAATTCTACCATATATGCAAATCATGTACATAAAATTAATTTACACCAGAGGTTAGTTTAACACTTGGAACTTCAAAAGGTGTACAACCATAGAGTTTCCTTTACATTGATGGTTTCTTTCATTTCACTAACTTATAAAATGAAGGCTGGTATAGTCTACCAAATCCCTAGTTCCCTGTGAACTTGCATCCCTTCTAGCTACATGCAGAACATGTCCTTTAGATCCCATAGGTGTATTGCCATTTGCCACTGAACAATGGAGGACAATGTATAATTGTCCTCCTCACCCATTGCACATACTCTGTCATTTGCTGCACATCTACATGCCTTTTCTGAATATTCTTCTGAGTCAAATAAGCATCATGAGACATCTGTCAAGTATCTTTGAATGGGATAATCACATTTCCAAATCGAAATGTTCTTGTCTTAACAAGTCAAGCTGCATCTCGACAAAGAGACTTCGTTGTTGAAATGCGACCATAAGGAGCACATGCAAACCAGTTGTTAAAAGCACTGTACACATATACCTACTTCTGATGTGAATAAAAGAAAGTCAATCAATGACGGAGGAAAACAGTCAATCTATAACCACAAAAATACTTTTCTTTATTAGTACGACCACATAGATAACTATAATTTCCCGTAAATGTCAAACTCTTATTGAATAAAAAATAAACAAACATGTACTATTTGCTCATTATCCGACTGTCACAAGGATTTTCTTAATGATGGTATAATAGGAGCAATCCCTTTTATGACAGATGCACTAATTTGTTTGGGTGCATATTTCAATGCAGAACTGTGGGGTATATAATCTAAAATATCATTCAAATCAAACCTGGGAACGATTGAGAGAAGATTAGCACTGCCTCTGCACAAGGATGACACGCATAAATCGAGAAATGTTCCAAATAAAGGGAAATATATATATTACCTGTTTCAATTGGCATAGTTCTCGAAGAAGTTTTGGCAGTTAAAAGTATTATTAGTTTACCTTGTTTCGATTGTGGGATTTAGCCTTGGGATTGTCTGGGACGGACCTGTGATTATTCTGCTAATCTCCTTGTATATTCATGCAATGTGCAGTTTAATCCAGTGCATTTTGCGTGTTATGGATGGATCCAAAATTTCACTAAAGGTTAAACGCGAGGATACTGAAGTTGGAGAGCAATGTGGTATCTTGGTGCATGGACGGAGTCATGGGGGTATAGTTGCTGGCTATTTAGCTAACTGGAGAACTGTTGTGAGGAATTAATTAAAGAATGCTACTTTCTCGTCCACATAAACATGTCTAAATATTTTCTACTTGATAGAGAGTTCAAGGAAATAGTGTGGATTTCCTCCCAAACACAAACGATTTGAGAAAACTAAAGTGAAGGCTGAAGAGAAAACTAAAGAGAACTGGAAGCTAAGAAACACAGAAGCACAAACCTATAAACATAGACACTGGCATGTTGCAGAAAATTTTAACTTTCGATTCTCCAGTAGAAAGACACAAATACATCAGTAAATTTTCTTTAGGCTCAAGCAAGGATACATCTTGGTAGAATTTGCATTATACCAACATAATAAGCTCAAAAAATAACTAAGCTGAAACTAGCTACTTGGTCCGAGAAGCTTTTGCTATCAGGAAGTTTCACAGTTCCAAAACCAAGGTAGACTATCAAGCTAGTTCCCACCAGTCATTTTCTTAGACTCTGCTCTCACCATAAACTAAGATCATTTTTTTTATGATACATGGATTTCAACGACAAATTGATGCAATAGGCTATTTGCGTAGCCAAAATTTTTAGGAGACTCCAGAGTCCTTACAAAGCTGTTTCATATCTATTGCTAATGAAAATGAAAATTACCTTTTCAATCCTTAGCTATAAAACAAAGTATCTCTTGAAAAAAAGAAACAAACACATGCACAGATATGTATGAATCTCTTCAAAGGATTAGAAAATAGCTTAAAAGTACTGAAAGAACCCAGAACACTTAAAAAACCAAGAGGTTTTTAGAGAGAAAAGTACCTCTTATGATAGCTTGCCGATGTCTCTTGATCTTGCACTCAGAAAGCATGATGGTCATGGCAAAAAATGATTCTTTTTCAACTGGAACCTGATGGATACTCAAGGCGGTGAAAATGACAATCGTAACAGAAAAAGAAAAATTGAAAAATTCAACAAGACAAATGAAGTGAGTATTGGAGATTGGAGGTGAATTTCAATCATATAATAACTGAAGGTAGGCAATGGTCAACACTGGGTCGCTCAAAAATTAATTCCATATCAAAAATAGAATACTGAAACCATTGAAATCATATTCCGAAACTTATAACTTGTACATATATGGGAGTTCACATTGTTTCTGATATTAAGAGCGCAGAACATTTGATTTCCAAGATAAAGAAGAGAGCCAAAACAACCAAAATGATGTCCCTCCGATATAAGCTTGCCAGGAAAGCTTAAGCAATGTTCTTCTTGCCATTTTCTCAGCTTCCGCAATTCCACTGGATGCAATTTCTTTTGCTAAGATGAAAGGAAATAGCAGAATAATGGTGATATCGTCAAAAAAAAACAGGTGCAAAAGTTATTCACTTCTTATTATCCCGGTGAAATTCTGGAATCATGTTAAGCAAAGAAGGATCCTCTGCTATAATATCCATCAATAACTCTACAGTAGCTGCCTCAAATGAGAAGCTCTTCCCAGCAATTTCCTTCAGAAAAGCCTTCATTTCGCTAACTTTATTGCTTCTGAGAAATCCTCGCACAATAACATTGTATGTTCGGTTGTTTGGCAAACAACCATTGTCCTCCATTTTCCTTAGCATATCTTTAGCTTCATCTAACAACCCTTCTAGACAAAATCCATTAATCATTGTAGTGTATGTTATCACATCAGGATGTAAACCTATAGAAGAAAGCCTCTCAAATATAGCATGAGCTTTGCCGAGCTTGCTATTTTTGCACAATCCATCAATGACAACGTTATAAATATAAATAGTTACATCTTCTCTCCTTCTTTCCAACTTATGGAAGTGTGACATAGCCTCTTCAACAAGTCCATTCTTAAAATAACCACCAAGCAAAGTGCAATGAGTGTATAAATTAGGTATGTGCCCCGCAGATAGCATCTCATCAAAGAAATTTTGTGCAGATTTAGTTCTTCCAAGTTCAAAAAGACCATGCAAGAGAACAGTGCAGGTAACAATACTAGCTTTCAATCCCTTTTGAGAAATTTCACTAAACAATTGCATGGCCTTATCCATTTTCTTTTTCTCGACGTATCCATGTATTAGTATGGTATAGCTAATGATATTAGGCTCAATGCCCTTATCTATAATGGAATCAAAAATTCTCCTTGCTCTATCGACTTGACCATGCAAGCAATGCCCATCCATTATCACATTGTAGGTTATCTCATTAGGTTCTACACCTTTTTCGATCATGTATGTCATTATTTCCTCGGCATCTTCAACTTTCCCCTCTTTGCATAGTCCATCAATGACGGAGGTGAAGGTGCACACATTTGGATAAATATTAAGATGTATCATCTCAAGGAACAAAGTCCTAACCTTTTCCCACTGACTTAACTTACACAAACCATCAATTAAAGTGCTATAAGTAACAATGTTGGGAGGAATGCTTTTTTGTTTCATCTCGTTCAAAAGGCTGGTAGCACCATCTAGCATCCCATCTTTGCAAAAGGCATCGATAACAATGCTATAGATACATGTATTGGGCTTAGTACTTCCTTGTTCCATTAACCGGAGCAAATCAAAAGCTTTTTGAGTATGGCCCTTTTTGCAAAGCCCATTCATGACCGTTCCATACATGACTTCATTAGGCTCACATATATTCTCCCTCACCAACATTTTGAACAAATTAAAGGCATCTTTGACCTTATTTTCAGCAAAAAGTCCCCTTATTAAGGTAGTAAAGGTGACTTCATTATATGGAATGCCTTTCTTGAAGTGAATGGCTAATACAGAAAATCCGAGATCGGTACGATGCATAAGGCAACAACTGTTAACCACAATGCTCAAGATGAATTCATTAACAGGAATACGTAATTTGTGGATTTCTCGAAAAAGAGAAACAACAGAAGAGTAATGCTTCATATGTACAAGAGTGTGTAACAATTTAGAGAAAGAGACTACAGAAGGAAGAGGCTTAGTTCTAACCATTTGACGGAACAAACTCAAAGCATCATCTAAACACTTAACATTAGAAACCCCAAATTTGTCCTTAACTGAAGAATAAATTTGTCCCTTATCTATCATGGAATCAAAAATTCTCCTCGCTCTACCCATTTGACCACGCAAGCAATATCCATCCATTACCACATTGTAGGTTATCTCATTAGGTTCTACACCTTTTTCGATCATGTATGTCATTATTTCCTCGGCATCTTCAACTTTCCCCTCTTTGCATAGTCCATCAATGACGGAGGTGAAGGTGCACACATCTGGATAAATATTAAGATGTATCATCTCAAGGAACAAAGTCCTAACCTTTTCCCACTGACTTAACTTACCCAAACCATCGATCAATGAGGTATATGTAATAATGTCTGGAGGAATGTTTTTTTGTTTCATCTCGTTCAAAAGGCTGGTAGCACCATCTAGCATCCCATCTTTGCAAAAGGCATTGATAACAATGTTGTAGATGCGTGTACTGGGCTTAGTACTTCCTTGTTCCATTAACCGGAGCAAATCAAAAGCTTTTTGAGCATGGACCTTTTTGCAAAGCCCATTCATGACCGTTCCATACATTACTTCATCAGGCTCACATATATTCTCCCTCACCAACTTTTTGAACAAATGAACAGCATCTTTGACCTTATTTTCAGCAAAGAGTCCCCTTATTAAGGTAGTAAAGGTGACTTCATTATATGGAATGCCTTTCTTGAAGTGAATGGCTAATACAGAAAATCCGAGATCGGTACGATGCATAAGGCAACAACTGTTAACCACAATGCTCAAGACGAAAGCATCAACAGGAATACGTAATTTGTGGATTTCTCGAAAAAGAGAAACAACAGAAGAGTAATGCTTCATATGTACCATAGCTTTCAACAATTTAGAGAAAGAGACAGCAGAAGGAAGAGGCTTAGTTGTAACCATTTGACGGAACAAACTGAAAGCATCATCTAAACACTTAACATTCTCAAATTCATTAGAAACCCCAAAATTCCCTTTAACTGAAATGGAACATGTATTGGTAGAATAATGTCGGGGTGCAATTGAATAAGCAAAGAATGAGAAAAAGGGATTACCACTGAGACAGTAACGCACTGAAATTCTCATCATCTTTGCTTCACTTCACTTAGTAGGGGTGATTGGAAGAATTGTACAACTATGACACCATAGGTTGAAGTTGAATTGCTACCTCGAGTCCATTTTGTAGAAATTTCGTCCATCAGCCACTTTTAACACTGTTATTTAGTTTTAGGCCGCTATTTTTATTGGTCTTATACTAACCACTTTTGGGCCTTTACTAAATAAATACTGACTTAAGTTCTGATAATTGACTGAACTTCAGTTCATACGGCCCCTGGACTGAAGTTCTATCTTTAAGGATTGAACTTCAGTCCATATGGCTCTGGACTGAAGTTCCATCTTAAGGACTTCACTGAACTTCAGTCCATATGGCACTGGATCGAAGTTCAATCTTTAAGGACTGAACTTCAATCCGGCCTCTGGACTGAAGTTCTATCTCTTTAAGCAAAAGTAGCCACAAACTAAATATTTTGGTATTAGTGGCCTGTACCCAAAGACCAATGGCAAAAGTGGTCTTTCGTGCACTTTCCCCGTCCATTTTGCTAAATCATACAAAAGATCATAACCGAGATAAGGAGGTATATATTGTGAAATTTTTTGGAACTTGAATAATTGTGGGCTGAACTTCAGCCTACTTTGCGAATGGGTAAAAGTGCATGAGAGACCACTTTTTTTTACAGATTTTGCTTGAGAGGTCATTTTTTGAAACTTTAATCCTTGTGGGTTGAACTTCACACAAGTTCAGCCCACAAGGATTGAAGCTCAGCTTCAGCCCACCATAAGAGGCGAAGTTCAACTTCAGTCCACAAGGTTGAAGTTTACGCATCTATGCCTAAAAATTCAGCCCTTACGGATTGAAATTGAACTTAATAACTTAGGCATGAAGTTCAAGCGCACAAAGATTGGAGTTCCAAAAAGTGGTCTCTCATGTAAAACCAATAAAAAAATGACTTCAAACCAAATACTAGTGGTAAAAGTGGCCTGTGAGCTAAATTTTTACTTGCGAATGTATGAAGTTCGGCCCACAAAGTCTGAAGTTCAGCCCACAATGATTAAAGTTCAAAAAAATAGCTAAAAACTAGTGGTTTTTCCTGCACTTTTCCTTAAGTTTATAATGAATAAATATCGGATGGAAATACAATCTTATAGTGATGCCCATTTCTCACTCCCTAAGGCAGCATTTGTCTTTGACTGCCTCTTGCTTAAACAATATTTGCTTTTGAATTTCTTCGTGCATTTTTCTACATAATTTGACGTGTTGTCTAGGCAACACTTGTCCCTACAATCTTTTCGAATACTTTCCCAGACAACACTTATCTTTTAACGTAAAAATTTGGCCATGTAGCCTATTTGCCCCTCGCTAAATGAAAACTAGCCAGCATTTCAAAATTTTTAGAAGACCAGCCAGAATCAAGAAACATATAAATATTTCAGTTTTTTGTACTATGACTTGAACTACAATTTTCAAAAAGAATGTTTTCAAAACTACCCAGCTTACACTAAAAAATTACACTACCATCACTCAAATTTTGTAGCCACACAACCACAACATTGGGGTACACTATTGCGGGGTCAAACTTGTATACTATTGGGGGTATACGAATACTAAAAAGGTATATAATAGAAGATATCGTATACCATTGAGGTATACTATCGCTATGGGATATACAAGCTTGGAGTATATGCGACTATAAAATGAAATATTTTTAGCCAAATGGCCGACTCAGGTAAATATTTTAAGGAAAATTTACACCACATGACTACCTAATAGATATATTACAAAAAATAACAATACTTTTATCATATTTACAATACATAACAATGAGTTTTGTATATATTATGTAAAAAAAGTATTGTTATTTTTTGTAAAGATAACATTATTAGCGGAGCTACCCTTTCTCAAGGGTATGTAAAAATAATAATACTTTTATCATATTTACAATACATAATAATACATAACAATGAGTTTTGTATATATTATGTAAAAAAAGTATTGTTATTTTTTGTTAAGATAACATTATTAGTGGAGCTACCCTTTTTCAAGGGTATGTAAAAATAACACTGTGCAAATAGACAGAAAAAATCAGTTTGTATATATATATATCAGATATTGATCCCCCCTTCATTTTTTCGTATGTTTACTTTTTTATATTTAGATACCCCTTAGTAAAAATACTGGCTCCGCCACTGCCAGTAATGTAGGAGTATTAGTTTGCGTCGCTCAATAAAGTAACATCTATCGTTTATTTTTCATGAACTCACAGTCAACATTAAGAAGGAAGATTCACTATCCACAGAGGCATCATCATTATCAAAGAATATCAGTTCATACATTGTATATATATAACTTTCTCAAATAAACTAACTTTAAAATGAAGTACATTAAAAAGGAAGATTCACTATCCTTTTAATATTTCGTATATTTACTTATTTATATTTTGATACTCCTTAGTAAAAATACTGGCTCCGCCACTGCCAGTGATGTAATATTAATTCGCGTCCCTCACTAAAGTAACACCTATAATTTAATTTTCATGAAGTCAGAGTTAGCATTGGAAAGGAATATAAGCACATGCATTGTGTATATATATATAACTTGCTCAAATAAACTAACTTAAAAATGAAATTTTACTTTTCCTAGTACAATGAACTATGCATCAATGCGTAATTAGTTGAGGTCGGCTATATGAATCTGTTATTAATTTGAAAGCAAAACATAATAACTGATAGAAGAATTTTGCACCTAAAAATTGAACTTGAGCTGCTTCAGTTACTATCTCATTGTTCACTATACATGTGTGTATCAGCTAATTCTATGATTTAATTAAAAAAATTGTAAGTATTAACAAAATAACAAATAAATATGGAAAATAAGTACTTGATGAACTTAGCCGGAGTTGGCCGAGGTGACCGGAGACTATACCCGGTGGAGGACGATGGAAAGCCGTTACTATTTTTGACAAAATAGCCACAAAAGAGTCATTGCTTTACAATGCAGCAAGTTGGCACGATTACGATTTTTGACATAATAGCCACATAATAGAAAGATAACAAACTGAAAGGGCTTTCGCGACAATTTAAGTAACGTTCTACAATAATACTCGTCAAAATTAAAATATTTACTCACACCTGGTCATAATTTCATATTTACTCGCCCTATCCAGAAACTACATAACCTGTCTACCTATTTTTTCGTATATCATAATTTATGTTGTATACCACAAGGTAAATATGGTATACCGAAAAAATGGGTAGGTTGGCTAAATACTTTGAATTTCATGGATAGAGTAGGGGGCGGTCAACTTGATGCGGGAGAGGCATGAGTGCAGTTCGATCTTGTGGTATATTCGTTTGTAGTGAGTAGGGCCTCGTTCTCATTGATCGGACGGATACTTTGAATTTAATGGATAGAGTAATTTTTTAATAGATAGTACGGTAAATAGTTTGAATTTCAAGAGTACATCGTGTAAAAATCCCTATCTTTTATTCCAAAGAACAAGAAACAAACCAATTTATGTGAATTAATTACTTTGTTTCCCACCAAACTAACAAGAAAATTTCAGAAGTTTAAATAAATTATAATAATTTTAACATGCATATAACAAAAAATGACAAAATCTCGTGGATGATGTTAATATATAGGACTATACAATCCATTGTACAATAATTTTGAAGCTAAGGCGAAAATCATGAGAGACTAAGATCAAACATCCATAATTGAACGTAACAATCAAACTTTTGTGATTAATAAGCATGTATGCAATTGAATGAATTCTAAAAACCAAGCAAAAAGATACATCCTCTTGTGCAATTGAATGAATTCTACCATATATGCAAATGATGTACATAAAATTTAATTTACACCAGAGGTTAGTTTAACACTTGGAACTTCAAAAGGTGTACAACCATAGAGTTTCCATTACATTGATGGTTTCTTTCATTTCAATAACTGATAAACTGAAGGCTGGTATAGTCTACCAAATCCCTAGTTCCCTGTGAACTTGCATCCCTTCTAGCTACATGCAGAACATGTCCTTTAGATCCCATAGGTGTATTGCCATTTGCCACTGAACAATGGAGGACAATGTATAATTGTCCTCCTCACCCATTGCACATACTCTGTCATTTGCTGCACATCTACATGCCTTTTCTGAATACTCTTCTGAGTCAAATAAGCATCATGAGACATCTGTCAAGTATCTTTGAATGGGATAATCACATTTCCAAATCGAAATGTTCTTGTCTTAACTAGTCAAGCCACATCTCGACAAAGAGACTTCATTGACACCATAGGTTGAAATTGAATTGCTACATCGAGTCCATTTTGCTAAATCATACAAAAATCATAACCGAGATAAGGAGGTATATATTGTGAAATTTTTTGGAACTTGAATAATTGTGGGCTGAACTTCAGCCTACTTTGCGAATGGGAAAAAGTGCATGAGAGATGACTTTTTTTTACAGATTTTGTCTGAAAGGTCATTTTTTGAAACTTTAATCCTTGTAGGTTGAACTTCACACAAGTTCAGCCCACAAGGATTGAAGTTCAACTTCAGCCAACCATAAGGGGCGAAGTTCAACTTCAGTCCACAAGGTTGAAGTTACGCATCTATGCCTAAAAATTCAGCCCTTACGGATTGAAGTTGAACTTAATAACTTCGGCATGAAGTTCAAGCCCACAAAGATTGAAGTTACAAAAAATGGTTTCTCATGTAAAACCAATAAAAAATGACTTCAAACCAAATACTAGTGGTAAAAGTGGCCTGTGAGCTAAATTTTTACTTGTGAATGTATGAAGTTCGGCCCACAATGATTAAAGTTCCAAAAAAGCTAAAAACTAGCTCTTTTTCTTTGAAAGTAGCTTCAACTGTAAAGGCAAGCCAAAAAGTGGCTTTTCCTTGCACTTTTCCTTAAGTTTATAATGAATAAATATCGGATGGAAATACAATCTTATAGTGATGCCCATTTCTCACTCCCTAAGGCAGCATTTGTCTTTGACTGCCTCTTGCTTAAGCAATATTTGCTTTTGAATTTCTTCGTGCATTTTTCTACATAATTTGACGTGTTGTCTAGGCAACACTTGTCCCTACAATCTTTTCGAATACTTTCCCAGACAACACTTATCTTTTAACGTAAAAATTTGGCCATGTAGCCTATTTGCCCCTCGCTAAATGAAAACTAGCCAGCATTTCAAAATTTTTAGAAGACCAGCCAGAATCAAGAAACATATAAATATTTCAGTTTTTTGTACTATGACTTGAACTACAATTTTCAAAAAGAATGTTTTCAAAACTACCCAGCTTACACTAAAAAATTACACTACCATCACTCAAATTTTGTAGCCACACAACCACAACATTGGGGTACACTATTGCGGTGTCAAACTTGTATACTATTGGGGGTATACGAATACTAAAAAGGTATATAATAGAAGATATCGTATACCATTGAAGTATACTGTCGCTCTGGGATATACAAGCTTGGAGTATATGCGACTATAAAATGAAATATTTTTAGCCAAATGGCCGACTCAGGTAAATATTTTTAGGAAAATTTACACCACATGACTACCTAATAGCTATATTACAAAAAATAACTATATTTTTATCATATTTACAATACACAAGAATGAGTTTTGTATATATTATGTAAAAAAAGTATTGTTATTTTTTGTAAAGATAACATTATTAGCGGAGCTACCCTTTTTCAAGGGTATGTAAAAATAACACTGTGCAAATAGATAGAAAAAATCAGTTTGTATATATATATATATCAGATATTGATTCCCCCTTCATTTTTTCGTATGTTTACTTTTTTATATTTAGATACCCCTTAGTAAAAATACTGGCTCCGCCACTGCCAGTAATGTAGTATTAGTTTGCGTCGCTCAATAAAGTAACATCTATCGTTTATTTGTCTGGGACGGACCTGTGATTATTCTGCTAATCTCCTTGTATATTCATGCAATGTGCAGTTTAATCCAGTGCATTTTGCGTGTTATGGATGGATCCAAAATTTCACTAAAGGTTAAACGCGAGGATACTGAAGTTGGAGAGCAATGTGGTATCTTGGTGCATGGACGGAGTCATGGGGGTATAGTTGCTGGCTATTTAGCTAACTGGAGAACTGTTGTGAGGAATTATTTAAAGAATGCTACGTTCTCGTCCACATAAACATGTCCAAATATTTTCTACTTGATAGAGAGTTCAAGGAAATAGTGTGGATTTCTTCCCAAACACAAACGATTTGAGAAAACTGAAGTGAAGGCTGAAGAGAAAACTAAAGAGAACTGGAAGCTAAGAAACACAGAAGCACAAACCTATAAACATAGACACTGGCATGTTGCAGAAAATTTTAACTTCCGATTCTCCAGTAGAAAGACACAAATACATCAGTAAATTTTCTTTAGGCTCAAGCAAGGATACATCTTGGTAGAATTTGCATTATACCAACATAATAAGCTCAAAAAATAACTAAGCTGCAACTAGCTACTTGGTCCGAGAAGCTTTTGCTATCAGGAAGTTCCACAGTTCCAAAACTAAGGTAGACTATCAAGCTAGTTCCCACCAGTCATTTTCTTAGACTCTGCTCTCACCATAAACTAAGATCATTTTTTTATGATACATGGATTTCAACGACAAATTGATGCAATAGGCTATTTGCATAGCCAAAATTTTTAGGAGACTCCAGAGTCCTTACAAAGCTGTTTCATATCTATTGCTAATGAAAATGAAAATTACCTTTTCAATCCTTAGCTATAAAACAAAGTATCACCCGAAAAAAAGAAACAAACACATGCACAGATATGTATGAATCTCTTCAAAGGATTAGAAAATAGCTTAAAAGTACTGAAAGAACCCAGAAAACTTAAAAAACCAAGAGGTTCTTAGAGAGAAAAGTACCTCTCTTGATCTTGCACTCAGAAAGCATGATGGTCATGGCAAAAAATGATTCTTTTTCAACTGGAACCTGATGGATACTCAAGGCGGTGAAAATGACAATCGTAACAGAAAAAGAAAAATTGAAAAATTCAACAAGACAAATGAAGTGAGTATTGGAGATTGGAGGGAATTTCAATCATATAATAACCGAAGGTAGGCAATGGTCAACACTGGGTCGCTCAAAAATTAATTCCATATCAAAAATAGAATACTGAAACCATTGAAATCATATTCCGAAACTTATAACTTGTACATATATGGGAGTTCACATTGTTTCTGATATTAAGAGCGCAGAACATTTGATTTCCAAGATAAAGAAGAGAGCCAAAACAACCAAAATGATGTCCCTCCGATATAAGCTTGCCAGGAAAGCTTAAGCAATGTTCTTCTTGCCATTTTTTCAGCTTCCGCAATTCCACTGGATGCAATTTCTTTTGCTAAGATGAAAGGAAATAGCAGAATAATGGTGATATCGTCAAAAAAAACAGGTGCAAAAGTTATTCACTTCTTATTATCCCGGTGAAATTCTGGAATCATGTTAAGCAAAGAAGGATCCTCTGCTATAATATCCATCAATAACTCTACAGTAGCTGCCTCAAATGAGAAGCTCTTCCCAGCTATTTCCTTCAGAAAAGCCTTCATTTCACTAACTTTACTGCTTCTGAAAAATCCCCGCACAATAACATTGTATGTTCGGTTGTCTGGCAAACAACCATTGTCCTCCATTTTCCTTAGCATATCTTTAGCTTCATCTAACAACCCTTCTTGACAATATCCACTAATCATTGCAGTGTATGTTATCACATCAGGATGTAAGCCTATCAAGGGAAGCTTCTCAAACGTAGCATGAGCTTTGTCGAGCTTACCATTTTTGCACAATCCATTAATGACAGCCGTGTAAATTTGAATATTTGTATCTTCTCTCCTCCTTTCCAACTTATGGAAGTGTGACATAGCCTCTTCAACAAGTCCATTCTTAAAATAACCACCAAGCAAAGTGCAATGAGTGTATAAATTAGGTATGTGCCCCGCAGCTTGCATCTCATCAAAGAATATTTTTGCACATTCAGTTCTTCCAACTTCAAAAAGACCACGCAAGAGAACACTGCAGGTAACAATACTAGGTTTCAATCCATTTTGAGAAATTTCACGAAACAATTGCATGGCCTTATCCATTTTCTTTTTCTCGACGTATCCATTTATTAGTGCGGTATAGCTAATGATATCAGGCTCAATGCCCTTATCTATCATGGAATCAAAAATTCTCCTCGCTCTACCCATTTGACCACGCAAGCAATATCCATCCATTACCACATTGTAGGTTATCTCATTAGGTTCTACACCTTTTTCGATCATGTATGTCATTATTTCCTCGGCATCTTCAACTTTCCCCTCTTTGCATAGTCCATCGATGATTGAGCTGAAGGTGCACACATTTGGATAAATATTAAGATGTATCATCTCAAGGAACAAAGTCCTAACCTTTTCCCACTGACTTAACTTACACAAACCATCAATTAAAGTGCTATAAGTAACAATGTCGGGAGGAATGCTTTTTTGTTTCATCTCGTTCAAAAGGCTGGTAGCACCATCTAGCATCCCATCTTTGCAAAAGGCATCGATAACAATGCTATAGATACATGTATCGGGCTTAGTACTTCCTTGTTCCATTAACCGGAGCAAATCAAATGCTTTTTGAGTATGGCCCCTTTTGCAAAGCCCATTCATGACCGTTGCATACATGACTTGTTCAGGCTCACATATACTCTCCCTCACCAACATTTTGAACAAATTAACGGCATCTTTGACCTTATTTTCAGCAAAGAGTCCCCTTAGTAAGGTAGTAAAGGTGACTTCATCAAACGGAATGCCATTCTTCAAGTGAATGGCTAATACAGAAAATCCGAGATCAGTACGATGCATTAGGCAACAACAATTAATCACAATACACAAGATGAATTCATTATATGGAATACCTAATACCCGCATTTGTCGAAAAAGAGAAACAACAGGAGAGTAGTGCTTCATATGTACCAAAGCTTTCAACAATTTAGAGAAAGAGACTACAGAAGGAAGAGGCTTAGTTCTAACCATTTGACGGAACAAACTCAAAGCATCATCTAAACACTTAACATTCTCAAACTCATTAGAAACCCCAAATTTGTCCTTAACTGAAGAATAATATCGGGGTGTAATTGAATGAGTAATTTTATTAGAAATAGGACAACAACATACCAAGTGTATCGCACAAGTACGGTACGAGGGTGAGATATACGCCGACGTTACACTTGGTGACCAAGGTGAAAAAGTTGTTTCCGATAGACCCTCGGCTAAAGTGATTATAAATAGGAAAGAATGAGAAAAGGGGATAATTACATTTGGGAGAGTAACGCATTGCAACTTTCAATACTATGAAGCAAATTAAAGTACACTCTTTATTACAGTAAGTAATTGAGAGGCACAACAAAGAAATGTTTTAAGAAGGTGAGGGATGATAACGTGAGAGGAAACCAGCTCAATTGTCTTTTCAGTTTTAGGGTGTTTGCCTCTTCTTTTTTCACTTATAGCCGTTTTGAAATTTTTATAAAAAAGTATATTTTTTAAAAATTATTTATAAAACATATCAATATTTTAGTAAAATTATTTAATACAGAGCATAGCAAAATATAGAATAACATAGCAAATTCCTGCATTTCCTCTCATCCCCCCCCCCCCCCTCACTTTTCCTCCTCTGCTCCCCAAATTTAACTTCTTTTCCTTCTTTAATGGAACCAATCACCTCGTATCTACGTATATCTCGTTGTATCTCAACTACCAACCACCTCGTATTTCGATGTATTTCGCCACCGCGTATCTCGTTATATCTTATTGTATCTGATGTTGGGCGTAAATCTTGTATTTTGGCATTAATTTCTTATCATGTTTGGCTTTATTTTGAGGATATTATGTTCCCAACAATGATCAAATTGCTAACTTGAGGTGTTTGAATGTTATAGGAATGAAATGAAGGAAACTAGAGCTTAATTGCGACAAAAACAAGGAAGGAGCAGCAGTGCAAACAGCGGGTGGCGCGGGGCATGAGCCAGTGTTTGCACTGGAAATTTGTCCTAGACGACTGGATAGAGGCCAAAAACGTCTTCCACTTATAGTATTCGAAAAATAAAACCCTTAAAACGTTTTTTCTTATTCTATTACGTACTTTTGGAGGCAAGAACCCTTGGGGAGGCATAGAGACGCTAGAGATGGTTGGAGCTCAGCATCTACATTGAGTTTTCTTCTCTTTTCTTTAATTTAGTTTGTTAGTCTAAAGTTGTGGGATTCTCCATGATTGTTGATATTCATAAGTTACTTTGATTTTATTGATCTATATTATTGGGTTATTTATTCATATCCTGAGCCTAATTATTTGATTGCTTGATCACCAATTGAATACTATTTACGAACCTAGGGTTGAACTCGAAAGTGGGAACCACAGGTTGCAATAGGATTGAATAGAGCGTGTTCCTGAACCTGGACATCGGGGAATGGTTTCGCGGTTAGGATAGAAATATACCTAACAGTCACGCTTAATTAGTATACAGGAGAAGCACATGCATTCTTGTCAACTCTAATTCCATAGACATATAGGCGTTAGGTTGGCTTGAATAGGCGAGCAGGGTATCGAAAGAGTCCTGTGAGTAATATTAACCCTGTGATTAGTAACCCAGATAAATTGATTTAGTCAGATTAACTGAAGAATTCAACAGGATTGGCAGATATCTCATGACCCTAGGCTATTATCCCTTCTTGAATCCAAAAGTGTGTTTTACTTGTTATTTATTTATTAGTTTAATTAGTTAATTTTAGTTAGATAAATTCTCAACTCTGGAAACCTTCTTGCTTAGATAATTAGGAATTGTCTGATTTAGTTAGTAGTTAATCAATAGTCCTCGTGGGAACGATACTTTTCTTATCACTTTATTACTTGATCGACCGCGTATACTTGCGTGTGCGTTTGGAGCGACAGTATCTCAACTAACAACCACCTCATATCGCGTTGTAACTCAACTGTCAAGCACGTCGTATCTCGATGTATCTCAATTACCAACACCTCTTATCTCGTTGTAAAATCAACCACCTCGTATCTTGTTGTATCTCGTTGTATCTATATTATTTTTGCACCGTATCGAACTTGTTTTTGGACTGTTTCTGCACTATTTATGGGTTTTTACACTGTTTCTATATCGTATCTAACTATATTTAGACTTTTTCCAGAGTAAATGGACTAAAGTCATTTTTAGCCAAAAGATAGCTAATAAGAGTTATGTTATCCACCCGGACCTGTAGACTCTAAAGTCATTTCATCTCATATATGCAACCTCCATAGCAACAACACAAAACGGATTACCTTCATTCTCTCAACAACACAAAATATTTTATTTAAAAATAAGTAATTTGCATACTTATTTATCGTCGTTTGGTTTGTCAAAGAATAAAATAATTTATAACTATCTAATAAGGGGTAGGGTGGGGGTGTTGGTGGGAGCAGGGATAGAGGGAGCATTGTTGTGGTGGGGTGGGTATGGGTGGTGTGCAATAGGGTGGGGTAAGGAGGTGGCATAGGAAGGAGAAAATTGATTTAAATTATCACTTTGAAAATTGTTTTCCCTACTTTCACAACAAAATCATTTTCCTTCAATTAAAGTAAGATGAATTGTTATGGAAAATATTTTTCGGTTAATACTAGACACACCAATGCAATGAACTGCTTAAGTAAAACTTTCATGCCATATCCAACTAAACCAAAGCAAAGAGATACAACCTTTTCTTTTAACTAGTATTAGAAAATTAAGACACCTTTTTGAAGTTGTTCAATCAAAGAAGCCCAGACATGCTAATATGTACATGACATGTAGTTTACACCAGAGGTTAGTTTAACATTTGGAAATCAAAAAGTGTACAATGTGAACTTCCCTTCACATCTCTGGTTTCTTTCATTCCACAAACAGGCTGGTAAAGTCTTCCAAATCCTTAGTTCTCTATGAACTTGCATCCCTTCTAGCTAGAAGCAGAACATGTCCTTTAGATCCCATTGCTGTATTGCCACTGAACAATGGAGAACAATGGATAGTCGTCTTCTTTAACTATTCCATCTACTGTGTCACTTGCTGCACATCTACACGCCTTTTATGAATATTCTTCCCGAGGCAAATAAGCATCATGAGACATCTGTCAAGTATCTTTAAATGGGACAATCACATTTCCAAAATCCAAATGATCTTGTCTTAATAAGTCAAGCCACGTCTCGACAAAGAGACTTCATTGATTGATACAGAGCACATGCAAACCAGGTGCTAAAAGCATGTGTAAACCAGATTTTAGAAGTGTAGACGTCAGAAATTCCAGCCCATATACCCTGCTTCCAGTGTGAATAAAAAAGGCGATCAACAAACAGAAGAAAACAGTCAATTTGTGACCACATAAATACCTAGAATTTTCCGTAGATGTCAAACTTTTATCGGATTAGAAAATTAACGTACATGTACTGTTTGTTCATTAATAGAGTATCACAAGGATTTCCTTTATAACTGTATAATAGGAGCAATCCCTTTTATGACCAATGCACTAATTATGGGGTGCATATATTCAATGCAAAACTGTGGGTTATATCATCTAACATATCATTCAAAGCAGATCCGGGACCTCTCAATCAATTTTTGACTATATATGTTGATTTCTTCAGAAACCAATATCAAAAAAAGAAAAAAAACCTGTTTCAATTGGCATAGTTCTCGAAGAGGTTTTGGCAGTATGAGTTATAATAGTTTACCTTGTTTCAACTGTGGGATTGCCTTGGACGGATTGTGTATTTTACGCATAGTGCAGTTTAATCCCATGTATTTGCGTGTTATGGATGGATCCAAAATTTCATTGAAGGTTAAAGTTTAAACACAAGGGTACTGAAGCAGGAGAGCAATGTGGTATCTTGGTGCATGGACAGAGTCACAGAGATAGAGTTGCTGGGTATTTCGCTTACTGGAGAACTTTTGTGAGGAATTTTTTAAAGAACACTACTTTCTCATTGTTCAAATGCAGTAACGTATAAGCATACACACTAGCATGTTGCAGAAAATTTAAAGTTTCAATTCTCTAGTAGAAAGACACAAATACACCAGTAAATTTTCTTTAGGCTCAAGTAAAGATGCATCTCGATAGAATTTGAGTTATACCAACATATTGAGCTCTAACGATTACTAAGCTGCATCTATCTACTTGGTCCGAAAAGCTTTTGCTATCAGGAAATTCCAGAGTTCGAAAACAAGGTAGACTGTCGAGCTGGATACCACACGTCATTTTCTTAGACTGTGCTCTCACCAGAAACTAAGATCATTTTTCTTTTTTATGATACATGGACTTCATCAACAAATTGATGCAATATGCTATTTGCTTAGCCAAAACTATGTAAGAGTTAGAGTCCTTATAAAGCTGTTTTACATGTTTATTGCCTAATGAAAATCCAAATTACCTTTGCAATCCGTAGCAATAAGCAAAGTATCTCAAATTGAAGGAAAAAAAAGTACATGCACAGATATGTATGAATCTCTTCAAAGGATTAGAAAATAGCATAAAAGTACTGAAAGAACCCAGAACGCTAAAAAATCCACGAGGTTCTTAGAGAGCAAAGTACCTCTTGTGATAGGTAGAAGAGCGACAGAAGAGAGAGCTTGCCGATGTCTCTTGATCATGCACCCAGAAAGCATGATGGTCATGACAAATGCTTATTTTTCACCTGGAACCGGATGGATACTCAAGGCAGGGAAAATGACAGTCATAACAGGGGAAAAAAAAAAACGTCCCCCAAAAAAAAAAAAAAAAAAAGAACAAGATAAATGAAGTGCGCGTTGGAGTTATTGGAGGGAATATCAATCATATAATACAAGGTAGGCAATGGTTAACATTTGGGTGATCAAAAATAGAATACTTAAACCACTGAAAATGATATTCCTAGACTTATAAGTTGTATAGATAAGGGAACACACATCATTTCTGATATTAAGAGCTCAGCTACCTCTGATCTCCAAGATAAAGAAAGTGGCAAAACAATCAAAATGATGTACCTCCCAAATAAGCTTTCCTGAGAAGCTTAAGCAATGTTCTACTTGCCATTTTCTCAGCTTCCGCAATTCTACTGGATGCAATTTCTTCTGCTAAGATGAAAGGTATAGTCGAACAAAGCAGGTGCAAAAATTATTCACTTATTATCACGGTGAAACTCTGGGATCATGTTAAGCAAAGAAGGATCCTCTGCTATAATATCCATCAATAACTCTACAGTAGCTGCCTCAAATGAGAAGCTCTTCCCAGCTATTTCCTTCAGAAAAGCCTTCATTTCACTAACTTTATTGCTTCTGAGAAATCCTCGCACAATAACATTGTATGTTCGGTTGTCTGGCAAACAACCATTGTCCTCCATTTTTTTAAGCATATCTTTAGCTTCATCTAACAACCCTTCTTGACAATATCCACTAATCATTGCAGTGTATGTTATCACATTAGGATGTAAGCCTATCAAGGGAAGCTTCTCAAACGTAGCATGAGCTTTGTCGAGCTTACCATTTTTGCACAATCCATTAATGACAGCCGTGTAAATTTGAATATCTGTATCTTCTCTCCTTCTTTCCAACTTATGGAAGTGTGAGATAGCCTCTTCAACAAGTCCATTCTTAAACAAACCACCAAGCAAAATGCAATGAGTGTATAAATCAGGTATGTGCCCCGCAGCTTGCATCTCATCAAAGAATTTTTTTGCACATTCAGTTCTTCCAACTTCAAAAAGACCACGCAAGAGAACATTGCAGGTAGTAATATTAGGTTTCAATCCATTTTGAGAAATTTCACGAATCAATTGCATGGCCTTATCCATTTTCTTTTTCTCGACGTATCCATTTATTAGTGCGGTATAGATAATGATATTAGGCTCAATGCCCTTATCTATCATGGAATCAAAAATTCTCCTTGCTCTATCGACTTGACCATGCAAGCAATGCCCATCCATTATCACATTGTAGGTGATCACATTAGGCTCTACACCTTTTCCAATCATATAGCTCATTATTTCCTCAGCGTCTTCAACTTTCCCCTCTTTGCATAGTCCATCGATGATTGAGTTGAAGGTGCACACATTTGGATAAATATTAAAATGTATCATCTCAAGGAACAAAGTCCTAACCTTTTCCCACTGACTTAACTTACCAAAACCATCGATTAAAGTGCTATAAGTAACAATGTCGGGAGGAATGCTTTTTTGTTTCATCTCGTTCAAAAGGCTGGTAGCACCATCTAGCATCCCATCTTTGCAAAAGGCATCGATAACAATGCTATAGATACATGTATCGGGCTTAGTGCTTCCTTGTTCCATTAATCGGAGCAAATCAAAAGCTTTTTGAGTATGGCCCTTTTTGCAAAGCCCATTCATGACCGTTCCATACATGACTTCATTAGGCTCACATATATTCTCCCTCACCAACTTTTTGAACAAATGAACAGCATCTTTGACCTTATTTTCAGCAAAAAGTCCCCTTATTAAGGTAGTAAAGGTGACTTCATTATATGGAATGCCTTTCTTCAAGTGAATGGCTAATACAGAAAATCCGAGATCGGTACGATGCATAAGGCAACAACTATTAACCACAATGCTCAAGACGAAAGCATCAACAGGAATACGTAATTTGTGGATTTCTCGAAAAAGAGAAACTACAGAAGAGTAATGCTTCATATGTACCAAAGCTTTCAACAATTTAGAGAAAGAGACAACAGAAGGAAGAGGCTTAGTTCTAACCATTTGACGGAACAAACTGAAAGCATCATCTAAACACTTGACATTCTCAAACTCATTAGAAACCCCAAAATTCCCTTTAGCTGAAGAATAATATCGGAGTGTAATTGAATGAGTAATTTTATTAGAAATAGGAAAACAACATACCAAGTGTATCGCAGTACGGTACGAGGGTGAGATATACGCAGACGTTACACTTACTAAGGCGGAAAAGTTGTTTTCGATAGACCCTCGATTAAAGCGATTAGAAATAGGACAGAATGAGAAAAGGGGATAATTACATTTGGGAGAGTAACGCATTGCAACTTTCAGTACACTTTCTCTTAATTACAGTAAGTAATTGAGAGGCACAACAAAGAAATGTTTTAAGAAGGTGAGGGATGATAACGTGAGAGGAAACCAACTCAATTTCAATTAGGGTGTTTGTTCTTCTTTTTTCACTTATAGCCGTTTTGGAATTTTTACAAAAAAAATACAATTTTTAGAAGTTATTTACAACACATAACAGTATTTTAGCAAAATTATCCAACATAAAAGAAAAAAAAAAAGTTAATTACAAAACGTAACAAAATATAACATAACATAGCAAACTCCTACATTTCCTCTCATTTTCCCCCAATTTCACTTTTCCTCCTCCGCTCCCCAAATTTCACTTCCTGACAACTTTTTTAATGGAACCAACCACCTTGTACCTCCATGTATGGAACCAACCACCTCGTACCTCCATGTATCTCGTTGTATCTCAACTACCAACCACCTCGTATCGTGATGTATTTCGTTGTATCTCAACTACCAACCACCTCGTATCTCGATGTATCTTGTTGTATCTCAGCTAACAACCACCTCGTATCACGTTGTAACTCAACTGTCAAGTACGTCGTATCTCGATGTATCTCAATTACCAACACCTCTTATCTCGTTGTAAAATCAATCACCTCGTATTTTGTTGTATCTCGTTGTATCTATACTATTTTTGCACCATATCGAACTTGTTTTTGGACTGTTTCTGCACTATTTATGGGTTTTTACACTATTTCTATATCGTATCTAACTGTATTTAGACTTTTTCCAGAGTAAATGGACTAAAGTCATTTTTAGCCAAAAGATAGCTAATAAGAGTTATGTTATCCACTCGGACCTATAGACTCTAAAGTCATTTCATCTCATATGTGCAACCTCCATAGCAACAACACAAAACGGATTACCTTAATTCTCTCATCGAATAATTGATCGGAGCATTTTGTGAAGGATTTATTTTGGAGTTGAAAGGGTTTAGGGGAGAGTGTGTTCAGCATTGCATTTAATTGAGATTTGGGAAATTTGAAAAATATTGCTATGATAAATATTACAATGTGTTGTAATTTGTATAATATTGCTATTTTTCTTTTAGTATATGGACGTAAGTTTGTAAATTTGTGTAAAAACCCCTATTGTTTTTCTCATTTCTTTAACATCAATTGTCATCTGGTACAAAATTGGATAACCCAAGATTATAACATTGAATGTGCTGAACTAAGCGTGGATATATTGACTAGTTTTTTAATTAATGTTGGTAATATCACTTCAATTTTTGCATCAATTACACAATATCATAGATCAAATGAATGTTCATTTAGGGTGTGTTTGATATGAAGGATAATGTTTTTCGTGGAAAATATTTTATTTAAAAATAAGTAATTTGCATACTTATTTTTCATCGTTTGGTTTGTCAAAGAATAAAATAATTTATAACTATCTAATAAGGGGTAGGGTGGGGGTGTTGGTGGGAGCAGGGATAGAGGGAGCATTGTTGTGGTGGGGTGGGTATGGGTGGTGTGCAATAGGGTGGGGTAAGGAGGTGGCATAGGAAGGAGAAAATTGATTTAAATTATCACTTTGAAAATTGTTTTCCCTACTTTCACAACGAAATCATTTTCCTTCAATTAAAGTAAGATGAATTGTTATGGAAAATATTTTTCGGTTAATACTAGACACACCAATGCAATGAACTGCTTAAGTAAAACTTTCATGCCATATCAAACAAAACCAAAGCAAAGAGATACAACCTTTTCTTTTAACTAGTATTAGGAGATTAAAATTAAGAGCCTTTTTGGGTGGGCTTAAAAGCAGCTTATTTTAAGTGGCTTATAAGTTAAAAAGTGACTTAAAAGCCACTTTTTGAGAAGTTAGAATTTCCTAACTTCTCAAAAAGTAGCTTTTAAGCAACTTATGGCTTATAAGTCCAAAAATTTTGAGGTTACCAAACATATATTAATGGGCTTATAAGCTTATAAGCCACTTTTAAGCTCACCCAAACGGGCTCTAAGACACCTTTTTGAAGTTGTTCAATCAAAGAAGCCCAGACATGCTAATATGTACATGACATGTAGTTTACACCAGAGGTTAGTTTAACATTTGGAAATCAAAAAGTGTACAATGTGAACTTCCCTTCACATCTCTGGTTTCTTTCATTCCACAAACAGGCTGGTAAAGTCTTCCAAATCCTTAGTTCTCTATGAACTTGCATCCCTTCTAGCTAGAAGCAGAACATGTCCTTTAGATCCCACTGCTATATTGCCACTGAACAATGGAGAACAATGGATAGTCGTCTTCTTTAACTATTCCATCTACTGTGTCACTTGCTGCACATCTACACGCCTTTTATGAATATTCTTCCCGAGGCAAATAAGCATCATGAGACATCTGTCAAGTATCTTTAAATGGGACAAATCACATTTCCAAAATCCAAATGATCTTGTCTTAACAAGTTAAGCCACATCTCGACAAAGAGACTTCGTTGATGAAATGCGACCATAAAGAGCACATGCAAACCAGTTGTTAAAAGCATTGTACACATATACCTACTTCTGATGTGAATAAAAGAAAGTCGATCAATGACAGAGGAAAACAGTCAATCTATAACCACTAAATACTTTTCTTTATAATAAGTACGACCACATAGATAACTATAATTTCCAGTAGATGTCAAACTCTTTTTCTTTTCTTTTTTTGATAATGGTAACATTAGGTGTCAAACTCTAATTGAATTAAAAAATAAACAAACATGTACTATTTGCTCATTAATCCAACAGTCACAAGGAATTTCTTAATGATGGTATAATAGGAGCAATCCCTTTTATGACAGATGCACTAATTTGTTTGGGTGCATATTCAATGCAGAACTGTGGGATATATAATTTAAAATATCATTCAAATCAAACCTAGGAACGATAGAGAAGATTAGCGTGGCCCCTGCGCAAGGATGACATGCACAAATCGAGAAATGGTCCAAAAAAAGAAAAAAAAAATATATATATATATATATGTTATAAGCGTGGCCCCTGATATGTATGTATGTATAAATAAAAGTATAAAACAACCTGTTTCAATTGGCATAGTTCTCGAAGAAGTTTTGGCAGTTAAAGTATTATAATAGTTTACCTTGTTTCGATTATGGGATTTAGCCTTGGGATTGCCTTGGACGGATCTGTGATTAATATGCTAATCTCCGTGTATATTTTAAAGTAAAGTGCAGTTTAATCCAATGTATTTTGCATGTTATCAATGGATCCAAAATTTCACTGAAGGTTAAACCCGAGGGCACCGAAGCTGGAAAGCAATGTGATTTTTGGTGCATGGACAGAGTCACAGAGATACAGTTGCTGGGTATTCCGCTTACTGGAGAACTTCTGTGAGGAATTTTTTAAAGAACACTACTTTGTCATTCAAATAAAAATGTTCAAATGCAGTGATCTTTTACTTTTGAATTTTGATAAAGAGTTAACAGAATTAGTGTGGATTTCTTCCTAAACACAAACGATTTGATAAAATGGAAGTAAAAGCTGGAAGCTAGCAAGCACAGAAGCACAAACCAATAAGCACAGCCACTAGCATGTTGCAGAAAATTTCAGTAAATTTTCTTTGGGCTCAGGTAAAGATGCATCGTGGTAGAATTTGAGTTATACCAACATATTGAGCTCTAAAGATAACTAACCTGCAGCTAGCTGCTTGGTCCGAAAAGCTTTTGCTATCAGGAAATTCCGCAGTTGGAAAACAAGGTAGACTATCAAGCTGGTTCCCACATGTCATTTTGTTAGACTGTGCTCTCACCAGAAAACTAAGATCATTTTTGTTTTTTAAGATACATGGACTTCAGCTACAAATTGATGCAATATACTATTTTTCTTAGCCAAAACTATGCTATTTTCTTAGACACTGCTCTCACCTGATAGAGCTGTTACATATTTATTGCCTAATGAATATCCAAATTACCTTTGCAATCCTTAGCTATAATGCAAAGTATCTCGAATTGAAAGGTAAAAAAAGTACATGCACGAATATGTATGACTCTTTTCAAAGGATTAGAAAATAGCATAAAAGAACTGAAAGAACCCAGAACGCTTAAAAATCCACGAGGTTCTTAGAGAGCAAAGTACCTCTTGTGATATGTATAGAACCATAGAAGAGAGAGCTTGCCGATGTCTCCTGATCTTGCACCCAGAAACCATGATGGCCATGACAAAAATTGCTTCTTTTACACCTGGAACCTGATGGATACTCAAGGCGGTGAAAATGACACTCATAACCCAAAAAAAAAAAAAAAAAAAGGGGGGGGGGGGGGGGGGGGGGGGGTTGGGGGGCAAAAACAAACAAGACAAATGAAGGCTCATTGGAGTTATTGGAAGGAATTTTAATCATATAATACAAGGTAGGCAATGGTTAACATTGGGGTGATCAAAAATAGAATACTTAAACCACTGAAAATGATATTCCTAGACTTATAACTTGTATCTATAAGGAAACTCACAATTATTCTGATATTAAGAGTCCATAATTGACATGGGAAGGCAGAGGGAGGAGAATCAAATGGAAGATGGGGAAGATACCCAGACAGAACAAGAGCTACAAGATGAGACAAATCTATGTGACAAAAATCAAGATGAATTTGTAGAAATTGGAGAAAGGAATAATCAGATTGTGTTGTATGATGAACATCAAGAAGAGATTCCTTTGAACCAGTGCTCTTCAGAAGATTTGATACAAGCAGCGCAATGGGAGGCATCAATTTGGGTACATAACAGAGTGATAAGTTTAAGCAAAGAACTAGGGGTTGATTTTGATGGTCTAGAAGGGGAAGCTTTAGCCCTTTTCATGAAAATAGATCAAAGAAGACAGAATAAGGAGGGGAAAGATTTTTCAGATCCTGAAAGTAATTTTAAACAAAGCAGGGAAGTCAAGAATTTGGTATTTGGTGTGAAATTCAAGGGTGGAAACTCAAGAGCAAGGGGGAGGAATTCTTTATCAATTGATCAATGAAGATCAAAATAATATCATGGAATGTGAGGGGGATAAATAGCAGGAGTAAGAGGAGGGTTGTTAGGAGCTTGGTTCATAAATGGAAGGCAGATGTTTATGTGTTGCAAGAGACCAAAGTGAGGGGGAATTTACACTCTATAATAGGGCATATTTGGGGCAATAGGTGGGTGGACTATGTCCAAATGGAGGCAGTAGGGAGAAGTGGGGGGATGTTAATAATGTGGGACAAAAGGGCATGGATGGGAGAGTTGATAGAAACAGGGGATCAATCAATTACTTGTAATTTCCGGTCGATAACTCAAGCTTTCAGTTGCTACATCACAGGGGTATATGGAGCAAATGATAGGAGATGCAGACAGTCATTATGGTGGGAATTAGCAGCAACTAGGGGTATTTGTGAAGGACCTTGGGTCATCTGTGGAGATTTTAACATTACTAGATACCCTAACGAAAGGAATAGAAGTGGCAGAATTACAAGGGGAATGACAGAATTTTCCGAGATCATTGAAGACTTGGAGTTAATAGATCCTCCACTGCTGGGAGGAAAATATACATGGGATAAAGGCAACAATAGGGGAGTTGCTTCTAGGATTGACAGATTTTTACTCTCCACCGACTGGGATGAAACTTTTACGAACATAAAGCAGTCAATCTTGCCAAGACTCACCTCTGATCACTGTCCTTTGCAGTTGGACTGTGGTATATGGGAAGGAAGGAATTCCTATTTTAAATTTGCTAATTGGTGGCTTGAAGTTCAGGGATTTTCAGAGATGATTAAAGAGTGGTGGCAATCCTTCATAGTCGAAGGTTGGAGGCCGGATTACATCTTGGCAACAAAACTTAAAATGCTAAAATTAAAGTTGAAAGAATGGAGCAAGGGAGAGAGGGGAAATTTGGGCAAGAGAAAAGAGGATTTAATTAACAAAGCTTCCTTTTTTGACAGGTTACAAGAACAAAGAACTCTTTCAGAAGATGAAATGCTGGATAAGGCAAACCTAGCAATGGAGTTTGAAGAACTAGCATGTCATGAGGAGTCGGCCTGGAGACAAAAGTCTAGAGCTTTATGGCTGGAACTAGGAGATAAGAACACCAAATATTTTCAAAGAATTGCTAATGCATATAGAAGGACCAATACCATTGATCATTTGGAGGAGAACGGGAATCTAATTACAGATATGGATACTTTAAAAGGCATCATTTTAACCTTTTATGAGAATCTATACTCTGAGCCTGAGAATTGGAGACCACGGTTCACTTATTCTAACTGTCCAAAAATCACGGAGGAGGAACAAGTTTGGATGGAAAGAGACTTTGAGGAAGAGGAGGTGTTGCAGGCTCTGAAACTTTGTGCGGCAGATAAAGCACCAGGCCCAGACGGATTTTCTATGGGATTCTTTCACTCTTGCTGGGAGGTAGTTAAAGAAGATTTGATGAAGACCTTGCATAATTTTCATTCACAAGCTTTTTTTGAGAAGAGTCTCAATGCCACTTATGTGGCACTCATACCTAAGAAAACAGGGGCAAGAGAGCTGAAGGATTTTAGACCAATAAGTTTGATTGGTAGTGTCTACAAGCTGATTTCTAAAGTGCTCACCGAGAGGCTAAAAAAGGTAATGGTGAAGTTAGTCAACAACCAGCAGATGGCATTTCTAAAAGGGAGACAAATTTTAGATGCGGTACTCATTGCAAATGAATGTGTTGACACCAAGCTAAGGGGACATGAACCTGGAATTTTGTGTAAGCTTGACATTGAAAAAGCTTATGATCACATAAATTGGAAATATTTGTTGAATCTGTTGAAAGAAATGGGTTTTGGCACTAAATGGGTGAAGTGGATCAAATTTTGTATCACTACAGTGAAGTTTTCAGTTTTAATAAATGGCAAGTCTGAAGGTTTTTTCCAATCTCAAAGAGGTCTACGACAAGGAGACCCTTTGTCTCCTTTTTTATTCATTCTTGCAATGGAGGGTTTAAATCACATGTTGAAGGTTGCAACACAAAACTCTTGGATTAAAGGGTTCACAATTTCAGGGAGAGAAGGGAATTCTATGCAAGTGTCCCATTTGCTATATGCAGATGATACATTGGTCTTATGTGGTGTAGAAGAAGAGCAAGTAAGATATTTAAGAGGCATTTTGACAGTATTTGAAGCAGTCTCAGGTTTGCATGTCAACTGGTCTAAAAGCAGACTTTATGCAATCAATGAAGTAGGAAATTTGTCAATATTGGCAGGGATTTTGGGATGCCAAGCTGATCGGCTGCCAACAACTTATCTTGGAATGCCATTGGGGGCCAAGAACAAATCTTTAGAAATATGGAATGGTGTTATTGAAAGGGCTGAGAAGAGGTTGACTAGATGGAAAACACAGTATCTATCTCTTGGAGGCAGACTAACTCTCATTAGTTCAGTCCTGGATTCTCTTCCAACCTATGTTATGTCTTTGTTTCCACTACCAGTGAAAGTGGAAAAAAGACTTGATGTTCTTAGAAGGAATTTTTTATGGCAAGGAAATAAACAAGCTAGAACCTTTCATCTAGTTAATTGGAGTGACTGTACTAAAAGTAAGAAGAGAGGAGGTCTAGGAATCAAGAACCTTAGGAAGCATAACAAAAGCTTATTGATGAAGTGGTTGTGGAGATTCAACAATGAAGACCAAGCATTGTGGAAAGAAGTCATTACTCAGAAATATGGAATGGAAAGGAATTGGTGTACAAGATCAGTTAACACGACATATGGGGTGAGCATTTGGAAGACTATTAGAGGTAATTGGACAGCACTAAATCACAATCTGACAATTCAAGTGGGTGATGGCAGGAAAACACTTTTTTGGCATGACAATTGGTTGGGTCATGGTCCTTTGAAAGACAGATATACAGATCTCTTACCCCTAGCATTGAATTCAGAAGCCACCATTAATCAGCTATGGTCAGCTCAGGGATGGAACCTAACTTTTAGAAGATTGTTGAATGATTGGGAAATAGGAAGGGTGGCAACATTAATCAATGAGTTAGACCAATGCAGAATCAACCTTGAAAGGGTGGACACAATGAAATGGAAGTTGGAACCTGGGGGAATTTTCACAGTGAGATCTGCATATAATTTTCTTATGGAGGAAGGCCAGACACACAATTTTTGGCCTTGGAGAAGCATTTGGAAGACCATTGCACCACTTAAAGTTGCTTGCTTTAGCTGGCTGGTAGCCAAAAAAGCATGTCTGACACACGACAATCTTCAAAAACGGGGTGTGCAGTTGAGTTCCAGATGCTTCTTATGCCAAGAAAGAGAGGAAGACATAAATCATCTTTTCTTGCATTGCAAGGTGACTTCTCAATTGTGGCAACTTTTTCTGAACCTGATAGGCTTAAATTGGTCCATGCCAGACTCAACAAGGGAGGCTATCAATAGTTGGTATAGACCAGGAGGAAACAAAAAGCAAAAGAAATGGTGGAGATCAATTCCTTTATGCATATGGTGGACAATATGGAAAGAAAGAAATGAAAGATGTTTTGAAGATCGGGCTAACCCAATTCAAAAAATTAAGTCCAACTGTATCATGTTGTTATATTTTTGGTGCAAAAAGAGTTATGCTGAAGATCAAGATGCACTTTTTCTTTTGTTGGAGTCTATGTAGAGAAGTCCATGTTTTTTTGTATTTATAGTTTTATGATATTGTATATTTGGTAGCCAACATTGCCTTAATGTTGATGAATACAATGTTAACCTTTTCAAAAAAAAAAGAGTGCATCAACATCTGATTTCCAAAATAAAGAAGAGTGGCAAAACAATAAAAAAATTGTACCTCCTATATAAGCTTGCCTGGCAAGCTTAAGCGATGTTCTACTTGCCATTTTCTCAGCTTCCGCAACTCCACTGGATGTAATTTCTTCCGCTAAAATGAAAGGAAATTGCATAATAGTGGTGGTATAGTCGAACGGACCAGGTGCAAAAATTATTCACTTCTTATTGTCCTGGTGAAACTCTGGGATCATGTTAAGCAAAGAAGGATCCTCTGCTATAATATCCATCAATAACTCTACAGTAGCTGCCTCAAATGAGAAGCTCTTCCCAGCTATTTCCTTCAGAAAAGCCTTCATTTCACTAACTTTATTGCTTCTGAGAAATCCTCGCACAATAACATTGTATGTTCGGTTGTTTGGCAAACAACCATTGTCCTCCATTTTTCTTAGCATATCTTTAGCTTCATCTAACAACCCTTCTAGACAAAACCCATTAATCATTGTAGTGTAAACTATCACATCAGGATGTAAGCCTATCAAAGAAAGCTTCTCAAACGTAGCATGAGCTTTGTCGAGCTTACCATTTTTGCACAATCCATCAATGACAGCCGTGTAAATTTGAATATCTGTATCTTGTCTCCTTTCCAACTTATGGAAGTGTGACATAGCCTCTTCAACAAGTCCATTCTTAAAATAACCACCAAGCAAAGTGCAATGAGTGTATAAATCAGGTATGTGCCCCGCAGATAGCATCTCATCAAAGAAATTTTGTGCAGATTTAGTTCTTCCAAGTTCAAAAAGACCACGCAAGAGAACATTGCAGGTAATAATATTAGGTTTCAATCCTTTTTGAGAAATTTCATGAAACAATTGCATGGCCTCGTCCATTTTCTTTTTCCTGGCATATCCATTTATTAGTATATTATAGCTAATAATATCGGGCTCAATGCTCTTATTGATCATGGAATCAAAAATTTCACGTGCTCTATCCACTTGACCACGCAAGCCATATCCGTCAATTATCATATTATAGGTGATCACATCAGGATCTACACCTTTTTCAATCATGTATCTCATTATTTCCTCAGCGTCTTCTACTTTCCCTTCCTTGCATAGTCCATCAATGACGGAGTTGAAGGTGCACACATTTGGATAAATATTAAGATGTATCATCTCAAGCAACAAAGTCCTAACCTTTTCCCACTGACTTAACTTACACAAACCATCAATTAAAGTGCTATAAGTAACAATGTTGGGAGGAATGCTTTTTTGTTTCATTTCATTCAAAAGGTTAATAGCACCATCTAGCATCCCATCTTTGCAAAAGGCGTCTATGACAATGTTGTAAGTGCGTGTATTGGGCTTAGTGCTTCCTTGTTCCATTAGCCGAAGCAAATCAATAGCCTTTTGAGTATGTCCCCTTTTGCAAAGCCCATACATGATTGTCGCATACATGACTTTGTTAGGCTCACATATATTCTCCCTCACCAACATTTTGAACAAATTAACAGCATCTTTAACCTTATTCTCAGCAAAGAGTCCCCTTAGTAAGGTGTTAAAGATAACTTGATTAAATGGAATACCTTTCTTGAAGTGAATGGCTAATACAGAAAATCCGAGATCGGTACGATGCATAAGGCAACAACTGTTAACCACAATACTGAAGATGAAAGCATCAACAGGAATACGTAATTTGTGGATTTCTCGAAAAATAGAAACTACAGAAGAGTAATGCTTCATATGTACAAGAGTTTGTAACAATTTAGAGAAGGTGACTACAGAAGGAAGAGGTTTAGTTCTAACCATTTGACGGAACAAAATCAAAGCATCATCTAAACACTTAACATTCTTAAACTCATTAAAAACCCTGAATTTGCCCTTAATTGAAATGGTAGAATAATGTTGGGGTTTAATTGCAGAAGCAAAATGAGTAACCAGAAATGAGAAAAAAGAATTGTTACCACTGGGAGAGTAACGCATTGCAATTCTCATCATCTTTGCTTCACTTTAATGGCTATGGAGTGTCTCCAATTTGGAATTACAGTGTTTGTGTTTACTGATTAGCTAGCACTAGTAGTGCAAGTATAGTGCCTAGTTGTTAACTTATAAAAAATAACTTTATTTTGGCTATTTGTCATGAATAGCAACTCTGCTTCAGTAGATTTGCAGAAATATGACACTGAATGCAATGGTTTGCCTTTTTGACACCGTTTAACATGGTTCCGTAAAATTGAACAATGACAACATACCCAGCGTAGTCGCACAGGTGGGTCTAGAGAAGCTATTTCCGATAGACCTTCGGCTCAAGAGAAATAATTTGAAAACAAGCAAGCACAAATAAGATGAAGCTCCTACCCATGATAAATAAAATGTAGTCACAGCGAACTGATAGATGAGGCAAACAAACAACGATGTAAGTAGTAAAGGCACAAAACATAATAACATAATATATAAACTAATATAAATGATATTAAGACAATACTCTCACGATTATTACCTAACATTCTACCCTAATCTTCGATCTCCACATTGTCCTATCAAAGGTCATGTCCTCAGTGATATGGAGGTGAACCATATCCTGACGAATCACCTCTTTCCAATTCTTCTTTGGTCTACGCTACCTCTCCGTAAATCCAACACCATCAATCTCTCGCACCTTCTCACTGGCGCATATGTGCTCCTTATTCTCACATGGCCGAACCATCGCATCCTTTCTCGCATCTTGTCTGCCATTGTAGCTACTCCCTTATCGTCACGAACGACCTCATTCCTAATCTTATACATCCTTGTACGACCACACATCCATCTTAGCATTCTCATATCTGCAACACTCATCCTCTTAATGTGTGTGGTCTTAACTGGCCATAGCCGGTCTAACAACTACTTTATAAAACTTACCTTTGAGTCTAGGTGCTACTTTTTTATCGTATAGGACACCGGACGCGAGTCTCCACTTCATCCAGCCTGCCCCTATATATGATCAGTGACATCCTCATCAATCTCTCCATTTTTTAACAATTGAACCAAGTTACTTGAAGCTTCTCTTTTGGGGAATGACCTGGGATTCAAGCACCACAACTGAACCAAGTTACTTGAAGCTTCTCTTATGGGGAATGACATGAGATTCAAGCACCACAATTGAACCAAGTTACTTGAAGCTTCTCTTATGGGAATGACATGGGATTCAAGCACCACGTCCACCTCTGACTCCTGAGATGTACCACCAAACTTGCACTCCATATGCTCAGTTTTTCGTCCTACTCAGCTTGAAACATTTTGACTCTAGGGTATGCCGTCAAACTTCCAGCTTATCATTAACTCCGGCGTGAGTCTCATAGACCATGACTATATCGTCTGCAAATAACATACACCATGGTACCTCCCATTGGATGCTTCGAGTCAATTCGTCCATCACAAGAGCAAATAAAAACAGACTAAGCGATGACCGCTGGTGCAGTCTCATATCGACTGGAAAGTGGTCAGAGTCTCCTCCAACTGATCATTCGATAATATTTTGATGGAAATATGCTTCAACGCTTATTAGTTGTTGAGAATATAATTAAGTACATAAAATTGTGTTCTCTTTAACAACTTAACATGTTAGATGAGATGTTAACACACTCCAATCTTAATGACATGTGTTTTCCTTCCCTTCATCTCTGGCTAAATTATCTTGAACATTGGTAGTACAATACTTGTTGTAGACCCTTCTATTTGTGTTTAATTAAATTGCCTTAAAATCTTGACAAATAGGTAATATTTGCACTCAATCGCTTCATTTCCTTTTCCCTAACTATATTAACTTAAAATTTTCACAAATATGCAATATTTCCTAATCCTCACATTACTAATTCCACGTTGCTAGTACCATTTACGATCTAAAAACTTGGTTTACTTTTAGTTCACACAATATAATTTTTTTTCCAATGAAGTATGTACATGCCATTACTCTTACTAAAGGGTAGTGAATTCACTACCCCAAAGGGCCAAAGTGAAAATTAAGTAAAAATTTAGTGTAGAGCCTGTTTGGCACACGCTAATTGATCCATAACCACTAAAAATAAATTAGTTGAAAAATTTAGTGTGAAGCCTGGGACTTTGAAATATGTATATATTTAAAGCTCCAGGGGGACAATAAGGATGAATCCCATTATAAAATGATGAGACTTTGAACATGTTAGTTCAAAATCTCAGTATAAAATCTTGGGACTAGTCTGAGCTGTTTGCCAGCGCTAATGAAGTGTAAGTGTATGCACGAATTTTTGACTATTTTTTAATTAATTTTAAAATAGTGGATAATGCTCATTAGCGCGTCCAAAAATAGCTACACATCAAAATTTGACGAAAATTACACAATTTCAAATGGGCCCATTCATAATTTCATCAGTCCTACAGCTCAGCTAAAAACCGCCAAATGGTAAAAAGTTCAAATTATTTCCCGCCTTCTCAGCTAACAAAATCCCGCCAAATCCAACACTAACAAATACTCTCTCTCTTTCTCTTCATTTTACCTCTTCACCCTTTCCCCAAAACAAAAATTTTTCGAGGCGGATCTAGAATTTGAACTTACTCGTCCCGAGTACGAAACAAAGAAGACAAAATCAGCTCTAAATGGATGCATTCAAGGATAAATCATTCTTTCAAGATATTAAATCCAGAGAAGTTAATGGATACAGAGGTATTGCCCTAAAAAAATCTTCTCAATTTACAGTATTTAATTAATTTATTACTTTTCATTCATTTCGATTAATTTCTGTGTATATTTCAGTTAAAAGGCGACCTTATATTAGTAACGAATCGTCCGATTTTAATCAAATTGGAGCTGTTGCAGTTGACCACACCGGGTTCACACCGCCTCCGATGGCGCTCTCGTTTTCCAAGGTTCGAATCTTATTTAATTTACCCTCATCCGTTGTTTACACCAAACCAGTGTGTGTTGGACATGTGTCTTTTATACATATATTTATCGCTTAACCACGGTTAAGTTAGATTTATTTTTATTTTAATTTTTAATTGCTAAGTTAAGTTTATTTACTTTTGTGTAAACACCTGGTGCGAGTAAGTGTTGTTCAATTTTATTTTAGCACTCGAATTTTGTTTATACCAAACTAGTATGCGATGGACATGTGTCTTTTGTACATACATTTATCGATTATCCAAGTTAAGTTATGTAGTGTAGTATGTATTTTTGCTTTAATTTTTAACTGCTAAGTTAAGTTTATTACCTTGTGTAAACACCTGGTGCGAGTAAGTACTGTGCAATTTTTATTGCAGCACTCGAATGTTGTTGCTGTTACCGATGAGGGTGGTTATGTTAGCTTGTTTAACACTCGGTTGCAGTTTCCTTCTTCTTCTACAAACTTGCAAAATGCAGGTAAATTTATCAATTTTATAGTTAAAATACTCTCAGTTTAGTTTATCAATGGCGTATATGGTAGGATTATAGAATGGAAAAATTGTTCTTTGCAGAAAAAGCTAAGGTGTCAGAGTGGATTGCTCATGAGAATGCTATATTTGATGTCTGTTGGGTCAAGGTATGTCTCGGCTTCCTAGACTTCAATAGCTATTTCATTAACTATTTATAACTTTCAATATATTCTTGGGTTGAGGGCCTTTCAGAAACAGCCTATACCTCTCTCGAGGTATACACCTCACCCTCCCCAAACCCCACTTGTGGGATCATATTGGGCATGTTGTTGTTGTTGTAACTTTGAATATACACTGTTTGTAGTAATTATTCGTTGATGTATGTTGGATCAAGGTACATCTCGGTTTTCTACACCTAAGAAGCTATTTTATTTACTAATATTACTTTGTGTATATCCGATATCATGTGAAGATGATGATGCATCTGAAATAGTGAACTGCAATTTGTGATCACCAAAAAGGATCAGAATAAGAGGTTGCAGGAACCGAGTTAGATGAGATAGTTCACACAACTTAGCAAACAGGATTTGTAGGAACATATTTGATGACAATTGAGATGTTGAATGAATGAGAGGATCTTTTTTGATTTTGACATGTTTAGTTTTTGTTATATTTTTCTTTTTGAAACATTTGTTCCTTATCAAAGATCGTCTGATTCTTTTTGCAGGAAGATACCAGAATCTTAACAGCTTCAGGTGATCAAAGTGTGAGTTACTATGTTTCATTTCTTTGTTGATAGTAAATGATCAGTTTTTGTTGGTGTTTTTGAAACTGTTCTATGCACTCAAACGATAAAAGTTTTTTGACAAAAAATGATAAGATATTTGATTTGGATGTTGTACTAATATCATTGATTTGTAAAGTCAATTCTGTGTGGAAATTTCCTTCTCCAATATCAAACAAATTTCTGGATGAACTCTTGCAGATAAAGGTGTGGGATGCACAAAGAAGGCTATGCGTGGGGACGCTAATGGGTCACACTGGGAGTGTGAAATCCATGTCTCCTCATCCTACAAATCATGGTACGTTTGAGCTCTCATAATTTCCTTGCTGGAGCCATTGGCTCTCTTTTATACTTTATTTAGAAAACGACAAGATGTACCATAAATTTTGATATTTTATTTTTGGTTAAATATAGATATTATTGTTTCTGGCTCAAGAGATGGGTCGTTTGCACTTTGGGACTTAAGGTGCTCTAGCAGTGGCAGTGAGAACATTTGCATACCGTAAGTACAGTGCTATTCCAATTGTTAGAATAAACAGGGGCAAGTACTTCTGTTTCATTAAAAGATAGAATTGAAATCCTATCATGCATGACCATTCAGGGAGACATTTTAACTTAGCACCTAGCTCCAAATCACTTTAACCTGCTGTTCTGCATTTAGGTCAACTGCTACCGTCCATGAGGCTCACATTTCTCCTCATCAGAGGCGGACTAGACGTGGAAAGGTTAGTCCTATGGTCATTACTTTAGAAGACTTGGTTCTTCATATTTTCATACAACCAAAATTTTATTCTTACTGGACTCAATTATTTCAGGCTTCCTCCATGAGCATTACATCTATTCTTTACCTCAAGGATGAGCTTTCCATAGCTAGTGCTGGAGCAGTTGACAGGTGTTTGAGAAAACTTTCCATGTTTTCAAATTAAACATGTAATTCCGGCAGGGATTCATTGTGCAATTATGCATTATTCACTTCTTTTCTCCATGAATTTCAGTGTTATAAAGTTCTGGGATACAAGGAATCTCAAATGTCCTGTTGTTCAGGCATGCCCTCATCCTGACGTATCAATTCAGAAGGTAAACTAATAGGAAGATTGCCATGTCATCTATAGAACATTCATATCTTCTAGTGTTTTCCCTGTACTCAAGAGACTCGACAAAAGTAGTTCAGTCTTGCCTAAGATGTAGTTGTGTAACCTGGTGATGTTGAGTTTGTTAGGTTTGGTTGTAATTCAGAGGGTGGGTATGGTTGAAAATTCAGAATTTCTGCTGTGATTGATACCAATTTCTCTCTTGCTGTTCAGGAAAAGCGATTACATGGAGTATCTAGTTTGTCTCAAGACTTAAATGGAGTGTTTATTTCTGCATCATGCATGGACAGCAGGTATTCCAATTCTCTGATGAGCATCTTTCAGCTTGGTGTATAGTTTTCCTTTCTAGAATAGAACACTCTTGATTGTAATGCCAATAGACAACTTGGATTTCTAGATTATGTAATGTACTATGCATTCTTAAGAAAAGAAACGACATCACTATTTTTACCAGATTTAAAAACTTACAGTGAATTTCCATTGTGGTGCACAATATCTGATACTCTTTTTTGGCCTTCTGCTGTTGGTCTCTTTCAGAATCTACCTCTATAATGTACTTCAGGCAGATAAGGGCCCAGTAAAAAGTTTCAAAGGATGCAAAATAGAATCCTTTTTTGTCAAGGTGAGTGCTGTCCTCAATTTCTGCTGCTTGTGACTTTGACTATTCCATGCAACTAAACTAAAAGCCTTGATTTCGATGTTATTGCAGTCGGCAATAAGTCCAGATGCAGCTCATATTCTCAGTGGTTCCAGTGATGGAAATGCCTACGTATGGCAGGTCAGTTTTCTAACTATAAAAGCTTCTCCCTGCAATTTGTCTACGTCGTATTAACTCAGCATCTGAATGAATCAGGTAAATAAACCTCTAGAATATCCAACTATGTTAAAAGGTCATGATGGAGAAGTTACAGCAGTAGATTGGTAAGTTTGCTCAATGTTTTAGATTCTATTTTAGTGTACCTATTCAAATCTAACCTAACTCTTGAAAACTAAACTTGCAGGTGCAGATCAGAAACTGGTAAAGTGGCTACATCATCAGATGATTTCACTGTAAGTTGTAAAGAAATGTACCATGTCTCCATGATCACTGTGTTGGATAAAAAAAACTAGATTGATCCCAAGTACATGTATTACTTAGTTCATGAATTATTCAGTTTTATGTATGTCTTAGGATGCATGTATTCTTTGTTCATGAACTAGAAACTAGAAAAAAGTCTAGAATTAGCTTTTACTGGGCTAGGTACACGTTATAAGAATTTCTATAAATATCTGGCACTAAAACACGTTATAAGAATTTCTATAAATATCTGGCACTAAAACCATTTTAAGGCAAGTAGAAGTAAAGAGGAATACTTTCATCCACTTATCTTCAAGTGAAAAAAATGATTGATTGAGAGTGCTCATTTTCTCCAAAATTTCCAACATTAGGTATTAGAGCCAAATTTCCCGAGGGACATGGGATAATTCAGAATTTCCAAATGACTACAGAATTTCATCAAACATATATAATATTGTGTTTCATGTTTTTGTATTTGAGTTTGCTATCACAAAGATGGTAATAGTGTGATATTTCGATGATTTTGCCAAATCTGTGCCAGGTTCGATTTTGGAACATCCACAGCAGTTGTTACTCTAACACAAGATCTCCATCATCCATTCGAAGGAGAGTAACAGCACTTTCAACCATGCAACGGCGGAAGCTGTTCTCAAATGAAAAACCAGTGACCGTCAAGAATGACTCTGGTGTTTGTGCTTCAAACTTGGCATGTCAACAAGACTTGCCTGATCCTATCACCAGCCCTGAAATCAGAACTCCAGTATCAAAGAAGAAAAAATATATACCAAGTTTTGAACTTCAAGAGAACTTTGAGAAAACTCCAGAAGCTGCAATGAGGAGCCCTTCTTCAGTTCTGAATCCCCCTTCCTCTTTGAAAAAGACAATCAGAGATTACTTTTTAACGACTTCTTCAAGCTAACACAGCCAATGACAGAAACTAGCTTGGAGGATGATGCTTCCCATTTATACATAGCAAACATGTTTTGCATAGATCCCTTATGATCCTGGAGGGCTCTGTTTCAAATGTTAAAATGTCTGTCCTTATACAAGATGGTAGTGCTACAATTTGGTAAATACTTGATAAAATCCATTCAAAGCAATCCATTGCAGCAGATACTCACACCATCAAGGGTACTTATGGGCCGTTACAAATGGCAAAACCCACTTAAGCTTCTTGGGTGATACTAATTGGGAGCTCTTTTTTGTCTATTCTAAGTAGTTCCTAGTTTTCCATCACCTACATAGTTCTCTACCAATAGAGCCAAATTCATTTTACTGTGGAAAGAACAGATGAATGACTGAATTGTATGAATTGCATTATGTATAGTTGTCAGCTTTATATCTGCAGTATTATGTCCAAGGAAATAGAAAGCCTTAAGAATGACAAAGTAGGACCTTAAAATTTTCCAGTGTTCAACTGCCTTAGTATGTCACCACAATACGTGTGTTGAATCGAGTTACAAAAATATATAGGATCATGCTAGTTTATAATGAAAAAATGATTACTGTTGACGATGGATGGCAAAAAATTGTCTCACTGCTTGAAGGTGGAGTTATCTACCACCACTTGGTGAGCAAATAACAATATTTTCGTTTGCACTCAAATATCAGAATAATTTAACTTCTATATGTTAAAGACATTTGTAAATGACTATCAAGTCACCTGTCACCTTAAACATAACTATAACTAACTATTCATAATAAGTGTCATCAGCAACACAAAATAAGGGCAATATTAAAGACGGAAAGATATTTTCCTTTTTAGTTTTTAAAGAAGAGAGTAAAGAGTGCAAAAGAAAGACGAAAATGTGAAGTAAATGAGGAGAGGGTACGAAAGATTGGAATTTTGAACATAATGGGTACGAAAGTATGACTAAGCTAGCGTTTGAACATAGATTCTCAAATAGTTTTTGAAAAATATTTTCTGGATGAAGTTTGATATAATAATAAAAAAGTGTTTGCACATACTTTTTGGGAACAAATCTTTTGGCTCAGAAAGAGCCTTTGAGCTCTCATGAAAATGAAGTTTGATAGGTAAACTCATCTTTTTGAGTTTTTAAAACTTTTTGGGAGAAGTTTTGGTCAAATAACATAAACAAACTGTTTTTCTCTAAAAAAAACTCCCAAAAAATGTCTCCAAAAACTACTCCCTCCGTCCCAAAAAGACTGTTTACCTTTCCTTTTTTGTTTGTCCCAAAATGAGTACCTCTTTCCTTTTATGGCAACTCTTTAAATCTAAGATTTGTTTTGGTCCACACCATTTAAAGACACTAGCCCACATTACACACACCTTTCACCACAGAATTTAAAAGTATTCATTTTTTTCTTAAACTCTGTGTTCAGTCAAATCCAGACAGTCTTTTTGGGACGGAGGGAGTATAAATATACGGGGTCTAACTCTCTATAAACAGGTACAGCAGAAAGTACAAAAAAAAAGACATACAAAGGGGAGCTTTTGACGGTCCAATGTCTTGCGCCTTGTTTATTTCATTATTTGGTTTTCCAATTCCACAACATTCTCACAATCTAAACAAATAAATAAACATAGAATTTCACAGCTCCCTCTTTCACGTTAGTAACACCCTTCCAACTTCTCCTCCACCTCTCTTGTCTTGTCTTGTCTGTATATAGTGAGCGACTCTTCACCTTCCAAAGCAAAGAAAAAACTCAATGAAGAATAGACATACTGTTAAAGTATCTGTTAAATGGATTCCCATTTTCTCCATTGCTTTCTTCTTCATTGGAATGCTATTTTCTAACAGGTACTACTAGATAGTGTTGTTGTTGTCTATTTTAGATTTTTTTTTTTTTTTTTTTTTTTTTTTTTTTTGGGATTATTGATGGGATCTGGCTTTGAAGATTGTGGGGTTCAAGTGAAGAAAGCAGCAGTCAGCTGATAGCTCAACATAGAAGGGACCAAGAACTTCAAGTTGTTTCTGAAGATTGTAATTCCACTAAGAAGGTTTCTTAATCTGCTTTATTCATATTCAGTTTCTTGATTTTGAAGTCGATTGTAAAGTTTAGCTTCTGTTGTGTTCGATCTGATTTTTATGTCTAAATTTCTGGAAAATTTCATATCTGGATTTTGGTGAGTCCAATCTGTCTGTGTTGGTATTTAAGCTAATTGTTGCTAAAAGCTGCATTTGAGTTCAATCTGTTGTGTTGGTATTTTAGCTAATTGTTTCTAAAAGCTTCATTTGAGTTCAATCTGTTGACTGTTCTGTTTACTCAAACGCTTTATATTAGCTTCTACTAAGCGAAATCTTTCTGTTTTGTAATTTGTTTGATCTTTATTTCTGAGTATTGAAGCTCATTATGGAGTTTTTGCTTCCGTTATGCTCGTTTTTCTTGATTATGATAAACAACAACAACATACCCAATATAATCCCATAATTCTTGATTATGATAATTTAAGATAATCGGCCTGTTATATGGCTTTTCATGAGTTCTGGCTTTATGGGTAATTGTTTAGCTTTGCTAGGTTCAATGTATCTGCTTGTATATTTCAGTAGGATTGTGGATTTTACTTGAGTTCTTACTTAACAGATTTGGATAGTAATTTTGCTCAACTTTTATAATTTGTTGGTACGCTAGAAACAAGGACAAGATAAGGATGTGATGCAAGAGGTGTACAAAACCCATGAAGCTATTCAGTGAGTTCCCTCAGCATCATACTTTTGTTGTTTTCTATATTAAAGTGGTGTTGGACAACTTTCTATTTTTGGTACTAACAGTTGGAAGTTGTTTCGGGAGGTCTTCTTAGATCATTGGACAAGTCAATTGCTATGCTTCAGATGGAGTTGGCAGCCACTAGGAGTACACAGGAGATGAAGGTAGCTGATCAGTCGAACAATTCTTCACTTTCTCACGATAGCCCTCAAAGGAAGAAAGTTTTTGTTGTAATTGGAATCAATACGGCTTTTAGCAGTCGGAAGAGGCGTGATTCCGTTAGAGAAACCTGGATGCCTCAAGGTAAACATCCAAGTGCAGTTGTGTCCACGCTTCCGTCGATATCTAGTGAACGATCTTCTTTAATTTTGAAAGAAACATGCTTGACTGTTTGGCTATTTAAATTAGGGGACACACTTCTTAAATTGGAGAAAGAGAAGGGAATTGTAGTCCGGTTTATGATTGGTCACAGGTATGATACTTCTTCCCCTTAATGGCAAATGGGATCTACATCCTACATTTTCGTCTTTATTCTTGAGCTTCTCTGATAGTAGTGCTAAGTTTCTGCATAATTTGGGTTCCCTAAATGGGGAATCAGAGAAAGAAGGTTAGTCTGTTTCCCTTTAAGGTCACCATTTAATGTATAAAAAATGGATTGTAGAGGGTTTAAAGAGACTCTTATAGTGCTACAGAAATAGGAGAGGAGCACATTTCTCACATGTTTTCAAGGTCAAGTGCCCTCATTAAGAGTGTTGGCCAAAAGAATGAAGTCCAAAAGTGAAACCTTTTGACTTTACTCGGAGCAGGATAAATTTCTAAAGGGCCACCATGTGCATTATCTGTTTACTGCTGGATAGAATTTGAGAAGTATTTAGGTATACAGAATATTAACTTCCCTATTAATGATTCAATGCTTTTGGATGCCGCTGAAACACAAATACTGTGCAGTAATAATACTGCCACATGTTTACTGATAGAGAAAAGTAATAATGCCGCAGCATGTTCATTGATTGACAAGAAATAGAAGAATCTACATTTTGGATATTTAAGAGAACAAAAATGTGCTGGATTCAACAAGCTATCATTGTCATGCTTTTGCCTTTTCAGCTTTTCAAATAAAAGAAACAAGCTGTACGGCAAAATGGTTCTGATGATTATTGATGGTTGTTATTTGATGGACACGATGAAGCTGTAACAATCAAGTCCTTTCTTGTTGACTAAGTGTTTAATGGCAAATTTTGTAAATAGTTAATTAGAAATGCTCAGTAGAAGAATGTTTAATATGTCACATATGGAGACCAGATAATAAGAAACTTCTCTCTTCAGTGACTTCTGGAGATATCAAATGGAGAATGGCCTGTTTGAATTCATATGAATAGCAATGTCTAGCACCTTTACTTTCAGTGCGGACTTGTCACTTTAGTGTTAGTATGTTGGTTATTTGTGCATTGTATTTAAATTTCTGTATTTCGAGTTTCCGTTCCCATTTTGAATTACCAAATTTGTAGTCCTCATTTTCAGTTTTTCTCCTTTTATTTTGTTCTTTGTTGGAATGTTGAATACATTGAAACCGTAGGGGATACTGCAGTCTTGATATGAAAACAGATTATGTAGTTGAAAACACTTGCACAAATGAATGGTACTGACATATCTTTTTCTGCTGTCCAGTGCAACATCTAACAGCATACTGGATCGTGCTATTGATTCTGAAGAAGCTCAACATAAAGACTTTCTCAGGCTGGTAGGATACGTTTAAAACAGCTATTCCTTTTGTAATAAGTCTGGGAAATCTTACAGATTATGGGTAACAAACTATGATGTTGTAGGAGCACGTTGAAGGATATCACGAGCTCTCTGCCAAAACTAAGATTTTCTTTTCTACGGCTGTTGCAAAATGGGATGCGGATTTCTATGTCAAGGTTGATGATGACGTCCATGTCAACTTGGGTATGCACCAGACATGTTTTCTGTATGTTCTTATAATTTGGCGACTAATCCTCTTCGTTTTTCTTGTACTTAATGACTACTCATTTTATAGGCATGCTAGCTGCAACTCTAGCCCGTCATCGTTCAAAACCTAGAGTTTACATTGGGTGTATGAAATCTGGACCTGTTCTTTCTCAAAAGTAATTGTGAAGCTTCTCTAGTTTATGTTAATTGATCCTTTCAGCTTGCCTTTTAGTTTCGCCCATGGTAACATTTTATTTGCATGCATGGAACTTTTATATTGCTTTGTAGGACTGTAAAGTACCACGAGCCAGAGTACTGGAAATTTGGAGAAGAAGGAAACAAGTACTTTCGACATGCAACTGGTCAGATCTATGCTATCTCCAAGGACTTGGCCACGTACATATCAATCAATCAGTAAGTTACTAGTTGATAAAGCTTGAATTTGTAATTGTCCACAAAAGGCTTGAATTTCTTGAAATATCTGTCTAAATTAGCTTGTTTACTGGATATCAATTCTAAAATTCGTCTCTTCATACCAATTAAAAAAAGTTTCTCTTCATAGTACTAGATACTCCTATATTTGATCAAAGCATCCCTATCATATTTTGTGAAATACGCTAGTAATTATAAGGGATTTAAACATTCCATTCAGGCCCATATTGCACAAGTATGCCAATGAAGACGTGTCATTAGGGGCTTGGTTTATCGGTCTTGAAGTTGAGCACATTGATGAACGCACTATGTGCTGTGGAACTCCACCAGGTACTGTGGTCTCTTTAACAATGTATCGTTCTACTGCTTTTAAACCTTTATGGTTGGATCAAAGATACTTTCAAACTAAGTTGCTCGGATCCTTCAAAATGCCGCCGCACCTGTGTCGGGATCCTCCAAAAAAGCACTACTTTTGGAGGATCCGACACGCACCCAGCCAGCATTTTCGGAGGATCCGAGCAGTATAGCTTTCAAATATGATGGCTTGGCAAGTGGGCAAGCTGCAACAAATTAGTAGCTTAACTTAAAGTCTGACGACATAGTGCTGTGGTGGTATGACTTAACAAACCTTCTGCAGGTGCTGGTTGAATATATATATAGCATGTGAAGGGACTGATAGGATCTTAACTGGATTTATAAGAAGTTTTGGAGTAGCTTGTTTAGTGCACACTCAGAATATTTTCTAGTAGGATAATAGAAACAGGCCAGTTCTCAGTAAGATTTTCCTAATTGTGAGACATGCCTGATTAAGCGCATCTCTTCATTCCATGCCTAAAATCTTCATATCATGTAGTGCTGGATAATCTCTATCTTCTAATTCTTCTTATTAACGTAATTCTATGTTTTGCTTGCTACAACTTAGTCACTCTCGATGAGGCAGTAACACAAAGTAGAAAAGGAGGCAATTTGAACTGTCTAGCCTAGAGGATTAAAGCTAAAGATATAATATATATGTATATATGTGTGTGTGTGTGTGTGTGTGTGTTCGTGCGCTCGCGTTCCGTCTATATAATTCCCTTCTATGGTGCTATGTTGCAGACTGTGACTGGAAAGCAGAGGCAGGTAATGTATGTGTTGCCTCCTTTGATTGGAGCTGCAGTGGAATTTGTAAATCAGTAGAGAAGCTAAAATATGTGCGTGAGAAGTGTGGTGAAGGGGAAGAAGCTCTTTGGAATGCTCTCTTCTGATTTCCCTTGAGAAAGATAGTCGAGAATTCTTTTTTGAGGTGTAGCTGTCCGACGATACAATTTTCCATTTAGCTGGCTGTGTTTGCCAAAAATTTTCCACTCAAACTTCAGTATAGCAGTTTGTATAATATGCTGTTGTTAGTTTGTGAGCATGTTTGTTGTAGATTATGTCTATGTCCGGACACTAATCTAAATATTTGGGAGGACGGTGGCTATCCCTTTCTAATTCTTTTCAGCATATCAGGAGGACCTTAGATATGTAGTCACATTCTTTATGCTAGAGCCTTGCAGGTGATGTAATGCTGGTGGTTTTGAGGCTCATCTAGTGTTTCTTGTTTGGTGCTTATTCTTTAATTTTAGTTGTTTTCCTTTGTGTCCGTTCAATGTTCCTTCAACCCCACACCCCCCCCCCCCCCACACCCCCACTGTTCTCTCCCTTAGTTTTCCTTTTTGATGTGCTGATATGAATTTTTATAAATATCTGGCACTGAGACCACCATTTTAAGGCAAGTAGAAGAAGTAAAGAGGAATACTTTCATCCACTTATCTTCAAGTGTGATTGAGAGTGCTCATTTTCTTCAGGCTAACACAGTCAATGACAGAAACTAGCTTGGAGAATGATGCCTTCCCATTTATACATAGCAAACATGTTTTGCATAGATTCCTTATGATCCTGGAGGGCTCTGTTTCAAATGTTAAAATGTTTGTCCATGTACAAGATGGTAGTGCTACAATTTGGTAAATACTTGATAAAATCCATTCAAAGCAGTCCATTGCAGCAGATACTCACACCATAAGGAGGCGAAGTGCACCAAAGGCCACTTTTGGCAGTGGTCTTTGATTTAAGGCCACTTCTTTTATTGGTTTTACCTGAGATGCCATTTTTTGGAACTTCAATTCTTTTGGGTTTTGAACTTTACACAAGTTCAGCCTACAAGGATTGAAGTTCAACTTCAGCCCACCACAAGGATCTTCAGCCCACAAAGGTTGAAGTTTACGCATCTATACCTTAAAGTTTAGCCCTTATAGATTAAAGTTGAAACTTCATAATTTAGGAATGAAGTTCAACCCACAAGGTTTGAATTTCAGCCTACAAAGATTGAAGTTCCAAAAAATGGCTCTCATGTAAGACCAATAAAAAAAGTGGCTTCAAACTAAATACCAGTGACAAAAGTGGTCTGTTAGTGAAAGTTTTACCTAATTGGGAGCTCTTTTTTGTCTATTCTAAGTAGTTTCTAGTTTTCCATTACCTACATAATTCTCTACCGATAGAGCCAAATTCATTTGATTGTGGAAAGAACAGATGAATGACTGAATTGTATGAATTGCATTATGTATAGTTGTCAGCTTTATATCTGTAGTATTATGTACAAGGAAATAGAAAGTCTTAAGAATGACAAAGTAGGACCTTAACTTCTATATATCAGACATTGTAAATGACTATCAAGTCACTTTAAACATAACTATAACTAACTATTCATAATAAGTGTCATCAGCAACACAAAATAAGGGCAGATTATATATCTGCTTTACATATTAAAATAAACAGAATTATTTCTGATGTCAATGAGTATAAGACGTCATATATATTCTATACAAATAATTGCTTTAACTGCTACAACATCTGAATATCCTAACGAGTTGAAGAACAGAAGAATAAAGCCTTAGTGCATGTGAGGGACACAATTAGAGAACTCTTTCAATCCACTTCTTATCATTGTCTATCTCACTCCAAAATTTATATTTTTAAGTATTACCCTTTTTCGTTGTGTTTCTTACCCGGTGTCCGGTATCCGCGTAGGACCCCATTTGGGGAGAAGCGCTCTATACCAGTGATTTTTCCATACGCGAAGCTCTAACTTGAGACTTCTAGTTAAGGAAGGAATATCCCCATCCGCTATACCACATCACTTGGTGGTTGTATAATTTTTAAGATACATGTTCGGTATACTTTATTGAAAGTGAAGAACTTTAGGGAATGGGACCCACTGGGAGAGTTAGAGGTAGAGGGTTCATCTGAAGATTAGAGGGCGGTGAAAATGACAATCGTAACAGAAAAAGAAAAATTGAAAAATTCAACAAGACAAATGAAGTGAGTATTCATATAATAACTGAAGGTAGGCAATGGTCAACACTGGGTCGCTCAAAAATGAATTCCATATCAAAAATAGAATACTGAAACCATTGAAATCATATTCTGAAACTTATAACTTGAACATATATGGGAGTTCACATTGTTTCTGATATTAAGAGCGCAGAACATTTGATTTCCAAGATAAAGAAGAGTGGCAAAACAACCAAGATGATGTCCCTCCGATATAAGCTTGCCAGGAAAGCTTAAGCAATGTTCTTCTTGCCATTTTCTCAGCTTCCGCAATTCCACTGGATGCAATTTCTTTTGCTAAGATGAAAGGAAATAGCAGAATAATGGTGATATCGTCAAAAAAAACAGGTGCAAAAGTTATTCACTTCTTACTATCCCGGTGAAATTCTGGAATCATGTTAAGCAAAGAAGGATCCTCTGCTATAATATCCATCAATAACTCTACAGTAGCTGCCTCAAATGAGAAGCTCTTCCCAGCTATTTCCTTCAGAAAAGCCTTCATTTCGCTAACTTTATTGCTTCTGAAAAATCCCCGCACAATAACATTGTATGTTCGGTTGTCTGGCAAACAACCATTGTCCTCCATTTTCCTTAGCATATCTTTAGCTTCATCTAACAACCCTTCTTGACAATATCCACTAATCATTGCAGTGTATGTTATCACATCAGGATGTAAGCCTATCAAGGGAAGCTTCTCAAACGTAGCATGAGCTTTGTCGAGCTTACCATTTTTGCACAATCCATTAATGACAGCCGTGTAAATTTGAATATTTGTATCTTCTCTCCTTCTTTCCAACTTATGGAAGTGTGACATAGCCTCTTCAACAAGTCCATTCTTAAAATAACCACCAAGCAAAGTGCAATGAGTGTATAAATTAGGTATGTGCCCCGCAGATAGCATCTCATCAAAGAAATTTTGTGCAGATTTAGTTCTTCCAAGTTCAAAAAGACCATGCAAGAGAACAGTGCAGGTAACAATACAAGGTTTCAATCCCTTTTGAGAAATTTCACTAAACAATTGCATGGCCTGATCCATTTTCTTTTTCTCGACGTATCCATTTATTAGTATGGTATAGCTAATGATATCAGGCTCAATGCCCTTATCTATAATGGAATCAAAAATTCTCCTTGCTCTATCCACTTGACCACGCAAGCAATGCCCATCCATTATCACATTGTAGGTGATCACATCAGGATCTACACCTTTTTCAATCATGTATCTCATTATTTCCTCAGCGTCTTCTACTTTCCCCTCTTTGCATAGTCCATCAATGACGGAGTTGAAGGTGCACACATTTGGATAAATATTAAGATGTATCATCTCAAGGAACAAAGTCCTAACCTTTTCCCACTGACTTAACTTACACAAACCATCAATTAAAGTGCTATAAGTAACAATGTTGGGAGGAATGCTTTTTTGTTTCATCTCGTTCAAAAGGCTGGTAGCACCATCTAGCATCCCATCTTTGCAAAAGGCATCGATAACAATGCTATAGATACATGTATTGGGCTTAGTACTTCCTTGTTCCATTAACCGGAGCAAATCAAAAGCTTTTTGAGTATGGCCCTTCTTGCAAAGCCCATCCATGACCGTTCCATACATGACTTCATCAGGCTCACATATATTCTCCCTCACCAACTTTTTGAACAAATGAACAGCATCTTTGACCTTATTTTCAGCAAAGAGTCCCCTTAGTAAGGTGTTAAAGATAACTTCATTATATGGAATACCTTTCTTGAAGTGAATGGCTAATACAGAAAATCCGAGATCGGTACGATGCATAAGGCAACAACTGTTAACCACAATGCTCAAGATGAATTCATTAACAGGAATACGTAATTTGTGGATTTCTCGAAAAAGAGAAACAACAGAAGAGTAATGCTTCATATGTACAAGAGTGTGTAACAATTTAGAGAAAGAGAATACAGAAGGAAGAGGCTTAGTTCTAACCATTTGACGGAACAAACTCAAAGCATCATCTAAACACTTAACATTAGAAACCCCAAATTTGTCCTTAACTGAAGAATAAATTTGTCCCTTATCTATCATGGAATCAAAAATTCTCCTCGCTCTACCCATTTGACCACGCAAGCAATATCCATCCATTACCACATTGTAGGTTATCTCATTAGGTTCTACACCTTTTTCGATCATGTATGTCATTATTTCCTCGGCATCTTCAACTTTTCCCTCTTTGCATAGTCCACCAATGACGGAGTTGAAGGTGCACACATTTGGATAAATATTAAGATGTATCATCTCAAGGAACAAAGTCCTAACCTTTTCCCACTGACTTAACTTACCAAAACCATCAATTAAAGTGCTATAAGTAACAATGTTGGGAGGAATGCTTTTTTGTTTCATCTCGTTCAAAAGGCTGGTAGCACCATCTAGCATCCCATCTTTGCAAAAGGCATCGATAACAATGCTATAGATACATGTATTGGGCTTAGTACTTCCTTGTTCCATTAACCGGAGCAAATCAAAAGCTTTTTGAGTATGGCCCTTTTTGCAAAGCCCATTCATGACCGTTCCATACATGACTTCATTAGGCTCACATATATTCTCCCTCACCAACTTTTTGAACAAATGAACAGCATCTTTGACCTTATTTTCAGCAAAAAGTCCCCTTATTAAGGTAGTAAAGGTGACTTCATTGTATGGAATGCCTTTCTTCAAGTGAATAGCTAATATAGAAAATCCGAGATCATTACGATGCATTAGGCAACAACTGTTAACCACAATGTTCAAAAAGAAAGCATCAACAGGAATACGTAATTTGTGGATTTCTCGAAAAAGAGAAACAACAGAAGAGTAATGCTTCATATGTACAAGAGTGCGTAACAATTTAGAGAAAGAGGCAACAGAAGGAAGAGGCTTAGTTCTAACCATTTGACGGAACAAACTGAAAGCATCATCTAAACACTTAACATTCTCAAATTCATTAGAAACCCCAAAATTCCCTTTAACTGAAATGGAAAATGTATTGGTAGAATAATGTCGGGGTGCAATTGAATAAGCAAAGAATGAGAAAAAGGGATTACCATTGAGACAGTAACGCACTGAAATTTTCATCATCTTTGCTTCACTTCACTTGTCTGGTTAATTAGTAGGGGTGAAATTTTTTGGGAACTTAATCATTGTGGGCTGAACTTCAGCCTACTTTGCAAATGGAAAAAAGTGCATGAGAGACCACTTTTATCGATGGTCTTTGGTTTGAGCCCACTTTTTTTTTTTTTTACAGATTTTGCTTGAGAGGTCATTTTTTGTAACTTTAATCCTTATGGGTTGAACTTCATACAAGTTCAGCCCACAAGGATTGAAGTTCAACTTCAGCCCACCATAAGGGGCAAAGTTCAACTTCAGTCCACAAGTTTGAAGTTTACGCATCTATGCCTAAAAATTCAGCCCTGACGGATTGAAGTTGAACTTCATAACTTAGGCATGAAGTTCAAGCGCACAAAGATTGAAGTTCCAAAAAGTGGTCTCTCATGTAAAACCAATAAAAAATGACTTCAAACCAAACACTAGTGGTAAAAGTGGCCTGTGAACTAAATTTTTACTTGCGAATGTACGAAGTTCGGTCCACAAGGTCTGAAGTTCAGCCCACAATGATTAAAGTTCCAAAAAATAGCTAAAAACTAGCTCTTTTTCTTTGAAAGTAGCTTCAACTGTAAAGGCAAGCCAAAAAGTGGCTTTTCCTGCACTTTTCCTTAAGTTTATAATGAATAAATATCGGATGGAAATACAATCTTATAGTGATGCCCATTTCTCACTCCCTAAGGCAGCATTTGTCTTTGACTGCCTCTTGCTTGAGCAATATTTGCTTTTGAATTTCTTCCTACATTTTTCTACATAATTTGAAGTGTTGTCTAGACAACACTTGTCCCTTCAATCTTTTTGAATACTTTCCCAAGACAACACTTGTCTTTTAACGTAAAAATTTGGCCATGTAGCCTATTTGCCCCTCGCTAAATGAAAACTAGCCAGCATTTCAAAATTTTTAGAAGACAAGCCAGAATCAAGAAACATATAAATATTTCAGTTTTTTGTACTATGACTTGAACTACAATTTTCAAAAAGAATGTTTTCAAAACTACCCAGCTTACACTAAAAAATTACACTACCATCACTCAAATTTCGTTGAAACATTTTGTAGCCACACAACCACAACATTGGGGTACACTATTGCGGTGTCAAACTTGTATAGTATTGGGGGTATACGAATACTAAAAGGTATATAATAGAAGATATCGTATACCATTGAGGTATACTATCGCTATGGGATATACAAGCTTGGATTATATGCGACTATAAAATGAAATATATTTAGCCAAATGGCCGACTCAGGTAAATATTTTTAGGAAAATTTACACCACATGACTACCTAATAGCTATATTACAAAAAATAACAATACTTTTATCATATTTACAATACATAACAATGAGTTTTGTATATATTATTTAAAAAAAGTATTGTTATTTTTTGTAAAGATAACATTATTAGCGGAGCTACCCTTTCTCAAGAGTATATAAAAATAACAATACTTTTATCATATTTACAATACATAATAATACATAACAATGAGTTTTGTATATATTATGTAAAAAAAGTATTGTTATTTTTTGTTAAGATAACATTATTAATGGAGCTACCCTTTTTCAAGGGTATGTAAAAATAACACTGTGCAAATAGACAGAAAAAATCAGTTTGTATATATATATATATATATATCAGATATTGATTCCCCCTTCATTTTTTCGTATGTTTACTTTTTTATATTTAGATACCCCCTTAGTAAAAATACTGGCTCCGCCACTACCAATAATGTAGTATTAGTTTGCGTCGCTCAATAAAGTAACATCTATCATTTATTTTTCATGAACTCACAGTTAACATTAAAAAGGAAGATTCACTATCCACATAGGCATCATCATTATCAAAGAATATCAGTTCATACATTGTATATATATAACTTTCTCAAATAAACTAACTTTAAAATGAAGTACATTAAAAAGGAAGATTCACTATCCTTTTAATATTTCGTATATTTACTTATTTATATTTTGATACTCCTTAATAAAAATACTGGCTGCGCCACTGCCAGTGATGTAATATTAATTCGCGTCCCTCACTAAAGTAACACCTATAATTTAACACACACACACACACACATATATATATATATATATATATATATATATATATATATATATATATATATAGTAGATGATGAACTCGTTTGATCTTGTTGAGATGGATGTTAGAATTGAATCCTTAAGAATTTTACTCTTAGCCTAGGTTTTATTTTTATTTTTATTTTTATTTTTAAATTTTATAAAAACCCTTAATCATTAATAACAGAAGCCTTAGATAAAGATGCCAATTGCCCGTGAACTCTTGAGTTGATGCCATTATGCAATAATTAACAAATCACAAGGGACCAAGAATTTGTGGTTAATTTATACTTGTATTTTAATACACATCGAAGGGCCAATTATCTGCTCCCTAATCATTAGAAGCACATTTTATTCGATCTTTTAGTTTGTCCATTAATATTATATCTTCTGCAACCCCTTTACCATTATATTGATGGATAATTTAAGTGCAATAGCTAGCTAATACACAACGTTTGAGCAGTTAAGCAAAGAATCTAAGCACTTGGCATGATTTATACTTTTAATAGTTATTTATTCAAAAAGCATTGGGAATCATACAATTGCATAAGTTTGTTTTCTTATCTACGGAATACTAGTATTTTCTATAAATCTATGAGCTAAAGCAAAATGTGGGTAACCTTAATTAAGAAATAATAATAGATCACAATTGGCCTTATAATTGAGTAACATGTTATATTTTTGTTTTTCAATAAATTAAAGCAAGCATAAGATAGATTAGAAAAAGGTAGATTCATGTATCTCCAGTAATTAACTTTATAATTATGACAAATGACGCCTGATTTCCACAATCATCATTTGGTACCCACCCCTCACCAAAAATAATACTCCCATTAGTACGTGAGGGTGGCACGTTAGTGTAGTCTCAAGTAATACCAAAGGTCGGGTGGAGTCCCTCCATCCTTAGTGAGAGGTTTTGGGTTCGGAATAGAAAAATTTCTAGTAGAGAGCGCTTCCCCCAGAAATGGCTCCTACGCGGCTCGAATCCGGATTAGTCGGGGCTCCAATGAGAGTGCCGAACATCGAGTGAAAACAAAAAGAAGAAGTAATACCCACCCATGTTGGCTCGCATCAAGAATTTTAAGCTTCTTTAAGTTTTCTTTTAGACGTCTAACTCAATATATACCGTGCCTGATGTAACCTGATGTAATAACATGTAAAAATGAATATTTATTATTATATAACACCTCAATTTCAAATAAGTGATAAAATCCGGTGCATTAATACTGATATGATCGCATCAAAAATCTTTTAGCAGTAATTTTAAAATTGAAATTTGTGACAAATGCTGATAACATGCAACTTATTCAACGGTAGAGACGCAATATTAAAGACGGGAAGATATTTTATTTTTTATTTTTTAAAGAAGAGAGTAAAAAGTGCAAAAGAAAGATGAAAATGAGCAGATATATATGCATTTAAAGAATGCATATTATTAAATTATTCGTCCTCTCATGAAGATTTTCTACCAGTATTGCATTATTATTTTCATGCACACAAAGATTTCGTTACTGTAGTTAGTAGGTAGACGCTTTTATATGAAACTTTGACAATAATATTTGCTTTTTTGAATACACCGTGCATTTATTCAAATCCTTTTTAAAGGCAAGATGATGGTTATATACATGATGACTGTCTCCGTAAAGTTTTTTTAATCTACACCGTCCGAGAATTTCAACTTAATTCTCGAAAAGCGAAACTTTAAGTTACTACTAAAATGGATATGATAATACCTAAAAGCATGCGGCTATATATATGTAGAAATAATACTGTACTATGTACGTATACTTAATTGCTGAGAGTTGAACTATTGCCCCATATATCATGCCATCATTGATAAGGAATTATATGGTTAATTAAGTAACAATATAATCTAAAGGAAAGTTAATTACTGTAGAAGTGTATCACATGCAAAATAGAATGAAAAGACTTGCAAAAAAAAAAAAAAAAAAAAAAAAAAAGGCTGATAATTAGATGTGCAAAATGTCCAAAATATGACCATCAGCCACTTAAAATAAACTGTTTTCGAATGCAACATGTTCTCTAATAAACTGGTGTAGAGTAGAAAATAATGAGTGACAAAAAGTGGCAAATCAAAATTGAAGTTCCAAAAAACAAACACAGTGAAACAACGACATAAGTTCAAAGAGAACAGAGAACAAAAAACAAATCAATAATATGCAAAGAAATACGTAATTCATTGCTATTAAGAAGAGGTCAAAAGCCAAGGGATTATTTCCTCTATTCTATTAGCATCCACATTTTACTTGACTTTTCAGTTTATCTAATTAAATATTTAAGTTATATATCCAGATAAATTATTATACTATGTCTGTTTCTAGCTTTTAGAGTACCGATTAATGTTTATTAGAGTATTAAATGCGTGACATTTCTTAGCTTTATCTTGTATATAAGCAATGTGTGGCATTGACATGTTATCTTTACTTGATTTGGATACAGGGGCGGTGGATATGTGCCTTGAAAATTTTGGTTCACGTGAATCCATGCACTACTCATTAAACTCGGTATATTATGCACAAATTTTTTAAAATATGTCCAATATAATGTTCGTGAATCCATGCTCTAAAATTTTAAATGGTTCACTTTATTAAGCAATGGTTCACTTACGGTTAGGAGTAGGGATCAATCCCAATTTAAATGCACTTTAATATATTTTTCCTTAATATATCGTCATATGAAATGATATTTGACCTATATAAACAACAAAAAATTTTGGCGAAGATGGTCGTAACTCCGGCCCTTACGGTGATGAACCCATCCTCGTAGAATCCTAGATCCGCCTCTGTTTGGATACACTAAATACGGAATGCGAGTCGAATATGATATGTAGGAGTACAAAACCCTCAAGCAATTACAATGTGGCTGGACATAATTATATGAATGTTTGGCGTGAATTTGTTAATTTACACAGTCACCATTGTGTTAAATTATTGAAGCCCTTAATTATTTATTATTGTGCTTAGTCCTTTAGTGCCTTTTATACTTTCTGCTTCCAATATCTCCATTCACTTAATGCTTATTGTCTTCTCCTTCTTCTCTCTCTCTCATTATGTATTCCTGCTCCTAGGGTTTCTCTCTCAATCCAACTCCAAGAAATCCAATCCATTTTTCTTTTATAAATACATTCAACTCTATTAGTGGATGCCATGTTTTTGAGTTTACAAGAATCAAGTTTTATAGCTTGAAGGACTTTGCACTACCAAAAATAGAAGGTAGGAGTGTACATATTTTTCACTATATATATATATATATCTACACCGTAACAGCCCAGTCCGTTAGTGATATTGTCTGTTTTGGGCTTACCCGCACGACTTTAAAACACGTCACTAAAATCTAAGGTCAGTTAACTTATATACCCAGCTAGCATCTCTATGCCGATATGGGACACTTAACCCTTAGCTGTGGTGTTACATATGGTATCATCTATAACAGCCGAAGCCCGCTAGTGACGCGTTTTAAAGTCGTGAGGGCCTAGGCAAAAGCGGACAGTATCACTAGCGGGTTTCGGCTGTTACGCTTTCTTGAATATGTCTTCTAAAAGAAACCTTTTTGTGTTTTCTCTTTTTTTCTTCAATTTATAGGGCTAATAGACTCACCAACAAGTAGATCTAGCAGTAACAGTTTCTAAGGATGTGTATTGACATATGTATTGAAGGACAATGAAATGAAACATGCACTATAGTGTTACTTTTACTAGGTTTTCATGTTGTTTGATATATCTAAAAGTCTTGTTTCACGGAACTTTGCAGGTGGGAATGTCGGATATTCTTTTTTAGGAAAGGCTTTCACTGAGAATCATAAAGACTACTTAGACAGCACAGTAACTTTACATGTCCCACAACAGCTTGAAGCTGGATCTTGAATCTTATTAGGTTCAAGGCGGAGCGGAAGGGGTTCATCTAAATTGCCTCACATATAAGGTGATCAATTTTTTTTATTGTATATATATAGTCGATGTTGAACCCTTGGTGAGAATCCTGCCTATTAGGTCGTGTACATAAAAAATAAAAATAAAAACTTAGGTTAGGTACAAACTGAAGTTGTAATTGGTAATGGAGTAATAAACTATATATGAACCAAAATTAAAGAATCTAAATGGAATTACCAAGTTCATAAAATGTTCTTTGTCCACAAGTTAAAAGTGCGTAGCATTTTGATTAGACTAAAAGGAGGAGATTTTGATCTACATACAACAAAATTGGGTGCTAGCTAGAAATTAAGTGCTACAAATGTTATCAAGAGAACTGCAAGTTTTTTATTTTTTTTGGGACTTCATCGGACATTGATTTCAAGATTACGACGTTAATCCTGTCTCCTCAGATATGCTTGTAGGTAGAATTTAAGTTATATACATTCACGACATTGATTAAAGATTTACATAATGCATGTTAAACTGTGGTAATAATTAATCAGTTAACCTTCACTTTCCATAAGAAATTACTCGTAATTATATCTCTTATATGATAGTGTAAGATAACTATAATAAGTATCACATTTTTTTTTCTTTCCAATTAGCAGGAATTAAAGTGTTTCTAAGTAATCAAATATGGCTTCTTCAAGCAACATCTCAAACCCTCCATGTGCTGCTTGCAAATTTTTGAGAAGAAAATGTGTGCCAGGTTGCATATTTGCTCCTTATTTTCCTCCAGAAGAGCCAACAAAATTTGCCAATGTACACAAACTATTTGGTGCTAGCAATGTAGGTAAACTCTTGAATGAAATTCAACCTCACCAAAGAGAAGATGCAGTAAATTCTCTAGCTTATGAAGCTGAAGCACGTATGAAAGATCCAGTTTATGGTTGTGTTGGAGCAATTTCAGTTTTACAAAGACAACTTATACATCTCCAGAAAGAACTCGACGCGACGAATGCTGATTTAATGAGATATGCAAATCGTGAAGTTAATTCTTCTGGAGGAGTTGTGATGATCAACAACAATAATCAAATGGGAAATCAACAAACGAGTTTTAATTCTTCCGGAGGAATTGCAAGTGCAATTGATCAAACTTATGGATTTTGTGTTCCAAGTTATTCTTCTCATCAATTGAATAATAACGTAGATGATGAATGATAACATGTGAAATGTCTTGTGATTAAGTACTTATATTGCTCCTTTTTTTTATGGCGCATCTGAATATGTATTGTACAAACTATGTTGTGGTCATTTTAGTGTTGTTCAAACTTATATGATTATGTTAGAGACATTTTATATATGCTAGCAGTGAGAGTTTCAAAATTTAGACGTTAAAGAATGAGTCTGAAATACTCCATCCGTTCCAAAATGGATGACACTATTTTCTTATTAGTCCATTCCAAAAAGAACGATACAATTCTAAATTTGGAAACATTTTTGAGTTGAAACTACTACTTTGCCCTTAATGAAATGTTTTATAGCCACATATTTAAGCACGACTTACTTAGTGTTGTTCAAACTTATATGATTATGTTAGAGACATTTTATATATGCTAGCAGTGAGAGTTTCAAAATTTAGACGTTAAAGAATGAGTCTGAAATACTCCATCCGTTCCAAAATGGATGACACTATTTTCTTATTAGTCCATTCCAAAAAGAACGATACAATTCTAAATTTGGAAACATTTTTGAGTTGAAACTACTACTTTGCCCTTAATGAAATGTTTTATAGCCACATATTTAAGCACGACTTACTTAGTGTTGTTCAAACTTATATGATTATGTTAGAGACATTTTATATATGCTAGCAGTGAGAGTTTCAAAATTTAGACGTTAAAGAATGAGTCTGAAATACTCCATCCGTTTCAAAATGGATGACACTATTTTTTATTAATCCGTTCCAAAAAGAATGACATAATTCTAAATTTGGAAACATTTTTGAGTTGAAACTACTACTTTATCCTTAATGAAATGTTCTATAGCCACATATTTATGTATGACTTATTTTGGACTACAAATTACAAAAGTCTTACCACATTTCTTAAACTCCGCTCCAAGTCAAACTACGACAACCATTTTGGAACGGATGGAGTAGTATACATTTACTTCTATCTTTACTTGTTTATTTCTTCACATATTAGTTATTATATTTCTGACTAGCTACTGAACCCACGAATCTGCATTTGAATCCGCCACTGTTTAATGCTATCATTTGGAAGAAGAATAAGAGGGACCAGGAATAAGTGCCAAAGGTACTTATGATTGGTTTTGCTTTTAACAAGAGAGGACGTTCTAGTTTATCTTTATCCCCAAGAAGTCCTGCGGCGCCACTTAACGTTAAATACTTACCCACACCGACTGTGCTATTCTTTCGCCTATCGGCTTATTTAATTTATTCGAAAGCAAACCTTCTTCTCGTCAGAGAAAGGAGTTATCCTTCCCCATAGGAATAGCACACTTGAATGAGTGAGTAAGGCCCGATCGAGCTTATGTGCTTGCCAGGTCTTTCACCATCTGCTTTTTCTCGAGAATGTGTGGATAATGAATGACTTGCAAGGTATGCAATCTGAACATCCACAGAGTACAAAAGGTCATACCTAATAAGAGAAATGAGCTTAGCACAACACGGGATATACACCGGACCATATTGATTTATCATGGTTAGGTGATATAATAATGAAAAATTATGCACTAATTAACTATGGTCAGGTGATGTAACTCAATTTTTAAGCAGATGGCACAAATTCATTGACTTAGTGTATATACCCGATGTGAATAAGTTTTTTTCGGCTCCTAATAATAGAAGTGGTGCAAAAATCATGCAGCTAGCCGTCAGAATGTTGTTTTAAAATTAGATGAGTATGAAAAGGACCATTTGTTTCTTAGTTTAAACATCTTACTATCTCATTCATTACTAATATAATAGGAGTAGTAATTAAATAAGCAAACCCTTGGTGGCATTGACTTAATAACTAAAAGTTATCCAGCCCTTTAGTGAACTTTTCGAGTGAACTTAGAGTAAATTCCACTTAATCCCCTCAATCTTATTAGTTTGGAAAATAATTCCTCCTTAATCTTTTGAATGTGACGGTAAACTTCATTGATCCACAGCTACAAATGAGTAAATCCATTGCATGTAATTTCTTAAGGTTAAAACTAGTCTCTATTATGGGAATTGTTTTCTAAAAAAAATTATATTGAGTACCTGCAAGTATTATTATTGTTGTATATAAATGCGTAATTATATTTCATGCAACTGCCATAAAATCTAAGGCAGGAATAATAATACATCATTTATCTTTTGGGAAAAATAAGAATCATATATGAACTAATATTCTACGGGGTTTTTAGATTATGAAATATCATATCAGCGCTTTACTTTATAGTACTAGCAATCAAATTGTCACCTTTTATTTTTCATTATGATATTAATGATATTTATAAGAATAATTAAACCTTACTAGTTGTAAGGATGACGTAAAATAGAAAAGTATTTATGAAAAATTATTACTCTAGTTACTTTGAATTTCAACAATGACAATAATAAAACCCAATGAAAATGATTTATTTTGTCTTATTTAGTTCACATTTGACTATTTCACTTTAAGTTGTTATTGTCGGCTTTTTTATGCACTCTAAGTTCTAAACTTAACTGCCTAATTAATATAAATTTAAACAGTTACAAGGTCGAGTCTGATTCTGAAATATCAGAGCTCTGCTTTTCTAACAACATTTTTAGTATTATAAAGATATTTGGTACTATAATCTACACAAAAGGATCATATGGCAGTAAACATTATTGCTCAAAGACAATGATACAAATCCCGGTACAACCCTTACATGATGCGATGCTTAATTAGTTGGAGCTTCAATGAGTGTATTGATTATCTAAGTGGAAAAATTAATAAATTAACGCTATGGAATAATTAAGATCTTTTAAACCAAAACAATAGCAAGCACACTTCAAACAACTGGGGTCACTAGACAGTACGCTCCCGTCTCAATTTATGTGATATATTTCTTTTTAGTCAAGCACAAAAAATTGACCTTTTCCATATTTACTACCAATAATTTAATTTTACCGATCGATGACAACCACACAAAATTTTATGATTTATTTTATACCGCACAATTTAAAAATGGGTTGTTTACCAATATATCTGTCCATAACAAAATACTTACTTTTCACTGTCCACAACTTTTTCTATCTATAATACTAATACATAATAAAGGTAAATCTTTAATATTAATATTAATAGTAATAGTAATATTATAAAGATAAATATTTAATATTAATATTAATAAAAGTAAATATTTTCTAGAGCGACTTCCTTACTCTCTATTTGAAAATTGTTACATAATTTTTCATGCTTAACTTTGCTTAGAATAGGTTCTAATCTGAATCCGCGAGAGTAAGAGTGAGCCCGCGAGAGTAAGGGAGTCGCTCCCTTCCAAAAACTCAAACGCAAAAAAGATTAGGCTAAATATGGACGAATCCCAACCATTCCACTATACTTTTGAACCTTAGGTGGTGGAAAGACCTACATAATGATATAGTAGGATTGGGAGTGAGTCGAGCCTAGCAGGGGCGGAGCCAGGATTTTATGTGAGGGGTTCAAAAATGTCACACTTTGAATTTAAATATGTGAGCCAAAGCTATTTTTGAACCCCTTTGCCATTTTAGTAGAATTTTTTAACATTTTAAGGGGGTCCAATAGATTATATATACCATAAAAATACTATTTTTTATCTAAATTACAGCGTAATATGTCGATGAAGGGGGTTCAGTTGAACCCCTTGGAACTATGTGGCTCCGCCACTGAAGCCTAACCTAACCAAGCTTACTATGCTACCGAGTCGAGCCCAGCCGAGCTTTATATCATACGGAGCCGAGCCGAGCCTGAGCTAAGCTCAACCAAGCTTTGCTCGAGTTTGACCGAGCCGAGCTTGAGCCGACTTTTTTATTTTGACCCTATACTTAAATAATATAAAAATAATATTTAAATTTTCTTTTGATCATAATCATAAATAGGAATAGAAGTACTAGTTTATATATCAATTGCTAATTATTGTATTAAAATATTAAAAAATTATATAGACTTCTGATTTATATAGTAATTGAACCTAATGAATGAAAGATATATTTAAAGAAAAAGTTATAATAAATCAAACTAACCTAGTCGAACCGAGCTTTATCCTCGCCTCGCCTCGCCTCAAAATAAGTTGAGCCGAACCGAGCTAAAAGGCAATCAAACCGAGCTAAAAGACAATCGAGCTGAGCCGATGATGAAAGGGGGAGAAAGGACGGATCACCTGTCGATCTGTGATAAAGAAAACTATACCTGAAGAATGGGATACAGATTGACAAGTACAAAAGGGTAGGCTTGGCTATTAATCTACGCTCATTAATGAGACGGCGACATAGAGAAGAAAGTATACCCTTTGTCACCCCCTTGTCACTTAAAAAGTAAAAAAGAGATACACACTTTGGAATCCAAATTCGATGGGATTTAGGATGGAATCGAATAGCGAATGCACTTAGCTTGCGGTTAAGACAGGTCCTGCATCTCCTACCTAATGCAATTGACCGACCCGCCATTTCTTTCCTTCAATCGAGCTGAGCTTCGAGCGGACTCAGCTCCATAATAAAACTGCTTTCACAATAAGCATAAATAATCAAACAGAAGTTACTGGTCACACCATTTTTTTTAACTGGTCACACCATTTAATAGCCTAATAATGCTTAAATGAGCTACATTTACACACAGAAGTTACTGGTGACACTATACGTTTGAAGGACAATGAAATGAAACATGCACTAGTGTGACTTTTACTAGGTTTCAAGTTATTTGATATATCTAAAAGTCTTGTTTCACGGAACTTTGCAGATGGGAATGTCGGATACTCTTTTTTAGGCTTTCACTGAGAATCATAAAGAGTACTACTTAGACAGCACAGTAACTTTCCTTGTCCCAGTGTTTTGGTAGAACAGGTTGAAACTGGGCATTGAAAGTATTACGTTCGACGGTTCGAGGTATATATAGTAGATGTTGAACCTCTTGATGAGAATCCTACCTCCAGTACTGGCCACTGTCTTAGGTCGTGTACATTAAAAAAAGAAAAAAAAAGCCTTAGGTTAAGTACAAACTGAAGTTGTAATTGGTAATGGAGTAATTGGGTGCTAGCTAGAAATTAAGTGCTACAAAAGTGCAGTCTCTTTTTTTTTTTTTTTTTTTTTTTTTTGGACTTCGTCGGATCGGACATTGATTTCAAGATCACGACGTTAATCCTGTCCTCATATGTTTGTAGGAAGAATTTAAGTTATATACATTCACGACATTGATTAAAGATTTTACACAATGCACGTTAAACTGTTGTAATAATTAATTTACTTACCTTATAATTGCTAGGTAAGTAATCTTCACTTTCCATTGATTAAAGATTTTACACAATACATGTTAAACTGTTAAAATAATCAATCACTTACCTTATTTTCTTAGGTAAGTAACCTTCACTTTCCATCAGAAATTACTCGTAATTATCTCTTACGTAATCTGATAGTGTAAGATAACTATTATAAGTAGCACAAATTGTTTTATCATTAGCAGGAATTAAAGTGTTTTTAAGAAATCAAAAATGGCTTCTTCAAGCAGCTTCCCTAACTCTCCATGTGGTGCTTGCAAGTTTTTGGGAAGAAAATGTGTGCCAGGTTGCATATTTGCTCCTTATTTTCCTCCAGAAGATCCAATAAAATTTGCCAATGTACACAGAGTATTTGGTGCTAGCAATGTAGGTAAACTCTTGAGTGATCTTCAACCTCATCAAAGAGAAGTTGCTGCAAATTCTCTAGCTTATGAAGCTGAAGCACGTATGAGAGATCCAGTTTATGGTTGTGTTGGAACAATTGCAGTTTTACAAAGACAACTTATGAATTTCCAGAGAGAACTCGACGCCACGAATGCTGAATTAATGAAATATGCAAATCGTGAAGTTGGTTCTTCTGGAGGAGTTGTGATCAACAACAATCAAATGGGAAATCAACAAAGGAGTTTTAATTCTTCTGGAGGAATTGCAAGTGCAAGTGCAAGTGATCAAACTTCTCATCAATTGAATGATGATGTTTCAGGCAATCACAATCCTGAGGTTAATGATGAATGATAACATGTGAAATGTCTTATGATTAAGTACTTATTGTTCCTTTTTTATGGCGCAACTGAATTTGTATTGTATTACAAACTATGTTGTGGTCATTTTAATGTTGTTTAAACTTATATGATTATGTTACAGACATTTTATATATGCTAGCAGTGACAGTTTCAAAATTAGCTTTTCCAATGCATATATAGATATTCTACTATGATCTTCCCTTTGCATTGTTAACTTAACATCCCTAATTAATTACTACTAATTTGAAACCTCCTTAACAAATGCCTAGTTATTTACATACCAAAATTAATTTACTATAGGTTTGAGTTCAAGATTCCAACGATACTACCACAATCTATTTATTTATTGAACTCGAAACCTATTCGTTTTACTTGTTTATTTAGTGAACTTTTTAACACGTATATGAAATCTAAATGAAAACTATGTTAGGGTTTTGCCCTGAATTTCAAACCTATTAGAACTCTTTTCTTGAAAAGGATGAAAAAGAGTTCTAAATAGAATAAATCTCCTTTTATACCCATCCTTTACTTAGAGGAGAAATCATGAACATCTATAAATTGAGTAATTTTCTTCACAATAACATAATAATAACTTCCACAATGTTGTCATTAGGAGAATTTTGATTAGGGGGACTTCTCTCCTAAATATATAGGCCAATTGGTCAAACCACTTTAATTTTAATAAAGCTTTTTGATATAATATTAATTAGTTTTATGTTTGATTTATTATCATCCAAATGTTTGATGTGTTAGCTTCCGCATGCACCATGCTATTTCGATCCCAACAAACTATTGGGTTAAAATAAAAGATGTAGATCTGCATGCACCTATTAAAAGGTAAGCGAGTATATTGAATCGATCCTTTTAGCATAAATCATATGCACATGATATATATATATATATATATATATATATATATATATATATATATATATATATGATAACACAAACCGTACTAGAATCCAACAAAGTTCAAATCTTGGATCTGTCGTCGTGGCTAGAGATATAATATTTCTTTTCATAATTAGTTCCTTCTGTACCTCTTTCGGCCAATCATTGTCGGCCAAAACAAAACCATCTTTTTCGAAAATGTGTATGCCTGTGTAGTTTTACTTCAACCATCATATATTCGTGGTTCCTTAGTGAACAGCAAATTAAAGAAACTTGCGTAAAATTTCTGAATTCTCTGATTATGATATTTTACCTTACTGAATTCTGTGGATATTTCTAGAGCTTGAGTACATTTTGGCATCATTAATTGTACATGCCATTGTCTTGGTCTAGGTATAACAGTAACTTGTACAGTTCCCTACACCCATAGGGTCAGGAAAAATTGTTGTTCCATGTGAGAATAACCAAGAATGTGAACCCAAACAACTATTCCTAGCAGTGACCTTTGAAATTCTTGTCCCTTTATTCTTTGCTTTTGAACAAAATGCTTATCAGTCGTTTCTTGAGTACTCTTGATTAGCCTATACAGTACAATATGCCCGTATAATCTTACAAGTGAGTTTTGGAGAAGGTGAGATGTACGCAAACTTTACCCCATCTAGTACCGCCTCATAAAATCACCCTGCTAACGGTATATTGAAGTTTCTATCTTTAATTAGGATGTGGTTAACATGGAATCTTCTCTTCCAAATAGCTCATGTTTTTAGCTAGATATGTGGTACGTATTATACGATAAAATACGCACTCACTTATATGTAGTGTCATAGTTTCTCCATAATATTATTGTACCATCATAGGCCAAAATTTTGAGTACGTATACGCACTCAGTTACTACTATTATATTGTTAGCCAATTGAAGTTATCCTTTCATGATTTTAACTTGCACAAACATTTTCTCTTTAGTTATAACTTATATATATATGCAAAGTACTTTTATAGGATCAAATGACTTAAAAGCAAAGCTAACCAAAGTATCATCTATAATAAGCATTATGGATATATTGCTGACCTTCACAAGGAGAAAATCAATCAATTACAATCAGATATACCACAAAAGCAGCTCAAACAGGTTCTACCTGGTGCATGCATATGAATCGTTTTATTTTTCACTTGCATCATATTATAACATGCATCCATTATTTATTTACGCATATATCTATTCTCCAAGACAGAAGAAAAGGTAAGGGTATGCTAATAAGGAGTGAACCTATGAATTATTTACTAGAAATACAAAATTAAGTGCCACTTGAAGCAAACTTCGTTGGCCTTTATATATACTAGCTAGGGACATGAACCTATATACAACCGCCACTGTTTAACCAAAATAGTTGCAAGTGTTCTTTTCTTGATTGTGTTTGGAAATGACAAGGTGCAAGTGTCCACACCTCATGAACTTTAAAATTGTACAAATAGTGTAGTAGAGGGTATATTCCGTGGGGATCGGAATGGGCTGACTAAATACTCAGGAAGAGCTAATGGCAACATGGTTTGATGTAAACATCGTTTACGGATAAGTATTTACGAAGAGCTAGCACCTAGCAGTCAATACAGCAACAAAAATAATTGAGGGACCTTTCCAATTGACTTATTGACATCAAAGATGCGATGTGTCGTTCTTTATCTTGCAAAAGGGAAAATGGAAAATTCAGGCGCACGCTCACGTAATAATAGAGTGACACTTCTTTTTCTTTCTTATACTCCGTGTACATATCAGGGTTCGACTAATTCAAGCTTACGGTGATATATAGAAAGTCTCATTTTAAAGGTAATTATAAAAAACGACTTCATTATATTTCTAGGACTCAAATCCGAACCTATTATTAAAGATGAATCAATACATAACATCTCTACCAACCCTTTTCTTACCATAGAAAATCAAAATTTTAACCACAAAAGAAATGAAAGGTCTTCAAGTATTTCAACATTCAATCTTTTCAAAGTCTGCCAATTCAAGAATCCATCACATCCTTCATCCAAATTACTCCTGTTTATAAGCCCCTACTGACCGTCCAAAGATCCGCTTGTCCATTTCAGGTGACCCATGTTCCCTACTCTCTTACGTATGTCTAGTGCTGCCATTTTCAAGCGAAATACTTCGTCCGTTTTATTGTTTATGACGATGTTTAACTGAATACGAAAACTCAAAAAGTGACAAATATCAAAAAGTATGTTATAATTTGTTGTCTTAAACATAATATGATTTTTTTTTGTTGCTATAGTATGACGAATTGTAAAATTTAAAAATATAAAGAGATGATATTTTTTGTATAATTATTTCTAATATAAAAGCGTATCATTCTTTTACAACAGTACCAACACGTGGAACAACAGAATTTAGGAAAGTTTTCTACCTCATTGGCCCAATGGCAAGCACTTATCTGGACTTGGAATTCAAATGATCCAATGAAGAACTGCAGCTCAAACTAAACTTTCATATTTGATTGACTTGACAAGTTAAAGGGCCCTCTCCAATTGCTTCAATTTGGACTAGTATCACTTCGCCACACGTAGCTTTCAGTCCTTTCCTCATCACTAATGCATTTTTTTCTCCTTTTTTCCGTCTTTTGTGCCTTTTGTCCTAGTGGAATTCGTTTTCAGTCAAACTGTACCTCTACAAGCTCTTTGGAGATGGCTGATAAGGCTTATTGTATTGTGATATTGTATGGCCTAAAATTCAGTTTTAATTATTGACAATTAATTATGTGTTTAAAGGGCAAAAAATAAGGTGTTATATCAAGATTAGAAATTTCTTTTAAAGTTAGATATAGCTAATATATGCGTTAGTGAGCTTTAATCGGACTTGAGGAACAATAATAAGTAAATAATGTAAAGAGTAAAAGTAATCTATTCGAACGGAGGTCAAGTGAACCGAGTGCGAGCTTGAATGTTCAATAATCCTTGTAAAAATGGGCCAAGCAATAATAGGAAATGTTGTGTGTGTTTACAAGAGAAGGAGGGGGATATTAATAGTAATTTCTAAACTTAGAGATTTTTTATGCATTCGTTGAGACGTGTCCATCTAGATAAGATTTTTCCTTTTGGAGTATATGGACGTTGGTGGTGTCAGTGTACGAGCTCAAATATTTCTTTCATTGGCACACATACCCAAGTGTCCTTTGAATATGCGGCAGTGAATCCAACCGTTAGGCCTGGGCTCGATGCCCGGCGTCATCCTGGCAAACATATCCACTAACTTGATAACTTGTTATGATCTACTTGTACATTTTCAGTTCTCGTCTTTATCGTTTGAAACATCACTCAATTATTTATTTAACAGTTGCAATGTGGCCAACCACGTGCCTTACGTAATTAGTACGACTTTTTACTAATACAAATAAATAAATAACCTCTCTCATAATAGGTGTGAGTTTAATCCCATCATCCTCCTTTCCTGTTTTCTTATCCCCAGTGTAACAAAAAATTGCAAAAATTAGGGATAAGGCCTCGTCTCTTTTTGCCTCATATGATAGAGTTCTTTTCTTTTGTTGCATGAAGATATTTATTGCCATTAAATTTTTCATCATATTCAGTTCTTTTTAGAACATCAATTATAAATAGTATCTAGTATCTTCATGTCGAGCCGACGGTCTATCCAAAATTTCATATCTACATCACTCGACGCAGGAAGGTTTGCGTACATCTCACCATTCCTTGACTCCACTTACAAGACCATATTAAATATAATATATTATTATTGTATTATCATCATGTTTCTATCTATCATTTGAAGGAGAAAACTAAAGTACAATCCCATAAATGAATCTTAGTTGATACCAACTTTTCATTGGGCTATTATGTGATGGACCTTGGGCAAATCATTAGTGCGGAAGCTTTAGGTTCAAACAGAAGGGTAGCTTGCGCTAATTGATCCGTAGTCGTCAAAAATAAATTTGCTGAGAAATAGCCATTTCCGGACAAGTCTCAATTTTTATACTGGGACTTTGAACATATGTAGGTCAAAGCCTCAGTATAAGAACCTGGGACTAGTCCGGGCTGTTTGCCAACGCTAATGGAGTGTATGTGCGTATGGTGGCTATTCCTCAATTAGTTATGAAACGGTAGATAATCCTCATACAACGCGTCCAAAAATGACTACGCATCAAAATCACCCTGATCAAGAGGCCATCTTGAGCGTTTTTTTTATGAAATAGACATTTTTGACACTTCTTATATAATTTAAACCTCATAAGAAAAATCTTACTAAAATAACCCCCATCGCAAAAAGAGGTTGATGGCCGCTAGATGAGAGCTCCTAGAGATCCAGGTATTTGCTAGTAGAATCTGGCGCTCACCCGGAACTTTCTAACAAGGAACATATTTGTAAGACCTTCTTAAAAGGGGTCAAATCTCTGATGGGGCACCAAAAGGTGTCTAATTCATGTAAATCAGCCATCTTGAGCTCCATACCTTATGAGGCCCTCACATTCAACAAAAACGCTCGACTCATAACTCGATGAGATCTATAATAGCTCAACAAACACATTTTAGTGTGTCTTAAATTGAATTTTCACTTTCAACTTGAAATGAAATCTAAGATGGTTGTTAATTTAAGTCCCATTATAAAAGAGAAGAGGTGAATTGGGAAAAAAATTGTCCAATGGACACATTCTTTTTTAGTAAATAAGCGCCATTTTGAAAATACTAACTGAAAAATGAAAAGATTCTAAAGAGCATCAACTAATTAAGAAACCATAATCTAAGCCTAATTTCACGAATTTTAACGTCAGTTATCTCCAAATCAGGCTACTGCAGGTTAAGCTACAATTTATTTATTCATTATAGTTCTGCCAAAATTCCAAAAAGCTAGTAGTATTTGAAACTTGGTTTCAAAAATTTTCAAATAAATTTCCACCTAAGTGTCAAAGAATTGACATAGGCCAACTCATCAAAGTTTAGGCCCTATAGGAAGACAAGTAAAATTTTCAAAAACCAACGTAGAGGCAAAAAGACACAAAATTCCCTTCTTACAATTGCTACTTGTTCCTCATGCAATCTTAATTCACATGCAATGCAACACGTTGCACTTTCTTTCCTCTTTAAAACAACACCCTTTTCACTTTCACCAATATCACTTTTTAACACTTAGCCAAAAAAGAAAAATAACAACAACTCACAATATGGACCGTCATGCACAAGGCCAATTTCAAACAACTCACGTACCACATCATCAAATTCAAGTTCACCCACATCAACGTGGTACACATGAAACTGCTGGTGGTATGATGAAAAGTCTTTTACCTCAAAGAGGTCCTTCAGCTAGTCAAGTTATAGCCATTGTCACTCTTCTTCCTGTTGGTGGCACACTTTTTTGTCTTGCTGGCATTACTCTTGTTGGCACTTTAATTGGCCTTGCTGTTGCTACACCAGTTTTTTTACTCTTTAGTCCTGTCCTTGTACCTGCTACTCTTACTGTTGCACTTGCTGTTGCTGGTTTCTTGACTTCTGGTGCTTTTGGTGTTACTGGCCTCTCATCTCTCTCTTGGATCGTCAACTATTTCAGACAAGGTAATGTTGAACTGCGTTACGTCTCATTTACAAGTTTAAGCTATTAGAAATGACAATGTATGGCCGTTTGAGACAACATTGTACCCTCTCCGTCCCATTTTAGTTGTCGTTTTAACAAGTTTCATTTGTCCCAAATTAGTTGTCGCTTTAGTATTCAACACATTTTTTACCAATTTTTTTCAACTATGCCCATATTCAATAAAGGAGTATTTTCTAGAAAAAGTCAATTTAGTTTCATTTATTAAGGGTAAAATAGTAAAAGATATATCATATTTATTGATTTCTTAATGGGCGTGCAGAAGCCTAAAACGACAATTAAAATGGGACGGAGGGAGTATATTCTTTTTCCGTTAGTTCAATGGGCTATATTTCACATTTAAATGTAGAATTTTGTTGGTAGTGTTAGAACGGACTTACACATACATACGTATCAATAGTAATTGTATGTTACGTTGTACTAAATCTACATTGAGTTCATGATCGCCTTTTTAAGTTTAAACTGTTAGAGAGAGCATACTTTTAATAACGACTTATGTATTCAACAGGTAAGTCTGTTCCAGAGCAATTAGATGCAGCAAAGAGACGCATGCAAGATGCTGCTGTGACATTTGGACAAAAGACTAAAGACGTGGGACAAACAATTCAGAACAAAGCACATGAAGGAAAAGAAGGGGCTAGGACTACTTGAATTTAATTAGGAAAACTATGTTTAAGTCTGGAAATAAAAATGTCAAACATGCATTTAATGGCTTATTATTATCTGGAGCTTTAAATTTCTATAGTACTGTTAGCTTTATATGATGTAATGTTGTTGACATTGCTCCTCTGCGTTACGTTGTTTTGGTTTGGTTAGTTCTTTTCTATTTAGTTGGGAGGGTTCTAGTGCCAATTTCCTTTTGTTGTATCCATAAAATCAGCTCAGTTGTAGAGAAACGGAGAAGTTTATGATGCTTTTCTTTATGCTACATCATTGTCTTCTTGAAATTTGTGTATCTTTCCTCCTCCAATGAATGTTAAATTATTATAATTATAATGATAATCCCTTCTAAAATATAATACGAGTTCACATTTGCACACCCTTTGTTTTGAGTTTTGACATAAACAATAGTTGTCGTATTTTACAAATTAGCAACTAGCACTCTAAATCGTAAGTTACTGCCAATTTTCTTTTTGTAAAAGGAGGCTCCTCTTTTGGCTGTTTGTCAAAACTGTAACTCGATTTTCAGCTTATAGTCCATTAACCATAGTCTTCTCCACCTTTTTCAAACTGTAAACTAGAAATATGTAATTGTCGAGCCATCTATTTAACGTCATAGTAGTTTCCAAAGCAAAAGTAGTCCCAGCTTCCTTTTTTTTTACCTTTAGCCATATGCAAGTACCACTTGGCATAACAGTCTCAATTCTAAATGTGTCGAGAATACGTCTTTTTTATCAAAGATTTACATTTGGTGTTGTGGGTACCCCTTTAAACTTGGGTTCTTAGGAGTTAGGACTAACATCTTATAGAAGACAATTTAATAAGTTTTGATACCTCCTAGGAGTATATCCTAACAACGTGTATTACCATTAAATTGTCTAACAAATCAAAACCAATTAACCCTATGCATTATCATCAAGTTCAGTTAATTCTCAGGTTACTATAACTTTCACACATTTCGACTATTTGGACCAATCTTAATTTTATCATTAACAAAAAAAAATTGTAATTTCTCCAGGTAAATTTTAGTACAAACAAAATGGTGAAGATTTAAGCAAAAGGAAAGTAATTATTTGTTTTCTTTTTCTTTTTTTTTGAATTAAAAGAATATTAAGTACGTGATAAAGTAGAATCGGGACTAGATTAAAATTTTAAAAATTTGTGCGGTAAGTAAAAAATTTGAAAATATAATAATTTCATTATTTTTGCACAAAATTCGTTAGTCCTTTGCTTTGCCCCCACTGCTCTACTTCCCCGCCAGACTCTTTTCCCAAAATTCATCTACAACTACTAGTAATGCTAAAACAGTGACATTCCCACTCACAATTTCCCAAAATGGACTCATACACACAACTCTTAGAAAAAACCCGAATCCCACAACCCTCCTTACAAAAATTCGCTGTAATTTCAATCTTCGAGAATCTTCGATCAGCGCCGCCACATTTAAACCCTGATTCTGTTCATGGAACCGACGCAATTACACAGTGTCTTCATTCAAATTCAGCTGCTGTACTTGATCAATCGGTTCGTGAACTCTGTCGACTCGTTAGAGACGATAAATTGGACTTATCTCGCGGGTTATTGGAGCTCCAGTCTGCTCTCGAAGGTTCCGATTCTCGGTTTGTTAGTTTGTTTGTTAAAGGCGTTGGATTCCTTGTTCGGTTAGGGTTTGAGAAGAATTCGTTGCGGTTTTTAAGTTCGGAGACTCATCCTTTTGTCAAGGTAATTGCTACGTTTTAAGTTATATATACTGTCAGTGCATAGAATTTTTATACTGTCGGGTCATTCAAAACATATTTACATGTAAGCGTCCATAAAATTTGGATGCGTACTATTGAAAATAAGGCAGTTTACTTGCTACAATAGGTAATGACGACCTGACAGTGCAAATTAGTTTCCGGTTCTCGGTTTTTGGTTTGTTAAAGGCATTGGTTTCCTTGTTCGGTTAGGGTTTCAGAACAATTCGTTGCGGTTTTTAGGTTCCGAGACTCATCCATTTGTTAAGGTAATTGTAATGTTAGTGAAGTTATTAGAATTTAGTTTAAGTTATATACACTGCCAGTGCGTAGAATTTATCATACCGTTTAGTGCAAAGTTTGCTCTGAGAATAAGGATAAGGCAAGTTACGAGCTATACAATAGGTAAAGACGATATGATAGTGTAAAAATGTGTATATAACTTAAAACTCAATTAGAATAGTACGTTATATACACGTCAATGCTAAGAATTTATTATACTGTCTGGTCATTCAAAAGATATTTATATGTAGACGTCCATAAAATGTGGATTCATACTATTGAAAATAAGGCAGGTTACTTGCTGCAATAGGTAAAGACGAGCTGATAGGATAAAAATACTTTATATTGGTGCATATAACATTAAATTCATTAGAATATGCACTTTAGTAGTTTTATATTTGAATAAAGCTATATTAGCATAGTTATTAGCATTAGCTTAAGTTATATACACGTCATTGCAAAGATTTTCTGCATAGTTATGAGCATTAGCTTAAGTTATATACACGTCATTGCAAAGATTTTCTTACGCCATTAGGTCATCCAAAAGATATTTACAGGTAAACTTCCATAAAATGTAGGATTTGTAATACTGAAAGTAAGTCAGATTACCTGCTACAATAGGTAAAGACGAGATGACCTGGTAGTGTAAAAGCTCTTTACAATAGTGTTTATAATTTAAAACTCGTTAGAGTGCACCTTTTTAGTTTTATATTTGAATAGAGATATAGAATGGATTAGTGATTGTGCTTCTTTGGGAGAGTCATCTGAATTGATTACTTACGTGGTTTACGTTATACACAACATAAGCACATTGGGTACTAAAAGGAATGGGTACTATTAGTTTGGTAATGTTGAGCATCAAACTTGGATTGAACAATAACCTATGCAACATATTGCAGATACACTCACTAGCAATTAGTGTCTGATGAGTTTGCTGCTCTGGAACTCTCAAATTAGTTTATTTATTCATTTTTTTTGGGCTAATGATGGTGTCTGGGCCAGCTTGTGCACCTCGACTATTTCGCCATGTACCTACTACCCCCATTGACGCAACTCTGCCCATCAAGGCTTAGGCAAATGGAAAGAAGTAACCTATTGTTTGTTGCCGCAGCTGGACTAACTCTCAAATTAGTTTATTTTGGTATTGAAGATTGAAGTTATAAAATTCTGATGTGAATTGGTTGATGGCTCGGCAGGTTGTTTCTTGCCGTGTGGAGGTTCAAACTGAGCTAGTGCAACAAGTGCTTGTTTTCATAATGCAGAGCAAGCATTTGGGAATGGTTGAAGTTTGTGAATTCTTACTTCCTTTCTTGAATTATTCAATTGTTAGGATGCCCTCTTCTGTTTCAGTTTCTTCATTTATGAGAAGTTTGATATCGTCATTAGCTGGGCTTTGCTGTTCGATTCCTCGGGAGGCCATTCCTGTTATTAAGCTCCTCATTGGGCGTTTAAAGTTCTTTCCATGTAACAAAGCAGAAGTAAGTGTATTATTATTATACAAAATGTATTGATTCCTTTTTGTTCTAGCTACATGTGTTTGTCTGATAAATATTTTGGCGTCAATAATTTAATGCTCAAGTTCCGTGCTTGATGTGCAGGACTTTGCTAATACTTTTCACTGCGTTGAATGCATTGTAGATGCATATGTGGTGGTCTTGCAACGACTAGTGGAAATTGGATTGGTACTCAAAACTGGCCTTTCCTTTTCCTTTCCCATTTTTTTTAATAAATTTATTGCAATTTTTTTAATTTAAATTATACATTTTAGCATGTGATTTCGCTTGTTATTTCTGTTTTTAAGATTTAATTTGTGGTCTAGACACTAATTGGAGGTGTCATCATCAATGCCAGGCTTACGATGCTCAAGTATGTGGTGTGGAGCTACTGGATGCCATGTTCTCCTTGTGTACAAATCCAAAGCACACAAGTTCACTTGAGAACATTTTAGAAGTATCAAGGCGCATATTGATCGTGCAAAAAGATCTTGGTTTAAGCTATATGCCTGAATTATCAACCATTATGCTGTCCTTATTTATGATACTTGTGCAGTCTGAACTTGAACACGAACAGGTCTTGGCGGTGAAACTTCTTCTATTTTTGTTGAAGTGGAAAAATGAGTATGGTGCGTTTATTAGTATCAGTTGATTTTCTAGAAAATTTTATATATATATATATATAGTTATCCTGGATGGCCAAAAAAAAATGCACTTAATACCAAGTACAGACCGGTGCACAGTGTTATAGTGCCTCCGTTTTTACATATTTGAGTACTTAGGTGCTATTTCTTATCCCAAAGATATCACCTTAGTCTGTGCACTGTCAAGTGAATATTTAATGATTTGTAAAATACTTCGTAGAAGATGTAGATATGATGTTAGACACAATAGAGGATTTGCACAACTAATAATTATGTTTGTAGCACTGGCTTAGTGCACATATTTTATAAAATTTTCTTATCATGTAAATTTTTTCAAAGAAGTATAAATGCAGGTGTATGGATGCATCTCTTTTGAGAATATCTATATGCTTTACTGGAGCTCTCTGTTGCTTATTATTCGCCACTAGCTAAATGAAATTGTTTTAACTACTTTTGCAGAGCACAATCTTCATAGAGATGCATATGATTTGAATGAAGAGCTTTTATTCATCTTCCCTGCTATCAGCCTTCTTTCCTCTCCGTCTAAATCAGTAAAACAAGCAGCAACTGATTTGCTTCATATTTTGGGAAAACTAGCGAATAAGCTTGTTATTGCTCAAAAGACCGGACAGTGCCCAAAAGGAGTGAAATTTCCCTCCATTAGTACACCTAAGTACTTAGTCTTCAGACTCTTGCAGCATTTGTGGCTTCAGGTTTCTTTCATATCTCAGACCTCAAAATTGTATATTCTTATTAGAATGTGTCAAAGATGTTAGGTAAAATGCCTCACTCTTTAAGTGAAAGGGACACTGACATATGTGTTTCTTGTCATATTTTTACGAAATCATCCTGCATACCATCTTCTGCATAAGCCCGCCAAACCCCCCCCCCTCCCCAGAACCACCACCACCAAATCAAACACGTACGAAAAAAGAGAGAGTAGAAGATTAAAAAAGAAGAGCTTATATTATGCTAGAATTGCAGAAGTAGAACATTCCATCTATTTGTTCTAACAACATTCTATGAGTGGCAATGGTAGAGTGTTGATGGATCAGTCAATCTTTGCAAGATTCTTGACTTCGTGTCCTCATTGTAAGCGCAGCATTGATTCGGTGATGTTGACGGGCAATTGAAGCATTTATTTACACTCTTTTTCGCTTATGTTGCCCCTACTGATAGTAGTGTTTAATACTTTCCCTGTAATGATTGGCTTCTTTCAGGACCTATCTCCATTATCTGGTTCGTGTTTTCTGAATTATGCACCTGGTCACGACACTTCCATACGAGATAAGCACTATATATCAAAAACTTGGAGCTCCTTGGTAACCGACCACCTGCATCGTATTATTGCGAGAAGAAAGTCCCCATCCATCTCACAGTCTCAGGAGATCTTTTCGACCAGTTAAGTTCTCATAAGCTCTTCCTGTTTAATTCAGGTTTGTTAGAATCCTACAATATTCTGTCTGTCCTCTGTTCTTGCAGATATGCCTATGATACTCAGTGCAGTTGCCTGTGTCCTCCTCATGCATAAAACAGATGGGAGCTCTTCTGTTGATATCTTGGCTAATAGTAGTAATGTGGATCCAAAAATTGGTGTTCCTTTGTTGTTAGTCATTCAATTCTATAATCATATATGTTCCGCAAATACAGGTGTTGATTGTCATGGAGTTCTGGTGAGTTCAGTATGTTGCGTTAAGATTTATTTGCCATATCTATTACTCCCTCCGTTCCAATTTATGTGACGGCGTGTGACTTTTTTTTTGATAGGTAATGATAAGATTTTTTATAAATGAAGTAAAGGCACAAAGATAGTGCATTCATAATTTACAAGATGCTCAAAGCCTCCACCAAATCTAACAAAGAGTCTACATCATTAGCAAAGGCCATATTGCACCAAAAAGCTAGCAAAGAAATGCATCTAGTCTTAAGGCTGTGTATGTTACTATGTTTGCCTTCAAAAATTCTATTGTTCCTTTCCGTCCAAATCGTCCACCATATGACCATAGGTATAGTGTTCCAAAGCTTATAACTCTTCTCCAACTGTGCAAAAAATCAAGAATGGAGAGAGGCATTGTCCAAGACAATCCCAAAATGACAAAAAACATTCTCCAAATCTGATATGAGAATTTACAATGCAAGAAAAGGTGACAAATATCTTCAGGGCTCTCCTCGCAAAGTGGGCATCTGCTGCAAAGCTGCATTCCTCTTCTCTGAAGGTTTGATTGAGTGAGGCATGCTTCCTTAGCCACAAGCCAAGAGAAACAAGAAACCTTTAGGGGAGCTTTGTTATACCAAATCTTCCTCCAGGGCCATGAGATAGTGTTGCAAGAGGTCAATAACTTGTAGCAAGACTTTACAGAGAAAATTCCACTGCAGTTGTGCTTCCACTTAATAGAATCGTCCTTTTGATTGTCCAAGACAATAGTACTAAGAGAATGCAACAGAGAGCAAGATGGTTCAATTTCCCAATCATTTAAGTTTCTTCTAAGAAATAAATTCCATCCCTGAGCACTAAAAAAATCAGCCATTGGGGCACCGAGTTTTAACAAAGAAAAGACTTTTGAAACTGACGGTCTAAAATAAGCCATAGAAATTTCTGTGGCTACAAATCATCTCATTAAATGAGAAGTTTAAAGTGAAATTGCTACTAAATAAATAGAGCAAGATCTTAATCTTTTTGGGACAGACTAATGGAAAGAGTGACATAAATTGGCACAGAGGGAGAATATGTTTTACTCTATTTTCTGGTCTTCAAATCGAACCTTTGGAGATCTTTTGTTCGGTTCAATTTCTGAGGACTTGCACTAACTTTTTTTTTTGGAAAATATGTGCAGCTAAAACTTCTGGAAATGCTACCATCACTTGCTTCCCATCCAGCAATCATACCTCTCATTATTCAGACATTGTCACCTATGCTTCAGAATGATAAGAAACCGTATGCTGGCTATACCCTTTTTTCATTTTGCTGTTTGTTTTGCTGGTCAAATTATCTTATTGCCTATGGACGATGTATTGCATTATTTTATCATTTCCTTTCAGCATATAAATTTGTCTTTCTCAAGAAAAATGTTGTATGTTAAACAGTTCATGTTAATTTTTTTCAGCATTGAACCTTGATTATTCGTAGAGTTATGGTCAATTATCATCTTATCCAAAAAATAAAAAGGTTATGGTCAACTACTTAGGGAAGAGTGAACGAGCAATCTTCCTAATAGTTATTTCATCATTTCCCCTTGTATGCGCAGCTGTTAATTGGTAGAGTAACAGCAAAGCTCCACCATCTTGAATTCTGCTATGTTTGCTTATATACTGGTATTATTGATATAAAACTAGCAGAGAGAGAATGCTAGCCAAAAATACACCCAAAAAATGAGTCATTACAGGTTTTGAAGATAAGCTAAGAAAATCTACCATGTCACTTGCTTCTAACAGATTAGCCGAGTACATGTTGGCCCAATACCTAAGCAAAAGAATACCGATCAAAAAAGAAAAAAACCTAAGCAAAAGAATACAATTGAGCATACTTTACACCCTGATAGTGATAGGTTATACCTAAACATGCATACATACTGTCCTACAATGTTCTATTTGTCACTTGTTCACAAGTTTACCTGTTAATACTCTTGATTATATGTTATTTGTCTTATAGTGTTCTCTTTGTCACTGCAATTCGTTTACTTTGCAAGACCTGGGAATTCAACGATCGTGTCTTTGGGACCTTGCAGGCAAGATTACAACCTTAATCATTTTCATGACTATCATTGTTTTGTGCTTCATTTCACTGCTTGCTTGTAACGAACTTGTAATATGTAAACAACACGAGGAATTAACATGAGGGAGTTCTGAACTGAACTTTTCTTACTTCCCCTCATCCCATACTTGGCCTCTGAGACAAGTGCTTTGCCTCTGGACCCCTGCTGCAGCTGCACAGTAAATATAGACTGTTGATGAATGGATAACATATTAGGAGAGAATGATTTTCTCTTTAAACAGTGTTTTGTCTGGTTTCTATGGTACCACATTATGTGCTTAAAGTCTTAATTGCCCAGAATGTAATAGGAATATTAATAATTCTTCAAATATATAGGCAATATAGCTTTTGATAATAAAAAGGCTATGTCGCTATTATCTTCATGTACTTTTGCAATGATTCGGTACTTCCATGTCCAACTTAATCGTGTGATTTTATCTTGTTGCATATATGGGTTCCTGATAAAGAAGCTTCTTTCCCAAGGCTTCAATTTTCATTGTATTGTATTCTCTACCCTAGTTAGCTTGGATCATTAATCTCCTTTCTCATAAGCAAAACATATCACAGGTTATTTAAAAAAAAAAAGTAAAAATATCATACAGAAAAGCATTCACACTCCACAGTGCAACCTACATGCAAGAAGTGATTGCAAAATCCCTTAAGATGTTAGCCAGCTTACAGTTGAGCTTTCATCCACTGCGTTATGAATCCTTCAATAGACTGAGAGATTCCATTTGCTTGATCACTGTTTTCTTTATCAAAATTTAGACAATACGACTAGAACTGGTATAGTTCAATCTAGTAAAGGAATAGTTTTGGCAGTCACTATGGTATGATTCTGCAAAATTATCAACTGGAATGATTATAAAAGTCAAATTTTTTTTTTGATGATTGATGGATAAATAAATGTTACTTTGTGTTATCTGGAAGCAGAAATTGATGAACCATGGATTCTCATAAAAAGTTGATTCTGCTTGAAAATAGGTGGATATTATTGATAGGTACTACTGAAGCGGCACGTTATTACTAATAGTAATTTTTTGAAGTTTCCATGTCCGTACATCAGATTACCCTTATTATGCAGCAAGTTAATCAGGGTTTTTCTTCTGTGAAAACTAGGGATTCCTACTTGCAAATAGATTTACTCGGTTTGCCTCTCAGAGAGATATCTGCATTAGTATGGCTGTTTCCATCTGTGATATCTGCAAAAGAAATCCAGATCGTGGAGTGGACCTTGTTTTATCTATTGCGGTATGCTTCTCTAGTTAGCTTATTTAGTACATTGTGATTCCAAGTTCCTTAGTGATTCTGTTTCAAATACCAGGCTTGCATTGAAAATCAAGATCCTTCTATTCAGTCTCTGGGTCTCCGAAGCCTTGGCCACCTATGTGAAGCAGATGCCATTGGTAAACCTACAATATATGTACTAATTCTCCAAGTGTCAAATTCGTAAGCGATGTTGGAAACACAACCCCTCTCTTCCTATCCTAGATAAGGCTGGAACTCAGATTGCTTTCTTTTTTAATGCATTTTGAAAATGCAGTTCTCATGAAAAAAAGTGATAGATATGCTTGTTGATGTAAAAAACTTTTCAAAGATTGTTGTAAAGCACATCTGATTTATATGTGGGAAAAGATAGTTTTTTTTTTCTTTTTTGTCGTGTTGGATGATGGTCGATATAGAAGGAGATTGAATGCAGCTTTTCCGTAATATTTCCTTATCCTCGTTTGAATTTGGAGGACAACTCGTATTCTTCTGTTTCTTCTATTTTGTAATTCCATTGTTTTCCTATGGATAAACCTTAAATGTGGTCGAGTGGTATTAGTTGATTCTCTACATCCCTATAACCCAAAAAATTCAATGATTACTTTTTGACTCTTGCTTTTCACATGAAATTTCCTTTTCAAATATTCCCGTCTAGTTTTTTATAGACACAATTATGTCATGCACTTGTTTCAGATTTTTATTCGGCTTGGGATGTGATTGCGAAGCATGTGCAAAACTACTCAGCAAATACCATGGTCGCTCACAGGCAAGTAAAGGTTATCAGACATTTAATAAACCATGAAAAAGTGGCTATCGAGAATCTACTGTCAAAAACTGTTCCAAGTTGTGAAGATCATCCTTTCCATTGATCAAGCTTCAGAATCATAACTCCGATAATAAAGCTTTACTACTCCTCCCTGAGAAATGAACAATTTACTCAACTATTTGCACAATACTTTTAATTTAAAATAGAGAAAGACTCAAATAATTGCTGTATAGTAGTTTTAAGTGTTTCTGTGACAGCTTGTACTATCACTCACAAATTTTAAGTTTTCTTGTGTATAATTTGAAGGTGCATGTTTAGTTTGTGCATAACCTTCTAGTGCGTCTCTTCCTTTTTTTCATCATTTTCTTCTGATGTATAATTTGGTCGGATGATGACCTGGGTTGAGCTTACATGAAAGAATATGGTCTATGAAGATTCATATAGCCGAACCAACTTGTTAGGGTTTGAGGCGTAGTTATTGTTGTTCTTTACTCTATTCAGAATCGTTGCATTGCATGTTCGCATGTACTCTCACATTTCTTTCCTAATGTAAAACATTTCAATTTTTTTTCTTTCTATCTCAATTGTCAGCCTCTGTCTTCTTTTGACATGGGGTGCGATGGATGCTCAAGCGTACCCTGAAGCATCAGTAGCTGTGTTGAAGATACTCTGGGATATTGGAACTTCACAAGACTTTAGGCAGGCTTCCTTATGGTCCAAAGCTCGTGCATCCGCCTTTGAGGCATTAGGCAGTTATGAGGTAAACCTTTTAATTGCCCTCCCTGCCTACTCCAGTATTTTAATAGACAAATCTTTGATGTGTATGGCCGCCTGCATTCAATGTTGCCTGATAAAGAATCTGAGCATCTTACTCAATATCTTTAAGGAAACAGGTGAAGTAACCCAAAGCCTGTAAGAACCATTTTGATGTCCTTGTAAACTCCATGTGGGACATTATATGTATCTAACACTCTCCCATTGTGTAACACTATTTTGGGGTTCAAATTGGATTTGAATGCTGACTCGACTATGAGAACAATCAGAGAATTTAAGCATCCAAAATTGTGGAAACAAAGGTTAGCTTTGTTAACATATCAGAGAATTTAAGCATCCAAATCTCGAAGGGCCGTTTGGTTGCATGTTTAGTGGAAACAATCCTACTTGTGATTTCCGCATTAGTTCTCAGCTTTTCATTACAATATTTGCTTTTCGTACCGATACCCGTGGTAATTTTGCAAAAATACCCATATTATATATCATACCAAAGTCAAGTGGAATAATATACAGAATATTAGCAGTACCTTCATAAGAGCACGCAAATGAAAAAACTGTCCTCTATAGTACTACTTGTTATCTCTCATTTGTTTCTATTTATGTTTTAGTATTGATTAGTGTTGTAAGAAAATGTATACGAATAAACTGTTCATGCTTAGAAGAGGATATCAATATTTATTTGTTTATTCATTCATTCATTTTATTAATTTTAGTATCACCTTTTACATTCCATTTTAAAATGTTCTTATTTGAGATATTTCGTAATTACAAATTACAGTATATTTTTACTTTTTAACTTAAGTATGCGAAGTATTTTTTGTTACATATGATCCTAAAATTGGATATTAATTGTATAAAGTAATGCAAATAGGTCTAAGATATTATTGGAAACAAATCTTAGCCAATGTAAAACCAAACACATGTTTTGAATTATACACTTCATATCAGATTAATACAATTAATGAAACATCTAATAGCAAATGGAGATACTCCGTTGATTATTACCAAGGCTCCTAGGCTAAAAATGAGTGGCTAAGGTCTTTAAAAACCACTTTGGAGGCCATCTTAATCTATATGGTAAACTTGTTACTTTCCCAATGACTTACAGTATGTTGTATCTCAGTTTGCTAAGTTAATGTGAGCTTTCTACTTGATAACTCTCTTATCTGAAAGCTGTTGCTCAAAATATACACCTCTTTAGGTAGAGCATCTTGAAAGAAGTATTCCAGATTTCAAGGACAGGAATTTGGAGTTTCTTGTGTCCGAGACTGATCCAGAAGTGCTTACTGCCTTGGAAGGTTTTGAAGTCAAAATTTTAACTTTTGAGCACATGTGAGACACAAAGTTGTTATTCTCTTCATGTTAGATTCAAAGAGATGGTCAAAGATGCCAATTACTGCCTTTAATTTTTTGCAGCACTCGCCGAAGATTAGTAAAGCAAAAAAGGGTGTCTGCAAGCAAAATTGAGAAGCTTTTAGATGTCTTTCCCCGTCTCATCTTTGCTTCAGGTACTAACATACTATTGCTCCATATGTCCTTCTGATTTGCTCCTAAGCTTGTCATCTGGCTTCGTAATGAATTGCACCTATATCCTATTGGTGACAAGGGTCGGATGCCGTTAGCCAATTACACAATTGAATTAGATGAGAGAAGAGAAATTTGTGAGTAGGTACGGAATTTGAGGTTTTTTGATGGGTGTGCATCGAATATATCAAGTTGTGTTGATATGCGAGAAGGAAAGTTAACTAATATGAAACGTCATGATTGCCATGTGTTCATGAAGATTCCAATAAAATGCAATCGGATTAAAGTATGACTTGGCGATCAGAACAAAATATGATTTTGCTTGTTGATGAGGCCTTTTCCGCTCATGAGCACCTAGGTAGCATATTTTTATACCTCACGCTCTTTGTTTGCAATGTGTCCTTAATCTCTTTAAAATGATCATTTGGCTCCTTGACTAACCCCACCATGGGATAACACGGGGAATGTTGAAATTAATTGAGTACAAAACTTATCTTCAAGCTTTACCTTATTCTGATCGTTCAGAGGGCGATCGCGGGGTCACTCGGGGTCACTGAATGAAGTCCTCCGTTTCTTTCGGAGGTGCTGACCCGCAGCGAGGCAGAGATGACTAAGTGACATATAGAATATGGCGACGATAACAGCATGTCGTAGAAGGAGATAACAGGTAGAGCCAACGACCCACTAAGATTAACCTATCTATTTTTTGTTGACTAAATACAAATAACTCTCGACACGTAAGCATCTAATATGGTCTCAGGCAACTTTATAGTTAAATAGGCTTTATCTTGAAGACTTGGTGTGCGTTAAAATTGGGGATTTTTACACTAAAAGACAAACAACACACGGAAATTACCCAAAAACAGCCCTTATTTGCTAATCTTACCCGAAATGTCACCCTCTTCTTGAGATAGCAGCCTGGCGCAAGTTTATACAATTTTATAGAAGTTTATACACGCGTATAAAATTGTATAAATTTGTATAAGTGTATATATAAGAGTGAATAAATCTGTATAAATTTTCAGATTTCTTTAGTATAAAGGATGTTCATATGAGTTTTTACTTTTTTTTTTTGTGTGTATTTTTGTATTGTCTCATTGCCTACGCATTTATCTATGTATATTCACGTATAATTTATTTTTTGGGGGGAGATTTGTGTGTATAAACTTGTCTAAAGCAATGATATAGACAAATCAACAACATAACTTTAGTGAAATACAAAAAAGTAATGACACCACTAGCGGCTCAGTGGCGGGGGAGGGGGAGATTTGGTAGCTAGTTTTTTTTTTTTTTTTTTTTTTTTTTTTTGGAGTACTTAAATTTGTAACTTTAGGGATGGGTGCTATGCATGGAAAAAAAATACAGCCTGCTGTTTGTAATTTTGGGTAGTGGGCTGCCTATTTCTGAAAAATTTCCGTTAAAATTGTGTCAAAAGTAGAAAGTAGGTTATCTTCTGTGCACTCTTTGCGGCCTTATTCAAGTATTTTATTTTATCGGTGGCAATGAAGGAAAAGAAAGAAGAGAAAAGGAGTTACCCGGTGCAGCTCTTTTTTGTGTTTCCTTCACAAAGAAAGATTCAAGGAAGGCAGGAGCAGCTGAAGTAAGTTAACTGAAACATGGGATTACGACCAATTCTGTTGCTTCGTGTTCTGCCAGGAATCTTCACGTGCATTGTTTGATGCTCAGGACTTGCAAGATGTACAAGCTAAATATGAGGCCTCACTTGTTGATATAGCAATGTCTCTTCATCTGTCTAGAAATATATTGATAGCAATTCTCTCTTGGCAATCATGGAAGCCCTTCATGCGGAGGTGGGTGAGAGCCCGTATCCTGTTACTTGATGCTAAGTTGCAGACTGCTGTTTTGGACAAAGCTCCTAAAGCTGCTACGGATATTCTGAAGGTGTTTCTGTACTCTCTTTGCTTATATCTTTTGTTCAATTTCAGCTCATTTGTCAGCATAACAGAACTTCATGTCTGCATTTTATAATGCAGAGTATGACAGCAATTGCGGAGAGATCTCTTCCTCGATCTGCTGAGAATATTGCATTAGCTGTTGGAGCCCTTTGTTCGGTAATTTACTTCTGTCCTTGATTTTGGAAACATTTCTACTTGGGGGTCTGATTTTGTTATCAACTCATCAATTAGATAGAGTTTCTTTTGCGACATAGTAGTTTCTGAAAAGCAAGCAATGAAATAGTTTAAGGGAATTAATTGTCTTCATTAGATGGAATAGAATTGGTTTAGCAGAAGTCAATGTGAATGTAAAGGAAGTTTCTTAGGTCAACGAGTTTGATATAGAATAGCTGAACATATATTAAGGATTCACATGTACAAAAGCTATGATACCCTTTCACTAAGACCAATCTAAGTTGGAGCACATACTGTCTTACTTGTTACTTACTGTGCATTTCCTCTGAATCCTTTAAGGCCTTGGTAATAATAGAATCGAAAAACTAAAGACTGAGGAAATGCTTTCATACGAACTATTTTCCCGTTAAAGCCAGGAAAAAGGGAGGCCATATGGAGAGAGAGAAATAGGAGAGTTTTTGATGGTGAAGATAAGGACTTTTTACACTTGAGCAATAGCCTGTTATCCCTTATTTCTGTTTGGTTGACCAGTGAGGTTCCTATATGTATATATAGGAGACTGGGGGTTGTTTGTTGAGAATCATATCTTTTTGTAAGGTTTTCTACTTGTTTGGTATACTTCTTGTATACGATATATTTTCATCCATCTTTAATAATATTTCATTACCCTATTAAAAAAAAGGAAAAAAGAAGGTCAGATTGTGACTTATTTCTGTTTACACCAGCATCACTACCCCTGGATATGAATCATTTTGGAAGAGCAAACTCCAGATATGAACTTTTTCATCAGTTTCATATGTGCGATACAGGAGTAGGAAGACTTACATGGAGTCCATTTGTCATAAACTCAGTATTTTTTTTTTTTGGGGTCATAAACTCAATAAAGGGTGTATATGATTTTATAGGCTGCTTAGTATTGGAAATATATGCTTTAAAGGCCTCCTGTCTTCTGTCTCTTTGACAGTATTCTTGCTTGTAGGTGCTGCCCCCTTCTGCGCATGCTGTTAAAGCAACTGCTTCAAAGTTTTTGCTGGATTGGTTGTTTCAACATGAACATGAGTATCGCCAGTGGTCAGCAGCTATCTCTCTTGGTGTAATATCAAGTTGCCTACACCTCACTGATCACAAGCAGAAATTTGAGAATATTAATGCACTGCTCGAGGTATGAAGTTTATTTGTTCTTGACATTCATTATCTTTCATTTGTCAGTTATCTAAGTGGTTGGATTAGCATTGTTCTTGTTAAGTGATTTTTTTGAGTTTGTCTCTTATGGCATCTTGGATTAGATTTTTTTTTTTTTTCCGAAAAAGAGAACCTCTCAGTATAGTTTGCATTTGTTTGGAATTCAAAATATTAGAGATGCGTACTTATAGATGTTGTACTTAAGAATATATTAGACTGCTTAGATTTGCTTGCTGTGTGTATTTAATGTCTGGTTGTCCTTTACTATGAAACGATATGCATTATATTTTGAGGATAAGAGGATTTTGGTAGATAATAAATGTATCTTGGTGTCAATAGTAATTATCTTGTCTGGACAGCGGAAATAGCATCTACATCTTGCAATTAGCAAATTAAACAGAATGAAAATAACACATGATTAAGCAGCAACGCAAGTTGTTGAAAGATAAATTGCTCAAGGTATGCTTAAAATGAGGTTATTTTAGGTTGCATCTCTGAGCAAAAGCACACTTGTGAAAGGAGCTTGTGGAGTTGGGTTAGGTTTTTCATGTCAAGCTCTTCTTGCCAGAGCTGATGCTGATGATAATGCTCAACTGGGCAAAGAGACATACAAGATAGAGGAAGCAGTCTTGTTGAGAAAGATCATCAGGACCTTATCCCAGTTGATCTGTCAATACGCACCTTCTTCAGGAGATATTCTTGAAACGCTATCAGTAGCTTCTGGATCAGATAGTTTCAGTTCAGATATTGCTGGTGAATTTCTTTGCCTGACCAGTGAGAATTTAGAGGAAGATGTGTGGGGCGTTGCAGGGCTTGTATTGGGTTTGGGTAATTGTGTTGGTGCAATGTACAGAGCTGGAATTCATAATGCAGTTCTCAATGTGAAAGCGTTACTTATTTCATGGATCCCACACCCCACTGAAATTATCACTACAAGCGAAAATGATGAAATCTTATTATCTGTTGGGTCGTGTCTTGCTGCACCTATTGTATTGTCCATGTGTCAGAGATTTGAAAATACTGATGGTGCAGATCTGGAACATCTATTGAGTTTCTATAAGGAACTAATCTCTGAGCTACTCTCTGTTAAAAGATTTGACTCCTTCCACCAGAGCTTATTGATGGCATCTTGTTTGGGGGCAGGAAGCCTTATCGGGTTGGTTTTGAATGAAGGGCTGCACCCTTTGAAGACTGAACACATCAAAGAATTGCTTCTATTGTTCAGGAAAAGTTACTCCAACTCCAATCCTCCTCTTATTCATCTGGGTGCCATGCTTGGAGTTGTAAATGCATTAGGAGCAGGTGCAGGGACACTGATTGAACCCCACCCAGTGAGCTCATCACATGCTTCTGCTTCTGATCAGAAGGTGAAAACTTTGTTACATGAGCGCGCACATTATTGTATATATGCACATTTTTTATACACACGCACACACACATACTTGGGAAAGCTATTGAGAACAAACTAAAACTGTATCTTCATCTATTTATTTGATGGTTTTTCTATTGTCGCAGGAATCTTCCTATATATATGGTCCTTTAATTACAAATGCTGTTCTCGAGCCTGATTTAACATCATTAGTACAAGAGATGTTCCTACTTGCACAAAATTCTGATGCTCATCAGTTACAGCAGTATGCAGCATGGGCAATTTCATTTCTTAGACAGTATTTATGGTTTAAAGAACCTCAACATGATGAAAGTACCGCAGATAATGATTCTGTTGGTTTGAAGACTGTCTCACAAAGTTTTCCCGAGGACAGCACGGTCATGAAATTGTCTTTGTGGCTAATGCATCTCAACTATCTCGGGGTAAAATATTTTTTGGTTCTTTGCTTATTCAAGAATGCAGTGTTGTTATTTTTAATCGGCATTTTGCAATGCAATTTGTTTAAGATATTTCGTACACTGTAGAATTTGATATGCACAACTTACTTTTTTTCACCTTTCATATTTTGAGCTTCAGCAGATTTGGCACACTTTGTTGACTGCTTGCTTTGAGCTTCCAGTTGGTTCGTAAAACCTTACTGTGGACTTGTCTGTCGGTATTTCAGCAGCACTGGTTTAGTTTGTTAGCCATAACTTATTCGTCTTCCTAAGCAGTTACGGTCTCATTCTGAAAATTTGTTTCTGTTAAGAATAGTTAGTTTGGCATATCAAAAACAACAATTAGCTGTAAGTGTGAGATTCATCCTGGAGAACTGACTCCAAATCTTCTTTGGCAAATCATTTACGAACTGTGTGTTGCGTCTAGTATTTTTTAAATTGTTTTAAGCGATACCAGCACAAAAGAGTAGCTCATCTGGAAAAGAGGATTCCTGTTTTCTCATTTGCTTTTAATGCTGTTCTCTAGCCTCTTGTGATGATTCCCTTTTACTCTGTTTTGCCAATTTTGAGGCTTGAGGATATCCAAGAAATGTTTACGTTATTGACTTTCTGTTTGTATGTTTGATTTTAGACAGGCGCTGTTTCACATGTAAACACAGTTTCTAGTGTTCTGCGGTGTCTTTCACATGCTTCTAGGCTACCACTGTTGGACTGGGGAGCAATCATCGGACGGTGCATGAGATATGAGGATCAAGTTGCTGGCTTGATGGCGCAGGGCAAAACTTTTCAGAGAGGAAATCTCAGGGAGGAATGCTTACTTTTCTCATTATCTCATGCTGACCAATTTGATTCTCTCCTTCGCTTCCTTGATGAGCTATGTGACATCCCTCGGTTCAGGATGCTTGAGCTTCGTCTGCAGCTTTTTGTGTTTTCACATTTGGCAGATCTTTTTAAGATTTTCTCAGGTTCTCGGGTCGTAAAATTGTTTGAAGATGTTGCTGAGTTATTATCATGGTCGTCTTGTTCTGAGAGTTATGACTCCTCAGAGAAAAGCTCATTTAGGATCTCATGCTGGAGGGGACTTAATATGTGTTTGGATGAATCTTCTCATCACACTCAAGACTATAAATCTAGCATAGAAAATTGCATGGAGTTGCTCTTTACTTTGCTGCCTTCCATTCATACTGAAGGGCTATGCCAGGGTAAATTTTTTGAAGAATGGTCTGAAGCAATTAGATGCCTTCAGAAGGCTCAGCAAGAATGGCTATTGGATCTTCTCGAGGTGTTGAATAATTTCTTTTCCTCCCATTTTCTTCTCTTTTATTTCATTATTGTGTTTAGGAAGAGATTTTGGGTTGGCCAGGGAGTTTTAGTTGTTTGCGATACTGAAAATAGCATCATTGAATATCTGATATTGGATGATAATTGTTAGACCTGTTCGTGTAACTTCTTTGTGGGAGCACTTGGTTATCCTGTAATATTAGTTACCATTCTACTTGGACTAAATCACTTCATGCTACTCGTGAGTGATACATATGTTACGTTAGTTAATTGCTTATGAGAGCCAATTACATCATCTCCTAGATTAGTGAAGTTACTGCTTATCAGGCACTTGCGTTACAAATTTTGCTTTACTTGTTACCTATATCTATGCTCGATGTAGGTTTTAGAGGTGAAATTCACAGAGACAAACTGTCTCTCATTTGAAACTGTGAGAAAGGTTCAAGCAAAAGCAAAACTAGTTCAAAGTGGTTCCCTGCCATTGACTGTGCTTGGCAAACTGAAAGCTTATCTTTTGGACTGCAGACCTCAAGGTTAGACTCTATTAAGACTTTTAAAGTTGGTATGTATAATAATTAGCACATTTTAGTCTTAAGATTTTCATTTATCGACGTGTCAAGTGCATTATGCTAACTTCTTTGGTGTTGTCTCTAAGTACTTCAAGCTTTCTTCGCAGATGTCTGGGATGCACTAACTGAAGTTTCGATAGCTGTACAACATGCTGAAGGGAATGCCAAAAGACAATGGCTTGTTGAAGCACTGGAAATTAGTTGTGTTACGAGATTTCCCTCCACTGTAAGAGATTTACTTCACATTCATGCAGAATATGGCTAATCTTTCTTCACATTTGTCGTCTATATACTCATGGCACACTTGATAGTGAGGTCTTTTGGGATTGGACAAAAGTAGTCCTTTAAGATGATTGCAGAAAATGTCCATGAATAGTTATGTGGCAACTAGTGATATTTGGGGAGCATATGCCCCACTGTGAGCCGACATGTCTACGGAGGGACTCCTTTGGCATTTTCTGACCCAATTTTGAAAATACTATTTAGAGTTAAAACACTAAACACTAATTGTTGAGGTAGAATTATATTGCCAGACCTTATCTATCCTCTTTCGGAATAGCTGCATCACTTCTCTGGGTTAGGTATCTCCTATTCAAGTTATTTTCAAATCCAGTTACTGTGCTAAAACTACTTTTGCCATTCTGTTCATGATGTAGTAGAAGCTGTTAGTTGCTATATGTGGATAGTTAATGATTGCTTCTTCCCTACTTTTCTATAGGCTCTGCAATTCATCGGCCTGCTATGTGGAAGCTGTTGTATATATAAGCCTGTGTTAATTGCTGACAAATCAACTGTCTTGAGCGACTTACCAGTCACCCTCACGTCCCTCCTCTCTGATAGCACCTGGATGGTAGTAGCAGATGCTGTTGCTTCTTATTTGTGGAAGTCAACAGAGCGCATATATGAGTGGAACAAGCAATTAGAACACCGTGGGGATTATTTGCCCCATACACAGCCCATTGACGCAAGTGAAAATGATATAGCCTGCTTTCTCCTACAAGTGATGCATCAAGCATGCGTCTCTTTGAAAGACCATCTACCTCCAGAGAAGCAGCTTCAGCTTGCCAACATGGTGGTACCATCAAATATTGATGTCCATGAGCTGCACGCAAGGTTGAATTGCAATGTGAAGAGTATACCGCTGCTTTGAGCCCTTGACTGAATCCATTTTTTCATTAACCAAAATGGAGCATAGTTTGAAACTCGGTGGATAATGGATTTTTGATCAATCCATTTCAATCGATGGCAAAGCAGTATGTGTCTCTGTTTGTGTTGTCATGAATCTTTTGCATGGAAATTGCTGCCTAGCTGGGAACTGTAATTATCGTGTGTATGTAAACTTCTCTCAGTAATGTAGTAATGAAAGAACCCATTTCTATCCATACTGGTTGGGAAAAAATGTTTGAACATAAGATCAGCGCTCATCGTCTGCGTTTACGACATAAAGAAGTTTTGGAGGAAGTATTTCTTACAAGAAATGCTTACTCTTTCTTATTTAATGTTTTCCTGTCAAACAAACAAGATATCTATTTGGTGCTGTCGTGGTTAACTTAGGAATGCAAAACATGTTTCTTCCGCCTGTGCAAAGTGAAAAAGTCGTAGTTCATAAGAGAAATTGATATAGAGAGTGAGATGTTAGCTACTAATTTACCAAAGGCAATTAAAAGAAAGCTGTGCAGCTTCAGTCAGAACGAATTCTGGTACAAGACTAATCCAGAATTAGACGTGTATAAACATATTCAGAGACAAATACAAGGAATAAATATAAATGCGGTTTTGCAAAAAATTAGTCATAATTTACAATTTTAAATCCCATATTCTTTAGTAGTAGTCAGGGTTAACCGATATACGAGGTAAGAATCTCAATACCCCCAAGGAGGCATGAGCTTAACCTTTTCGTCCTGCAGCTAACACAACTTCATACTTCTCTCAGAGTAACATACAACAGATAAAATATGTTCCAATAGAAGTACGTGCAATTATAACGCAAATAGACTTGGTCACAATACAATAGTAATCTAGAACTTAGAGGCAAATAGAAAATTCACGTCAAGTGTGATCAATACGAGGAGTAACTTTTTTGTTGTAATAACTACACTTTATGTCCAAAGCACTAAAAGGCTTGGAGACCTTCAAAGAAAAAGTTAGGCATTCAAATGAATAATGCTACAGGATCCCAAATTCAGGTAGATAGGCACTATCTCATCTGCATACTTTTTTCTTTTCAGAACTATAGTCCTTGGACTCTGAGCATTCAGTGATTTAAGAGAATTCAGTACAGCTAACCAACAGGACTAGCTGCTGGTTAAAATTTCAGAAAAACTCATCTGTACATTTGCAGATAATTTGAAAGCAAAATTGGAACTGAAATTGTCAATTGCTAGTAACTCCTGAAATTACATTAACATGATTTAAAATTTACCTCGCTGTACAACTCTACATTGAGCTAACTATTAGCCAGACGCTGAAGTTGAGCTTGACTTAGAATCTTCAATCATCTTCTCTTCTTTCTTATTTTCAGGCTCACCGTTCCCTGCCACATTTCCTTCTTGTGGACCAGTGAGACAATTATTCGCATTGAATTTCCCATTAGCATCTGAAGGCTGCTTTGAAGCAGGAATGGCATTTTCTCCATCACCAATATTCTTCGTAGAATTACTGGATTTCAACCACATAAACTGCAGAGCTTGGCCTTGCCAGCATTTACCATTCAGGAATGCTTTTTCAGCAGACCGGCGTGATCCGAATGATATCCTAGCAGATATATTTTGCACATCTGAGCCATTATTACTATCTTGAGGCTCCAAATCTTCCAGCTCAACAGAAGGAAGATCACCAAAAGTGGAAAAGTGTTCCTTCAGGATGTCAACCTAAAAAAGGAAAAATCACTTGCATTATATCAAATGAGATTATAAGAACCAAAGCGAATGAATCTACAAATTAACCTAAACCGTGTACTGAAGAATGGAGATAAAACGCATTTAAAGGGAGACACAAGGTGTTCCATGTTCCTTCTTCACATATCAAAAGAAATTTGGGGCACCAAATTGCTCGCAGCCATAAAAAGAAACTATGTGAGGTGGGTGAGAGAGATTACATTTGCCAGACCACTTGGCAGAGGTGGAAGGATCTTGAATGCGGTGGGACGGTTATCTAGTTTGTATCTATTGAAGATAAAAGGTGCGCCTACTGGTGCCAATGGACGAATTGACTGCTTTAAGCTTGACGCTTCCTGTGCTGGGGCAATTGAAGGTGGTTTAGAACAAGAGGGTTCAGCATTCTCTTTAGTTCTACTACTATCTGGTGCTGCTTCAGCATGTGCTGATGATACATCATTGTTAGGTTCTGTAGAGCATGATCTTTCCACTTTGTCAGAGTTGGAAACTGTTCCTCTGCCCTTGTGATTCTTCACAGTCTGATCTGGCGTTGCTTCATCTTTCACACCCACGGCCTGCATAACAAAGGATACAGAAGAGAGGGGTGATATCAATTGCTAGTTTCTTTTAAGATCAAGGAGCTAAAATTATCAAAAAAAGAGAAAGACAGATCATTGAAGTTGTATCATGCATGGAGTTGTAAATGAATAAACTGCATTTCAAGTTAAACTTGAGCAATAAGAAGTAGTTTTTATGGTGATAAAGAACACAAATTCTGCAGCCGAATAGATCCCCAAACAATTTCCACCATATCTCATCTAAGTTAACAACAAGGAACCCTATCAGACAACAGCAGCGCTATTGCTGGCTGAGCACGAGAATAGCATATAATGGTATATTTTAAGTTCACAAGATGAGCATAAAGGTTAAAGCAGCCCTAAATGTGAGATTATTAGCTTAAAAAAATCTTTTTCTATCGATCAATTAAAAGAAGAGGCTATTACTTGCTTCTCAAGTTTATCCAACTTGCGCCGGAACTCATTCCGCTTTTGCTCAAGCATCTCCTGCTTTTTGCGCATTTCTTCCTTCAAAAGTTCTAAAGTTTCCATCTTTTTTTGCAAAGCTGGTGTAGTTTTGAGACCATTCTGAGCCACAGGCTTGGACAGATCAGAGGTGGCTGCTGGAGCAACAGTTTTTGGGACTACAGTCTGCAGCTTGTCTTTTCCTTTATAGGGAAGCAAAGGATGGGGTGGAACTGAACTAGGTGTCCCACCGTGAGGAGTTAATGGTAAATTACTATTGCCACTTACTCCATTATCCATAATGCTATCCCTGTTTGCCCAGAAAAGCTTTATAAAGCGGTTGCCCATCACAGCATCTGGTGATTTTAAAGCAGCCTCAGCTTCTTCCCTCTTAGAAAACTGAACAAAAGCTCTTTCACCATTAAGTGGGATGTAGATGTCAATAACCTCCCCAAATTTTTTAAAATGTGAAAGAAGAGCTTCTGGTTTGTTATCCTTCTGGGGAATCCCTCTCACAAACAGAGTACGAAGTGCCTTTTGAGACGGTTTCCGCATATTGTGTCCAGAATTACTTTGGGGCTTTGATGATTCCATCATTTGGGGGTCCATGGAATCTATCTTTGTTTTATCACCTTGACAGATTACGCCCTGAGCGCTGCTGGATGATTCCAACTTAGATTTTGAACTACTGATTCTTCCCCACGCACTTTGAGATTCTGAAGCTGCTCCAGCACCTCTAACTGGATGCTTGAGATCAAGGCCATTGCAGAGCCCAACTTGATCCTGATCAGAGGAGTCTCCATCCAACACAGGCCTCGTGTCATCAAGATTAGTCCGATTTACATCCAAGAATGCTGCTGAATTTTCAGGATGATCATTTGACCATAAAGGCTGATCGGGATCATAGAAATCTGCGCCACCACCTGATCCATCATCAATCACGGGAGGATTGATACTTTTGTGTAAAGCTTTGCCACTAGCCAATGAGCTAGAGGGGCCTATTGCAGCTAAAGATCCCTGTGTAGTGGCTGGTCCCAGCATACAAGCACTGGGGATGGAAACAGGAAGATTAAACTGAGAAAGGCTCTGCAATTTGAAACATAACAACTCAGAATCAAAATGCCCAAGAACATTAAATCTAATGAAAGATAAATTTACAACTATTCATCAGCTGATAGGCCTACCTGGACATCTTCAACAACAATACGATTTAATCCGTGCTCCAGTGGGCACATATCTCCTCTTAGGCAAAATCCTCGCTCTTCAAAGTCTCTGCACCTTTGCCTTGGAATGCCCATACTCATGGCAGGATTCAAGGATGTCCCAAGTGTTCCCTGTAAACCAAGGGTATGAAGTGTATCAAGACCACCATTGGGTATACCTGGAATCATTCCAAATGCACTCCAATGTGAACTCTGTCCACTGGAAACATTTTGCATCCCCCTTCCCGTAAAAAGAAGAGGAGTAACAGGGCCCTGCGGTACCATTTGAGATGCAATATCAATGGTGCTGAACCTAGATTCACAAGGACCCCAAGCACCAGATTCTCTTCCTCGACCCCTACCCGGACCAGCATCACCAAACTGGTTTGGCCTCATCCTTTGATATGAATCTAAAGGTGTCCTTGCAAATAAACCCATTCCTCGTCTCTTCTCAAACCTAGTATCACTAGGGTTATAACCTCCTTCTTGGTAAGGATGTCCATTTTCGAACGGCTTGTTTCGTTTCCTGAATGGCCTACTCAAATCTGGTTCAACAGCCTCTGTCTCTGTAGATTGTGAACGTGTTTCCTTTCTACGATGCTTATGATTACGATCATCATCATCCTCTTCACTAATTTCTTTCTCCTCAGGATCACTGTTGTAATCAGAAGGTGAATATTCTGGCTTCGGAGTTGAAACTTTGAGCTCCATGAGTAGACAACCTGGTTTATAATCAAACTAATCAATTGCCAACATCACCTAAAAAGCCCCACTGCCTGAAAAGGGAAGGAAAGACAATAGATGATTGCATATCAGGCGGAGAATAGCTGTATTTCACAATCTCAAAAAGGCCATAAACATTTTGTATATGCACCAATAGGAAAAGGCAATAGAATAGACATTGACACAAAACACAGTTTCTTGGAGAGAAAGGCAGCAGTTTTGCAATAAAATTAATGCCATTAAACTGTACATGCACCAGCTAAAGATGAAACTTTAGCAACCAAGCAGAGAAGACACAAGTAATTCCCACATCAGGAACTTGTTGGCATTTTTTGCTCATTTTGGCGTTTCTCTAGCCATAACCTATCCAAAGAGCCATTATTTATGGACATTCCAATGATTGCTCACAGCTCAAAATCAAATCAACAGTAAGAATGAATCATGTAATTATCTTTCATATTTGGAACAGGCATATATTTTCAGATCATGTCATTAGCAGAAAATAACACATCTACACTCAGTAAAATGACAAATTCTACACAGCCTAAAACATACGTGTTTCTGAGTATACAAACCAAGCTTTTCAGACAGAACTCACAAAACTCTGAGATAGCTAAAGTCTAAGACTTTTTGTCTTTCAGCACTCAAAAAATGTAAAACTAGCTAAACAAATAAATACTTGCACCTTGCACATTTAGCTTATTTACCAGCATAATCGGATAACATTTGTTTCATTTCCTAAATAATTTCAGCATCCAAAAACAATAATGGGATGAAAACAATGTAACGGCAATAACATCATTGTACTTTTAGGAAACTAAACATACTAACACAGCAGTTTTGTGGAATCCTAGGAATGAGGCGCGTGATAGATCTTGTCCTAATATGTCTAGCAGATATCAATTTTGATATCGTTCCAATTAATGATAAATGCGACAAACCAAGTCAATTGAACTATTGAACACATGCATCAAATGCCAACACATCAAGTTTGGTTTCATTCGGAGTATTAATTAATGCGACAAGCCAAGGAAATTGACACGAGCATCAAATGCCAAGACATCAACTTTGGTGTCATTCCAAATAATAGTAAATGCGACAAACCGCGCCAATCCAAAGCTAGCATCAAATGCCAAGTCATCAAGTTCAATGTCGTTACAAGTAATAATAAACACGACAAAACAAGCCGTTGAAAAAGGCATAAAATGCCAATTAAATCATTGCAAATGAGCTAAAAAATAGCTTTTCCAAAGCCTTTAGCTAAAATTGTACTATTAGCAAACTCTTTATAATGAACTAGCTCTAATCATTTCAGTCCTATACTGGTGGGAGGTAGCAGGTACCCGTCGTATTAATCGAGGTGCACGCAAGCTGGCCCGGGACACCAGAATAAAAAAATCATTTCAATAACTGAATCAAACAGTTCGTAGCAGAACCCTAACTAAATCGACATTAATTACTTAATAACTAGCTTAATTACAATTAATTATCAATTTAATTCAACAAAAAAATGAATAGCAAGTTTAATTACAATTTATAAGCTCAAAAAAACTGAATTAATAATTAAAAAGGAAAAAATAGAAGAATCGAACCTTTAAAAATTGGGCTTGTTAGGGTTTCGAATTCACCGGTGGAAAGTTCTAGAAGTTATATATTATATACATCGCCGGAGAAATACTTTTTGTTGGTTTAATTATGGCTGAAAAGTATTTGTATATAGTATTTATTATTTTCCTTTTTTTTTTTTTTTTTTTTTTTTTTTTGTATTGGTTGTGTTCTTATATTATTACTTAGGAGTATCTTAAAAACAAAGAAAACTTGAGAAAGAGGGTTTATTACAAAGAGGGATTTGATGAAAAATATAAAATTATGGCCAGTTGGACAACTACAAGATCACAACCCTCATATTTTAATTTTTTTACCGTGGTGGTGTCCGAATCAACTTGCGTGTACCTCGATTAATTTTATCGGATATCTTTCACATTCCACCGACAACACGTACTTTAAACCTGAGACCTCATAATTTTCACCCAACTTCATTGACCACTAGCCTACACTCTTGGGTGTCACCAAACCTCGTATTTACTTCAATTAGTTTTAGTGAACCTACGTTGTATTTAAAAGTTAATTGTAATTATTATCTTCTTATATAGAATGTATTGATAGAAAGATAAAAAAAAAGTATGATAATCATTTTGTGTTGGAGTTTTGAGTTTGCATTTTTATTGGCAAAATTGGAAAAGTATATTGAATGCTCTAATGTCTTATTTGTTGGGAGGGGGAGTAGTTAATAAAATTGCTTCAAATGCACAAAGAAAGATTATGAAATGATTTGTCTTTTTTCTTTCCAAACTTTATGAATCTTTCACCTATTTATTCACTGATCATTAGAATGTTGATGTGTGTTTTTAGAAAGAGTGACAATCGAGGGAAAATAAAATGTAGCACAATGGATTTATAAATTGGAATAAGATGCAAATGCTACCTATCTAAAGGTGAAAGATGCACAATCATCAATTAGTGCTAGTACTTTCCATCGTACTTAATTATCACAGTGACATACATAGAATTTTTTGTAATGATGTTAGAATTTGGCTTTAAAAAAAACATACTCCAATATAGGGTGTTGTTGACGGGAGTCGAACTCTAGAGTCTAGACCCCATAGTTAAATCATATGCGCTTGGACAAGCTCGACCAGAATTGCTTTTGTTTCAACAATGTCATTCTTTTTTTATAGGTAAATTACTTCTACTTTTACAAATTTTAATTCAGTGGTGTCGGACGACACCGGTGGATTGTGGGTATTTCGGCCCTGTATAGGGAGATTATTAAAAGTTTTGGTTAACAAACGTGTGAAGAAATAAATTATAAGAAATCTGAATTCCTACTTATTGCTTATGATACAGTATTAAGTATATTTTAAACAAGTGCGTTGAATGTAACCTATGCAGATATGCTACCAACCGTATTACCAAACAAGTATTATTAAGATAGCATAAATACTTGGCAAAGAGCACTTCCCATTCGAGGCCTTACGCAGCACGAATCCGGATTAACCTGGCTTTAATAAGGGTACCGAACACCAGATGGAAAACCAAAAAAAGAGATTAATCTGGTTCCAATAAGGGTGCCGAACATCAGATGAGAAACAAAAAAAGGGAGAGAATGTAGTTTTTCCAAAGAAAAGACGGCCAAAAATTTCGTACTACATATTTATTTTGTTTATTTGCGGGAAGCTAATTTGCAATCATATGGCTTTTCTTATCAAATGTTTAATCCAATGATAAGAACATTATCTTTCATAAGCCAAACCACTTGAAGTCGGGAGAAAAGAAAGTTTCGCATTAATGAAGACAAAAGATAGGACTCATTATCCACACACACCATACGTTTCAAAACAATGTGGAGTTGAGTTACTCTTGTAAAGAAAGTGGTGTGTCTAAAATTAGCATTATTTGAATATCAAAGACCAGAAATTCATGAATTTCCAACACAAAAATAACAGAATAAAAAATGAAAACAAGGTTTGGACTTTGGAGCAGGTTCTGATGCAGAGAGGGCAAATACAGAATCACATGTTTCAAATCATGCTGTACAAGGCACAAGGAAAGGGAAAAGGAAATGTCAAATTAAAAAATCTCTATCTAGTAAGCACAAGAATGAAGTTTCAGGACAGATGAAAAATCACTAAACCAGAAAAAGAATGCTGCTTAAGTCCAAGCATAGTAATTTTGCCAATTTAAGACTTAGAAACTCAGACTTCTATACAGGAACTTGAACAAGAGGATACATGCTACCGACCAAACCAGCCCCGTGGCGGCTGAACTTCCCCATCATTCATCAACTTGTCCAACACCGTGTTCAGGTCAACCGCCTGTCCGCTCTCAGTCAACCTCCGCACTGTTGCCCTTACTTGGTCTCTTGGGAATCCCATGTTTGTCACTTTGTCAACAACATCATCAATAGGAACTCTATTACCAGTACGAGGAGAACTAGACCCACTACTAACAGCAGAAGCAGTAGGTAGTGCTTGAGGTAATATCCTTGCAGTGGGGAGTTGCTGATACCCACTTCCACCACTCTGGCCCATTGCTGATAAAGAAACTTGTGGTGGTTTCATTGGGGAGCCACTGCCGTACTGGCTTGGGGAACTGCTATAAGGATAAGGTTCACCAGGCACAGAGGATGGGCCATATGCACCAGAAAATCCGGGACCAGGTCGGCTAGATGGGGGCTCAAACATATTAGGGGGAGCTGCATATAACTGCTGGGATGGAGGGGCTCCGCTTGATGGATGCGGAGGAGGTTGGCGGATGTTTGGTGGTGGATAAGTCTGTGATGGTACAAATGGTGACTCTTCACGATGATGGCCTATTGGAGGTTGAGGTTGTGAGGGATTAACAGAGGAAGGTGGTGGCTGTGCGTGAGCAGGTGGAGGTGGAGGCGGCTGAGAATACATTGGTGGAGGGGCAGACTGATATTGTTGATGTGGAGGTGGCGGGGGATTCTGATGCTGCTGTGGTGCAGGCAGTTGGTACTGCTGACTTAAGTTTTCTGGTGCTTGACCAGCTGGAGGGAAATAAGCATCTGGCTGAGGATGGGAAGGAATAGGATGCTGGGGAAACTGGTTCTGAAGCTGAACTTGGTACGGCAGGTTCTGTTGCGGAGGGGGTGGAGGAGCATTAGGAGGAGGTACGCCAGAAGGTGGTTGAGTAAGAGCAGGAGGAGGAAATTGCTGGTGAGATTGAAGAGGAGCGGATGCTGTAGGTTGTGCTGAATCCACATGTGTGGTATTCTGGGTTTTTGATTCCTGCTCAACCTTTGGAGCTTGCGACTTCATGAGCTGCAGCTGAGCATCCATTATTTCCTGTTTATCTTTTATCACCTGCACACCATCTTGCACCTACATGACAAATTGATCAACCAAGCAGAAAATGATCCCTCTTGATAACACAAAAAAGAAAGAATACGTACAACACAGACTCAATTTAAGACATTCACCCTTTATCAATAAGCATCCATCCTGATAATACTAAAAGGAAAATAAATAAGAACGCCAGACTAAAAAAATAAAATTTCATCCTTTGTCGGATGGGATATCACATTTTCATCTTTCTGTGGTGCAAAGCAGATAAGATCGCAAAACTATCTCTTCAATAATCAACAATTGCCTTCTAATAATACCATTCATCATGCCATAGGAATGATATCTTAAATACTTAATTATGCTTTTTCCAATACTTCGAAACATGAGATTTAACAAAAACATCAAAGTGATTGTCCTACTACAAGCAACTAGGACACAAATAACACACTCTTGTCCTAACACAATTGCAGAACTGAACTCGACATATGAAGCAATTTGAAAATGATTTGAGACCCCTTATGCAACTCAATTTGCAGTAAATGAGATGCAGTGCTTCATGAGCATCTCAGTTTTGCTGACATTACATTTATTTGGTTCAAGGTTCTTCTGCATCTAAAAGTTTTAGATCTATATACATAAATGAATGTGTCCTTGAACTATCATTACACAAGAGACAATAAAACCCACAAGAAACAATTCACAATGTATCAGAAGTCAGGAACTATAACTATATTAGAGTACTCTGAATCTAGTAGTTTATATAAGGGGAGAAACGAGGTACTACTATTTTTTTGATAATGGAAGAATGAGGTAAGAATAAAAATAGGCCAAGAGAAATCATGGTCTTGAGAAAAGGGTTAAAACAGGGAAATTCTCTTGCACTTTTCACTCTAAGGTCGACTCCTGGAAAGTGCTAAAATGAGGTTAAATCTATTCACCAAGAAAAGAAAAAGCGATGCAGCCTAGGTATACCGAACTCTATAGCAGTTTGAGTTATTTCACTTTAGTGTAAAAAAACGCAGCTTAATTGAAGGACAAAGAGATGATAAATCTACCAACTGAGGATACCTCTCTGAGAATATTTTCCAGCTGTCTCAATTTTCCATCAGTGGCTCCATGGTTGTTACCAACAGACATCTTGAGTTCATCAACAGAATTATCAATCTGGCGACTTCTAGTTTCTAATTGTGATAGCCGAGCACTTACTCCCTCCATTGCATGCAGAAGATTATCAGCATACTTCTTAACTGTGTGATCAATTTCCGATAACAGCGATGAATAAACACTGCTCAAATCTTTCTCCACAATAACTTTGGCAGGTTCAATTGAGTCCAGAGAACCGTAATTCTGCATAGGAGTAGAGAAGTAAATATAAAAGAACTCCAATAACTGAAAGAATAATGTATTTCACATATACTATATAAGCACTGGTAATGCAGTGACATCAAGCATGTCCAACTCGGGATCCACAAAGAAAAATATAAGTAGCAAGAAAGAATGAAAAAGACATTGGACTCGGAAAAATTATATATGTATGAGTAAGAAAAACAAGGCACTAATTAAAATAATGATGCCTCAAAAGTATGACATAGAAAGTATAACCAACCAAACCTCCCAACAACAACAGGTTGAGCAAGGAATATAATATTAACCCAACTAACCCGTCTAAAAATTTTGGTCAATTTAGAGCTTGGTGACTGCCCAAGCTGACCAGTGAGGAACCTAACCAAAAAGAACCCATAAGGAAAAGTGAAGTTAGTGGCGAACTCTAGTCTTCTGCTCCCGCTTCTGATCTTTCTTCTGCTCTCTCTCTCTCTCTCTCGGTAAAGGAGTTCCGACCACAACCAAGTGTGACAAGAGCTGTTTAATGGATTCTATGTCCGTCTCTTCAACTCCCTGTATGTTTAGATACCCCTCTTCATAGTTCTTATTCCTCGTGTGAGAGTTGGTCTCCGAATTCTAAATATTGACGTTTGTTGATATTGTAATGGGTCTGGCAAAGAATAGGTAAATTGAAAGGAGTAAATTTCGGGCCCACTGTCCCCATCTTGAGTCAAACTATCTTAGCCCAAGTAACTTTGGGCCGGCTGGATCATGACATGTTCATTGACTCAACTTGTTTTAGCTTGTTCAAATTTGATCCAACCAACTTATTTGACACCCCTACTACAAAGAACCAAATAACTAAATACTGCATATCACACATATAGCTTGCATGTAATCTATATCATGGCAAAAGACATTTAAAAGTCAGAGACGCTGACTATCCCGCTCTCTGTCATGAGAATACAGATAGTAGAAGTTTAGCGCGCACACACCAAGAAAAGCCACCAAAAATGAAATCTCACTGGTAGCATTTAAATTGAACTCCAAATGATAGATTGATAGTGAGCGAAATTTGAGAGAGAAGAAAGATAAACTGCCAAGCTTCCTTTCATGAGTAAAAGCAGGACTAGTAAAAGCTGAGTAGCTTTGTTGATGCTTCTTCAACTAAATGCACTTCTCGATCAAGGCTTTATTCATAGAAAAATTGAACCATAATAGGGCAATGCCATAATAATCCAGCTTTGGCATGCAACGAACCATCCCCTCCCCTGGGTGGGCCCATTATCTATCAAGTTTCGAACCGTGAAGCACTGTCTCTAGGGGTTTCTTGGTTATAAAATATTAATCCTAACCCGCACAGCAGGCAGCCAATATACCAAGTCTTAGAAATAATTTAAACTTCAGTTTGGTTAGGTACTGAGTATCCATAATAAGTCTCCTTGTTTGCGATTAGCCAGCAACATAAAGAGTGTTTCAATGGGAATTCCCTCGTGTCAGTTTATCTTTATATGTCATAAAGCTATAAATAGAAGTAACAACCCATATTTCTTCCAATATCTGCACTGAACAACTCCATAACAACAGAGATCATTTTAAGCTGTAACAGAAAATTTCAATACCAATCCCTATAAAATGAGTCAAGATATACTTAATACAACATGATCACATCAATTATCACTAAAATAATCACCAAGGATGAACAAAAAAAACAAATACTATACAAATCTAAGTTCACATGGACATAGTCAATTAAACTCAACCATCCCTAGACCAGATAATCAAGCAGAGCACTAGTTCACCATTAACAGAGATACTACTGTAGCCGCAGGGGCGGATGCAAGTATGCAATAGGGGGGGGGGGGGGGGACGGATGCAGCCAAACCCACTGCCCTCAGCACCAAATACACACAGACAGACACATATACCACCTCCATCCCAATTTACTGACACCTTTTCCTTTTTTATTAGTCGCAAAAAGAATGACACATTTCTATATTTAGTAACAAATTTAACTTAACAAGATGATTCTCACACACACAAATTTCTATAGTTTGTTTTGTACCACTAGTTTCAAAAGTATTCATATCTTTCTTAAACTCTGTGCCCAGTCGAACTCCTTCACAAAAATTGGGACGAAGGGAGTAACTCTCTTTTAATGTAGTGTCCAAGCCAACTTGCCAGCACTTCAACTAATTCCACAAGGTACCCGCTACCTCCCACCAGCAAAAGTATCGAGTAACCTTGCCCACCAAGCTTGGACTACACTTAAAAGATTTACAAGTATTGCAACAACAACTACTACTACTATGTCTGAATCTCAAACAAGTCGTGCTCGAACACAAACATATAATCCTACTCAAACAACTACTACTACGTCTCAATCTCAAACAAAATAGCAGACCAATGTATAATATTTATAATCCATGTATAGTATGTGCATAGCTGTGTATTATCCATGCCAGAATACATGCAACTCGACTAATTCCACGGGGTACCTGCTACTTAGTAACTCTGTCCACCAAAGCTTGGACTAAAACAAATTTATAAATATATACAACAACAATAACATCAACTACTACTGCGTCTCAACCTCAAACAATAGAAACTATTACTACGTCTCAATGTCAAATAAGTAGGCCACCTTGTGCACAGCTCGACTATTTCCACCCGGTACTTGCTACCTTTCACTAGCACAGGTACCTGCTAACTCTATCCACCAAGGTTTGGACTACAATTTAAACAAATTTATAACTACATACAACAACTACTACTACTACGTCTCAATCTTAAACAAGTCGGGCTCGAACACAAGCAATATAATCCTAGATCCAACACAGATTCTAAAATCTACAAATATATAAACACATGCAAAAAGAAACAAAATAAAAATAAGTGGGGAAAACTACTATAATGCCACTGGATTTATTAATTTTTCATCAGCAGAATTCCAAGCAAGTCGAGCTATAATCCTACTCAAACAACAACAACTACTATTACGTCTCAATCTCAAACAAGTCGGACTCAAACACAAACAGTATAATCCTACTACTCAAACAACTACTACTACGACTCAATCTAAAACAAGTCGGGCTCGAACAAACAATATAATCCTACTCAGACTACTACCACTACAATATAATCCTACTGAAAAAAACTACTATTACTATGTCTCAGTCTCAAAAAAGTCGAGCTCGAACACAAACACAAACACTATAATCATAGATCCGGTTCATATTCTAAAATCAACAAATAAATAAACACATGCAAAATCAACAAATAAGTAAATAAGTGTCGAAAATTACTATAATCTTACTCAAACAACTGCTATTACTACATCTCAATCTCAAACAAGTATAATCCTACTCAAACAACTACTATCACTACGTCTCAATCTCAAACAAGTCAGGGCTCAAACACAAACAATATAATCCTAGATCCAGCTCAAATTGAAGATTTCTAATAAATAAATAATTAAATAAATAAACACATGCAAAATAGATAAATAAGTGTAGAAAATTACTCTAATGCCACTGGAATTATTGATTTTTTCATCAGCAGAATTCCAAGCCCTAGCAGCAGCAGCAGAAGCAGAAACATTAGTAGTAGTAGTAGAATCAATATTCAATTTAGGAGGTGATGACGTAGATGATGACGATATAATTGGACGAATTGGATGAAATTCATAACTAGGCAGAATTATATCTTCTTTTTTCTGATCTGGATTAACTAAATCAATAAAATCATTATTATTGCTATTGTTTTGGGAATTTGATAGATCCATGATCTGTTTATCCATATATTGCGATGTATTCATCTGATAATGATGATACTAATTATACTATCATGTAATGAAATTTGTATAGTTTATTGAATGTAGAATTGTAATTTGTAGTTTATTTTGGATTACTTGTGAAGTTGTATTTTAGGAAATATAAATAAATGATTTGTTTGTATGATATAATATGTTAAAGTCGTCGTCATTTCTCGGTGCACCTTTTGGTTCCGGATCCCAATTTTTGATAAATAGCCATATTATTACTAGAAATTTCACCTCACATCCTCATAATTGACTGGTGCTTAACTACTGAAAGTCTATCCCTGTTCAAGATTATTTTAGAAAAAATAGACTTCTAGTTATAATAGCCTCACACTTCTAGTTATAGTCATACCATTGCTTATAAAGTCACAGTTCTGCAACCCCAAACCATTAGCTATACTTTACATATTAGCAACTTTGCACGATACTTGGACTAATAGTGTCATGTTGCCTTTTGTTAAGGAATGACTGCTTTTGTGGCTACTTGTCAAAAGTAGTACCTAATATGATGTTTTAACTTGGGAGTCAATTACCCAAATATTCATTTAACTATTGAAATAAACTAAATTGGTTCTAAATGGCCATTCTATTTTGCATAATTGACTCAAATAGTCATTCTTGTCAGAAAATTGATTATCTTCGGTGAAGTATATATTGACGTGCATCTTTTATAAATTTAAATTATAAAGAAATATTGAAAAGTAAACTCATCCATTTATCCAAATAAAATTGACCCGAACAACTTAACGGGTCAAATATTTATTTTCATTATATAGAATAGTAATATCAAACTACAAGTATTTAGTTTCCTCGGTAAACTTTATTTTACCACAATACCTCACTGTCGTACTGTCGTGAAACTAATTACTTCCTTCAACACTATTACAATTAAACCAAAATTATCATAAAACACCATAAGCTTATAACTTTAATCCATGAGAAAACTTCAACTTTCCAAAAAGAGGCAGGTCATGAGAATTTTGGTTTAATTGTAACAGTGTTGAAGGATGCAATTAGTTCCACGACGGTGAGTTATTATGGTAGAATGAAGTTTGATGAGAAAATTAAATACTTGAAGTTTGATACAATAACAATAACAACAACAACAACAAAAAACCCAGTGTAGTCCCACATTGTATTCAAACATTTATTTCCATTATATAGAATAATATCAAACTTCAAGTATTTTAAATAAAAAAAATGCCACGTCAATATATACTTCATAGAAGATAATCATTTTTCTAGCAAGAATGTCTATTTGAGTCAATTATGCAAAGTTGAGTGACCGTTTAAAAACAAATATAAAAAAGAGTGACTTTATTAGTTTATTTTCAATAGTTGAGTGATCATGGACTCGTCCACAAGTGCGGCTTCGAGATCTTGTTCTAGTGAATACAACCTCTTATTTGTGACTGCTCTGCATGCTTGACTTCTTCCGCTAGCTTGCCTTCCATAGTCTAAAAGGCTTTGCCGACCCCCAAGTTTTTTCTAATGGATCCGCAATTACATTAAAGTTCCCCTACTAGCCACGGGAAGTTAATGCAAGTCGATAGGTCACAGTTCAAGCTAGGGGCGTACAACCTACGGTCTTTTTAGCCAAAATAAAAGAACAAAAAAGGATGCCTGCTTTGGTAAACTTACCTGTGAAACCAACCGTCTTGTTTGAAGCATTACAGGCCTGCCGTATTGTTGCTCCCAAACGCACACGCAAGTATACGTGGTCGACAAGTAATAAAGTGATAAATCGAGTATCGTTCCCACGAGGACTATTCAGACTGAATTCTAACAAACAATTTATATAAACTATTCAGGGATCTCTTTCCAATATTGAAGATTTTGTTAACTAAAGAACAGTAATTAAATGGTAGAAGTGAATTCAAACAATGGAGCAAAACTTGGTTGTTATCAGTAATAAGGAGACGGTCCAGGGTCAGAGTTACGAACAATCCAGTTGAGTTTTCCAATTGATTCCACTTCTTAAATCCCGGGTTACTAACTAACAGATTAAATGTACCCGTGAAAACCTTTCGATTCTTCACGGTCTATGCAGGCTACTCCAATCCCTATATGTCTATGGGTTGAATCACGTGCACGCATTAACGAATTCTGTAATTAGTTAAACTAGGCGAGCAAGTATATGTCTATCGTACTCACAAATTGGTTCCCCGATGCCCGGGTTCACAAACTAGTCCTATTCTTTCTTATTACGTAATTAAATTCCCTCTTTCGAGTTCAATCTAAAAACCATAGATAATGCGTAATAATCGGGCCCTGACAATTACACAAGTGAAATCAAGAAAGAATAAGCAACCCGTTATGGGATTCAATTAATGGAAATCAATCTTCGAACATCAACCTTCATGTAATACTCTAACCCTAGAACGATAGATTTAGCTACGCATACTCATAATAACAACACAAGGAATTGATGTAATAATGAAATAATGATGTAATAGATTAATGGAAGGAAGAAAAACCCTTGTCTTGATGTTATGAGCTCTCAAATTTGCTCCAAAGTCTGAACTCCCATGAAAAACTAAGTAAACCAGTATTTATAGAGTTTACAAAAGCCTAGTAATAAGTTAGACCCAAGCCTAGACGAAATAGGACGTAAAAACGCGCACAAGGGGCGCTATAACGGGCGCCCCGCGCCCCCGATCGCGCAACACTAGGCAGAAGACGTCGAAAGTCTCACGCTTTTGGGCTGCGTCGCACAAGAAAACCCGCAGGGACACTGGGCGCGATGGGCCCCGCGGGGCATGCCCTACAGCGCCCGGCCAATTTTCGTGTTTTCTCGCTCCTTTGCTCGCTCGAGTCGTGCCTTCGTGTGCTCGATCCAATCCTCGATCAAAATCCAATCTTTTCTTGCTCAATCATGCTCTTAAAAGCTCCAATTACATTGCGTAACAACCTACACACGCACGACATAAAATCAGTGTAAAACCATAGTCACAAACTATAAAACGAGCGAATAAAGTATCCAAACGCAAGGAAATATTAAGGAAATATAGGCATAAAATGCCAAACATCACGTATGTTCATTGTCTTCACTTGTCTTTTCATTTTTTATTTATACATATTTTTTAGTCTCTGGTGAAGAAAAAGGGAGCTCACCGATGATATGATGTTCAAGTATTAAATTGATGATATGTACGTGCTAGTCTTTAATAGAATAGTATTAACTTGTAGTATTACAGCTTCATCATCAGATGGCATAACTTTCTCTTAAGCTGTGAAGCCTAATTTTTCGGAGAATGTTTAAATTGTCTCACTACTCGTAGGTTGATAGACGAGGGTTATACTGGGTATGCTGTTGTTGTTAACTCGTAGGTTGATAATCAAAATCACACGAACATTAGAATCAAGTGAATTTGTTATGAACATGAAAATATTACATTAATTAGATTGGGAGCAGAATTTAAGATAACACAGAAATTGTGTGTTTATTTTTAAAAGGAATAGCATGAATTACTCAGAACTTAAGAAGGTAACCTTAGAAGTCTCTATCTTATTACCCCAGTGTCAACACAGAGTTATTGAAAATCAACCTTAAAAAGCTACATAATCATATTACTATAAAAGCATGTCCTCAAAAAAGCTAAAAGTCATATTACCTAAATGTCCTTCCCAAATTTAAAAATACCATCCTTACAAAACCAAGGAAAAAATTATACGCAGCCACACAGCATGCTACACAAAGCGACGTACTCCTTCAGCAATCAGCATGTACCCGTACTCATCTATATGAAGGCAGACGCAATGCTGCTGCTTCAATTCACTTCTTTGCCTCTTCTATTAGCACTATTTTTTGTTAGATTAATGATTAAGAAGCAGCCCACTTCATCATTGTTCTCTGGTGGATCTCAAATTCCAAAATTTTAGTACTATATCTTTTCCATTTAACAATAGCTTCCCCTTTGGTTTCTTTGATTAAAAGTATGAGGAAGGACGCCCCTGTGTGTTTGAATCCATTGAAGAACCTGCTTAATTTTTATTATATCTTTAATCTTTAGATATGGTCATGACAATTAGTGTCATGTTTCTTTAATCTTATATGTTCTTAATGCTTCTCTCAGAAGTACAATTGTTGATTCTCTATCGATTACTAATCCAAAATTTCCATGTGGTCATTATGTTATTACAGCTTGATCCCTCATTGCCGCTAAATGTCATGGCAAAAGTTTCTCATGAATACAGATGATTGTAGGTGCTGAGAAGTCAGAGAAAGAAGTTGTACCAAGAAACCAATGGAGTATATTTGATCATAAAGACAACTTTCCGTGAAGCATCAAGATCAAACAGTTTTAAAGAGTAATATGTAAGTTTGAGTTCACGAAAACTTAGACTGGTTTACACCTTTCATAACATGCACTAATCTAATGTGTTCCTTTTCATAACACTATTCATAGCAGGTAGTATTAATTTCTCACTTCCTGCCAGAGCCTGCTCCAGGGTAGCATGGCAAGGTCCATTTATGTTGGTCCACGTCAACGTGTTCCTTTACGTTCAACGTGTTCCTTTACGTTCAACTATGTGTATGTCACCGAGTCCTACAAGCTTTTTAATTAATTTTGAATGTTTTAGTGTTGAATGTTTTCAATTCTTACTTTATTGTGTTAGCCAACAAAAACAAACAAAAGAAAGAAAGAGGGAACAAAGTTTCACTTTAGGCATGTCAAACTTTTGATTTGAATTATATTGCTCCAAGACTTTATCATTAATTTCTACCTCTGCTTGTATTGTTTCTTTCGTCTTGAAGGTTATATGTCATCTTGGGTATGAAAAGTTTGACATTTTCCATGATCAGGAGCAATATCTTCCTCGCATTGTATGCTTACTAAAGTTCATCCAAACTTCGCGAAGGAAATCATGTATATGCCACTGCCTTACTTTGCGTTAGACATTTTTTTTAAATTAGTTTGAAATATTGATATCATACCTTGCTTTTCGGTTATTTATGCAAATTGATTCAAATGATAAATTGTACACTAAATCGGTCAGATTGTTTGCCAAATTGGGATATGTAAGTTGAATTTGCCCAACCCTTTTGTGATCTTGGAAGAACGGTTGCTCAGATCGATGTTCAATTCCATAAATTATATTCTCAGGCTTTTTTTGTTGTTGTTATTGTTGGACAGTGGAGTTAATAGACAGAGACTCCTCAAAACTATTATACTGCTATAGTAGTAACAAAATATAGCAATTTTAATGTGTACAATTGGTATTATAGGTTATAAATTTAAGCTTTATGTTAATAAGAATAATATTATTCTTCCGGATGGTGGGATCTAAATGTAAATGGGTATACACAGTAAAATTCCAGCCAAGTGAGGTATTATAAATCTCAGCATCCACATGCGTTTAGCTCGACATACACGTGCAAAGCACGTGTCGAGAAACTAGTACTGAGATAACTTCGTCCTGGTCTATGATTTCAATCTGCCTCACTTTTATAAGAATTTTGAATAAGATAGATCAACCTCAATATTCATTCACTTAGAGGTTTGTTAATGTTAACTTTATCTTTATTGATTAAGCTTTTAGTTGTATCTTTAGTAGTCGCGAGTTTTAATCGTCGTTAAGCAACCAAATTTCTTTGGTAAATGGACATGAAAGAGGTTTATTTTTTTCTCAGGATCTGCCTCTGAATTACACATTGTTCACGTGACAGCATCGTAATAGCTAAGGCAGAATTAAGCAAGCTCAAAAAAGTTTGCAGGAATTAGCAGAGTGTACTAATGTAAAGATACCTCTGGTGATTTACGTTTAAGCTAAGAAGATATCTTGAAGCAAACTGATTCACCTTTGTATCTGACAAACAAATACCTTTGGTGATTTACATAGTCCAACAAAACAAAGAGAAAGGTAATCAGTGGCGGAACCAGAATTTTTACTAAGGGGTATCAAAATTTAAATAATTAAACATATAAATAAAATTAAGGGTACTCAATATACAATATATCTACATAAAAATACTTTTTTTTACTTACTTGTACAGTATAATTTTCGGCGAAGGGGTATCAATTGATACCCCTAAGAAGTACCTAGGTCCGCCCATGAAGGTAATGTGCTTGCTGTGATAGTCACCCAAAGTTGGTAACTCAATAATAAGTAAACAAAAACAGTCTCAAATTGTAAGTCCAAGATGTTGCATAAATCTCATAATATAATTAAGCACCGTAATGGTTTATGTTGTTATCAGTGCTATTAAGTTTCTACATTATTAGTACAATGGTTTGTTTTTATTTTTTTGATAGGTACATGTACAATGGTTTATGTTGTTGACAGTGGTATAAAGTTTCTAAACTCAGCAAAATTAAAAGAGACTAGAAATCTAAACTTTCCTTCTTAAGCGATCATCTGAAGTTTCAGCGACTCCCTATCATCAGAAAAGAGAGGCATAAAAGGTGGTACTATAAATTAACCAACAAAACCTTTATTGAATATGCTAATTTGGGCATAACACTAATAAGTTAAGGAAAACTATAAAACCTTACAAGATGCCTAGCTTTTGGATAAAGTAGAAGAAATATAACAAAAAGTACCCCTACCTAAGTGATCAACTTCTAAAATGGACAGCCGATATGTACAAAGCATCCCACATTTATGTAGGATACAGAGAAGGACCGTGCTACAGAGGGAGCTTGATACAAGCATCAGAGGAAGTTTTCACCGCTCGAATCCATGACATATAAGTGATCAACTTTTGGTGGTTTACTTATACCTACTACTGACAAAGTTGGACCCTGATCTTTTTAAGTGTTGAAAGGGCTTCTTCCATCCTAATTCTTGCATCATGTGTTGCTTGAGTGCACCTCAAAGCTAATTCCATGACAGATAACAGACACTGCATCTTTGCTTCAGTTTGTTCATCCCCAGGCTGTACCAAATTAGCATCCACCACCTTATGAATTCCACTTGGTAAAGAATCACTAATCCAACGTCGTATGCTCAAGTCTCCAGTAAACATTTCATCTCTTGGTCTCATTCTTGTAAACGTCTCCATTATCAAGATGCCAAAGCTATAAACATCACAGCTCGTGGATACTATTCCATCTTGTCCATACTCTGCAATCATGGTAAAATGATCAGAAAAGCTCCTTAATCATCGGTAATGTGCTAAAATTAGAGTACCAATCTTTATCTAGGGGAAAGAAATCGTTCTAAAATAAATAGATAAATAAACTTTTTCAGAATATATCTTGGGAAAGAATATTGTTCAGGGAGTTCTAAGGATATGAAGAAGCTTGTAAAATTTCAAATACCTGGAGCAATATATCCAATGGTTGCAACTGTCCTTGTTCGAACAAAATCCTCCCCTGCACCTAACAACTTTGCAATGCCAAAATCACTGACATGGCCAACCATTTCTTGATCTAGCAAGACATTGCTCGGCTTCAAGTCACAATGCACCACAGGCATTGAATAACCATTGTGGAGATAGTCCACTGCAGATGCAATATCTATCATTATATGTAATCTCTGCAGCATGTCTAAGAAGTTGTTATGACAGTATAACCATTTTTCAAGTGTCCCATTCGGCATGTATTCCAACACTAAGGCTTTGAAATCAGGGTTAGAGCAACTAGTGATGACTTTAGTAAGATTTCGATGGCGGAGATTGCGCAACATCTCACATTCTGTATCAAAACTTTTGAATGCACCTTCCAATTGCACATTGAATACCTTTGCTGCCAAAAGAGTACCATCATTAAGTATTCCTTTGTACACCATGCTGAAACTCCCATTTCCGAGCAAGTTACTCTCATTGAATCCATCTGTTGCTTGTGCAAGTTCATGATAAGAAATTCTTTCATGCTTTTTTACCAGAGGCACATCTACTTGACCTGCATTCTTCTTTTTCCGCAGTCTTAAGAATACATATGCGAGGGCTAGTGCAAGAAATAGAAGACCCACTCCCAAAAGGATACACAAAACCAGGATTACCTTTTTCTTCGTTGACCTCTTGGGAGATTTGATGATGCATGGTGACACATGAAACTTAGATTCACCACAAAGTGCATCATTGGACAAGAATGACTGACCAGTAGCATTTGCAAAAGGACCACCAGTGGGAATTTCTCCGCCGAGTTTATTGAACGAGAAGTTCATGTATGTGAGATACACAAGAGCTTCTAATGATTTCGGAATTTCACCACTAAGATTGTTATGGCACAAATCCAAAATTTTCAAGCCCAACAGTTTGCCAAACGACTTTGGAATTGGCCCATCTAATCTATTATATGCTAGAGAAAGCTGGATCAATCTATCTAGACCCCCTAGCGTGCTAGGGATCTTACCAGAAAAATCATTTTTTGTGAGATCAATGACTGCTGCAACCTTTAAATTTCCAATCTCTACAGGAATTTGTCCACTTAAAAAATTGGACGAAATGTTGAGCACTAGGAGATTTTGAAGGCTCCCCAAGGTTGCAGGTAATCTCTGATTCAACCTGTTGTAAGCTAGCTGAAGGTTTCTCAAACTCGTAACGGTCCCTAAGCATGGTGGCACTGAACCAGACAACTGATTTTCAGACAAGTATAATGCACCAAGATTCTTTAAATTGCATATAGCATCTGGTATGGTTCCTTTTATCTTGTTGTTTTGTAAGATAAGTCCTTGAAGGTTCCACATGCCTTGGACTGTGTTTGGAATATGTCCAGTTAACTCATTGTTGAACAAATTCATCCTTATTACTCCAGTAAGGTTACCAATTTCTTCAGGAATTAGCCCCTTCAGTTTACAACCCTCGCCTCCGAATAATTGTAGAGATTTTGAGAAATTCCCAACAGATGCAGGAAGCACAGCATTCAATGGATTCTCAGTAAAATCCAGTACTTTTAATTTCCTACAGTTTGTCAAAGATGTCAAGAAGCTCAATGCTGAATCACTGAAAAAGTTATTCCCCCCAAAGTTCAGAAGCTCAAGGTATTCTAAGTTACCAAGTGATTCAGGAATTGGACCTGTGAAACTGTTGATTGACAGAGCAAGTAATTTGAGTCTTGAAGAATTTGAGATGGTAGCTGAGATAATACCAGTCAGATGATTATCTGAACAAAGAAATTCTTCTAGACTGGGCATTCCTCGGCCTAAATCTGCAGGCAGAGTACCCGAAAGCTTGTTTTCTGTTAATCCTAGGACCTGAAGTGCTGACATGTTGAAAATGCTTGCAGGGATGGAACCAGTAAATTCATTCATTTGTAATACCAACTCCTGTAGTTTCTTAAGATTACCAAGCTCCACTGGTATCTCTCCTGTCAAGTGGGGTAGATAACTAAATATATGAGTACCAATTTGGCGGGAAAAGAAAAAAAAAGAAGGAAGTCAGATTTCTTGTAAGGAAATATCACACTACCTTTCAAGTGCAGCTCTCCAAGATATAATTCTGTAAGAGCTGTTAAGTTGGCTATCTCTCTTGGTATAGTTCCGATAAAATTGTTGACAGACAATGACAAGATTTGAAGCTTTCTGCATTTTTCTAGGTTTGGTGGAATAACGCCATCTAGGTTGTTTATCGAGATGTAAAGCACTTCCAAGTTTGGGAGATGGTTGCATATAGTTGTTGGAAGCTTACCACTAAGATTGTTTTTAGTAAGAGCAATTACTTGCATTGTCGTAATGTTAAAAATTGACGGTGGTATAGAGCCAGTTAATCGGTTGGATTCCAGGTTTAAGATAGTCATATAACGAAGATCACCAAGTTCTCGAGGGATTTCTCCTTCGAGAAAATTTCCAGCCACGCTCAACTTTTCCAGCTTTGTTATATTGGAAAGGGAAGATGGAATTTCCCCTGAAAATTGGTTGAATGAGAAGTGCACAATGCGGAGGTTTGGTAACATACTTAAAAATGACGGAATGGAGCCAGTGAAGTTATTGTATGTGATATCAATCAGTTTCAACCTCCACAAATGAGCCAACTCATGTGGCAACTTCCCATGGAAAGTGTTGTTGCTGATGTCCAGGGAAACAAGAAATGAAAGATTTCCAAGGTGTGGAGGAATGGTACCATGAAGTTGCATGCTAGAAATGTTCAAAGCTGTGACTCTATGGTGGCGAAAGCCGCAAGTAATTCCAATCCAGCTGCAAACTGGTGCGGAAGAAGACCAGTTTCTTGCTAAGATGTCATTAGGACTAGAAGAAATGTGAGATTTCAAGGCAAGAAGAGCAGCTTCATCAGTGCTAATATTGGGAATAGTAGCAAGAGCAGTATGGTCATGAAGCAGAATGAAAACTGCAAGAGCAAAAAGCAGATTGCAATGTCTGCCCATATCTATAAAAATAAATAAAGTTTCTGTTTTTTCTAAAGCAAGGAAGGATGATGCAAAGTAATATACTGTTCATTGGGTTCCAATATACTGTTGTTAGTCTCTGCCGTGTTTTTAGGTTCAAAGACTTAAGGTCAGTCAACCTTTGACAGGTCTAGTCTTTGGAGTTCTTTTTTTTTTTTTAAGTAGGGGTTTGGCATAAATACCAAAAAGTTTTTGAAAAGTAAATTTGAAGTTAAGTTGAAAAATTGTATTTGCAAGTTGAAGTGATGGTTGGACATAAATTTTATTGAAAGAAGTTGAAATTTTGTGAGGGAGAAAATTGATTTTTTTAAAAAAATTGAAAAAGTGTTCTCCAAAAATTATCAGCTTTTTATGGGCAAACATGTTTTTCAAAAAGTTTTGAGAAATAGTAAAAAATATTTCATAGACAAATAGTTATACACCGTCGCCAATGTATATTAGTTGAACTCTCATGGGGATTGAGGAGAGGAGAGTGGAGACGGGAAGCAAACAAGATGACAGTTTGTTAGAGCTATATAGTTTCACCTCTTATTTTCTTTTTGCTGTTGTTTTCGCAATTCAGAATTCATGAAAATTTTGCTAATTCTTTGACATAAAAAAATCAGCTACCAACAGCTTATGGACTAGGAATTCATGAAAATGTGTTTGAACTCCAAATGCTATACTACCACAGATTATTAATGAAGGTTATTATAGTTATTATTGTAAATAAGGTTTATTTTATGTAAATTATAGGGGAATTGTCAAAAATAGGCAGCCCACTACCCAAAATTACAAATAGGAGGCCATATTTTTTTTTTATGCATAGCACCCACCCCTAAAATTACAAATTTTAGCACTACTTCTTAAAAAACACCCTAGCTATCAAATTTTCCCCTCCCCAGCCACTAAGCCACCAGCAAACACCTTCCCCCGCCAATGGTGTCATTACTTTTTTGTATTTTACTGAATTTATGTTGTTTATTGCGTCTAAAAATTAAATTATACATGAATATACATATATAAATATGTAGCAATAAGAAAAATACAAAAATATACACAAAAAAAGTAAAAAAATCATATAAACATCCTTAATATACAGATTTATTCACTCGCATATACACACTTATACAAATTTATACAATTTTATACATTGTATAAATTTGTATAAAATTATATAAACTTGCGGCGACTGCTATCTCGGGAAAAGGGTGACAGCTCGGGTAAGATTCGAAAATATGGACCATTTTTGGTAATTTTCGTCTTTTGCTTGTCTTTTAGTGTAATTATCCCTAAATTATATAGTATAGACCAAATGTATATTGTGCAAAGCCCATTAACAGCGACTTAGGGATTAAGTTAGGTTTTTGGTTTTACACTTGTATATATAGACTTATTCATTAATGGAAAAGGTGAGAAGTTCTTCACCCAAAATTTGTGTCTTGCTTTATCGATTTTAACAATTATATTCTTGAAAATGGATGCTGATGAGAAAGAGAAAGCAAACCCATGTGGAGAAAATAAAGAAAAGGAAAGTGTGAAGACAAGAAATATTAATAACGGATGAAAGAGAGTGTGAAGAAAAGTCAAATTGAAGAAAAGAAAAAAAAAAAAAAAGGACAGGATGTCTGCAAGTTAGGCAGAAGGAGAAAAAAAAAATCTAAAACATGACATACGCAATTGCTTATACATGTTGCATCTTGACGCCTATAAATAGGCTATAAATATTCATCCCTTAAAAATATTATTGGAAAACTTGAACAATATGGCATTGACGACCCTAGAGGCAATGTGTCTAATTTTGAAAAGTTGCCAACTGGTGTAAACAACACAAAGAAGAGTGTGCAAGTACATTTTAAATTTATTTAAAATCAAATCTTGCAAACAGTGAAAATTCATGTAAATCGATTTAACTTATTTGAGTGTTGAGATTGAGGCGTTATTATTATTGTTTACATCGGGTTTACAATAGCATGATTTCTCATCTTGTTCAAGTTCCATATTTTGAGCATGGTTTTTCCATCATGTAGGGGATCTTCAAATAGACAATCACAAGTAGGAAGTTCAAATAGACAATCACAAGTAGGAAGTGCATAATGTTGGCAACGCTAAGATTTAACAGATGACATGTCTTATTTGCTGGATTACAAATCCCACAGTTTATGAAGAATTATTGTAAATAACTTTTGATGGACTTAATAGTGTAAAATAGTTGTACACTGCCAATGTATATTAGTTAAACTCGCATGGAGATTAAGGAGAGGAGAGTGGAGACGGGAAGCAAACAAGATGACAGTTTCTTACTGCCAACGGAAACAAACAATAATGTGATAACACAAAAGAGTTTGATATGTTATGGCAGATTGTGCCGATGGATAAGATGAAATCTCTCTGCTTCTATATTTTTAGTTTGTTAGAGCTATAAAGTTTCACCTCCTATTTTCTTTTTTGCTTTTGCTTTGGCACTTCAGAATTCATAAAAAAGTTGCTAATTCTTTGGCATAAAAAGTTCAGCTACAAGCGATAGCTATGCGAGCTTTTCAATGTCAAGTGTACTCATGATTTTTTTTATGATCACTTTGTAAAAATAAACAGCTACAACATATCGCCTATGTGAGCTTTTTAAAGTAATTTAATTATACTCAGTGATTTTTATATGACTTTCACATTGTATGATAAAATTCAAATTTAACTTGCAATTCATGAATCATCTTGCAGTGAATAGTTAGTATTCAAGATAATTTCTGAAGATCTCAAAATTATTGAAGAAAATTTCAAAGCAATTCCAAGTTAAAGATATACACTCTTGACAACGTATGGACTTGGAATTGTAGACACGCTATCTGAAAGCACGTTTGAACTCATCCTATACCTGTCAATTGGGCCAGGACCGGCCCGTTAAGAGTCGGCTCACCGGTTCCGGTACCGGTCCGGTCCGGGTCATTACCGGTCCGGTCCGAACCGGTCTTTTTTTCAAAAAATTGAAGCCCGGCTCGGCCCTTAGCCTATTAAGCACCGGACCGGTCCCGGCCCTTTTGTTTTTCTTTTTTTTTTCTTTTTCATATTTTAGCTAAACCTATAACTTTGTACTTGCAATTGGAAGGACATATATATAATCCTATATAAAAAGAGAAGGAAGGTGAAAAGGATCAAACATTTTGAGAATCATATACTTTGATTCATTGATGGAAACCAAGTTTAATTACTATGTTAATTTGATGCACTACTCATGAAGTAAAAGATCAGTGTTATTTTTTTAAGTAAGTACTATTTCATCATTACTATAGTACGCTTAGTCAAATAGATATAACTTTAATACTACAACTCAAAGGTGAGAAACTGAGACTATCAAATTTTCTTACAACCAAGAAGATAAGTTGTATAAAATACTTAATTAATATATATTCTTGATTAGCAATGAAAAAATAGTAATATGTTCATTCGTTGTACTTAATGAAGCTAAAAATATCTTTGTACTATTGCATATTGAGGGAATTTAAAAAGGACTAAATGCTACATTATATTTTGTATGATTCTTGGCAAAAACATGCCTCGCTTTCCCTCGATATATAGTATAATTTTTCTATGAAAAAACCGGTCCGGCCCGGTCCACCGTGGGCCAAAGACCGATCTTTTATCGGTCCGGGCTAACCGGTCTTTTTTCTTAAGCCTGGCTCGGCCCGCAACCCGCTTCCTCCTTGACCCGGACCGCTTATAATGAACCGGTCCGGTCCGGTCCGGTACCGGGCTAGCCCGGCCCGATTGACAGGTATAACTCATCCAAATGCTATACTAACATAAATCATATTTTTGAACGTGGATGCCGTATTATTGAGGATTTGAAAACTTGAACAATATGGCATTGACGACCCTACAAGCAACAACATGTCACTTTTATTTTAGTTTCACATATGATGTTCCGTACCCACTTTAAGCATGATTAGCCTGGATTTGCACCTGGAAAATCCAATTTGGAGGTAAAAACTCCATATCAAAAGCTACTCTATTTTCAGGACTTGAACTCGATACCTTTCATTAATGATGGAAGGGTATTTACCATCTCATCACAATCTTTAGTGTTAGGCAACATGTCTCTTTAATTGCCAAATTGCCTTTATGAGATCGATGCGCCAAAACCGTCAATCTTGGAAGTCCTATTTTCTCTGGTGGGCGCCACATTTATAAGTTGGCTATATTATGACATCAAATTCATTGCATACCAATATTTACTCTTTTGGAGTGTTTTATGGTTTAGACTGTCAAGTTTTAGTACTGCAAGTTTTATTAGTGAAAATTGGTCAACAAACTATTATGGGGTTGTTGGGAGAGCTTGGAATGTTGAGAAGCACACAGATGTTGCGTCTGACAGTTAAATGCTCCAACTACTCCAGTGACTGAAAAAATGGACAAAAGGAAGTTAGTCTTCTATGAGATTTGTGACCTTGTAATTGGCCATGAGATTAAACACAATATAAGAGTTCATTTTTACGCTATTTATAATATACATATATATAATCTTTCGACGACTGAGATTCAATTGAATCCTCTTTGGTTCATGTAGCTCCAACATCGACCAATGGCTCAAAGCTCCACAGGTATCTCTCCTGTCAAGTGGGGTAGATAACTAGATATATGAGTACCAATTTGGCGGGAAAAGGAAAAAAAGTAGAAAGTCAGATTTCTTGTAAGGTAAGTAATATTATACTACCTTTCAAATGCAGCTCTCCAAGATATAATTCTGTAAGAGCTGTTAAGTTGCTAGCTCTCTTGGTACAGTTCCGATAAAATCATTGACAGACAATGACAAGATTTGAAGCTTTCTGCATTTTTCTAGGTTTGGTGGAATAACGCCATCTAGGTGGTTATTCGAGATGAAAAGATCTTCCAAGTTTGGGAGATGGTTGCATATTGTTGTTGGAAAGCTTACCAGTAAGATTGTTATTAGTAAGAGCAATTACTTGCATAGTCGTAATGTTAAAAAATGACGGTGGTATAGAGCCAGTGAATCGGTTGTCTTGCATGTCTAAGATAGTCATATAACGAAGATCACCAAGTTCTCGAGGGATCTCTCCTTTGAGAGAATTTCCAGCCACTCCCAATTCTTCCAGCTTTGTTAGATTGGAAAGGGAAGATGGAATTTCCCCTGAGAATTGGTTGCGTGAGAGGCCCAAAATGCGGAGGTTTGATAACAAACTTAAAAATGACGGAATGGAGCCAGTGAAGTTATTATCTGTGATCCTAATCAGTTTCAACCTCTGCAAATGAGCCAACTCTTGTGGCAAATCTCCATGGAAAGTGTTGTTGCGGATGTCCAAAGAAACAAGAAATGAGAGATTTCCAAGGTGTGGTTTGATCCACGCTCAATCTTACACCATTAATGGTGAAGGGCGGTCGTCAAAGTATAATACCCGATATGAGTCGGGGTCGATTTCCCAAGGGAACTAGCACGTCAAGTGAGAGAGTTGCAAATAGATATTCAAATGAGGTTTAGTATTGAGTCCTAGAAGTATGATTTGCTTGATGAAAACTATGATTAATTCTAAAGTGTAAGCTATTAAACGAGTAAGTTGTTCGATATTACTAGACTAGGGGTGCAACCAACTAATAGTGATTTCCAACCAACGGATGTCTTTACTTCACTTTCCCAACACAAGTATAATTATGGTCGAGCATTCCAATCGTGATCTCTAGAATCCTTCCGGCCTAGGAGAGATCTTTCACAACCCGCTCGTCAAAGCCTTAGTTGAATGCTTGAAGCACTACTCAATGACCCGAGGAAAGGAGACCTCTTCCGAGCGTAACTCCTTTTAGATGAGTTAGTCTATATGAATAGCCTATCAACTCAAATCCTCGTCAACTCCACTATTCTACGCTAGTTAATCTCTTCCGAGTCTTTAACTAGCAATGTAGACAAGAAATCCCAAATATCATGAATTTTGGGATTTTGATGTTATTGTAATGGGGAGTTGGATAATTGTTACTTGTGTTATAGTTAATGAAATAGAACAACACCCATTAATTTTCTATCACAATAGCATAATTGCACCCCTAGTTATGAGTTTAGCTACGCATAACTAGGGTTTGAATCATAGTAATAAAGATGTAATGAAAAGATGAAATCATGTTGGACATAAGTTTGAATTGATATATGGAATCAAGATTCAAAGTTACAAGATTAGAAGCTTACAAAATGATGTTAAGTCTCCAACTTTGCTCCCAAAATCGCCCAAAAATATAGAGCAAATCGTAATGTAAGTGTTATGTAATAAAACCCTCACTTTCCTATTTATACTCCTAAGAAAATTACACAAAAATCTTCTTCCGTCCTAATTGTGCTGACCGCACAATATTGTCCTTGAAAACTTGTACCATTTCGCACGACTCCAACTTCGACTCGACTCGGCCTTCTTTTGTGTTCTTTCTGCTCAGTTTCCGGCCTCGAGTGTTTAAACTAAGTAGCACCTGGAATCACGCAACATTACATAAGAATTGGTCGTGAAATTAGCTTAAAAACACACAAAGTTCCTATAAAGGAAGGCTCAAAGTCGGTAAAATGCCGACTTATCAACACCCCCAAACTAGAACTTTTGCTTGTCCTCAAGCAAAACACACCTCAATGGTCCCCAAGTTGCAATTCATCAATTCATGCATTTTTTTCATTAAAGCAACAACAAGCCAAAACTCGATTCAAGTTCGAAAACTAATGACATTGGTTGGTGCCAACAATTAAGCCAAGCCATGTGAGCATAACTCCCATATACAAAACATCAAAGAAAGCAAACATGCCATGATACAAGATTTTCAAAGTTTGTCTCTTCATCACAAGACTTCACTTCTTTACTTGTTCACCTCAATTGAAAAGTGAAACACAAGTCCTCAACTCAACTTCACAAGTGCCCTCACCACTCAAGAGAATATCCCAACCACAAAAATGCAATGATAACACAAGTGGGATTAATGATAAGCTCACTCTACGTACATATATGATCGACATTATTGAGTTCTATGGGAAAATAATACAAATATACAAACAAGCAAGACAAAATCTCATTTGTTTTTCTTTCTACTTACACATCTTCCCCATTTATTGCCTAGATTACAATTTTGTGTGGGTAGTCAACTTTGTATTTCATCAAACAGGAGTTGAACTCATAGCTAGATGGTACTGTATTACAGATATCACAACTTGCTTGTTTCATTGTGGTAAACTCCAAGAGCAAACTGTAGATGAAAACCATGCAACAACCAACCAAAGACGAGATTAGACCGTAGAAAGGAAACAAAGAGAAAGAAGAATCGTTTTACTCCCTCCGTTTTTAATTTCAATTTATGTGTGTGACATAATTTGGCTGAGAAAAACGAGGTTCTAGAAAGAAACCAAAACTTTCTGAACTTGTGGTCTTAAACATGCTAAAAAATTCGGTGGCTATATAAGGGATGTCATTGCGAGTAAATTAAGAAGTACAAAGTTAAATTCTTTCCAAATATTTAAATCTCATTCTTTTCGGGTAAGGGACTAACACGAAATAGTGCCATATAAAATGAAATGGAGGGAATACTAAGTATGCTACAATATACATAGATGGCACTAACCATATTGAGAAGCCTCAGAGCAGCAGGCCTAGTAAAAGGAAGCAAGGGGCAGGCTTGTCCTTGCTGGTGCACCACTCTCTCCGGTATTCTGTCTCGTAATTTATATTGTCTATGTCCTTTCAAAATCAAACAGCCGATAATTAAGGTGTAAATTCGCCATTTCTCATATAGGATTACTCGTAAGTTTCTATGCATTATATAGTAAGACAGTCGTCCTCATTTCAATTGTATTTTAATAATTTACGCAGGATTATCTGATGCGTGGCTTAAGAATATCGGAAGGTTCAACCTCGTAACATAATGCAACCTCTTCGGACACTCGGACCGAGCCATTACTCAGGCTAACTAACCATCCAGAATAACTAGAGGCACAACACATGCTGTCTCCGGAACATAATTTACTGCAGCAATATTAAGAACCGGAATAGGAGCTCCCTGAGACCGAACGTCTGCATATGCGGCAACCTGATAAGCTGCCTAGCGAATAATAGATTCTTGCGGTATCTGTGTCGCCAAGATTCTCGTAAAAGCATCGTAGAGAGCCAAGGGAACGACAAGGCCCTGCTCCCTTTCCCATCGCGAGCTCGTACAACTGGGACCTCCGTAACTAGATCGTCAGCACAATCAATACACTGTGGGCTTTGTCAGTACTAACCCCAGGCCAGACTGCTTCGTCTTGAACTCATACCGTTTGCTGATTTGTCGCACGAGGGTTTCACAATTACCACGAAGGAATTAACAAAAATACTTTTGCATCCTAGACCGACGCACGATGAGAAAAGAAGGAAGTGAAACTTCTTAAAACCATCATAGCCTCTCGTAGATAAGTACGGAAGTCTACGTACCCATCAGCGAGACTCTACTAGACACTGACTTCATCTGGATAGACTATAAACTTGGTTCTGATACCAACTGACACGACCCGAAATCCAGCTAGGCTGTGTGGGCACCAGACATCCTCCCCTAGACCCGTCGGGCGAACCCTTACCGATTAAATTAGGAAAACAAATATAATTCAATTCATAAATAAAGACAGGACCTAAAAAAAATACAGACATACTGACACCTCTAAGCTGTACGAAAGAAATTACAGCTGACTACCCAATATACTAGGTTTAGGGTTATCTAGACTAAACATCTAAGAGTACAGCGGAAGACAAATACCCGATAATTAAATTTTCTTGCAAAACCTTGAAATGCATTACTTCCTCAAATAGCTATTTGAGTGTATTACTTTTTCATTAATTATTCTCTCCTAGTTTCCGATGCATGAGTGACATAATTTCCTAAAACATTTTTCAACCTAATGATCAAAACGTGCCTAAGATGCTAATCTGCTTGTCGAAAACAATCATCAGTACCTTGATAGATTGGATTAGCGTGGGATTTGCATCGTCTAACTTATAGGTAACAGGATGCCACCCTCGCCTTTCACGCTCCTTGTTGGCTATAGCATCCCATGAAGTGTGAGTCAGTGTTCTCCTTGTAATTTCACCTTCAAGTTTGTGGTGCTGGATTAAATAATGAAAGGCTCCTCAGCACAAGATAAAACTGATACAAAGGTATCAAGTTAAAACTGATGTTAAATTTAGAGAAATTATGCCCCTTGTACTTAATCATATTCCACTCACTAATAACCTTTCTAGTTACCCAACCGATTCGTAAGATATAATGCTGCAAACTTGAAACCAACCTATAAAAACCAACCTAACAGTGCATGGATAAGCTACTTTGCAGAATGATGCAACAGACTCGACACAGAACTGAAAACCTAAACACAACCCAAGGTTGATTTTTCCCGTGGGATAAAGAAAGAGATGCACTGCGACTGCCAAGGTTATGCTATTACCAATCACTTCCTCATAAACATATAGCCACAATAAGCTCAAATTTGTAATAAATATTAGTATAGTGTAGATTAAAAATGCTGGCACTGGTTAGGGGCATATTCTTCGACAGTATATCATCATTTTCAAGGAAATCAGGGATATTTCAGGATAAAGCACGTTAATTGCTAATACGGGTTTAGATTGCAGAAAACAACTTACAGCAAGCAGGGTTTGGACATAGTGTTCATCAGGTATACAATTATGCACTTTGGATGTATCTGGAGGCTGCAGAAGAAAATCATAGATTGGTATAGCATGTCAAGATCTTTTAGCAAAAGTTAAAGTCAAAACATCACTCAACAAAAGAAGAGAAGAAATACTCAACCTCAATATTTATTCACTTAGAGGTTTGTTAATGTTAAATTTATCTTTATTGATTAAGCTTTTAGTTGTATCTATAGTACATATATAGTCGCGAGTTTTAATCATTATATTGTTTGAACTTGTTATAGCTGAGTTAAGCAACCAAATTTCTTTGGTAAATGGACATAAAAGAGCTTTATTTTACAGAGTGTACTAATGTAAAGGTATCTCTGGTGATTTACGGATAAGCTAGAAGATATCTTGAAGCAAAGTGATTAACCTTTGTATCTGGCAAATACCTTTGGTGATTTACATAGTCCAACAAAACAAAGAGAAAGAGACTATAGAAAGGTAATGTGGTTGCTGTGATAGTCACCCTAAGTTGGTAACTCAATAGTAAGTAAATAAAAAGAGTCTCAAAATTGCAAGTCCAAGATGTTGCATAAATATCATAATATAATTAAGCACCGTACAATGGTTTATGCTGTTATCAGTGCTATTAAGTTTCAAGATTATTAGTACAATGGTTTTTTTTTGTTTTTTTGATAGGTACATGTACAGTGGTTTATGTTGTTGACAGTGGTATAAAGTTTCTAAACTCAGCAAAATTAAAAGAGACTAGAAATCTAAACTTTCCTTCTTAAGCTATCATCAGAAAAGAGATGCATAAAAGGTGGTATAAATTAACCAACAAAAAACTTTGTTGAATATGCTAATTTGGGCATAACACTCATAAGTTAAGAAAAACTACAAAACCTTACAAGATGACTAGCTTTTGGATAAAGTAGAAGAAATAGAACAAAAAGTATCCCTACCTAAGTGATCAACTTCTAAAAAGGACAACACTGTGTACAAAGCATCTTACGTTCAGTACAAAGGACCGTGCTACATAAGGAGCTTGATACAAGCATCAGAGAAAGTTTCCATGGCTCGAATCCATGACATATAAGTGACCAACTTCTGGTGGTTTACTTATACCTACTACAACAAAGTTGGACCCTGATCTTTTTAAGTGTTGAAAGGGCTTCTTCCATCCTAATTCTTGCATCAGGTGTTACTTGAGTGCACCTCAAAGATAATTTCATGATAGATAACAGACACTGCATCTTTGCTTCAGTTTGTTCATCCCCAGGCTGTACCAAATTAGCATCCACCACCTTATGAATTCCACTTGGTAAAGAATCACTAATCCAACGTCGTATGCTCAAGTCTCCAGTAAACATTTCATCGCTTGGTCTCATTCTTGTAAACGTCTCCATTATCAAGATGCCAAAGCTATAAACATCACAGCTCGTGGATACTATTCCATCTTGTCCATACTCTGCAATCATGGTAAAATGATCAGAAAAGCTCCTTAATCATCGCTAATGTGCTAAAATTAGATTACCAATCTATATCTAGGGGAAAGAAATCGTTCTAAAATAAATATATAAATAAAAATTTTCAGAAAATATCTAGGGGGAAAGAATATTGTTTAGGGAGTTCTAAGGATATGAAGAAGCTTGTAAAAGTTCAAATACCAGGAGCAATGTATCCAATGGTTGCAACTGTCCTTGTTCGAACAAAATCCTCCCCTGCACCTAACAACTTTGCAATGCCAAAATCACTGACATGGCCAACCATTTCTTGATCTAGCAAGACGTTGCTCGGCTTCAAGTCAGAATGCACCACAGGCATTGAATAACCATTGTGGAGATAGTCCACTGCAGATGCAATATCTATCATTATATCTAATCTCCGCAACATGTCTAAGAAGTTGTTATGACAGTATAACCATTTGTCAAGTGTCCCATTTGGCATGTATTCCATTACTAAGGCTTTGAAATCAGGGTTAGAGCAACTGGTGATGACTTTAGTAAGATTTCGATGGCGGAGATTGCGCAACATCTCACATTCTGAATCAAAACTTTTGAATGCACCTTCCAATTGCACATTGAATACCTTTGCTGCCAAAAGAGTACCATCATTAAGTATTCCTTTGTACACCATGCTGAAACTCCCATTTCCGAGCAAGTTACTCTCATTGAATCCTTCTGTTGCTTGTGCAAGTTCATGATAAGAAATTCTTTCATGCTCTTTTACCAGAGGCACATCTGCTGGACCTGCATTCTTCTTTTTCCGCAGTCTTAAGAATACATATGCGAGGGCTAATGCAAGAAATAGAAGACCTACTCCCAAAAGGATACACAAAACCAGGATTACCTTTTTCCTCGTTGACCTCTTGGGAGATTTGATGATGCATGGTGGCACATGAAACTTAGATTCACCACAAAGTGCATCATTGGACAAGAATGACTGACCTGTAGCATTTGCAAAAGGACCACCAGTGGGAATTTCTCCGCTGAGTTTATTGAACGAGAAGTTCATGTATGTGAGATACACAAGAGCTTCTAATGATTTTGGAATTTCACCACTAAGATTGTTATGGCACAAATCCAAAAATTCCAAGTCCAACAGTTTGCCAAATGACTCTGGAATTGGCCCATCTAATCTATTATATGCAAGAGAAAGTTTGATCGATCTATCTAAACCCCCTAGAGTGCTAGGGATCTTACCAGAAAAATCATTTTTTGATAGATCAATGAGTATTGCAGCCTTTAAATTTCCAATCTCTAAAGGAATTTCCCCACTTAATAAATTGGATGAAACATTGAATTTTAGGAGATTTTGAAGGCTCCACAAGCTTGCAGGTATTTTCCAATTCAGCCTGTTGTAAGCTAGATAAAGTTCTCTCAAACTGGTAATGGTCCCTAGGCATGGTGGCAGTGAACCAGATAACTGATTTTCAGACAAGTCTAATGCACCAAGATTCTTTAAATTGCATATAGCATCTGGTATGGTTCCTTTTATCTTGTTGCTTTGTAGGTAAAGTTCTTGAAGTTTCAACATCCCTTGGACTGTGTTTGGAATATGTCCAGTAAACTCATTGTTATACAGATACATCTTTATTACTCCACTAAGGTTACCAATTTCTTCAGGAATTAAGCCCTTCAGTTTACAACCATCGCCTATGAACATTTGTAGAGAGTTGGAGAAATTCCCAACAGATGCAGGAAGCACAGCATACAATGGATTCTCACTAAAATCCAATATATTTAGTTTCCTACAGTTTGTCAAAGATGTCACAAAGCTCAATGCCGTATCACTGGAAAAGTTATTCCCCCACAATCTCAGCCTTTCAAGGTATTCTAAGTTACCAAGTGATTCAGGAATTGGACCTGTGAAACTGTTGTTTGTGAGACTAATTATTCTGAGTCTTGAAGAATTTGAGATAGTAGCTGAGATAATACCACTCAGATGATTATCTCCACAATAAAATTCTTCCAGGCTGGGCATTCCTCGGCCTAAATCTGCAGGTAGAGTACCCGAAAGCTTGTTTTCATATAATGATAGGACCTGAAGTGCTGACATGTTGAAAATGCTTGCAGGGACAGAACCAGTAAGTTCACTCATATGTAAATTCAACACCTGTAATTTCTTAAGATTACCAAGCTCCACTGGTATCTCTCCTGTCAAGTGGGGTAGATAACTAGATATATGAGTACCAATTTGGCTGGAAAAGAAACAAAAGAAGAAAGTGAGATTTTGTTGTAAGAAAATATCACACTACCTTTCAAGTGCAGCTCTCCAAGATATAATTGTGTAAGAGCTGTTAAGTTGGCTATCTCTCTTGGTATAGTTCCGATAAAATTGTTGAAAGACAATGACAAGATTTGAAGCTTTCTGCATTTTTTAAGGTTTGGTGGAATAAAGCCATCTAGGTAATTTTCCGAAATGGCAAGCACTTCCAAATTTGGGAGATGGTTGCATATAGTTGTTGGAAGCTTACCAGTAAGATTGTTACTAGTAAGACCAATTACTTGCATTGTCGTAATGTTAAAAATTGACGGTGGTATAGAGCCAGTAAATCGGTTGTATTGCAGGTCTAAGAAAGTCATATAACGAAGATCACCAAGTTCTCGAGGGATCTCTCCTTCGAGAGAATTATCAGCCACTCCCAATACTTCCAGCTTTGTTAGATTGAAAAGGGAAGATGGAATTTCCCCCGAGAATAGGTTGCCATAGAGGAGCAAAATGCGGAGGTTTGATAACAAACTTAAAAATGATGGAATGGAGCCAGTGAAGTTATTATCTGTGATACTAATCTGTTTCAGCCTCTGCAAATGAGCCAACTCTCGTGGAAAATCTCCATGGAAAGTGTTGTTGCTGATGTCCAGGGAAACAAGAAATGAGAGATTTCCAAGTTGTGGAGGAATGGTACCATGAAGTTGCATGCTAGAAATGTCTAAAGCTGTGACTCTATGGTGGCGAAATCCGCAAGTGATTCCAATCCAGCTGCAAACTGGTGTGGAAGAAGACCAGTTTCTTGCTAAGATGTCATTAGGACTAGAAATGTGAGATTTCAAGGAAAGAAGAGCAGCTTCATCAGTACTAATATTGGGAAGAGCAGTATGGTCATGAAGCAGAATGAAAACTGCAAGAGCAAAAAGCAGATTGCAATGTCTGCTCATATCTATAAAAATAAATACTCTCTTTTTTCTAAAGCAAGGAAGGATGATGCAAAGTAATGAGTTTAGATGGTCTATTTAAGTTCATTGGGTACCAATATACTGTTGTTAGTCTCTGAAGTGCTTTTAAGTTCAAAGACTTAAGGTCAGTCAACCTTCCACAGGTCTAGTCTTTGAAGTTCTTTTTTATTAAGTAGCCGTTTGGTCTCTGAAGTGTTTTTTGGTTCAAGACTTAAAAGAGTGTCAATTTCTACTACTACAAGTTGCACTACTGAAGGCCAGTCAACTTTCCACAACTCTTTTTTATTAAAGGTAACATCGCTTATGTGCAAGACTGCAAATCCCACATTTTATGGTGGATTACTAAATAACCTTTGGTTGACTTCACAGTGACTTTCACATTGTAATTTGTTACTCCAAATGTTACTTGCAATTTGTGAATCGTCTTGCACTGAATAGTATTAAAGATAATTCCTCAAGAGCTCAAAATTACGGAATAAACTCTCAAAGTAATTCCAAGTTACACTCCGACAACTTATGGACTAGGAATTCATGAGAACACATCCAAATGCTATACTACCACAGATTATATTCTTGAACATGGATGCTACCAAGGATGATGCAAAGTAATGATCTTAGCTGGTCTATTTAATGATATCAATTTCATTGGGTACCAATATTCTGTTGCTAGGCCCTGCCGTGTTTTTTGGTTCAAAGACTGAAGAGTGTCAATTTTTTGTACTGCAAACTGCATTACTGAAGGTCAGTCAACTTCTGCACAAGTCTTGTCTCTGGAGTGTTTGTTACTTTAACGGGTTGTAATCACAAGTCTGTCACTCTTTTTGGTTCGTCGGAATTAATTTAACAGATAACATGTCTTATTTCGAAGATTACAAATTCCACATTTTATGGAGGATCACGTAAATAACCTTTGGTTGATTTAATAGTGTAAAATAGTTGTACACTGCCAATGTAGTTAAACTCGCAAACAAGATGACAGTTTCTTACTGCCAACGGAAACAAACAATAATGTTGTATAACAAAAAGAGTTTGATGTGTTAAAGCAGACTCGTTAATATGAAATCCCTCTGCTCCTATTTTCTTTTTGCTTTTGCTTTGGCACTTCAGAATTCATAAAAAAAATTACTAATTCTTATATGAGCTTTCAAAGTATTTTAACTATACTCAGTGATTTTTATATGACTTTCACATTGTATGGTAGAATCCAAATTTTACTTGCAATTGATGAATCATCTTGCAGTATTCAAGTTAATTCCTGAAGATCTGAAAAATTACGGAAGAAAATCTCAAAGTAATTCCAAGTTAAAGATAGACAACTTATGGACTTGGAATTCTACACACGCTATCCGAAAACACGTTTGAACTCCAAATGCTATACTAACATAAATCATATTTTTGAACGTGGATGCCGTACTATTGAGGATTGGAAAACTTGAACAATATGGCATTGACGACCCTACAGGCAACAACATGTCACTTTTATTTTAGTTTCACATCAGATGTCCCTTACCCACTTTGATCCCGATTAGTCCGGATTTGCACCTGAAAAATTCAATTTGGATATAAACACTCCGTATCAAAAGCTACTTTATTTTCAGGGCTTGAACTCGATACCTCTAATTAATGATGGAGGGGTATTTACCATCTCATCACAATCTTTAGTCTCTTTAATTGTCAAATTGCCTTTATGAGATGCGCCAAAACCGTCAACCTTGAAAGTCCTATTTTCTCTGGTGGGCCACATTTGTAAGTTGGCTATATGAAATCAAATTCATTGCATACTGATGTTTACTTTTTGGAGTGTTTTATGGTTTAGACTGTCCAAGTTTTAGGACTGCAAGTTGTATTAGTGCAAATTGATCAACAGTCTATTATGGGGTTGCCGGGAGACCATTCTTTACACTAAACTCTGGGGTTTAATCTTAGTAGTTAAAAGTTATAGTTAAAATGCATATAATTTAACCATAATTTAGTGATAAAATATGAACACTAAACACAGATATCTAACTTTCATTAGTTTTATGTAAAATATTGAGTCTGAATAAGAATTCTAAAATGTGATGCTAAAATATTGAGTCTCAATTTTAATATTGTTTGATCTTCATGTCAGCTAACTAGTGGAGCTGGAAGTAGTTGTATTAGTAACGGTGGCAAAATATCCTTAAACAAATTATCCTTTTACTATAGTACACTTAGTCAAATAGACAACTTTAATACTACAACTCAAGGGTGAGAAACTGAAACTAACAAATTCTCTTACAACCAAGAAGATTAGTTGTATAAAATATTTAGTAATATATATTCTTGATTAGCAATGAAAAAATAGTAAATGAATATATTTGTTCGTTGTAGTTAATGAAGCTAAAAATATCTTTGATACTATTGCATATTGAGGGATTCTAAAAGGAACTAAATGCTACATTATACTTTGTATGATTCTTGGCAAAAGCATGTCTCAATTTTCCTCGATATATAGTATAATTTTTCTATGAAAAACCGGTCCGGTCCGGTCCACCGGTGGGCCAAAGACCGGTCTTTTACAGGTCCGGGCTAACCGGTCTTTTTTTTTTAAGCCCGGCTCGGCCTGCAACCCACTTCCTCCTTGTCCCGGACCGCTTATAATGAACCGGTCTGGTACCGGGCTAACCCGGCCCGATTGACATGTATAGGTAGAGATAGACCAAAGAAGAATTGGGGCGAGGTGATCCAACATGACATGGCTCACCTCCAGATCACCGAGGACATGACCCCTGATAGAAAATGTGGAGGTCGAGGATTAGGATAGAAGGTTAGATATTATAGATTGTTGCTGTCATTCTAGCTTTATTATTCTTATGGATATTGGCTTTGTTATCCCTAGTCATAGTAGTATAGACTGGTGTCTCATGTTTGCTCCGAGTGTTTGGAGTTTATATGCGTGGTTGAGCTATCATGATGTTCCTTCCATGTTTATTTCACACGTGTTTTCGGAACGTTTTTCTAGGCGAGGGTTATCGGAAACAGTACATCTCACCCTCCCAGACCCCACATGTGGAATATCACCGTGTATGTTGTTGTTGTAGTAGTAGTTTGATAGTGCAACTTCACTCACTTTCTATCTTTTTATAGGAAATGCACATACGTATAGTGTAAACACACACACACATACGCCAGTTCATTATGTTGGTAAATCGACTGAAACTTTAAAGATCATGGCAATATGGCTTTACAATGGCAAACTGAAATAGAATGGTTTTATGGATTGAGCTCAATCTATGTACATATACAATCAACATTTTTGAATTATAACGAAAAACATACAAAAATACAAACAGCCAAGACAAAATTATCCTTTTAGCCAGCACTTTTTTGGGATCAAGGTTGTTCTATACCAAGAAACCAAACTGAGAGTCACGTATATTTTGTGTCTCCTTTATTTGTTTTAGTAGTCGTTATAATCAACTTTCGATATCCTTGTTATTGTCACTATAACGCTGCTTTATCGTATTCCGCACTAACCCGGGTCTCGATCCTAACACTCTACGTACATATATGATCAACATTATTGAGTTCTATGGGAAAATAATACAAATATACAAACAGGCAAGACAAAATCTCATTTGTTTTTCTTTCTACTTACACATCTTCCCCATTTATTGCCTAGATTACAATTTTCTGTAGGTAGTCAACTTTGTATATCATCAAACAGGAGTTGAACTCACAGCAAACTGTAGATGAAAACCACGCAACAACCAACCAAAGACGAGATTAGACCGTAGAAAGGAAACAAAGAGAAAGAAGAATCGTTTTACTCCCTCCGTTTTTAATTTCAATTTATGTGTGTGACATAATTTGGCTGAGAAAAAAGAGGTTCTAGAAAGAAACCAAAACTTTCTGAACTTGTGGTCTTAAATATGCTACGAGATTTGGTGGCTATATGTTGCTCCCAAACGCACACGCAAGTATACGTGGTCGACAAGTAATAAAGTGATAAATCGAGTATCGTTCCCACGAGGACTATTCAGACTGAATCCTATCAAACAATTTATATAAACGATTCAGGGATCTTTTCCAATGGTTGAGATTTTACTAACTAATTGCAATAATTAAAACAAGTAATTGAGATCAAGTATTTGAGAGCAATTTATGGGTTGTTATCAATAATGGAGAAACGGTCCAGGGTCAGAGTTGCAAACAGTCCAGTTGAGTTTTCCAGTTGATTCTACTTCTTGATTTCCTAGATTGCTAACTAACAGGTTAATTATACCCGTGAAAACCTTTCGATTCTTCACGGTCTATGCAGGCTACTCCAATCCCTATATGTCTATGGGTTGAATCACGTGCACGCATTAACGATCCTGTAATGAGTTAAACTAGGCAAGCAAGTATATGTCTATCCTACCCGCGAATTGGTTCCCCGATGCCCGGGTTCACAAACTAGTTCTATTCTTTCTTATTTGCGTTCATAAATTCCCTCTGTCGAGTTCAATCTAAGAACCGTAGATAGTGTTCAATTATACGGCCGTTATAATCAAACAATTATGATCAAGAAAGAATAAACAATCCGTAATGGTAAATCAATAGGAAGAAATCAACTTTCAAACATCAACCTTCATGTATTTACTCTAACCCTAGAACGAACAAACTATAGAATTAAAGAGAAGAATAAGAGAAAGAACTTGTGTAGAAGACATCTAGGGCTCCTTCCCTCTCCTCCAAAACTTGCTCCAAAGTCTGAACTCCTATGAAAAACTAAGTAAAAGAGTATTTATAGAGTTTACAAACACCTAGTAATAAGTTAGACCCAATCCTAGACGAAATAGGAAGTCAAAATTCGCTCCAGGGGCGCCATAGCGGGCGCCCCGCGCCCCCAATCGCGCGACAATGGACAGAGGACGCCCTAGGCTGCACGCCTTGGCCATGCGGCGCGCGCCCCATCGCGCCTAGCACTGCGCGCTATGAGTGGCGCGGCGCATGGGCTAGGGCGCCAGGCCGTTTTCGTGTTTTCTCGCTCCTTTGCTTGCTCGTGTCGTGCCTTCGTGTGCTCGATCCAATCCTCAATCAAAATCCAATCTTTTCTTGCTCAATCATGCTCTTAAAAGCTTCAATTACACTGCATAACAACCTACATACACACGACATCAAATCAGTGTAAAACCACATTCACAAGCTACAAAACGAGCGAATAAGGTACTAAAACGTGAGGAAATATTAAGGAAATATAGGCATAAAATGCCAAACATCACCACCCCACACTTGAACCTTTGCTAGTCCTCGAGCAAGTCACAACTCACTTCCCAACCTAGGTAAAACAGGTCTGCCTATGACTATGGTTGATACCGACCATTGAACCAATGCACACATGACTACTATGGATCCACAAACATGCCAACAATTTACCACAACCAAAAATATGAGAACAACCACCCCAAAATAGCTCAAATGCACAAACTCAACTTAACGCAACCATGCTCCCACAAAATCACACCTATCTACTCAACCAAGAACCATCAACTTCACCTATTTCATGCAAACCACGCGCCCTCACCAATATGAAGCAAAAGAATGTCCCCCAAATATCACACACAACAATGAATATCAAGAATAGAACGGGGACAATAGCAATTGAAAGAATTCACTCTCATGAAAGTCTCACATGTCACACACAACGTACCATAGGCTTGCCCGTAGTGTAGGACTCCACTAATGTAAGCTCACTCCAATCGGGATTAACTAGGACTTTAGAAAGGTCGTAATGTAGGCTAAGGGGTTGGTAGGATACATATGGGTAATAGTGACTACCTCCCTAAGCACTTTAATACATCACAATTAAATTAAGCACAAATCTCATCAAACCACCCAAATCAACAACTTCTACACATACACCTTCTCAACAAGTAGCATTTTTTTTTTTTAAGCACACACTAGCAAGGAATGGATATCTTTTCTCTTTTTATTTCTTTTTCCACAATTTTTTCTTTTCTTTCAACTTTGCTATATTTTTTTTCTTTTCAATTTTTTTTCTCAATTTCATTAACTCCCAACCTTGCCAATGCTTTCCACTACTTCACAATTTTCACATTTATTCCCCTTCATTAGCTCCACTCAAGAACCCCCCAAAATCCAACCACAACTCCAAAGTAACTACACAATATCAATAAAGTGCTTAAGGAGTAAAGGGCCAAAAGAGACAATTTAGAACAAATGGGTAGGCTCGGGGTGTGGGTGCCAACAACAAGGGTCAAAGAAATCACAACAATAATTTTTTTCAAGGTATATATGTAAGGGTAGGCAAGTAAAAAGAAGGTTTTGTATCATTTCCCGACTAGAGCAAACCTAGGATTTCGCTTTGCACACACACGGGGCAAGTTCTAGACATTAATATGCACATGGAGTAATTAAGAACATGCCTCACAACACACATTGCACATGATCCACACAAAAAGGCTCAATCAACAACTCTCACTCAAGCATCTAGAATGCAACTTGTGGAAATTTAAGCACTCATGCACAAAGGTTAGCAATCAAGTCAAGCAAGCGGACTCAAGCATCTCAAGGGGGTCGTTCCAATTTTTTCCTAGGCATGCATCACAATTAAAACCCAAGGACACCACAAATAGCACATGCAATCAATTCAAGTCCACCGGTATCAAACACATCAAAGGCACCTAGCATTCTACCTATTCCCTTCGTCTAGGGTCACCTATAACTAACTATCCTAATCCTAAAAATAAAAAAAAACTACCCGGTTCAAAGGCCTCCCCGTGGAAAAGAACCGAGGTCATAAGAAAAACCACGGGGTGGATGACATGTACCACTAATAAAGACTAAAAGGAAAATCTTTTTGGAATTTTTCATTGGTTTTCTATTTTTTTTTTTATATATTAAAGCAAGAAACAAATAAAAATAAAGTCAAGTGACAAAAGAAAATCCTACGGTACATGCATCCCTAACCTCAAAAATAGATAAAGGGTAGTTCCCCACCCCACACTTAAACTAAGCACTGTCCTCAGTGCTAAAAATAAGCAAGCGCAAGGTAAAGAAAACTTCCCTGAAGATTCTAGTCCTTGGTGCTAGCATCCTCCAAGCTTCCATATAGTATGAGGTACTCAGACTTCCCTCATTAGGTCATTAATATTGGGCAAGGGTGAGGACACCCCACACTTAGCCTCGACATTACATGAACCTGCAATCCAAAGAATCACCCAAAGTAATATACAACTATAAAAATACTAATAAAAATAAATAAAAGTAAAGCAAACAAATTGGGTTGCCTCCCAAGAAGCGCTTGATTTAACGTCGCGGCACGACGAGGACAACTTCATCACTTTTTCCTCCACCTTGAACTAATGAATTGAATCCCCAACTTTGCCTCAAGTTTACAACTATGGTATTGGGGTGGTGGCAAAAATACAAAAGGACCAAGTAACCATTGTCGCATTTTGCACTTCTTGGCCTTTAAATAAGGGATGTCATTTTGTCTCCTCGGCATCACAAACTCTAAAATATAGGCACCTTGTTCCTCCTCCCTTGGTTTCTTCATAGGCTCGGGTGGCTCAATTTTCATGTCACCATCCAAACACAATGTTGAAAAATGATTGGAATGAGGCCCAATGCGCTTCAATTCTAAAGTTGCATTACTTTTGACACCCTCGCTTGCACAAACACTAGAGTCCTCAAATATGATGTTTTCTATTTCTTCACTTGACTCTAATGTAATTTCCTCAACCTTGGCATCATCAACTGCTATTGGGTCGAATGGTAGGAATTCCACTTTTTGCTCCTCAAATTGGCTTCTAAGCTCTTCTATCTCAAATCTACTAAGCACGACAACTGATAATTGAGCTTCAGACACCTCAACCATATCACTCAAATTCTCCTCCAAGTCGTGAATAGTCAAGCCAAATTCGTCGATCTCTTGCCCGAGCACAACCCTTTCTTCCATAAATTGCCTCGTCATATTTGTAAGTTCACTCCTGAAATCCCCATAAGCTTCTAAGAGTTTGGCTTGCTCCATTAGCCAAGTTTCGCTAACAACCTGCACTTTATCGCTCCTGTCAAACTCACAAACATCATTAGAATCATCACCAAAATTATTGGGGGAAGGAGCATGACACTTAGGACAATCATTCCACCGACCACCACACAATTTACAAAAATTCCAATCAAAGGTGGTTAAAAATTCACATAACCAGTCTCGTAGGGTTGAAAGAGTTGGACAATTTTCCCACAAGTGGGTTCCTCCGCAAAGTAGACAAGAATCAATAAAACTTGAGCAACCATCATTCGACCCACTTTCATTAAAAGATGCCATGTAAACTAGTAATACAATAATAAACTAAAAATAAAAATAATTAAACCTGAATAGAAAATAATAAATTGTTCAAAAAGAAAACAGTCAATTTAGTCCCCGGCAACGGCGCCAAAAACTTGTTGCTCCCAAACGCACACGCAAGTATACGTGGTCGACAAGTAATAAAGTGATAAATCGAGTATCGTTCCCACGAGGACTATTCAGACTGAATCCTATCAAACAATTTATATAAACGATTCAGGGATCTTTTCCAATGGTTGAGATTTTACTAACTAATTGCAATAATTAAAACAAGTAATTGAGATCAAGTATTTGAGAGCAATTTATGGGTTGTTATCAATAATGGAGAAACGGTCCAGGGTCAGAGTTGCAAACAGTCCAGTTGAGTTTTCCAGTTGATTCTACTTCTTGATTTCCTAGATTGCTAACTAACAGGTTAATTGTACCCGTGAAAACCTTTCGATTCTTCACGGTCTATGCAGGCTACTCCAATCCCTATATGTCTATGGGTTGAATCACGTGCACGCATTAACGATCCTGTAATGAGTTAAACTAGGCAAGCAACTAACAGTGCATGGATGAGCTACTTTGCAAAATGATGCAACAGACTCAGACACAGAAACTGAAAACCTAAACACAACCCAAGGTTGATTTTTTCCCATGGGATAAAGAAAGAGATGCACTCCAACTGCCAAGGTTATGCCATTACCAATCACTTCCTCATAAACATACAACCACAATAAGCACTCAACCAGGACATGAAATATCTACTTAAATGTACTGGCAATCAGCTCAAATTTGTAATAAATATTAGTATAGTGTAGATTAAAAATGCTGGCACTGGTTAGGGGAATATTCTTCGACAGTATATCATCATTTTCAAGGAAATCAGGGATATTTCAGGATAAAGCACGTTAATTGCTAATACGGGTTTAGATTGCAGAAAACAACTTACAGCAAGCAGGGTTTGGACATAGTGTTCATCAGGTATACAATTATGCACTTTGGATGTATCTGGAGGCTGCAGAAGAAAATCATAGATTGGTATAGCATGTCAAGATCTTTTAGCAAAAGTTAAAGTCAAAACATCACTCAACAAAAGAAGAGAAGAAATACTCAACCTCAATATTTATTCACTTAGAGGTTTGTTAATGTTAAATTTATCTTTATTGATTAAGCTTTTAGTTGTATCTTTAGTACATATATAGTCGCGAGTTTTAATCATTATATTGTTTGAACTTGTTATAGCTGAGTTAAGCAACCAAATTTCTTTGGTAAATGGACATAAAAGAGCTTTATTTTACAGAGTGTACTAATGTAAAGGTTAAAGAGTAAAAGCTGAAGAATGAATGAAAATGGCTATATTTTATTAATGAATAATGAGCTCTTTATATAGAGCCAAAGTACAACAGATTTCCTATAATGAAGGAGTAGATAATTACAAAAGATAAGTGAAACAATTTGAAATAAACAAATCTGCTATAATATAGAAAAACAGTTTAGATAAGTTAAGAGTCCTTCATAAAGGTATCTCTGGTGATTTACGGATAAGCTAGAAGATATCTTGAAGCAAAGTGATTAACCTTTGTATCTGGCAAATACCTTTGGTGATTTACATAGTCCAACAAAACAAAGAGAAAGAGACTATAGAAAGGTAATGTGGTTGCTGTGATAGTCACCCTAAGTTGGTAACTCAATAGTAAGTTACCAAGTGATTCAGGAATTGGACCAGTGAAACTGTTGGATGAGAGATCAATTAATCTGAGTCTTGAAGAATTTGAGATAGTAGCAGAGATAATACCACTCAGATGATTATCTCCACAATAAATTCTTTCCAGACCTAAATCTGCAGGTAGAGTACCCGAAAGCTTGTTGTCTTCTAATGCTAGGACCTGAAGTGCTGACATGTTGAAAATGCTTGCAGGGACAGAACCAGTAAATTCATTAATTTGTAATACCAACACCTGTAATTTCTTAAGATTACCAAGCTCCACTGGTATCTCTCCTGTCAAGTGGGGTAGATAACTAGATATATGAGTACCAATTTGGCGGGAAAAAAAAAAAGAAGGAAGTCAGATTTCTTGTAAGGAAATATTATACTACATTTCAAGTGCAGTCTTCCAAGATATAATTCTGTAAGAGCTGTTAAGTTGGCTATCTCTCTTGGTATAGTTCCGATAAAATTGTTGTAAGACAATGACAAGATTTGAAGCTTTCTGCATTTTTCTAGGTTTGGAATAACGCCATCTAGGTAGTTATTCGAAATGGAAAGATCTTCCAAGTTTGGGAGATGGTTGCATATAGTTGTTGGAAGCTTACCAGTAAGATTGTTACTAGTAAGACCAATTGCTTGCATAGTCGTAATGTTAAAAATTGTCGGTGGTATAGAGCCAGTAAATCGGTTGTCTTCCAGGGCTAAGATAGTCATATAACGAAGATCACCAAGTTCTCGAGGGATCTCTCCTTTGAGAGAATTTCCAGCCACTCCCAATAGTTCCAGCTTTGTTATATTGGAAAGGGAAGATGGAATTTCCCCTGAAAATTGGTTGCCTGAGAGGCCCAAAATGCGGAGGTTTGATAACAAACTTAAAAATGACGGAATGGAGCCAGTGAAGTTATTGTTTGTGATCCTAATCAGTTTCAACCTCTGCAAATGAGCCAACTCTTGTGGCAAATCTCCATGGAAAGTGTTGTTGCTGATGTCCAGGGAAACAAGAAATGAAAGATTTCCAAGGTGTGGAGGAATGGTACCATGAAGTTGCATGCTAGAAATGTCTAAAGCTGTGACTCGATGGTGGCGAGAGCCGAAAGTAATTCCAATCCAGCTGCAAACTGGTGCGGAAGAAGACCAGTTTCTTGCTAAGATGTCATTAGGACTAGAAATGTGAGATTTCAAGGCAAGAAGAGCAGCTTCATCAGTGCTAATATTGAGATTTCAAGGCAAGAAGAGCAGGAAGGATGATGCAAAGTAATGAGTTTAGATGGTCTATTTAATGATATCAACTTCATTGGCTACCAATATATATATACTGTTGTTGTTGGCCTCGGAGTGATTTTTGGTTCAAGACTTTAAAGAAAGTCTATTTTTATTTTGTATATGATGGAGAAGTTGACTGGTTGACAGCATTAAACAAGTCAAGAGTGCCAACTTTAAGTGGTCGTGGCCATAGGTCTATCTCTTTTTTCCTTCGTTGGAACGAGTTTAGCTTATATACATCGATAAGAGACAAATTTTATCAACTTTAAGTGGTCGTGGCCATGGGTATATCATATTACCTTTACCTGTAAACATATCTTATTCCAATAATACAGATCCGATATTTAATAGAGAATTACGTAAGTAGCCTTTAGGTGACTTAAAAGTGTAAAAAAGTTGTACATAGCTAGTTGTACATAGCTAGTGTAAAAAAGTTGTACATAGGAGACTGGAAGCAAGGAAGATGAGAGTTTCTACTGCCAATGGAAACAAACACTAATGTGGTTTTAATTTTTTATTGGAAACAAACACTAATGTGTTAAAGTAGATTGTGATGATGGATAACATGAAATCTCTGAGCTTCTCTAATTTTAGTTTGTTAGAGCTAAAGTTTGTCCTATATATGATAATCTACCAATGTAATTTGCAATTGATGAATCAAGCAGTGAATAGTAGTTGTCAAGACAATCCTTAAACTCAACATTACGAAAAGTGTAAGTCAAGAAGAAAATCTTAAAGTAAATCCAAGTCAAAAATCATACACTCCAACAACTCATAGACTAGAAATTCTAAACAATGTCCAAGTTTTCCAATCCACAATAATGCAGCACCCATGTTAAAAAATATATAATTTATGAGATGTGCCAAAAACGTCAAGGTGGAAGTCCTATTCTTTCTGGTGGCATTGCATTTATAAGTTGGCTATGACGATACCAATGGAATGTGAACTGTGTGGTTAGTCTTTGGAGTGTTTGATTTTTTTGTTAAGAGTGTTAAACAGTCAACTCCGGTATACCCTACCACTATACTATACCTGTCAATTGGGCCAGGACCGGCCTGGACCAGCCCGTTAAGAGTCGGCTCACCGGTCCCGGTACCGGTCCGGGCCATTACCGGTCCGGTACGAACCGGTCTTTTTTCAAAAAATTGAAGCTCGGCTCGGCCCTTAGCCCATTAAGCACCGGACCCGGACCGGTCCTTTTTTTTCTTTTTTTTTCTTTTTCATATTTTAGCAAAACCTATCACTTTGTACTTGCAATTGGAAGGACATATAATCCTATATAAAAAGAGAAGGAAGGTGAAAAGGATCAAACATTTTGAGAATCATATACTTTGATTCATTGATGGAAACCAAGTTTAATTACTATGTTAGTTTGATGCACTACTCATGAAGTAAAAGATCACTGTTATTATTTTAAGTAAGTACTATCTCATCATTACTATAGTACGCTTAGTCAAATAGATACAACTTTAATACTAAAACTCAAGGGTGAGAAACTGAGAATATCAAATTCTTTTACAACCAAGAAGATAAGTTGTATAAAATACTTAATTAATATATATTCTTGATTAGCAATGAAAAAATAGTAAATGAATATGTTCATTCGTTGTACTTAATGAAGCTAAAAATATCTTTGTACAATTGCATATTGAGGGATTCTAAAAGGGACTAAATGCTACATTACATTTTGTATGATTCTTGGCAAAAACATGCCTAAATTTCCCTCGATATATAGTATAATTTTTCTATGAAAAAACTGGTCCGGTCCGGTCCACCGTAGGCCAAAGACCGGTCTTTTACCGGTCCGGGCTAACCGGTCTTTTTTCTTAACCCCGGATCGGCCCGTAACCCGCTTCCTCTTTGACCCGGACCGCTTATAATGAACCGGTCCGGCCTTTTACCGGCCCGGTCCGGTACCGGGCTAGCCCGGCCCGATTGACAGGCGTTATGTTGATCTAATGGGTGCATCAACACATTTTTTAAAAAATTGTATATATATAGGCATAAATATCTTAAAAATTGGATGTACACCTTGAATAATTGACATATTTATATTAAATTTAGTGGTGCACCTATGGTGGTCGAATCTTGGGTCCGTCTCTGCTATCACTGCGTACCTTTTTTTCTTTTCCTTCTTTTCGCTAGACAATATTTTACTTCTAGAAATAACCAATGTTTGTTTGAGCTACACCCCTTGTTACAGTAACTTACTATTTGTAATAAAAGAACAAGAAACAATAGCTGACCTCAAGTCAAATTAAGTTTCCAAAAAGGATTTATAGAACGTTCATGTTGTAAAATACAGTATATCTGTAGAAGTGTTCCAATAATCATTATATTAAATCCAGTATAATTTTGGTTAAGTTGGCGGTTTAACACTGATATTAAGTTGGCTAGTTGAAAAAATCTTGATGATGAATTCCTAATATCTCGTTGGTTTAATTTTCACCATCTTTATTATATTAGCCATTATTTTCTACGTGTAGTGCCAAGCTATGAACTTTTTCACTTGTTTTGTTAGAAAGATTGTATAATGCTGTCAATATTTCAAGTCAAATTTCATGATGAATTCTTAATTTCTCGTTGATTTGATTTCTCACCATCTTTGTGCTATGGTAATGCCAAGTTATGAACTTTTTATCCATATACTGCGATGTATTCATCTGATGATGATACTAATTATATCATGTTATGAAATTTGTATAGTTGATTGAATGTAGAATTGTAGGCCATTTTGGATTACTTGTGAAGTTGTATTTTAGGAAATATATAAATGATTTGTTTGTATGATATATGATAAAGTCGTCGTCATTTCTCGGCGGACCTTTTGGATCCGGATCCTAATTTTGACAAAATAGCCAAACTATTAACAAAAAGTTTCACCTCTGTACTCACAGTTATCCCAGTTTACGATGGTTGATTTGCAGAAATATGACAGCATAAACAATTATTTGCCTTTTTGCGGAGTTTAATGAAAAAATCTGGACAAAAATGTCCCCATCAAGTTTTTAAGTCGGGACCAAGTCTAGCCTTTATACCTCTCTGTTTTTCAACACTTATCCCTTAAAGTGTTGGCAATACTTGCCGCACTTGGCCGTAAGTCTTGACAAAAGGCCAAGACTTGCCTTTGACCGTGCTCGATTTCTCAACACTTTCTCTTCAAGTGCTGGCAAAAGATAACACTTATTGCACTTGGTCGTAAGTCTTGGAAATTGCCAAGCCTTGCCCCTTCCAGTCTTTCCCTGCATTCTCGCCATATAACTTGAAGTATTGGCTAAACAACACGTGCCCTTGAGGTATTGACAATTGCCAAGATTAACAAATTTTTTGCTTTGAAGTCTTGGCTCAGGGGCTAAATAAGGGTATTTTGTTAAAACATTTCTTAGCGCGGGCAATTTTGCAAAACCACTCCTTATGGAGGGCACACAGTGAAATTTTTGCTTTAGGATAGTGTTAGCAAAATGGGTTCTGTTTTCGTAGGCAACAGTTTAAGTTATCAATCGACAACTACTGCTTCTTTGGAAGAAATCAAAGTGTAAGCATTCTAGGCAACACCTCAAGTTATCTAGAATAATGTGGGAAGAACTTCAAAGTGGAAGTGCTGTTAGACTATACTTTAAGTTATCTGGGATAATGTGGGAAGAAGTTTAAGGGCAAGCGCTCCCTAAACAGAGGGGGTCAAAGGCAAATACTGCCTCCTAAGCAGTACTTACGAGAAAGGGGGAAAGGGGATGCGAGACTCATTATAAGATTCATTCCGTTAGAAATTTATTAATTAAACCAAATGGAAACCATTTTTACATAACTACTATTATGAGAGTCAAGAAGCCAAACTATCGCCTATGGTGTCATAGTTCTGCAATTCTCTCAAACTATTAGCCATGCTTTACATATTAGCAACCTGGCACTATAGTCGCATAACTGCATTATAAGTGGAGTAAAATACTTAAAAGGTCACTCAACTTTGAGAAATGTGTGACCAAAGTCACTTTACTTTGAATTGTACTAATAAAGTCACTCAACTTAAGGTAATTCTCACCAAAAGTCATTGTAACCAGATTTTGCACAATCATCTCACCGAAAATCTGACATGGCATTTTCATTTTTAATTATATATACATGTGGCATACTTTATTTTCCATATAGGATTTTATAATAAGTTGAATTATTTTCTAAGGATTTGGAAAGTGTTCTTTTAAATTATTACAATAATAGAATATTGTGTCATTGCTAAATTTCTACGGGTACAGTCGAAATATTAGCTTTACTACTCTTTCAAGTACTTAACTCTTTAATTAGTTATGGTTAGAATCATTATTTTTTTCAAATCTATTAGTTAAATATATATTTTATATAATAGATAATAGATAGATTCGTTAAATATAATAGATAGTTAAATATATATTTTATCTAGTGTCTCCATTTCTCAATTTCTTATTTGGATGAATGACACTTGGCCCTCCTTAAAACCAATGTTCTAGATTTAATAGGGTAAATAAAGGTATTTAACTATGGTTTGGACAAAATATCTTTCTATTTCAAATTCAATTTGTAATTTTTTATTATTGTTCGACAATGTGCACTCAAAAAATTAAGAATCATTTTAAATAAAAATTACATTAATTGTTAAACAAACTCATCTTATTTTAGATATAGAAGTGCAGAAGATCTATGTGATTTCTATAAGTATTATGAATCGGTTGGAAAGTTTCTTTCCAAGATAAAATGTGAATAACTATGAGCAGAATATTAGGCACTATCTTCACAACTAGTTTTAACTGATGTGACTGTGTGAAAAGAATTTCTTCGTATATTGTTATTTGAGTAAATTGACATTATTAAATCTTGTCTTGTTAATTCTATTCATTACGATGTTATCACTTGCAAATAGTTTAACACTGTTTTTGATTTTCTGTTATATGTTTGAGATTGGATTAACAAAAACAAAGTTTTATTAAAACAATAAATAAACAAAACTTTTGGAGACCGAAAAATAATTTAGGAGGAGGGATGAAATTTGCTGCTAAATTATAAGATAGGATAGATGCTTTGAATTTAAAATAGGAAGATATATTTTTCTAACCATGATCAAATATTTAGTTTTACTTCATTAAATCTAGACCATCCATTTTGAAAAAGGAGATGGATCCGAAAATATGTGGAAGAGAAATGGGTTATGGATTAAGAGTTGGGTTAATCAACTTATTATAAAATCCTACATGGAAAATAAAGTATGACACATGTATATATAATTAAAAATAAAAATGCCATGTCAGATTTTCGGTAAGATGATTGTGCAAAATTCAGTTACAATGACTTTTGGTGAGAATTACCTTAAGTTGAGTGACTTTATTAGTACAATTCAAAGCAAAGTGACTTTGGTCACACATTTCTCAAAGTTGAGTGACCTTTTAAGTATTTTACTCATTATAAGTGCCAAATTGCTATGTTGTAAGAAATTATTGCTTTAGTGGACAAGCTATCATCTGACGTTTCAGTGACTCCCTATCATCAGAAAAGATAGGCATAAAAAGTGATATAAATTAACCAACAAAAACCTTTATTGAATATGCTAATTTGCGCATAACACTCATAAGTTAAGGAAGACTATAAAACCTTACAAGATGCCTAGCTTTTGGATAAAGTAGAAGAAATAGAACAAAAATATCCCTACCTAAGCGATCAACTTCTAAAATGGACAGCCGGTATGTACAAAGCATCCCACATTTATGTAGGGTACAGAGAAGGACCGTGCTACATAAGGAGCTTGATACAAGCATCAGAGGAAGTTTCCACGGCTCGAATCCATGACATATAAGTGATCAACTTCTAGTGGTTTACTTATACCTACTACTGACAAAGTTGGACCTTGATCTTTTTAAGTGTTGAAAGGGCTTCTTCCATCCTAATTCTTGCATCAGGTGTTTCTTGAGTGCACCTCAAAGCTAATTCCATGATAGCTAACAGACACTGCATCTTTGCTTCAGTTTGTTCATCCCCAGGCTGTACCAAATTAGCATCCACCACCTTATGAATTCCACTTGGTAAAGAATCACTAATCCAACGTCGTATGCTCAAGTCTCCAGTAAACATTTCATCGCTTGGTCTCATTCTTGTAAACGTCTCCATTATCAAGATGCCAAAGCTATAAACATCACAGCTCCTGGATACTATTCCATCTTGTCCATACTCTGCAATCATGGTCGAAAGTGATTAGAAAAGCTTCCTAAATATCCGGAATGTTCTCAAATTAGAGTATCAATCTATATATAGGGGAAAGAAATCTTTTTAAAATAAATAGATAGATAAACTTTCTCAAAAAATATCTAGGGAAAGAAGATTGTTTTGGAGTTCTAAGGATATGAAGAAGCTTGTAAAATTTCAAATACCTGGAGCAATATATCCAATGGTTGCAACTGTCCTTGTTCGAACAAAATCCTCCTCTGCACCTAACAACTTTGCAATGCCAAAATCACTGACATGGCCAACCATTTCTTGATCTAGCAAGACATTGCTCGGCTTCAAGTCACAATGCACCACAGGCGTTGAATAACCATTGTGGAGATAGTCCATTGCAGATGCGATATCTATCATTATATCTAATCTCTGCAACATGTCTAAGAAGTTGTTATGACAGTATAACCATTTTTCAAGTGTCCCATTCGGCATGTATTCCAATACTAAGGCTTTGAAATCAGGGTTAGAGCAACTAGTGATGACTTTAGTAAGATTTCGATGGCGGAGATTGCGCAACATCTCACATTCTGTATCAAAACTTTTGAATGCACCTTCCAATTGCACATTGAATACCTTTGCTGCCAAAAGAGTACCATCACTAAGTATTCCTTTGTACACCATGCTGAAACTCCCATTTCCAAGCAAGTTACTCTGATTGAATCCTTCTGTTGCTTGTGCAAGTTCGTAATAAGAAATTCTTTCTTGCTCTTTTACTAGAGGCACATCTGCTTGACCTCCATTCTTCTTTTTCCGCAATCTTAAGAATACATATGCGAGGGCTAATGCAAGAAATAGCAGACCCACTCCCAAAAGAAAACACAAAACCAGGATCACCTTTTTCTTCGTTGACCTCTTGGGAGATTTGATGATGCATGGTGGCACATGAAACTTAGATTCACCACAAAGTGCATCATTGGACAAGAATGACTGTCCGGTGGCATTTGCAAAAGGACCACCAGTGGGAATTTCTCCGCTGAGTTTATTGAACGAGAAGTTCATGTATGTGAGATACACAAGAGCTTCTAATGATTTCGGAATTTCACCACTAAGATTGTTATGGCACAAATCCAAAAATTCCAAGTCCAACAGTTTGCCAAATGACTCTGGAATTGGCCCATCTAATCTATTATATGCTAGGGAAAGTTCGTTCAATTTATCTAGACCCCCTATTGTGCTAGGGATCTTACCAGAAAAATCATTATTTGTTAAATCAATGAGTACTGCGGCCTTTAAATTTCCAATCTCTAAAGGAATTTCCCCACTTAATAAATTGGATGAAACATTGAATTTTAGGAGATTTTGAAGGCTCCATAAGCTTGCAGGAATTTTCCAATTCAGCCTGTTGTAAGCTAGATGAAGTTCTCTAAAACTGGTAACGGTCCCAACGCATGGTGGCAGTGAACCAGACAACTGATTTTCAGACAAGTCTAATAAACCAAGATGCTTTAAATTGCATATAGCATCTGGTATGGTTCCTTTTATCTTGTTGCTTTCTAGGTGAAGTTCTTGAAGCTTCAACATGCCTTGGACTGTGTTTGGAATATGTCCAGTAAACTCATTGTCTGACAGATCCATCCTTATTACTCCACTAAGGTTACCAATTTCTTCAGGAATTACGCCCTTCAATTTACAACCGTGTCCTCGGAAAATTTGTAGAGAGTTGGAGAAATTCCCAACAGATGCAGGAAGCACAGCATACGATGGATTCACACTAAAATCCAATCGTTTTAGTTTCCTACAGTTTGTCAAAGATGTCACGAAGCTCAATTCTGAATCACTGAAAAAGTTATTCACCGCAAAGTTCAGAAGCTCAAGGTATTCTAAGTTACCAAGTGATTTAGGAATTGGACCTGTGAAACTGTTGATTGTGAGTTCTATTATACTGAGTCTTGAAGAATTTGAGATAGTAGCTGAGATAATACCACTCAGATGATTATTTGCACAATAAAATTCTTCCATGCTGGCCATTCCGCGGCCTAAATCTGCAGGCAGAGTACCCGAAAGCTTGTTTTCTGTTAATACTAGGACCTGAAGTGCTGACATGTTGAAAATGCTTGCAGGGATGGAACCAGTAAGTTCATTCATTTGTAATGCCAACACCTGTAATTTCTTAAGATTACCGAGCTCCACTGGTATCTCTCCTGTCAGGTGGGGTAGATAACTAGATATATGAGTACCAATTTAGTGGAAAGAGCAAAAAGAATAAAGTCAGATTTCTTGTAAGGAAATATTATATTACCTTTCAAATGCTGATATCCGAGATATAATTCTGTAAGAGCTGTTAAGTTGGCTATCTCTCTTGGAACAGTTCCGATAAAATCATTGACAGACAATGACAAGATTTGAAGCTTTTTGCATTTTTCTAGGTTTGGTGGAATAAAGCCATCTAGGTAATTTTCCGAAATGGCAAGCACTTTCAAATTTGGGAGATGGTTGCATATAGTTGTTGGAAGCTTACCAGTAAGATTGTTACTAGTAAGACCAAGTACTTGCATTGTCGTAATGTTAAAAATTGACGGTGGTATAGAACCAGTAAATCGGTTGTATTGCAGGTCTAAGTAAGTCATATAACGAAGATCACCAAGTTCTCGAGGGATCTCTCCTTCGAGAAAATTTCTAGCCACTCTCAACTCTTCCAGCTTTGTTATATTGGAAAGGGAAGATGGTAATTCCCCTGAAAATTGGTTGGCTGAGAAGCGCACAATGTGGAGGTTTGGTAACAAACTTAAAAATGACGGAATGGAGCCAGTGAAGTTATTGTATCTGATATCAATCAGTTTCAACCTCTGCAAATGAGCCAACTCTTGTGGCAAATCTCCATGGAAAGTGTTGTTGCTGATGTCCAGGGAAACAAGAAATGAAAGATTTCCAAGGTGTGGAGGAATGGTACCATGAAGTTGCATGCTAGAAATGTCTAAAGCTGTGACTCGATGGTGGCGAAAGCCGCAAGTAATTCCAATCCAGCTGCAAACTGGTGCGGAAGAAGACCAGTTTCTTGCTAAGATGTCATTAGGACTAGAAGAAATGTGAGATTTCAAGGCAAGAAGAGCAGCTTCATCAGTGCTAATATTGGGAATAATAGCAAGAGCAGTATGGTCATGAAGCAGAATGAAAACTGCAAGAGCAAAAAGCAGATTGCAATGTCTGCCCATATCTGTAAAAATAAATAAAGTTTCTGGTTTTTCTAAAGCAAAGAAGGATGATGCAAAGTAATGATCTTAGATATCAAAGATCATTGGTTCAAGTTCATTGGTTCCAATATACTGTTGTTAGTCTCTGCCGTGTTTTTAGGTTCAAAGACTTAAGGTCAGTCAACCTTTGACAGGTCTAGTCTTTGGAGTTCTTTTTTTTTTTTTTTAAGTAGCGGTTTGGCATAAAAAGTTTTTGAAAAGTAAATTTGAAGTTAAGTTGAAAAATTGTATTTGCAAGTTGAAGTGATGGTTGGACATAAATTTTATTGAAAGAAGTTGAAATTTTGTGAGGGAGAAAATTGATTTTTTTAAAAAAATTGAAAGTGTTTTTCAAAAATTGGTTTTGAAAACATCTCCAAAAATTATCAGCTTTTTATGGGCAAACATGTTTTTCAAAAAGTTTTGAGAAATAGTAAATAATATTTCATAGACAAACAGGTTCTAAAATTGTCGCTTTAATTGATTGTGACCAGTGGCCTGCCGCTCTTTTTTTAGTACTACAAGTTGCACTACTGAAGGCCAGTTGATTTTCCACATATCTTTTTTATTAAAGGTAACATCGCTTATGTGCAAGACTACAAATCCCACATTTTATGTAGGATTACGTAAATAACTTTTGGTTGACTTAATAGTGTAAAATAGTTATACACCGGCGCCAATGTATATTAGTTGAACTCTCATAGGGGATTGAGGAGAGGAGAGTGAAGACGGGAAGGAAACAAGATGACAGTTTGTTAGAGCTATATAGTTTCACCTCTTATTTTCTTTTTGCTGTTGTTTTCGCAATTCAGAATTCATGAAAATTTTGCTAATTCTTTGACATAAAAAAATCAGCTACCATTAATCGCCTAGGTGAGCATTTCAGAGTGTTTTAATTTTACTCAGGATATGTTTTATGACTTTCACATTGTATGATAATCTGCAAGTGTAACTTGCAATTGATGAATCGTCTTGCAGTGAATAGTATTTAAGATAAATTCCTCAAGAGCTCAAAATTACGAAATTAACTCTCAAAGTAATTCCAAATTAAAGATATACACTCCGACAGCTTATGGACTAGGAATTCATGAAAATGTGTTTGAACTCCAAATGCTATACTACCATAGATTATTAATGAAGGTTATTATAGTTATTATTGTAAATAAGGTTTATTTTATGTAAATTATAGGGGAATTGTCAAAAATAGGCAGCCCACTACCCAAAATTACAAATAGGAGGCCATATTTTTTTTTTATGCATAGCACCCACCCCTAAAATTACAAATTTTAGCACTACTTCTTAAAAAACACCCTAGCTATCAAATTTTCCCCTCCCCAGCCACTAAGCCACCAGCAAACACCTTCCCCCGCCAATGGTGTCATTACTTTTTTGTATTTTACTGAATTTATGTTGTTTATTGCGTCTAAAAATTAAATTATACATGAATATACATATATAAATATGTAGCAATAAGAGAAATACAAAAATATACACAAAAAAAGTAAAAAAATCATATAAACATCCTTAATATACAGATTTATTCACTCGCATATACACATTTATACAAATTTATACAATTTTATACATTGTATAAATTTGTATAAAATTGTATAAACTTGCGGCGACTGCTATCTCGGGAAAAGGGTGACAGCTCGGGTAAGATTCGAAAATATGGGTCATTTTTGGTAATTTTCGTCTTTTGCTTGTCTTTTAGTGTAATTATCCCTAAATTATATAGTATAGACCAAATGTATATTGTGCAAAGCCCATTAGCAGTGACTTAGGGATTAAGTTAGGTTTTTGGTTTTACACTTGTATATATAGACTTATTGATTAATGGAAAAGGTGAGAAGTTCTTCACCCAAAATTTGTGTCTTGCTTCGTCGATTTTAACAATTATATTCTTGAAAATGGATGCTGATGAGAAAGAGAAAGCAAATCCATGTGGAGAAAATAAAGAAAAGGAAAGTGTGAAGACAAGAAATATTAATAACGGATGAAAGAGAGTGTGAAGAAAAGTCAAATTGAAGAAAAGAAAAAAAAAAAAAAAGGACAGGATGTCTGCAAGTTAGGCGGAAGGAGAAAAAAAAAATCTAAAACATGACATACGCAATTGCTTATACATGTTGCATCTTGACGCCTATAAATAGGCTATAAATATTCATCCCTTAAAAATATTATTGGAAAACTTGAACAATATGGCATTGACCTCCTATTTTCTTTTTTGCTTTTGCTTTGGCACTTCAGAATTCATAAAAAAGTTGCTAATTCTTTGGCATAAAAAGTTCAGCTACAAGCGATCGCTATGCGAGCTTTTCAATGTCAAGTGTACTCATGATTTTTTTTATGATCACTTTGTAAAAATAAACAGCTACAACATATCGCCTATGTGAGCTTTTTAAAGTAATTTAATTATACTCAGTGATTTTTATATGACTTTCACATTGTATGATAAAATTCAAATTTAACTTGCAATTCATGAATCATCTTGCAGTGAATAGTTAGTATTCAAGATAATTTCTGAAGATCTCAAAATTATTGAAGAAAATTTCAAAGCAATTCCAAGTTAAAGATATACACTCTTGACAACGTATGGACTTGGAATTCTAGACACGCTATCTGAAAGCACGTTTGAACTCATCCTATACCTGTCAATTGGGCCAGGACCGGCCCGTTAAGAGTCGGCTCACCGGTTCCGGTACCGGTCCGGTCCGGTCCGGTCCGGGTCATTACCGGTCCGGTCCGAACCGGTCTTTTTTTCAAAAAATTGAAGCCCGGCTCAGCCCTTAGCCTATTAAGCACCGGACCGGTCCCGGCCCTTTTGTTTTTGTTTTTTTTTTTTTTTCATATTTTAGCTAAACCTATAACTTTGTACTTGCAATTGGAAGGCAAATTCTGAATTATGTATCTTATAATGCCAGTGTCAACACAAAGCTAGACAATACTGAGATAACTTTGTCCTGGTCTATGATTTTAATCTGCCTCACTTTTGTGAGAATTTAATAAGACAGATCAACCCCAATATTTATTCAGTAATCAGTAAGAGGTTTGATGATGTTAAACTTTATTCCTGATTAAGCTTTTAGTTGTATCTTTAGTACATATATAGTTGCGAGTTTTAATCATTATATTGTTTGAACTTGTTATAGCTGAGTTATGCAACTAAATTTCGTTGGTAACTGGACATGAAGGAGGTTTATTTATTTTTTCCTCAGGATCTACCTCTGAATTAGTAAACTCCAAACAGTTTGCAGCAACTAGCAGAAAGTATAAATTAACTATAAAATAGTGGCAAAAATTAACCAACAAAAAGTTTCACCCCGCGTACTCACAGTTATCCCTGTTTAAAATGTCTGATTTGCAGAAATATGACACCATAAACAATTGTTTGTCTTTTTTCCCACGCTAACAGGGATTTTGCAAAAACGCCCCCATGAAGTTTAATGAAAAAAATGTGGACAAAAATGTCTCTGTCAAGTTTTTAAGTCGGGGCCAAGACTTACCTTTATACCTCTCCGCTTTTCAACACTTATCCCTTATTGCTTTTCAATACTTGCCTCACTTGGCCGCAAGATTTGGCAAAAGGCCAAGACTTGCCTTAGACCGTGCTCGATTTGTCAATACTTTCCCTTCAAGTATTGACAAAAGATATCACTTGCCGCACTTGGTCGTAAGTCTTAGCAATTGCCAAGACTTGCCCCTTCCAGTCTTTCCATGCATTCTCGCCATATAACTTGAAGTATTGGGTAAACAACACTTGCCTTGGAGGTATTGGCAATTGCCAAGACTTACAATTTTTTTTGCCTTGAAGTCTTGGCTCCGGGCTAAATAAGGGTATTTTGTTAAAACATTCCTTAGCACGGACAATTTTGCAAAACCACTCCTTATGGAGAGCAGACAGAAATTTTTGGGGAAATTACGCTCTATATCAATTTAGGGTACTTTTTTAAAAAAAATAGCAACATTTTGCCACTTTACCAAACGTAACAACATTTTTAAAAATGCTACCAAACATGTCATAAAAAACCTTCATTCTCTCTCCCTTCTCTCTTCCTTCTCTCCCTTCTCTCCAAACCCACACCCCACTACTGTGACCCCGCCAGTTGCTCCTCCCCCTTCCCCGTCGCGCCGCTTCCCCAACCACCACCGTCTTCGGCATCCCCTCCCCATGCCCCGTCGTCGCATTGATGTTGATGGCAGCGTTCTATTCTTTTTGTCGCTGTTCCGCCGTGTCATTGGCTACAGCGCCGGATCTGCTAGTGCAAAGCAGATCCGGTGTTTTCCGGTGAAGATCCGGCTGCTTTGGTACTTTTTTTTTTGTTTTTCGAATTTTCTGGTGAGACACGGCGGGGTTACGGTGGTAGTGGTGTATGTTTGGTGTTTTTGACGGCAAAGAGATTGTATATAATGCGTATACCCCATGTATGTTCGGCGTATGTCACCGGACATACATTGGGTATACACTTTACATACAAAACGAAAAATGTATGTTTGTTTTGTTGGTTCTCCTATGGTGGATGGTGGTTGTTGGTGGTGGTGGAGGCAAAAAACTGTATGTAATGTGTATACTCAATGTATGTCACCGGACATACACTGGGTATACACCTTGCACACAATATGTATAAGCGTATGTTTGTGGTTATTCATTGTATATGTTGTGTATGGCCTATTCATACACTTTACATACACTAGCGATACACAGAATATACAAAGAATATACATTTTCATACACTGAAAATACACAAAACATATAAAAAAAATAACAACAGAATTTTCCGGCGACCTGGCGGTGGTGGCAGCCGGTGGCCGCTGGCTGGGAGGCGGCAGCATTGATGGGGGTGGCGTCTGGGGGTGTAGAAGCAAGATCTAAGGTTTTTAGCACCCTTTTGTGCATTTTGCTATGTTTTGAAAAAAAATGTTGCTATGTTTTGAAAATGGGAAAATGTTAACATTTTAGTGTAAGAAAGAGTGTTAGTTTGTATAGTTTTGTGAATTGCCCGAAATTTTTTGGTTTAAGATAGTTTTAGCAAAATGGGCTCCGTTTTCGTTGGCAACACTTTAAGTTATCAATCGACAACTACTGCTTCTTTGGAAGAAATCAAAGTGTAAGCGTTCTAGGCAACACCTCAAGTTATCTAGAATAATGTGGGAAGAACTTCAAAGTGGAAGTGCTGTCAGACTATACTTTAAGTTATCTGGGATAATGTGGGAAGAAGTTTAAGGGCAAGCGCTCCCTAAACAGAAGGGGGGTCAAAGGCAAATGCTGCCTCCTAAGCTGTACTTACGAGAAAGGTGGAAAGGGGATGCAAGACTCATTATAAGATTCATAAGAGGATTTCCGTTAGAAATTTATTCATTAAGCCAAACGGAAACCATTTTTACATAACTACTATAATGAGAGTCAAAAAGCCAAACTATTGCCTAAGGTATCATAGTTCTGCCACTCCTAAACTATTAGCTATGCTTTACATATTAGCAACCTGGCACTATAGTCGAATAACTGCATTATAAGTGCCAAATTGCTATGTTGTAAGGAATTATTGCTTTAGTGGATACTTGTCAAAAGTAGTAGTAACTCATTTGAGTTTCAATTTTAGTCTATTAATACCATTTTCTTCTTCACTGGGTTTGAAGCATTACAGGTCTGCCGTAAGTTCAATTTCATCACTTATTTTTTTATTTTTTATATTCGTTCTATTTCATCTTTTTTCATACTGTGTACATTTTTTTTTTTTTAAAAAAAAGAATCTCAGGGGAAGAAAAAGGGAGCTCAAGTTCAAATTTTGAGGTGCAACATCAATGTGGCAAGTACTATTTAGAGATTTTGTTGCTTAACATCTATCGAGTGAAAATATCTCAACTTTTGATCAGTTTGAAGTTGTACTCCGTCCATTTTATTCATGTGAACCTATTTGACTGAGCTTAAACATACTAGTATAACCTTTATGTGGCTACAAAATTGGCGAAATTTGTGATTATAAACTGACATAACTTTGTGTGATTATAAACACTTTTCATAAAATTATGATATGTACATGCTTAGTCATTAATAGGATAGCCGTCCTAATTTATTGATACACTTTTCTCTTCAGTAAGTTATAAGAAGAATTGTCCTATTTTTATATAACAATTTAATTTTATGAACTGATTCACAGCCACCCAAACTTCTATGGTTTGTTTTTAATTACAAGTTTTAAAAAACTTTTTTATTTCTTAAATTTCGTGCACATTAAAACTACTTCACACAAATAGGGACGGAGGGAGCAACAAAGAAACTTGTAATGTATTACAACTTCATTCATCACATGACATAACTTCTCTTAAGCATTTTTTCATTTTTTTGTAGAATGTTTGAATTGTTTCGCTACTCGTAGGTGGATAATCAAAATCGGGCATGAACCTTAGAGTCAAGCGAACATTCAGATTCTTTCACAAGCTTGTTAATTGTTATGAACATGAAAATATTATTTAATTAAATTGGGAGCAGAATTTGAGATAACACATAAATATTTGTGTTTGTAGTAACAGCATGAACGACTTATAACTTAAGAAGGTAACTTTTGAATTCTGTATCTGACAAACAAATACCTTTGGTGATTTATCAAAGAGAAAGAGACTATAGAAAGGTAATGTGGTTGCTGTGATAGTCACCCTAAGTTGGTAACTCAATAGTAAGTAAATAAAAAGAGTCTCAAAATTGCAAGTCCAAGATGTTGTTATCAGAGCTATTAAGTTTCTACGTTATCAGTACAATGGTTTTTTTTTATTTTTTTGATAGGTACATGTAGAATAGTTTATGTTGTTTACAGCGGCATAAAGTTTCTAAACTCAGCAATATTAAAAGAGACTAGAAATATAAACTTTCCTTCTTAAGCTATCATCAGAAAAGAGAGGCATAAAAGGTGGTAGTATAAATTAACCAACAAAAACCTTTATTGAATATGCTTATTTGGGGATAACACTCATAAGTTAAGAGAAACTATAAAACCTTACAAGATGCCTAGCTTTTGGATAAAGTAGAAGAAATAGAACAAAATGTATCCCTACCTAAGTGACAACTTTTAAAAATGACATCCTGGTGTACAAAGCATCTCGCATCTACGCAGGGTACAAAGAAGGACCGTGCTACATAGGGAGCTTGATACAAGCATCAGAGAAAATTTCCACGGCTCGAATCCATGACATATAAGTGATCAACTACTACTGACAAAGTTGGACCTGTAAGAATTTATGGACTTACACATATATATGTATCAATAATAATTGTATGTTGACTGCTATCATTAAAGGTTGGCCCAATTAAGTGATCTACTAAAGTTTAAATTTGAGGGGCCTAATTAAATACCTCATAAAGTATGGGTCTTATGTGTAGATACCCGGATGTATATTCTAATTAAATGATGGGCTTAATTAGAAATACATAAAGTGTGTGCAAATATAAATAGGGTTATGGTCCCCAAACCAGACGAGGGGTTTCTTTTCTAATATCCCATCGTTGGAAGAGTGACAGCCACCCCACGTAATGGTTTGGAAGACCTAACCATCGAGACGGCAGGACTTCATCAATTTCTATGAATTAAGGTACGCTTCCGCATCTAGTTTTATTATCTTGATGGTTTGACATGATAGGTCTTGGGTAGATGTAGTTTAGTCTACACTTTAGTTCTAACAAGTGGTATCATGAGCCTATATTGTGTTAAATCATTCAGATAGTATGTAAATTCATAGATGCCTATATAAGGCGCATAGATCCGGATTACTAGGAGTAACCTCCTTGCCCTAAAGATAAAAGTCAGTAAGAAGCTTTGAAGTACTTGAGTTGGTGAAATTGATGAATCTGCCTTCAAAATTTTATGGCGGCAGTATATAAAGGCAAAGATGCCTTGAATATGAAATTGTTGTGAAGGGTCTTGAAACCCTTTAAGATTGGCACCATTGGTTATTAATTTTTTATTGAGAACATTATCAGGATAAAGTTAAGGGTGTCGTCTTTTATCTACGACATTAAAAAAAAAAAATGGTAATGAAAAGTTTGACCTCCATGTGGGATATGTGACCACGTAAGGCCACAAAAGGTTACAAGTTACTGTTGTATTTTGTTCATTTGTTGAAGTATTTTGGTTAGTTGCCGCTTTTGCTTCGTCAATTCAGTTTCTCGCAAATTGGCGTTTCACCTCCTTTATGGAATTTCTAGAAAAGTACTTTTAATATTGCAACCTTTATCTTTAAATGCATTAGTTCTTGTTTCGACATTTAAAAGTAATACTAGTACTTCTAATAAAGGAATACCGGCAGTATCTTTAGAATAATTTTTGGGCCCATCATTACTTATTTTAGCTAGAGAATTTAACAGTTCTCAGTGAATTTAAATTTGAATATTGGTATGTTTGTATATATTTAGAGATGAATAAATTGAAGCTAGATGTCGCCAAAGTGACCTCTCTTGTGGAGATTTATTTATTTTAAAATATAAAAAGTTGTGTACGTGTAACTTATGTGAATATTGATCGGCCCAAAGGAAGGTCAATATTTGACAGAATTGCAAGTGCATTCTTGTGGTAATAAACATGTGGTGATTATTTGGTTTTACGTGTGAATAATAAATCGGCCCAAAGGAAGATTTACTATTCGACATGTTCTTTATTATCAGTGTTTGATTACTACGTCAAGATATCACTTACAAGTTAATGTTTTATCCAAAGATGAAATATTAATGGAGTGTCGGGTATCTTGAGATGGGGTTTACCTTTGTTCAAATTTATTTTCAATTCGGTTTAAGTCTTATGTGAGCTTATGTTGTTATTTGTTGTTCTCTGATTTAGCTAAAAATTACTACTCAAAATATTAATGCCAACATCAACTCAATATATTAAATGACACTAAGTTTAGTCATGGCAAGAGAACTTTAATATTGTTCTCGGAGTCATGGATCTTGACACGATATTAAAGATGGATTCTCCACCATTTTTAAGGATAGAGTACCTCTGATGAAAAGAGAGAGGTAGAAAGGTGGGAGAGATCAAAACGCATGTCTATGATTGTCATGAAGAAAGCCATTTCAGGGACATTCAGGGGCACTATGCCTAATAAGATTATGACAGTTAAGAAATTTATGACCGAAATTGAAAAGAGAAATTTGTCAAGAATGAAAAGATAAAAATTGTACACTCTTGACAAATCAAATTTCAATAAAGTTCATAAAATAAGAAAGTTGCGATTACGAAAGTAATATAAAATTTTAACTAAGGAAGGTTGTTTCTTAAGTGGAGTTGTGAGTTATTAGGATGTTTTTCTTAACTTTGTTTGTTATGGGACTGCCTGCACTCAACACCAATACACACATGATGGAAAGATTCTGGGATAACACATCATATCAGTGTGTCTATGCAAGGATGTATGAATTGTCGAAAGCCTAATGATGGTGAAAGAAACATCTACGGAGGTGATGACATGTCAGTTAAGGTTGAAGCTATTTGAATGTTTAGATTATTGTTATGACCTAGTTTATATTTGAATTTGAGTGAGACTTATGTTGTCAGTTTCTTTAAACGGAATATAATTTTCATTTCAAGGTTGGACAAATTCGGTTATTGTTGTTCATTTGATATGAAAATATTGTCTCTCTCATAATTCAAAATTGGTTGGTTCGGGTTCTTTATGAGGTTACAATAATCTAAAGTTTTTCTATATATAGTCACTTCATTTAAAGAATTCTTGCATGTTTACTAACCGATGAGATTTTGCTTCGTTATGACACAATATATTAAGTCATATCTCTAAATGGAGAAAAAGTGATTTGTGTCTGACAGCAGTCTCGACCCTTATCCAGTTTTTGATATATGCGTAAATCGCATAAAAGGAAATAAATAAATCTTAACAGATTTGGAACCAACAAGAAATTATACGTCTTAGAACTTTTATAGATTTGGTATTTCTAGACAATTCTCTATAGTTTCTTAGAATTGTTAACTATATCTCATAATGTCCATAGACAACTTTTCAAGATATGGCTTCTTTGTTTAATTCATTAGAAAAACTGCAACTTATTACTTAACAGAGTTCCGGCTAAAGGCAACTGAAAAGATCCTTTATGATTTTGGATAAATATTGGTCTTGTTTAAAGTATTTACACATTTAGGAATGTCCAGCTGAGGCAAGGCCTTCTAGGCCAAAAGAAATGAAACTGGACAAAGAAACTTTCAGTTGTTATGTTATTAGATACTCTAAAAAGTTCAGGGGTTACAAGTTTTAGGATCCCACAGCTAAGGCTATTATGAACCGAATAATGTACAGTTCCTTGAGGATGTTGAGTTTGGGAGAAAGAAAGAATAAAAGACATTGTCTTGGAAAAGGAATATGTTGATATTCTTCAGATTGCTATTGACTGTGCTCAGGAATAGTTTTCTGTACCTGAAATAGCTCAAGAAGCAACTCCGGATCAAGACAATATCATTGAACTTCACGTTCAAAAGATTATTCCCAAAGAACAAACTCTACAACCTCAAGAATCAATGCCATTAAAAAGATAAGAGAGAGAGAGAGAGAGGAGAAGTGCAATTTAATATTGTGTTTCTCTAAGAACATAAAGTTGGCATTGGAATGATGGAAGATGATTCAGTTAACTTCTGTCAAGCCATAAAAAGTTCTAACTCTCAAAGGTATAAGGATACCATGAATAAAGAGATGAAGCAAATAAAGGATAATGATGTGCGAGACCTTATCCAGTTGGCTGAAGGAGCGAAGCTCATTGGTTGAAAATGGATATTTTTAACCAAAAGGGATTCGAAGGGCAACATGGATAGGTATAAGGTACGTCTTATCGCTACAAGCTTCACTAAGAAATAAGAAGACATCAATTATAAAGAGACTTTCTCTTCGGCTTCATTGAAAGACTCTTTCAGGACTATAATGACATTAATCAAATATTTTGATATTAAGCTACATAGATGGATACAATATTATTGTTCTCAATGGTTATTTTGATGAGGAAATGTGAAACTACAAAACTTTGTATTTTATAATGCAAAATCAATAATTTTCAAATTAAAGAAATCCATCTATGTGTTTAAACAAGCGTCTTATCAATGGTATCACAAATTTCATTAAGTTATTGTCTCATTTGGTTTTGAGATAAATCTTGGTGATTATTTTGTATACCACAAGGTCAGTGGGAGTAAGTATATTTCTCTGGTTTTGTATGTCTATGATATACTTCTTGGTCCATACGATATAGGCTTGTTGTGTAAGTCCAAGATATTTTTGATAAAGAATTTAGAGATAAAATATCTCGGTGATGCAAGTTTTGAATAAGGATTCAGATACATCGAGATTACTCTCGAGGAGCTTTTGGATTATCACAAAAGCCTATATTGAAAAGGTATTAAAGATTTGATATGCAAGATTTGAAATCAGGCGATACCCCTATGCTAAAGAAGAAAGGTTCAGTCTCAACAGTGCTCTAAGAATGATTTTGTGATTAAGAAAATGCAAAAGATTTATTGTGCTTTAGTTACAGATGTCTTATGCATACTTAGGTTTGTATGCGTTCAAATATTGTGTGCATTATTCGGATGTTTGGCATATATTTGAGTAATGCTGAAATTAAGAATTAAGGAGTAGCCAACGGTTTATGTTGTAATTACAGAGAACAAAAGATTTTAAGCTCACATACTGGAAGTCGGAAAAGTTAAAGATAATCAAGTATTTATACCGGCTTTACTAGATGTCGAAATAGTGCAAAGGCTATATTTGTATACTTGGTGGATGAGTTATATCAGGAAGAGTGTTATTTGGACTCTCGTAGCTCATTTCATCATGACAGTTAAGTTTATAGCACGTTATAAGGCATCGTATTATGGAATATGTCTGCAGAACCTTGTCACTGGGTTGCGAATTAAGAATAGTTGAAAGACACTAAGGTTATTTTGTGACAATAAGTTAGAAGTCTCATATTCCAATAACAACAGGAGTTCGGTAACGTCAAAGCACATTGACATAAAGTTCCTGGTTGTTAAAGTTAGAGTTCAGAGTGGTCAGGTGACTATAGAACATAATATAACAAACTCCATATTGTGGATCCACATACTAAGGGACTACCACCGAAGGCTTTTCATGAGCATAGTGCTCATAGAGGTGGCATGTCGGTTAAGGATATTCAGTTTCAGTGGGAGTTTGTAACCTTTCAATGTTCTTTTATATAGACACACTTCAGTTTTGGTTTACGGTTTCAGGTTTACGGTTTCACTTTAAGGATATTTTATGGATATTTCTGCAGAAATAAAGTATTCGGTAAATTTTCCACTCTGACTTGTTTTTCGGTTGGACCAGTTGGAAATAGACATGCCTAGATCACATTACATGTAATTTCCACGCTACGCATCCATACTTGATCTATGTCATTTGGTTATGTTGGTATACGTGATCAAGGAAGGTTTAGCTGCGATATAAATGCAGCAAAAGCCGCCTTGGTTCTATGTTGACATGATTGATGGACGAGATTGTTTAGAGGTACTTCAGTTTATGATAGCAAATATTTGGAGCTCATAAGGTGATATACAATTATAAGGCTATGTGTATATATGTGTAGTCCAAGTGGGAGATTGTAAGAATTTATGGACTTACACATATATATGTATCAATAATAATTGTATGTTGACTGCTATCATTAAAGGTTGGCCCAATTAAGTGATCTACTAAAGTTTAAATTTGAGGGGCCTAATTAAATACCTCATAAAGTATGGGTCTTATGTGTAGATACCCGGATGTATATTCTAATTAAATGATGGGCTTAATTAGAAATACATAAAGTGTGTGCAAATATAAATAGGGTTATGGTCCCCAAACCAGACGAGGGGTTTCTTTTCTAATATCCCATCGTTGGAAGAGTGACAGCCACCCCACGTAATGGTTTGGAAGACCTAACCATCGAGACGGCAGGACTTCATCAATTTCTATGAATTAAGGTACGCTTCCGCATCTAGTTTTATTATCTTGATGGTTTGACATGATAGGTCTTGGGTAGATGTAGTTTAGTCTACACTTTAGTTCTAACAGGACCCTGATCTTTTTAAGTGTTGAAAGGGTTTCTTCCATCCTAATCCTTGCATCAGGTGTTGCTTGAGTGCACTTCAAAGCTAATTCCATGATAGATAACAGACACTGCATCTTTGCTTCAGTTTGTTCATCCCCGGCCTGTACCAAATTAGCATCCACCACCTTATGAATTCCACTTGGTAAAGAATCACTAATCCAACGTCGTATGCTCAAGTCTCTAGTAAACATTTCATCGCTTGGTCTCATTCTTGTAAACGTCTCCATTATCAAGATGCCAAAACTATAAACATCACAGCTCGTGGATACTATTCCATCTTGTCCAAACTCTGCAATCATGCTAAAATGATCAGAAAAGCTCCTTAATCCTCGGTAATGTGCTAAACTTAGATTACCAATATTTATCAAGGGGAAAGAAATCGTTCTAAAATAAATAGATAAATAAAAATTTTCAGAAAATATCTAGGGGAAAGAATATTGATTAGGGAATTCTAAGGATATGAAGAAGCTTGTAAAATTTCAAATACCAGGAGCAATATATCCAATGGTTGCAACTGTCCTTGTTCGAACAAAATCCTCCCCTGCACCTAATAACTTTGCAATGCCAAAGTCACTGACATGGCCAACCATTTCTTGATTTAGCAAGACGTTGCTCGGCTTCAAGTCACAATGCACCACAGGCGTTGAATAGCCATTGTGGAGATAGTCCATTGCATATGCAATATCTATCATTATATCTAATCTCTGCAACATGTCTAAGAAGTTGTTATGACAGTATAACCATTTTTCAAGTGTCCCATTTGGCATGTATTCCAATATTAAGGCTTTGAAATCAGGGTTAGAGCAACTAGTAATGACTTTAGTAAGATTTCGATGGCGGAGATTGCGCAACATCTCACATTCTGTATCAAAACTTTTGAATGCACCTTCCAATTGCACATTGAATACCTTTGCTGCCAAAAGAGTACCATCATTAAGTATTCCTTTGTACACCATGCTGAAACTCCCATTTCCGAGCAAGTTACTCTCATTGAATCCTTCTGTTGCTTGTGCAAGTTCATAATAAGAAATTCTTTCATGCTCTTTTACCAGAGCTTCCAATGATTTTGGAATTTCACCACTAAAATTGTTATGGCACAAATCCAAAAATTCCAAGTCCAACAGTTTGCCAAATGACTCTGGAATTGGCCCATCTAATCTATTATATGCTAGAAAAAGTTTGATCAATCTATCTAGACCCCCTACAGTGCTAGGGATCTTACCAGAAAAATCATTTTTTGATAGATCAATGAGTATTGCGGCCTTTAAATTTCCAATCTCTAAAGGAATTTCCCCACTTAATAAATTGGATGAAACACTGAACTCTAGGAGATTTTGAAGGCTCCCCAAGCTTGCAGGTATTTTCCAATTCAGCCTGTTGTAATCTAGATAAAGTTCTCTCAAACTGGTAATGCTCCCTAGGCATGGTGGCAGTGAACCAGACAACCGATTTTCAGACAAGTCTAATGCACCAAGATTCGTTAAATTGCATAAAGCATCTGGTATGGTTCCTTTTATCTTGTTGCTGTCTAGGTAAAGTACTTGAAGGTTCAACATGCCTTGGACTGTGTTTTAACAATTCGTTATATCTAAAACTCGGTAGTAAAAATTCAACGAGTTCAGATCTCATTATAACTCGTTTCAAAGACTTAAAAGTCACTCTTACTCAAAAGCCCCAAGTTACAATCTAACGACAGCATCTAGAACCACACTGCTGCTGCCGCCCTTGGTGTAATAGCTAGGTTCTTAACGAGGAAAATAAACACATGAATGGTAAATATATTATATCATCTCACTGAAAAACGAACACAAGAAAAGGAAGACTAACCAAATGCATAAAGATCTTACTTTCTTCACCGACTCAAGGTAAATAGAATGATCAAAACAAAGTGTAGTGACGAAATATGTTTCATACTATATTTTTTCAAGCAAAATTCGTGCCAAGCGTGGCTGTGCCACTCATCCTCGCAGCATTGCAGAAAGGGTAAACTATTCAATGTCTTAAATTATTCCTTGTCTCGGTCCTTCTAACGAAAAATTAAAGGGGAACAGGAAAGTTCAATTGATTTGTATCTATTAAGTTTTAAAAAGACAGTCAATGAACTATATAATTTGACAACTTATTAGACTCTAATGTACAGATTAAGTGGTTCAAATTAATGTCATTTTTCAAGAAAATTAATTATTTTTCATGCTTCAACAAATGTTTCAGCCTGGTCACCCTTCCAATGACTTATCTGTTAAACTCATTGTTTAACAGATACATCTCTATTACTCCAGTAAGGTTACCAATTTCTTCAGGAATTACGCCCTTCAGTTTACAACCCTCGCCTCCGAAATGTCGTAGAGAGTTGGAGAAATTCCCAACAGATGCAGGAAGCACAGCATACAGTGGATTCTCACTAAAATCCAATTTTTTTAGTTCCCTACAGTTTGTCAAAGATGTCACGAAGCTGAATGCTGAATCACTGAAAAAGTTATTCAACCCCAAGAATAGAACCTCAAGGTATTCTAAGTTACCAAGTGATTCAGGAATTGGACTTGTGAAATTGTTGAATGAGAGACTAATTAATCTGAGTCTTGAAGAATTTGAGATAGTAGGTGAGATAATACCACTCAGATGATTAATTCCACAATTAAATTCTTCCAGACTGGGCATTCCACGACCTAAATCTGCAGGTAGAGTACCCGAAAGATTGTTTTCTGCTAATGATAGGAACTGAAGTGCTGACATGTTGAAAATGCTTGCAGGGATGGAACCAGTAAATTCATTGCCTTCTAATATCAACATCTTTAATTTCTTAAGATTACCAAGCTCCACTGGTATCTCTCCTGTCAAGTGGGGGTAGATAACTAGATATATGAGTACCAATTTGGCGGGAAAAGAAAAAAAAAAAGAAGGAAGTCAGATTTCTTGTAAGGAAATATCATACTACCTTTCAAGTGCTGATCTCCAAGATATAATAGTGTAAGAGCTGTTAAGTTGACAGACAATGACAAGATTTGAAGTTTTTTGCATTTTTCTAGGTTTGGTGGAATAATGCCATCTAGGTAGTTATCCGTAATGAAAAGACCTTCCAAGTTTGGGAGATGGTTGCATATAGTTGTTGGAAGCTTACCAGTAAGATTGTTACTAGTAAGACCAATTTTTTGCATTGTCGTAACGTTAAAAATTGACGGTGGTATAGAGCCAATAAATCGGTTGAATTGCAGGTCTAAGAGAGTCATATAACGAAGATCACCAAGTTCTCGAGGGATCTCTCCTTCGAGAAAATTTTGTTTCACTCTCAACTCTTCCAGCTTTGTTATATTGGAAAGGGAAGATGGAATTTCCCCTGAAAATTGGTTGCTTGAGAGGAGCACAGTGCGGAGGTTTGGTAACAAACTTAAAAATGGTGGAATGGAGCCATTGAAACTATTGTTTGTGATATCAGTCAGTTTCAACCTCTGCAAATGAGCCAACTGTTGTGGCAAATCTCCATGGAAAGTGTTGTTGCTGATGTCCAGGGAAACAAGAAATGAAAGATTTCCAAGGTGTGGAGGAATGGTACCATGAAGTTGCATGCTAGAAATGTCTAAAGCTGTGACTCTATGGTGGCGAAGGCCGCAAGTAATTCCAATCCAGCTGCAAACTGGTGTGGAAGAAGACCAGTTTCTTGCTAAGATGTCATTAGGACTAGAAATGTGAGATTTCAAGGCAAGAAGAGCAGCTTCATCAGTACTAATATTGGGAATAATAGCAAGAGCAGTATGGTCATGAAACAGAATGAAAACTGCAAGAGCAAAAAGCAGATTGCAATGTCTGCCCATATCTATAAAAATCAATCAAGCAAGGAAGGATGATGCAAAGTAATGATCTTAGATGGTCTATTTAATGATATCAAGTTCATTGGGTACCAATATACTGTTGTTGTTGGCCTCCTGAGTGATTTTTGGTTCAAGACTTTAAAGAAAGTCTATTTTTATTTAGTAGTACTAGATATGATGGAGAAGTTGACTGGTTGACAGCATTAAACAAGTCTCCTCTCTGGATTATTTTCTAGTCAAGAGTGTCAACTTTAAGTGGTCGTGGCCGTAGGTCTATCTCTTTTTTTCTTCGTTGGAATGAGTTTAGCTTATATACATCGATAAGATACAAATTTTATCAACTTTAAGTGGCCGTGGCCATAGGTCTATCATATTACCTTTACATGTAAACATATCTTATTCCAATAATACAGATCCGACATTTAATAGAGAATTACGTAAGTAACCTTTAGGTGACTTAAAAGTGTAAAAAAGTTGTACATAGCTAGTTTACATATTACACATTAGTTAAACTTGCACCATATTGAGTAGAGGAGAGTGAATTGAAATAGAGAATAAATTCTCTAAGAGACTGGAAGCAAGGAGAATGAGAGTTTCTACTGCGAATGGAAACAAACACTAATGTGGTTTTAAGAAAAATGATGTGCTAAAAACGTCCAAGTTAAAGTTTTCCAATCCACAATAATGCAGCACCCATGTTAAAAAAAAATATAATTTATGAGATGTGGCAAAAACGTCAAGGTGGAAGTCCTATTCTTTCTGGTGGCAATGCATTTATAAGTTGGCTATGACGATACCAATGGAATGTGAACTGTGTGGTTAGTCTTTGGAGTGTTTGATTTTTTGGTTAAACAGTCAACTCCGGTATACCCTATCACTCAGAGGCGTTATGTTGATCTAATGGGTGCACCAGCACCTGTTCACGTCGGAAAAAATTGTATATATGTAGGCATAAATATCTTAAAAATTCGATGTACACCTTGAATAATTGACATATTTATATTAAATTTAGTGGTGCACCCATGGTGGTCGAATCTTGGGTCCGTCTCTGCTACCACTGGGTACCTTTTTTTCTTTTCCTTCTGTTCGCTAGACAATATTTTACTTCTAAAAATAATGAATGTTTGTTTGAGCTACACCCCTTGTTAGAGTAACCTACTATTTGTAATAAAAGAACAAGAAACAATAGCTGACCTCAAGTCGAATTAAGTTTCCAAAAAGGATTTATAGAACGTTCATGTTGTAAAATACAGTATATCTGTAGAAGTGTTCCAATAATCATTATATTAAATCCAGTATAATTTTGGTTAAGTTGGCGGTTTAACACTGATATTAAGTTGGCTAGTTGAAAAAATCTTGATGATGAATTCCTAATATCTCGTTGGTTTAATTTTCACCATCTTTATTATATTAACCATTATTTTCTACGTGTAGTGCCAAGCTATGAACTTTTTCACTTGTTTTGTTAGAAAGATTGTATAATGCTGTCAATATTTCAAGTCAAATTTCATGATGAATTCTTAATTTCTCGTTGATTTGATTTCTCACCATCTTTGTGCTATGGTAATGCCAAGTTATGAACTTTTTATCATGTTATGAAATTTGTATAGTTGATTGAATGTAGAATTGTAGGCCATTTTGGATTACTTGTGAAGTTGTATTTTAGGAAATATATAAATGATTTGTTTGTATGATATATGATAAAGTCGTCGTCATTTCTCGGCGGACCTTTTGGATCCGGATCCCAATTTTGACAAAATAGCCAAACTATTAACAAAAAGCTTCACCTCCGTACTGACAGTTATCCCAGTTTACGATGGTTGATTTGCAGAAATATGACAGCATAAACAATTGTTTGCCTTTTTGCGGAGTTTAATGAAAAAATCTGGACAAAAATGTCCCCGTCAAGTTTTTAAGTCGGGACCAAGTCTAGCCTTTATACCTCTCTGCTTTTCAACACTTATCCCTTAAAGTGTTGGCAATACTTGCCGCACTTGACCGTAAGTCTTGGCAATGGGCCAAGACTTGCCTTTGACCGTGCTCGATTTCTCAACACTTTCTCTTCAAGTGCTGGCAAAAGATAACACTTATTGCACTTGGTCATAAGTCTTGGAAATTACCAAGACTTGCCCCTTCCAGTCTTTCCCTGCATTCTCGCCATATAACTTGAAGTATTGGCTAAAAAACACGTCCCCTTGAGGTATTGACAATTGCCAAGATTAACAAATTTTTTGCCTTGAAGTCTTGGCTCAGGGGCTAAATAAGGGTATTCTGTTAAAACATTTCTTAGCGCGGGCAATTTTTCAAAACCACTCCTTATGGAGGGCACACAATGAAATTTTTGCTTTAGGATAGTGTTAGTAAAATGGGTTCTGTTTTCGTAGGCAACACTTTAAGTTATCAATCGACAACTACTGCTTCTTAGGAAGAAATCAAAGTGTAAGCATTCTAGGCAACACCTCAAGTTATCTAGAATAATTGGGAAGAACTTCAAAGTGGAAGTGCTGTCAGACTATACTTCAATTTATCTGGGATAATGTGGGAAGAAGTTTAAGGGCAAGCGCTCCCTAAACAGAAGGGGGGTCAGAGGCAAGTGCTGCCTCCTAAGCAGTACTTACGAGAAATGGGGAGAGGGGATGCAGGACTCATTATAAGATTCATAAGAGAATTTCTGTTAAAAATTTATTCATTAAGCCAAACGGAAAGCATTTTTACATAACTACTATTATGAGAGTCAAGAAGCCAAACTATCGCCTATGGTGTCATAGTTCTGCAATTCTCTCAAACTATTAGCTATGCTTTACATATTAGCAACCTGGCACTATAGTCGCACAACTGCATTATAAGTGCCAAATTGCTATGTTGTAAGAAATTATTGCTTTAGTGGATACTTGTCAAAAGTAGTAGTAGCTCATTTGAGTTTCAACTTTTGTCTATAATACCATTTTCTTCTTCACTGGGTTTGAAGCATTACAGGTCTGCCGTAAGTTCAATTTCATCACTTATTTTTTTATTTTTTATATTCGTTCTATTTCATCTTTTTTCATACTGTACGTTTTTTTTTTTTTTAAAAGAGTCTCAGGGGAAGAAAAAGGGAGCTCAAGTTCAAATTTTGAGGTGCAGCATCAATGAGGCAAGTACTATTTAGAGATTTTGTTGCTTGACATCTATCGAGTGAAAATATCTCAACTTTTGATCAGTTTGAAGTTGTACTCCGTCCATTTTATTCATGTGAACTTATTTGATTGAGCTTAAACATACTAGTATAACCTTTATGTGGCTACAAAATTAGCGAAATTTGTAATTATAAACATGACATAACTTTGTGTGATTATAAACACTTTTCATAAAATTATGATATGTACATGCTTAGTCATTAATAGGATTGTCGTCCCAATTTATTGATACACTTTTCTCTTTAATAAGTTATAAAAAGAATTCACATATTTTTATATAACAATTTAATTTTATGAAGCGTAAAGTAGTAGTTTAATTTGGAGCGGAGTTTAAGAAATGTGGTAAGACTTTTGGAATTTGTGGTCCAAAATAAGCCATACATAAATATGTGGCTATAAAACATTTCATTAAGGGTAAAGTAGTTTCAACTCAAAAATATTTCCAAATTTAGAATTGTGTCATTCTTTTTGGAATGGACTAATAAGAAAACTATGATAACCATTTTAGAACGGAAGAAGTATCTCTTAAATTTCGTGCACATTAAAACTACTTCACACAAATAGGGACGGAGGGAGCGACAAAGAAACTTGTAATGTATTACAACTTCATTCATCACATGACATAACTTCTCTTAAGCATTTTTTCATTTTTTGTATAATCAAAATCGGGCATGAACCTTAGAGTCAAGCGAACATTCAGATTCTTTCCCAAGCTTGTTAATTGTTATGAACATGAAAATATTATTTTATTAAATTGGGAGCAGAATTTAAGATAACACATAAATATTTGTGTTTGTAGTAACAGCATGAACGACTTATAACTTAAGAAGGTAAATTCTGAATTATGTATCTTATAATGCCAGTGTCAACACAAAGCTAGACAATACTGAGATAACTTTGTCCTGGTCTATGATTTTAATCTGCCTCACTTTGTGAGAATTTAATAAGACAAATCAACCCCAATATTTATTCAGTAATCAGTAAGAGGTTTGATGATGTTAAACTTTATTCCTGATTAAGCTTTTAGTTGTATCTTTAGTACATATATAGTCGCGAGTTTTAATCATTATATTGTTTGAACTTGTTATAGCTGAGTTATGCAACTAAATTTCGTTGGTAACTGAGTTATGCAGTTAAGTTTCATTTCAAATTTTGATCATGTTGACTTGTCATAAGCACATTAAGAATTCCATTTTTGTGAGAAACTCCAAGTTATTATGTGCTCTTACATAATTGATGCACAAAAATTTACCACTATGTAAAATCTTCCACTTGTGTAGGTAGGGGCTACGTATTACTCTCAACATCCATTTTATTCACTCACATTTTATTATTAATGACATAATTTGTAGCATTCGTTTCACATAAAAGTTCATTTTTTAATGGGAAAGAAATATGAAAAGACATGTGAAACTCTTACCACCACTCATTTAATTGTCGACAATATTAATTTTATTATTTTATATGTTTAACTCTTCTTTTTTTTCAACAAATATGTTTAGTTCAGGTGCGGAAAGTCTTTATTTATTTCATAACAATTTCGTATATACAATCAAGTATCCACAACATAAAATGAGACGAATGAAATTAAAATTTGTTGTTTCTGCATAACTCATTTATTTAACTGATTCCAGTTTTAATCATTTATTTATTTTTTCCTCAGGATCTACCTCTGAATTACACATTATATACGTGACAACACGGTAAAAGCTAAGCCAGAACTAGTAAACTCCAAACAGTTTGCAGGAACTAGCAGAAAGTATAAATTAACCAACAAAAACCTTGCAAGATGCCTAGCTTTTGGATAAAGTAGAAGAAATAGAACAAAAAGTATCCCTACCTAAGTGATCAACATCTAAAAATGACATCTCGATATACAAAGCATCTCGTGTCTACGCAGGGTACGAAGAAGGACCGTGCTACATAGGGAGCTTGATACAAGTGACCAAAGTGACCAACTTCCGGTGGTTTATTTATACCTACTACTGACAAAGTTGGACCCTGATCTTTTTAAGTGTTGAAAGGGCTTCTTCCATCCTAATTCTTGCATCAGGTGTTACTTGAGTGCACCTCAAAGCTAATTCCATGATAGATAACAGACACTGCATCTTTGCTTCAGTTTGTTCATCCCCAGGCTGTACCAAATTAGCATCCACCACCTTATGAATTCCACTTGGCAAAGAATCACTAATCCAACGTCGTATGCTCAAGTCTCCAGTAAACATTTCATCGCTTGGTCTCATTCTTGTAAACGTCTCCATTATAAAGATGCCAAAGCTATAAACATCACAGCTCGTGGATACAATTCCATCTTGTCCATACTCTGCAATCATGGTAAAATGATCAGAAAAGCTCCTTAATCATCGGTAATGTGCTAAAATTAGAGTACCAATCTTTATCTAGGGGAAAGAAATCGTTCTAAAATAAATAGATAGATAAACTTTCTCAAAAAATATCTAGGGAAAGAATATTGTTTTGGGAGTTCTAAGGAAATGAAAAGGCTTGTAAAAGTTCAAATACCAGGAGCAATGTATCCAATGGTTGCAACTGTCCTTGTTTGAACAAAATCCTCCTCTGCACCTAACAACTTTGCAATGCCAAAATCACTGACATGGCCAACCAATTCTTGATCTAGCAAGACATTGCTCGGCTTCAAGTCACAATGCACCACGGGCGTTGAATAACCATTGTGGAGATAGTCCATTGCAGATGCAATATCTATCATTATATCTACTCTCTGCAACATGTCTAAGAAGTTGTTATGACTGTATAACCATTTTTCAAGTGTCCCATTCGGCATGTATTCCAATACTAAGGCTTTGAAATCAGGGTTAGAGCAACTAGTGATGACTTTAGTAAGATTTCGATGGCGGAGATTGCGCAACATCTCACATTCTGTATCAAAACTTTTGAATGCACCTTCCAATTGCACATTGAATACCTTTGCTGCCAAAAGAGTACCATCATTAAGTATTCCTTTGTACACCATGCTGAAACTCCCATTTCCGAGCAAGTTACTCTTATTGAATCCTTCTGTTGCTTGTGCAAGTTCATGATAAGAAATTCTTTCATGCTCTTTTACCAGAGGTACATCTGCTTGACGTGCATTCTTCTTTTTCCGCAGTCTTAAGAATACATATGCGAGGGCTAATGCAAGTAACAGAAGACCCACTCCCAAAAGGATACACAAAACCAGGATTACCTTTTTCCTCGTTGACCTCTTGGGAGATTTGATGATGCATGGTGACACATGAAACTTAGATTCACCACAAAGTGCATCATTGGACAAGAATGACTGACCTGTAGCATTTGCAAAAGGACCACCAGTGGGAATTTCTCCGCTGAGTTTATTGAACGAGAAGTTCATGTATGTGAGATGCACAAGAGCTTCTAATGATTTCGGAATTTCACCACTAAGATTGTTATGGCACAAATCCAAAAATTCCAAGTCCAACAGTTTGCCAAATGACTCTGGAATTGGCCCATCTAATCTATTATATGCAAGAGAAAGTTTGATCGATCTATCTAAACCCCCTAGAGTGCTAGGGATCTTACCAGAAAAATCATTTTTTGATAGATCAATGAGTATTGCGGCCTTTAAATTTCCAATCTCTAAAGGAATTTCCCCACTTAATAAATTGGATGAAACATTGAACTTTAGGAGATTTTGAAGGCTCCACAAGCTTGCAGGTATTTTCAAATTCAGCCTGTTGTAAGCTAGATGAAGTTCTCTCAAACTGGTAACGGTCCCTAGGCATGGTGGCAGTGAACCAGACAACTGATTTTCAGACAAGTCTAATGCACCAAGATTCTTTAAATTGCATATAGCATCTGGTATGGTTCCTTTTATCTTGTTGCCGTTTAGGTAAAGTACTTGAAGGTTCAACATGCCTTGGACTGTGTTTGGAATATGTCCAGTAAACTCATTGTTTAACAGATACATCTCTATTACTCCAGCAAGGTTACCAATTTCTTCAGGAATTACGCCCTTCAGTTTACAACCATCGCCTCCGAAATATTGTAGAGAGTTGGAGAAATTCCCAACAGATGCAGGAAGCACAGCATACAATGGATTCTTACTAAAATCCAATAGTTTTAGTTTCCTACAGTTTGTCAAAGATGTCACGAAGCTCAATGCTGAATTACTGGAAAAGTTATTCCCCCCCAAGAATAGACGCTCAAGGTATTCTAAGTTACCAAGTGATTCAGGAATTGGACCTGTGAAACTGTTCTTTGCGAGACTAATTATTCTGAGTCTTGAAGAATTTGAGATAGTAGCAGAGATAATACCACTCAGGTGATTAATTCCACAATAAAATTCTTCCAAACTGGGCATTCCACGGCCTAAATCTGCAGGTAGAGTACCCGAAAGCTTGTTTCCTGTTAATGATAGGACCTGAAGTGCTGACATGTTGAAAATACTTGCAGGGACAAAACCAGTAAATTCACTCATTGATAATGACAACAGCTGTAGTTTCTTAAGATTACCAAGCTCCACTGGTATCTCTCCTGATAACTAGATATATGAGTATCAATTTGGCGGGAAGAGAAAAAAAAAAAAAAGCAAAGTCAGATTTCATGTAAGGAAATATCATACTACCTTTCAAGTGCAGTCTTCCAAGATATAATTTTGTAAGAGCTGTTAAGTTTGCTAGCTCTCTTGGTACAGTTCCGATAAAATCATTGATAGACAATGACAAGATTTGAAGTTTTTTGCATTTTTCTAGGTTTGGTGGAATAACGCCATCTAGGTAGTTTTCCGAAATGGCAAGCACTTCCAAGTTTGGGAGATGGTTGCATATAGTTGTTGGAAGCTTACCAGTAAGATTGTTTTTAGTAAGAGCAATTACTTGCATTGTCGTAATGTTAAAAATTGACGGTGGCAAATCTCCATAGAAGGTGTTGTTGCGGATGTCCAAAGAAACAAGAAATGAAAGATTTCCAAGGTGTGGAGGAATGGTACCATGAAGTTGCATGCTAGAAATGTGTAAAGCTGTGACTCGTTGGTGGCGAGAGCCGCAAGTGATTCCAATCCAGCTGCAAACTGGTGTGGAAGAAGACCAGTTTCTTGCTAAGATGTCATTAGGACTAGAAATGTGAGATTTCAAGGAAAGAAGAGCAGCTTCATCAGTGCTAATATTGGGAATAATAGCAAGAGCAGTATGGTCATGAAGCAGAATGAAAACTGCAAGAGCAAAAAGCAGATTGCAGTGTCTGCCCATATCTATAAAAATCAATCAAGGTAGGATGATGCAAAGTAATGATCTTAGATGGTCTATTTAATGATATCAACTTCATTGGCTCAGTCAACCTTCCACGGGTCTAGTCTTTGGAGTTTTCTTTTTTTTAAGTAGCGGTTTGGCATAAATACCAAAAGATTGATCAAGTGCGTCACATTAAGCCAAAAGATTCCATCATTTATCTTTCTTTTGATGATGATGTTTAGAATATGGTAACTGTTCAATCAAATGACACCAAAGTAATTTTCAGTATTGTAGCAACTTGAGTTCCTCAAGTACTAAACAACTTTTTTTGTCTCTGTCATCTTTGGGTTGGTGAAATAGGTAGTTTATAGGCGGAGTTTTTGCTTAATTTACTTAATGATTTGGACTTTGTCAAAAGGTTGAAATTTTAATGAAATTTCATCACCTACCACATAATTTATTTAAAAACCACTAGCATATCTTGGGTCCCTGATAGAAACATGTCATTAGCAGAAGGAGTTAAGTTAATAAATGGCTAAAATTGGAGAAGTGATGAAAATGCAAAACATAGAAAAGAGAATGAGAAGAAAGAACTTACTCCAAAGTGCAAAGAGAAGAAACAACAGCGTAAGAGAGAAGCAGCAGCTTCTCTCTGAAACTTACCATATTCCGAACCAAAATTTTGAAATACCGAAGTTTATATACCGAATACCGAAATACCAATTCCGTAGTTCCGAATTAATTCAGTTCGGTGCGGAATTCAGTATTTCGGACTTTGTGCCCACCCCTAAAGGTGATAGAAGACAATTAGCGATGGAGTCAAAAGTTCTAATAAGATGATTAAACATTGACAAGAATGTCAAATACTTCAGCCTCCCTAGATCACACTAGTGAGACTACACTAGGTATGTTGTTGTAATGTCATATACGATATCTGAACATGCGATCTCAGTCGTTTTTGAAACACCTTTATAACTAGACGATTATATCCATATGCTTTGATGTAGTGCATCCTTCTATGATAAACAGCAGAAACTTCCACCATTTAAATACTACAGTTTGATAGTGACTTTGACTCACTTTCTATCTTTCTCAATGATCATCCTGACATCTTTGGCATGATATATAGAAAGGCATCATATCCCTTTTTTTTTTTTTAATATTCATGAATCCAAGGGTTTATCAGAAACAGCTTTCCACCTTGGTGGGGTAATGTCCGCACATTTCACGCTCCCCAGACCCCACTGGTGAAACTATACTAGGTATGTTGTATCATATCGTTTTATATGGAAATGCACATAGATATAGTGTAAACAAACACACACGTACACCAGTTCATTATGTTGGTAAGTCGAGTGAAACTCTAAAGATCATGGCAATATGGCTTTACACACACACATACATAACATACACCGGGTCATCGATGGTAGTGAATAAAGTGAAACTCTAGATCATGGACTATGGCTTTACAATGTGGAATGAGAAATAAATTGAATGGATTAAGCTCACTCTACGTACATATATGATCAACATTATTGAGTTCTATGGGAAAATAATACAAATATACAAACAGGCAAGACAAAATATCATTTGTTTTTCTTTCTACTTACACAACATGATCTTCCCCATTTATTGCCTAGATTGCAATTTTCTGTAGGTAGTCAACTTTGTATATCATCAAACAGGAGTTGAACTCATAGCTAGATGGTACTGTATTATAGATATCACAACTTGCTTGTTTCATTGTGGTAAACTCCAAGAGCAAACTGCAGATGAAAACCATGCAACAACCAACCAAATACGAGATTAGACCGTAGAAAGGAAACAAAGAGAACAACGAGGTTCTAGAAAGAAACCAAAACTTTCTGAACTTGTGGTCTTAAACATGCTACAAAATTCGGTGGCTATATAAGGGATGTCATTGCGAGTAAATTAAAAAGTATAAAGTTAAATTCTTTCCAAATATTTAAATGAGATTCCTTTCAGGTAAGGGATAAAATGAAATGGAGGGAATACCAACTATGCTACAATATACATAGATGGCACTAACCATATTGAGAAGCCTCAGAGCAGCAGGCCTAGTAAATTTCCTCGCAAAAAGGAAGCAAGGGGCAGGCTTGTCCTTGCTGGTGCACCACTCTCTCCGGTATTCTGTCTCGTAATTTATATTGTCTATGTCCTTTCAAAATCAAACAGCCGATAATTAAGGTGTAAATTCGTCATTTCTCATATAGGATTACTCGTAAATTTCTATGCATTCTATAGTAAGACAGTCGTCCTCATTTCAATTGCTGAGAATAAGAAGATTAAATTTTCTTGCAAAACCATGAAATGCATTACTTCCTTAAAATAGCTATTTGAGTGTATTACTTTTTCATTAATTATTCTCTCCTAGTTTGCGATGCATGAGTGACATAATTTCCTAAAACATTTTTCAACCTAATGATCAAAACGTGCCTAAGATGCTAATCTGCTTGTCGAAAACAATCATCAGTACCTTGATAGATTGGATTAGCGTGGGATTTGCATCGGCTAACTTATAGGTAACAGGATGCCACCCTCGCCGTTCACGCTCCTTGTTGGCTATAGCATCCCATGAAGTGTGAGTCAGTGTTCTCCTTGTAATTTCACCTTCAAGTTTGTGGTGCTGGATTAAATAATGAAAGCCTCCTCAGCACAAGATAAAACTGATACAGAGGTATCAAGTTAAAACTGATGTTAAATTTAGAGAAATTATGCCTCTTGCACTTATTCATATTCCACTCACTAATAACATTTCTAGTTACCCAACTGCCAAGGTTATGCTATTACCAATCACTTCCTCATAAACATACAGCCACAATAAGCACTCAACCTGGACATGAAATATCTACTTAAATGTACTGGCAATCAGCTCAAATTTGTTAAATATTAGTATAGTGTTAAAAATGCTGGCACTGGTTAGGGGCATATTCTTCGACAGTATATATCATCATTTTCAAGGAAATCAGGGATATTTCAGGATAAAGCACGTTAATTGCTAATACGGGTTTAGCTTGCAGAAAACAACTTACAGCAAGCAGGGTTTGGACATAGTGTTCATCAGGTATACAATTATGCACTTTGGATGTATCTGGAGGCTGCAGAAGAAAATCATAGATTAGTATAGCATGTCAAGATCTTTTAGCAAAAGTTAAAGTCAAAACATCACCCAACAAAAGAAGAGAAGAAATACTCAAACAGCAAGGAAACTCACCACATACTGGTCTCGCCAAAACTCAGGGAGTGGCTTCTTCTGCACATTAATAATGTAACTAAGGTGAGCACCATGAAAATATGAAGGAGTTCTCAATGGGAACATACAAATGTAGAACTTTAGAGATCATTAGAAAAGTTAACTTCTGTACGCTTTAGCTGGGTAGCCTTAACACTTTACAGCCATCGAATTGGAGGCACATGGGAAACCAATACTAATGAACTCAATCTTTACAATGATTTTCTGTTGTCTAGTCTCCATCCAGTTAAAAGAACTCAAGACCACTCATTTTATTAACTGATATAAAGAGGCTTAACTTGCTTTGCAGTGCTCATGAACTCAGGACCGTCCGTGAGCATCGGAAATCAAAATTCACATTTGGAATAACAGTAAAACTAGACATCCAATAAAAAGCAACTTGCCTTGCAATGCAACTGAAACATAGGAAATAATGCTTCATCCTTCACCACAATATCTGCATGCTTTCTGTTTAGAACAGCCCACTGCGAAAACAACATGCAGATGAAAAGTAGTAAGTTAGATTGCTACTAAAAGTGAAAGATACACCTCGTTTTGCTCCATTTCTCCTTGAGAGTTCCTTTTTAGGAGTTACATTGAACTTCATGAAGCTAATTGATATTTCAGACCAGTACCTGAGAACCTTTCCTCCAGCTTTGAACAGGAATCACTGGATCCATTTTGGGATTGTAGCGGCCTTCTTTTGTATCAGCAAAGCTGTTTACATGTTTAAACAAAAGATGAATGAAACATAAACATCCTTCCACCTTTTAGTTTTTGAAAGTAAGATGATAGCTAGATATTTGGCTAAAAAAATGGATTCAAAAGTAAATTTTGAGAATAACTAGTGCCCTTCTGGATATAACTAAAGCTTACTCAGTACTTGAGCTTCTAACTATAGGAATATATCATTTACTCAAGAAGAGCAGAAATACCACTGTCTCTTACCTGTCCACAAAGCTATTTGGCGTAGACATTATGTAGTCATATGTGTAGCTGAAGTTGTACAAAGGTATGCAACTGAAATAACATGAAAAGGTTGAAACAAATTAGATGACAGCCAGAACACAAAATGTTAATATGTGGATATAATTGCAGAGATATCAATGTTGGAAACAACATAATTGCATGACTCGCTGAGACCAATGTGCCAAGTGGTCTATAAAAATGATGTGGCCTATGATTAGGAAGTAGGAACCGTGATTGTAAGCAACAATTATCATTTGAATAGTTTATTTAAACAATGTCTGACTATTTCAGACAATTTACCAAAATTAGCTTAGAAAACCAATACAGTTAATGGGTACAAGGCTGTGAAAAAGTAGCTAACTATGGTTTTTCAAATAAAGTTGATTAAGCTAACAAGTAGTATCAAATAATTCAGCTTGTGCTCAGATTCAATAAGTGAAGACAATAGTGAAATGATATCTCACCTGTCCGAAAGAAAAACAAATCGTTCATTGAGAGGATCCATCAGTGCATGCTGAAGTAAAATGCGCTCTGCCTGGATCATACTTGCTTCCCCCCAATCTACCTGAAGGAAAACACACTTGCTAAATATTGCTGGGCCATACAAAGTATGTGAAAGAGAAAAAGAAATGTAGTTGTCATTATAAGCTCATCAATCAAAACAAACAAGCAAACGTGATGTCATATTTTCGTAATAGTCTCATGAAATGTTTTGTAAAATCAGAAACACATCTGGAAGAACAGTGGAGAAGGGGAGCTTTGGAGTAACTCGTAAAGTTGTTTCATGCGACATATAGGTCACAGGTTTGAGCCGCAGCTGCATAAAATCGCACCCCTCCCCAGGGTGCAGCCCTTCCCCGAACCCTACGTGAATGCAGGTTGCCTTGTGCACCGGGCTGCCCTTTTATCTGGCAGAACAGCAGCCTGCCTGCACTGTGTACTATAGGGTTGATGAAACAAGAATGGAAAACCTTCAACAGTTTTTGTTTGGATGAGCAATCCAATTAGGGTGAGGAATGTCCTAGTAAAATAAGTAGAGTGACTATGCAGCAGTGAACGAGAAATAATTTGTCTATATGTACTGAAGTGCATGAATTTCTAACATGTTAATCAGATGAAGTATGCAACAGACACTCAATAGGTAGATACCTAGCTACTGCACCTAATGATGATGATGCTTCCAACAAGAGTTTCACATTCAGAAGAAGAAAAAACCTGTATACTATCGTTAACTTGGCGATTCAAGAAATATGCTGATCTTGTCGTTATTTTGTTCAATAGAAACCCTGGGCGTGAATGAACCAATATTGAAAATTTGTTTTCCTTATCACCCTGCAAAACATGCACGCATACAAAATATGTCTTGTAAGCTAGCAGAAGTTCAACAGAGAAAGAGATGGTTTGAATAAAGCGGAGACATCTGCATATTATCGAAAAGAGCTACAAACAGGTGACCTCTACGAGTCCACTGGCAACCAAGAGGGGGACAGCAGGAGCATTATAGGGAGAACATAACAGATTTTCAACAGCAAACAGTTACAGGCACGTTAATACGCACATTGGAGAAACGAGCAAATATACCCTATTAGAGTTTAAACAGTATATCTGCACTTGAAGGAAACTCGGATAACTTTTATTTGTGCATAAGAGATCTGGGCGAATCAAACTAGCCCCAGGTGTTGTTGATGAATCAAAGATTGAGATATTGCACAAGTTTTCACACTATAAGGATTTGCTTGTGTTGTTCAAAAGAGCAAAATCCCTCAAAGTCAGTACAAACTTAACTAAGAACAAAGCATAGAAGGAAAAAAAAAGGAGGATCTGTACGCAATACCAACAAATAGAAATCAAGGCTTAGTTGTTGTTGCTATACTCACACTAAATCGGGTTTTGCAGAAGTCCATTTAGTCTGGTTAAGCACTTGTATAACAGTGCAGGGTACGTGTCAAATTTAGTAAACCTTCGACATTAGGGACCCTTATTTTCACAAATTATGTAATGTTAGAATGAAATGAGTGGTTTAGAACAAATGATTCATACAACTGACACCAACTAGTTGGGATTATGACGTTGATTAATGTTTCATAAAGCTCCTCGTTCCCATTTAAGCAAACATAGAAAATCCTATTTGTTAATCCATCCTCCCAAAAGAGGAATAGTCGCGCACCTTTCATCGATCAATAACAGAAGAATGATAAGCAGTTAAACAACAGGTTGCTTCTGTTTAACAAATTCTGGTTTAAAGGAAAAAAATTGTGATCTTAGTTAGGATCAAGGTAACCACTCCCCCCCCCCCACCCACCCACCTCACCCCACACAGACATAAAATAAAAGCATCTTGTAAAGCAGATATTATCAATGCCAAGTATACTAATATTACACATCTGTATAGAGATTCATTGGCGCTTTCAACATAATAAACTTAGTAAAGAATGGAAACTTCCTAAAGCACTCAAATTTCCAAAAATAAGAAAATCCAAAAGTAATCAATGTAAACAAACACAGACAAATTTAGAAACAAAACACTACTGCAATAAGTACCTTAAATGGAAACATTACAAGCATAATAATTAAAGTGCAAAGAGAACCTTTTAACCAAAAAACAACAACAACAAAAAAGTTGTACGCAGACCTTAATCAACTGTAATATAATTAATTACCTGAAAAAATGCATCCCAAACCAACTCCAAAGGCAAACGATTCCTTGCTATAAACAAAAATGCAATTTTTGGGTATTGAACTGAAGGAGTAGAAAGCAAAGCTAACATTCTAATTTTACTATACTGAGTTTCCATTAGTACTAAAGTCAAAAAGAAAAAACCAAGCAAAATCATAGCAAATACTTTTATTTTCCATCTATGTTGAGATTTTTGGGAATTTGACCTTTTAATGATTTTTAGCTTCAACCCCATTTTCAAAAATTGAATCTTTAAATCATTTCCAGCAAAAAAAAAAAAAAAACCAATTCTAACTCAGTAAAAATTGAATCTTTAGACCATTTTCAGCTAAAAATCCAATAAAAACACAGTAAATATTGAATCTTTAGACCATTTCCAGCTAAAAATTCAATGAAAACACATTAAAAACTGAATCTTTAGACCATTTTCAGCTTAAAATCCAATAAAAACACAGTAAAAATTGAATCTTTAAGTGAATTCACTACATTTCAGTTGCAAGAATGGATCCAACTTCAAAGGGTGTTGAAATATAAGTAGTAGTAATTAGGAGAAAATAGGATGTTGGGTGCGGTCTTTCCCCGGACCTTGTGTGATTGTAGGATGCTTTCTGCACCGGACTGATCCTTTTCAGGATCTTGGAATAAAATTAAAGCTTGTGAACTGTCACTGAATTAAAGAGAGTGGAGTAAAGAGCTGACTTGAGTTTTTTTACTTAGTTTTGAAGTAAAAGATAAGATTAATACAGCTTTGTTGAGTGAATTACAGGGAGAAACAGGAGCCCTTTACAATGGTTGCTTTAATGGAGAAACAGATTTTCTGTTTGACAGCACAATGTACCAAACTTAGGTGTGTTTTTTGGGACCTGCCTACACTTTGAGGGCCACTTCAGTCTTTCCCTTTACTCTAAATTGAACTTCTTTTTTTTTTAGTGTAATGTTTTTTGACCTTTCCTTTTTATTTTTAAAGTTCAAACTCAAGGCCGCTTGTTATGAGCTAATGTCCCTCATGTTATAACAGAATATCGGTGGGTCTATAGCTAAATAGACGCTCTCACTTATTAAATTAGTCTTTTAAATTGGGCTCTCTTGTTTGATCTATTAAGTACATAAATGTTTTAGTTCGAGAGTCATTGGTTGGAGCACCTGCTTGGAGTGGTGACCTGATTTTACGAGTGGTGCCAACCGATATCAAGCGTAGAATCGTGAGCTCTCCAACTTATCAGACTAGTCTTTAAGAATTTTTTTCATAAAGCTCAAATTCAAGAATTTTGATTAACTACATCCGAGGGCAATAAAAATGCCCAAATTAAAAATGGTGAGAGTTAACTGGGTTCTCCAGTTAACTTAGGCTTCTTTTTATCTTTTTGTTTTTGACACAGCTTTCTATAATTTTCAGCGAATGTTTTAACCTCATCACATGGTAGTCCAAAGGAGCAATTACTTTACTTCCAAATATAATAAAGGAATATTTGTACTGTACTTCTGTTTTTGGTTGATGTAAATAGTACTTACCATTTAGTGCAGGAGTAATCAAGACAATATTTTACTTCTAAATATAATAAGGCATATTTGTACTTTTTTGTTCTTTTTCTGTTGAGTACATTTTAGTACACAACCAGGACAATACTTAACATAGCAAAAATCATGTAAAAGTTAAGGTTAGATATTTAAACCAATAATAACTTTGGTCCATATTCATGATGTGCATAAGACAAACAAGAGTTTTTTCTTTTGAATATCAATAATAATAAGTTTAATAAGAATGAGTTATCAATAGTACATCTCCTACTATTTACTACTCCCTCCGTCCCACTTTATTTATCGTAGTTCGGATTTCAAGGGTCAAACGAGTTTATCTTTGACCGTAATTTTAATATATATCTTTTAAATATTTTGAATTGTAATTTATTGTGACTTATAGTACTTTTCATGTAATTTTCAAATATGTAAATTTTATTTAAAAAAGTTAAAGATTTTATATCCTAATCTACAGTCAAATTTAAGAAGTTTTGACTCTCGAAATAATAACTATGACAAACAAAATGGGACAGAGGGGTATAATTTTCAACAAAAACATGAATGATTATTGAGTAGTAAAAAAGTTGATATATGTATTGAAAGTTACTGGACAACTAACATATTGCTAAAGTCCATTAATGCAACATGTCTAGGTGCTTCCTTAGGATATCATTGATGAGACATCCAAAAAACACACTAAACCCAAACGGTCGTTCGGTATAAGGGATTGGAATTAGAATCTCGGAATAGAATTCGGAATTATTTTTATCTCATATTTGGTATTAAGTATTAGCTAATAGGAGGTGGGATTAATAATCCCGAAATTGTTTTAATCCCGGGATTGAACTGAAAACAGTATACATAGCTAACACTGTTAGTTGGCTAGGTTGCTATTGATATTGATGGTAGTAATATTACTAATTAAGAATGAAGAATGTATGTAAATATTCGAAAGTAGCATCATTAACACAAATTTTTATAGTTTGGTAAGAGTACCCACTTGTTTGTTCTTTAATTCATTGTCTGTTCTTAATTACGCTTCTTCTTTAATTCTTTCTAGCACCAGCTAAAGAACATTCTATCATATTACAATAATTTAATTTTAATATTTTGTCATAGATATATATGCACCCCAAATAAAAAAAAAAACAAAAAAAAAAACTGTTGTTGTTGCTGCTACTACTACTATTTTTCAAGATAAATTTAATGTTTTAACATTATTTTGATGTATGCATCGGATTTAACTTCACTTCAATCTCAAATCAAATTATCATTTATTTTATGTATGTGCATATATATAAACTTGGTAAATGTTTTTCATTGACAGTTGATTCGTTGAACCTTTTGACTAATACGTTTTTGTTTCAACTAAACCTCGAGGAAAATTTGTGCCGAATCAGGAAGTGCTTTTGACCGCTACAAATTAATTAACGCGCGCCAAACAAGCCCCTGCACGAAATTTTTACCCATTTGATCGATGTGTGACTCAAGTCTCAATAACGCCTACTATATATACTAGTATTGATTTACTATCAAACTTGGATTCAGATGCAGAAATAGATATACTATTATATATGTGATGTGAATCTGCATTCAACATCACATGGCGCACCCTTCGATACAGGATGTGACAAGAACAATATAAGTTTTGAATAATTGATTAATTTCCCAATTACCCGGAGAGTATTCTTCTTCTTTCCTAATTAAAATAAAGAAAGATTTTGAAGAAGATAATGAAAAAGATTACCTTCCTACTCCCGAAATATTCTAAAATTATAGTAACATCTAGGATTTTATAAATCTCGATAATTGGCTAAATAAAACGGGAAATTTTGATCACTAGCTATTTTTGGACGCGCTCATTGGGGACTATCCACCGTTTCCAAATTTATTGAAGAATAGCCAAAAAATCGTGCGCATACTTAAGCTCCATCAGCGTTGGAAAAACACCTCAGACTAGTCTCATAATAAAATACTGGGCTTGTTTAAAGCCCAAGTATTTTGTTATGAGACTTTATATATATAAAGTTTCAGTCTCATAACAAAATGTTGGGGCTGTGAACAAATTTTGTTCAAAGCCCCAGCATTTTGTTATGGGTTATGGGACTTTATGTATAAAGCTTCAGTCTCATAACAAAATGTTGGGGCTGTGAACAATTATGGGACTGAAGCTTTATACAGAGTCACATAACAAAATGCTGGGGCCTTGAACAAAACTTGTTCAAAGCCCCAGTATTTTATACTGGGGTTAGTTTACTGAAGCTTCCCAGTATAAATACTTGGGCTTTGAACAAGTTTTGTTCAAGGCCCCAGTATTTATACTGGGATTTGTCCGGAGATGGCTATTTCTCAGCGAATTTATTTTTGACGGCTACAAATTAATTAACGCGCGCCAAACTGGCTCTTGCACGAAATTTTTACAAATAAAACTACTATGCAGCATTCCAATATATTCCCAAAAAATTATCAAATATACTATTTGTTTCAGTTTTTGTACAAGTGAACATAAAGACATTTAATACAAACTAATGAAAATCACCATTGATTAATTTTCATTTAGCGCGATACAAACAGACTACGGGGCCAAACTTTTACGGCGTAAACACTTAGAAAATGATGGTGTATAGAACAGTGGCCCATTAATCAAAGTGAGCTGTAAAAATTTGGGCCAGAGGCCACTTTTAATATCGGTATTTAATTTGAGACCACTATTTTTATTGGTCTTACACTAAAGGCAACTTTTGGGCATTTACTAAATAAACATTGACTTAAGTTCTGTTCATTGATTTAAGTTCAGTCCATACGGCCCCTGGACTGAAGTTCCATCTTTAAAGACTGAACTTCAGTCCATATGGCTCTGGACTGAAGTTCCATCGTTAAGGACTAGACTGAACTTCAGTCAACATGGCCCTGGACTGAAGTTCTATCTTTAAGGATTGAACTTCAATCCATATGGCCCTGGACTGAAGTTCAATCTTTAAGGACTGAACTTCAATCCGGCCTCTGAACTGAAGTTCTATCTTTTAAGCGAAAATGACCACAAACTAAATATTTGGTATTAGTGACCTGTAACCAAAGACTAATGGCAAAAGTGACCTTTCGTGCACTTTTCCCAAATGAGCTAGCCTTAAGTAGGCCTTTTGTATTCATTTCAGGGCCTCTTCTCAAATTCAATTGGGCTTTGACAACACCTAAAGTCCACAATATAAAACACTTCAAATATTATCTTCAAGAACCAGAAATGAAAAAATAATAATCTCAAAACAAGTGAATGGATTCTTCCTCTTTACCTTCTCACCTCACTTTCACCAGGTAATTTCTATTTCATCTGCTTACGCTATCTCGACTAATTTCACTGGATACCCGTCACGTCTATTTCTATTTCTCTCATGTTTTCATATTTTTAATTATATAATATTTTAATTCTTGATTAGTAAGTATTAGTTTAATTAGAAAAGTAATTTGTGTATTTTTTGTTACTAGTATATTGACAGCTAGTAAACAAGGAATTGCAGTTCCTAAATTTGTTAAATTGCAAAGAGGTCCTTCAAATTCCAGATATTTACAACAAAGGTTGTGTATGGCTACCACTACTGCAAGTATGAATGGGATAGAAGAGGGAGATGGAGTTATAATTGTGGATCATGGGTCCCGCAGAAACGAGTCTAATCTTATGTTAAGTTAGTTTCCGACACTCTTGGAGTTTAAGTTCTGTGCACTGTCAGTGTAGACAATTTTTCACACCATCAAGTCGCCCAAGAAATATTTATGGCTAAATATAACTTGATGGTGTATTAAATTGTATACACTGTCGGTGCATAAAACTTAAATCTTTTCAAATTTATGCTGAATTATTCTGAGTTTGCTTAAAGTTGTAGTTTTTGATGGTAAATGTGTCAGATGAATTTGTAGCAATGTTTAGAGAGAGAACCAAGTACCCGATTGTGGAGCCTGCACATATGGTAAGAAACTAAGGTTGTTTAATTCATCCCCTGTTCCGTCTTTGTATTTCGATTTTAGAGCTTGTTTTCCTTACTTTATTTCATTCAAGATGCCTTATTTGTTCATTTATTTACTTATCCGGTTTGGGATTAGAAAACTTATGAGTAAAGAAGAAGCAGTGGAACATGATAAATCTTGAAGTATGTTAGTATGTTAGAGAAGGGTAAAGGAAAATAATCAAACCATCACTAGCTTTGTTTTTTCTATGATCGTGTATGTGATATGGAGGGAAAGAAATGCAATGAGATACCAGCAGGGGAGATAGGATGCCAGACAAGCTGTGTAAAGAAATTGCTTTGCATTTTCATATCGAAGGAAGAGGAATGAGTCGATGGAAGCAATCCTTGGCAGTGCTGGATTCCTATTCGTTGCTATTTTAGTGACTGATGTAATAGAGAGCAACCATAATTGGCAAAAGGTAGAATAGTCAGTAGATTAGTCTATTAATTAAAGAGCTGGTGGTCAGCACCTCGCCTGCATGTAAAGTTCAGTTTTTTGGTCAATATATAATCTGTTTAACAATAAATAAAAAAATAAAAGATCAAAACTTAAGTTTTCCAGAAAAGATAAATTGAAATGGTATCCAATCGGTCTAAAAGAGAATCTGTTGAAATGTAGTTCATGAATAAAAATGAGAAAACAAAACACAGATTGACAAGAGCGATGAGGAGCCATCATGGGTTCGAGCGCTGCCACAATCAAAGCATGGTATTTAATTAGAGAAGGGTAGAGTGGTGGGCCATTATCCATCGAGTTTCGAACACCGTGCCGTCGGCCCTCGGGAATTTCTCGGTTAAGGAGCCGAAGAAGGCAAGAAGCTACTCTCGTTTGCTCGAGTTTTTCATCCATTTCCTCAGTGTTTTATTGGAAACTGGATTTCCCCTTGAGTGTAATATTTTTTTTTTAACTGTCTTCTTTCCCCGAAGTTTTCTCTAGCGCCCAGATACAAAATATTGATCTTTTATGAAGATGTTTCATTCCCTGTTGAATTCATAGTTCCAGGCACAGCCTTAATCTCTCTGTTATCCTTTCTATTTAATCTGCTTGAAAAATTGGAACTCTAATTTTTCCGTTGTATATCTTTTATGAGAATTAGGAGCTGGCAGAACCATCGATCAGAGATGCATTTAGTTTGTGTGTTCAACAAGGAGCACGTCGAGTTATTGTGAGCCCATTTTTCCTTTCCCCTGGACGACATTGGAACCAGGTATCTTTCGCCTTATGTATTCTATAAGTTGTGGTTGCTCATCTAGAATAGGCAACAATGTTGAATGCTAGGTCTTGACCTGATATTAGAGTCAAAGCCAGGAGGCTTGGTGCGAAGGATGATGATCTTTCTCTTTCAGGACATTCCTTCTTTAGCAGCTGAAGCTGCAAAGGAGCATCCAGGAGTATCATATGTAGTTACAGCACCTCTTGGCCTTCACGAGTTACTTGTTGTAAGAGACCTAATTATCCTTTTCGCTAGATTTGCTTTCACCATTTTTTCTTTTCATTTACATATAACATTCCAACAATGTTGAAACCTCGGGTTATTCAACTCCCTAGTTTGCATTCTAGCTGGTGAGATTAGCCAACACTTGCACTTATAATTGCTTACCCTCCCTCTTTCCCAACCACTGACCTTAAAGCATCTTCCTATGGGTTTTCTTGTTAATCAGTTGGCTGTTGCCTTTTCTTTCCTAGTCTACTGGCACTTGTATTAGGCTTCTTTGAAGCTTATGCTAGTCTTGTATTCGGCTCTTGTATTAGGCTTCTTGTTTAATGATTTTTTTTGTTCCATATGAGTTATTGTTTTGCTTGCTGTCATGCCAATGGCTTTACGGCATCCTACTTAAATCCAAATTCTGTCACTTAAGGAACTAGCAAACTTATATTTCATGAGACCATGTTGCTCAGAGACTTTGCATTGACATCCTTCCTTCCTAAATCTGGTAGGTTGAGATTCTAATCCTAGAAGGTTGAGTAATTGAATCAAGAGATAATAATGTCCAAATTTTTTCTCATTGTAATTTGTCCATACTAGAATTAAAATACTAATTCTAGGGAACTGTTATTGCAGGATGTTATGAATGACCGAATCAAGCATTGTCTAAGCCATATCGCTGGGAAAGCAGATGAGTGTTCAGTTTGTGCTGGAACTGGGAAATGTCAGCTCCGCGAGTGACATCACTTATGAAGCTTAGCGAGGGTCTGTTATGTAAAGAGAATCTGTTGTTGATGCCAGTTGACTTAGTTGGGTGTGGATGGTGAGGCGATACTTCATCACTGTGTGAAAGAGTAATCTCCCACAACTCAAGCATCGAAGTTGTCACGAGGCCTTTGATAATTGAGAGCTGGTAATAGCCTTTCAAATACAGATATTAACTGGAGGGGGCTTAGTTTCTTCGCCAGCTGATGAAGAGTTGAGGGGCTGGCATTTCAGATTATGCTGGTCTTCTTTAGCCAAATTTTGCGAGTGTCGTAAATCCTTTATGGTTGTTCAGAACTGTGAATCTGCATATTTTACCCCCAACAATTGTAAATTATTTTTTGTTTCTTTGGACTTATGGCTGCCCATCAAGTGCCGGTGGGCAGTTTGTTTATTTGATTTGAGAGTATTGTGATGTAACAGTTTGTTTCTTAGTCTCTCTCCTTCATACTGCTTTTTCTAGCTGTCATTTTATATGAGAAAATATTCAGGATTACATTTTTGCTTTATGTTGTGGGACTGATCAGTCTCACTTCTTTTGTGAAGTACTACTGTCAACTTCATAGTTTGATTCACTACTTTTCAGTTCTTTGCTGATTGTGAAGTAATTAGCGCTAACAAGTTGTTTTATCAACTTCACTGTTTGGTTATTAAGATTAGATTGTTTTCACATCTTGGTGATGAAGAACTAGATGCCGGTTGCTCGCAACCTGATCGATCTGCTGCACAAATTTGCTTGAATTTCGAGTGCAGGTTTTGTCCCCTTTAGTGTGCAGTGGAGGATTCAATTGGCAGAAGCGGAAACCAAACCGGTTGACCGTTTCATTATTTTAGCGCAGTCCAGAAGATACACATGAAGAGTTGTTTTGAGTGTTTTGAGAAAGCTTTCTTTCAACACTTGCTCCAATGTGCAATGGAGGTCACTAGCCTAGTCCATGTGCCTTCTTGATCGTCCATTGATCCTGTCCAGGTAAGTATGTTTACTCGAAGCTAAGCTCCTTCTTGTCCTTTAATATCCTTTCAACTCCTTGTTTTCCTATGTGCCAGTGATGAGGGGCATCTCGGGCTTAAGGATATTGCTACTAAGTGTTGGTTTATTTCAAATTTAAGATGCTTATCCATATGAGCTTTTTTATAAACATTTTGTTGATAATAGCAGATAGGATGTTGTGATAGGAGAAAAGATGACCTCGCCGGATCAATGTCATCGGGTTTGGAAAACTAAGGGAACTTAGAGGAAGAGGCATCAATTCGAACAATCTAATAACAAACAAAGGATCTGCTTGACTAATAGCCTATCCAAAAATATGTTGAATTAAATGTCCAGAATTTCCCATATTTTAAGGTATGGTGTTCAAGTCGACACAACTAGTAGACGGGCTTCAGCTTTTATAACTCGTCTCAGCTTTCTACTTATTAGCTTCATCTGATTTGGGACAATTGGAAACTGCAAGTAAAGTTGAAAATACCTTTGTTGCTCTTTCATTAAAGTGTATTTATCTTTTAAAGGTTGTTGAATTTATTCAATTAACATCTTCTTTAGAGAACTTCTTGAGGTTTTATTGAAGGGCTTTGTCTTCATTGCTGTTATTTGCATTAAGTAAATCAGCTTTGGATTTTTAGATGATTATATTGAACTCGAATCATATATTACTAGGTAAATCATCTAATAATTCAAGTTCCATCCTTCCTCGTACTATATGTAAATCGTGCTTGCACAACAATGGGTACATCAACGAATGATACATTACTTGTATTGGTGCGATGTTGGATTTGATACCCTGCATGTACTGAAATCAATGAAACCTCAAGCCAATCTCATAGTTCTCTTATGGAATTTATGAAACTAAGACAACACTAGTAGAAACCATGCTATCACGTACATGCTTTATTTTCAAAAGTGTGTTATAGTTTCTACTCTTCTCATGGAGAATACTGGTTCGTTTGTGTGAAAAAATTAGTAATTATTTTGATTTATACTAGGTACCTTGATAAATGAGATCGAACTAAAATACTTTTTACTATTTTTCCTAGTTTCCCAGAGTTGTTTTTTCCCCAAAGTCTGATGTTCTAGGAAATACCTCAACTTTGTCAAGTAGTTATAGCAATCACCGACACATGAAGAGGAACTTGTTTGTAAGGGAATATGAGTGGTAAGGCAAGAAAGGGAGGGAACATAAAAACTGAATTGCATTTGGAATTAGAACAAGCTGCTCTCTGAGAGACCGAGATTGCAAATACATAGTACAACTCTACTTTATTTGGAGAAATGACGCGGGACTAATGATAGTGTTGTTGGACTGAAATAACATGGTGCATGCGAATGCTTGGTTTAAGCATGAATTTCAGCTTTTTCTAAGACAGTCTTGACAAAATTCCCTAGAGCTACATGTGATGTACCACCCTCGAGTAGTGCTGCTTTGCTTTTCTCCTTCATCTCCGTCACCTTAGCTCTGATTTTATTCTCGGTATCCATCAGCTGCATAATTCCATTTTCTATCTCCTCTGATGTAACTAGTGGTGGAATTATGTTCTTAAAATCTCTATAGTAATTCATTTTAATCTCCACTGCCATCCCCAAATCCTTCACCAGTTGAAATGCATTGCTCTGTTGCTCAGCAAACAATGGCCATGCTGCCATTGGCACTCCACTATGAACACTCTCCAGGATCGAATTCCATCCACAATGTGACACGAATCCTCCTACTGCAGGATGAGACAAAATAGCCACCTGGGGTGCCCATCCTATCACCTTTCCCCTTCCTTTGGTTCTTTGCAAGAATCCCTCAGGCAAGACTTCCTCTGGATTCTCGTATTTGCTTGGAAATGGTAGTTTGCCTTTTGGTGGCGGTTGCCTTAGTGACCACAAGAACTGGTAGCCACTGTTCTCTAGAGCATTTGCTATTTCCTTCACCTGATCTTCTTCAAAACAGCCCATGCTTCCAAAGCATACGAATACCACTGATGAATCCGGCTGCTCATCAAGCCACTTCATAATCGTATCATATTCTTGATTCTGATCGTCGTTCTCACCTCCAATGTTGAGTATAGGTCCAATAGGGTAGATTGGTGGAATTTTCTCATCATCAGAGAGGACATTCAAAGCGTGTGATTCGAGCTCAAAGAAAGTGTTCACCATCATTCCTTTCGCCTCCCTGAATCTTTGTGCATGATTGAGGAGAATGGTAGTACTTTCATTGTTGTCTAGGATAGTCCCAGGCAAACAATTGACTGGAAACGGGTTAGTATATGTTGGGATCTGTTCTTCTAATATTGAGTCGAGGTGATTAGGCAGACTGCATTCAAGGCTAAGATTTTGAAAATGCAGTTGGAGTCCAAGCGAAGCTGCACCAGAAGTGAAGAAGACATAACTTGGAACTCCAAAGTCATTGGCCACATCAATCATTGCAGTGCAGAACATGTCTATTACAAATCCACCAAGTTTTACTGATCTTGATGAACTCAAGATTTCATTAACTGCATCTTTGACACGAGCCTTGTAGCTATAGATGCACTCGGTCATAAAATTGACCGGATGGCCATTGCCTATTTTAACTGAGGTCTCAGGTTGATGAAGTTCAAGCAACCTTATGCGGGAACTGTAGTCTGAGGACACTAATTTGGTATAGGATGGAATTTTTGTCTCCCCGGGAAGCTTCATAATAAGAACTGTGATGGATAGTTGCTCTTCTCTGTCTACTAGGAACTTTGCCATCCCTACAGTGGAAACAAGGTGACCTCTCATAGGAGTAGGAATGAATACCAATTCTGTTGTCTTCATTTCCTTGATCACACTTGGATTACTGGAATTCAAGAGGGTCTGAAAACTTTTGGCTATGTTTCAGTTGAGGCTTGTACTGCTTAATGATATCTTGGCAACCACTTATATAGATATTCCTTGAACTAAAGTTGGTACATTGTAAAAAGGGCAGGTCAGTACACAAAGCGTTCCGCGATCACGCAAGGTTCGGGAAGGACCGCACCCAGAGGACTGTATTGTAGGCAGTCTAAAAGTCGGTACTATGTAAGAACATTAAATTAGGATGAACTAATGTGTGTTATGGTTTTTGATCCAAATGACAAATGATTTTATCCAAAGACATTAGTGACTAATCCAAGTGGATTAATGCATATTGTTCTAGACTCTAAGGGGACTCCAACGTGTGAGCGTTGAACCCGGCAAAAATGCGAATTAATAAATTACACGTGTCAAAATACTTCACGGAAAAGATTCAAATTTGCACATCTACCTTGCCTTTTCTATTTTGTATCATAAGGAGCGCCAATGGGATAGAGGAAAATGGAACTAACAATGTTACGACAAGAATGTTGGCACCTCCAACTATAGTAAATTGTTGCCAAAAATGACTAGGCTACCAAGAAATGCAATTGCACAAATAGCCCTTTTTGACATGAACGAGACAGGAATCACAATGTTAGGATAAGGGTGGTGAAAACTCCATCTATAGTAAATTGTCGGCCAAAAATGAACAGGCTAACAGTAAACCTGCCAATTGCACAAATGAGTAAATGCTAAATGAATTTAAGCAGCAACGTGCCATTATAAATCCTTTGTCTCGAAATATGAATACACAAAACATCAGCAAATTGATTTATAGAGTATTATTTTACCCTATGAGTTCCTTCAAGGACATGATGGGTAGGTATACTAATTGGTGGTCAAGCTTTAGCTTTGAAAGTAATTAGGACAATAGTTACTTTTTTTTTCAATTACATGTACTCAACTTTCTATAATCGAAATGGTGATCGAACCTCAGGCTTCAAATATACAATGGCAAACAAATACTCCCTCCGTTCCAAAATAGCTGTCATAGTTTGATTTGGTAAGAAATGTGGTAAAATTTTTGGAATTTTTGGTCCAAAATAAGTCATACATAAATATGTGGCTATAAAACATATCATTAAGGATAAAGTAATACTCCCTCCGTCCCAATTTATGTGGCACCGTTTGACCGGGTACGGAGTTTAAGAAAATAGAGGTTGAAGTATCAATTTTACCCTTGAAAAAGTGAGAGAGAGAAGGTTTGAGTAATCAAAAAGTTGTTGGTAGATTTAAAAGTAGAGCCGTCAATTTGGGCTTTGGCCCGCGGGGCGGCCCGACCTAGCCCTAGATTTTGTAGGGCTGGGCTTAGGTTTTTGTAGCCCAAAGAGGACCGAGGCTTTTTAGCCCGACCCAAATAGGCCCGCTAGCCCGTGAGGCTTAATCGAGGCTGGGCTGGGCTGGCCCGCGGGCTTTATGATAACAATTAAAATAAATTATATAATTCAAAATTATAAATATCTAAAGAAATAACAAGAAATTACATAGTAGGAAAGAAGTCAAACCTACTACATTTAAGTTTTTATGCACAGATATTCCTTAACTTGCACTAACTACTTTACAAGACACAACTCTACAACTCAAAAGTTATGATGATACATCCAAAAATCTTACATATAGAATCTACAGTAGAATATCGCGCCCTATCCCGTGATAATACATCAAAGAATCTTACAAATTTATGGTTGAATACTTTAATTGTGAACTTGAGACTTGATTACTATATAAGATTTATATAACTTTAGGTTTTAGGTTTTTTGTATTGTTAGTTAAAAGTTTGAAGTAAAAAAGAACTATAAAAAAGATATTTTAAAACGTTGGGCCGGCCCAACCCAGCCCGCGGCCCTAGTTGGGCAGGGTCGGGCTCATCATTTAGTGGCCCGTCAAAATGTCGGGCCGGCCGGGCCGGCCCGCCCCAGCCCGTCAAACTTCAAAGCCCGCAAGGCTTGGGCTGGGCTGGGCTGGGTCGGGCCGGCCCAAATTGACAGCTCTATTTAAAAGTATGCAGGGCCCAACAAGGGTAAAATAGTGATGATGCATTAAATAATTGTCAAATAAGCAAACAAAAAAGGAAATAGTGCCACATAAATTGGGACGGAGGGAGTAGTTTCAACTCAAAAATATTTCCAAATTTAAAATTATGGCATTATTTTTAGAACAGACTATTAAGGAAACTAATACAACCATAGGTAGTATAATTCAATCTCAACAAACCAAACTGTAAAATACAAATGCTACTAATTGACCACCAAGCTCATTTCTTTTTTTAAGAAGAACAAACTCCGTCTCAAAATTGAACTAGAATTGTAGGGGTAACTCAATAAAGAGAACCCCTCCAAAAATAGGCGTATGCCATTAAATGCAGCGTGCACACGGTATTCTTTAGTAAAAGGCGAAAGAATAATTCGCTTTGTGCTCACTGCGTGGCTGCGTGAGATGTACTGGTACACCTAGCTTCCTTTTTATACCAGAAATGTACAGGCTAGCATTTTCCTTTCCGATGTGGGACTAAGTCTCATCTCCTTTTGTTGAACTTTATCTAGTATATCTTCTTCATCGACATTGTTTCATTCGTTTGAGATTTACTAATTCCTTTTAGTTCTTGCTAATTGTGAAGTAATACTTGCCAAAAAGTTGTTCTATATCCTTCATTATTTGGTTCATTTAAGATTTGATTTCTTTCAAAAGATTGTGAGGAAAACATGCTAACTTGGACAAAATGACTTACAACTTCCTAATTCTTCTCTTCTTTGTTCTTTTCCTCTGGTAAAATCATTATAACTCAACTATGAAACACATTCACAAATCACAGGTTCATGTTCAGTGTTCACCCATAAAGATTTCAAAGTACATTAAACTAATTTTCAACTCCTAAACCAAAAAAAAATGTGGAAATAGGTTTCGCTTTGATCTAAAACAATAAACTTACTAAGAGCAACTCTCGTTGTGCACCTTGAATTGGTCTAGATATGCAATTTTTTTTCTTTTCCAGGGACAGTGTCAGTGGCCAATGGATATTGTCTATCACCATTTAGCTATTGCAATTTTTTTCTTGATAGCGGTCACATATGTAGGACAAACTGGGGTACTGACACTAGTCATGGACTAAAAGAGTATTTAGAAACTCATAAAGGTCGAGTTGCAAGTCAGGGGAAAGGCCTATATAAAATCCTAACAACGTCGTGGCATGAAAAGAGCAAAATATATTGGTTAGGTTCAACCACTTGGGCCGAGCTCATCACCAACCATATAACTAATAAGCCAGGTTATTAAGAACACATATTCGGGTGGGGATTAAGCTTGCACTACTAGTTATGCTAAGTAATAAAAATTGAACTTTGATTTGGTGGGGTGCGCCAGGCCCGTGCAGTAGTGCAACGCATGGGCGACACACGAGAGCTCAAGTAGCAAGCTACCTTGATGAACTCTCCCCTTAAAAAAATGAGTTAATATCGTGTGAGCCGATGGCCCACATATCAGATATTAAACTGATAAGAACAGATACTACACTTGATCTTAGCCAAAAGGCCGAGAAAGGTATGCTTTAAAGCGTATACAGGCTTCGGTTTTTATAGTCCTCTTAGCTGTCTGCTTCTTAGTGTCTTTCGATGTGGGAGGTATTGTGCAGAGAACTTTTCAAAGCCAAAAGAAGCAAATCACTATGTATAAATCAAGCTCATTCAATGAAACAAATTTATGTTCATAGCCGAGACATGTAAACAATCAGTACCGTAAGAGACATACTATTTGAAATTTGATTAATTAACATCAGCTATATTCTCCCTAACATAGTTTGCATCCATTAAAGTTCAGGTCAAAACAAGAAAAGAATGTTATATTTGAGTACTTTTGTAATATGTTCTCTCTAATATCCCCATTACTCTTCAATTGCTTTGATACTTCTAAAGTAATTAAATCTACACTAGCTTCTTTGCGGCGAAAAAAGTTTTTGTCTTGGAGAATAATGGCTGATTCCTGATGCTTTCAGTCTCTATAATTGCATTCTAAATAGTATAACAAATAGGAAAAGGGTACCTATTAAACAGCTGAGGCAAAAGATCACTGGATTTCTGATCGAGTTATTGCTCTATCATTTTCGCATTCATAATCACAGCAACATAGGACTCTCCACCATAAAAAATTAAGTTAGTATCGTGTGGACTGATGACCCATATATCAGATATTAAACTGATAAGAACAGATACTACACTTCATATGCCTATTATTGGAGGGGTTCTCTTAACTGAGTGCCATCTACAATTCTAGTTGCAATCTTTTACTTTTTACGGTATAACTTCTCATTTAATTGTTCACAAAGTACCCAAACATTAACTGTGATAGTAGAAGTCTTAATCTTAGACTTGGTATTGCTCTTTCAGACATTCAGTATTTCAAACTATAGATAGTATAATTTACAAAAATCTGAGAAATAATTTTGCAACAAATAAAGATGCTTTGTGCATCAGGCTGCCCCTACTTATATAAGACAATTACAGAAAAGAATTTCCAAGAGTTGTTGATCAAGACGCCTTCCTATTTGTTGCTTGGCTTGAACAGCTATAACCAGAATTTTCATATTTTCCTTTCCACCTGTTAATAAAATCAAATGCAGGATTAAAGTCTTAACAAACTTATTCAATAATGCAAATTAAGTACACACAGTTGAAGTGATGACAATAAGAATGCTACTAAATGCCCACCAAGCTCATTTCTTTTTTAAGAAGAACAAACTCCGTCTCAAAATTGAACTAAAATTGTAGGGGTAACTCAATAAAGAGAACCCCTCCAAAAATAGGCGTATGCCACTAAATGCAGCGCGCACACGGTATTCTTTAGTAAAAGGCGAAAGAATAGTTCGCTTTGTGCTCACTGCGTGGCTGCGTGAGATGTACAGGTACACCTAGCTTCCTTTTTATACCAGAAATCTACAGGCTAGCATTATCCTTTCCGATGTGGGACGAAGTCTCATCTCTTTTTATTGAACTTTATCAAGTATATCTTCTTCATCAACATTGTTTCATTCGTTTCAGATTTACTAATTCCTTTCAGTTCTTGCAGATTGTGAAGTAATACATGCCAAAAAGTTAATCTATCTCCTTCATTATTTGGTTCATTTAAGATTTGATTTCTTTCAAAATATTGTGAGGAAAACATGCTCACTTGGACAAAATGACTTATAACTTCCTAATTCTTCTCTTCTTTATTACTCCATTTTCCTTTGGTAAAATCATTATAACTCAACTATGAAACACATTCACAAATCACAGGTTCATGTTCACCCATAAAGATTTCTAAGTACATTAAACTAATGACAGTGTTAGTGGCTGATGGATATTGTCTATCACCATTTAGCTATTGCAATTTTTTTCTTGATAGCGGTCACATATGTAGGACAAACTGGAGTACTGATACTAGTCATGGACTTAAAGAGTATTTAGAAACTCATAACGGTCGAGTTGCAAGTCAGGAAAAAGGCCTATATAAAATTCTAACAACGTCGTGGCATGAAAAGAGCAAAATATATTGGTTAGGTTCAACCACTTGGGCCGAGCTCCTCACCAACCATATAACTAATAAGCCAGGTTATTAAGAACACATATTCGGGTGGGGATTAAGCTAGTACTACTAGTTATGCTAAGTAATAAATTGAACTTTGATTTGGTGGGGTGCGCCAGGCCCGTGCAATAGTGCAACACATGGGCGACACACGAGAGCTCAGGTAGCAAGCTACCTTGATGAACTCTCCCCCTTAAAAAATTGAGTTAATATCGTGTGAGCCGATAGCCCACATATCAGATATTAAACTGATAAGAACAGATACTACACTTGATCTTAGCCAAAAGGCCGAGAAAGGTATGCTTTAAAGCGTATACAGGCTTCGGTTTTTATAGTCCTCTTAGCTGTCTGCTTCTTAGTGTCTTTCGATGTGGGAGGTATTGTGCAGTGAACTTTTCAAAGCCAAAAGAAGCAAATCACTATGTATAAATCAAGCTCATTCAATGAAACAAATTTATGTTCATATCCGAGACATGTAAACAATCAGTACCGTGAGAGACATACTATTGGAAATTTGATTAATTAACACCAGCTATATTCTCCCTAACATAGTTTGCATCTATTAAAGTTCATGTCAAAACAAGAAAAGAATGTTATATTGTCGAGTATTTTTGTAATATGTTTTCTAATATCCCCATTACTCTTCTATTGCTTTGATACTTCTGAAGTAATTAAATCTACACTAGCTTCTTTGCGGCGAAAAAAGTTTATGTCTTGGAGAATAATGGCTAATTCCTGATGCTTTCAGTCTCTATAATTGCATACTAAATAGTATAACAAATAGGAAAAGTGTACCTATTAAACAACAGAGGCAAAGAGATCACTGGATTTCTGATCGAGTTATTGCTCTATCATTTTCGCATTCATAATCACAGCAAGATAGGACTTTCCACCTTAAAAAATTAACTTAGTATCGTGTAGACCGATGACTCACATATCAGATACTAAACTGATAAGAACAGTACTACACTTGATCTTAGCATATGCCTATTATTAGAGGAGTTTTCTTAACTGAGTGCCCTCTACAATTCTAGTTGCAACTTTTACTTTTACTGTATAACTTTTCATTTGATTGTTCACAAAGTACCCAAACATTAACTGTGATAGTAGAAGTCTTAATCTTAGACTTGGTATTGCTCTTTTAGACATTCAGTATTTCAAACTATAGATAGTATAATTTACAAAAATCTGAGAAATAATTTTGCAACAAATAGAGATGCTTTGTGCACCGGACTGCCCCTATTTATATGAGACAATTACAGAAAAGAATTTCCAAGAGTTGTTGATCAAGACGCCTTCCGATTTGTTGCTTGGTTAGAACAACAATAACCAGAATTTTCATATTTTCCTTTCCACCTGTTAATAAAACCAAATGCAGGATTAAAGTTTTAACAAACTTATTCAATAATGCAAATTAAGTACACACAGTTGAGTGATGATATAAGAATTCATTCTAACCTGCAATCTTCTTTTACTGGAATTTGAAGTTCTAAGTGTTCTTCGAATGGCTTGAAGATCAAGTTGAGTTGCTCATCGTGCACTTTGTCAAGAGTTGAAGGGTTCCACTATTAAGGATTAGGGGGTTGCAGAAAAAATAATCGTCAGTATAATCTTCTTTACAATAACTACTTTGATTAATATCTTTCCCGTTCATAGACTAAGTTTTTATTAAGTGTTAATGTTCCAAGGACCAATAAAAGGTTTATTAGTTCGTAATATATAACTAATTACGTCGAATAATTATATTTATCGACTCAATTTCAGATAGAAAATTGTTGCTCCATACTACTCGGTGCTTGCAAATCGGACTAATTTTAGAGTTGAGAGGATTTTACAAATGTGTGTTTTAGATGAAAATTACCAAAAATTGTTCATATTTCCGAATCTTACCCGACCTGTCACCCTTTTCCCGAGATAGCAGTCGTTTATACAAGTTTATACAATTTTATACAAATTTATACACATGAAATTGTATAAATTTGTATAAGTGTGTATATGCTAGTGAATAAATCTGTATATTAAGGATGTTTATATGAATTTTTACTTTTTTTTGTGTATATTTTTGTATTTCTCTCATTGCTGCCCATTTATCTATGTATATTCATGTATAATTTATTTTTTGGGGGAGATTTGTGTGTATAAACTTGTCCAAATCAATGATTTAGACGCAATAAACAACATAAATTCAGTAAAATACAAAAAAGTAACGAAACCTCTGGTGGGGGAGGGTGTTGTCGGCGGCTTAGTAGCTGGGGAGGGAGAGATTTGATAGCTAAGGTATTTTTTTATGAAGGAGTGCTAAAATTTGTAATTTTTTTTTTGTTAAACCCCACCCCTTCCACTCTCTCGGAACAAATAGTGGTCCTCCCATTTTTTGCTCCTACGATTGGAACCCACACTAAAATTTGTAATTTTAGCGATGAGTGCTATACATGAAAAAAATATGACCTCCTGTTTGTAATTTTGGGTAGTGGACTGCCTATTCAAGAAAGGAGGAAGGGAGCACATATACCTTTGGAGACTTATCCTTGTCGATCATGGAAGCCCTTATGCCCTTCATAAATAAAATCAACTCTAGTTAGTTATAAAATCAGAAATCTCCAAATTGTACTTTAAATTCTAAACAGGAAATACTTAGTAATACATATACTCGTAAAAATTCTAAAAATTACCTCATAGAAATCACCAGATATTACAGTTCGTAGTATGTTAATAGTAGTTCTGAATTCTCTCCTCAAACATTCAGACAATGTTTCTGTCCTTCCATTTCGTATCTGGAAATAAGTTTGAGAAAAGTTATACCTTAATTAAGATCACATAAGCTTTACAAATGTGTGTTTGGATTAGGTTTGAAATTAAGGAGTCCTTATTTAATTTTTCATCTAATGTTCCTAATTTTGGGCTAGAAATTCACTTCCAACCTCCAAGTTACAATGACTATTAACCAACTTATCTTCGGAGACGGATTTAGGATTTGAACTCAGTGGGTTCTAAATTTTAGTATAATGATTTCAAATACAAGTAACTGGGTTCTTGACTTAAATTTTGTACTTAATTAGTGGTTTTTTAAACACAAGTATACTGTCCGCGAAAAACCTATTGGGTTCTGCCGAACCCACGCTCAACCCTCTACATCTGCCACTGCTTATCTTTCAATGTATTTGTCTACGGTTATCGCTAGTTCTATACGTAGTTTTTTAGCGATCTAATCCATTCATAAATTTGATTATAACCTTGGAGCACTATTGGAGAAATTCATCCAAAATTTCTTACCGATCTTAATGTTATTTTCAGTCCTATTGGAGAAGCTTTTTTTAGGCCTTTAAGCACTGGCATGATCCAATCATTACCTTTTTTGCCTGCCTCAGCCTCCTGAAAATAAGATAAACAAGAGATTATGTTGTGCACCTTCGGGTAGAATCCATGATTTAGATTCAGTAGATTTATACTTTTTAATGCATAATTATCATATATGTATACATAGATCGAGGTGAAAAAGCAATGGGTTCGTTTGAACCTGTAGAATTTTCTTTAAATCCGCATTTGCGTGCACCATGGTTAGAAATTTGATAAAATAAATGATTTCAAGAATATGAACTTTTGGAAGTTGTGCGAAATAATTGTTCGCTCAATGGTAAGTCAAACATTTCAAAATGCAAATAATAATACCATATGTACACATTCATCTAGTAAATACTTACCCGCACCCGGTGTTTACATCAAACCATGCAAATTAATTGTGGTAGTTAAAATTTAAAGTATAAATTCATATCATCTAACCATGATTATGTAATTGATGGATGTATGCCAGACATATGGCCGGGTGCGGGTAAGTTTTTACCCATTAGAACGAAAGAAGTATCAGAACTTACTAAAGATTCCACAATCTCCTCCACAGATTCCTTGGAGAAACACTCGTTGATTATGGACAATCTACAAGTGAATTAGCAAAAATTCATATAACTTCTGATATCCTCAAAACAAGAGTTAAAAATCTGATCTATTTTTAGCTACATTACTTGTTCAAGACACTTTTTTCATCTATGTGAATATTTTTGGAAAATTCATTGATGGCAGATCTAATAGCATCCTCTTCACCATTGTTTATGCTCAGTAAACGCTTCTCTAGATTGAATAATTTCTGTCATTTGAAAAAAAATTGGATATTAACGAAAAGTTGCTGGTAAATCCTTATTAATTAGTCTTCAAACTTTGCAAAATTCAATACTATAACTATGGTAATTAACACATTTTTTGGGATATTATGAATTGCTTAGAGAAAATTGAATCTTGGATGTACCTGAGAAGGAACAAAATGAGTGGCAAGTCCAGCAACTACAACTTCTTGACCTTTCAGTTTTGCTCCTGTTAAGCCCAAGTATTCCCCTACATGTAACATCACATTCATAGATTATGATCACCTTCTCTTCAATACTACCGCGATTGAAACTGTGCTCGTGAAAGGTAGTAGGCAGTATTTACTAAAATGAATTATAATGCATATCGAAAAGCTTACCAAGTCGACCTGGAAGGCGCGAAAGCATGTAGGAGAAGCCACAGTCTGGATGGAACCCTAGACTAGCTTCAGGAGTAGAACAAAACTGTCAGTTCAATAAAACAAGGTACAATTAGAATGGCTACACTTAACATTAAGATCGCAATTGCATACTCCCTCCGTTCTACTTTATGTGTCTAGTTTGACTCGGCACAAAGTTTAAAAAATAAATAAAGACTTTTGAAACTTGTGGTGTAAAATAAGACAAAGATATTTGTGTGGCTGTAAATCATTTCAGTAATGACAAAACTGTAATTTTGAAGTAAAATTGTTACCAAATTTAGAATGCTGCTAATTTTTTTGGAACAGACGAATAAGGAAATGCTGCCACATAAATTGGAACGGAGGGAGTACTAACTGCTTTCTCAGTGACGACGGAGAATTTCATGTGAGCCATCAACGCTGCTCCTCCACCTACTGACATCCCATGGACAAGAGCAATATGTGGTTTCTTGTATGTATGAATGTGGTAACAAAGCCAATACATTCTATAAGTATCTTCAAGGCGAGAATCTCCTTCAAAGAATAAATAAGTAGTCAGTTTAATTAACTGAACTTGTCTTAATTATATCAAAAATTTTAAGATAGAATATTCAAAAGTGAAAAAAAAAAAAAACTAGTTTACTTGTGTTCCTGCCATCATAAAGGTATTTCAAATCCCCACCAGCAGAGAAAGTACGTCCAGCTCCCTATTTTCATCAACAAAATGTACAAAAAATTGAAGAAACAGCTAATTAATTAATTTGACAAGGTAATTAAGTAAATAAAAAGGAATCCAAAAAATAGATATTATCTACTACGTACTTGCCTTGATTATTACAAATTCTGTATTATCATCTCTTTCGTATTTTTCAAGCTGCTGCGCGAGCATTAAGACCTTTATCATAAGAGTAAATTTTATTAATTAGTGGACAATATATATCATGCATTTAAACTATGTATGTTGATTTGAATAAGTAATTGTACGTATATGTACCTGTTTGGATGATATAAAATTTAACTGGTTAGGCCGATTTAAGGTGAGAACTCTAGCACGGCCAATTTCATCAGTAATAACAACCTGATAATTAATAAAGAACCAAAAATTAATAAGTTGCATATTTGTGAACCTTGGTGCATCCAAAATATACATAGATATCAGAAGAATAATTAACTCTGAACAATTGTTTTCTTTACGTTGAATATATATTAAGATTGAAATTACCTCTCTATTTGGTGGTTCCACTAGTACGTCTTGAGGAATTGTTAACCTGGTGGGACTAGGGATAGATATCATCGCCATAACAGCTAACAGACTCAAAGAAATGATTAGAATGTATATAAAGGAAATGCACAGATATAGGGTAAAGTAATTCTTTATATATGCTTTCGAAGCATCATTAGAATTGTCTATTTCTTTTTCTTTTTTGGTTTTCCACCCGGTGTCCGGTACTCTTATTGGAGCCCGACTAATCCAAATTCGTGCCGCGTAGGGCTCCCATTCGGGGAAAGCGCTACCTACCAGTGATTTTTCCATACCCCTTGAACCCGAGACCTCTGGTTAAGGGAGGAGTAGACCCATCCGCTACACCACATAACTTGGTGGTAGAATTGTCTCTTTCTCCAGCTCTCCTGAAAGAATAATTGTAGTACTTATTAATTAGAATAAGTGGATCAATCAATAAATTAAAGTCAACTTAACTCTAATAATTGACAAAAGAGATCACTAGATTGGATCCTAATAGGTTACGTTAGGAATTTGAAAAAGTAAACTAATTAAACTGGAATGCTTAAGACTACCATCGAGCTGTAATTATTAATACGATGAGAAATACACATGGCAATGTAATATATTAATAAGTTGAGCAATTATTGATCATAAGATCCGCGATACAAATGACAACTGAATATAATATGTAACAATAATCTTCCCTTAGTCAGAAACTCAAAAAATGAGAAAAGTTTGGATAAAATGTGCACTCGCCTAAGTTTTGCATATTTCTTGTTTCCTCAGGCATCTTAAATAGGTATTTGGACACAGATTTGCTTGAAATTAAGAAACAAAGTTTTTGATGTGAAGTTGAAAAATGATAGGTACGAAAGTTGAAAATACTTTAGAACATGTTTTTCGCTTGAAAAAGTTGAAGTTTTGTGACATAGCTCAAAAATTGGTTTTCAAATTCGAAAAACTCATCATCATAAAGTGACAATGAAATTATTCGACTATATAAACAAACAATGTTTTGGATTTTTTGTTTGAAAAAAAAGAGTTCATGTCTAAAGCTGGCGAATTGACATTGTCTTGATACTCCTATGTCTATTTTTTAAAGTCCATTCAATGGCAACTAACTTGTCGTAGGGGAATACGGCAACTTGGCTTCAATGAACTTAATCCCTTTTTTATATGAAAAATGAAATTAAAATATACTATAGCTCTAAAAAATAATCTTGAAAAATCAGTTTCGAATCTCCTCATGTTTGCACAATGTCACTAATTTGCTTACAAGAACCAATTTTGAAGTGGCCATCCACCATGTGTGCGGCACAGCCAAAAAAATGTAGCAAACAAATCCTTTTTTATATATATTTTTGTCGTAGAAAAACAATACTAAAGTGGTTAGAGAGGTTTTATCGTGCTGGAGTTGCGAGTTGACCGTGTCCTCGAGTGCGCCTCTCGTAGACGAATACCGACTCAGTCCGTTCCTACTGTGCGGGAGTATCAGCCAGAATTGATATCAGATTTCTTCAAGTCGCAGAACTTGCGTTATCCAACATGCATGTTACTATTGCAGATGACAATTTAGACGATGTTACATATACGAGTACAATTGTAAGAAAATCGCCACATACATTCTAGTCTTTTGACCAGGGGAATGCTTCTAATAAATGTGAAAATTGTGTGATGACGTGGATTCCACTTGGCATCCACTTCACCCATATATCAGTCTACGTGGAATTATAACTATCATGGTGGAGCATCGTCAAAAATATGGGCGTCTTAATCTTAATAAAAACAAATGACTCCTAAGTCCTTTGTTACAAAGTATAACATCTACAACTACAATGTCTCCTTGTAAAGTACCTGATCTTCCCCTGGAAATCATCACAGAGATAGTGTTAAAGCTTTCCCCGAAACCCCTGTCGAAATTCAAGTGTGTTTCAAAATCTTGGCTTAAGTTTATCTCTAGCCCTGATCAGTTTGTGAAAACCCATGTCAAGTTATGTGACATAGACTGCAACCAGAAAACGGTTATGCTTCGAGCCAAGGACAACACTTTCAAGATGTGTTGTCTCCCTTGTTTGTTTCACCAAGAATCGAGTGAGGTAATTGACGTGGATTCTCACATGGATAACACCAGTACTACTATTCTTTTTTTAGCTCAAGGTTCCGCTAATGGAACATGAGAGGTGAGGCTTTCCTCTGGAACCCCACAACTAAAAAGTCCAAAAAACTGCCCGAGTTTGGATATGATGAGTCACAGAAAAACCATCGCCGTTGTGGTTTTGGATATGATGAGTCCCATGACGATTATAAACTAGTGTGGGTTGAGTATATACGTAATGAGAATGCTAGTACTAGTTATGATTCTGTAGTCCAAATTTATAGTTTGAGGACTGATACTTGGAGAACAGACAATGAGTATGCATGAGGGTAGTTTCTTGTTTAGTTTGGAGTTCTTGTTTCATCACTATCGCGCATGGAAAAAAAAGTTATTAGGTGGTGGTATATTGTGTGTCAATGTTCAAGCTAGAACAACATAGATAATATTTGTTGTCTTGAACAGTGTTATGAAAGGCGTATTTTTCTTCTAGGCAGGGTGGGCACAAAATGGTTGCAGGCAGATGCATCCTGCCTCCAACAACAGCTAGTTAGCCTTTGCCAAGACGACGATCGTTCAGGTTTTTGGACACCTTGTGCCTCTCATTTAGGGCAGCTTGACAAAGTTGAAAGAATGTCACAAATAATGTCTTACTTTTCATCCTAACCCCAAGGTAATCAAGATAAGTAGAACAAAAATATAGAGAGGGAAGACAGGAGTCTCCCCTTTTCAAGCAATGAATCTAACAGAACTCTGTTAAAAGGGCCAATGACAAACTGTGGTGTTTGGCTATCATAGATTAATTAGTGTCATCGATCTTTTGGTTTTGAAAGCTGGCATCTCAGCTTTGTCAACTGTACTGAGGTAACCGCTTACGCACTGTGGTATCGCTGCAGTATTCCTCCCTCTCCTCTAGGTTCTCGCTGTGTCTTGATATAGGAATGCAAGTTCATTAGTTTCTCTAAACAATGAGAAAATGGAAGTCCCTTAAAACTGGGCAGCAAGCTCTTATGCTGCATGATGCTCCTTTTCACATTCCATGGAGCTTTGTTTAGTTAATTTCCATTCAATCCCATGCTATGCTGCAATTGCAAAGGTTTCAGACACGAGTCCAGGATAGAAGTAGTCTTGGACTTGATCATTCTTTGAAGGGGTTCTAATCACTACAATTAATTAGATAAACAGTAGAATTTGTGAACAAATAAAACTTTGGCAGTATAAGATTGCTTACAACCTTTGACGTGCCCACCAGGGAACTAGCTATTTTGGCTAAATTGATAAAACTTCAAATGTAACTATGTTTTTCTACCTTTCGTAAGTGCGTCCCGTGTTGGATTAAATTATAATCAGAATTAATACTAACTTTCAATAATTATTTGGAAAATAAGTAGAATTCTTAAATGACAATTCTATTCTATACTAAAATATCAACATTATATTTAAGGATTAGATTCTGAGTTGGTATAGTAAAAGTCTCAATCGAAGTTTAGAATAGGTAAAACTTAAAATCCTCGATATACCATGGGATTCTAACACAAAACCATTACAAGATAGGAGGCGCACTCCAAGAAAATTTATGTAGTATCTTAATTATTTGCAAATAAACCTAGGCATCGAGCTTGAGCTGAGCCCAATCGAGCTTGTTGTTCTATAGATCCGATCCGAGTCTAACCGAGCTCTATATTATATCGAGCCAATCTCAACCCAGCCCTCGAGTGCGGCTCTTTTATATATTTATCCGAATACTAGACAACACCTATAATGGTTTCTATTTATTGATACAAAGCCCTGTTTGTTCATAGTATTTGGGGGTATACAGAGGTGGATGTATATGGTGGAGGGCGGTTCACGTGAACCCATGGTCCCTCCACCAAATTAGATATATTATGTGTATATTTTTTAAGATATGTCCAATATAGTATTCGGGAACCCATGCTCTAATATCTTTAATGGTTTACTTGGTCAAGTTTCGGTTCACTTTACTCAAAAGCAAGGATCAATTCTCACTTAAATATCTTTTTACCCCCTTCTATTACTAATTAGAGCGGTCCGGTCCAGCTTGTTTATTATTTTTTTAATAAAAGTGGCAAATTGACAATTTTTAACACTCTATCGGTGATGTTCAAAACTTAATATAGCACCATATAAATTGATAAATGATCTATATACACGATAAAATTTTTCGTTCAGAGGCTGTTTGCCGACCATTCTTGGGACACGATAGCTCTGCACGAGTAGTGATGAACCCACCCTCTTAAAATCCTAGATCTGCCTCTGGTAGTATAATATTACTTCAAAATTTTTGTTTGTTCGATTTATGCAAAATTTGATAACCGAAACTTCAAATTACCAAATTCTGGTTGAGAGTAGTATTTGGGACATTTGGGGAAAAAACTTTTTCCACTCACAAAACTTCAACTTTCTTTCAAGTGAAATATATGTCCAAACACAAGTTGCAAAATTTTGTGAAAGTTTGATTAGGGTTTGTAAAGGAAGATGTAATGAGCAGTGAGGTCTAAAGATTGGACTTTTGAAACTTTGCAAAAAAAGGATCTAAGCCCAACGCCTAATCGCACATTTAGCCCTCAGTTTTGTAAATATTAAAGCCTCATCACAGATCCTCATAAGAAAAATCTTACTGTTTTGGACCTCGTAAGAAAGTTTTTATGCTACAAAACTCTCCTCCATGACTTTTGGCCATCACCGGTAACTTTTCCTGACGGGGCCAAAAGTGTGACAACAGATCATATTAACTTTCTTTCCAATGAACTGCTCCCTCCGTCCCAATTTATGTGACAGTATTTCTATATTCGTCTGTTCCAAAAAGAATGACAGCTTTCCAAATTTGGCAACAATTTAACCTCAAAATTATATTTTTGTCACTACTGAAATAATTTACAACCACACAAACATCTTTGTCTTATTTTATACCACAAGTTTCAAAAGTCCTGCTTTATTTCTTAAACATTGTACCGAGTCAAACTATGACACATAAAGTGAAACTGAGAGACTAATAGAGGACAAGGGTAGAAATGTTTTAGTTAAAGGTAACAAAAGATTTAACTGAAATTGTAAAAGATACATATTAAAAAAGAATTTGGCAAAATTTATAAAAAAAAGTCTTGTGACGTCAATTATACCTACTATTCATTTGTCTTCATTGAATTCGTCTTATATCGCTCGTCAAATTTGGTATGTTGCAATGTTTCTTGGCCGTTCATTTTTAACGTTCTAATAATTCTTCCCTTTTGAATAATACTCCCTTTGGATGGTTGTTATCCATCGTTTTATAATGTGTTGTATCGTATGGTACTGTATCGTATTGTGTTGTACAATGTTTGAATAGACTGTATTATTTACCGTGGTTTAATAAGTGAAAATAATATAAAGTGTAAAATGAAAATATTAAATAATAAGTGAGGGCAAGAAAAATAGGTAACGACACGATCCCACCAAATCGGTCGCTACATAAAGTGACAGTTTTCATGGTTACATAACAATGGATTTAACGATACCATACAATGCTAATAAGAGAAACAATCAAAACAAATGTCGTATCCATGGTAACAATACAATATCATACCATGGGTTACAACCATCTAAACAAGCTGTAAAACAATGAAATGGAAATGACGCAACTAATTTGGAACTCGAGAACTATGATTAAGAGTATAAAGATCTCCTTCATCTTATAAGAAACCACTCAATTCATTAAATATTTACTTTTAGTGTCGCTTTTCGGATTCTCTTTTTTCTTTGGAGAGAAAAATTGGAAACTAAAAAAGGACCACATACCCTTGAAGGTTTTTAGCCAGTCAATTTGTTGAATGCATCCAATTTAGTTGTGGTACCTCATCTGATTTCAACTCATCAACTCCATGAAAATGTTCAATCTTCTTTGATATAATTAGTTGTACAAGATATTGAAAAGTCACTAGAGAAAACTCATTATAGCCCTCAAGGGAAAAAGGAGTTCTACAACATGATGCTACTCTTTCTATAAAATACAAGTAGGTTCACTACATTCAAAGAACAATTGCTTCAGAAACTCGACTGATTGTTACACCTAAGGAGTATGAATGTGAGAATCTTGAAAAGTATTATAAATATTAAGTTGAATCCATTGTTTTAAAGAAATCAAGTTTATAACTGTCACAAGTGTCAATTGAAATGCATTTTCAGAAGAACTAATCTGCACACCCTAATTCCCATAGCAACACTTTGTTTTATAACTGAAAAATTCTCAAGTTTCGAATGTCTCTTGATCTTGCACCCAGAAAGCATAATGGTCATGAAAATTACGTGCTTCTTTTTCACCTGGAGCGTCTTTTTTCAACCTGGCGGATATAAACAAAAACAAAAAGACAAATTAAATGAATATTGGAGTTATTGGAGGGAATTTCAAATCATGTAGTAATGAACTAAAGGTAGGTAATGGTTAACATGGGGGTGCTTAAAAATGAATTCATAATAAGGTAGCCTGGAAAGCTTAATCAATGTTCGACTTGCCAAGGTGAAAGGAAATGTTGTAATAGTGATGGTATAGTCGACAAATCAGGTGAAAGAAATGTCACTTCAAATTTTCTGGGCGAAACTCTTGTATCATGTTAAGCAAAGAAGGATCCTCAGCTATTACATCTATCAATAACTGTGTAGTAGTTGCATCAAATGCTCTTCCCAGTCAATTCCTTTAAAAAGCCCTTCATTTCACTAATTTTGTTATTCCTGAGAAATCCTTGCACAATAACATTGTAAGTTACGTTGTTTAGCAAAAAACCATTATCCTCCATTTTCCTTAGCATATCTTTAGCTTCATCTAACAACCCTTCCATGGCGTCTCCTTATACTTCTAGGAACAGTTTTTAAATTATTCTTCATGGATTCTTTGTTTTGGTATGAACTCAATCTTCCTCCATTCGAGCTAGCTTTTCTTATATATAAAACTGTTTGTTCTCATTACTACAACTTTGATTTAACTTTCTCCTATTCAAGATGCCTTCCTCCTCTGTGGCATTTTCCCTGAACAAAAGCAAACTTATAACTTGTGTGGAAAAGAATAATGCACCTTAGTAACAAAAGCAAACTTATAACTTGTGGAAAAGAATAATGCACTTTAGTAACAAAAGAAAACTTATAACTTGTGGAAAAGAATAAAGCACCTCAGTACTTGTCCATAAATAGAGCATCAGGAAAGACACCAATTGGCAAAACACATCCCTTTGTTGATAACAGTGAAAACCAAACATGGTTGATGCCATTGTGTCATTTGCTGTTGAAAAATTGGGCAATTTTCTCATACAGGAAGTTACCCTGCGAAAAAGTCTGAGAGAGAATGTGCAGTGGCTAAGAAATGAGCTGCTATTCATGCAATCTTTCCTCAAACATGCAGAAGTGAAGCAAGTTGAAGATCATAGAGTTCAACAATGGATATTTGAAATCAACTCTGTTGCTAATGACGCTGTCTCTATACTTGAGACCTACTGCTTTGCGGCTGGGGATCAAGGAGATAATCATGGATTTGCTAGTCGTCTTAAGGGTTGCGCCTGCGTCTGTAAGAAGGAGACCCAGTTCTACAACATTGGCAAGGAAATCCAATCACTCAAGCAGCGAGTCATGGATATCTCTCGCAAACGAGAGACGTATGGCATTAGAAATATCGATAACGGTGCAGGAGAAGGTCCAAGTAATAGGCCAAACAATATTCAGATATCTGCCTTGAGGAGAACTACCTCCTATGTGGATGATCAGGATCGGATTTTTGTTGGCTTTCAAGAAGTTGTAGAAACACTACTTGCGGAACTTCTCAAAGAAGAGTCCTGCCGAAGCATCATCTCCATTTATGGTATGGGCGGGTCTGGCAAGACCAGTCTTGCAAGAAACCTTTACAACTCGCCTAGTCTAGTCACCAGCTTCTCTACACGTGCTTGGATATGTGTTTCTCAAGAGTATAGCATGTCAGATCTCCTTCAAAGTGCCATTAAATCTATCCAAAGTTGCAACAAAGAAACTTTAGATTTGTTGGAAAAGATGACAGAGCGAGATCTAGAAACTCACCTTCGGAATATACTCAAAGAGCAAAAATACCTTGTGGTGGTCGATGATGTATGGAGTAGAGAAGCTTGGGAAAGTCTCAAAAGAGCATTCCCAGATAGCAAGAATGGTAGCAGAGTCATTATTACCACGCGCAAGGAGGATGTCGCGAAAAGAGCAGATGACAAAGGTTTTGTCCATAAACTTCGTTTCCTAAGCCCAGAAGAAAGTTGGGACCTCTTTTGCAAGAAGCTACTTGATGTTCAAGCAATGATCCCAACAATGGAAAATCTAGCTAGGGATATGGTGGACAAATGTGCAGGCTTACCTCTTGCAATTGTTGTATTAAGTGGGCTACTTTCGCATAAATTGGGGCTAGAAGAATGGCAAAAGGTGAAGGTACACCTTTGGCGGAATATGAAAGATGATTCTTTTAAAATCTCTGACATACTATCATTGAGCTACAACGATTTGCCAACTGAGCTCAAGCAGTGTTTCCTTTACTTTGGTATTTATCCAGAAGATCATATGATCCTCGCGGAAAGTATAATGTGGATGTGGATGGCCGAAGGATTGATACCAATTAGAGGAGAAGAAAGAATGGAGGATATTGCAAAGGACATCTTGAATGAGCTAATAAGACGGAACTTGATTCAAGTGGCAGATACATTTTGGGAAGAAGTCACTAAATATAGGATTCATGATCTACTTCGGGATCTTGTTGTACAAAAGTCATTGGAGGTAAACTTTCTTGACATTTATAATCCGAGAAAGCATTCAATATCCTCACTATGCTTCAGACATGTCATTCATGATCAAGCACAAAGGTACCTCTCACTTGATTTTTCCAACTTGAACTTGAGGTCAGTCATATTCTTTTCTCTAGAATATCCTAGGCTGGAACGAATAAAGTTCCATAAGAAGTTCCAACATTTATATGTGTTGCACTTGGCGAATGATTGGGGCACTAGAATACCTCATTCCATAGGAAGTTTGTACCACCTCAAATACTTAAGGTTGAAACAACCATGTACAATCCCCTCCTCCATCGGCAACCTCAAGAATTTACAGACACTCCAGATCATGGTTACAGAGTACTGCAGACTACCTCCCCAAATAGCTAACCTCCCAAATCTAAGACATTTAGTTGCTCGGTACTAAACCCTCTGCAACATATAAACAAACTGACAAGTCTTATAGTTCTTAGAGACATTGGTTGTGATCAGTGGAAAGATGTCGACCCTGTGGACTTAGTCAATCTTCAAGAATTATCCATGTCTGGAATCATGGAATTTTACAACCTAAATAACATTAGCAGCTTGAAAAGCGTTAGCATTCTCAGATTGAGTTGTAAATATCGTGAATCATTCCCAGCCCTTGAATTTCTGAGTTCTTGTCAAAACCTCCAGAAATTGAGGTTAGATTTTAGAATACGAAAACTACCTCCCTTTCCAAATTCCATCACAATGATGGTCCTTTGGTGGTCGGATCTCCAGGAAGATCCGATGTCTATCTTGGGAATGCTACCAAACCTAAGACATCTCGATTTAGATAATGCTTACTGCGGAGGAGAAATTACATGCAATGAGAACAGCTTCTGTCAACTGGAGTTCCTTCGCCTTCAAGGACTTAAGGAACTAGAAAGATGGAATTTAGCACCAAGTGCCATGCCTCGGATTAAAGGATTAGGTATCTATGCTTGTGAAAATCTGAAGGAGATTCCCCAGAGAATGAAAGGCGTTGCTATCTTGGAGAGGCTGGACTTACATGATGATTATTTGGGCTACGTATAATTGCAGAGGTAATCCAAAATCATTATCCACCATAACCTTTTTTTAATGAGTAGGATGTTTCATTTGACATTTGTACAAGGATTAGTTTTTATACCATGACAATTTGGAATTACCTATAAGTAATTGTCTACATTGAGATTGTGTTTGTAAGTCAATGTTATTTATGACTGAAAAATAAACTGGCAGATGCAGAATTTTTGCCAAGCACTTCAAGACATTCGTATAGATGAAGTTGGATTGCAGAAGTAGTAATCAATGATAGCTTATCTCAGCCTTCGGTGTTCCCCTAAGTAGTTTCTTCCTGTTTTTAGGATTTTTTGAGTGTTTGGAACTGGTTTGAAGAGAATTGTTTTCTGGATTGTACTAAAATGATATCCTGCCTTCACCGTATAGCTGCCACCCTTGGTCCTGTTCCTTTAAAGTTTATTTCCTGTTTGTGCACTTAGCATAATGCCGTCTATCCTGGATAGAAGGTTCACCAAATGCTCAATTTTCCAGTAGCTCTGAAGTTTTAACCTCACTGTTAGTAGGTCTGAAGTTTTAACCTACTGTAATTAGTAGGTCTGAAGTTTTAACCTCGTGCAGTCGAGGACATGAAGTGAATATATTTGTTGATTTGCATTGCTTACAAGTTGATTAGAAAGATCCTTTGACATTGAAGCTTGTGCGATTGCTTTTGCTTAAACTAGGTGGCTATTTTTGTTGAGTTATATTGTTTTAGTAGTAGTCATCTGAAAATGCAATTGTAACATGTTTTGTGCTGTTGAATTTCAGGAAGTGGAAGCTAGCATTTGACACTAATCCGGACTTGACTTGCTGACTGCATGGATCAAAACAAGAAAGCTGGGATTTCTCTTTTTTGATGTTTAAAGTGATACTTTAGAGATCTCTTTCACTTTGTCTTTCTTATCTTTTTGGTTTAGTATCAGACTTATGATCACCTGCTATAAACCTGAATCTCTACTTGCATATATCCGATTTTCATCTTTGTGCCAGCAGGTCTTGACAAGCTACTGTATGAAATTAGTCGGGGGCGTATCTAGGTATTGCTTACCGATGTCATCTGACACCACTGAATCAAATTTTTTTGTTAAATATATATATATATAATATTAAGAAAAAACAGAAAATTGTCTATAAAAATAGAGAAGGATACTAGTGAAACAAAAGGGATAGTAGTATAGTTGGTTGAACTATGGAGGTCCATTGTTTGAATCCCAGCAAAGGCAGCAGCTTACTTAAATTTTTTGCTATATTCCGACACCACTAACAAAAATTTCTGCATACACTACTGAAATTAGTCATACATTTAGTACTCCTTATGATTCTTGGTCTAATTATTGAATGTCTCTGGTTGATGTTTCTTGTTATCATACATATAGTTCTCTGCACTTTTGTCATCATGAAAGTCATGATGAATTGCCAGGACTCGCCATAATTTGTTTCACCATAATGTAACCGTTTTGTAACGTGTCAAAAAAGATAGTGTGACACTCAAGTATCTTACTTGTGCAAATGAGTCCAGATGACCGAAACATATGTTTAAATGCCATATAGAATGCCAAACTTAAGTTTTAGTGTTCTGTTTTTGCCAGTATTTTATGAATTGTATCAAGCAAAATGGTAATGCTATTAATTGTCTCTTTGCACTTGTTGTCATTGTTGTTGAATGTAGATTCCATACATCATATTATCGTATAGCTTTGAATTCTTGTAAACATTTATCCTTCTTATTCTGTCACTATCTCATGAAACAAAATGTTATTAGGTGGTGGTATATTGTGTTTTAGTGTTCGAGCTAGATGGATAAATATTTGCTGTCTTGAACAGTGTTTTGAAAGGCATAATTATCATTTAGGCAGGGTGGGCAGGAAACGATTGCAGGCAAATATGACCTGCCTCCAGCAATAGCTAGTTAGCCTTTACCAAGGCTATCATTAGGTTTTCTGGCGCCTTGTGCCATCTAGAGTTGAAAGAGGATAAACAATTTTCATATTTGACTAGTCTCTATAGCAAAGTTGCAGAAGTATTTCTGATGTTGAATTCCTTACATTCACAGTTCAAAGAAAAAAAATTAGCAGTGTTGAGAAAGAGAAATACTGATATTGGTAGGGTCTCCAATACCACTTACCAATCTCAATCGCATTGGATTTTTTCAACTACCAATGCAACTGCATACTTTATAGATCTCTTTAGAGTTGTTATCAAGGACTTGTTGCTCGAATCATAGATCCATTGGCCATGAGTGAGGTTGCACGATTTGGAGTATTACAGATTGGTTTGGCAGCCGGATTGGTTTGAGGTGAGGTGTTGGTGAGACAGAATGAAGTAGAGTGGATCAAGAGAGATCATGCGTTCCTTTTATGGCTTATTTGGAGTAAAAGAAAGTCTAGCATTTCTTAAAGGTTATTGAGAGCGTCTGACTAGTCATGGAGTTTAAGAACATTATTCGACTGAGTTTAAGAAGTAAATCTTTTAGTAATGCTTGACTATGTTATTAGTAACTACCAGTGTAGAGCTTAATAATATTGTCTGTTGTTTATCTTTATTATCGCGTGTTGTCTATTCATACTTTTGTGCTTTGTTTACTTCTAGTTTTTCCTTTTTTTTTTTTTTTTTTGATGGAAGTAATAGTAGATTCCATTGCTAGCATTATGAAGATGCAAAGTATTACAAACTAGAGTCAGGGAGCTCACAAAGGTAAAAGAACACATGTAACATCTGTTAGTGAATGTCCATTCTCCCGAGTTCCTGCTTAGGCAAGCTTCGTAGAGGGCTGTCCAACTGAAACACTAAATCTTTGTTGGTAGATTGGTCTTCCAGGTCAGTTTCCAAGGCCAGCGATCAATCAGTTCATTATGTGCACATGAGTTTTCATTATCTCCTGCTTGTGCGCTTAGCATAATGCCATCTATCCTGGATAGAAGGTTCACCAAATGCTCAATTTTCCAGTAGCTCTGAAGTTTTAACAACACTGTTAGTAGGTCTGAAGTTTTAACCTCACTGTAATTAGTAGGTCTGAAGTTTTGACATTGAAGCTTGTGCGATTGCTTTTGCTTAAACTAGGTGGCTATGTTTGTTGAGTTATATTGTTTTAGTAGTCATCTGAAGATGCAATTGTAACATGTTTTGTGCTGTTGAATTTCAGGAAGTGGAAGCTAGTATTTGACACTAATCAGGACTTGACTTGCTCACTGCATGGATCTAAACAAGGATGCTGGCATTTCTCTTTTTTGATGTTTAAAGTGATACTTTAGAGATCTCTTTCACTTTGTCTTTCTTATCTTTTTGGTTTAGTATCAGACTTATGATCACCTGCTATAAACCTGAATCTCTACTTGCATACATCCAAATTTCATCTTTGTGCCAGCAGGTCTTAACAAGCTATGAAATTAGTCATACATTTAGTACTCCTTATGATTCTTGGTCTATTTATTGAATGTCTCTGGTTGATGTTTCTTGTTATCATACATATAGTTCTCTGCACTTTTGTCATCATGAAAGTCATGATGAATTGCCAGGACTCGCGATAATTTGTTTCGCCATAATGTAACCGTTTTTTAACGTGTCAAAAAAGATAATGTGACACTCAAGTATCTTACTTGTGCAAATGAGTCCAGCTGACCGGAACATATGTTTAAATGCCATATAGAATGCCAAACTTAAGTTATAGTGTTCTGTTTTTTGCCAATTTGGTATTAGTTCAGTATTTTGTGAATTGTATGATTGTATCAAACAAAATGGTAATACTTTACTCTAGAGACTAACTTCGTTTAGAACTATAATAAGCTACTACATTTAACATTGAATGTTTTAGTTTATGTTTGGTTAAAATATATCCATACACCATACAAAAGAATTTATCAATCTCATGTAAGTGGCAATTTATAGTCTTACATATGTCATAACGTTTGCGTGATATAAAATTGTGCGTGCCACTCCATTTAACCTCTCCTCTCGAGCATGCCACATAGTCCGTCTGATATAAAACTTTTGAAACTTGTGTGATATCATCTTTTGTTAAATCATGACAAGTATTCTAAGGCCTCTCTTGTCTAACTCAAGAAAAAACTTAGTAAAAGCTAATGTAAACAAGATTGTCTCCATTTTAAATGACATTACAAAAGATAGATTAATTGTCCAAGGTACTATTCTTCATGGGCAATTAATAAAAACAGGCATTTCATCTCAGAAGTACATTGCTGTTAAGTTGCTTATTACGTACCTTAAATCTGGAAAACCCAATGAAATTAATCAGATGTTAAAGGAGTTTAATGGGTTCAATTTAGTTGTGCATAATTGTTTGATTACTGCAAATGTTGAGTGGGGAAAGATAGACGAAGCTCGTCGAGTGTTCGATGAAATGCCTGAGAGAAATGAAGTTTCTTGGACTGCTATAATTTCAGGGTTTTTGAGGTTTGGAAGAGTTGATGAGGCAATGTGGTATTTTGAAAGAAACCCATTTCAGAATTTGTATTCATGGACTGCAGCTATAAGTGGGCTTGTTCAAAATGGGCTTAGTGTCAAAGCTATGAAGCTGTTTCTCGAAATGCTTCAATGTGGAGTAGTTCCTAATGCTGTTACTTTTACGTCGGTTATAAGAGCGTGTGGGGAGTTGGGTGATTTGAATTTGGGAATGTGTGTACTGGGTTTGATTGTTAAGGTTGGTTTTGAACATGACATGGCAGTTTCGAATTCTTTGATCACGTTTAACTTGAGATTAAATGATATTGTTTCAGCTAGGAGGATTTTTGGTAGGATGCAGAGCAGAGATGTCGTTTCTTGGACAGCGATTCTAGACATGTATGTTCAGATGGGAGAATTGGAAGAAGCTCGCCGTGTCTTTGATGAGATGCCGGAAAGAAATGAAATTTCTTGGAGTACAATGATCTCGAGGTACAGTCAGAGTGGTAATGCGGAAGAGGCAGTGAATCTCTTCCATCGCATGGTCCAACAGGGGTTTATACCAAATAAGTCGTGTTTTGCTAGCGTAGTGAGTGCATTGGCCAGCCTGGAAGCTTTGATAATGGGAAGGATTGTTCATGTACATATCTTAAAACTTGGGATTGACAGAGATGCTTTCATTGGTAGCTCACTCATTGATCTGTACTGCAAATGTGGAAGCACTAAAGATGGACGTGCAGCATTCAACTCGATCTTGGAGAAGAATGTTGTTTGTTGGAATGCTATGGTTAGCGGCTATAGTCTCAATAACCAACTTGAAGAAGCTAATGAGCTCTTTGCCAAGATTCCCAAAAAAAATAACGTCTCATGGAATTCGTTAATCACAGGTTATTTAGAGTATGACAATTTTGATGAGGTTTTCGAAGTCTTCAATGACATGCTTCTGTCAGGAGAACAACCAAGTAAATCTACTTTCTCCAGTGTATTACGTGCTTGTGCAAGCTTAGCTTCATTAGAAAGGGGGAAGAACTTGCATGGTAAAGCCATTAAACTGGGCTGTCACTCTGATGTTTTTGTGGACACTGCCCTTGTAGATATGTATGCTAAATCCGGTGATGTTAAAAGCTCTAAGAAAATCTTCCACAGGATGTCCAAACGTAATGAGGTTTCCTGGACAGCATTGATTCAAGGGCTTGCAGAAAATGGCTTTGCAGAGGAAGCACTTGCTGTATTTGAAGAATTTGAACGGACCAAGTCCGTTGCACCTAATGAGCTTATTATTTTAGCAGTTTTATTTGCTTGTTCTCACTGTGGTCTAGTAGACAAAGGACTCTCTTACTTCAACTCAATGGAAAAGGTCTACAATATACAACCGAATGCTAGACATTATACTTGTGTAGTGGACATGCTGTCTCGTTCAGGACGCCTTTCTGAAGCAGAGAAGTTCATCTTGGACATGCCCTGTGAACCAGAAGTGCAAGCCTGGGCAGCTCTCTTAAGTGGTTGCAAAACATACAGAAATGAGAAGATGGCAGAGAGGGTGGCTAAAAAGATTTCGGAGTTGGCAGAAAAGTATCCCGAAGGATATGTGTTGCTCTCAAATGTTTATGCTTCAGCTGGAAGATGGTTGGATGTCTTACACACGAGAAAACAAATGAAAGAAAAAGGACTGAAGAAAAGCGGGGGATGTAGTTGGATTGAAGTGAGGAACCAACCCCACTTTTTTTATTCGCAGGATGGTTCTCACAATGAGTCCACTGAAATTGACGGGGTTTTGGAACTAATGAGGTCAGAAATGTTGCTTGCATAGATTGGTTCATGTTTCGAAGAACAAGTAATCGAAGCCAGATGCCGAACAGAGGTCAATTTTGGAAAATATTGAGTGTATAAATGATCTCGTCGAGTAAAGATTAGACAATTACTGCAGAAATGCCTGCCGACAAAACGGATATGCTTTGGTGCCAATGATTGCCAGGGGAGTGATGTTGGGTGCAGATCAGCCTGTAATTCTCCACATGTTGGATATTCCACCTGCTGCAGAGACACTGAATGGAGTCAAGATTGAACTAGTGGATGCTGCCTTCCCTCTTCTTAAGGGTGTTGTTGCCACAACTGATACTGTTGAGGCATGCTCTGGTGTCACCATTGCAGTCATGGTTGGAGATTTCCTAGGAAAGAAGGCGTGCAAAGTAAAGATGTGTGTTAAAAAATGTTTCTATTTACAAGTCTCAAGCATATATATGTCTAGTGAATGATGTGAGAAGTGTCATCGTCCGGGGAAACCACTCACCAACACAGTATCCTGATGCCAACAATGCAACATTTAAAACACCAGCTGGAGAAAAGTTCAGTCTAGAGTTCAGTCACGAACTTGTGGCTGATGATGCATGGTTAAACGGAGAGTTCATTACTGCTGTACAGCAGCGGGGTGCTGCCATTATCAAGGCTAGTAAGCTGTCTAGTGCCCTTTCTGCTACTAGTTCTGCTTGTGATCACAATGTTGCTGCTGCGCTTATTTACTCCTTGGTACACGAAAAAATGGAGAATGGTCCATCGTTCGAGGTCTTCCAATCGATGAGTTCTCAAGAAAGAAGTCGGACTTGACAGCTAAGGAACTCTCCGAATAAAGAGCATTGGCATACTCCTGCCTCTCCTAGATGCCTTTTTCAACATATTGGGACTCCTATTGTTTGGTAATACAAGTGGCTTCAATTTTGAATAAGTTCATCATTGATTCTTGAGGAAACAATTTATAGGGATGCTGCTTCATCAGTTGTTTACTCTTAATGTACTCTGTATTATCCCAATGTTCAATATAGAACTGCTATTTTCATGGAAAAAAATGAAATACTTGACTGACATTGTAAAGTTAAACTGACATAAGATTTTTTTCTAAAGGAAGCACTTTCTTGGATGTCATGAGATGACTAAATTTATAAGATTAGTTCAGAAACTTACGGGGATCGTTTGGTTTATAGGACTAAAAAACAGGGATATCCCATAAATTTCGGGATTATAGTTATCCCGGTATTAATAATCTCACATCTTATATAATACTACCATGAATTTGGTATAAAAATTGTCTCAGATTAGCTAATCCTACCAACCAAACACGAGATGTAGTCCCAAATTTAATCCTGGGATTGGATTCCCACTAACCAAACGACCTCATACAGTTTATTTATTGAGCTAATATAAAAAATATTAGAGAGATGATTTAGTTAAATTTCCTCAAAGATATACAACTTTACATCCACCCATACAAAAATATAAATACACATATTCAAATTTTAAACAAAACCGCCAATTTCAAATTAGCCGCATTTCTTTTTCTCCCAATTTCCTTAAAAGACCAAACAGCGAGTCACTTTTTTTACAGTAACTTTTAGGTAAAATTATACTACGAAGTAAGTAATATTTCATAATATTATCAATTTCAGATCAAAAAAATATTCAGTTAATGCTTGTGATCAGTAATGTATACTTTGTGATATTTTAGTATATAATTATGTTTTTAATTTCAGGAAATTAGAGAGATAATCAATGGATAATTATGCACTTAAATCTGTTTTGGAGTCGGCTCCTTTATTCCGTTCAACTTTCACTTTCAGGTACTTTATTATTTTGCTGAGATATTTTGTGTTAATTTATTTAAGGATTCTGTTAGTGAATATTGTCGATCGAATGCTTACGTGAGCTTATTGTACTGGAATTCTAATTTAAAATGAAGAATTTACACTGTGTTATGGTATCGACTGAAATTTTGTATGTAAGCAAAGGCGGATCCAGGATTTGAACTTTATGTGTTCGAGTTTGAAATTCGGCTCAAAAAATATTAGTTGTACTCATTTGATGGAATTTTTAACGCATATACAAGGTTTGAGCTAAAGCTATTGGTTTCAGATGAACCAGTAATGAGTGGATCGCATCCCCCCGTATGTAAGTGTAGGAATGAATGTGAGATATAGAGAATCACTAAGTCGTTTTAAAAGATAAATAATTGAGTATTTGAACAAATGGAGCGGAAGGATACATATGATTCATATACAGACTGATCACAACTAGTTTAGAATTGAGGTGTAGTAGTAGTTATTGTTGATGTATAAATCATTTAGAAGCTGCTAATTACAGACGAGCTACGGAGCTTGGATTCTAGTCATTGATCAGCAGCTTTGCGTATGTGCTAGGCTATTATATTCTCTAGTATCCCTAACCAGTCGGTAATGTTTTAAATAATGTTGCTTGTACATAATTCAATTCGCTGCAGAGCGAATGCTTCCGTATTTGTTTCCTGTCGGATATGAACATGTTATTTCAGCTTCAACAGGAAGTGGGAAGCCAGTTCTTTTAAACTATGCATTTTGAGGCTTCTCTCAAGGTTTATCTCAAGATTGGGAAAATTTATTCACATAAAGGGGTCTCTGAAGACTGTAAGTTTGTAATCAATGTTCTGCACTATATTTGCATTTTCAGGGAGAATGATCCATTGAATGAAAGAAGGCAAACGTGCTAGAAAATTTCCACTGCAAATCTTTTCTATTTTACCGCATACTTCCAGCTCAGAAGATCTTCAGTAACTTATTTCAGATTTGCCTTTTGCTTCTCCTCTTTATCTAACATTTCCCAGCACCACGATGATCATCTTCTGCGATGAAAGAGTTAGTGTACCTCAATACAATATGCATGTTCTATTGTTCATTCCCTCCCACATCCATTATATTGATATATACTCATAGTTGGATATGTCTGTAATGATAGTCACAAGATGTTCGCCACTATTGCCTACTCCATCGCTTGCTAAGAAGATTAGATGACCATGTGGAAAGTTTCATCATCTTTTAGTCGCTTAACCCTATTGCAACCTCCTTTCTTTCTTCTGATATATAGATCTATGTTGCACCGTCAAAAGCTCTGGTAAAAGAGAAGATTCTCGATTGGAACCAAAAGATTGGTTCATGGGGGATGCATTGCCTGGAACTGACTGGGGACAATGTACCATAACATCAAGAATATACAGGATGCCGACATAATTCTTACCACTCCTGAGGTCAGACTATAGATGAAGACCAGCCATAATTTTGTTTTGTTGTTTCCTGGCTAACTATGTCTTTGTCTTTGATCAATTTCTGTTCTTTTTCAGAAGTTTGATGCTGCGACTTGGTATTGCATAAAAGATGGATGCCTGAGCTTTTAATACTTCATTGGTGCTAAATGATGAAGTACACTTGTTGAATGATCCTCGTGGAGCAGGTTTATAGGTAGTTGTCAAAAATGCTTTCTTGCATACCTGAACTGAAGTCAAGTGCTCTAGCTAATGTCCATTTTATAGCTGTTTCCCCAACCATTCCCAATATTAATGACCTCAGTAAAATTTCAGGACAGTAATGCTGATATAGTGGTTGATTGTATCGCTTACTTTTCACAGCAGAGTGGCTCATGGTTCCCAGGCGTAGGAACGAAAAGGTAAGATTCAATACATATGCCATCTTTCGGTCTTTCTTATTGCTCAAAGTATCATTTTAATTCTATGACGCTGTCCCATATGCAGGTTTGGGGAAGAAATGAGACCGGTGAAGTTGACCGCCAAAGTATTTGGTATTTCTAAATCCTTATAATAGATGTTCTATTTTGTTGTGTCCTGATTCCATCTTTACTCATTAAAGCCGTGCTTAGAACTAACTTTATCTCTACTTAAGTGTCCTTAGTAACTTTCTACATTTTAAAGACCTGGAGAGTTAAATTTGGCATTGCTTGTATTACTTAGGAGTTAGGAATGTGGTGGGATACAAATTACAATTGGGAGCTTGAATGATATGATACTGAAGAATGTAAAACTGAGTCCAAACAAGAATACTACAAAGTTTGTAGCCTTTAATTTTGAGATTGATAATATTGTTGACAAAATCCAAGGGTAAATGACAGTGTATTTATTTTGGGAATGTGGAAACTTTTTACCAGATTAAGGGGAAGTACGATGAGTAATCTTTTTCTATAATACCTATGAATTGCCAAAACTTTTGGCAATTTTATTAGGGATTGGGATATTTTCGTGAATAGGATAGTTTTAGAGTGTTGTGTAAGTTTTGTCCCTGTTTAAGGAATTTATGTGCTCCCGTTTGGACATAGATTTTCTCCACTTTTTTTTTTCAAAATAGATCTTGAAAACACTGTTTATATATAAAGTCCCTTGTTCGGAGGTGGCTATTTTCAGCGAATTTATTTTTGATAGCTACTGATCAATTAATGCGCCCCAAACAGGCCTACCTGAAACAGGGATAAAACTTGAACTACACCGCTCTGGAGGGACAGACTCCAGCTAAAGAATAACTTTAAATACCAGTAGCTCAACATTAATGTTTCAAAATATCGCAAGAAAACATAGTGATTCAAAACATATTGATGCATACAAAATATCGCAAGAAAACATAGTGTTTCAAAATGGCTGCTCAGGAAGTCCCTGTTCTTCCCCTTGAAATGATCACAGAGATACTCTTAAAGCTTCCCCCAAAACCCCTGTCAAAATTCAAGTGTGTTTCAAGATTATGGCTTACGCTCATCTCTAGCCCTCAATTTAAGAAAACCCATGCCAAGTTATCAACTACTGACAAAAACTGCAGCCACCATAGGCTTATGTTTCTAGACCCGATCTATAATATAAAGCCGAAGGTCTGCTGTCTTCCTTCTTTACTTTGCACAGAACCAAGTGAGGTATTTGACGTGGATTGTCCCTTGGAAGAACTCCCTCCTGTTTATTTCTCCGGTGGTTCTGCCAATGGATTAATTTATCAGTTCAATTCGAGCGAAGACGCTTTCATCTGGAACCCCACGACTAGAAAATCGAGAAAAATCAACTTTCCATTTGAATTTGGGTGGAAAATGCATAGTGGTTTTGGATATGATGAGTTGCATGACGATTATAAAGCAGTATCTATTGAGTATATTCGTAATGATAATGATACTACTGTTGTTACCATGGTTAAGGTTTATAGTTTGAGAACTGATACTTGGAGAACAGTCGATGGGTTTCAGGGTGGCTTTGTGAAAAACTTATCAGGCCGATTTGTCAATGGGAAGCTTTATTGGGCTTCATCTCCTAAAAATAATTTGAACGTAGAGCACGTCGTTTCTCTTGATATAACAGATGAGACATGGGGAATATTGGAGATTCCTAGTAGTATAAGAATTCACCATCCTTTGATATTGGGAGTGGTGGGAAGTAATCTTTCTGTGCTTTCTACTTGTGATCCATGGAATTATAATGAGCCTTTGAATTGCTATCTAGGAAGTCCTGATGTGTGGATTATGAAGGACGGCGACAGAGTTACCTGGACAAAGATGTTCACCATCAAATATCCTCCCGGTGGTCTCAAACATTTGGAGATTATGCCACTTTTTTCATTCTCTATACATTTTTCCGAGTCAAAAGAGAGTGAAATTTTACTTTTGCTCCCCGATATTATCATGATATACAATCCAAAGGATGGTTCAACCAGACAAGTGGAGAAGGGCATTAAATTTGAGGTTGCCACAGAAATCTATGTAGAAAGCCTAATTGATCCCTTAGACTATTGATAGCTGACCTGGGACGTCGTAACCATGAATCACACAATCATTTAGCTAATAACTTGTAAGAGTTCTGATTTATCCTAGCTGATATGCTCTCTTTGCACTCCTTTTGTTTTTAATTTAATTTTATCAAATGTAGGACAAGAGGTCGAATGTAATTTTCCATACATTATGTTTCTTGTATAGCTTGGGTTCTTGTAAGCATTTCTCCTTTTTATTGTGTTACTATCTCATGAAACCAAACGTTATTAAGTGGTGGTATATTGTGTTCCAATGTTCAAGCTAGAACACATAGATAATATTTGTTGTCTTGAACTGTGTTTTAAAAGGCGTATTTTTCCTCTACGCAGGGTGGGCAAGAAATTGTTGCAGGCAAAATGCAACTTGCCCCCAACAACAGCTAGTTAGCCTTTCCATAGGCTATTGTTCAGGTTCATGGGCACCTTATGCTTATGCCATCTCATTTAGGGTAGCTTGATAGAGTTGATAGAGGAATTAATGCTACATTCTGAAATAAAATCTTTTTTTTCTCTTTCTTTTGTTACATATTTTGTTTCTTTTTGGGGTTTATTCATCCTTTGGTGGTTAGGGGATTTAGTGTAGATCCCTACCCTCTATATTAACATCCATAAGTTAAAAACAAGGAGGAAATGTGGTGCCTTACCTCCCCATACCCTAGGTTAGAATTGAACAAGCTCTTTCATTGCAACAGGGGAAATGAACAAAAGGGGAATTGCATCTAAGTTAACATTGTTCATGATACATATGTATAGGGCTCATCCTTTTTTTTTTTTTTTCTGAATCCTACCTCCTAGGTAATAAAAATATTTAAACCCAAAATATAGAAGGTAAGGTAGGACTCTCCCCTTTTTAAGCAATGAGTCTTACAAAAACTTTCTGATAAAGGGCCAATGCCAACTGTGGTGTTTGGCTATCATAGATTAGTGTCCTTGATCTTTTGGTTTTGAAAGCTGGCATCTCAGCTTTGTCAGTTGTGAGGTAACCACTGATGTGCTGTGATATGAGTGCAGTATGCCTCCCTCTCCTTAAGTTCTGGCTGTGTCTTGATAAAGGAATCTGCAAGTCCGTTAGTTTCTTTAAATAGTGAGTGTTGTAGAATTGTAAATAAGGAAAATAGGGATTCTAGAATATTTCCTTTATTTCTATTGATTTGTTTCCATACATAGAGCCTAGTATAATTGTATATATACATTCTATTTCATCAATAAGATCACATGATGAAAGTCGCTTAAAACTGGGCAGCAAGCTCTAAGGCTGCATGATGCTCCTTTTCACATTCCATGGAGCTTCATTTGGTTCCATTATCCATCGCACGAGTATTTTGTAGTCGAAATTTACCATTATCCTCTCAAACCCATTTTTTTAACACTATTCAATCCCAAGTTGCTATTGCAAAAGCTTTACAGAGAAGTCCGAAATAGAAGTAGACTTGGACTTGATCATTCTTCGAAAGGGCTTTATCTCTATGAATTAGATAAATAGTAACAATTCATATTTATTATTTTGAGCTAGAAGTAGATTTATGTTATTAGTAACTACCAATGTGGAGCTTAATAATTATCGTGTATCGTTTAGCTTTATTATTGCTTGTTGTCTATTTTCATTTTTGTGCTTTATTTACTTTTAGTTTTTGCTTCATATAACCCCACTGTTAGTATGTCTGAAGTTTTAACCTCGTGCATGCAGTCAAGGACCTGAGTTGAAAGTATTTGTTCATTTGCATTGTTTACAAGTTGATTAGAATGATCCTTTGGCATAAAGAAATGAAGCTTGTGTTTTGCTTTTGCTTTCGCTTTTGCTTAAACTAGGTGGCTATTTTTGTAGTGCTATAATTTTTATTGCGGTCATGTGAAATATTGGGGAGATACGATCTTAACTTGTTTTGTACGGTTGAATTTCAGGAAGTGGAAACTAGTGTTGAACTCTAATCCGGACTTGACTTGCTGACTATATGGATTCAAAAGCTGGCATTTCTCTTTTTTTTTGTGTGTATTGGGATACATTCTCCTTCGTATTTGGATTTAGTATGAGAGTGATATTTCCATGTTCTTACTATGTTACAGTCACCTGCTATAAACTTGAATCTTTATTCAACTTTCATCTTTGTGCCAGCAGGTTTTGACAAGCTGTGAAGCATCTCATATATATAGTACTCCTTTTGATTCTAAATGACAAATTTGGTAACTTTATGGAACTAAAACCCTGCATTAGGTCACAATGTTTCGGTATAATCTTTCTTTAGTCTAATAATTGAAGCTTTCAGATTGGTGTTTCCTATTATTGAGCACAATATTCATGTGTTGCACTTGCAGGTGGTATTTTCCTTCTTGCAAAATAACACCAGAGCAACCCTTAATGTATATGTCTTTTCTCAGGTCTTGCCAAACAGAACAATAAAATATGCAGTGATAAGAATGGGTAAAATCATTTAATCAATCGACCAACTATGCCAATAATCCCATATTAGAAAAAGGGTATGCTATAGGAACCTCCATATCCATATCATATTGAAGCAATGAGTGGAGCAAAAGGTGAACATAGAACGACGAAGCAAGAAGTAATAGCGAATTGTTAGGATCCCCATAACATTGTGCACATTTTGCACTAGAACTCTGGTCACCAGAATGTCATGATGAAAATTTGACCAGAGTTCTAGTGCAAAATGTGCACAAATGTTATGGGGATCCTAACAATTCGCTATTACTTTTGGTGATTCGAAAGGTCTTTTGTCATCAGAATTTTATGATGAAAATTTGACACAGAACATTGATCACTTGTAAATGCCTATAAGCATTGACAAATTTTGGATTTGATTGCCTTGGTGAAGTTCTCAATTAGGTAGAGCTGCAACCAACAATAATGACAGATGTAACCAATTAAGCTAGAGCTAACTAATCTAACTAACCGATTGAGTAATAAATTTGTTGCTAATATTTATAGTACATAGAACATTTCCCAAATAACTACAATGAAAAAAACAAAAGAGAATTTGTAAGTGCCTAATTATAGAAACCATAAAATTTCACCTCATGTGTTATTATCCCTAGTTATGGTTTTTTGTCTGCACTTAAGAATGACTTAGTAAAATAGCCTTGGGGGCAGCCACTTCAACTTATAAATTGACAAGTGCTACCTACGCGGACAATACTTCAAGTTATAACTTGACAAGTGCTGCCTCTTCAGAAAATATAAAGGGCAAGTGCTGTCTGTGAATAGATTAAAGCGAAAAGTGCTTCCGAGGCAACACTTCAAGTTATTTTGGATGGCAGGGCAGCACTTCAAGTTATCTAGGAGAATGTTGAAAGAGATAAAAGGTCAAGTGCTACCTAGGAGGCAGGAGGGATGCAGACATCAATATAATATTTCGTTGGGTATTTCCGTCCACGGAGCAACACTTCAAGTTATCTGGGAGAATGTTGAAAGGGATAAAAGGGCAAATGCTACCACGGAGATAACACTTATTTAAAGACAACGGAGGCTATTCTTACAAACTATTTTAAACGAGGACAGTTAGGCAAACCATTGCCGTCGGTGTCATAGTTGTGTAATTCTCCCTATAGAAACGTAAAAATTTCGTGTAGGGGTCTATTTGTCGCGCGCTAATTGATTTGTAGCCGTCAAAAACAAATTCGCTGAAAAATAGCCACCTTCAGACAAATCTCAGTATAAATACTGGGGCTTTGAACAAGTTTTGTTCAAAGCCCCAGTATTTATACTGGGAAGTTTCAGTAAACTAACCCCAGTATAAAATACTGGGGCTTTGAACAAGTTTTGTTCAACGCCCAGCATTTTGTTATGAGACTTTTTTTGTTATGGGGACTGAAGCTTTATATATAAAGTCTCATAACAAAATAATGAGATTTATCCCTTTGATGGGAACTTTGTTATGGGAATAAATTCCATTATTTGTAATGGGACTAAAGTCCCATAACAAAATAATGGGACCTCTGAACATATTAGTTCAGGGTCCCATTATTTTGTTATGGGATTATTTTGTTATGGGACTTCTTTAGTCCCATAACAAAATACTTGGGCTTTGAGCAAGTTTTGTTCAAAGCCCCAGTTTTTTGTTATGGGACTAGTCTGGGGTATTTTTACAACTCTAATGGAGCTTAAGTGTGCGCGCAAATTTTTTGCTATTCTTCAATGAATTTTGAAACGCTGGATAATCCCCAATGAGCGCATCCAAAAATGGCTACTGATCAAAATTTCCCTATAGAAACTATATTTGGGCCTATTTGTAGGCCTACACATTCTAATTTACCGAAACCCGATCCAATTTAAATAAAAGCGCCAATTTCAAATTAGCCACATTTTCATATTCCACTTCTTCTCCCAATTTTCCTCAAACAGCGAGTCACTTTTTTACAGTAATGTGAAGGTAAAATTATACTAATCCTCACTAAGTAGCAGTAAATTTCATAATATTATCAATTTCAGATTTAAAAAAAATCAGTTAATGGTTGTTATATATACTGTGATTTTCAGGAAATTAAAGAGATAATCAATGGATAATTACGCACTTAAATCTGTTTTGGAGTTGCCTCCTGTATTCCGTTCGACTTTCACTTTCAGGTACAAGTTTCTATGCACTTCTAGAATATTCGTGTGCTATTTTTTTTTTTTTTTTTTGGTTTAGATGTTTTGTGTTAAATTTCCGAAAGGATTCCGTTAGTAAAAAATGTTGATCGAATGATTGAGTGTGCTTATCGTACTGAAATAGTAATTGAAATGAAGAATTTATATAATTTTCGGCTGATTTATGAGCATGCTTGAAAATTTGTATGTAAGCAGGGACGAATCCAGAATTTGAACTTTATGTGTTCGAGTTCGAAATTATAAAGTACTCCGTTTGATTTAGACATTTAGTAGGTTCAGAATGTATTATCGTACTGGAATTGTAATTGAAATGAAGAATTTATATACTTTCCTATTGATTTATGAGCATCGCTTGAAAATTAGTATGTAGGCAGAGGCAGATCCAGAATATGAACTTTATGTGTTCGAATTCGAAATTATGCAATACTTCGTTTGATTTAGACATTTAGTAGGTTCAGAATATATTATTTCTACTCTTTTGATGGAATTTGTAACACATATATACAGCCTGAGCTAAAACTATTGGTTTCAGATGAACTTGTAAATACATCCGCCTCTGTATGCAAGTGTAGGAATGAATGTGAGATATATAAAACCTCTAGTATAGAGAATTAGTAATTTGTTGTAAAAGATAAACAATGGAATATTTGAAAGAAATAGGTACAAATGGCGGAAGGATATAGAGGATTCGTATACAGACTGATCACAACTAGTTTAGAATTGAGGTGTAGTAGTTATTGTTGATGTATACATCATTTAGAAGCTGCTAATTACAGACGAGCTATGGACTTGGATTCTAGTTAGTGATAAGCAGCTTCACATCTATGTTAGGCTATTACTAATTACATTATCTAGTATCCCTAACTAGTTGGTAATGTTTTGAATAATGTTGCTTGTACTTGCAGATACTTTAATTCGCTGCAGAGTGAGTGTTTTCCTACTTGTTTCCTGTCAGATGTGAACATGGTAATCTCAGCACCAACAGGAAGTGGGAAAACCGTGCTTTTTGAACTATGCATTTTGAGGCTTCTCTCAAGGTTTATCTCAAGAGACGGGAAGTTTATTCACATAAAGGGGTCTCTAAAGACCGTAAGTTTGTATTAGTGCTTTTCCACAGGATAACTGAATTTTCAATTTCAAGGAGAATGGTCCATTGAATGAAAGAAGTCAAACGTGCTAGAGAACTTTCATTTTAAATATTGATGTCTTAACTGCATGTCTTGTCTATGCTACTTCATCCTTCCAGCTCAGAAGATCATCAATAATTTATTCCAGACTCTCCTTTTACTACTCCTCTTTATCTAACATTTCCAAGCACCAAGATGATCTTACTTTGCGATAAAAGACATTGGTTTACCTCAATGCATGCACATTTTATTGGATTTTCCTGCACACATCCAGTAGATTGATATATGTGTATAGTCATATGTTGGTGATGATAGTCGCTATGATGTTTGCTACTATTGTCTACTACAGCCCTTGCTAAGAAGATTACATGGCATTGGAAAGTTTCATCATCTCTTAATCATGTAACCCTATTGCATCACCTTTCTTTCTTCTGATATATAGATCTATGTTGCACCCTCAAAAGCTTTGGTACAAGAGAAGCTTCGCACTTGGAACCAGAAGCTTGGTTCATGGGGGATAAATTGCCTGGAACTGACGGGGGACAATGAGTACTACAACATGAAGGATATACAGGATGCCGACATAATTCTTACCACTCCTGAGGTCAGACTATTGATGAAGACCAGCCATAATTTTGTTTTTTTGTCTCCTAGCTAACTATATTTTTGTCTTTAATTTGCTCCTTTTGCAGAAGTTTGATGCTGTGACTCGGTATCGCATAAAAGATGGAGGCCTGAGCTTTTTTGGCGATATTGCATTGGTGCTAATTGATGAAGTGCATTTGTTGAATGATCCTCGTGGAGCAGCTTTGGAGGCAATTGTCAGTAGAATTAAAATGCTTTCTTGCAAACCTGAACTGAAATCAAGTGCTCTAGCTAATGTCCGTTTTATAGCTGTTTCCGCAACCATTCCCAATATTAATGACCTCGGTAAATTTTCAAGACGGCGAATACAAGCTATCCTTGCATAGATAATTGCTGGTATAGTAGTTGATTTTAATTCTTGCTTTTTGCAGCAGAGTGGCTCATGGTTCCCAGGCAAGGCATAAAAAGGTAGAATTCAATGCATATGGCATCTTTCAGTCTTATTGCTCAAAGCATCGCTTTAAGTCAGTGACACTGTCCCGTATGCAGGTTTGGGGAAGAAATGAGACCGGTGAAGTTGACTACCAAAGTTTTTGGTATGTACTAACCCTTACAATAGATGTTCTATTTGATTCTGTCCTGGTTCCATCTTAACTCATTAAGTCAAAACCGTTGTAGTGCTTACTGCTTAGTACTAACTTTATCTTAAATTAAGTGCATTTGTAACTTTCCACATTTTTAAGATCTGGAGAGTTAAATTTGTTATTGGTTATTGCTTGGTATTGCTTAGGAATGTGGTGGGATGCAATCGGTAGTTTGAATTATATAATATTGGAAAATATAAACTGATTCCAAACAAGAATATGAAGTTTGTTGCCTTTACTTTTGAGATTAATAATATCGTGGTCCAAATGCAGAGTGAAATGACAGTATTTCATTTTGGGAATGAGGAAACTTTTTGATGAGATCATGGGAAAGTACAATGAGAAAGCTGAATGATCCTTGTCTCTATAATGCCTATGGAACGCCTTAAGCGCCTTTGTAGGAAGTGCTTTAGCATATTTCTCTGGGGTTAGCGATACCTTGTTTCTCATGAGTTCTGCATCGCCAACCCTTGTCTGCAGGATACACCCCGGCGAAGAATGACTTTCTATTTGAAAAGGTATGTGCTTTGTTAGCTTATCATTTTCCATTGACTCCTCTCTTCACCCTTTTCAACCAGAATGTCTCCCCCCTCCTGCCCCTCCAAATTCATGTTTTGAATTGTCAAATTTTAGATTTTTTTCTCACAGGATGGCAAGAGATTTTTAAGTGATTACACCTTAAATTATTTCTTAATTTCCTGACAATACTGTTGGTTTGCTTTTCCAGCGCCTACAAAACTACGTTTTTGGTAAGCATACAAAGCTAGTTGCGACATTGTTTGCCTCCTATTTTCAGTTTATACTCCTTTACCATGTTATGTATATTGCCTAGCACTAAGCATGAGCCTATGTACAGATCTGCTCATGCAACACTCTAGAGGGAAATCTGCTCTAGTTTTTTGCTCAACCAGGAAAGGAGCACAAGAGGCAGCACAACAGCTCACTCGGACAGCAATGACCTTTGGTCATTCAAATCCTTTCATCAAAAGCAGAGAACAGCAGGAAAGGTTGAGGGAAGCTTCACTATCATGTAGTGACAAACAAATGCAATCTTATATTATTTATGGTGGTATGTGCTACCTTCCTACCTTTGTCAGACCCCTGATTGAAACAAAAATCCATTGGTTTCCATTTTTCATTCTTTTCAATTGAGATGAGGCTGAATATGGTAGAGTAGTGTATGTTGATGCCTGCAATTTATTATCATCTGTGTTATGCAGTTGGTTATCACAATGGTGGTCTTTCCACTAATGACCGCAGCCTCATGGAAGGCCTCTTTCTGAATGGAGATCTTCAAGTATTGTGCACTACAAATACTCTTGCCCATGGAATTAATCTACCAGCACATACTGTTGTGATAAAATCAACTCAATACTAGTATGTCTACCTTCAATTATCTAATTTGTTCGTAGGACAGATGTCAGTTTTATAAGTCTTGTCATTATCTTTCCAGCAACAAGGAAAAAGGGCTTTACATGGAATACGAAAGATCAATGGTCCTGCAGGCATGCTACTCATCTTGGGATCCTCTGCAATATCATTTGTATTTTGCAATACAAAATATAGTCTATGTCTACATTCAGAGATGATGATTTTGTCCACACTTGGAAATCTACGACGTTAAAATCAACTATACTTAGTGGATAAGAGTTATATGTCATCCTAATTTTGCAGATGTGTGGAAGAGCTGGTCGACCACCATTTGATGACACAGGAATGGTCATAATCATGACCAGAAAAGAAACTGTGAGTCTTCTATTATGAAAATTCCACATAGAAAAGTAATCGTGTTCTTTTCTCCAATAGTTTCTTTTTCCGGAGTCAGTGGTGTACTTCATCTTGGTCATTGATGTTATTTCCTTTCTGAATCCTTCTTATACAATTAGGTTCACTTGTACGAGAACTTACTAAGTGGATGCGAAATGGTGGAGTCCCAGTATGTAAATATTCATTAGTGATGCTCTTCGGTGTTGGGTGCGTGTAGAAAAGGATTGTGTTACCGAGTAGTTGACACGGTTTTCTCTCTCTTTAGATTGCTTCCATGTGTTACAGAGCACCTAACAGCAGAGATTGTTCAACTGACCGTTCCAGATATAACAGGAGCAATTGAATGGATAAAATGCTCATATCTGTATGTAAGAACAAAAAAGGTATATCATCCTCAGCTGATTACTGGAGAACTTTATCTATCTGCAGTTTTCTATAGAAGTTTTGTTCCTCATACTTTTTACTGAAAAATACAGAACCCAAAGAAATATGGAGTAAGGAAAGGTGTGACAGGCGACCATGTAGAGAAGCATATGCAAGGTGATCAATGACACTGGTAAACTCTGAAGTTGGTTCATATTTATCTAACCATGTTTTCTCACTTAAAATACGTCTTCCAGATATTTGTGTTCAGAAGGTCAATGAGTTGACAAGGTACCAGTTGATTTGGACAGATGAAGATGGTTTCCTCCTAAAGCCTCTTGGTATGAAGATTACAAAATGCAGTATATTCTAATATCCATCTTGGAAATTTAACCCTGGAATTTGTATGTGCAGAACCTGGAAAGTTGATGACAAAATATTATCTGAAATTCGACACAATGAAGCATATCATGCAAGCCCCTGGAAACTGTAGCATAGAGGACGCACTTCAAATTATTTGCCGTGCTGAAGAAATTTCCTGTATTTACTCATAATTCACAGATCAAAATATTTTTGGAGTAATTACAAAAGGGGTATATCTCATTTGCCCTTAAATTGAAGGGATACAACTGAGGCGCAATGAGAAGAAGCTCCTGAATGACATCAACACTGACAAAGACAATCGGCTGCGCTTTCACGTCCTTGGGGACAAAGGGAAAAGAAAAAAGCGGGTCCAAACCAGAGAAGAGAAGATTTTCGTTTTGGCAAATGACTGCCTAACAGGGGATCCTTTAGTCCATGATCTATCCCTTAGCCAGGTTTTTTCATCAAGTTCATGTATTATATTACCATGTGCCAAGAACAATGCTATGGGCTTACAGATTTTTCTAATGATGTAGGATATGCACTCTATATGTACAAATGGCTATAGAATTGCGAAGTGCATGAAAGAGTATTTCCTATACAAGAAGAACTATCGAGGAACTTTGAGTTCAGCACTTCTAGCCAAATCTTTATATCAAAAGGTCTGGGATGACAGTCCATACTTGCTGAAACAACTACCTGGTATTGGAATGGTGACAGCAAAGGTTTGTAGTTTTTAATAATCTGAATGTGCATGCTTGGAGACAATAGATAGATTCCTTAAATCTTCTTGCATAGGCACTGCATTCAATGGGAGTAAAATCATTTGACTCGTTCTCTGAGGCTGATCCAAGGAAAATAGAGATGGTCACTGGCAGAAGATATCCTTTTGGGAATCATATAAAAGAGTCATTACTATCATTACCCCCAAAAGTTGAGATGAAGGCTGAGGAAACTCAGAGCCAAAGGCAAGGAAAGCCCAAGGTCATGATAACACTGACTAGGTTATCAGAACCAGTACTGACAACTAAACGACATTATGCTGATATGGTATGCTATTTACAAGGCGCGCCATTTTGCTTCATCCCACACTTATTTTATTGTTGAATTTAGTCAATGGTGTTTAATTGAAAATTTTCTGATAGGTGGTTGCTGTTGAAGAAGATAATCTGGTACTGTTTCATGAGAAAATAAGGTAATACTTATATTCATTATGATAAAGAGGGCACTTGAAATGCCATCTTTTTTCTTGAAAAAAGAAAAAGCTTCCCGACAATATATGAACTTTTCCGATGCATGTTTATATTAGACCAATTTAGATTGCCATTATTTTTCTTGAAAAAGTGAAGCTTCACAACAAAATATTAAGTAATGTTTTTGAAGCATGTTTATGTTTAATAAGAATTTCCAAGTGTTTGGCATACTTTTTGTGTGCCTAGTCATACTGTTTGAAGCCCTTTTAATAATTTTCTGTGGTTGTTCAACTTATGACCTAATGACGAAATTTCTTTACATCATTGCTGCAGGGTGAACGACTTTCCAAGGTACCGTTAGAGGCTTGGTCCTCATTTGGGAATCAAACATGAGAAACTGCTAAACTCTACCAACTAGTCGATCAGATTCATGATACTCTTTTGTGTGTATGTCATAGTTAGTAGTGATCTGCAGTGATATTTTGGTTTTCTTTTACAGCCCTTATAGCACGACAATTGCAGTGCCAAGCCCTCAGCAAGGAAAGCTGACAGTTAAAGCAGATCTGATATTTGACGAATTCAGTTAACTCCTCAGACATTCTATGGGTAGTTTCATTATGTGTACTCTTGTGCCCCTTGAGATTCATCTGACTAGATTATATCACTTTTATGCAGTTGGTGTTGATCTTCATCAAAAGGTTGTATTGATAAAGGAGCTTGACCATAATTATGTGAATAAGTACCGAACCAAGCAGCCTTTTTCATTCCAGACCAAGGATGTCTGCATCATAGATGACACAGAAGGTGCAGCTCAAGCTTCAAGCCAAGTGCCTCACAGTTTAACTGAACGTGACTGGAGCTCAGACATGTGAGACCTAACTTTTCTTTTTATGGACATACATTATATTATAACCATAAAGGCTGACAATATGACCGCTAAAATTTCTTTATTTATATTAGGATTAGAGGTATGAATATTTGACATGACCTTGTATAGGATAGGGCACTTTCAAGTTTTTCAGATTATTCCCAGTATATTTTTTGGATCCTATGAAATACTTGTGTGGTGTCTGTTTTGTGGAAACAGAAGGATCTAGATTCCACCAGTCTCTCTTATGTATGATGTGTTGAGTAGCTTCACTGACCACTAACTGGCTTTTGGTTTCTGTTATCAGGCCCAGTTTCAAGCTTATAGATGAAGATCTAGATGAAGGTGCAATTAAACTCTCACACGTTATTTTTATTTTACATGAAGTCTGCTGCTATATGTACATCAATATGTGGCTTGTGTGTTTTATGTATATCAATATGTAAACTGACTTCTGCTGCTATATATATCAATGAAGTGGTACCTGCTGCTGTGGTTGAAGATGATGACTGCAGAATCATAAGCGAAAAGACTATATTTGACCACATACGTGAAAAGGCTAAAGACCTCCCTGCTTTGACCATGTTCAAGGGTACACGTTCACCAACATTAGAGACTTTGAACCTCATCAGAAAGCGTACTCGTGAGCAGCAGCTTCTTGTTGAGAATGCTGTAGGAGTATCAGAAGAACTAAGAGGAATTAAAGTGCCACGTCACAACACGGTCATTCAATCTGCTGGATATATTGATCTAGAAGAAAACAGACCATTTTCTAACAACAATCGGAGACCAGATAGCCATAACGTCGTCTCCAATGCCATTTACCTGGCTAGTGACACAGGTAATATACACTGTCCTTAGTATTAATGTTCGTAGGTTACTAGGTTGATTCACGGGTTACATGTAGTTTGACCTCTAATTATATCGTTCTAGGCAAGCTTTTCGCTGAAACTGGAAATGCTCCATTTGAAACAATGGCTGAAGAAATGATATTTGAACATGAACAAAGAGATTCTAAGATCATCCAGAGCTTTGAGAATTCAGAGAACACAGAATCCAAGTTACTCAGTATGCACCAACCTGAGCATTACAATTCTTCATTCTTTGACTTTCAAGAGACAACACCAACAAAAATAGCGGAAAGTGCAGTAGCTATTTTGGATCTTAAGCCAATGAAGACAAAAGGAAATGCAACTAAAGAAATTAAAGAGGTTGAGGATACAGGTTTTCATGGATGCACACCTTGTACTAGTGAAAAAACTGATCTTTCTTTGTTGACCTCAAGAAAAGATGCAGAGGGAAGTTCAAGATCGTTGTCATCTACAAACGATTTCTTTAATTTGAAGAAAGTTGGATATCCCCTAAGATCTCCAGGTTTCCAGGAACAACGATGCTCTTCTTCACTACAAGTGGGAGAAAGCAGCCAAGCTAATTCCTTCCTTGGGTTTAAAAGTATTTTTGCATTTCTGTTTGAATGAACATTATATCTAGTATGTTGAATCCAATGACTTTGCTTTGTCAACTAGATTGTTACTCTTGGAGATGCTGCTAGAAGTAAAAGATTAGCCGTGAAAACATGTTAGGCCTCCTTTGCTTAGTTTAGTTTCCTTCCATTAACGTTCTTTCAAAATATCTGTATGGGCATGCGATGTATGATGTACAAAAGTCGATCCTTGATGTATTATATTTCAACTGTTCTGAAGCTAATACCTAGCTAGTGTGTTTTATGGCAGAGCAATTACTGAAGGTAGTTCAACTAAATCTGCTTCATCGAAAAATTATATTGTGTATATGAATCCTTGTTTATGTAAATATATGTATTGCTGAATCCACAAGTGAGCCTTTCTTTGAATTCCCTAATGTGTCATTTCATGGCGCAATATAATTGTTTAATCACGAGAGAGCTTTTTTTTAATCACGAGAGAGCTATTGTGAATCCTGCTCATGAAGTTTTAAGCTTCCAAAATCACCCGAAATATGATATTCTAGTTGTTTTTTAGGATCTTGGTTTGCTTTGTTTATTTGGTTGATTACTTATATGGAGCATCTTCAAACTATTTCTGGTTTTACCTACAAGTCAGTAGATTCAATCAGTTCCAATTACTTATACGAAAGTAGATAAGGTTGATTTTTAAACATTGTTTAGATTAAGGGGTCGTTTGGTAGCAAAGGAGTTATCCCGGGATTATAATCCTCGGATTATACTCCCGAGGTGGGATTGTTAGTGGCCGTTTGGCCATAGATTTCAAAAAATATTTGAAAAAAGAGCTTTTGGAGTTAAGTTGATAAATAGTATTTGAAAGTTAAAGTTGGTTTGGACATATTTAATACCGAAATTGTTAATCCAATCCCACCAATCAAACGAGCTCGAAGAGTCTTAACGGACGGGCGACAACAAACCATGAATCCATGATAATACTCGTGGCTGTTGGTAATAGACTTTTTCAGAACGCATGAAGAGATTTGAATTTCAATTGAAGGACTTACATTAACTCATATCATACTCGTTTGAAATGAGTATATAAAACCAAATAAATGAGCGTTGTAAGTTGTAACATAAGCGGCTGCTAAAGCAGACCTCGTGCCAACAAGTTGATAAATTATTAAATGAAAATGAAAACGAAAGATCTGTTAATTCACCTCACCTTTACCTGCCGTCAAATAATATGCAAATTTAATACACTATTTTTGTGTTATGCTTGTGAGCTATTTTATGTGGCAAATTTTTAGTTGACATTCAAGAATCGTGGGGGGTCCAAAGACAGTGTGCTTATACTATGGTCCAGGACCACAAATCGGCCAAGTATGAGCAGGAATATTGTCCTCATCAGCCGAATTGCTAGTGGTAAGAATGCAATATATGACGTGCATTAAGCATAAGAGTCAAATTTTGGGCAGAGAAAAATGTCTGTAAGTTTAGAAGATAGAGAAGCTATTTATTGTCTTTCGAGTTTCGAACCATGTGTTACTGACCGTCTTAGTTTCTCAGGTAGCGAATAAACTTAGATATAGATTGTCTCATAAGTCTTACCCTTCAAGAATTATGTAGAAAAGAACCTAAAACCTCATACAAAATCTATATAGCAAATAATTATAAAAGATTTTGAGCTTGACATTAGACCCACAAAAGTAGGTGGTTGATAAAAATGAAATAGTGTGGCATTTGATAGCTAGCTCATAATGGGGTCCAAATGTACCGCCCAATTACACCTAATCTCTATGAAAGCAATATTGACAAAAAAAACAGAAACAATTGGATAGCTTTTAGCAATTGGCACAACTCTATGAAAATGATGTATGTCTCTTTTGTTTCTGTCTACACTTTCATGTATCATTACTCAACCAAAAAAATCCAAAATAAATCATACAAAATTCAACATCTGTCCCTATAAACATCACTAAATAAATTCTAACTGTACAAAAAGTATACTCCAAAAAACTCTCAAAATTTCCTATTTTTCAAACAGTTTTTAAAAGGAATTCTTCACTTCTTTGTGGTCCATCTGATGAACTTTGCATACTAGAGGACACTGTAGTAGTAGTATAAGATTCATCTAATTTAGAAAGAGTATTTGATACTAAACTTCTTATGCTAGATTTTATAGAGCCACCAGCTAATAAACTTGAATTTAAGAAAGGTGGTTGGCATGGTTCAGGAATTTGATAATCTTCACATGTTAACATTTTGACAACCTCAGTCATTGATGGTCTTAAAGGGACAGATGCTTGTGTACATAATAGCCCCACTTTTAGGACTTTTGATGCCTCTTCTGCTGGAAAGTTACCTTTCAAGAGAGGATCTAATGCTTCAGTGACTTGATTTGTTGTGTAGAGCTTCCACACCTGAAAACAAAGTAACAAATGTGTTGAGTTCCAAGTTCAATTTATAGTTGTAGAGACGTGTTGATTTCACGCATGGTCACTGAACTTTTACTCATTGTAACTGTGACAACAGAAAACTATTTTCCGTCACATACTAAAGTAGTTGAACTTTATCTACTATAACAGTACAGTCGTTTTGTCGTTATCTCTAACGTTTAGTGACTTAACAAATGGATAAAGAACTGTTGTGTACTTTCTACTATTATAATGCATAAAGTTCAGTAGTTATACGTGAAATTAACTCGACAAAAGCACGAAATCATGGCATTCTTACCGATTGAAGTAGAGAGCTAGAGTCCTCAGCGAAGGCAATATTTTTTCTGCCACAAACAATTTCAAGAACAAGAACTCCATAACTATAGACATCAGCTTTCTCTGTTAGCTGTCCTTTTACGAGATATTCAGGAGCCATATATCCTCTGTACAACAAGAAATAAGAATCAAAATCTAAGTAAAAAAAGGAAATTTTTTTGTTAATTTGTTATGATAAGTTTTTGGGATTTTTACACTCTATACCCATAAAATTTAAAAAGCTATACACATTACAAATTATACTACCCATAAAATTAAAAGTATTTACCTAACCTACCCACTTATTATTGTATACCTTCGTTATGCCTTATAGGTGTATACCTTTAAAGTATACTGCATAAATTATGGTATACAAGTCTGGATGGACATTTATTACTGTATATCTTTGTTATGCCTTATAGGTATATACCTTTATGGTATACTGCATAAACTATGGTATACAAGTCTGGGTGGGTAGAGTGGGTAAATAATTTAGTGGGTAGGTCCGGTAATATTTGAAAGTAGTGGTTAATGACTGTAATTATTTTAAGTTTTGTGGGTATTTTTGTAAGTATCCTAAGTTTTTTATCTTACAATGTGCCAGCAATTCCAGTGCTGAGATGAGTTTTATCAGCTGCAAAACATCTAGCAAGTCCAAAATCAGCAATTTTAGCCTCAAGGGTGTCATCAAGAAGTACATTGGAACTCTTGATGTCCCTATGGATAATTCTGATCTCTGAACCTCCATGAAGGTATGCAATGCCTTCTGCTGTTCCAACTATTATCCGAAAACGTTCTTCCCAACTTAAAATCTTTATCTTATTCTTATCTGCAGGCAAAGAAAATCAAGAACTCAATTAGAAGTCTGCAAGTGTCACTACATAATTACTTGAAAATTTAACGATAAGAATAATACAGTGTCAGAATCCAGGTCCAACTGTCAAGGTATTGTCCGTTCTGAACCAACCTTTGGGGCCTCACAATGTTGCCCCTTTCGAGTTGGATGCCTAAACTCACATTCCGATGTTGGTTCAGAACGGACAATACCTTGACTATGACATTGAGTGTACAAGAAAATAATGAATTACCAAAGAGGTATTGGTCAAGGCTTTTGTTGGGGACAAATTCATACACAAGCAAGCTCTCAGGGCCTTCAATGCTGCAACCCAACAACTTGACAAGATTCTTGTGTTCAATTCCATTGATGAGATTAACCTCATTAAAGAACTCATCAACCCATTGTCTTGTATTAAAAAACAGTCTCTTAACTGCAATAACCTTCCCATTAGGCAAAGTCCCTTTGTATACTGAACCATTTCCTCCTTGGCCTACTTTAGTTGAAGGATCAAAGTAATTTGTTGCCTTCTCAAGATTTTCATATTTATAGTTCAAGCTTGACCTGTTGTATGACCTCGATATTTTGCCAAGATTAAGACGTTCTGCGATAATGCAACCAACAAAGAGAGTTAAATTCACATACAGTTCGTACTGTATCCACTATAACAGTAAAGTCACGTAACTATTTCTTTAAATTGCTTTTATTATACCTCGTCGTCGCCTTAGTGACCTTTTACGAGCTGCATAAGCAATAAAGAGAGCCAGCATAAGGAATGCTGTCACTCCAAGAACAATAGCTACTATCACCCCTTTTTTTGGCCCTGAAAACAACAAAATTTCATTAAAGAAAAGAGAAAAGTCAAAAGAGGAAGATTGTAAGTAATGTAGGCAAATTTTGACTACTAAAATTGCCAATTCTATAATAGGAAAGTTTGACTTTAGAAAAGTTTGACAAAATACTTCTTTAAGAAAAGTTAAAATTATGGTGCCTTCAAGAAAAAGAAGAACAGCAAAACAATAGGAAAATTTGACCAACTACTAAAAATGAAAAGGCAAGTGGAGAAGTGTTCTTGAACCAAATTCACCTTAAATATTTATGATATACGAACGATAACTTGATAAAAATGATAACTGACTGTTATAACGTGTTAAATTACATTGATAATGTAGAATATCCATACACTATCCGGGTACGAGGAAAAAACCAAAATTCGCCGAATTACGTGTTCAAATGGCAAGAAATAGTGATTTTTTTCTGATTCAATGCTTTTAGAGGTAAAATCCGATTGATTTAATTAAGAAAAAGCAGACGTGTTAAATTACATTGATAACGTAGAATATCCAGACACTATCCGGGTATGAGGAAAAAAACAAAATTCACCGAATGACGTGTTCAAATGGCAAGAAATGGTGATCTTTTTTCTGATTAAATGATTTTAGAGGTAAAATCCGATTGATTTAATTAAGAAAAAAACAGACGTGTTAAATTACATTGATAATGTAGAATATCCAGACACTATCCGGGTATGAGGAAAAAAACAAAATTTACCGAATGACGTGTTCAAATGGCAAGAAATAGTGATCTTTTTTCTGATTAAATGCTTTTAGAGGTAAAATCCGATTGATTTAATTAAGAAAAAACAGACGTATCAAATTACATCGATAATGTAGAATATCTAGACACTATCTGGGTATGAGGAAAAAACCAAAATTCACCGAATGACGTGTTCAAATGGCAAGAAATAGTGATCTTTTTTCTGATTAAACGATTTTAGAAGTTAAATCCGATTGATTACAGACAAACAGAATTTGCAAATTGAGAAATGAGAAGAGATTATTACCATTAGAACTGCCCTGAGATGGATCATTGAGGAAATTCTGAGTAGAATATCTCAAATAACAACCAGCAATTAAAGCTCTAGCATCTCTACTAGGAAAACATCCTTTAATATCTTTACTTGCTTTGTCCAAACATACTTTACAACCTTGTTTACTCACAGTTTTCCAACATTGTGCTAATCCATAAACTCCATTCAAATGTTTCATTGCATATCCACCATTTGCAACAGCAGCAGTTGTCAAATTGTCAATCAAATTCCCTGCAGTAACTCTTAATGTAGCCATTTCTTGACCATTAGCACTTCCAAGTGAACTACTGCAATTCACTTTATCTTCCTTTGCATCAGTTGTTTCATTGAAGAAATTATAAGAATCGTATCGAAGAAAACATCCATCAAGATATATTCGGCCTGATTTACCAGGCAAACAACGCGGTAGCCTAGTACGACTTGCAGCATAACATAACAAACAATCTGTATGCTGAAGATCCTGATAACAATTTGCTAATGCATATATTGATATATTTGGTGTATTTACACCATGGTTTCCCCATCCATGATCCGTTACACGTTGTGATACAACTTCCATTAACTTAACAAATGGGGCAATGATCAAAGCTGGTGATGTCCTGTTTGTGCCACAAACAAGTCCAGCTTCTGAAATCCGAGGATCAGCTTGACAAAGCATATCAAAATTTATCAAGAAAATCAAGACTACCCATTTTAGATATGGAATATTTGAGCTAGAGTAAGTCATTTCTTTTTCTAACAGACACTGCAATGACGAATAAAGGAGCCTCGTGTTCTTTTTGTATCACGAGCGATAAAAGGCTGAATCTCAGTGAATCGTGACAGTAAGGCCACTCTGCCACTTACAATACCCGTTCTACTTCGTCTACCTCTATCTGATTACGATAGAGGTAGCTGTATAACTTCTTAACTATATAATAGAGATAGAAGGAAGAAGAAGAAAGAAGAGGAGGCTATAGTTGGAGCCAAAGAAAAGAATACATGTAACTTTTAAGTGGTGTTATTCAAAATGATTTGTACTTTACAACCAACCTTTGTCTACCATGTTCCTCTTTTATGTATTCATATTGCTAAATTTTGACCTCTATCTAAGATTAAAAGTCATTGTCTGCTTCTGCCTACTCTAATATTATATCTTCCACTTTGTAATTCTTTCAAAATAGTGCTAGTCTTTATCAAATACTCCATCCGTTCCAAAATGGTTGTCATAGTTCGGATTTTGAGAATCAACCGAGTTCATTTTGACTGTGAATTTAAACATATAATTTTTTTGTAACGATGTTTATATATTTAGAAACTACATAAAAAGTATTATAAGTCACAATAATTAATAATTCACAGTTAAACTCGTTTGACTCTCGAAATCCGAACTATGACAACTATTTTGGAACGGAGCGAGTATATTCTTTAATTCTTATCTACAATTGCTACTATAGTTGTTTATTACTGATCAAGTCATAGTCAATTAAAATTGCTTCTTGGTTGAATGTGTCGTGTCCCTTCATAGTCATTTTGATACTGTTATTAGGAAGTTTCTACCTCTTGTATGCCATTAGTAACACGCTTTTGCCTCAAGTAACAAAAGATAGAAATATAAGAAAATCAATTACACAATTGAAAAGAATTGGACATTAAAAGAAAAGGGAAAAGACATCTGAAAAAGCACTAATTATTTTTTCCGATTCAACCATCCAGTATTCGAAACTCACTTTGGCTAAAATTAACGACGACATAATACATTACTAATGAGATCTACTAAGCTACAATTGTAAGTGTAAAAACATACACGATTGTAAGATAGTCAAGTGCTGATTTCTGTCCATATGATAATAATTGATACTAAATAATAAGCGAGATTCACATGGTAATAATAAAATATTGAAAACAATCAAAAATTTATTCTTAAGATTGCATAAATGATCAAGAAATTCAACACCTCTGTTGGATGATTATAGGCATGCTAATTCATGTTTAAGTTTTCTCTTCAGCTGTCAATGCCAGCTTTATCTATTGGAGAATAATAACATTTTATTGTTCATAAATAAATTTCTACTTCTACTTCATCATGTAGCAATTGTGTGGTACTAGTCTTTTAATTCTTGTATACACCAAAATATACCCGTCCATTAAAAAAAAAATACTAGTTTTCATTTCAAGAATTTAAATTTACCAATTAATCAAAAACAAACTTTAATGTAATGACGTTCTATATATATCAAACTAACCTAAGTATTATTCTAATTTTTTGTTTCAATGGCAACTTATATAATCTGTAAGATCAAATTGTTATTTTGGACTTCGTGTTCATTCAAATGGTGTAACATAAAATGAATATAAAAATACTAATTTTTGGTAATCTTTCTTGAAAGGGTGAGTCTATATTATATGTTGTGAATGCAACATGACAATATAGTAGTTGAAACAACCTAGAAAACTGAATCAAATGAGAAAAAATAATAAAAGAGATACACACGTACTCATATCATAATATCCACACAAATAAAATATGACATTGCTTCTATATTAAATTTCGTACAAAATTAAATAAATTCATCTTTTTTTAAACTTATGTAGCACTACTTACTAAAAGAATCTAATCGATTAAAGGAAAATATACCAATTTGCTCACTTCTTTTTCTCCTACCCTCAATCTAGAAGAAAAAAGTTGAAGGGCCCATAAAGAATGATTCTAATTTCTAGCTATAGCAATATACTATTATTAAGATGAATTGAATGTCAACTAACGACGACAAAAGAAAGCTCTTTTTCTTTTTTTTTGTACGTTGGTCGTCTTATTTATGGACGACCCTACTATTTCTTGAAACATAACCATAGGATAGTCATATTTTACTAGCAACTTGGCACTATTAGCGTCAAAATATTACTCCCACCGTTCCAAAATGAATGACATTATTTTCTTATTAGTCCGTTCCAAAAACAGGGGCGTAGGCACCCTATGCCAAGGTGAGTCACGGGACACTGCTTCGCCGAAATTTTTTATTATATATATGTATGCAAATACATGAAAAATCATAATATTTAGAATAAATAAAGAAAGTGACACTGCTTGAAGCATCATGGCTCACCGGTCTAATGGTTAAATATCTTTGGAAAGTCTAGAACTGTGAAAGTTTGAATCTCGTTTATAGCACAACTTAGTTTTTTTTTTACTAAAATTTTTGATTTAAAGTACGTAGGGATTGAACCTTCGGCCTTCAAATTCTTTTTTAGAAGTGACACTGCTTGTAAAAAGTCCCGTGTTCGTCACTATCAAAAAAGAATGTCACAATTCTAAATTTGGAAACATTTTTTAGTTGAAACTACTATTTTAATGAAATGTTTTATAGCCACATATTTATGTAGGGCTTATTTTGGACCACAAGTTTCAAAAGTCTTACCACATTTCTTAAACTCCGCTCCAAATCAAACTATGACAACCATTTTGGAACGGAGGGAGTACTAATTTGTGGCTATTGTTCTAGACCTTGTAAGTGGATCTATTGTTCTAGACCTTCAAAGTTCTAATGCAAATCACTAAACATTTTTTATGCGTCTGTATTAAGGTAAGGAATACATTCAACTATTCAAGTATATTTTTTTCTTACTTTTTCTTGTCAAAGTAAAATTTGCTGAGTCCATCCATTACGTTGTTCCAAGTAAAAAGTAAATTAATTCTTTTCTTTGAAATATCTACGAATTTTCCAACTAGAAGCTTCTCTGAGATTATGTATTGTTCATTTGATTGTTGATCACGAAATTAGAATAGAAAATTACACAATTGGTGTAAAAATTATTTACACTACCATTATATATTAAAAGAAAAAGGACACAAATTTTGAGCCACGTAGTCAAACATAAGGGAAAATCCAAGTACGCTAATTGTAGTTTATATGTGTAGTCGTAGTCTTAATTTGGATAGATTTAATTACATATATTTTCTTTTAATATAATGTCCTCTCTTTCAAGCATCGAATCTGACGATTGAACTGTATCTAGGAGTATATATTAATTGAAGTAAACAATTCATAAATATGTTAGGTCTACGTATACATACGTAATTGATGATGGACGGTAAGTTCTTTCTTTTTTAAACTCTTTAGAGCCTAACTAATGCAGATTCATATTGTGTATGACTCATCAAATAATCAAGCTAGCGCTTAATTTTTTAATTTTTAAGATTCGAACTCGAGATTTCTGATTAAAAGTGAAAGTGTCACGTCTATCGTCCGACCATGTATATCCCTTGGGTGTGAAAGAGGATAAAGTCATTACAATACACAATCTTTAGTACGTTTAAGTTGCACCAATTGAAGAGATTGTAGTTTTTGGAGAGGACGATTTAGGCAAACTTGTTTAGTGGAGAGTCATACGAAACTTATAAATGCACAACATATGCAAACATACATATTTATCACTTACTCATAATTTATTAACATATATTCTAATTTTATTTTAATCAACTTAACCATGATAACTGACGTGCTCGAGCCTCGAAACAAGCCCTAAGTGCGAGTAAATATTTTTCCTTGTTCAACAACATACTCAGTATAATTCCACAAGTGGGGTTTTAAGAGGGTGAAATGTACGCAGATCTTACTCCCATCAAGATGATATCGGCCGAAGCAGATAAAATGGACTTTTTGCACACCAAAAAAAATGTACGTGACACATTTAACAATGATACAAATGCTAAACTATAGTACCAGGATTGGATCGACATGTTTATTTTGAATTCAAGGCAACCAAAGTCAAAAAAAGAATATTTTTGAAGTCATTTTCAAATAAATAGCACACGCACAACCAGTCTTTGAAATGATGAGTAAACGCCAATATTGAAATAAAATCATTTATTTTGTGACTGCTTGAGTAAGTTGAAAATCAAATATTTTGAGATGTCTACTAATGGGATGCTGAAAAATATGGCAAATTAAGAAAGAAAATAATGTACAAAACCAAAGTCTTGGCTGAGTTTTCGTCTTCTTTAGGTGGGTTGGTAAAGATTCTCTGATTTATCAAACAATAATCACTATTAAAATGACTTCAAAATTCAAAAATATCGGCTATTAGATTGGAGTTAGTACTCCTACTTTTCCTTCTTTTTGTTTTCTTTTGATCATGGTAGTATACGAGTTAGCTTGTGCGCATAAGTAATATGTATATTTCGTGTCAAAAATATTGTGTTCGATTAAACCCATAAGAATTACTCCCTCCGTTCCTAAATGGATGACATTATTTTCTTATTAGTCCATTCCAAAAAGAATGACACAATTCTAAATTTGGAAATATTTTTGAGTTGAAACTACTACTTTATCCTTAATGAAATGTTTTATAGCCACATATTTATGTATGACTTATTTTGGACCGCAAGTTCCAAAAGTTTTACCACATTTCTTAAACTCCGCTCCAAGTCAAACTATGACAACCATGAGTATATATTACAACTGTCACTACTTGTGCTCATCTCGACTAGTGCAGCTGCCATGCATGTAGTTGCCAGCATGTACTCCCTCCATTCCAAAATGGATGTTACTATTTCCTTATTAGTCCATTCCAAAAAGAATGATACAATTCTAAATTTGGAAATATTTTTGAGTTGAAACTACTACTTTATCCTTAATGAAATGCTTTATAGCTACATATTTATGTATGGTTTATTTTGGACCACAAGTTCCAAAAGTCTTACCACATTTCTTAAACTCCGCTCTAACTCAAACTATGACAACCATTTTAGAACGAAGAGAATATATATTACATCCGTCACTACTTGTGCGCATCTCGACTAGTGCAGCTGTCATGCATGCAGCTGCCAGCATGTATATATATTAATATCTCTTATCTCATGTACATGTACCAATTAAGTACTCGTGTAAAAAATACCGAGTATTTATTTTAATTACTCTAGAAGAAGTTTCTACAGTAATGAGCGACTTGTTCTATAGAAATGATAATTTGGTCATCAAATAACAGTACATTCTTAGGTGCTAGACTTTGAATTATGATTTTAACTAAGAATTTAGCAAAAAACGAGAAAAGCACGATGGAAGAATATTTTGTCAGTTTAAGTCTTCAAGTCTTGGAGTAGTAGTGAAGCATGGAAAAGGAATAGTAATATCGCCATTGATGTGGTGTAGCGGATGGGACTACTACTCCCTTAACCAGAGGTCTCGGATTCGGGCCCTGAGTTTGAAAAAATCACTGGTAGGGAGCGCTTCCTCCCGAATGGGCCCTATACGGCGTGAATCCGGATTAGTCGGGGCTCCAATGAGGATACCGAACACCGGGTGGGAAACCACAAAAAAAAAAAAAAGGAATAGTACTGATATTGTTCAATCATATTATTAGGATTATTTTATACTAAAATGATTAGGTTATAAATTCCACATTTTAATAAATAAAAAGTTCAAAACTTTTATTAATGATCTCTAAGAATTTCTTCTGGGCTACCTTATCTTATAAGAATATTTCGAGAGTTATTTGGAAAAAAGACTTATAGTATACAGTTTTATATTGTCCATTTTTATTTCTATCGAGTAATTTATATGCATAAAGGAATCGTGATATGTGTAAATCCAGTTCATCAAGTTCAAAAATCGGGAATAATCAATCCAAATAAAGGATTAATTTAAAGGACATCAATTATGGTATCTACTGATCCGATTAATTTATATATGTGCCGTGTATGACTCATTAAAGGGGAACGATTCGTACAAAAAATTTCTTTATTTTAAAAGCACGACCTCAAGACCTCTACTTATACAATAATCAACATAGAGTAATCACATTTATCCCACCACATCGTGAGTCGTATTTTTTAGTCTTTTTAAAATATCAAAATGCAATTATTTTGACAGTTTAATTTCTTTTTCCCTTTTAAATTATGTACAATGTGAAACACAAAATGGAAAAACATATCATGGATGTTTTTTTACTTTTTTTTTTTTAATTTCCTATGCTTTATATTCTTTTTTTCTTTTAGTCTTGCTAGTTGCTGGGAGTCCCTTTTTTACATTACTTTTAAAGGTGAAACAACTAACAAGACAGGTGGCATTACAAATTTAAGTTAATCTACCACTAATATCATTCTGCTGTATAATTTAAAAAATAGCCAGGTGGAGAATATGACATGAAAATGTTAGCATAATAATCATATTAAACTAATCAAATTTCTTTGTCTCCCCTTAATTTCAACATACTTGAGCAAAACATGTTCACTTTTCTCGTTTTAAATCTCAAAATATAGTTGGATTTGATTAGCAAAAATTTGTCAATCTGGATCAAAGGTAATCATGCCTTTAATATAAATGCATGCAGACAGACATAGCTGCGTTCCCATTTTTAATTACTTATAACTATGATTATGATATAATATATTATTTAATTTCTAAATATGTAAATTTTATTATTTCAAGGAATCGAGCTTGCACGACATCCTAGAATCTGAACCCGCAGATGGAAGTGGTGTTTATACCAAACCAATGAATGCAAGACATGTGTCTTTCCTATATACATTCATGACTTAATCATATGATTAAGTAATATTTCACTGACTTGGTATAAACACTTCGGGGGTTATTAGGTTGGACGGATAAAGAATTCTAATTATGTGATTAAATTCGAGATTAGTTTATCTCATGTTTGACAGAAATGATAAGGTGGAAATCGTAGGATAAACCTTGGTGTTTATACCAAACCAATGAATGCAAGACATGTGTCTTTCCTATATACATTTAGGACTTAACCATGATTTTGTGATATTTTACTGACTTGGTATAAATACTTCAGCGGTCGTTCGGTTGGACGGATAAGGAATTCATGTGATCAAATTCGGGATTAATTTATTCCATGTTAACAAGAATGAGATAAGGTAGAAAGCGTAGGATAAATCTTGGTATTATTATCCTATATAACCTAAAATTTACTTTTCAATCTAAACTGATTCTTTTAATAGTGAGTTGCTACTTGTAACAGGAGCCTGAGATTGACATTTGCAGATTGAATGCTTCTAAAAAACATAGCAATTGGAATTGTTCCCATATGATGTTCATGTAAATTTCCAGTCCAAATTGATATATTTAGGCACACCAAGATGTACCACACTTAAAAAATTGAGATGGAAAGAAGACTGGATGGATCAACACATTGAAGATACCCTCTATAAATTATTACATTGAATTGATGATACAAAACCATTGTCCCAAAAATAGAGCACATTTCTGGTTATGAGACCTACCTAGCTCTACCAAAAAAAAGGAACTCATCGACGTATGCCCAACAGACTGTGTGTGTTCGCGTAGACAAACTTAACAAGGAGCCATGAAAGAATAGAGAATCAAAATTTACAGTAATGTTAAATTTGCACCAACTAACTAAATTTTGAGGCTATGGCAAAAGTAAAGCCGGGAAGAGGTGAAGGGACCTAGAACAGCCGTGTTCCTGGAGAACACCTCGCTTTAGGAAGCCTTCTGATGTCTTTATTCTCATGATCCAACTCAAAGCAACGATCAGCACGAGCTCTGAGAAATGCAGGCTCTTGAAACAAAATTTCAGTAACATCGACTTCTTGTGATTTCCTGCAACTGTTTTCTTAGTTGTGATTTCTACAGCCTGAAGTTTTATGTTTTGCTTTGGAATAGCATTAAATTATTCTTCTTTCACCAAAGACAACACTGGAATCCCTTTGGTTGAAAAACTTGAACACTTCACCCGTAGCTCATCACCGACCTCAAATTCCCTCTTGACATCAGGCTGCACCACATATACAGCAATTAGCATAAGAAAATTTTCATTGAAATTCGAATTAGGATCTCAGGTGAGATAATTGGAGATATTCTACAATGAACATCTAAAAGGTGGAGCAATGCAAAATAATACCTACTGGGACCATTTTGTTATGGCATTTATGAATATCAGATAGCACAACACGGAAAAGAGGGGAAACAAGCAATTTTCGCTGATAGAATGATAAAATTAAGCAAGAGTGATCAATAAGAACAAGTTGCAGAGCCGAGCAAGGACAACATGAGAAAATAGCAAGTAGTTTGGTCCAAACTGCCAAATAAGGTATTTAACATAAAATATATGTAGGAAGTCCAAAAAAATAGAGAAACTTCGACACAGTAAGGTAAAAACATACCTCAAAGCGATACATTCCCCGAATACCACCACCCAAATCAAGCACCAAGCCAAGCGCACGAATTTGATGCACTTTAGCTGTTACTTTCATACCAAGCTTTAGTTTATTAGCACTCATAGGGGTCTCAGGCGTAGCATCATTCTCATCTGACTCAATTAGAGAATGCAGGACTGCCGCAGAAGTATGTTTCTGCTCACTTTCATCATCACTTAGCAGGTCAAGAATGGCATCCTTGCCTCTTTTGGACTTCTTAGCATTTCTTGGAGAAGAACCAGATTCTGACAATGAGGATGACATCCTTGTCTTCTGATCAGTTTTAGAAGCACTTCGAGATCCATTATCACCATTTGAATTTAAGACGGCAGTTTTTTCCTCCTCATCACACTCGGCCGCACTTCGAATTAAAACTGCTGGTGTAGCTGACTTCAAAATTGATTCACTTGTTTCCTTTTCTGCAGTGGCATCTTGTTTTTCCTGCTCAGAAGTGGCATCTTGTTTTTCTTGCTCATTGGATACATCGTCAATGGTAGTCCAAACATTAACCTCTTGCTTAGTAGGAGCAACAGATTCACCACCAGAAATGTCTGCCTTGGATTTAGGTCTAGGTAAAGTGGCTTTTAGTGATAACTTAATATTACCACGAACATCCTGTCCTATGCACATTAAAGATAGTTGCTTTCCCACAGATACTACATCTGAGACTCGGGACACCTACATGGAGAAAGACACAAATTAAACAACAACCAACAATGTGGCTGTAGTCAGTAAAACTTGGACCTTCATGGCCTCGACCTTGTTTCTCAAGTACGAGGACAGTTTCGAGTATTCGACTTGTGCTTTTAATATAGCTTTACAAACTAGAAATCTACGCATGACTTGCGCGATGTTACAAATATAGGCATGACCATTACTCAATGAAATAAATTGTAAGAGATCGTGGCAGACTGAAAATGATATTCTAGTTGATTCCAATTTTATAATAAAAACTATAAACTAACCCTTGAAGGCAATGATACACTCTCAGAAAAGATCGTGATTATTTTCTGCAAATAGTCTCAGGTTCTATTTGGATGATATGTGGGAGCAAATAGCGAAGATGACATTCAAAAAAAAAAAAAAAAGTAAAGATAACATTGACTCTCTTAGAGTGCGCAATATGACTGAGCAAGTTTTAAGAAGCAGTAAATTTTAACCTTTTAAGATACTTGACATCACTAAGTTTTGATCCGTATCCTAAAAAAGTTGCCACCACCAAAATCAAAAGAAACATAGGTTCGATGTGGTCTACCCAAAATCAATCCAATATTTTGCAGGGTACTAGGTTACCAGTACAAAGTGCTAATTTCGACCCAAATATCTGTAAATCGATAACAGTGAACTTTTTTAAAAGTTTAACCCATCCTTAACTCTACTGCATACATAAGAGTTAGAGAGATTAAGAGCGATGGAGGAGGGAGGAAAAGAGAACCCACCGGTTCGTGTGACAATTCTGAAATATGTAAGAGGCCCTGTTGTCCACCATTAAACTCCACAAAGGCACCGTATTCTTTCACAGATGTAACAATACCTTTATATACGCCTCCAATCTCAATTTCCCGCCCAATTATAAAATCAACCTGTCAGCAATAAATTAAAGGGGATGAAACTGGTTGGCTCAGAAACTTTTCAAGGATTGTGAAGCCAAAGTAAAGTGAAAAACAAGATGCAGAAATTTCTACCTCATAAATACCTAATTCACCATTCTATCTAAAAGCTAGAACCTTACTTCAGTGCGCTCAATCTCTAAAGAACAAATTACATGCTAAAACAAGAGGCAGGTTTTTTCTAAATTAACACACAAAGGGCCAAAAAGACAGTTGCCATCTTGCTGAATGAATATAGAAAAGTTGCCGGGCCATCAGAGCTAGACTGCAGTCGTAAGCCGAACCTATAGCAAGTATGCAAAAAAGAAATAGAAAATTACCTTCTCCTGTACTTTCTCCATCACTGACTGATTTTTTGCAACTATAGTAAGTGTTCCATCACTAACCGAGATCCGTGCACCTACATTATGAATCAGCAAGGAGAAACGAACACAAATCTTAGAAGTGATAAAGGAATCAGGTGGGAAAGTTAAAAATGAAACTACATTCTTTTAAGGTATGGAAAGAGCACCATCATGTAGTGCTTACATATCTATGTGCATAGTGACATGCATTATATATTTGTTTTAAACATGCTCTTATCAAGCACCAGTTTTTTGAGAAAGGTAACAGATTGTATCCACCAGCATTGAGAACATGCTGTAAACCATATTTTGATGACAAGGGAACCCGCAGGCGCTACCCTTCAGGTGCACTCCGGGTAAACCCCACTCGTGATGCAATAGCCTGTAAACCACATAGGAGAGATAAACAACACTAGGCAAACCCCGTGAGACAGGCTCAAACTGAGAAGGCTGTTGGCAAGGGGATCTGATCCCAAGTTTCCCATGTGGGAAACCACTTGCTGAATTAACTCAGCTACCCTTGCGGGTCATGCTGTAAACCATATTTACAGTCAAAAAAATCAAGCACCAGTTAACGCTAGACTACATAAATGCTCATAAGAAAGAGATGAGGATGTCTGATGAAGGATACACGACAAACATATTTAACCAAGTTAACACGTCAAAGATCACCCAAAGTAACCAGGTAAAAGTAACAGATAACTCTACTGCAAACAGTTGACAGCACCTGTTTCTTCTTCAATTTTCCTCTTCAAAGCACCAAGAGGACCAATCAAGCGACGAAGTGCGTCATTGCTGTATTTTAATGTAGCTGAATTTGAAAGGAAAAAAATATTAGCAAAAAAGATATGCCAAATGAAGTGGAGAAGAAGCAAAGATATAAAGGAAATAGATAATGAAAATGCATCAATACAAAAACCAGGAAGCACAGAGTTTCCAGAAAATCTAAAAGCAATGATAAAGAAGCTACTTACCTAACCGAGGAGAATATCTATCATCCTGAATACGTGGAGCACCTATCTCATGCTCCATGTGCTCAAGGATTTGAAGCCTCCCTTTAAGTGCAGGATCTAGACTCTCACATATGATATCCAAAGGAATTCCAGCAGGTTTTATATCTAATTGAATTGACGTTATTCCATTACGGGTGCCAGCAATTTTAAAATCCATGTCACCTAGATGATCCTCCAGACCCTAGAAAATTACATAAATCAAGTAAGTAAAACTCACATCAAATTTAAGACCATCGTTAGACAAAAGAAACTAGGAGACAACTTAAACCAATAAGTCGGAGGAAGAGAACTAATGTGGACTAAGTATGTGGTGATCAGGTAAGTAACTTTTTGAGGAGAACTCTGTTTACAGGATTTGCAGCTTCTATGACCTAATTTATGAGCAAAGTTATGGTATGGAGTGAAATCTAATAATGTGCACATAGCACATTGGTAGAAAGACAAGGTAAGGAATGGAAGCCTCTCAAGTCAAAGGGGTGGATAAATATACAAGATCATATGAAACAAATGAGGCATGCAGAAGTGGACTCCACATCGGCATATACCAAAACAAAGATCAGTGCTTCTAAAGATATTGATGAAATACAAGAGGAAATAAAGGTCAGAATGAAAATCTAGAGTTTCATTTTACAAACATTAAGCACGTAAGGAAATGTTGGTCGAGTAGTAGATACAGCTCTTAAAAGCCTAGTCCCTCAGTGACTGGACGATTCATAACTCCAACACACATCGTCAAGTTAACCAAATAAACGGCTCTAACTCCAGATGCTAGTAATTGATACGGAAGACAACTGAGTTACTACTTAAACCAGGTTATTTTCTTGGCAGACTGATCCACTCTTATAACATCCATTTAATCTACTGGACAAGGCCAATCCACCATATATCTTGCAGCATATTTACGAAATCTTGATTGTTTGTTTCCTTACCACCTTACAACAACAACAACTAACCCAGTGTGATCCCACAGATGGGGTCTGGGGAGGGTGAGGTATACGCAGACCTTACCCCTACCACCTTACCACCTTATTAAAGCTATTTAACAATGCTTCCTTTTCCCATCTGTTTGTCCCCTTTACTAAACTTTAAAAGTCTCCGGCAAACATGCAAAAAGATGCACTGTCCTCACCAGAATGTCAGTTAATATACGATAATCCTTGATTTCACCAGTTGATGGATCCACTTCACTAACAAGCCCCACTGACAAACCTGCTACATGTTCTCTTAGCGGAATGCCAGCATCCATCAAAGCCATGCTGCCTGCAGCAATCAAATAAACAGCATACATGACACTTTCGCATTCGGAAAGGGAAATTCGAACTTACAATTTACAAGCACAGAGCCACTGGCCCACTTCCATATATCAGAGAATGAATCAGAAATATCCGCTTAGAGTATTTGTCCACTCTATCATCAATATAACAAAACATAATGTGACTAACATTTGTCAGACTGAACAACCTTGAGATCAAGCAAATTGAGAAATTACCTCCACAGACAGTTGCCATTGATGTTGAGCCATCAGATGCCATGACTTCAGAATTGATACGAACGGTGTATGGAAAATCATCTTCAGGAGGTAATACAGCAAGCAGAGCCTTTTCAGCAAGAGTACCTGTGGAAGAATAAACATCCAGTATCAAGAAAATGATTTGGTCACAAAATTCCCTAATGATGCTATCCAAATAGTTAAAAGTAACATGAATATAAACTTGATGAAGAGCAGATTTATCATCAGATGGCTGCATCTTCCAGAAGCAACATTAACTGGGTGATTCAAAGAAAATCAGATGTCAATTGCTGCATCCTGACCATGACTCTCCCTCACTCCTTTTTCCTTAGATCGGTATTTGGTTTTACATGAAATGCAGAAACAAAAAGTAAACAAGAAAAATACGGCTAGTGGGAAGAAGGAAGAGAGTACATGGTTAACATTTCTCTTCTCTAGGCTTGTAGGTACAAAACGGGCAAACCATTAACACAAAGAGGTAGATTACAACTGCAAATTGCAGTCTAGTATTAAGGTCTATCTACAGCTTCCACTAATCTCAGGAGCAGACCACATTATAAAACTGAGAACCAAATAGCTCACCATGACCAACTTCACGCCTATTCAGGCCAGTTCGCTTGCCGACTTCATTAGTACAAAATGGTGGAAAACTATAATGAAGCATGAAACGCTTGCTAGAAGGACCGACCAGCGAATCTAGACGTTGAGCATCCCCAGGGGCTCCAAGGGTAACAGTGCAAAGTACCTGTATAAAAATTGCGCAGGCGAAAATGAATGCATAAAATTGCATGTGACAATAACCCTTAACCATAAGTAGGTCGTGTCTTAATAAACAATGAGCATAGTAACCTGAGTATCCCCTCTTGAAAAGAGTGCAGATCCGTGCAATACAGGTAGATTACCAGCTTCACAGTACAAAGGCCGTACTTCGTCAAGACGCCTTCCATCCACCCTAATCCCTTCCGAAATGATCCTTCTGCGAACAACCTGATGATGTCAGAAACTTGAGGAGGTTACCATCACTAAGTTATATTAAAAGTCAGAACCTAAACAGAAGCAGGAAGTACACAAATGGCCAAACAAATATTCCTCAAAAGCAGTAACTGAAGTATTAAAGTCGTGATATACAAAATGAAGATCTTTGCTAATAGAAATATAGAATAATGATCAAATCACATGCAACCCACTATTAACCTATTAATTAAGGAAATACAAAGTTATGTTGGAAAGATCAAATGCATGAGGAAATAACCTAGAAGGCCAACCGTTGGTCATGTGTTCCTCTAAAATCAACTACGGGAAAAGAAAGGAAAAATCTGCTGTCCATTGATGATGTTAAATAAAACCTCAAAATCTGAAGCATAAACGTAAACTTCAGCATCTACAACCATACCTGCTTCCTCACTGTATCAACTGTCTTTGGTAGAATCTTTAGGCCTTCTTCATCACCTTCTTCCTCAAGGACTCTTTTAACGTCCTGTGTGATTTTTTCTAAAGCTTCTCCGCGCTCAAACTGAATAATAGTGAAAGACATAATAATTAATGAGATAAAAATAAGGTCAGTGCAGTGAATAGTGAGAAACAATGAAGTCCGCAAATTCATCTCGCAGTCAGAAATACAAACCTTTCCATAAGTAGGGTCTGTAAAGACAGCTTCTATAGGTTCTTTGGACAAATCCTGAATTTTCTGAAATGTTTTTTCCGATACCATAGACAGCTTATACTCTTTCTTCTGCTTACCAGCTTTAGCTGCGAGTCTAATTTGAGGGTCAAGAAACTTAACAGCCTGAATATTCAAAAATCAGCATTACGGGTTTGGAGTGATGGTGCAGTAACGACAAAATGACAGCCAGCAATGTCTCACCTCCGGATGAGCAAGTCTTAAAGCAGCTTCCAAATCCTTTTCAGAAATTTCACGAGCTTGGACGTCCATCATCAACGTTTTATCCCTCGTACATGCATATACCAAGTTAAGATCACTGATGCTAAGCTGCATGGCACCCAACATGAAGAATTTAGTCAAGGTGAATGACTGCAACTACTGGTGAACATATTTAGCACAGTAACGGCAACCGGCAGAAGGCAAATCGGTACTTGGAGTTGCCAAGTGGCTTTTCGTTTTATTCTCTTATTATGCCATTGTTCCTAATACTATGGAAGAGAAGTGCTTTGCCTAGTATGTCCAATTCTGGGAAAAGCTAAGTTAGTTGCTCCACTATTGACACCCGGCAATGCCTGCGCAATTCAGTAGCTTCAACAATCTATCCGTGAGATCCCAAAGCTCCAAATTCTTACACTCAATTCAACCATGAGACATATAGAGTGATAGCAAGTATGGGCACCCAGGGGTGTGGTCTAACTGTCAATAAAGTTGAAACAGACTATGAGAGAGTGCTGAAAGTTAACACTATATCCATTTTCATGCATCTCAGCATCTGAGATCTAAGCTTTTAAAGTTATAAAGAGATCGTTTTAAGCAATGTAAAGCACCAGTACAATGTCAAGGTTTTGCTGAAGGTAAAACATAATTTCTGCTCCTGATACGAACTGGTTCGAAAAGTCTCCAACAGCTTGGCTCTGTTTCAAATAGTATAATTTTGGATTTTTTTTAAGGCTAACCCTTAATTTCTCAATATGTCAAAGTCATAACCGCCACTATGAATGCCGGTTTGATGAAAGCAGAAAAGTCTTTACATAGTAAATTTATCCTGAGAATGCCAGCTAATATGTAATATTACCTCATCCATGCTTGGATTTACAACAAATTGGCCAGAAATCCTTCCAATGCGTATTACTCCAATTGGCCCACCCCAAGGAATGTCCGACAACATTAGAGCAGCAGATGATGCATTAGCTGCCATTACATCTGGATCTTGTTTCCCATCAGACGAAAGAACACTTGCCATTAACTGATGAGGGAAAAAAAATAGTAATGTGAGTCAGAGAAAGTTATAACCTTCACCTAACTATTACTATCCAATTTGTTGCAACAATAAGACGCCATCTTACCTGCACCTCATGGTAAAATCCAGATGGAAAAAGTGGTCTTATGGGTCGATCAATAAGACGACCACATAAAAGCTCACGTTCTTTTGGAGCACCCTCTCTCCTCATGTATGTGTTTGGGATAACACCTTGAGCAAATTGTTTCTCTTGGTAATCAACCTAAGAGAAGCAAACATTATCAGCTCTCAGGACCACACAATGAACAAAAGCTCAGAAAACTTACAAGTATCAATCAATACAATACGAACAAAAGTACAAAAGGCATGGGAGAGACAAAAATGACAAAAAAGTAAACACGCCCTAATCTACTCCTGGATGTTGAACACATTACATAAGCGGAAGAAAATCATAAAAGTCTTTCTATGTATTATCGGCATTGAGAAGTTTCAGTACAACTATAAAGCTTGTTGCTTTAACTTTCATAAGGTGAAACTTTTCCCACCATAAGTTTGATTAGAAAAATGCTGGAAATCCTTCCCATTATAGCTAGACATCAGTCCTACGGAAGCGAGAAAACATAATGCATATTGAGGTTGTAACAAAACCAAAACACAAAGAATCAAGAAGTCTCCTGCTTTGCTCTTTTCTTTTCTTTTTTCTAATTTGGATAACTGAGAAATCCTTGAGGGCCTTTGAAACTCAGTGGATGATGGCCCATTCATCTACCCTTCTCCACTTAACTACCAGGCTTTAGTCTACAACAAGATTCTAACTCACCTAAGCTCTTACCACTCGACCAAAGCCGTGGAAGTCTTTCTATCTATTATTGGCATTGAAAGGGTTCAGTACACCTATAAAGCTTGTTGCTTTAACTTTCATCAGGTGATCTCCAAAATGTTTCATGCCAAAATTTTGATCAAGAATCAAGAAGTTTCCAGCTTTGTTCATTTTCTCTTTTTTTGAATAACTAAGAAATTCATGAGACTCAGGAACACAAATTCAGTGATGGGCACACTCCTCTGCTATGTTACTTGGACTCTTTACTTTTGGACAGATTCGGTGATTTCTTTAATCAAAACAAAAATAAGGGGAAATTGAAGGAAATAGAATACCTTGTATTATTGTATATAGAAATTTCTATGTTTTGATCAATATTTTTTCCTCAAGTTTTCCACACAATATCTCATAATTTAGGTTTTATAACTCTACTTTTAGATTATTGAATTTTTTTAGCCGAATCCCCACGCCCGTATCCATAACTAGATCCATATCCCCGAATCTTAAAATATAGATCATGAAGGATCCGAGCTCTAGATCCGCACCCATATCGGACACCCGCAATCCGAGTAACTTAGCTCCTCTGCCTTTCTTCACTTAAATACCAGAGTTAAGAGCTTAGCAAGGTTCAAACTCAGCTAAGCTCTTACCATTAGACGGTTGCACATTATAATTCACGTCACACATGAAAATACATGAAAAATTATAACTTTATTTTATAAGTCCGATTTCGCATTTTCCTTTCTTAATGCTGCACATTTTCCATGTATAACCTATATAAAAGTACTTATAAATATCACTAGGGTGACTTGATAGTGCAAAAGTACATATAAAGAGGTCATCTTTAACTGTTGTAGCAGGTAACGCACATTTTTTCCTTCACACAGTAAAAAAAAGGCAATACATGCACATTTTGATGCACCAATACACAAAAATAGCTGCAAAATTCCTAACTTTATTATATATATCGCACATTTAACTGTTGTACCAGGTAATCTAACCTGGCTTAGTTTAAAGATTAAAAATTCCCACTTTATAATGACTTATAAATACTACTATCATTTAGGTGACCTGATAGTGTAAAAAGTACATACAGCGAGCGGCAAAAAATCCTGAGCCGCATCGCCTATAGACGAAGCTACAGTAAAAAGAACTTTAGTCTCATCCATAGCTAAAAGTACAAATAAAGAAGTCACATTTAACTGTTGCAGCAGGCAACCTAACCTCAGCTTATTTTAAAGATTAAAAATTCCCACTTTATAACGAGTTATAAATATCATTCGAGTGACCTGATAGTGTAAAAAGTACATACAGTGAGTGGCAAAAAATCACGAGCCGCATCGCCTTTAGACGACGCCACAGTAGAAAGTACTTTAGTCTCATCCATAGCTAAAACAACAGAACCATTAGCAAACCTAGCAATTTTGCCAGTTTCTAAAGTAATTTTGCGTGATCCAATTTCAAATTCCTCTGTAAATGTTTCTAGAACTTTCTTTCCAGCAATAATACTACTACAAGTTTCTGTATTTGTAATTGAAGATGATGACGTGGAGGGTGCAAAGCCAAGTCTACCACTGCAAATTGTACGGAACCCGAATCTTGGCCATGTTAGAACGTACGGTATTGTACAGAGAAGTGGGTTTACTTTGTTTTTTAAGGAAGCCATTGTTAGAGAAAGAAATTGAAGAAAGGTTTTTGTAGGGTTTAAGGTTTTTGCAGATCACTGTAGGAGGCTGGGGTTTTAGGAAAGAAGTATGGAACGAGGGGGTTAATTATTTAATTTTAGACTACTTTGGATTGAGATGGTTTAAAGGGTCCTTCAATTAAAAGACCATTTTCAAGTCTTTTTTAGTTAAATAACCCTCAAGTTATTTTTTTTAACTACATAACTCTTTTTTCTGTTTAACAGAATTAGAGTTAATTCTTAGCCTAATCAAGGTTCCCCAACTTTTCTTATTTACACAAACCCCCACTATTTCCCCTCCATTTCTCCCCATTTCTCTTCCATCCCCCCCCCCCCCCCCTCTATCTTCCCTATCCTCCGCCACCGTGCCTCATCCTCTTCCTCCGCTACAACGCCTTCTGCTCCTCTTCATCCCTCTTCTCGCGGCCTCTTCCAAACAACCTGATGATGCTGAAAATAGCCGAGAGTTGACCCCCTCTATCTTCCCTATCCTCCGCCACCGTGCCTCATCCTCTTCCTCCGCTACAACGCCTTCTGCTCCTCTTCATCCCTCTTCTCGCGGCCTCTTCCAAACAACCTGATGATGCTGAAAATAGCCGAGAGTTGATGAATCGACTCCTGGTTGTTTAAACAACCAGGATTCGATGAAAACAACCAGGAGTCGATTCATTAACTCTCAGTTGTTTGAATCGACCGAGAGTTGATTAATCAGCTTGTGGTTGCTTAGTTCAAAACAGCCATAAGTTGATTAACCAACTCTCGGTTGATTCAAATAACTTTCGGTCAATTCAAGCAACTGAGAGTTGATGAATTGACTCTTGGTTGATTCAACCAACTTCAAAATTTGTTTGACAGACTGCAGAAGCATCTCCAATATTTTTTTAAAAAATAAAATATTCTACTACTAAATATTCACAACAAATACAAAACATAATGGAAAGAAGAAATAAATGAAGAAAACACACAAAGATAAGAATGGAGATGGTGAAATGTACGCTGGCTGAGTGTCAACCATGCGTTGGACGAGTGTCAATTACGTGCTTGAATGGGAGTGTTTGATGCACGATGGACGGGTGTAAGGCATGCGTTGGACGAGTGCTAGGCATGCGTGTTGTCAGTTGTGTGCGAGGAACGAGTATCAGTCGTGCGTGTTGTGTGCGGGCAACGAGTGTCAGCATCACACGTTTAAGAGCTATAGTGGTAACCTTGGAATATAAGAGTTATAGTGGTAACCTTGGAATATATGGTGAAGGTCTTATTCCTAAGATCCTATAGACTGTGCATACCAAATATGGGGTAGTTCGGAGTTCGTTTCCTATAGGCTTGACTGGCATTGTCGTAATTTTATTGATCTTATGAGGGCTATATCTCTTTCCCCGAGTATGGAAACGAGGATGAAACTTCGTGGAAGTGTGAAGGAAGTCAAGTGGAATCTTTAGGAACAAACACCTCATTTGGATATTGGAGTTGAGAGAAACACCATTGTATGATTGTCGGGACAAAGGATGTCAACTGCTAAGACATCGGTTTTCCTTTTAAGAGCATATATAATGGGGGCATGCATGGTGACATCCTGCCAACCCTCCCAGTGGACGTTGTCGGGACGTCGCACCAAGTGAGATGTCCTTAGGAAGGACTTCAAAGGCCTGCGTGGACATCTCAAAGGAGCCTCTAAGGTATCCATACGAGTTAAGCGGTTCTATGGACGGTGTGTGGTTAGAAAGCCAGTGTTGGACGCACAACGGGCGGTAAAGGCTTAGCGTAAGGAAAGACTAAGCCTCACATGCTATCTTTGGGAAAGATATAGACCTTTGTGCCGATTGAGTACTCGAGGAGCTATCAAAAGCCTCATATATTGACTTTGTGAGCATGGCTTGGTTTCAGCCTTGCAAGCAAGGGTCTATTGCCTAGACGTGCAGTAGTGGGGGATACTGCATTACTCAGGATAGAGGCATGATGCTAGGGCTACGCTTGTCAATGTCAGGTGACGTTGGAACATATCATTTGAAAGACGCACATGACGAAGGCCAAGGGCTTAAGAGTTGTTGTACTCGAGCGAAGCACTGCTAAATGTCAGGGCATAAGACAAGAGTCAAGCTTGAGGATTGCATTGTGCACGCAGGAACAACACTTAGTGTTAGACGAGTGACTAACATGTCCTTAGCCAACACCTGATATGTGCATACTTATGTTTCCTCATATGATTCCTTATACGAGATGCGCACAAGAGAGAAACTTTCAGGCGTTGAAATTGAGACTAGACCATTGAAACGAGGTTTGTAGAAACTTAGGACAAGTTATAGTCCAGGCTTGTACAAGCCTGGACTATAAGAGCCCTATAGGTTATCTGTGTGCCGCTGTCATTAGGGAGGGGTAAGCCTGTTATATATCGCAAAACAACAATAATAATTATATTTTAATGTACTTAAAGTGTACTTCATATTTTTCAAAATTAAACACTTATCACCATCAATATTAAAATATTGTTTGATTTTAAAGTTGAAGGGGGTACTTAGAGATTGTAAAACAAAAACCTTCCCTCAAGAAAATACCAAAAGGAGTCCAAAGCAAAGTGTTATGCTTAGACTCCGTTATTCCGCCATGGCCGGCGTTTCTTCATTAATCTCATCTTCATCATCTCTAATTACCAAAAATATCACTTTTCCAATAATTTCTAATAAGCAATTTTTTAATAGCCGTAAAATATCTTTTACAACACGAATCCCCAATGGTTCCATTCGATGCTTTGCTTCTTCAGCTACTTTACCTAAAATCCACGTGGACAATCCTATTGTCGAAATGGACGGTAAAATTTTAAAATTACTACTAAATGCTACTTATAAGTTTAATTATTCATATATTAATCTTATTAATTAATTTATTGTTTTTTTAATAGGTGATGAAATGACTAGAGTTATATGGACAATGATCAAAGACAAGGTACTGTTATTGCTATTAGTTTTCGAATAGAGTTTAATTTATATACATCGTCCGTGTAAAAAAAAAAAACAATTATTATCAGCTCAACCAAAGGATATCTACATGTTACCTACTGCAATAGGTAAATATGATATGATAGTGTAAAAGTTATTTGTACTGATTGACGTGTGTATAACTTAAATTGGAATGAGTGTATCTTTTTATTTTGTTTTGCTTTTTTGCTTTCTGTTTCTTAATTCTGATTCTGAGGTTTAATTTTTTGTATATTGTTTTTTCCGTTGTTTGATTGCAGCTAATATATCCTTATCTAGAGTTGGATACGAAGTATTATGATTTAGGTATATTGAATCGTGATGCAACTAACGATGAAGTTACTGTTGAAAGTGCTGAGGCAACGTTGAAGTAAGTTTGGATTAATTGTTCTTACTCTTGTGTTTTGTTTCTTATTGGATTAAGCTGCTTTAGGCGAGAACTACTTTAGGCGATCAAATGAGCTGCTTTAGGCGAGAACTACTTTAGGCGATCAAATGAGCTGCTTTAGGCGAGAACTACTTTAGGCGAGCTAATTGAGCTGCTTTAGGTGAGGAAATTAGTCTGCTTTAGGCTAGGAAATTGATCTGCTTTAGGTGAGCTAATTGAGCTGCTTTAGGCGAGGAAATTGATCTGCTTTAGGCGATCAAATGAGCTGCTTTAGGCGATTAAATTGAGGGGTTTTTTTAGCTTCACAATAGATGCCAGCTTATAGTTTATTAGAAGCAGTATGTGTACTTAAGTAGATTAATGTGCTAGTTTGAGAAGTCAGCTTCTTTTTCTGTTTGTGAATAATTTAAGTTATATAATACCGTAAGTCTAAATAAATTTTTACACTATGAGGTCATCCAAAGAATATCTATAGTTAAGCCTCCATAAGGATGGTATTTGTAATCTTGGAAATAAGGCAAGTTGCCGCGTGCAACACCGAGAGGTGATCTGATAGTGTAAAAATTGCTTTACACGGACGGTTTATGTAGCTTAAACTCTTTTGCAAATGCTTTTCTATTTCACACCAAAGATTGATAGTCATGCTGTACTTAATTGCTCAAATACATTCTAGTTCCAAAGTAGTATTGAGTTTTTACTCTTTTATCTTGCAGGTATAATGTTGCTGTTAAATGCGCTACTATAACACCTGGTCAGTAGCCATTTTTTTCGTTATAGAAAAGCTTTTGAGAAAGTTTAAAGTAGAGGAATTATCTGCTTCCATGTGATGCATTTATGTTTAAAAAAACACTCCTGATTTAGTTTAAGTGTTTCATTTAGATGGTAGTTTTCCAATTCACTCGTGGCTCTCTCATATTTCAGCTACGAGACATTGGATCTTTCTGAGTGCATGAAATCATGTGGAAGTCGGAATATTGCATTACTACTCTTTCTAATTCACCTACTGCTGATGTTTCAGATGAGACCAGAGTCAAGGAATTTGGGCTGAAATCTATGTGGAAAAGTCCCAATGGCACAATCCGAAACATTTTAAATGGTGTGCATGCATTTCAGTTTGATGCCTTATCTATGACGTAAATAATTATAATACTTTTTAAATTCATTTTCCTTAATTGCTAGAAAGTAAGAGTTTCTGCCTTCAGGTACTGTCTTCCGGGAGCCTATACTATGCAAGAACATTCCTAGAATTGTGCCTGGTAATATTTTCTTGATCTACTTCTTGGTCTAATTCCAATATTATCATTCTTTTCAGTACTTACCTTCTGACATCTGCAGGTTGGAAAAAACCCATTTGTATTGGTAGGCATGCTTTTGGTGACCAGTATCGTGCCACGGATGCCATTATTAATGGACCAGGAAAGCTCAAAATGGTTTTTGGTGGGCTAGTTGATCTGTTCTTTTTTTTTTTTTCTCGTTTAATGAAGTGAAACATTGAAAGCATATTGATGCTAATAGATATATATACTCAATTTTTATTTGTGTTTTCAGTGCCAGAAAATGGGGAAACACCTACTGAACTGGAGATTTATGAATTCAAAGGTCCGGGTGTTGCACTTGCCATGTACAATGTTGACCAGGTTTTCCTTCACTATGCTTGGATAAATGACTTTGCTATTTCAGTTAATGCCCATTTCCTCACTTGTATCCTTATTCTTTTGCTTTGGTGAAATTTGCTAGTCAATTCGAGCATTTGCTGAGTCATCAATGTCAATGGCATATTCAAAGAAATGGCCTCTTTACTTGAGTACAAAAAATACAATTTTAAAGAAATACGATGGAAGGTATCCTTCAATTTATGCTGGTCTACTCACTTCCTTTCTAGACCTTAGAGAGTTTCCCTCTCTTCCAATTGAAAGGGGGGTGCTATTTCGAATCTTCAAAATTTTAATTTTTCAAGAGTTTAGATGAGTTTTTCACTTCCAAATTTGATTGTGCCAGGTTTAAGGACATTTTTGAAGAGGTATACGAAGAGAAGTGGAAGCAAAAGTTTGAAGAACACTCAATATGGTTGGTTTTCTATGAGATTATAAGCCTTTTTGTAGTTTATTTCAGGAAAATTGTTGCATCACTGGTCAAAAGCTGTTATTGGCATGCAGGTATGAGCATAGATTGATAGATGACATGGTAGCTTATGCATTAAAAAGCGAGGGTGGATATGTTTGGGCATGCAAGAACTACGATGGAGATGTCCAGAGTGATCTGCTCGCTCAAGGTGATCCACGTGATTTTACTCTGCGACTTCATTCTGTTCTTTTGAAATTCATGTCTTAGTTGAAGATTTTGATTTGGCACAATGACACAGTTACTATATCAACTTCCTCGAGTCAGACTGAGTTTGGCTTGGTTTATGTAGGGTTTGGTTCTCTGGGCCTCATGACTTCTGTATTGGTTGGTGTCTTCCTATTAAGCTTTCTTTGTAGCATATCACACTCATCAATATTCCGAATGACATAATGTATCTACTTTGTAGTTATCTTCTGATGGTAAGACGTTAGAAGCTGAAGCAGCTCATGGCACAGTAACCAGGCATTTTCGGCTGCATCAAAAGGGTCAAGAAACTAGTACAAATAGTGTTGCTTCTATTTTTGCATGGACAAGGGGACTTGGACATAGGTGAGCTCTGCTGCTAATCTCTAATCCATTTGTTGCTTTTACTAACTGGGGTAGAATTTTGTTCATTGATACTTGGGACATTTAGTTGCAACATTATGCACCACTTGATCCCTCCCTCAGTCCCTCCTCCCCTACCCACCCCACCTTCTCTGTACACACACACACACACACACACTCTTTAGAGTGCTCTCTTCTTCTTTCTCAGTTTCTTGGGATTGGGTGAGCTTGCGAGTCTTCACTTTTTAGTTCCTTATGTATCAGATGGCAGTTCAAGTAGGATGATCGTGGTTGCTGGAAATGATCTGTTGAACAATGATTTTCAGCTTTAGATAGATGCACCTCTCAATTATATTAATTTTTATGAAATCCTGATTTGAACGAATCTGTCTCTCAATGCCTAAACGATACACATTGTTCTCTATGCAGGGCCCAGCTTGATGGGAACCAAAAGTTGTTGGAATTTGTTCAAGCCCTGGAAGCAGCTTGCGTTGGGACAATAGAGTCCGGGAAGATGACGAAGGATTTAGCTATATTGGCCCATGGACCCAAGTAAGTGGTGGTTCCTGTTTCAGTATCAAGTATGGCAGGCCTATAGAGTCCTGCTCTAGTTCTTTTACACCTGGAGTTTTTTTAAAATCTCTAATTCTACGCAAATCCTCACCCTACTCCTGGTCCTTTTTCTTTATGGTAATCAATAATTTACAGAAATGAGATTATTCTGGACAAAACAATGATATATCTAGATTCTACAGTTCTGGGTCACCTCGAACAATCCGATCAAAAAGTTCTATGAAAAATGTTTTTAGACCTGATTCAGTCAGTGAGCTAAACCAAATTAGGTAGCGTGAACACAAATTGACGGATAGTCTGGATGTTTTCTTCTCGACTTTTCTGAGTGATTTATACTTATGCAGGGTATCAAGGGAGTTCTACTTGAACACTGAAGAATTTATCGATGCTGTAGCGCAAAAACTTCAAGAGAAGCTTCCTGCCCCTGCACTTGTTTAAGCTATGCTGGATTTTTTGTAGTGGAAACCAAGAACCTGTACGAGCTGACGGAGACCATTTGCAGCAAATGCAATCGTCCAGATTTTTTTGCTTCATAAACATACCCTTCACAGTGAACATAACTATGCACCACCTATATAAAGTCTTTTAGACTAGTTTTTGTAATTGATTAGAGAGGAAATAACATATATTTCAGTGGTCCATGATTCACACTCTTAAGGCTGTGAGAGTATTTTCTCGTGACTTAGTCCTCACATAAAAATGCTGTTTCTCATCCATTTTGCCAAGTTTATGCAATTGTGTTGTTATTCTTGCAAATGTTCTCGTCTACTGTTTGTAGTCTCAACAAGACGGTGAAGCTCTAGAAACTTAAAGTAGAGAAAAAATGCTACGTGATTTCTTCCCCTCTAAATAAGTTTGCTGGCGTTGTTACGTGATATTTATGCTAGTGATTAATATCAGGTATTTAGGGGGTCGTTCGGTTCAATAGTAAGTTATCCCGTGATGTTAATCTCACCTCTCCTATGTGGGATTACTAATACTACAATTTAGGCATAAAATTTGTCCTAGTATTAGCTAATACCTAATACCAAACATGAGATAAATATAATCCCGAATTCTATTTCGGGAATCCCAATCCCTTATACCGAACAATCAGTGTAATAGTCGAGTCCAATTATTATAATCCCAATTATTATATACGTTAAGCGTAGCTACTCATGCATGTTCTTATTCTAATAATTGACATTACTAGAATTTTCCAACTAGTATAAGATCCTTGTTTTCGACATTACTAGAATTTTCCAACTAGTATAAGATCCTTCTTTATGAAAACATTTTGAGTACTTCAACCACATTAAGTAATAGTCTTCTCAAATTGAATAGGTCGTAAAGTTATAATTAGACTTAAAACGCCAAATGATTGAGTTCAAACTTCAAAGTCCAAACAAATTAGTAAAAGTCAATCGGCAATTTTCATTAAGGTCAAGAAAGTCTTATATTATAGGAACCCAATGTGACCATCATTTTAAGACTTAACGCTCCGTTTGAATAGTTGTTACATGTTGTTTCGTAATGTATGTATCGTATTGTATTCTATTGTATTCTGTAACATTTGGTTAGATTGTATTATTTTCTGCGGTATAATAAGTAAAACGTAAAATGAGAAGATTAAATAATAAGTGAGGGCATGATGAGAAGAGAATATAGGTAACGATGCGATCACACCAAATCGGTGGTTACATAAAGTGACAGTTTTTCATCGTTACGTAACGACAGATTTAACAATACAATACAATAATAATTAGGATAATAATCAAAACAAACATCATACTCCTGGTAATAATACAATACGATTCAATAAGTAACAACCATCTAAACGAGATGTAAATTAAAATATTGGGAGAAACTGACTCATCCATGATAAAGAAAAAAGACTATAAGTTCTAGGCATTACCGATACCAATTAAAATTATACATTGAATATATCATCCAACTTGACGGTAAAGGTGTTTAACCACTAGAGCAAAGTCTTCGCGTCATTAAATTACGAGTATTAATTATTTTTATTTTTTAATAACATTTGTGTATGGGAAAGAGTTGACGAAGCTAATGCGGGGTCAAACCATTTAGTAACTCCTTAAAGGCTTTGACTTTATATTATATGGGCCGGCCACGGTCTATTGAATTCTCATGGGCCCAAAACTTTTTTTTTTTCACAAATTGTCCTATATAAATTGAGCTTTAGTAAAAGGCATTATTCACAAAAAACTACAAATTATTTTAGGGTTTTTTAAATCAAATCAAATTAATCAAAAAAATGGCACTTGCTAAGGCTAAGGAACTTGTTTCTGCCAATCCAGTTGTGGTTTTCAGGTTTAATTCTCTTTAAATCTATTCAATTTTGTGTAAAAATTGTTGAAAATGTTTATTATTAATGTTTGTTTTTAATTTTGCAGCAAAACGTACTGTCCATTTTGTGTAAGCGTTAAAGATTTGTTGAGTAAGCTTGGTGCTTCATTCAAGGCTGTTGAGTTAGATTCCGAAAGTAAGTTTTTTTTTTTTTTTTTTTTTGATAACGTAGTGTCCAAGCCAGCTTACGCACACCTCGATTAAAGCCTCTTTTTTTTTGTTATCAAAATTTTGGTTATTAATTGTTTTTGTTAAATGCAAAACTTTAGTATCTGTTTATTTTATATCCTACGACGTACCCAGTGTAATTCCACAAGTGGGGTATGGGGATGGTGGCGGTGTAAGCAGACCTTATAGCTAACTCGAGTGAGGGAGGCTGTTTTTATTAGACCCTTGGCTCAAGAATACGATTTTGATATCTGTTTATTTTATCCTGAAGTGAAAATTCAGTTTTGTATCGTTATTTGGTTATATTGAGATAACAAAATTTTGTTGCAATCGGTTTAAACAGTCGAAGCTTTATAGAAATTTAACTTTGTATGGTCTTGAGGGACAATCAAGTACCGTAGAGATTACTGTTCGGATTTGTCTAAGCTTTGGTGAGCTGAGTTACCGGGTACTTTTGCTATCTTGGTGGATTAGTTGAGGTGCGCCAAGATGGCTCGGACACCACCGTCATAAACAAGGGCTGATATAGAAGCTGGTTTTAGGTTCATCGGAACTCAGTAATTTTGGCGCAAACTCATGTATTTTTTGTTAACAAAATCCACTTAATTTGTATAACTGATCTATTCAGAACCCATTAAGCAATAAAGGTAATGTTGCAGAATCCGTAAACTTAAATTCCTGAATCCCCCTTTGGTTGTAAAAATAGTGGAGAGAAACCTACTTTCCTATCGGTTACTTATGATAGATCAAAGAGTGACACTAGTAGAATATAACGAAGTAGTTTTTTAGATAATGCTAACTTGATTGCAAAGGTTACTATCAGTTGCTACGATACTACGTTGCGCTAGTGATATTGCTTTGATTAGCTTGATTAGATAGTTATAACTTGATTGCAAGCTTACTAATCAAAGTGTAGCTTGCTTGCTTAGTAAACTTTAAATAGCTCGTAGCAACACATATTGTCTTTATTTTCCTTATTTCGAGTAGTATGCAATTTTTACAGTTGTTTTACCTATCTCGATAATGTGTGTTTTTGTATTGCCTGAGGGACTATGTTGGCCAGCTAGAATGCAAATCTTAGTGTCATAACCAGTCTAGCTACTGTTAAGTTGGAGTTTATATGCTAGCTATGTCACAAAAAGTAGCCTCTCATTTTTGTTTGGAATGAAATTTGGTTTGTTTTCCTGTAGTTATGTAATCTGTCATTGATTGGTTGTACATGGGGCTAGCTGTGCAAATCAATTGGGATTTAGGAAAACTAGTTTTTAATGTAACTAAACAGTTTGCTCCTTCAATCACCAGTTTTGTTGTATTTTCTTGGATGGATGAAGTCTTGAACATGTATTCTTGTCCATAGTTTCTATCCAGCAATGTTCTTCAGTAGAAAATGAATTTATTTTCAAAACAGGTTTCTCATACAGATAGATCGCTATGGGAGTCAATTGGGCCATTATTCTTAGCATTTTTTCTTGTCTATTGAATATAATGTTTCTATTGATTATGTAGAGGATGGGAGTGAGATCCAGGCAGCACTGGCTGAGTGGACTGGTCAGCGCACTGTGCCAAACGTCTTCATTGGTGGGAAGCACATTGGTGGCTGTGATGGTATGACCTCTCCTATTTCCTTTCTTTTTCCTAGTGTTAATAATGACTAAAAAACTTAGAAGTAATTTGGAATTGATCTTGTTGAATTCATGCAGCAGTTGACTTTCTTTTTTTTTATTTGCAGCCACAACTGCCTTGCACAAGGAAGGAAAGCTTGTTCCTCTGCTAACTGAGGCTGGAGCAGTTGCTAAATCTTCTTCCTCTTAGAGGATCAAAGAGTCAGCTGGTTGTTCGATGAACGAAATCTTGTTTACTTACCCATAAATAAAGTGATTTCTGTTTTCTGTAGTTAAGTTATGTGAATGCTATGATGTTTCAAAGAATGAAAGTTGCTTGAACGAGTATTTTGCACATGAAATTAAGTTCGCTTGAAGCCTAAATTCATTCTTGTGCCTTAATGTGTCAATTATCACCACTATGCGTAGGTTCTCTATCTGGAGCTGAAAGCCTGAAACATTAGGATATTCAATTATTTGGATTTCTCTAATGTATACTTAACCGATTACAAAGACTGTTAACAACGTGGTAACATCCTTTATTATTAAAAAAAAATAAACAGCCTTTATTTGAAAAAAACATGGGAAAATGTCGAAAAGTATATAAAATATGAGAACACCATTGAGGTGCACAAGGAAATCGTTTAGCTTATATATTGGTGAAGAGACCACAATTAAGTGATCTATATGTAGCTTATTTACTGGTGAAGAGACGGGCGTTATTTAGTCTAATGAAAGCAAAACTGACCACTGCTCAGATTGCGGCCAATCTTCCTAACCGCGCGCTCTATGAATAGGTCAATTCTCTATGACCTCCCACCGTTCACGACATCCCTTGCTTCTCGCAAGAACGGCTCCTCGGTGGACGTCAATTCATACCCATTACAATTTCGTTCAATTAACAATTAATAAGTATCCTAAAACCCATTACAATTTCGTTCAATTAACAATTAATAAGTATCCTAAAAAATGATATTAACCGTAGAGAAAACGGAATTTCCACAACAAGGTGTATGAAGTTTCATATTTAATTTCGACTTTGGGATTCGGAGAGGTCTACTCACTACTTATGCCTTATAGCGATAAAAAGAAGCTGCTGCAATGGATGGCAGAGGGTCCGTAGTACCCGAAGCACAGTTGAGTGATCTAACAGTGATCACTTCCCATCGCTGAGAAAAATCACTAATCGATTGTGAAAACGAAAAAGAAGTAAAATTAAGTTTGCATACTGTTAGTGTCCTGTACCTGATAAGCTGCACAACAGACGCCTAATGGACATCGGAAATATCGACAAATAATCACTTGTTATATTGCTAATCGATGAACGTCCAGCATTTCTGGAGTTTGAGAGGATAAATCACAACCTGTAAGTTTGTAAATGTTGGTTGTTCTGTCTCCCAGCGACATGGACATCTAACATGCAGACACTCAACAAGAAGGAACGTTTAATGGTACCAGGGAAACCAAAAATAAACACCCAGAAATTATCACAAGCTTCTAAGCAGTAGGCTATGCCACCTCAAAACGTCCTTGCACTTGGCTCACTTTCATTCTATCCATCGAGTTACTGGACCTCTCGTCTACCAAAGCCTTGATGTGCAAAGTTATGATACTTGTGTTGGTAGAAGGTAGCAGTTACCTCAGACAATCAATCAAAGTCAACTATGTGCTAGTAGAACGTAGCAGTTACTATTTACTAAGATAAATGATGCAATCAATTGACGTCTAAATCACATCCAATACTATTTTGGAATTCTCTAACCTAAGGTTTCCATTTCCTACTAACATACATATCTCTAAGCAGTTGTCTATGCCTCTACTAAAACTTCCTTCCACTTGATTCACTTTCAGTCTATCCATCGAATGTCGAGTCATTACTTTTCCCCATCTCTGTTAGAAGTGATACACTCTAGTGATTTACGGAAATTCTTTTGTACAGCAGGTAATGTAGGCATCTATTTTACAAATTCGAAAAAAGAAACCTCAACATTCCTGTACAAATCCAGTCGAATTTCTTAGATAACAATTAAGTAATATTTGCCTGTGACAGAAAGGTGTACAATTTTGAATCAATTGAACTTGGCGTCCAGAAAATATTATAGCCGATCATCCAAGGCATTAGAGGGTGGACATTGGACAATTTGCAGATTAAAGAAACTACTTCTCGACATACTTCACAAGATAGATACTGATTTAATTCTTAACTGAATCAAATACCCACTTGGCTGACGCTCTGCATGAAAGCTGCCCCAGAAATCCACTGGCACTGCACTCTCAAGTAACACTATCTTCACCATTTGAGGAGACACCTCGGCTTTGGTAGTGACCAACTTCAGATGATGATCATTTCTAAGACATTGCTAAGATTGTGGGAACCATCTCCATAACACATACTGTTTAAGTCTAACAACTAATGCAAATATTGCATAGCATGGAACATGTAGTACAGCCACGAACAAATACCTGTTGCAGAATCAATTAAAAAAAATCAGTTATGCACGAAACAATTTCTGTGTATGCAATGATTACAGATCTGCAAGAAAAAGACACAGAGAGGACTTGAATACAGGGGCTGATGTGCCACTTTAAAGCTACAGGTTCAGTTAAACCCGAATAGTTTTGGCTCATAGTATGTATATATATTAGAAAATCTACTAAAATGTATAGACTTTAAATTTCGAACCCAATAACTCAAATGATCACGAAAGATCGGTAATTTTATCATATATGTGTACCATGAAAAAGAATACTGTATCCGAAAAGAACACACATACCACAGCGGAGCATAGACTGATGATAAGTCAAGAATGGGGTATGGCCACCTAAAAGAAACAAAAATTGAAGGTGAAACCAGTTAGAAGAATGAGAAATATTCATTCAATCACAAAGAAACTGAGATTAACATTACCAAAATGATTTACAGGCATGAACAATCCATTGGAAGATAACATAGACGCCAGTCCATATGACAAAGTAAAAAATCCGGAACCAAGGGAACCGCTGGAAGAACAACTTGAGAGTTAATAAAAAATGCTGTAAATGATATTTTTACAAGAACAGCAGTGAAAGAAGTAACAAGATAGCATTTACCAAGGAATTCAAAGCTGTATCACCAAGGAGCAGCACAGCGTTTACTGAATGTGTAAGAACAGTCAACTGGAAAAAAAAAAAACAAAAAAGAGAGACATATTGTTTAGCTTAACAAAGGGTCAAAAGATCCCAAGAGACTAATAGAATCAGAATATACTCCAAATGTCTATATTCATATGACTCAATTCATATTTTGTGAAGATATCAAATATTTGACATGCTTTGCTGAATAATACTCCTATTCACGAAACTTCACTGATGTTCAAGGATTTAAATAATTACACAACTCAAATTTAAACCGAGATTTGATGGTTTTGATGTCAACTACGATTGATACAAGCAAATTGCATATATGAAAAAACTATGCAAGCAAATTAATTAACTAGTTCCAGCACATTTTCACACAAAATGCCAGAGGGAGTAATAAGTTAATAACTACATGGGCAACACTTGGGCGTGAAAGAAGGAGCTACATTGCTTATAACACAATGAGGTTAGAGACTAAACATTCTAATCTTTGGTTCCACCAATTTTACTAGGAGGGAAAGAATCTATTTCAGAATCTGTTGAGAGGGGGGCTCCAGTGACACCAATGGCATTGAAGAACTTACAACAATTAGTTTTAATGCAGTCATTTTTCCCAGGAAATGATGCAATAACATCTTACAAGTTGTCACTGCCCATAGGAAACAAACTGAAGACAGCATGATGTACATGATGAATAACGGCATCATTCATTTCATTTGTGTTTCCTGACTCTTGCTCAACCTTTAAGGCCTTGATCCCTCTAAAGGGGTGGATAAGATTCAAGATCAGACAGGGAAATTATCAGAGAGAGAAAAACCATTTAGGTTATCATGAAGTAGTGATCAGAGAAGAATGTGTAAGAAACCAAAGCCTCATCTTTCAGACCCAAAAAACCAACAAGAATGGTGACGTACAGCAAAAAGAAGAGGGACAAAGAGAAAGAAGCAATTCACGGTGGCTTTCTTCATCTTTTCTCTTGGAACTTTAGAAAAGACTATCAAAAAAGACCAATTCAGTCATCCAAACAAATATCTAAAAATTTCATGACCAGAAAGAAACAACTTGATGAGAAATAATTGGTTAGCTGCTCTGGCATAAATTGTACAAGTGCTTCCTTCAACAAAGTCGATAATCGGGGAGGCTCTTACTGCAAACTCATGATTATTTGTCCGAAGTCAAGTGGTATAATATTAGCAGCTGATATTAAGCACCCAACAGAAAAAAAAATGGAAGGGAAGCAGAGAGATTAGATACTTACAGTGTTATATTCATAGTTTTTCAGCGAAAGAAATGGGAATATCACAAACCAGTATACAGAGTCAGTGAGCATCACCGCTCCAGCATTCACCTGTAGAGAAAAGAGGAGCATAGAAATGATGCAAATAGCAAAGTTTTCTCCAACAAGTTGCATGTAAAGACACCAAATACACGAAACTTTAATTAATTGTTACTCCCTCTGATTTATTTTATAAGACACTCTTTCCTTATTAGTATGTTCCCAAAAGTATGACAATTTCTAAATTTGAAAACTCCTGAACTTTAAACTTCTCATTTTACACTTAGTGAAATGCTCTTGTAGCCATAGAAATTTCATGGAATGTTTAAGATCACATGTTCTAAGAGTACATTTGGTATGTGCCAAAAGCCTTTCTTTCTTTCTTGACCTCCGTGAGCAGCCAAACACCACCATATAAACTGAAATGAGGGAGTAAGTAAAAGTTGTTTTATAGCAGTCAATTTAGAGATTCTCTTCCGGAAGAAGGTATTTGTAAATGACTATGGGTTGATTGGTTATATGTCGCAAGCATATACAGACAGGACGATGTTCTAAAAAATTTACAAAAGAACATGCATAAAGGTGCAGAATAAAGACATACTATCAAAGGAAGGATTTAAAGTATGATGGGTAAAGGAAGCAGCAGTTCTACTTTCAACCTACTATTAGATATCTTGTTTGGGTCCTCTTACCTGGAAAAGAATCTGAAAGAGATAGCCAAATTTTCCAACAATTTCAGGAACAAGAAGTAATTTTTTACAATCCACGCTGTTCACTATCTTGACGCCATTCACATAGTCAGTGCTTATAAGGGACTCGACTAACGCTTGCTCAACATCCATCTGGCTTTTGCTGACACCAGTATTTGCTTTATGGGACTGGTAACAGCCATAGATAGAAAGTGCTGATCCAAACTGCAGACATTTACACAAGCGTGATGTTAGGGAAAAGATACTTCACTAGCAACATAATGCACGCCAAGTAACGAAAATCTCTGTAGCATGCAATCACACATCTTGTATATGCATAGCATAATTAAATGATGTGAATTCAAGGAAGTAATCTGGAACTAGTATACATAATTACATACCCAGAAATAGATGGTGACCAAAGCAAATGTCCACCTGCAGAAGCCAAAACATCATGAGCAGGGTCCAAGGAGAGGCAAGCATAATGAACAGGATTACTTACTGGGTATAATAGTTAAATATGTCACTCCCATGAGCAACAATATCAGATACAATCACTGCTGTGAGAAACACAAGTGCAAAAAGGCGGAAAACCGCCAAACAGATTGGGTTTATTCTTTTCACACATGGCCTCCAAGCTCTGTCAAAATACAAAAGCCAAGGCCTTTTCTGGCAATCTTCCCATCCATCAGATTCTGCTTTGACAGCAACTGACTGTTCATATTTCCATATAAAGATAAATGCTGCAACAGTTGGTGTCAAGACCCATATAGCACAAAGCAAGAACCTCCAGTTCAACCAATAACTCAGAGCAGTAGTATCAGCAGTTGGCTGGAGCAGCATCCTGCTGCAGGCTCATGGTATTAAATTCTTGCTGAAGTATTAGCTACATGTTTACTAATATCACAGCAACACATAAACCTCAATTTACACATACACACAATTACAAGTGGAAGGTAAATAACAAATATTTTTCGTGTATATCCAAGTCAGGACATCACTAGTAGATTAGTAGTAGAGAATGGGTTCCGTCATCTGTCTTTATTCAGAGTGGGAAAATAATGGTTCGTTTCTTTTCCTTTTTGACAAGAAATATTTGTTTCTTCTTAGCTCACAAAGATTGAATAGTTTCAACTGCGGCAATCACAATGTTCAATTACAAGACGGACTTAATTCTCATAAAAGGTCAGATAGCTAGATTTCTGTTTGTTCATAGATATATCTCTGAGGAGTGCATTACAGGTAAAAGTTACATATCACTGCTACATGAGAGCTTAATTTCTGTTATATACAGATTATTTCCATGTACGAGTTCACCTTATCGAAAAGTTATAATGCGATAGTAGAAACACATAGACAAAGTTGCATGTACTCCTACATTTTACTGTAGGTAGGTGTACAACAACAACTATGTCTCAGTATATGAATCATCACTGACTAAATTAGTCCATTTAACTTATCTCATGCCAATATTATGCAAAAACTAACACTAAAAATTACTACTAGAAATTATCTATAGTTTCTAAAAGTATACGGCAGGCATGTAAGTGGTATGCAATGAAAATGACAAAAAGACTTTTTATTGTAAGTGGCGGAGCTAGCATGGAATGCGGGGGTTCGACCGAACCCTGTAGCTTTGGTCCAAACTATAACCTAAAAGGACTAGAATCCTGAACCCCTAAGCTTCAAAACCTGGCTTCGCCTTTTGATTCTACTGCTACTTCGTAAATATCGAAGGAGTGTGATCCTGAATCCTTAACTCTACTGCTACTTCATAAACTCTATACTAAAAAGTTGGCTACAAAGTACTAGTAGTACATTAAATCAATCAATGCAAAAGCATTATTACTTTTCCTTATAATAAAAGCATCAAATTATTACTCTAATTATTTACTACTCCATATATATACAAAAATCGAAGTAACCATTAACTCGATAAGTACTAGTAGTACTTAATTTGATGATACAACAACAACACACAAGTGGGCTCTGGGGACGGTGAGGTGTACGCATAACTTACTACTGCTACTTCGTAAATATCGAAGGAGCATGATCCTTAACTCTACTTATACTTCATAAATTCTACTAAAAAGAGCTCGCTACAAAGTACTAATAGTTCATTAAATCAATCAATGCAAAAGCATTAATACTTTTCATTATGATGAACAGCATCAAATTATTACTCTAATTATTAACCATCGAAGTAATCGATAACTCGATAAGAACTAGTAGTACTTAATTTGATGATACAACAACACACAAGTGGACTCTAGGGACAGTGAGGTGTACGCATAACTTAACTACTGCTACTTCGCAAAAATCGAAGGAGCGTGATCCTGAATTCTTCTACTGCTACTTCATAAATACTACCAAAAAGAGTTGGCTACAAAGTACTAGTAGTACATTAAATCAATCAATGCAAAAGCATTAGCATCAAATTATTACTCTAATTATTAACCATCGAAGTAATCATTAACTCAATAAGTACTAGTAGTACTTAATTTGATGATACAACAACACACAAGTAGACTCCATGACGATGAGATGTACACAGAACTTACTCTCGAGTAATATTTATGTGGACTCCAGCACGGTGAGCTGTACACAGAACTTACTCCTGTGTCGAGTAATATTTATGTGGACTACAGGAACGGTGAGCCGTACACAGAACTTACTCCTATCTCGAGTGATATGACATAAATATTTAGCTTAAAAAAATGTAACTACTTACCGGCCAAATAGCACGGGGTCTGAGTGGGCGATAAGCACTAGAAATGGAGTTTATGTGTTTTAATTTTTATTTTTTGGTTTCTTATTTGGTAAATGGAAAGGAAAATAAGGGAGAAAAATGAGGAAGAGTGTGGAATTGGCTCTTAGAAATCCTATCAAGTCACACAATTGGACTATTGTTTTCAGCAAATTAAAATAATTGTACGTACGTATTATTTATTAGTCATAATTGATATCTACGATTTTGACTGTACAGGCCTGCCCCAACCTAATCGAGCCAACTAGATTCCTTGACATCGACTTAATCCTTCCCTTTTATAATATGAGTATAATTAAATACATTATACTCCTTCCGGTCCATTTTATTTGATGTATTTCATTTTTCGGGAGTCAAGTTGATCAATTTTAGAATTTAAATTAAACTAAATTTAGTCAATATTTTAAAATTATAATTTAGATATTTAAAAACTACACGAAAAGTACTATAAGTTGCAATTCTTATCATATTAATATGGTGAAGAAATATATCCCAAAATATTGGTCAAAGTTTACATTATTTGACTTTTAAAAAAGGAAAGTGATCAAATAAAATGGACCGGAGGGAGTAACAACTTATTATATAAAGTTATAGTACTTTATCTTTGTTGTTTATAGAGTATTATTAATTACTCCTTTTGTCCTTATTTATGTGATGGTTCAGATATCGGAAGTCGAATTAATTTTTCTTTGATCGTGATTTTTCATATATTTTTTTAAATATTTTAAGTTATTAAATTATTGTGATTTATAGTACTTTTATGTGATCTTTTACATAATATAAATTTTATTTTAAAAACTTATCATTTTATATTTGGATTCAGAGTCATTACAAAGCAAAAAATAAATTAATTTTTAAGAAGTAAAAATTTAGTTTTTTTAAAAAAAATCATTTGTATACCGTTGAAAAATGCTATAAGCAGTGACTTATTTTTAGCTACAATTCATAAGTTTGTATGTTGATCGTGGAAAACGGACGACAATTTAACTTTTGAAACACTCAAAAAGTAAATAAAAGTTGTAGACTTAGCTAATGTACTACTTCCTTCGTTCTATTTTAGTTGATACCTTCAGCTTTTTCATGTACATTAAAAAGTTACTCCAATTAAATATAATGCATATTTTATTATGTTAATCCTATTTAATGTAATTTTTTTGAGATTTTTTTAAATTATTAAAGATATAGTTGGAAATAACTAGTAAATTTAGTCTTGAAATTCTAAAGCGACAACTAATTTAGGATGCATCATTTTGCTAAAGCGACCAGTAATTTGGCATATATTATCCCTTTCATCTTTCATAAATAGCTAACACGTGTAGTATCGACGCGACCAGCAAAATACTTGTATTTAAAGAAACTCTCAGCCATCACAAAATTCAACACGTTTATTAGCATGTGGTAGTATATTTTTCAGACATGGGTGGACCAATCATTAATGTTGTAGAATTATGGAAAAAGAAAAAGAGAAATAGGATATGAGCTGGATTTGTCTTACCTTTTTCCCCTTTGAAATTTCTTTTTGAGATTAGACCAATTATACTACTTCTCATGTCAGCAATGACGAATCTTACGTGAAGACGGGTACGAACCTTCTTCAAATGCTTTGTGCATCGAGCTGCTGTTTTTTATATTAAATTGAACAATTTTTATAGCACCACCAATAGTCATCCTCCTCCTTATTCTCATCCACAATAATACAGACGGAATTTCAATCTTGTACTAGTTCCTCTCATACGTCCAAAACTTAAAATACCACTATTAGAAATTTCTTAGTAAATATATAAATTCAAAGCTAATTATTAATGTCTATCTTAACTGAATCTCTACCTTGCACCAGATAGAGATAATGTCTACGTATATCGTATCTTTCTCAAACTCTATTTGTAGGATTATACCGTATATATTGTTGTAGTTGTTAAATCCTAATTGTAACAGTTCCATCTAAAATGCCGACTTTTTGAAACTATTGAGAACATCTTATAAACAACCTAGTCACTTTAGGATATATTTTAATTGAGGAAATAATTGCTAATAATAATTTATCTTTTTCCAAATTGATAATGTAAGTTCGCACTCCAACATAGAAATTTAGATTTTAGACCATGGTTTTGGAGTTTGAATTGCCAGAGCCAAATTTCAAAGCTAATGTATAAAATATACATGTTGAATTGCATAATTATGATATTATAGGCAATGTTTTCCGTTTAGACCCCATAACAGTAGTTTTATAAAAATGGACTCCGCTTTGTTTAATAAATAAATTTTGGATGAAAATACCTCTATGAATCTTATAATGACGGCCATATTCTCGCCCTTGGACTTTCTTCTTAGGCAACACTTGCCCTTGAATCTCACATTCTCCCAAAATTGGGTTGCCTAGGCAGCACTTGCCCCTTAAAATCTCTTCCTACATTCTCCCGGATAACTTAAAATGTTGTCTATTTAACACTTGCCACTTGACCTCTTCGTAAGAGGCGACACTTGCCGATTGATAAACTGAAGTGTTGCATACGAACTAAGCGGAGATCATTTTTCTAAATCTATTTTAAATAAGGACAAAATCTCCGGACCAATCATTTTTTAGAACAGAGGGTGAATTTTTTTAAAATAAACATTGTAGAGGTTAACTATTTTTCAAATGAAGGTCCTAAATGTCACTACTTGTGCACTTCGCCCGTTTTTGTTTCGAGCTTCTGACATAACTATACAAACAAACATTGAACAAACATAAAAACATTAATATTACATCATTTTCAAAATATAGCAATATTTTTTTTTTTAAATATAGTAAATATACGTAAAGGTAGAAACAAAACCTAGATCCCCTTTCCTCCACACTTATCCTCCCCCACACCGCCGCCAACCACTTGCCCCTAAGCTGCCATTTCATCATGTCTCCACCGGTTGGCGTCGGGTTGCCGGCCGCTAGATTCCGATCACCGAATTTTTTTAAAAGTTTTTTCTTTTTAAATTATTTAAACTTATATGCCAAATATTTCTCCACTGGTAACATATACAATTCATATACTATACAATGAAATACATCAATCTTATATTGTATGTCATTGTTTATCATGTGCATGTCTATTGTGTGCACAATGTATCGCTGCACATACAATAAAAAAATAATGGACATACATCCTCCCACCTTCAAACTACCACAAAAATATCATAACCACCATTATAGTCACCATAAAAATGGAGGAGGAAGAGAAGGAGGAGGAGGAAAAGGCATTTTGACGCCACTCTTATATTGTTAGCCCTTATAAGAAAACTCTTATATTTTTAGCTCCAATCATTAGAGTTCAGTGTAAAAGTTTTGGCGAGTCCTAGCGTTCGCCAAAATTTTGAACTAAAGTCTGGTGCGTGCCTACAAATTCTCTAACGGCAATTCTTTGACAATAAGGGCTAAAACTTAAAGAATTCCTTATAAGTAGGAGTTATAAGTGTGATGACCAAGACAAAAGTATATAATGGGTGAAAATTATTGAAATCCAAATTAACACCTAATAGTCTTATTGTGCGGCACTCTTACACTTTTGACGTTCGTTTAAAAAAACTCGTCGCTAGAAGCTGCAAACACTCTTAGAGAATCACCAGCTCTGCTCCAAAAACTCTTTGTTATTTTTTTTTTAAAATTTTTGCTATATAACTCTTTGCACTGAGTTTCTGGTGGCGATTCGTCAACTTTATACAGGGTCAGAAGTGTTAAGAGTGGCACTGAAATGTCCTAGTTCTGTAAAATTCCATTCCTCAGCCCGCCAAAACCTGGACCTGGGTCAATGGCAGCCCTTAACCCGAATTAAGCTCCTGCTCTATCCTGTTCAAAAATAAACCGTAGAACCCAACATAAACCCTTCCTTATGCTCAAACTTGAAAGAATAAACCCGAATATTTTTTACAGAGGCGGATCCAGAATTTGAAAACAGTGAGTATACAACTCTATACTTATTTTGTTTATGTGATTTTTGGAGCGAGAAAGGGTTGAATCTTAGTGAATTGTGTCAGCAAGGCCACTCTGCCACTTACAATACCCGTCGCGTATTTAAGTTATCTGCTCACAACTTTATACTTATATATACATACATATACATGTTATTGCTTACTGATACTTGTGAACATAATGGCACTAGGCATTTTAAATTCTTAAGGGTACAGTTTTGTTTTTATCTTAGCTTTTTTCGAACATGTTTTAAAAAATGCTTACTTGAGCTGAGGATTTATCGGAAACAGCCTCTCTACCTTACTCAAGGCAGTGTAAGGTCTGCGTACAACCCACCCTCCCAGGATCCCAGAACGGGATTACACTGGGTATGTTGTTGTTGTACAGTTATATTTTTATCTCAGCTTTTTTCCGAACATGTTTTCAAAAATGCTTACTTGAGCTGAGGATCCATCAGAAACAACCTCTCTACCTCACTCAAGGTAAGGGTAAGGTTCACATACACCCCACCCGCCCAGAACGGGGTTACATTGGGTATGTTGTTGTTGTTGTACGGTTATGTTTTTATCTTAGCTTTTTTCCGAACATGTTTTCAAAAATACTTACTTGAGCTGAGGATCTATCGTAAACAGCCTCTCTACCTCACTCAAGGTAGGGTAAGGTCTATCGGAATTACATTGGGTATGTTGTTGTTGTACAGTAATAATTTTCTAGTAGTGTAGCTTAATGCATTTTAGATTTTGCTTTGCTCTTTTTTGTTTTTACAAATTTTGGAGTTTTGAGTAATTATTAGGTTGTGTTTGGCAGGTAATTAAGCTTCAATAGCATCTTGATATCCAAAATGATTATTCCGATTGACCCCGCGAATAAATTATCATTTAATCGCTGCATTAAAGATGGAGATTTGGTAATTGTATATGAAAGGCATGATACAATGAAAGCAGTGAAGGTCAGTAATGATGGGGTGCTACAAAATCGTTTCGGTGCTTTTAAGCATTCAGAATGGATAGGGAAACCATTTGGATCCAAAGTTTTAAGTAACAAAGGCGGTTTCGTTTACTTATTAGCTCCAACTGCTGAGTTGTGGACATTAGTGTTAAGTCATAGAACACAGATTCTTTATATAGCTGATATTAGTTTCGTTGTTATGTATTTGGAAATTGTTCCTGGTTGTTTGGTTCTTGAATCTGGTACTGGAAGTGGATCTTTATCGACTTCGCTTGCACGTGCTGTTGCCCCAACTGGACATGTTTATACCTTTGATTTTCATGAACAAAGAGCTGCCTCAGCTAGGTAAGGCTTTTAACACCATGTTTATGTATTTTTTGTTTTTTAGGAACTTATTTGTGGATTTCTAGTCATTAAGTTGTTAAGTGTTCTTGTGTGATTACTGCCTAGCTTTTGTGAATTTTAAGTGCATCTAGGATCCTTCATAGTCATTCTAGTGTGAAATAATTTAAAGGGAAATTAACAGAAATAGTTGCTCACCACTGCTTAAACAAAAAAATAGCCGGATGTTGTATGTAATCCATGTATAATGTGTATAACCATGTATAATCCATGTTTACCAACTAGAAAATGACAACAGTGATTCTGATTGGATATTTGTGAATGGATCCCAATTATAATATAAATATTAAAGACCTTCAAAATTCATGCTCGACGCAAATTAGTCATAGGGCACTCCTTAAGAGGTTATAGAAGTGTGAATCCTTCTTTTACTAGGCTGGTTTTACGGAAGAAGAACATTTTCATCTGAAATCTTCTGGATGCATAATGCTTTTTCCTCTTGTGCTCGATTGAGAAGTAATATTCCTGACTTGCTTCAGCTGGAGTATTTTTAGTTACTTTTTATGAGTTAGTGTATAGAAAGGGGTAAGCTTTCTTAGCTAGGGATAACAAAACCATTATATTAAAGAAGTAATACTATGGGCTCGACTTTTTGTTTTTTGTTTTTTTTTTTTTTTTAAAAAAAGATTAGTTCTTCTGTAGTTTAAAGAAATAATTTTCACCAGTAATAAGCTTTCTTAGCTAGGGATAGGGAACCCATTATATTAAAGATCAGGATCTATTTGAACTCAAATCACAATTGGATGGTAGTGAACAAAGAAAAAAAAAAAACTTTTTGCTCTTTTAGAAGTACGAAGTATAGTCAGCATGGGAGAATTATAATACAAAAGTTATTATGTACTAAGTAATTAAAGCTGACATAACCAGACAGTTCCACTTAATCATGCGGCATGCAGAATAGAAATAGAACTAGTGACCCTAAACCTCAGGGTTAAGGGGTTCTTTTTCCACTAGAGCAGTAATGAAATTTATCAAGAAAGGAAGTTTATGTTGATGTCTCATGTAAAGGTGCACGCCAAAATGTCAACCACATACTATCGTCATCTTATGACAATGGTTAGCAAACTATCAATTTGTTTGCAGTGGAATGTGTTTACGTGGTACTGGAATGCTCATTAGGAAGAGGAACTGAGAAACATTTTAAGGTTCAGATAATTCTCTTGAACGGGTACTTAAGACTGTTCCTTTTACATTTATTTATTTTTTGATCGCTATTCCTTTTACATTTATGCTGCACAGATGACATTCCCATTAGTGTAGATGACTGGAAGCACTTCTTAGAATGCCATATTTCATCCATGGCTTTTTATTTGTATACATCCTGTATACAGGGTCATAGCCTTGATGTGATAAGTAAAATTTTCTTAAAGAAAGAAGAATTATAATGGCTTACAGTGAAGTTCCATTACATTGTTTTTTTCACTGTAACACAATGAAGTGTCTGGAGAAAGGTGATTTTATGGTAGGATTAGATCCTTTGAAGTTTTGTAATATTCTCTTTCTTTTTTCGAACTCTTCCAGCTCCGTGGACGTGTCTAAAGAGGGAGGAAAAGATAGTGAAGCCTATTGTAATCCTTTTACTAGGTTCATTTCAGTTTTTGTAAGTTTAACTATGTTTAAAGTTATCTTCTATAGGGAGGACTTTGAAAGGACAGGGTTGAGCAATCTGGTCACAGTAGGAGTAAGAGATATACAGGGCGAAGGGTTCCCTGATGAGTTCTGCGGGCGGGCAGATTCAGTATTCCTAGACCTTCCTCAACCTTGGCTTGCCATTCCCTCTGCTGGCAAAATGTTGAAACCAGATGGGATATTGTGCTCCTTCTCTCCATGCATTGAGCAAGTACAACGCTCTTGTGAAGCGCTTAAATCAAATTTTACAGGTACATTACTTTTCCTGGATACGGAATCTCATTTAGTTAAAAAGGCTGTCATAGAAATTGCAGACTCTCACGTGGCTAGTGTTTTTCGATGTGTAGATGTAAGAACATTTGAAGTGCTTCTACGCACCTATGAAGTTAGACAAAAGATGATAGAGAGCTGCCCAGTAAATGAAGGAGGTTCTATTGACCGCCCTCCACGGAAGAGGAGGCAGGGTTCTGCTGAAGATAGCAACGGGATTGAATGCTCCTCTTCTCCTACAGTGATGATTAGGCCTTCTGGTGAGGCAAGAGGTCATACTGGCTATTTGACATTTGCTAGACTCAAATGTTTTGTGTAATATGATTCATTGAAGTTCCATTTTTGTTGCTGAGCACATTGTTTGAGCTTATTTCTTGATGATTCAGCCAGTAGATATCCTTGTAGTTTAACAGTTCTTAAGGATCGGACTATCCAAAAGAGATATCAGACAGTTTTGGCTCTTGATTTCTTTTTAAAGGTTGCTTCTAGTTAAAGGGTTTTGTTTTGGATAGTACAATATTTTTATTGTGTTGTTAGTATCATTGTTAGTATCATTTGTTAGTATCATTGTGCAGAAAGAAATATGAACTGACATAGATGCTAGTCATATAATGGTTGTTTACTTTGCAGCAAGGAAGTAGTATCTTGTAGGGGTATCCAGTCTGGTCATTTTTAGAAAGAATTGTTAGTATGCCATGTTCACCAATTAAGTTTGAAATGTCTATTGTTCAAAAATGTCAAAATGTGGAATGTCAAATGAACTAGGATAAGCTAAAATCTGGTTTAAAAGTATGACAAAAACTATTGAAAGCGATTAATTATAACTGGATGAAAATTGCTGGAATCAAGAGGGCAAATAAACTTTGTGCAAGTGTAGCATAGAGGGTCTATCATTGTGACCACACAAGCTCTGGTCACAACCCTTTTGGCACTCTTCAAAAATACCACATACTTACATTCCAGTGTCCAGTTCCTTGTCTCTGCTATTAATATTACTCAATAATAAGATCTTTATGTGAATTATTATAGTAATAATAATGGTTTGTTCTAGTCCTGCTAAAATTGCCATTGACATTTTCTAGACTCAAATGTTTTATGTAACATGTTATATTGAAGGATATTTTGAGTTGCATACTTTTCTTATATAGGGGTAAAGGTTCTTCAATTAGGCGAACCGGTCTAGGTAGGCTAAAATTCAACAGTCCAATGCTAGGGACCAGTGGTGTCTTTTTGTCTAGGCGCGGTAGTGGCAGACGCAGGATTTTCGTTAAGAAAACTCAAAAAATATAATTATTGTGCATGAGACTCGAACTAAGAACCTAAATCATAAGTTTGATACCCGTCACCACTAAGTTAGAGAATCTTTTGTTATTAAGAGGACTCAAAACTAGTATATACCCATTTTTTACCTATATATATCATGTGATTTTTCGGCGAAAGAGTATCAAGTGGCTCTAGGTCCGCCTCTGGGTGTAGGTAGTCCGCATCTTCATACACATGTCATGTCACATGTGTATTTCATTTTTGGTTGAGCCCGCCGTTTGTGCTTTGGTACTTCAGCTGTCATTTTGATATTTTGATTCAGCTTCTAAATTATATCTTTGACAATTAAGTTGGAGTGGTTTAAGTCCACCAATTTAAATTGGAAAACATCAAATGTCAAACTGTTGAGACAATTTTGATATAAACTGTTGAAAGCGATTAACTATAATTGGAGGAAGATAGCTAGGCAAAGTAATGTACTCCGTCCGTTCCAAAATGGTTGTCTTAGTTTGATTTGGAGCGGAGTTTAAGAAATATGGTAAGACTTTGGAACTTGTGGTTCAAAATAAGTCATACATAAATATGCGGCTATAAAGCATTTCATTAAAGGTAAAGTACTACTTTCAACTCAAAAATATTTCCAAATTCAGAATTGTGTCATTCTTTTTTGAACAGACTGATAAGAAAATAGTGTCATCCATTTTGGAACGGACATGCCACATGCATAAATAGTCACATTTTGTCAGCTCACAATAGATTGTGACCTTGGCACACACTGATCACAAACCCTTCACTCTACTAGGACCAAAATCTCCACACACCACTAGTCCAATGTCCACTTTCATTATACCATAAATATTCATTAGTAAAGGTATCTGACTCATGACAAATAATAATTGTTCTTCCGGTCCCGCCAAAATTACACGTGATTAATTTTTTTTCACTCCAGTAATTCAAAATTCACTGATCAAACTAATTCAAAGTCGTGCCGCATAGGATCCACGATAGGAAAGACACTCGCTTAGAGAGGCGGATCCAAAATTTAAACTTTATTGGTTTGAGTTAAGAATTCTACGACAATTTATTTGAATTACTGTGTTCGATATCCAAAATTCTGTACTTGTTTACTAAATTTTTCAACACATATATAGTCCCAATGTCAAAAATACTGGATTTGGATGAACCCGAGAACTTGATTAAAATAATTTTTACTTGCTAACATAACCATATAAAAGGAAACAAACCATTTCCTCTATACCATGCCAAAATGGTGAATGTCAACTATCAATGTTACTCCATCCGTCTCAATTTATGTGGCACTATTTCCTTTTTTGTGTGTCCAAAAAAGAATGCCACCGTCCCAATTTATGTGTCACTATTTCCTTTTTTGTGTGTCCAAAAAAGAATGTCACCGTTCCTTATTTGGCAACTATTTAATGTATCATTTCTATTTTACGCTTGTTGGGCCCTACATACTTTTAATGCTATGAACAATTTTTTATAACTCAAATCTTCTCTTTCTTACTTTTTTAAGGGTAAAATTGAAACTTTACAAGATCAACCTCTATTTTCTTAAACTCCGTGTGTCCGGTCAAATTGTGTCACATAAAATGTAGGGAGGGAGTAATAACTTTCACCTAACACTACACTCCCTAGCTAGCTTAAAGCCTTAAACCAAATTTCATCCTAACTATTGAGAAAATGGAGTCATGTACATTCTACATTTCTCTTTCCACACCATTTTTGAAGCCTCATAAACCTCCTAATCAAATATTTACTTCTAAATTAAACTCATCTTTACAGCATTATGCATTTCATAGGCCAAAAAGTTGCTGCTCAATTCACAAAGCCAATGTTCCTTTACTCAAAAACCAATGTAGATTGACATTATTCAAAGTCAAGGCTGTGTCCAAGAATGTTCAAGAATCTGAAAATGCAAAACCAAGTGAAGTGATAAATACTCTACAGCTTGGTGCTATGTTTGCAACATGGTATCTTTTGAATATATACTACAACATTTACAACAAACAAGTTCTCAAAGTCTTTCCATTTCCAGCAACTGTTACAGCTTTCCAATTTGGTTGTGGAACTATGCTAATACTTTTTATGTGGGGATTTGGTCTTCACAAAAAACCCAAGATTAGTAAATCTCAAGTTACTTCTTTCTACTTATCTTTGTCATCCTCTTTTGCTTCTTCGAGTGTGTTTGGTACGATGGAAGTCATTTTTCAGTCATTTTTTGGCATTGTGGTTTCCCTCCGTCCCATTTTGTTTGTCGTAGTTTGGATTTCGAGAGTCAAACGAGTTTATGTTGATCAAAATCTTTTTATATATCTTTTAAATATTTTGAGTGGTAATTTATTTTGACTTAAAGTACTTTTCATGTAGTTTTCAAATATGTAAATGTTATTTCAAAAAAGTTAAAAGATTTTATGTCCTAATTTACGGTCAAATTTAAGAAGTTTGAATCTCGAAACAGTAACTATAACAAACAAAATGGGACAGAGGGAGTATATGTTATTTGCTTGGACTAACACTAAGACAATATTATTGATCTTTCATGGAAAATATTTTTTTACAAAAAACACCCTTTGTCGTATCGAACACACTCTTAGTCAAAATGTTTTATATTTTTCTTTTATGATAATTTATTTTGGGTACAACTAACTTTTTTTTTTTTTTTTTTTTTTTTTGCTCTATTTATTGAATTTCCAGTTTACAGCAATATTTTTACTAGCTGCAGTACATACATTGGGTAATCTTTTAACAAACATCAGTCTTGGGAGAGTAGCAGTTTCTTTTACTCACACAATCAAAGCAATGGAACCATTTTTCACAGTATTACTTTCTGCCTTGTTTCTTGCTGAGGTATAAACTCTACTCAATTTTACTGTTATAGTAAGTAAAGTTTTGTTGTTTATAAGTGACTTATCGTTATGTGGATAAGTTTTAACTACTTCGGTTTATAGTGGATGAAGTTCAGTTACTTAAATGTGACAAAATAATGTCGTGCTTTATTGTTATACACTTATAGTAGACAATGTTGAGTGATCATACGTGAAATTAAACGTTTCAAGATAAATACTTGTGAGGTTTTCAACCAATGAAGGCTTCTATATCTCTAATAACAATCTTGTTCTTAGTCCTTTGTGAAACATATTAGAAATTCAGATTACATAACATTATAGGATTATTTAGCATATAAACTGATGAGCTTCTTGTGATCCTCTTGCACATACAGAGGCCATCTCTCTGGATCATATCGTCCCTGGTTCCGATTGTTGGTGGAGTAGCATTAGCATCAATGACAGAGGCCTCTTTTAATTGGTGTGTTTCTCCCTACAATGTACATTTTATCTTGAATAACCAGTTAAGGTTTGATTCTGAACTCCTTTTCTTCAAAACAGGATAGGCTTTGGCAGTGCAATGGCTTCCAATCTGACTAACCAATCGCGTAACGTTTTTAGCAAAAAGTTCATGGTTAAAGAGGAGGTATAGATACTTTTACACATTCAGATACTGAGAAAACAAAAAGTGTGTGTTATAGATTTAGAGACGACATCTTAATAATCAGATATGTAATCGGACATCTTAATCTTAATAAAAACAAACGGAACCTAAGTCAGTCATTTGGTCATATTTGTTGGAGATGCCATATGTTGTCATGTGAAATCCATAACCAGCAAATATTGTCAAATAGGAGGCTTTGGACAACATCAATTTGTTCTCAATCATTACAATCATTTCATTCATCCTTTTGGTGCCTGTCGCGATTTTGATGGAAGGGTTCAAGTTTTCTCCATCCTATCTACAATATGCTGTAAGTAGTAGAGTAGTAAAAATTAGCAGTAACTTTCTGCCTTCTTTTGTTTATATGTTCTACTTTTGTTACAATGTGATATTCATCTTATGTCTCAATTTAGGCAAGCCAAGGTTTAAATGTCAAAGAACTCGGTGTTCGACTTCTTCTAGCTGGATTCAGCTTACATACTTACCAACAGGTTAGGTTGCTCTAATTTTACATCTTAATCTGTTTTATATGCAACTCTCTCTTACTCACTGCCCATATTCAAGGCATAACGCCAAGAGTTTAAGTTATATGCATTGACAGTGTATAAAACATATTGACATGCATATCACTTGTAAGGTAAATATAAATAACTCCACCATAACCATCAACCGGTAACTTTATAACATATATAAAGAATATTTACACTGTCAATATATATAACTTATATCCTATTTTCGGTATCATCGCTGAAATGCCAACTCTGTCTTGATTTGTTTTTCTTTTGGAAGGTTTCATACATGATACTACAAATGGTATCACCAGTTACACATGCAGTTGGCAATTGTCTGAAGAGAGTGGTGGTCATTGTATCTTCTGTCATCTTTTTCCAGACACCTGTCTCACCAATTAACTCTCTTGGTAAATTTTGGTTTTTGTAGTTACTGACTCTTTCTTTAAGTTTTCATTTGTTTCCTAATATTATGTTCACTATTCTCAGGGACTGCTGTAGCTCTAGCTGGAGTTTTTCTTTATTCAAGAGCAAAGAGATTACAGCCAAAGCCAAAAGTTGCATGACAAGCGAAGACAATTATCAGCTCTGTAGCCTTCATGCTGAATTAAAATTTGCAATCAGTGAAGAATGAATACTCTCGTATAGAATAGTCAACTCAATCATCTTTTTTTTTTTTTTTTGATATAACCATCTGGTATTCGATAACCACTAACCCAACTAAGCATAACACTCATAACCAAAGGAAAAATTACAATCTCTAATGAGCGAAGCAAAGCATAGGAAAAAACATTCAATTCTATATGAATGCTTTCATAACTTTCAAATTCAATAGTTTCAACTTTCAACAACCATATATCTAATGACACTAATTTCAATCTTTTCTATACTAAAATTTATGGACATAATTTTACACACTTTCAAGGCATACATATAGAGGGGAATAATAAGTGTCATCAGTAAATTACAAGACAGTAGTATAAAATATAACAGAGGAGCATGAATGTAGTGTATTCAACACAAGCAGCAGATCAATAAGAGGGAAATTTTCCATTCTCTCGAGAATTAACAATGCACAGTTGATATAGTAGTACCATAAGCCAAGTTTGATGTCAAACTGTTTACATTTACATCAGTCAAAAACTTTTCCATTTTCAAACTTTCAGCTATCTACTTTTCATACGCTAAAAGCTTCTATCCGAGAATGTTGTTACCAAAAAATGCAGTACTAATAATAGTTAAGCCAGTCGAAAGAGGTCCTTTTTCTTCCTGCAAATCCCTACGGGGTAGCTACAACACAGCAAAAAACAACACAAAATATAAGACATGCCTAGTTAATCCCTTGCTTCATCCTCCCGTGCAGTGCGGTCTTCTTCAGGAATCATACCTTCTTCCTTTCCATTGTAAGCACGTGGTGCATCGGCAGTTTTCTCATCACCTTGCCATCTAGGTGGAGACTTTTCTCTTTCCCAACCCTTTTTACCATCATCATATGACCCTCCAAATTTTTCTATGGAATCACCAGCTGATGGCGATCCATTATAAGAGTAAGGGGGTGATTGGTGTTTTGAGGCCACTGAGGATGCTCCACTGCGCCCCATCATGCTTTCATGGAAACTGCGTCCTGGGCCCTGACGAGGAGGTGCCTGGTCAAATCTTTCAGGACTACGGCTGCGACTGTGCTCCCTGCTTTTCCTATCACCCCATCCTGAACCTCTACTTGGGCTTCTGCTCCTACTTCGACCACGTCTCTGTGAAGACTGCATCATAGTTTCATGGAAACTACGAGCGTGGAAGCTGGCTGGAGCATCAGCATCACGGGAGCCATGACCATATCTATCACTAAATCACAACAAACTAGTCAAAACCATGGGAAAAGATGTAAAAAAAAAAAAAATGAAATCCGTTAAATTAAACACAGCTAAGGACCTGTCACGTGAATCTGAGTCATAACCACGTCCACCTCTTTCGGATGATGGGGCTCCCGAACCTCCCCTTCCCCCATCTCGTCCACCATAGCCGCCGGCATCATAACGTCCACCACGTCCTCCTTCATGCCCAGCTGGGCCAGAACCCCACTGACGCCTACCCCTTCCCATACCACCACCTCGAGAAGCCATTTCACGTAGTTCAGTAGGCACTCGCTGATCTGCTCCTTCTAAAATTTTAATAAGATCTGAAGCATGCTTAGCATCCTGGTCACCAAAAAAAGAGTAGGCCTCACCAGTTGCACCAGCTCGACCAGTTCTTCCAATTCTGTGAACATAATCCTCTATTCCAGTAGGAAAGTCAAAGTTGATCACCACCCTGCCACAAATATTTCATCAAGTATTAACTTAGACAGTGAGACACCACCCCCCCCCCCCCCCAAACCTACTCTTTCAAGAATATTTATATGGATGAGCATATCTTTAATGTGAACATCCACCAAAAAACAGAAGGCAAGAAGGTATAAAACAATTCCAGATGATGTCAAACCATGCCAGAGTAGATTGGTTATTGACCTAACTGAAGAGATCGAGTATCCTGGCTGTAAAAGAAAAAGAGCTCACAATGTAATTTCTAGGACAGGATACAATGTAAACTTTACTCATCAGTCTACTTAGCTACTGAATCATGACATCACACATTCTCCTGTGGCATCAGTTGACATAAATGTGTAAAGTTACAGTATCGGCCCATCCCCAAAGAAAAGCAGAGGCACACCTCAACCCCCAACAGCTGTTCATTTACCTCAACTAAGGGGAACTAACACGGAATGAGTATTTAAAGCATACATTTCAGTCCAAATGCTTACTCCACAAGAATGTGCAAGCATATATGAATATTCAGTAAGCCATCAACTAAGAATTGCATGTTACCCACAAATAATCAAGCATGCTAGATAATTCTTAACTCCACCAACCTGATATCTTTGACATCCAAGCCCCGAGCAGCGACATCAGTAGCAACAAGAACGGGGGACCTACCCGTGCGGAACTGGCTCAAAATATGATCCCTCTGCTCCTGGGATTTATCACCATGAATAGCGGCAGCTCCGTATGGGTGTGTAAGATTGCGAGCAAGTTGGTCACACATTTTCTTTGTTGAACAAAAGATAATGATTTTTGATCCTGGCTCTTGCGATCTCAAGATCTGTTCAAGCCGCCTTTGTTTCTCCATATATGTCAAGACCTCAACATGCTGCACGTGACAATTCAATCAAATGTAACCTCACTGTGTCCAGTTCTGTTTCTCCCTCTTCAGGGCTCAAGGAATAGGAGAGACATTCTACTATGAAACCTAACTCTAACCCAATTTAGGAGAGAGGAAGAATCTTAAGACACGCCTAATAAAAAATGTCCAGGAAAAGAAAAAATAACTTCACCTGTGTTATAGACTTGTTAGCGACAAGCTCATCAACATTGCCAATGTTAACCTGAACTGGTTTAACCAATAGATCAGCTGCAATTTTACGGACCTCCTTTGGCCATGTAGCTGTGTACATGAGTGTTTGCCGCCGTGTAGGCACCTCCTTCACAATCTTCCTTATCTGAGGTTCAAATCCCATGTCAAGCATACGATCTGCTTCATCCAACACTAAGTAGGAAACTTGATCCAGCCTAACTCTTCTCATCTCCAAAATATCATTCAAACGGCCAGGGGTAGCAACAACAATATCTACTCCCCTGTCCAGATCTCGTAGCTGAGGGCCTTTTGGGGCGCCTCCATACAGACACTAAGCAAAAACCATGAAGCATTGTCAGTTTCCAAGAAAATATCAAACCCACATTCATTTGGTTTATCTGTCCCAAACATTAGCACAACATTTGTTAAATGTTCTATGGGCAGGTGCAGAAACATACACTGCTCTAAATTGAGCTGAAACCCAGTGTGACAAGTGGAGCCTGGAGAGGGTGAGGTGTACGCAAACCTTATCCCTACATTGTGTAAGGTAGACAGGCTGTATCTGAAACATATACTGCTCTAAAAATCTATAAAATTGTTTGGTACATGGGGCCTTGTCCTCTTTGTAATGCATAATACATTAACAAAACTTATGTTCGACCAAAAAAAAACATTCAAAGAGATTGCAGATGACTATTAACCAAATGTGTGTTTTATTATAGATAAACATGAAAAACACAATGAATGACCCCCGAGCTCTACACTTTGGGCCACACAACCATTTTAATCACTATACTAAAAATATGGTAGATTTGAGCATAGAAAAAACATGACAGAGCTAGCTGTCATTCTGATTTTTGATATTAATACATCAGTACTTGGAAATCAGAAGAACAACCCACTCTGGAATCAGACGTTTACGCTAAACATAGTCAACTAACAATTCATACCGTGCAAGATATCTTTGAAGATCTACTAAACTTCCCAGCTTCATCTTGTATCTGTGTGGCTAACTCTCTTGTTGGTGAGAGAACCAATATAGTAGGGCCTGATTGAGGATTATTGCGACGTTGCTTTATATGAAGAAAGCCAGGAAGCAAGTAACCCAAAGTTTTCCCAGATCCGGTCTTTGCAATAGCTACTATGTCGCGGCCCTGAAGCGCAATGGGCCAGGACTGTGCCTGTATAGGGGTAGGAGCAGAAAACCCGGCTTGCTGTATCTGGAAATGTAAAGTTGGGAAATCTCTGTCAGCAGATGTACAAGCTTGAAAACTGCTCCTAGATTACTTAAATGACTTTTTCTGAGCGGCCAATATAAGAAGAAGCACATCCCCCTCACACAGGCAGCCAACGCTGGCATATGCAAGCAAGAGCAGGAGGACGCCGCTTCTTCAGTTCAGACCATGTGGCAGACTGAAACGCCACCAACAGCAGTCCCAGCCACGAACAAGGATGGTTCAGAAAGCCCTTCAAAATTTGGTCCACCAAAAAAGGGCACTCCAAATACATGGAAGACCAAAAAGAGGGCCGCACAGCGTACGACATTTAGCTCCTCCCTGGAGCAAATATCGCACCAGCGTCAAAGTACAGAGGGAAAAATTGGATGACTACTGTAGTGGACCTCCACCGGCCATTAACAGAAAGAACACTTTTTTGTAGAAAGAACACTTGATCCTTAGAATAATCTCTTCGCTAGAGATGCTTCTGAAAGAGAATTTTACAAACTAATGGAAGACATTTATACCTCCCTCAAAATCTCTGAAGGAAACCCAGACGCTTGGAATGATATTATAGGTGGCGGCACATCACCTCCCTGTAAAAATGGACAGGATACAGACATGAGTATGACATGCCTTTTCGGGCTTGTTTGCATGGAAAGATGCATTATAGAAGATGAAAAAAGATAATATGCAGGTTCTCAATGAGCAAATTAGTTGTAAAAATATTGTCATCAGTTTCAGAAAAGGGAGAAGCCAGTCTCAGGTCAAGATCTCTGAGCACAAAATAAAGAGCTCCGAAAATTACGAGTCCAAACTGGATTGACAATGATTATCACAGACCAAAGAAACCAAGACAGTTGATCTTTGAAAAGATGAACCAAACAAAAAGGCCACTTGTTACAAGAAGTTAAGAATTACCCGTACTACAAAAAATACAGCACTGCTCTCATCAAAGATATAACTGCTTTTTAACCTTCTATAAAATTGCAACTCAATACAAGCAGTGTGATACCCTAGTCATTATTCACATTGATATAAATTCAACAAGAAGTTATTATTCACAACGATATAAATTCATGTGATACCCTAGTCATTATTGTGGCCACTAACCAACAAAAATATGTGTCCTTGTCCATTATTGGTAAACAATATAGAGAACATGTGCAATTATCTAAAATGATACCAACTTCATTAGTGATATCCACAGGTTCCTTAAGATCCTCAAGTGGTGAAATTCAAACTTCTTACTATCCTTCCATGAAGCTAGCTACCTCAATTTTTTGACAAGTTCATGTAACTACCTCAATTAACTCCCAATTATAGCCAAAGAAAAATAAAAGGGAAACAGGGGTTCCAATTTCCCATTTTGAGGAAAAATCACCAATAGACTAATGGTTTTCTACATAATTGAAAAGGTACAGATGCATACTGTAACAGAAATTTCATGCCGACGACGATAGGCATCAGGGGATACATCACTTGCAGCAGCTGGAGCACTATAGCCTTTAGGGGCAGATGTTCCATCGCGAGAAAGCTCACTTCCTTTTGCAGTCTATAAAAATGATTAGGAAAGAACTTGTGTTAGCACTATGTGAGGGAAAAAGAAAAAACATGCTGAGACCAAAAGATAAAATCTATTGAGGCTGACACCTACCATATTCAAGTAAAAAAGGTTCTCTAAGCATTATCTGCATAGTACTCATGTGTGCTGGAAGCATGACAAAATTGCAATTATACTCTGAATGTTCAAATTAACTACCATTACAACAACTACAACCACATAAGAACACGGACGAATTTACTCTAAAACATTTACATATTCTTTATTGAACGTACTGAACCCCTGGAACATTCATTGCATTGGAATATAGTTCTACTTAAAGGCAAGATGATTCAACATAAACTTACAAATGACCAAGAAAAATGGTATTTTCCATCCTTTTCGACCTCTCATCATAATATCATTATTGCAATGTGATATGAACATAGTGCAGGTTTAATTTGCTCTAGAAAACTACCAGAGACAATATGGGTTGATAATCTGAAATAGTGATTCTTAAAAATGACAATGGGAAATCCAATGCTATTGTTTGCTGATTTCCACTATTGTGTGTAATAAGGAGAACTAGATACCTGTGTATCCTCTCCAGAAGAACACTTGCTCAAGCCACCATTGCTACCTCTGTTGTATTCATTGTCATCATCCCGGTCAGGACGTTGACCTTGAGAAGGTCTTTGAACTGATGGACTAACAGATGCAGACGATTTATTTTGTGGAGCAACACCACCAGGCTTCTCATATTGGGTAACATTGGTCTCCGGATTCCAGTAATAGAGATATCCAGTCTTACCATCAATTAGGCCTTTCCAGGGTTTGGGGAGGGTGGGGTCCTCTGGCGCATAACGTGGACCAGCATTAGCAGTTGCAGCAGCAGCCATATCAAGTTTCAGCCTCCAATTACCTTTGGCACAAGAAAGACACAACATTGTAAAAGCATAACATGAGAATTAGAGTTAAACAAAACAATTGAACTGGAAAAGAAACCATGAGTCACTGTTTTCAGGCTTCATATTTCATCACTTTTAAGAAATGACAAGAGTGCTATGCACATATGGCACTAATAATGTGCGCGTCGCACAATGCAGGATAAAAGCAAAAGGTAGCACATACTTTTTTTAATGTGGTAAACCCTTTCGCAACACAAAACCCCGAGCCACCCATACGCCCTACTGTGACCCTTTCCCAGTTTGCTCCCTTAGTGACTCGAACCCCAACGACATTGTCAGGTGAAGGGCCCTTACCGCTAACAGTATCCCCCTCCCTTGTCAAGACAACACTCAAGTTCAAATACATAACACAAAACTAAATACTCGGATGGAGCTGAAGTTATATCCACTGTCAGCATAAAGAGCTTATTCCACTATCAAGTCACCTAAAAGATATTTTCAGGAAAGCCTTAGTAAAAAGTACTAGTAGTACGTATTTATTATCTTTAAAATAAAGCAAGTTACCAGCTACATTTAATTATTTTCATTGACGTTGTATAAACTTATAAACTCAGATAAAATTGGTAGGTACAAATTACACAAAAAACACGCAAACATACATGTTTATTCACACGACTAACACAACTTCAAAACATTTACAAAATTAAACGTCATTAAAACCTAAAATCGCACACAAAAACTTGCTAAACTATCCCCCTTCCTTGTGAAGACAGCACTCAAGTTCAAATACATAACACAGAACTATGTATCTTGACGGAGCTCAAGTTATATCCACCGACAACACAAAGTATTTATTATCTTGAAAATAAAGCAGGTTACCAGCTACACTATACATTGACAGTGTATATAACTTAAACTCGGATAAATGTACGTACAAATTACATGAAAAAACATGCATACATGCATGTACATTCACACAACTAACAAAACTACAAAACATTTACAAAATTAACACTCATTAAAACCTAAAATCGCACACAAAAACTTACTAAACTTACCTATATTAAACAATTTCCAAACAATTTCTTTTTAATAAGTAAACTAATCTAAAACCCTAAATATTATCATTTCACTAACACATTGTAAAAATAATCAGATCTAAAATATCACAAGTAGAAAAAAAAAATAAGAAATGTTACCTAACGACGTCGTTTTACTAACAATGCCAGAAAATAAAAGTAGCTACAATTAATTTACCGATGATTGTGATAAATAATATTAATACAGTAATAATTTATAAAATGTACAATAATTTTTATGTATATTTTTGCAAACCTACGCTTTGTATGAGTGAGAAGCGTAGGGGTTAGAAAAGAAATGGTGTGAGAGAGATGGATATTTATATGAGAACCAGAGAAATGGGAGCAAATATAATGATGTGTTAGAGTTAATTTTAACCATGGTTAGGTTAGTAAATTTTCTGTAACTAGGAATTTTTGTGTAATTATATGTTGGGACTATAATCGGTCTATATTAAATATTAATTTCAAAATTCATTAACCAATACTAGTATTATTTAGTAAGAAGAATATATACACCATACATACACATTGTGAAGGTCAAGATGGAGTATGATGTAGATGTGTTAGGTCGAAATTAGACCGAACACGTGTTGCTAGGTGTCCGCCGATGTAGCAGGTTAGGAGTGAATTTCGGAGGCAAGTCACCTATGATTTCAACTGGGAAAGATACGGACAAATGCCACATATCGAGAACAAGACATTATTAGCTTAGTAAGATCGGTGGATCGAACAAGGTTGAGTTCGGTTCCTACATTCGGACACTCAGGCTCCGGAAAAGAATTCGGTCACTTGAGCATATATGATTGATATTCCAACTGACTCCGCTATTTTTAGGGGAAAACGTTATCACGTTCCAATAGTCATCTAATCATGGAGAGTAGGGGTGTTCACAATTCGTTTTGGATCGGTTTCTATCCAAAAGATATCCAAACTTGTTAAGAGCTTGTTTGGATGGGCTTATAAGCAGCTTATTTTAAGTGGCTTATAAGTCAAAAATTGACTTTTAAAAGCCACTTATATGGCTTACAACAACAACAACAACTACTACATACCTAGTCTATCCAATAAGTAGGGTCTGAGAGGGAGAGATGTATGCAAACCTTACCCCTCCACCAAGGTAGAAAGGTTGTTTCCGAAAGACCCTCGGCTAAAGAAACGTTGTGCAAACACGTTAGAACTCCGCGACAGAGATAAGAACTAGCAAAATATTCTTATTTGCACAGAGCCAAGACTTCACGGCAAAGATTTGTAAGTATTGGCACAGAGCCAAAACTTCAAGGGCAAGTGTGGTCTTGTCAATACTTCAAGTTATATAGAGAGAATGCAGAAAGAGACAGGAAGGGGCAATGCTACCAAGTGCGGCAAGTGTTGTCTTTTGCCAATACTTGTGCACCAAAGGCCATTTTTGGCAGTGGTCTTTGGTTTTAGGCCACTTTTTTTTATTGATTTTACATGAGAGGTCATTTTTTGGAACTTCAATTCTTTTGGGTTGAACTTCACACAAGTTCAGCCCACAAGGATTGAAGTTCAACTTCAGTCCACCACAAGGATTGAAGTTCAACTTCAGCCCACGAGGGTTGAAGTTTACGCATCTATGTCTAAAAGTTCAGTCCTTACAGATTGAAGTTGAAACTTCATAATTTAGGCATGAAGTTCAACCCACAAGGTTTGAACTTCTGCCCACAAAGATTGAAGTTCCAAAAAGTGGCATCTCATGTAAGACCAATAAAAAAAGTGGCTTCAAACTAAATACCAGTGACAAAAATGGCCTGTGGGATAAAATTTTACAGGGAAAGTGTTGGCGAATAGAGAGGGGTCAAAGGCAAGTCTTGATCTTTAGCCAACACTTACGATCAAGTGCCACCAAATACTGTTTTTTGCCAACACTTGAAGGGACAATATAGGAAAATAGAGAGAGGTCAAAGGCAAGTCTCGGCCACGTGCCAAGATTTTGATAGAAGTGTTTCCGTTCAGAATTTTTTCATAAATTTAATGGGGTATTTTTGCTAAACCACTATAACGTGGGCAAAAAGGTAAACTATTGCTTATGGTGTCATATTTCAGCAAATCGATTGTTCCTTGATAGGAAACTTAAGCCCGCTTGTTGTAAATTCACAGTCTCTTGCATTAATGCAGGGCCATTTACAAAACTATGACATCATTGGCTGTGGTTTTTCTTATTGATCACGCTTAAAATAGTTTTGCAAGAATGACCTCCGCTAATTGAATAAATTTTGGACGAAAATATCCATACGATATCTTATATTGACACCTGCATCCCCCCCCCCCCCTTCCACCCTCCTTCTAGTAAGTCTTACCTCATAGGCAGTACTTGACCTTTTATCTCTTTCCACATTCTCCCAGATAACTTGAAGTGTTGTCTCACTCTCTTTCTCACCTCCGCTAATTGAATAAATTTTGGACGAAAATATCCATACGAAATCTTATATTGACACATGCATCCCCCCTCCCCCTCTCCACCCTCCTTCTAGTAAGTCACGAAATCTTATATTGACACATGCATCCCCCCTCCCCTCTCCACCCTCCTTCTAGTAAGTCTTACCTCATAGGCAGTACTTGACCTTTTATCTCTTTCCACATTCTCCCAGATAACTTGAAGTGTTGTCTCACTCTCTTTCTCATAAGTGGTGCCTCTTAGGCAGCACTTAACAATACTTGGTTTTGACCCCCTCTTGCATAGGCAACACTTGCCCTTTAATTTCTTCCCAGACAGCACTTGCCCTTTATATTTTCCAAAGAGGCAGCAGTTGTCAGTTTCTAACTTGAAGTATTGCCCCCGATGATATTTTGCTAAACTATTTTTAAGTGGGGACAAAAAGCCATAACCAGCGATATACGAGTATACCCAGTAAATTTTTTTGATTAGACAGTGTATAATGTTTTCGTAAATATTAGATTCATATAGAATGATATAGGAGTTTTGTTTCCATTAAATCCAACCGTACATTTATCATGTCCCTTTTAAGCAAAATTGTTAGTATCTCCAATATATTAAAGTTGTAATATTTAAGTTCTCTAACTTTTTATACTAGCTTGACAAGCAATAACTGATTTCAAGTATTAGCGATAAGGATCCCACATAAAGGACGCACACCATGATAAAACAAACTATAAACATTAGTTGAATTCACCCACTATAAGCATAAGCAAAAATATAGTAAAATAAAAATTCTAGACTCTTCAACGATGATTACTACGATCAACTACCAAAATGAATGATGCTCAAACTACAAACATAAAATACGTGAACCTTCACTAACTAAAAAATGAATTTGGCTCCAACAGGACTATTTAAATTTTCGCCAAATCTTTCGCAAGAAAAATTAAGTAATACCCTCCTTCTACCATGCCCACACTCATATTTCATCTCCTTCAGTGAGTCAGCGAGTTTTGACAAACGGCCCCCAGCCAACAACCAAAACCCCAAATATTATAGCTTCGACCAGTATATTTTTTCAAGTTTACCCCAGAAGAAGTCCCGTCAGTATGCAAAAGATTAACCATTAATGACCGATTGGCCGTACAATGTTGTTGTTCAGCAGCAGTAGGAAAATTGCGAGTTGTTAGGGCTTTATCCACCGACTCTCCCTTTAACTCATAGGCCCTTCTCTTTATTGCTGAAAAAAAAATTATTAACTTGCAAAGAAGTAATAAGAAAGACGAGGAAAGAAGGTCAATTAAGCCATCTATTTATAAGAGAAAATTGTGACTTTCCCTTTCATTATAGGAAAAGGGATTGCTAAGTTTATGGAAAGATTTTCGTTGTTAGAAATTATACTCTCTACTTTTTTTTTTGGTAATTAAAGCTTAACCCAGCAAGGAAAATATTTTGAACAAACCAGTTATGTTCAGTTTAAACAAGGAAAATATTTTGATCATTAATTGGCTATTAAGAAATTTGTGTTTAAGTTTAAAAAGTTGTTAAATTCGCTGACAATAACGAGTGTTGACTACAATATTGCAATTTATTCAAATTATTACTGCATAAAATTTTAACACATATATAGAAAATGAGTAACAAATTAAAGAGTGTTAACTTCGAGGGAAATTTTCAAAAATAGGCACTCACTACCCAAAATTACAAATAGGGGCTGTATTTTCATCCATAGCACTCATCCCTAAAATTATAAATTTTAGCACTCCTTCATAAAAAACACCCTACCTACCAAATCTCCCCCTCCCCAGCCACTAAGCCGCCGGCAGACACCCTTCCCCGCCAGTGGTGTCGTTACTTTTTTGTATTTTACTGAATTTATGTTGTTTATTGCATCTAAATCATTGCTTTGGAACAAGTTTATACACACAAATCTTCCCCAAAAAAATAAATTATACGTGAATATACATAGATAAATGTGTAGCAATGAGAGAAATACAAAAATATACACAAAAAGGTAAAAAAATCATATAAATATCCTTAATATACAGGTCAGGTGAGATTCGAAAATATAGGCCATTTTGATAATTTTCGTATTTTGCTTGTCTTTTAGTGTAATTATCCATAACTTCAATGCTTTTATTTTAGGCATGTTTGTTTTAAAAATAGCAAGCAAATCCTCTTATTCACGATGCACCTCTACTTTTTTACTTGTTTTTCTTTTTGACAGAAAACACGCAATCTATAATAGAGAGTTCTTAAAAATCTGTATCGTATTCCTCTCATTATACAACCACACGCCAAATATGAATTACACTATACATATTCACAATCTAAATCGTACATGAGTTATAAAGATTGTTGTATTCTTCTCATAAATTGTACATGAGTTTTATAATATATATTCTAGTTTCATGTTGATTTGAAGAAATGGCACTTACCATGTAGTTGAGAAATTTTGATCACTCAAATAGCTTATATAATGTAGTCAAAAAGTTAAAATAAAAAAAGCTTCTGTCATGGTATAAAGTGATACAAAAAGGTTTTGACAACAAGCGCGTATATGTAGAAATTATGATGGGATAATTTGCTGCAGAGCATGTATTAAATTATTTATATCCTGAATTCAACTTTCAATTTGCAAACTGAATGATATATTCCCTTTTAAAATTGTTCATCTCTTACTCACACAAACGCGGTAACGCTCATTTCTATTTAATATCTTTCATACATAACGATTAGACTAGACTGTGTGACCAATGCATACTTCTAGAGCTTACGTACCTCTATTAGGATTATATAGAATCTTCATTAATGAAACTTAGGAGCAGAATGCATTATGCACTATGCAATATGCTAAATCATTTACCACATTCATAACTCTCACAATATCTTTGTATCATATCATTGTAATTTTCATGTCTCAAAGATAAATATAAAGGACACGTCAACGAACACACATAATGTGATAATACTCAATGATATTTCTCTATCTCATGATTCTTATAATCTCAATCTAATATGCTTTTCTAGAAATATTCTGCTGAACATAATCAAAACGTGATCAACGCTTTTATGTATGTACTTCCTAAGTGTGTAGTTTAACACTATGTCTTCCTACGAGATGAAAGAGACAGAGGCGGACCTAATGTCCTAAAGACGGGTGCACCAGCACCCACTGACATCAACAATTTTTTTTTAATTATATATAGGTATAAATATCTTAAAAATCGAATATACAGTTACTTGGCACCCTAAGTAATTGGCATATATCCATGTTAAAATTTAATGATGCTTCTACTGTACTCAAATTCTGGGTCGGCTTCTGGAAAGAGATAGATGATGCAAACAACAATAGACCACTGGTGTATGGGTTTTACGAAACTCCGTCTCTTGATGTGTTTACAACTTTTTCTGAAGCTTACGAAACAACTCTCGCCAAACACTCACGAGGCATGATGTGTTATTGGATCTCTTTGAACTCTCTGATTGCCTAGTTGAGGATAGTTAAATGATCTCTCGTGTTTTAATTTACAGGATCTCAAATAAAAATCACACATAATGTCAATAATACTCCTTAAATTCAAATTCCTTAGTCCTTATCTCTCAAGATTAGTTCCATCTTCGCCAAATCTGTTTTTCTCGGTTTCTCAGTGTTCCAATTCTTGTTTAGGGGGTGAATTTGAATATATGGTAGGATGTTTAATTTGTAAGCTAGCATAAAAACTTTGCAAATCAATCTAAGTTGATAGGATTTTCACCTCACTATTGTAGAGCGTAGCTTCCATGGTCCTTGAAGACTAAGAACAAGCATTTCTAAAACGTCAACTTCAGCCATTGCCATACGGTAGTGTTCAAGATACAACTTATAGTACTAGTTCACTGGAATAGCAATGGGTAACCATGCGACTAAGACATGTTAGTATAAACTCAAATATAAACTTGCAACCCTAAAACTCAAGACATGATCCACCAGATTGCTTGCAACATGCCACAAACTGCGGCCAAGACTAGCAGCGTTTATCGTGACTGATAATACATCAGTAACTAAACAAATGAGTGTTGACAAAAGAATCAAAGACATTGTAGTTCAGTTTCCACAGCTAAAGCCTAAAGGAAGCATGCATCACAAGTCCGAGACATGTAATTACCAGCAGAAATCATTTTGCAGTAAATGACTGTCTTGCCATACAGAGTAGATGTTCAGAATCATACATACACAACACATACTGTGGACTGGGCATTGAATCGAGGTAGCGTTAGTCTGGGGACGGATTACACTAAAGATTGTGTCTCGAATATTATTTCTGCAACTCCATAAATCAAACAACACAAATGTCTCTCTCTTATTTAAACCTCTAAGACAATATTGCATCCTCACAGTCTCTGTACAAACTGCAGCTCAAAACACCACAAATTGTGTCTTTTTTGAATCACTAAAACAATATTGCAACCTCATAATCTCACTATTAATTGAGGTATATTCAGTATTTTCTCGCTTATTCAAGATTTTGGAGTTCAAACCCCTACAATTTGATAGGGAAACTGTCAAAACCAAATATCATCAGTGCCAGTGCAGGGATATTTTACCAATTCTTAAAAGAAACATATACACTTAAAACTGTTCAATTTGCTTGTAGGTGATTTTTTTCCATCCAGACGTACCGTATATCTTCGACAACAGTAGAGCTGAAACCTTTACCAGAAAAAATTGGGAAACAAATGGAGAAGTACAAACCAATCTGATTCTGGTTGAAAATTTGGAAACTAAGCCAAGTATCAATACATAATAGAGTATTGCTGATTCTGTATTCAGGCAAACTATGAGTCCTCTATGAAAGCTAGTCTCTAGGAAGTGAAACACAAAGTCACGAGCCAGTACGAACATGCATTATTTTGTGGTATCACCATTCTAAGCCAACACTACTGTAGAGTTGAAGGTTCTCCAGAGAAGAAAATGTCAACTACGGTCTACACCAGGTCTTTACAGCTTTCTGGCCTATAATTTCAGAGTATTATAAGCCACAGCTAATAATGATTTTCACATGACAAGACACACCTAGATCAGCTATATCATTGCCAGAACTTAAGCAGATTTGACCACCACCCTACTTTCCCACAATGAACTACAATAACGAAAGAGTTCAAACAACAAACACTCATCAAGGAAAAATTATTACAAGAGATGTCAACAAGGGCACTTTTTTATTTTCAAGCTTGATCAGATGTACTTGCAGTCCGTTTCAACAAAAATTACTATGGTAATCCTATCATTCCAAAACAATGTGGTAGTAAAAGAAGGAACCTCAGAGAACACACTTTTGGGAAGTTCCAAGATCTTAAGAGAAGTGTATCAATCAATGTCATATTAAACTTCTGCAACAGCTGGCATTTCTCATTTTGTGTGTCATCACATAAATAAACTGCATACATCAAAGAGCAAGTATTAACCCATGTAGTTAGACAATAAACGTGAAATAAAGGAAAGGCAGCAGAAACCTTAGAATTTCATAGATGCCAGTAAATTCATGATTTGCCAAATCCAACAGCAGCCTTCTTTATTTTCCGTGTAGTTATGCTTTCAGGGGTTGGCAGTCCAGTCTTTTCCTCATATTTCTTTTCCAATGCCTGCAAAATGCAGTTGCAAAGATAAGCAACCAAATCTTGGTTCTAGATGTAACATCTGCTAGATGTATATGTGCCAACTTTAACAATCATCCACTAACCACTAAATCTTCACGGATAGCGTCCACAACTTCGTCAGTCATTTTGTCAAAGAAAAGAACTCCCTGCAAATTGCTGACTTAAGTTAAAAAAGAAAGGTTCAACAGAAACTAAGTATTGAATTTAAAGCAAATTGCGCATCCATCAAAGACTGCATACACTACTTCAGATTTCTGAACATAAGCAGTACCACTACTGAGCAGTCTAATAAAATGAACCAGAAGGGAAGACTTTTAAAGTCAAGTCCTGTTCATATTTTTCTTATTAGACCGATCAAAGTACAGTTGCTGCAACTGGAAAGACTTATAGAACAGGAAATGTGTGAGCACGAGAGCCTGACAACTCCAAACAACCTTAAATTTGGGGAAAGTACAGTTAAACACAGGTCCTGGAAGTGAAAAACACCTCTAGGTGATCAAATTCATGCTGAAAGACTCGTGCTGGAAGCGCCGACAAGCTTATCTCAAACTTTGCACCTTTAATGTCCTGTGCATCGACCTTCACCGATTCTGGTCTCTGCATACACAACATTTATAAATAGTCTAATGAGTCAATATCCAGAAACAAAAAACTTCAGGATTCCATAGCAAATAGAGGTTCTTATACGCTAAAGCAGTAGGCCATCAAAGATCTACCAGGTAACAATTTGTAAAATGCCAAGTGTTCCAGGCTTGCATTTCTACTTCAAAAACAGTTAAACTATTTGGACCAGCCACCACTAGTCCATCATCCAAATGATGGAAGAATAAGCAGCTCCGTTATGTAAACTCTTTAGCATTTACGTGGAGTGGATCAAATTCAACAAATAAATGCTAGGAACAAAACCAACATAATGCTGGAATCGTAGCAACGTTACCATCCTTTAGATACAATTTCAACTAACTGTACTATGTCATGAGCTGGTTAATATGGTATCAATCTACAACTTAAGGTGAAGCAGGGAACTGTTTTTTTTTTCCCATTGTGAAGTAGGGAACTGTTAATAGGTCAAAATACCTCAACTACACCATATATCCGCGGAAAAGATAAGCAACCTTCTTCATAAGGTATGATCCTCCTAGAATATCTACTAACACGCGGATTGACGAGAACAATCTCCTCTCCCTCTCCACGTTCACCAGCTGCATTAAATACCATTAATTGAACATTCATTCCAACTTGTGGTGCAGACAGCCCAATGCCTTCAGTTCTGCATAAACACAAGGCAAAGCATCCTTTATAAATTTCCGGATAAGAATAATGAAGAATTCAGAGCTTAACTATGATGGAGTGGTCTGAGATTGTTATATTCTGGATTTATTTTTGTGAACTTATGATTGTAAATGAGAGGAGTCCTCTCATCAATGTTCTAGCACACGATGTGTCTAAATTATGCAAGATTAATGTAGCCAGGGAATTTAGCAATAGAAGAAAGGGTATACCCTTGTCCGTTGTAAATTTTGGAGAGGTTAGGATATATATACCTCTTGTACATATTTTTTGTTTTTGGATTCTAATATACGAGGTAGGGGTCAATGCCTAACCCCCCACCCAATCGGTGGCTCTGATGAAAAAGAAAAAAAAAATCCTTTATAGTCCTGTGAATAGCAAGCTTTTTCATAAACAAAGAAAGTCATAGTCTACATCTAATAGATAAAGGGAAAAGATCCAAAGTTGCCCGCGTACTGTTCGAAATTGCTCAAATATGCCCTCCAATAGAGAAGTAGGTGTAACAAGAAAGGATGAAAATGGCCAGATCAATTCAGCGCACATTCTACTTTTTTCTATACACAGGTTTCATATTTACCCTTTCAAACCTGATTTTGTCAATGCAATAACACTACCATCTGATATTCAAGTTCTAGAGGCCATCAAGAATTTAATGATCCCTTTTCAAATTCCTCAGGTTTGCTGCTGATATGGCAATAAAAGCACCCCAAAACTAAAATCGTGCAAATAAATTTTGTTCTTGCATACCCTTGTCCTTAGAAGAATCGTCTCGTATTTACGTTGCCACTGACAGAGCACCAATGTGAAATGAGCAAGACTCCATGTGTCCAAATTCTTTGATAAAAAAGGTTCAAATTTACCCATCAAGACCCATCAACTTGTGGCTTTGGTTTGAAACTACCCTTAGAATGGAGCTCCTGGGTTCAATGCAAAAACGAGACACTTTTTTCCTACCGGCGGGGTAAATGTTGGACCAACAATTGATCGAAGGACAAAGTTGCTCGAGATCAAATTATACAAGTGCATATGTGACCCTTCTTCCTTAAATAAAACTTCAACAATCGAAGCTTACTCTAATTCAACAAATCAATCAACTATACCTCAATCGCAAACTACTCAAACTCCACTATACTAACTCTAGGTTTCCTTTTCCATTCTAGTTTTCTTTTTCAACATAGTTAAGACTATTTTATACTAACAATCCACCAACCATAAGTTCCTCCTTTATCCGAGTTTGATATTGTTTATTCGTTACGCTTCACACAGGGAGGATGCACAATAGAGGCTACTAGTTTGGCTGAACCTAATAGCTTTGGCTTGGACTCTGTATACAAATCTATTAAATATGTATAAATCTTAAATTTCGAACACAGCAACTCAGATTATTCGACTTATCAAAACTACAAGTAATGTGGACTCACTTATACATGACATCGAACATTTCATCAACTAACTTCTTCAAATTATCATCAAATGTACCAATCATTTTATTCTTCGCTCTTAGTATTGGATCAGGATATTCCACAATTTTCAAAGGCGCCTCGAAACTCAAATCAGCAGCTGCAACACAAAAATAAAGTGAACATAAACAAATATTCCATCCGTTCCACTTTTTTTGTCACATTTCAGGTTCCGAGAGTCAAACGAGCTTTATTTGACCCTAATATATTCATATATGCCATTTAAATATTTAGTACTCCTTCCGTCCCAGTTTATGTAGCTAGTTTGACTTGACACGGAGTTTAAGTATTTGTCTGACCGGTGCTAAATAAATTGGGACGGAGACCGTATTCAAATATATAAATTTTATTTTACAGTCAAAGTTAATAAGTTTGACTCTCGAAATACGAACTATAACAAATAAAGTGGAACGAGATAGTAATTAATGAGAATTACTTACCTGTAGCCATGTTAGCTCCTTTAGTTTTGTAAGATAAAGTTCGTTTAGCCTGAGAGTAAACAGTAAATATTTGAGAATTTTTACTGAAAAGTAAAAAACTAGTTGTTGATTTGAATTTATGGAGATTATTATAGTTAAGTGGGGGTAAAATTGTGTGCCGATTGAAGAGAGGGTGGAGAGCACGTGCGAATGATGAAGAAGAAGAGGCCCAAGTTATGGCAGCCATTGCCACACAACAAAATGGGCTATTTCTGTTTAAAAATGTAAATATTGTGAATTTTTGGCTTTGGGGAGAAAAAGGAATTTTTAGTCCTTGGTGTTTTGTTACACTCAAATTTAGTCCCTACTCCCTAGTAAATAGTCATCATATTTTTTAATTTAAGAAATACTTTTATTTTTCGTCAACAATGTCCTTCGTGTTCATTAGATGTTTATCAGTATTTTCGTTAGTTCATTCTTATTTTCTCTCAAATATATCTGCTGCTTTAGCCGATGATCTATGCAAACAGCTTTTTCAACTCGGTGAGGATAAAGTTTGTATACATCTCAGCCTCCCAAGAAGCTACCTTGATGGGATATTACTGAACGTGTTGTGATATCCATTCGTGTTCACAAGCTTAAGAATGCTTAAAAATTTACAAATTATCGATGCTACTCCTCTAATAATAAAGTGTAGTATCATGAAATAATTAACTTGTTGAAAGCAAACAATATTACGTAGTTGCGAATGATATGAAAATTGGTTCCTACACAAACCTTGAACTTACTAATTGGAATTTGGACTAACCCACCAAAGCTTTTTGATGTTATTCCACTGTCATTTGCCTTAATTGTGTCTATTCCCAAAGCCTAAATCAAATTGAATCAAGCTTGTATGCAAAAAAAAATTTATCTCGTGTCCGTAAAATTGACTGATGCTAACAGTTTGTTTCCGTTTAAGATGGTTCAAGAAAAATTGTCTCTACTTCGTCAGTAGGCAACACTTCAAGTTATCAATCGACAAGTACAACCTCTTAGGAAAAGGTCAAAGGGCAACACTTCAAGTTATCTGGAAGAATGTGGAAAGAGATTGAATGGGCAACAAACAACACTTCAAGTTATCAAAGAGAATGTGTGAAGAAATTTAAGGCAAGTGCTGCCAGAGCAAGAGAGAGTCAAAGACAAGTGCTGCCTCTTAAGCAATACGTGCGAGAAAGAAAGGGTGGGAATACAGAGTCATTATAAGATTTATAGGGGGGGCATTATAAGATTCATAGGGGTATTTTCGTCTGAAATGTATTCATAATCAAACAGATCTTATTTTTTTCTAAATTCTATTACGGGGATCAAAAAGGCAAACCATTGCTTATGATGTCATGATTCTGCAATTCTCCAAATGTGTTCCATCCTCAAAACCAAGTTTGGACCCAACTGACTCCCAATCCGAGCAAAAAAGTTTCGCTATGTGCCCTCTATAGTGACTGATTTGGAGAGTTTGTCCCGTTTAACAATATTTTAGCAAATGCCCTCTTATGGTCCGAAGCCAACACTTCAAGTTATCAATTTACAAGTGATGCCTTTTAGGAAGAGGTCAAGTGACAAGTATTGCCTAGACAACAATTTAAGTTATATGGGAGAATGCAGGAAGACATTAGAAGGGAGCAACAATTTTTGTACGAGATGTGAGATTCAAGGGCAAGTGTAGCTTATGAAAGAGGGGTCAAAAGCAAGTGCTGACTCTGGACCATAAAATTCAATGAGGTATTTCAGTCAAAAAATTAATCATTAAACTTTACGGATGGTATTTTTTGCAAACCACTGTTATGCTGGGGCTAAATGAAAAACTATTACTTTTGGTGCTATATTTATGAGATTGAGCCCTAGCTGAGTATATGGGAGAAATGCACGTAGAGCCTATTCTAGATTTTAGTCCGTTTTTAAAGCTTATGTAGTTTTTAGCCACTAAATTTTACCTAAGCATAGCTTCATTCTCAGCACATCTTCTGATTAGTACTAACATTTAGATTCTCTCATGTAGTTTTCCTTACTTTAAAATCAGTAAATAAATTCAACAAAATAGACCACACACATCAAACAAATAGGAGTAACACAGTCAACTAACAAAAGTAACAACATGACTGTTAAGACATGATCAACAAATGACACGGCCCACTTGAAATTTTGCAGTGAACTAAGCTAAATTATCTGTTGCAACAATTTGCTTCTCTAAACTATAAAGGGGGTGTTTGGTTTGCGGGACTAAAAACGTGGGATATCCCACAAATTTGGGATTGTTATAATCCCGGAATTATAATTCCAGAATTAACAATCCCACCTCCTACATGGGGTAAAATAATATCATGAATTTGGTATAAAAGTTATCCTACTTTAACTAATTTCACCAACCAAACAAGGGATTGATATAGTCCCAAATTTAATTTCGGAACTGTTAGTCCAATTCCACAAACTAAACGACCCCAAGTATTTTGTTATGAAAACACGTACAAATAAACATGCGCGAAAGAGCTACTAACTAGTTCCAAAAATTTGTTAATTTTGATACTAAGCTCACTTCATCTATCCATGCCATTGAGTGGACCTATCACCAACAACTTCCCTCTTGAGATAATACTTAAATAATTGAAATAATATTTATGTTTTAACACAATCAATTAGTTACACTTCAATTTAAAACTATTTCGAAAAAGATAGATTAAATCTTCTATATCTGTTTCGTTCCTTATAATTTCAACAAATCGACATCATAACGTGTTCTTCATCCCCTTAATAAAAGGATGACACTGAAATCCTCAATTTAGTGGAGGAGGTTCAGAGGCGGCGAGGTCAGAATTTGAATTTTAGAGGGTTCAAGTTTTATTATTATTATTTTTTTGGTAATGGGGTACTAAATAAATATTTTGGTGCACAATGTAAATATTTTAAGATAAATATATAGTTTTGACCAAAGTTATGGGGTTCGGCCAAACCCGCTTTGAACACATTAGCTTCGCCTTTGGTAAGATCTGCTTACATCTTATCGTCTCCGAATCTATTTGTAAGTTAACAGTCAGTATGTTGTTGTTGATATTATTGTTGTTAGTGAAATCCCAATGCTAGTCTTGCATCATGCATTGACATTTAAGGTTCTACCACCAATCCAGCATAAAGCTCGATTAATTAGAGACTCATTATAGCTTATAGTTTGTAGTCCACCATTAATGATCCATGTACTTTCTTCCACACAAAATTCCAACTCATATACATGCAAAGTGTATATTAGCCACAAAATATATAAGAGGCCAAGATTAAAGCCAATCTTTACAAAAAATTGTACTAAAGATCTCCCTTTAACAATTGAACATCTCATTTTCCAATGGTCTTAAGTTAGGTTATGGGCATTTTCCTTCTTGGCTTTACCTCAAAGGACACCCCATTTGAACTTTTATGGCTACAAAGTACTAGAATAAGGTAAGCATTTATATGTATTATCATTAAGATGTAGCCTTAGTTGGAAACCATCCATGTGGCAACACATTATCTAGTCCACGTGTCAGCCTCTCACTGACCTTCACACACTTTAAGATGTTTTATCCACAAATCTATTTTAATTCCCTTCTTTCTTTTTCCTTGTTATTTGTCAAAATGTATCTTTTTTTTTTTTGTTCTTTAAAACAAAAACTACTACTCGAGTTAAAATAAGTTGGGGTCGGCATATAAATTCTTACTGATCGTATCATTCCATTCAACTTCATTCTACAAAATAAAAATAGAAGTACCGGGAATTTTATATATTTTTTAACAGTATACTCTTTGTAAAATCAAATTTATTTTAATTTTGATTTAACAAGAGCAGTTAAAATGAAACTTGTAGGGTTTATATTTCAAGCATTAAGCGTGTCGTGAATTATCAAAAAAAAAAAAAGAAAAAAGAATTGAACAATAAATTATTATAACGAAAAAAAAAATTGTTAAATAGAGATATGTGGCAATAAATTGTCTGGCCTTGATTATGTCCAAATAATATTCACATATCTTATAAAGACAGCATTAATTAAGTTATGACCACAAAATAAAATAAAGAAAAAAGTTTAGCTTAGAGTAGTATTGCTTCCAAAAAACTTTAGAAATGAAGTGTTGAAGCACTATACAATTGTGAATGGGAAAGCTTAGAAGAAAGGTCCATGATAATCATAGAGTTATGAGTTGTTGATGATGCATTATCCAAAAGGGGAGGACCATTTAGTTAAGGGGAAGATTTGTTAGGAACTAGTCTTGTAACAAAGATTCATTAATTTAGTGTAACCATACTTGTAAATTGTACTAATGTTTCAGTTTTGTCCCCTTCTTGTTTGTGTGGATGACAAATGTTTATACCTAATACTCGTTTTTTAAACGGGTGATAGGTATTTATTATTGGGTCTGACTAATCCAAATTTATGACTGAATATTTTAGAAATAAAATCTCTATCAAAAACAACTTTTCTCGAACTCGAATTCGAACTCGAACTCTAATTAAGAATAAACGTGTTCGATACTTATCTGCCACCACAATCTTTGTGGTATTTTTGTACCTAACTCTACAAACTCCAAGTGCACCTAATCAATCCTTCATCCATTGACAAGCTAGGACTCGGACTGTTCAAAAGGACTTCAGTACAATAGACACCAAATTGGAAAGAATTTCATGTGGTGGATAATGTAATTATTTTAAAGCATTTCGTGTAGTATGAAAACATGAATAATTAAACTAACACTAAGAGTTCAAGTTGGAGATTTCAATTTTCTTTCGAATTAATTTGCTAAGTAATGGACAGAAGAAAGCTGATACGTGAACACACACAATCAAATTAAAAAGAAAAGCACGACATGACATTTTCTTAAAGTGAGAAAGTATATTTTTTTCACCAATTTGTCGGAATTATGATCCAAAGTTAGAGTCACTTTAAAAGTTATTCAATAAAGAAATATTCTATATTTTTTGTTCTAACTTAAAACTTGATTAACAAATTGCTCTGCTTTCTATATATATGTATTCACTTAAAATTGTGCACATTAGTTTCCTCTAAAAAAAATTCCCTGCATTGTTATAAAGTAAATTTAAATTGTCTAAAATACCGACTTCTCCCCCTTTTGAAACTACACATAATTACAAGAATTTCAATTCTAACATTACTATTCTTTATCAGTCAAATCTGACACTTAAAATTTGGTATGAAGCGTTTGATTTTTAAAAATGTACAGACTTCTCTATAATGACGTTGTTTGTTCTAGATTGATTGATGCATTGTTGTAGAGAACATATAATACTATCCCATAACATGAAAAACCTATCCAAAATTATAGGCTTATATACTGTTATAATTAAAATTGTTATAGAAGGATCTGAATATATACTTTTAAAAAGATTGTTCCCAATTTTTTAAGAGCTCTTTTTCTTGTCCTCGTTGAAATTAATTATTGGGCAGTGTTCAGTGAAGGAATAATTTTCTTCAAGGTCGATGTTGACGTTAAAGTCATTATATGATGGACGCAAACTAGGTCAAATCATAATCCAAAAAAAAGATTTACTACTAATTATGTACATAGAGTTTCTACTCTATCAACATACTTAGCCTAAACTAAACCTATTGTGATAGATTATCTAAATATCTGCTTGAAGGGCATTACGTGAGGAGCATTGTTCAGAGGGAGAGAAAGTGTGGTTAACAAATTAATCATCAGTGGTGACTGAAATGTTTCATCAAGTGATGCTTGTGGACTGAGTCATTCCCATTGCATTTGAACGTATAGCTCGCTATCTATTTAATTACACTTCTTATTGTGATTCCAAAATAAAATTAGAGATTCTAACTCTCTTCCTTCAAATCTCCTGGTGCTGCGACTATTACTTGTAAGTTGCATGGATCGAAAGGAAGATTTAGAATTTGAACTTTTTGGGTTTTAAATTTTAGTATAATAATTTTAAGTGAAAGTTACTGAGTTCTTAATTTGATTTTTGTACTTATTTAATAATTTTTTAACATAAATACACTGTTCGCACAAAACCTACCAGGTTCTGCCGAATCCAGTACCCCTACTCTTACATCCGCTCCTGCATGGATCAATATCGGAATTAACTAAGTCAACACCTTTTTTTCAAATGTAAATACAATTGAATTTGTTTTGAATACGAGCAGGCTAGACAAACGGGAAGAAATAAGATTTCACCTTTCCGTTTATAAAAATTAGACTCTTATATATGATATAACCAAACCACGAAAACTAAGCGAGGAATTTGCTTTATGCAAGATTACCAGAGATAGGTCTATGATTGGAGTTCAATGCATAATTTGCAAATTCAAGAGTCATCACATAGTAAATCATTTGGGTCTTTTCTAGCACTATGCTTGTCTGTACATTGAATTGGCAGATTACTGTGAGTTTTAGAAACAAATTAAAAGGAATCTTATTTCATTTAACATGCACGTCTTGCCAAACTTTTCTTTTCTCACAATATTAATTATATATATTATATCTCTAATGAGGTAGTGGATTAATACCTCAACCAGTTAATTTATTATAAAGATGAGTAATAAATATTTAGAAGCCAGCACTAATTAACCTTATTTATATTACGTACGGCCTTATGTACCTACTTACTTGCAATGCTTAATTAGATTCTGCTCATTTATGTTTTTATGAATTAAATAAATCTCAATGATGGATTAGGAGATGCATAAGAGTGTTAAATTTCATTAGCCAATGAATATAATATATATATATATATATATATATATATATATATAGCTTGTTCGATCTGTCAAGATTTGATAGATTGAGCTTAGTACTATAATTCATTGATTAAAAGGTCATTATGAAAGTTTAATTTAGACATACCTCAAGTTATCTACCCAAAAGTTTGGACCAATTTGGAATGCATATGTTATATGCCGTAACTCAAATTCACCCATAAAGAAACTTATCAAAAACATAGAAACATATAGTTTCTTGCAGATTTGATATTGTTTGATATAATGATGATAAAAGAAAAATATTTTATCAGTTTAATTTGGTAACAACAAAAACTAAAGACAAAACAATTAGATGAAAAATATCTGGCTCAAACCGACTAATTTAAATGCATATAGCTCGAATTATGACTCCATTTATTTGGTTATTTGACTATTGTCTATTTTTCTTGAGTCGAGGGTCTTTCGAAAACAGTTTCCTTACCTTACTTCTACGTACACCTCGCTTTTCTCATACACTACTTATATATACATACTAGGTTTGTTGTAGTTGTTCTTGTTGTTTGCCTAATAGGTCTTTTGTAGTGGTGGGGGTCAATTTCAGTTAAACTGACGAAATCAAATTGGACTATATTGTAAATTTCGTGTGTACGGTCAAGGACTGAAGTAGCTTTATTCGTCCTTTAGCAATAATTTGATTGATTTGATCTCTGTAAATGTCTAGGGTTCTTTGGGATAACGTCTTCAGTTTCTCAATTAATTTGAAAATCGTATTGTAATGAGATTTTAAAACTTGAAAAACGAAAATGGGATAATAAAGAACCATAGTATACTCTATACATTTCGAATGTACTCCCTTTGTTTCACAATGGATGATATGTTTCGGATATCGAGAGTCAAACGAGTTTATTTTTTACCGTAATATTTTCATATGTCTTTTAAATATTTTGAATTATTAATTATTGCGACTTATAGTACTTTTTATGTAGTTTCTAGATATATAAATATCGTTCGAAAAAACTTTAAAATTATATGTTCAAATTCACGGTCAAAATAAACTCGGTTGACTCTCGAAATCCGAAACATGCTATCCTTTTCGGAACAGAGGGAGTAATTAATTGATGTAATATAAGCATGAACATACCATTGAATACACGATCATATTTCCCTATTTTTTTTCTTTTAGCTAGTGAAACAAGTCGACCTCCATTTTTGAAAATTACTACGTAGTAGTACATGGGAAACAAAGAAGAAAATGATCCCCTTTGCGCTTTTACACTGGCACTATAAATATTTTTTTACATTATCACAATCTATTTAACATGTCTTAAAAGCTTACTTAGTCAGCAGGTTACCTAAACTAATACTTCATTTTGAAAATTACCTGTAATTATGTTATTGAACTGGTTAATTCTATAAATAATTTTACACCATACTCCACATATCACATATCACATACACAAATCAAGCAAGAAAAAAAGAAGAGAGAAAGATCAGAACTTTAATTTTGTTTTGATTTTAGTAAGTGTAGAGCTGGCAAATGTTCATATAATGTGACAATGCATGCACGCATAAGTGGCTATTACTTATGCACGTATAATTTAAATCTATATTAGCAATATCAATTAAGTATATATTACTATGAATTATATATGTATAGCAAGTTAGATTAAAAGTTATTTTATGTCTTACTGAAAATTAAGATTGAATTACTAGTCCAAAATCTCATCTTAGTTGGCTCCTATAAATATCAGTCCTAACTAACATTAGTTCCTCGTCAAAATCCTATATCCTAAAAACAACTAGTTTTACAACCCATCTCTCTTCTCTTGTTTTTTTCCTCTCTTTAAAAAAATGGATAAAAGAACATGCAATTCTCAAGATGTTGAAGTTAGGAAAGGTCCTTGGACTATGGAAGAAGATTTAATTCTCATAAACTATATAGCTAATCATGGTGAAGGTGTTTGGAATTCCTTAGCTCGATCTGCTGGTAAGCAACTTTTTCTCATCTTTCTAATAGGCTAGCGAGGCAGAATTCTTTTTCTCTTTCATAGCGCCGCACAATGGAGACATTGTAGTGCTAGACCAGATTTACCAGCGGACAGTTGAAAAAGGATACGACTCTGGACCTCCCTCCACTCGTGGGACGGGTTCTTCTTTCTATCAAAATAAATCGAATTCGAAAGCAAAACCCTAAATACCATCTCTCTTTTGCTCCTTCTTATGTTTGTACTTTTTTTAAAAAGTTTGTATATTATGACAACTAGCAAAAATTTAATCAATTTATATAGCTGACGACAACTTATTTGAGATTGAGACGTTATTGTATATATACGTTTTGGGTGGTAGGTTTAAAGCGTACCGGAAAAAGTTGCCGACTTCGGTGGCTGAATTATCTCCGGCCAGATGTCCGGAGGGGAAATATTACACCTGAAGAACAGCTCTTGATTATGGAACTGCATGCTAAGTGGGGAAACAGGTGAGTTAATTGCTTTTTAGGGTTCTTATATATATATATACATACACACACACACATATATACACCAAGTGAAAACATTTAAAAAGAAAATTGTAAAATGGTGGAAATCTCTCATATGTGTCTTGTTGTTGAGTTGATACAAAGAGAAGCCTTTAGGATTCTTCAAATTGATTGCAAAATCTCTAAGGCCATAACCTGTTCACAGAGCTATATTTGGTATGAGAGAGAGTTGGGATAAAAATTCAAAACGTGTTGATAGAAGTTGACATTTTTATTTTAAGTTTTTATTTCTTATGGATATATTCATTTAATTTATTCCTCTATCATCCTATCTTATGTTTTCTGGAGTATATACCTAAGTTGCTCGGATCCTTCAAAATACAGTCGTACCCGTATCGAATTCTCCAAAAATATACTATTTTTAGAGGATCCGACATGCACCCGAGAGTATGTTTGGAGGATCCGAGCAACATAGGTATATACTCACACTTCCTCTCTTTTTTTTCTTTTTTTTTTTCTCGCCTCAAATTTGTTGAAATTGCCAGTATGAAAAAGAATATACTTATAATCTTCTTACAGACATAATATTACTCACGTCAACGTGAGTAATAACATATGTCGCACTCGAATAATCTTTAAGCTTAATCACGTACTAAAGGTATCCTTATTATGTTGATTAACATGCACAAAGTACAAAACAATGTTACTTGTATATAAAGCATTAGTTATTTATTATGCTCTACAATGGTAAAAAAGAATTTAAGTTCTATGTGCTATGGTGTCAAAAACAATTTGCACTATCAGTTCACTTATAAGGTAATTACAAGTAAATTTCAATGATAAATATTACTCCCTCCGGTCCACTTTATTTGATGTTTTTTATTTTCGATGGTCAAGTTGACCAATTTTGGATTCAAATTGAACTAGATTTAGTCAATATTTTAAAATTATAATTTAGATATTAAAAACTACACGAAAAGTATTACAAGTTGCAATTCTTGTCATATTAATATGGTGAAGAAATATATCTCACAATGTTGATCAAAGTTTACATTATTTTACTTTTAAAAAAGGAAAGTGATCAAATAAAATGGACCGGAGGGAGTAAGTAGTAATCGTTAACCTTGTAAAACTATCACATGTCTTTACATTATCAGCATGTCACTGTATATAACTGTTAATCCAGAAATGAATTTACTTCATCCGTTCTAATTTATGTGGCACTATTTCCTTATTAGTCTGTTCCAAAAAAATGTCAGCATTCTAAATTTGGTAACACTTTAACTTCAAAATTACAGTTTTGCCATTAATGAAATGAACACAAACATCCATGTCTTATTTTACACGTCAAGTTTCAAAAATCATCCTTTATTTCTTAAACTTCGTGCCGAGTCAAACTGTAACACATAAAATGAAACAGAGGGAGTACTACAGTAAGAAAGGATAATGGTTCGACAGAGTTTTGGCCTTTGCATTATATATGTAGCATTGGATATATAACAAATTGTGAAAGATATAGTTTCCATTTAAAGAAGAACCCATTCAATTGAGGATCACATGTTAAGGACTTTGATATATCAATTGAAAGATCGAATAGCACCAGCCCGCTCTCCAATTTGCTTTGATTGAAGAAGACAGTTACCTTATTCTTTTGGCTCTTTATAAGGACAAGGGCCCCTTCTTCCTACCTGAGTTTTTTTTACAATTTATTATAAATTCAATCGCCGAAATGAAAATACGGTAAAAAGCAGCGAGGTAAGTGTTAAAATAGAACCATCAAGGATTGTGGGGATATGAATAAGATTCATACACTCTTGACTGGAGGTATTGAGTTCGAATCATGAGAATTGAAAATTTTCTGGTACGTAATGAGGGTCGTCGGAAAAGTAGAAAACCGTATCAGTGGGGCCAGTGTGCATTGGAGACTGGTATAGAGAAATAAAGTGTTAAAAGTATGAGATTTTTAGCTGCTTATTAAGTAGGAAATCATTAAACTGGAATGTCGTTGGTGGGGAGCCCTTGGTAGGAAAAATGGATAATCCTAAAGCCTTGATAGATCACTAATTTTGGGTTAGATTAAAATATATTAAGGGCTAGAATTCGAAAATATAGATTGTTTGAGAAAGTACACTCTTAAATGTCGAACACATTGCATATTCAGTCACTTTGGGTAGAATTTTCTTTTAGTTTGTTAAAATAAAAAAGTCTATTTTTTTAGATTTGGTTTTGTAGTCTTTTACAATTATGATTATAATTATATGACATTTTCATAAAAGATTATTGAAAACATAACATTATAAATTTACAAAAATGACAGAAGGATCTTTGTATGGTCATTTTCTTCTATTCATATTGTAAAAGGGAAAAATGATCATTTCTCCATCTCTATATTTGAAAATAAGTTAATGTTGCACTTCTCATTTTGTTCTTAATAATATAGTTTTATAACTATATTATAATCAGTTAATGACATATTTAAAATCACATATTCAAAAAATCATTCTTTCTTTCTTTTAACTTCCATATTTTGAAATAGAGGGAGTATTTATTTTATTCATTTTTTAATAATTTTTCCATTTTTCAATTTCCCCGTCATTTTATGAGCGAACGAGGTTGAAGAGGTTTCAAACAACGAGAATGAAGAATTTTCTTTTCTTTATTTTGGACTCGTAAGAGATTACCAGAGAGTGAATAAACTCGAAGAGCTTAAGAATAAATTACAGTAACAGCAGGGATCAGTCTTAGACAATAGTTTATGTAGGTGGAACATTAGAACGTAACATATCACTAGGCATATCTTCAGCTGGCTCTAATCATTATATATTTTTTCTCATTGAACTTTATATCCTTTTTGAAGCATATGAAATATAGGGAGTGAGTTTTAAGTTGGAAATGGGGGATTTTTTTTTTACCTTCTCTAGTTTCAACGTTTTTTTTTTTAGAGTTAGAGTTTCCTTTATATAAGAAATGGAGGCAAAGGGACTTTAAATTTCAACCACAGAACATGGACAACCTTCATTTTTTAACCACAAAAACGTGACTGATCAAAACATTGTACTTTTCATGTATGGTAGCTTTGTTCAAATTTCTGTTTTACGCAGCCATATATACTATGCTTACAAATCTTAAAAGAAGTATATGTATATGTTAAAGTAATATCAGAATAGCTAGATATATAGTGATTGGTATACAAGTTGGTCTATGACTATTAGCATTTAGCAGAGAAAAAAATTCAAATTACTACCAGTTAATAACAGGCTGTCTATAAGTTATATGTACCGGATACAGCCTCTCCACCTTGATTAGATAAAATCTGCGTACATCCAATCATAGAAATCTTGTTTGTATTACTTTACATGTGTATAACTTGATTTTGTAAGTATATTTAACATGTGTTAGTCAGTGGTGGATGTAGAGGGTTGAGCACGGGTTCGGCAGAACCTAGTAGGTTTTTCGCGGATAGTGTATTTATATTTAAAAAAATCACTAATTATGTACAAAATTTAAGTCAAGAACCGAGTTACTTGTACTTGAAATTATTATACTAAAATTTAGAACCCATGGAGTTCAAATCCTAGATCCGCCTCTGGTGTTAGTACATAGAAGTAAAACTCTTTTAAGTGTTGTAGCATTTTAATTAACTAACTCATTTTTGGAACAGGTGGTCAAAAATTGCAAAGCATTTACCAGGAAGAACTGATAATGAGATAAAGAATTATTGGAGGACTAGGATACAGAAGCACATTAATAAGCAAGCAGAAAACATGAAGAAACAATCAAAATGTGAGCACAATGATCAACAAGCAATTAGTACAAGTCAAGTATCTACTGGTCCTACAGATACCATTGACTCCTATTCTCCATCTTCATACACTGGAAATATTAATAATAATATGGAAAATATTACCTTTCAAGGCAATTTTCCAACTGAAACAAATGAAAATATTTGGAGCATAGAAGATCTCTGGTCCTTGCAATTGCTTAATGATGCAACCAACTAATTATAATTAATCAGTAATCTAGCTGCCTAGCAATTACTATTATGTAAAGAGTTTAAAAGTTCACATACATTATCTTTTTATGTCTATTCTTCTTCTTGAGTCATATTATTACAGCAATATATACAAATTTTTATAACTCTATTCATGTATTAATGGAGTGTACATATCATTTTCCATAGAAAGTGAGTTAAAATTTTAATTTTGAATCTATCTCTATATATATAATGTTGGCATTCTTGAAGTAGGGAAAATAATATTATCATCTAGCCAAATATACTAATTAAGGGAAATGATGGTGAGTTATTAATCCATCAAATCATCACTTAGGAAAGGGTTTTTTTCCTTTCTTCTTTTATTATGTTTTGGACAATTTGCCTAAAACAAATATGCGATGATTATGACTCGATGATTTTGTCATTATAATTTGAGAAATATTCAAGCTTGCCATTATTATAACCCACTAGGCTAGTACAAGTTTATGTATATATCTGTAGCTAAGAGGGTTATTTACTTTATTTTCTCCGCGGCATTTTATCGATTAAGATCTAAAAAAGATTAAAGCTTGCATTGTCGTCCTCTAGGATAACTATTAGTTTTTCTATACTCCATCTGTCTCATTTTGTTTGTCATAGTTAGTGTTTCGAGGGTCAAACTTCTTAAATTTGATCGTAGATTAGGATATAAAATCTTTAACTTTTCTTAAATAAAATTTACATATTTGAAAACTACATGAAAAATACTATAAGTCACAATAAATTATAACTGAAAATATTTAAAAGATATATATAAAAATTATGGTCAAAGATAAACTCGTTTCACCCATAAAATCCGAACTACGACAACAAAGTGGGATGGAGGGAGTATATCGCAGGGACACATGCATCTTGCATGCATATAGTAAAATGAAATAATTGACACCATAGAGAATTTATACGTATAGTATTCTTATATTTTAATATATTGTAATAGGTAATTTATCCCTTTTTATGTTATTAATCATAGTATTTTTTTGAAAAGAATAACAACAACACCAACATACCCAGTATAATTCCATAAATAGAGTCTGGAAAGGATGAGATGTACGCAGAACTTAAACCCACCAAAGTAGAGAGACTGTTTTCGAAAGACCCTCGGAAATTAAAGTGAATTCTTTTGACACTATGAGCTCATCGTCAATGAATTCAGCTACCAACATATACCAAACTGAATTAACGAGAAATCGACATGTGGAAAACCAATATAACTATTTTGAGAAAATTCAATCTTTGCTTTCGATATTTAACTATATTTGTGCATGGCTTTGCATGTATGAAGTCCGACGTGAGCCTAACTCTTAAGTACTCTTAAGGAAGTTTCCACATGGTCCATATTAACTTTTTCAACATTTATTGTTTCATCATTTTGATTAATAATAAGTAAAATCAATTGATTACCCTACTATAAGAAAAAGTACAACTTGATGTTTATCCATAAGTGTAACTTATAGGAAAAACAACCCACTTAGGCACTTCATTAACTACACATTCTTAGTGTTTAGTCAGATAACTTATTTAGGAAGGGCCTCTCTTTTTCACGTTGATTATCTTTTGACATAACTTAAGCTGATGCTTGTTGGACCTTTGTCGTGATCTATGCTTGTTTTCCTGCACTTCTCTTTGTCGTTTTGGTCTGGACATTCAAGAATTGGCATTCTTATAAAAATATCCCATTTTAATTTTCTTCATTTTCCCCGTAAAAAGAACTATATATATATATATATATATATATATATATATATATATATATATATATATATATATATATATATATATATATATCTTATACTTCCTCTGTTCCAAAAAAGGATGGCATGTTTCAAATTTCAAGAGTCAAATGAGTTCATTTTGACCATGAATTTGAACATATAATCTTTATGTTTTTCGAAACGGTATGATAAACTCGTTTAACTCTCGAAATCCGAAACATGTCATTTATTGTGGAATGGATAGAGTACTCTATGAGTAGAATTTCTCAGTTCTAAAGATTCTATATTTCGGAAACCAGAAAAGAGATTCAAGATCTCGGCGTAACTTTCGTTTTATTAAATAGGAGTAACACAGTTTTCTTTTAAACACACACAATCACATAGTGAAAGAGACCTTACAATGTGCGTGTAAATAGGACGAAAATGGTAGATATTGAATGAGAAAATGGCATAGGAAAGTCACGAATCTTGGTAGTTGTTACTTGTTACTACACAAAAATAACGTAAGAGGAATATTGTTGTTGGCTTTCATAGTACGAATGTCATACGAAATAAACTCCACACAATTTTAATCAGGGGCGGACGTAGAGTAGGAGTATCGGGTTCGGTAGAATTTGGTAGGTTTTGCGCGAACAGTGTATTTGTGTTAAAAAAATTATTTAATATGTACAAAAATCAAGTCGAAAACCCAGTAACTTTCACTTAAAATCGTTATACTAAAATTTAGAACCCATAAGGTTCAAATTCTAAATCCGCCTGTGATTTTAATTTGGTACATTCGTTGTTTTCTATCACATGTTTCAAGTGTAAAATATGAATCAATAAAAGGATAACTCCCCACGTGAGTGATAAATCACATGTTGGGTCGACCATAGAGTTTTTGGAAATCAATTTACCAAAAAGATAATAATATAGAACTGTGAGATTAGTTATAATGTACGTAACCTATTACAACAAGTTAAATATATTAATATAGAATTTATTTATATTGTTAGTGAAATCATTTCAGAAATAATGACAATCTAAAGTATGCGGTACGTATCTTTGATATGATTTCAATTACCAATTCTCAAGATTAAATAAAGCTTCAATATTTCGAAACTACATAAGTACTATAATCACGATTTTATGATTGAAATTATTCAGAAGCTTTTAAAAAATCATAATAAAAATATTGATCAACTCTTAATGCATAAAATACATTAACTTGGTCCTTGGATCAGTTCTGCAGCCTATTACCTTGTCTACTTTGTACTATTTCACATCAGTTTTGTAAGTTCTCAAATCTTGGTGTAATTTTGTGACTAGCTACTTTTCACGTCAGTTAAAAGAGAATCGGCCAATAATGACAAGCTTCAGAAAAATAGTCAGATTTTAAAAATACGTATTTTTTAAGACTAGCCATTGATAAAATTTCTTAGAATTTGAACAAAACTTAAGTAAAATTTCTTGAAATATAGTTCAAAGTTCTATGAAATTTTTCTGGATTCATATTTGAAGTCCCCAGTATTTTTTACTTGGACTTTTGAATTAAAATTTTCAAAGTCCCGATAAAATTTACTAAGACTTCATATTTAGCAAGTCCGTTCAAAATATATTAGGATTTCGAAATTTTTAGTTCAAACGTCCCGGTAAAAATACTATAAAATTTTCACCCAATGGCCAGTTGACACTGGTATTAGTTTTGTGGCCACTATTTTCTTTGGTCTTACACTTGATGCCATTTTTGGCTATTTACTAGATAAGGTCATTAAATACACCTAACTAAAAAGACTTAATTACTCCTCAGTCTGATTACTGGACTGAAGTTTGAAATACTACTGATTGAAGTTCAAACCATATGGATTGAAGTTCTATCCACATGGATTGAACTTCTCTGCCATGTGTACTGAAGGTTCTATCCACAGGGATTGAACTTATCTACTCTTATGAATTGAAGTTCCATCTACCGTGATTGAACTTATCTACCCTTATGTATTGAAGTTCCATCTAGAGGGATTGAACTTATCTACCTTTATGGATCGAAGTTCCATCCACATGCATAGAACTCCTATGCCCTTGTGGACTGAAGTTCCATCCACATGGACTGAACTTGTCTTCCCTTGTGGACTGAAGTTCCATCCACAGGGATTTAACTTGTTTACCTTTATGTACTGAAGTTCCATCCACATGGACTGATATATATATTTGGGGGGTAGTTTAGTCTTTTTTTTTCTATTTCTGGTGGGTGTAAAAAGTGACTATAAATTAAATATTTTGGTATTAATGGCATGTGCCCAAAGAACAGTGCCAAAAGTGGCATTTCGTGCATTTTCCCCAAAAATACGGAGTTTTTCGTGTTTCTTAAATTTGGCTAGTCTTCTAATAAGTTACAAATACTTGCTAGTTTTCTTTTAAAGTGGTGTAAACTGGTTACGAGTCAAAAATTTAACAAATCTTGTTTACCTTTGGTAACTTGTGGGCTGTGTCAGCTAATGGGCGGGGGGAAAGTGCATGAGAGACCACTTTTGCCAGTAATTTTTGATTTGATGCCACTTTTTTTATTGATTTTGTATGAGAGGCCACTTTTTGGAACTTCAATCTTTTTGGGCTGAACTTCTGTGAAGTTCAGCCCACAAGGGTTGAAGTTTAACTTTAACTCATCACAAGGATTGAAGTTCAAACTTCGGTCCACAATTGTTGAAGTTTACGGCATCTATGTTTAAAAGTTTAACCCTTACGGATTGAAGTTGAACTTCGTAACTTAAACATGAAGTTCAACCCACAAGATTTGAACTTCAACCCACAAAGATTGAAGTTCCAAAAGGTGACCTTTCATATAAAACTAATAAAAAAAGTAGCTTTAAACTAAATACCAATGGCAACATTGGCCTCTGGGCCAAATTTTTACGTCTATGGGCCTACTATTTTAGGCTGTACAATAAGCTCCAGTGGTCAGCGACAAGTTACAGATATCGGACACCATAAGGGATTCTCTTAAGCTTTTGGTCCTTCATGGACAATTTTATAGGATATCACTTAATATGTTGTTGTCGTTGTGGTTTTCTTATGCTGTCAAAATTGTATCAGCGGCTCCATAAGTATCTATTTCGCGCAAAAACTTCTCTAATTAATCTACAACTTATGCAGATAATTAAGAGAACAAATGGAATTTTAATTTTTATTTTAAAGTAGGGTTAAATGTTCAAGGCTTCCCCCCTCCCAATAAATTATAGGTTAGGACCAGTTTTGTCAACTTCCAAGATTTGCTTTCCGCAGAAGTACTAAACTTTAGAAGATGTACTAGTTTGTAATAGTAGTTGATATTATGTAAATATGCATATTAATGTGGGAATATGTTTGTCCTTAATTAACAAACAACAAGATAAAATAAAACTATTGCATGATTTGAATCATTCTTTACATTCTTAGTTTATTTGATCATGCTTGGCCAAATTGTACATGGTATTTGAAAAGTGAAAGAAGTTTAGATTAGATCTACATTCTTCATTGACTTTTTTTTAATAATAGTAGAAAGTTCTCTAAAGATCATAATAAAAAACAACAATATATTCAATGATATCTCACAAATGAGATTTAGGAGATATGAGATTTACGCAGACTTTATTTTCATCAGAATGAAAATACTGTTTGCGGATATTTTTGACACACATATTTTGGAAAAACACAATGAAAAAATCAAGATAAAAAATATAAGTTAAAGAAAATACTAGCATAACAATAGAGATTGATCATCTTCGAATAAATATTGAGTAAGTAATTGATAACTTATAGATACTATATTATGCTTATTATGAATGTGAGATTCAAATGAAAAAAATTAGTGTAGTATAATAGTTAATTCTAATAATGCTTCTGAATATGTATATGTATGAGTATTACATTTTGTTAGAAATTGTTTCACTTCTAAGTATTTTTTAAGAAGTTGCATTCATTGAACTACTTGAATTTTGAACTTTAATGTGGTTTTTGCTAGTAGTAAATTAAGTGGTTTTAAGTTAATTATTTAAATGTTTTGTTGTAGGATTTATCAGCTGGATTGAATTGAAAATTTTCCTTAAAAGGAAACCAGTAACATGATCTTTCCAAAATCGAACAATTGTTCTAGATTAGTTAGTAGTTTAGTTTCCATGAACAACTCTAATCCGGACAATCTGGATACTACATTGCCAAAATCGGTCCGAGTATGTAATAGTTAGGATTTATGTGCTTTTCAATAAAAATCTTTCAAAAAACAAAAAAAAAAAAAAAAAAAAAAAACTTTCCAAAACCGCCATTTGAGTCAACTTGATCATCTAGCTCCCTTCACACACCCCTATGCAAAAAGATCATATCCTACTCCACGTGTACAAATACTATTGCTTTATCTCCTTTCAGTGGGTCCCACTACCTAGCTTCCATAGGTCCCACTACCTAGCTTCCATACTAAGTCCTTAAAATACCTATCAACCCCAAGAAAAAAAACTTATATACACTAGTAAAAGTTTTATTTGTACTATTCAAAATTGTGTTTAATTTTCACAAATGATCATATAATTGTAGCTTTTTGCGCAAAATTTATATAACTTTTGTTTCTTACCCGCCAAAAGTCACAATACTTTAACCATTATAATAAAAATGTCACAATAGCCGAAAATGGTACAACGCCGGCGCCTCTTTCTTTTTACTAGTAATTGTTAGTTTTCCGCTTATTCTTTTTTATTAAGGTATTCAACTCTTATCTTATTATTGTATGTCTACCTTTTTTATTAAGGTATTTAAGTCTTGTGTTATTGTTGTATGTCTACCGTCCAAATTTTCTAGTCGGTATACATATATCATATGTTTGAACATATCTTTTTAAATGTTGCTCATTCTGTCCAAAATTGAGTCTCATTTCATATTTGGTAATTCTTTAATTTTAAGATTTGTTTTGGACTATAAGATTTAAAAACACTAGCTCGCATTACATACAGCCTTTATTTTAAACCACAAAATTTAAAAATCTTGCTTATTTTTTAATACTCTGCACTAAATCAAACCCAGACACTTATTTCGAGACGATGGAGTAATTATAGTATTCATACAATATTATATTTTCTTTATTGATGGAGTTTCATTGTAAAATCGCGGTCTCTATGTATCCAAATTCTTTAAGAAAATTCATATTAATTTATCGACTCATTTATTATAATTTAAAAATTATCCTCTAACTGAAACTCCTTTGTATTATTGAACCATCTTTATTTTGGTGGAAATAAGATCTACTTGTGTTGTAGTAATATTGAGCCAAGTGTAACGAAAACGAAAGATTATTGATCAAATATTTATAGGACAAATTATAAGGAAAGAATTATCTAAAAAGGGCAAAAGGGTAAAAGAAACAAAGACAATTTGCCACAACCCCACGTTAAACTGAATGATCTGTAATCAAAATTTAAGGCTAAGGAAATAAAAGATTTTGTGGGGTGTGTTTGTTTGGTCCTTAGAATTATTTGGAAAAAAATGGGAAGGGCATTTGTGTATGTAATATTAGGTGGTGGAGTTGCTGCTGGTTATGCTGCTCATGAATTTGTTAAAAGAGGTGTTTCTCATGGTGAACTTTGCATCATTTCTGAAGAACCTGTAATTTCACTTTCTCCACTTTTATGTATTCTTTAGTTATGTTATGTATTGGTTTCTTGTTTTAACTGTTACGACAATATATCGAGTGTGATCTTACAAGTGGGGTCTGCGGAAGATGAGGTGTATGCAGACCTTATGCTATCGAGTGAGTCAGAGAAGCTGTTTCCGGTAGACCCTTGGCTAAAAAAATGTTAAAGATGGTTACTTTTTGTTCTTGGAACTAAGTTTCAGTTTTAATTTCTTGATTTTTGTCATCTTCTTGGTCTTTCTTGATTTGGGTATTGCTGATTATTGTTTATGGCCAATTTGAGTAGTTTCTTTTTTGCTTATTTGAGCTGAATTATGAGTTTTGTGGTAACTTTTAGGACCAAAGTATAAAGTTAATTTCTTGACAGCATTACTCAGGTTTGAATAGTTGAATCTCATTAAAAAGTTTGAATTTTTATGATGTTGAGCCTAATGTTGATAGAAATAACTATATGTTTGGAGCAGCTAGATTTATGGTTTGGAACGAATGATGTCATACCTGAGGGTGCTTTTAAAATGGTATCTTTGGTTAAAGCTCTATTAATTCTAAAGTTTTTGTGGGGTTATGAAGGGATGTGAATAAGAGGTGCTTTGTTGTAAGGCTATGTTCATTATCTTTTACATATTTTTAGGAGGAACATACGTTGGCCTATAGGTCACAAGTTCGAGCCGTGGAAATAGCTCCTGATGCAAGCATCAGGATAGGCTGCGTATATCACATCCCCTTGGGGTGCGGCTCTTCCCTAGACCCTGCGTGCGGGATGCTTTGTGCACCGAGCTCCTCTTTTAAGGAGGAACATAGTGGTGATTTGATTTGCTAGGTGAACTTACCAAAAAATAGGAATTTTGATTTGCTACAGTGAATCGTAAACGATGTTCTGATACTAATGCCAATGTCACATGGTAGAAATGAGAATCTGTAGATATGCTAGTGATTTTATCAGTGCATAGTGCATACAGCCTCCTTGAAGCATTGTCTGAATGGCTATTCTCTTTATATTGTTCCCTCCCCTCATTTCCTATTTCGAGGATTCATTTTATTGGAGCTAAAGATGCATAGAACTTAGCTTTTTATTGCTCTAATATGATATGCTCTTGTTCCCATTCAAATTATTAGGCAAATTAAAGAACTTGACTTCGAGTGATCCACTCTGTTTTATCTATCATGATCTTTTAACTGTCTTGAGTTAAAACTAATGTCATTAAACAAAACAAGACCTAAATTCTTCAGATTCTTCTTCTTTTTTTTTTTTTTTTTAAATGGAGACAATCATTCAATGGATGGTAACAAATGATGACTCTCTCTCTCTCTCTCTCTCTCTCTCTCTCTTCCATATTCTTCCTTCCCTGTCTTCTGAACTTAGGCTGCTTTTTTCAGGTTGCCCCTTATGAACGACCTGCATTAAGCAAGGGTTATTTACTTCCGGAAGGTATATCTTAGTCACCTCATCGCTTTTTAAGTTGATGACCATGCTTTCTTTAGATTCAAATAGAAGTTTTATTGTGCACTGTGACTTAAATTTTGGGCAACTTCCTACTAGTGTTAATAGTGAAATCCACCCAGTCTCTAGCTACTGTTGCTTTGGACATGCTAGCGCAGGAAATTGGTAGTTTCTTGATAGGGAGAATGATAAGAACTGGGGGGATTTCCTGTAGGAAACATGAAATACACATTTTACTAGATTTAATACAGGATTATCCATCTAGTCCTGATTAAACTAGTTGCAAAACGAATAGTGTCATCTTTACAGTCTCCTAACAACGATAATTTGAATGGTTGTTTCTGCTCTTTCTTCTTTTCTCTGCCGTGTTTTTATGTTTTATCTTGTTGAGATTTATTCTATGCAGATCCTGCACGTCTGCCTGCTTTCCATTGCTGTGTTGGTACAAATGAGGAAAGGTTGACTCCAAAGTGGTACAAGGAACATGGTAAATTTTTACGGTCTTTTGCTTCCTTAACCATTTCTATACGTATATACGTGTAGAAATGTCTAGTAGTCCTACTACTGAGTGACTGTCTTGTACTTATAAAGGTTATGAATTAATTGCATAGAGTTATTGAAGCTACTTACATGATATTCAATTGTAGTTAATGTTGCTTGTATTACTTTGTTATGGTGTTTGTTAGGGGATTGGAATCCCCAGAAATGATCACGTAACTTTGACGACATTCCCATACAACCAATCTTGAAAAATGTGATAAGGATGACGGACTATGAGATTAAGTGGACAGTATCAACTAGTTTAATTCATCACAACTGGATGTCTCCACACTAAGTTATGTTTGTCCTACCCTTTTTAGGACACCCCGTTGAGAGTCTTTCCATGTCGTAAAGATGCGCAGTCGTTTGTCTTTGCATTCAGAAGTTCATTTTTGTACAGCATAGTGAAACCTTGTCTATATAGGAGTAGCATGAACTACTTCCTGATAATGGAATAAATAGTGGAGCCAAGAGTTACATTATCTGCATAGGTTTCAACTTTAGCACGCATTTTGAAAGATTAGAATCAGGGAAAAGGATTTTGAGAGTGATAGTCTTACTTTTCGAGGGCTGAAATTAGTCTGCTTTTAAAGCAACAATACTAACTTTTGAATCAGTAAAAGAGAAGGTTCAGTAACCATAGACATCATAAGGTAAATTATTCTGTTTCATGAAATCCACTAGTTTATGACGGCAATGAGAAAAAATCCTTGTATCTGGTGCCAGTGATTAGAATATGTGTTTATCTCAAGCTATTATTTTATTTCTAATGATTTCTTTTAGGCAAAGGGAGGTTTTTGATATCTTTCCTTGGGTATTGATAACTCATTACTTGTGCTATTCGCTTTAGGCATTGAATTGGTCCTTGGAACTCGCGTAAAATCAGCTGATGTGAGACGGAAGACACTGTTGACTGAACCTGGGGAAACCATAACCTACAAGATTCTCATAGTGGCAACTGGTGCTCGGGTATCTAATTTATTCTTGGTCTTTTCTATTGTAGCACCATATTTTGTTGTACTTTATCATTCATTAAGACATTAGATTTGTGTCCTCTTCTGATGGAGTGAATAAGGACAAGTAGCTTTGCTTTAAGTGCTTTATAAGAGAAGGTCAGTGGATTTTGATCAAACTTGAAATATAATTCTCCTGTACTTATCCAAAGAAAGATGAGATCTTGCTGTTTTGCAATAGCTTGCTTCTGTAAAATCTTGTGCATGTGACTTTTAAAAGTTAACAGCTTAACATATATAAGTGAATGTATTATATGGTATATCAGCCTCTCCATGTGGACATCCAAGTTCTCTCTCTCTCTCTTTTTGGGTTGTTGTTGTTCGGGTCTTGAGAGGAATTTTAAGAATCAGTAGCATGAAAATTGCATACAAGCATTTTGACATGTATCCTGTGCCTCCACTCTGTTGCAGAAACTAGGTGTCAAGCTTGTTAGCATAAATGTTAGGCTTCATGGACATTCAGATGGCTAGAGTTCATTTATTTCAGCATTGAATGTTTGAAACAGGATTGAATTAATGAGTGTTCTCTGAAGGTTCATGCCAAAGGCTTTCTTTGGAATGGACAAAGTTCATCCTCGAAGACTAAGTCCCTAGTGGACAATAAGGAAGAAATTTTTGAAGGCTCTGACTTTGATTGATTGGCATGTGCTGTTAGGCTTTGAAGCTTGAAGAGTTTGGAGTGAATGGATCAGATGCTGAGAATGTATGTTATTTACGAGATTTGGCTGATGCAAACAGGCTGAGTAATGTGATGCAATCCTGCAGTGGTGGAAATGCTGTTGTAATTGGTGGTGGCTACATAGGAATGGAATGTGCTGCTTCTTTGGTGATCAACAAAATAAACGTGACCTTGGTCTTTCCAGAAGCACATTGTAGTAAGTATTGTTTTGTGAAGATAAAAACTTTCTTTTCTGTTTCTTACTTGAGTTTCTTGAGGTTGCTTGTAAGTGATATTAGAAATCAAAAGAGTTGTTTTCCTGGCCTGAGAATAATGCATTAGTATAACTTTGTTGGTTGCATTTCGTCCAGAAAGTAGAAGCAGCTTTTTGAAATCTGGCACCTGTATTACTTTCCAAACATGCTATTAGTCGAGAAAAAAATATTGATCTCAGTAATCAACAAATGCTTTAAAGATGTGAAAATTGTACAGGATGTGGGACTTCCACCCACATATTCTCCTCGAAACATGAAAGCAGATATTGATAGCTTATGTTCCGTGATCCACCAGTAAATTGTAGTTACAAACAGCAGATGTCAATCATTGCTGTTCTATCTTAAGTTTCATCACAGTTTTTGCTATTGTTCAAATAAAGCATTTGATTTTCTTTCCTGTTCTTTTGTTGCTAGTGGCTCGCCTATTTACCTCCAAAATTGCAAGTTACTACGAAGAGTTTTACCAGTCCAAAGGAGTTAAGTTCGTCAAAGGAACGGTCTTGACATCATTTGATTTTGACTCCAATCAGAAGGTAAAGCCTGTTGCCTGCTTCACTTTTGAGTTTGCAAATTCACTTTTGAGTTTTTGCAAAAAGTGTTCATTTGAGCTTTTTTATTTTTCTTGAAGATTTCCAACCTCAGTTGGCTAGTGACTCATTAGTTTTGACAAAAAGTGTTAGTGAGTAGTTAATGCAAAAGCAGTAAAAAATTTCTCAGAAGTTTTAAAACTCAGTTTGACTAGTCACTTGGTTAAGCTGGACCAAGCATTCATCAACATTAATCAGTTGTTGCATTTCCCCAGTCATTATCTATTAGACTAAGGTTGTTATATTGAAGCTTGAATAAGCCAACTTGTTATGCAGGTCACTGCAGTGAATCTAAGAGATGGAACCGTGCTACCAGCTGACATGGTCATAGTGGGCATTGGAATTCGACCAAATACCAGCCTCTTTGAAGGGCAGCTTACTCTCGAGAAAGGAGGGATTAAAGTCAATGGCCAAATGCAATCAAGTAACAGCTCAGTCTATGCTGTTGGGGATGTTGCTACTTTTCCTGTCAAAATTTTCGGTGAAACACGAAGGCTAGAGCATGTTGATTTTGCAAGAAAAGCAGCAAGGCATGCTGTAGCTGCAATGATGGAACCAGAGAAAACGACTGAGTTTGACTACTTGCCGTTCTTCTACTCCAGAGTCTTCACACTCTCTTGGCAGTTCTATGGAGACAATACAGGTGAGGTAGTCTATTTTGGGGATTTCTCTGGAACTAGTTTTGGTGCATACTGGGTGAACAAAGGTCATCTCGTCGGGTCTTTTCTAGAAGGTGGAACCAAAGAAGAGTACGAAGCTATTGCAAAGATCACAAGGCTCAAACCAGCAGTTGAGGACTTGGCTGATCTTGAAAGACAAGGGTTAGGATTTGCACTGACATTGAGTCGTGAACCACCACCATCAGAGATTGTTGTTGTCACCGATGCTCCTGCTTCCAGTCTTGTGATGGAGAAACCTTTACATGCTTGGCATGCAACGGCTGGTGTCATATTGGCTGCATCAATTGCTGCATTTGCATATTGGTACGGTAGGAGGCGTAGAAGGTGGTAGTCTTGTTCAAGATCATGAAGATTTTTAGGCATTGATGGTTCCACCTCTGTTGTATCATTTTAGCTATAAGAGAAATCGAAATACTTAGCCTGAAAATGGCTTCAAATACGATCTTGCAAACATGTATTTTATGTTTATAGTAATACCAATTACACCTGTATTAGTTGACAATACAATAGTACTAGTAAAATGGCATATATGCAAATCCATTTCCTCTTTTTACGAAGTCATGATACAAAATACAAAATGCAAATAAGCTCCCCATTGTTTATAAAACTCGGAACCATTTTTTCAATTACTTGAAAATAATGTTTGGGCATGAGTTTTCTGAAATATTTTGAAAAAGACTTTTTCAAAAGTCAAAAAGTCATTATGATCACTTTTTGATGATTTTCCAACAACCAAACTTTTCCACTCTCAAAACTTTAACTTTTTTTCAAATAAAATTATGTCCAAACACAACTTTAACTTCAAAAAATTATTTTTCAACTCAATTCAAAAACTATTTTTCCTCTCCTTGTGGTAGTGCCAATATAAACAATGTTAATGACATATCTCCCAAAGTAGGGCATTTGGTCTAGTGGTATGATTCTCGCTTTGGGTGCGAGAGGTCCGGAGTTCGATTCTCCGAATGCCCCTTTATTTTTGCCTTTTTTCCCCTTTCTCTAGCGTAACTTACTCTTCATTTTTAGGACATGCTCGCGAGACTTAGCTCCCTAATGTCCTTCTATTTCTTGTTTTAGACGGAAAGAAAAAAGCGTAACTTACTCTTCATTTTTAGGACATGCTCGCGAGACTTAGCTCCCTAATGTCCTTCTATTTCTTGTTTTAGACGGAAAGAAAAAAGAGGGTACTTTCAAGTTATCCAAAACTATAGTTTACTCTTAATATTCTTTTTATTCGGACCACTAAAAATTGTAGCAGGGTGGTGATTACACATCAACTCTCAATCAGATATCTTGATTCGATTTTCAACAATTCTTGAAAATGTAGTCGTCTTGGTAATGCACTCTTTCACTAGTTAGCCGAGTTCAAAGCAAGTACGTAATCCGAATGAAAAAAAAAAAAGTTAATGGTTTCATGAAAAGTAAACAAATAAAAGGAGTGAAAAAGAAAAAAAACACACACACTAGAAGAAGTAATTAACGATCTCTTTGTTTGTCATAATTTCCTTATTAGTCCGTATCAAAAAGATTGTCATACTTCTAAATTGGAAAACAATTCAACTCTAAACTTACTTTTTAACAAATATCTATGATTCATTTCAGAGCAGAAGTTTCAAAATTCATTTTTTTATTAAATTTTGTACCAAGTCAAACAACGACAAATAAAATGGGACGGAGGGGTATGCCATTAGAAAAAGAGAAAAGAAAATAAAAAAATACACACACAATCTCAAAACTCACTAGGAGGAGCTATATGTACCTTATCAACAATACTACCTTACACCTTATCCCCATTTTTCTCTTCATTTCCTCTATCACTCTTCTCCTTTCCACTATCTCCATTACAAATGGCTTCCACATTATCCACAATTACCCTTCGCTCCCCCACCCACCCTACCCCCACTACCACCCCACACTCTTCCCTCCCATTCCCCAAAAAACCCCTAGAATTCCCCATCCGCACTCCCAAACTCCACCGCCGCGCCACTTTCCTCCGCCCACTCGCTGCCGTCGAAGCACCAGAAAAAGTCGTAACACTCGGGGACGAAATCTCAAACCTAACCCTAGCCGACGCGCAAAAACTCGTCGAGTATCTTCAAGACAAGCTCGGTGTTACCGCCGCGTCCTTCGCTCCTGCCGCTGCCGCCGCCGCACCTGCCGCCGCTGAAGCACCGGCGGTGGTTGAAGAGAAGACGGAGTTTGATGTTGTGATTACTGAAGTGCCGAGTAATGCGAGAATTGCGACGATTAAAGCAGTTAGGGCTTTAACTAATTTAGCGTTGAAAGAAGCTAAGGAATTAATTGAAGGATTACCTAAGAAATTTAAAGAAGGTGTTTCTAAAGATGAAGCTGATGAAGCTAAGAAACAACTTGAAGAAGCTGGTGCTAAAGTTTCTATTGCTTAATTAATCTTAATTAATGAATTTTGTTGTTAAAATGTTTGTTATATTTTGGGGATAATTGTATTTCAATGTGTTTTTGTAAGAGAATTCAGTTGTTAGATATAGTTGTACTGAGTTTTTGAATTCAAGTTTTTTATCCGCTTCTTACTCGCATCTGGTGTTTATATAAAATCAATGAATGCAATATGTTTATAACTGTTCTTCTTTAGCGAGGGTTTATTGGAACAACCTCTCCCGCTCGTTGGTTGTAATGAATGCAACACGTGACGTGTTTATAACTGTTCTTCTTTAGCTGAGGGTTTATTGGAACAGTCTCTATAGCTCGTTGTCGTAACGAATGCAATACGTGTGTCGTTGATACCTACATTTATTAATTAATCATGTTTATGTATGTCGTTTCAACTGCTAAGATTAAATTGTTTGATTCGACTAAACATGGCCGGATAAGTTTTTTATTAGATTGTTAGTGTGTGTTTAGTTATTTTTACTTTGCATGCGGAACTACTATTACTAAACAATTGTTATAAGATCATAGATGTTTACTATTTGGGTTGTGACTTATTTCTTGTCTAATTTTAGAAGGGGAAAAGATCCTTGAAGGCTAACCTCAGTCAGTAATACATATATCCAATTGTACACATTCTATGTTCGAAATCTAGTACTTTTTGTGGGTGTGATCACGTTGTTAGTCTCAAGTTCGGATAAAGGGTTGTTAGTCTCAAGCTCGGATAAATGAGTGTTGCGGTAAGTAGCTAGCTAATCATCGCACATAATAGAAAATATATCCTTGGGGCATGCTCGCGTAGGCACGTGTAGCAACTTATTTGGAGCCGAAGTTATTTGGGATAGAGGCGTAATTGTTGTCGTCGTTCAGACTGTGCATTTTATATTTGAAGTTAAATTAGTCACATGGAATTTTGGTTCCAAGAAGTATCTGTCTTCATAGTGGCCAATCTATAATATATGCAACTCCTCTGTATTCCTTCTCTTTGTGTAATCAGTTTATCCGAGTTTAATTACGAGTTAGGTTCTTGTATTGGTCGGTTTTCTGTCCGATCACGAAAGAAGCAAACTCGATCGTATGCGACATGCGGACTCACTTCGGAAGTTATGAGATCGGAAAGAATCTGCTTCGGTTTGGTTTCGTTCGGTTATGCGATGTTGATCGGATAAAATCGGAGACAACATTATTGTAGATCAGATTGACCCTCATCTCTAAAATATCGGAACAGATAAGGCGAATTTAGTGGAGCAGATGACGACGTACAACAGTGGGATGAGAAACGTGGGGGAGTGGAAGTCTGCTAGGGTTTGGGGATTCTCCTCCATTTCAACCTATAAATAGGGCCTTATATTTTCATTTGGGCACACGTTCATCTGAGAAAAATATCACTCTATTCCAAAAACCACTACTCTCTTGTTAAGAAAATATTCAACAGTGTCGTTTACCTTTGTCAATTTGTTACGTCAAAGATCATCATTGTATTTAAAGCTTCGATCGTGATTTGGTTCAAACGTGGAGGGAGATCTGTTCTTTCCATTGAAGCGACATCCATCGATCCATCAAATACAATAAGCTTTTACTGCTTTGATTATTTAATTGTTGCTTGCTTCGTTTAGATCTGCATCTATCTTGATCGTAACATCTTTTGCCTGTTAATCTGTGTTTAATTTGGACAATCTGTTATCGTCACTCATTTGGCAACTATTTGATTTGTTCATCGGATCTGTTGTCGATTACATTTGTCTATTCGTTACTGTTTTACGTTTATTCATTTCACTTGGTTGTCATCGTATTGCTGTTATTTTCATTGATTCGAGTATCATAATCGTGTTCGGATAATTGCGCATCTTGATAAAACGAAGTCATCTCATCGTATATCACTATCCTTTCACTTAGTTCGAACTTGTTAGACAGCATTTATATCCTTGCCTGACATCGGATTTAATTGACATCGAATTCACTTGATACCGAATCTACTTGACATCGATTTTAGAATTACTTCTGCATCAAACTCTTGAGGTCGATTAATTCGTTCACGCAAACTATCTATCAAACGATCAAATTGAGATATAGAACGGTCGCCTAAGACTCAACTAAATATAAATCTAATTGTAAAACCTGATATATTTTTTGGGAAATACAGTTTGGCGCCCACCGTGGGGTCTAGGCAATCGATTTATTCCGAAATTTGAACCGCTTGATACTACTTATGTTTGCCTTCTTGTCTTGAAATGGCAGATGAACGTAACATTGACGCTTTGAACGGTCAACAGCAGCTCAATCCCAATGACGGGGTTCATGTTCCGGCCCGTGCTGAAGCGGTCGGTGAATCTACCAACAACGAGCAGGATCCAACTCACGACAACATTCCTACTGGTTCACAGCTGAACGCACGCCAAGCGCGGCGTTCAGGCGAAGAGCCCGCAGTCGAAACTGATTCAGGAAGCGCAAACGCGGCACTGTTTGCATACCTGAAGCGACATGATGCTCAGTTCGAAATGATACAAGAGCAGTTAAAGGCATTATCTAATTCTATCGGAAGTAAAGCACCTACCTCTCCGATCACACCCCCAGCAAGCATTCCGACTTCGGTTCCTCAGGGCGCCGTAACAGGGGGACTTGCAGCGGGGGTCGGATCAGGGGGATCGGGTACAGCCGCCGAAGCCATGGGAGCTCCGGCCTCGGTCACAGCAGAAGTAAGAATGATGGCAACGATGCAGACCATGTTGAATGATAATATCGATAAGAAGTTCAACGAAATCAAGTCATTTATGGAGAAATTGCCAGGCGTTCCGAAATTGGCTGACAAAGGCATTACAAAATCGATCTCAAAACGTCCTTTTCCAGCAAGTGCAGCCCCACTACCTATTCCAAAGACTTTCAAATTACCGGAAAGCTTGAGATACGATGGAACCACAGATCCAAGGGATCACATTGATATGTTTTCGGTTGCGGTTCAGGCAAACGACTTGACCTCGGAGGAGATCAATTCGGTCAGCCTTAAGAAGTTTTGTGAGACATTGAAGGGGGCAGCGCTGAAATGGTATTTACAGCTACCCGAAAACGAAATACTGAGTTTCGATGGCATGTCGGCGAAATTCATTCGTTCACATACGGGAGCAAAAAAGATAGCACCAAGGGTCGAAGACATCTTGAACGTAAGGCAGCGACCCGGGGAAACTATCAAGCAGTTTCTAAAAAGATTTAACGATGAGAAAATTCATATACCAAATCTCGAAGAAAGGTGGGCATGTTTGACCTTTGCTAACAACTTGCGCACTGATTCAATTGAGGCATGGAAACTGAAAGATCGTCTTAGGGAGATTGATGCATGGACTTTCGATGTATTGTACCTCGAGTGCGAGACACGGATCAGGGCCGAAGAGGAAGAATTGCAGCTAGCCCGAAATAATTATCATTATGATCGGCCGGCAAGAAGAGTTGATAATGACAGAAGAGACTACAGGGACCAACGATGGGGGCCCTACAGTTTCCATCGGATGGGGAGCAACAACCACGAAGCTGGTAGCTCCAAAAATCAATCAAAGAAAACCCAGCCAAACACATCCTCGGCTCCAAAAGATCGACCACTGCCTCCAAAAGTAACGGAATACAATTTTTGCATATCGACACCGAATCTGGTGAATCACTTGAAAGGGATGGGTGACAAAGTTGTAAAATTCCCAGGTCGCATAAAGTCAAGTCCAAATACTAGGGACGAAGCTCTGTGGTGTGCATTTCACCATGATTTCGGCCATACAACGGAAGAATGTAAGGCGCTGAGGTATGAAGTGGCCAGCCTGCTGGAAAAGGGTCACTTGGTCGAATTTTTGACTGAGAGAGGACGAAACAATTTCAATAGGAAGAAAGATGATGAACCACCAAAACCTCCTGCTCCCAGGAAAATGGTGAATGTCATTACCGGAGGAGATGGTGTTTGTGGGGTAACCTACACTACGAAGAAATATGCAAAGGTCTCTTTCACACGAGACAAACGAACACGCGACGACATGACCGATGAGATCGTGTTCGGAGATTCCGATTTCGATGGAAGGATTCATCCCCATCATGATGCACTTGTAGTAACAACAAGGATCGATGACGCCGATGTGAAAAGGGTGCTAATCGATGCTGGCAGTTCGGTTAACATCATACATGCAAGGGTGGTTGAACAATTGCAGTTGAGCGATAAGATTGTGCCTCGCTCAACGGTCCTGTCTGGTTTCAACAATTCAAGTGAGGTGACCGTTGGGGAGATTACAATCAAAACCTATGCAGAAGGAGTGGAGAGTGAGACGTCGTTTCAAGTGATGAAGGGCGAAATGGCATATAACGTGATTTTAGGTCGACCATGGATCCATGCTATGGGAGCAGTTCCATCGACTTTACATCAAGTTGTGAAGTTCCCTACCCCATGGGGAATTCGCGAAATCAGAGGCGAGCAACAGGCTTCACGAGACTGTTACTCAGTAGCTGTCAAGGAAGGCTTCCGATTGTAGCAATCACAGCTAGTGGATCCTGTGGCCGGAAGCTTCACTTCGGTTCCGTCGTGCGATCAAACGCAGCTACCGGAATCCGAAGTCGAAGGCGACTTCGCACAGGTTTCACCATGTAAGCTAGTGGGACCCGTGAATGAAAGCTTCACTTCGGTTCTGTTGTGCGATCAAACGCAGCTACCGGAATTCGAAGTCGAAGGCGACTTCGCACAGGTTCCACCATGTGTGAGAGAACCGCATAGACAAGAAGCTGGAGACTCTACGATAGAAGAACTTGAGGAAGTAATATTGTTCGATGATAATCCTGATCGGAAAGTTTATGTTGGAGCTGAACTGGACATCGACGTAAAAGCAAAAATCATATCCTTCCTCAAGGACAACTCTGATTGTTTTGCTTGGTCCCATGCAGATATGGTGGGGATCGATCCAAAAGTCGCCACGCACAAGTTAAATGTCGACCCGAAACATCGACCGGTGAAGCAAAAGAAACGACCAAATGGAGGATTCCGAAGGAAGGTGATCAATGATGAGGTGGAAAGGCTGTTAGCAAATGGGTTCATTAAAGAAGTAAAATATCCAGAATGGCTTGCGAACACGGTCGTAGTTCCTAAGAAAAATGGCAAATGGAGGGTATGCGTCGACTATACCGATCTCAACAAAGCTTGCCCAAAAGATTCGTTCCCACTGCCTCACATCGATAGATTGATCGATTCGACGGCAGGTCACGAGATGCTGAGTTTTTTGGATGCCTATTCAGGCTATAATCAAATATCGATGGATCCATCAGATCAGGAGAAGACATCGTTTATTACAGACATGGGGACTTATTGCTACACGGTCATGCCTTTTGGTCTAAAGAATGCCGGCGCTACTTATCAGCGTCTGGTCACTACTATGTTCAAAAATTTGATCGGGAAAACCATGGAAGTCTATATCGATGACATGTTGGTCAAATCTCTTGAGAAGGGAAATCATCTGAGTCATTTGGAAGAAACTTTTACAATACTAAGACAATTCAATATGAGATTGAATCCAGAGAAATGTGCGTTCGGGGTTGGATCCGGTAAGTTCTTGGGATTCATCGTATCGCAAAGAGGAATCGAAGCAAATCCAGACAAGATCAAGGCGATCGAAAATATCCCTGAGAACCTGACAACGGAGAAAGAAGTTCAACAGCTGACCGGTCGAGTAGCCTATCTCAGCAGGTTCATCTCGAGGTCATCTGAACGGTGTCACAAGTTCTTTTCAGTATTGAGAAAGAGCAAAGGTTTCGAATGGACACCAGAATGCAAAAGAGCTCTTCGGGAACTGAAGCAGTACCTTTCAAATCCACCGCTTCTGTCAAAACCAATTGAAGGAGAAATGCTGCTGGTCTATTTGGTTGTTTCCGATGTCGCTGTAAGTGCTGTCCTCGTTCGCGAAGATGGAGGTAACCAATTTCCTATCTACTATGTTAGTAAAACACTGTTAGATGCCGAAACAAGGTACCCACATCTAGAAAAACTAGCACTTGCACTAGTCACTGCTGCACGCAAATTAAGGCCTTATTTCCAATGTCATTCAATATCTGTGATAACTACGTTCCCATTGCGAAATATTTTACATCGGCCAGATCTCTCTGGTCGATTAATGAAATGGGCGGTCGAGCTGAGTGAGTATGATATCACTTACCAGCCTCGTACCGCCATAAAATCTCAAGTTTTAGCTGATTTTGTAGCCGACTTCAGCGCTAATATTTTACCGGAGGCAAAGAAGGAAGAGTTGATGATGAGAGATCAAGACCCCGGGATCTGGGTAATGTACACCGATGGAGCTTCCAACGTCAAAGGAACTGGCCTCGGAATTCTATTGATTGCGCCTTCGGGTGAAAAGCTCAGGTACGCGATCAAATTACACGCAAAAACTAACAACGAGGCCGAATATGAGGCCCTCGCTGCAGGCTTAAAGATCGCAAAGGATTTGAAAATCGAACGAATAGATATCAAAAGTGATTCCCAACTGGTGGTAAATCAAATCCAAGGCGATTTCTGTGTTCGAGATCCAAGGATGCAACAGCTGCTCGAAAAGGTACAAAATTTTCTAACTTCTTTTCAGGAGTGAAAAATAGCCCAGATACCAAGGGAAGAGAACATCGAAGCAGACGCTTTAGCAAACCTTGCATCGGCAGCAGCCATCGATGAAAAACTCGATGAGACTGTGGTTCACTTGTTCGAATCTCCATTATGTCGGAGCATTAAAGAGGTAAACAATGTTAATCGAACTTGGGATTGGAGAAGCAAATATTTGTCCTACTTGCAGGCAGGTACTGTTCCCGATGACAAGAAGTCTGCCCGATCACTTAAAGCCAAAGCAGCAAGATATTGCCTCCTTGAAAATCAACTCTACAGGAGAATGTTTGGCGGCCCTTTGGCGAAATGTGTTGGGCCAGATGGAACAAATTATGTGCTGAAAGAGGTTCACGAAGGCGAATGCGGCAATCATTCCGGCAACAAGTCATTGGTTCGGAAGATCATAAGAGCTGGGTACTATTGGCCAACGATCGCAGATGATGCCAAGGAATTCGTCCGCAAATGTGACAAGTGCCAACGATTTGGAAATCTCATACATCAACAGGCAGAACCACTTCATTCGGTCACGTCACCGTGGCCATTCATGAAGTGGGGAATGGACTTGGTCGGGCCGCTTCCAACAGCGCCCGGTGGGGTAAAGTTTATTTTAATTCTCACAGATTATTTCTCTAAATGGGTGGAAGCTATTGCCTTGGCTAAAATTCGTGAACAGGAAATTATCAAATTCATTCATCAGAATATCATTTGTCGTTTTGGGATCCCGAAAGAGATCACATGCGACAATGGTAAACAGTTCGTGGGGAGACGAATCACAGCCTTCTTCGAAAAGTGGGGGATCAAGCGAATTGCATCAACACCTTATCACCCCAGCTCAAATGGACAGGCTGAATCTTCCAACAAAACAATACTCGAGTACTTGAAGAAAAGGATGGATGATTCAAAGGGCAACTGGCCGAACGAACTCCCCGGAGCACTGTGGGCTCATCGGACAACGGTAAAACACAGTACCGGGGAGACACCGTTCTCACTTGTCTACGAAACAGAAGCGCTGATACCGGTGGAAGTGGGGGAGCCCAGCCTTCGGTTCGCCCACTCCACCGAAGAAGCTAACAAAGAGACCATGCTGGTAGATCTGAACCTGGTCGAAGCAAAAAGGGATATGGCATTTGTTCGGATACAAGCACAAAAGCAAAGGGCAGAAAACTACGTCAACAAAAAACTCAGGTATCGATCTTTTAATGTAGGTGATTATGTGCTAAAAATCAAAAGACCAAAGAAGGATGAACCCAACGAAGGGAAGCTAGGAGCAAATTGGGAGGGACCTTTCCGCGTCAAGGCAGTGATCGGAAAAGGTTCATACCAACTCGAAACAATGGACTCCAAACCGGTGGACTTCAATTGGAATGTCACACAACTGAAGAAATACTATTTTTGAGGTTCTGCGGTATCAATCTTCACCCTTTACTTCCACTTCGCAACTTTTATTATTCCTCCATCGGAAGATGCTTTTATTATTTGGTACTAACATTTTTAGATGATAGGCATAGTTGGAGTCGAATGATGACAAACATCACCCGCGAACACTCGAGCTCAAAACGCTCCGATCGGGGTCGATAAATCTGACGAACACTCTAACGTGGTCTTCATCTATAACGAGTTTCTTGGTTTTGGTCTCCCAATGATTCTGTTTCAGGTAACGAAGTCAAAGGACCAGTGTTCGCCTACTCATTTTTCGCACCCAAACACTGGGGGGGATGAAGGTAGCATTAGGGTCATCGGCAGATACTGGGGACTCGTTCGAAATTCGACAGAAGTTCCAACGTTCACTCGAACTGGGGATTCGTTCAAAATTCGACAGAAGTTCCAACGTTCACTCGAACTGGGGACTCGTTCAAAATTCGACAGAAGTTCCAACGTTCACTCGAACTGGGGACTCGTTCAAACTTCGGCAAAAGCTCCAAGTCATCCGAATTGGTGGCTCGTTTGAAATCAAGCGTCATCAGTCTCATGTAAACGATCCAATAGTGATCAATGTCTGTGCCTTACGGCTACATCTTGTAATCGATCGAATCATACGATCCCGAATGTATCAAAGACCCATTAGCGGTCTACTTCAATAATACAACACTGGTTATACTCATTCTTTACATTTGTTCGATTTCAGAGATCGTTCCAAATTTTAATCAGATTTTACATCTAAGTTGTTCACCAAGTGTTAAATTCTTTATTCCGAACTCATGAAAATGTTCGAAGAGTGCATTACGTGAAAATGAGACGTCATTCTTTACTACGCACTAAGACATTGGGCCCCAATCATTTCTTTCAACGATTATCGTAAGAATTCTTCGAACGATTAAATTATCTTCGAAAAGCAAAAAACAACACAGCAATAACAGAAGTGATTTCATTCATAAGTCATATATACATGGATGATTTCATGAGTCATATATACATGGATTTCAAAATCGACTAAGTACAAAAGCAAGAAAATCATTCATCAGCGTCCCCGTCAGAACCCTCATCGGAGGAACTCGCTGGAAGACCAAGTTCTTCACGAGTCAATCTTACAATTGCAATGGCTTCGCTCAACTCGGTAGGAACATCGACAGTCCGGTCTAACATCTCCCTTAGGACGTCGCGCCTTGATTCAGCAAGGATCAAATCCTTTCTCTTATCAAATTCCTCTTCAAGGTCGCGCCTCAGGATGTTAGACTCCTTCTGAAGTAGCAAGTTCCTCTCCGTTAGACTGGCAGCTTCAGCCTTTATTCCGTCATTGCTTCTTCGAAGAGCTTCTTCGAAGAGCAGTCAATTCCTCAGATTGATCAGCTAGCTCTTTGTCTTTACTCTCCAAAATAGAGTTGAGTTCGGCCAATTTCAGATCAAAGTTGGCTTCATGATCACTCAGTTGCGCATTCAAAGCTCGGATCTGAGATTCCAACTCTGATTGACGAAGAGCATGTTCGTTCGCGCTTTCGTCAAATTTGGCTGAAAGTTCAACATTCTTGGCCTCCGATGCCTTGAGTTTCCGATGTAACTCTTCTCCCGCCGAAGTTAGATGAACGATCTGTTCATTCAAGACTTTGGCCCCATCTTGAAGTTGGCGGATCCGATCAGCAGTCTCGATCGCCATTATGCAGTTCTGAAGGTCAATTTCAAAGTCATAAAGTCAATCCAAAGCAAAGAATTTCTAAAAAAAAAAAAAAAAAAAAAAAAAAAAAAAGCTCCAAAAATAGAACTTACCCTAAAAGCGCCGTAGGAAATCTGGGAAGGCAGACTCAAATCCTCGTGTGTATTCAGCCGAGCTTGTTCCATCGGACCTATGACGTCGAAAAAGTAGTTCGCCAATTTCCTTGGGCATCTAAGCAGATCAACGTTGGCTGGCACTTCGATCTTGAGCGATCTAACGCCCCTCTTCTCGGACTCGCCTAAGGCAGCAAAAGCAGCAGCTTCCTCACTTCGAGGAAGGGGAACAATTGGATCGGCATGATCTGTATTGAAAAACGATGACCCCGTCTCCTCATCGAATTTAGATTTCATCGTCTCAATTGACCGGTCCAAAGCCGGCGCTTTCCCCTTTGCAGGATCCCTCCCTTCAAGTTCACGATCGAGGGCCTCAATCATATCCTCTTGATTTTCAGGAACGACGATTGAAGGAACAAGAACACCTTCCCTGCTAGGCAAGCCTCCCGAACCCGAGTTAGCATCTTCGGCGTTGGGGGAGAGATGGTAGTCGTCAACGGAAATGTCCCCCTGTTCGGCCACTTTAAGCTGAATGGCCGTTTCTTGGAGTCTTTCCTTAGCTGTCCTTTTGGGACGCTGTACCAACTGATCAGACGTTGACTCCTCCCCATGACCCTCTTCCTCGATGTCTATAACCGGAGCAACTCTTTCGGCAGCTTTCGCCGCCGCGATCGCCGAACTCGTGCCAGCAATCACATCTTCTATGGTTGGGGGCGCAGCTGATGAGCTACCCCCTTGCCCTTTTTCAACCACTACCCGAGGCAAATACTTGTTCCTCAAGTCTTGGAATGACTTCTTCTTTTTCTTTGGGGGAGGAGCGTCATCGGGTTTTTCTCCGCCTTCGGGCTCAACTTCCTCGTCGCTTGGCTCACCCCCAGCACCGGTGATACCTGAAGAAGAATTTTCTTAAGTATCGAAAAACACCAACGAAGACAGAAGTCGTAAAAAACAAAAACAGTGAAGTTACCATGATTTTTGGCTTTGAGTGTTTTCAAAGTTGCGACCGGCTTCCAGGCTCGCTTGTCATTGGTCGTCTTCTCTAGTACCCTTATCAGCCAGGGTATGATGTCGGCAACTTGATCGAATTCAACTGCCTCAGCTGAAGATTTTCAGAGGAACTTAGATTGTGTTGCTAAAAAGCAATTCAAAAGGAAGGTAAAACAAAATACTTACGAGTCCGATTCCAGACATTCGGCAGCGGCTCACTTCCGGGGGCGGTCAGTTGCTCCGTGGGAATAAAAACGAAGCGCTGATCCCATCCTCGGAGATCGTCATCGTTGTCAGAAATCAAAGCCCGCTGACCTCGTTTAGCCAAATTTATCACTCCTCCTTTATAAACTCGAGGAGAGTATATATTGAGAATATGGCGAAGTGTCAATTCCACTTCCGCCACCTGTGCGATGTATCACATGATTATGATCGTTCTCCATATCATCGGAGAAATTTGACCGAGGCAAATTTTGTACATCCTGCAAAATTCCTCGATGATGTTATCGACCGGAAGGGAGAATCCGATCGTAAATGGGTAAGTCAACACCACGGAATGACCTTCAACGTGGGTCGCCAACGTCGACTTCCTCGGAGGGCACATCACGTCGATGTCACCCACTCTCCAACCACACTCCTCTCGAACCCGAGGAATCGCCTCCGGTGTGATCGTACAGTAAACGGAGTCGATCGGGATATTTTTCTTCTTCCCCTGCTCCGCTTCACTGATTTTACAATCGTTCTCATATGTAAACTTTTTCGGAAGAATCTCCGACCATGACTTTTTTGGACCGTAATCTTTCACTTTCCTTTCTTTCCGCTTCTTCCCCTTCTTGTCTACTGAAGGGTCAGCAATGGCGGAAGCTCGCTCCACCACCGCAGCAGACTGCGGCGGAGCCGTGGCAGTAACTGCCGTAGTAGAAGTGGTATCAACCTCTATTATGTTCTGTGATGAGGTAGACATTGTTAGAATTCGTTGTAAAATGAAGTTTATAGGAAGATTTAAGGCAGAAACAGCAAGAATCAGCGGATTAGAATGGAAGATTTTGTGGGATTTGAAGAAATTTTTGCAAAATGGTTCCTTTTACAAAGTTTCAGAAGTTGTAAAGTTGGAAGTGAAGCGAATATTTATAGAGAGGAATTCATCATTGCCTCGGGAACCGTCAAAGATCGCTGCCCGCACGATTTCTGACACGTGTAGCGATGGGAAGTTGAGGCGACGTTTTGACATTTCAAATTGGAGGGACACGAACGTGCCACGTGTTTTCCCGCTAAAAACTCAAATCCACTTGCCAAAAGCTTTACGAACACACTTGGCAAGTGGGGGGACTATCTGTATTGGTCAGTTTTCTGTCCGATCATGAAAGAAGCAAACTCGATCGTATGCGACATGCGGACTCACTTCGGAAGTTATGAGATCGGAAAGAATCTGCTTCGGTTTGGTTTCGTTCGGTTATGCGATGTTGATCGGATAAAATCGGAGACAACATTATTGTAGATCAGATTGACCCTCATCTCTAAAATATCGGAACAGATAAGGCGAATTTAGTGGAGCAGATGACGACGTACAACAGTGGGATGAGAAACGTGGGGGAGTGGAAGTCTGCTAGGGTTTGGGGATTCTCCTCCATTTCAACCTATAAATAGGGCCTTATATTTTCATTTGGGCACACGTTCATCTGAGAAAAATATCACTCTTTTCCAAAAACCACTACTCTCTTGTTAAGAAAATATTCAACAGTGTCGTTTACCTTTGTCAATTTGTTACGTCAAAGATCATCATTGTATTTAAAGCTTCGATCGTGATTTGGTTCAAACGTGGAGGGAGATCTGTTCTTTCCATTGAAGCGACATCCATCGATCCATCAAATACAATAAGCTTTTACTGCTTTGATTATTTAATTGTTGCTTGCTTCGTTTAGATCTGCATCTATCTTGATCGTAACATCTTTTGCCTGTTAATCTGTGTTTAATTTGGACAATCTGTTATCGTCACTCATTTGGCAACTATTTGATTTGTTCATCGGATCTGTTGTCGATTACATTTGTCTATTCGTTACTGTTTTACGTTTATTCATTTCACTTGGTTGTCATCGTATTGCTGTTATTTTCATTGATTCGAGTATCATAATCGTGTTCGGATAATTGCGCATCTTGATAAAACGAAGTCATCTCATCGTATATCACTATCCTTTCACTTAGTTCGAACTTGTTAGACAGCATTTATATCCTTGCCTGACATCGGATTTAATTGACATCGAATTCACTTGATACCGAATCTACTTGACATCGATTTTAGAATTACTTCTGCATCAAACTCTTGAGGTCGATTAATTCGTTCACGCAAACTATCTATCAAACGATCAAATTGAGATATAGAACGGTCGCCTAAGACTCAACTAAATATAAATCTAATTGTAAAATCTGATATATTTTTTGGGAAATACAGTTCTGTAATTATGGTTAATGGTAGTTAAGAAAAGCTAATTCAATGAAATGCGTCTAAGTGAGATTAATTTATCCATGTCACTACTCTAACTGATGCAAGCCCCTCTAGTGCAATGGAAACATACATGATGCCTTCAAATTAGAATATTATGGTTCATAAAACATTTGACTTACCAGTAATCTCATGTCCTTTTTGCTCATGCCCCTTTTGATCTGCTACTGCTTCCATAGGACTAAGGTCGATTTGATTCTCTTTCCTTGGGGTAGTGGTATGAGTATAGGTACAGCACATGATATAGAAGTTAGGTACATATCATTGGTTCGTATTTGTCGTACAAATATGGTGTATTACTATTTAAGTTGAGAAATATAAAAAGTGGAATCAATCATTTATAGCCCGAATAGTTCACTAGTGATAATTTATCGATTATCAAAAAGACATGAGGCCCTTAACTTTTCAGCGAATAAGTGTGCTACTACCTTTTACGTTGAGAAATATAAAGAGTATTGCGACTATCGAAGTTCAAGTGTCTAATTTTGAGATTCAAAGAATATTTCTATAACTTTGTAAAGCTGATGATCACACGTTTTATTATTTATCACATTTTTCCCGAATATATCCATTGAATTATTCGACGTGCGAAACTTTTATCATTGTTGTTCTAACTGAGCCAATCAAAAAAGCATAGCTATACATATTCGATACTCTCTTAAAATGCCTTTATTACAATATTGACAGTCTGACAAAATCGAGCATTATTTGCAAGTTAGTCTCAATTAGCGAGGTTGGCCTGCTTTTGTCCCCCCTCATTTTCGGTCCAGTCATAGTATGCCATAACTTTAAGCTACCACTCAATTTAATTCGATCGGATTTGGTACTATCCGACCCAACCCCGAAACTAAAAAATCCTAACACGAGCACAAATAAAATCTCGAATTACATATAAAAACAAAATGAACCACTATCAGAAGTTTAATATATTTAAATAGATTTTAATTACTAAAAGTTATATATAAAAATATTTTTGAAAAATTTTAGGACCAAAAAAGATACACTATTAAAAGTCATTGATACTCTTCTTACAGTGATGATTTCCATAAGGTTTAGGATTTAACACGAAAATTTAGGAAGATAGAAAGGAGGGAAGGGTGAAAATAAAATGATTCAAATTTCAAATATCAATGAGATATACACTCACTCCGTACAAAAGACTAATAAAATCAGCTCACAGCCTCACACCCACCGCCTGGGAAATTTTCAAAGCCTTTAATTTCAGATTAGCATAAATCTCAACCGTCCAAAATACTTCTGACTTCTCTCTTGTTTTTTATGCGCTACTCCATCCGGTCCACTTTATTTGATGTTTTTCATTTTTGGAGAGTCAAGTTGACCAATTTTCGAATTCAAATTGAACTAAATTTAGTCAATATTTTAAAATTATAATTTAGATATTTAAAAACTACACGAAAAGTATTACAAGTTGCAATTCTTGTCATATTAATATAGTGAAGAAATATATCTCAAAATATTGGTCAAAGTTTACATTATTTGACTTTTAAAAAAGGAAAGTGATCAAATAAAATGGACCGGAGGGAGTAACTCATAATATTACTCTTTCCGTCCAATTTGAGTATCTTAGTTTGACTTGTCACGGAGTTTAAAAAATATAGGGAGATTTTTCAATCTTGTGATTCTAAATTAAAGATGAGTGTAGTGTACTAAAATGTCATTTGAATTAGTGGTTGTAAACTTGTTATGTACTATGTTTGAATTATCAACTTATCAAATATAGAAAGAGGCGCTCATTTTGGGACAAACAAAAATGGAAAGATAGACGCTTATTTTGGAACGGAGGGAGTACATTTTAATCAAATTACAATAATCTCATATATAATAAATGACTATGTTTTGACCATTCAGTAGAAAGAGAAGACCAAAGAACTAATTAACGCAAAATTAGCAGTTAATTGTCCAAACCAAACGCCCAAGCCAAAAATAAAGCTCATTTAGCTCTCTCTTTCTAAAAACACAGGGCGCTACAATATCTCAAAGCTCGTTTCATTCTGGTAAGTTCCCTTTTCGTGTTTTTATATTATTATTATTACTAGTATTAGAATCCGCGCGATGCACGAATAATATAACAACAATAAATTTAATGTGTTTTCGAGTTTGGGTAGGGTGAGCCTACCTCGAGATAGACATGCGCACGAATAATATTAAGTTAAATTAATTACATCAATTAAGTTCCTAATAATAATCTTCTTTTGTTTTTAAGTACTAGATAATGGAAACTCAAGCCCTAGGTTTATAAAATATGTTGAGTATTTAATCTTTCTCTTGTTTCTATTTTTAGAAATTCTAGCCCTAGGTTTGATTTATGTTGTTTCTTTAATTTGCAGATGTGAGTTACTTTAATTGAAGTTATTAAGTGTTGTGTGGCAATTTTTGTGATATTTTGATGGAGCGAAGTATAGAGAAAACTAAAACTCTAGCTGAGTTAGCAGCTGAAGCAGTTGTTTCTGAAACTGTTATGGATGATTCTGGTACTCGGGTTGGACCCGAGGTGCGCGATGAGGCGCCTAGGGTTTCTGATGGGATTAATGGGAATGTTGATGGTACTGGTGGTAATGATGGGATTTCTTTATTGGTGGAAGTTCATCGTTCGTTGGATAAAGTTGATGGGAGTGAGGAAGAGCATGGTGGTGATGGAACGGAAGAGGAGCGAGGGCGTGAGGAGTTGGTTGAGTGTGTGAATGGTGAGGGGAATGTTGCTGAGGAGACGGAGTATGGGAATCAAACAGAAGAGGATAATTCGAGGGAAGATACAGAGAGTGAAAGAAATGTTTATGCTGTGGGTGATTTTGTTTGGGGCAAGATTAAGAGTCATCCCTGGTGGCCGGGGCGTGTTTATGATGCTTCTAATGCGTCAGACTTTGCTATGAAGTATAATCAGACAGGACGATTGCTAGTGGCGTACTTTGGAGATGGGTCATTTTCTTGGTGCCCCTCGTCGCAGTTGATACCTTTTGTCGATAACTTTGAACGAATGTCGAAGCAAAGCACTTCTAAGAGCTTTATAAATGCGGTTGAAAAGGCCTTGGATGAAATTAGTCTACTTCTGGAGTTTGATATGTCCTCTGAAGAGAGTCGTGCTGGACTTAGTTGGCCATTAGCAGTAAATGCTGGAATTAAAAAAGGTTGTCGAGTGCCTGAAGGGGAAACTGTTAGACTCTTGCTTTCACAGTATGGCCCTGCTGAAATATTTAAAGGTCTAAAACATCATGCAGAAACCAACTCTATTACCAATACACTGGAGTTTTCTGTCTTGAAAAGTTGGCTATCTGCTTTTTATCGTGCTAAATGTGGGCGCACTCTGCCTCTATATATTGAACCTGTGCAAGTTGAAGGCCTTGAGGACAAGAAGAAGGATCAGGCTGTTGATGCAGATGACTTCAGTGTACCAATAGAGGTTCCTATTCGGGGCCCATCAGAAGAAGAAACTACGAAATCTAGCCCTGCAACTGGTGACAAGATCTACCACAAAAGGAAGCAAAAGAGTGTGGCTGAACTTATGGGAAATGATGTCAAGTCCAAGGGTAAGAAAATGACTGGAGAGTTCCTATTTACTAGTTTTTTACTTGCATGGACTTTTTCCTTTACATAACAAAAAAGAAGGAGAGGATGTTTGCCTGCAGTTTTTCATGTTTGAGTATTCTATTTTGGTTTTATATTGATTTCAAATTTGTTGAAATAGAACTTGTTCCTCGTGTTGCTAATGCTACTATATCTTTTTATTTTTATTTTTTATTTATTTCATTCATTTAAAAAAAAAAAACATAGGAGATCAGTTAAAGTCTGTTATTGTAAAAGATCAGTTGAAGTCTGTGACCTTTGTGGCTTGAAAACTACAGATTTTTATTATTATGCACGTTCTTGCCTTTTCTTCTTGGTAGTAGCTGTCTATTCCTTTGTCTAATTGAGAAAGATTGACTACAGAGCTATTGTTAAAATCTTGTGAAATGCCAAAATTCTTTCTTTGATGGGGTAATCTGCAGCCGGCACATGTTGTTCATGAGTCCACGGCACTAGTATTTTTTATTTGCTGCAGCCCACTTCTCATAGAACAGCTTAAAACCTCACCTAACTAATTTAGGAAAAAACATGGACGCCCTGTAGCTTAATATGATTAATTCAATTGAAGGGTCATTTTCAATATTCTTTATACATGATGCAGATGGGTTTGTTATCTATAAAAAACAGGTACAAGTAATGGGTTGCATGTCTGATATCATCATCTCTGTATGTTTGCTGCTAATATGGTGGATTATTTCCAATGATATCTTTCTTCATATATCCTATGAACTGTCAAAGAATCCTCATGAACTGTGATAAACCTTATAGCACCCGCTGTTCCATAATACCTGGATATCTTATCAACAATTGATGGTCAAGTGGAAACTTAAGTTCATTAGGTGAAGATATTATTGTTTAAAGACACCTCCATGTCTAGCGTTTCTTTTTCAGATATGTAGAAAATTTCAAGTTAAAGGTTGATGATTGTTGCACCATGCTGCAGCAGACTTGCTGCTGTTAGACTTATCATAAGCATTATAACTCCATCTTTTCTACAATCTGTCTGAAAATATATTAATAGATGTTTGTTCCTTTTTTTCTTGATTTCTATAGGGAAAATAAAAGTGGCAACCTCACTGTTGAGATTGGCATGTCTCGTTGTGTTCCTTTATTTATTTTTTGTTTGGTAGCTGAAGGATAGTTCTCTAAGATTAGTTTCATATTGGTTTAATTATGATAGTCTAGGATCCTTCATTGACATTACTATTTGTTTTTTCTTCTACTTTTGTTACCTTTACTTTATACTGTCGATACCTGTCTATTCTTCTGTATTTTCATCCTTGCTTTTTACTCATGTATTTTTTTTCCACTCTTTTCTTGAGCCGAGGGTCTATCGGAAACAGCCTCCCTACCTCACACGAGGTAGGGGTAAGGTCTGCGTACAACTCACCCTCCCCTCACTTGTGAGATCACATTGGGTATGTTAATGTTGTTGTTCTAAAAACATCTTATTTTTACTTCATAATCTGCAGAAACATCTGAGAAGAAAAGGAGGAAGTCTGGTGAGCAAGCTGAAGGTCACACTAGCAGTTCTAAGGATGTTGATGAAAAGGTTGGTAAGAGGGTTAGCGAGAAGTCTGGCAAAACTGACTCGGCTAAAACAAAGCAACTTAGTGTTTCAATACCCGAGCGTGATGAACTTGGTGACCAGCCGGACATAAATGGGGGCCCTTTGTCAAGGGAAAGAAAGAAGAGCAAGTATTTGTCACCTCCTTACACAAGCCCTAAGTGGAAATCAGGAAAATCTAGCGTTAAGGAAGAAGTTGAAACAGAATCTCAGAAAATTTCTGAGATCACCAGGATTGGTGATCGGATGACAAAGGCTGCTCGGCTTATTTTGTCTTCCCCCGATGCAAACAATGGCAATGGGGCTGTCAAGGAGAAAAAGGGCAAACTGTTTGAAGATGTTAACAAGAGTCCTCGGATCGGAAAGCGCAGCTCCATGAATTTTGACGCCATGGATGTCAGTTCATCAGTGAATGAGGTACTGTCTGAGATTCAATCTACTGCACTTAACCCGAGAAATGGATCTCATGAGAAGACCAGAGGTTTCATATCCACCTTCAGGAACTCAGTTTATTTGGATGGATCAAACTACAAGCAGTATCAGAAAATGGAAACAGGAAAGAGAAGAAAATCTCCACAATCGGGAAATGCTAAGAAGAGGAAGACTAATCATGTGGAAGCCGGTAGGGAAACATCATCTGTGATTCTGATGGTGACATTTGCAAGTGGTTCTTCTTTGCCATCAGAAAATGAAATTTTCCAGATATATAACAAGTTTGGGAATCTGAAGAAGAAGGAAACAAAAGTGTTGCATGATTCAAACTCAGTTCAAATTGTCTACAGGCGTGGTTCAGATGCTGAAGAGGCCTTCAAAGAATCAGTAAAGCAAAGTCCTTTTGGTGCTGCCGAAGTTAACTATAGGCTCAGTTATCCCTCCTCAGACTCTACAAAAACTGCTGAATCTGGTAAAGATTGTTCTCCCCGGGAAAACTCCGAGATTCCACTTTCCGTGCTGAAGGTAGACAAGGGAAAGTCACAGGTATTTGTAATCAAGAAGAAGCTGAAGGTGATGGACTCGATCTTGAAAAAATGTAATGGTAAAATTACGACGGAGGAGAAGGCAGAGTTGGAGGGTGAGGTAAAAGGCTTGCTGGAGAAGGTTAGTAAAGTGACATCAACAAACCCATAGAGGATTCTGTTGCTGGTTAATTCAGGTTGATCTCCTTTTGTTGATAGTGTTAGTATTCTGTTGCCTAGGATACTAAATGTTATTCAATTAGGTTCATGTATGAAGTAGGAGCATAGGATGCTAGCTCTGTACAATTGGTTTGCTCAAGTTACTATACAGTTGCATTTACTTTTATCCATTAGTATTAGGGTTAAGATCCGCTTGTAGGAACATTTTAGCAGAAGTATATTTGCCAAAAGACCCTTTACTGCGCTTGGACATTGTAGCTTGTATTGATTGTTAATTGCTTCAGGGATACGTGTAGCTTGTATTGCTTATCGTGTGCAGGGATGTACTTGTTCTCCTGGCTCATTGGTTGAGTCAATTGTTTGCACATTCAGATAGTGCCCAACACTACATGCATCTGTGCAGGCCAAGAACAATCTTAAAGCTCTGCAAACCAGAATATCGAGAAGAGATGTCAATAAAACCTACTGTATTCTTAGTTAGTCGTTTACAGGTTCTTGAGGTGCTCTTAAGGTTTCTCATGCACACTTAATTATGAAAACAGGGTGTCATCAATAGACATATTATAGCTTGTATGTATATTTTGCCCTGCGGCAAATGGATTCTCATTGTGGTGAGGACTGAAAAGTTCCATAGTTGTTTTCTTAACTGGAGACTTCTCCTGTACTTGAAAGAGCAGGTGAGGTTCGTACGTAATTGAACTCTAGCTATTTTTGCTCGTCTTTATGATTTTACTACAGTTGTGAAAATTCTGGGAAAGGAACTCTTCTCAGGATTATGCCCTGTTTTCTCCAATTAAGTGTTCATTAATGATAATACGGCTGTAGCTTTAAGTTGTAGCTCCATTTTAATGTAGTAGGCATCAAGTTCGTTAGTGGACTTTTTTGAACTATAATAGCTTTTGTAGTAAATATAATTCGAATTATGACCACTTTGGATTGGCCCCACAAGAAATGTAAAATCTCATTGTTTTGAAGGTCACTGTCATGATTGGAATCATATTTTGCCTTGAGGAAGTCTAGCTCTGTACAATTGGTTTGCTCAAGTTACTACACAGTTGCATTTACTTCTATCGAATTAGTATTAGGGTTAAGAGCTTACCTAAATCTGCATGTAGGAACATTTTAGCCGAAGTAAATTTGCCAAAAAACCCTTTACTATGATATTGTAGCTTGCATTGCTTGTTATTAATTGCAGGGACACAAGTCGGCTTGTAGCTTATTAATTGCAGGGACATACTTGTTTTCCTGGCTCATTGGCTGAGTCAACCGTTCGTACTCAAAGCACAAACATGTTTGTGAAACTTGCGTCTGTGCTGGCGAAGAACAATTTTGAAGTTCTGCAAACCAGAATATTGGGTACAGACTATTAGAGACTATTAGAGCTTGTATATATTGTGCCCTCGAGTAAAAGGGATTCACTGGGGTGAGGATTGAGAAGTTCCATTGCTGTTTTGTTAACCGGAGACTTCTCCTGTACTTGAAAGAGCCCGTGAGTTTGGTATGTAATCTAAGTCCAGCTGTTGGTGCTCTTCTCTGACTATACCCTGCTTCCTCCTATTAAGCAGACACTAATGATAATTGATAATACCACAGTTCCTGAACTAAGATAGCTTTTGTAAGAGACATGCTAAGATCTGCATGTATATTTCCTAGAAGACCATTTACTGCGCTTGGACATGCTAGCTTGTATTGATTGTTAGTTGTTGCAGGGGTACACGTAGCCTGTATTGCTCATCTTTTGCAGGGTGGCTCATTAGCTGAGTCAGTGGTTTGCACATTCAGATAGTGCCCAACACAATTACATGCATCTGTGCAAGCCAAGAACAATCTTAAAGTTCTGCAAACCAGAATATCTAGCAGAGATGTTGATAAAACCTATTGTGTTCTTAATTTGTCATTCACAGGTTCTTGCGGTGCTCTTGAGGTTTCTCATGCGCACTTAATTATGAAATCAGGGTGTCATCGATAGACATATTAAAACTTGTATGCATTTTTTGCCCTGCCGTAAATGGATTCACATTGGAGGTGAGGACTGAAAAGTTCCATAGCTGTTTTGTTAACTGGAGATTTCTCCTGTACTTGAAAGAGCAGCTGAGGTTGGTATATAATTGAAGTCCAGCTGTTTTCGCTCGTCTCTATGATTTCAGAGTACTCGTGGAAATTCTGGGAAAGAAACACTTCAGGATTATGAGATTATGCCCTGTTTCCTATTAACCTCACATTGATGATAATAATACGGCTATAACTTTAAGTTGTAGCTCCATTATAATGTAAAAGGCAGCAAGTTCGTTTGTGGACTTTTTTGTTCTTGAATTAAATTAGCTTTTGTAATAGATACAATTCGAATTATGACCACTTTGAATTGGCCCCTCAAGAAGAGTAAAATTTCATTGGACTGAAGGCCATTGGCCTATCTCATAGCAATCATATTGTCTTGAGGAAGTCCCTATGTCCATAGTTTATTCCAAGTTATTCTAAGCTTTCCGGTTAGGTTAAAAGTATGTCTTTTCTTTGTTTTTCTGTTCATTCGAGTCATTAAATTAATTAAGTGCAAGAAATAACTTATTAAAAAGAGAAGAACAACCGATTGGTGAAAGGAAAAAAAAAAAAAAAAATTTCTGGGTAGCTGGTATTCTCTAGGCCTGGGCATCGAGCGAGCCGAGCCCCAGCCGAGCCTAACCGAGCTTACTATGCTACCGAGCCGAGCTTTATATCATACGGAGCCGAGCCCGAGCTCAACCGAGCTTTACTAGAGTTTGACCGAGCTCGAGCCGACTTTATTATTTTGTGTTCCCATACTTAGTAATATAGAAAATAATATTTTTAATTTTTTTTATCATAATCATAAATAACGATAGAAGTACTAGTTTATCAATTGTTAATTATTGCATTAAAATTCTAACTTTTTAGTAATCAAGCTAACCGAGCTTATCCGAGTCGAGCCAAACTTTAAACGAGCCCGAGCCGAACCGAGCCTCTTTTTAAAATGAGCCGAGCTGAGCAGAGCTAAAAGGCATTCGAACCGAGCCGAGCTCCGAGCCGGCTCAGCTCTTTACCCAGGCCTACGTGTTACAATAAACAAGAACTTATAGCACTAATGACATAAGAGGGCCACACGTCTCGTATCATTATTATGAGTCAAAATTTATTAATAATTTGATTGGTGAGCGTAATTATTACTTATTATATTGATTGCAAAAGTTGAACTTGAATATAAAAAAATATGCAAAACTTCTATGGATATTTTTCAATCAACCTCCAATGCGCAGAAAACTATTCTAAACACATTACATTTGGTAGGTTCATTATCTTAAGGATGGGATTCCCATTTTATTATTAAGTATTTCCAAACGTAAGGTGATAATATAGTTATATCAATATGATGACAGATGACTAGTCTCATTACCTAACACAGTGTAACTAATGTTGCCAATTATGATTTTGGACTATCTTGTTTAATGAGGTGGAAAGGAGGTCAAGGGGACCTTTCTTCTATAATGAATTTTTTCATGTCCCTTCCAAAAGCTTAAAGATATCAATAAGAAATTATATTGATGCTAATGATTAACATTTGAAAGAAACAAGGGAATCTAGGTGAAAAAAGGAGAATGTATTAAATTTGTAAGAGGTGTTTACGAATAGGGGTGGGCATTCGATTTTTCGGTTCGGTTTTTCACTATTCGGTTTCGGTTTTTTGGTTTTCGGTTTTGAAAAACTTCAATCCAATCTTGGTTTGGTTCGTTTTCCTCTTTTCGGTTCGGTTTAGTTTTCGGTTTTTTCGATTTTGTCATATAAGACAAACTTTAAAATGAAATACTTGAAAAAATATAAATACAAGTCAAAATATTAAACATTAAATCTAAATCATAATTCTAGATAAAGAGAGAACATGAATCCTAGGTAAAAGGAGATCTTACCATTCAAGAGGTAAAAACTGATTGAAACTTTTGATGAAAGCTTCACACGTATTATACCATAATACAAAGAGGTTAAAGTATTGAAATATTCAAACTCTAAAACCGTTAAACAAGTTTAGGTTAAGAGATAATAGGAGAGCCTTTCTTTGTGTGTGTACATATAAATATTTCAGTTTTTTCGATTTTTCGGTTTCTATGATTTGAAATCTGAAACTAAACCAAAACACCAAAGTTTTCATATTCTCAATCCAATCCAAACCAATTTACGAATACTAATGAAGAGATGTTCTCTTTTAACATAGTATGATTTAAGTAATTAGCTTTGTTGAGCCTGTATTTTCTATATAATGATGAAGTTGATCAAATGAAGTTAAGGTACGCTTAGATCAGTGGCGGACATAGAATTTGAGGACGTTGGGGGAGCCACTAAATTTAATATAGACATGTCAATTAATTGAAGGTGTCAAGTATTATATATATTCAATTTTTGAGGTATTTATACTTATATTTATTGAAATCTTTATGGACACCGGTGCACCATTGGTTCCCTACTAGGTCCACCTCTAGCTTAGATGCAATTCTCAATGGTGCAACCCTATGGCTCATCTCATTGGTTTATTATAGATATATATGTAATAAATTATTAAAATCTTAACAAAATTGAATCATTAATTTCTCAAGTACATCAAATTCAATGATCATCATCTTAAAGGTTGATTCTATCGAGTTTAAATTCTGAATTCGCGCCAAGACTGGTGTATCCAGAATAATGAACAAAACCAGCATTGTGATTACAAGAATCATAATCAGTAGTACCAACAAAACTAAACTGTACAATTCACAATACAAGAAACCTTATGCACATTCTTGCTTAACCGCTCTTCCTCTTCTTCCCAATTCAGCATTCTCCCACATATAGTACTTGAGATACATCTAGTAGTTAACATTTTGAACTAGTTGGCTTACACGTTGAAGTGATAAGTACTTCATTCTCAATCAAAAGTCTCGAGGTCGAATTCTGGTACAAAAGTTGCATACGATAGAAAGAACAACTTCCGACACGATTTCAAATTAATCGGATTCTAAAACAAGTACACTAGATATACTTCATTCTCAATCAAAAGTCTTGAGGTCGAGTTCTGGTACAAAAGTTGCATACGACAGAAAGAACAACTTCCGTCACGATTTCAAATTAATCGGATTCTAAAACAAGTAAACTAGATACAGATTGGGAAACCAAGAAGAGAAAAAGAACTATACTTAGTTGGCTTTACCTTGAGAAGGATTAATTCCAGTGAAAGAAACTCTGCCAAAACTCAAATGACCAATTTCATATAACTCTAACCAAACTTCATCTGCATCAAACTTGCCACTATCTTTGTCTTTTAGCTCATCTTCTCCAAACCTGGAATTTACAATTCCCAATGACTTCTCTTTTTCTGCAGCACTTACAACTTCATCATCTTCTTTCTTTTTCTTTTCCAATTTCCTAGTAGTATTACAGCTCTTTTTTTTCTTTCTCTTTAATATTAATTTTCTTGCCATTTTCCATGGAATCTTTACAAATGCTAAAGCCAAAATATCTATCACAGCACAAGGACAACAACATAATGCAACACAATCTGCTACTACACCACCTGTACATGACTTACAAGATTTCCCAGTGCACTCTATTGGGTCGCCGGAGTCTTCATCAACAGCCACCACATTCCGGTGATTCTTTCTTGCTCCAGTGATTGATCCTTTTCTTGAACGTGTCACATTTCCATCCATATTTTTCACCTTCTTGGCCTACTTTCTTGATGATATTATGTATGTTTAGCCTGTGAAATAAGCAGTGTAAATGATGATCAAATGACTATATCAAGAACCTATTTTCTTTTCTTCTCTTTACATGAAGCACTTTATATGTATACATTTGTATAAACACACATGACAGAACAGCATATGTAGAGAAAATGAGTGGCACAGCTATGTAGGAATTCGTCTACTGGGGAAACTTTGGGAGCGTGTTTGACTCTTAAATGGTACCAAAGTATAATAAATAGTGCTCTCTCATCACAACTTACTCCCTCCGTCCCAATTTATATGACACCATTTGACCGGGCACGGAGTTTAAGAAAATAGAGGTTGAACTTGTTAAGTATCAATTTTACCCTTGAAAAAGTAAGAGAGACAAAATTTGAGTAATAAAAAAGTTGTTGGTAGGTTTAAAAGTATGTAGGATGCAATAAGGGTAAAATAGAGATGATGCATTAAATAGTTGTCAAATAAGGAAATGTGCCACTTATTTTGGGACCAAAAAAAAAATGGTGTCACATAAATTGGGACGGGGAGTATATTATAAGTAGTAGTTTAATTTATATATATATATATATATATATATATATATATATATATATATATATATATATATATATATATATATATATATATATATTATATAGTCTAAAAATACTTTTTACGCGCTTAAAATACTACAAGTATTGTATTGTATGCATATAATAAGTGGAACTTCAAGCAATATGTCATTTTCCTTGTTTTGATATTGTCATCTTGCTTCTCTCGAATATGTTTTTCACTGATGTTTTTTAGCTGAAGGTTTATCGAAAACAGCCTCTCCAACTTGGTGGAGGTAACGTTTGCATACATTTCATCCTCCCCAGACCCCATCTTGATGGGATACTACTGAATATTTTGTTGTTGTATAATAAGTGGAACTTCATTGAAAAATAAAACAAATTACTTAATACTTATTACAACACAATTAAAAAACACAGTTAATATAAAATATTGTTTACACTATCATTTTCCATTTGGAATATGCCAATATGTTTTATGTATGTAACGGGGAAGGAATAGAGTAGTTTCTACCTAACAAAGATATTACTCCTATGATTTTTAGCTATATAATTATTCATTTATACTTCAAATCCAAAGGGGTAAAGATGTGATCTTATGTATCTTAGAGCAGATATATAAGGTGAAAAAGTTTCACCAAAAGAGAAATACAGGTGAAAAATGAGAGCTCATTTTAACTGCCTGAGAACTCAGTCCAAAATCATTTAGTACAAATCCAACCATTTTGGGCAACCTGTCCCCTCCCTCATCCAAGATTGAACATATGGTCTTGGTTGCTTACAGCAATTGCAGGAATAAGTCTTGAAAGTATAGTTTGTATCAAATCAAATATGTGAATGTTTAGAGCAAACATATACTCTTTCCGTTCCAAAATGGATGACACTATTTTCTTATTAGTCCGTTCCAAAAAGAATGACGCAATTCTATATTTGGAAATATTTTTGAGTTGAAAACTATTACTTTACCCTTAATAAAGTACTTTATAGCCAGATATTTATGTAGGGCTTATTTTGGACCACAAGTTCCAAAAATCTTACTACATTTTTTAAACTCTGCTCCAAGTCAAATTAAGACAACCATTTTGGAACTAAGAGAGTAGTACGATTAAATTTTTAACCGACAATTACTCCAATTTATCCTCTCTTTTTTCCTCTTTACATCTCTTACCTCTTTTAAGCTTTCTAGTTTAAAGAGTGGTAAGAGGAGAAACAAATGGAATATATGAAAGTTATCCAAGATTTGTCTTGAAAAATACTCCCTCCGATCCACATTATTTGATGTTTTCGGTGTTTTTACGTGTATTAAGAAAATCACATTTTTAGAGTATTAATTAACAATGTAATTGACTATATTAGCCCTTATTCAAGCTATTATTACTTATCATTTTGTTTAAAGTCATTTATTAGCAAGGTGTGACATTGTAAAATTTCATTTTGATTTTCGAAAAGATCAAATATTATGGACCAAAAAAAGTAGGCTAAAACATCAAATAAAGTGGACCAGGGAGTAGTTCTAGGAAATAATTCAAGGTAATTGGGTTTTTGGGGTGACTATTCTTGGTGGGGATAAAAATAAAGTTGACACAAGAATGAAAGCATAGCTAAGAAAGGGAATGTAAGAGATGTGACATAGACAGAGACCCCTCGAGGCAGAATCCTAGTTTGTGAAACTGAAACATCTACCTTCAATACAAGATTAATTGTTGTAAATTCCATTGCCCATTTCATGTCTTATTGGATCCAACATATCTTCTTTTTCCTTTTGCCAGAGACCTAATATGATCCACTTTTCTCTTCATTGAATTGTCAGTGGACATTGGACATTACTATACTACTTGTACTATATTATTACCCCATCACATCCCTTCATCAAATAGAATACTCCCTCCGTTCCATTTTATGTGTCATAGTTTGACTCGACACAAAGTTTAAGAAATAAATGAAGGCTTTTGAAACTTGTGGTGTAAAAAATAAAGCAAAAATATTTCCGTGGTTGTAAATCATTTCAGTAATGGCAAAACTGTAATTTTGACATATCCATTGATTGGTCTTTCCATTATGTACAATCGGATCACTAAGGCCGATATTCGAGTTTTATGTCAGCTTGACTAGTAAGTCTTCCAATCAAACTCTCTTCTGCCTTTGCTCGGTCCCGTCTATATCCGGCCCGAGGAAACTTTTGCATTCACATTCCTTCTTCATCAAATTGAATACTAGTAATAATTCTATCAACCAAAGGTTAGGCCTATTCATTGATCGGTCTTTTCATTTTGTACAATCGGATTACTAAAGCCGGTATTCGAGTTTTATGCCAGCTCGACTAGTATAAGTCTTGCAATCAAACTCTCTTCTGCCTTTGCTCGGGCCCGTCTATGTCCGGCCCGACTAAACTTTTGCATGCCTCAGTCCTAAACAAATACTCAATCCATTTCAAAATGGTTGTCTTAATTTGATTTGGAACGTAGTTTAAGAAATGTGGAAAGACTTTTGGAACTTGTGGTCCAAAATAAGCCCTACATAAATATGTGGCTATAAAGTATTTTCCTTAAGGGTAAAATAGTAGTTTCAACTCAAAAATATTTCCAAATTTAGAATTGTGTAATTATTTTTTTAACGGACTAATAAGGAAATAATGTCATCCATTTTGGAACGGAGAAAGTATAAATCAAAATTCTACTTAGTGTTATCATAAACTATATATACTACTTGTACTATATTATTACCCCATCACATTCCTTCATCAAATTGAATAATAACTCTATCAACCATAGTTTACACATATCCATCGATCGGTCTTTCCATTATGTACAATCGAATCACTAAAGCCGATATTCGAGTTCTTGCAATCAAACTCTCTTTTGCCTTTTGCTGGGGCTCGTCTATGTCCGGTCCGAGAAAACTTTAGTATGCCTTAATCCCAAACAAATATAAATCAAAATTCTACTTAGTGTTATCATAAATTATATAAGTTCTTGAAATATTATACGTGAGAAAAAGTCATGCTGATAACAAACCGCGTTGTCCTTGCACAATATATGTTGATTATACATGGCTCACGTATGAAACATTTTATTAACATCTACAGTAGTACAACTCCATGTGATCTGTCAAGTCCTTACGAGAGAAAATTTAGTGATTACTCCCTCCGTCTCATTTTAGTTGTCGCTTTAGCAAGTTTCATTTGTCCCAAATTAGTTGTCGTTTTAGTATTTCAAGACATGTTTTACGGTAAAAACTTACCCGCACCCGGTGTTTACACCAAGCCAATAAAGGCAAGCCACGTGTATTACAAACATCCATCTATTGCTTAATCATGGTTAAGTGATATGAATTTATACTTTAAATTTTAACTACCATAGTTAATTTGCATGGTTTGGTGTAAACACTGGGTGCGGGTAAGTATTTACCCATGTTTTACCAATTCTTTCCAACTATGCCCATATTTAATAAATGAGTATTTTCTAAAAAAATTCAATCCAGTTTCATTTATTAGTGATAAAATAGTAAAAGACATACCATATTTATTGATTTCTTAATGGACGTGTAGAAATTTAAAGCGACAATTAAAATGGGACGGAGGGAGTAATTTTCTATTTTTGTATATATCAAACTCATACTAATTTTTTGTGCAGTGGGTGCCTAATTAGCTGGAGTAATTTGGGGAAAATACAAGAGAGTTCAAGTTTCAAGTCTAGCTAATTAATTTATTTGACTGTCAGTAAGATGAAAAACGAATATTGACGAAATCAAGACTATAAATTAAAGTTCCTATCAGTTTTGGATTATTTATCACGTGAATTTGCATTATTGCAAGAAATCTATACTCAAAAACTATTACTCCGTATAAAAACAAATTCAAGGGTTAACTTTCTTTTTATTGTTTTTAAAAGTTATTGGGCTAAAGATAGAAATTATTGTCCAAGCATAGATAAAATATGAAATGAAAGACTTTTTTTTTTTTTTTTGTCTTTCGGTGATTTCATTTACTTATGTAGGAAAGAAAAGACAGATAGCGCAACAAGTCAAAAAGATAATAATAAGTTCACGGATTGATCGATAGCTGTTAGTAAAGAATAGTTGCAAAACAATCTTTTCAAAAGCTAATATATATGGGATCAGAGGTCTCGGGTTCGAGCTTTGAGTATGGAAAAATTACTGGTAGAGAGCGCTTCTCCCGAATGAGGCCCTACACGGTGCGAATCCGAATTAATCGGGGCTCCGATGAGAATACCGGGCACCGGTGGGAAACCAAAAAAAAAAAAAGCAAATATGTATGGTCTTTTTGTGGGATATATATTAGCCAATTTATAACAAAAGAGCAAAGAAAACAACTATGTTCCTTTTTTTTTTTGTATAGGAAAAATGATATAAGAAAAAGAACGAACAAAATAACACAAGCTTACGACTGCTGGTGCTAGCTATATATAGTATATATTTTATTTTATGAAATATTGAAATAAATACTTTGACACAATACCTCCTATTTTAGTTAATGAAATACTCTGTCTGGCTTCTACTTCTTCCGCTTTGTTTACGAAAGGGTGGTATTAAACTTGCATACATTTTCAAATTGACCTCGATTAGTGCATTTAGAATTAGTGCGTGAACAATATAACATGGAGGCAAATATTGGTCAAATCAAGAATAGAGACGAGTATGTTAAGAAGATGAAACTTGGTTTAACTAGACGTTAAAATGAAGACTTAACATGATAAAATCGGAGCACCGGGCACTCACACGCCCGGGCACAACAAACTCGGGCGCCCACACACATACGGACGCCCGAATAAGCTTAGACCTAACTGACACCCCAAAAGCTAGCTCAAAAGGTGGAGGATTATCCAATACTTATATGGGCATCTTACTCTTTTTTTCCACCGATGTGGGACACATTCCCACACTACAACGCACTTCAACATAACTTAGTACTACTATTAATGAAGAACATAAACACATGAACAGAGAAGCAGTAGAAGTGATGAAGCATATACCATGAATAAGAAAAATGTGTGTTTCATTGAAGTTTGAACAAATACTACTAGTATATAGTTTTTCCAGTTTTAAATTCTCGACTACAGCTCAGCATATAATAGTATTATATCTGCTTGTCTGTGGAGTTTGTAACAATGGACCCTACCCAGCCATCTCCCCCCAACCATAAAGGAATAACTAGTTCTTCGGCCGTCCCATTTTGTTGTCGTTGTTCGGATTTCGAGAGTCAAACGAGTTTATTTTTTACCGTAATTTTTATATATATCTTTTAAATATTTTGAGTTGTAATTTATTGTAACTTATAGTACTTTTCATGTAGTTTTCAAATAGTAAATTTTATTTAAAAAAAGTTAAAGATTTTATATCCTAATCTACGGTCAAATTTAGAAGTTTGACTCTCGAAATAGTAACTATGACAAACAAAATGGGACAGAAGCAGTAGTTTATATATTTTCTTTTCTCCAAGTGACAACATGAGTAAAAGAAGATAAAAATGATCTCACCGATTAGTTTAGAACATACTGGAGCATGGCTTCATGTAGTAATTAACAAGTTAAATCGCTTCGCCATGTAATATAAGTGAATGTCTAAGAAATTCCAATTTGTTTTCCTCTTTCATGAATTAGTCAAATTGAAGTTGTGCATTTAACATAAGGAGTATTCTTGTACTCTCGTTGGCCGAAATCACATTTCGCACTTAGACCTTTTCTGCAAAATATAAAAATATTTGGTACGATTACACAATATAGAGAAAAGGGGCACTTAATAACAAAACATAGCAAAAATTAGATAAAATATAGCAAAAGAGAAACAACCTTAGCATCCTTCTCCCATTTTACTTCCTCTTTCCCTACCCTTCCGCCGCCTCATTCTCTGGTGCTGGTTTCCTCCTCTAGCAATGGCTCGTTGTTACATCTTTTCCCTCCTCCTCCTCCTTTCACATTACAACTACTTTATTCACCCGTGGTTGAAGCGCCGGACAGTAATAGTGAATCGTTGCCGTCGATGTAGGAGCCGGAGTGTAACAACGAGTTCGGTGATCGGGAAACCCGTCGGTAATATCATTGTTCACGTTAACAGACGTTTTACCAAGAGGAAAATCTGGTAAGTATTTATTTCGTTCAAGTATGGTGTTTCCGATGAAGACATGCCATTTTCCGTGAAGAACTTGTGTTTTCTGGTTAGTTATGGTGTTTCTGATCATATATGCTATTTTTCAATTCAATTATGTTATTTATTCTTCTTTTTATTTCACTGTATCAGCATTGTATCAAAATCGTATCTACATTGTATCTGTTGTTTTGAGTGTATCATTTTGTATCTCAGTATAGTATTTTGTTGTTTCTAGTTGTATCTAAACTGTTGCTGAACTGGTTCACATTGTTTATGCATTTCACACTATTTAAGCATTATTTCATACTGTTTCTAAGCATATTTCCTGTCTCTCCTTGTTTCAGGATTTTGTTTCGTACTATTTATGTGTTGTTTCATATTGTTTCTGTGTTGTTTCACACTTTTTCTGTAATTTTTCGGCGACTCTTCCAGCAGGCAGTAGTGGCGTCAGCAACAGACGGTTAAGGACAGCGGGTGTAGGGGCATGCAACACTGGTAAGGGATTTGAGGTATAAGCTAGGATTTTTTTCGTTGTAGTTGCTTGTAGCAACTTGTATATTAAAAATAATATTATGTTTTGTAATATCATGACACCATAGGCAGTGGCTTGCATTATTGACCCCGTTAAAGGTGGTTTTGCAAGAATGACTTACGCTAACTTTATTTAATAAATTTCGGACGAAAATGCCTCTACAAAATCTTATAATGACGCCCGCAACCCGTCCTTCCTTTCTGGTAAGTGTTGTCTATTAGCTACCACTTGTTCTTTAATCTCTTCACACATTCTCACAGATAACTTGAAGTGTTGCCTATCTTATAATGACGCTCACATTCTCGTAAGTAGTGCCTCTTAGGCAGCACTTTACAATACTTGACTTTGACTCTCTCTTGTATGTGTAATATTTGCCATTTAATCTCTTCCCATATTCTTCGCGGGCAACACTTGCCCTTTGATATTTTTCGAAGAGACATCACTTATTGATTTATAACTTGAAGTGTTTCTTTTGAGGTCATTTTGCTAAACTATTTTTATTAGGTGGAAACAAAAAGACATAACCAAAAATTAGAGGGTACACGTGGTGAATTTTTTTGAAAATAGGCTGCTTGGCCCATAGCATTGTGGCCTTTGGGCTGAAATAACCATTAGGCCCATCATGAATGTATTAAGTACAGCGTCGACAATTAGCAAGAAAATGAGAACCCTAATTTGCAGCTCATTTGTAGATGTAGCCATATACATTCTTGACTCGATTCTCTTTTTTTTTTTTCTATATAGTAATTATTGCATTTTTCATTTTTGAATAGTTGAATATCTATTTTATTATTCTTGTTTGTTAATTTATTTGTTTTTATGGAGTGTTAGGGGCAAGGATGATGGTGCTTTTTTATTTCTGACACCTCTTGTATGAGAAGAGTTTTACTCTTCTTTGAGCATATTAAGCAACTCTCTGAGCCCTATTTAATAAACCTACCTTTTTGGTCTTTTAATTTGTCTATGTTCTTAATATACATCACTTCTCTCGAGGTGCGACTCTTTTCCGGACCCTGCAGTGCAACGGACTGCCTTTTTTTGACCTTTATTTTTCTGTCTAATTTTTTTGTACCGAGTAGAAATTCAGGCAACCCCCTTTTGTTCCAATATGGGAAGGGAGGTGTTAATCTACTCGTAAATTAAATTTGCTTTTGCTCTTCAGACTTGCTGAGATTTTAACTAATCTTTGAAGTTGGTCTAGTAAGCTCTTGTACATAGTTTTCCTATATATTCTAATGATATGTCATGAATCAAATGAAATAAAATTATTATTTGAAGGACCTAAATATGTTTTCATTTATATATTTGGAATATGTGGATATCATTCTATTGAGAGTCTCTGTCAAAATTAATGGAAGTTTGGCATTTACCTTTATAAAGTCTAATAATCACATCTATTATGAAAGACATTTCAGGTTAATTACAAAAGTTTAGCATAGAAGTTATGCTATGAAACTTCTTGCATTCCCCTAACTGCTAAAAACACCAATGTGCAATGACCATATAAAATCGTAGGATCTTTACCTTATTTAACCTAATAATTATAATATATAAATAATACATTACTTTTTTAATCACTATTTTTTCTATGTACACCTACATCACTATTGTTACAAACTTTTAATCCAATAGTATCATTTTTTAAGGTATAGATCAAGAATATTCAATTATAAATCCTGTATTTCTGAAAAAAATTACTGAATAAAAAATATTAAATATAGTGTTTGAGAATAAATGTTTAAAATCATTCATCTAGTTAAATAACTGTAAAGTGAGTCTTTAAGTGTCCTTACTCGTAATTTAACACTCAAAAGTATTTTTCCAAAAGTTTGATCAAACACAAATTACTACTCAACTGTTGAGAACTACTTCTCAGATGATTTGGCCAAATACAAACTGCTTTTCTCCGAAAGTATTTTTACGAAAAGCACTTTTGAAAATAAACACTTCTCAAATAAGTAGTTTTTAGAAGTTTGGCCAAACAAGCTCTAAAACTAGAAAATCGCTCAGTCGATATGCACAATGTATTGGAGTTTTGTCATTGCTAAAATGATAATTGAAGTTGAAAGTTTCAGAAATATTTATTGTACTAAATTATTCTATACCATTAGATCTTCAACCTAGCACTCGCTATTACATCTATATGATGCAGACATTAAACGGCAAAGTTTAGCATTTGACAATTTAATTCCATTACTAGGAGTAATGTAGGAGTTTGCACTCATTGTATTAATTTCTATTCCAGTGTCACTTGCTAATTTTTCAAACTCCTCTTCACTTGTAATCACTCGATCAAAGCAAATATATCTACCAGAAGCTGTGTTTTTCATTTCCTCAAACACCGTTACATGTGCTATTGCCAATTTATTGACATCCACTGTTGCCAACAGTCCTTTTCTGAACATTTCTTGAGCTCCTGAATATATAATATACAAAAAGTATTAACTTAGAGTCCGAAAAAGGTTATTATTTGTATTTAGGTATAAGGGGATTACCACCAAGTGATGTGGTGTAGTGGATGGGACTACTCCCCCTTAACCAGAGGTCTCGGGTTCGAGCCCTGGATATGGCAAAATCACCGGTAGCGAGCGCTTCTCCCCGAATGGGGCCCTACGCTGCGCAAATCCGGATTAGTCGGGGCTCCAATGAGGGTACCGGACACCGGTTGGGAAACCGCGGCGCAAATCCGGATTAGTCGGGGCTCCAATGAGGGTACCGGACACCGGTTGGGAAACCAAAAAAAAAAAGGTAAAAGGGGATTGCTATGTCCCCATTTATGCGACACTTTTCGCTTTAAATTGAGACGGATGGAATAATACCTTTAAGATGAGCAATTGTAGAGGTTGGATTTCTAAGGAGATATTTGGGACCAGTTATTAGACCATGACATATGGTAGCCAGCTTGAATTCACCATCTTTAGCTATGTTCCACGCTGATTTTTCTGCCTTCAGCTTGCCCAAGGCATACCATAGCTGCCAATTCAAAGGCAAAGAATCTTGTTGATATATAGTGATGACAAGTTTAAGTTCTACAAACTAAATATGCAAAAATATTTACTCAAAAAACAATTATGGGAAAATGTATAAAATCTTTCCTCTACCAATTTATACAATATGCATCTTTTGTTAAATTGGCTAATGAGTGTTTATATCATTTCTATTTCCCTAAATTAAATCCTATGTTGTATTCGTCTTATACTCTATCTGTTTCAATTTATGTATCATAGTTTGACTCGACACAAAGTTTAAAAAATAAAAAAAGACATTTGAAACTAGTGATGTAAATAAAACAAAGATATTTGTGTGGCGGTATATCATTTCAGTGACAAAATTGTAATTTTGAAGTGTCATTTTTTTTAGAACAGACGAATAAGAAATTGCTGACACATAAATTGGAACGGGAGGGGGTATTTGTTTGCATTTTACAAGAGTACCATGCAATTAATCAATAGTACCTTCTTGTTTATGCAGATAGATTCATCACTCCAACAATCATGATCAATTGTTCTTGAAGGGCTAAGATCATTCCATACACAAGCTAAAAGTGAAGATGTGAGCACACAATTTTTGACCGAAGGTGTCATTGCACATGCCTTAGCCACATTTTTGCTTACCATTACTTCTACTTCAGCCATTGATTTCTACAAAAAAAAAAAGTGTTAATATTAAAAAGTTTCAAATAAAAAGGGGACCACATGTGTAATATAAAGTATCAAATGTGCTTATCAAATGAAACAAACCCACAGAGCATGATGAGCCGTCCGATTTACCAAACTTTTGCATCAATGGTTCGGTGGACATATCATTTGGGAGTTTGTCCAATATTTGCTGATGTTGGCAATCTATTTATCTAATACTAGTAAGTAACAAGTTTGTGTCGACTTAATCAAATAACGATATTTATTAGGTAAAGTGTGTTTCGGATACGAATAATTAAGAAACCAAAAAAGAAAGTAATCAAAACGCTAGACGAATTTTCAAGTGGATGAGATCGGTCGAGTGGTCTCAGTTGGAGATAGGAGGCGATGATGCATCATAAAGGGCCTTCCACGCAATGGCTGGAACATACAATCAACGAGTTCAACGGATCTTAGCATTTTTGACACACAGTTAGAATCTGCGGAGGGTGATATGTATGCAGATCTTATCCCACCAAAGTGGAAAAGCTGTTTTCGATGAGTGAAAAATAACAAAATTTTTTAAAAGCGGGTAAATTAACATTGACGATATATATAACTTAATCATTTAGTAATAATGCACAAGAAATGTGTGTCCTAGTATCATTCATCAACTGATTGAGAAAGAGTTTCAAGAGACTTACTGAATATCCTGATAGGCCAGCAGGGTCAATGAAGGCAGCAGTGTGGAAGACACCACCACAGCCGTTGAATGCTTCTTTTAGGCTCTCCACATGATTTAAACTTGCCATTACTGCCTCTACACTGTTCATGGACTGTCTCATTTCACCAGAAATTTCCATCTCTCTTAGCTTTTCTAGTTCCTCTGCACTCAACAATTTAGTGTATTAAGCAACAATTCAAGTTATATAGTACTACTACTAAGTAGTAAAACAGTTTTATACTATCAGGTCACTAAATAATATGTGGTAATAATGTATGCAGCCTAACCTAATGCATATATCCGTGGCTATTCTGATATTTACAAGTAACAAGAATTCAAGAAATGGAACCTTGTTTTTGCACGATGACTCGAACAGAATAGCCACGGAGTAAGAGTTGGTTAACAATAGCGATACCGAGGTAGGATACACCACTGGTAACACACACTTTCTTCTCTTCAACCTCATGATTGTAGTCTTGAAATGCAAAGGGAAAGTTCACAGGTTTTTGAGATTCAAGATCGTTGTTGGTCTTTGTCTTGTGCACCACCCCGCAAGATAGTAACATCTTGCAAAATTCCTCGATCTCTATCTTCTTGCTCTCATCAGGGCATATGATTCCCATTAGAATTTTCTCTACTTATTATTGTTCAGTAATTGCACGCTTATGACTTAGCTTTAGCTACTGATAGATGCTCTATTCTTCTATGTAGTGTACACTTAAATGTATATATATATATCTGTGTGAGACTTGGAAATGAGAGTCAATTATTATGACCAACTAAGGGTTACTCATATCTTATTTCTTTTTGTCGTTTTTTTTTTTTTTTTCTATCTGGGTGCATGATATTAATGCAGAAAACACCTTAATCAACTTTTCTCGTAACGGAAAATTGAGGATTTTGTTCTTTTGACAATTTAATGAGTAAAGTTGAGTGTTGGCTAGTCATCACCACAGACGTTTAGAATATAAACGTAGCAGAGATGAGAATACTCAGATGGATATTTTTTAAATATTTTTTGTCTCTCTAGAATCTACCTTTTAATTAATGTGGCATTCTTAAATTGTTGTTTTTGTCTGTTTTTTTTTTTTAAATTAAAGTCTACCTTAAAATTTTGTTGTTTTTTCTCTCTTATTAAAAAGATGAGATTAGAAATGAAAAAAGTTTACTTGAAATTAATAGCAGCACTAGTATATATATAATTCGTGAAAGCTATTTGTACATTACGTAGCGTATTTAAGGAGGAAATTCACAATACCCAAAAAAAATTGACAAGTATCAACTTCACCATTAAGGTAAGAATGTCTACTTTCTAACTAAAATTCTACCAAGATTACACACTAGAAAAGGAAAATTCTTGGAAAATTTCTTTAAAAAAAGAATCAATTTTAGTATGGTTCTCAAGTATAAGATAATTTTTCCATAATTTGATAAACTTTTGTTCAAAAAACTTGCCAAACTAATTAACACAGTTACCTTATTATGACAGAGAAAATATACTTCTATGTGTTTATTTCCTAATGCATTGCATATTACTGTATACTAAGTACTTAATTAGAAACAGATATGGAGTGAGGAAAACTGTTGATAACTTTTCTAAAGTATTTTAATATTTTTTACAATAAATTTCTTAAAAAATATTTTTGACGTGGTGTATAATGTCGTTGTTCGTTAGTAACATAAACTATCAGAAAGTGAAGCACTCTAGATGTGGTAGGTAAATACGATTCTTCTATTTCTACGATACCACTAATGCTTGCATTAGGTGAAACTACGTACATCACACCTACTTTTTCGAATCTTACGTGAACACGAAATGCTTGAACCCGACTCGTGAAAATGAGAAAACTTCTTATATGAAGTGGGAATGGCGAGTAAACGTGATTTTTAGCTAACATGATTTTGTGGGGGTTAGCTAGCTCTATGTGTTTTTATTGTCGTCTTCTTTTCCGATATCTGTTAAATGGCTATGCCCCAGTAACGTGGCATCCAATGCATGTATTGCAATACGTATACAAAATGAGTTTCAGGAAATCTTATATTTTCATGCACACTCGTTGACCAAATACACCTTTATAAAATTATTTTTATAATTTCTTTTTTTTAAATAAAAGGTGGCAATTGATTTTTCAGTGATTAAAGGAGATGGATATATCAAATAAGTGTATCCAATCAATGTAGGAGTCATGAATTCACATGAATATGCAACAATGAGTTAAGTGACCAATGAATTCGAAATCACACGTTAGATTGTTGCAGATTTAATTTCAAGATCATAATGCATCCAATATATATTTGTTTCTCACCTAAGAGTATTTTTCTCACATCCATGTTAGTTTTGATTCACAATTTGGTAGATCCAAAAGTTTTTTGACCCACATAAGATTTGGGTGCAGTCAGTTAAAATTAGCAGGATTTATTCCCTAAAGTATAGTTCAAATTCAAGGACACTATCCTTAAGCTTCTACAGATTATTATTTTAAAAAAATCATATTTTTAAATTGTGGTTACTCTTCAAAAAATTTATAAACATTGACTATTGACTTATTATCATTCTTATGACGGGATATTTACAAAACTATGACACCGGGGAAACAGATCTGCCTTTTTGATCTCATAATAGTGTTCTAGCGAAAAAGACCTCCGCTTAGCTTAATGAATAAATTCCGAATAGAATTATCCCTATAAATTTTAAATGATGCTCGTATCCCCGTCATCCTTTTCTCTAAATTATTTTTTAAGAGTCAGCACTTGTCTTTGACATGTTCTTGCTTATGCAACACCTGCCATTGAATGTCTTGTATAGGCACTATTTCCAGTTGAAATTCTTGTCAAGATAACACTTGTCGTTGAAAAATTCCTGTCTAAATACTTGCCCTTTGAGCTCTTCACATATTCTTTTAGATAAGTTGAAGTGTTGCATACGAACGAAGTGGAGTTCATATTGCTAAAACCATATTAAACAAAGAGGTAACTCTCAAAAAATCAATCAATTTTGAAGACATCGGGTGAAATATTTTGTCTTAGGAGTGGCTATCCGGCCAATTCACCTTAGCCCTAGCCCACCTATCCACTACTTTGGTGCCAACTGCACAAATAGCTTATTTTTACAACACTATCTGCGGTATAGTCACTCTTTGCAAAGTTTCACATTTGGGCTTCTTAGTAAAAATTTGGCCTATTAGCTTGTCAACACCGTGCTAAATGCAAATTAGTCAGTAATGCAAAACTCTTTAATACTAGCCAAATTCGAAAAAATATCAGTATTTTATATTAGAATTTTGAATAAATATTTCAAAACCTCAGTATTTTATACTGGAATCACTTAAATATGAATCCTATTAAAAAATACTCCAATGGGACTTTGAACATGTTAGTTCAAAAGACCCAGTAAAAATACACAAAGCATCCCGCGTGCACGCAGGATCCGGGGAAGGGCATCATCCCAAGGGGTGTGATGTACGCAGCCTAACCTAATGTAAACATCAGTGGTTGTATAATGTGGCTAATTTGGGTGTTGTCGACGCCAATAGACTATTAGTGTACATACAGTAATTTGACTATTTTTTAATTATTTTAAAACCGTCGATAAAATTCACTTAAGCGTCCAAAATTGACGAGTTATTAATTTTTCACCAATCTCTTAGGCCCTGGCCCCAATCCTCCAATTACAATCTCTGTTAGGCTCCGTAGCAAGCACCAACTCTTCGAGCTCATAGCCTTTTAAATTTACTAACTCCAGCTTCTGCTTAAAGCTTATTTCATCCAGGTATTTAACTATTTATGCAAAATTATTTTCTTGAAAGATGCATTAGAGAAGTTAAATTTAATGAATTATTAAGGGTAAATTGTTGGGTTACCGAAGATTGTTTACTTTCTAGTTTCAACTAACACTTTTCATTTTTTGACATAATTGGAATTTCAAGAGTCAAATTTCTTAATTTCGATCGACATATTTGGGAATTAAATAAAAGGTAGAATAAAATAAGTTAGGTAATTAACCATTCAAAATATTAAAAAAATATAATGGCGGTCGAAGAATGCTTGTTTGACTCTCGAAATCCTTTTTCGGGTTTCTTGTGTTTTTTAGCATCATTTTACTTATTGTAAACTTGTCTTTTATTTTGTAAAGGGGAACAGTAGAAAAAGCTATGGACATCCCAGTTCAGCACAAGAAGTTTTCGGTGGATATTAAGGCATGTCTCAACGTTTTACCCTTTCTTTGACAATGGAATTTTTATTTTGTTATTTATGGCCCATTGTTATCTTTGTTGCCTTCCTAGAGTGCATGGTTTCTTTGCATTTTACAAGTGTGATTAAGCTGTTCAAAATGAATGTCAAGTCGAAAATTCGAAATGAAAAAGAACTCGATAACTGTTCGAGTTTTGAACTGTGCACCATTTGACCTCGAAGGGGAGCCTTAGAGCATTGATAAAGTTGTCTTTCTGTGACCAGGTCACGAACAACCACTGATGCTTGCGTCACGATAGGCTGCGTAGGGGTGCGGTCCTTCCCCAAACCTTGCGTAAATGCGTGATGCTTTGTGCACCGGGCAACCCTACACCATTTGACCTTGGGGACTTCTCGGTTATAGAAAATACAAATATGAAATAAATGAAGCATATGATGGATTACCCTGACTAGTTCGGGATGGAGGCATAGTTGATTGATTGATATATCATATATTGATCAATAAAGGCTCAACTTGTCATGTGTGGGTCAGGCGCACATTACAGCTTCAAACATCGCCGCGGATAGAAGCCTGATTTTAAGTGGAGAAAGGTTAAGAGATAAAAATGAAAGGAAAACGGGTTTAATTTTGCGACTTTCCCAGTTTGCATCCGAGATTAGCTTCGAATGCAAAAAAAGGAGAATTATAATAGACAATATCTTCAGTGTGGGTGGGGATGGGGGTCATGTACCACATGCCTGTAAGTGAAGTCGAAGAAAATCCGTATTGTTGTTTTACAGTCTATAAAGATATTGACTCTCTTCCCTTCCATTTCATTTGCACTCAACTTTTCTTCACTTAAATGAAAGTGTGTATATGGTTCTGTGTGTGTGTGTTTGTAATTTCACTAAAAAAGCTACGAAGTTTGCTTTGACATTGTCACAGAAAGTGCTGTAGAGGATTATATTACAGGATTAGTATTCATGAGTTGAACATAATGTCTGATGTTACATTATGAAACATAGTTGGGTTGTATAGAGATATATCTGGAAATGTAGACTTTGGAGGCAATTTGCCCGATAGGTTTAGCGAGAGAACAAAGAATAATGAGTTCAGTTGAAATGCAACTGCAATGGGAAAATGTTTCCTGTTCTTCTACTCTATTTTGAGCTAAATTATCTTACAGACATTTCCTATATGCAGGGAAACAAAACTGATATAGTCATATGTGCCTATGATGACCATTTTCTGGTGAGTCAGGATGACTGATTTAGATTCCAAGTTTTAGCCTTACGCGAGAATTTCAGAACCTTTATTGGTATTTTCAGGTTATCGCTACTCAAATAGGAAGCATGGGTACAATACTGCAGGCCAGGTCTGCATCTTTTCCGGAAGCTGTTTTCAGATTTTTCGATGAGGATGCATTTAGTTTGGGAACAAAATAAACGTTTTAATTGAAGCCTGTAGATACTCTTTGTGTAATCTGTCTGCAATCCATGCATTTAGCTTTTAGTTCCAATTAAGTCGTATTTGGTTTGGAGTTTTGCTTGTTCCAACTATTGCAGTACTGAGCCTGATCATTGACCTCTGGAGATCTTGTAGATGCAAATTTGATTTCTTTTCATGATTGATGTCTTGTCACTTGCTGAAAATAGTTCATCCCTATGACATATTTAAGTTACGTAGTTTTGCTTTGCAGGAAAGAGGAAGGGGTGTCACTCCATCCAACCTTTAGTGTTTCTGTATTATTGGGTAAACGTGATGAGGTAATTTAGAATATATTAGAAATTTAGAATAATTTCATGCCTTTTCATGTATAGTTTTTCAACTTGATAAACTGTATTTTGCCTGCAGCCCATGCTAGTTGCATGTGCTCGGCAGATTATTGAACAAATAAGGTATGTGTCGGAACTGAAGTTTAAGATTTCCACTATCTGCATAAGGATGATGCCAGAATTAAAGATTGATCTCTCTCTCTCTCTACTGATTCAAACCTTAACCTTGCTTGCTTGCAGTAATGCGGGATCTTCTAGGTCTTTGGTTTTATCTCTTGGTCTAGAAGACCACTCTCTGGTTAGTTATACAAAGAGATATTACTCTCTATCGCACACGTGTTGCTTTCCTTTGATTTGTGCCTCTTTTTCCATGCAGCCCACATTGAAAGGCATTGTTTCAGCTATCAGTGAGAACCGCCTTTGGTGACCTGGACTCTGTCAATTTTGGATTCCTCATAATTTCGAGACTTGTTAAAGCACGAGAAAACTTAATATGATAATCTCAGGCAGTCAGGCTATGATGTGCTTATGCTTATTCTTCGGTGATTGTATTGTTGTGCTATTATTAGCAAGACTTCTCTAGACTCTTAAAAGTGAAAGGAATTCGTGATTTCAATTGGTTCACAGACAGTTATGTACGAGTGTGCTTATGTAGGTACCCTCATTGACATGGTTGTGATTACACATTAGAAAAGCATTTCTTCTTCAGCTGAGAACCTGTGTAATTATGTTGTGTGTTGGTGCAAAAGAAAGTCGCAGTAGGATTATGTGGTTTTTTTTTTTTTTTTTTTCGTTTTAGATTGGCCGCGGTATAGTTTTACATTTACTGTCAAGTGAATGCGTGTAAATTCTATATTCTATGCTTTTAAGAGCGGTCTAGTCTTTCTGAGATTTATACATCTGAAAGACACATAGAACTTATAGTATTCTTCATAATTTTTTTGGCTTGTGGTAGTACTTTTTTTAATATGTGATACCTCTGGTTTTTGTATGCTATAAAAGGTTAGACTAACAACAAGGTCGTTGTAGTATAGTGGTAAGTATTCCCGCCTGTCACGCGGGTGACCCGGGTTCGATCCCCGGCAACGGCGTATGTTTTTTTTTTAATTTCAATTTTGGCCCAAAATTTTATCTCAACCTTTGAGCTCTACGGAATTCTCGCTTAAATGCTAGTACTAACATTCCACTTCAAACTTATACTTTATTTAAAAAGATTTAGATGGAATTCCACCAAAAATAGAGTTTAACATCTCTATAGTATTTTTTTCGACCATAGTTTGTTTACTCATCAAAATTTAAAGTGAAATCGCCATTTGGCAAACGCACATGCACAAAATGGTAAAATTTAAATTCTTAAAGCTTATGAATTATTACTATTTTCGAAATTACATGATATGTGGAAAAATCACTTGGACATGTTTAAAATCATGATAAACTCGAGAACTAAAAAAGGGACACTACTCTTCCTTACAGGCGCATTGAACATACTTTCGAAACGAGGAACCAGGTTTGCGGAGCTGATTTACACAAGTGCTACTTTTGCTCTTTTATTTTCAATAAATATTAAAATGACTACTTAAATACAAGACCAAATTGGTATAATATTACACCGGATCACCGATATTCTGACAATGAATAGCATCTCAAAATTTGGGTGCCTAATTTACATTCACATATGGTACAACAAAAAAATACAACCCACTCGCCACTTAACTTAATGATGTGCCTTAGCACAAGCACGCAGAGAAACTTCACAAAGCCATGTGGTGCATCGTTCATTCTATTATTTCTTCAGCGTATTCAATTTCTTTTCCAACTGCAAGCCAGAAATGACAACTTGAGATGCTCATTCATGTCAACAATGGTCACTCAAAATTTTTAATGTAACGCGCAAGCAAAAGAAGCACCGTGTTTTCAATTTCAGTTTTCCAACTTTGTACAACAAAAAAGTTCAGATCTTTGAAAAAAATAAGGGAAAGTATTTTTCAACATTTGAGCTAAACACACCTGAACATTTTTCATCTTTTGTCTCTGCAACTCCTCCACAGTACTTCCAATGCTGAAAATTGATTAATTCAGTTGAACATTACAAGCAATCTAGTTTAAATTTGTCAAAGACCTCGCTCAATATCATACCTTTGTTGCAGTTGAATGATCAATGACTGCAGTTCTCTCTCCCTAATAGAAGTAGGTGACATCTGCAGAGTGGCAGTGTTGATAATGTTGATGTTAGTGGATGCACGGGCAGGCCATAATTTAAAAATGCACCGGAAATCTCTTCTACTTCTCACTCATGCACCTGATAGGGCACATCACAACCCCCGCCCCACAAAAAAAAAGAAAAGAAAAAACAAGGTAGAGAGAAAACCTTGATCATAAGCTAAGCTGCTGATGTTCACAAATAAAGCTCTAACCCCTAAACCGTCATTTATGGAAAATGTAAAAACTCAACATAAACCCCAGCCCATATCCTATGTCATAGAAATAATTGGTATCTCCACCACTCTTCATTCCCTAATTCTTAGTCTTCTTATCATGTACTAATAAGTCAACAGCTGTTTTTATAAAAAAGATGTGCCACCATTTTTAGTAGATTACTACAACATAAGAAACAACCAATTATGGATTACCTGCGGAAGATCACTGCTCCCACCTTCAGCCAAGTCCGTAGGGTTGACTGCAGCAGATGTAAATAACAAGTCAGTCAAGGGGACATATAAATACAGTTAAAATCCAACATGAAAAGGAGCAGTAGCTACAATCCACATCCAACAAAGTTATGTGCATCTATTGATGGTGGTCAAAATGTGATGATCAGATGTAAATGAAAATTACCAGATGTTCGCTCCGCAAACTTGATCAGTTTCACTAATTCCTCCTAACAAGATAAAATGTAGAGCGTATTAGCAACAGATAACAGAGAAGCAGAAGTTTAATAAAGTAGAGATTACCCTTTGCAAAGTATTCTGCTGTAGAATGCATTGCAATGAAGGAAGTAGTGAGGCAGCTGTTAGGCTTAGATTGCTTGGACTAGTAGAACCTCCATGAACTGGGTTAAAGAAAAAATTTGTAGGTTCCTGAACAAATTAAAGAAGAGCAATAATTATGAAGCCATCACTTAAAGAGAGGTTGCTAAGTTTGACATTTAATCATGAGAATACCAAACATGGAAGCCTAAGCTGAAACTAAAGCCAGTCCATGCAAAATGCAACTCATCAACAAATATAAAGGAGACAGCACGTGGAAGTGCAAAGAAACAAATTCCCTGATAAATCAAATTATGTTCATAATTCAAAAGAAGCAAATAACTATGGTCCATCACCAAAAGCTTCACACAACTTAATTAAGAGATTTTCAATCAAAAAAAGACTTGGATCCGACAAAACCATAGAACAGATTTCTCCCAAACCAACCTGGAAGGATTTTTCATTTTTTGTTAGGTAAACAACACAAAGCACAAAGCAATTGTATGGCAGACCATTGTTTTAAGGGATAAACCATAAATATTTATTACCATATGAATGCACCATAAACTTCCCAGGTGAGATCAGTGGGAGGAGACTCAGAACACTTCCAAATAGAGATGGAGTTGCATCAAGGTCAGCGCTTAGCTTGTTTCAATTTGCTCGGGTGATGGATGAATCAACGTGGCGTATTCAAGGGAATGTACCTTGGTGTATTTTTTGAAGATGATATATAGTTCTGGTCGAGGATTCTCGTGGTAGAGTAAATGATAAGTTGGAGGTTTAGAAACAGACTCTCGAGCCTAAAAGCTTCGGGTTGAGCAGGACGAAAACAGAGTACATGAAGTGCAAGTTTAATGGTGCATCTCATGACAGTGATGAGGAAGTGACACCTGATACGCAAGTCATCCCCAAGAAGGGTAGTTTCAAGTACTTGGGGTCAATAATCTAGGAAATAGAGAGATTGACGAGGATGTCACTCATCGTATAGGAGCGGGTTGGATGAAATGGAGGCTCGCTTCCGGTGTCCTATGCGATAAGATGCCACCTAGACTTAAAGGTAAGTTCTATGGAGCGACTGTTAGACCAATTATGTTGTATGGGGCGGAATCTTAGCCAGTCAAGAACACACACATTCAGAAGATAAGCGTAACAGAAATGAGAATGCTTAGATTGATGTGTGGACATACTATGATGGATAGGATTAAGAACGAGGTCATACGTTAAAAGGTGGGAGTGGCCTCAGTTGTGGACAAGCGAGAAGTGCGGCTGCAAAAGTTCGGGCATGTGAAGAGGAGGAGCACCAATGCTCCAGTGAGGAGGTGCGAGGGGCTGGCAGTGTAGACCAAAGAAGAATAAGGGTGAGGTGATTAAACAGGACATGACTCACCTCAAAACCACCGAGGACATGACACTGATAGGAAAGCGTGAAGGTCGACGATTAGGGTAGAAGGATAGATGGTAGTTGAGTGATTCTTGGCATATTAGTTTTGGCATTATTCGTATATATACTATTTCTATTTTATTCTTTTACCTCTATTGCTATTGGTATTTTGCGTTTACCTCTACCTTAAGTCAGTATTTCTTTTACAATAGTATTTTCATCTTGTTCTTTCTTTTCAAACATGTTTCCAAATTGTTTTTCTTTAGCCGAGGGTCTATCGGAAACAACCTTTCCACTTTGGTGGGGATAAAATCTGCATACATTTCACCCTCTCTGAATCCCACTTGTTGGATAACACTGGGTATGTTATTGTTGTTGTAATGCACAATAAACTTGTGCATGTGGAACGGAAAACTGCCGCCAGATGCTAAACACAGTGAAGCAGAAAATCCTCAGCTTCATTATTATTTAAAGGGCTATGCAAAGGTAACAAATCACTTATGCAGGAATCAAGTATGCTTGTAACAAGAAACAAAGCACGTCACAAAAACACAAAACAGTTTAGAGGTTATCCACAATCTGCACCATAACCCACCCCCCCCCCCCCCCTAAAAAACCCCTTCTTCTCCCAACCCACCCGTTTCCACTCTCGTTGCTCATATCATTGGAAAGGCCAATGTATGTATAATTGGCATTAGCCATTTGACGTTCATTCACATGTATTAGAGACACAATAATCTGACCATTGCAGCAAAATCCTATTCCTAATGCAATGTTATAGCTGATATCAAAATCAACGCAAAAAGACACAACTAGATGTATACCTTGGGACTCAGATCCGCTGACGTGACTTGAAAGCGCCCCTTGCGTTGGACAACAGATCCTTCTGATGAATCTTCTCCTGTGAAAAGCATATCCAGAGATGCAGAAGCAAGGTGATAAACCAAATCATTTATAAAACTAGAGCTCATAAAACTCCGGAGCAACTTGTGCGTTCAAACATCACCAAGTCTAAATACATAGATAGAGATCGGATTACCTAAATCTTTTTTATGCCGGTACTGCATTGGACCACTATAGTTTCGTTCAGATGGATACTTTGGATGTTGATATTCCCTACATATAGGACGAGACAATGTAACTCAGCTTGAAATAACAATTTATGCTCGAAATATGGAAAATGTAGACTCTGCACCATTGCCAATCATTGCAGATTGTGGTAGCCACTTATGCGTCATATTTTCCTATTATAAGTTCCATAAGATCACGAAGAATACAACAAAAAGTTTATACATGCAGCTAAGATTAAAACTCGAACCATGTAGGTCAACATGCAGTCTAGAAAAACAACCATCTCTGACATCAGAAAGTAAAGATGTGCTGGAACATGAAGCACCGCACTACTCCGAAACAATTCAGTCAAAACCTTCAAAGCAAAAGAATCCCACTATTCCTAGGTTCCATTGATTCAGTAATATTTGCAGATGTATCATATTTCCAACCAACTTACAATTATTTCAAGAACAAGAATCATTTGAGTTGAGATAAAACATTTTCAAAACCCTTTTTTTCCTTTTGAGAGAATATTGTGATCTACCAGCACGTAAGCAGTATTACCAGCCTATTGTAGCAACATTCATCCATATTACAACTGTTTTTAAAGATGTTGACTAAGTCTAGCAGTTCATTTGAGAACAGAACAAATATAATTACATATATATACCTTTCGCTGTCAGTAACAACTTTTTTGGGTGAAAGAGCATTATCCTGTAGCAGTGAACCACTAAAAAACTTTTTATGCCCCGGAAAAACAGAACGTGGCAAGGAGCTACTCTGTCGCAAATTCTCACCATCATCTTTTCCACCGTCTTGGTCCTCATCTTTTGTTTGTGACAGAATATCATTCTGCTGGTTAGATTCTGATCGCATAGCATCTTCCCAGCTGGGACTGCTAGCAGTTATGTCATCTTCACACACATCAAAACAACCCCTGCAGTGTATACAAGATAATTTATACACATTCAAGTTCACAGAGGAACATAGTATTAACAAGTCAGCAATCTAATAATTCCACTCTTTCTGGAACCTTTCAGGCTTAACCAACTTTTCTCCCCCTTGACCAATTGGTCCTTTAACAAACCCGCCCTCATTTTTTACTCAGTGAGCAGGTTACTTCATTCATCTGTTAACCTGACGCAAGCATGCTATCAAGTCCAATCACAGGCGGAGCTAGTTGAAAGAAAATTGTAAACAAAATCGAGGTAGGAGAACATAGTTTAATTAACTGAATGAGAACCAAAAATTTAACTCTTTCATATAGAAACTCTGTCATAGACCATAGGCTACCCAGTAGAGGCATGGATGGCTGTCATGAGCTCCATCAGAGCAGTTCGTATGTGCATGAGTTCACGTAGCAACATATTCGGTATGTGCGAGAGTTCACCTTCCCTTCGTTTTTTTTTTGTTTGAAAAGGTTAATCTTCCTTCGTATTGCAGACTCAAAAAGACAAATATACAAGGCATGAACAGGGTTGTGCTTCCAAAGAATACCACATTCCAAATGGCCCCAAAAAAAAAAAAAAAACAATATGTCTATAAATATATCTAAAACCAACCGGCTCTAACTAGCTTGACGATGATATATTAAATGGCAACAGAAGGCAGAACCTGGAAGAACACAAATTTCTTACTTGAGTGCTTGAAGAGGCTTAATAGGAAATGCAGCAAGTGAACCGTCCAAATCATCAACATTATTCAGAGCATCCTGAATGGAGATATCTACAGTCATAAATCTGACAATGGAGGACGCACTTGAAGAAATTGAAGAAATATCGCAAACGAGATAAGCAGTTTGGAGTTCAATTGAGCATGATAAGACTTTGGGAAGCTTTAACGGTTGTTAGAAGAGTATCTCAGAGTAAATCCATCGAAAAGGAACACATACATATATGTGTGTGTGCGTGTGTGCGTGTGCGTGTGTGTGTGTGTGTGTGTGTGTGTGTGTGTGTGTGAGAGAGAGAGAGAGAGAGAGAGAGGGAAAGATAAGTTCTCTAACATGGTTAACATGAATACCTCATGAGGTATATCACTAGGCTGATAAGGCCTTTCTGCTACAGAACCAACGTCACCATTCCCCTCCTGCAGCCTCTCACAGGTACTTGAATCTTCAGCATTTGAAATATCATCATAATCCGGAAGCTACAGACAGCAGAAAAAAGGATAACAAATTTAACAGAGACAAGATATTGTTACCTAAAATAAATTGTTTTAAGTGAATGGGCAATAAGAACATACAAGGGCAGCTTGGTTCTTCAGATCCTCCAGGTTGAAATTCCAGGCACTGATACCACGAATGTACTCTTGCTGCATCAGTGAAAGTTCAGAATCAAATTAGGAAGTTGACCACATAGTTGAGTATATGCATGTGTGTACATATTAAGGCCACTGCTTAGCGTCAGCTGAGACATAACTCTAAAGTGCTAGGAGCTATCACAATTTAGAGAAATCTGATGACAACTTTTGATATCTTAAACATGCTGGAATAAACATAGCAACGTTTTTTTAAGTAGAATCAATCAACTATACCTCAATCCTAAAATATAGTTTGGGTCGGCTCTAGAAATCATCATGTGTTCTGCTCTGTTCAGAACTATTTCACTCCAATACTGAGTAGCCGTTTGGCCATAGATGCCAAAAAAATATTTGAAAAAGGATTTTTGAAGTTGAGTTGAAAAATTGTATTTGGAAGCTGAAGTTGTGTTTGGACATGAATTTTACTTGAAAAAAGTTAGAAGTTTTGTGAGTGAAGAAAATTGATTTTTTGAAAAACTTGAAAAAGTGGTCAAAAGCACTTTTTGGTTGTTCAAAAATTGTTTTTGAAAATATTTGCAAAAATTGACAGTTTTTATTTTTGACATTTTTTCGTGGACAAACATGTTTTTCAAAAAAGTTTTGAAAAAAGTGAAAAGTTTCTTATGGACAAACGGGCATTAATTCTTTACTAGATTAAAAGAGCTAGTAACATACTACAACCAAACACAAAGTAGTCATTTGTGTACTTCGACCTCCAAACTAAAACATAAAAGGATATACAATGTGATATAATATTTTTTTTTTTATTTTTGTTGATTGTAAAAATATATAATGTGATAATAGTTCACAATAACAAGCCAGTTCAAAACTCGCTCAAGTCTTCTTAAATGTATATGGACATTTTAGCCGTCTCTTAACTATAAAATTATTCATGTTACAACTCTGACTGCGCATTCAAATAAAACTGCACACCACTGCTAATTATAGTCCAAAATCTTGGTGAATGTTTGAGAAAAGAGTCCACATTAGCTACATACTTGACAAGTTACTAGATAACTTGGCACACTCTGATGCATGTGTTTCATAATAAAAAACGATAATAATAAGCAAAATAATGATGATGATGATGATGATGGCAATAATAGTTGTCGTAATAATTAAAACAACAATAACAGTGATGTTGACGTGCTAGAAATCTAAGTGCTAAAACATGATTATGAACGTTTTTCCAGAAAAAATCAAAAGCAAAGTAAAAGTGAGACCTAATGTAAGAGTAGATGAAAACCTCTTATGATTTCTGAAGTTATTAGTAGTGAGGATAAAGGGGGCATTTTTTGCTTTCTTAGATGAACATAAATTTTTATTTCTATTGGGGGAGGATCCCATGTTCAATGACATGTAAAGTTAGCTACTTTAGAAGAACCACCGAGTATAAATAAGATAAAAGTGAGGAACCAATGGTATCTGCAGTTTAGGCACATTCAGTTTTCACCTGCGATAAATGCTCCTTGTCCTCATACATCGCCTTGTTCTGTAAAAGATAATCTGCTTCTTTTGCCTGATAGAGCAGTTTGCAAAAATCAAATCATATATGACCTTCGTAGAATTGGAAAATGCCATAAGCCAGAAAACCACAGTATTGAGATGGGCACAAGACCTTAAGTATCCTAAAACGATCACCTAGAGGTGGGAGGCCATCAAGGATTGTACGTGCCAAATAATCAGTTGATCGTGCATTTTTAAAGAAAGGATGCTTCAAAAGTTTCTCAGAAGATGGACGCTTCTTTGGATCTTTCACTAAGCAAGCAGCAACCAGATCTTTAAAAGACTGCAAAAGTATCAAAATTCAGACCGAAACTTCAAGTGAGTGAAAGTTTTGCCAAAGAAACAAACCTTAGAGAATCTCTTGTCCCGTTCATAGTCCAAACCTGGAGGTGCATTCTGTAGGGTCATCAGCAGAACCTGAGCCACAAAAGGTGAAACAAAGGATCACAAAACTATGAATTTCCAGAAAAAAATATTAAAGCACTCCGATAACTAATTTGTATAGCAAAGAACTTCCATCAACCTTCATGGGTGGGTACTTGGAGAATGGTGCATGACCATGAGCAAGTTCAAGGGCTGTTATTCCAAATGACCATATATCTGCTCTGTTAATTTGAAACAATAGTTAGAAGGTATCAGAGGCGACCTAAAAACCACAATATAACCATGATGCCGATCAGATACTTACTTAAAATCATATCCATGAAGTTGCTGCATCACTTCGGGAGCCATCCTGATTAAGATTTCCAAATTAATGCAATTACAACTAAACGAATAGGTGCCTATCATGATGGCACCAACAAATAAAAATCACATCTCACCAAAGCCTAGGGAAACTTACCAGCATGGAGTTCCAACAAAAGTATTTCTTGAACGCTGTCTATCACCAGTATCATACATGCAAGCAGAAACTCCAAAATCTGCCAATTTAACAGCACCATTGGTATCAATCAATATGTTCCCAGCCTGCAGAGGAGATATGCTAAAACAATAAGTCAAAGCTGAAAACTAGCCGAAGTAAGCACATCGGAGGAGAAATGAGAGCAGCTCGTAGCTCAGATGAGATTAACTGAACGTTATTCTCACATGAAACTCACTGATGTGATTAACAATGAGGGGAAAATGTTGTTGACAGGGAGCAGAGAAGTGGAGGAAGAAGGGTGAAGAGAAAGAGAAACTTAATAAAGTTGATCAAAACCACATGTAAATTCGCATTTGCTGTAGAACAAAAACACAGAACGTTGATATGAAAGGGGCCCAAAACCCTAAACGGTCCAAGGCACATATAGAAAAGAGGCATCACCTCCCTTCTTCAAAACAGCAAAGAATTAGTAAAGAATGCTATGCAATTGTTATTCCACAAAACTAGGTAAGACAGTGATACCTTTACATCTCTATGGATGTGCCCTTGGAAATGAAGATATACAAGGGCTTTGAGGACCTCGCGCAATAATGTAGCAATTACAGGCTCATCAAAACCATCAGGATAAGAAGATTTCATGATATGGAGGCAAGATCCTCCAGCCATGAATGGCATGACAACCCAAAGGCTGTGACCTGCTGTGAATGAGCAGTGTGCACGCAATACATTTGGATGATCAATCAAGATCATGGTCTGCACCTCTCTCCGGATTCCATCCTATTCAAATCACAAAAAAAAAAAAAAAAAATCTGGAAGCCTCAGCAATTGAAAGAGCATATATTTAGACCCAAGAACACTCCTTAAAATTTTCAGCAGAAGGGGCCTCTCAATATGTATAATTATTGACATGTGGAAACACGATCATAATGTGGCACATTCTGCACAAGTGCATACTTGTAAAAACTTATGAATTTTCGCATTCAATTTGGACATTTTGAAAAGGATTAATCAAAGAAATACTCCTGAAAATAAACAACACAAGATGATGGATGGAAAGCAGAGATAGAGAATGTTTAACTTAATCTTCATTAAAGCTAGTATGCATACCTCGATCATTTTGCGCTTCAAACTTTAATGCATGATCAAGGTAGTGATGAGAGACCAGATATCTACTCAAAGGAGTTGGGTCGTAATAATTACTCGTAGTAACTCAGTATAGACTAGTACATGTCTGTACTTATAGTAGACAGGGGACCAGGAGACTTGCTTCCTTGTGTAGATTGATTAAATAAATATAATCACAACTCCGCACGAAGTAAAGTCATGCAACATTTTTAAAGTATTGCCAATTGTTTTTCACGAAAAGATTCACAAAAGGTAACCAGGTAAGAAGAGCATATCTAAATCAAAACGCAGGCCGGCAAAACCACCGTTCTGAGCAAATTCAATACCAATGCATTTTCATCTAATGTGTCTCCAAAGACATGCATAGATGGTTCGCATGTAAATCTAAAGCAGCAGACTTACCAGGTCATTGTTACACTTTTCCAAATCCAGAACCTTGATTGCAACGATCTCATTAAAAGGAATGCACAGAGCCCGATACACAGTTGCACTGACGCCGTCTCCAACTTCCTCATATAATTTATAATCTTTTGCATTGACAGGGAACTTTTTCTCTGATAGATGTTCCATTATTGCTAGTTATATTGCAATATAAAACCCCCCACGCACTGTAGAGAAAAGAATGTGAGGCTTCTTCCAATTATATAGCATTGTGCTTGTGATCCACAAGATATTTTATAGCTCCAGCTACCTCATGAGATGAATTCCCCAATCAATAACTTCAACCAAATAAATTTTTAAAATGCAGTATATCCAATTAGCCAACTCTTAATCTCTCAAATTGACTGTTGACAAGTCTCATAACCCAACAACCTTGATCATAAAGACTTGCCTTGATCACCCTTACACACAATATTACCAGCAACAGTGTTACGCATCAACACTTGAAAATGTACATGAAATTAAGCCAGACGAACCTGGCCAATATATTCCGTGAGACCGTTCAGAAAAAGAATCTAATATTAAGCCCAAGTACAATCCAGAAACACAATGCAGCCGAGTACCAACAAGCAGAGGCCTGAGTTCACTTCAGAACTGATGAAGCAATCTGCCAGAACTAATCAAAGAAGAACAATGAAACGAATAAACAAGAAAAAAAAAAACTGAAACAAAATGAAATGCCCAGGAGCGCACGTGTGGTGAAATCTAGCATCCAGCATGCTATCAAATAACTCGACTACATATTCTCTCTGTCCCAATCTGTGCGACACACTTCTATCCAAAAAGAAAATGATATCTTTCTATATTTTTTAAACAATTCAACCTCAAAATGCAACCAATTTAACTTCAAACTTCTCATTTTACCCTTAATTAGATGAATTATAGTAATCACACAAATATCCACAGCTTATCTTAGACTATAAATTTCAAAACTCTTTCTTTTTCTCTTAAACTGTGTCCAAACACTGCCACATAACAATGTTATCTTTCCATATTTATAAACAATTTAACTTCAAACTTCTCGTTTTACTCTTAATGAGATGATTTTAAGTTACACAAAAGTATCCACAACATATTCAGACCACAAGTTTCCAAAGTCTATCTTATTTTCCTAAACTCCTTATCGAGTCAAACACTGCCACATAAAATGAGACGACGAGCTAGATAAGAACTAAAGCACTAACAGATTCAAGTATAATTCAGCTAACAAAGCAATTTAAGTCAACAATATAACTACAAGTCCGATGCAACAATATAACTACTACAAGTTTCTAAAGTCTTATCTTTTTTTCTTAAACTCCTTATCGAGTCAAACACTGCCACATAAAATGAGACGACGAGCTAGATAAGAACTAAAGCACTAACAGATTCAAGTGTAATTCAGCTAATAAAGCAATTTAAGTCAACAATATAACTACAAGTCCGATGCAACAATATAACTACTACAAGTTTCTAAAGTCTTATCTTTTTTTCTTAAACTCCTTATCGAGTCAAACACTGCCACATAAAATGAGACGACGAGCTAGATAAGAACTAAAGCACTAACAGATTCAAGTGTAATTCAGCTAATAAAGCAATTTAAGTCAACAATATAACTACAAGTCCAATGCAGCTAAATCAAATAAATCGCATTTAAATCTAACATTTAAAAATCAAAGTAACACTAAAATGAATCAAAGTAACAAGTAAACGTAACTTATATCAAATCATCGAGGCTAAATCTGAAAGTATTACTTACCTAGGGTTATCGATGCAAAAATACAATAAAGAAAACTCTAGAAATGAATCTGAAAAATATCTGGAGCTGAAGATATAGTTTTATTTAGTTAAATTATTACCTTTAAAATCAGTCGTCTCTTGATGGAATCTTCGCCGTTTATTGGAGAGAGAAATGAAATGAAATGAAATTTATACTGTATATATACGGAGTATATGGAGTAGTTTTTTTTTTTTTTTTTTGGGAGAAATAAGTTTGACTGATGAATGAATAATATTAGGACAGGTGAAAGTACGTTATAAAAGGACTTCAGTTTTACTTTTTACCTTTACCTTTGTAATAAAAGGGACATATTTTGAAAAGAGTACTGAAAAGGTACTCGTATTTACAATTTCTTTTTTGGTGTTTTATTACTAAATAAGTACTTACTACTTTATATAACGAATATAAACATTAACTAGATGTTTCACATATATATTTATATCAATTGAGTTTGTATTTCAATTTTCAGGCCATTAATAATATATTTGTATCGAGATTAGTGAAATAATGACAAAGTAATAATAAAGCAACATGAAATAAATAAACGGAACAACTTATCTATGTGCCCGAAAAGTGTTGCTTCCGATTAGGTGACTTGTAAAATAGTTGGAAGATAACAAATAAAAAGTGAGAGAAAAAGAGAATTTGCTTATTGACTTCAATAGTACATCTGTACATGTAAGTGAGATGGTTTTCAGATGACCCAGTAAGAGGGGACATGGAGGTTTATATAGTGATTACAAGACTTAATGACGTGCATTAAATAAAAATATGTCATTATTACACTAACCGTCGGACCAATGATCATGTGAATAAATGTTGGAAACCGCTGAACTATGATATTCCGCTCCTATTTGTTGTTGTGTATTTAACCAAGCTCATTCTTCGTATCCTCAGAGACGACTGTTACTGGAGTGATCCTGCTATAGACACGCTATGGTCGGAAGTATTGTCTTTGGTGTTTGCTTCTTTGTATGAGGTCTTTGAAATTCACGTTGTCAAGAGTTGTCGGATCACGTATCGTATTCTGGAGCAATGTAAGATTTTTACCAATACACCATTTTTTCAAGCTTCAAACTAGATTTATATCCAAAAGCTAGTTATATATCAAGATAAATATTGAATAAATGTTTCATATATATATATTTGTACATCGTATATGAATTATTAGTATGATTAGACTTGTCGTATGTGATTCACTATTTGTATTTTCCGTCATGTTGATCAATAGCTTCTATTAACATTTTAAATTTTGTTAAAACATAAAATTTTAAGAGTTAAAGGTTGTCCTAAGGACCTGTTCGTCCATAATTTTTTTTTTTTTTTTTTTTTTTGAACTTTTTTCCAAAAACTTGCTTGCCCATGAAAAACTGTTAGATTTTGAAGATTTTTTCAAAAACAGTTTTTGAAAGACCAGAAAGTATTTTTGACAAGTTTTTTCAAAAAAAAATAATTTCTTCACTCACAAAATTTCAACTTTTTTTAAATAGAATTTATGTCCAAACACAATTTCAACTTGCAAATACAATTTTTCAACTCAGCTTCAAAAAAAAAAAAAAATCAAAACTTTTTTTGATATCTATGGCCAAACGGCTACTAAATCTGGCATTAGCTTAAAGTTGTATGAAGACTTATAACTTTCTAATAAATGCTTTATATAGTTTAATCTAAATTTAATATATGCACAAAAGGGAAGTGACATGGTCAAGGACAATTTAAATTATGAGATTATATTTTAAATTGATATTACCAATATTTCATGTTTTGCATTATATTTATGAAATCAATATTTAACTTCAGACAAATTTACATTTTATATATGATAATGAACTGGCGCATGACATATGTATCAATAATATTGGTCTATTGCCTTGTCGAATAAACTTAAATAGTCAATTGTATTGTTAGAGCATATGAATCAAATGTTCTCATGAGAAATAAAGTTGGTGGTCCATAGAACACCTAGAAGATGTAGAAGAAGCTAATGTTAGAGTAACACAACGTGAGAATAAATTATTTACATTACTATTAGACATATTTGCAGTAAAATTCCGTCCAGAAGCCACTTTTAATATCGGTATTTAGTTTGAAGCCATTATTTTTATTGGTCTTATACTAGAGGCCATTTTTAGGCCTTTACTAAATAAACATTGACTTAAGTTCTGTTCATTGACTGAAGTTCAGTCCATACGGTCCCTAGACTGAAGTTCCATCTTTAAAGACTGAACTTCAGTCCATATGGCCATAGACTGAAGTTCCATCGTTAAGGACTGGACTGAACTTCAGTCAACATAGCCCTGGACTGAAGTTCTATCTTTAAGGACTGAACTTCAGTCCAGGGCTGGACTAGAGTTCTATTTTTAAGCAAAAATGGCCACAAACTAAATATTTTGGTATTAGTGATCTGTGCCCAAAGATCAGTGGCAAAAGTGGTCTTCCGTGTACTTACCCATATTTGCATTCATCCACTCAAATTAGCTTGACTATCGAACATCAACTTTATATATTACGAAAAATTAGTTTTTTTTTTAATAAGTCCCTAAAATTAATTCATAATGTAGTGGAATAAATAATACTCCCACTAAGTAGGCTATTATTACTTAAATTTTTTTAGTCCCCACATCTTTCCCTCTTAATAGAATCATGTTCTTTCTCCTTCTTTTGTTATTCTCCATATCTTTTCATATCATTTGTTTTTTCCACTGGTATATCCCTCACTCAAATTCATATATCACATGTCCATACTCCAAATCTCATACATAATTTGCTAATTTTCATCCTTATCCTCCAAAATGCTATTCTACTTCATCACCATTGTTCTTAGCTAGCGTTTGGACATATATCTGGATGAAACTTGAGAATTTGAGTCGAAAAAGATTTTCTGAAATTTGAAATTGTGTTTGGACATATATTTCACTTAAAAAAATATTTGAAAATTTGTGAGTGAAATATACAAAAATTTTCGAAAAAATCCCAAACAGTGGTCGTTTTTTGGGACTTTCTGCTCCATTTTGGTCAAATACTATAAACAAACAGTTTTTCTCGCAAAAACTCCTAAAAAAACTTTCCAAAGAGTATAAACAAACGGGAGCTTAATACTAGTACATGCAGTACTAGTATAATCAAGCCCAAACAGGTCATTATCCATTGATCAGCAATGGTCACACAAAAGAGCCACCTCATCATTACCTCAATCACTGTACAGTGAATATACGAAGTACTGTACAGTACAATACGGTCATGAACCTTTACATTTGCCACGTGGACGGTTAGGATCAATTAGTCATGTTTCAGTCTACGTAATAAAATCTTGATATACTATATTTAGCTGCCACCTTTTCACTGTTCGTTCTTTTTAGTATACTTCTTGAAACTGCAAAAAAAACATACAAATTGACACTTTTAACTGTACTTTTTATTGGTCAACTAACTTATTTGTAGTAGAAAAGTCGTTAACTTTTGTTTCCTAATTTCAACCAAATCACTATCTAAAGAAACTTATAGAAACAATAATTATTAGAACTTGCTCGTGGGATCATACTCGATATATTGTTTGTTGCATTTGTTGTGTGGAATACTTTTGAGCACACTGTCACTTCACCGACAGTGGAAGCAAAGAATCAAGAATCTTTACTACTACTTGTGATCAAAGTTAAGTATTTTGAGGAAACCCCACTATCCAAATTTGGCATTTTCTTGAATTTTTATGGCAATTTGAAGTTAAGTATATGAGAAAGTTAGAGTCTTGATGTTAAAAATCACTAGTTTACTTCCTTTTTTTGTTGTTTCAGTGTTCTAAGCTGTAAGTAGTACTTGATCAAGTTCTTGTTTGCCTTTGGAGTTGATTTGTTTTTTGTTTTCTAGTATGTTTTTGTTAGCTAAGTATCTTGAATTTAATGTGAGGATCAAATTAGTATAATTAATGTTGTAATTCTTGCGTGATCGCGGCAGGCTTCATGCACCGGGCTGCCTTTTTTTAATGTTGTAATTCCTTTTGGTGGATTTGGAAGAAGTGGTAGTATTGGTAGTTTGAGAAACCTCAGGGAATTTTTTGGAGGTTGAAGTTTTTGCTAAGAGTCTGGGGAATAGACTATAGAGTTAGAGAAAATGGGAGGTGGAAAGAGGAAGATAAGTTTCAGAAAGATATATAGTTTTTCGTGTATGCGATGTTCGTTTAAAGAGGAACACAAGCAAATTGGGAAGAGGGGTTTTTCAAGAATTGTGTTTTGTAATGATCCTGATAATCCAGATCAGCTTGAGAAAACATACCGGGGGAATTATGTTTCTACTACAAAGTACACAGCAATCAACTTTATACCAAAGTCATTATTTGAGCAATTTAGGAGGGTTGCAAATATATATTTCCTTGTTGTTGCTTGTGTATCGTTTAGTCCTTTGGCGCCATATACAGCTAGCAGTATTTTAGCACCTTTGTTGGTTGTGATTGGGGCGACAATGGCGAAAGAAGGGATCGAAGATTGGAGGCGTAAAAGGCAGGTATATGCTTTATTGCATTTTGATGCTTTGAGCATCTTTTGTGCTATCTACTAGTTAATACACGTTTCGTAGATGTTTATACTCTGTTTCCCTTAGCTGGATCAAACAGCTTGGATGTTTTTAATGTCCGTTCATTCACCAATAACTTGTTACATTCTAGCTAGGTTAAATGAGCTAGGTTTTAACTAGGAAAATGCGGATGATTAACTGATGACAATGACTTGGCGGACGTGCTAATATTAGAATGAGATTACAGATAGAAATGTTCAAAACGTTAAGTAGATTCATGTTATATATTTAATGCTACATAGCTAAGCAATACTACTCACCAAAACTAGAAACATAGTAATATGTAATGAAGAACTTTTCAACCCATAAAAATAAATGTAGTAAGCAATATCTATTTATATGAGGACAATAAGATATAGCTGCAATCTCCACCCCAGTACATTTGGTTTCTGAAAGATCTCCCACCCAGCTTTAAACACTGGTCTGATATCATGTGTGCAGTTGTCCCCAGCTGAGAGGTACTATAAAACTTCAAAAAACCTCTATTCGGATAAGGAAAACACAAATGCAGTGCCTATCTCGACTCGCTGGCTTCACTGCCTAGCTAGTAAATGAACATGTTCTGCAGCTAAGCTGCTCAGAATAGTTGGGAAATAGATTGATATTTTCTCAAGCATAATGCCAGATGTACTAAATTTGAGAAGTCCGGAGGCCATGTCGAAGAACACCAGTAGGACTTTCTGATGTCTTTAGTAGTGTAAGTTGCAAGTTTGTACTCATTCTTTCAGATCATTAGTTTGCTCTTAGTTTATGCTGGCATGCCTACGGTTTTGGAAATTTGACAAAAATATGTTGGCGTGCTTTTGGTTTGTTGTAAGCAAGTTCAGGTATACATCCAATGGCCTTTCTTGTAAAATTCCAATTCTTTTGATGCAACCTTTTTCAGGATATTGAGGCCAATAACCGGAAGGTAAGCGTATACACTGAAAATCATACTTTCCAAGAGACTAGATGGAGAAGTTTACGGGTTGGTGATCTTATTAAGGTGTATAAGGATGAATATTTCCCTGCTGATCTGCTTTTGCTTTCATCAAGCTATGAGGATGGGATATGCTATGTTGAAACCTCCAATCTTGATGGAGAGACTAACCTTAAGGTGAAGCATGCATTGGATATCACATCCTCCCTGCACGACGACCGTTCTTTTCAAAATTTTAAGGCTGTCGTCAAGTGTGAAGATCCAAATGAAGATCTTTATACATTCATCGGAACTCTGTATTATGATAATCAGCAGCACCCTCTTTCAGTGCAACAGATACTTCTACGAGATTCCAAGCTACGGAACACTGATTATATTTATGGTGTGGTCATTTTTACTGGTCATGACACGAAAGTCATGCAGAATTCTACAGATCCTCCTTCTAAGAGGAGTGCAATTGAGAAAAGGATGGATAAAATAATATATGTTCTTTTTGGTACCTTGATAACAATAGCTTTTATTGGATCCATCTTTTTTGGTATTGAGACTAAGAATGACATTCGTGGTGGGAAAATAAGGAGGTGGTATCTTAGACCAGACAAGACAACTGTGTTTTATGATCCCGAAAGAGTTTCACTAGCTGCATTTTTTCATTTCCTGACAGCCCTTATGTTGTATGGGTACTTGATTCCCATTTCGTTGTATGTGTCTATTGAGGTTGTGAAGGTCCTACAGAGCATCTTTATCAATCAAGATAGGGAGATGTACTACGAGGAAACAAATAAGCCAGCTCATGCAAGAACATCTAATCTGAATGAGGAACTTGGACAGGTTGACACTATCCTCTCTGACAAAACAGGCACCTTAACATGCAATTCCATGGAGTTCGTTAAATGTTCAATAGCAGGTGTTGCATATGGCCGTGTTGTGACAGAGGTAGAGAGGGCCCTGGCAAAGCAAAAAAGAGATGGAGCACCAAAAGTAGACACTTTCAATGACGTTCAGGAATCAAGCGGTACTGCTGTTAACTTGGAGAAATCTATTAAAGGATTCAACTTCAAAGATGAGCGTATAATGAATGGTCAATGGGTCCATGAGCCTCATCGAGACATGATACAGAAGTTTTTCAGAGTGCTGGCAATTTGCCATACAGTTATTCCTGATGTGAACAAACAAACAGGTGAGATCTCCTATGAAGCAGAGTCACCAGATGAAGCTGCCTTTGTCATTGCAGCTAGGGAACTTGGGTTTCAGTTCTTTGAAAGAACACAAAGCAGAATTACACTGCATGAGTTGGATCATCGCAGTGGCGAGATGGTTGACAGGTAAACCTATGATTTCTTTTTTTCTTCTATAGGAATCTTAAATATTCGGAAGTTCTGTTCAAAGATGCGAAAGTGGATTGCTCATCTGCTACCCAAGAACACATCCATATTTCCCTATTTTACATATCAATTGATTATGGAACTCTTTTTTGGAACATTCTTTCAATTGATTATGGATTTATTTTTACATTTTTCCTATACTAGTTAAACTGCTTTTTGCATGACTCGTCTTTATTTCAGATCATATCAGCTCCTTCATGTCTTAGAGTTCAGCAGTTCGCGGAAGAGAATGTCTGTAATTGTAAAAAATGCTGAGAACCAGTTGTTGCTCCTGTGCAAGGGTGCAGACAGGTCTGTATCTCTTTGTACTGCCCTTGCATATGTCCTTTCTGCATTATCAAGTGATCAAATATGCGATTCAAATCCTACGATTCTTTGTTTAGTTTAGACTGATTTCTTCTTGCTCCTAATATTTCCCTTTGTTAGTGTGATGTTCGAACGACTTTCAAAAGATGCGCGGGTCTTTGAGGGTATGACGAGGGAACATCTTAAACAATATGCTGAAGCAGGGTTGCGAACTCTGGTTGTAGCTTACCGTGAGCTTGATGAGAAAGAGTTCATATCATGGGAACAAGAGTTTTTGAATGCCAAAGCTTCTGTAACAACAGACAGAGATGCTTTGGTGGATGCTGCGGCTGAAAATATTGAGAGGGACTTAATTCTCCTTGGTGTTACTGCTGTTGAGGACAAACTTCAAAAAGGGGTGAGCTTTTAATCTTGTGTTGTACACTGCTTTCAATTAAAAAAAGCTTGTTATTTGTGTTTTTCGCTTTATACTTGACTTGCTGTGGATGCTATTATAATGATCTGCACCCTTAATTTTGGGAGTCACTTTCCAATCCTATACTGACTACTGCAGGTCCCCGAATGTATTGATAAACTTGCAAAAGCCGGGATCAAAATTTGGGTATTAACGGGTGATAAGATGGAGACGGCTATCAATATTGGGTAGGTTTTACTAGTAAAATGATGTAACTTTTTGTTTAAACTATGATTCGCATTCTCACTATCTTTCCAAATATCATGTAGGTACGCTTGTAGTTTACTAAGACCAGATATGAGGCAAATTACAATTACTTTAGATTCTCAAGACATATTGGACTTGGAAAACCAAGGAAACAAGGAGACCCTTGCAAAGGTACAGGATCTTGGATCTTTTTCTGCTTACCATAACACACAAGTTATGTTTTTCACCAAGTTCAACTGTATTAGGCTTCACATGATTGCATTACAAAGCAAATAAAGGAGGGAATGACACAAGTAAGCTCAGGCAAAGAGATTGATGTATCATTTGGTTTGATCATTGATGGCAAATCATTGTCATATGCTCTTGACAAAAAACTTGAAAAATCATTCTTGGAGCTTGCAATAAATTGTGCATCTGTTATTTGCTGTCGCTCCACTCCTAAACAAAAAGCTCTTGTAAGTGTCATCATCCCGTTCCCAACCCCATACAGTTGTTTATAGAGGATTTTGTTCGTTAATATTGTACAGAGTTTGTTCCGCTTTTGGTTTGTGGGCTGTTTTAATAATCTGATGAAAATCTTTGAAGATATGCAGGTTACTAGATTGGTGAAAGACGGAACACACCAAAATACGTTGGCAATTGGTGATGGGGCAAATGATGTAAGCATGCTTCAAGAGGCTGATGTTGGGGTTGGTATCAGTGGGGTTGAAGGGATGCAGGTTAATTTTTGTCTAGTTCTTCTTTTGTATTGTCCTTTTTTCTTCCTCCACTTCTTAGCGTTAGGACTCTTGCCTTTCCTTTTCGCCGTTTTTCCATTTCACTTTACCTTTTCTCGTCTTGATCAAATAAAAAAAACTCTTACATTTTCTCGTCAGGGGTGGATACTGTTGTGGAGGGTGGGGGTGAGGGGTTATTTGGAGCTCTTTTGGATGAGACATCTTTCTTTCTTTTTGCTTATAACAATTCCTATTCGAAGCAACTTATAACTTTTTCATGCTCCTGAATGACTGACTAATTGAGAGTAAATCAATTTATCACAAGAGGTCGTTTTCTGTTCTTGAGTAGTTTAAACAGGCCCCAGATAGATGCTCAGTGTTCTAGTACTGACGATAATGGTAGCATTAGTAAGATACCCACCCTGGACTATGGCTTCTATGCTTAGTCCACATTAAGTGTGTTTGAAATTCTGTCAGCTAGACATGGAGTGGTGCAGAGGAGAAAATGTTTGCTAAAACGCCTGATCTACTGGTAAATTTTATCAATTAAATTTGTAACAGCCAGGTGAAGGATTTGACGAATGGTTTCTTAGTATTCTGTTTTCCGATTTACATGCGTTTTTTCTAACCACTGGTGGGAATGAAATTTACTCTTCTACATAGACATGAATTGCACTCGCATGACAAATTGTTGTTGCACAAGAGATGTACTGGCTTTGTTTCTCATTTCAACATTTTACTGTTGCTATGGATTCTTGACTTAACAGAAGTTGTAACACTGAGTTTCCTCCATCAGTTGGTGCCATTTCTTTTTGCAATAATATTTATTACAAAGTCATTTCGTCTATCAGTTGGTGCCATTTCTTGGAGCCCTGGAGCAACTGGTAAAGTTGTCTTTGTGTAACCTATTGGTCACGAGTTCAAGCAGTGGAAACAGCCACTGGTGCTTTCATTAGGATAGGCTGCGGTACATCACACCCCTTGGCGTGTGGCCCTTCCCCGGACTTTGCGTGAGCGCGGGATGCTTTGTGCACCGGGCTGCCCTTTATTATTTACAAAGTCAGTCAGAGCTTAGAGTTATAAGCTTTTTCAAGAATATGTTCTCCTTTCTTGTCTCTTGATGGACTGTGATTTCTTATTCAGTTCTGTAGCTGGCAATATGAGCATAGATTCTTTCTGCTAAGCAGTTTCCATGATATGTTTTTTTGGGTTCTTAATGGAGTTAAACTGATGGTTTTGCCATTCTTACTAGGCTGTCATGTCAAGTGATTATGCAATAGCTCAATTCCGTTTTCTTGAGCGCCTGTTACTGGTCCATGGCCACTGGTGCTACAGGAGAATATCAATGATGGTAAGTATCCCACATCGGTCCTCGGAGAAAATAAAAATAAAATCGGATATGACCTGAAACCACGTCTCATAATTTGCTCATTTTGGGGCCAATATGAATCAAACAGAAATTGATACCGATTCTTTATTTTTTTATACTTTGTAAACTTGAACTGATGTAATGAACATTTGTGGGATTGAGGTGATTATTCTTATTCAAGCAGACCGATATTAATTTGTTTTTTTAAATTTAAGCAGGCATGCAGATTCTCGAAACCATTATGAAGTATGACACATTAAAAAAAGTGAAAAGCAGTTTCAATAATTAACCAAAAAGTGAATAGCAATTTTCATACCAAGCACATGGGCGGAACAAGAAAGCAAAGTTTCTTGTTCGTCTTTGAATTAGATGCATTTACGATCTTCCTGATATCACTTTGTGATGGTTGCAGCTATGCTACTTCTTTTACAAGAACCTCACCTTTGGGTTGACCCTTTTCTGGTTTGAGGGCTTTGCTTCTTTCTCTGGCCGACCTGCTTATAATGACTGGTATATGTCATTGTATAATGTGATTTTCACATCGCTTCCCGTGATTGCTCTCGGTGTCTTTGATCAGGATGTCTCTGCACGGCTATGTCTCAAGGTCGGTCTCCTAATTTATGCTTCCTTTTAAGCAAAGTCCACTAAATTATATTTATAAAAAATGTACTTCATATTCTCCGACTTACAATTAGGCTAAAGCACGATAAAGAAGTTAAATAAAGGAGTCGATTGCATGGTTATGAATGTATAAACCTCTTTCATATAATAATGTACTACTTTAGATTTAGGCAAAAGCACAGTGAGGAGCTTAGGAAGAGGAGTTACATTGTTTGCATGATTAATGTACTCTTTGATCTCTTCTCCAAGTGGATACAACTTGAAAGTGAGCAAGAGGGCAACGGCCTTGGAAACCTTTTTTCTTAGTTATTACTCGGTGGCAGAAGGTTTAATAGAACCCAAGGATCTCAAGGGATTACCAACAAGAATTCACGGATTGAACTGTAAACATTTCTTAACTAGCAGTTAGCCGGTGTGATGACATGCAATATCAACCATATTGTAGATGAGATCTTGTCTTTATCTGAGGGAAAAAAGGTTCTGGGAGTTCTAGCTGGGTTTGTGAAATTGGTTAATGTGGTGTTTTCGTGCGTAACATACTATATATGTGAAGATGTAGTTGAAAGAACTTCATGTATGAGATTCTTCGTGTAATTTTATCTCAGGTTACTGATATTTGTTGGTCAAGAAGTATATCTTTACATCTCACAAGTATTTTCTTTTGCAGTTTCCTAAGCTCTATGAAGAGGGTACGAAGAATATACTCTTCAGCTGGCCCCGCATTTTAGGCTGGATGTTAAACGGTGTTATCTGTTCTATGATCATCTTCTTTGGCACCACCAATTCACTCGTGCATCACGTATTTCGAAAAGATGGTCAACCAGTAGACTATGGAGTACTTGGAGTGATAATGTACACTTGTGTGGTGTGGACTGTCAATTGTCAAATGGCACTGTCTATCAACTACTTTACTTGGATTCAGCATTTTTTCATTTGGGGCAGCATCGCGAATTGGTATGTGTTTTTAGTTCTTTATGGCGCTCTTTCGCCTATAATATCAACAACAGCATACAAAGTTTTTGTGGAAGCCTGTGCTCCAAGTCCTTTCTACTGGATGGTCACCCTTCTCGTCGTCGTTGCCTCCTTGTTACCATATATTACGTACAGGGCATTTCAGGTTGAGTTCCAACCTATGTACCATGATAAAATTCAAAGGAAACGATTCGAAAGTCAATACAGCAACTCTGATGAAGAGTTTAATGGTAAAGGCAAACAAATGATATAGCTTTCAGAATAGATGTACTTTGTAACATGAAGTAAATTGCTCTTTAGTATGTAAATTTATTCAGTTTGTGTAAAGTATATGTATAGTAATGCTATATGTAAGTGAGCTAGGAGCTAACATTTCAAGTGTAATTTTTTGGGTGAAATCTATAATCATTATAACCTGTAAAATATTGGTTGTTTCTTGAAAGATAGCTCATGCAACATCTATTAGTCTATATACTGGAAAGTTACTCTTCATAGGAGCTTTTTGATAGTAGCCGTGACCAACAGCCATCAGCTCTCGGTTTGTTGGCAAGGTGAGAGCTTCGAGCCCGATTTCAGGAGTCGAGGATAGAGTTTCTTTTTCATTTACAAGGTAGTTGGCAAGAGCTATAGCAGTTTGGACCCAACTAATTAAGGAATGGTTAAAGCTCTCCTCTTACTTATGTTGTCTCATTTTAAGTGTCGTTTTAGCTTAAAAAATTGACATTATCACGTAAAAAAACTAATACATTTCCATCCGCGCCGTTGCTACTAAAGAGGTAAAGAAGATTAAATCTACGTATTGGTTATCAACGATTGTGAATAAAGATAATAATTTAGGCGAAGTATATTATATACTTACGACTTTCTTAATAGGCATGAAATAAGTTAAAACAACACCTAAAACAGGACTTGAGTATTCATTAAAAGCATATGTTTGAATTTTGACATTTTGATTATTGCTTAATTAATTTGGAGGCTCTAAAATTTCTTGATTATGTAAAATAGCCCATCTAACCCAACTACCGAATTAGTAACACCTATATCGACAAGGTAAGCCATTTGGGGTCCTTTACTACATGCCACGTTAACACTATATACGTGCATAGTATGTTAAGTATTGATTAATTAGGTGTACTAGTTTAATTGATGTTGATTTAAAACGGTAACAACAATAGTTAGTCCCTCATCGGTAAAAACTTACCCGCACTCGTGTTTACACCAATCCATACAATTTAACTATAGTAGTTAAAATTTAATATATAAATTGATATCATTTAACCATGATTAAGTAAAAAATGAATGTATGCAATACACATATCTCGCATTTATTGGCTTGGTGTAAACACCAGATGCGGATAAGTATTTACTCTCTCTCATAAGCCTTGAATAATTAAATATCCATAACTCTCTCATTGTTAAGAAGCTTGGATGTAACCTATCAAAGATATAAACGCCAAAAGTTCTTGTCATCAAATAAAGACAGTACTGCCACGTCTCTCAACTAAAAAGTATACATGCCAAAAAATCAAACTAACTCAAGTAACAAACGACAAATTTTAAGTTTTTTTTTTTTTTTTTTTTTTTTCAAGTTTATTCATCGATAATGTGAAAATTTACACACTGAAATGCTTTTTGGAAGCTACAAAGAAAAGTTTATGTACAAGTTGAATAGAAAAGGTCATGTAGAAAGTGAATAATAAATATTTAGATCCAGCTACTTATAATAATTTTTGACAACTAGAGAGGATCGGAGGAAATATATATTTACTCCAAATTAATCCTAATTTCATTCCAATTGGACTACCTCCTATAACTTTGTTTAAACATTAATGGGATTAAGAAGGTTAACTTTGAAAAAAAATAATAAATACTTATTTTATACCTGAAAATTCAATTATTTGAGACTAAATAAAAAAAGTTAAAGAATCAAATAAAATGGACCGAATAAAATAAGTTGTTGTGTTAACTCCTTATATAGTAATGCTTTATTTTTCATTTTTATTTGTCATCTATTAGCTTTCACATCCATTAAAAAATTATATATAAATTGCTTATTTTACTAATTTACCCTTATTATTTATGCTCGAAAAGTTTAAATTATACTATTGTTCAAGAAATAGGTATTTAATAATAACAGTGAAATCGAAAGAACGTCATTAAATCTCTTATAATTTAATAAAAATTAAGTAAAAGTATAATTTTTTGCTAGTAAAAGTGATTGAGTAATAACGGATGGGGTATTGTATTGAACATTAATTAGTAAATATTACTCCCTTCGTTCCAAAATGATTGTCATAGTTCGGATTTCGAGAGTCAAACGAGTTTAACTTTGACCGTAATATTTTTATATGTCTTTTAAATATTTTGAATTATTAATTATTGTGACTTATAATACGTTTTATGTAGTTTCTAAATATATAAACATTGTTACAAAAAACTTAAAAATTATATGTTTAAATTCACGGTCAAAATGAACTCGTTTGACTCTCGAAATCCAAACTATGACAACCATTTTGGAACGGAGGGAGTACTAAATATTACTTTTTGAGAAAGACAACCCAATGCATAAAGCATCCCGGTTCATATAAGGATCCATAAATATCGCACCCAAAGAAATGCAATATATACAACATATCCCATAAAATATAGATCTCACAAAAATAACTTTATCAGTTGTTTCAAGGCTTCCATTAACTAAAAGGCCATATAATACCTCCCTACTCGATATAAAACCCCAAGCTGAAAGTCTAAAAGGGCGTCTCCCCTCATCTTTGCCATAAATAATTTCCTCTCCCTTATTAACCTACACACACCCAAACGTGCACCAGCTACTCACAGAGCCCACATGCAGCACCAGGAAGAAGAAGAAGTATATTTTTGTCCTAGCTTTAGCAGCTATACTTCAAATAAAGTAGCGGAAATCGCCGCTAAAATCTCCGATGAGATTAAAGCGGCGGAGCCACCGCAGCAGGAGAAAGAAAACGAGGAAGATTTTGAATTCTCTCTACTAAGTGAAAATCCAGATAACTCCATCGGTGAATACTTCCCGGTATTCAACCAGGATCTGTTACTAAATGAAGACGAATTATCAGAAAGTGTTAACAGTTCAATTCAAGTTTCATTAAGAGATTTGTTCTTAGAAGAACGCGAAGAACGTGAAGTGCAATCATCATCATCTTCGGAGGTTGATGAGCTAGAAAGTGTAGCTCCAGATACTTATTGTGTGTGGAGGCCTAAAACGGAAGCTTTATTACAGAACAGATGTAAGAAGAGTAATTCAACTGGATCAGCGTTTAAGCGGTGGAATATTCGAGATTTAATGCGGAGGAGTAACAGTGACGGCCGCAGCAAGGACAGTTTCGTATTTCTAGAATCTTCTAAAGTCGGTGCAAAATTAAAGGCGAAGGAAAATTGTAACGCCGGAGAAAAGGCTTCTTCTTCTTCGTCAATGGCGGCAATTTATCATAAGAATAATAATAAGAGGAAATCATATTTACCGTATCGGCAAGATCTGGTAGGTTTATTTGCTAATGTTAACAGCTTTGGTAGAACTTTTCCTCCTTTTTAGCAAATAAAAAATTTACTCTTGCAAGTTTAAAGTATTTGATTATTGTATATTGTGAGTATCTTAAATGAAGAACATGTGCTGGGATCCTGATTTAGCTGTTAGGAAATTCTACTAATCATAATCCTCTAGCTAGTACACGCTTTCTTCCTGAAGTGTCGGTGATGGTGAATGTATGGGCAAATATTTACCCGTCTCCGGTGTTTACACCAAACTAAACCAACAAATAATGGTTAAATGAGAAATTATGTAATTAACTAACCATGGTTAAGTGAAAATGGTGTATTTGTTAACACATGGTATACAAATATTAGCTTGTAAACACTCGGTGTGGATAAACGCATCTAGAAATTAAGTTTATGAGTTCTGAACCAGATACTTATTTGCTTATATGTATGATACACTATCAAGGTCGAAGTTATTGGTTCTGTCGAATCCATAACCAGGCTTCTATGTCTGCCCCAAGCATCATATATTTCCCAAAATTATGAAGATGTATGTAAGAAATATTTGAGTTGTAGTAACAAATAGTAGTATCTCATTAGTTCCACAAATGATGACATGATTACGCGTCGACTCAAACTTTTCAACTTTTGATTGAATTTGGACATAGTCATTAGGTTTTTGAAACAATATCGATATATTTAAAAACTAAACAAAAAGGTACAAGTTACAATAATTAATAACTTAAAATATTTATAAAAAAAATATTATGATATAAAAAAATTCGTTTGACTTTCGGAAACATAAATCATGTCATCTTTATGGAATGAAGTATTTTATTTTGAACCAACGATATCAAAAGTATATACTCTTTTCGTGCAAAAAACATAAACGCTCACGTAGTCATAAAGTTAAAATCTTTAAGTAGATCCTTTAAAGCCAATTGAAACGGAAGGTGCCATGATAATGTTTGCATTTAATTTGCTTGAGAGTTGGCTAGTTGAAGATAACTTGAAATGGAATTAAAAGGTGACATATGATATTGTTTGCATTTAATTTTGCTTGTGCGTTTGGGACTCGAGGAAAGATCGTGGGGACTTTAATAGCCAGGGGAAGTAAATAACAGCGCCAACAAACTGGTCATTATTTACCTGTTTCCATTAAAGCCAATTTTATATGGTCTATCCGTTCCAAAATGGGCGACACTATTTTCTTATTAATCCGTTTAAAAAAAGAATGACACAATTCTAAATTTGGAAATATTTTTGAGTTGAAACTACGACTTTATCCTTAATGAAATACTTTATAGCCACATATTTATGTAGAGTTTATTTTGGATCACAAATTCTAAAAATCTTACCACATATCTGTATTTTGGTGATCAGTTTTGTGGCTGGTTGTTCTGAGTTTGGTTTGCTAGGTGGGAACATATTAAATTACTACTACCAGTTTAAGCAAATTGTTCGCCCAACAACCTTTCCATCTAATGAAATGCACGCTCCCTTTCCATAAGTTATTTGCATGTTTGTTTATATCAAATTAATGATGTAAAATGGTGATTAATTTGTAATAATAGTATCTCTAATTTGTAGCAATAGTATTGTTTTTTTTTTTTTTTCTGGTAAATAGTTGTGAATATTTACCCAACAGAAGCAACCTCACCATTAATGAGTTCCTTCTTGAGCTACCTATTTAAAAGTTTAAAGTTATTTGGTATAGTAGTTTTCTTTTCTTCGAGTTGGTGCTTCATTGACGATTTAATGAGTTTTTTTTTCTTCGAAAAATACGAAAATATATTATTAATATTAGAATATTTCAAAAGTAGTACAGCCTATACTCCGCAGAGCATTGAAGTTGCTATATTTGCTAGCTCATTACATGCATTTACGGGTATTTTTTAAGCAAAAACAGATGAAATTTAATGAGTTAATTCCATAATGATGCACGTTCTAGCTAAACAAATACATGCTAGACGAGATAAATTAAAAGTCCTAACTGAATGACAAAAAGAGTACTACTATATGTTATTGAAATCCCACATTATTTTAAGAACCTTCCTAAACATATTATAATTACAACATGACAAGATTATATACCAGCTGAGCACAGCAAGTTCAATCCCCAATATCTTAACTTTATGTCTCTATCTAGTCACAAAATTAAAGAAATATAAAGACTTGGTGAAGATGACAGTGATCTTAGTAGTGTGGCTGTATTTTCTCATTGACTACTGCTGAAGAAAAGCAAGTCTTCACATGCATTCACAAGTATCCATATCTTTTCACTTTGACAAAACTTCATGATAATCCGCCATATTCTTGGGTTATTCATGACTTAGGGTTATGCAATGTACTAGGACCTCACGCCTATAAATAGTTTGTCTTAGGTTGTTGAAATACTCGTTCCGGTCCCATTTTAGTTGTCACTTTCAAATTTTGCACGCTCATTAAAAAAATCATTAAATAGAATATATATTTTACTATGTTACCCTTATTTAATATATGACTATTAAATTTTTTTTTTTAGAATACCTTTAATAATTAAGGGTATACTTGGAAATAATGAGCAAAAAATATCTTGAAATCCTAAAGCGTCAATTAAGTTGGGACAAACGAATCTTACTAAAGCGTCAACTAATTTGGGACGGAGGGAGTATATAATGTCTCGATAAAATTAAAAGTTTCCCTTATACTCTCTCCGGTCCATTTTATATGATGTTTTGAGTGTTTCACACACATTAATAAAATCATTTTTTTAGCATTAATTAGCAAATGTAATTGACTATATTAGCCCTTAACCAAGCTATTACTACATAAAGTTTTATTTTAAGTCATTTATTAACAAGAGTGATATGGAAAAAAACCTTCTTGATTTGTTTAAAGATCAAATATTGTGGACCAAAAAAAATAGGCAAAAACATTATATATTATGGACCGAAGGGAGTATTAATTTAGACTAAAACATATGATTCTTGAAGACAAAAGTTGAACTTTCCACAAGTTGCATCTATAACTTTGATGTAAAAAGTCAATTTATCATGCATATCAAAGGCTTTTGTCTAGTTTTCGATATGTGCATTTTTGGTACGTTGTCACGACCCTTTTTTCAACTTAAAAAAAGAAAAACTTATTATTGTTTTAAAAGGTCCGTGACTGGGTGTTTAAGGCACACAATTATTAAGAGATTTTCAGAGTCGCCACTTGACAAGTTAAAGGTGTGCCAAGTCACCAAAGTGGTGTACCTAGAACACCTGTGACTCGTAAATGGTCTGTGTCAGAGTTCCGGGTAAGGATCTCGGTTGACTCGCGGGAAGGTGTTAGGCACCCTCGAGTCCTGTGCCAAGCACAGTTGCTTTCATTGACGCGTTTCGACCCTTTGAAATTGTTTTGTCATATTTGCCTTGATTTGTTACGCTTCGATTTACTATTAATTTTGTCCGTTCAACAATTGAAAACTCCAATCGAATATAATCGCGCGAGAACTTCACTCGTTCGAAATCTTTCGACTTAAATCAATTAAATCGCGCAGGTACTTCACCCGTTCGAAATCCCTTGACTTAAATGAGTTTCAAGTGAACAGTTAGTATTAATATTTATTTAAACTCGATTCTTGTCTAATCATATTATTGTGAAAAGTAAGATGTAATATGTTGTAGCCCCTTTTTAAATAATTGTTTGAAACCCATTAACCGATTTCCGATTTGTTCAAGATAAACAAGCCGTCTCCCTTTCTCATTTTTTTTTGAAATTTGTAGCTTGTGGCCCAGTTTACTCTCAGTTTTCAAATCTGACTAATTTTATACAACATCTTCACATTTATCCCATTTTCTAGATCTAGTTTTAACAAAGTTTAGCTACTTGCATTGGATTTAATTCCTAGAATATGCCTAACGTTTCCACATTTATCATATTGTCCATTTCCATTTTCAAACTATAATAAATAAATATTATCCATGAAAATAATTATGGACCTAAGTAAAGGACTAGCTAGCTTTGTGGCTATGTTTCAAAATGTTGTAAAAAAAGCAAACTGTTACAACAGCCCAAACTCGCAAAATCCACTTTGCTTCCGCCACTTTTAAAGAGTTTGCAAGTCCAGGCTTATTTTATCCATAAATTTAAGATCTTGTCTTTATTTGTACCACTGTTATGTACTTTCAATTTTAACTTAAACTTGCCTACTAATTTGACTTCAACAACTCATTAATAACTTCAAACAAAATCTGGACAGAACTATAAACATGAATATAAAATAGCAAACTTCTTTGAAATAATAATTTCAAATTTCTATCATGCTCAAACTTAACATAGACTAAAATTAGTACAAAATATAAAAAAAGATTAAGGAAATACCTAAAGATGAAAAGATTCCAAAAAAAAAACTTGCAAAGATTCCAGGAACAAACCAGACAAAACAAAGCCCACGAATGTCCAACCAAGCAGCAACGTTACCTCAACAAGATTACCAGCAATCCCTTCTCATTTTTTCTTACTCACTTTCTCTATATAATTTTTTTTTTTTTTTACTCAGACTTAAGTATTTGCTCTCCCAAATCTGGTTATGCAAAAAGAATGAAGAGCTGTTTTTTTTTTTTTTCAGAAAGTGTGTTGTGTGTGTTCTGTATATCCCTTGACAAAGAGTGAATATGGCCAGCTATATATATGCTGAAATAGAGCTGTTGGACAGCTCATTTCAAGGTACCAAGACCAGGGCAATAAATGCCTATTACCATTCTAATGCTAAGTTCTCACCAACCAAAAAGCAAAGGCTGAAACTTACTATTTTTGTGCTTCCCCTAGCCCCAATGTTGACTCATGACTCTCTTTTACTTTTTCAAATTTCAACTTTCAGATTTTTTAGCTTTTAAGCTAATGGACTTCAAACCACACTAATTGACTAAAACTTAACTCCCAGAACTAACACTAACTGACTAAAATTTAATTCCCAAAACTAACACTAAATTGGATAGGATTTAAATCATCCATGCCTATGACTTCATCTAAACAAGCAGGCAAAACAACATAGACATGATAATTTCATTCCTCAAATCAATACTAGCAAACAAATGAATCTTAGAGATGATCCTAATGACCTTCTAAGATTCAATTTTCATTTCTTCAGCAGTACCAAATCAGATTCAAACCTCATGAACTACACAAATTCAACGTGACAAAGTATATGAAACTAAAGCATTTACTAGACAGAACGTGCAAAATTCTCTCCATGTTTAACAAAGTGATGGAAACCAAAGCCTCAAAATGTATATTCAAGCATGATTTAACATTGATAAGCCCACTTGAACATAGTTATCCCTACAGCTAAATCTAAACACAAGGAATCAAGGAAAGAGTAGTTAAGAATTTTTCTTATCCTAACCCGTGGCCAAAAAATGAATACCATCGGTGACCGGCCTTTGCCTCGATCTTCGCATCAACGTCGCACCACCAATTGCCTTGTCGTTGCCACTGCCTCATGTCACAAACTGTTACAGCAGCACCATCGCCTCCTCGGACTGCGTCACCACTGATTTTGCTATTTCAACACCTCGACAATACGTAAAGCATCACAGCACTACAATTCTCCAAGACACCACAGCATCAACTCCCTCACCATCGTCATTTCCATTTTTCCAACAACCCAAACACATTCACACCCACAGTCCCATACCAAATCGCCACAACCTCATCATTATCAGAAACAAAATAAAAAGAAAACAATAAGAAAAAGAAGAACGAAACAGAACGGGAAAAGAAAAAACGGGGCACGGGATTGGGGTTTTTTGGGAAATGGGGTATGGGAAGAGATAGATAAGGGTGAGGGGAAGAGAAGGAAACAAAAACTTACCGGAAAAAATGGGGGTTGGCCGGAGTTGAATTTTGGCCGAATTTCGAAATCCGATCTACGCCAAACCGTTGCGAATTTGAAGAAGATAGTTACGGAAATGGAATCAGGAGGCCGAAAGGAGTCGGATGGTATAACTTTCTAAATTTTCCGGCCACCGGAGGTGGTGGCCGGCGGGGGCCGATCAGTGGGGACACGGTGAGAGGCGAGTTCCGACGGGTGGTCAAGAAAGGGGCAGCATTTGGCCAAGTCTTTTAGACTTCAAGGTGTGTGAAGTGAAATGAGGGGAAAAGTTGGTTTTTATACTTGAAAGGGATGGGAAAAGATGGCCGTTGGATCAAAAATATCCAACGGCTGAGATGAGATCGAGCAAATGGAGGTCTGGGCCGGGTCAAGACATGAGATTGGGCTTGGTTGATTCTTACTTTTAATTTACAAATGGCCATTAAAGGTCCAAATTGTATAAAAGATACACAATTAACTAGAACTAAAACTACACAAATTACAAAATAACCACAATTAAAATGTAAAATCACAATTAAACACATAACAAGTACTTTTTGTAAATTTTCTAATTATTGTTATCCTTTAAATGACAAATTTTAGCTAAAATAAAGGACTAAAATTCGACGAAAATCCTAGAAAGTTAGCTCGCCTATTATGAGCTATTTCAAACTATTTTTGAATTGTCGTGCCAAAATTAGGTGATTACAGCTGCCCCTCTTTGTTCGAGAACATCGAAGAGTTTTCGGACAAAGATATAATCAACTAATTTTGGCTTTTGGTTCTAGCCAAGAGCATGCAAAATGGTGACCGTACCTTGAATTTTGGTTCTAGCCAAGAACAAGGCTACCTACATATCCCCGGACTAAGGAATCAAGTCAGTGTAGTTCCTTACGTGCGGTAGCTGGGACTACCGCATTTAGACAGACACTGGACTCTTCTAGACTAACACTAAGCACTCTTTAGACATACACAGACTAACTCTAGACACTTTCAGAACTAACTGGGACTGACTCGACGCTCCTAGACTTACCCAGACTGACACAAGACACTTTGACACACTAGAGTTGTTGCTGCTGGTCACTTGTTGCTGGTAAGCTGGTTGGTGGTCACTGCTTTACAAAGGAAAAATGAAAATACAACATTTGAAATGTAAAATTCCTAAGCTAACTTCTTCATGCTTCCCAAGCTGATAAACTGGTCCGGAGCTCCCACTACCAAAGTAGTCTTGAAAACTTGAAATTGCCGCTCGGGCGGGCTTTGCCTCTAAAGTTGAAACTGCCGCCTTGACGGGCTTTGACTTGAAAATAAAATTGCCGCTTTGACGGGCTTTGACTTGAAAGTAAAATTGCCGCTTTGACGGGCTTTGACTTGAAAGTAGAAATTGCCGCTTTGACGGGCTTTGACTTGAATGCTGAAATTGCCGCTTTGACGGGCTTGACTTGAAAGTAAAATTGCCGCTTTGACGGACTTTGACTTGAATGAAATCGCCGCTTTGACGGGCTTGACTTGAAAGTAAAGTTGCCGCTTTGACGGACTTTGACTTGAATAAAATTGCCGCTTTGACGGGCTTTGACTTGAATGAAATTTCCGCTTTGACGGGCTTTGACTTGCAAGATAAAACTGGAACCACCACTCTGGCGGGTCTTACTTTTTGTTGAAAATTAGAAACCATCACTCTGATGGGTCTTGCTTATGCTGGAAATCGGAAAACCACCACTCTGATGGATCTTGCTCTTGCTGAATTGAAAACCATCACTCTGATGGATCTTGCTCTTGCTGAGTTGAAAACCATCACTCTGATGGGTCTTGTTCTTGCTGAATTGAAGACCATCACTCTGATGGGTCTTGCTTCTTCACAGAAACGGATTCCCTCGCTCTTCAGGTGGGCGCCTGGACTTTCTCTAAACTACTCCCTCATTCTCCAGGTGGACGCCTCGACTTTTTCTAAACTACTCCCTCATTCTCCAGGTGGGTGCCTCGACTTTCCAAATTACTCCCTCATTCTCCAGGTGGGTGCCTCGACTTTCTCTAAACTACTCCCTCATTCTCCAGGTGGGTGCCTCGACTTTCTCTAAACTACTCCCTCATTCTCCAGGTGGGTGTCTCGACTTTCTCAAAACTACTCCCTCATTCTCCAGGTGGGTGCCTCGACTTTCTCTAAACTACTCCCTCATTCTCCAGGTGGGTGCCTCGGCTTTCTCTAACTACTCCCTCATTCTCCAGGCGGGTGCCTCGACTTCTCTAAACTGCTCCCTCATTCTCCAGGTGGGTGCCTTGACTTCTCTAAACTACTCCCTCATTCTCCAGGTGGGTGCCTCGACTTTCCAAATTACTCCCTCATTCTCCAGGTGGGTGCCTCGACTTTCCAAATTACTCCCTCATTCTCCAGGTGGGTGCCTCGACTTCCTCTAAACTACTCCCTCATTCTCCAGGTGGGTGCCTCGACTTTCTCTAAACTACTCCCTCATTCTCCAAGTGGGTGCCTCGACTTCCTCTAAACTACTCCCTCATTCTCCAGGTGGGTGCCTCGACTTCTCTAAACTACTCCCTCATTCTCCAGGTGGGTGCCTCGACTTCCTCTAAACTACTCCCTCATTCTCCAGGTGGGTGCCTCGACTTTCTCTAAACTACTCCCTCATTCTCCAGGTGGGTGCCTCGACTTTCCAAATTACTCCCTCGTTCTCCACAAGCTGATGAACTGGTCTGAAGCTCCAACTAATCCAGTGGATCTTTGAAACTTGAAATTGCCGCTCGGGCGGGCTTTAAATTGAAACTTGAAACTTGAAACCTGAAACTGTCAGGCTTTAACTTGAAAGTTGAAACTCCCGCTTTGACGGGCTTTGACTTGAATGAAATTGCTGAAACTTGAAATTGCCGCTCGGGCGGGCTTTGACTGTTGAAAGCTTGAAATTGCTGCTTGGCAGGCTTTGACTTGAATGAAATTTCTGAAACTTGAAATTGCCGCTCGGGCGGGCTTTGACTGTTGAAAGCTTGAAATTGCTGCTTGGCAGGCTTTGATTTGAAATTTAACTGCATCTTGAAATCTGCATATCCTTTGATGATCTCCTTTATGGTACACTCCTTGGTGTGGCATACTCTGTGCCGATGTGAAACATTGGGCTCCAATTATCAAGGTTGGTCCTGACTCGCTCTAGTACAACTGTGAAACTATAACAAGTTTTGCAAAACTTTCTTTGCTTGTTTGATGTTGGAGAAACTGAAACGAACTGAAGTAAGACAAAATGATGGAAACGACAAAGCTTCCAACCAAAAGATGAAAAAAAATGATGACGTCCCTTACGGGAGAGGTAAAGGACTGAAGAGATGACGGTCTTTTTAACATGACATGTATTTTGGAATCAACTCTTAATCCGCTCACATAGTCCATCCATGATTGTGTACCCAGCTTTCCCAATCTTATTTGATGGCAAATCTAACGACCCTCATTCGACTAGCAGTACCCTTTCGGGTTTTCACCGACTAGCCTCTCTCTTTGTTCTTTTAACTCACTGTTGTCTTGCAGCGCCCTTTCAGGTTTTCACCGACAAGACTTCACTTTTTTTTTCTTTTTTTTTTTCTTTTCATTTTTGTCATTTTTCGTTTCCCAATCGACCTCCGATCTTTCCTTGATGCTCGACCCCGTCTTTCTTTTCTTCCTTCAATTTTGGCCTTTATCTTGATTCCTCGGAGAATTTATCCTTTAATGACCTTGGTGCTCCCAGCTCCCAAATGCGATTGTCGGCTTATAAGAATGCGACTTTACAGCGTGGAACTTATCCCTTGACACCCTACTCGGCTTGACATTCTCAATGATCGGTCAGAAGGGTCTTTATTTGGACTGTAACATTGGATTTGGTTAGGCTATGAAGAAAAAAGTCAGCATAAAAGCTCAAAATATCTCCTGAGACGACTAGAATGAGCATTACAAGATTTGAAATCACCGCTTTTGAAAAATAAACCAAACTTTTCCCCAGTTTAGGCAAATTGGGGTTCCCTTTTTTTTCTTTTTTCTTTTTTCTTTTTTTTTTTGGTTTGAAGAGCGGTATGAAAGCATCTCATGAAACGACTTGGTAAAATATTACAACCCTTGGAATCATTTCTTTTAAAATAAAAACCAACTGAGGACCCAATTTATTGAAAAATCGAGGCATTATTTTTTTTTTTTTTGAATTTTTTGATATGCAAACATAGGGGATATTGAGACTTTCCCCCAAGATAACACAAAGAAAGCAAAAGGAATTGACTTTCTCCTTTTCTTTTAGAAATAAAACTTCTGCCCCAGTTTAGGATAAACTGGGCGCTTTGAATTTCTTCCTCGATTTCGAGACTGATATCTCATGAAACATATGAATAGATGGTACAAAAACATAGAAGTTTGTTTTTATTTTATTTTATTCCCTTTAAAATAAAATAAAAACAAACTTCTGCCCCAGTTTAGCATACATTGGGGATTTGAATTTCTTTTGACATTGGCCGCAAACTTGGAGGCAAGATTTTGCGTCAATATGAGACAGGGGAAAAATGGACTTTCCCCTGTTATGACCGCACCCGAATGGTTGCCTACGTATCCTTTTGAGAGGAATCAGGTCAGACGTAGCTCTACCACTGAGGTAGATTTTCTTGTTTCTTTTTCAAATATTTTTTTTTTCATTTTTTCCAATTTCAATCACATTGATTCCAAATGAGGGTAGCCAAAGAAAAATCTTAAGGCTCAAAGGGCTAGAAAATTGGTATTGTATTTGGGTAGCAGAAACGAAAGTCGTTCGTCATCCCGACCCGAGAATGCCTCGCACAAATAATGATTCAAAGAATTGATCTAGACTTATCCACGCGTGTCATCGATTTCTGTTTCACTGATGGTTCTCAAAACTGATATTTCAAATTCGGTCGAAGCGACCGTGCACGATTTTGAACTTCTCACCGATCTCCCTTATCGGATGACTACAGATTAATTCCCAACTTATTTCGCTCCTTCTTTTATCCCTCTTTACTACTCAAATAGCTCACAATGCAAGAGCGTGTGTTTAGATCAAGACATAAATTCCGCACGCATGTCATGTTATTAAGGCCGACAAAACATAAAACAGAATACTAGAGAAACAAGACCAAGAAAGAAAATAAGAAACATAATGTTGAGACGAAAAAAGGATCCCGCTTTTTATTGAATTGAAGATATAAGGGTTTGAACAGACAAAATAAGCAAAATAATGCACTTGGGTTACAACCCTTGAATAACCAAGTACATAGAAAGATTAGCAAAACAAGCTACAATATTTCACAGCCACTCAATTGCAAGTCAGGACCAGTTTCCTGCTTTCATGCATTGTTGAGCCCTTCACCAAGATGTACCATGCTGATACCAAAAAAAATTCCCTGAATCTGGCAATTTCTTCTTCTTTTCCTTATTTTCTCCAAGTCCCGTCAGGGTGGACTTCACTTCTTTGGGACTGATGAATGACCGGGTAAGATATGGAATTGGCTTCTCGAGAGACATGTTCATCTTCTTCATTTCTTCAACCCTTACTCTGTCTACCACCCCAAACACGATCTCAGGAACACAGTTCACTGTCGCAAGCATTTCGTTAGCCCCAATTGACACATCACAAACAGGAACTATTGGCATTGCAGATTCAGATCTCAAATCTTCTACATCCACCATACCCACCATATGCACATCATCACAGACAGGCAATGAGTTCCGATTTATATCTGGTGCATCTGAACCCTCAACTTGAATCTGACCGTTATCAATCAAAGCTTGGATATCCTTCTTGAGAAAATGGCAATCCTCAGTGTCATGCCCTGTGCACCTGAATGGTAAGCACATTGACGAGAGTCGTCAATCCTATCCCTAGTATGCATTCCTCCATTGATCGGTTTCAGTATGTCCAAAGCTTGCAACTTCTGAAAAAGTTCGGCATAAGATTCTCCAATTGGCGTGAACTCATTCTTTTTCACTTGATTCACCTTTTTATACTCAACCTTTGGGCGAAAGCCTGAAGGACCTCTTGGTTGGTGGGGAAAGTTCGGTGGAGGCTGGAATTGTTTATGTGGAGCTTGGTGAATGGGATATATAGGATGTAGGGCTGGAGCACGCCATTGCGGATAAGACGATATTGGAGCATATGGCTGCACTGTATGGATTGAGTATTGGGGGGGAGGGATGAAATACTGCGGATCTTGTGGGGTGTAGTAGTGTTGCGGAGGGTATATTTGTGGAGCTTGGTATGAGTGGGTTTGATTGAATCTTTTCTCGCTCCACTTTTGTGAACCCGAACCCACCATGGCTACATCATCTTGATTCTTCTTCCCAAAGGCTCCTGCCTGCACAGCCTGTGTAGTTGCTTTCAGTGTGGTCTGGCTCACAATCTTACCAGCTTTGACTCTCCTCTCAATCATTTCTCCCATCTTGACGATTTCACTAAACGGTTTCCCAAAGGCGGCGATCAATGCACCATAGAACGCCTCATCTTGCGCCTCGATGAACAAACGGACCATGTCGTCGTCCGGTATTGCGGGGCTCACTCGAGCGGCCTGCTCGCGCCATCTGAGGGCGTACTCCCTAAAGCTTTCACTCGGCTTCTTTTTTATCGCATCCAAAGAGGATCGATCTGGCAAAACTTCAATGTGGTACTTGTACTTGTCGTAGAATGCCTGCGCCATGTCATCAAATGCCAACCATTTAGTTACATCCTGCCTCATGAACCATTCAGCAGCTGCACCTCCCAAGCTTTCGGAAAAGTAGGCTATCAACAGCTTGTCTTTCTTGACCCCTCTCATTTTGTTGCAGTAGGTCTTCATATGAACTCTTGGATCTCCTTGCCCAGTGTATAGATCGAACTTTGGCACTGTGAATCCCTCTGGCAATTGCAATTCGGGGTAGGGGCAAAGATCCTTGAAAGAAATGTTGGTATGATCTCCATAGCCCTGAATGATCCTTACTGCTTGTTCTAGGCTCTTCATCTTTCTCAGAACCTCGCTCTCATCAAGCTTTCCTGATCGATCAACCTCAACTTGAGACTCGCGATGGAATCCCTGATCATATGAATCACTGTGTCGTAAACCGGGTTCATGGTGCTGATCATAATGATGATCCCCAGCCTGGAGATGCGGTTCGCTGTTGAACCTGGCCATAGCAGGCCTAGCTGGGCCCCGAAAAGTTGGAACCTGTGGGAGAGGTGGGCCATACTGTCCTTCTGGTGGAGGTGGTGCATGAGGACGCACTTCAGTTTCATTTGGTACGCCACGGACAGGGGCAAGACCGGTAGGATAAGTGGGATCCTCAACTACTATAGATGTACCCGGTGCTCGTTGTACCGCTGTTGGAACAACCCCATCTAGATTGGTTGGAATAGGAGGAGGTGCCCGTCCTGTGGTCAGTGCGTGATGCATGTCGGCCACGAGTTGTTTCAAAGTATTAACCTCCCTAGTCAATCTCTCATTTTCCAGTGCCAAGAGTTCTTGGGCACCGGTCTCGGATCTCTCTCCATCAGATGGCATGGCTACGGGTGAAGTCACAGGTCCTTTGATTTAATTCTGTACAGATGGGTCGATGCCAGGATTCCGTACCAAATCTCCAACTCCAAACTTTGCACAAACAAACCGGGTTAGCACAAAAGAAGCACATATTGCAAGCCTAGGGTTGTTATGCGTCATCCCGAAACGGTTAACGGCATAAGTCGAGTGTACCGGTCGTATCCCCGAAAGATTACAACGTGCCTTGACCAAAACCAGAACAAAATTGTAACTGATACATAATCAGCACAAGGACGAACTTGGATGATTAATGTATTTTTTTTTCTTTCCCATTTTTTTTTTTTGACTCAACAAACGTAATTTAGACAAACGACACGAGACAAACTCAAAATAAAAGTGCTTGACATGATGCACGAGTCAAAGATATATACCAATTGACACATTGGGCGGGTACACCCATATGGTGAAAATAATGGGACCCGGCATTTTAGCGGAGTCAAATTATTTCACGAGGATCGACACAAAATACAACTTGGCTAATTGCAATTTATCGCATGTACCCTGACTTGACCTTAAACAAAACAAAATAAAGCGGGACCTTAAAACAACATTTTTATTTTTTTATTTTTTTTAATGAAAAATTAAGACTCAACCGGAGATTCGAAACGGAACTTAAGAACGGATTATGAAACAAACTATTTTTCTTATCCGAAAGGTGACTCCAAAATCGGACATTACGGTAATATAAAGACTGACACAATATTTTTATTTTTGTTTTGTTTTTTTTTTCTTTTTTTGAAACAAACTCTTTGATCTAATTCGAGAAAGGATCTTTAGAGTATTTACAAAATCTGGCAATTAGGACGACACAAAATATTACACAAATTAGACGCAAAATTGATTTCTAAAATTGGCCATTTTGACGGCGTAAAACTCCGATAAATTAATTTCAAACTATGAACTTGACTCGGACACAAAATTAGACTCTAAGAGTTCTTGAAAAAATTCGCCATTATAACGGCGTAAAATGACAACTAAACAAAAAATATTTCGAAACACGGGACTAAACCCAATTTTTCCATCATTTTCCTTTTTTTTTTTTCTCTCTCTTCAAAATTTGGCTCTCGCCCCTCGGTGATCGGTCGGCATAACAACCCTTTGACTAAACAAATGCAACAGATTATATGCTCATGATGTGTCTTTTAGGGACGTGGGCCCCATTATGACACGAGGGAGTCAGCCTAGACAAGTGCGGTACCGGTGTACCGCACCTCACTAAGTCTAATGATATGCAAATAAATCGGCCTAGATAAAAGCACAGGTTCAACTCTAGGTGACTCAATGGGTTCATGTTCTATAGTTTCTGGCAATTTGGAAGTGCCTCGGGGGTACCGGTCGACAACGTCTAACGGCCTAACCCAACACACCTCCTCCTAAGAAGGGTTAACTTTTTGTGTCCTGAGACACGACAGAAATTCCAGACGCCGAAGCGAAACTGGCGTGCATGTGTGCAGTGTTCCAGAAGACTCAGAGGTGTACGAGAGAAGACAATTGTGTATATACAGTTCAAACATATCAAAGCAGTAACATTCAAGGAAACATATACAAACAAAATTCAAAAGCCGAAAGCGACAAAGTTTAAAGCCTGAGACTCTCAGTTTTCACTTTCTTCCCCAGCAGAGTCGCCAAGCTGTCACGACCCTTTTTTCAACTTAAAAAAAGAAAAACTTATTATTGTTTTAAAAGGTCCGTGACTGGGTGTTTAAGGCACACAATTATTAAGAGATTTTCAGAGTCGCCACTTGACAAGTTAAAGGTGTGCCAAGTCACCAAAGTGGTGTACCTAGAACACCTGTGACTCGTAAATGGTCTGCGTCAGAGTTCCGGGTAAGGATCTCGGTTGACTCGCGGGAAGGTGTTAGGCACCCTCGAGTCCTGTGCCAAGCACAGTTGCTTTCATTGACGCGTTTCGACCCTTTGAAATTGTTTTGTCATATTTGCCTTGATTTGTTACGCTTCGATTTACTATTAATTTTGTCCGTTCAACAATTGAAAACTCCAATCGAATATAATCGCGCGAGAACTTCACTCGTTCGAAATCTTTCGACTTAAATCAATTAAATCGCGCAGGTACTTCACCCGTTCGAAATCCCTTGACTTAAATGAGTTTCAAGTGAACAGTTAGTATTAATATTTATTTAAACTCGATTCTTGTCTAATCATATTATTGTGAAAAGTAAGATGTAATATGTTGTAGCCCCTTTTTAAATAATTGTTTGAAACCCATTAACCGATTTCCGATTTGTTCAAGATAAACAAGCCGTCTCCCTTTCTCATTTTTTTTTGAAATTTGTAGCTTGTGGCCCAGTTTGCTCTCAGTTTTCAAATCTGACTAATTTTATACAACATCTTCACATTTATCCCATTTTCTAGATCTAGTTTTAACAAAGGTTAGCTACTTGCATTGGATTTAATTCCTAGAATATGCCTAACGTTTCCACATTTATCATATTGTCCATTTCCATTTCCATTTTCAAACTATAATAAATAAATATTATCCATGAAAATAATTATGGACCTAAGTAAAGGACTAGCTAGCTTTGTGGCTATGTTTCAAAATGTTGTAAAAAAAGCAAACTGTTACAACAGCCCAAACTCGCAAAATCCACTTTGCTTCCGCCACTTTTAAAGAGTTTGCAAGTCCAGGCTTATTTTATCCATAAATTTAAGATCTTGTCTTTATTTGTACCACTGTCATGTACTTTCAATTTTAACTTAAACTTGCCTACTAATTTGACTTCAACAACTCATTAATAACTTCAAACAAAATCTGGACAGAACTATAAACATGAACATAAAATAGCAAACTTCTTTGAAATAATAATTTCAAATTTCTATCATGCTCAAACTTAACATAGACTAAAATTAGTACAAAATATAAAAAAAGATTAAGGAAATACCTAAAGATGAAAAGATTCCAAAAAAAAAACTTGCAAAGATTCCAGGAACAAACCAGACAAAACAAAGCCCACGAATGTCCAACCAAGCAGCAACGTTACCTCAACAAGATTACCAACAATCCCTTCTCATTTTTTCTTACTCACTTTCTCTATATAATTTTTTTTTTTTACTCAGACTTAAGTATTTGCTCTCCCAAATCTGGTTATGCAAAAAGAATGAAGAGCTGTTTTTTTTTTTTTTCAGAAAGTGTGTTGTGTGTGTTCTGTATATCCCTTGACAAAGAGTGAATATGGCCAGCTATATATATGCTGAAATAGAGCTGTTGGACAGCTCATTTCAAGGTACCAAGACCAGGGCAATAAATGCCTATTACCATTCTAATGCTAAGTTCTCACCAACCAAAAAGCAAAGGCTGAAACTTACTATTTTTGTGCTTCCCCTAGCCCCAATGTTGACTCATGACTCTCTTTTACTTTTTCAAATTTCAACTTTCAGATTTTTTAGCTTTTAAGCTAATGGACTTCAAACCACACTAATTGACTAAAACTTAACTCCCAGAACTAACACTAACTGACTAAAATTTAATTCCCAAAACTAACACTAAATTGGATAGGATTTAAATCATCCATGCCTATGACTTCATCTAAACAAGCAGGCAAAACAACATAGACATGATAATTTCATTCCTCAAATCAATACTAGCAAACAAATGAATCTTAGAGATGATCCTAATGACCTTCTAAGATTCAATTTTCATTTCTTCAGCAGTACCAAATCAGATTCAAACCTCATGAACTACACAAATTCAACGTGACAAAGTATATGAAACTAAAGCATTTACTAGACAGAACGTGCAAAATTCTCTCCATGTTTAACAAAGTGATGGAAACCAAAGCCTCAAAATGTATATTCAAGCATGATTTAACATTGATAAGCCCACTTGAACATAGTTATCCCTACAGCTAAATCTAAACACAAGGAATCAAGGAAAGAGTAGTTAAGAATTTTTCTTATCCTAACCCGTGGCCAAAAAATGAATACCATCGGTGACCGGCCTTTGCCTCGATCTTCGCATCAACGTCGCACCACCAATTGCCTTGTCGTTGCCACTGCCTCATGTCACAAACTGTTACAGCAGCACCATCGCCTCCTCGGACTGCGTCACCACTGATTTTGCTATTTCAACACCTCGACAATACGTAAAGCATCACAGCACTACAATTCTCCAAGACACCACAGCATCAACTCCCTCACCATCGTCATTTCCATTTTTCCAACAACCCAAACACATTCACACCCACAGTCCCATACCAAATCGCCACAACCTCATCATTATCAGAAACAAAATAAAAAGAAAACAATAAGAAAAAGAAGAACGAAACAGAACGGGAAAAGAAAAAACGGGGCACGGGATTGGGGTTTTTTGGGAAATGGGGTATGGGAAGAGATAGATAAGGGTGAGGGGAAGAGAAGGAAACAAAAACTTACCGGAAAAAATGGGGGTTGGCCGGAGTTGAATTTTGGCCGAATTTCGAAATCCGATCTACGCCAAACCGTTGCGAATTTGAAGAAGATAGTTACGGAAATGGAATCAGGAGGCCGAAAGGAGTCGGATGGTATAACTTTCTAAATTTTCCGGCCACCGGAGGTGGTGGCCGGCGGGGGCCGATCGGTGGGGACACGGTGAGAGGCGAGTTCCGACGGGTGGTCAAGAAAGGGGCAGCATTTGGCCAAGTCTTTTAGACTTCAAGGTGTGTGAAGTGAAATGAGGGGAAAAGTTGGTTTTTATACTTGAAAGGGATGGGAAAAGATGGCCGTTGGATCAAAAATATCCAACGGCTGAGATGAGATCGAGCAAATGGAGGTCTGGGCCGGGTCAAGACATGAGATTGGGCTTGGTTGATTCTTACTTTTAATTTACAAATGGCCATTAAAGGTCCAAATTGTATAAAAGATACACAATTAACTAGAACTAAAACTACACAAATTACAAAATAACCACAATTAAAATATAAAATCACAATTAAACACATAACAAGTACTTTTTGTAAATTTTCTAATTATTGTTATCCTTTAAATGACAAATTTTAGCTAAAATAAAGGACTAAAATTCGACGAAAATCCTAGAAAGTTAGCTCGCCTATTATGAGCTATTTCAAACTATTTTTGAATTGTCGTGCCAAAATTAGGTGATTACAGCTGCCCCTCTTTGTTCGAGAACATCGAAGAGTTTTCGGACAAAGATATAATCAACTAATTTTGGCTTTTGGTTCTAGCCAAGAGCATGCAAAATGGTGACCGTACCTTGAATTTTGGTTCTAGCCAAGAACAAGGCTACCTACATATCCCCGGACTAAGGAATCAAGTCAGTGTAGTTCCTTACGTGCGGTAGCTGGGACTACCGCATTTAGACAGACACTGGACTCTTCTAGACTAACACTAAGCACTCTTTAGACATACACAGACTAACTCTAGACACTTTCAGAACTAACTGGGACTGACTCGACGCTCCTAGACTTACCCAGACTGACACAAGACACTTTGACACACTAGAGTTGTTGCTGCTGGTCACTTGTTGCTGGTTAGCTGGTTGGTGGTCACTGCTTTACAAAGGAAAAATGAAAATACAACATTTGAAATGTAAAATTCCTAAGCTAACTTCTTCATGCTTCCCAAGCTGATAAACTGGTCCGGAGCTCCCACTACCAAAGTAGTCTTGAAAACTTGAAATTGCCGCTCGGGCGGGCTTTGCCTCTAAAGTTGAAACTGCCGCCTTGACGGGCTTTGACTTGAAAATAAAATTGCCGCTTTGACGGGCTTTGACTTGAAAGTAAAATTGCCGCTTTGACGGGCTTTGACTTGAAAGTAGAAATTGCCGCTTTGACGGGCTTTGACTTGAATGCTGAAATTGCCGCTTTGACTGTAATCACCTAATTTTGGCACACACAATTAAAAAATAGTCAAAATAGTCGTATTAGATTCTTAGGACGTCTCGTCAAATTTTTCCGGACTTCTAGTGTTTATTCTTAGCTAAATTTGTCTTTAATTAGGACGGAAAATATGAAAATTGCCGAAAATTGCTTGTTATGTGTCTAATTGTAATCTATGTTTAATTGTGATATTTAGTGTAGATTATGTGATCTTATGTTAGTTAATTTTGTATGTATAAATCACTTTTGTGGCTATATATAAAAATAATATCAGCCCAGTACATTGGCCCGTCAGCCCATTTGTTAACCCGGCCCATACCCCACCTATTTAAACAAAAAAAACCCTTCACTTCTCATTTCACACCCCTCAAGTCCATCAGGACCAGCGAAGCTATGCCAAAATTCCCTCAGCCGCCGGAAAAACACTTCCACCGCGGGTCCGCCACTCGGCCGCCGGCCGGCCACCACCTCCGGTGGCCGGAAAAATTCCAAAATACACTATGTTATAGATCTCGGCCCCCTCTTTCCATTTCCGCTATTATTTTCTTCAAAATCCCGACGGTTTAGAGTAGATCGACGGTCAAAGCTCGGTCAAACTTTCAAATTTGGTGAGTTCTTTTTAGTTTTTTTCTCTATCTTCTTTCCCTTACCCTTCCCCGTCACCCCTTGTACCCCATCTCCCAAAAACCCCTCTCCCCTGCCCGTGTTCCCCGTTTTTCCGTTTCTGTTTCTCTTTTCCTTCTTCTTCTCATTTTTTCTTTTTCTGTTTTTTCTTTTGTTTTTGTTGTGGTGACGATGGTGAGGACTGTGAGGATGATTGTTTGGGGGTGGAGGGGCTGTTGTTTCGGTTTTGAACAGAGACAGTTGGTGCGAGTGTTTGTTTCGTATGGTGATATGGTGATTGTCTTGTTGTGGTTTGGAGACAATGTTGTGGTTGAACCCCGGGTAGCAATGGCGACACGATGGCGAGGCTTGAGGGGGCTGTGACAACAGTGGAGCTGGCAGCAGTCCATGGAGGCTCGACGATGCTGTGATGATTAAACCGTAACATTCTTGTCCTTTTTTCTTTGCATTTTCAGTTGTAGTATTTTTTAGTTTAGCCTCTATTTTTGTGTCAAGATCTTAGAGAAAATAGAATTGAACCTGGATGGATTTCTTTAGTTGAAAAAACATTGTGTAGTATCCTTGTTCAAAGATAAATGTTGGTGGTTGTGTATGTATGCTCGTTTCGTAATTAAATCGACGTTTAGCTTTCCTAGTTGCTATCCCATTTTCTTCTAGTTCGAGCACAATTCTGTTCATGTTTAAATTCTAGTGAAATTTTAGTTTAGTCTGCTTAAATCATGTATGTTTGGTGCCTTTATTCAAGGTTTGGGGCTGTTTGCTTAGAAATAGGAATTTGTAACTTGAATTTGTTTAGTTCTATTCATTTTGGTATTGTTTTGCTTGGAATGCATTAAGATTAATCCTGAGATGTGTTTTGCATAATTTCTTAGAGTTCAAAAGGGCCTTTGGCCATTCTTTGAACTCAAAAAGGTTTCCAATTACATTCTGGAAACAAGCTTGATTAGAGATAGGATAGTTAGGAATCTGGTTGTATTTTTAGTTTAGTTTTAGGTCTAGTTGGGGCTGATTTAGTTAGGCTTAGTTTGTCCTAATCCTTAGTCAATATAATGAGTGTTTGGATGTCCTTTTAAAGGACATTTTCTTGCATTATTTTCAGCTTTTTGGAGCTGTTTAGGTGGCTGAAACAGTGGCCAACAGCTGCTGTACTTTTTGCTTGAAAAATGGGACTAAAAGCACTCAAGTGTAGGGTGTGGGCTTGTACTTTTGTACAAGTCCACACCCCACCCTTTGGCTCTCAATTTCAGCCATAAATAGGGCCATTTAATGCCCTTATTACACACAACAAGAAGCTGAAATTTACACAAAAAGAGTGAGCAAAAAACACTTGAAAAAATTAGTGAGTTTAAGAGTTAGATTTAGAACCAAAAGCCTTTACATCTAAGGTCTTTTGGGGCATAAATCTTAAGGTTTAAAGTTTGAATAGAAGGTATAAAAGGGGCTGTTGTAGTGGCTGATTTGGGGTACAAGTTTGCTCGCTTTGGTTGGGTTCTTGCTATTTCATTTGCTTCACTAGCTTGGAAGTTTTTCTACACAAGGTAAACACAATTTACCTTGTATATTTTATCATTTTGGCTATGAAAAAAAATGAAGTAAAAAATGTCTAAAACCCTTTATTGTATGCCTTTTGTTATGAGTTTATTCTAGTTTAAAACTAGCTATTTGTGAGAAACTAGGAAATATTTAGTGTTTATTTGTGCAATTTAATTCATCTATTATTTTAGCTATGTATGAAAATCCGGACAGCATGTAAAGGTTAGGCAAACTTAAGATTTAACCATTAAAACCAAAATGTTGAATTCTGGCCGTTTCTGTAATATAAGGCTATTTCTGCAAACTGGTCATATTTGCAAATCTGGAAATTCTGAAAATTATTTCAATGCTGAAACGAGTAGGCTAAAAATTAGGGTGTTTTCTTTAAATCTGACCACTTAAATCTAACCACATGTTATTTTATATGGCCACCATTTGGAATAAGAATAGAAATATGGTCAATTGTGCAAAACAGGCTTTTAAAACTGCCCATTTTTCAAAAAAAACCTTCAGCCCAACATTGTTGCTAAACTGTAAACGTTTCACTTTTTACCAATAATCTGCTCCATTTTTTTTTTAATGCAAACCCCTATTAGTTCTATAAGGTCCATGTGCCATTGTCTACTACCCTTCATTTATTCTCAAAAGCATAATAAATTATTGTTTACAAATTAAAGAGAAGGAACTTATATATATATATATATATATATATATATATATATATATATATATATATATATATATAAAGTACTAATATATTTTGCACGTTTAGCTCAACTTCAAATGATATTTTTACTCATGGCTACAAGTGTTTTATTATTATTATTATTTTTTTCAACAAATCTATTTAAATATTGCAAATTTTTAACCATTTATATTTTGAATTAGTCAAAGTGCATTCTACTTTGACATAATTACCTATCCAAAAAATGTAATGATTAGGCAAAATAATAGGATGTAAGTTCGATTAGGCAATTATAAGTATGATTTGTGATCTACTTATTAGGCAAAAAAAAAAAAAGTAAAAAAAAAAAATACATAAATTTTGTCCAAGTATACCTTGTGGGTTACTTGACGCGATTTCGGTTTCGAACAATCAAAGCGTAACTTTAAATGAACGATAAAATATAACAACCATATTTAATAAATTAAAACTGCGACAATAAAGCAACTGTGCTCGGCACAGGACTCGAGGGTGCCTAATACCTTCCCGAGAGTCAACTGAGAACCTTACCCGAATCTCTAAACGCAGACCATTAGACGAGTCAAAGGTGTTCCAAGGTACCTTCTGGTGACTTGGCACACCTTAAACTATGTCAAGTGGCGACTCCGAGTTCTCTAAATAAATTTGTACCTTTTTGAACACCAGTCACGAGCCTTTAAATAAATAAACTCGCACCCGCGCAGTTAATAATAAAATATTTTTTAGGGCGTGACAGCTTGGCGACTCCGCTGGGGAAATTAGTGAAAACTAGAATCTCCGGCTTTGATAAATTGTCGCATGTTTTAATTTATTAAATATTTGGTTGTTATTTTATTGCCGTTATCACCTGAAAAGTTGAATGTTACTGCTTTGATATTGTTGAACTGTATATATAAACTGTCTTCCTCCGCAACCCTCTGAGTCTCTGAAACACACACACACGTACACTTACCAGATTGCTTGTGGCATCTGGGACTTTCTTACTAAATTGCCCATGATTTAGGAGGAAGGCGTGACGGGGTTTTAGGCCGGACACACTGTCTCCGGATGGCCCTGATACGCTTTCCGCCCGGTTTGTCCACCGGGTTTTCAGCCAGTCTAGACACTGAGTCAGTTGTGTCACCTAGAGTTAAACCTTTAGGCCCAATTATCTGCATCATATCCGACTTAATGAGGTGCGATACACCGGTATTGCACTTGTCTAGGTTGACTACCTGTTGTCTGAACGGGACCCACTTCCCGGGAAAGACTTGTCTGAAAAAAAAAGCATTCTATGTGTTGCATGCGATTAGGAAAGGTTGTTATGCTGACCAAGTTGGGGAGAGACGGATTTCAAAAGAAAAAGAAAAAATAAAAAAAAAAATAGAAAAATGAAAGGAAAAGTGAGGAAGAGGTTGAATTTTATGTTTTAAATGTAAATGTTTTGCTATTTTATAAAAATCGAGTCATACTGCTGTAATGGCAAATTTTTGTAAAAAAAAAAAACGTCAGTGTTTGCCGTCTTTTATATATGTCAGTTTGTGTCGTTATAATGACGAAAATTTTACAAAAAATATGTACATACTTAGTAGTCAGAAAGTCAAAAATTTTTGTGTCAGTTTTTCACGCCGTTATAATGGCGAATTTTTAGGAAAAAGGCTCGTATACCGATGTTGGGAGTTTTTGAGATCCAGTTTTTTCACGTCGTTATGCCGACAAATTTTTGCAAAAGTACTGTAGTGTTCATCACTGGAAATGAAATTTTGTTTTGATGTCAATGTGGCGTCGTTGTAACGTCGAATTTTTTCTTTTATAAATTACATCTAAATACCAATGTTGGTAATTTCCTGGAGTCAGTACTGATGCCGTTATGATGGCAAAATTTTTCGATTCTCTTAGGGTCAACTTTACGTCATTACAATGACAAAAGTTTTTTTTTGAAAATTGGAGTTTCGAATTAGCAGTTTAGGCATCTGTTTTGCTCTGTCGGTCAGTTGTTTTAAGTTGTTCTCAGGCTTTCAAACATTTGACACATTTTTTTTTAGGAACAATGGCTGCATCATCTTCTAGGACAGTCAAAAGAAAATACCCTGCTGATGCCATTCCACCCTCTATTATGATGACTGATGGCCCACCCAAATCGGATAAATCTCTAAAGTCTTGGTGGGACACAATGAGTGAAATGCAGAAAGGTATAGTCCAGGAGAAGATTGGTTTTCTGACTGACCTTGTGACTAAAACTATTGTCCCGCGGCGAGACTTGGTCAGTGCACTAGTTGGGTTTTGGAACCCAAGCCAAAATACCTTCTGCTTTAAGGGGTTTGAGATGACGCCGACCCTCGAGGAAATAGCTGGGCTTCTTAAGCTGGATCTTGAGAAAAAGAATATGATTGCTCCAAGGAAGGTTAATGAGCGTGATTTTTTCAATAATATCAAGCTACGAACGGACCTCTCAATTGCTAGTGTTCGTCACGGCTGGATTTCATTTGATTACCTTTATGATCGTTTTGGGGCCGATAATGGTTTCAAGAAGTATGGATTTGAGTTCCACGATAAGCTGAAATATGAAGATTGGGTACTCCTCTGTCCTAAGGTCTTTGTGTTCGCTTTGCTAGGGTTGTTGGTTTTCCCACTACCGGATAGAGCGATATCCATTAAGGTCAGTTGGACCATGGCAGCTTTGTATGGTGGAGCACCAGATGCCACTATCATCCCAACGATTCTGGGTAGTATGTTTCATGCTTTGACTCGATGCCACAAGGGAGAGAGTAGTTTCTTTGAGGGGTGTAACCTTCTATTACAGGTCTGGTTCTTGGAGCATGTACGCCCTTGCCCACCTCGTGATATTCTTAGGTGCTGTGACATCGATTATCTTGAACACCATCTCGAACACATCGAGAGGTATAAATTCCCAGGAAGTGAGCCGGATTGGAGGTCTTTCTTGAACTCTCTCACGCCGGACAAGATTTTGTGGCAGTGTAGCTGGTTTTCTAAGAGGGAGGTTGTACACAGATGCGTGGATCGTCCTTTTCTCGTTCTGATGGGTTTGACAGCATCCCAGCCTTATGTTCCTCTGCGTGTACTTAGGCAGTTGGGTCGGAAGCAGGAGATCCCAATAGTTGAGGACATGAGTGCATATGCCTCAGACTATCCTCTCAACCCAGCTACTCTTAGAGGAGAGATCCTGCGCCTGTGGGATACTAGGAGGCACCTCGCAGAAAGCACACAGGTTCAGGATGGACTTAAGGGGGAGGTCGTTCGGGAGTATAAGTTCTGGTATTACCATCAGCCCATACCCAAAGAGATGCCCGCGAGGTCGAGAGCAGGCATGGTTGACACTGAGGCCAGGCTGGATATGCAGGTTCAGCTTGCTAGGCACGAGATTAGGAAGGAATGCCGTGATACCATACAAAGCTTGATTGCAGAGAGGGATGCCGCCAGAGCTGCTCAGTCAGAGAGTGAGGGTTTCGCGCATCAGCACCTAGACACAGTCAGACGACTCCGTGCCATGCACTCACAGGCATTGACAGAGCGGGATGCCGCCAGAGCTGCTCAGGCAGAGAGTGAGGGTTTCGCGCATCAGCGCCTAGACACAGTCAGACGACTCCGTGTCATGCACTCACAGGCATTGACAGAGCGGGATGCCGACAGGGCAGCTTTGTTGGAAAGCAGGAAAAGGGAAGAGTATCATCGCCAGGATGCCATAGATTCTCGAGCTCGACTTGACAGGGCATTAGAGCAGGGTGAGCAGTTCAGAGGGCTAGCACAGGACCGACTTCGAGATATACAGGCTGCAGGACGGACCATCAGTGTAGCTTATCGGCAAGTTTATGACTCCGCTACATATGTGGCACGGTCCATCGATGAGTATAGGAGGCTTCCCGCAGAGGACATACTCCCACATGTGCTTCCCTTTGTCACTAGAGTTGCGGCAGATTTGAATGGATTGCGTCGTACTTTTGCAGAAGGCCCGCCAGCAGATCCCGTGGAGCCATTTGAGTTCGACCCAGAGGAGCCAGCTGACTTTGTGCCCCAGTCACCCTAGTAGATACATCAGGCCAAGATGATGCAGATTATTGCTTTTTGTCATTTATTTTACATCCTGGCATTGTTGTACTTTATGTCGTTTTTAAATTTGGCATGTTGTAATTTATCTTCACCTTTTTAAGTCATTTGTACGTTCCTTTTGGTCGTGCTCCGGAAGCACCGTATGTACTCTTTCTTTTGAAGTAATGAAAATATTTTGCTTATTTTTATGTGTCAATTCATTTCATCCTCTAGCCTCACTTGAAAAAAAAAAGAAGAAAAAGAAAGAAAAGAAAGGAAAAGAAAAAAAAAAAAAAAAGAAAGAAGAGAAAAGAGATCAAATAATACACTTGGGGATCTAATCTAAACCGATTTGGGATGACGCATAACGACCTTAGGCATTGTTCAGGCCGACGAGCAAATTCATATTCCATGCTATCTTGTTGCACTAACGTGTTTTGATTTGTTTAGAGCTTGAGCAACTGCCGTGCTGGCCCCACATTCCTATTCCACCAGAATCAAGGGACCACTGCCTGTTCCAGAAGTGGTTGAAGCACCTCTTCAAGAAGACACTCCAGCAACGATGGCCGAAGAAACTGAGAACACTGAGCTGGTTCGCTTGGCTGAACAACAGGCTAAGATGGCCGAGGATTTCACGGCCATGAAAGAAATGATGATGCAACTGGTCCGTAACTTGTCGGCAGTTCAGGCACCTCCTGCTCCGCCAGGTGCTGCTGGTTTCACGGCGAACGCTCAGCCACCAGGGCAAGGGCAATCTACAATGGCAGAAGGCCCCCGTTATCCTCCAGGGTTCGGTCCACATCCAGAAACTGACAACATAGCTGGGCCCTCTACTGTACAACCTGGGGCACAATTCCCACAACATGGACAACATGGCCAAGCCCAAGTTCCTGCCACAGTATTCACTGTTCCTGCAGGACACACTTTGCAAAGGTCAAACAGTGACCCACAGTTGAGGGCTCGTGATCAACAATTCGACCAAACTCGGGGCAATGTACTCCGCCCCACTGAGTCGTATGATCATGGACAGCACCCAGAATCACATGCTGATGTCGAAAGATTGGGGAAAACAGAAGAGGCTGACTTTGCTCGGAAATTGAAAAGCCTGGAGCAAACTGTGAAAAACATCCAAGGGCAAGGGGGTAAAACCAGTATTTCGTACAAAGACATGTGCTTATTCCCTCATGTGCCATTGCCTGAAGGCTTTGTTGTGCCCAAATTTGATCCATACACTGGGCAAAGTGATCCGAGGATCCATGTGAAGATATACCTTAACAAAATGAGGGGTATCGAGAAGGACGAATTATTGATGGCGTACTTTGCGGACAGTTTGGGAGGACCGGCCACAGAATGGTTTGTGCAACAAGATGTTTCCAAGTGGGTCACCTTTGACGACATGGCCAGCGCCTTCCTGAATCATTATGGCTACAAAATGGAGGCTGCTCCTGATCGTTCTTCTTTGAAGACGATCACAAAGAAACCAGGCGAAAGCTTCAGAGAGTATGCCTATAGGTGGCGCGAACAGGCGGCGCGTGTGAGCCCTTTGATCCCAGACGATAAAATGGTTGAAGAATTCGTCGAAGTACTTGACGAAACATACTACCAAGCAATGGCCTCTGCCCTTGGGAAGCAATTCAGTGAAGCAGTAAAAATTGGGGAGATGATTGAGAGAGGAATCAAAGCAGGCAAGATTGTTAGCCAAACAGCTTTGAGAGCCACGACCCAAGCGTTGCAATCAGGGTCAGGTACTTATGGGAAGAAGAAAGAGAAAAAAGACGAGGTGGCAATGGTTGGTCCTGGACCGAGAAGAAATGATGGGAGATACAACGACCGTCAAGGGTATATTCAGGCACCCCCGCCACAACAATTCTATCCAACTCACGGCCAACAATTTGCCATGCCGCAGTTCTCATTCCCTGTAAATGCAGCATCTTATGCTCAGCCTCTATCTGGTCCACAGTGGCGTCCACCCCCTGCTCCAGTCCAATATAACAATCAACAGGCACATACTCAATTCCAGGCTCACCAGGAGATGCCTTATCGACCACGAGGTCCGCAGGGTTTTCGTCCAAACACGCAACAGAGAAACATGCAACAAGAGAAAAGGCAGTTCACCCCACTGGGGGAGACTTACACTAATTTGTTTGAAAAGTTGCAACAAGCCAATCTGTTGAAGCCAATCCCGGGAAAAGTGAACCCCAATGGAAGGGTTGATCATTCACGCCATTGTGCGTTTCATTCTGGAGCACCTGGACACGACACAGAATCCTGCTGGGAACTCAAAAGGGTAATCCAGGCAATGATAGACAATAATCAGATAAAAGTCGTGGGGGATGAAACACAAAATGTGAATCAAAATCCTTTACCAGCTCATGATGTTCAAAACAATGTACACATGGTTGGGATGGTATCCATAGAAGAGGACTTGAAAGGGAAAGCCGCCAAGCAGATTGTGGCAGTTGGTCCCTCTCCAGACATCAAAGGCCCTGAGACGTTTATTGTTGTAATCAGGGGAAAGTCAAGTGCGACTGTTGTCAACAAAGCAAAGCAAGATGCTGCTGTTGAGCCAAGTTTCACAATTCCGGTTGCAAAGCAGGAAAAAGTTCATGACAGTGCACCAACATTTATTGTGCAAGGGGCATCATGCCAGAAAACTCCGGTCTTCGAGGTTAAGGCAAAGAAGTGTGAACCGGTTATCATCACTCAAGCAGCGCAACTCCCTGTCAAAAGTACAAAGGCTGTTCCTTGGAACTACAACAAGACAATTGTGTCTTACAACGGGAAGGAAATCATGGAGGTTGCTGCAGATGTAAATGGTCTAACTCGGTCCGGGAGATGTTTTACCCCGGAAGAATTGAGAAAGGCAAAGCCAGGTCGAGAAGACCAAGGACCCATCAAAGAGCCGGTGTCTGAGAAAGAAGCTGAAGAATTTTTGAAGAAAATGAGATCGACGGACTATTCTATCGTCGAGCAACTGAGAAAGACTCCAGCTCAGATATCACTCTTGTCTCTACTTATGAACTCTGAAGCACATCGCAATGCACTGTTGAAGATATTGAATGAGGCCTACATTCCCGAACAAACTACTGTGGCTAATCTGGAAGCACTTGCTGGCAGAGTATTTGAGACTAATCGTGTGATGTTCACCGATGAGGAGCTGCCAGCAGAAGGAACCGGTCATAATCGAGCGCTTCACGTCTCAGTCAAGTGTGAAGACTCCTATGTCACACGTGTTCTAATAGATGGTGGCGCGGGATTGAACATTTGCCCTCTGTCTACATTGAAGAGTCTAAGGTTGGATATGAGCAAAATCAGGGCAAGTTCCTCTGCTGTTCGTGCTTTTGATGGTGGAGTTCGAGAATCTTTGGGCATCATCAATCTTGAGTTAACCATTGGTCCCGCTACCTTCAGCATTGAGTTCCAAGTCATGGAAACGGACGCATCATACAATCTGTTATTGGGCCGACCATGGATTCACATGGCTTGTGCAGTACCATCCACAGTTCATCAGGTGGTCAAGTTTACTTGGGATAATCAAGCTGTCGTGGTTTATGGGGAGGATGACTCACAGTTTAACAATAGCCTGGACGTGCCAGCCCTTGAAGCAATCACTACACGCCCGACCATCATGTATCAAACCTCCGATGTGGTGTATGTGGAAAAAGTAACAGAAGGGAAACCTATACCCATTCCAAGAGTGTCAGAGACGTCTATCATGATGGCGTCCGAAATGTTAAAGCATGGTTTCCAATTTGGAAAGGGTTTGGGAGCGTCACTACAAGGCAGGGTAAATCCAGTTTATCCAAATGGTGTGCAAGGCACGTGGGGACTAGGTTTCAAGCCAAAAGCAGCTGATCGCAAGCAAGCAAAGAAAAAGAAGTCGGAAGTTTGGTCTCTCCCAAAGCCAATTCCGTGTCTCGCTCAGTCTTTTGTGGGTTATGTTATGAAACCAAAGGCTGTCGCTACAAATGTCAACACAGTGGAAGACAATCAGGATGCACCATTTGATCTAGGTGGCATTTTTGAAATCTGCATGGTACAGCCGGGTGAAGGCTCCAGTAATGCTTCAATTCAGTACATTGGCCCGGACGTGCACCTGACTAACTGGAATGCAACTCCCTTCCCCATCAGGAAGGGGTCTTGGTAGACTGTTGTTTTACAGTTTTCTTTTGAATACACTTGGATATTCTAAGGGTTGTATGCCAAGTGTATTATTTTGCTCATATTTCTTTTTGTAATTCAAACCCTTTTTCATTAATGAAAGGCCAAGAGCCAAGCTTTACTTCAATCTCTGTTCATATTCCTAATTTTATTCTATTTTTGTTTATCTGTAGTGATATATCTGCTGGTCCTGATATCATGACATGTTCAAGGAACTTATCGTCCATCCAGGGACCGCAATCTGATTTTGGCTCCATAACCATAGTTGAGGTTGAAAGTGACGAAGAAAACATTGAGGAATCTGTTAATGAGATCGAATATGACGGGGAACAGGCAGATTTTGAGATAGGCCTGGAAGTTGAACGCCATGAGGGCAAGCCTAAACCCAACTTGGCTGATACAGAGGATGTTAATCTTGGGAGCCCTGATGATGTGAGGGAAACCAAGATAAGCATGTATGCTCTACCTGAAGTGAAGAACGATATTCGGAAAGTGCTCTTTGAATATCGAGATGTTTTTGCATGGTCATATGATGAGATGCCGGGTTTGAGTTCTGAATTGATAGTCCACGAATTGCCAATTCAACCCGGTTTCCCTCCAGTGAGACAAATGCAACGGAAGTTCAAGACTGATATGATCAAGAAAATCCATGATGAAATAATGAAACAGTTGGATGCAAAAGTGATTCAATCGGTTCAGTACACTACTTGGGTTGCAAATGTTGTTCCGGTTCCCAAGAAAGATGGAAAAACAAGGATATGTGTCGACTATCGAGATTTGAACAAGGCAAGTCCCAAAGATAATTTCCCGTTGCCTAACATTCACACTCTCGTAGATAATTGTGCCAAACATGAGATACAATCCTTTGTTGATTGCTATGCCGGATACCACCAAATTCAGATGGATGAAGATGATGCATACAAAACGGCATTCACTACGCCTTGGGGAACTTATTGCTATAGAGTGATGCCATTTGGTTTGAAAAATGCTGGGGCAACCTACGTGAGAGCTATGACTGCCATTTTCCATGATATGATGCATAAAGAAATAGAAGTGTACGTGGATGATGTGATTATCAAGTCTAGAACTGCTGAAGACCACGTGAGAGATCTCAGAAAGTTCTTTGAAAGGCTTCGTAGGTACAATCTGAAGCTGAATCCAGCCAAGTGTGCATTTGGTGTGCCTGCTGGAAAATTGCTAGGTTTCATTGTTAGTAGGCGAGGTATTGAACTGGATCCCGCAAAGATCAAAGCAATACAAGAATTACCTCCGCCTCGAACCAAGAAGGACGTTAAAAGCTTTCTAGGCAGGTTGAATTACATCAGTAGGTTCGTTGCTCAACTTACCACAATATGTGAGCCGATCCTCAAGTTGTTGAAAAAGAATGCATCGATTGCATGGACCGAGGAATGCCAAGAAGCCTTTGATAAGATCAAGCAATACTTGTCAAATCCTCCTGTTTTGGTTCCGCCTGAGCCTGGACGACCATTATTTTTGTACTTGTCAGTCAATGAGAACTCTTTTGGTTGTGTATTGGGGCAACATGATGCCTCGGGAAAGAAAGAACAGGCCATTTATTATCTGAGCAAGAAGTTCACGGATTGCGAGGCCAGATACACTTTGTTGGAAAGGACGTGTTGTGCCCTAACTTGGGTTGCACAAAAGTTGAAACATTATCTTTTGTCCTATACCACTTATCTGATTTCCCGGATGGACCCATTGAAGTACATATTTCAAAAGCCAATGCCAACTGGCAAGCTTGCAAAATGGCAGATCCTGCTCACAGAATTTGACATAGTTTACGTCACCAGAACTGCAATGAAAGCTCAAGCCTTAGCTGATCATTTGGCTGAAAATCCGGTGGATGATGATTATGAGCCGTTGAAGACTTACTTCCCTGACGAGGAGGTAGATGTGCTCGAAGAACTGATTAATGAAGAAGAGCACGTGTGGAAAATGTACTTTGATGGTGCTTCTAATTCAAAAGGCCATGGTATTGGAGCGGTCCTCATCTCTCCCACGGGACATTACTATCCAGCAGCTGCCCAACTCCGCTTTAGTTGCACTAATAACACATCTGAGTATGAAGCTTGCATAATGGGTTTGCGTATGGCTCTAGACATGGACATCAAAGAATTGCTGGTGATCGGAGATTCAGATCTTTTAATACGCCAAATGAAGGGTGAATGGGGGACTCGAGATCTTAAGTTGATTATGTACAAGCAGTGTATGGACGACCTTCGCCAAAAGTTCGATGTTCTAAAGTTTAGACATGTTCTCAGAATACATAATGAGCTGGCTGACGCATTGGCTACACTAGCCTCGATGCTTGTCCATCCTGATAAAGCCCATATTGATCCGTTAGAGATTCAGGTCCAAAGCCAACATGCATACTGCAATGTGATTGAAGAAGAAATTGACGGTCAGCCGTGGTACTTTGATGTCAAGAATTTCCTTCAAGATGGGACATATCCTCCAATGGCAGAAAATAATCAAAAGAGAACGCTTCGACGACTGGCAAGTGGTTTCTTTCTGAGTGGAGGGGTGGTGTACAAAAGAACACCCGATTTGGGACTGTTAAGATGCGTGGATGCAACCGAAGCCACGAAAATTCTCAATGACATGCATTCGGGGATCTGCGGACCCCACATGAGCGGGCACGTGTTAGCTAAGAAAGTACTCAGAGCAGGATACTTCTGGCTTACCATGGAACATGACTGCATTACTTTTGTGCGAAAGTGTCATCAATGCCAAGTACACGGTGATTTGATACATTCACCTCCTTTAGAGTTGCACACAATGTCAGCCCCTTGGCCTTTCACAGCATGGGGGATGGATGTTATCGGGCCTATTGAACCAAGAGCATCAAATGGGCACAGATTCATTTTGGTTGCAATAGATTATTTCACTAAATGGGTTGAGGCCGTGACTCTCAAGTCCGTGACCAAGAAAGCTGTGGTGGATTTCGTTCATTCTAATATTATTTGTCGCTTTGGTATCCCAAGTACCATCATCACTGATAATGCGGCAAATCTGAACAGTCATTTGATGAATGACGTGTGTGAAAGATTCAAGATCATGCACCGAAATTCCACACCTTACCGACCAAAGGCAAATGGTGCGGTTGAAGCAGCCAATAAGAATATCAAGAAGATCCTTAGGAAAATGATACAAGGATCTCGTGATTGGCACGAGAAGTTGTCTTTTGCTTTGCTTGGTTACCGCACAACTGTGCGCACTTCCATAGGTGCCACTCCATATTCATTGGTATATGGAACTGAAGCAGTCATACCCGCTGAAGTTGAAATACCATCTCTCAGGATCATTGTGGAAGCAGAAATTGAGGACACGGAATGGGTCAAAACCCGATTAGAACAGTTGTCATTCATTGATGAAAAGAGGCTCAATGCAGTTTGTCATGGTCAATTGTATCAACAGAGAATGGCCCGAGCCTACAACAAGAAAGTGCGCCTCCGCGACTTGAAAGAAGGGCAATTAGTCTTGAAAAGAATCTTTCCTCATCAGGAAGAAGCTAAGGGGAAATTCGCTCCAAATTGGCAAGGGCCATACCTGGTAAAGAAAGTATTGCCAAATGGCGCCTTGTACCTTACAGATCCAGAAGGCAGGACAACTGAAATACCCGTCAATGCAGACGCGGTCAAGAGGTACTACATTTGACTCCAAGATGGCTTTCAACTCGGGATGAATGCAAAGCTTTTGTTCTTTTTTGCTATCCCAAAATGTATCCCTTGTTAGCATTTTGAACGTTGTACTTTTGAGGCATGTTCTCAGTTGAAATCAATGTAATTGTACTAAGATGAAATGAAACTGAAAAGCATCAGAAAGAAATCTGGGCATTTGCCTAGAGCTACGTCTGACCTGATTCCTCTCAAAAGGATACGTAGGCAACCATTCTGGTGCGGTCGCAATAAGAAAAAATTCCTCTTTCCTTGTTTTCTTTTATTGACGCAACACTTGCCTCCAAGTTTGCGGCCAACGTCAAAGAAATTTAGATCCCCATTTTTTGCTAAACTGGGGCAGAAGTTTGTTTTTATTTTATTTCATAAATAAAATAAAATAAAAACAAACTTCTATCATTTTTGTATCATCTATTCACATTTTTCAAGAGATGTTGATGTTGTAAATTGAATTGAAAAGAAAAAAAAAAAAGAAAAAAAAAGGAGAAAAGAAAGAAGTCTTGTCGGTGAAAACCTGAGAAGGCGCCGCAAGACAAACAGTGAGGAAAAAGATTAAAGAGAGAGGCTAGTTGGTGAAAACCCGAAAGGGCGCTACTAGTCGATTTGAGAGTCACCTCAACTTGGTTATGGTTTGATATCTTCCGTGGATCAACTCTCAACAAACAAGTGGCGTTGGTCGGACGAGGTCATCCAAGATACATGTCATGATCATCAAGGCCGCCAGTATATTGCCAGATAAGTTTCCCTTTTCAGAAAGACGTTCTCTGTCCAAACGACTTTCGCCCTTAAACTTTTTTATTTCCATTTTGTACATCTCGCCTCACCATTAATTCCTCGCCCTTTCGGCGCTAACCTCACATGAGCAACAAAAGAAAATTGCAAAACTCTGTCTTTCAGGATTCAGGTTTAATTCCAGCGAGCAGGGCACACCCTCGGCAATAGGAAAGTTCTCAGCAAGTCATGATCAACATTGATAATTGGAGCCCAGCACGGCACATCAGGCCGGAAGGACGACATACCAAAATTGTATCATGAAGAGTGGATATGTTTGGGAGAAGCTTTAAGCGTTGTTCATCCCACAGTACTGTGAAAAATAGAACAAGAATCATTAAGCTTATTTGCAAGATCCGAAACAGGGTGTATCCACGATGCAGAAAGTAAGTGTGACATTTGCTATGTTGCTAAGGAAGAGTTAGGACCACTTGAACTGGGATAGTTGCGCTAGATGTCAGACGGAACTTCATTCTCTCTTCGAAGTCAGTTTCGCTCAAAGATAGCGTCATTTCATTTCATGCCAAGATCTGCTAAAAGATAGCGATCATTTCCTTCTCAAGTCAGTTTTCGCTCAAAGATAGCGTCATTTCCTTTCATGTCAGGATCTGCTAAAAGATAGCGATCATTTCCTTCTCAAGTCAGTTTTCGCTCAAAGATAGCGTCATTTCCTTTCATGTCAGGATCTGCTAAAAGATAGCGATCATTTCTTTTTCGAGTCAGTTCGCTCAAAGATAGCGTCATTTCCTTTCCATGTCAAGATCTGCTAAAAGATAGCGATCATTTCCTTTTCGAGTCAGTTCGCTCAAAGATAGCTTCATCTCTTTTCCATATCAAGATCTGCTAAAAGATAGCGATCATTTCCCTTTCGAGTCAGTTCGCTCAAAGATAGCGTCATTTCCTTTCAATGTCAAGATCTGCTAAAAGATAGCGACCATTTCCTTTTCGAGTCAGGTTGCTCAAAGATAGCGTCATTTCCTTTCATGTCAAGATCTGCTAAAAGATAGCGATCTTTTTCCTTTTCGAGTCAGTTTCGCTCAAAGATAGCGTCATTTCCTTTCAATGTCAAGATCTGCTAAAAGATAGCGATCATTCCCTTTTCGAGTCGGTTCGCTCAAAGATAGCGTCATTTCTTTTCCATATCAAGATCTGCTAAAAGATAGCGATCATTTCCTTTTCGAGTCAGTTTCGCTCAAAGATAGCGTCGTTTCTTTTCCATATCAAGATCGTTAAAAGATAGCGATCATTTCCCTTTTCGAGTCGGTCTCGCTCAGAGATAGTGTCATTTCCTTTTTATGTCAAGATCTGCTAAAAGATAGCGATCATTTTCCTTTCAAGCCAGTTTTGCTAGAAGATAGCACTCACATGTAGTTCAAGTCATTTGCGCTCAAAGATAGCAACCACTCCCTTTCAAGTTAGTCCTGCTCGAAGATAGCGACCATCCCCAGCTTCAAGTCAAGACCTGGTTGAAACAGATGCGACCATTTCAAATTTCAGATGGTGCTTGCCCATACAACGGGCGATGGAGTTTGTCTTTCAAGCCGAGATTTACCTCAAAGAAGCATGAAGAGTAGTCTAGGAATTGTAATTTTACATTTTTCCTTGTATTTCCATCCCTTGTAAAGCAATGACCACCAGCAAGCGACCAGTAATCAGCAGCGACAGCCTTTGTGTGCCTAAGAGTGTCTAGTATCAGCCCCAAGTGTGTCTAGAAGAGCCTCTGGTTTGTCTTAAGTAGTCTAGAGTGTCTAGGTTTGTCTTGGTGAGTCTTAGTGAGTCTAGTGTCTGTTTGAATGCGGTAGTCCCAGCTACCGCACGTAAGGAACTACACTGACCTGATTCCTTAGTCCGGGGATATGTAGGTAACTTTGTTCTTGGTTAGAACCGAAATTCAAGGTACGGTCACCGTTTTGAAAAGCATGCTCCCGGCTAGAACCGAAAAGCCAAAATTAGTTGTCGATTACTTCTTTGTCCGAAAACTCTTCGTGTTCCCGAACAAAGAGGGGCAGCTGTAATCACCTAATTTTGGCACACACAATTAAAAAATAGTCAAAATAGTCGTATTAGATTCTTAGGACGTCTCGTCAAATTTTTCCGGACTTCTAGTGTTTATTCTTAGCTAAATTTGTCTTTAATTAGGACGGAAAATATGAAAATTGCCGAAAATTGCTTGTTATGTGTCTAATTGTAATCTATGTTTAATTGTGATATTTAGTGTAGATTATGTGATCTTATGTTAGTTAATTTTGTATGTATAAATCACTTTTGTGGCTATATATAAAAATAATATCAGCCCAGTACATTGGCCCGTCAGCCCATTTGTTAACCCGGCCCATACCCCACCTATTTAAACAAAAAAAACCCTTCACTTCTCATTTCACACCCCTCAAGTCCATCAGGACCAGCGAAGCTATGCCAAAATTCCCTCAGCCGCCGGAAAAACACTTCCACCGCGGGTCCGCCACTCGGCCGCCGGCCGGCCACCACCTCCGGTGGCCGGAAAAATTCCAAAATACACTATGTTATAGATCTCGGCCCCCTCTTTCCATTTCCGCTATTATTTTCTTCAAAATCCCGACGGTTTAGAGTAGATCGACGGTCAAAGCTCGGTCAAACTTTCAAATTTGGTGAGTTCTTTTTAGTTTTTTCTCTATCTTCTTTCCCTTACCCTTCCCCGTCACCCCTTGTACCCCATCTCCCAAAAACCCCTCTCCCCTGCCCGTGTTCCCCGTTTTTCCGTTTCTGTTTCTCTTTTCCTTCTTCTTCTCATTTTTTCTTTTTCTGTTTTTTCTTTTGTTTTTGTTGTGGTGACGATGGTGAGGACTGTGAGGATGATTGTTTGGGGGTGGAGGGGCTGTTGTTTCGGTTTTGAACAGAGACAGTTGGTGCGAGTGTTTGTTTCGTATGGTGATATGGTGATTGTCTTGTTGTGGTTTGGAGACAATGTTGTGGTTGAACCCCGGGTAGCAATGGCGACACGATGGCGAGGCTTGAGGGGGCTGTGACAACAGTGGAGCTGGCAGCAGTCCATGGAGGCTCGACGATGCTGTGATGATTAAACCGTAACATTCTTGTCCTTTTTTCTTTGCATTTTCAGTTGTAGTATTTTTTAGTTTAGCCTCTATTTTTGTGTCAAGATCTTAGAGAAAATAGAATTGAACCTGGATGGATTTCTTTAGTTGAAAAAACATTGTGTAGTATCCTTGTTCAAAGATAAATGTTGGTGGTTGTGTATGTATGCTCGTTTCGTAATTAAATCGACGTTTAGCTTTCCTAGTTGCTATCCCATTTTCTTCTAGTTCGAGCACAATTCTGTTCATGTTTAAATTCTAGTGAAATTTTAGTTTAGTCTGCTTAAATCATGTATGTTTGGTGCCTTTATTCAAGGTTTGGGGCTGTTTGCTTAGAAATAGGAATTTGTAACTTGAATTTGTTTAGTTCTATTCATTTTGGTATTGTTTTGCTTGGAATGCATTAAGATTAATCCTGAGATGTGTTTTGCATAATTTCTTAGAGTTCAAAAGGGCCTTTGGCCATTCTTTGAACTCAAAAAGGTTTCCAATTACATTCTGGAAACAAGCTTGATTAGAGATAGGATAGTTAGGAATCTGGTTGTATTTTTAGTTTAGTTTTAGGTCTAGTTGGGGCTGATTTAGTTAGGCTTAGTTTGTCCTAATCCTTAGTCAATATAATGAGTGTTTGGATGTCCTTTTAAAGGACATTTTCTTGCATTATTTTCAGCTTTTTGGAGCTGTTTAGGTGGCTGAAACAGTGGCCAACAGCTGCTGTACTTTTTGCTTGAAAAATGGGACTAAAAGCACTCAAGTGTAGGGTGTGGGCTTGTACTTTTGTACAAGTCCACACCCCACCCTTTGGCTCTCAATTTCAGCCATAAATAGGGCCATTTAATGCCCTTATTACACACAACAAGAAGCTGAAATTTACACAAAAAGAGTGAGCAAAAAACACTTGAAAAAATTAGTGAGTTTAAGAGTTAGATTTAGAACCAAAAGCCTTTACATCTAAGGTCTTTTGGGGCATAAATCTTAAGGTTTAAAGTTTGAATAGAAGGTATAAAAGGGGCTGTTGTAGTGGCTGATTTGGGGTACAAGTTTGCTCGCTTTGGTTGGGTTCTTGCTATTTCATTTGCTTCACTAGCTTGGAAGTTTTTCTACACAAGGTAAACACAATTTACCTTGTATATTTTATCATTTTGGCTATGAAAAAAAATGAAGTAAAAAATGTCTAAAACCCTTTATTGTATGCCTTTTGTTATGAGTTTATTCTAGTTTAAAACTAGCTATTTGTGAGAAACTAGGAAATATTTAGTGTTTATTTGTGCAATTTAATTCATCTATTATTTTAGCTATGTATGAAAATCCGGACAGCATGTAAAGGTTAGGCAAACTTAAGATTTAACCATTAAAACCAAAATGTTGAATTCTGGCCGTTTCTGTAATATAAGGCTATTTCTGCAAACTGGTCATATTTGCAAATCTGGAAATTCTGAAAATTATTTCAATGCTGAAACGAGTAGGCTAAAAATTAGGGTGTTTTCTTTAAATCTGACCACTTAAATCTAACCACATGTTATTTTATATGGCCACCATTTGGAATAAGAATAGAAATATGGTCAATTGTGCAAAACAGGCTTTTAAAACTGCCCATTTTTCAAAAAAAACCTTCAGCCCAACATTGTTGCTAAACTGTAAACGTTTCACTTTTTACCAATAATCTGCTCCATTTTTTTTTTAATGCAAACCCCTATTAGTTCTATAAGGTCCATGTGCCATTGTCTACTACCCTTCATTTATTCTCAAAAGCATAATAAATTATTGTTTACAAATTAAAGAGAAGGAACTTATATATATATATATATATATATATATATATATATATATATATATATATATATATATATATATATAAAGTACTAATATATTTTGCACGTTTAGCTCAACTTCAAATGATATTTTTACTCATGGCTACAAGTGTTTTATTATTATTATTATTTTTTTCAACAAATCTATTTAAATATTGCAAATTTTTAACCATTTATATTTTGAATTAGTCAAAGTGCATTCTACTTTGACATAATTACCTATCCAAAAAATGTAATGATTAGGCAAAATAATAGGATGTAAGTTCGATTAGGCAATTATAAGTATGATTTGTGATCTACTTATTAGGCAAAAAAAAAAAAAGTAAAAAAAAAAAATACATAAATTTTGTCCAAGTATACCTTGTGGGTTACTTGACGCGATTTCGGTTTCGAACAATCAAAGCGTAACTTTAAATGAACGATAAAATATAACAACCATATTTAATAAATTAAAACTGCGACAATAAAGCAACTGTGCTCGGCACAGGACTCGAGGGTGCCTAATACCTTCCCGAGAGTCAACTGAGAACCTTACCCGAATCTCTAAACGCAGACCATTAGACGAGTCAAAGGTGTTCCAAGGTACCTTCTGGTGACTTGGCACACCTTAAACTATGTCAAGTGGCGACTCCGAGTTCTCTAAATAAATTTGTACCTTTTTGAACACCAGTCACGAGCCTTTAAATAAATAAACTCGCACCCGCGCAGTTAATAATAAAATATTTTTTAGGGCGTGACATTGACGGGCTTGACTTGAAAGTAAAATTGCCGCTTTGACGGACTTTGACTTGAATGAAATCGCCGCTTTGACGGGCTTGACTTGAAAGTAAAGTTGCCGCTTTGACGGACTTTGACTTGAATAAAATTGCCGCTTTGACGGGCTTTGACTTGAATGAAATTTCCGCTTTGACGGGCTTTGACTTGCAAGATAAAACTGGAACCACCACTCTGGCGGGTCTTACTTTTTGTTGAAAATTAGAAACCATCACTCTGATGGGTCTTGCTTATGCTGGAAATCGGAAAACCACCACTCTGATGGATCTTGCTCTTGCTGAATTGAAAACCATCACTCTGATGGATCTTGCTCTTGCTGAGTTGAAAACCATCACTCTGATGGGTCTTGTTCTTGCTGAATTGAAGACCATCACTCTGATGGGTCTTGCTTCTTCACAGAAACGGATTCCCTCGCTCTTCAGGTGGGCGCCTGGACTTTCTCTAAACTACTCCCTCATTCTCCAGGTGGACGCCTCGACTTTTTCTAAACTACTCCCTCATTCTCCAGGTGGGTGCCTCGACTTTCCAAATTACTCCCTCATTCTCCAGGTGGGTGCCTCGACTTTCTCTAAACTACTCCCTCATTCTCCAGGTGGGTGCCTCGACTTTCTCTAAACTACTCCCTCATTCTCCAGGTGGGTGTCTCGACTTTCTCAAAACTACTCCCTCATTCTCCAGGTGGGTGCCTCGACTTTCTCTAAACTACTCCCTCATTCTCCAGGTGGGTGCCTCGGCTTTCTCTAACTACTCCCTCATTCTCCAGGCGGGTGCCTCGACTTCTCTAAACTGCTCCCTCATTCTCCAGGTGGGTGCCTTGACTTCTCTAAACTACTCCCTCATTCTCCAGGTGGGTGCCTCGACTTTCCAAATTACTCCCTCATTCTCCAGGTGGGTGCCTCGACTTTCCAAATTACTCCCTCATTCTCCAGGTGGGTGCCTCGACTTCCTCTAAACTACTCCCTCATTCTCCAGGTGGGTGCCTCGACTTTCTCTAAACTACTCCCTCATTCTCCAAGTGGGTGCCTCGACTTCCTCTAAACTACTCCCTCATTCTCCAGGTGGGTGCCTCGACTTCTCTAAACTACTCCCTCATTCTCCAGGTGGGTGCCTCGACTTCCTCTAAACTACTCCCTCATTCTCCAGGTGGGTGCCTCGACTTTCTCTAAACTACTCCCTCATTCTCCAGGTGGGTGCCTCGACTTTCCAAATTACTCCCTCGTTCTCCACAAGCTGATGAACTGGTCTGAAGCTCCAACTAATCCAGTGGATCTTTGAAACTTGAAATTGCCGCTCGGGCGGGCTTTAAATTGAAACTTGAAACTTGAAACCTGAAACTGTCAGGCTTTAACTTGAAAGTTGAAACTCCCGCTTTGACGGGCTTTGACTTGAATGAAATTGCTGAAACTTGAAATTGCCGCTCGGGCGGGCTTTGACTGTTGAAAGCTTGAAATTGCTGCTTGGCAGGCTTTGACTTGAATGAAATTTCTGAAACTTGAAATTGCCGCTCGGGCGGGCTTTGACTGTTGAAAGCTTGAAATTGCTGCTTGGCAGGCTTTGATTTGAAATTTAACTGCATCTTGAAATCTGCATATCCTTTGATGATCTCCTTTATGGTACACTCCTTGGTGTGGCATACTCTGTGCCGATGTGAAACATTGGGCTCCAATTATCAAGGTTGGTCCTGACTCGCTCTAGTACAACTGTGAAACTATAACAAGTTTTGCAAAACTTTCTTTGCTTGTTTGATGTTGGAGAAACTGAAACGAACTGAAGTAAGACAAAATGATGGAAACGACAAAGCTTCCAACCAAAAGATGAAAAAAAATGATGACGTCCCTTACGGGAGAGGTAAAGGACTGAAGAGATGACGGTCTTTTTAACATGACATGTATTTTGGAATCAACTCTTAATCCGCTCACATAGTCCATCCATGATTGTGTACCCAGCTTTCCCAATCTTATTTGATGGCAAATCTAACGACCCTCATTCGACTAGCAGTACCCTTTCGGGTTTTCACCGACTAGCCTCTCTCTTTGTTCTTTTAACTCACTGTTGTCTTGCAGCGCCCTTTCAGGTTTTCACCGACAAGACTTCACTTTTTTTTTCTTTTTTTTTTTCTTTTCATTTTTGTCATTTTTCGTTTCCCAATCGACCTCCGATCTTTCCTTGATGCTCGACCCCGTCTTTCTTTTCTTCCTTCAATTTTGGCCTTTATCTTGATTCCTCGGAGAATTTATCCTTTAATGACCTTGGTGCTCCCAGCTCCCAAATGCGATTGTCGGCTTATAAGAATGCGACTTTACAGCGTGGAACTTATCCCTTGACACCCTACTCGGCTTGACATTCTCAATGATCGGTCAGAAGGGTCTTTATTTGGACTGTAACATTGGATTTGGTTAGGCTATGAAGAAAAAAGTCAGCATAAAAGCTCAAAATATCTCCTGAGACGACTAGAATGAGCATTACAAGATTTGAAATCACTGCTTTTGAAAAATAAACCAAACTTTTCCCCAGTTTAGGCAAATTGGGGTTCCCTTTTTTTTCTTTTTTCTTTTTTCTTTTTTTTTTTGGTTTGAAGAGCGGTATGAAAGCATCTCATGAAACGACTTGGTAAAATATTACAACCCTTGGAATCATTTCTTTTAAAATAAAAACCAACTGAGGACCCAATTTATTGAAAAATCGAGGCATTATTTTTTTTTTTTTGAATTTTTTGATATGCAAACATAGGGGATATTGAGACTTTCCCCCAAGATAACACAAAGAAAGCAAAAGGAATTGACTTTCTCCTTTTCTTTTAGAAATAAAACTTCTGCCCCAGTTTAGGATAAACTGGGCGCTTTGAATTTCTTCCTCGATTTCGAGACTGATATCTCATGAAACATATGAATAGATGGTACAAAAACATAGAAGTTTGTTTTTATTTTATTTTATTCCCTTTAAAATAAAATAAAAACAAACTTCTGCCCCAGTTTAGCATACATTGGGGATTTGAATTTCTTTTGACATTGGCCGCAAACTTGGAGGCAAGATTTTGCGTCAATATGAGACAGGGGAAAAATGGACTTTCCCCTGTTATGACCGCACCCGAATGGTTGCCTACGTATCCTTTTGAGAGGAATCAGGTCAGACGTAGCTCTACCACTGAGGTAGATTTTCTTGTTTCTTTTTCAAATATTTTTTTTTTCATTTTTTCCAATTTCAATCACATTGATTCCAAATGAGGGTAGCCAAAGAAAAATCTTAAGGCTCAAAGGGCTAGAAAATTGGTATTGTATTTGGGTAGCAGAAACGAAAGTCGTTCGTCATCCCGACCCGAGAATGCCTCGCACAAATAATGATTCAAAGAATTGATCTAGACTTATCCACGCGTGTCATCGATTTCTGTTTCACTGATGGTTCTCAAAACTGATATTTCAAATTCGGTCGAAGCGACCGTGCACGATTTTGAACTTCTCACCGATCTCCCTTATCGGATGACTACAGATTAATTCCCAACTTATTTCGCTCCTTCTTTTATCCCTCTTTACTACTCAAATAGCTCACAATGCAAGAGCGTGTGTTTAGATCAAGACATAAATTCCGCACGCATGTCATGTTATTAAGGCCGACAAAACATAAAACAGAATACTAGAGAAACAAGACCAAGAAAGAAAATAAGAAACATAATGTTGAGACGAAAAAAGGATCCCGCTTTTTATTGAATTGAAGATATAAGGGTTTGAACAGACAAAATAAGCAAAATAATGCACTTGGGTTACAACCCTTGAATAACCAAGTACATAGAAAGATTAGCAAAACAAGCTACAATATTTCACAGCCACTCAATTGCAAGTCAGGACCAGTTTCCTGCTTTCATGCATTGTTGAGCCCTTCACCAAGATGTACCATGCTGATACCAAAAAAAATTCCCTGAATCTGGCAATTTCTTCTTCTTTTCCTTATTTTCTCCAAGTCCCGTCAGGGTGGACTTCACTTCTTTGGGACTGATGAATGACCGGGTAAGATATGGAATTGGCTTCTCGAGAGACATGTTCATCTTCTTCATTTCTTCAACCCTTACTCTGTCTACCACCCCAAACACGATCTCAGGAACACAGTTCACTGTCGCAAGCATTTCGTTAGCCCCAATTGACACATCACAAACAGGAACTATTGGCATTGCAGATTCAGATCTCAAATCTTCTACATCCACCATACCCACCATATGCACATCATCACAGACAGGCAATGAGTTCCGATTTATATCTGGTGCATCTGAACCCTCAACTTGAATCTGACCGTTATCAATCAAAGCTTGGATATCCTTCTTGAGAAAATGGCAATCCTCAGTGTCATGCCCTGTGCACCTGAATGGTAAGCACATTGACGAGAGTCGTCAATCCTATCCCTAGTATGCATTCCTCCATTGATCGGTTTCAGTATGTCCAAAGCTTGCAACTTCTGAAAAAGTTCGGCATAAGATTCTCCAATTGGCGTGAACTCATTCTTTTTCACTTGATTCACCTTTTTATACTCAACCTTTGGGCGAAAGCCTGAAGGACCTCTTGGTTGGTGGGGAAAGTTCGGTGGAGGCTGGAATTGTTTATGTGGAGCTTGGTGAATGGGATATATAGGATGTAGGGCTGGAGCACGCCATTGCGGATAAGACGATATTGGAGCATATGGCTGCACTGTATGGATTGAGTATTGGGGGGGAGGGATGAAATACTGCGGATCTTGTGGGGTGTAGTAGTGTTGCGGAGGGTATATTTGTGGAGCTTGGTATGAGTGGGTTTGATTGAATCTTTTCTCGCTCCACTTTTGTGAACCCGAACCCACCATGGCTACATCATCTTGATTCTTCTTCCCAAAGGCTCCTGCCTGCACAGCCTGTGTAGTTGCTTTCAGTGTGGTCTGGCTCACAATCTTACCAGCTTTGACTCTCCTCTCAATCATTTCTCCCATCTTGACGATTTCACTAAACGGTTTCCCAAAGGCGGCGATCAATGCACCATAGAACGCCTCATCTTGCGCCTCGATGAACAAACGGACCATGTCGTCGTCCGGTATTGCGGGGCTCACTCGAGCGGCCTGCTCGCGCCATCTGAGGGCGTACTCCCTAAAGCTTTCACTCGGCTTCTTTTTTATCGCATCCAAAGAGGATCGATCTGGCAAAACTTCAATGTGGTACTTGTACTTGTCGTAGAATGCCTGCGCCATGTCATCAAATGCCAACCATTTAGTTACATCCTGCCTCATGAACCATTCAGCAGCTGCACCTCCCAAGCTTTCGGAAAAGTAGGCTATCAACAGCTTGTCTTTCTTGACCCCTCTCATTTTGTTGCAGTAGGTCTTCATATGAACTCTTGGATCTCCTTGCCCAGTGTATAGATCGAACTTTGGCACTGTGAATCCCTCTGGCAATTGCAATTCGGGGTAGGGGCAAAGATCCTTGAAAGAAATGTTGGTATGATCTCCATAGCCCTGAATGATCCTTACTGCTTGTTCTAGGCTCTTCATCTTTCTCAGAACCTCGCTCTCATCAAGCTTTCCTGATCGATCAACCTCAACTTGAGACTCGCGATGGAATCCCTGATCATATGAATCACTGTGTCGTAAACCGGGTTCATGGTGCTGATCATAATGATGATCCCCAGCCTGGAGATGCGGTTCGCTGTTGAACCTGGCCATAGCAGGCCTAGCTGGGCCCCGAAAAGTTGGAACCTGTGGGAGAGGTGGGCCATACTGTCCTTCTGGTGGAGGTGGTGCATGAGGACGCACTTCAGTTTCATTTGGTACGCCACGGACAGGGGCAAGACCGGTAGGATAAGTGGGATCCTCAACTACTATAGATGTACCCGGTGCTCGTTGTACCGCTGTTGGAACAACCCCATCTAGATTGGTTGGAATAGGAGGAGGTGCCCGTCCTGTGGTCAGTGCGTGATGCATGTCGGCCACGAGTTGTTTCAAAGTATTAACCTCCCTAGTCAATCTCTCATTTTCCAGTGCCAAGAGTTCTTGGGCACCGGTCTCGGATCTCTCTCCATCAGATGGCATGGCTACGGGTGAAGTCACAGGTCCTTTGATTTAATTCTGTACAGATGGGTCGATGCCAGGATTCCGTACCAAATCTCCAACTCCAAACTTTGCACAAACAAACCGGGTTAGCACAAAAGAAGCACATATTGCAAGCCTAGGGTTGTTATGCGTCATCCCGAAACGGTTAACGGCATAAGTCGAGTGTACCGGTCGTATCCCCGAAAGATTACAACGTGCCTTGACCAAAACCAGAACAAAATTGTAACTGATACATAATCAGCACAAGGACGAACTTGGATGATTAATGTATTTTTTTTTCTTTCCCATTTTTTTTTTTGACTCAACAAACGTAATTTAGACAAACGACACGAGACAAACTCAAAATAAAAGTGCTTGACATGATGCACGAGTCAAAGATATATACCAATTGACACATTGGGCGGGTACACCCATATGGTGAAAATAATGGGACCCGGCATTTTAGCGGAGTCAAATTATTTCACGAGGATCGACACAAAATACAACTTGGCTAATTGCAATTTATCGCATGTACCCTGACTTGACCTTAAACAAAACAAAATAAAGCGGGACCTTAAAACAACATTTTTATTTTTTTATTTTTTTTAATGAAAAATTAAGACTCAACCGGAGATTCGAAACGGAACTTAAGAACGGATTATGAAACAAACTATTTTTCTTATCCGAAAGGTGACTCCAAAATCGGACATTACGGTAATATAAAGACTGACACAATATTTTTATTTTTGTTTTTTTTTTTTTTCTTTTTTTGAAACAAACTCTTTGATCTAATTCGAGAAAGGATCTTTAGAGTATTTACAAAATCTGGCAATTAGGACGACACAAAATATTACACAAATTAGACGCAAAATTGATTTCTAAAATTGGCCATTTTGACGGCGTAAAACTCCGATAAATTAATTTCAAACTATGAACTTGACTCGGACACAAAATTAGACTCTAAGAGTTCTTGAAAAAATTCGCCATTATAACGGCGTAAAATGACAACTAAACAAAAAATATTTCGAAACACGGGACTAAACCCAATTTTTCCATCATTTTCCTTTTTTTTTTTTCTCTCTCTTCAAAATTTGGCTCTCGCCACTCGGTGATCGGTCGGCATAACAACCCTTCGACTAAACAAATGCAACAGATTATATGCTCATGATGTGTCTTTTAGGGACGTGGGCCCCATTATGACACGAGGGAGTCAGCCTAGACAAGTGCGGTACCGGTGTACCGCACCTCACTAAGTCTAATGATATGCAAATAAATCGGCCTAGATAAAAGCACAGGTTCAACTCTAGGTGACTCAATGGGTTCATGTTCTATAGTTTCTGGCAATTTGGAAGTGCCTCGGGGGTACCGGTCGACAACGTCTAACGGCCTAACCCAACACACCTCCTCCTAAGAAGGGTTAACTTTTTGTGTCCTGAGACACGACAGAAATTCCAGACGCCGAAGCGAAACTGGCGTGCATGTGTGCAGTGTTCCAGAAGACTCAGAGGTGTACGAGAGAAGACAATTGTGTATATACAGTTCAAACATATCAAAGCAGTAACATTCAAGGAAACATATACAAACAAAATTCAAAAGCCGAAAGCGACAAAGTTTAAAGCCTGAGACTCTCAGTTTTCACTTTCTTCCCCAGCAGAGTCGCCAAGCTGTCACGACCCTTTTTTCAACTTAAAAAAAGAAAAACTTATTATTGTTTTAAAAGGTCCGTGACTGGGTGTTTAAGGCACACAATTATTAAGAGATTTTCAGAGTCGCCACTTGACAAGTTAAAGGTGTGCCAAGTCACCAAAGTGGTGTACCTAGAACACCTGTGACTCGTAAATGGTCTGCGTCAGAGTTCCGGGTAAGGATCTCGGTTGACTCGCGGGAAGGTGTTAGGCACCCTCGAGTCCTGTGCCAAGCACAGTTGCTTTCATTGACGCGTTTCGACCCTTTGAAATTGTTTTGTCATATTTGCCTTGATTTGTTACGCTTCGATTTACTATTAATTTTGTCCGTTCAACAATTGAAAACTCCAATCGAATATAATCGCGCGAGAACTTCACTCGTTCGAAATCTTTCGACTTAAATCAATTAAATCGCGCAGGTACTTCACCCGTTCGAAATCCCTTGACTTAAATGAGTTTCAAGTGAACAGTTAGTATTAATATTTATTTAAACTCGATTCTTGTCTAATCATATTATTGTGAAAAGTAAGATGTAATATGTTGTAGCCCCTTTTTAAATAATTGTTTGAAACCCATTAACCGATTTCCGATTTGTTCAAGATAAACAAGCCGTCTCCCTTTCTCATTTTTTTTTGAAATTTGTAGCTTGTGGCCCAGTTTGCTCTCAGTTTTCAAATCTGACTAATTTTATACAACATCTTCACATTTATCCCATTTTCTAGATCTAGTTTTAACAAAGGTTAGCTACTTGCATTGGATTTAATTCCTAGAATATGCCTAACGTTTCCACATTTATCATATTGTCCATTTCCATTTCCATTTTCAAACTATAATAAATAAATATTATCCATGAAAATAATTATGGACCTAAGTAAAGGACTAGCTAGCTTTGTGGCTATGTTTCAAAATGTTGTAAAAAAAGCAAACTGTTACAACAGCCCAAACTCGCAAAATCCACTTTGCTTCCGCCACTTTTAAAGAGTTTGCAAGTCCAGGCTTATTTTATCCATAAATTTAAGATCTTGTCTTTATTTGTACCACTGTCATGTACTTTCAATTTTAACTTAAACTTGCCTACTAATTTGACTTCAACAACTCATTAATAACTTCAAACAAAATCTGGACAGAACTATAAACATGAACATAAAATAGCAAACTTCTTTGAAATAATAATTTCAAATTTCTATCATGCTCAAACTTAACATAGACTAAAATTAGTACAAAATATAAAAAAAGATTAAGGAAATACCTAAAGATGAAAAGATTCCAAAAAAAAAACTTGCAAAGATTCCAGGAACAAACCAGACAAAACAAAGCCCACGAATGTCCAACCAAGCAGCAACGTTACCTCAACAAGATTACCAACAATCCCTTCTCATTTTTTCTTACTCACTTTCTCTATATAATTTTTTTTTTTTACTCAGACTTAAGTATTTGCTCTCCCAAATCTGGTTATGCAAAAAGAATGAAGAGCTGTTTTTTTTTTCAGAAAGTGTGTTGTGTGTGTTCTGTATATCCCTTGACAAAGAGTGAATATGGCCAGCTATATATATGCTGAAATAGAGCTGTTGGACAGCTCATTTCAAGGTACCAAGACCAGGGCAATAAATGCCTATTACCATTCTAATGCTAAGTTCTCACCAACCAAAAAGCAAAGGCTGAAACTTACTATTTTTGTGCTTCCCCTAGCCCCAATGTTGACTCATGACTCTCTTTTACTTTTTCAAATTTCAACTTTCAGATTTTTTAGCTTTTAAGCTAATGGACTTCAAACCACACTAATTGACTAAAACTTAACTCCCAGAACTAACACTAACTGACTAAAATTTAATTCCCAAAACTAACACTAAATTGGATAGGATTTAAATCATCCATGCCTATGACTTCATCTAAACAAGCAGGCAAAACAACATAGACATGATAATTTCATTCCTCAAATCAATACTAGCAAACAAATGAATCTTAGAGATGATCCTAATGACCTTCTAAGATTCAATTTTCATTTCTTCAGCAGTACCAAATCAGATTCAAACCTCATGAACTACACAAATTCAACGTGACAAAGTATATGAAACTAAAGCATTTACTAGACAGAACGTGCAAAATTCTCTCCATGTTTAACAAAGTGATGGAAACCAAAGCCTCAAAATGTATATTCAAGCATGATTTAACATTGATAAGCCCACTTGAACATAGTTATCCCTACAGCTAAATCTAAACACAAGGAATCAAGGAAAGAGTAGTTAAGAATTTTTCTTATCCTAACCCGTGGCCAAAAAATGAATACCATCGGTGACCGGCCTTTGCCTCGATCTTCGCATCAACGTCGCACCACCAATTGCCTTGTCGTTGCCACTGCCTCATGTCACAAACTGTTACAGCAGCACCATCGCCTCCTCGGACTGCGTCACCACTGATTTTGCTATTTCAACACCTCGACAATACGTAAAGCATCACAGCACTACAATTCTCCAAGACACCACAGCATCAACTCCCTCACCATCGTCATTTCCATTTTTCCAACAACCCAAACACATTCACACCCACAGTCCCATACCAAATCGCCACAACCTCATCATTATCAGAAACAAAACAAAAAGAAAACAATAAGAAAAAGAAGAACGAAACAGAACGGGAAAAGAAAAAACGGGGCACGGGATTGGGGTTTTTTGGGAAATGGGGTATGGGAAGAGATAGATAAGGGTGAGGGGAAGAGAAGGAAACAAAAACTTACCGGAAAAAATGGGGGTTGGCCGGAGTTGAATTTTGGCCGAATTTCGAAATCCGATCTACGCCAAACCGTTGCGAATTTGAAGAAGATAGTTACGGAAATGGAATCAGGAGGCCGAAAGGAGTCGGATGGTATAACTTTCTAAATTTTCCGGCCACCGGAGGTGGTGGCCGGCGGGGGCCGATCGGTGGGGACACGGTGAGAGGCGAGTTCCGACGGGTGGTCAAGAAAGGGGCAGCATTTGGCCAAGTCTTTTAGACTTCAAGGTGTGTGAAGTGAAATGAGGGGAAAAGTTGGTTTTTATACTTGAAAGGGATGGGAAAAGATGGCCGTTGGATCAAAAATATCCAACGGCTGAGATGAGATCGAGCAAATGGAGGTCTGGGCCGGGTCAAGACATGAGATTGGGCTTGGTTGATTCTTACTTTTAATTTACAAATGGCCATTAAAGGTCCAAATTGTATAAAAGATACACAATTAACTAGAACTAAAACTACACAAATTACAAAATAACCACAATTAAAATGTAAAATCACAATTAAACACATAACAAGTACTTTTTGTAAATTTTCTAATTATTGTTATCCTTTAAATGACAAATTTTAGCTAAAATAAAGGACTAAAATTCGACGAAAATCCTAGAAAGTTAGCTCGCCTATTATGAGCTATTTCAAACTATTTTTGAATTGTCGTGCCAAAATTAGGTGATTACATACGTCTTGTAAGATTCATAGATTTTTCTTTTGTGCAGCTTAGGTTCATACATATTATCACACATAAATCTTATACTCTCTTCGTTCCACAATGGATGACATGTTTCGGATTTCGAGATTCATACGAGTTTATTTTTTACTGTACTATTCTCATGCGTCTTTTAAATATTTTAAATTATTAATTATTGAGACTTATAGTACTTTGTATGTAGTTTCCAAATATATAAATATCATTTCAAAAAACTTAAAGATTATCTGTTCAAATTTTCGGTCAAAATGAACTCGTTTGACTTTCGAAATCCGAAACATGTCATCCTTTTTGGAACAGATGGGGTATCATTCAACTCAGGCTTAACCTTCAGATTAAGACCTCATTGAGTAAATAATCATTTCACTTTTGAGTACAATTTTATCTTATATGGGTGTACTTTATTTTGACTTTTTGTTGTAAATTTGTACTCCCTCCGTTCTAAAAAGACTGGCTGGGTTTGTCTGGACACAGTGTTTAAGAAAAAAATGAAGACTTTTAAATCCTGTAGTATAAAATAAAAGGTGTGTGTAATGTGGGCCAGTGTCTTTAAATCCTGTGGACCAAAACAAATTTTAGATTTAAAGAGTTGCCATAAAAAGAAAGAGGTACTCATTTTGGGACAAACAAACAAGGAAATGTAGACAGTTTTTTTGGGCGGAGGGAGTATCGTTTAATATTTATTGAGCTTTTCTATCTTATATAATTACTTAGGATTTGTAGCGTCACAACTAGCTAGCCTGGAACTAATAGTTTCCAGGTCACACACTAGACGCAATTGCATGTATGATCTTCCCTGTTGCATAATTTATTGAATCCTCCAGTGACCATACTTCTTAAATTCCAACTCACTGTTATATGCAGAGTAATAAGAATAATGCCGAAAAGTAGGAAGACTTCACAACTCCACTACTAAATAAACAAGAGTTGATAACCACCAAGTGATGTGGTATAGTGGGTGGGGCTACTCCTCCCTTAACCAGAAGTCGTGAGTTCGAATTCTGGGTATGGAAAAATTACTGGTAGGGAACGCTTCCCTCCGAATGGGGCCCTACGCGGCGCGAATCCAAATTAGCCGGAGCTTCAATGAGGGTACCGGACACCGGGTAAAAAAAAAAAAAAAAGAAGAGTTGATAAATATCTAATAGCACACTTAATTGACGAGTTTTGACTTTTGAGCAATCGATCGACTGATGCGGTGGAAAGCATGGTTACATACACCTGAGGAAATCTTAATTAAGATATTTCTAAAGCACAACACCACATTAGAAAAGTAAAATTTTTACGTGGGAGCCTGTTTGACACGAGTTAATTGATCTGTAGCCATTAAGAATAAATACGTTGAGAAATAGCCATATTCGAACAAGTTAATATGTTAGTTCAAAGTCCGACTATAAAATACTGGGATCACTTAAACACTAATTCCAATATAAAATATTGGGACTTTGAACTAACACTTTGAACATGTTAGTTCAAAGTCCCAGGATTTTATACTGGGACTTTATATACATAAAGCACATGAGACTATAAACATGAATCTCATTATAAAATAATGGAACTTTGAACATATTTATATTAGTTCAAAGTCCCAATATAAAAATCTGGGACTAGTTTGGGGTGTTTGCCAATGCTAATGGAGTGTAAATATGCGTGCGTATTTTTGGTTATTTCTCAATTAATTTTGAAATGATGGATAATTCTCACTTAGCACGTCAAAATATGGCTACGCATCAAAATTATCTATTAGAAAAGGCAATTTTGATGACTAGCCAGTTTTTGGACCACTTAAAAGAGAATCAATCAACAATAACGAATTTTCAGAAATATAGCCGGATTTTAAAAATACACATTTTTCTTTTGAAGACTAGCCATAGGATAAAATTCTGAGAATTTGAACAAAACTCTAGTAAATTTTCTGAAGATTAGTTCAAAGGTCTAAGAAATATTCCCAGGAGCTTCATATTTGAAGTCCCAATATTTTTTACTGGGACTTTTAAACTAAAATGTTCAAAGTCCCAGTATATTATACCGAGACTCATTTTGTTCTAAGTGCCAGCATTTCTTACTAGGACTTTTGAACTAAAATGTTCAACGTCTCAGTACATCATACTGGGACTTCATATTTAGCAAGTCCTAGTAAAAGATACTGATAGTTGAACATTTTAGTTTAAAAGTCTCAGTAAGAAAAATTAGTGTTACTTAATTTGGACTAGTTTTCTAAAAGAAATTGTAACGTTGGCTAGTTTCCATTTATCGCGGTACAAAAAGGCTACAAGGTTAAATTTTTACCATTAGAAAAATGAGAGAATTGCAGAACTATGATACCATAAGCAATGGTTTACTTTTTTGACCCTCATAACATTGGTTTAGCAGAAATGACCACCGGTAAGTTTAATGAATGAATTCCGCACGATGATACCCCTACGAAATCTTACAATGACTCCCCTATCCTATCCATCTCTTTCTAGTAAGTACTGCCTAAGAGGCAATACTTGTCTTTAGCTCTCTCTCGCATAGGCAACACTTGCCTTTTAATTTCTTTCCATATTATTCCAAATAACTTAAAGTGTTGTCCAGTTCAGTCTCTTCTAGTGGAAGAGTTAGGCATAAGCAACGGGGTTCATTAACCCCCTTTGTCGAATAATTACACTGCGCAAATAGGATAAAAATGAGAATTTTCGATAATATATACACTATTGAACCCTCTTGATACATGAAATTTCTAATAAAGTGGTAATGGGATTCAAAAATTATTTCAGGTCATAAGTTTAAATTCCAAACACGACACTCTAATATTTTTTGAATTCCCTTCCAAAAAATTCCAGGCGATGTTTCTAATCTCTTTCCATATTCTCGCAGGTAATCGTTATCCTTTAATCTCTTTCTAAGAGGCTGTCTTTGTCGATAAATAAATTGAAGTTTTACTTACAAATAAAACAGAGACCCATGTTGCTAAAAACTACCTTAAATGGGGACAAAAAGGCAACATTAGTCAATATTGAGAAACCATGGTGAAATTCCTTTTTGCAAAAAAAGGGCCCGTCTTTCAAGCCCTTTAATAGGCCAGCTTATGTTTATACACAAAAGAGGGACACATTAGAAAAGTAAAATTTTTACGTGGGAGCCTGTTTGACACGAGTTAATTGATCTGTAGCCATTAAGAATAAATACGTTGAGAAATAGCCATATTCGAACAAGTTAATATGTTAGTTCAAAGTCCGACTATAAAATACTGGGATCACTTAAACACTAATTCCAATATAAAATATTGGGACTTTGAACTAACACTTTGAACATGTTAGTTCAAAGTCCCAGGATTTTATACTGGGACTTTATATACATAAAGCACATGAGACTATAAACATGAATCTCATTATAAAATAATGGAACTTTGAACATATTTATATTAGTTCAAAGTCCCAATATAAAAATCTGGGACTAGTTTGGGGTGTTTGCCAATGCTAATGGAGTGTAAATATGCGTGCGTATTTTTGGTTATTTCTCAATTAATTTTGAAATGATGGATAATTCTCACTTAGCACGTCAAAATATGGCTACGCATCAAAATTATCTATTAGAAAAGGCAATTTTGATGACTAGCCAGTTTTTGGACCACTTAAAAGAGAATCAATCAACAATAACGAATTTTCAGAAATATAGCCGGATTTTAAAAATACACATTTTTCTTTTGAAGACTAGCCATAGGATAAAATTCTGAGAATTTGAACAAAACTCTAGTAAATTTTCTGAAGATTAGTTCAAAGGTCTAAGAAATATTCCCAGGAGCTTCATATTTGAAGTCCCAATATTTTTTACTGGGACTTTTAAACTAAAATGTTCAAAGTCCCAGTATATTATACCGAGACTCATTTTGTTCTAAGTGCCAGCATTTCTTACTAGGACTTTTGAACTAAAATGTTCAACGTCTCAGTACATCATACTGGGACTTCATATTTAGCAAGTCCTAGTAAAAGATACTGATAGTTGAACATTTTAGTTTAAAAGTCTCAGTAAGAAAAATTAGTGTTACTTAATTTGGACTAGTTTTCTAAAAGAAATTGTAACGTTGGCTAGTTTCCATTTATCGCGGTACAAAAAGGCTACAAGGTTAAATTTTTACCATTAGAAAAATGAGAGAATTGCAGAACTATGATACCATAAGCAATGGTTTACTTTTTTGACCCTCATAACATTGGTTTAGCAGAAATGACCACCGGTAAGTTTAATGAATGAATTCCGCACGATGATACCCCTACGAAATCTTACAATGACTCCCCTATCCTATCCATCTCTTTCTAGTAAGTACTGCCTAAGAGGCAATACTTGTCTTTAGCTCTCTCTCGCATAGGCAACACTTGCCTTTTAATTTCTTTCCATATTATTCCAAATAACTTAAAGTGTTGTCCAGTTCAGTCTCTTCTAGTGGAAGAGTTAGGCATAAGCAACGGGGTTCATTAACCCCCTTTGTCGAATAATTACACTGCGCAAATAGGATAAAAATGAGAATTTTCGATAATATATACACTATTGAACCCTCTTGATACATGAAATTTCTAATAAAGTGGTAATGGGATTCAAAAATTATTTCAGGTCATAAGTTTAAATTCCAAACACGACACTCTAATATTTTTTGAATTCCCTTCCAAAAAATTCCAGGCGATGTTTCTAATCTCTTTCCATATTCTCGCAGGTAATCGTTATCCTTTAATCTCTTTCTAAGAGGCTGTCTTTGTCGATAAATAAATTGAAGTTTTACTTACAAATAAAACAGAGACCCATGTTGCTAAAAACTACCTTAAATGGGGACAAAAAGGCAACATTAGTCAATATTGAGAAACCATGGTGAAATTCCTTTTTGCAAAAAAAGGGCCCGTCTTTCAAGCCCTTTAATAGGCCAGCTTATGTTTATACACAAAAGAGGGACACAAATTCCTAAAACACAAGCTATAAGCATCTTTCACCATGCATATGTTCATCCCTTGCCAATGAGTTCCACTATGAGATAGAACTTACATTGTTTCCGAGTCACAAGGGGATATATAGACAACACTTATCAAGTATTATCGAAACATTAAACTCAGCATATGTAAACTCATCAATAATACAAGGCAATTTGCTAATACTCCCCATTTTCAAATGAGGAGATCCGACGTCAAGTGCAGGAATTGTTGTCAACACTTAAAATTGTCCTTCTCAAGTGCCAGATATGAGTGTTTTATGAATTTCGAATTCGATTTATTTTGATAGAAAGAAGAACCCCGTCCCACGAGTGGAGAGAGGTCCGAGCAGGTGGGTATTGACAGACACAACGACTTAATCAACCGGATCCACCGAAGCTATTTCCTCTAGACAGAATGAGGCGGAAAGGGAAGGCCTGCCAGGCCGTATGTCCATGGGTGCAGGATTCTTCGAAAAAGCGCGGGCTGACTCGGAGACCTGGGACCTTGGCGCTGCAAGCAAGCAAAGAGTTATGCTTTCATTTTTTTTTTGTTGAGATTGAAATCCTATCGATAAAGAAGAGGCATAAGCATCACCTCTCAATCCAATCAAGGGGAGTCAATTCCGAGTCCTTCTCGTAAAACATCTCCATATATTAACTGCAAAGTATATGATGTGCAACCAAACCCACAAACAAGCAATCAACTATAGTACATTATAAGTTACCATTTAGAAGGACTCAACGGAACCGGAAAATAGCTTCTACTTGAGATGATCTCAGCTTGTCAAGTTGAAATTACTCCTTAGATATACATTAAATAAAAGAACTGCAAAATAGTTTACCCCAAGCAACAGTGCATCACTCGCTTATGGTAATAACTTGATTAGTTTAGCATCCGATACCTGCTAGCAATTTTCACAAAAGCGAACGAAATAAATAGCCATAAAATAGTCATATTTTGACAAATTAGCAACTTAGCACTAACTCAGTACCAATATTGGAGTTAAAATCTCAAATGGTCACTCAACTTTGAGAAATTAATCACCAAAGTCACTTTGCTTTGGTTGGTCCCAAAAAGGTCACTCAACTTAAGGAAAATATTTTCAAAAGTAATTCTTCCCGGTTTTTGCCCCGTCACCCACCGAAAATCTGATATGGCTTTATAAATTATTTTTATATAACTGTAGGTCCCACTTTCTTTGCCATGTAGGACTTTTTTAATAGTTGCTTACTAGTTTTCCGACAAGTGCAATGCACGTGTATTCCAACTAACTAGTACAAAAATTATAAATATTTAGTAATAAGCGTGTATAATTGCTAGTAAATTAAAAAAAAAAAGTATTGATATATCGAATCCTTTACTATTGATATTTTTTATTTTCGCAATACGCAATCATTCTAATTAAACATTACCACTGTACGAAGGGCAATTAATATTTGAATACTTTTAATTATGCAAATTTTATAATATCAAGTATTTAGTTTGATATCAATACATTTTTTTTATTTTTTTTGTGCTAATGACAAACTGTTATTATGCACTAAGAATTAGGAGTACGGCAAATAAATTATTTGGCCTTCGAACTTGATATATTATAAAATTTGCATGATTATAATCGTTCAAATATTAATTACTAGCCTTCGTACAATAGTAATGTTTAGTATGATTGTATATTACGATAACAAAAAATATCGAATGGAAAAGATTCGATATATCAGTACTTTAAATTTATATTTTTTTCCTTTAATTTACTAGCAACGATACACGCTTATTAAACAATATTTATAATTTTTGTATTAGTTATTAGGAATACACGTACATTGCACTTGTCAGAAAACTAATAAGTAACTATTGAAAAAGTCCTACATGGCAAAGAAAGTGAGACCTACGATTATATAAAAATATTTTAAAAAGCCACGTCAGATTTTCGGTGGGTGACAATGCAAAAACTGGTAATAATTACTTTTGGAGATATTTTTTTTAAGTTGAGTGACCTTTTTGGGACCAACCAAAGCAAAGTGACTTTCATGATTAATTTCCCAAAGTTGAGTTACCATTTGAAATTTTAACTCCCAATGGCTAAGCTGCTAATTTGTCAAAATACGACTAATTGTGGAAATATAGAAAAATAGCAAAGGTTGCACATGGAGGTAAAATAGTTTCACCATGCATCCTTCAAACTGACTGATGTTGTCTTTTTATCCCTATTTAATATAATTTTAGTAAAATAACCCTAGTTTCATTCGTAGATAACACTTCAATTTATCAATTTACAAGTATTGTCTCTTAGAAAAAGATCAAAGGACAAATATTGTATGCGAGAATGTTGGAAGAGATTGGAGGGGCATCACTCCAGTTATTCGGGAGAATGTGGGAAGAGGTTAAAAGGCAAATGTTGTTTATGCAAGAGTGACTCAAAGGTAAGTGCTGCCTCTTAGACATTACTTAATAGAAAGGGAGGGTGAGATACGAGCGTCATTATAAAATTTCATAGTGGTATTTCCGTCTGAAATTTGTTCATTAAATTTAGCATAAGTCATAAATGGTAAACCATTGTTGTGGGGTCAAAAAGGAAAACCAATTCCCATGGTGTCATAGTTCTGCAATTGATCCCATAGGAGTGGCAAAATTGGTAAAATTTTTGCACACATGCCACTTTTGTCAGTGGTCTTTAGTTTGAGGCCATTTTTTATTGATTTTGCATGAGAGATCACTTTTTTGAACTTCAATCCTTATAGGCTGAACTTCACATTACAACGGTTGAAGTTCAACTTCAGCCCACAAGAGTTGAAGTTTACGCATATATGCCAAAAAGTTCAGCCCCTTCAACTTCATACCTTAGGCATGAAATTTAGCCCACCAGATTTGAATTCCAGCCCACAAGGATTGAAGTTTCGAAAAGTGGCATCTCATGCCAAATCAATAAAAAAGTGACCTCAAATCAAAGACTACTGGTAAAAGTGGTTATTCGTACACTTTGCCTGCAAAATCGGCCCAACTTTGCCTAACCTGCCCAAGTGTTGGATTTGGGTTAGTTGATTTTGAGGATGTGCCGATTTGAGCTATCCTCAAATTAGCACACGAAAAATGAACAATCCAAAATTGACCCATGGTCAGCCCAAACTTGACCCATTAAATATTTGATATTAGCTTATTTTATACTATAAATCTGACTAAGTAAAGTTAGTATGGTAAAATTTTATTCAATAATACATTTAAATTAACATTCGCTTTATCTTATAAGTCTCCTTATGTTATAAAAGTTGATGGGATGTAAATTTAAAGTTGTACAATTGATGGGCCAAGTTGAGGGGGGGGGGGGGGGGGGTTAGATTAGGGAGGTTTACGAAAATACTCATCAAAATCAAAATATTTACTCACCTCTACCCATAAGTTTCATATTTACAAGTCCTATCTATAAACTATTTACATAGGTAATTGATGGGCCAAGTTGCGGGGGGGGGGGGGGGGGGGGGGGAGGGGTTAGATTAGGGAGGTTTACGAAAATACTCATCAAAATCAAAATATTTACTCACATCTACCCATAAGTTTCATATTTACAAGTCCTATCTATAAACTATTTACATGCCCTACCCATCTAGACCTGTATACTATTATTTATGCAGTATACCTTAAAGGTATACACTCATATACTATTATTTATGCAGTATACATTAAGGGTATACACCCATAAGGTATATAGTATTATTTATGCAGTATACCTTAAAGTAATACACTTATAAGGTATAACAAAGGTATACAGTAATAAATGAGTAGGTTGGTAAATACTTTTAATTTCATAGGTAGTGTAATTTTTAATGGGCAAGACTTGTAAATACTTTGTAGTTCATGGGTATATAGTATAAAAAACCCGTTAGATTATGAGTTATGACCCATTATGTCAACTTAATTTTGGCCCAACCTATCTTAGTACAAGTAAATTTTGGGATGGATCGAGCATTGACTCATTTAATGATTGGAAAGTTTTCAAAACTAGCAGGCACACACTAAGATATTATCCGACCATGGCCCAAGTTTTGTTTAAATATTATGTAGCCACACAACCACAATATTGTGGTATACCATTGAGGTGTCAAACTTGTATACCACTGGGCTATACCGACATATACTAGAAATGTATACAATAGAAGTATAGTTATATTGTGATAAATCAAACTTGTATACCATTGTGGTTAACTCTGCCACTCAAGTAAATTTTTTTTAGTGTTGCTCTTTGTAACATACCCATTTGATCAACAATATTCCTAGAAAGTGATGTGAGGTAAGAGCAGTTTTGTCCTTTGGCAATTTCATTCCCACTTGGAAGATGGCAAAATTATGACAACATTCTTTCAGCTTTTCAGTCAAATAACTCAACCTTTTTTTTCCATTTTGAGGTGTGAATATGTGTAATTTGAACTACATGTAGCCATCGCTCATTGCATTACCTAATATGTCGAAACTATGACTAGTGATATTGACATTCTCAAATGGCTTAAGAGCAAAATTTTATAAATGAACTTCATTTAACTGCTAAGATTTTTCTTCTAGCATCCATTCCCTAAAAGAGATCTATGGCTCTCTCCAATACCAATAAGATCTCAAGGCAGACAGCTGATTGTGGAGAAGCCCCATTTTGTGGTTTCACCTTAAGATCAGTGCCTCAGTTGTTAACTAGAAACAACGAGAAAAAGAATACACCTCAAGTACAAGTCCAAGAAAGTTGGAGTCGGTTATATAAATTTTCGCACACATTTTGAACTTTTTTCCCTGCCTCATGAGGGCACACTTTGACTCCCAAACTTTCTGTCTGAAGCAAATGCTGGAAGTCCAAGATGGTGACATGGTCGGGCATGCGGCCACGGACATAAGTCGCGCTCCCGTCGGCTATCTTTGGCACATTGTGTTGGTCGGAAAATTGGGGTGTTTTGAGCGGGCTGTGACACTCTCCCCCACCTATTGTTGCGACGTCCTCAAAAAAGCACAAAATTTGATGACTTGTTAAGGAAAAGACGAAGTAAGAGCATGCTAGTTCATTTCATTCCATGCAATCATCTGTTAGTCCTAGATCAACACGGTGGAACACGGACACTTCAACATTATGCAAAGGTGAGAAATATTGTATTGTTTCTTTATAATACATAAAGTGACAACCACTAGCTAGCCCTAGGGAATGCTTGTGTATCAAAATCATTAATTTCACTATATGTTCATTATCCTAATTCATATATGAAGTTGCGGCTTCTCCAAGATATGTTTCATTTTCGTAAGCAGCATCAGTTTACTGTACATAATTGATGGAAGCTTAATTTTAATTGCAATTGCATTTATAGTCTTTTTGGAGAATGGTTCTTTTTAATTTTGTCCTCAATGCAAAAGTGCTTACACTAGACAAGAATGGAAGGTTGAGTAATTTGTTGTAGTCTGTCACATTACACTCGGGGGTGGATATGTATGTAGGGGATTCATATATCGGATCATGACTAAAAAATCTAGTAGCTTTCGTCGAGACTTTATATTTGTGTTAAAAAATTAGTAACTAAAAAAGTAAGATTGAAGTATTAGATAGTCATGAAATTAAATCAATCACTCATAAAGTTTAAATTCCGATCCGCTTCTGTGCATACTGCACATTGCACGGATAATATACTGATCATACTGTTGCAGAAACATACATGGACACAATGCATTAATAGAAATAACTAAAAACTTCCACCAACATGAAAATTCAAAATTGAAACAGATAAAATTTGTAAGAATGTGAACCAAATGGTTAAGTACCACCACTAGTAGAAATAGATTGAAGATAGGACCTTATCTCTTCTCATCCACAACCTTTTCATTTACCATACTCCATTCGTTTGTTTCCGTACCCAGATTTTTTGTTTGAATTTGATGTTCATCTTTTTTTTTTATTTTTTTTTTTATAAATATTACTTTAATTAGCAGCTGTTGACACATGTCACGTTAGCTACCTCTTTATAGTTGTGGAATGTGATGAGCATTCATCTCATCATCTGATTTGACCTTTACTGAACACAAATGAAAAAGACTAAGGTTAATAGATTTAATCTTTAATTAGTTAAAACTAATTGAATCTTTAAAGGCAATTGTGCGATTTCCAAATTTGGTTAGCTGTTGGGATTGTCACAAGCGACTAAAATTAATTGTATTGCACAAACAAGGAATAATTTTTTTTTTTTTGATATATAATCTATTGAATCTCCTTATGACATATAGTTGTAGAAGTGTTCAAAAGTAGCTTTAGGTGACATGCATGTTTAAATTCTAATTGTGATTATTTTTTGAAAATTTTATTATATAAATTCATGGCTCCGCCATTAACAACTGCTAACGTTTATTCTAATCCTTGAGCAAAAGCTTACACGAAAAAAACTAGACGCAAATCCTTAGTGTTCTAACTAGAGCATAATAAGGAGTAACTTGGAGGTGATACTGCAAATGTGCAATAACAAAAAGATAAAGGATTTCATTTTAAAAAAATTAGTGTCATACATAACCCAACAATGTAGGGGGAGATGTAGTGTACATGTTACGGGTTCATTTGAATCCAATAGATTCGGAATATGATACATCAATTGAGTTGTAGAATTTCGCTTGAACCATAAAGTTCAAATCTCGGATCCAATTATGTTGCAACTAACTAATTAAGATTATGGCATTAAGTAGAAGATCTCATTAGGGTAATTCTGGCGAGGCGAATGGCCACTGCATGCATAGTCCAAACCATGAAAATGACTTAACGAACCATAAGACTAACAAACAAATAAAAGCATGCAAATATAGGTGGGTATTAAAATTGGAAAATTTGATGATTTAGATTGCCCCACATAAAAAAACAACATGCCCATCAACCATAACGATCACTAGAATTCAATTCTTCCCTTACCACCCTTAGAGCCGGTTTGGCCAAGCTGCCAAAATCAACTTATTTTGAGAAGTGCTTTTTATCAAAAGTACTTTTTAAAGAAGTACTTTGCGAGATAAGCAATTTGTGTTTGCCCAAATTTTAGAGAAGTGCTTTTGTTATTAATTTGTGTTTGACCAATATTTAAAAAAATTATCAAATTACGAAAATAGATATATAATAATGTTAATTTAATTAAATATGAAAGTTTGATATGGGTATTCTTGTCCCAAATAATCAAAAACACTTATTTTTTCAAGAAACTACTTTTTTTCAGCTTCTTACCCACAGCAGAAAAACAGCTTCTGCTGCCACTCAAAAGCACTTATTTTTCGCTACAAGACACCCCAAAATTTTAAAATAAGCATTTTTTGAGAAAAATAAGCACTTCTGACTTTCCAGAAGCTTGGCCAAACAGGCTCTTAATGAAAGTTAAAAAAAAAAGAAAATCTTAGGTTCTTTGCTTCTTAGCCATTTGCTTTTAAATTTCTGTAAAAAGCACTGCAACATTGAATCTCCAACATACAAACCTCATCTACAATGGATTGAAGTTCTCATTTACTTAGCAATCACTTTCAACACTGTCATGGGATGGGCAATATATGTAAGAGACCAAAGCAAAGGAAAGAGCATTATATGATCAAGACCTATATATCCACTAGTAATATTATATACTAGTGCACAAGAGTAGTATATAAAGGCAACCATAAACTAAAGGAAGTTCATTGAGCAATGTCAACTGCTTCAATTAACGGCTTCCTTGCTATTTCCCCTGCTCAAGCTTCCCTTAAAAAAACCACTCGTCCTGTTGTTTTTGCAAAGCTTAGCAACTCCTCTTCTTCTTCTTCTTCTCCTTCTGTTCCTAGTCTCATCCGAAACGAGCCCGTTTTCGCTGCCCCTACTCCGATCATCAATCCCGTCTTGGTACGAGTTTAACTTATATGAACTGACAATGTTACGGTTTCTTATATTATCAGTGTAGTTTGATAGTAAGGCTGTCCTTTGAATAACAACATTTTTTGGAAAACATTTTGGTATACATCATTTTCTAGACCAGCATTGGCATTACGTTTTTTTATTTTACCTAGACAAGTGTATCTATTTGTAATGCTCCCATGTGTTCATGCATGTTGGTTCACGTGAGTCGTAACTACTCCTAAATTTGTACTCTAAATGTAGTTATTTTTGAACATGAATCTCCTGAAGTTAGGTGAACTAATATTATTCTGATTGAAGTACACACCTCCATTCTAGTACTCCCTCCGTTTCAAAATGGCTGTCATAGTTTGACTTGGAACGAAGTTTAAAAAATATGGTAAGATTTTTAGAATTTGTAGTCCTAAATAAGTCATACATAAATATGTGGCTATAAAGCATTTCATTAAGGGTAAATTAGTAGTTTCAACTCAAAAATATTTCCAAATTTAGAATTGTGTCATTCTTTTTGGAACGGACTAATAAGGAAACTATGACAACCATTTTGAAATGGAGGGAGTAGTATTTACTTGTACTCCATCGCACTATAATTAGGTGGCAATTCATCGCCAATATATGAATTTATTATTAGCATTACTTTAGTGGACAACAATTTTACACTATTTGCATATATAAAATAATTTTTTTTTTGTTAATTATACTGTTGGATAAATTCAGTAATTCAACGAGTAAACTCCTATGACATTGGCCTATCCTACAAGTAATGACTACCACATAATATATGTAGGACATTGTCATTTTATTGCGCCTTTAATTTCTTGTGGTCTTGGTTGGTGTATAACGTTGTTTCTCTTTCTTGTTTGAATTTCATGTTATTTCATAGCTTTGCTAAGCTCGTTTTTATTATTTAGTATACTACTCCTTTGCCAAATTGGACAACTACACCACCTTCTAATTTTGATTACATACATAGGTTGCTTCATCACTCTATTTTGATGTTAATTTGTTCTACATTCTAGACATAGTAAAGAGCAAAAAAAAAAAAAAAAAAAAAAAAAAAAAGTTTTGTATTTTTCAAAGTTTCTGATGGAAATGGGGACTTGCAGAGAGAAGAAATGGCAAACGAATCCTACGAGCAGGCAATTGCTGCACTCGAGAAACTCCTCAGGTTTGTACTCGTATTATACACTGAATATTCGTATATTTATATTTATCTAGATGAAGTATGACCGAGTTAAGAGGCGGATGCAACTTACATATACTCGTAGTATAAGTTCATCTGAAACCAATATTTTCGATGATATTTTGGATCGATATACATATAAAATACCATCAGAATTTCGATAAATATTAAAGTCCAAACTCAAGGAGTACTTTGAAACTACAATGTATTGATTAATAAGAAACTTAAAAGATGAGCCCATTAAGTTTAAGTTCTGAATTAGCCTTAAATTGAGGACATATACAAATAAGTATGTACACTCATATGTTATGAAACTTTACATCAAATCCAATATCTGCAAAATGCACTATAAAAAACATACTCATGCAACATTGCTGGTTGTTTAATCCAATATATCTGTAAAAGGAATGTTAGTTTCTCATGATGTTATCCAAATTAAAATCTGCAGTAATTAATTATTCTTGAATATTTGAAATTATGAAATTATGAAATTATTGCAGTGAGAAAGGAGAACTTGGACCAATTGCAGCAGCAAGAGTTGACCAGATTACAGCAGAATTGCAAACACCAGGTGGCAGCAAACCATTTGACCCTGTTGAGCACATGAAAGCTGGATTTATTCACTTCAAAACTGAGAAATATGAGTAAGCAAATTGGATTTCTTCATATTAATATTGATGCATATTTATAATCTATTCTATGCATATTTGCATTAATAATTAAAGAGACAAATAATTTTTTTGACGCATTGTTACCTGATTATTCATATTTATGTTTGCTTGACATCAGGAAAAACCCAGCCTTGTATGGTGAATTATCAAAAGGCCAAAGCCCCAAGGTATAAATTTTTGCTACTTGCATGTGTAATCGTTTATTATTGGCTTCATGATCAGTGTTGAATTATGTGACAATTTTATCTAAACGCTTGAATTATTCACTTTTATTTACTTAATTATATTACATGCACGTGTAACAGTTCATGGTGTTTGCTTGCTCCGACTCTCGAGTGTGTCCATCCCATACCCTCAACTTCCAACCTGGTGAGGCCTTCATGGTCCGCAACATTGCCAACATGGTCCCAGCTTACGACAAGGTAAATTATAAGCTCTAGTTTCTCTAATCAATTAATCAACTACGCTTCAATTCAAACTATATTCATTCACTATATTCAAGTCCTTAATTTTTTTGGCTTTGTGTCATGATTACTGACAGACAAGATACTCTGGAGTTGGAGCAGCCATTGAATACGCTGTTCTCCATCTTAAGGTAGAGAACATTGTAGTCATTGGCCACAGTGCTTGTGGAGGTATCAAAGGGCTCATGTCTCTACCTGCAGATGGGTCTGAATCAACGTACGTCCCTTTAATTTTTTGTAAAAGTTTACTACCTTTAAATACCTTTTATTATGACATTGATAGAACATATATACATGAATATTGTAACAATGTAGAGCCTTTATTGAGGACTGGGTGAAAATTGGTTTACCTGCCAAGGCCAAGGTGCTAGCTGACCATGCTGAGACACCTTTTGGAGACCAGTGCACTGCTTGTGAGAAGGTAAACTTTAAGCATTTGTGAATATTTTTTTCAATTTTAATTTGGAATAATCAGTTAACAGTTTATATTGGATGACAAATATGGGAATGAAAAGGTAATGCATATGTAACGTATCGTACTCCAATCACACGAATAAACAAGAACAACTTATACTATTCATAAACTAATAGAGGAGAATTTCAGAGCCGCTAGACAAGTAAGAAGGAGAAGGAAATATATAGGAATAGGGACGAGAGATAGACTGATACGGATAAGAACAGAAATACAGGAAGACACATGAAGGGGAGATATGAGGGATAAGGGTTCACAACATCATAGCTCATTTTCCTTTTTACTATTCCATTGCTATTTAACTATTTGTCTAACCTGGCCCCAATTATAGTTTGCTAAAGTTTCAAATATGCCCTCCGATAAGCTATTTCCGTTCATAACAGCATATATATATATATTCCATGATCATTTCCATATCCGAGCACTTTATATTTTTCAATTATCAAAACGTACATACCACTACTGGTTCGTTTTTCATCTAATTAGATAGATAAGATAAATGATCTAGCGCCATAATGTCTATTTTGTTTACTGAATCACACGACATTTTACCCAACGAACGTTAGTTACATTTCTTTATGTTATTTGTATCAGTAACCGGTTTATCATGAATTTACAGGAAGCTGTGAATGTATCACTTGGAAACTTGTTGACTTATCCATTTGTGAGAGAAGGTTTAGTGAAGAAAACACTAGCATTGAAGGGAGCTCACTATGATTTCGTGAAAGGAACATTTGAGCTCTGGGGACTTGAGTTCGGTCTTTCTCCTTCTACTTCTGTATGAACTTAAAACCACTATTCCAAGTGGCCTTCCCATCTTTTTTTTTTTCCTAACACTTTTGTTCATGTAATTTCTTCACAACTCAACTGTATGTTGTTGTATGTATCAACCAACATCAAAGGGTACATGTTTGTTCTTATATATTTCTGAATAAATGGAGAGCACCTCTTGGTCCTTCCCTTTTTATCACTACTAGAAATCATCTGTTTTGCGTCACCAACCATTCTGTAGCTTTTTACTCTTTTTCTAGTAGTGTATTATGAAACAGAAGAAATGAATTTGTATAAATATGTTGTATTTGTGGTGGGCTTTGGTAGGTAAAAGATGTGGCAACTGTACTGCACTGGAAGCTGTTGTAGAGACGTGCATGCATTGAGATAAAGAGATCATCCAGCAAAGAGAGGCTTCACAAATTTAATCTGTTTATCAAAACCAATTTGCTCATGTAGACAAAAAAGAACCATAAATAATCTATATGCGAACTCCGTTTTGATCCAATTATAATATTCTTTCAATTAACCCTAGTTTAACTTTAATATTAACTCGTGATATGATCAATAATTTGTTATCATCAATCAACAACCCATCACGATTACCTTTAATATTAACTAGCGATATCGACGATAGGCTTTGTTTCTACGACAATCTTTCTGTAGTTAAAAATTGAAAAAAGAACTACTCCTATAAGGGGTAACAAAAAGGACCTTGGATAACATAATATGGGATCAAGAATTAAGAGGCCATTGGAAAATTGAACTTTGAGTCTAACTCAATCTCTATTTACCAGAGGCGGATTTAGAATTTTGGGAGAATGAGTTCACCATTGCTTTAGGGTGTTAGTGAACAATACAAACTTTTAGAGTATGGGTTCACAAGCTTCATATTAGGCCTATTTTTAACAAACATATACATGATATACCTGATTTAACGAAATAACTATGGGTTCACATGAACCACCGGCGAACCTATACATCTGCCCCTGCTATTAGCACAAAATGTTTTGGGAAACTTCAACAAATTAGAAGCATACAAACAAAGAGTTGATGTGTGTGTGTGTGTACGAACTTTTCTCTTAAAGAAAAAGCGAAATCAAATGAAATATCATAAACACAAGTAGTAGCAAAGAGTTGGCATACGAAAGTTGTCTTCTAGCCAAGCCAAAAGTATTAAAACATCACCATATATAGCAGCACAGAAAAGGAGTTTCTCGATCAACAATAATAGCATAATATACCCTAAATAACTACCAAAATATTTACTAGTAAGTACTTTTTTATACATAAAATTAAAGTGGAAAGGAAAAGCGACACCTGTTGATAAGGAAATAGAAGATGTTTTGCAGTGCCAGCACATTAAATTCATACAAGATGATACTATTTTCATCAAATATATATCCACATTCGATGTGAGACTCAACACCTCCCCTCCCGGTCAGGCCTTTGGCAACTGGTGTGTGGATAATATGGGGCCCAACATTAGTGAATAATTGAAAATGAATATTGGACCTAACTCATCCAAAAAACTAGCTCAAAGCGAGGAGTATTGTCCAAGCCATATAAAGAGACCAAATTTATGTTAGTTATGACCCCCGACAAAAAACAAAAGATATGGCAAATTTACAAAGTGCTCATAACGTCTAGATTATGCCATTGTGGACTATGGACCAGTGTAGAATGTTCCACATGCCTTCAAAGTTACAACGGGCTAACCAAAATCATTCCACCACTCCTATTGGGTGATTTATGGAAATAGCATTGCTTTATCCACCATAAGAAAAATCTAATTTTAGCTCTCATAAGAAAAGCTCCTGGTGTCCAGAAACTTTTCCTTACGAGAGCTAAAATTGTAAGATTTTTTCCACAGTGGACAAAACTATAACAATGCCTCAGATTAGTCTATATCACACAAAAACTTGACTCCTATTTGTTGGGCCCATTTGCAAAAATATGACAACATAAGCAATGGTTTGTTTTTTCACGAGTTAACAGTGGTTTTGCAAAAAAATTTCTATTAAGTTTAATAAAAAAAAATTTGGACGGAAACACCCCTGTCAAGCTCTTGGCACGGGGCCAAGACTTGCTTTGATCCCTCTCTATCTGCCAACACTTTTCATTTCTAGTGTCGGCAAAAGGCAATACTTGCTAGCACTTGGTCCGTTGGTCGTAAGTGTTGGCAAAAGACTAAGACTTGCCTTTGACCCCTCTCTATTTGCCAACACTTGCCCCTTCTAGTGTCGGCAAGTTGGCAAAAGACTGAGACTTGCCTTTGACCCCTCTCTATTTGTCAGCACTTACCCTTCAAGTGCGGCAAATATTGTCTTTTGCCAATACTTGAAGGGTAAGTGCTGACAAATAGAGAGGTATCAAAAGACTACATTTGCCACATTTGATCGTAAGTGTTAGCAAAAGGCCAAGAATCTTTCTATCTTTTTAAAAATAGAGATAAGGTCTAAGTACATCTTACTCTCACTAGATCCCACTTATAGAATAACAACGAGTTTGTTGTTGTTGATATTGTTTTAATTGGTTAACTATTTCGTTTGCTTACACCTACTTTGTGTGCACGGTACTACTAGCCTTGGCCTCTGTCCTATTCAATCAAAGACTTCAAAAAGTTTTACGTATTTTCTTCTGTTTTATTTATATAGAAATTCCTGATATTTCCAAGGACACATGCAAAATGCACAAAATAACAAAATGCTCATAACGTCTAAGATTGTGCCATTGTGGACTAAGAGCTGAATCAAAATCATACTATGACTAAGCTAGTGTTTGAACATAAATTTGGTCGAAACTTGAAAAAGAGTTTTTGAAGTTGAATTGAAATTTTTTAGAACTTGAAATTGTATTTAGACATAAATTTTTCTTGAAAAAGAGTTGAAATTTTGTGAGAAAAATTTATTTATTTATTTGGAAAAACTCTAAAAAGGGGTCTTGACTAGCTTTTAGTTTTTGAAAAAATATTTTTCAAAATGTTAAAAAAACTCATGTTCAAATATTGTTTTTAAAAAATAATTGAAAAAATAATTGTTATAAACAAACGGGAGCTTGAAATTAGTGGGGGCATTAAGGTGCAAGTTCTAAGGAAAATTTCACCATATGGCCACTTGCGTATAAATTTTGACTCCAATTCCGGGAAGGTGACTAATCCACTTGTTAACAAGTTCCGACAGATTTGTTAAATCGGAGTCCTATGATATAAAAGTCGATCCTATTTTGTAATAGCTACGTATGTTTATTTAATTAAATATTATTTTTTACCAAAAAAAAGAGACAAATTTGTTATGACTTGTTTTTTATTTTTTTAACAGTAGCCTCAAGTTTTGACGATTCATTAAATCTTGGGAACCAATAATCTTTTGATAATAATGTACTATTAGAGCTGTTTTTACAGCTGGAACCCGTAACTTATATCTCCCATGTAGGCCAAATAATGCTACTCCCTACGTCCCAAATTGAGTGTCTTAGTTTGACTGGACACGAAATTTAAGAAATATAGGGGGACTTTTCAATTTTGTGATTCTAAATGAAAGATGCGTGTAATGTAGTAAAATGTCCTTTGAATTTGTGGTTTTAAATCTGCCACGTAGGATGTTTGAATTGTCAACTTACTAAATATAGAAAAAGACACTCAATTTGAGACAAACCAAAAAAGAAAGTAACACACTCAACTGGGGACGGATGGAGTATTACCTATCTTTGCAAATCACCCAGTTTACTCATGTGTACTCCCTCTGGTCCACTTTATATGATTTTTTGGTTTTTTTTTCTTAGGTCCAAAATATTTGATTTTTTCAAAAACCAAGATGTTATTTGTTTTGACTTTCCAAAATTACCATTGTTAATAAATTAAACACATAAAGGTCTCACAATTTTCTATGAGTAAATTTTGAAAGAAATGAAGGTTAACTTAGTAAATGACATCTTTAATTAATGCTAAAAGATGGATTGATCTGTACGAAAACAGTCAAAAAATCAAATAATATCCACCGGAGGAGTAGCATACACGTGAGCAGAAGTCAGGTTGAGAATGAGAATCCAGAATCTAGATCACACATATAACCCGAACCAAAATACCCAATTAAAACTCGGGCTTCGGGTCTCTACTCAAATTACAAGTCAGCACAGCACTTGTCTTCTTAGCAATGGCTGCTTCTGCTGCATCTTCACACTCCTTAGCTTCTTCTACTTTCCAGCCATGGAAATTTTCCAGTTCAGCTAAATTACCACTTTCTAAATCTATACTTTTCCGGAAAATTCCTGCTCATATTCGATGTTACTCTAACTCTGACTCCCAATCCAAAAATGGAAAGAAGCTTCTAGATACTATTTTTATAACGTGCACTTCAGTTGCTTTATCATTTTCTCTATTTTTAACGCATGTTGATTCTGCTTCGGCTTTTGTTGTTTCTTCGCCCCGAAAATTACAGACCGATGAACTTGCTACTGTTCGCCTCTTTCAGGAAAATACGCCTTCCGTTGTTTATATTACTAATCTCGCTTCCAGGTCATCTATTTTACGAAAATGATTTTTCGTGTTACGTTATGTTATGTTATATGTTCTCTGTGGTAACATTTTGCTGTAGTAGGTAAAAAACTATCTGCAGAACGCGGCCAGTATAGAGAGGTTTGACTGTATGTGTGAGTCGAGTAACTTTACAGTATGTTGAGGAAATAATTAAATAAATAAAATGTACCACATTTAACAGCTTAAGCAACTGTCTGCAGAGACGAGGCCAGTATAGAGAGGTTTGACTGTATGTGTGAGTCGAGTAACTTTACAGTATGTTGAGGAAATAATTAAATAAGTAAAGTGTACTACATTTAACAGCTTAAGCTTTTAGATGAGATGATCGCACAATTCAACACAGATTACACACTTATCTTCTATCTATGAAAATGATTTTCATGTTATGTTATGTTATATGTTCTCTATAATAACATTTCGATGTAGCAGCACTGTATGTGTGAAGTCAGGGAACTTTACAGTATGTTGAGGAAATAATTAAATAAATAAAGTGTACTACATTTAACAGCTTAAGCTTGTAGATTAAATAGTCACACAATTCAATACAGTAATAGCCGCTCTAATTAGGATATGTAGAATACACACTTATCTTCTATCTGTGAAAATGATTTTCATGTTATATTATATTATATTATGTATTCTCTATAATAACATTTTGATGTAGCAGCACTGTATGTGTGAAGTCAGGGAACTTTACGGTATGTTGAGGAAATAATTAAATAAATAAAGTGTACCACATCTAACAGCTTAAGCTTTTAGATGAGATGATCACACAATTCAACACAGTAATAGCTGCTTTAATTAGGATATGTAGATTACACTCTTATCTTTTATCTGTGAAAATGATTTTTCGTGTTATGTTATGTTATATGTTCTCTATAGTAACATTTCGATGTAGTAGTAAAAAAAACTGTTTGCAGAGACGACGCCAATATAGAGAGGTTTTGACTGTATATGTGAATGGAACTTTACAGTAATAACTGCCCTAACTAGGATACATAGATTATACATTGACGATACACATATTATACATGGAATATACAATCAGACGCTATAAAAACATTTCAACAACGACCCAAAAATATTTTAGAATTGATTTTTTCCTTTTATGTTATAATGTTCTCTATAATAGTGCTATTTCATTATAGCAGCAAAAGATGACGCCACTATAGAGAGGTTTGGCAGTATATGTAAATACCTTGAGTTATTAGGGACCTTTATAGAAATAGCCGCCTAATCAGGGTACATGGATTAAACACTTATTATACATGGAATATACGAAAAATGACTATTTCTCGTTTAAGCAGTCTAGCTACTATTCAGGCAGTGTAAAAGTTACTGAGTTATTACATGAAGACATGCTTTAAATTTGTAGACAGTGCTTTCTGTATGTGATATTCTGCTACATGTATTTTCCAGTTATTGCAATTGCTGTGGTTTGGTTATTTACGGATTCGGTTTGTTATGTTATAGGCAAGATGTATTCACGCTGGATGTATTTGAGGTGCCTCAAGGGTCTGGATCAGGCTTTGTTTGGGATAGGGATGGCCACATTGTCACCAATTATCATGTGATTCGAGGTGCCTCTGATCTCAGGTTGGTTGACTCGCAATACATCCCCTTGTCTCTTCGTTAAATGGTTTCTGTGCCAAATTTCGTGCTTGTTCATTATGCTATCTCATTGCCCTTGTACTAACATATACAGCTCCTTACAGCCAAGAGGACAATATTTCTTTACTCTTTACTACAAATGTAGCTCTTTCTATAACTACTTCATTTTCTGGTAATGGTGTATGCATGATTGACTACAGCTTTGTATAGAGACGACAATGAAATATGTTCTTATACTGACATTTTTACTGCTTTATCTATTTGTTTCCATTTTGCTCTTGGTGAAGCATGTAGAATTAGGAACACTGCGTTTTATTTCATAACATGAATTTGATTGGATTCATTTCTGTCTATTATTTGCGTAAATTTTTTACATGTAAAATGTTTGATCATGTTAGCGTCTAGACATTTCCATTTTATGCTATAATTTCCGGAACTGACATTATGTTAATTTTGGTTAGAGTGACTCTTGCTGACCAGACTACTTATGATGCCAAAGTAGTTGGATTTGACCAAGATAAAGATGTTGCTGTGTTGCATATTGATGCACCAAAAGACAAGATGAGACCTATACCAATTGGAGTGTCTGCAGACTTGCTTGTTGGTCAGAAAGTATTTGCTATTGGAAATCCTGTAAGTGACGAAATACATACTTGCTAGAGAATTCTATTCACGTAATAATAACACTTTCATCTGGTCTGTTGTCCCTTCTCGAAACTTACTGCGAGCCATTTTATATTCTTTGTCTGGCGGTGTTGATGGTCACTACAACTATTAGAAATTATAATTTTGCATACCAACAAACGTTAGTGCTGCTTCATTGTTATTTCACTTGGAGTCTTCACTCTTTAATAATAGTGATTAGCTTCTGAGTATAAAAAGAAAAACTATCTCCTCCTCTCCCTCCCAACCCCTCCGTCCCACCACCTCCCCGCACCCAAAATGAAAAAGGAAATAGAAGAAAACCAACTGCTGGAGAGTACAACTAACTTCACTCTTCAGTTTCAAATGTTTGCTTATAAGCCCACCTTCTTCTCCAGATAAAGAATCACTATTTGAATAAGAGCTATTACTTTCACAAATATACTAGCCTGCTATTACTTTAACTGCAACATTTCCCCTAAGTTTAGAGCATACATCTCTTTTTGCTATAGTCTAGTGGGCCTACTTCTGCAAAAGTAATTAGTACTTATGTTAAAATCAAAGTACTCGTTAAAGGCCCTTGCATAAATCTTGACTTATGCAGAAAAGCTCTTTTGTTTCTATGTGTGAATATTTTGTACATGGGTAAGAGCCACCCTCCCCCCACCCCAACCCCCAACAGCCTCTTTACTTTTTTAGTTTTTTGAGTAAATTAACTTTTTCGTTTAAGCTTCTTCTGAATACACATGATGACTGGTTTTCAATGTGAATATCATCGCAGTTTGGACTTGATCATACGCTCACCACTGGTGTCATCAGGTATTTATAGATTTCATTTTATGGTGCACAATTACCTATATTCAGATATTCCCGTGAGATGTTGCTTAACTTGTTTTCTGGGAGATAGGAAATAAAACAAATGGGTAGTGGTCTTTGTGAAACGCCTGTGCCATCACTGGCTAAAGAGGGGAAGGAAGTAAATGAGAGGAAATTAAAAGATGAAGTTTTTTTTTTTTTTTCTATTGTTTGTATATGAAACAAAAATGAAATAGAGATTTTTGATTTATCTGCTTCATCGAATTCACAACTAAAAGACTAACCTTCTAATGTTGGTGATTTTCTTGATCTCTAATTCTTCTCTCTTCTTTGTGAACCCCAATGGAAGATGAATTCTTTGGTCTTTGCAGTGTCTTCATGTTAAGAATACTCATTTTTCTGGTTCATTTTTATAAAATATGCCAAGGAAGACAATTTTTGATAGAGAGGTTGGTTGGTTGTCGCTGCCTAGTGCATTGCATTCATAAAATCCAAGAAGCAAAACCATATCTCACCCTTAATGAAGTAATATGCACAAGCAAGACTTATTGGAAAATGACTAACTATAAGCTGTGTATCATACATTTTCTTTAATATCACTAAATGATTTCTATTTTTCTAGTGGTCTTAGGAGGGAAATCAGCTTGGAGAATGACTAACTCTATGCTGTGTTTCATACATTTTCTTTAACAACACTTTGATTTCTATTTTTCTAGTGGTCTTAGGAGAGAAATCAACTCTGCAGCTACTGGCCGTCCAATTCAGGATGTTATCCAGACAGATGCAGCAATCAATCCCGGTAACAGTGGAGGGCCACTTCTAGACAGTTCAGGAAACCTTATTGGAATAAATACTGCTATATATTCTCCTTCTGGTGCATCATCGGGTGTTGGATTTTCAATTCCAGTTGATACTGTTAGTTACTACTACTTGCCTTACAGAATTTTATTGTTTGCAATGCTAAATGAAACTTTTAGGACAAGTACTGCTCTTCTGCATACTTCCCCAAAGATAAAATGACTTAGTACATCCTGCGGCTGCGGGTTCCCTTGTCATAAAAAAAATGACTTAGTACATCCTGCAGTGCAGATAGTAGCCTTTCCTTCTAATAACAAGCATTGGTCTCCTGAAAAGTTATCTGATTTTACCTATTCAGGTTAGTGGGATTGTTGATCAGTTGGTAAAGTTTGGGAAAGTCACAAGGCCAATTTTAGGCATAAAGTTTGCACCTGATCAGTCTGTTGAGCAACTTGGAGTCAGTGGAGTACTTGTCTTGGATGCTCCTCCAAATGGTCCAGCCGGCAAAGCAGTATGTTGATACCTGTATTTTTTCCCCTTCACATTCCTTAGTGATCTCTCGTTCCTTGTATGTACTGCAACTGTCAGCAGTCAACTCCAGTTACTTCACTTGAGCAATTTTTACTTCATGTGAATCTTTAAACAAGCCAGTAGTTTAAATTTGTGACTAACATGATTAGCAACTGAATATGAGCTGGTTATATCTTGCACTTGCAGGGTCTTCTATCTACTAAACGTGATGCCTATGGAAGGCTTATTTTAGGTGATATAATAACATCTATAAATGGAAAGAAGATAACTAATGGGACTGACCTGTACAAAATTCTTGACCAGTGCAAAGTGGGAGATAAGGTAATTTTATTCTTCTATTACGAAATTGTGCATCTTATCACTGGCTTAGAATTCATATCGAGTATTGGCCATATCTCCAGTTCTCGATTGAGTAAAGTTACAGAAATTGTATTCAGATTTTGCAGCTTGCTTGTGTAGAATTTTATTAAGGAATCCCCCACCCACCCCCCCAAAACTTTGTTAAGTGATACTTAAGAATATAAAGATTAGCATTTGAACTTGATATTGATAGATCTATGAGTGGGTAGGTTTTATATCCTCTATATAAATTCCTGTGACCCTGCTAAGTTTTTTATTTTTCCTAAATGTTTGAATGTGAGAACCACTATTGTTCTTTAACATTTCACATTGAGCGTAATGCTGTTAGCTTTTCTCATTTCCTGTTTTTGTGAGACAAAAGAAAGGTACTCTTATTCAGTATAGGAAGGCAATGAAAAATGAAAGTATAACAATTCTGTGGAATAGTTGTAGGCATTTAGCTTATGGCTGTTATCATGCACAGGTGATTGTGGAAGTGCTACGTGGGGATCAGAAGGAGAAGATCCCTGTACTTTTGGAACCGAAGCCTGATGAATCGTAGTAGCTCAGTGGGATAAGTATATATGTGGAATGCATTTATTGGTGAACATGCCCATATTATGTTGTATATCAATTGTTCCACAATATTGAATGGTGTATATAGAAAAACTTGTTTTCAACTATCTCCGGTTCAACCTCATTTTCATTGAATTAGGTGCCAGTACAGATTACATGGTCTGACATTCATATAGATTATCAAAAGAGACTGAACCTGTATGCCTACACCCAAACCTTGTTTGGGCAAAAATAACCAAGGGGGAGGGAGACGAGGTGGAGTGAAGTTGACCCAATTCACCTCCCGATGCAAGCATTATGCCTAAGGAAGAAAGCTTACTCACACCCAGTGTCTACACGACATGTTTTCAGGATGTATCCTCATTGCAATTTGTCCTTGGTCATAGTAAATTCATGTGATCTGGGTTAAACATTGGGTATGAGTAAATTGTTTCCAAACTCTTAGCTTATTGCTTGAATAGTTCTATTGGAAAATCTGGACTCAGTAGTAGGTAAGATGGATGTCCACATTAGTACGGGTGAGAGAAATACATCAATCTGGCGAAATTCCCTCTTATAGATCAGATGAAAATGACGTAGTAGAAAATTGCTTAGTTAAACTAGAAGCATGAACAAATTTGCTCTGCAAGTTCCTTAAACTCATAAACAGTTGGTGTAACAACAAAAGGATAGTGAAAGTGTACCATTATTCTATTAAACATTCAAGATACAGAAAGAACAAACTGATAATGAAACTGACTTTGACAGTGAAAATTGAAAACTTTAGTCTACCATTAATCTAATAACATTCAAGATGCACAAAGAACAAATTGATAAAGAAACTTAATCGACTCTGACAACGAAAAGTAAAAACTTTACATCATTTTTACACCAAATCGTATATCACAAGCTGAGAATCTCAATTCCCTCTTTGCCCAGCTAAGGCAATTTTATTTTCCTAATTTGTCTTACCCAAATATACAAAAAAAGAATACCCAATGTGACCATATAAACTACTTTTTTCATCTTTCTAGTACATTGATCTCTTCATTCTTAACTAAAAAGTGAGACTTTGTACCAAGAAGTGTTTCCAGGGATTTGGATTTCCTGCTCCTTACTCTCCCTGATTCTTTTAATAGCTCAGTTAATCTCCTCTTCTCATCATCCACATCAGGATTTGCCGTTCCCAGCTTTTCTTCCCTCATTCCAACGACGAATTCTAAGATTTCAATTGCATCATCCGTCCTGCTCTCAATTAATGACAAGTTAAATTCTATGGAAAAAATACAAACAGTATAATATTGGACTGAGGTAAGGTTAAATGAAGCGACATGATCAATGAGAATAATATGACCCCGACTTGATTGGGATTGAGATATACGTAGTTGTTATTGTTGTCAGAAAAGATATGAAGAAAAACAGGAACTAATCATAATAGCTAGATGGTAGATTTGAATAAAAAAACAGCAAATTACCTCCCCATTGCATCATAAGTTCCAGCAAGATTGCTATAGATCCCCAGTGTATCTGCATGATATGGTCCACATTCTGTCTCTAATATTATCCTTGCTTCTTCAAATAAATCTGCAGCCTCGTTAATTGCATAAAGTTGTATACAAGCAAGTCCCATTTGGTTTAAAGCAATACCGAAAATTGCAGATTTCTTCTCCCCAATTTCCCTGAACTTTGATACTGCATTTTTGAGGGAATCATAAGAATCCATATACTTCCCTAGAATGTAGTACAAGACCCCTATCTGTGCTTCAATTCCTGCAATAATGCTCTGTTGTCCTGGTGCGTTTCCATATACCTTTATGGCCTTCTGCAGCAACTTGAGCGCCTGATCAGGATCGTTCATTGACTCGTAGATTACAGATACATCAACAAGACCACTTGCAATCTCTTCTGGAGGACTTCCAGGGACGGCCTTAGTATAAATGCGAAGTGCATTTTCACAGTAAGATTTGGATTCCCTGAATTTTCCTATCTTGTTGTACAAATCAGCCAGTCGTACATATACAGAGGCGATTGAGGGATGATTCTCTCCTTTAGTAGACTTGAACAAAGTAAGAGCTTTTTGGTAAGCACATATAGCCTCATCATAGCGTGCCATAGATAAATATGCATCGCCAATGTTGCAATCAATAGAGGCAACATCTGCTTCTTGACCGTTAGCTGCCATAGCCATGCTTGCTAAAACATAATGCTCAAGAGCAGCTTCATAATCTCCCTTAGAATCATAGATAAGCCCCAGGAGTCTCCTGTCAGCAGCTTCTTCAGGAGAGGCTGCTGAATTTTTCTCCTTATGAATGTCAAGAGCCATCTGACAAAGTTTCTCAGCCTCATCAAATTGCATAGCTTGAACATGGGCTTCAGCCACATACCTACAAGTCTCACCAAATCGTATGTCTTTCTCTCCAAGAACTTGTCTTTGTATTTCCAGGCCAGCAGTATAGCACAGTATCGAATTCTCTATCTGCCCAAGCATCGCATATGTATCACCTAATTGCATGCACCCTGCAAATTTTGCAAGTGCATGATTTTGTCCCACATCCAAGTCAGGAATCTCAATTGATTTCTCCAAGAGGGGAATGGCCTCATTGTACTTCCCTAATCGGCAATTCAGTGCTGCAACAACGTGCAAGCACATGACAAAATCTAAACTTTGCTTTCCATCTGAAGAACTCTCAAATGATTTCATAGCTCGAAGGGCTAGTTCAAGAGATTTTTGAAGATTGTCCCCGGTCGAAATCATATCCCTTGCTTGTTTAAGTAAATATGGTCCTAAATACCCTGCCTTAGATTGATCCTCAGTTCCATTCTGCAAATTCCCTCCTGCTAAAGGAGAATTCTTCTCATTCTTCATGGACATAGCTGCATTAAGCTTTTTCGAATTTGCCAACTTCTTAGGAGATGGCTTTTCACTGAAAGACTTGCTCCTTGATCTTGGTGGCTTGCTAGATATTTGAGAATCAGTTTGCAAAGGAGAAAACTTGTTTCCCTTAGCAAACCTAACAGGCTTAGGACTTGCAGGATATATTTTATTAATCTTTCCAAACTTGTGATCATTAGATCCTTTGTCTTCCTCAGAAACTTCTTTCTTATTCTCCAATTCACCAAAATCTCCCCCTGCAAGATACCTTAGCTCAGAATCAATTCTTGATTCCTCACCATACGATAAAAAACTTCTCCTAGAAGGTGAATGGTCTGAGCTCTGCATTTCATACACATTGTTGTAAAGTTGTTCAATTGAAGTGTCAATAGCCCCATTCATTTCCAGATCAATTGAATCAGTTTCGCGACTATGTGTACTCAAGGGACTCCTCGGAGACCCCTGATCGAACATTTCTCTGTGATGTAGAAAGTGACCATTAGGTTCTTTATGATTCCCATCAAGAATTGAGTCATCCATGACAAATTCCGGCATTGACACAACACAAGGTGTGAATTACTGCAAAGACAAGAACACAAGGGAAGTTGGTTAATTGTTTAGTAACAAAACATCCTATAATCATAAGTAACTTTGTGGATAATCAATTATGAAACAACCTTGACTCTGAAGTTGAAACAGCACATCAAGTATTAAATAATAAGTTCAACGTGTACACTTCATTTCCTCAATAAAACAATATTTGTAATACAATTAATTAACTCTACCACTACTTGTTAATTACTACTTCCCCTGTGTCAAATGTAAGAATGTTCAAAACATTTATGAACTCTCGAAACTTTGTTATTTGTACTACATGGTCCGAGCCAAACCTACTGGATTCCGATAAACTAGGTTCACCCCCGACTCTCGACATCACAGAAACCATCCTTAATACCTTTTTTATGTCACATTCATAGAAAAACAAGAGGATACAACAGGAACATGGAATGAAATAATATATGATCATAAACAAGAAAGAAAAGAAGCAAACATACACATTAAAGATGGCATTTAATTCAAACATAAAACGTAATTATAAAAGAATGCATACCTTAAGAAAAATGGAGAGAAACAAGAAAAGACAATGAATAAGGATGTTATATGTCCTATATCAATTAATATGTTGTGTAATACAAACTTATAAAACAAGGGAACAAAGTGGTTGGAAAAGAATTTGAAAATTCTTTATAAAACTGAGAAAAAATGTGAGATGAAAATGGAAAAATGAGCAGAAAAAGGGTGGGGTTTGCAAGAGAGGTTGGAATGTAGAAGCATGAAGATGACTTATCATCTGCCAACTTCTTTGCCTTTTTTCCCTTCAACCGCCCAATTCTATTCTTATTATGAGTTATCTTTTTTATGTGTTTTCCAATTTGTGCTTCGCTGTGACTTTGTCATACATGGCGCCATTAACGGCTTTTCAACTCACAACGACTTCACAACTCTCTCTCTCTATCTAAATTTATACGCCGTATATATTATGCACTGATAGTGTAAAGAATATTTATACCATCCGCTACTTTATAAAGTAATTAGCGGCGAATACGATGTGTATATATATACACACGCGTGTGCACGCTAAATATGTACTTCATCAGTTCCAAAATGGCTGTCATAGTTCGGATTTCGAGAGTCAAACGAGTTCATTTTGACCGTGAATTTAAACATATAATCTTTAAGTTTTTTGTAACAATGTTTATATATTTAGAAACTATATATAAAAAGTACTATAAGTCACAATAATTAATAATTCAAAATATTTAAAAGACATATTAAAATATTACGGTCAAAGTTAAACTCGTTTGACTCTCGAAATTCGAACTATGACAACCATTTTGGAACGGAAAGAGTATTTATATTTTGTACAATCGTAGTGCATGGATTTTTACATAATCCGGTTAAGTTGACATGCATTATAGGCTAGAACCTTGCCAAATAAAAACTTAGTATTTAAATAGAGAATGATAGATGAACAAATCTATTATCTACGGAATTTCAAATTGTGCGTCGTTAGATATTAGAAATTTCTTAGTTAGAAGAAAAAGAACATGTTGCTTATCTTATCTATTCTTAAACTCGATCTTATGTTAAATAGGTTCGTATAAATTGAGATCGATGAAGTATAAGTTAAACTAAATAAGTATATGTATAGGGACAAGAATTCCCCGCAAGTTGATCACGAGTCTCCATTGAAGGGAAGACAATTACTCCTTTCATGGCAGTCCACGTGTCACTATCATTGGTAATATACTACGTGGCATCAGATAAGTGGTCCCATTGAGTCTACAGTAGGAGGGACCAATCCACAATAATCAATTCGGGATTTAGTGTATTGATTATAATAAAGGGTGTTTGTTTTGTTTCTTGGTTTTGTTTTGCTTTGTCTTTTTTTATGTTTTTTATTTTTGGAAGAATTATCTTTTGAGTTTGTTGTTCTCTGAGAATTTGTTTTAACTTTTAAGTATTCTTTTGAACCAAAACGTGATTTTTTAGATGAAAAAACAAAATAGCAACTCTTTTTAAAACAAAATGTTTGTTTTCATGTCTAATTGGAGACATTTTTCTCTTAATTCTATTACTTCAACCTTTTGTTTGAGTGGAGACTAACAAACAAGTTTACTATTGTGCTAAGCACAAAGTCTTACCGTACTCTTTTTAAGTGCATGGTAAATAAATAGTCATAAGTAAGTAGAAATTAAATTACTACAATCAAACCTCGCTATAGTGGTAGCATTTGTTTAGAAAATATATGATTGTTATAGTGGGATACTGTTATATATGTATATTGGTATTTGATGTTTCGATTTCATTTAACTGTTATAAACAAAAAAGCACAAAAAAAATGTCTTTTTACTCTTTATATTAAACGAAAATAGAATACTTTCAAATTTTAAATCTCAATAAATTTTCATAACTAGTAGCACCATACCGACAAAAAATTAAATTTAAGGAAAATATATAAATGAAAGTTTAAAATTTTCAAGTTAGTGTAAGATGAAGGTTTTGAGGTCCAAGATTAGGGTAGAAGACAGTAAGTAGGTGAGCGATTTCGTCCTTCGATATGGTAGAGCATTAGGTTAATTAGTCGTAGTTGATTCTTTTATATGTTACTATTGTGGTTGTTGCTTCTATTTTTTATACTTTCTTTTCTTCAAACTTTATTCTTAGCTTTGACTCATCATTTTTCTATATCAGTTTCTAAACCGTTTTCATAAGTCGGGGCCTTTCAAAATCTGCCTTTCTACCTCTCACAAATTAGGGTCGTAGAGGAAGGTCTGTGTTTATTTCACCCTCCATAGACCCCATATGGGATTATACTGGGTTTTTGTTGTTGTTGTAGTAATAGTATGACGGTCATAAAAGGTAATTTTACTAGAAGGAATTCCACTATAAGGAATGTTACTGCTGCTATAGAAATGTAAAAATTTACAGTCTACTAGGAGTATTCTTCAACCACTCAATACTAAGACCAGCATTATAGTGTCGAATTTTGCTTTTTCTTATATTCTTTTCTAATCAGTATTCATTAATAGTACTTTCGTATTAAGATATTAATAAATTCTCGTTTAATTGTTGCCTGAATTAGAGGTCACATGCCTTATCTTTTAGTTACACATGCATCAAATGTGCATCACAAGTCAAAACTGCAACTTGATTAATGATCTCTCATTATCTAAAGAGCTGGCATTCTGGTTTGTATACTATTCTTTGTCTCTACTTTTTATGATCAAGGAATTCATCTAGATAAAAGTCTATACTTTTGGTTCCTTAGGAACTAAAACAATATCCATCTTCTTGATGTTCAAGCAAGTGAAACATAAAGTTTTGCAATCACCACATCGGATAGTATTTGTCGTCATCTAGCATTTCTAAGAAATTTGAATGCGCTTAATGCCATTCCGTTGTTTTATGTTAATTCCGTTAATCATGTCATTGATCCCCAGGGGATCCGTATGAATATTTTATGTAATCCTCCGTAACTGCTATTAGTAATATAATATCGTCTTTGCACCCAAAAAAAAAAAAAAGTGAAACATAAAGTAAAACTTGAGGTAAGTATAAATGGGAATAAACCAATAGAAAGTTCAAGACTACAAGGGGTCATAGAAAAATCTATCCACAAGATTAGACATCTATACTCCGACCAAATTTGCCTTTTATGTTAAATCGAAAAAGAATATCAATAATGACTGTATAACTTATTGACACTAGTATTAGATTACCTCGAATATATTTATCGGTAATCCTTCATGAAAAATACGATAAACATAAAATATATGATAAATTACATGTTATGATCGGTAGATATTGTTGAAGTTGTGTGACCATCCCATCTAAAAGCTTAAGTTGTTAGATGTGGTACACTTTATATATTCAACTACTTTCTCAACACGCCCCTCACGTGCGGGCTTGATTCTTTTTTTTATGAGCCAAGCACGTAGACTTGTTTTTAAATATTGGGTGGCGCCGAAATTACCATGTTGAAGTTGTGTGACCATCTCATCTAAAAATTTAAGCTGTTAGATGTGGTACACTTTATATATTTAATTACTTTCTCAACAAATATAATTTGATGTGTAAAGATTTTTACACTATCATATTTATGTACGTAAAATTCAACAATTTTTGGTTGTGTATTGTCATGATCCCTACCTTTTCTTGGAATCCTTGTTTCTGTTTATAAGTAAATTAACTGGGGCTTATCGTGTACTTTCTCCCTAAGATAGTTACCAACTTTCATAATTAAGTATCATTAAGTATAGATTACACAGAAATGACAAAAGTAGTTCAGTGGTACACATTTGTGTTTAAAGGTATTACGAATTTAACCAATAGATCGATCGTTAAAGCCATACCAATAAGGCCCCTCGTTGAAATTTGGCTTTAGACCACAAGTTTTGACGGGCCGCCCCTGCACGTACACTTTGCAAAAATAATAATATCTGGGTCCTCACAAACTATAGACTTCATCAGACAATTTTAATCATTAGAAACTATTGGTTTACATTCCCTATCCAATCTTTCTATATCACTTCTTTGTCATATAACCATACCATATTATGATGGTGTAACCTCCTGCTGGGTAGGTGATAAGCTCATGGACCTACACTTTATTTCCATTACAAATCTAAAGCTCACGACTTTAGTCTATATTAATAACTTTTGAATATTGAAGTAAAATATTTACAAGACAAAACGGTGACAAAATAGAACACAAAAGACAGTACGTGTATGCCAAATAACTCCTTATTTAATATGGTATTGACGCCGATAAGACAAATATAGTTATTTGGGGTTGGCCTTTGAAATTTATAGCACCGAATAACTTTGGCCAAACCGTGTGTATTTATTTTGAAAAAAATATTTTATATGTATTAATTATTAATTTCGAACTCTCTAATTTAGAAGGACTAGGACTATGAACTCCAAAACTTCAAAATCTGGCTTCGCCTCTGCCAAACTATTTGTTTGTGCGGACTGCAGAGTTGACAAATGCAAAGGTGAAAACAAGATAAATTTATTGGGATTTGCCTTTTGATGTTTTTAGCATCTAAATTATTGTACTTTTAAAATTATGAGTCCAGATTTAATACTTGTTGATTCTTTAATGACGGTTTGCATAAAATTTTATGTTTGGCATCGATAATATTAAGTTTGAGTGAACACATGGCCTATAAATTGCATTCACAACTAGGCCAATGTAGTGAACCACATCTGTTACTATCAACTTTTAATCTACATTTGGACAATATATTTTTATTAAACTACTTATATATTGTTGTTACAAATAAATGCTAATTAAGTACTATGCGACTTCTCGTTCATTGACTTATAATTCCATATATGTATTAAATACAACCTTCACTAGACGCTTCCTTTAATATTTAAAACAGAAATGGGAAAGTGTTAACCACCCAGTGATGTGGTGTAGCGGATGAGGCTACTCCTCCCTTAATCAGAAGTTTCGGGTTCGAGTTCTGCGTATAAAAAAATCACTTGTAGGGAGCGCTTCTCCCAAATGAGCCCTACACGGTGTAAATTCGAATTAATCGGGACTCCAACAAAGATACTTGTTAAAAGCCAATTGAGTTGTTATAGCAGTCCTATGCACATAATCATCAATTTGTTTCAATTCCCTATAGAATAATTGAGTAGTGACAAAGCTTTACCATCCTAAATTTCGGCGTTGGACCCAAGTGAAGTTTTAGGTAGCTGTAGCTTGCAAGCTAGCAACATGGCCAGACGATACAACTCATAATGCACACATGTATATCAAAGCTATGGCCAGTGTACTTATGGTTGGTGTCATAATATTATCAATCATTTGTTGTATTTCCTTTTTAATAATCAGTCTATCCACTCCGTTTCATTTTGCTTGACACTATATTCTTTTTAGCCGTTATAACAAAATAACATATTCATATATTATTTCGAATAATAATTTTTGCGCTTTTTAGAGTTGGAATCTTTTAATTCTTCCTATTTGACCCGAAACCGATCGATCTAAGGCCTGGGCATCGAGCGAGCGAGCCGAACTCGAGCCGAGCCTAACCGAGCCCGAGCCGAACCGAGCTTTATACATAGCGAGCCGAGCCGAGCTCAACCGAGCTTTGTTAGAGTTTGACCGAGCCCGAGCCGAGCCCAAGCTGACTTTTTTTTCTAGTGTCCCCATACTTAATAATATAAAAAATAATATTTAAAATTTTCTTTTGATCATAATCATAGATATGGATAAAAATAATAGTTTATAAATTGTTAACTATTGCATTAAAATATTAAATAACACATAGACTTCTAATATTTTTTGGTAATTAAGCCTAATGAATGGAAGTTATATTTTAAAAATAAAATTATACAATTAATCAAGCTAATCGTGCCGAGCCGAGCTTTGACCGAGCCGAGCCGAGCTAAGCCAAATTTTAAATGAGACTGAGCCGAGCCGAGCTAAAAGACAACCGAGCCGGCTCAGTTCTATGCCCATAAATAACTATACAAATGCTAAAATATATTTAAGATTAAACGGTTAAGAAATTTTATAGCTATAAAACGGTTATATCATATTTAATACCATAATATAAGTATTGAAAGTCTAATTTTTTTCCACTGCTACTCATTTGATTTTTCAGTTTGAATTATATTAAAATACAAACTTTTCTACACATCTTTTCACATTAAAATGTCCAGAGACCACTCATGGGAAAAAAGGGCCCGGAAATTGATTGTAAATGATGGAAAAGATCTTAGCATAAGTGGAAGATAGGCATCCAATTATTCTAAAAAGATTATGATATGAGTGATGCAATTTGAGGGGACAAATTAATGTCATTTCTGTATAATTCAAGAAAGATACGACGTACGTACTCATGGCTTCATGAAAAATGAATATTTATTTTGTTTTCTTATATTCTAATCCCTAACTATTTGATGCTTTGAGATTCTCTATTTATTTTCTCATAGACAACCTCAGAGAGTTTTTTCTTTTATTCATAAGAGAGACTAATGAAGAAGATCGAGTAGTTGAAGCAAAGATTAACCTCAGACAATATTTTAAATACTTATGTATAGTATGTTTTCACAAAAATATGTACATACATAGTATATAATATGTCAACACTGCTTGCAATCAATGAAAACAAAATTGCCATTTAAAGATAAACGTTAAAGTCTTTGAACATCTATATATAGCTTCAGCCTTCAGATCAACCACACATACAAATTACTACTATATAGAAATGTGGTGATGGTCGTCCAGGGATAAAAAGGTAATTTTACTGTCTTAGCTGATTTTAATGACTCTGTCCACGTGTCTTTTATATCAACTCTCCCAACATTATTCTAGAAAGTTATCAGAATATTCTCTTCTCCCATTGATTTGCTCCTCTTCAATTTTTGCCCAATTTTCTTCGAGTTTCTCTTCAGAATTTGGAACTTATGTCTAAAGAGCGAGGGAAGGAAAGATTAAAAGTTTGAATTGAATTTCCAGTTCAATCCTCTTTTAATTTCTAAAGTCTCTAACTTTTCATTGCCTTCTAGAGCTGTCGTTAATTGATCCTACAGCGTTCAAGTAAGCATTTGAGTTTTGTATTTTTGTGAATAGCATTCTGCTTTGTTTATGTCGGTTATTCGCTTAATTACTATAGATTTTTCTTGTGCCCTTTCTTTTGGTTTTTTTTTTAGCACTGAATATTACTATATAGAATGCCCATAAAATGGGCCAGTAGGAAAACCTCGCTCTCTGCTTCAAATTGGACGTACATCTAGCTGCTACATGAAATTCATTTTTTGTTTTACAGCTTTAAATTTCGTTTTTGCTAATATATACTATTGCTTAAAATGACAACAATAAATTTAGGGGAAAATAATCCTTTTATAGTTTAAATTTTTTTGGAGCTCTTTTATTTACCGAACATGACACTGATTCTATACAACTGTGGATATTTATGCTACTTGGAAGTTCAGAAAGATGCTAGAGAAACTTTATCGATGGTTATATACTCTGTAGAATGGAAAACTGAGGAGTATAAAGTTAGTTATCAAAGTAGGTTGTGTACTTTGTTACAATTATCTGGAGACATAAACATGAGTCATATTTTTTTTTTTCCTTGTGAAAAGAATGTTTCAAAAATAAAATAGCATAGTTGAGATGATTAAAACTATGGGATTTTCTGGTTCAGTGTTCCTATCTTAGAATCTTAGCAGAAATTTGTACAAACCTTGTTCAATGGACCTGTTCTTCTATATAACGGTTAAAGTTATATTTCAGCTCTATGGCGGTGTTGCTGCTAGGGAGCAATTAGAATATTTATGGGGAAATACAACAAGCTGCTAAATAAAAATCCTTAATTACTAATTATCTCATCAAGTGATGATAAAAATCCTTCTAAACTTCAAGGACCCCAAGTTTCACCTTCCAAGATTGTTTGATACTAATTACGTATTTGACTTTAGCTTGCTGTAAGATTCTCTTATGGAACCCGGAGATATCTTATTTATTTTTTCCTTTGGAATGCTAGAACTGAATATCTAAAATTTGACAATGTGTTTTTCTAAATTTTGATTTTTGATGACTAATTAACATGATGCAGTATAATGCATTAATTTAGCGCTGGCCATAACTTTGGATTTTGTTGAGATAAGTTTCTCTATTTGAATAATTGTGAAGATTAAAAGTTCAAATTTCAAAAATACCACATTCTTTAGTGTGCAGATATGGTGTGAACTTAAACTTATTATTGCAGTTTCAATAGGTGCACATTTCATGAAATGGTGCACTATGAGGTTTAAACTTTGAGACAAGAGCTTTTAGCAAGGTTTTATTTTGTTCGTTTCCATTATTCATTGAGAGCATGTGACTGACCCCCCTCCCCATTCCCTTAAATTACTTTTGTGATACAATAAAGAGATGATGACAGTGTTGGAGCCTTATCCATTGATTTAATAAGAAGTTACTTTGGTGGTTAGAATGGAAACACCAAACGAATATTACACTGCGGCAGGAGATCTGATAGTGCCACTAATGTGTAAGGTTGATGATGAAGAGCATTACATATGAAAGCAATTTGGTACTTGCTTTTGTTCAAAGATTAATTTCTTGTAATGACTCATGCCATTTCCTTTCTAGGCATTTGCCATTTCTGCTATTGTTCAAACATTAGAAGAACGAAATTTGTATCTTCAATTTACACGGGGTTAGTATGTTATTTTTCACGGGGGTGCAACAGAAGAAACAATCGAGAAATCTAGAAGGTGCTAATCACTCGGTCCATCTGATTAATCTCTTGCCATTGTTACATTGATTGTTTCATAATTTATTTCTCTTTTACCCCGATAACTAAGCAGCTCAAGTGTAACAGCTTTTTGAATTTTTGTCAATTCAGTTACTTGTTACGACTTTGATGTGCCTAAGTTATCTTATCATAGTAATCAGGCTATTGTTATGTACTTAAAATGTTATATGTACCTCCTTTACTCCTTAATCGCTGAATTATTTGATTGGTAAAATTTCGAGATTTGAATGCAAATGACAGCCACACTATTATATCAATTTCAGATTGTTGGGCCCGTGTTGTGCACGGGCGCAATAATAATCTAGTCTAAATATGATAATAGACTGACTGCTTGCGTCAGAAGAAGTCAACAGCAAATTGACAAAATTTTAGAATACATTGTAAATTGTGAGTACTGTTTAAATAAAACCGTTAAAAGTGGCTACCTGATGTCATTTCTGATAGAGGCTTACTGTGGTAAAAAATTGACCCTGTAGCCTGTTAGCACCGTGCCAAATAAAAATTAGCCAGTGTTTTAAAATATATTTAAAAAACTAGCCAGATTTTTGAAACACGAAAAAATTCAGTATTTTATATTGAAGATTTTTAACTAAAATTTTCAAAATTTCAGCATTTTTATTGGGTAAAGTGCACGAATAGCCACTTTGTCAGTAGTCTTAGGTTTGAGGCCACCTTTTTTAGTGGTTTTACATGAGAGACTACTTTTTTGAACTTCAATCCTTGTGGGTTGAACTTCACACAAGTTCAGCCCACAAATGTTGAAGTTCAACTTCAGCCCACCACAAGAGTTGAAGTTGTAAATTTCGCGTAGGAGTTGGTTTGGCGCACGCTAATTGATCCGTAGCCGTCAAAAATAAATTCGCTGAGAAATAGCCACCTCCGGACAAGTCCTAGTATTTTATACTGAGACTTTGAACATAGAGTATTCTATTATGAGACTTTATATATAAAGCTTCAGTCCAGTATAAAATAATGAGACATTTGAACATGTTAGTTCAAAGTCTCAGTATTTTGTTATAGGACTTTATATAAAGTCCCATAATAAAATAACGGGACCTTTAAACATGATAGTTCAAAGTCCCATTATTTTATTATGGGAATTTATAAATATAGCTTCAGTCCAGTATAAAATAATGGAATATTTGAACATGTTAGTTAGAAGTCTCATTATTTTGTTATGAGACTTTATATAAAGTCCCATAATAAAATAAGGGGACCTTTGAACATGATAGTTCAAAGTCCCATTATTTTGTTATGGGACTTTATATATATAGCTTCAGTCCAGTATAAAATAATGGAACCTTTGAACATGTTAGTTCAAAGTCCCAGTATAAAATACCGAGATTAGTCTGGGGTGTTTTCCAACGCTAATGGAGCGTAAGTGTGCGTGCGAATTTTCGGCTATTTCTCTATTAATTTTGAAACGGTGAATAAAACTCATTGAGTGCGTAATGGGTAATTTACAAAACTATGACACCTTAGGCAATGGTTTGCCTTATTGACCTCGCTTAAAGTGGTTTTACAATAACGGCCTCACTAATTTTAAGTAAGTGCTCCCTCGGGGGCAACAATTCAAGTTATAACTTGACAAGTGCACCTACGGGGGCAGCACTTCAAGTATAAAGTGCACCCACGGGGGCAACACTTCAAGTATAGAATGACAAGTGTTGTAAGTGTTGCCCCCGTGGCAGCACTTGACCTTTTATTACTGTCAACATTATCTCCAGATAACTTAATGTGCTGCCTTGCAGGCAACATTTGCAATTTACACTTGAAGTGTTTTTCCCGAGGGAACACTTGAAAATTTATAACGTGAAGTGTTGCCTACGGAGGCCATTTTGCTAAACCATTCTTTAGTGGGGACAAAAAACCATAACCAAGGTTAAAGGGGGTACATGTAGTAAAATTTTTTGTCCAAAAATAGCTACACATCAAAATTTCCGTTGAAGTTCAACTTCAGCCCATAAGGGTTGAAGTATACACATCTATGCGAAAAAGTTCTGTCCTTACTGATTGAAGTTGAACTTCATAACTTAGGCATGAAGTTCAATCCACAAGGTTTGAACTTCAGTCCACAAAGATTGAAGTTCCAAAAAAGTGGCCTCTTATGTAAAACCAATAAAAAAAAAGAGGCTTCAAACCAAATACCAGTAGTAAAAGTGGCCAGTAGGCAAAATTTTGGGAAATTTTCAAAAATAGGCAGCCCACTACCCAAAATTACAAACAAGAGGCCATATTTTTTTTCATGCATAGCACCCACCACTAAAATTACAAATTTTAGCACTCCTTCATAAAAAACACCCTAGCAACAAAATCTCCTCCTCTCCAGCCACTAAGTCGCCGGCAGACACCCTCTTCCACCAGCGGTATCGTTGCTTTTTTGTATTTTACTGAATTTATGTTGCTTATTGCGTCTAAATCATTGCTTTGGACAAGTTTATACACACAAATCTCCCCCCAAAAAATAAATTATACATGAATATACATAAATAAATGCGTAGCAATGAGAGAAATACAAAGATATACACAAAAAAATAAAAATTCATATAAACATCCTTAATATACAGATTTATTCACTCGCATATACACATTTATACAAATTTATACAATTTTATACATTTGTATAAATTTGTATAAAATTGTATCAACTTGTATAAACTTACGGCGACCCCTATTTCAAGAAAAGGGTGACAGCTCGGGTAAGATTTGAAAATATGGGTCATTTTTATTAATTTTCATCTTTTGTTTGTCTTTTAGTGTAATTATCCCCAAAATTTTTACATTTTTATTGGGCATGATTAAATTGGGCTTACTCATGTCTTAAGCGGGCCTACTTATCCTTTGGGGGGGGGGGGGGATTTAAAGATTTACAGAAATAGGACACTTGTGGCGCCCTCTAGCTCTTTTGAATTCCATAAGAGGACTTTTTTACTTTTTCTTAAACTCCTAACCAGTCGTACCAAAAGTTCCTGATAGGGCGGGCAATTTGCTAAAAGTTCTAAAAACTTATGGCGACTTGGGGAAAAATTGAATAACTTTCTTGCGAGCGTCGGAAGTGTTAGAGAGATGCATTATAAGGTCTTGTGAAATTTTGATCCGTAGTCATTTTTGAACGTCCAAAGTGAGTTTCGTTCGCTTTTTCACAATTCACTGAGAAATAGCCAAATTACCTTTCCGCACACTTACAATCTCTTGGAGTTAAAACAACACTCAAGCTAGCCACATAATAAATACCTGAGACTTTGAACTAAACTCCAGTAAAAAAATGTGGAGTTTTATTCAAAATTTCAGCAAAAATTAGAGTTTTATGTGAAAGTCTCAGTAAAGTCCAGGTATAAAATACTGGACTTTGAACTAATTTGTACGCGGTGGCTAGGAATCAATTAGCGCGTACCAAACAGGCTCCCACGCGAAAGTTCTACTAAGGCCTTTGGGTGCATTTATTTGGGCAATTTTGACTACTAAGGTCCCCGATGTTGAAGGATCATGGATTAGCCCTCGCGTTCTAATACTGCTCCACCCGTTGCTTCTGGATCGTTAGGGTATAGCCGCTATTTCTCGCCGATCATCCAAAGTGTCAAGGGAAACCTTCAAAGCTTCATTTTAAGTTCTTCCTCAGTGAATGACCGTCGCAAGCTGGATTCTCCAATTTCCAAAAGAATCATTACTTATGTCTCATATGTCAGTGAGAACATCGTTTCTCCGGTGCTAGCTTTTGATGCAGTTCGGTAGGCCCATATGACTCTGGGCAGTTTTTCCGGCCACTTTCCCATAGCTTTCTTGAGTCGCTTCTTCAGATTCTCCACTATTGTATTGTTCGAAGATTCAGATTGACCATTAGCCGAAGAATGATAGGGAGTAGAGGTTATTCTCTTAATCTCTCATTCCTTCAAAAAAGCAGTGATTTTTTTATCTATGAACTGAGGATCGTTTTCGCAAGTGATTTCTGCTGGGATATTCGGCACATAACAAAAATATGAGAATTTTGAGCAAAATTGCAGTAAAATTTCCTGGAGTTTACTTCAAAATTCCAGGAATTTGTCCTGGAGATTTATATTTGAAGTCCCAGTATTTTTTACTGAGACTTTTGAACTAGAATGTTTATAGTTCCAGTACATTATACTGGAATTTCATATTTATCATGTTCCAGTATAAAATTTTGAGATTTTTAAAATTTTAGTTCAAAAATCCTAGTATGAAATACTTAATTTTTCCGTGTTTATAAATATGGCTAGTCTTCTTAAAGTTTTGAAATTTAACGCTAGCACATTTAGCGCAGTGTAAACAGGCTACGGGGTCAAATATTTACTTTGTTGGGGGATCGATTGGTGAAATTTGTGCCGGATAGCTACATTTTACAGCCCCAGTTATGGAATAGCCACCTTTGGCCGGTATTAAAACTGTAAGATACTAAGATCCATTTTTGTTCGGCAAAAGTATGACAGTTAAGATCTTAAAATACAAAGCTAAGTCTTACAGGTATTTGCAACAATCAAGTAGAAGAGTAAAAGAGGCAGTGTGGATTCAGTGTGGATTTGTTTATGTGCAATCTGGAAAACAAATTTCTTATTGGATTAACTCAAACCAAACAATTGCACACTATAATATCAGGTGCAGCGGAAGAGCATCAATTTGATACATAACGGAGCGTGAAAAAGATTACTCCTACTTATAAATAGCTGGATTAATAACCTGAAAATAAAGCACATTATATTATGTGAAAGTTCACTATAGTGTGACAAATTTAGGTTGTGTGGGGAAGATTGAGCAAGTTGAATGTACAAAAGGCCAGGGAGATTGTCAAATTTTGACACTCTGAAAATGATTGCTAAATGTTGTGGGCTGTAAGCATTCACTATATTCCCATCCGTGGGGATTGCAACTTATGAAAACTTTGTCAAACTTTGGCTTATTACTTCTTTTCTGTACTCCTTTTCGAACCTTTGAATACAAATGAAACAAAAGGATCGAGGTAGGGATGAAGAAACCAAGTTGTTAAGAAAAAGGGAAAGGAATATAATCAATGGAATGGTAGAAACGCCATGGCTGGGCCTCCAATCAATGCACACGTGCATGCATGCATAAACGTCATTAACTTAGGTTATTTAATCATCAATCCATTAAACACCTCTCATGATTATTGGATAATCAAGCCGCTTGATTTTATGTTTCCCCTCATACTTTTTTAAGTGTTGACCTAATTCTTTTTTCATGGCCCCAGCTTGAAACTTCTTTTTAGTAATATGTCGTGGTGAGACTTGAACCAAGGACTTCTTTTTTATAATTTATGGTGGTTAAACTTAAATCGGAGCTTCTACATATTGTGATACGTACCATGTTAATGTGTGGATGTTCAATTGCGTTTATAATGTGACAACATAGTTATGTAATGTTATTGCTTGTAACAACAACTTATTTGGTATAATTTCATAAGTAGGGTTTAGAAAGAGTGAGATGTACGCAGATCTAACTTCCATCAAGGTTGAGAGACTGTTTCCGGCAGACACTCGACAAACAGTTTTAATGATTATATGTGAAACTATCCCGAAGGATCACTGCGTCGTGGAGAATGTAAGGCTGCATACGGCATCCATACAGCCTAGAAAGTTATAAGGATCATTCCAAGGGCCCTATTACCATAGGAAAAAGCACATATATGTCCAATATCCTTAGATATCCACATCCACATCCACAAGCACTACTACACTCTTCTTAATTCGCGTTTGACCAATTTTGAGGTCTTAAGAATCTTATACTTTCAAACTTTTTGATACCATCTTTTGGCTCATATTGGAGAAAAAAGAAGAAAAAAGACGGAGGAATGAGAGATACATGTCTAAGAAAGTTTCATTCTCACTCTTGTGGCTTTTAGTTTATATGCAAATGCATATACTACTACTTTCTACTGTTTGGACTTTTGACTCTGCATGCCTAATTAATTAAAGACTAAAGGTTCCCTCGCATATTCATATTCGTTATTCATCTCATGATCTAATAACTAGTTACTCTCTTAAGCCAAGATGATCTAGGAATCTTGAAAAGTTTGGAACAATTTGTGAATGACGTATGGAAGCTAGCTTATAACTCAGTTCCAACATGTGAATACTGTGTATAGTGCACAAAGTATTCCGCGTTCACGCAGGGTTCGGGAAGAGCCCCACCCGAAGGGGTGAGTTGTACGCAGCCTGAGCCCCACCCGAAGGGGTGAGTTGTACGCAGCCTAACCTAATGCATGCATTAGTTGATGTTTCCAAGGCTTGAACTCATGACCTATAGGTCACACAAAGACAACTTTACTAGTTGCTCCAAGGCTCCCTTAACGTAAATACTGTATATATTCTTTGAAATTTAGCTGCATGCTCATATATTAGCTAGCCTTTTAAATCCTCTAGCTTTTGTCTCTCTTGGGAAAAAAAATTCTAATTGGTTGGTAAATGTTGTGTTATCATTTGTTGGACATATGTCAGCTACAATTGAGTACGAAATATGAAGGGTTCAAGAGAAGGTAGGAATGAAATGGTCCCAAGTCTTGGAATAAATTGAAATATTCTTGAATATGACTTTAAATCACTTCAGGGCCTTTGGGGGGGGGGGGGGGAGGGTGGAGGGGGAGTTTTAGTCAAAGATAACATCGTTGAAGAAGTAGCCAAGCCAGGACTTGACACTTTATAGATATTCTTTAAACCTGAGACCACATATGAAAAATTAAAACCTTAACCTATTATTGGAAGCACCATATATAGTTACGTCAAAATTCAATTGCAGACCTGTAGTTCTTTTCTTTACGGTTGAGCAATTTAATAGTACAATAGATTGTTTAAAAGATTACTTACTTTAATTTTACAATATCAATAAAAATTTTGTATGGTGATCGAGACGTGTACAAGGTCACTTTATTTTTAGAATATACTTTATTTTTAGAATACCAATTTGTCCTGGCAAAAGAATAAAATTAGTGGTAAAATTGTGTGACCGATTTAGGTACAATCACAAAATTTCGTAGCAAACGTATTAGTCTCTAACCATATTAACTTGAAAAGTTTGCACTGCTGTTAGCTATGTCATTTCTTGATTTGACATGCTATAGGGAAAAAATAACTTCTTTTTTTCCATATAGTTAGCTGCTAATGATAATCTAGTTTTATATGTATAATATTGTTGTTTGAACAGTTATATGTAGTGTACTAGTTATTTGGAGGCGGACCTATGTTCTAATTACGGGTGGGTGTCGGCAAAATTTTTATATATATAGGTATAACTATCTTAAAATTCGAATATATATACTATTTGGCACCTGAGTTTTTGACATGTTTATATTAAATTCAGTAGTGATCCAGCCGTGTTCAAATCTTGAGTCCGCCTAAGAGACGGAGGCGGACCTATATTCTAATGACGGGTGGGTGTCGGCAAAAATTCTATATATATATAGGTATAACTATCTTAAAATTTGAATATATATACTATTTGGCACCTGAGTTTTTGACATGTCTATATTAAATTCAGTAGTGACCCAGTCGTGTTCAAATCTTGAGTCCGCCTGTGACTAGAGATGCTGGGGTACGCAACTGGAGTCTTGGAATATGATTTAGTAAAAAGGAGATAAAACCGGCACTGGCAGAAGGAATGCCTTATCTTCAATTCCCACTGCAGTCTAACGTGCATGGAAGCCTTATTCCAACTTTTATTTAATCTTTCTTCACAGCCCACTTTTTATCCCATTCAACAGACTGCTTTCTCCTCCATACTTACCTTTTTCACCACAACCTCAGCTGACATTTATATCTTTGTCAAGCAATATAAAGTTTAATTTTTGACACTAACGAGTTCTGAATAGATTATTTATACATAGGTTTTGTTAATGCAAAGATAAATACTATGTCCGCATTAAAGTTACTAATTCTGTCGAACCCGTAATTACCACTCTAAATATGTCCCTGAATGACAGACACCCTCTCCGCATGCGGTGTAAATAAGAAAGTGACATACGGGCATACACCTTTGCTTACATGCAGCTGCAACTTGACAGTCTTCTTCAATAAGTGTTGCAAGTTGTTACATTGTGTGATCACTTAATTTAAAAAACAAATAGTTATTCCCTCCGTCTCAATTTATGTGGCATCATTTGACCGGGCACAGAGTTTAAGAAAATAGAGGTTGACCTTGTTAAGTATCAATTTTACCCTTGAAAAAATAAGAGAGAGAATATTTGAGTAATAAAAAAGTTGTTGGTAGGTTTAAAAGTATGTAAGGCCCAATAAGGGTAAAATAAAAATGATGCATTAAATAGTTGTCAAATAAGAAAATGTGCCACTTATTTTGAGACAAACAAAAAAGAAAATGGTATCACATAAATTGGGACGGAGGGAGTATGTATGTTTGTGGAAAGATTAGACTTGAATCTAAGAATTTTGGTTTGTTCTAATATCATAGTACATAGTAAGTTGCGTGACAATTTCTTTTAAAAGACTAATTAAGCTATATATTACTATAACACAACACACTTTTAATTATTTGAATATATTGTATTCAAACACAAACTTTATTTGCTCGAGTGTGTGTTTTGATTCTGGAACATAGTGATGCTAATTGAAACAAGAAATATTCTAGTAGCCCCTACCGTACGTGGCCCCGAAGCATTTGTATTACTACCATTTACCATAAATGCATTCACCTTTCTGTTGTGACAGATATAGCCTGTCTGGACAAAGTCGGATTTAGGATTTAAACCTTATGGATTCTAAATTTTAGAATAATGATAGAAAATGCTAGTTACTGGTGTTCTTGACTTGAATTTTGTACACATTTAATGATTTTTTAAACACAAATATACTGTCTGCTACCTCCTTCTCTAAATCCGCCCCTCGATATCAGACAAACAGGTCGGTAATTATAAATGAGATTTAAGTCAGGTTTTTATAACTACTCCCTCCATTCTATTTTATGTGTCATAGTTTGACTCGGCACGGAGTTTAAGAAATAAAGGAAGACTTTTGAAACTTGTGGTCTAAAATAAGTCATAGATGATTGTGTGGTTGTAAATCATTTCATTAACGGCAAAACTGTAATTTTTAAGTTAGATTGTTACTAAATTTAGAATGCTGCCATTTTTTTGGAACAAACTAAATTGGAACGTAGGAAGTAAATGATTATTGAGGTCTTACTTAACGCCAAGACTTTCAAAAAGTGTCTTCAAAGAGACCTGTATAAATACCTTGACACCCTCACCTTCTTCCTCAAATCTTCTCAACTATCTTTCCTCTACACAAGATCACTAGAGTTTGAATAGTCTACCACATTTCTACTATAATGGATCATAGATATGAGTCCTCCGAGACTCTCAGGTACTTAAATGAATACCGTTAATTATTTTCGTTGAAATTGTGTGACCATGAAAACGCATCTCGTCTATAAGTTTAAACTGTTAGATAGGAGTATAACACACTTTTATTTTATTATGTCTTTTGACAATTTTTGCAGGAATAAGTGTTCAGCATGCTATAGGCAGTTCAACAAAAAGGAACATCTAGTGGAACACATGAAGATATCCTATCATTCAGTTCATGAGCCCATGTGTGGAGTTTGCAGAAAGCATTGCCGTTCTTTTGAATCTTTAAGGGAGCATCTTATCGGTACATATACCCAAATCTTTCTCAAAAACATGTTAACTTTAATTATCAGCCTACCAATTTATTGGTCATGAATTCTGATTTGTTTGTTTGATCAGGGCCACTTCCAAAGGCAGAATGTGAAAGAATTTTCAAGGATCGAGGATGTGATATTTGTTTGACAATCCTAGCTAGCCGGAATGCTCTACGGGCTCATAGAGAATCATGCCAATCGCGTCCAAATAACGTATGTTTAATAAAACTGTAGAACTGTATGATCATTTCATCTGGAAGTTTAAGGTGCCGGATTTGAAAAGATTAAGCTATCATAAAGAACATGCATTAAAATATTTAAATATGTCTTAAACAAACATGTGTGATGACACATGAAGCTATGTTGATTCTCTTTGCAGGGATTGCATTATCGTATGGCTAATTTGGGCATTCAAGATGAATTAAGGATTGATAATACCCGAGGAAGAGTAGTTGCACTTGCTTGCAAAATGGTTGGTGGTGGCAGTGATGGCTCTTTGGATCTCTGTGCAAGGGTTTGTCTCATTGATGAGCATGAGAGGATCATCTTCCATTCATATATCAAACCAAACCTTCCTGTCACTAACTACAGGTAATTATTCGAATGATTTAAGTTATATATACTGACAGTGTGTTATACGTACGTACGTTTTAATATGCGATAGCATAAACTTTATTTGTAATTATATGAAATATGTGTTTAGGTATGAAACCACAGGCATAAGACCAGAATATTTGAGGGATGCAATGCCAGTGAGGAATGTGTCAAGAAAAATACAAGAGTTTCTTTGCAATGGAGAACCTATATGGCAAATCCGTTCTAAAGGAGGAAGGTCTAGGATTCTTGTTGGCCATGGTTTGGATCATGATCTTAAATGTCTGGAGATGGATTATCCTGCAATAAAGATCAGGTAAACTCTTTGATCCACTTTATTGTTATAAGTAATACTCCCTCCGTTCCAATTTATGTAGCAGCATTTCCTTTTTAGTCTGTTCCAAAAAGAATGGCAACATTCTAAATTTGATAAGTAACTATTTAACTTCAAAATTACAATTTTATCATTTTGTCATTGATGAATATAATTCGACCTTCTTGGTTAGTACTTTCATACTTATAATTATAGAGTTGGTTCTTACTTTTTGTTCAACTTATTTTCTTCTCAAGGGATACAGCAAAATACCCTCCACTGATGAAAACAAGCAAGCTCAGCAACTCTCTCAAATACTTGACCAAAGCTTACCTAGGGTAATTGCATAAAACTTTATACTTTTCTTGTCCCAACTAGTAAATAATTTATCGCAACTTTAGAATCTAATTAAAAAAAAATAAATGGTCAAATTAAAATTGTGTAGGTATGATATTCAAATTGGAGTACAAGATCCCTATGAAGACTGTGTAGCCACAATGAAACTCTACATGCGAATGAAAGCACAATTTCACAAGAAAGAGAACTACCCTCTTGCTACAGATCCACAAAACAAAAATAACTTTGCATCATGGAGGCAAAATGAACTTGAGAGGATGAGTCCAGAGCAGCTGTTAGATTTCTCAAGGTCTGATTATTATTGTTGGTGTTTGGATACACAAGATAATTAATTGGAGAGGTATATGATGAAGAAAGATAGAGAGAAAAGCAACAAGATTTGATATATTATATGTTTTGAATTCTTAGTCGTAGATATCAAGAATTCAAATGATATTCATGAAAGCCAAAATTTAGTACGTAGTAGTATATATTTATTTGCATGTCTACTTTGTAATAGATATAGTTGAAATAAAAATAATTTTCAGTTGCTACAATGAGGGGGTCAATTTGTTACATGCATAGAAGTTTTAACTTTTTTGTCATGCATATATGCGCTCTACAAACTACAAATGCTTTACTAGTTTCAAATTTTGCCTTCTAATTAACACCTCAAAAGTCAGAAGGACAACAAGTGTTGACTGGTATTTAATAAATTCAAATGCATGTTTCTTTATACGTATATATAGGTCTAACAAACTAGATAAAATGAGAATAAATGATATACTTTCAGAAATGGATGTGAAAATGTTGTTGAAAGGAAAGCAAGTTTTTACCAAGTGTGTACAAGGACGTTACAGACAGCTAAGTGAACTTCCTAAAATATGTACGTTTGTAATTGAATCATTAAGCTAATTTTTTACAATGCGTTAAACAGCAAATGATGACTAGGTAGCAATATTTAGCTTTCTAAACTTCAAACACAAACTTACATAATTAACTTATGACTATTTGTACTGTAGAAGGAAAGAGGATAGTCATGCCCGGATCTATTCTGTTCGAGCACTATCAGAACAAACTGCATGTCCGTGATGTACCAACATATTCAAAAATACTAATATAGTACTCCCTCCGTCCCAAATGATGGCACGTTTCGCTTTTCGAGAGTTAATTTGACTAAATTTTGAAGCTAAATTAGATTGAATTAACTAAGTATTTTAACATTAAAATTTAATATTCATTTGAAAACTACTTCAAACGTACTTTAAGTTGCAACTTTTCTCATATCATTTGGGTGAAAAAATACATCTTGAAATATTGATCAAAATTCCGGTATGACAATACTTATACGGTAAAGGATGGTTTTGTTACGACTAGTTAGTATATATGTAGGTACTTTCTTCCATACATTTGAAGTATTACATCACATAAAAAGTTCTTAAGCACAACGAGGATGCATTTACAAGCTGAGAATCCAACCTCATCGAGTCCGCTACATGCAGTCTTCCTGAGATTTAATTTTATTGATTAATTTTTGGTGTTTGGTTAGATATAAAACTAGGTGACATGTGATAATTATGCAATGTGTACGATAAGGTATATATGAACATAACATTATAATGAAAGTTTTGGTTGTGTGTGAGAAATAAGTTAGATTTTGATGACTAACCATATTTTAAGCCGCTCAAGGATAGTCATTACTTTAAAAAGTTTATAAAAATAGTCACCGCTTAACTAAACATGGAAAATCTCAAGAAATTTTTCTTCAAATTTGAACTCAAAAATCCAGAAAATTTTCCTAGGACTTCATTTGTGGCCCAGGAAAACTTCCTTGGACTTCATATTTGGCACTCCCAGAAATTTTCGTGGGATTTTGAAAATTTTCTAAAAATTTTCGTGTTTCTTAAATATGGCTATTCTTCTTGAAAAAAATTCAAATGTTGTGTTTAAAATTTAGAGTGGTACAAACTGGCTACAGGCGTAACTTAGAGTGGTAGGATCTAGAGTTGGATATCAACAAAGGGCTGAATTGCAATACTATGGCACCATAGGTAATGGTTTGCCTTTTTATCCCGTAACAGTGGTTTAGCTAAAATGCTCCGCTTGATTTAATGAATAAATTCCGAATGAAAAATACCCATATAAATTTTATAGTGACGCCATGCCACAGAGGAAAATCGTAGCAATTCAATGGCCAATCAAATGCCTTTAAAGCATGAAGCTACACATTTAAATAATAACAATAGTAAATATAATGCAAGAAATAGAGGAAATTTGGCCAAGAAAAAAAGTGACACCCCTTCTTCTTCACAAAAGATTTCATAGTTTAACTTGAATTGGCGTTTAAAATAATAGCACCAAGTCGCACATATATTTCAAAGAAATGGAATGTCACTACGGTGAGGAAATTCGAGATTTCATTGATGGTAGTTAATGAAATTATCACTTTTCAGTTTTCACAAGAGCCATACAGTCCCAAAGTACCTATCACATTTTCCACTAGATTATTATTTGATAGAAGGAAAATTTATACCACATGACTACCCTAATTACTTAATTACAAAAAATAATTATACTTTTACACTATTTAGATAACATAAATAGTTTTTCATATTTAATATTTCCCCTCCTCCACCATCCACCCACCAGCCGCTGCCACCCCCTCCTTATGCTTGCGACCGCCGATCTGCTCCTCCAGCAAAAACCATCGCCGATGGTGCTGCTTCCAAGACTGTTCCACTACTGCTGTCATCGTTCCCCGTGTCTGAATCGTTGATGATGCTGCTGCTGCAGTGCAGCGGCGTCGCTCCTCTAGGGTGGCGCTGCTGCACTGCAGAGGCGGCTTCTCCGATCTATGTATTTTTCGGCAAGTTTATGTTTTCCGATCTACTTCTTTTTTTTCCCTTTTGTTCTGTATATGTATGTATATATTTGTATTTTATAAATACATATTCAGATCTCCTTCTTTTTTTCCTTTTGTATGTGTATATATACATTTGTTTATGTATATATTTGTATTTCGTATATACATATTCAGATCTGTTTTTTTTTTCTTTTTGGTTTTTGGTTTTGTATGTGTATTTATTTGTATATACAATGTATAAGACTGTATATATGTGTATGTGTATGTTTTGGCGTATAAATATATTTAAGTTTCTTTGAATATCTATATGTTTTTATTTGTATATTTGTGTATTTTTTTGTATTTCAAGTGTATGGTATTTTTTTTGTATAGTTTTGTATTTTGTATAATTTGTATGTAAGTATTTATGTGTATGAGTGTGTTTTTGTATGTTATAAGCTTTTTTTCTAGATTAAAAAAAACAAAAAAAAGACTTCAGCCAACCTGCCACCGGCGGCCGGCGATCCGCCGGCGGCAGTACTGACAACTGGCTTGGGGAGGTATAAATCTTGCATTTGTATGGTTTAATGGAGGTTTGTATATGAAATGTAAAAAAAATTATTGCTATGTTTTGTAAAATGAAAAAGTATTGTTATTTTTTGTAGATATAGTGTTAGGGTTGTATATTTTTGTAAATCTCCCATGATAAAATTCAAGGAGGACATTCAAGTTGACCTTTTCGTCTATGGACAACTTCAAATATAAATCTCCAAGAAACTTTCATGAAACTTTGAACTAAACCCCAAAAAAATTTCCTAGAGTTTAGTTCAACTTCCCAGAAATTTTTCGTGTTGCTATTCTTAAAAAAATGCGGGTTTTTAAAATATGGTTACCTTTAATAATTTTGTAATGGTTAATTGTTTCTTTTTGAGCAGTTCAAAAACTGGCTAGACATCAAACTCTCCCAACATCTTTGTTTAATGTAAAAATTTTGCCCAGCAGCCACTTTTAACACTGGTATTTAGTTTGAGGTCATTATTTTCTTTGGTCTTACACTAGAGGCCACTTTTGGGCATTTACTAAATAAATATTGACTTAAGTTCTGATAATTGACTGAAGTTCAGTCCATACGGCCCCTGGACTGAAGTTCCATCTCTTAAGGACTGAACTTTCAGTCCATATGGCCATGGACTGAACTTCAGTCCATGGTATGGCAATGAACTGAAGTTCCATCTTTAAGGATTGAACTTCAGTCCATATGGCCCTGGACTGAAGTTCCATCTTAAGGACTGGACTGAAGTTCAATCCATATGGCCCTGGATTGAAGTTCAATTTTTAAGGACTGAACTTCAATCCGACCTCTGAACTGAAGTTCTATCTCTTTAAGCAAAAGTGGCCACAAACTAAATATTTTTGTATTAGTAGCCTGTGCCCAAAGATCAGTGGCAAAAGTGGCCTTTCGTGCACTTTCCCCTTGTCTAACTCCCTAGTTCTTGAATCAATTGCGCGCAACCTAGATGTGGCCTAACTTTGGGTTTAACAGGGATCAAAAGACCAAGGCTTGCTTGGTGCTGGTCTGAGTCCTTGCCACACGCACTTATTCACCCCATTTTTCAATTTAACAAATCTTAACGCTCTACAAACATTGGTTGTGCGTTGATATTTGAAAGTAGATTTCGTTTTCAATGTGTCTTTTTATAAAATTGTCATTTATATAGAGAGAGAAGAGGCATGAGTTAATAGGTTAGATATAGGATTAGAGCAGGTTAATCATCAATCCTGAAGGCAGTTGGCATCAAGTTTATTGCAAAATGAATGTGGAGCATCCCCTAGTCTTTTATCTAATGAAGACTCCATAAATAGATCTCACTAACAATAGCAGAAAACTGCATCACTTCTATGTAACATCATCCTAAAGCTTTGTTCAAGGAGCACTACAACATAATTTACTCGAGAAAACTTCAGTATATATTCACCTGAACAACCAGCAACTGATTTTCGTATTGTCCAATTTCGTTATTGCATTAAAGGATGACAATGAATAAGACAACAACATAGCACACGACTACGTTGATCTGGAATTACATAGTACATAGCCAGATATGAGAGAGCTGAAGGCCAAAGCAGCAAATGCAAGGAAGGACATTGCTACTGAGGCGCTTGCCATATCAGGAAACTTATCTTTCCCCCAATTAAGCTGCCAATCATCAATACGGGTGGCAGCCGAAGATGAAGCTGATATCAGAAGATATGTGACCATCTGTAAATAGAAAAACATATATTTTACAAGAAGGTATAAGTATCAATCCAAGCTACATAAATTTCAGCGTGAAATGACATTTGCCTTATTTTTCTAGTCCAGTCACCAAGAAAATGAAGCTCTATATATGGACAAGGTACTAGCTCAGCTCAACAAGTACCAAATGTGCTCCAGTTCCTAATTTAACCTTTTAAAATTCATATTTCCTGTAGATATGACCTAAAATTGTCTCTTTAGGTGTGGCCTTAAATAAAAGACTTATCCAGGTCCCTAAAACGTGGATAGTCCATATCAGCTTTAAAGTAATGGCTTTCTATCTATCAATACAATGTGCCTCAACTATTATTAGATTATTTAAAATTTCCAATCTGTTATGTTTAGGCAGTTGGTTCTCAAAAGAACCCTTGCTCCTATATCCTGGGGATCTCTTCCCGGAATCACTTGCTGATAATCCAGGCACCACTTCGTGACGGGACTTCGTGGGAAGGAGACAGTAAGGTTGTATTATTCAGGCAATAACTTTCAGTCTTTCACGGAAGAAAAGGAATTCACACAGAGAAATGCTAAATAGGCTGACATCTGCTAATTAGAACTGAAGTATGCATTCTTCAAACTACATTTCATGGCTAATAAAAAAAAGTCCAAGGCCACTAAAATTTATGAAAAAATAATCTACGCCTGCACTTTATATAAAATTGTGATAGTTTATTGCTTCTTTTTGACGACAAAATAATCTTATCATGCATGTATTGCTTTTGTGCATGCATAGGTGCACCTAAGTTTGTCAAACCTGAAGTATACACCCAACAAAACAAAGGCTATAGGACGAGTAAATAAACTAGCTATTCCAAACAAAGGACGAAACTCAACAAAACAAATGCTATAGGGAAAGTTTATATGTACTAGATAGGTGGAAGGAATTTGAGTTTTGATCACAGGACTCAAATCGGCTAATGCAAGTATGCTCACAAGCTTAGTTACTCTTAGATTATTAAGGTGAACAAACAAAGATAGGTCATCCTCTCTCACAGAGTTCAGCTTCCAAAGGGTAGTCGTTCAGAAAAGGCTCGCAATAATCTAATAATATATCTATTTGTTAGATTTTTTATAAAAGGTCAATGTTGGTTAATGGAAGAAACTTCCCCTCAAGATATCTAATCGTCTTATTGAAGGCATAAAGCAGAGGATAGGTCAAGTATAGGGCTCAAAAGGAGATGCCACAAAAAAGAATGGTGGGTGTACAGTTGGTAATGGTCCAGTTAGTATTTTCCAGCCAATGAAAGTTAGCAATTAATCAGCACCCAGACAACCATAGGAAAAATTCTTCCAACCCTGCAGGAATATTCTTGAGTGAACTCTATGACAAATGAACATTTTTTATGGGGATATGGTTCTCCTCAATACCTGTTTCTACTCATTTTATTAAGAGTTGGATAACTAGAACTGTCTTACACCAGGCTAGTGCAAAATCATTACCGCCATTAAAGAATTTTCCCACTCAATCAAAGCTCGCAATATCATAATTAATGTCACAACTTCCATTATCCCAAACAGAAAATAAGTCAAAATTTCTTAAAGCTTAAAACCTTTATGGAAGTTAGTCGTTGCATCCACTTAACTATGATACACGTGTATGAAAGACATATGTCACGTAATCATTATTTTGGTATAAACACAGAGCAAACAAATGTTCGTATTATGGGATGAACCAACTTGCCTGATCAAGGGCAAAATCAAAAAAGTATTGCAAATGATGCTGCACGATGGTCCTGCCCGTGGCAGTTTGGTAGGCCAAATGTATTGCCTGAGCTCCCGAATACACAAATCCTATAACGTTCACTGACATACAATACCTGTCAATGCAATTCAGCTACCAATATTATCATTTATAACTATTCATAACAAGGCAGGTTACATGCTACAACAGGTGACCTCATAGTACAGAAATCTGTTACACTGACAACGTATATGACTTAAACTCTTAAATTAATCAAAGTATAGAGAATAAGTGACTAACCTGAACTCCTTGTACCGTTCAAAAGAGTCCAGCGCCCAACCTTGATTCCTATCAGCAGCCATAACAGAAAAGGACACCAAGCAAAACAAAAACCCGAAAATCCTAAAACCTAAACCCGCTTTCTTTACCATCTCATCATTCTTCCCTTTCCTTAAAATCGAAAACGCAGGCGGCCTTAGTTTCGGCCTAAGTTTCCGCCTCCGCTTCCCACCGCCGCCGCTATCACAACCTTCCACAACACTATCTATACCATCTACGGCTACTGGATCTGCTTTCACGATAGCCAGTGACTCCCCCTTCACTGACCGCTTCACCACCGGTTCCGGTGTCGGAGGTTCGGGTGGCTTCCTAGTCGGAACTGCATAAGTTTTAATATTATCCTCTAGTATTAAGGACTCATGAGGAAGAGATATTTGATCAGAGGAAATCGATGACCTCGCTGGAGATTCTGGGAAAGCAGAAGCTTTAGTAGCCTTATTTGTTTTGGATTTAGTGGAGTCTGAGTCGGAGAACCTCGCTGGAGATTCTGGAAAAGTAGAAGTTTTAGTAGCTTTATTTGTTGAATCAGAGAACCTTGTCGGAGATTCTATGAAAGCAGAAGTTTTAGTATCCTTATTTGTTGAATTAGAGAACCTCGCTGGAGATTCTGTGAAAGCAGAAGTTTTAGTAGCCTTATTTGTGTCGGAATTAGCAGAATCTGAATCGGAGTTACTATGAAAACGAGCAGGAGAAGAGTAAGTAATAGGTTTACCAGTTTCAGAAGAATCTGAATCAGAGAGCTGTAGATGTTCATTTTCTATTGCAGTTTTCAAAGTTTGCTTAGTATTGGTATTGTTATGATTCAATTCCATTGAAGAAGAAACAGTGGTACAAAGAAATTGGGTTTGAAATTGGTTGAAACTGAAAATAGAATAATGAATTGAGGAAGTGGGAAAGATGACTGAAGATAGTGATGGTTTTGGCGGTTTCGTTTTCTATATCTGAATTTAGGAAAGCTACTTTTTTAAGGTCTACTTAATAGGAGGAGTATGTAATAGTGTTATCGTGTCTAATGTCTATTACTCTCTTAATCCAAAATAGCATGAAATAATGCCATCTTACCTAATTTTTAAAAACTTTATATTTTTAGAAACAGTATCTACTCCATCATAAACCGTAAATATTATACAATTATAACGACAACATAGTCGACGTTATTCGCCAGGTGGGGTTGAGGAGGTGCGCAAACCTTATCCTAACAAGGTGGATAGACTGTTACCGATAGACCCTCGGTAAGAAAAATATTTTGATAACACAACCAAAGTAAACATAAAAACACCAGTAGTGTTAAAGACACAGAACAAGATAAAACTATTATATATAAGAACAATAAAGTTAATATGCTAGCAATTGTTCGACTACTACCTAGCATTCTATCCTAATCCTCGACCTCCACATATTCCTATCAAGAGGCATGTTTTCGTTGATCTGAAGGAGAGTCATATCCTTTAATTGTATAAAAATTACAATTAAGGGACAAAATTTACAATATCATATAAATTAAGGAATAAATACAGTAAATACATATTTATGGTGTTTAAATCAAACTAATTAGTTTATCAATAATATTAGTACAATTTAAAGTAGCCGAGCCCAACTTGTCTGGTATATTGACTATTGTTGTTACTTACAATTTTGGAGTGGGTACTATTTAAATATAATTAATTGTTAAACGTATCATATTCTGCCTTTGTTACTATAGTTAAAGTATCAAGATCGAGTAAATTTTAACTAATTAATAATCTACAAATAGAAACGAGACATATAGCTAACAAAAAGACGTAGGAGTAACTAATTGCGCTTACATCCTGCCCACCGAAAGCTATGTTCTACATCAGGTTATTTAAACAAACCAATTAGATGGAACATATCGAATTAAGAAGAAACACCATGAAAGATAAAAGATGTTTGAGGTTAATAAAAGTAATACAAACCTCAGCTGCTGCCACACTTCACTTGTTCGATTTCTTCAAGACTTTTTACCTTAATAATCGAAATTTTGAGTACCAAAGCGTCCTTTGTTACTTAAAAGATTATGCGTCGACTGTTTGACATGTCACTTTGAATAGTCAGTCATCTGACAATTAAACAAGATTTCAGCCGCCCCTGTCTTTGAAAAGCAGTTTTGATATCCCACTTGCCTTTGCTAAAAATATTACTGTAGTACTCCCTCCGTACCAATTTATGTGGCACTATTTCCTTTTTTGTTTGTCCCAAAATAAGTGGCACATTTCCTTATTTGACAACTATTTAATGCATCATATCTATTTTACCCTTGTTGGGCCCTACATACTTTTAAATCTACCAACAATTTTTTTATTACTCAAATCTTCTCTCTCTTACTTTTTCAAGGATAAAATTGATACTTAACAAGGTCAACCTCTATTTTCTTAAACTCCGTGCCCGGTCAAATGGTGCCACATAAATTGGGACGGAGGGAGTACTGATTATCCCAACACCTGCAGGCTACAATAAGGACAACGTATTTGGTAGTATTACTCTGCAAAGAGGACAAACGACGTGCGACAAGCATTTTTCTCTATTGCGTATAAAAGAGATTACGGACTTCGGAGTTTGGTATATGCTCAAAATCTTCAAACAAGAGAGTCGAGATTATATGCGACGTACTATACAGATTATGTAATTGTCAAAGAACTTAGAAGGTAGAGCTGGTTTAGTGGGTTCAACTGAACCCATTGCTTTCGACAGCAAACCATGTGTAAATATCAAAAGTGTATGCATCGATTGCAACCATTATGAACCCACTGACTCTAAATTCTCGATCCTCGTGTTACAAAACAGCTGGTGTAACATTCCAGCTAACGCTATCGAGTCGAATATTCTCACAAACATGAGAAGAATCTGCGAGCTTCATAATACTTATCCAACACTACGTTGAAGAGCGGGTGAATTTGTTCTAACAGGTTGGTAGAATAAGGACCAAATACATTCCTGGGTAATGGTGGAGCATCTGCTTCGTTAGTCCAGCTATACTGAGCAATTGAAAGACCACTTAGACAGTAACACGTATGGTAGTGGTCTCTACCCTTGCCAGGCTTGTCTCTGAAACCTCCCTCTATCTACATCCAGAATACGATATCAGAATCTTGAAAAGGATATAAAAGCAAAAGAGCAATAGAAAGAGGGAATTCCACTGCCAAAGTATCTAACAGAGAGCATCACGTACACTTGTAAAAGCAACAAATGCAACATCTTCAAAAGATTTCTGATATAAGAATAAATAAACCTACTAATTTCCTTCTCTTTTTGAAGGTTAAAAGATAGTTGCTTATATATACATTAAAAGCAAAAGTTCTAACTGTGAGATGAATGTAAAATAGATCTTCTGGATCCTACACTAATCAAGAGGATCACAAAAAGGATATGGTTAACCGATGCCCCCAAAACCAGACACAATTTTCATCTTCAGAAGAAACCAGAAAGAAGCATGACATGATTTTTCAACTAATTCTCCAAAGAGAGCACCTTTAAGATTATAATTTTGTTGATTTATTTTCTTCAACCCTTATTTTTCAAGCTAGGGCTGCTGTGCATATGCATAAATCATACACCAATGCCAAGAAACATAGTAGAGCAACTAGCAAACTTCAGAATATATACTCTCTAAAAGTTTAAGCACCTGGGAGCAGAGAAGAACATATTGCTGCAGATACAAGCTGTCAAAGAGAGGACGCATAGCTATGGGTCGATTGATAAACTCATATCCAGTATCAGAAGCATTTTCCTGTCCTGCAGCCCAAAGGAAGTGATTATAAAAGTAACTGTAAGAACTAAGGCAAAAAGAAGGGGCTGTTCAGGCAAACAGAAAGAGCAAGAGCTTGGTAACGGTACATTTATCTGAAGAAAAAGATAAGGAAATTTTCAAGTTTCAATGAAATGCTCTCCCAAAAAATCCTGGTACACATAGTGCGCCGTCAAATCGATAAGAAACAGGCAAACAGATAGTTAAGGTGAAGTTGTCTCCGTGTGACCTATAAGTCACAGGTTCGAGCCGTGGAAACAGCGACATCACACCCTTGAGGCTAGGCCCCGGCCCTGCGTGAATGCGGGATGCTGTGTGCACCAAGCTGCCCTTTTACCTAGTTAAGGAGAAGTCCAGCTGATAGCACTATAGGTTTCCCATTCAATTTTATTTTCAACGCAAATGCAAAGGGTGTGACAAGCGAAGCAGTTTAAAATGGAATATATTCTTTTCACCCAATTCCACTGAATTTCTCTAATCACTTGATATCCTTTTTTTAAATTCAGATTCCAAGGACTTTTTGGATATCACTGCAACATAGGGTAGACCATCTAATCATACAGGAGTATTGTCGTTTTTTGGCCTTTGAGTTACTGTTCCTCAAATTGATGTACCTTCTTCTCTAAGAGGGGAAGTCTCCTGAACATGAGAGGATGTCCCTTCCAAATGCTCTTCTTCGTCAGATAACTCTGATGCTGAAGAATCATCAGAACTTTCTGTACCAAGCTCATTTGACAGCCCTAGTTGTTCATGGACTATCAATTTTAATCTTTGTATCATAAAAGCTACTGCACCCTGGTCAATCAAAGTCATCTTTAGCTCAATAATAGTTAAACTGAAAGTGAAAGAGTTCAGGACATGAAGTAAAACTGATAGCCACCTGCCAAAAGGAATAGCAGCCATCAACTAATTTATTTGTCCTGCCTTGAAATCCACCTTCGACTCCTTGTCTAAATACCACCCAATCCTAAGATACATAATCACACCACATTTCATACCCATCAGTATCATCATACAAACCAAACTGAAGTGATTTCACTTCATCAAGAAGTACATAAAATTTCATGGGAATTAGTCATAGAAAAGAAACTGAAGAAAACTACTAAGAGAAGAGACAGAGAAAGTCACATAGATATGAAAGACACACAGACGGAAAAGGAACAAAATACTTTTGGTTAATAATCCAACCCCAACCAGCCAGGATGCAGCAGAAAAACCTGGTAAAGGGGTCCCCGTGCAGCTGCTTAATAAAGGACTGCTCAAGTAAATAGAAGGTCAAACCAAGGTCAAAACCAACCAGTTCTGGGTTCAGTTCTGGGTTCCTGGATGTCTTCCTACCTGCCATATTGTGGTATAAAAAGCACTCAAAAGTCTCATACTACAGGGTCCCTAATGAGGGACAACCACCTAAACTCTGCAAATTATTCCAGCTGTTCAACATCTATTTCACTTTTTTACATATGTTTACTTTCAATACATCACACTTCTTTCCGTTCTACTTTACTTTTGGTTCCTAAATATCCAATAACTAGCTGCATCTGTTAAAACATAATAACCTACCATTTCACTGATCAAATATTAGTAATAATAGGCAACCGTTTCAAAACCAAAAACTGAGTTAATTGTAGTGGCTTCTTCCATCTTAACTACTTGAATGAACTCCTGAACTCAGAAGAGATAGCATTAAAATACTTCCACTTCTTCAATTGCCAGCTGAGAGTTAGCTCATCTTAACAATACTTTAATTCTCCCTGTGTTTTGATGAGAAGTAATAAAAATGTAATGTACAACACTTGTGAAGATGAATAAAATGACAGCCATTTTACAACACTTCTATGGACTCAGTTTCATTTGATCAGTCACGAAGGCCTGTAACAAAATAATCACTAATGGTCCATTTCATGATAGTGCCAGGAATGCTACATGCCTATATACCAGTTTGAAAACAAGGGAAGATACATAATATGATTATTCATCGGTCCCTAACACCTTCTAAAGCAACAAAAGCAACTTACAAATAATCTTGGCAAGTCCAATCGGTTCACTTCATTGATCAGAATCATTGCGGCCAAACCACAGAAAGTGTACCTAGAAAATGAATGATACATGAAGGGCTCACCAGCATAAGTTGAGATGCCATAGTCTAACTATGACAATTAACGAGTGAAAGAGAATTATGAGCAGAAAAATATAAGCACATCTCCCAGGTGAGACTTACCCACCATGAGCTTCAGCACCTGGTTCGCCAGCAATGCCACCTTCATAAGTCTGACAACTGAAGCAAATATGAGAGAACAGCTTAGGAAAGGCTTATCCTAGCAAATATATTATTATGATCAATTTGAACAAAACAAAACTGAGGGCATTAAGGAAAAGAAAGAGCTTCCCCACTCCTCTTAACTTGTACATCTGACGATAACTAAGAATAAATCCCTCTTACCAAAAACTCGAGAAAACAAGAATGAGAACAAACTAGAATAGAGAATATTTCCTTCATTATTTTTTTTCAATGTAGACTTTCCAAGATGCAAATAATTAGGAAATATCATACATATCTCATATTTTAATCCCGAACGAATGGAAGCTTTCTATCAAGTATCAACTGCTACTGTTTTTAATAAAACTGTCATCAACTACTACTTGCAATGAGAACAGAGTTATGAACATGCAAATGGCATCATAATTTGCTTCTAATACCATTGGGATCGAATCACCATGTACTGACAACTAACATCAGTTAATATGAATCAAATCAACTAGAATCAATCCCACAACTATTGTATATACAACTTGTCTTTCATTTTAAAGGGTATTTTTTTTTTTTTCCAGATTGCACTCCTTAAGCACTCCCCTATTTCAGCCATCCTTTTTAGTTCTATCGTAACACCATTATCTATCATGTCATTCCCTTGGAAGACAACAGCCATCACTAAATCAAGAAATTGAAACTTTATATATATATACACACACACACACACACACACACACACCGTAGACGTAAAGATATTGTAGAATATGAGCAGTAGTAGGGTGCTGCTTAGACCAACCTTAGGATGTAATTTCCAACACCATGAATCAGCTTATCATCCACAATGTTCAATATACTAGCAACCTGAAAAACTAATATATCAATTAGCACGAAGGCACATTATTCCGAAGACAACTAAGAAAGAAAAAAGACAAAAGTTAAGAATGTAACATGCAAGAACGGTGTATGCAATCAAGTATTCACTATTAAATAGCAAGAGAGCCATGCATCTGGAGGCTTTGATTGCCTTTCAGATGAAACTTGGGAGACATTTGAATCTAAATTATGTTTTCAAAAACTAAGTCATGTTTGAAGAAATTGATCCTCGATAAGCACAAGAAGATATTCAGCGAGAGTACTTCATCCAATTATCTTTAGTACGAGTAGACGAGGTATGGCTTGAATGTTGCTAGGGGGACTGAATTTTACATAAATTTTCCAACATATGTAACTTAAATGATTCATCAAGTAAATCAGGATCAAAATTTTCATATTTTCTCTTAAGCGTATCTCAGGTGTTTCTATCTAAGCAGAATAAAAATGATGACGATATTATCAGAAATTATAGAACAAGCCAGCACAGTGTTACAAAGGATCACACTTACAGAAATAGCAGTATAGCAGGCACGAACATCTACTTCTCCACCATCATGCATCCTGCAGAAAATATTTGAAGTATAAACATTACCAAAGATGGAAATTGGTAAGTTATTATTGAACAGAATCTGAAAACTGAAACAGAATGTTAGAGACAAGCGCTCATCGTCTGATGAGAATTTGTTAAATCCATTTGGATATACAGCCTCAATAATGTCCCCCCACCCCCTGGAGAAAACCCATACTCTTTATACATTTATGTTCTCAGATGCTTTATTTTCTGATCAGGGTAAAAGTGTCTTCATCCAAAATCCTAGTTCCCCTCAGGAGTGAAAACAGAATAATTTTTTTAGCAGGTAGGATTAAAATCAGAAGACGAACAGGAGATACAGTAGACTAGGAAAGAGATAAGGAAGACATGATTGGCGGACTGATCAAATAAGGTAAACAAGTAGAAAGCATCATACCTGAAGCCACCACTTGTGTCTTTCATTCGCAGAAAAAATGCATACAATTTTTCTCTGAGGCATATTATTAGATCAATGTCAGCAAGAGTAGATGATAGATAAAGTGCCAGTAAGAACATAGAATAGCTGTGCACCTATTGATTGATGACAGAGCTTTACGGCTGCCCAAAGTTATAAGTGAATTGACTGCAGCATAAGTAGTTGCAAGATGAGGCATCTGAACAAAGCAATATAATACAAGTATTAGTTCAAAGAGCCTTAACGATAGGAGGTACAAATAAGCAGATTAAATGGACTAAAGAGTGCTTGTAACTGTAGATTTGTGACTCTAAAAGAAAAAAGAGTTTCAAGCTGACTTAGAAATTAACGAGGAACAAGGTCAATAATTGAAGGCATATCTATCAATTCAGATGACTATTTCCCTCTAATAGAATTGTTTTTTATTATAAGTACTTTAATAGAATTATATTTGACTCATAAATTTTGGGTATCCAAATCAAATGTGTGTGTCCAAGTCAAATAATCTTTAAAGGTACGATAAGCAAAATACGAATTAATAATCGCTCAGGGACGCTCAAGCATACCAGAAACAAATGGAGGCATTACAAAATCAAACTCAACGAGAAAAGAAGTAAAAAGCAGCTGAATCAAATCTGTCCTAGTGGAACTGAGTGCAGCAGGAGAATTTGACTTGCCTGACCAGGTCCACCACCATAGCCACCATTTTTATCCTGCGAGGCGGCAAACAACTCATGAGACTAAATGGTATAGGAGTAGCATTTTATTGTGTGAGAAGTCTCAAAACAAATGAGTGGAATTGCGGGCAGAAAGAGCAAAAAAAGACAGGTATACGGTATACCAGTACTCCGGAAAGACAGATTGACCAACCTACAATCTAGGAGGGTATTCTAAAAACTAGCTGTACTTCTAAAGTCCATTTTACTCAAGAGTCAAGATTGATAGTTGCAACACAAGTGATCAGAATTTATTCCAATAATTTATAATTCTATGGCTGTAAATAAAATAATCTAACTTGCTAGATTTTTATCGGGGCCAAGCCCATCCATACTCTTGATTGGCAGATATATTTAATAGTTTAAATAGCAGAATCCAAAATGAACAGACCTGGCAACGGGTGAGAAAGTCAATTGCATCATTTTCCAGTTTGGCATCAATGGATTCTCCGAGCAAAGCGATTGAATGAATTATCCAGTAACAAAGCCATGGTCGGCTAGAAATAAAAACAGAAGTAAGGACCAAGAATAGCTGATGATCATAAAAATAACCCTCAGTTCCATGTCAGTATATAATACTACAAAGGCCATAATAGCTACTAGTCCCTCGGGCTAGAACAGAGACCACGATCCAACCTTCACGAACGAATTGTTCAAACTTTTACACCATATGGTGGTATGATATGGGAAAGGGGAAGAAATAAGTTGCACCAAAGGTATAGTCTAACAAAAAATGAAGCTGGAATTGACGAGGAAACATTCAGATCCTAGTAAAGGCAAAAGACGCTAGGCGATTTCTTCCTATAAGCCTAAGTCTTGTTAGACAGAGTTACCCTGTACATGTGTTGGTAGGAAGAAGCAGGTACCTAATAGATTAGTCCAAGTGCATGCAAGCTGCCGGAACACCACCATTATCATATAAAGAAAAGGAAGAGATAACCTTTTAAAGTTATTTGTGCCTTACACCAACAAGATTAGTCAATATGCACTTATATATTAGGCCGTGTGTAGTTAAACATGGATTTAACTAATATCCATCAACGGAGTATGAAAATTTTTACACTATCAGGTCAGCTCTACCTGTTGTAATAGGTAATTCGCCTTACTTTTAGATTCCAAATCCTACTTTCTGCATAGGTTACGTGTAGATATCTTAATAGTGATCACCTGATAGTGTAAAAGTTCCCCTACACCGTCGGTACGTATTAGTTAAACTTATTAAACATTGGTGCCAGTTTACTTTGAAGGTCACATATTCATCCACATTAGCTCATTTATCAATCATTCAATAAACTTCAAATTTGGTGAAGTCGGCTATATGAATCCATTATATCTACTCTATTCAGGTCCATTTCATTCCAATACTAATTCATTCCAATATCTACTCTACATCATTTTCCCTAAAAGCCACTATTTAATCATTAAACCTCGAATCGCCATTATAAAATGTAAACACATCCATGTAAACTTCACACAATTCGAATCGAGAGCTTACTTAGCATCCAATACGGAGAACGACGGGCCAAGTTTTCTGAGACCTCTAGTAAGATAATCCAAGTGTTTGTCACGTTGAAGCTCTAAGCTGCTTTCTCATAACAATACAAACAAATTCAACATGTTTAGGTTAGCTGATAAACATTAAGTGCTGAAAAACACATTTAGGTGCTGTAAAATTGATTTTATGAATAAGCAGTTACGTGAATAACAAAACAAATAAATTCAACATAAAATAAGAGTCTATTCGAGTTAGCTGATTAAAAGTAGCTGATAAACATCGAGTGCTGAAAAACAGTTTTAGGTGCTGTAAAATTGATTTTATAAATAAATAGTTACATTACGGATTATGAGTTGTAAGGAATACCGTAGAAAGTAGCTGATAAATATCAAGTACTAAAATTAGCTGATTAAAAGTAGCTGATAAACACCGTGAAATTGATTTTATAAATAAGTGATTTTATAAATAAGCAGTTACGCGAAGAATCGAAAAAAAGCACTAGAAATTGATTATAGTTAAAAACTAACATTACGGATTGTGAGTTGGAAGGAATACTGTAGAAAAAATCGTATATCTCGCGTACTTGACGCTCTACCATCCATTGATCTTCTAGAGTCTTCGTTACTTTTCTTGCCTCCATTTTTCACTCCAACTTATTATTAAGTACTAATTTTTGTGTAAATTATCAAACTCTTTATTTGATTAACTGGTTTTGTTCTACTTTTTTCTGCTATTAGTTCTACCTTCAAAATGTTTGATTCTCCTGTTGTGTTGTATGGGCTTATTCCTTTCTTGTAGGCCCAGGGAATTTACACCGATAAGCTATATTTTGTAACAAAAGTTAAGTTTTGACTCGATTTTATAAATTTATGAAGGAATAGCCATTTTTTCAAGCTTTTAGGGGCGTATCATAAGTTGTGACCAATCTTGTCATAATTGTTGACGAATCGGATAAATATTCACTTGTTTACATGTTTTGACATCACTGGTAAAAATTTATTAGAAAGTTTTCTCTTTTGATGTGTCTTAAACGGTGCGAATCTGAATTTTTTTTAAAAAGTTTAGTATTGCTTGGGGAGGGAGAGGTATAAGAAAGATTTGACCCATTGCCATGTGATGGAAGATGAGGGGTTCGAATCAAGGTAGTTATGTTTCACTTTACTATAATATGAGTTAGTGAGTGAACTTCGAATACCATGAAAAAAGTTAGTAGTCATCAAATACAAAAGTATTAAAGGAAAACAAATAATAGGGATTAATGTGGAATGTATGGAAAATAAGACATAAGTTGCAGTTTTTGCAATAAAATCTCTATCTCTTATCTTTAATCGGAGGTATCAAATTTGATCATGGAGAAAGATTTTGTCCTTGATCGAGCATTTTTTTTTTTAAAGAATGGAACTCCTGGCTATATGTCTGCAGCCTGTAAATTTAATCAAGAAAAAGAGATGGACAAACTCATTTCTCTTCTATCATAGATTGGTCCAAAGAACGAAAGATAGGTTGTTCTGCTTTATCCTTAAATCTAGAGTTAGCACAAATATGAATTAGTATGCAAAATGTGTATGCCGGTCATAGAGTGGAAAAAAGCACAACTTTAGCATCTCATGTGAGGAAAAGAAACTGCATGCGTCTTTCTCCAAAATGTACGAAATAGTGTGTGGTCACGTAAGAAATATGCCGCGACATGCATGCCAACTTCAAAGGTGCAACTCATTTCTCTTTTGACAAGTTCTAGAGACCTTTTGAATCCAATAATAATGGCATAGGCGAAGCCAAACTTTTAAAGTTTGGAGGTTCAGAATTCAAGCACTGTAAATTAGGAGGTTCTAAATTTATAAATTGTACATATTAAATAAAAATTTAAAAAAAAATATATATAGCTTGACCGAAGCTATGGGTTCGACCGAACTCCCATCCGACATGCTAGCTCCGTCTCTAAATAATGGTATGCATTATCTTAATCTAGCACGCCTCTTGCCAAACTTCCATTCTTGGACTAAATTCAAAGCTAACTTCACAGTGAATTTAGATAGACCAACAAAAATCCGATTTGTCATTTGCTAGTTCAGTGGACAAAAGATAACAATATATACTGTGTCAAATTGTCAATCATTCATGTCCCACGACTATAGCACATATCCAAATTGAATCAATTATAGTTATCTTTGTTAAGTTTATCAATTATCAACCATGGGTCACTTGATGTCTGGCGGCCTGTTCTAGTCCAAATGTATATGTCACGGGTTAAGAGAAGACTTTAGCAACTCCGTACTCGTGCGGCCTTAAGAACCGTTCTTAAGCAGCCTTTCACTCAAAGAGTGAAAGGCTGCTTAAGAACGGTTCTTAAGGCCGCACGAGTACGGAGTTGCTAAAGTCTTCTCTTAACCCGTGACATATACATATTGGACGTCACATCTACTATGATAAAATTCATTTTCATTTTCATTTTATTCATAGTAAAACACTTATGTTGTCTTTCCTTAAGTAAAGATTCTCTCTTTTTTGGAAAATAATATTTAGTAATACGATTCTATTTTATGTGAGACCATTTGTTTATACAGATGATTTAATAGTCAAATTAAAAGTCTGTTATGCGAGTATTAGATATAAAATGTTAAAAGTTGTTAATGAATTAAAGTTCAAAATGATGATAAGATAGTTCCTTAGATTCTCCTTACTTTTCTTACTATAATCTTAGCTCTTTAGATATATTACTTATATATAAAAAAAAAACAGTAGTTTGTTAATCTAGTTTAGGTGTAATAAATCTAACTTAAGTCATGAGAAAAAAAAAACATATGGTTGGCAACATAATGGTCAAATTATGATGGATCCAATTGTTTTCTTTACACCAGACTTTTTGAATATAGGCTTATTCGAAAAGATGTAAACGGATTATTTTGTTATAAATGTAAATCAGTTCGAACATTCCAACAAATGTTTATATTTGTATATTTTGAAAAAAGATTTAAAGAATAGGGTATTAAAATACTCCTGAACTATTCAAAATAAAGTAATTTCGCCATTTGTTTCAATTTTGCTCAAGGTTACCTTCATCGTTAGTCAAGTAGCTCAAAATATTATTGACACTAGTCAAGTCTTAAGTGATTTAAAAATACCCTTTCCACTAGCGGTTGCTTCAAACAAGCAAAAAAAAAAGTAAATTTACTCTTGAATTATTTGAAATTGAACAATTAAGCTCGTGAACTATTCGATTTCAATCTAATGTAATTCAAAATTTATTTGAGAAATTAATGCAACACTTATAACGTAATAAAGTCTAATTAAACGAATTAATATAATTTAAGATTTATGTAAGAAATCTGGGCATAGGCTTGCGGTCCACTTTTTTTGTTTATGAAATTTTGATAAGTACAATAATAGAAAACCGTTTTTAAAAATTTGGATGAAATACCTTTTACTACAAAAAAAAATGTCTCTTAATTAGTGTAGCGGTTAATAAAATTACTCTATTTTAAATTGTTCAGGAATATATTAAGTAGTAGTACTTTGTATATACTTACTACTCCCTCCGGTAACATTATTTGATTTTTTAGCCTATTTTTTTTTCCACAATATTTGATCTTTTCGGAAATCAAGATGAAATTTTATAATGTCACCATTTGCTAATAAATGACTTTAAACAATATGACACGTAATAATAGTTTGAATAAAGGCTAATATAGTCAATTACATTGCTAATTAATGCTAAAAAAATGATTTTCTTAATATACGTAAAAACACCTAAAACATCAAATAATATGGACCGGAGGAGTAAATTTCATTGGAAGTCAAAGGAAAAGAGCAAGTCAAAACACTAAAATAGTAGAGTAATTAACATTGGCATTTGTATGGTCATAGAAAGCACGTGTCAGAATTGTGTATCCACGTAGTCAGATAAATTTTAGTAGCAGAATCAGATTTACTTGTGAGTACTAAACTTTCCTATAAAGAGGGCATTAGGACTCTTCAGTGATACTCATAATAATAATTCTACTTTCTTCATTTCTTAAGTAAAATTCAATGGCTATGAGACGTGTGGCTTCTAAAGCAGCTCATGCTTTTGCTTCTTCTTCATCTTTAGTTTTTACTAGAGGACTTCAGGTAAATCCATTTCTCACTATTTGTGTACTTTTTTTTTTTTTTTTTTTTTTTACATTTTATGACCTAAAAATTTACCTATTTTTGAATGAATTGTTGGAATTCAGCACGGATCATCTCCGATTCTTCGAGAGTCAAGTGATCGGTGAATAAAAAATTTGTACTATTATGAAACAGAGGACATTTTAAGTAAAGTACTCCCTCCGTCGCACGCACTTTGTTTGTTATACTTTCCTTCCTTATTTGTCTGTCCAAAAAGATTGTCATGTTTCTAAATTTGGTAAAGTTACTTTTTGACTTATTTATAGCAACACAAATATACGTGACTTATTTCAGACCACAAATTTCAAAAGTCTTTTTTATTTTATTAAACTTTGTGCTAAGTCAAACTACGACAAATAAATTGGAACGAAGGGAGTAATATTTATACCTTCAGAAAATATAGAGAACTGCTCTTTTTATGTGTACTATTTGGTGTGAGTTTACGAGGTGATTAAAGACTTATAGGAGTACTTTTTGTAATTTTTGTGTCACTCTTTTCTTTTTAAAAAAGAATGTCACACACATTTCTATTTTATACTTATTAAGCGGCTACTTACTTTAAAAGTTATCAATAACTTTTTAAATTACTCGAATTTCTTTTCCGTACATTTTTCAAGGATAATTATCAACCTCTATTTCTCAAATTCCATGCAAAGTCAACACCGCCACATAGATTGGGACTGGGACGGAGGGAGTACATTACAGTATATTGTCAAAAACTTAAAAGACCCTGTAGAGTGGTAGTTTTTTATTTTTTTTTTCTTTTGTTAATTTACATGTAATAACATGGTTAGTGATTATTTGTCACCAAATTGGATGCTTGATCTGTGTATTTTTTTTTTTTCTCTTTTCACATGAGTCTGCTTACATGTGATACTTGCTTAATTGAATGTTCACGTGCAATTTGCTGGCATTTTAATATCAAGTAGGTATAGAATAAGGATGTTTCACGGGTCTCAAGGAGTAAGGGTGCATGATACTAGGAACTGGTGTCATGTGCTGATGTGCCTTGCTTCTTCACGTGCAATACGGGAGGACAATACATAAATAACCCTCTATGTCAACATGGACGGAGGCAGGATTTCCAATAAGGGGTTCAAAAATATATTAAGTGAAACTTTGGCTTGTGTCAAGGGATTTCAACATATGATATGTGTTGTGACCAATTTTACCTTCTTGTATACACAGTTCAATTTTCTGACCCCTTTGCCAAAAGGTAGCTTCGCCACTGCCTGACGACCATTAACCCGGACTACTTCGAACCTGAAGTGATAAAATTTTACAGCAACATACCTGAGGAGGGTGAGATGTACGCAGACATTACCCCCACCAAGGTGGAGAGACTGTTTCCGAGACATAGTAGAAAGCATTTTAGAAAATCGTTTAGAAAATCAGGTCAGTATTATCATGGTGAAGAGAATGTTAAAATTGAAGTATATCACAAACAAATAATAACAGTAGATATCAAGGCGAAGACTAAAATAGAAATCGTCTATATATGCATAATACTACCTCTACTACAGGAACTCGACTACTACCTAACCTTCTACCCTAATCTTCGACCTCGACGTTCCCCTATCTAGGGTCATGTCCGAAGTGATAATATTTTCACTAATGTATTTCCCCTGTCTAGTTTGTTTATTAAATTACAGTACTTATTTGTTTTCCCCTACGTGGCTCTCGTAAGTGCCTATGTTATGTGAATATAATGATAGTTCCTATCCATTGTTAGCTTGGAAAAGATAATCAAAGCAAGTGTATTGTTGGTTATTGATTCATGAATTTATTAATACAATAGTGCATTTTCAAGCATTTTGCCTTATGATTGAATTGCTGGTGTAACTTGTAGAGTGAGCTTGATTCATTGCTAGGTTATCTCTTCCTAACCGGTCCATCTATAAGCTTTAAGGAGTCTGGATTATTTTAGATTTAGCAATGATCAGCTCTCTATATGACATTGTGAAGTTCATATATGTTCTGTCTGCTCATCTTTTCTTTCATCATCATTTTACAGGCTCCCCCTGGTAGCAACAAGATTGTTGGTGTATTCTACAAAGCGAACGAATATGCTGAAATGAACCCCAACTTCTTGGGGTGTGCAGAAAATGCCTTAGGGATACGTGAATGGTTAGAATCTAAAGGTCATCAGTACATTGTCACTCCTGACAAAGATGGACCTGATTGTGGTTAGTGATTGCTAATTTGTGATCTCAGTTGTTTATCCTTTACTCCATTCAAAACGTTTTTAAATTCCCTTTTATCCGTTTACCAGTACAATCCAATAGAATTAGGGAGCAGGAACCAAGATAAAAATGAGGTTTGCTCATTAGAAATAGTGCAGTTATGTGCTTAAGCTTTAAATAAATTGTTTGTGGGATTGACTTAAATGGTCAGATCAGGAATATGTATTTAGATGAAGTGCAAAGCAGAAATTTTAATAGCCATTCGCTACGAGTGAAGTCTGATATAAAATGTGGAAACTGTGGGGTAGTTCCCAGCTGGAAATAAGAGATTTTTTTTCCATGACAAATGTATATGCATTTTGCAACATGTCTACAGTAGAAGAGTTTTGCGTAGTCCGAAAAGACAATACGGTAAATTTGGTGATTTATACAAGAGTTGATCAAAATGAAGAGGCTTGCTTAGTAGAGCACATATATGGATGCTCTTGCTTTCACATAATAGTGAATTTTTTTTTTTTGTATGGCATGCTTTGTGATTTCTTTAGAAAAGGGACATGCTTAGTATAGATGCTAGCTTTCAGAGCAATTATTTATCTCGAGAATGGTAGCATTATAGTTACTAATAGGTAAACCACTTTGTAACTCGGTTTATTTTTTACTGTTGAATCCTTGACTATGCCATTTAACTTAACTTATTGTGTTTATTTGGTGAAAACAAGGAGATCTCTCCCGAGGATAAAGTTTTGTTTCCGTCTGATTGACTTTCTTTTTTTCCCCAAACGTCCTCCGCAGAGCTTGAGAAACATATTCCTGATCTCCATGTGTTGATTACTACCCCTTTTCATCCTGCCTATGTGACGGCTGAAAGGATCAAGAAGGCGAAAAATCTAAAACTTCTGCTGACAGCTGGAATTGGATCAGATCACGTTGATCTGAAAGCAGCAGCTGCTGCAGGGTTGACAGTAGCCGAGGTCACTGGAAGCAATGTGGTCTCAGTTGCGGAAGATGAGCTAATGCGAATCTTAATTCTAGTCCGAAATTTCCTGCCTGGACACCATCAAGTTATTAATGGGGATTGGAATGTTGCTGGTATTGCATACAGAGCTTATGATCTGGAAGGCAAGACTGTTGGAACCGTTGGTGCAGGACGTATTGGTAAGCTTTTACTCCAAAGATTGAAGCCATTTAACTGTAATCTACTTTATCATGATCGTCTGAAGATGGATGCGGAAATGGAGAATCAAACTGGGGCAAAGTTTGAGGAAGATCTTGATAAGATGCTCTCAAAATGTGACATTGTGGTCATCAATACGCCTCTTACAGAGAAAACAAAGTAAGATTCTTTTATTTCTTCGGCAAATTGCCTTTCATCTTTTGGCTTGATCACGAAGCATTTGATACAAAATGTGACATTGTGGTCACGGATGATACATGGCTTTGTCTACCAGCCTTATGTAGATCAGTTTTTCTGTCCTTGGAGATAATTTTTAGTTTCCTCCTTCCTTTAGTTTTCTCTTTGGAGGTTTATTCATGATAAACGTTTGCTAGAATATCATTTTGCCCAATTGTGTTGCTTGTAAAACAGCAGATTGGCTTTCAAAGAGAATTATAGGCTAAGGAGTATTTTAACTCTTGGAGACGTAGGCGTTCTTTCCTTCCATAATGATATTAGTCTACTTCACTAAGGTCATTTTTTATTTCATCGCCTCTATGTTGAATTCCTCATAATATTTATTACGTGATCCAGAGGGATGTTTGACAAGGAAAGAATTGCTAAGTTGAAGAAGGGAGTTCTAATTGTTAACAATGCTCGAGGAGCAATAATGGACACTCAAGCAGTTGTCGATGCCTGTAACAGTGGTCATATTGCAGGTATTTTTACATCACCTGAACACATCATCCAGAGATGAGCCCTCAGCTTTATATCAGTTGAACACATCATTCATACTTGATATCATTAGATTTTTCTTCAATTTCAAACTTTATTGCCTTATTTTGGATCTTTTCCCAACTTTAGGGTACAGTGGAGATGTTTGGTACCCACAACCAGCTCCCAAGGACCATCCATGGCGATACATGCCAAACCAAGCTATGACCCCTCACATTTCTGGGACTACCATTGATGCACAGGTTTGCTAATACTCCATTGTGGTTTTGCTTATTCTCTACTTTGGTGACATTATCGTTGAAATCAAACTGACAAAAGCTTGTTATGGGAAATTTTGCAGTTGCGATATGCAGCTGGAACAAAGGATATGCTGGACAGGTACTTCAGGGGTGAGGATTTCCCAGCCCAAAATTACATTGTCAAAGACGGAGAACTAGCACCTCAGTATCGCTAAGTCACTTGTGTCCCTTTTGGTTGTGGTCTAGGTCTCTGTCAAATAAACTAGCAAGCTTGTAATAAGCTGTTAAAATTGGCTACTTATCTTCTTTTAGAACATTTGTAGTGCAGTTTTCTCTAGTTGGCTGCTGTATCTGTCATTTGTGATGTGAACATGTCTCTTTTTTTATGGAGGTCTATGTATAATCCTGCTATGATATTAGGACTCCTGTTGTCGTGGACAATTATATGCTGAAAGGAATTTCGAATTTCTCTTACCTATTACCCGATTTGCCATTTGTTTGCAACGCATTGTATAATTGTCTCCCTGGTGTTGTAGCAACTACTCCCTCCGTCCCAAAATGAGTATTTGGGTTTAACTGGGCACAGAGTTTAAGATAATTAAGAAGACTTTTAAATCTTGTAGTTTAAAATAAAATGTGTGGGTAATGTCGGTCAAAGTGAAAGGTAGACACTTATTTTGGACGGAGGGAGTATTAAGTTAGTATGGATAACAAGAAAGCAATTCTATTTTCCAAGTAAGAAAGTGGAATTGGTTAAACCAAAGTTAATTTTACGTTAGGCTGATTGAAGATTAACAAAGTAATCAAGTTTTGAACTTTCATCTTGTTAAGACCCTAGGTGCATTATCAAGATATCTTCAGAGGTTTCATTCCAAAGGAAAACAAATTATTACTAGTAAATGTGTCACTTTTCCAGATGAGCTAATGTATCGAGTATTTCATACAATTATGTGAGATTGAAAAAGGCAAAATAAATTACTCCAATGTTAAGTTAAAATCAAGTTAATAAAACTCAAAATATAAGTGCTTGCTAAATAAAGTGCACAAGATCCAAAATAATGAAGCATACAGAAAACAGAATTTAATAATTAATCACAAAAATCCTCACAGTAAGAAAATCTCACTTTTCAGTAAATCTTTCTCAAACAAGCGACTAAATCTTTTCCTTATAGCAAAAGTAAAAAATTCTCTTTCTTTTTTCTGAAAACCATATCTTTTGTTTACTGTCATGTAGATTTTCCACAGCCTTGGATTTATTACTGTCTGAATTTTAAACCGAACGTATTTCATTTGTAAATACTCTATGAAAATTGTTGTATTCAAAATGATCAAATTTTATTTGAACTTATAAAACTGGAAGTCCTAATTATGTAGGCAATCTTCAACATACTATAATTTTATCTAATTTATCACTTTGAAGAGATCATTCAATTTTGAAAAGTAAAAGTTGGTCAATAGTATGGGGTTGTACTTGTACATTGTAGTACACATGCTCACAATGATTTTATCAAGTGAATTTCAATATCTAAACAAAGGACAATTAAAAGGTGGATGAACGGAGTATATAGTACTTATAAAAATATAGTAGTACCAAACTTATACAAGAAAATTATATGAACGGAGTATATGGGGTTTGCATAAACAAATAAATTGAATTTACAAACACATAATTGTAGAATAAAAAACATAAAAATGGTGGTGTTGAAAATATCTTCATGACTTCGAGCCCGTTTGGGTGAGCTTATTATAAGCAGCTTATAAGTTGCTTATAAATTATTTTTGAGCACTTTTAGTTTATTTTAAATACAAAAGTGTTTATAAATTCATTGTTTTTTTGAATTATTAAACACTCATTAACGAGCTTATAAGTTGTTTATATGTGCTTTTAAGCTATTTTTAAACTTAGCCAACGGGCTCTTCAACTTATAACGGACAACCTTTTCAGTTAAAAAACAGAATACTTTTGACCAAATCTCCCCTTATCCAAAGAAATCTTTCCCTTTGTTCTCCCTATCTTTGAGTATCAAAAGCATTAAAGTCTTGACTTCACCATTTCAGTAAAAATTCAGCTACCAACTGACCAGCCTAAGGCTATTTTCAAAATTTTCAGAATCTCCCTCAAAAATTAAACCTTAACCCAACTTCATCTCCCCCCTATAAATACTCCCTACAAACCACAGCTTCTAGTCATCCTTGGCCTATTACAGCATTTAAATAGCTAAACCATCGTCCTCTTAATTTGCACTCTTCTGCGTTGTTCCAATGCAGGATCTCCAAATGCTGGGATCCAGCATGCTCGTCCCAGTATTGGGAGGCCCTGTACTGGACAACTCAGGAAATGGTGTTGGAAATATCACTGGAATAGTGTTATTTGGTGCTCGACATAAGGAGTTTTTCTTCTTTTTCTCTTATTTTTGCCATAATAAATGGAACTTTTACGACAAATATTTGTTTCTATAAATTATTGACTATGATTTTTTCCCATAATAAATGAAATCAATCTGTGCTAATTCTTGACTTTTCTTTTTCTGTTATCATCTTTGGCATGACTTAGAAATTGGTAACAATTTAGTAGCCAAAGATGACTTAGGATATGGAGTGATACAAGGGAATTACTAGAGTAAACCCATTTCTTGCAAATTTTAACTAGCTAACACAAGTGTAAGGATGAGAAGTATGATTCAATGTTGGGTGTTGAATGTTAGCAAGTATGATAAATTTATGCATCTTGTTCAGCTTTTTGAGAATTCGAAATTGTATAATTTGACCTCTGCTCATGTATTTTTTGTTAAAATTGCTCATGTAATTTCATTATTGTTGCCTTTGGTATTCATTGAATCCAAGAGCCTAATCCTTAGATTATAATTCGCAACAAAGTAATATTTGTAAAAGCAAAAATGGAACAAAATAAGGAACAATTTAAGCATTATAAGCTTCATTAAGAAACTAATTTAGCAAATTAACTTACTAAAAGATTAAATCCTAAGAAATTATCCAGCATAAGTTGTCATACAAATACTACCAGTTAAGTCTTATGAAATCAGATGGATCATTAGAAAGATCTGATGTAGCTCCACAACTTCTATCAAGCAAAAGTAGACTCTCAACATACTTGATTGAGCATGTTGGGACTCTCTCACAGTCGATATCAACTAGCTTAAATTCCTTGCTTTGTGGATCATATGATAAAAGATCAGTTCCAAGAGACATCTTCAACAGCAACTCCTCATTTCCTCTGAATCCAAGAGCATATGCAAACTCAATCTCCGAAACCACAACGAACTTCTCCTGCCAAGACTCTGATTCTCCACACTGATTCATAACCCAAACAACACAACGAATACACGGTCCATCATGAAGTTCATCACGGTTGTATAAAATCACAGTGATCATTTCCCCACATAAAGCGACATGCAAGTTCAATGGATCAACATGAACTAGGCCTGGTGGCAAACACATTTCGCTAAATGTTTCGTTACTTAGATCAAAAAGCAACAAGCTGTTAAAGAAACTTCCAGTTTCATTATTCTTTATACAAGAAACCCAATAAATAGTGCCGTTTAAACAAACATTAGTTGCACCAAAACTCTGAACTACTTTACTATGGATATCCATTGAGTTCAGTGTTTTCCATAAACCACTGCTTAAACTATAAACCTCAACTGCATAAGCATTGTAATTTTTTCGCTTATAAGCTATCCTCACCACTTTAAACTCACGAGTTTTCGGATCAACCCCAAATCCATGGTAAAACTTACAAGGGACATTCTGATCTAAGCCAGCAGAAGGAGGTATAGGAAGGGAGAGACTTTTGCGAATGGCGGGGTTCCATAGAACAAATGCATTTGTTTCACCGAAGAGATCATCAATGTAGCAAAATAGACCGTTACAGAAACCCAAAGCTCTAAACTGTATTTTCAGTTGAGGAATACTCTCAAAGGGAATGTGGAGCTTCTTGAAAATGTTGAGCTGAGTTGTTGAAGGGTTGTCAAGGTAGACAGTGTGGTGGAGTTTGTAGTTTGGTGTGGTGGTGTAGTGGTGGATGAGGAGCAGAGAAGTGGCAGAGAGTGAGTAAGAAAGGTGAGTGTTGATGAAATGAGAAGATGATATTAAACAACACCATTGTTTACATACACATATGCATCTTACAATGCTTTCAACAGGTAACCTGCAAAGTATTTCCAGTATCAACCTATCAGGCAGATAATCAGACATTATTGTTGCTGGATTTTCCAAGAAAAGGCAAAAGCCTTCTGTTCTTAAAGGTTACTTGAAACTTACATACTACTCCCAATTTATGTGGCGGTGTTTGACTTGGCACGGAGTTTAAAAAATAGAAGTTGACTTTGTAAATGTTCAAATTTATCCTTGAAAAAGTAAGAGAGAGATTGTAGTAATCAAAAAATTATTTGTGGCTTTTAAAAGAAGTAGGGCCCAATAGGGGTAAAATAGAGATAGTACATTAAATAGTTGACAAATAAGGAAATGTGACATTGTTTTTGGGACAGACCAAAAAGGAAAGTGTGACACATAAATTGGGACATATGAAGTATTATTTTAGGAGAATCCTACACGCAACCGGCAGTATTTTCAGAAGATCCGAGCAACATATATAGGCTTAATCCATCCTTCAAAGAAAGACATGTTCTACTTGTAAATTTGTGCCTAAAACATGTCAATAGTAAAATATATTTTGAAATTTATGGCTTAAACAAGCCATAATAAATATATAGTTATAAAATTTATCATTAGGAGTAAAATAAAAAGTAAAATGCTTGGATCCAGCAGGCTCGTCCCAGTATTGGGAGGCCCTGTAGTAGACAACTCTGGAAATGGTGTTGAGAATATCACTGGAATAGTGTCATTTGGTGCTCGACATAAGGAGTTTTTTTTTTTCTTTTTCTCCTATTTTTGCCATAATAAATGGAACTTTTACGACAAATATTTGTTTCTATAAATTATTGACTATGACTTTTTCCCATAATAAATGAAATCAATCTGTGCTAATGTTTTAGATATTGTTTTTTTATTTCTGTTTAGATATTGTTGTTTTTATTTCTATTTATTAGGAATTCGTTATATCTTTTTCATATCAATGTAAATACCTTGTTTTTGTTGCAATACGTAAATCTTGACAACAAGTGTTTTAAGCCTACACAAATAATATGAAGCAAGTAATTAGGTAATTCTTGTATACAAATTGGAGCTACTGTATCTTACAATTTGAAGTAGTAAAAAAACAGACTGATCACAAAAGAAAGAAAGCAGGACATACAAGTGAATGTGATTTTTCTATACCATAGTACTACCTAAATTTACTTTGACATAATAATAACAAAGTTTCATATGTCTCACTGATTCAAACTGTTTTGCTTAAGAAATTCAAGGTCTTTCATTTGTAGCTGCACTGCTTCTTTTGACAATTGCTTAGGTTCTGTATATTTGATTTCTTCAGTTCCATCAGCTATTCTCTTTGCCTTTTCTTTGACAAGTGTTTCTACCTTTTGCTGCCCTACTGCAGGAAAGACAGCACTAAGCATTGTAGTTAGCAGTTTTTCATCATCTTCTTCAATCATATCTCTTCCATAGCAACATACATATATAGCTTCCAGAGCTTTCTCCGCTCGAATATCCATAGGGATTTTAGGGGCTGGAACTCCCAGTTTCAGCCGCTTCTGCAAGAGTAAAGGATCATGTTACAAGAAACTGGCTTACATTATCTTAAATCTTTTATTTGTTCTAAGGTTAACGGACACGATGTGTATCATATTCTTGAACATAATGCTGTTTTGAGAGTCAAATGAGTGTGTGATCACAGTCCCCCATTGAGTCATCTTGAGGAAGAGATATAGAGAGGAAGACCTAATCCAATTTCAGTATACCATGACTCAAACATGTATGCCAAATTCCTTTACTACTTTATACGTATTTTGTATTCTATTATCGTGTCCGATCTTGGGATTTATTATGTTTAATTGCTAACACAAGTATCATGTTAAAGTTACTATAGGCTGCTGTAAACATCAAGTTATACAGGCTGCTGAAAATATCAAGTTACAGGATACACTATTGCAAATAAGCCTCTTAATAAGAGTTGGGCTGAGCTATGTTACGTTGCTTGGATCCCACATATACTGTTGGGGTGTGTATCGGATCCTCCAAAAGCTATACAGTTTTGGAACATAATGTTCTTGAATATTATGTTCTAAGGTATAACGGACACACTATGTATCATATTCTTGAATATAATGCCATTTTGAGAGTCAAATGAGTGTGTGATAACAGTCACAGATTGAGTCAGTCATCTTGAGGAAGAGATACAGAGAGGAAGACCTATCAATCTTCCATGACTCAAACATGTATACCAATTTTCTTACTAAATTATCGTATTTTATTACCGTGTCCGATCTAGGGATTTATTATGTTTAATTGCTAACACAAGCATCATGTTAAAGTTACTATAGGCTGCTGTAAATATCAAGTTACTAGATACACTACTGCAAATAAGCCTCTCAATAAGAGTTAGGCAGAGCTATGCTACATCGCTTGGATCCTAGATATACTATTTGGTGTGTGTCGGATCCTTCAAAAGCTATGCAGTTTTGGACACGAGGCATGCCAGTAAGCTTATTTTTTTTGGAGGATTCGAGCACCATAAAGGCAGAGTCTCATATCAAAACAATGCTCATAAGAGTTGAAATTAGCGTAATGAAAATAAAAAGAAGCTAAAAATCATTGGCCGATGAAATCTTGCTGACCTCTCTTGCTTCATTCATCATTGCAATGAAGTTTTGCTCTTCAAATTCAATATCATTAGCTAAGCTAAGCCTTGCCACCCCTTCCAAAATCTCTTCAGATTTGAGTAAACCAGCTCCCACTGCAGCTAACCAACAGCATAGTAGCACATACAGAGGATCCCCTAACTATCAATGAGGCAAACAAAATCAATGTCAAGTCTCCAATTGATAATAATTTGATTCCTTAACTAATTTGCATAATCACAATTTCCAGACATGCTAATAACTAAAAAATGACTTCAAACTATTTCATTTTATTTTATATGGCAATATTTGATTAGACACGATGTTTAAGAGAGTAAACATGATATTTACTATCTTTAAAATGTCTGCTACTATTAGAGCATGTCATCAGGGGCGGAGCGAGTGTAGTGAAGGAGGGTTCGGGCCGAACCCCAAAGCTTTGGTCCAAACTCTGTATTTATTTTAAAAAATTCATATAATCTTTACAAATTATTAAGTTAGAACCCGTAACTTAAGCGGACTAGAATTCCGAACTCCTAAAATTCAAATTCTGGCTTCGCCTCTGCATGTCATTAAAGGTAAAACAAGAAGTACCTTGCCACGTCGATCTCGAAACTCATAAAAAGCTCTAGAATCATTAATTGAACACTTATTTCCAACTCTCCTTCTAAACTCAGCAAAGTCAATAATATCACCACCAACACCACCTTCATCATTGACAATTCTTGCTATAAGACCAACAACAGGTAGTGAACCAATGACCTTATTAGCAAAACTGGTAATGGGATTAGTTGTCTCATCCATATAAGCCTTGACAAGCAAGACAGTGCCATTATTAGAATTGGTTGTATTGTTATGCCTTATGGGATATTTATACAAACGTTGAAAGTATACAAGTGATGGTGAAATGGGCTGCAAGAAAATGGAGTGGCTTGAAGAAACATGAAGGTTAGTTTGAAGAGAAGAGACAACTACCATTGTGTTATTACATGTGTGGTGTATGTTCAATCTTTGTTTGATATTGGTCTTTGCATGTTATCTTTTTGGAATCTGACTTTCTCAGCTTCATTATTATCTACTCTTAAATAATGGAGTAGTACTAGTAGTATATACAATTAAAATCTTGTATACTTGTTTTTATTTCATTCCGAAATGATATTTTTATATGATTTTTGAAACATTTAAATAAAATTTCTGAGATGGTATTTCCTTTATTAATTTTACTTTTTTTTTAATGTTTATGTAATTAATTGAAAAACAACGATTTTTTAAAAATTGAATCTGCATAATTTCTAGACTCCCTTGTCAAGCCATGAAAAAGAAGACTTACGCCTCTTTACCTTGAGATGATTTGTTAACCACAAAAATATCTGGTTTAATTTTTATTTTTCCAACTGGTGTTCCGTAACTGCTTTACGGGCACGATTAATACCGTTTTGCATTGGAAAGTACCACTTTCGGATAAAACACTAATACTAACCAAAGACAACTTCATCCATAGACTTGAACTCCACACTACTCCATCTGTTCCAAAATGATTGTCACAGTTCGGATTTCGAGAGTCAAACGAGTTCATTTTGACCGTAAATTTAAACATATAATCTTTAAGTTTTTTGTAACGATGTTTATATATTTAGAAACTACATAAAAAGTACTATAAGTCACAATAATTAATAATTCAAAATATTTAAAAGACATATAAAAATATTACGGTCAAAGCTAAACTCGTTTGACTCTCGAAATCCGAACTGTGACAATCATTTTGGAACGGAGGGAGTATTATTTAACATAATGAGTACTTACCATTCACCACAAGCTTTCGTGGTGCTAACAACAAAGGTATGAATAATTTGAATATAATAGAGGATTTCATATAATATTGATACAACTTTGGACTTTTTTCCTTTAGAGAATAACGTCTTAGTATCCCAATTAGCTTTATTTTGAAATCAAATGAAGTTCTATTATTAAATATAAAATTAGCACGAGAGTTTGTACTTTGTATTGATGAAATCCCAATATACTAGAGTTAGTTTCACCAGCGGTCACTAAACTATTGTTTCATTACCACAAAGTCATTTTTGTTTCATTTGTTACCCAAAAGTCACTCAACTTTGCTCTAGTCCACACCAAAGTCACTCAAGCCGAAATTTATTTAAAACTTGCCGGAAAAATGATATGGCATCATTAATTAAAGATAATTTTTTTAATTAAAATTTCATCCATTAATTCAATTCCTTAACCCATTATTCTTATTCTACCAAACCTAGGGGTGGGCACTAAACCGAAAAAATCGAAATACCGAACCGAACCGAACTAATTCGGTTTTTCGGGTTCGGTATTTCGGTTTCGGTTTTGAAATTTTGAAATTTCGGTTTTTCGGTTCGGTTTTCGGTTTCGGGCAATCCGAAATTTCGGGTCCCGAAAAAACCGATTTTTTTTTTTTTTTTTTTTTACACATATGCCATATATTTTCTAAATCTCTAAGTTAGCCAATGTCAGTAAGTAACATGATTCTACATATTGACTGATTTAACTAAAGGTTCTGCTAATTTTTATTTTGCAGAATAGAGAGAAAGTATCTAAATGTTTGTTACTCTTTGTAAAAATCATTCATAGCACAATTATCTAATTTGAGACGTTACAAAATTACATCAGTGCCAAGTGACGAAACCAATAATTTTGCTAAGAGTGTTTAAGAATTTTCAAAATTTAATAAATATCAAGTAATACTCCTATTTGACTTATATATATACAATTATAGTTTTTCAGTATCAACTTTCACTGATTGTAGCTCCGCCATGATAATACCATACTGTACGAAGGGGGTGAATTGTTTCATTTTCTGTAATTAGTCATACTTTTAGTACTAATTTCTTTTAAGCTAAAAGAAATTGAAAGAAATGAGAAAGTGAGAAGACCAAATTATGGTGTCGTCGAGGGGACCAAATTATCCTAGTTAGTCATAGGCTATAAATTTTTTTGTTCGGGCTTTTTTTTTTTGCCATAAACTTTGGTTTAAACCGAAACACCGAAGTACCGAACTAAAAAACCGAACCGAATTATAAAAATTACGGGTTTTTCTACACTTCAAACCGAACCGAAAACCGAAATACCGAACCGAAGTTTCAAAAAACCGAACCGAAATACCGAACGCCCACCCCGTCCAAACCCAAACCCATTTCACTACTTTTTTGCCACATTATGCCAGGGATTTCACTACTCTTTTTTTTGCCACATTATGCTAGGGAGCCACATTGGAAATATATTTCAACTAACTGAAGATTAACTAGTGAAACATATGGTCAATTACAGTCATTTTCGAACAAATGAATGAAGTGCATGAGCCATCACCTATATAAAGCATATGAAGGTAGTGAAACTTTCATATGTTCGACAATTGGCAACACTGCTTAGAGTTCTCATTGACGAGCTTAATGCTTGTTCTAGCTTTTAGATTTAATTAATGCCTCCATATTTACCATGATCAATTTCACATTTCCAACTCCGACATATCTTCACCAGAGAGTTGTGTGGAAACCATCCTAGGTTTCAATTTTCCTTGGTGCTAATGTACATACGCAGAGGCGGATCTAGGATTCTAGGAGGATGGGTTCACCGCTGTAAAGGGCGAAGTCACGACGTCCCAGGAGTGGTCGACGAACCACCTTCGTCGAAATTTTTTATTGTGTATATAGGTCAAATATCATTTTATGTGACGATATATTTAGGAAAAACATATTAAAGTGCATTTAAATTGGGATTGATCCCTACTCCTAAGCGTAAGTGAACCATCACTTAATAAAGTGAACCATTTATAATTTTTAAGCATGGGTTCACAAACATTATATTTGACATATTTTAAAAAATTTACACATAATATACCGAGTTTAATGGGAAGTGCATGGGTTCATGTGAACCAAGAATTTCAAAGAACATCCGCCCCTGTACATACGTATTCTCAAATGTCAAATATTTCGTACATTCAATATGTGTATGTAATTCATATGTCTCCAGCGCATTTGAATGCATTCTCTAACTGTATATATGCATTTATTTTCCTTCTTTCTCCTCTTACATTATGGAGATACCAAAGTTAGAAACATGACATCTCAAGTATATAGAATTCAAGTTGACAAAAAAACTGCTTAGCTTCAAAAAGTAATGCATTGTCTTCATGTAAATATATGTTATTATAGCCTTTTCTCTGGAATCGAGAATGTATCTAAAGAAAGTATGTGTTGGTTAAATTGATAAGAAACATAATTTTTGTTATATGTTTCACTGGATCGTCCCGTTAATCTTCAGTTAGTTGAAATATATTTCCAATATGGCTCCCTGGCATAATGTGGTCCAAAAAAAAAGTAGTGAAATCTCTGGCATAATGTGGCAAAAAAGAAGCAGTGAAATGGGTTTGAGTATGAGTTGGGTAGAATAAGAATAATGGGTAAAAAATTTAATTAAGAAAATTATCTTTTATTAATGATGCAACATCATTTTTCCGGCAAGTTTTAAACAAAATCCAGCTTAAGTGACTTTGTTGTGGACCGAAACAAAGTTGAGTGATTTTTAGGTAACAAATGAAACGAAAGTGATTTTGTGGTAATGAAACAATAGTTCAGTGACCACCGATGAAATTAACTCCAATATACTAGTACTAAACACATCTTATTTAGGAAATATTGCACCTAAGGAAAAAAAAAAAAAAGATTTAGTTTGCCAAAGAGCATTCCACCTAATACTCCACGAATTACGCCAAGTAGTCATGTCAAATTAAAAAAATCTGAAACCCCTCGATTGTGGCGAATGCTCACTGGCCCCAATTCCTCAGCTGACGCCAATGTCACTTGCAGCAGTAGCAACAGTAAGGGTGTGTTTAGTGGGAGGAACACGTTTTTTAAAGTATTTTTTCTTTTTTAAACTCCATGTCAAGTTAAGCTCAGCTATATAAAATTGGACGAATAGAATAATGAATTTGTGTTTATTATATTAAAAATATAAACCTATATAGCAATGCGTACACAACACATTCTACATATATAAAAATGTATACTATTGAAAATTGAGTGTGTATATACTATAAATTGAGTGCTTATACACCATATATAACTATAAAAATTGAAGGTATACGCTATGTATAATTAAGAAAACTGATTAAATACATCGTAAAACTGAATGTATATGATGTGTACAAGTGATGAAACAGATTGTATACACTATGACATCGATTCTGCACATCGTGTATTAGTTCGGTGTATACCGACTGCAAAAAATAAAAACCAGCTAAAAGTAATTAAGTTCTGCCGACCTATCATTTATGCAATAATCCCAAGAATATATGAAAAATACTAATATTTACAAAACAATTTCCAAAAAAATATTTTAAGGAGCGGGATTTATCCCGATCGCACCCAATGGGCAACGGCCACGAGTCAAAAACATTACAACTCTTACACCCTAATTAAATATAAAGACACTTTTGGCGGCACTACTTCATCACTACTCTAACACAATCCCATTCCTATTTTCCTGCAACCCAAAAATTCTCTCTCATTCTCTCGTGGTAGCTCAAAAGGTATGTAACGCTTTCATAATTACTCTATTAACTAACAAATGTTAGGTTACTAGTATTAATTTTGCTTTTCCGTTGTATTTTTTGGTGTGTAGAGTAGAAAGCTAACAGTGAGAATATGGGAGCATTTTGCAACGATGACTTGAATTTCTCTACAAATTACAATTTTGTTTCATCACAAGATCTCAGATTCTCTAAACTAATCCATGATAATGTTCACGGCAGCATTTATATTGATCCGGTAACTTAATTTCTACATTTTTTTTGTACTTATACACGTGTTGTTTCAATTTAGAACTATTTCCTTTTTTTATATTTGCTAAATAGAGTTATTTCAATTGTAAAACATGTACATGTAGTTTTCAATGGTAAGTTATCGCAAAAATTTTACTCGTAGGGAAGATTGATAACTGTTAACTGAATAAATGAATATTGAGATGCAATTAGTAAATATTTGTTATCCACAAATTTTGCTATGGCAAGTCATTGTTAAAATTTTACTCGTAGTTTAGTGGAAATTGACAGTGTCGACCGGATTAAATAAGTAGAATTTTGAGTTTCGATTGGTGGATTTTGTCATACACAAATTTTGAAGAAGCCTGTAAAAAAAGTCGCTTAGAATGTGTATATGACTAAATTTCATTTCATGAAATTTTAATGAGTTAATATGTTTGTTTCACGTGCTTTAATTTGCTTGAATTGAGCGGATTTGTTTCGAAAGAAATGAAAAGAAACAAATTGAATTGATTTAGTTTAGGATGTGAGTGTTCATTAGGCAACAGAGATACTTGGGAGTGATGAATACGGGCAAAAAGGAAATAGAAGTTTGATCTGAATTTTCTGATCTTACTGTTTTCTGTTCCTGATTTCAGATTTAACTCTTGATTCATTCACATTTCTTATCATTTTCTTAACTTATTATTGTGAGCTTTGTGAAATGTACTGGAACTTTAATATTTATTGAACTTTGCAGCTCTTCTTGAAGTTCATTGACACGGAACAATTTCAAAGGCGAGTATCTTTATCATGTACTTGTATTTTCTTTATCATGTTGTTTTAGAGAACTCCAAATCTGTCTTAAAAAAAAAAATATATATCTACTGGTGGATTAAAACAGGCCAAATAGAGCAGAATGATATGGAGAATTGATATGGCCGACCCAACTAGTTTGAAGTTTAGGTGTAGTAGTAGTTGTTGTGGATTTCAGTTTATTGTGTCACCAAATGTGTAAATATATGCTCCTGTGTGAGTATTTGTATTCATATTGGCTTCACTCTTCCTGTGACCTAATGGTCATCTTCTGTATCATCTTTTATTTTACTTTTTATGTTTTGACATTTGCTATTACTTTTTCATGAGAGCTATTACTAGAATTATTGAACCATTTTTCCTTTTTTTTTTTTTTGTTTCTTCCAGGCTTCGTGATCTTAAGCAATTAGGTAAGAGCTATGTCAAATTTGATAACTATGTTAAATTCTGGTTAAATTTGATAATTATATCTGCCTCTGCACTGAACTGTCTGAATCTTGTAGCTTCACTTTTTGGAATAGAAGTGACACTTCATGCCCTGAAGAATATACATATCTCACACTTACTTGCTTAAAATTGGCTGTTTTAACTTCGTCGGGTATCGCTTTGTGATTGCATATCAGAATTTAGTGGGATCCTCAAAAGGAAATTTGGCTAGATCTCTTGTTTCTCGGTGTTCTATGAGGACATATGCCATCTTGGTTATGCAAATTCTGGATGTTCATTTAAGTAGTAGCTTAAATTCTCATAATTACTTTTACCCTGCATGCATATCTCTTATGCAAGAGTGTGGTCTCGTGTTACTTATTGGGTAAATCATACCTTCTATTACACGACATCCTTGTTATCTGTTGGGTAAATTTCAAACATATGGCTTCTACTCACCATTTGATGCTGCCTTTGGCTCCTACTGTTAAGCTCACTGTTGATGGAAACATAGTAACAAAATTTAGGACCCTGGTAGTGGCTTGAATCTGTCAATAACATGAGCTCTGGATGTACCTTCAGGTGTGGCACATATGGTCTATCCAGGTGCAGTGCATTCTCGATTTGAACACTCCCTTGGAGTGTATTGGATTGCCAATGAAGCTGTTCACAAGCTTAAAACCCACCAAGTATGAACTTACGTAGACTGTTTGCTTTGGTTGTTGAACTTGATGCCGCCTGAGGCTTCTCATGTAATCCTAGTATTCCTTTTGTAGGGTATGGAGCTTGGTATTGATCACTTTGATGTGCAGACAGTGAAACTTGCAGGTATATAATACAGAATACTTCGTGCATGGTTTAGTATTACCTCCTACAAAAATACAGAATAAATGATGATTTCCCTCCATTATGGTTGAATTTTTTAGGTCTTCTGCATGATATTGGCCATGGACCCTTTAGCCATTTGTTTGAACGGGAGTTTCTTCCCCAAGTTCGCAATGGGTTGGACTGGTAATACTTTTCAGCAGAAAGCGTTCTGTTATTTAAGTAGCTCGCAGTTATATATCACATGCTCATAGTTGTTTCTGACTATCCGTATCTGCTCTTACCTGCTGCCTGTAGTGTTGGTATTTTCTAGGAAATACCTTCCTATCTAACTATACTACAATATTTTTGCTGTTCAAGTTCTTTCGAAGCTTCTTTTGATGATAATGAGGTGGTCTTATTATATGAATTGGTGCATATTAAGGACTATTTTATCTTGTGTTGTAGTTTAGGTCTCATGAGCAAATGTCAGTGGATATGATTGATCACATCGTTGACGAGCGTCATATTGATATTGATTCAGAAACCATAAAAAAGGTTAAGGTAAGATGTATTATTTTGATTTAAATTATGCTACCTCTGGTTTCGTTACAACCATGCCTAAAAAGCCTATATACAGGCGTAGAGAACATAGTGTTACTCAAATTCAAACTTATACTTAAGAACTAGTATAGTCTATTAATCTCTTTCACATGTTTATGGAATATTGTTGATGAGAACGGTAGTTTGCTTATTATACATAGTATATATGGGAACCAGTATTGTCTCCAAGAGTAAAATGAATTTGAGGTGCTATTATTATAGTTAAATATGGTAGACGTTTGGATATTTGATCTATTTGCTTAAAGATGGTTGGCACTAAAACCTTCAAGAACTAGCTTCTTTCATTGAATTCACTTGAGATACTAGTAAAGAAAAAGTTTCCTCTGATTTAAAATGCTTTTCAGTGATATCAGATCTTAGTAAAGGAATTCTACTACCAAGTTATGACTACATTGGTTGAGATAAGTAATTCACCGTTCGTATGAGTTATTCTTATTCATGCACAGCTAAAAGCCAATTGATAGTACGTGATACAAGTGATCCTTAGACTTGTTTATGTTGCTGTAAGCAGGAAGAGTTCTAGATGTGGCCAATTAACATCTATTTTCATTGACAGGAAATGATACTTGCTAGTTCCAAGTTTGCCTTGACAAAAGTAAGCCCTCCCCTTCCCAGCACAAAGTTACTAGGAGAATGTCTTTCATTAAACATCCATTTACACTCTAATCTGGCATTTTTAGCTTTTCATGCTCATTGTCACATCATATTGGAATCTTGAATTTGTGCACTGTTTAATTTGTTTGATTAATACGTAGAGCTCAAGGGAGAAGCAGTTTCTATATGATATTGTGGCAAATGGTCGAAATGGTATTGATGTTGACAAGTTAGTTTTCTCATCCATTTTTTTCCAACCGTATTTCCAGTTTTGACGAAACGAACTGTCATTGCATGACTAGTGAGGGCTTTCATTTGTTTGCAGGTTTGATTACATTGTCAGAGATAGCCGAGCATGTGGTCTAGGATGCAATTTTCAGTTTCAGAGGTCTTTCCTTTCATCTTCGTGGTTATTAAACACAGCATGCCTACAGATGTCTGAGAGAAAGGAAAAGCAATTCGTAACCATAAAAGTGTCTTCGTCTTCTGCAGGTTAATGGAAACAATGAGAGTTTTGGGAGATGAGATATGCTATCGAGCCAAAGATTGTTAGTACTTGTCATTTCATTTATATATTTTTTGTTTGACTTGTGGCCTTACTATTTGTGTGCACAAATCCACAGATCTTACCATCCACAAGTTATTTGCCACACGAGCTGATCTACACAGAACTGTTTATACTCATGCTAAAGTGAAGGTACATAGCTAATTTGACGAATTAGTGCACTGATTCTCTAACCAGGATATCTGAAATTTGGAGGTTATCATTTCTTTGTTATTTATACTTGCATGTGAAAGCTTTCAATTTGATGTCCCATCATTGTACAGGCAATAGAGCTTATGGTTGTAGATGCACTAGTGAAAGCAAATGATTATCTACAGATAGCATCTCATATAGAGCATCCTTCTCAATATTGGAAGGTTAGTCTTGCCATATTATTAGTTTAATCTACTCAAAATTCAATGGACCATAATCTTAAATTTCTGTGTACGTGAAAGTAGTTAGATGACACCATTCTAAAAACCATTGAGACTGCTCCAGACTCAGAACTGAAGGAATCTAGGGATTTGATCCTTCGGATTCGAAGAAGAGATTTGTACCAGGTACTGAGGTAACACTGATGGGTGTTGATTAAGCTTATTATATGAGCACTATGGAATCTTTGATGTTTAAGGTTGCTGCTTATCTTTGCATATGTCAGTTCTGTAATGAGTATGCTGTCCCCAGAGACAAAATAGAGCATTTCAAGGATGTCACCGCACATGATATTGTTTGTTCACAGGTATAACATATGGTAGTTTGTGTGTGTTTTTGGGACACTTTAGTAGTTCTATGGTAATGGTCTTTTATCTTACAGAAAAGTGGTGGTGAGAAACTTAATGAAGAGGATGTTGCTGTGAGCAATGTCAGGATAGATCTGACTCGTGGGAGGAATAATCCGCTCGAAAGGTTTGTTAAATGGGCCATCTGATTCCAGTTCCAGCATTTTCATGGGATTTCTCTTTGTCCCTCTCCCCCACTTCCATTACAATTCTGACCCTTTCATGTTTTGGTTTGTCTGTTTTTCTTTGACGATGGTTGGACATTTTGCCTCTGCCAGAATCCATTTTTTCAAGGTACAGCTATGGCTTCTATAATTGTCTATTTCATCTACTTTTCTTGTCTGCCTTTCATCTCACCTGCGCACATTTTTAACGATTTTGGTTGAACTTCAGGATTATGAAAGTGACGAGAAATTCTCTATACCTGATGATCGTATCAGCCACTTGCTGCCTACATCATATCAAGATATGATTGTAAGAGTGTATTCCAAAAAGCCCCACCTGGTTTGTCCAGACAAAACTTTTGCAGTTAATTTTTTTCATTCCTCTCCGTGAAGTCTGATCTCAGTTTCATTTTATTCTACTCAAATCAGGTGGGAACTATTTCTGATGCATTTGAAAATTTCCAGTTGAAGACTTATGGAATAAAAGCGCAGGTTCATGCAACACCCGAGAAGAAAAGACGCCGTACATGATCTTTGACCCATTCATAACTAGAAAGTATATTCCATAGTAGATATATTTGATATATAGTATATCTCAAGCAACATATTATAGCCAATTTGTACAGAACTCTGTTGACACGTGAAAGGGCTCTTCAGTTATATACTGGAGTTTTTGAGGAAAGTTGCTAGCCTTTAGTGGAAATGATAATATCCCCCAATTATGTATCAGTTTCTGTATTGTAACTTTTTTGGAGCAACTGACTCTTAGGTATAACTTCTGAATATTGAAGCTCATGCTTCCATATTACCTTTTGTTTTACGCTTGTCTAAGTTCCAGGAACTTTTTGCAACTCTTGATGTACTTAAAGTCAATACTATTAAATCCGTCCTCATTAACTTTTCTATACACTTTTGGTATGGTATACAAGTTAGGTTCTTACTAGCATCCAAAATGTGATGTATATGGCTTTGTAGTTTGCCTCTGGAAGATATATTGCTGTGGTATGCCATATCCAGATTTGAGCTTTGCAGAAGTGACATCAGCTGTTGTGTCCAGGACCAGGTACCAAGTTTCGGATATATCGTGATGTAACTGAACACGGTCTCCAATCTCCATTGTTTACGGCAAAGAATTCAGATTTTGAAAGTTATTACTCTTCGTTGAATTTGCATAATCTAAGACCCGAGATATCTTGCTGTTGCCCAGGTTCTTTTGCTTATGTAATGAAGCGATGTTGTGATGTTAGCCTTGACAAACGGCCAGAGATGGGTGAAGTGTCCATTTTGGTATTAGTTGACGCATCTAAGGTTAGATTTCCCACTAGATCAATGTCATGACTGCTTCTGCATTGGGAGATACTGAGGTCCTTGAGAAGTTTTCTCCAGCTAGCTAGTGTTAGCAAGTGAACTGAAGTTTTACCTCGAAAGTATGGTCTATTTAAGAGGGAATGAAGACAAATCAAAGGAGCGTAGTGCTTTAAGAAGATTAAAGATTTCAAATTATCTACTTAAATTTGGTTGCGCTGAACCTCTGATGCATGCATGCCCTAGTTAATCAGTTTTCAGTTTGTAGTTAAAGATTTAGGGGTCGTTTGGTTGGTGGGATTGGACTAATAGTCCCGGGATTAAATTTGGGACTAAATTAATTCCATGTTTGGTTGTTGGGATTAGCTAAGTTGGGAGAGCTTTTATCCCAAAATCATGGGATTAACTAATCCCATATAGGAGGTGGGTTTATTTATCCCACTTTTAGTTCAAATTTTAATCCCGGGATTTGTAAACGACGGAGTAAACAAAGATCAGGTCTCTCATTCCTGAATTGAGTGGGAGGTAAACTGGTACGTTTTGGCCTAATCCTGGGGGTTGATTCATAATATAGCTTTCCACCAATCGTAAGATGAATCTCGAACACAAGAAACTGAAATTACTCGATATAATAGGGTTAAAAAAATAACGATTATGCCATTCAGTGAGTTTGTTTGATAGACCCCAATGCAGGTCTTATTCACTTATTCCTCAACTAAAACATCTAACCAGCAATCTTGTAGCTTGGATTCACAAGATTATCGATGCCAGATACGACTTGTATTGATTCTATCACATCCCCCACCTTCAAATCAGCCAAAAAGTCCTCATTTTCTGTCACATAACCGAAAACAGCATATCGACCATCCAATATATTGGCATTGCTAGGAGTCAGCTCACTTTCTTTCAATAGCCAAAACACCTGGCTTGAGGCAGAATTGTCCTCAAATTCCTGTAAGCAACCATTATTAAATGATTATTGCTAAGTACTCCGATTACTGAAAGATTACAAGGCAGCAGCAGATGCAACCACAAAAGTGAAAGTCTCTCACCTCTCTAGCCATGGCCATTGTTCCAAAAGCATTGAAAGGGAGTTTTGTTTGAGCCTTGTATAGACCAAGTTCCTGTAGGAATCATGCCGGAATTTATCAAATACAGAAGGAACAAGTAGGACTATTGAGAGCAAAGAAAAGGACGATATAGCAAAAGCAAACATGGTCTTCAAATATGTAATCTTTTCAAGTGTCACCTGAGGCACTTTGGCTAGTTTACTATAGTGGAGAATGATCCTGTTTGAGTAAGGCTATTATGGTGTTTCCAAGTTGAGAGTTTAGTGCTTAGGGGGGTGAAAATCTCTTTTTTATTTTATTTATAAAACGAGTCCTGTTCCATGGATGAGGGGAGGAGTGAGATCTGCGCAAGAGCAAGTATACCAATGGCTCACACGTTGGGGCAAGTGAGTTTTATCTCCAAGATAACAGGTGTATGGTAATATCAAGACCAACACAAGTAACTAGGTATAATCGATATGATGATGGCTTGGCCAACAATGGTCACACTGATACTATCTAGAACTTCTACTAAGAAGTTGGGAGTGAAAATAAGTGATCAGGGGTAGGGCACTAAGAGGTCAAATTTCGAGGGAAATGACACGTCATGGACTTACTTCTAAAGTTTCTCCATAGAATGGTGCTTTTTCACCATCCACCATAATCTCCAGGGGTACTGTCCGGGTTTTCTCAGTGCTGGGGTCAATAAAACCTTCAGCTGGACCTTCAGGATCTCCTGTTTGGACCACGAACCCATCCGCTGCAGAACATCCACAACAATGAGTTTCAAAAAGATATATAGGTCGAAATTTTCAGAGAGCAGATTCCATGTTTGCTGCATAGACAACTTATTTGTCTATTGGTTCCATGCAAGAACAGAATAAAACTAATAAGCTTACCTCTTTGAATTTCCATGCCATCATAGAAATGCCTCTCGACCAAGTCTACAAAATTTCCTGCAGTAACTGGAGCATTATAGCCATCTAGAACAATACGAAACACACATTCATCCAGGTTGGGGTTGTCTTTAACTTTGATCTTCATATCCACAGTTGCTCTTCCCTTCAGTAAAGGCATATTTTGATATTCTTCAGGTACTTCATATGGGAATGCATCCACCATATCCTCTTCAACACTGCAGAAATCGAATGCCCCAGGAAGATCTCAGCTGCAGTCAATGACAAGGGGTCTAAATGAGAAAAGCATAGTTTTGGAAATTCACCATTTTTAACAGTTCACCCCTCATTTTCGATTCCTAAATCAGAAATGGTCCATATCCAACAAAAATTCCTCTTTCGGTATTCAAACTGCTATAAGTAGCCCACTTAAACTTGCATGTCTATGTCACTTATGTGCCCCCATGGCACAAATTTAACTAAAGCAATTGCTTCCTCAAAGTTTCTGTACAAAGATTGTTTCGGACAAAGGTTTTGACCCCTCTTAGAAATTTCCAGTAAGCAAGCATAGAAAACACTACAATACTATACATGGATATTCAACTAGTCTAAACCAAGCTATCCAGTGCACATTGGGCTGCAGACCCAGACACTTTTGACTAAGTCTATGCATGATTGCTCTCTTTTTTTCAGTCTAACTAGCTGGTTAACAAGGAACTTAACCTTGTTAAGCATACATCTCCGACTGATGTCAATTGAAGTAAAATTTAATACGTGAAGAAGTAATCAAGGTCTTACTGATGCTATGTCAGACGACAATCCTCTTAGCAACTCACAAAAAGCACGGCAGACAAAGATAGAAATACTTACCCTCCGACATAATTAAGCAGTTCTTTCTGTTTAGGTGCAACAGCGGCTCGATTCTTGTCCTCAACAATTTTTTGAAGCTCATCTAACCCAGCTTCCAGTTTGTTAAGTAATTCAGTGCCATGCTCAACCTTTGACGGTGCCAGTCCTGAGACTATCAAGGTCTTCCCTTGCTTAAGAGCTCGGGATGCCTGTCTTGTATTCTACACAGTCGATGACAACAATATACCAATTACATTTACAAAACTAATAAACTACGTAAGGTGCAGACTCAAGCCAGAAAACGACAATGTGGGAGAAACTAAACAAATGACATCATACCCTTTCAACAGAATCAAGAGCCTTGACACCAGCAATCTTGAGACTATCAGTAATATCTTCAAGCGGTTTTTGGACTACTCTTATTGCCTTATTATCTATAGGCAATGCATACCTCAACAACGCCCCCGGATCCTTAATTGGCGGCCCTGAGATCAATACAGAAACATCTGGCAATGCAGGGGTGATTGCCTGGGCAGGACTAGACCATTCCAAGCCCGGTAGTCCACTTATCAAACTAACTGATAATGCAACCGAAACTGCACACTTCTTCAATGACAAGAACCAATCTTTCTGCATATTCAATACAAAATTTCATATATAAGTCCATCACACATTCAAAACACGCATTTCGAAACTTTAGAAACAATTACTAAGTGCAGCATTTTTCATTACTTACAAAAATATGGATACTTATACAATTAAGACAGTCAGATTCAATTTATGTGATTATGTTTGACTCAACACGGAATTTAAGAAATAAAGACTTTTGGAACTCGTGGCCTTAATCTTGCCACGATATCTCCGTGCCTATAAAAACATGTCATTAATAGTAAAGTACTAGTAAAACTAAAGTCAACTTACTAGTAAATATTAAAATGTGACGTTCTTTATGGAACGGACCAAAAAACATACATTTAACAAGGCGCGTGATTACTAAATATAGAAAGATATCATTCTTTATGGAACGGACTAATAACGAAATACGAATAGAAAGAAAAACATTAGAACTTGCCTCTTTCTCTTGTCTTTCAGAAGGTTGTGAAGAACACAATGGGGCAAAATGACGAATTTGGCCTTTATTACAAGAAGATACAGAATGGCTATTGTTTAAAGAAGGCTTACGATTAATGGGTTTTTGGGAAGTTGTTAATGGAGAAGAAAAATAGTGGCAAGAAACTGAAGCTGCCATTGTAATTTACTGGTAAGTTTCAGTTAAGGAAAAAAATAGGACATTTAGCTAAAAGAAGAAGCAAAATAGAGATTGGGGGCCAAATTTTAAATAATGGAGAAATGTAGATATGGGGATTGAAAAAATTGGTGTAATGGACAAGAATTGAGTAACAAAGGGATAAGGTGAGAATAGAGAGACTCAAGTCAACCTCATGCTTTGGATAAGATAATGAGTGTCACTTTGGATATTATACTTGCCAAATAAGTACTGTATTTAATATCATAAAGTTTTTCCGTGGTTTAAGTCGTGAAAATAGTCATTAATATTTACATCAAACTAAGCTGTATATATCACAATCTTTTGGGGTGCGGCCCTTCTCCGAATCATGTGTGAATGCAGAATGTTTTGTGCACTACACTGCTCTTTTAAATAAGTATTGCCTCTCCACTTTCAAATTTATATATGTTACATATTTTTTATTTCATTCTAAGAAGAATGTCATAATACTATATTTACAAATTATGTATCTTTAAAAGTTTATTTTATTGTTTTATAAGAAGTTAAATGTACAAGTTACAAAAGTCATATAGTGACACAAATGATAATATAATAGGATTAACACATATAGTGAACATATTAACAAAAGTCATATAATTGAACATAAATTCACTTGGAAAAAAGTTGGATCTTTTATGGGTGAGTATTAATACTAAAGTTCAATACTCCCTCCGTTTCAAAATGGTTGTCATAGTTTGACTTGGAGCGGAGTTTAAGAAATGTGGTAAGACTTTTGGAACTTGTGGTCCAAAATAAGCCATACATAAATATGTGGCTATAAAGCATTTCATCAAGGGTAAAGTAGTAGTTTCAACTCAAAAATATTTCTAAATTTAGAATTGTAGGAAACTATGACAACCATTTTGGAACGGAGGGAGTATTTGCTAATTCTAATAGCCGAACTTAGACTTGCAAAGTTATCAAACACAAACCGTTGAGATTTTCAATTCTTGATGTCTCACTTTACTCCTAGACTTATTAATACACATAAACTCAATTTAATAGATTACTAAGCTAAGGCTGATCAAGATTTTATAAACTAGTAGACTATATAATTTGAGTTGATAAAACCATTCATTGCCTAAGTAATAAACACAAGAAATTAAATGCCAACAACCATAGAAGTTAAAGAAAAGACGTACTCTATATTAATATGTTCCCTCTTGCATGCCCAGTATATAAAAGAACAACAAAAGGATAGAGAAATTTTGTCTATCTCTACAAAAACTGAATCTAAAGAAACTCTACTGATAAAGCATAAAACTAATTATGTAAATGCCGCATTCAAAATCTTGGGCAATATGGAGGGTGATCTGTTGAGAGATTTGGCAATCAGACGAGCTCCACTGTTGGTGGCTTCTTCTCTAGTTCTTGAGGTTTCTTGTTCCAGTAAATAACAATCAACAACAGCTGAATGAGACCTAATAGTGATCCAGTTCCATTTGCAGTCTGCAAAATCACAGCATTTTCCACATTAGACATAACAAATCAAGTACGTACAAATTCTTGAGTAGTTTAATTTATATGCACGGACAACGTAAAATATGAATATGGTCATATTAATTAACTCACCAAGATGTAGGGATCAAACTTGAGGAGAGCATAGACGGTCCAGCAAATTCCATTAAGGAAGCCTGCTAAGCAAAGCCACTTGGGCAAGAATTCAGCGCTTTTTGTTTTGATTACCTTCAACTGTTTTCATGAAACAAACCAATCAAGAACAATTTAGCAACAAAAATATATTAACTATATGTGTGTGGAAAGAGCAGAAGCTATGATTTGGACATACCATGATGGATAAAGGAGCTCCATACATTATAATTCCAAAGACAACACAGATAATTCCCACTACCATGGATCTTTTAGCATGAGTATGCAAGCCTAGCAGTGCTCCACATACAATGGCAGCCATGGCCAAAAGTTCAACAAGCACTATTCCAAGTATATGTAGCTGTATTCAAAAAAGCAAACATCCCATGTTAGTATATATATTAATCATTACATATAAAAGGATAAATTCTGAAGCTCAAAGTTTCTGATATACTATAACATTACCCTATACTTCTTGCCAGTGAAGATGAAGAATGTGGTAAGTTCAGTGATTGCACAGACAAGACCAAAGCTGTTGATAGTGATGACAAGAAGACTGTGTGGATGAACTAAAGGTAATCCATAGAAAACCCACATCATACAGTTCATCATAGTTGCTAAGTATGGGTATGGATGGAACTCCTCTGTCGATTTGTGTTTCAAGATTCTCCAAAAAGTTGGCCTGATTACAGAGTAAAATTTGTCAGCATATTCAGTATCGTAAGGCGTTACATTATAAACTAGAGTTTAAGTTATATACATGGTCGTCAATATAACAAATTTTACACTGTCACACTGTCAATAAGTGAAAGATAGGGAAAAGATATCTTACCCTGGCGCAATAAAGAGGCAAAAGGACAAGACATTCCCTGCAAAAGAAGAAGATTACAAGCATATTAGAGAAACTGTTACATATGATCAAACTTAAACACTACTTAATCAAGCAAATTAAGGGAAAGAAAACACTTATTATCACACACAGTACCATACTGAAAGATTAAATTAAAACAACTTCTGGAAGAGCCTTATCAGTATGCATGTACATAAGCTAACATCTATGACTCATGCATGCATGCATGTTAATTAACAAAAAACTAAATCCATACATTCTACGCCTAGATTCCCTGACTTGTTAAATTTATACTCAGATTTTTACAATAGGTAAATATCAGTATAGCGTAACATATTATATCAGTGTAGTTTAACACATTATATCAAAACGATAGCTACAGTAAGCTAATCGCAATATAATTTCTCAAAAGGTCCTATTTTAAGCAATCCTCAACTAGTAGATATTATATCAATGTAGATTAACAACACGTATTATATCAGTGTAATTTAACATATTATATCACAACCACAACTAAAGTAAACTAATTGCGATTTTAAGTTCTCAAAAGAAAACTGATCCAAAGTCCTATTCCGAGCAATCGTGAACTAGTAGATATTCTATCAGTATAACTTAACATATTATATCATATTATATCAGTGTAACTTAACATGTTATATCAGTGTAACTTAACATGTTATATCAGTGTAGCTTAACGTAATTCAACATACGCTTATAATTCTACCATGCATGTATATCAGTGTAACTTAACATATTATATCAGTGTAGCTTAACAAATTATATCATATTATATCAATGTAACTTAACATATTATATCAGTGTAACTTAACTAGACTCCATATTCGCTTATAATTCTACCATGCATGTATCCATACAAAATCACAGTTACTGTATTCAATTCATTCACCAATAACATCAAAACACAGCTAAAATCTCAATAAATATAAACTCTAAACAGTTCTAACATCAAAAAAATCAGTATAATAAATCGAAATCCGAACTCCCGAAGAAGAGAAAAAGTAGTTACCAACAATGCCGACGGCAAAACGAAGAGTATCATGGTTCACCATCTTCACTTCACTTAAATTTTTATTTAAGCAAAGAAAAAAAGCAGAGAAAATATTAATGAAAGCAGAGAATATTTTTAAGAACACGAAAAATGTGTGAGAGATATGAAAGGGTGGGTGTGGAAAGAGGTGATTATATAGTAGTGAAATTTTATAGAGTTTGAGATGGATTATACTGCTAATTATATTATAAAATCCTATTTTATCTAAAACTTTGTTTTTAAATCCAATCCTAATTACACAGAGATTAGTTTATAAGTTTTTTTTTTTACCCTTTGCATAACTTGCTTCTAAATATACTACGTTGATGTATTATGTTTTTCTTGTTGAGCTTATATTATAAGAGTATCACTTAATTAAAATACATAGAAAGCAAAAAAAATAAGTAAAAACCGTTACACGTATACGTCTAGAAAAACCGCATTTTTTGACCGCCAAATCGGTCGGAGAATGGTCGACATTTCGACCGATCTTCGATCGATTGCGGTGGTCGAATAAATGATGGTCGAAAAAGCAGTGTCGACCGACACCCGTCGAAAGATCGACCGGCTTTCGACCCACAGTCGGTCGGAGGACGTGTATTTTTTTCTTAAATGACGAGTTCTTCGACCGAAAAAGTCGGATATTTTAGTAGTGGTAACGAGCTTAAGTTTGATTAGTGTAAAAAGTATTTACCGCAGTAGCTAGAGGTAGGTTCATGATTTTAAGTTAGTGGTTTCTGAATTACATTTCTTTCATGCTTATGGGTTTTGAATAAATAATTTTTAAATTTTTAAGTGAATTTTTAACACAAATACGGTATCGGGACCAAAGCTATTGGGTATCGAAGCCTCTAGATCGGCCAGTGTAAGTAAGTTATTATTAGGTGATTACAAGCAAATGTAGCTTTATGATAGGCATTAGTAATTGAAAGCATGATAAAAATGATAAGCGATCGTGTGAAAAGAAAAATGTGTTATACATTCGTCCGTCTGAATATTGGAATAGTAACGAGAAAAATATTTGGATTGTTTAATGTCATCAATAAAATTAATTATAGTAAATCTTATTTAGTTATTTAATATTGTCCGATAAAACAAAAATTAAATTTAAGCTGATTCATACATTAAGTGTGGATAAAATTTTGGCATTTTTCCAGTATCAGTTATATATGCAAATGCTCTTATTTACAACAAACTTTCATGCCAATAAAGCTGGCATTGGGTTTTTCGTACAGTTAGTTACAGTAGGTTACGTAATTGGGATTCCTTTTCCAAGGTATTTACAAATATAATTACCCTTTCCTAATTTTACTTGGTTAATAAAATTAGCTATCCTGGCTTGCAAGACACTTTTTGAAGATAAAATTTGTTTAAAATATAACTTACTACTTCTAATATAACTCATCATCATAATATTAGTAATAATAATCAAAGGGTTTAGGCGGTGGCTAAAATTTTGTGATTAAGATATTAATAATAGTTTTGGCAAATTTTAATTAATGTGTTTAATTCTTGTTATGATCTTTTAACTTTGGCAATAAGACATGGCATAACTTTTGAATTGTTACCTCTTAACCTAGTGTGTTGTTCGAAGAGACACAGAATTTTTACTAAGGGGTATCAAAACATAAATAAGTAATAATATGAAAAAATTAAGAACACTCAACACATGATATATATAAAAAAGAATTTATCCTTCTATGCAGTATAATTTTTTGACAAAGATGTATTATTTGATACCCATTGACATAAGCTAGGTCGCCACTGATTAGGAAGAGTGAGAGACAAAGTTAATGTATAAAGTGACAAATGGAAGCTTTTTTAATGTAACCATAATGTATAGATTTACTAACCCAATTAATTCGAATTTATCGGATTTAAATTCATCACGGAATTTTAGTGTTTCCTACAATTAAGGGACCAAAAAAAGTTGCGATTAATTCTGTGGCATTGACAAGCTTAATTATAATATGTGAGTGTAACATTAATTAGGAAAACAAAGAATTGTCATAACTCTGCCTTTGATTTAAACTTTTAGATAATACTAATTTAAGCTTTTATAGTAAAATAATATTACAAAGTACTGATGAGACTATTAATCCAAAGACAAAAATCTTGTAGTAATAATTATATATCGTCTGTTCACAATTAACGGGATCAGTTATTCATAAAACAACTACGGAATAAGAGATAACTATACATCGTTACTATATTTATTGCATTTTAGGTGACCTTAATTTAGCAGGGGGTGTTGGGATCAAAGCATCAACCATTAACTACATTAATTAAAAGCATGAAATATGATGTATGGATATATATATAAACTCACTCAGGCATGGAACCAAGAAATAATGGAAGGGTTCAAAAAATAATTACAATATCACACTTGAGAATTGAAAATTGTGACCTACTCAATAGTCTAGAACATTGCTTTGAACCTCCTTATCATTACATTAGAATTTATATAACTAAAAAAACTGTATTTTTTTGCCATATAAGTTTCCAACAAAGGGGTCCAATTGAAGCCCTTTGGAAAACATAATATATGGTCTAACATTAGATAAACCAAGAATTGTGATAAATTTGGCTTTAATATCAGGTAAAGAAAATAAACTTTGGGTCTAGCTTAACCTAAACTATTTTTATTAAGTAAGCATTGTACAAACCATACACAAAATGATAGCATACTCCTCCACAATGTGAGTATATTTGTATCATTTAACACAATAAATAGGAAAATCACATTGTATATATAAAAAGCAGCCACTACAAAAAGCCGTTTTTTCAAAATTACTCTAAATAAACACTCAGCCACACCCTATATCTTTTTGCAGTAGAGGAGGACACCCAGCCACATTGCGCGCCTTTGCTGCTGCTCCTCCTCTGCTATTTGCTCCTTCACTGGTGGTCCTCCTCAGTTGTTGCTGCTCTGGCGAGTAGAACCGTCAAACCCTTTCCCTTTTCCCTTTTTTTTTTTTTTTTGGATATGTATGCAAAAAAAAAAAAATAACTGGATAAAGTGCGTGTATATATTGTGCATACCCGATAAATCTGACTGTATACACCATAGTTTTTGTGTAAATATTGTGTATATGTGAGGATATCATTTGTGTGTTCCGCCAAGAATTGAATATAAATATAGAGTGGGAATATGGGATCATTTGATGAAAGAAACTGAATAACAACCTCAAGGTGCCAAAGTAGTTCTCGAAACATATGGTTTCTTTGAAAATGAGACAACCACCTTCATTTTGGACCAACCTCTAACATATTTTTGTCCTTCACATTCAATCTTAGAAACGTTTGTCTCTGTAGGCCATCGGCCCAATTGGAGATTTTCACATATTACCAGCCCAATCATGTTCAGGAGAACTTATTTATAAAGATATAACTTTGAATTTGGTAGGAATTTACTAAGCCCAACTATCAGACTTCAGTTGCTGAAGGCAAAACCAATTTAGGCTTCCACTATTTTCCATTCGATGGCACACCAAGGTATTATATGCAGTAACACCAAGTGAATGATACTGCCAGCTCCGACTTGTCTCGAACTTTGTCAAATTGTAATTAACTTTGGTTGAACTCGGTTCGGTGAAGCTTGGCTCGACCTCAGACTCGTCTGTTAGCTAGACTCCATGACCAAAGCTATGTAACTAGTATACATATGCTCAAATTTGCAAGATTTTGCTTATTTGCTTAAAACGTGTGAAAATTATGTTTGATCTTTTCAGTTTTTACGGAAGTTAACTTACAAAACTTACAAAAGATTTCAACCATACTCCATTAGGTATATTTTTCAGTATTTTCAAAAATTGGAAAAGTTTGCTAAATGATGTTTAATTAGCTGATAATGATAATGTCACCTTCAGGAGTTTGTTATGTTCCCACTTAAAAATGAAAACATCATTTTGCACTTTACTTAAGTGGGGGTATCCAAAGACACATACATGCACACACAAAAAAGCACAAAAGATAACACTATTATACTAATAAAAACATATACCAAAAGCATAGGGTTCCTATTCTACCTCACAACTCCAAAATACCATGTCTAAGATGCGTGCATGGCTTCTCTTATATAGCTGCTCCTCCCTTTATTGTATTATTGGTCCTTTACATCATAAGCAGGGGCGGACCTATGGTGTCGGTTGGTTTTCGGGCGGTTTTCGGGCACCCATAGTCAGGGCCGGCTTAACTATAAAGTCAGTAAGACAATGGCTTGGGGCCCAACTTTTTGGGGCCCCATTTTTTTTATCTAAATATGTACTCCTATATACATTATTTAAAGAAAATCGTAATGTATTAAATTTGAGAAAAACTTTTGGGAAGAAAGTACCATAACATTTTTGAAGATATGAAAATATTTTTGGTTCAATCGTAAACTTTTGAGATCACTAAATAATGAGAATTGTACAAAATACTATCTTAACCTTGAATTTTCTTTACCAAATAGTAATAGTTATTATGATATTGATAGTTGACTTATTTTTAGAAGTGCTAACAGAATACACGAGAAAAAGAAATCATCTAATCGAAATACTCAATCAAATAAAAAGACAAGATCTTTTCCAAATACACATATTGCTTATAGACTAATGTTAATAGTTTATGTATTGTTACCTCAGCCAAAAGAAATTTTTCAAACTTAAAATTGATAAAATCTTATTTAAGATCAACATTTGTCAAGAGAGATGGAATGTAATAGCTATATCATCAATTGAAAATGAATTATTAGAAAAAATCAACTATAAAACAGCAATCAATGACTTCGTATCTAAAAAATAGAAAAGTATACTTTAAATAAAAATATATACGGTGGTGTTTCTTTTTTAAAAAAAAAATAAAAAAAATAGAGCCTCTCTGTAAATTTGCCTTTAAACCCCCAATTTTTTTGAGACGGCCCTGCCCATAGTCCGCCATATTTTGAAAGTTAAGGATAATGCTAACAATGGAACCCATAGTGACAAGTGCTTGTGTGGTGCACTGACAAGAGTGTTAGTTTTGTTTTTTAGCACCCGAGTTCGAGTCTTATTGCCGACAAAATTATTGTATTTTTATGCCAGGTGCACCCATACTTTTCAATTCCTAAATTCGCTTATGAGATCATAAGGTATTCCAACCGTGATAATATCCCAAAAGTAGTTGGGAGTTTAACCTTTGCATCTCATGGTCCATTTTTGTTCACCTGTCAGCCATGACCACACAAAGTGGCTAAAAAGAAATTAAAGCTCGTATAATATATCTGTGATAACTGTTAGTATGTGTTATAATAATGTCTCAATAGATACTCTATATTTACATGAAATTAAATACTCCTATTTCAATATATGCAACTATGTTCATACAATTAAAAGATGGTCAAAAGGTACCTCCCATCAATTCTTCCTCCACATATTCACTTTACCTTAGCATATAAGCAATTGAATACACTAAAAGGACCATTAAAGGCAACTTTAAGCTCTCAACATAAAGAACCATTAAAGGCATCTTTAAGCCTTAACCTCTCATCCACAACTATCCCTGTCACACCTACAGACCGCACTAGCTGCTCAATCTCTTTTTCATTTTGGTTTTCCATCATAGTTATCTCGGGCGTAAAAGGCGGATTTATGATTTAAACTTTATTGGTTATAAATTTACAACGACGATTTTAAATGTTAATAACTGACGTTTTAAATTTGAAATTTATATAAATTTAGTGACTTTTATAACATTAATACGTGGTTTAAGTCAAATCTATTGGGTTCAGCCGAATCTGCAAGTTGCTTCTCGCTCCACTCCTATCCTACATGAGGTGTGTTTAAGATTGTTATATTGGTGTATAATTTCGCCAATTAAAGGATACCGCAAGCTAAACAATCTACTTTTGCCCATTCAAGCCTTCATTTTTGTACAAATGAGCGGGGTGAATCTATGATTAAAAGTTATACGAAAGATACTATAACATGAAACTCTTTCCATATCAATATGAATAAAAAATTATTTTAAATTATTGGTCAAAGTTCATCAAATTTGACGCTCGAAAGAAAAGATTCATCCAAACTGAAACTGATGGAGTATATGAATATATAAACCCACAAATTGACACATTTGGACTAACTAAAAATGCACAATTCAAATATGCTACGCTCCTACATATCATTTTCACGTAATATTCGTCGAGCACTAAAGGTATAAGGGTGAAAGAAAGAGAAAAAACTGATGGATTTATGTTGTTCTTTATATTAGGGTTCGCTTCAACAAAATTTTCCAACTCTTACGTGAAGTATTTGCAATATTAAAAAAAGTATAGGAGTAATAATTACTACAACGTCAACCACAAATTAATTTGCATATACATGAGGAAACAATAATAAAATATTATAATAGGATTGTCCCCTTGATTCCATTAATCAGTAAATACTCAAGATGCCTGGCACACTTGGCGTAGATTAGAAATGATTAAAATCTAAACATTAATTATTAGATGTTATGAAACTAGCTAGATTAATTTAATATACAGAACATGTATGTTAAGTCTTTAAGGAACAGTTAGCTAGTTGTTAAATTTTACTATTCCATTTGAATATAGTACTAGTATTTTTATTTTATTTTTTGGTGTCTGCTATGCTATCATCTTGGAATGCGTGAAAATCAATTTCTATTTATCTCTCGCTTCTAATTAAGTTGCAAAGGGTGGAAGGATTAATTTCTTGAAACTAAAAGTTTAATTATAAATACAGTTCGTGTAATTAAAATTTTATATTATTATTAGGTTGTTGTATATACGTAATGAGTAATTATTTTTTAAATTGAAGATCTTACTTTTAATGAATTTTATTCGTAGATATCATTCGGATGATATAATAGTGCGAAAATTTATTATGCGGATATAGATAACTTAAACTCTTAAAAGAAAGATAAATTAAGCTAACGTTTCTTTGAGATGAAAAAAGAAAAGAAGTTTAGTGGTTAGTTAAGACGAGCTCGATAAAACTTTCATATTTTAATTTACATAATTAATAAAAGAATTAAACAAATTACGAACTCCTCAGGCAGTCCATTTTTAGACTAAACTTTGTTCTTTGAAGAAAGGAATAATTAAGAGGTTTAGATGATACCCATTTTTTATTTTTATTTTTCAAAAAAAGGAGATAAAAAAGTGAAGTACGCAACACAAACAAAATAGAGAAGGCGTAGCTATTAACTACTCTCTCCGTCTCAAAATGAGTGTATACCTTTTATTTTTTGTTTGTCTCAAAATGACTGTCTCTTTCAACTCTTTAAATTTAAGATTTATTTTGGACCACATGATTTAAAAACTTTGGCTCATATTTCTCACAACTTTCATTTTAAACCACAAGATTTAAAATTTTTTTTTTATTTTTTTAAACTTTGTGTACAGTCAAACTCAGACACTTATTTTGAGACGGAGGGAATAGCTAGTTAGAAAGATCTCCGGAAGATAATATTTTCCTAATGTTTGTTATTACATGAACTGAGCTACGTTTCATGATTCATTTTATCACTGACAGATTGTTTAAATGGTTGTTACATATTGCTTGTATCGTACAGTAGTGTATCATATATATTGTGCAATATTATTTCTAAAAATATACAATATTTAGATGGATTGTTATCATTTTCTTGTCGTTTTATAATACATGCATTACAATTTGAATGAGCTAACATATTACCAAGAAAAATATGTTATTGGGTTATTATGTAGTACTATTATAAGTAAGGTCAAGATGAGAATAAAATAAAATAACAACGCGATCACATTCAAAGACGAATTTACAACAAACCAAACGGTGTCATTCGACACTACTTTGAATATTCTTTCCAAATATATATTTAGTATAATAAGCAAATCGAAAATTTTGAATATAATAATAAGAAATGACACCTCTGAAAATGAACGCATTCTAGCTGGCCACAGAATACGAACCATAGGAGGCAAGCTGCTGTTTTGTTTCCTGCATATGCAATTGATTATATCAAGCCGTTCGTTAGTGTAACGTTTTTAATCGTTAAGTAACAACAATAAATTTAACAATACAATACGATAAAATTTAAGTAAGAATAAGCGCATTTTAAGTAATAACAACACAATACACTAGATTACAACACCATCTAAACAAATTACAAGAGATGTCAGTAAGATCAATGTGATTCTCTACCCTTAATCATGAATTTTGAATTCGAACCCTTGTTATAAATTAGAGCGCTCTTCTTTAATGCTAGATGTTACGCATTATAAATCTAAATTAATCGAACTAACATGCTATGGATTCTATTTGTAAAACTGATTGTATCTTTATACTTAAATTGAAATCATATTTACCATGGAGATAAATATAGTATTCCATACGAATTCAAAAACTAAATCGAGTCTTTTATCTATTGGAGTACTCCCTCAGTTCCAATTTATGTGGCAATATTTCTTTTTTAGTCTCTTCCAAAAAGAATGACAGTATTCTAAAATTGGTAACAATCTAACTTCAAAATTACAATTTTGCCATTAACAATCTATGTCTCATTTTAGACCACAAGTTTCAAAAGTCTTTCTTTATTTTTTAAATTCCGTACCAAGTCAAACTATGATACATAAAGTGAAACGAATAGATTATTTTAGAAGGTTGATGATAGCATTTTGGAATTTTCTTGGGTGGTCTATCCAACAATGACAACTAGACAACACATGGGAAAGTGGACATGTCCCACCCACTACCACGTGTCACTCCCTGCATCTGGGCCTTGATAGATCTAGCCCTTGGGCCAAAATCCATGTGTCGATAATCCGGGATTATGATCCATCCATGTGTATGAAATACTAGGTGTTAGAACAGAGGCGGACCTAACATGCCGAACGGGGTTTCGGCTGAACTTCGTAACTTTAGTCAAATCATATATATTTGCTTTGAATTTTTATTTAATATATATGAAATATTTGCTTTGAATTTTTATTAATTTAGAACCCTAATTTGAAGCGCTTGGATTCTGAACCCCCAAACTTAAAAAACTGGCTTCGCCTTTGTGTCAGAACATTAAAATTAAAACACGAAATAGATTCCTCTCCCACATGCACTCTTTCCATTATAAAGATCCATATCATACTTCAATTTTGGATATATTGACTTAGCTTTGCAACTATCCTAATAGACGGACGATCAGATATGGAGTAATCCTTCCGTTCTAAAATGAGTGTCCATCTTTTCTTTTGTATTTGTCCTAAAATGAGTGTCTCTTTCTTTTAATGACAACTCTTTAAATGTAAGATTTGTTTTGGACCACATGATTTAAAGACTTCGGCCCATATTACACACACCTTTCATTTTAAACCACAAAATTTAAAAGTCTTCCTTTATTTCTTAAACTCTGTGCCCAGTCAAACCCAAACACTCATTTTGGAACGGAGGGAGTATAATACAATAAGACCTCTCTATTTCTCGATCTTAGTCCGGAAGTTTGGTGGCTGGTATAATGATGTGTTGTTATACTTATACACGTATAACGACATTTCATATTTTGATATTATTTGAGTTATACTCAAAATTTATGTGAAATGTCATTTTTTTTAGTTGGTTGCACATATCAACGTGTGGTTATTGGCCATTATGATCACTTATCTTTATTTGACTTTCTATGATCAATGTACTTTACTCATGACTTAACTCCAAAAGTTGTTCTAAACAAAATTACAAACTTTGTTAGTTTTTTTATTACATGACAGCTATAATTTTTAGGAAAAATAAAATGAATTTTATATCAAAAAATTCATAAATAGTGTACAAAGCATAAAAAAGTCACGTCACTTACTTAAACTAATTTAAACTTAAAAAATTCTCAAGTTTAATGAAAAAGAATCTACGACAATTGGTTGTTTCGTAAATTAACTCTAGCCTATTAGTGAAAACAAATTACACTTGAATTGCAAAGATTCTTATCCATATTTTCAACAAGCATTTTAAGAGCTTAACAATTGAATCCGCTATAGTGACAATGAAATCGGTAAGAAGGTATTCGATAAACATAATTAGCATCACTATAGTAAAAGTAAAATTAATTAATCTTTCATATAAGGGTGTTATAAAGAGGTTATTTAACCCAAAAAAAAAAAAATACCGGTATAGCGAATATATAAATGTTATTTTAGAGAGGTAAAATATACTCTAACATGAAAAATGTTGTAAATAAAATATTGAAGGAGCAGTAACAATATAAGAGAGAATAGCAATGATAGGAGTTTTATTTCTCTTTTTTATCTGTGTCATTTACAAATATTCTCTTTAATACAGATACATTGATTAATGAACTAGTTCATTAACATGAACAATCTGTTCATGAATAGATATACATATTTTGTGGATTTATAACAAAAAATCTATTTTTGAAAAAACTTGACTATTATGGTACATACTGTTATAGCAAGTTTATTATTATCGGGCTCACTGTATATATAGTTTTAAATGGATTTTAGAAAAGTATTTGACAGATAGTACTAGTATATAAAATGGCATGATAAGCTTTTCTTTTATTTCCATTATATGATGCTACCTTTCTTTTTCCACTACGGGAAACGGAAAGTTTGATTCCCTGGACCCAAAAAACTGTTGCTAGATCGATAGCTTTATTAGTTTCTCACCCGTTATTTAGTAGCCGTATTGGATCTCGATTAATTTTAATTTGTCTCATATATAAGGCTAAATAGAAGGGAGGTGATGGGTTTTTATTTTTCCATTCTTAAGGCTTAAATATGAAATTTTAGTTAGAGGTAAATAAATTTTATCCATCCCACGATGTTTAATCACCTGTAAACGCATTCTCATGGCATCGTTGCAACCTCCTCTAGGAAAAAATCAACTACTCCTTGCAGATTTTAAATTTGTAAAATGTTACTTAAATAATACTGTCATAAGCTACAATTAGATATTTCAAATTGCACCATTATAATATTTTCCTATTACGTGGTCTGGTGATGGTTAGGAGAGTTTTATTATTAGAAAACAATTAGTTGTATGTAGAAATATAATTAATATTGTTCATAGAGAAGTAGAACATATATGAAGGTCATTATGACTAAAAAGTTTATGTTCTCAACATGTCAAGTTAAATATCTTGTGTATTCTAATTAACTTCTCAGTAGTACAAGGTTAACCGTGAAGGTGTGAAATTTATAAAAGAAGGTATAAAATCAAAAGTAAGAACATGCAAACATTATTTAGTCACAATAACATATTTGCAAAATATTATATATATACGCCCACTTTGGAATTAAATTCTGGATTATGGTAAGAATTAACACATTATTTCGTAGATTTGAAACAAGTAAAGCTATTTCACATACTCCCTCCGTTTAAAAAAGGATGAATCTATTTCCTTTTTAGTCTGTTTAAAAAAGAATGATCTCTTTCTAAATTTGGAAAGAAATTTTTACTTTTACTCATCCCTAGATGATTTGTAGCCACACAAATATTTATAACTTGTTTTAGACCACAAGTTTCAAAAGTCTTCCCTTCTTTATTAAATTCCGTGCAGAGTCAAATGAGTTCATCTAAAGTGGAACGGAGGAAGTAATTCCCATGGATGGATCAACATTCTTATTTCACTTTTTTTTATGGAAGCGAATTTTGTTGCTGATTTGCTATCTAAATATACTTGTAAAGTTTCTCATAATTTTATGGTTTATTTTAGTCCCGCACATTCTTTTGTTATGTATGATCCGAATTTTGACTCGTCTACTCATCTGCGTGAGAGATTCCTAAGAAGATGATGGTGATCTTCTACGAGTTGGAAGAAATTCTGTGTCAGGTACGATTTAGACTATGAACTATTACTGTAGTTCGTGTCTTATATGCATGTGATTACGCTACGACTAGTGAAACAAATACGAATTGATCTTGGGACGAACTTTGTGTTCTTGAATGGTGTGTAATCCTTCAATTCAGATAAAGTAGCTTACACTTATACACATTGGCTAAGAGAATGATCGAATATTTTGTGACTCATTCAAATAAACAACCAACTTAAAGCATACCTATATTAGATAAAATTTCTGCATTTCTACTTAACACTTAGACTTTCACCCTTATGCAGAAGTTTACAGAATTAGCTGCTCTTATCAATATGCACACAATTTTCATTATAATACACTGTCATTCGCTTAACTAGATGTCTCGTTGTTGTTTCTCCTTCATTGCGTTTGATAATTCGAACTAATCATGAAAATAAATATATACTATCAAATATGAACAACAAAAACAACATACTCAATAATCCGCACTAAAATCGAGAAACTGTTTCGATAGACATCAAATATGAAAGTATTAAGAAAAGAAAAATAAAACATAGCCATTAGCCCGACAAACTCCCGACCGCAGAGAATGGCTCCTCTGGGTAACACAATCTCTCCCCTGATCTAGCACATATGCTAATTTCCCACCACCCCCCACCCCCAAAAAAACAAATCAGGCAGTATTTCTAGAAAAGTACACCCCAGACACCCACGGCGCACGTTAGTGAATCGCCATTAATATCCTGCTTTAATTTATGCATTACCAAAAGTACCCTTATTTTAAAACCATCAACTATTGGACAATTCCGTCATTATATTGTATCCAACTTACTATAAAAACCCCTTCGTTCACCTCTATAAACTTTAGTCGCAAAATAATTTTTCTAACATAACATACATACAAAGCACACTAGTTCTAGCCGGAATCTTGATTTCACGGTCACCGGCCGTGCATTATTTTTCTTTCAGCTCGGAGGTCATATAATTAACCTCCGATCTGAAGTAGTAGTTATATATATATACGTTTATAGTATATATATAACTACGTTTTCTTTAAATATACTGAGAACGAATTATACACCCGAGCTGGGTAAATTGGATAACGTGATGGGATTTTGTATTTGTCCTTTGGAAACACCAGCTAGATTACTGTGGAGTACGAGTTTCTTTCGCCACAAGCTCATGCTCTTTTGATACCTTAGTCAACTTCCTTTTTACTCTACAACATACAAAAAACAAAGCTCTTGTTTAGAGTTTTTCTTTTCTGTTTCCCTGGAAATTACATATACACATAAATATATAAACTTCTGTGTATATATATAGTTTCTACGGTGATTTTCCAAATCATTGAAAGAATATGGAATCTGGACGTATTTTCTTTGATCCGTCATGCAACGGCAACATGTTGTTTCTTGGTAATGGAGATTCTATTTTCCGAGGTTTGTTTCTGATCAGTTCTCATATTTTTTTCCCTCTCGATCTGTAGTATTTTCACACTTCCCCTCGTGTGTGATTCGAACTCGAGACCTACCAGTTTCGCATATAGTTTCATAGTTGAACTCATTAAATTAAATCTTAAATCCTTGTTACATGAAAGGTAACCCGTGACTATTGATATTACGTACAATGAGTAGCTGCTATATACAAAATTTATGAAATATATGTATAATACGATAAATTTGTCAATTATTTTTATTTAAGAAGTTGAGTGTGTGTCTATTTAGGTTAATTCCTTTTTTTATTATTGCTAAATTGCATGTAAATTTTAAAGGGTGGTTGTTTATGGAGTAATCTCTTTTAACGCTAGACTATACTATATATAATAGGAGCAAGATCGATGATGAAGATGGAGGACTCCTCGAAGAGGCGACCCTTCTTTACCTCGCCGGAGGATTTATATGACGAGGAATATTACGACGAGCAGTCGCCGGAGAAGAAACGACGTCTCACTCCTGAACAGGTTAGCGTCCTTCCTTTTATTCTTGTTGAACATGTTAGCATACCTTTTTTCTCGTTTTATTGTTAAATTGTTTGATCATGTCATCTAAAAGTTTAAGGTGTTATAAAAATCGTACTTTAAATTGCTTAATTTTATAGTATATACTTGCCTCACTTATATAAGAATCTAATTTTCATGAGTCAAGTAGGATCTTTTGTTTGATACAAAGTGAAACTATGCACGTACTCCTTCCTTTTAAGTGAGATGGTAAGAGACCTCAACAATCCCATTAGTATGTGTTGTCATAGTTCGGATTTCGAGAGCCAAACAAGTTTAATTTTGACCGTAATATTTTCATATGTTTTTTAAATATTTTGAATTATTAATTATTGTGACTTATAGTACTTTTTATGTAGTTTCTAAATATATAAACATCGTTACAAAAAATTTAAAGATTATGTTTAAATTCACCGTCAAAATAAAATCGTTTGACGCTCGAAATCAGAATTATGACAACCATGTTGGAACAGAGGGAGTATACATGATGTTAATTCCATTCGTGCATATTCATCTTCCCCACCATTATAGCATCAAATTCTCCACTAGTTTTCGTACCAGATTCGACCGACAAAAGAATATTTTTATATCTTTAAGAAATATTTAAATTTGTCGAATATTATTCGATCACTTTTTGAGCTACAAGTCATGAGTCATGACCCTATGTTATAATTTGGAATATTAAGGTGCACCTGTTGGAGAAGAGTTTTGAGACGGAGAACAAGCTGGAGCCAGATCGCAAGAGTCAGCTGGCCAAGAAACTAGGCCTGCAGCCAAGGCAGGTGGCTGTGTGGTTCCAAAACCGCCGTGCACGGTGGAAGACCAAACAGCTTGAAAGGGATTATGATCATCTCAAATCCTCTTATGACTCTCTTCTCTCTGATTTTGACTCCATTAGCAAAGACAATGACAAGCTCAAAGCTGAGGTACTATTAATTACTACTCCCTCCGTCCCAAAAAGACTGTTTATATTTCCTTTAAATCTAAAATTTGTTTTGGTTTTAAAGACACTGACCCACATTACACACACTTTTCATTTTACACCACAGAATTTAAAAATATTCATTTTTTTCTTAAACTCTGTCCAGTCAAACCCAAACAGTCTTTTTGGGACGGAGGGAGTATAATGTTACTTTATTGATCATTTTATTTTATTTCATTTGTTGATAGTAATAATGATGTCCAAATAATTTTTGACCATCGTCTAAACTATTCCATGTATCTTTTATCTCAAGGGGACTTACTAATTGATCTACGTTAGGTGATCCGAAATAAGCTATTGATTCACCAATCCTTTTAAAGTATCATGGGGTGTAGCGGAACGGATGAGATCATTCTCTCATTCTTACTCCCTCCGTCCCACTTTGTTTGTCGTAGTTCGAATTTTGAGAGTCAAACGAATTTATTTTTGACCGTAATTTTTATATATATCTTTTACATATTTTGAGTTGTAATTTATTGTGACTTATAGTACTTTTCATGTAGTTTTCAAATATGTAAATTTTATTTAAAAAAAGTTAAAGATATTATATCATAATCTACGGTCAAATTTAAGAAGTTTGACTCTCGAAATCCGAACTACGACAAACAAAATGGGACAGAGGGAGTAATATATAGGAGATTTCGAAATTGAGTAATGAATTGAAAATATCACGGATGGGATAGAGAGTGCTTCTCTCTTTAATGGGTCTTATACAATGTCATCGGGATAGTCAGACTAGTAGATATTACTAAATGTTACGAGAATATTTTATTGAACTGTGACATGAAAATATTTTGAGAGGAGTGCTAAACGGTTGAACTTTGAAGTACTCGGCCTTAATAACTTGCAATACTCGATCAAGAATAACTAACAAATTATGTAACCATCTGACCTAAACGATTTTATCAATGATTACTTCATAGTTTTTCTGAATCCTTAAAAATTATCTTCTGAAAAGGTCTTCAGTTGCTCGTATCATTACAGTGTCAGCTCTAGCACTCTCTCGGTTCCAGTTTATATGAACCTTTTTGTTTTTCGAGAGTTAAACTGGATGAACTTTGACCAGTAATGTAAGACGGAAATATTCATTATTTTTAAAACGGAGGGAGTAAGATATAGTCATATATGCATAGAATATTATACTCTTATTCACTAACTAGCTAGGGAGTCTATGCTAATTAACCTCTATCTAGATTCTTCATAAGATATATTTGTTGACGAATTTTGTCGGCAAAGTAGGTTGTTGTTAGCAATTTTTATTCAACTTTGATGTCATATTCTGTGTAACACCTGGCCATCAAGATTAGTAGTGGGGAACCTCACTTGCAATATTCGTCTTCACCTACAAAAGAAAATTATATTTGTCAATTTTCTTCCAAGTCACACTCGCATCAAAGTCAAATAAATAAAAGTATAGCATATGTTCTAAGCCCCACTTAAATGTTTTTCAATTGCTTGGATTTCCATATATACAAAAGCGAATATACTTTTGGTACTTGCTTTAAATGTATGCGCAGTGATGAAGCACCCTTTGTTATATAGATAGTGGATGTATCACTATCAGTTATGATACTGTTGTCTGTGATTACAACATGTAAGTAAGAAGCGTTACAGTCCAGAACTCATAAACATAATATTCTGGATCCGTCTCTGTTAATCAAAGTAATTCTTTGATAAATGATTAGTTCGATTCAGACTTAATATAATTTGATCAATCCTATTTTTGTCGTTAAAGTGAAAAACCGACTAATGAAAATGATATTTATTAATTGAAAAAATGCAGGTAGCTTCATTGTTGGAAAAGTTGCAGGAGAAAGTGGTTGGATCAGGAGCAGGGACAAGTGAAAAATCTGAGGGTTTGGAGGTAGATGCTGCAATGACCCTTCAAGTGAAGGCTGAGGACAGGCTGAGCAGTGGCAGTGGTGGTAGCGCGGTGGTTGATGAGCATAGTCCACAGCTGGTGGACAGTGGGGACTCATATGTTCACACTGGTCATGAAGAGTATGCAGGTGTTGGAGGATACAATATTCCTCCACCAGTGGATGGTTTAAATTCGGAGGAAGACGATGGTAGTGATGATGGTAGTTGCCATGGCTACTTCTCTAATGTCTTTGTGGCTGCAGAGGAACATCATCATCATGAAGAAGAAGAAGGAGAGCCTCTTGGTTGGTTCTGGTCTTAAAATTAAGTTAAGACTGTACCACAGTTTTTCTTGTCGACCCCAACTTGCTTACATTGAGGCATAGTAGTTATTGTATTGCAGTTTTTACCATCCACGGTTGTATGATGAATAAATGTCGTGTTTCATAAATTATATACTTATAAGTCGAGCATCTATTTATATATGCTTTTACATCTTTTATTTGTTTGAGTCAGTCCTGATTCTTTTTTCCACATTATTGTAGTATAAACAAAACCAAGTTATAAATAATTAACGAATACACATATGTTCCAGTTCCAATCACAGTCAACTTGCCGGTATTTCATCACTAAGGGCCTGTTTGGAAAGCCACTTGTAATTGGATTTGGGTGTAATTGGGTGTAATTACTCAGTTTGGCGTGTTTGGCTGACCAAGTAATTACTTGGTCAGCATGTAATTGGGTGTAATTGAGGCTATGTAATTACACTCTTCAATTCTTAGGGGGAGCTGAGAATTGCTGGTAATTACACTGTGTAATTACAGGGTTACTTTTTAATTTCTATTATCTTTGTTTTTATTTTAAGTTTATTTTCTTTTTAATTTCTTATTCTTTTTTTATTTTAAAATTCTTAATTTTATATTAAATATATAATTTCTTTAAAATCATTTCTCTTTTATTTTTTTCTTCTTATTTTCTTATCTTTACTTTTTGCTTCTTGGTAACCTTTCTCCTTTTTTATTTCTTTACTTTGAACTTATTTTGTTTTTGACTTTATCATATATTTGTTCATTGTTTTTCTTTCGTACCTCCCTATCATTTTGATGACATTTACTTCTTGCAATTTCTTATCTTCCTTGGTAATTACAACGTTATCTTTTTTTCTTTTTTATTTTTTAATTTCTTGTTTTAAGTATATTATTTATTTTACATATTTTTCTTTCAGTTCTTTTTTTTTTCTCACTTTCTAAGTATCTTTACTTTTTGTGGTACCATATAACTTCTCAAATTTTATTTCTTCGTTACTTTCTTTATTTTATCTTCTTTATTTCTCTTAGATGAGTTACTACTCTAGTTTTTTTGAAACTTTGTCTCTTAATCTTAGAAAGATGAATATTAATAAAAATGATAGGTAAATTTCAAAAAAATAATTGAACAATAATTTGGTATAATAGGTTTTTTTTTTTTAATTTAAAAAGATCTAACAGTATAATTACACTTGTGCAACCAAACGGTACGCTTTAATTACACTGTAATTACACTATGGCAGACAAACAGGACTTCGTAATTACTTTATTGTGTAATTACTAGGCTGTGTAATTACTACCCTAGTAATTACACCAAATCCAATTACGAGGTGGTTTCCAAACAGACCCTAAATCATTAATACCGCCAAGTTGTTAATGTATGAAAACAAAATATATTGGTGGCTATGATAATAAAAATCAACTGACTTCTATAAAATAGCCACAACTAGAGTCAGTCTTCACACAATATGCATTAGCAACTAGACCTTGATAGCGGTAAAATATAGCATATTAAAATACTACTCCATTCCGAATTAGTAGTATTTATGTACTTATTATAAGAAGGGCTGATCTTAAATCAATCTTTGTGGATTTGGAATCTTTTTCCCGTGTTGTACTTCAGTTCTTGAGTACAATTTTTTGGCTTAAAAATTTGGCACTACTATTATTAGCTACCAAAGATTGTGATAACTTTGTTGTAATCTTTGAGGTACATCTTGGACTAGTTGTGCAAAAGGTAAGTGAGGCTATGCAGCCTTAACGAAGATTTGTACAAATAATCTGTATTCAGTATGTTCTTTCTCGCGATTGCTATTGTATTGGTCTAAATCGGATTAGGTTAATCAATCGAATTTGTAACACGGTTAACAAGTAATTTGCCGTATCGAAATTGCGAATTAATCCAAGGAAATAAGCAACAAAGATGAAAGACTAAAAACAGTAAAAAAGGTGAAGTTGAAGAATGTATTTCAGAATAATCCTCATTGAGATTACAAAGCACTATTTAAAGCTTTATTTGAATACAATGGTAATTAAAATATTAATTACGCAATAACTAGCTACTTTCCACGTTCTGATTATGGCTCTCCAATAATCATCCCATTAGGTGTCGTATTAATAGGCGACCGTTATAAAATCTCTGTTCTTCTTAAATGTATTTGTTCCCCTAAGGCTTAAGCAGCTCGCTTCAAGGAAGTTAACCTTCCTCCGCCGAAGGAATATACCCTCGAAGCATGCTGCGAACATCGACCTTGGGGATTCACCTCGAGAACCAAACTTCTGGTGCAATAATCTTATCTCATGTCTTGACATAAACACCCCTCGAGTCATGTGTCCGAGGCACCACATAATCATATAATTTTCCACCCAATACAGTTATAGTAGCTATTTTTTGTTGTGCCTCTGAACTCTGAAGGAACTAACCAACTAATAATATATTTTCTCAAGGACACAATAATTAAAAAACAAAAGAACAAAAAGACATACATTAATGCGAGGACCCTCCAGTAGCATACTTTATGGAGAAAGGCTTTTGTGAGCATACATGTATTATGTATTCACACTTCCAGTAATTTTACGTCTTGTTGTCAAATTAAACCTGCTACTATTTTGTATTAATCTTTCTCCCGCATGCACATATAATTGAATTCTTAAGCAACTGGAGGTCTGTATTCTCTTTTTACAATGTCAATCTCTTAATTTTCTGGATAACGCTCCTTTGTAGCGGTTTACTGACTTTATAAAGCTTTTTATGGACTGAAGCATCTCCCATAATTCTTTTCACTTGTTACCACTATATCACAACCTAAAAGATTGAAATTGGATTGTCAACTAATTATGTGAATTATGGTTCAATTTTCATCATGTAAGTGTCCATGTCTAATTAGTCTATAGCAGGTGATTTATTGCCCAAATCAAGTTGTTGAAGATGGTCTTTGATGAGTGACCAGCTCAATGCACCATTATCTGCTGGCACTGAGACACCCCATGTGGTGCAGCTGAGCACAATTCACAATTTTTTCAATAATTATATTTATAAAAATTAAAATCAGATGGAATGGGTCACCTCTCCAATGTTGCTGTAAGGTTGTGAACTCACATCTTCAGTATCATGTCAAATAAGAAAGTAGTAAGTTTTATAACAAAATTTTTTAGTTTTCACTCGGTGTTTTGTATCATCATTCTAACCATTAACTAATTTGAATTCGTATCGTGTAAGACCTTCGAAAGGAAAAAGCGCTTCTATCACGATTTTCTCATATCAACACTTGAATCCGAGATCTCTCGTTAAGGTTAGAGAGATCTCATTCATCTCACCACATCCCTGATGGTACTACAATAATTACATCATCGTCTCAGTCTCAACCTATATTTCCGAGATCTCTAATTAAGGTTAGAGAGATCTCATTCATCTCATCACATCCCTTGATGGTACTACAATAATTACATCATCGTCTCAGTCTCAACCTATATTTCCATATGAATTTATCTCATGCACAGATATTAAGTTCCGTTAATAAAATTTGAAGCTTCAAAAACTACACATGTTTTGGATTTTTTTTTTTTTTTTTTATCATTGTCTATATGCTCTAAAAGTTGCAGATTGGAGCTTTTATAATCTAATGTCAAATAGACAGCAGTAAATTGGTCGAATCATTATATTAAACCAATCATAATCTCACTACTGAAGAAACATAAAAACTGTATATAATTATCATTTGTGGATCTCAACAATGTAGATTATGCCATTGAAGTCCACAAAACCAAAAAGTTAAAATAATATATAATTTTGATAGGGGCCAAATATTTGATTCCCTACCTTTTTTTAACGGTAGCTGTATTTATTATAAAAATATTTTTATAGTGTAAACAAGATCTACTATTGGCTTTATCACAATTCAAATTTGCAAATTTCAAATTCGAATCTTAATGATATGCGAGCATTATGGCCTTATTAATCTTTTAAATACAAAATTTCTTTTCCATCTGTTGAAGGGTCAGTTCAAACTGAAGTCTCAACTTTCCTAGACGGAGGATTATTATTTAAAAAAAAAAAAAAATTTGCCCATATAAAAGATACTCATATTAGCTATATTTGTTAAATATTTTGTCGTAGTTTCACCTTTGTCATTAGCAAATAGTCTCAATTTTGTTTAACAAACGGCTAACTAAATCAAAAGTTGAATTGAAGATAACAAAGTTACTCAATTTCGGATAGTGTATATCCAAATTCGGATAAATACTTATATGCATCAAGTGTTTTGACCAAATCGAGCAATTTTACTTTATACTAAATTAAGGAACCCAATATAATCATACAAGTTGGTTTATAAAGCGTAGAGTTTTTTTACCCCTATATTGTATGAGATACAAATACAGTTTCAGATAGACTCTCAACTCAGGAAAAAAAGTTTCGAAAACAAATTTGAAAAATTCATAATTTCTTGATTGATAAATATGTGCCTCATAGACATGTGTCTAACATTCGTTGAATCAGACATAAATAATTTCACCCAAAATTTGACATTTTTTATCATATATCATACAACAGAATTGTTAATTCCATCTCCTATGTGAGATTGCTAACGCAACATTTCTATTACTATAAAACTTGTACTAGTACTAACACTAACTAATAACACGGGATAACGAACAATCCCAAATTTTATCTCGAGATTATAATCATTATTCCGATAATCAAACGGCGACTACTACTACTAGTACTAACACTAACTAATAACACGGGATAACGAACAATCCCAAATTTTATTCCGAGATTATAATCGTTATCCCGGTAACCAAAACGACGACTACTAATACTAGCAGTAATAGTGAGAAAAATAAGGGGTAAATCCGTGAAGGGTGGAATCCGCGAATTTATGTCTCTGGTAAGCGGTCACATGTATATTTCCCGTGCTGCCGGCCTAAGTCTGGAATCAAAATCCCCCGTCCCATAACACACACTCACCCGGTTACAAATATCTCATTTTCCCTTTCTGTTCCTCACATTTCACTTACAGGTTAGTTTAATTCATTTTCAAAATTTTTTCACTGTATTTTACGGTATCGTTAATCTTCGTATACTGTTTATTTACTGTATTTATGTCTATTTGAAATGTAGTAATGTTAGTACATTTTAATTACTAAGATCTTTTCGATTATACTGTTTGTTCTAGTTGATTTTTTCTGATCCAGTAGTATAGATCCTTTGTTGAAATTATTATATAAGAGGTGTATTTTTACTTTTCAGTAATGATTATTAAAAAAAAAGAAGTGAAAATTACTGGATTTTTATAGTACAAATTAATAGTTTGTATGGTGATTTGAGGTGCTGATGTTATTAATTTCAATGGAGAAAAGGAAGTTAACTATATCACTTAGGATTTTACTTAGGGTTTGACTCTTGAGTAATGTGTTTGTTGACTCTTTTTTTTAAAAAAAAAATGTTTTCGTAGCATCATTTGAGTAAATGGTGGCGTCGTTTGTACATTTGCGATATCGACTATACTTAATTCATTATTTGAATGATTTTCCCACTAATGCTGCTATTTTAAAGTGAAGTTTTGTTGTCCGACCTTTTAATATTAAAGTTCGTAAGATAAGAAATTTGGATTCTTCGTTGAGATACATTAGATCACTATGTTGTTCTGTTTTCAAAAGAGATTAGATCATTGTGTTCTCCCTCCATTTTTTATAGCTATTTTCTACATATGAAGAATGTGCTTTGATATGTAGCTAGGCAGCATTTCCTGTTTCATTAACTTGATAATGTGAGCCTCACTAGTTAATTTAGGAAACAACTTTTCGTATGGCTGGCTTTCTTAGCCTTGATTAAGCCATCAAGGAACTTGAGCGAGCAAGTTTGCTTATTATTTCACTTATCTTTAGAATGTATGAATTATAAATCGCCTAGCAAGTTTGCGGCTCAGGCCATTATTAATTATGATGTGGTCCTTCAACAAAAAGTTGCATACAATTCGAGTGCAATCCCTTTTTGTCTTTTTAGGATTAAAGCAAGCAGATTACATTTATGAGTTTGCTGTTAGTTTTCTTCACTTTTACTTGGGCTATTATCCCAATTGGATGTCTGGGTAAGCTTGATCTTGTGGACATGTGTACTATGTCATTTTGATAGGTTAATCATTAGGTTGAAATGTTAGTTCTAAAATCCACAAAGTTTAGACATCCATTTATTTTGTTGCTTTCTCCTCTTCTATGCATGATACATTTTACTTCAGTCCATTGCTTACTTGGCTCTTAACGACCCCCCTCCACCTCTGGTGTTTCAGAAGCTAATACCTATAAGATGTCTGAGGAAGCTGCTAGAGATCTCACTACACTACCTGAACTAGGGAAGAAAAATGAAAATATCATTAATGGCAGTGTTTCGGTGAAAGAGGTTGAGAGCATTGATGAAAATCTTAAAGAAATGGAAAAAAGTGAAAAGCCTGTCTTACCTTCTGGACCTGCCATTAATGGAGATGGCAAGGTGAATGGTGGGGCTGAGACAGGAAACTCAGAAGTAGAATACATAGAATCTGAGAGTTTGAATGATGTAGAAGATGTCGACACAAGCCTGAAGGTAATGGTGCCTTATATGGTTTTGATGTTGCCGACTAGTAGTTTGTATATCTGTTTTCCTTCTCATATTGGTTACACGTTTCTCTTATTTATGCTTTTGCATCTCCTTTATTGTTTTGTAGACACTGTTGACCAGGCTTGACTCCAAGGACTGGGTTATAGTTTGTGAGTCACTCAATGATGTTCGCCGTCTGTCCATATTTCACAAAGAAGCAATGGTTGATATGTTGTAAGTCTCATTTTGTAGCTGAGGATATAATCTGAAAGATGTTTGATTCTAGCCGGTTTATACAGATCTATTTTTTTTTTTCCTTTTGTTTCTCCAAACCTACTAATGTTTGTCTACTCAAAATGAACAGGGGAAATGTGATATCTCTTATTGTAAAGTCTTTGAAAAATCCAAGAAGTGCTGTTTGTAAAACAGCTATTATGGCATCAGCTGACATTTTCAAAGCATATTGTGATGGCATAGTCGACTTAATGGATCCACTTGTAAGTTTAATTTTTAATTCTCATTCTTTGTGAGCGCATTTGCGATATAGATTTCTGGCTCATCTCATTCCTTTGAGTGAATATATTGCCTTATTGTGCTCATTACGTGATTCTGTCCTTGCTTAGCTTGTACAACTTCTTCTGAAATCTTCACAAGACAAGCGATTTGTATGCGAGGCAGCCGTGAAAGCTCTAATATCTATGACAACATGGGTTTCTCCATTTCTATTGCTACCCAAGCTGCAACCTAATCTGAAACACAGAAACCCTCGAATTCGGGCAAAAGCTTCTATGTGCTTTTCTCGAACTGTACCACGTATGGTGAGTGTTCTAAGTTCTGAAAGTATCTCTTTTGTTCTATCATGCGCCTGACTGATGAAATTTAGCTCTGCTTGTTTCATTGTTAAATTCGAGTCCTGCTATCATTATTTTCCCTTTCTATTTGTTTATCTGCTGAGTAAGATCTCTGACTTGGCTATATTATTTACAATATCTAGCCACTAAAGTGAATTCAAGAAGGAAAAACTTCTTGAGCCTTTTAATAACTATTGTCTTGCACAAGGAAATGGTAGGGTAACGCTAGTCTTTTGATTATATTGCTAATAATCCTTGTGAACCATTGCCAAGCAATTTTTACGTGGTTTCACCGATACGTTTAGGTCAGAATGCTATAACGAGCCTCTGTCATTTGGTCCCCCCCCCCCCCCCCCCTCCCCCCTCCATTTGGTTATTATTGCTTCTGCTTCTTTGAATTAATGTTTTTCTTGTATGAAAACAAGATGGATTACATCTTAGTGAACTCTTTGGCCACTGAAACAATATCTAATGAAAAGACCTATTTGGCTTTTCATGTATTATCATACTGTATGGAATGAAATATGAAAGAGGAAAAATTTTCATGTCCTGGTTCTGAGTATTTACGGTTTAGGCGTATTACAATTCTCCTTCCCACCAGGAGATGTGGTATTTACTAACACAGTTGCTTGCTTTTCAGGGAGTAGAGGGAATCAAAGCATATGGAATTGAGAACCTCATACAGATAGCTGCATCTCAGCTCAGTGACCAGCTTCCTGAGTCGAGGGAGGCTGCTCGTGCACTGTTGGTAGAATTGCAAAATATCTATGAAAAAGCACCCAGTGTTACACAAGCAGAAGTGAGTGAAGATCCACAAACAATTTCCTGGGAGCATTTCTGTCAATCAAAGCTCTCGCCTTTGAGTGCTCAAGCTGTTCTTCGTGTGACCAATCACACAAGGGAGGGTATTGCTCTAGGTTCATAGCATTTGTGCAAGTAACGAGCTATAGTCCCCCTTTTGTCCTTCCCCACTTTTTGGTTTGGTTTATACCTGTATATACCATTAAAGGTTTGACGTGATTGTGAGGCGGTTAGACCATGTCTGGAGCTATAGATCCTATAGTATCTTGAGTATATGGTTTAGATTACGTTGCATTGTACTTAAATCATTCTTGAATTCTTGCTTTGTGGTATAGATGTAGCTGTGCTCATTCATTGTTTGCCTTGCTATGTTAATGGTTGAGAAGCTAAATGGCATTATTGTGAAGTCGAGGAAAGCTCTTCATAGTGGCCAAATTGAGATTGTTTGTCATGATATATAATGTTAGTTTTCCTGTTAAATCTATTGTGCTGGGAATTGAAACATTTCATCTTCCGCGTTCCTTCTAATGACTGTCAGGTGATCTGATCGTTTCATTAGCATCTTCTTGTGTTGGTTTCATTCCCCTCCTAATAGTTTTGAACATTCTCTTCTTTGTTCATCCATTTTTTTTTTTTGATGTTACACAGCTATACTTGCGAAGTTTGTATGCCCTGTGAATATGGCAGCCCTTCAAACATGGCATTAACAGTACGACTATGCTTAGGTTTAAACAGGAAACAATTCAGGAAAAGAATTATTTCCTGAGAGGAACTCTAATTGGCCTAATGGTACACATCACTACAAAAGATTTGGAACATAGGTTTCCAGCTCATTAAGAAATCATAGGTAGGAAGATAGAAGTTTGTACTTTTGTCTTGTCTGAACTTTCATCAGCACACTTTCAGTTGCACCAACTTCATAAATTAAAATAACAACACGCTAAACTAATGCAAAATTGAAAAAAGATAACGTTACCGGCCAGCTACTTATGCCGTCCGAAATTCATGCTGGTGAATAAGACTACTATATTCATATTTAACATATGAAAAATAATCATACATTCCACCCCGTCAATATCAACTCTTTGTAAATTCTCGAGTCTTGGACCTGCGGAGCCAACTTGTAAGTAACCTCTTATCTTGATTAGTCCTTTTATCCTTAAATTTGTAACTTATAAGTATATAGTTGCCCCATCCCAAGAACATGAGTTTTGCTAAAGGATTTAAGTTTGTCTGCAGCATAGTACACCTTATATATTTGAATTATTGATTTGTATTGACCATGATCAGAGGCAAATAATGCAGATGAGAACAGAGAATCAGATGAAATAGAAGTTATAATGAAGAACCATGAATTGGAAATTGCGACGCGTGTTACCAGGTTTATAATCATGGCAATGGTGATATCAGCGATATTGCTTATAGTTGGGGTTGGAGTTCTTGTCCTGATTCATATCTATATATTATTAAGGGAATTCAGAAGAAGAACTGACAATGTAAATATGGTGGAGAGAGGCAATGTTGGGAGCAACAACATGTCTCAGGAGGATATAGACAAGCTCCCTTGCTTTGATTTTAAAGACAAAGAAAAGGGAATTAATAGTCCAATGGATTGTGCAATTTGTTTAGATAATCTCAAGTTGGGTGATAAGTGCAGGTTTTTGCCTCAATGTGACCATAAGTTTCATGCTGAGTGTATAGATTTGTGGCTCTTGAAGTCCCCCCATTGTCCAATATGCAGGGCTAGCATTGAGTTCAATGGAAGTGTTTCAAGAGAAGGTCAAACGAGTCGAGACAATTCCAATATGAATGAGACAAGAATTGAGTTGAGAGAAGTGCAAAGAAGTTGATAAATTCTAATTAGTTTACTGCTACTCAACCTATGGAGAATGTTAGTATAGTCCATGTTAGGTGTCCTTTGTTTGTTGACGGGATGAACTGTTGTCTCCTTATATAGTCTTGGACAATTCTAACCTTATCAGTTAGTTTATGTTTTAGGCTATCGAGTTATAATTCTATTAGCTTGTCAAGAAGCATAGAGAAAAAATTATTTTCTGGCGAGGTAATTTCAACCTTACAAGCTATAGTGAAGCTCGGAAGGTTCTAGGTACTAAGAGTTTTAGTTCTTTAGTTATAGTGTGTTGTAACTTAAAACTTGCTCAGTTTTCCTTTAGTAGAAAGTTTAAATCCCAAGAGTGTTAGATTGTGGTTTCAAGTATTTTTCCATGTAAAAATCTCCGTGTTCTTTACATTTCCGCATTTAGTTAAGTTTCCGTGTTCTTTACATTTCCGCATTTAGTTAAGTTTCAGAGATAGGTAAAACTTGCAAGAAACCTGGTTTTTTGTGAGTTGGGTGATCAAGTTAAGAACAAGTTTTTAGAGTTCAAAAATTGGCTAATGACACTATTCACCCTCCCTAATGTCTTACAAAGGTGCACCAGGTGCAACATATCTGCTTCATTTCCTTATGTCACACATTGTCTACACTCAAGGCAAATTCAAAATTTTAAGTTTATGGATTCTGAATCATATTCTTCTTTGCTTACTTGATTCTGGGCAGATTATTCAACCAAAAACGAATGCTAAGAGACCAGAACAATTGATTCGTTATAAGTCGACAATGTAAAATTAAAAAGCTAACGTATTTCTACAAATTACCAACTAATACTTTGTATAAACACATGATGGTTAACTTTTAAGTGACATAATGAAAAAATACGTATCACATCATATCATCCATGAAAAAAAATTAAACTCGTTAATATTTTTTCTTCATAATTAACTCCAAATACTTGTAATAGGAATATCATATGTTTCTACATTATCTTTGGCCTCTAGCATTCGTTTCTTTGTTGAATACAAATTCATAAAAAAACAAAACAAATATAGCAAAAATCTAAGTAACAACATTGTATATGCTGCTAGAAACCGGCGGGCGAGATGTGCTATTTAATTTGGTTTTTTCTGATTTTCAAATATTTCCAATAGAAAATTAATACAAAATTTTCCGTTACAATGTCTATGTGAAGTTTAAACCAAGAATATTCTTTTTGTTTAAAACAAAACAACAAAAGATAATACCATCAAACACACTGAATTGTGTGATCGCCTCATTTAAACGCTAAAGTTGATAGAGAAAGTACACTTTAATTACTTCACTATATGACGTCTCAACACGTCCACTTACGTGTGGCCTGAACACATGACTTCTTGTATGCTCTGATATCATATTGAATTATGTGACCATATCGTATAAAAGCTGACACAGTTCAATACGGAGCACGTTGTGTGTATTCTCAGTTTTGAAAGACTTGGGCTGATGGAACAATCTATAATGGGGATTTACACAAGGAACATGTCAAAGTATCTCAATTTCATTACTTGTATTTGCATTTTCAACTTAATGGAAACTTTCTGCATTGCATTTTCACAGCCTTCTGCTGCTGAATGCATTCTTCAACTTGGAAAATTTTCAGCACTGTATAACTCAGGTGATGGAGGTGGAAACTGGGGTGGTTTCTTGCATGATGAAGGCTGCGATGGACCGTTTCGAGACTATGTTTATGCAATGGGAATCAGAGCAAATGAAACAGGACAATTGTACCTGAATTCAACTCAGCAAAGGAACTGCTTAACTAAGATGGAAAAAGTGTTTGGTTGTGGGATAGAAAAGCTAACAAAAGGTTGTGGTAGCTGCTCAGATTTCTCAGTTAATGATGTTAACATGAACTTAGGTGACAAAGTTAAAAGTTTGAGTTATAACTGTCAATTTTCGGACACTGCTGATATAGGAGATCAGTCGTGCAAGTCCTGCGTAAATAGCTGGATTGATATAAAGGAAATGAACTCAAGAAATGACAAATCCATGGGAGTTGAATCAGACATATGCAGATTTGCAGTTTTGTTGTCACTAACAAGTACAAGAATTACTGACCATATGTGGCTGAGAAAGCTTTACAATTGCCTTTCAGATCGACCGCTAAGTGTGAACCATGTACATACTGAAGAAAAAGAGGGAGAAGAGCACTCAGAGCTGACAGAAAAACACGAAAAACATAAGTTTAAACCTGGTAATCCTTCAGATATGCAGGTATTTGTTTTTGAAATTAGTTGATAGAACACTGCATGTTTACTGTGTTACTGAACTTGAAACAGGTTTAGCAGTTTTACTTGGAGGCATCTTGGCAATCCTGATAATTGTAGTTATATCTATGTGGACTTTTATACATAGAAGGGTCGATATAGATTCATCTGAGAAGAAATTTGGTAATGTTCCTGTGATACTGGATATTCATTCAAGGTTCAACTTCTATACATTGACACCGTAAAAGAAACTATCATGTCACCTAAAACGGACTAAGACGGTTGATAACTAACTTGGCAGCTACAGGTCTGGCAATGCCAAAAGATTCTAGTAATCTGGAAGTCTCCATTGAGGAGGTCTACTCTGCAACAAACAATCTAAATGAATCAAACTTCATTGGTGAGGGGACAGCAGGTTAGCACTTATTAACCATGGTCTCCATTTATAGACCTGATTTTACTGTTAAATCTCATAAACTACTTGTATGATATATTGAACTTGTTACATTGTATAGGAAGGGTGTATAGAGGTATTCTGTCTAATAATCAGCAGGTTGCAATTAAGCACATAATCCATGAAGAATGTATTGAAACATTTCTCAGGGAAGTCAGAAGTCTAACTCACATTCGACATCCCAACCTCGTACCCTTGCTTGGCTATAGCAAGAATGCCAAAGAATGCTTCCTCATTTATGAAATCTGTCCTAATGGTAATCTATCTCAGTGGCTCTTTGGTATGTACAGTTCTCTTCGCGTGAATCCACCTTTTCCATTTTCTTATCGTTAAAGTATGTGACCATCTTATCGAAAAGTTTAAGCTTGAGACAACACATATTTATTTACCTAATGTCTTCATCACTTATACCTACTTTCACAGCAAATGATAGAGTACTATCCTGGACCCAAAGACTTGAAATTGCTATTGACAGCGCTAAAGGACTCTTGTTTCTTCACACCTGCCATGAAGGAAGTATTATCCACCGTGATATAAAGGTAAAAAAAGGCTACCAGTTTACTTCAAAGGTCTGAACTTTTATACATTCTTGAATAGCTAACTAACTTCACTTGCTTACCTTATTCCCACAGCCTACAAACATACTCCTAGGACAGAATTTTGAAGCTAAGCTTTCTGATTTCGGATTGTCCAAGGTGATGGACATCGATGAATCCTACATGGTCTCAGAAGTGAGAGGCACCTTTGGTTATGTCGATCCTGAATATGAAACGAATCATCGTGTAAATGCAGCTGGTGATGTCTATAGTTTCGGAATAGTACTTCTGCAGATCCTCTCTGGAAGGAAAGTTATCAATATGAACATGGATCAGCCAACACGATTGGACAAAACTGTAAGCAACTAATCCTTTTCATGAATCTGTCATTCATTATGCATTACAGATTCTCCAAAAGTTGATAATTGCCTGTCATTTCAGGCGAAAACGCTGATGAGGGAAAGAAAGGCACTGGAATTTGTTGATCCAAAACTTCATGTAGATTACTCAGCAGAGGCTTTTCAGCTCACACTGGAACTAGCTATTTCATGCATTGGACTAAAGCAACAAAGACCCTCCATTGAGAAAGTTGTTGACAAACTGGAGGAGGCCCTAGCTATAAGTAGAAGAGCGACAGCATCGACACCTCACACAACACCACTGTGGTCTTACACTTCTTTCTGATAATTGAAAACTCTAGGAACAATATAGAAGAATACCATTTAATTGAAAATGTTACCTAATCTGTCATAGATAGTATCATTGTAACTTTTGATAATCAGAAAAAAAGGATATCTCTATAGGACCAGTCCTATCAACTAAAAGAAAGATGGTAATCCTATATAAATAAAAAGTTAATACATCTCTTTCTTCATCACTAGATGATTAAAGAAATGGTTTCAAGTATACTAGCGCAGCAACAAACTTTCAAGGCTGAAAAGAGCTTCTTTGATTCCTGAAAGTTATGCATACCAATCTTCTATGGCGGCTACCTCAGATAAGGTAATAATTTACCTTTCACATCGTGCTCGTTCTCCCTCCTAAGAAGGTCCGTCTGGGGGAAAGCACTTGGCACCATCATGCATGGGGCTGGCTGTGGGATGGGGGGAGCTACATATGGTGAATATGGCATTTGATTATTGCACATCATGGTCTCATTCTCATATTTCATCAGTGCACCCCTTATATCATTGCTGCCACTGGAGGATGCTGCACCATTATATTGCCAATAAGGATAAATGGCTTGTTCATGATGATTGTTCATGAAACCTCCCCATTCCGATCCTCCTTGAACCATTAGATGACTAACATTATCGCAGTAATTTGTCAATTGGCTCAACTCCTTTCCTTCTGCAGCAGCTTCCATAAAATATTTACTAGCAATATTCATATTCCCTTTGAGCAAATCAATTCTAAACTTCACTTTTTCAACTTTGTCATCCAAAAAGCTGATGAATTTCCTTAACTTAATTTCAGATAAATGGTCCATGTCCTTAACCCAACATGGGTATTTTTTCTCCATGTTCATCCTTTTCAACTTAATCAACTCTTTCTCAACATTCTTATTTCTATCAATGAAATAATCAGACAAACCAAAGGTTTTACCACTCCTAGTAACCGTACTACTCTTCTTGTATTCATCGATAAGATTCTGAACTTCCTCTTCTTGTAGGCTTTCAGTAGTAGTACTATTGGTTGTCCAAATCTCAGGCTCAGAATTTGATCCATCGCTTTGTTTAGGTCCATACATGATCATACATCCATTCACATTGCAAAGAGTAGTGAATTCATGCAACTTCTTCTTTAGTCCTTCTTTTCTCTTCTTGAAAGTAGCATTCCTTACTTTCTCTTTGCTTATTAGTTCCATGTTCAGTTTTGCACGCCCCATCGCCTTTCTTGATCTAGCACAATAAGCAAAATATTCAGGATAAATAATTACTGTTCTAAACCCCTTCCCTTCAATGGAGAAATAACAGTCATCATATATAACAACACTCCATTATAATAACCAAGTTTTCTTTACAAGTGATTTTTATCACGTTATATTATATTATATGTTCTCCATAACAACACTTCCGTGTGTAACAATTGTTAAGACGGTAACAAGAACTGGTTCAAGAAAGTACCTTTTAATGGCTTCAATGACTAAATTCAGAAGGGAAATAAAAGAACTTCTTTCAACCTTTTATAAAAGGGAGATTAAGCTTTTTAACATACAAGAAAGAAGTGTATAATTAACTTTTGTGTTGTATAAATAGCTAACAATATATTAACCAAATGCTTAAAAGGAAAGTGCGGGTAAACATTTAATGTTGTATCACTTAATTGATTTTCTTACATTCTTACTTGATTCTCAAATCTTTTTAGTCAAAATTACTAGAAATATTACCATATATATATTGTACATTCAATTTAACTCACCAAACCAAATAACTGGTTGCAATTTGCACCCCTAATGTGTGATTTATTTTCAATATTTTGCATCCTGAGCTCTTTATTTCATTGCAAAACAATGAACATTCTGTAGAAATATAGAAGTGCAACATTAACATCTTATATAAGACCAAGTATTCATTGCATTCTCACAAACTCAAAAGATCTTACTATAACAAGATTGCATGGTGTATCAAATCAACAAAAGCCTTCAAAAGATAACACAAAAACAAGATTGCACTTGGCATCCGACTACAAAAGTATGTGAACGATAACACGAAAACAAAATCTCATGTTGCATGATATCTACATAAGCATTGCCATCACCATAAAACAGGAAAAATATTCTTCTCTCAAGACCATCTTGGACCACCTAACAAGTAGAGAAAAGAAGGTTGTATTTCACATGATTGTAAAGGAATATTGTATCAAAATTGTCAAAGGCCTATTGCTCCTGAAATGTACAAAAAGCAAAAAAAAAAAAAAAGGTACTAGCTTTGTCATTACTCACTAGTACCTTTCAGTAATGCAGGGTGTTCTAACTAGTTAATATAATGTCTTCATTCTGCAGAAAAATCAGGCTCATCAGGCTTAAACAACTTGGGCATTTTTAAGCTGGAAGAAGTATCAGCAATCTGAATCTTCTGTTCTATTCCTCTTCTTGTATTAGTAGCAAATCTTTTGGCCAAAATTGTAGCTCCAAGTTGTTGGGAAGTATGAGCACTGTCTACTAATGGCTGCTCAGGACCAACATCTTCAAAAGCTTCATAATTTTGATCATAATAGTTGTCACCCTCTCCGTTAGGATCTTGCGAATAATAATAGCTCTCTTGTAGAGCCAACTCATTTTCCATCTTTTTCTTCCTATGCCTTCTCCATGCAGCCTGTATAAAGCAAGCACCCCATGTTCTCCACTGATGAGAATAGTACCTGAATGCATGCTGTAGCTTCTTGCTGTGAAGACGTTTAAACTGAACCGCGAAAAATTTCAGGTCTTCAGCTCGAAGTGCAAATGCTTCTACTTCAGAAAGTGTTCGAACAGTTCGAGTTGAAGAAGGCAACTGTGATGAGTTAGGAACTAAGGCCCATGTCAGCAATTCTTCACCACAGAAGTCACCAGGTCTAAGGGTGATTGAGTTGAAGAATCCAGTTCTTCCCCCATTTGTTGTGGAACTCTCTAGTTGTCCCCTGATGATAAAGAGCATCTCATTCACTGGATCACCTTCTCGAATGATATAGGTACCGTTTATGCTCAGGGACGACACTAGGCGTTCACAAATTGCATCAAGCAGCTGGTCATCCATTTGTGCAAAAAATGGAACCTGCATAACCAGGAGATTGTGGGATCTCTCAAACAGACGTGGCTCGCAGAGTATTTACAAAGTAGGAACACAAGTCCACATATGTGACTTATGCAAGTACAATGTAAGGCACATAAAGTCAAGGAATAATATTGATGAATGAAGAGATCATAGAGAACCCTTCTTTCTTTATTGATTTACTACTAAAACTACTATGCATTTCTTTTACTCATTCTTTTATTTGTTTAATTTGTGGCCAAATTTTTTATGTCTAGCACTTCTTTTCCTTTATGTTTGTCAATATCCTGAGAGTGTTTTAATGCCTAGAGAAGTGATATACTGCAAGCACCATACATATGACGATCAGTCCAAGCAATATATCGAAAGAGCATAATGACATGCGCAACTTTGACAGAATCACAGAACTACCTCTATTGTCAGACATCAGCAAAGCTGGTGCAAATTTCATGATCTTCGAGAAATGTTGTTCAATTCTGAGTTCTAACAATATGAATTAAATCATGAACTGTGCAAATATTTTATTAAGATATGTGAGAGTCAGTATGCAGTTTATATCAGCTGAGACAAGTTTAGAAACAAAGGATTTCCTGGAAAATAGTGGATATGGAAAGTTTATACTTGAGATACTTCCAACTGATCAGTTTCAGGAAGAGAGGAATGCATCGTTCTTCAATATACCATGATATTCCGATATAATTCACGAATCAAGCAAAACTATATATGAGAGTGACAGAAAAACATACTCGTCGGACAAGATTAAGGCATAGGTGTCTTTGGATTTGACGACGAAGATCCAAAGGCAAAGATTGCAATATCTCTTCCTCATTAACTCCTCTTGTGGCAAGCCATTTATATTGGTCAAACCGGCGAACACGTTCTTGCAAGTCTTCAGGCAACTGGCGGTGCCTCATCCATTCTTCTATATCTCTTTTTTTAATTCTCCACTCCTCAATTTTTACAGTCAGAGATTGCAAGTAAGTCTGGAAAAGGAAGATACTCAGAACTGTATCAAGGAGAAAGAAGCATGCACTAGAGTACTAGATGGAAAAATTCCAGCTCAAAGTTTAAACAACCCTTATAAATCACCTACTAAACAAAGCATAATCAAAAAATAGATATCGCAGTACCCAACTCAATTCAGAATTAATGTTGGTACTTCCAAATCTTACTACTCTTGGAAAAAACTAAATTTCCAACTCTGAAAATCATGTTGCTGATACTATCATCCATCAGAAGTACTATAAAAAGATCAATTATCACGAATGAATGTCCTATTCAACAATGCCATCATACTGAACATTATTCTAGAGGTGTATCATCATAACAATGTGAAGGTGTATTACATAACATGTAGTGGAAATTGCCGATGTACATAAACTATGATTAGATTACTTCAGTCTTCAGATATCTGCACAATGTGATAATAATGATCCATTCTGACAAATATTATCGTCAAAATTTTACCTGCATATTTCCAATTAACTGTGCAAAGAGAACTAAGCCAATGATGCATAAGGAAATGCTGAATAATGTTTCGCCAATATAAGTGCTAGTATTCAAATTCTGCCCATACGAACTGCAAGACAGCATGTGAAAAGACAAACATAAGATTCTCTAACCTGGAAAAAGATCTGAAGAATTTGATCGCATTCTCAGCAACAAAGGAAATAAGAACTTCATTTTCATCAAATCAGTTATGTAATGCAAATGATTAGAATCTTCTATCGTGATAAAATATGGAATGGTCATGCATTATCCAAGATAAAGTCTTTTGAGGATCGCTATTGAGTAGTAAGGAACATATTTATCATTTACAATAGCCCTGGCAAGTTTTGCCAAAAAATTAAGTATCCAAGATAGACATTGGTGAATACTTAATGAAATCCTAATCCAACTCTTAGCTGCCTGAACACCAATACCGTTGAATATGCAAAACTAAGGAGGAAAAGGCAAAAGGGACATAAAGAGAGTGGATTTGGAGAAGAGTAAGTTTACAGTTTAAGAAATCAAACCTCAAATTCCTTAGACCCCACCAAAGACAGTATAAATATTTCTCCATGAATGTTGATGAAGCAACTTTATTAGTAAAGGCATCAGCGAAAATTCCAAACTTAAAACCAGAATCTTCATCATTTATAGCATCACATTTTGTAAGCACAAGCGTGCTGTTTCGCCAATAATTGCGTATATATGTATCCGTATCACTGGTACAGTCTAAAAAATCAGGAATACATGGTGGAACCGCATCCCGCTCCTTCTTACATTCATTTGACCAGCATGAGAACTGTCTTCCTATTGATGCCAAGTACCATGAAGCTCCTGCCACCTTCACAGAAAAAAGAAATATATAACAATACTCAAATATCTTTCTTTTCGTTTATTACAGTCAGACCTCTCTATAGCAGCACTTCACTATAACAGTCTAGTTTTCTTTCGAACAAATTTTTCAAGTTATGTTATATTAAATGTTCTTTATAATAGCACTTCAAAATGTCTGGACAAACAACGCTACAATAGAGAGGTCTGACTGTATCACGATATGAAAAGGAAATGAGTGTTTACATGACTGGCTAACATGAAGAGAAGGAGATTATATGCTGCTCCTGCCCAAGCTGTTTTAGCAATAAAGCCTGTAGTTTTGATAATCTGCTGATTTAACGGGAAAATAACGAACAACCTTGGCACATACTGGGTAAGAACAATAAGAGCAAGTGTACTTTTGGAATGACCAGATCCAGTTTGCTTAGCTGCTGGAATTACATATAATATGACAAACTGCAAGAGAGGAAAAATATTACAAGAAGAACATTACAACTTGAACTTTTATGGCAATTATGCTACTACAATTCACATTGCAACATACACTCTCTGTACATTCTTTCATTGTGAGACATTCCAAAATATTTGATAGTAACATATAAGTCTATAGAAAAAATTTCAACCTTTCACAAATTCAAAGTTATTAAGAACAACTAATTCAAATTACTAACATGATGTGATTTTCTCCCATACAACTACTAGCTTTTGAATCATTAATTTAATATATTTTCTTACCTCTGCATTCAGTTAAGTTGAATACTTTCTCATACTCTCTTTGTTCCAATTCATCTGGACTCCCTCTGTTCCACTATACATGTCACACTTCGGATTTCGAGAGTCAGACTTTTTAATTTTGACCTTGAATTCACTCGTACAATCTCTAAGTCTTTTAAGAATAAAATCTCCATATTTAGAAACTATATAAAAAGTACTATAAATCACAAAAATTAACAATTCAAAATACTTAAAAAATAAATGAAAAACTCATTTGACTCTCGACATCCAGAAGGTGCCAAACATAGTGGAACATATGGAGTATATGATATGCTCTAAATTAAACATGATTTGATATTTTCTCATACAATCACTATAACATCAAAATAACATATTAAACTTCGTGTCGAATCAAACAGAAAAACCAAAAGCAAATATACATATGTATACTCACTTGAGGTAGAGGAAGCGCAGCAGTAAAATCAACAATAAAATCAGTCTTAAGATATCGAATCGCGATTTCACGTGCATCCATAACAAGCTCACCACGGCCAAAAACTCTAGAACTTGGAGCAACAAAAGCTGTACGAAACTTCATAACAATGTGTAGAATGTAAAAAAAATCAGTTATACTACGTATATACGTAATAGGACCAGCAGCTTCATCGTCAGTATCCATACATGCACTTTCACTAACAAAAGGTAAGTAAAAATAAAGTGGATCGATAAAAAGAGAAATTAAACAACTTATGAGGAACACATAGTTCCATCGATTTACAATGTCGCTGTTTGGATCGAGTATTTGATGGCGCCATAATGCGTCAATTAATTGTGGCTCATCTGTTGATGATGATATTAGTGATTTTGATTTCAATGATTGTTTGAAATGGCGTAGGTGTGATGCTGGCGTTGCGAATGATATTATTTTAGTCATCTTCCATTGCGGAGTCCGATATTGTTATCGGATTCCGGAAGATATTAAGATGTGTAACTATCTAGTTTAAATTCTGAACGTGCCTATCGGTCTGTGTAATGTGATTGACGACGAATATTATTATTATCTGTCGAGAATCGAAGATAAGGAAGAAAAAGAAAGAAAGAAGGAAAAGGAGTTTTTGAAGAATGATGTTTGAAGATCCATTGATTAAAGTTTCATTAATTGCCATTAGAAATTATGTGAGGAAAAGCTACGAGTTCGGAAGTTTATTATATCCATGCAAGAAACGCGGGAAATTAGGGAAGAATTGATAGTAAAATGGGCTTATTAGTGTGAGCACATTATGGCCCAGGCCCATTTAGATTCGTTTAGGGACACTTACAAAAACATGGGATTTTTACACTCTATACCCATAAAATTTAAAGTATTTACAAGTCATACCCATTACAAATTATACTACCCATAAAACTAAAAATATTTACCCAACCTACCCATTTATTATTGTATACCTTTGTTATGCCTTATAGGTGTATACCTTTAAAGTATACTGCATAAATTATAGTATACAAGTCTGGAGGGACATTTATTACTGTATACCTTTGTTATGCCTTATAGGTATATACCTTTATGGTATACTGCATAAACTATGATATACAAGTCTGGGTGGGTAGAGTGGGTAAATAATTTAGTGGGTAGGTCCGGTAATATTTGAAAGTAGTGGGTAGTGGCTGTAATTATTTTAAGTTTTGTGGGTATTTTTGTAAGTGACCCAAATATTATTGGGAAAATTATTAGACTCCACTGCCCACTACTTTCAAATATTGTCCGACCTACTCACTAAAATATTTATCCACTCTACCCATCCAGACTTGTATACCATAAAAATATATACATATAAGGTATAACAAATGTATACAGTAATAAATGCCCTCCAGACTTTTATACCATAATTTATGCAGTATACGTATACACCTATAAGATATAACAAAGGTATGCAATAATAAATGGGTAGGTTGGGTAAATACTTTTAATTTTATGGGTAGTGTAATTTTTAATGGGTATGACTTGTAAATACTTTAAATTTCATGAGTATAGAGTGTAAAAATCTTATTCGTTTATCCTAATTTTTTTTTCAAGAAATCCTTCGCAAAAAGAAGGAATCTTTAGATTGTTAGATTCGTAATCGATCTTGTAGAAGTTACTCACTATTCAACGAATTTTAAGAAATGAAAATATTCTAAAAATGAAGATTGATCTTTGACTTTGAGGAATTTTAACTCTCGTTTTATGATAGGGCAATGTAAGTTACTATTTCCGCTTCACTTTATATGATGGTGTTTGGCGGGATACAAAAATTAAGAAATAAACAAAGTTTAAGCTTGCGATGTTAATATAACATTTCTATTGTTAATATTAGTAAGAGTAGAGTATGACATTTAAGTTTAAAATATATTACTACTGTAACATACTATAAAATGTAAAGAGTACCATGTGTGTCGAGGGTCTATCGGAAATACCCTTTCCATCTTGGTGGGAGTAAGGTCTGCATACATCTCATCTTCTGCATACATCTCATCTTCTTTAGACCTTACTTATGGATCTTGGTAGGAGTAAGGTCTGCATACATCTCATTTTCTTTAGACCTTACTTATGGATCTTGGTGGGAGTAAGGTCTGCATACATCTCATCTTCTTTAGACCTTGCTTATAGAATTATACTGAGTATGTTGTTATTCTCGGTCCGGTACCGGACTAGTCCAGTCCGATTGACAGGTATAGCCAGTGGCGTACGCAGGATTTTTTGCCAGCGGTGTCACTTCCATATAGAGACAACAAATCTAGAAATTTTTTCTAATATTCTAATTAGCTTTCAAAGTCAAGGGTTTTATTTTAAGCGTAGTGCTTTTATTTTATACTTGGATATTTTACTGTTAAATTTTGTATTAGATTGCACCTAGCAAAAGTGGTTTTACACCTTTTAAATTTGTTGAAGATCTAAGGATCGATCCTCACTAACATCAAATTTTTATAATAAAAGATTCACAAAAATCGATTAAAGTGCAGCTAAGGGGATTCGATCTCACTTCATTATCAAGAAGGATAGCAACACTCCCAACCACTGCATCACCAAGACCCTTTAGTTCATGCAGTGTCACACTTCATTTTTGTAGCAATATACTGTAGTTTTTTCATTTATATATATATACACACTCGGTAAAAAATTTCGATGAAGCAGTGTCCCGTGACACCCCTACCCCTAAGGTAGTTTCGCCCCTGGGTATAGCTGTAAGTTCGCGTATCTATCTTTTTTCACTTTCCATTTCTCGATTTCTTTATATAAGGGGAACTTAAGATAAATATGGACACAATACACTCAAATACGTGTAATGATTTTATTAACATTACTTTGGGAGGACAAATTGGTAGGCCATTTGATTTAAAAAAAGTGAGAATGATGAAAGATATTGTATGGACACTCTAAAATCAAGATGCCACACGTTTCCTACAACTTTTTGTTTGTTTCAATCCTCACCATAATATGCTGATAGTGATGGGGATTTTTAATTATTATATATCCCTCACTTTCTCACGTCTTTAATATAGACTCTTATTAATGCAGACTAGAATCTTCAACTAATTAAAGAATCTAAATATGTTATTAGTTGTATATTTGTTCTATTAAACATGTGAAATTATTATATGTGCATATCGTTTGTTTGGATGGTTGTAACCAATGATATGGTATTGTATTGTTACTATTGGTACGACGTTTGTTTTGATTGTTTCTCTAATTAACGTTGTATGGTATGGTTAAATCCATGGTTATGTAACCATGAAAATTGTCACTTTATGTAACGACTGATTTGGTGGGATCGCGTCGTTACCTATTTTTCTTACCCATCATGTCCTTACTTATTATTTAATATTCTCATTTTACCTTTTACCTTATTTTCAATTATTAAACCACGATAAATAATACAATCTATCCAAACGTTGTCCAACACAATACGATACAGTATCATACGATATAATACAACACATTATAAAACGATGGGTAACAACCATTCAAACGGAGTGCATATCGATACATCATCCCATGACAAGTTAATTTGGTTCGGTATGAATAATTAGTGCGAGTAAATTGAAAGACTATGACTTTTTCTTCCTTGTTAACTCATTTGAGATTGAAAAAAAAAAAAAAAAAAAAAAAAAAAAAAAAAAAAAAAAACTAATACAGGGGTGAACACATAAGGCAAGAATGATTCGCATACTCTTATTCGAATGTTCCATTTGTTCCCCCAAAGATTAGAGAGACTTAAAAAGTTTTATTGATTTTACGAGGTCTAGATATTCTCACGTTATATAGTGGAATTATTCTCTCCAATCCAAAATAATTGATTTATTTTAAAAAAAAAATTAAATGGTTCTTTTCAAATTTATCTTTGTTAATAAATAATATAAACACACTTTTAAAAAAATTCCATCGATTTTTATGAGTAAATTTGAAAGAGATAAAAATTAATATAGTAAATGGTCTTCTTAATTAATATTAAAAAGTGAATTTCTTAATTTATACTGCTATGCAAACAACCAAAAAAATCTTATATTGTGGACCGGAAGCTCGGAGCGTGTGATCTTACAGGTGCAATTAATGAGATCTTTACACATAAGGCTGGTTTATTTGGTGTTTAGTGGTGATTGATGATATTCTTTCAAGTATGGGAGGTAATGTTGTGGCCATTGATTTGACACTACAAAATCCAGTTGGTACACGTTACCTATAACTTTGTGGCCAGGACTCACACCTACATAATTGCCAAAAATAATTATATACTCCATTCGTTTTATAATGGATGTCGTAGTTTTCTTATTAGGCCGTTCAAAAAAAAAAATTATATATTTGAAAACAATTTTGATGGCGCTTATATCCCACGTATGAACCTAAATTCCACCATATTTTTAATCAATATCACACTTTGGAGACAGGAAACAACAAAATCATAAGCTGATACTCTGATCTCATCTTCACACTCTCTTATATACATAAATATTCTCAATTATTGCCACTTGATTTGGTTATTCAACTAACACTTTCCGATATCTTTTCGACATGCAAAGATTTTGTTAAGAGAAGCGAGCATATAATTATATCGGGTTGGATGTAAGTACTAAGTATAGTGTAAGTGGTAAACAATGTTTTGACTCGTTTTTGTAAAACTAAAATACTTAAAAAAGTTATATATTTATACTATGTTGGATACTATTTTCGCATAACTCAATAGTAGTAATTGTGTTTAACAAAGTAGTTAATGCCACAAATTAACCTTTTCTTTATTTATATACCATTTTCCATTGTCCGGTACTGTATTGTGCGTTTAATTCGGATTCATATCGTTTAAAGATCATTTTGAAGGGAAGCATTTCGTACTAAAGTTTTTCTAATTCCCAAAATTCGAATTGAAACCTCTAATTAAAGGTGGAGCAATCATGCTGATGGCGGTGGTTAGAACAAACTCCAAGAAAGTAGAGGAACTCTTTAATCTTGTCGAGGGACTGCTGTTTTTATTACCTTAATATTGTCGAAGGCCTACCTGTTTTCCATACTAATGTGAGAGAAGCAGAATTATTTTTGAGTTTTATCAACCAAATATAAGTTTTATTTCTCAGATATTCATGAAAAAAAGAAGTATAAAACAGTACAAAGTGCTCAAAATTCTGTCTCATTTTCCCCCTTTTCTTTAATTTATATAATAATTTTGTGCAGCATGGGACGACATGCTTGCAAGTTGGAAGCACCACTAAAAAGAGAAACATCAAAGAAAACCCCACCACTGTCAAAAAAAAAAAAAAAAAAGTTAGTAACAAGAAAAAGATAGAGAAACTCTACCAAATATCTAAGCCTCAATTTTGTCGAAGTAGTTTATTGAGAAAGTAATTAAATTAATAAAGTGTACCACATTTACGAGCTTAAACTTTTAGATGAGATGGTCACACAATTACAACATAGTTTAGTTACCCGTCTCTTCAGTTTCCATATTTTAAGCAAACTCCACTTATAGCAACTTCTTTAAGTTGTTAAACCAACACTTGAAGGGATTATTTTTCTTTTCTTGTTCATGGAGAAAACAAATGGTTTATCCAAACACTTTATGGGTAATATCAAATTGTTAGGACTTGGCGGGTATTAACAAATTCAAGTAAATGTACGTAAATATGATCAACTCTTTTTCATTATAATGTCAATGTGATTCTTATTTTAAAAGAGTATGTTTTCACACACACTAATGTAAGAAATATATACACTGTCTAAGTCATTGAAAACATAATTACTTATATAAACATTAGTCGGTAATCTCGAAAAATAAAAATAATTTCGTATAATAAGTTAAAATACACCGATAATAAGATCCATTTAAGAAATAAAACCTGATAATTTATCAAAGTGCAAGTGTATAAGCTACTTTAGAGGTAGTTGATCCTTGATAGCCCCCTTTCCTTCAATCAACTTTGTCAATTTCCTCTCTTGAATTCATTTATCTCATTTCATAGTCACATATTTCAACATTTAGTCTTTGCCATAACATACACTAAAATGACAAACATTTGTTTGGTGTGCTCATGTCACATAATGTCAAAAATTATCAGTGCAACTTTCAATCAAATATGTCACAATTTCAAATAAAGTTGGCTAAGCTTTACTCTTTTTATGTACTACGATAGATATATTTTGCTTTACTTAGGTTTAAATCATCCTACAAACTACTTTATTAGGCAAATGAGGAGTTATTTAATAAAAGGTCATGTTTAATTAAGATATTATATATACATTGTGTAAGTATAATAATAATAATTACTGAACCTTAATTAAACTAAATAATACTCCCTCCGTCCCAATTTATGTGATACACTCTTCTTTTTTGTCGGTTAAAAAAAAATACATTTCTATATTTAGTAATAATTTATGGGATGATTCTCAACCACACATATTTATGAATTGTTTTAAACTGTAAATTTTAAAAGTCTACCTCATATAAAATGGGACGACGGGAGTATCATCTACTATGATTTTTTTTTTTTTAAGCTCTTCAGCATTGCTTTCTAGAAATTATAGGATTCTAAGACTAAACATTTTTTCATATAATTTTCTCCCTGATCTTTATTTAGCACATTAAATCATCAGAGTTACACATAAATCAATGCAAATGCATGTGGTTACATAGGACATGCCTAAACATCTCAATATTATATGCTCTCATTCTCATATTATTCTCTATCTGCACTATTTCCAATCTATATATGTGATGCAATCATTTTTTTTTTTATATCTCAACAATGTTATGACCACAACTCATATATATTAACATGCACATGCACATTCATTTTCATATAATTTTATTAGTCTTACTCATTGTAAACTTTTAATGTGCAAAGTTTTTTTTTTGGAATTCAGAAAAACCCGCGGCCGCTACAACCTATTGACTATGGTAATGTACAAAGTTAATATAGAAGACATACACATAGGTAGGAGAAGCTAATTATTCCCATATTTAAAAGAGCAATTTTCACTAGAATCAATTCAATGGAGTAGTATCATGAATATTAAGATTCCAAAAAAAAAAAAAAATAGAAAGAAAAAAAAAGGAAAGTGGTAGAAGTTTGCACATTTGATATATTTTTTTTCACATATTGGCCACGGGTGGGAGTGGATGTGGGGCTACAAAACCAATCACTTGTGTTATCTCTTTCTTTTGTCCCTCCCCCTTGTCTCTTTTCTCATATTGTTATGTTGTAGGGGACTGCACCTCTCTTTTTATTTTAAACATCTTTTTGGCATTCACTTAATATTACTTTCTTATTACTTCGTTTCAAGAAAAATAACATTTTTTTATATTTAAAATAATTTAATTTTAATACTCCCTCCGTTCCAAAATAGTTGTCATAGTTTGATTTGGAGCGGAGTTTAAACAATGTGGTAAGACTTTTGGTCTAAAATAAGCCATACATAAATATGTGGCTATAAAACATTTCATTAAGGGTAAAGTAATAGTTTCAACTAAAAAATGTTTCAAAATTTAGAATTGTGTTATTTCTTTTTGGAACGGACTAACAAGGAAAGAGTGTCATCCATTTTGGAACGGCGGGAGTATTCTTTTTGTAACAATCCAATACATCAATGATATTTTTAGCTCTGGGTCTAGATCGGCACGGATTCAATATGCGTTACTAAAGTCTAAGACATGCATACGTATATACCCAATATCTCTTCCATATTTTGTCGATGTAAGATTACTTCTAGGTGGGGTTCACACTTTTTAAGCGGTGGCGACAATAAATACAAAGCAAATCTTTAATTCTTGACTTTATTGTTGCAGAAATGTCATAACATATTTAATACAATTTTTTAAATGTCTACTCTTTCCGTTTCATGAAGAATGTCTTACTTTGACTTGGATTTGAGTTTTAAAAATTGGAAAAAACCTTCGAAACTAAACTTTAGATAAATGTATGGCTATAAAACATTTCAGTATGGATAACTTTTAAGAATCAATGGAGTAACTTTTACATTTTAAATTCGGCTATAGATCAAACACGATCACATAAATTGAAACCGAAACCGATGTAATAGAATATAACCACATTCTTTCTTCTTGTAACTGTCACAATTCGAGCCAATTCAATGAGTTAAAAGAGTAACTGGTCCATTTTGCAAATGAATAAATGTAGCTTTCAATGGCTAGTGCGATATATGTCAGAATATATCAGCTAAGTTAGTGCCTACAGTCCCCTCTAACACATTACATTCACTGACAAAATTTACATGTTAGTGTTGTACTTCAGACAACTCCATTATTATTAAATTCAATTCATCCTGTTAGGTTCTTGTTAGTATAAAGTTAAAATATTTATATTCCATTAATGTCCTTTCTTTACTGGGATTAGTGTCATTATTGTTTAAAGTGAACCTAAAAGGTCCGCATATCTTTTTGTCGTATATAAAAGCCAGTTCGGTACACATAACATATCATGTTTAGGCAGGTTGTTAGAATGACACATTAAGTAGTGTGTGATATAGGTAACTTAGTCCGATACAAGCATACTATTTTCATGCCTCGAGCATAGATCTCACGTACACAAATACTACAACATTAGCTTTACCGGTTGCTCCAACCTCCATTCATGTACTATATATTTATATAAATTGTATTTTGCAAAAAACAGCTTAGCTCCAATTCCCACCAACTTTCTTGGACCGAACCCTTAGTATGATGTACGCAACCTAGACTGATACAAGTATTATGCTGTTTTCATGCCTCGAGCCTAGATCATATGTACACGAATACAGCTTTACCGGTTGTTCCGTGGCTCCACTCAAATACTACTATATATTTATATAAAAATTGTATTTTGCAAAAAGCAGCTTAGCTCCAATTCCCACCAACTTTCTTCCTCGTCCCAACACACTATCTTCTTTGTTTTTACCCTTATGGTGTTTTGTGTAGGCTTTTTAAATGTTCTTTTATGCAATTTCTTAGTCCACTCATTATAGGAAAAAGCTTTGTACATATCAAAATCTTGGATTTTATTGCAATATCTTTAGTTAAAGGAGTGTTGCTTAACTACTAGCCATTTGGGTAATTCTTATATTTTCAAGATTTTGCGTAGTATTATGAGCTTGTCTTCAAGTTCTTGATTAGGCCAATAATGGATATTGAAAGTTGGGGTCATGGAAATCCCATAAAGGTGAGAACTTTATTACTATATTGTTTGCATTTTTTGAAAGATTTGATCTTTAAGTCATTCTTGATAATCCCATTTTGTAGTAGAAAATTTGAGCTTAGGGTCATTTTTGAAATCCCATTTTGTTGCTGAAAATTTGAACTTTGAGTCATTTTTGAAATCCCATTTTGAGCTTTGAGTCATTCTTGAAATCCCATTTTGAGCTTTGAGTCATTCTTGAAATCCCATTTTGTAGTAGAAAATTTGAGCTTTGAGTCATTTTTGAAATCCCATTTTGTAGTAGAAAATTTGAGCTTTGACTCATTTTTGAAATCCCATTTTGAGCTTTGAGTCATTCTTGAAATCCCATTTTGTTGCAGAAAATTTGAGCTTTGAGTCATTCTTGAAATCCCATTTTGTTGCAAAAAATTTGAGCTTTAAGTCATTTTTTATAATCCCATTTTCTAGTTGAAAATTTGAGCTTTGAGTCATTTTTGAAATCCCATTTTGTTGAAAATTTGAGCTTTGAGTCATGTTTTGATAATCTCATTTTGTTGCAGAAAGAGTCATGGAGGACAGTGTTAGCTTTAGCTTATCAGAGTTTAGGTGTGGTGTATGGAGATTTGAGCACTTCACCTTTGTATGTATACAAGAGCACATTTGCAGAGGACATTAAACATTCAGAGTCTAATGAAGAAATATTTGGAGTTTTATCGTTTGTGTTTTGGACATTGACTCTTATTCCATTGTTAAAGTATGTGTTTATAGTCCTAAGAGCTGATGATAATGGTGAAGGTGGAACTTTTGCTTTGTATTCACTATTGTGCCGTCATGCCCGTGTTAGCACTTTGCCTAATGGCCAATTGGCTGATGAGGATTTATATGAATACAAGAATGATAGAAATTTGTCAGCAAATAGACTTGGGATGAGCTTGAAATCAACTCTTGAGAAACACAGATTCTTGAAGAAAATTTTGCTCGTTTTAGCATTGATTGGGACTTGTATGGTTATTGGTGATGGAGTCCTTACGCCGGCAATCTCAGGTATGTATGATCAGATGGAGTTGCGCTTTAGTTTCAACTGTAATTTTTACAAGGTGCATACGTGTAAAATCACTGAAATTTCAACCAATATCAAGTTCTGAACCCAAAAGTGCAATGGGTTCACCGGTGAGACTAGTGATTGAATCCATCAATTTGAAATCTTGGATCCGTCTCTGTATATGATCCTTGTTTGACTTAGTTTATCTGCGAGATTGGTTAAGTCATGATTCCGATAATTATCCTTTTTCTATTTTATCTAATTTATGGTGCATTGTATCTGCAGTGTTCTCTGCTGTCTCTGGACTAGAACTTTCCATGGCAAAGCACCATCACCAATGTGAGTCCATATCTTTTGGCAGATCTATTGTTCCCTGATGCCCTTTCACCCTTATCAGATCTTTTTTATTTTACAGCTTTCGTCCATTATATTAAAAGATGCTCATTCTTGTTATGTCAAAGAGTATTACATGATATTCTGATACTCTTGCCTGCTGATCAACTGAAAAGACAAAGTGAAATGTTTATTACCAAGTTTAGAAGATTATAGTTGGAATAGTTTCTGGTTTAGTGTAAATTTGATTAGAAGCGGTCCTAATGAACTGTTGGTATGTCGTAAAAATGAACTGTTGGGATAATTATCAATTCCTCATCGCTGATCTCAAGTGATTCTCTTATTATAGTATTATTAGTGCATAATTTATTCAGATGTATTTGGGCTAGATGTAACTAGTCTTGGGGATTTAATATAATGAAGTTGGTTCCTTTATGTGGAAACTTTTCCTAATGGACGTGCATTTTGTGACATGAGAGAGGTTACCAATATCTGATGAAGATGCACTATTGTGGGTCCCTTAATACTAAATTAAGACAAAATGTATATGGTAATCAAAGTTATATCAACATCAATAAAGAAATAAAGTTAGGTGCTTTCCCCATTTTGGTAGACCACATTGATGTTATCCTAATTTTTAAAGTGAGGATTCAACTTGAGACTAATAGTTTATTACTATTTCATAAAGCAAGAGGGTGGTGGATAATGTTTTATTTTTCTGGAAGTTGTATAGGTAAAGTTAGTTGGTTAAACCACTATTAGCTATAAAGTATCTTAGTTTGGTTAAAATGCTTAGTCTGTTGAATTAAAAGGGAACACGATATAGCACTGGCTTGAATGTCTCTTGGAGCTCCTTAAAGACAAGTGCCTTTGTTGTTTTTGCTTGTATAATGATGCATATTGGGAGATTGCAAATAGACAATTGCTTTACACCTATGAGCTTTTATAGATAGTTTACCCACTATATATAATACTTTCTTGTGGTCTGGACAACATATTTAATGTAAAATTATAACATTGACTCAGGAAAAAGATTTTATTGATACGACTTACATTTGTTTTAATCAGTTAAAGGAACTATAGAAGATACTCACCTAAATAGTTGACTACATCCCTTTGACAGCAGTATGACAACCAAATTATTTCACCGTGACTGTTCGGAAAATAAAAAAAGGGCAGCCCTATGCATAAAGTATCCTGCGCTCACGCACAACCCAGGGAAGGGCCGCACTCTAAGGGGTGTGATGCATGCAGCCTACTCTAATACAACCATCGGTGGCTGTTTCCACGGCTCGAAACCGTGACCTATATGTCACACGGATACAACTTTACCAGTTGCGACTGTTCGGAAAATAAGCTGAGTAAATTTTCTGTGGTTATCTATATTCATCAATGATAGTAGGAGTAAATGATTTGCAGAGAACCAATAAGCCAGGAGGGAACCGGAGAAAAAGGCCTGCTGTTATTTAACACTAGTGCTTCATTTAGCTTCAGCAAAGTTTAACTGCTTTCCTTTTAGTCTAGCGAGATATGGAACCAGACCAGACACATTTTATCAGTTACCTGTTCCCCCCCTTGTCGTGGCTGTTTCCTTGCATTTAATAAATTATTTGTCAATTGAAGAAGTGGTCATCTATCATATCTGAAATTTTTTTCAGTGATCGCTCTTATTGTCCTGTTTCGGTAAACTTATTTTCTGATGATGCTTGCTTAACTATTGTGGACTTTCCATAATTTCTCTGGGTTAACTTTTGAAATTATGTGAGTCAGAAGCTAACTTAGTTGTTTCTATAATTGATGATTTTAAATTTTATCTGCTAAAATGATGTCATTACTTAGTTATTTTTTTCCTCTAGATCACAATATTTTTGTTCAAAGAAGAGACAGCAACCGTGGAACTAATGAATAATGTACTGAAATGTTTCTTTATCCTGCAGATGTACAAGTTCCAGTTGCTTGTGTCATACTTGTGTTCTTATTTTTTCTCCAACATTATGGGACACACCGAATAGGATTTATATTTGCACCGATTGTGATTACGTGGCTCTTCTGCATTAGCGCAATTGGGTTGTACAACATCTTGCACTGGAACCCCCAAGTTTATCAAGCATTATCTCCATACTACATGTATAAATTCTTGAAGAAGACCCAAAGAGGAGGATGGATGTCCCTTGGTGGGATTTTATTATGTATAACAGGTAGGTCATGCCTTAATATGAAATTTGTCCTCTTGATGTTTTTGGTGGGAACCTGATATTTCTGGTTTGAGCTGTTCTTTTAACATTGAAAGGACCTTGTTTCTCCCTAGTTTTTGATATTCTCTTTGTTCTCCGTCTTTCAGGTTCAGAAGCTATGTTTGCTGATCTTGGACACTTTTCACAGCTGTCTATTCAGGTACTTAAGTAATTTTGTTGTGCATGTCTTGAAGTGTAGTCTTGTAAGCTTAATTTTCAGTCAGAGACTGTTCAATCAAGCTTGGAACTTGTGTTTACAATGGTTGGATGACAATATTGGGTTAGGCTTCAGCTGGGACCTGAAGTTACTTTTTAAAAACCTGAAGATTAACCTCTATTTTATGTTATTGACTGTATAAATCCCTAGTGTCATTGAGCAAAGCCTTAAGGGGAACGAAGGAAATGAAATAGCTCTTTTTTGTGGCCCGTTATTGTTTGAAGATATAAAATGTCCACAATTATATTAGCCATTACGTCGTGATACCTACAGGCTGCAACTCTACTTTCCCTATCTAAGAAGGATAACATCTAGATGCTTTTGATCACTTTATGATATCCAAATTTTCCTTGAACTGGTTCTCTCATAATCTCAAGTCTTCCCAGCTTTATTTTCTTTAAGTTGATTAGTCAAATCTAGTCATCCTAGCTTAGTAAGCTGCCTTATCCTGCTTGAAAAACAGTATACTGAGATGTACTAGTTTCAACTTTGGTTCAGAAGAGTGCCGTCAACTATGTGCCACACGTTTTATAGTCTTTGCTAATGTGTGTCAAATTGTTTATTGTCAAACTGTTTTATTGCTTGTAGAGATATCTGAGTTAATAATTCTTTATATTGGCAACTGCAAATTCTACAAAAGTCCTAATAAGAGCTGCTTCTCTGCAGATAGCTTTTACGTTTGTTGTTTACCCATCATTAATTCTTGCTTATATGGGACAAGCTGCGTATCTTTCCAAGCATCACGTTATGGCAAGTGATTACCATATTGGTTTTTATGTATCAGTACCTGGTAAGTACGTTGTTCGTCGACTACATTCTCATTTTTTTTTCTCTTTGTGCATTTGAAAGGTGCAGTACAGATATCTAGTTTTAACATCTGAATTGATTCATATGCTTGTCGTTCTCCCAGAAAAGCTTCGCTATCCCGTTCTTGCTATTGCAATACTTGCTGCAGTGGTTGGAAGCCAGGCAATCATCACTGGGACGTTTTCCATAATCAAGCAATGCTCTGCTTTAGGTTGCTTCCCGAGGATTAAAATAGTACATACATCGTCCAAAATCCATGGCCAGATTTACATTCCAGAGATAAACTGGACGTTGATGTTGCTATGCTTGGCAGTTACTATTGGCTTCCGTGACACAAAACACATAAGCAATGCAGCAGGTATCAACAACAGCTAAATAATATGTGTTTTCTTGGAATCACTAGAGGATTAGAGTCTGTTATATAAACATCCGCCTAAGTTTCACGTTTTAATTGTTTGTTCCTCCTTTCTTTTCTGAGAATGCAATTCTTTTTTAACATGTTGGTGGATACAATAGAGAATTCATGACTTCTGCTGTGATTCTAATCTAAAGTTAGTCTTATTGGTTTATTTTTTATTTTTTTAACTCAGTCCCCATATTTGTACATACTAATTGTTGGTGTGGTTTCCAAAACTGCGGTTCATATAAAGCTTTTCTATATGTGCCAAGTAATCTTTTCATTCAACTTCAGGTGTACGCAAAATGAGTATTTACTAGATAATTACAACTGCAATTATCAATTTCGTGCATCAGCAACATATATACAAGGCAATTGAACAATGTTAAAATAAACTAAACTTTTTGATCTTCCACCCGATCTTGGCCAAAAGCGAGAAAGGGATGACTAAAAGCTTACACTGTGCACATTTGTTACAATTACATCTCTCTCTTGCAGGTCTAGCAGTAATAACTGTTATGCTGGTCACCACCTGCTTAATGTCTCTGGTCATTGTCCTTTGCTGGCACAAAAATGTGCTACTCTCCATTTGCTTTATATTCTTCTTTGGTTCAATTGAAGCCCTCTACTTCTCAGCTTCTCTAATCAAGTTCCTCGAAGGGGCCTGGGTTCCGGTCATTCTCTCTTTGATATTTCTAGTTGTCATGTACAGTTGGCATTATGGCACACTGAAAAAGTACGAGTTTGATGTTCAAAACAAAATTCCCATCAACTGGCTGCTCAGTTTGAGTCCCAACCTTGGTATTACACGAGTCCGTGGCATTGGCCTCATCCACACCGAGCTTGTTTCAGGAATTCCAGCTATTTTCTCCCACTTCGTCACCAACCTGCCTGCTTTCCACCAGGTTCTTGTTTTCCTTTGCATCAAGTCTGTCCCTGTACCTCACGTGAGACCTGAAGAAAGGTTCCTGGTGGGTAGAATTGGACCAAAAGAGTACCGTGTCTACAGATGTATAGCACGATACGGTTATAGAGACATTCACATGGACGATGTAGAGTTTGAAAAGGATCTAGTTTGTAGCATAGCTGAATTCATCCGATCAGAGGGACCAGCACGGAGTTTTGAAGCTGTAGAAGACATGGATGACAACGAAAAGCTAACAGTTATTGGAACAACATCAACCCATATTGATGGTGTTAGAATGTGCGAGGACAACGAAGAGTTGTCCCACATAGACACAAAATGTTCAGAAATGATCGAAATCAGCTCACCGGAAGTGCCACGAAAAAGAGTGAGATTTCTTGTGCCAGAGAGTCCACAAATCGATACAAGTGTTCGCGAGGAGTTGCAAGAACTGATGGAAGCGCGGGAAGCAGGCATGGCGTTTATACTTGGTCATTGTTATGTTAGAGCCAAAAGGGGTTCAAGTTTGTTAAAAAAACTGGTGATTGACATAGGATATGACTTCTTGAGAAGGAACTGTCGAGGACCAACTTATGCATTGAGCTTTCCTCGTGCTTCAACTTTGGAAGTTGGAATGATTTACCATGTATAATTTGTGCTTACTTTTTTGTATTTAAAGGATAGAATTGTAGCATATGGTTTTTCTTTTTCTTCTTTTTGTATTTTCAAATGTGAAGCTTTGTAAATGTTTTACTGGTACATGAATTTTGCTTTGTACAAGGCAATGCCACGAAAAAATAGCGAGCTTATAGACATGTACGTTTGAATAAAGGACTGAAAATATGAGATTAACAAGTTATCCTATATACAAGTACTCTATATCTACTCTATGAATGATGATCTCCGTCCGCATCCGCGTTTTTATATTAAGTTATATGCACCGACGGAAAAAAGTTTCACATTATCAATGTAATTTAATAGTAGGCCTGATATGCATTGTAAGAGGCATTCAAACATATATGCCCAAATACTGCCCAACTGTAATCTCATTGTATCAATATACTCCCTCCGTCCTACTTTGTTTGTCGTAGTTTGGATTTCGAGGGTCAAACAAGTTTCTCTTTGACCGTAATCTTTATATTTTATATGAATCTTTTAAATATTTTGAGTTTTAATTTATTGTGACTTATAGTACTTTCATGTAGTTTTCAAATATGTAAATTTTATTTAAGAAAAGTTAAAGATTTATATCCTAATCTACGGTCAAATTTAATAATTTTGACTCTCAAAACAGTAACTACGACAAACAAAATGGGACAGAGGGAGTAATCATTTACCGCTTTTGCTATCTTCTTGTTATTTTCGTCTTAATTTCGCTCATTACAGTTTTGATACAACAAATTGCTTGTAACCTTGGCATACAGTACTTTTAATACCTAGCAAAATGTAGAATATTTGGATTAATGTGAATCTTTAAGTTGAGTGCAGAAGACGCATTGCATATTGAAACAAGAAACTAGAATTAAGAAATTGGGTTAAAGTTAATAATGACAAGATTAGTTATTCTTTCTTGACAAAACGTGATGATGAGGAAAAAAAGGAAGACAAGACCATCACTTTTTAGTCTTCAAATTAAACAAAAAGAATTCAGGCAAGTTCCTCAAGTTTTGAACCCCATCAAAATTACAACTTTTATGGTATCTTCTCAATGACAATAAGAAAAACAAAAGGAAAGAGAAAAAGAAAAGGGAAAAAAATAGACTAGTAAAAGGAAAATGCGAGATTGATACCATGATGAAACCGGACATCAGGCGTCCATATAAGTTTGAACTTAACTTGCACCTTAAAGTTAGCTGAAAAAATGAAAAATTGTCCGAAGCTTATATGAGCATTTTTTCTCTTTCAACCAGTGGCGTAGCCAGAAATTCTTTTAAGGGTGTTCAAAGTTCAAAAAAATCTTCAAAATGTACAATATGGGATTTAATTCCGAATTGTTTAGTTAAATTTGACCACCCTACACCATTAGGCTAGCACGATTAGTTATGGCAAGGGTGTTCAAAATGTAATATTTAGTTATACATAGTTAAATTTAATCCACGTACATGGTATAATTTTTCGGAAAACCACCCTTTGGCCACCATGTGGCTCCGCCACTGCTTTCAACCACCGATGTGGGACACTCCCATTTGTTCCAACACACGTTCCAACAATTTTTGATATAGAGTTACGTTATGTGTCGAAAATATTGAATGCAATTGAAACATTGATATGATCATCTACAACATGATCAAAAAACATTGATTTATACTTATATATTAGTTGCAAATCCTAAAAGAATTAGGTTAAAACCAGAGTTACCAGCTTAGCAGACGCATGCATGAGTTATTATAATTCTGGTCTCTGACATATATTGTTGTTTGTCTAGGGAAGTTCACTTTCTAGATTTAAAGGTCACCATTAACCTTATCATTCTCGATTGTAGTACCTCAAAATCCATGGCTATTTAAGACAATTCATGTCCTGTCAGTCATGCGCCCACCTGCCACCCCCTCTTAATCTTTAACTAATTAATCTATTAATCATCTTACATGGCTCTGCAAATCCACTCTAATTACTGAAGACAATGTTTAACAAAGGAAAAGTAGAAGCATTTGATTCCAATCTTACTTTATAACGTAATAGCTTTCATTTTTTTATATACGTTAAATTGTGTGACCATCACATTTAACCGTTTAAATAGTTAGTTAGAGTATACTTTTATCTACTTCATCATATTTTAAAAAGTTTACTTACATGCGAGTTTGATTCTTTTTTATAAGTCAAGCACGTAATTTTTTTTATAATGAGTGACGATAAAACTCAAATATAAAGTCTTTACCTATTTGATATCATATTAAAGTGTGCGACCATGATTTAGCACGTCAGGGATTATATTTTCATTGATTAATAGTATATGTGCGCTTGTCCTTTTACTAAAGGAAAAAGTTTTATGCTGATTACCATGTATAAAGACTTGGGAAACATTGTTGTATGCTTTTTGTCTACCTATGTTTGTGTCTACATTAAAATGCTTAAGTTGTAAACATAGTATAGCAACTTTCAAGAACCATGAGAAGGAATTGTGTCATCTTATTTCTCATATTCTTTCTCCTACTTCTTGAATTTTCATCAGCTTCAGCCACCCCTGCTGCAAGTTAGTGCATGTTTCATTGCTTAAATAAATCCTTTGTTTTTTTCCCATATTCTTTGCATGTTTCAATCTTTTTCATTTATTTGCAGAGATTGTTGGTGGGGTTGTAGCAAATGTTGCTTCTGTGTTATTTAAATGGTTGTGGTCATTAACAGCAACTACAAAACCAGGTACATTTTGGTATATTTGGTAGTATACTTTGTTTTTCATTGTTAGTGATATTGTATTTTGAATGATTGTGGAATGACTTGAGTTATATTAATCAGCTGTTACCAGCCGTTCAATGATAAAGTTTGAGAGTGGATACATTGTTGAAACTGTCTTTGATGGAAGCAAACTGGGAATTGAACCTTACTCAGTGGAAGTTTCATCAACTGGAGAGGTTCTCCTTTTGGACTCTGAGAACAGTAATATTTACAGGGTCTCAACACCATTATCTCGATGTAAGTTTTTTCTCCTTGTAGAATTTCATATGGTTCTGCATTCATGCCTTCTTTAATTGTTTTGTTATGAATTTGTTCATGTCCAATGTTTTCTTGGAGTCTTTTAGTCATGTAGAGGTAGAAAATATAGAATGCTTCTAGTGTACTGGCATAAATAATTCATATAGCCGACTCCGACTTGCTTGGGATTGAGGCATAATAGTTGTTGTTATATTATGATTGTGTTCATACATTCGAGGACTTATTCATGAGTTGATGTTTCTTTCTCTTTTTCTCAGGTTCCAAAACTTGTTTTAATTGTTTGTTTGACAAGCTTTCTGAGAATCTAAGATTTATAGTTACAATGAACTTTTGAATATAGGCTCATATTTGCTTTTGTTTAGATGAAGACTGTACTTTTGAAGGTTTGGGATATTTTCTTTTGTTTTGTTCTAGAAACATTCCATCTTTTTTCTATATTTGTTAGATTCTACTTTTCTTTAGTTCCTTGAGTGCTATCCTAACTTATCTGCTTTATCCTATAGAATCCTCCATCTTTTCTTATTCAAAAGAAAATGAATAGATTAACTCTCTTGTGGGGAAAGAATTTAAGCATACCTGCCAAATCCTTTAGCCTTTTCTTTCAGCAGTAATCTAGACTGCACGAGTTCACGAGAGAATAATTTTTCCCATTCAAGATATTGTGGAATAGTCAGTTGTCTACAAGATTACAAGCATTGAATCGTCCTCTAAAATCCTATTCTGCTCTATAGTCCATCTTCATAAATGTTTTCTTTCCTTTGGATGAATCGGATGTATGTGTTACATGAAGACATGCACTTTAGTGTGATGTGATGTTATACTTAAATGAAATATGACTTATTGAAGAGTGGATGATTGAACTGCAGATAGCCGTCCAAAATTGGTTGCCGGATCTCCTGAAGGGTACTCAGGGCATGTAGATGGGAGGCTACGAGAAGCAAGGATGGACCATCCTAAAGGACTTACCATGGATGATCAAGGAAACATATATGTTGCTGATACCATGAATAAGGCAATCAGAAAAATCAGTGATGCTGGTAAGTTTATGGATGTCTGCTTGTCCTTTGTCTCGATTGCAGATACCGTGAGTTTACGACTTCTCTGTGTGTGATCAGGAGTGGTAACTATTGCTGGAGGGAACTCGGTCCGAGGTGGAGGTCATATTGATGGGCCAAGTGAAGATGCAAAGTTTTCGGATGACTTTGATGTTGTTTACCTTGGAACCAGCTGCTCACTGTTGATTATAGACAGAGGAAACCAGGCAATTAGAGAAATGCAGCTCAATGATGATGACTGTTCACACGACCAGTATGACAACAATCTCCATCTAGGTAAACCCAACCATTCTAATTCTTGAAAGTTATCAATTAATTCACCACTGATCACAGAGGATGAGTTCAGAAGAAAGTAAATCTCATCCCTGCAGGTGTGGCACTACTTTGTTCCGCTGCATTTTTTGGGTACATGCTGGCTTTGTTGCAACGTAGAATTGGAGCCCTTTTTTCGTCGGACAGTGTAAGCAACTATGACATTGCCTTTCTTGGTAGGCTGGAAGATGGATACAATGAACATAGAATCTTGTAATTTTCTTTATCTATGTCAATGCTAATCTTGCTACCCATGTTGATTGTTAGAATGGATCAGTTAATGCTGAACGTCATGCATTTTCTTATGCATTTCCTTTTTTATTAGCAGAACGATCAACGAACTCCTGTCAGGGGCGTGCAACATGCACCATATCAAAGAAATAAGAAGTCAGTGAGGCCTTCCTTAATTCCACCAGAAGACGAATACGATAAACCAGAGGAAAATCTGTTTTTGTCGCTGGGAAGACTTGCTGTAAACACAGGTTCATCTGTGGTTGAAATATTTGGAGGATTGTTCTCAGGTTTTAGAAAGAAGCCTTACCCCATACAACAGCATTACCATTACCCTCACAAACAATCAAGTGCTTGGCCAATGCAAGAAAGCTATGTAATTCGAGATGAAGATGATGCCCCGTCCCTAGACACGAGAGATCCTACACCTCGAAGAACCTATCCGATCATGAACAAAGACCTGGAGAAAGCACGACATATGAAGCAGAGTCAATCATTCTATGGTGGATGGAATGGCAATGCACATGGGCATGGCAATTTTCAGCACCAGCAACATCATCAACAGGCCCTTCCACAAGTATATCAGCATCATGAGAAGCACCAATCGTCTAGTCCTCAGACATACTACGAGCAAAGCTGCGAAACGAATGAGATTGTGTTTGGAGCAGTTCAAGAACAGGATGGACGACGTGAAACAATGGTAATAAAGGCCGTTGATTATGGGGATCCTGCTTATAATAATCACAATATCCGATCCAGGTACAACTACAGCATGGGTTACTCGTACGGATATTGAATAAATTACACAATGCAAATCGAAATAGCTAGACCATACTTAAGTAGACATCAGCTTGGACAATTTCTTGTATCGTCGAAGGTAATGGATATGATATATAGTAGTAATAGTAATTACCACAAACCGAATGATAGGAATTGTGGATTTTACTTGTCATATAGGTTACGGCCTCAAGCATGGAAACAGCCATTGATACTTGCACCAGGTAGTTGTGTACATCACACCCCTTCAGGTGCAACTCTTACCCTTCTTTCCCGGACCTTACGTGAACGCAATATGTTTTGTGCGGCGGACTGCCCTTTACTTGTCATGCTGTACTGAATCTTCTTATCATGTATCTCCTTGGAAATGAGTATAATCTTCTTTTGACTCTCAAAACCTAAATCACGACATTTTTTGCGGAACGGAGGGAATAGTACTTACGTTTTCATTAAAGTATTAATGTTGCATTATTTTTATTAACTGGAGTAATACATGCAATTTTCTTTTGTGATTTAACCAAGCAAACAATTATATGATTTTTCCAATTCTTTCATCTTTGTTCTATATAGTATGTTAGAACAATTATATGACTTTTTTTTTTTTTGTGATTATTCTGGAAAAAGAAAATTTAGAGCATGCAAAAAGTTTGAGGATTTTGCTATGCATTATGTACTTTTGGCTGGTGTAGTTATATAATTATGTGTTAGGCCGATTCAACTAATTTCGAATACCAAATGATTATAAAAAATAAAAGAAAAAAAGCTATACAATATATAATAAAATTTCCTACACCGTCCACTAGATTCCATATACCCTTTCTCTTGAGTTTTAGCCTTTAGTTTGGTGGAATAGCTTAGAACTTTATTATATTGAACAAAATAATGACAGAGAATTATATATTCTGCATTATTTTTTTTCTCAAAGTTGACTAAAGACACTAAAATAATAATAGGATAATAAATACAAGACTTTTAGGTGAAAATAAAGAATACAAGATTTTTATATGGAGGTTCATCTTTAAAGAGTACTTCAAGAGTTTTCTATACAAACATATGTTGGTATGTGAGTTTACTATAAGAAGCTCGTGAATTTTAATCCAAATCAGAGGCGGATCTAGGATTTGAACTCCGTGAGTTCTAAATTTTAGTATAATGATTTCAAATACAAGTAACTGGGTTCTTGACTTAAATTTTGTACATAATTAGTAATTTTTTAAATACAAATAGACTGTCCGCGAAAAACCTACTGGGCTCTGTCGAACCCGTGCTCAACCCTCTACATCCGCCACTGATCCAAATCATGTTGGAGATTAATAATACGCTTGAACTTCCATAAATATAGGTCTCATTTGAAACTCATTTGCTGAAGTGAAATTGCTTAGGATTGATGCAATGTATGTGTTTGATGTTGGGAAATTTACCATGCATGAACAATAGAGCTCTTAAATAAAAAAATTAATAAGTACCTATTTTATGCATACTGATTATAATATTATTTCTGTAAAGTTTCTTTTGATATTGGGTGGTAACACGGTCCTAGTATCGGGGCAATTGATACCTTAAAAGTTAAAATATTTACCTTTTCCTCTTTATATATAACGTAATTGTAACAAATAATAGAGTATTTGCTGCGTTTTTTTTTTCTTTTTTAAATTGATTTGCAATTCAATACAAATATTCTTTTAGCTATGCAACATTTTTACAGGTCTATAACATATAACAAGATAAATAAATTGTTATTCTGATAAATTATGCATCCACATTAATAGAAGATTTTCAAACGGTTATATAGGGGTGGACATTCGGTCGGTTTGGTTCGGTCGGTTTCATACAAAGAAAGAGACATATCATAAAGTTGCAAAAAACTAGTACTTCAAATGGCTAATTTTGGCTATTTTGGTATCTTATTGGCTATTGCTTTGTATTCTAGGAATACTGAGTGCTAGCCATGCTCAGTTACAACTCTAACTTCTATGCTAAGAACTGTCCAAATGCAGGGAAGATAATTCAAGATTATGTGCAAAAACATATACTCCCTCCGATTCATTTTATTTGACTTTTTAGCCTACTTTTTTTGGTCAACAATATTTGATCTTTTCGGAAATCAAGATACAATTTTACAATGTCACCCTTTGCTAATAAATGATTTTAAACAAAATGATACGTAATAATAGCTTGAATAAGGGCTAATATAGTCAATTATATTGCTAATTAATGCTAAAAAGGTTATTTTCTTAATATGCATGAAAACACCCAAAAAATCAAATTATATGGACCGGAAGGAATACCAAGTATTGACTTTAACTTAGTAATTGGATATGGGCTGAAATAGACATTAGAATAGTAAAGTATAAAATACATATGTCTATATATACAATTCGATTTTCGGTTTGAACCGATTTTATTTTTACATAAATCGAAAACGAACCGAGAAATCTAAAATTATGAAAACTAAAACGGAAACTAAAAATCAAATTAAAAAAAATTACGGTTCGGACGGTTTTTTCAGTTTGGTTCGATTTGTGCCCACTCCTACGATTATGCATCCACATTAATACAAGATTTTTATTTTTTAATACCCTTCTAACTAACTCAATAAATAAATGCGAGTATTTATCATCGAATATTGGGTCTCTCTTTTTTCGGCTATTCTTCATATAGAAATCTTTTTTCCATGCATAAATTAAACTTTAATATTCGACCGTTGAGGACCAAATACACCTCCTATGAATTACCGGCAATAACAGGTAGACATTTAACTAAACTACCCCTTAATTAGCAGTTCATCCAATTGGCGATTGCCACGTATACAATCAAACCTCGCCCCGAAAAGGTTGGCTCCAGCTGTGTTCCTAACAGTTGTGATCGCCCTGTCCCACTCATCATGTCACCGGTAATTTTGACAAATAGCCACTTCTTAAATGGCTAAATCAGGAATAGCCATTATTAGATGAATTGTTACAATCTCTAATACTCCAAAAAAAAAAAATGAATTTCAGGTTAAAATCTCATATCTAATACTAAATTTCAAGTAAAAATTCCTAATTTCAGTAATTTTTTCTGAAATTAGAACTTTTCATTTCTAATATGTTTCTTTTCCTATCTGAGGGCCTATTGGAAACAGCCTCTTCATCTTAGTGAAAGTAAGGTCAGCGTACATCTCACCTTCTTCAGACGACACTTATGGAATACACCGGATATGTTGTTGTTGCAGAATTTTTCATTTCAAACTTCCTTGGCTGAGCCTAATAACCGCGTACCTGAAAGCACGTTTTCAATCGCCGGATGGTAAAGGAAGGCGCCAACCCTCCTTTCTTTTGCAATCAAAGTACCCGAGACATTTGAGTTAAAATTCCAAAAAAAAAATTACGGAAAATGAGTAACTACAATTTGATACTTCATTCGTTTTGATTTATGTGAACTCATTTGACTTGACATGAAGTTTAATTAAAAATAAAGACTTTGAAAATTTGTAGTGTAAATAAGTCATAGATATTTGCGTGACTACAAATCATCTTTTTAAAGGTAAAAGTAAAAATTTATTTTCAAATTTAAAAACATATCGTTCTTTTTTAGACGGACTAAAAAAATAAAGCCAGGGAGTATTCTAACTCTCCAAACATTGGCTAATCTCATTTAGCACTCTAAAAAGTAGCTACTTTACACAAAGTGAACTATTGTCACCGGCATTTCCCGGTTTCCCTTTATTTCTTCCTATTTTTCCGTTACAAAAAAATTCCCAAAATCTCATTTTCTCTTCTCCTTTATATACAAAGCATAAACTTATACATAGAGAAAATGAGAAAAACCACAATGCTATAGGGTGTCTAAAGTCTCAATTTTTCTCTACAAACCTTAGGACTTTGAGGTTTGTAAGAGATTATATTCCTTTTATAATTCTTTCCCGTTGTTTCTACACAAAATGTCGAGACAAAACGACCCAGAATTTACCCAGAAAGACTCTGATACCAATGAAGAATTACAAGAACTCGAAGAATTCAACAAACGGGGTTGTTGTTTTTGGTTACCATCATTTAGATGGCAACGGATTTCGACAAACGAGCATCAACAACAACAACAGAAGGAAGAAAAAGATTCTTCCCCTAGCTGGTATGATTCAATAAGTTTAAATTCCGTTAAGAAAGTACGTGAATGGTCAGAATTAGTTGCGGGTCCAAAATGGAAGACGTTTATTAGAAGGTTTAATAAACGTTCGTTGAATAAAACGAATAAGTTTAATTATGATCCGTTAAGTTATTCTTTGAATTTCGATGATGGGCCAGTGGATGATCATGTGGAAGATGATCGTTTGTTTAGGGATTTTTCTTCCAGGTTTGCTTCAATTCCTGTTTCTGCTAAGTCTTCAATGGATTTGGGTAAAGACCCTCCATCTTTCTTGTGAAAAAATGAGACAATGTAGTTGCCAGACGTGGAATCTCACATGAGGCGGATCCAAAATTTTAAGTTAATACGTTCTGCAGTATATATCTCCTAACTCATGTTGTGGGGTTTAAATCAAAATTACTGGATTCTGCTGAACGTATAGCCAGGCCTCTAGATCCGCCCTGGGAACTGAGTGGATTTTGGTGCAACTGTTGTAATGGTGATGAAATAGGTGATTAAATTAGATTCTCTGACATAAAAATTGGTCGGTTGGATTGATTAATTGGGGTGTTAGTTTTTTTTATTTTTTGTCATAGTTTAATTGTTTTATTTGGTTGATACAGAAAGTATTATTCAATTGAATTATTTAATAGTACCAGCTTTGTTTGTACACAGTTTCATAAAGTTATAAAAGGTGTTTTCAAGTGCATTGTTCTGTTTTTGTCTTCTTGATTTCCACCGACTATACATTACTTTTTGTTGTGCCATTCAAACAAGATTAACATAATCTTTTTAGAAGGAAATTTACAAGAGTAATGACAGTAATTAGAGAAGATGAACTTAATCCCTATAAATGGACATTCGTTAATTAAGAGTATTCTGCATCATAAGTTGTCTTGCTTTGTATTACCCGCAAGGGTAGCTGAGTTGGTTCAGCAAGGGAAATTTGGGTTCAAACCCCCTTGCCAACAACCTTCTCTGTTTGAATCTGTCGCACAGGGCTTGCCTAGTGCGGTTTTCCTCTCCTGTGTTGGTTTGCATCAAAAGTTAATTCATATCAATAACTCAAGGTCATCTTTACTATTAAAAGTACTTGAAAGGCTATAGTGCTTAGGACTTCTGTCCTCGAAAGCGAGGAAAGAGGAGCATGAACAAGAGGTTGTCCTCTCCCGGCCCAATAATTTTTGTTGTTGTCAACGGGGATAGCTCACTCCGAAAGGTTACTAGACCGGTCATTAGATCCAAAGTTGTATAGCACTGTTATGGTGCTGATGGATTTACTATACTTCAATATCTATTTGATCAAACGGCTTGATTATGGCCAAGTTCTCGTCACTTTTATTAAGACTTAATTAAGGATATACCAGCGGAAGCAGACAAAGTTGCCACTTAATTAAAACAATACTGCTTTTTATTCCTTGACCTCATCAAAGGTTGGTGGAGGTAGTGGTTAATGATGCACGACTCGAAATACGATGAACAATGGCGCATTCTTTTACCTTTCTCTTATTAAGTATTCATGACAGGATTTAAACTACTGACGTAAGCTTAACTCACACATCACAAGATGCATTTTTATTACTGGACCAAAGCCGGCAGATACCTTAGAATTGGCACAAGCTTAACTCACACATCACAAGATGCATCCGAACTATGCAAGTCATAAATTAGGTAATATCAGACAAAGTAAAATCCAAAACCGTGAGGTTGCATACGGCCTACAACAGACAAAAGTACTATGATCCAATAATGGACTTCATCATGATTGAAAGGTGAAGTTTCATCTATCATTAGTGTTGTGTGGACCACTTAACTAGTACCCAGAAATTCAGTTTCCAGACACTTGCAACATAAGATTTATTGAAATTTCATTGTCTACCCTAAGAAAAATATAATGAGTCCATATTATCTAATACCCGAGGCTACAAGATACTAGAATAAATCTAAAAAATCTCCTGGTCCACTGTACAATGGGTCGTCATGTGGTGCAAAATTTTAAGATATAGTCTTGATAAGGACAATTTGTCATACTATAATGTACACTCGTGATCTCTCCTTGTGTGAAGATGATTGTTACCTAAAGGGAAGGAAAGAAGAAAAAGGAAAATATGTAAGATTGCATATTACGTTCAAACCTTACCACGACAAAAGCCTAATATTTAAGTGAAAATGGCACAGAGGTAAACTCACTATCTATCGAGTTTCCATCCTTGTCACCGAAGACTATTGGTTATCAAGATAAACGTAGCGAATTTGTAACTATTTTTCCTGGATAAAAAAAAATGCAATTTCAGCTAATGAAAGGCTAAGCCACAGTGCAAGGAGAATATGAGGAACAACTGAAACTACATTAGTGTAGACAATTCACTAGTAGTTGTAACAAACATATAATGATTTTTGCCAGCACTTATTCTAGGAGAATCATCAAGGGGTTGATTAAAACAAGGTCATATTTGATGAAGACAAATGACCCATAACTGATGCCACTTAATCTGGTCTCCAATAAAGCAATGCTTCCATGGATCCCACCACTAAAACAAAAAAGATTGTGTTCAAACACCGCCTTTTTTCCCAGAAACACCCAACAAAAGAAAGATAAAGAGAAAAAGGAAAGAGTGGAGTTTACTGGTGTAGGGGTTTAAAGCAAAAGATAGGTCAATAAGACCAGAAAATACATGCCACAAAAGCTAAATTATCAGGATGTTTTGTGAATATAGGAGATCCAATTTTTTTGTACAATGCAGTGTTCGTATAGCTGAACACCTCGACTATTCTACTAGAAACATGCCAACTCCAACTACTATAGGTACCAAGTAATTATGTCCAATGCGCAGACAAATAGAAAGAATGACAGCGTAGTCTCGCAATTTAACTGTCGAGATATATACAAACACCTAAGTATAACTTAGCTTTCTCAATAGACAAATGGAGCACCTAGTCTTTGTGCTAGTCCATGAGCTTTTACAATCTTTGTTCTCTTAGAACACAGTCTATGAGCTTTACGCTTGAGGAAACTGCTGAAGATAATTACAATGTTATAGGCACTTTGAAGGTGGTTTCTAACAGTCAATGACAAGTGAAACAAGTGTTATCAGTTATCCCTTAATGATCAATCAGCTTCATGGCTACTATGTAAAGCATGGATGCATCCGGACAATATCGTGTTTCAGCTAAAATGTAGCAGCAGAAAGTACTAAGATGCAACAAAAAACTCGTTATCGTGTCGAGTAAGATTTCAAGAACGAATAAAATGAAATGATGGCCTATACTATTTACAGGACTTTAGAAACTAGAGAATAATAAAGAACAGCTGTGGTACACACGTTTGGATCAAGTCTGAAACCAAGCTGATTATCAAGTATCAGCATGCTTTGTTGAATTATCATCTAAAAGAATACTACACCAGAAGGCAAACTCAACTCTATGTTATCAAATAACAAAAAAGATCAACCAAGAGAACAAGAGATCAGAATTCACTACATGCCTTCTGTTCTTCTCAGCCATGGAAAGTCCATACTAGAAGGAAGCTGATTGTCCGTTTGGTCTTCTGAAGAACTTGCGAATTTGCCTCTTTTCGACCAAAGCCAAATCTTGGAAACAGAATAACTATCTGTTTTTGTCCCAATACCAATCTTTTTGCCCTCCCTATCCCCATCAATCGATGGATTAGGATGCTCCGCCAAATTGGCCTGCTTCCTATTGTTCGCCTTCCGCTCACTGCTCAAGGCTACCTTCAGATTAACATCACCAACCACATACTGATATGAACCCATCGAATAGCACCTTCTAGCATCCAAATTACTACTACTGCTCTCTCCTACTGCTTCTACTTCCCCTGCCCCATCATTCAACTTTCGAAACTTACCAAGTCTCACAGGAAAGGTTGCTTTAGCAACTGCAACTTCCTCAATCTCAATTGTTTTATGAGAAGTTGCAAACTCATGATCCCCATTACCATTATAACCATCATCTTCCATTGGCTCACCGAAATCAAACATCGGATTTTCAATGGGAAATCCAGGATTAAAAAGAGTTGCTCTGCAAAGGGGGCAAGTGGAGTTCGACAACAGCCAAGTATCGATGCAACTGATATGAAAAGCATGGCTGCAAGTAGGGAGCAATCTCAACTTGTCCTTCTCATTAAACTCACACAAACAAACAGCACAATCGAATGGCTCTTTCGGACCAAGTCCAACGACCTCTTTATACATAAACACAGGTAATGCATCAATAAACGCTTGATCCAAACCAGAATCATGTAAATGAAACAACTGTTGTAACTGTCTTAAAGCATCTGAACTAGACACTTCAGGATATCCATTACCATGAGATGATTGTGAACTAGAAGGGTGTTTGATAAGAAATCTAACTAGCAAATGAAGTAAACCAGATATGAAAAACAAGACAGCTAATATAACTATAATAAAAAGAACAGCAGGACTAATCTTGTTACCTGATGAACTACTAGATTCTTTATGAAAATTACCAAATGAAGGTGGTGGGGGTGGGGGTAACAAAGGTGGTGGGGGGTATGTAAAAACACCATCTTTTCTAATCCAAGAACTCTTCAAATGACTATGCTTAGAACCCCATCTTTGTGAACTAACTTCAACAAATGAACAAATCATCTCTTAAACACATTCAAGAAACCAACTTTTTAGCTTAAAAATGGTAGCTCGATGCACAAAACATCCCGCGTTCACATTCAAAAAACCAACTTGTTAGCTTAAAAAGAGTAGCTCGGTGCGCAAAACATCCCGCGTTCACATTCAAGAAACCATCTTTTTAGCTTCTTTTCAACATTTTTTGAAGCAACAACACAAACCCCAAAATCCAAGATTCAAGAAAATGGTTATTACATCAAGTAAGTAATAGCAGAAAAGGCTAAAGGTAGAATCTTTACCTGTCTTTATTATTCCCACTAAGGCACTATAGTAAACAGGACATATAAATTTATTTATAAGACCCCCTTAAGTAAAATCTTTAAAATTTATTACCTAAATAGAGGATCTTGAAATCAATTATAGTAGCAAAATAAGGAAAAAATATTTTCACAATTTTTAGTAAGCTAAAGAACTATGCTTGGGGGGGGGGGGGGGGGAGTTGTTTTTGAACTGAAAAAAAGGACATTGACTTATTTGGAAGTTAAAGGCTGGCACTGACAAGAGCCACTGTTTTCCAAAAATAAACAATAAAGAAATGCTAAAAAGAAAGAAATACAATTAAGAATTATCGTCTCTTTAGTCGAGGGTTTATTGAAAACGTTCTTTTCATCCGAGTAAAGTAAGATCTACGTGCATTTCAAATTTCATTTATATAATAACATTGCGTATGTTGTTATTGTTGTACTGTTGTTGCGTGACTTGAGTCTTTTTACTTAATTCCTTATATAATATAAAGGTAAATGGAAAAAGGTAATAAAGGAAAGATGAAAAGGGGAAAAAGATAAAGAGAAAAAGAAAAAGAAAAAAAAAGTTTCAAATCTTGAATTTTTCACAAAAGTCATATATTTAATAGGAAATAAATAAGATTTAATTGGTTAACATTAATGATGAAAAATAGCTGAAATGGAAATATTGGATTGTGTTGTTTTAACTAAGGAAATAAGAATAAGGAAAATAAGTTTCAAATCTGTGCACACGAGCTGGTGATTCTTTTCAAATATTTAATAGTAGTAGGTTATTTTGGAAAATATTAATGATGAAATAATTGAAATATAAATATTATGATACTAGCGAGGTATATGTTTACAACATTCTTACAAAATTACCAATTGACTGCTTTTTTAATTTTTTAATTTTGATTTATCCTCATTGGAGTTCCGACTAATCCTGATTCGCGCCGCGTAGGATCCCATTTGGGAGAAAACGCTCCCTACCAGTGATTTTTCCATACCCAGGACTCAAACCCGAGACCTCTGATTAAGGGAGGAGTAGCCCCATCCGCTACACCACATCATTTGGTGGTGACTGCTTTTTAAAATTTGATTGCCTTAAATTGAGCTACATCAATGGCTGTAACAAAGTTTTAATTTCCTTTCCATTCATTTTGTTTTTTAGTTAACTTTCTTGAAGTTTAAGCAAAATGTAACATACTTTCTGCAAGTTTAAGAAGATAGATTCCTTTCATACAGCATTGGATCTGAGAAAAGTTTTAAAAAGATTTTAAATGCATAAATTACTGTAAGATATAAAGATATTCCTAACTTGAAGAATTTTAATATTATTTTTGTAACGGATTTTAAAAGCATTAAGCGTTAAAATCACAATTTATTGTCACAAATATTTGTGTACTACACATAATTAGTACTTAATTAATTAGTCTAAAATTATACATCTATATGGTAAAAGAAAGTCACAATTCAAATCTCAATGACATCCTGACTATTACAGGTCGTCTGGTTGGAAGACAAGTTATGCTGGGTTAACAATGCAGGAATAAATTATATAGGGATTAACAATATCGGGATAAGTTATGCAGGAATTATAATACATGAATTACAATATAGAAATGATTTTTAGTTGGATGTTTGATTAGTTAATTAAAAGTTATAATACACAATTATTAAAATAGTTAGTTTTTTAAGAGAATAAAATAGGGCATTTACTAAAATAGAGTTTTGAAGAAATGGATGAGGGTATTTTTGTCATTTTTTATTTTAATCCATGTATTGTTAATCCATATATTCTTATTCCACCCTCTAGCCCGCATAAAATAATACATAGATTGATGTATGGTTTATACCGGTATTATTAATGCGGAAATGACAAAATGTAACCAAACAATGTATTGTTTGTGCTTAGTTTTATACCAATTTCTACTAATCAAACCAAACAGTGTACTATTAGTACATACTCTTATACAATCAACCAAACAATGAATTAACTTAACCAAGCTCTTATACATGGATTAGCTAATACTATACAACATACCAAACGAGTAATGAGTTATACGTGGATTAACAATACATGGATTAGTAATGCAGGAATTAGTAATACAAGTATTAATAATACATGGATTGTTTTAAGTCATGTGTTTGGTTCATTGTATTAAAATTGAGATAAACATTGTATAACTTAAACTTGTTTTTGGTTTAAAAGTGCATAAAGTTTTATTTCCAATTATACCCTTGAATTCTTATCCATGTATTAAAAACAAGGGTTTGAGGGTAGGTATTTTAGTCAGTTCATTGTTTATCCATGTATAGTAAACATGGTATTACTAATCCCAACTTAAAAAAAACCTACCAAACAGTGGATAACATTGAAAAAAGTGCTAATATATGTATTAACTAAGCAATACACCATATCAGTGATATTTCACTGGAGTCTATGGTTCGTATTCCGTTTAATCGCGAATAAATAAAATTTTAGTTATACTAAAAATTTGTACACTTTGGCTTACTTCATAGTAACTCTTAATTCCGTCCTAAGAAAATTATGAAGCTGCTATAGAATCACTTACTGAAAGATAAAAAAAATATATATGCAAACAGACTAGCTTATCTTAATTAAGAAGACAATTAGGTGAAGTGTATGAAAGTAATTAAGTGTTAGTTGTTGATAAAGGGTTAAGTAAGCTACATAGAAAACATATATTATATAATTAATCCCCACATTGCACCACACGATACAGTTATCTTCTTCTTGAATTGTCAATGATTCAATTTCGTGGACAAAATTGTTAAATCATGATTATGACTTCTCATAATAAGCTGCTAATACAGACATTTGGGGTTCATAAGTCAAGCTTATAATTACCTTCTCCACACTATGTGGTTGTTCGAATCTTACGAGTCCAATAACATAACACTTTGCCTTTCAATCTGTTCATGTATTCTCTAAGATAACTTTTAGTGTTGTGTAGGCAATACTTAGACATTTTCCTAAGAGGCAATACTTGTCGATTGCTAACTTGAATTGTTGTCCACGAACGAAGCAGATACCATTTTGTTAAAATCATCTTAAACGAGAACAAGATCTCAGAATCAGTCAATTTTGAGGACGCTAAGGGGAAATATTTTGGTTTATATTAGGTTTCACTATACAAGTATATTTCATGGTTCTAGGCTCAAGGTCATTTTGTAAAAAATTAACTACATAACCACTTTTTATGGTTTTGATTGAGAAACATAACGTTTCGAAATTTAAGAAAAATAGCCATAACCTAAAAAAAAAACATAAGATTTTATTGAATATCCACTAAGAGTGCATGGGATTTTCTAGCACTTTGAACTAAATCCCATTATAATTTAAAATTTTCTACTGAACATCTCAGCTATTGGAGGGAATTCGCCTGCATCCAATTCCTATTTTTTGTTCACCACGTAGTTTAAAGCTATATGATTTTTTCCTAGCATAGCAAAATATGAAGTCTCAAAAAAAATTTCTGTAATTTTGAACTACATCTCAATAATTTTTTCTAGAGGTTAATTCAAAATTTAAGAAAAATTTCCTAAGATTTTAGTGGCTATTCTTCAAAAAATTTCCCCACTTAAAAATTTTGACTATTGACTCTTTCTTATTGAGTAACTTAAAAAGTGGTTATTCATCGAATTAACCCGGTCATGTTTTGGTTAATTTCAGAAATAGGGGCAACTGGTTTACCTGTTTGACCTCCATTATAGCAGTTTAGCAAAAAGAACCTTCGTTAGTTTAACAAATATTTATCAGTCGAAAATACCCCTTATGAATTTTATAAATAGTGTTTTATTCTCTCCCTCTCTTTACTCCCTTCCATTTGAATTCTACCCTCAACTTCTTCCCCAATCTCCCAGCTAATTGTCTTAAAGTCTAGCCTAGTCAGCAGTTGCCCTCGATCTCTTCCTCTCAGCTAATTTCCTTAACGTCTAGTCTAAGCAGCATTTACCCTCGACCCTTCGCCAATCTCCCAACTAATTGCCTTGAAGTCTAACCTAGGCAGCACTTGCCCTCGACTCTCCAAATTTCTCAGCTAAGTATCTTTATGTCTAGCCTAGGCAGCACTTGATCTCGATCCCTTCATATATTCCCCCAGCTAATTGTAGTCTAGCCTAGGCAGCATTTGTCCTTGACGCTATCCCATATTCTTCCAGCTAATTGTCTTGAAATCTTGGCTAGACAACACTTTTAAATAAAAATGAAAGAGCGAAAAAGGTCATACATAGAGGAGACAAAATCTGGCTAACGCTAATGCTTTCCTCCGGAAGGAAAAAAAGTGGGAGATTTTAGCGGGAAAATGTTGTGTTGGTAGGTTACTCAAGCGCAAAAAGAACTTTTTATATATATTAAAAAATAATTAGACCATTTAGCTAAAACCATGAAAAATGAGGACAAACCCCATCCCTTATTACTGTCTCGAGGTTCGTTACCATGAAAGGTTTCCGCGCCCCGGGACGTAGTTTGACCGCTGTCATATAGACTCACAATAAAGATAAAATGGGTTATACGAGATGAAATTTCTTGTCATTGTGGTATGTAAACTAAAGGCCAACCAAATCTTTCAAAGTGATCAAATTATGTTAGGACAACTTAATCTTTAAGACCCTCATCTAAAAATGTTTAGGCATGATTCTTGAATCGAATCCTTACCAACAAGGTTGAAGTTTATATATAGCCAACCAATTGAGGTATCATGTGCTAGTGCATCAGTACTTCTAGAGTGGTTTTTGAGGATTTACTAGTCACATCTTGGAACTTGTTTGATCCCAAAAATATGGCTATATTTTAAAATTACATGTGGTCTCTGACAACTTAACCACTTAAAACTATTCAAGTTGGCAACTCCACTAGTGTCACTGTTTACCCTTTATCATCAATTTTCGCTTTCTTTTTTCCTTTTCTAGCTAATTGATGATTAAACCATAGGTCATTAAAATAGATAATCTTATTAGTAAACACGACAAAATGAATAGACTAATAGTATAAACAAAAGCCAACTTGATTAATCACATCACCCTACCACACAAACAATATTGTAATCCTATGTCTCGAGTTCAAGTATAAAAAATGTTATTTGTTTCATTACCGTTAACAAGAAGTTTCGAATTCAAGTATAATAATGAAGGAACTCTCAATAACGAGCATATAAGTCCTACAAAATACGAGTTTAAATTAATCAAACAAGTTAATATCGGATACTAGATGGTTGTTAAAAAGAATTTTCATTTGTTAATTTAGTACGAAGTCAACATGAGTCATCTGAAAAGCATCTATGAAAAGTAGTTGTCTTTCATAGTATGAGATTCTGCACAAGATTCATTTTTCAATCATAGGAGAGCAACAGCCCTCTCGACGTTACTCAAGGTAGAAGTAAGGTCTGTGTACGTCTCGTACTTCCAGCCCCCACTTGTTGAGGAGAGTAGCAGGTCACTGTGAGAGTGTAAAGAAGAGAAATGGTGATGATGGAAATGCCATCATGGTCAAAAGAAATTTTTCCATTTGTGGCAATGATTATAGTTGAATGCTGTGAAATGGGGATGATTACACTTGGAAAAGCAGCTATGAATAATGGATTAAGCAATCTTGTTTATGTTGTTTACTATAATTCTCTTGGTACCCTTCTCCTTCTGCCTTTCTTGATCTTCCACAGGCTCAGGTTTGTCAAAAGTCAATGGCCTTCAGTTAATTTTTGGAATTACTTCTTGAACTTTTTAGAAGGAGAACCTTGGAGCAACTGGTAGTAGTTGTCTCCACGTAACTTATAAGTTACAGGTTCGAGCTGTGAAAACATCCTTCCCTAAACCCTGCGTGATGCTTTGTGCATCGGCTGCCCCTTTACTTCTTGATCTTTTACCAACTTGAAGTTTTATTTCTCTTGTTTTTTCAGAAGCAACATGTGTCCTATTACTTTGTCTATGTTGTGGAGATTCTTCCTTCTTGGTCTGCTGGGGTATTGTACAAGTTTATTTTCTCTTTTCTTGTACACAAATTTGGGTTATTTTGATTAAAAGATTAGAACTTTACTTGTATACTTTGTTGCAGAATTTGTTTGGTGCAGGCCATGGCCTTTACAGGTATCAAATACAGCTCTCCTACTTTGGCTGCTGCTTTAGGGAATTTGGTGCCAGGTTTTACATTTTTGCTTGCCATTATTTTCAGGTAGGACTGCCAAAATTAGGCTTGTCCAACTAGTAATTTTCTGTTTTTGAGTCAACTGCACTGTTATCAAGTGACCAATTTTATGCTAGTTCATAGCCTATCGCAACCATCCTCCTTTATCCTGCTTTAGGATCAGCAATGTGAGCAAGATTACAATGCAATCTCTAGTAATCATGGACCGCGCGTAAAAAATAGGACAAGATAGAAAGTAAAAGATTTATATAGACTATCCCTATTAAATGAAATTAAGTTTTGTTAAAGTTATTGTATTTACTTTGGTTCCAATATTTTCTAGGAGCCTTTTCCTATTTGAATGTTATTGGATTGAGATGAGCTTAAATAGACTGACATAGACAGTAAGAATTCACATACTCGACCCCGGTTTTCTTAGGATTGAGGCATAGTTATTGATGTTGTTGTAGTCAACTGCAGAGTTAGGATTTTCTAGTATCTAAGTCTTTTTCTCATGGCAGATGCTAAATGTTGCCATGAGCTTTATTTTCCTCTTGAATACTTGGTTAAACATAAATCTTTTGTTCTAATTTTGGGAAGGAGGACTACTAAATGATTTACTGATCTCTGTTTTCTTTACCAGTGTTGCTCTTAAGTCAAACACATTGGTTCAGTTAAACAATAAAATTATGGAGCCTGGTCCAAGTTGTCGATGTACTTTGATCATCCAGTAACGGTGAAAAGTGTGTCATTGTTTTTTCAAAGAATGTGTCTTTGGCACCAGCAGTCCAGCACTAATTTTAGCAAGTTCTTTCACAGTAGGAGTAGTAGTATGCTAAATTACAAGCTTTCGGTTGTTAATACACTGCAACTCTTTGGAAGCTGCAGTTTGTAGGATAATATGTACTGTCTGAAATTTAAGTTTGGTCCCAAGAAGTGATGCTGAACACATGATTTACCAACTTGGTAAGAAGAATGGTGCGGTTCAGTAACTCAGTTCTCATAGTCATAATAATAGAAGCTAAAAAGATCAATTATATACCTTTTTGATGTGAAGACAGCCCAAGAAAAACCAACACACAGTACTGGCCTTTCATATGGCTCATTGAATTTTTCTCTTCTGTATCTTGTATCTTCATATTCATCAACTTTTCAAGGTTGTCGCAATTTTCAGGATGGAGACGTTAGACATAAGAAAGGCCAGCAGTCAAGCAAAATCTCTGGGCACCGTAGTGGCAATTATAGGGGCAACCATCATGACTCTATACAGAGGCCCAAGATTGCTAGGATCTGCTTTACCTTCTGATTCATCTCATCACGTGCTTCTTTCACAAGAATCAAACTGGGTACTGGGAGGTCTTATGATTACCACGACCTGCATCATGTCTGCTGGATGGAACATTCTTCAGGTAAACATATTGTTGATCCAAGAATAAGACTCAATTTAAAGTTAAAAAAAAAACAGCTTTACGAGTTAGCTTGCATTTTATATATGTAGGTCTTATTAGTTAATGGTACTGCATTTAGAACATGTCACACTACAGGATGCTTATAATATGAAGGTTCTGATGAGCTGCTATGCTTCTGTTTCATGTTTAGGGTGAATCCATTTTCAATTCCTCATAGAGTCATAATAGAGAAATATTTTTCTCTCGAGAAAATCTTTTGGTAGGCTCGATTCATTTTAAATTTATTAGAACTTCACTTCTTTAGTTACTGCCCAAGTCCTTTTGCCTCAATAATTTTATACTCTAAACTGGGAATGCTAACTTGGTATTGGTTCATATATGTAAGTAGGTTTATATCTTACAATTAAGATATCATTACGAGCTCATTTCACATTGTATTCCCTCAGACAGATACCGTGAAGAAATATCCTGAACACATGACAATAGTGTTCTTCACTTGCTGCTTTGGGAGTATTCAATGTGCAATTTTAACTCTGTCATTAGAAAGAAATGCAAATGCATGGATGTTAAAGCCTGGGATTGAGATGATAGCCATTGTTTTCTCGGTAAGAAATTTGATGCTTCATTATCCTTTGCAGCTCTTAAGTTTTGCTGCTCTCTTCTAGTATGCCAGGGGAATTTCAATTCTCTTCTTCACCTTGTTCTTAAACTCTAGGCGGTTTCTGGAAGTGTCTTTCGTTACAACGTTCTGACATGGTGCTTGGACAAGAAAGGTCCTCTTTATGTAGCAATGTTCAAGCCCTTAGGAATGGTCATAGCAGCAATCCTGGGGATCATATTCCTCGCGGATGCACTTCATTTAGGAAGGTATATGTCAAGCCAGCCTTCTACTCGTACTTATACATGATCAATCAATTCGCTTTGGTTTGTCTGCAAGTAGAATAATGCATATCTATTGAGCTATTAAGGGAGTACCTATCCTAAGAATTAACCTTGAACCCCATGTATTATAACTTATAATTACTTGACTTGTCTTCTTTTTGTTTTCGAGGAGTCCTTTATTCCCGTCCATAGATTTATATGCCAGCAAAAAAATATAGAGAACTTTTACTAGTACTTTCTAGTTTTCACATTCTGTATAATGTTTTTTAGATAAGCATAAATGGCTTTTATTTCTCTTTTCAGTTTAATCCTTGGTTTTTTCTTTCACTTATTAAGAAACATAAATAAATAAATTAAAATTTTCATGAACTAAATAATTTGTTGCAATGTCCTTGGCAGTGTTATTGGAGCTGTCATCATCACTGCTGGATTTTATTCTGTGCTGTGGGGGAAGGCAAAGGAGAAGTCCATGCTTGAAGTTGAGGACATTCTTTGTGGAATTGACTCATCAAACCAAAGAAGCCCTTTATTGCAAAAGTAAATTGCAAAGGAAAAAGTATAATATAGAGTGTTAGTTCAGAGGTGAGGGAGTTTTTTTAATTTTTGTAGAGGAGAAACAAGACTATGAGAATCGAACTTATACCTATTGTGTGGACGAATCCGACCAGTACTACTAATAAATTCAAGATTGATATTCATCTACAATTGTTCAGACATTTTAGATGAAGTTCAACCTCATCATCTTTGAGCACAAATCAGCTGCTTCAGGGAATTGAATCCAAATTATTGTGTATGGCGATCGTTGTATCATTTGTGACAAACAATAGAAATACAAGATCAAATAGTTAAGCCCTTGAATTGAAATTTGAATTGTATCAAGCTCTTGATTCTTTTTCCTACACTTCTGCTGCAACTTTCTTGTCCTATTTTCCTCTTGAGGGTTTATTAATATTAACGGCTATAACTACATGTGGTCTCTGACAAAACTTATCACTAAACTATTCAAGTTAACAACTCCTCCTGGGTCCTGCCCTCTATAATCATTCCCTCTTTAGCTTATGCTAGCAAATAGACTAAAGCAGAGGCCATTAAAATAGATGGTCCTTATTAAAAAACATGGCAAAGGAATAGACAAATGATGCTACAGAGAAAGCCAACTTGATTAATGCATCACCCGACCACACAAACCTACGTTGTCGTTTGTGTCTATCACTTAACTAGAAGTATCGAGTTTGAGCTATGATAATGAAAAAATCTCTAATGGACTTTACGTGACGCGGATTCCAGTTAGTTGGACCATTTGGTGTTAATACAGATGGTTATAAGGGATATAAAATATTGTCATTTGTCAGCTTAGTAAGGAATCACGAGTCATTTGATACTTATCTATGTAAAGTCTAGCTTTCTTTCATATGAGATTCATTTTTTATCACATGAGAGCTGCAGCAACTGTGAGAGTGTAAACAAAAGATATGGTGATGATGGAAATGCCATCTTGGTCAAAGGAACTTGTCCCTTTTTTTGCAATGGTGATAGTTGAGTTATGTGAAATGGGAATCTTTACACTTGGAAAAGCAGCAATGAATGATGGAATGAACAATCTTGTTTTTGTTGTTTACTATAATTCACTTGGTACCCTTCTTCTTGTTCCTTTCTTTACCTTCCATAGGCACAGGTTCGTTTTGATCATATGCCTTTCATCTAGTTTTATTACTTGTTGATCTTTTGCTTAACTCAAGTTTTATTTTTTCATTTTCAGAAGTAACATGTCTCCTATTACATTGTCTCTTTTATGGAGATTCTTCCTTCTTGGCTTGCTGGGGTATTGTATAGTTTCCTCTCTCTTTTCTTGTTCCGATATTTGGGTAAAAAAATCAAAACATTACTACTAAACTCTATTGCAGAATTTGTTTGATGAAGGTCATAGGGTTTGCTGGTATCAAATACAGCTCTCCTACTCTGGCTGCTGCTTTAGGGAACTTGAATCCAGGTTTTACATTTTTGCTTGCCATCATTTTCAGGTATAAGCGACTACTAATTTTGTTTATGAGTAAACTGCACAATTTAAGATTGATGAGAGAAGTTCGTTTCAGATGGCTTTGTAATATCCTACAAACTTTCAGATGCTATGGTCCGTAGGTATAAGACTTTGGTGAGTGAAGGTGATAAAAGGATACGTGGTAGACGTAAAGTCACATGGAAGAAACTTATCTTGAAAGATCAACAAATACTTGGAATCCATGTAGACCTAGCGAGACATAGATCACAAAAGAAGAAAAGAAATGTACACAAGTGATATCAATTAGTTAAGTGTCGATCAGGTTAGCACGTTTACTTTTGGTCCAATGTAATCTATGAGTCTTCTAGTCTTGTCAGGGATTGTATGCCAGTGTTAAGTAAAGAGAACTTCTAGTACTTTTTATTTTCATTATTATGAATATAGATGAGGTTAAATGAAATGACAGGGACTACAAGGATTCATAAAACTGGCTCGATTAACTTGCTTGGTGTTGAGGCATAATAGTAGTTGACCCTACTAGTTATTGTTACTGCTGGTTGTAGTAATCAGCTGCACAATTTGCTTTTCCAGTATAAGTGATTCTCTCATGGCATATGCAACATATTGCTTTATTCTGATGCAAAATCAAATCTTTTGAATTAGTGCTGCAAAGTGCTAGCTTCTGCCAATGAATAATTGCTGAAACATAAATGTTTGTGAGTCATCGACACCACCACTAATTTCTTTTCCAGTGGAAGCGGTGGTATGTCAGTTTACAGGTTTTCAGTTGTATCTAGCCGGCAACCTAGACTATAAAATTCTCATTCTTATGTCAGTTTACAAGTTTTCCTCCGTATCTTGCATCATCATATTCATCAACATTTCAAGGTTGTCGCAATTTTCAGGATGGAGACGTTAGATATAAGAAAGGCCAGCAGTCGAGCAAAATCTGTGGGCACCATAGTGGCAATTATAGGGGCATCCATCATGACTCTATACAAGGGGCCAAGAATACTAGGATCTACTTTACCTTCTGATTCACCTCATCACTTTTTCCTTTCACAAGAATCGAACTGGGTACAAGGAGGTCTTCTGACTACCGCGGCCTGCATCATGTCTGCTGGATGGAACATTCTTCAGGTAAATATATTAGAAGTGATCCAAGAATGGGAATTAATTTAGTGTTAAAAACCAGCATTATGATCTCAAGATTTCGCTGTGAATTTCAAGTATGTAGGACTAGTTTCAGTTAATGGTATTGCATTTCAAACATGTTAGAGTAGATGCTTCAAACACGACAGGTTTGATGAGAAGCTATGCTTCTCTTTCATGTTCAGGTCAAATCCGAGTTCAATTCATACCTTGTAAAATTGACATAAACCATTTTCTCTTGGGTAACCTGTAACAGTGTAACCCACTAGTAGTATTGTTCGTTTTGGACTTAGGCCAGCACGGATTTGAAACTCATCAAGGTCATGAAAATAACAGGGCATTACACAACCTTTTGGTATGCTTGATTCATTTTATACTTACTAGAATTCCACTTCTTTGTTTAGTGTGGAAATCCCATTGCCTCAATCAGTTTAAGTAGTAAAATGTGACTGCTAATCTTGAATTGCTTCATACGTGTAAGCTTGTTTATGTCTCACAATTAGGACATCATTACAAACTCATTTCGCAATGTATTTTGTTCAGACAGATACCATGAAGAAATATCCAGAACAGATGACAATAGTGTTCTTCTATAGTTTATTCGGGAGTATCCAGAGTGCAATTTTAACTTTGGTATTAGTAAGAAATCCAGATGCATGGACACTGAAGCCTGGGATTGGGATGATAGCCATTGTTGTTACGGTATGAACTTTGATGCTTCGTTATCTCTTTGGCTCCATGTTCTTTAACAGATATGTATCTGATTCTGTTATATTCTCCTTAGGCTGTTTCTAGCAGTGTCGTGCGCTGTAACATTGTGACATGGTGCTTGGACAAGAAAGGTCCTCTTTATGTAGCAATGTTCAAGCCCTTAGGAACGGTCATAGCAGCAACTATGGGGATCATATTCCTTGCCGACTCACTCCATTTAGGAAGGTATACATCAGGCCATCCTTTTCTTCATGCTTATCTTGTTTGCAAGTAGATTAATGCACCTATCAAGAGGTTTAAAAACTTGTCCTTAAGAATTAACCTTGACCAGCTATGCTATTTCCATGTATTATAACTTATAATTAAGCAACTCATCTTTCTCCTTGTTTTCTAAAAGTCCTTTAGTCCTACGAGAGATTGATATGCCAATCGATAATATAGAGAACTTTTAGTACTATTTTAGTTTTTATTTTGTATAATGTCGGTCTTAGAAAAGCATAAAAGGAGTGTATGTCAGCGATGATTCATATAGCCGACCCCACTTGCTTTGTATTGAGGCATAATTTTTGTCTTTGATTGTCTTCCTTCTGGTTATGAAGTACTCCACTTCGTTGTGCTTGTATAAATTCATGTAAGTGTCCATAGTCAGCATTCTTATCAGTTATTTCTATTTCTCTCTTCAGTCTAGTCCTAGCTTTTTTCTTTCACATTTCAAAAAATAAAAATAAACAAAATGGTTCATGAAGTGAATTATTTGTTGCAATGTCCTTGGCAGTGTTATTGGAGCTGTCATCATCACTGCTGGATTTTATTCTGTGCTGTGGGGGAAGGCAAAGGAGAAGTCCATGCTTGAAGTTGAGGACATTCTTTGTGGAAATGACTCATCAAACCAAAGGAGCCCTTTATTGCAAAAGTAGATTACAAAGAGAAAACATATACGATAGTGTTTGTTAGAGGTGAGGGAGCCTTTTTTTTTTCCTAGTATATCGGCGGAAAAGGGAAAGGAGAGGAGAAACAATACAATGAGATGAAGTTCAACTTCGTCATTTTTGAGCTCAAATCAGCTGCTTCAGGGAACTGAATCCAAATTACTGTGTATGGCGATCGTTGTAGCATTTGTGACAAACAATAGAAATACAAGATCAGATAGTTAAGACCTTGAATTGAAATTCTAAGTCTATCATATTCAAGATTAAGCTATCAAGTCCGTGAATTGAAGTTTTGAAGAGAAGATTGACAAGAAATTTTGAGATACTTTAAATTGTAACTCACATAAAATCTTTAAAACATGTTGAAGGAAATGGTGTGTCAAGCTTTTAGTTTTTATTTTCCTACACTTCCGTTGCAACTCTTTTGTCCAACTACATGTGGTCTCTGACCAAACTTAGCAGTTACAGTATAAACTATTCAAGTTGACAACTCCACCTTGGCCCTGCCATCTATGCTCATTTCTCTCTTTAGCTTTTGCTAGCTAATAGGCTAAAGCAAGAAGTCATTAAAAAAGATGATCCTAAATAAAAAACACGACGAAAGGAAGAGACTAATGATGCCACAGACAAAGCCAACTTGATTAATTTTTGTCTCTTCGCTTAACCAGAAGTATCGAGTTTGAGCTCTAATAAAGAAGAAATCTGTTTTAAGGAGAGCTCCCCATAATGAGCTTTAGTAACACGAATCTTGATATAAATTGGTCCACTTGGTACAGATACAGATGGTTCTAATTAAGGAAGAAAGAATATTGTCATTTGGCAGCTTAGTAGGGAATCATGAGACATTTGATACACACACTAGTCATTTTAAAAACATTTTTCATGTTCTTTATCTATGAGAAGTGTAGCTGTCTTTCATATGAGATTCTGCACAAGATTCATTTTATATCATATGAGAGCTGCAGCCATTGTGAGGGTGTAAAGAAGAAAAAATGGTGATGATGGAAACGTCATCTTGGTCAAAGGAACTTGTCCCTTTTGTGGCAATGGTGATAGTTGAGTTCTGTGAAATGGGAATGATTACACTTGGAAAAGCAGCCATGAATGATGGTTTGAGCAATCTTGTTTTCATTGTTTACCATCATACTCTTGGTACCCTTCTTCTTCTTCCTTTCTTTATCTTCCATAGGCACAGGTTTGTTATAATCATATGTCCTTCATATACTTTTTGGGATTTACTACTTCTCGATCGTTTCCTTAACTCAAATTATATTGTTTCTTTTCCAGAAGCAACATATCTCCTATTACATTGTCTCTTTTATGGAGATTCTTCCTTCTTGGCTTGCTGGGGTATTGTATAAGTTTCCTCTCTTTTCTTGTTCCCAAATTTGAGTAAAAATCAAACTATACTACTTATTAAACTCTATTGCAGAATTTGTTTGGTGCAGGTCATATCCTATGCAGGTATCAAATACAGCTCTCCTACTCTTTCTGCTGCTCTAGGGAATTCGGTTCCAGGTTTTACATTTTTGCTTGCCATCATCTTCAGGTAGGATTCCAAATTGGGCTTAGCCAACTACTAATATTTGTTTATGAGTAAACTGCACTTTATGATTGAGGATTAAATGAGAGAAGTTCGTTTCAGATGGCTTTGTAATGTCCTATGTCAAACTTTCAGATGTTCCAGTATGAAACTATGGTGAGTAAAAGACGTAAAATCACATGGAAGAAAGTTATCTCGAAAGATCAGATGTTCTTGAAATCCATGTAGACCTAGCTTAACATAGATCACAATAGAAGAAAAAAGATGTATATAAACAATAGAAGAAAACAAAATGTACATAAGTGATATCGATTAGTTAGGGATTAACTTTTAATCAGGATACCACATTTACTTTAGGTCCATTATTTTCTATGAGTCTTTTAGTCTTGTCAGAGATTTGCACGCCAGTAGAAAGTATAGAGAACTTCTAGTAGTATTTTTTATTGTATATAATTTAGAATTGAAATGAGGTTAAATGAAGTGACATGGGCAGTGAGGATAAACCGGCTCTAACTTGCTTGGTATTGAGGCATAAAGTAGTTATTGTTGCTGCTGTCTTCTGATACAAAACCAGTTCTTTTGAATTTCTGCTGCAAAGTCACTAGCTTCTGCCACTTAATCGCCTGGCTCGTAGGCCATGGACTTCTTTCCACTTGAACAATTTCTGAAACATGTGTATTTGTCCATAGTTGCGGGAAGGATGGCAATTAAGGAATCTACCGACCTCTTTTCTTTGCCTGTCATCGACACCAGCACTGTTTCTTTTACTGTTCAGGTGGTACTATGACAGTTTACAAGTTTCAGTTGTATCGAGCACAACCTATAATAAAACAGTCTCATTCTTAAGTTGGTCGTCATGAGAAAGAAGTTCAAATATTAATCTGCAACAACTTTTAGGAAGCTGCAGTCGGGTGGATATTATGTATCCTCTGAAACTTTCAGTCGCGAGAGCAATGCTAGATCAAAATTTAAGTTAGCAACTTGTTAAAAAGAGTTGCATGTGTCAATAAGTCATTTCTAGTGGTCATGTATAATAATTGTTTGAAGATGAAAAGATCAAATGTTCAAGAAGTATATGTTTTAATACGAAAATCAGCAGAAGAAACAAGTATAAGCATTTCATATGACATGCTCAATGTTCTTTCTTGCTTCATTTCTCTATTACTTGCATATCCATATTCATCATTGTGTTTGCAATTTTCAGGATGGAGATATTAGATATAAGAAAAGCCAGCAGTCAAGCAAAATCTGTGGGAACCATAGTGGCAATTATAGGGGCATCCATCATGACTCTATACAAAGGTCCAAGAGTACTAGGATCAACTTTACCTTCTGATTCATCTCATCTCTTTTTTCTTTCACAAGAATCGAGCTGGGTACTGGGAGGCCTTCTGATCACCACGGCCTGCATCATGGCTGCTGGATGGAACATACTTCAGGTAAATATAGTCGAAGTAATCCAAGAATGAGAATGACTTTAAAGTTAAAAACCAGCTTTATGATCCCAAGAGTTCACTTTCAGTTAATGGTTCTGCATTTCGAACGTGTCATAGTAAAGGATGCTTCAAACTTATGGCCGTTTTGATGCTAAGCTATGCTTCTCTTTCATGTTCAGGGAAAATCCGTGTTCAAATCATACCTCATAAAATTGTAATAAAACCTTTTTCTGGCACATAACCTGTAACATCTCAACTCACTAATGATATTGCCAGTTTTGAGCTTAGGGCAGCACGGATTTAAACACGTGAAGGTCATGACAACCTATTTGGTTTGCTTGATTCATCGTATACTTGCTAGAATTCCACTTCTTTAGATAGTCCCAAAATTCCATTGTTTCGATCGGTTTATGCAGTATAATGTGACTGCTATTCTTGAATTGCTTCATACCTGTAAGCATGTTTATATCTAAGAACTAGGACATCATCACAAACTCATTTCATGATGTATTCGTTCAGACAGATACCATGAAGAAATATCCGGAACGCTTGACAATAGTGTTCTTCTACTGTTTCTTTGGGAGTATCCAGAGTGCAATTTTAACTTTGGTATTAGTAAGAAATCCAGATGCATGGACACTGAAGCCTGGGATTGGGATGATAGCCATTGTTTTTTCGGTAAGAAATTTGATGCTTCATTATCTCTTTGGCTCCATGTTCTTTGACAGATATTCTGTATATGATTCTGTTATCTTCTCTTTAGGCTGTTTCTGGTAGTGTCGTGCGCTGTAACCTTGTGACATGGTGCTTGGACAAGAAAGGTCCTCTTTATGTAGCAATGTTCAAGCCCTTAGGAACGGTCATAGCAGCAATCATGGGGATCATATTCCTTGCCGACTCACTCCATTTAGGAAGGTATATATCAAGCCATTCTTTTGCTCATGCTTATACCTGATTACATATAGCGCATGTCAGTGTTGATTCATATAGCTGACCCCCGTCTGATTTTGAAGTAGTTCTTTGTCCATATATAAATTCATCAAGTGTCTATAGTCAGTATTCTCATCATTATTTGTTGCAATGTGCTTGGCAGTGTTATAGGTGCAGTCATCATCTCTGCTGGATTTTATTCTGTGATGTGGGGAAAGGCCAAGGAGAAGTCCATGCTTGAGGTTCAGGACATTTTTTGTGGAATTGACTCATCAAACCAAAGAAGCCCTTTATTGCAAAAGTAAATTACAAAGCAAAGTTGTAATGTACCAAATAGAGTGTTTGTTTCTTGTTCTTTAAGTGTGGTAAAGGTAGAGAGTTTTGATAAACATCAGTCTCTTTGGATGATTATTTCAATTATTCAGGCATTTGTTTTCGGGGATTGAATCCAAATTATTCTTTATGATTGTCGTTGTAGCGTTTGTGACAAACAAAGAAAAATTCAAGATCAAGCAGTTAAGCCCTTGATTTAAAATTATAAATTTATCGTGTTCAAGATAAAGCTATCAAGTCCTTGAATTGAAGTTTTGAAGAGAAAAATGACAAGATTCTTTGAGATACTCTACAATTGTAACCTACATTAATTCCTTTAAACATATTGAAAGAATCAAGAAAATAGTGCATCAAGATCTTGAGTTTTTTTTTTCCTACACTTCTGTTACAACTATTTTGTCCTATTTCCTGTTGAGGATTTACTAGTTGTTGGAATGCGGGAAAAGTCCCACATCGGTGAGAGAGAAGGGACAAGATGCCCACATAAGCTTGGACCTATGGGCGCCCGAGTTTGTTGTGTCCGGGTGAAGAGCGCCCGGATTTTATCACTAGTCATTTCCCAAAATATTAAAGGCTATAACTACATATGGGTTCTGACAAAACTTTGCAACTAAACAAATATTCAGGTTGACAACTCCGCCTTGGCCCTGCCTTCCATAATACTTAGTTTAAATCAAGGTCCTTAAAATAAATGATCCTAACTAATAATCACGACAAATGAATAGTTTAATAATACAACAGACAAAAGCCAACGTGATTAATGCATCAGCCCACCATACAAAAAATATTGTAATTTGTATCACTTCACTTAACCAGATGTATCGTGTTCGAGCCTCGATAACACAGAAATCTGTGATAACAAGTAGTTCCCTTAATGCGAATCCGACTACTTGAACCACGTGGTACAAATAAAGATGGTTTAAAGGGCAAAACAATATTGTTATTTGAGAACATTTCTCATGTTCTGCATGTATGAAAAGTCTGCTGTCTTTTGTATGAGGTTCTGCACAAGATTCATTATTTAATCATAGGAGAGCAGCAGCCACTGAGTGTAACAAAGAGAAATGGTGATGATGGAAATGCCATCTTGGTCAAATGAACTTGTTCCTTTTGTGGCAATGGTGATAGTTGAGTTCTGTGAAATGGGAATGGCTACACTTGGAAAAGCAGCACTGAATGATGGAGTGAGCAATCTTGTTTATGTTGTTTACCATCATACACTTGGTACCCTTCTTCTTCTTCCTTTCTTTATCTTCCATAGGCTCAGGTTTGTTATAATCATCTGTCCTTCATCTACTTTTTGAGATTTATTACTTCTTGACCTTTTGCTTAACTGTTTTTCATTAGTCGAGGGTCGGTCGAAAACAGCCTCTCCACTTTGGTGGGGTAAGGTCTGCGTACATCTCACCCTCTCGACCTCACTTACGGGGAACACTGGGTATGTTGTTGACCTTTATCTTAACTCAAGTTTTATTTTTTCTTTTTCAGAAGCAACATGTCTCCTATTACATTGCCTATTTTATGGAGATTCTTCCTTCTTGGCTTTTTGGGGTATTGAGAAGTATCCTCTCTCTTTTCTTTGTTCCCAAATTTGGCTAAAAAATCAAAATTTGAGTATTAAACTCTATTGCAGAATTTGTTTGGTGCAGGTCATAAGGTTTACAGGTATCAAATACAGCTCTCCTACTCTGTCTGCTGCTTTAGGGAATTCGACTCCAGGTTTTACATTTTTGCTTGCCATCATTTTCAGGTAGGACTGTCAAATTGGGCTTAGCCAACTAAGTACTAAGTTTTGTTTTATGTATAAACTGCGCAATTTAAGCCTGAGGATAAGATGAGAGAAGTTTGTTTCTGATGGCTTGGTAATGTCCTACATCGAACTTTCTTGAGTAATGGCGTTAAAGAACACGAGGTAGACGTAAAATCACATGGAAGAAAGTTATATCAAAAGGTCTACAAGTTCTTGGAATCCATGTAGACCTAGCAAAACATAGATCACAATAGAAGAAAACATATGTAAATAGAAGGGAAAAAAATGTACATAAGTGATATCAGTTAGGGATTTAAGTTTTAATGAGGTTAGCACGTTTACTTTAGGTCCGATATTTTTTATGAGTCGGAGTTTTGTATGTTAGTAGTAAGTACATAGAACTTCTACTACTTTTTATTTCATATATAATTTAGAGCTGAGATGAGGTTAAATGAAGTGACATGAACGGTGAGGATTCATACTGTGTTGTTGTTGCTGGTTGTAGCTGTCAACCGCACAGTTAGGCCTTTCAGTATGAGTCATTCTCTCATGGCAGATGCAAAATGTTGTTAACGAGACAATCTTAAATGAATGAAGTGTGCTCTCTCTAACAGTTCTCGTAGTCATAATTGTTGAAGCTACAATGATTTCAAGAAATATCGGCTTTTATAATATGAAAATCAGCATTAGAAACATGTACAAGCATTTCATATGACATGCTGAATGTTCTGTTTTTCATATCTCTATTTCTTGCATACCTATATTCGGCATTCTTTCTATCGTGGTTGCAATTTTCAGGATGGAGATACTAGATATAAGAAAAACCAGCAGTCAAGCAAAATGTGTTGGCACCATTGTGGCAATTATAGGGGCATCCGTCATGACTCTATACAAAGGTCCAAGAATACTAGGATCAACTTTACCTTCTGATTCATCTCATCAGTTTTTTCTTTCACAAGAATCGAACTGGGTACTGGGAGCTCTTCTGATTACCGCGACCTGCATCACCGCTGCTGGATGGAACATTCTTCAGGTAAATATATTAGAAGTTAAAACCAGCTTCATGATCTAAGGATGAGAATGAATTTAATGTTAAAAACCAGCTTTCTGATGTCAAGAGTTCGCTGTGAGTTTCATGTATGTAGGACTTATTTCAGTTAATGGTACCTCATTCGGAACATGTCATAGTTAAGGATGCTTCAAGACGTTTTTGATGAGAAGCTAAGCTTTTCTTTCATGTTCAGGGCAAATCCGTGTTCAATTTATACCTCATAAATTGTAAAAAACTATTTTATTTCGCAACCTGTAAAAACAGAACCTATTAGAGATATTGTCCGCTTTAGGTATAGGCCAACACGGTTTTAAATCTCGTCAAGGTCATGAAAATAACAGGGCATTAAACAACATATTTGGTGTACTTGATTCATTTCACTTCTTTAGTTAGTCCAAAATCCCATTGCCTCAATCAGCTTAAGCAGTAAAATGTGACTGCTAAACTTGAATTGCTTCATACGTGTAAGCATGTTTATATATCACAATTAGTACATTAACTCATTTTACAATGTATTCGTTCAGACAGATACCGTGAAGAAATATCCAGAACACTTGACAATCGTGTTCTTCTATGGTTTCTTTGGGAGTATCCAGAGTGCAATTTTAACTTTGATATTTGAAAGAAATCCAGATGCATGGATACTGAAGCCTGGAATTGGGATGATAGCCATTGTTTTTTCGGTAAGAAATTTGATGCTTCACTATCTCTTTTGCTCCATGTTCTTTGACAGATATTCTGTATCTGATTCTGTTATCATCTCTTTAGGCTGTTTGTGGTAGCGTCGTGCGCTGTAACGTTGTGACATGGTGCTTGGACAAGAAAGGTCCTCTTTATGTAGCAATGTTCAAGCCCTTAGGGACTGTCATAGCAGCAATCATGGGGATCATATTCCTTGCAGACACACTCCATTTAGGAAGGTATATATCAAGCCATCATTTTGCTCATGCTATAATCTTGGTTTGAGATAAGTATAAATGGCGCGACATGTCAGTGATAATTCATGTAGCCGACACTACTTGCTTGGGATTGAGGCATAATTGTTGTCTTTGATCTGATTTGAAGTAGTTCTTAGTGCATATATAAACTCATGAAGTGTCCAGAGTTGGCTTCTCATCAGTTTGTTTCTATTTCTGTTTTCAGTCTAATACTATCCTTTTTCTTTCACTTCTCATGAGGTGAATTATTTGTTGTAATGTCCTTGACAGTGTTATTGGAGCAGCCATCATCTCTGCTGGATTTTATTCTGTGATGTGGGGAAAGGCCAAGGAGAAGGCCATGCTTGAGGTTCAGGACTTTGTTTGTGGATCTGACTCATCAAACCAAAGAAGCCCTCTATTGCAAAAGCAAATTATGTTCTAGTATAACATGGAAGAGTCATGTTACATTGTAACTCATCTACTGAATGTAATATGGTCATTGAAGATTCATATTGCCGACATTCAGCATTCACTTGTAGATTATAGATTATAGATTATAGATATAAGTATTTTTCCGAGTCTTGTAGATTCAGAATAATTAAATATAAGATATCATTTCTAATGATCCAATAATTTAGGCGAGATCATGTTAGAGAGCAAGTAAGAGTTTTAGGTTTGAGTTTCATATCATTGTCACTCACTAACAATTTATATTCATGTGTTTATTTTTCATTTTATAAAAAACAAATATATTTTCACTATCATGGAGGGATCGAAAAAAGGTGAAGGAAGGTGTAATGAAAATTAACCGCACCTTTATACTATATAACAAAGAATCACCATTACGAGTAAATATATGTCTTCGACAATGTGTAGCTATGTATTGACAATGATGATTAATCGAACACCATGTATCGAAAAATTAGTATTGTATATATTATATCATTAACACTCTTATTAAAATCGTTGATTTCGTCGAAATTCAATCAATTCAATTGGCATGTTAGTCTTTCTTCCCTTTTTGTAAAAGGCATGGAGGGGGCGATTTGATAACATTTCTAATTTGGGAGTTCCGCTCTGAGCCTAGGCCTGCACGATTTTAAAAATCATTAGGATTTAAGGTATGCTTACTTAAATACATGTGTTATGTCGATGTGAAATAGTATTTAATTCTTAGTTAGGGTGTCACACATTTTTGGATGATTGGTTCCTTTTAATGACCCTATTACTACTACTACTACTATTATAGAGCTTAAAGTACCAATAATTGAAAGGAAGTGCATTGTCTCAAAGTGTCACCATTCACCATCAACAGTAGCATGTCACTCCAAACTTGACATGTCATTTTCCAAAGTTTCTCCTTTTAATTAATTGAATAGTTGAAAGGAAACCAATTATATGTTACGCCCTCTGTCCCATTTTGTTTGTCATACTTTTCTTATTAATCTGTCCAAAAAAAATTGTCATATTTCTAAATTTGGAAACAATTCAACTCCAAACTTACTTTTTGACTCATTTGTAGCCACATAAATATCTTTGGCTCATTTTAGACCACAAGTTCTAAAAGTCTTCCTATTTTTATTAAACTTTGTGCCAAGTCAAACTACGACAAACAAAATGGGACGGAGGGAATAGTAGTTTGTATGTACAGATGAAACACACAATAGTGACACCCCTTTATGCTTCATCACTCCCACAAGCAACTCTCATCTCTTCTGAGGACAACTCCTACTTAGCGTCCTGCTTCATCTATTGTTTCTATCTTTGATTCCATAACAAATTTATTTAAACCGTTTTTTCTCGTTGGTTTAATTTGTGCATATCTTGACTATTTCATTAAATACATGTTACCGCTAATTTGTAGAAATGAAATTGTACAACTTTTAGAAGAGAGAAAATGACATCTAGGTGGGACCTGAAGAATAATAAATAAAATAAATAGAAATGAAAGCGTTACAATCTAATCTTAGCTACAAAAATAGTTGCTTTTATTCTGGTCCATAAATTGTTTCTTTAAAAAATTCTTGGTTCTGTACATTGAAATGGAATATATGGTGAAATAATATACTCATGCGCTTAGTTCTAAAGTTAGATAAGTTTAGCTTACAGTGTTATCCTTATTTTTAAAGCAAAATAAACACAAAGAGACAATCAAGTATATTTTGTTCTTTAAGGTATTTTATCCCAAGATTGAATAATCACATAATTTGAATATCATAAGTTAATAAAAAAGCAAGTCGGTATATAAAGTATCACGCATTCATGCAGGATCCGAAGAATGACATCACAAGATTGTGATGCACGTAGTCCACCTTGATGCAAGCATCGACGTTGTTTAACACAGAGACAATTTTACAAGTTGCTCCACGACAGAGAAATAGTTAGAGGACCCCACAAGAGACTCCTTTGACAATATATATTTGTACAACAAGACACGCACTCTTAACAGTTTTTAAGGCAGAGCTCATGCCTGCCACACGCAGAGATTTATGAATTTAGAAGCAAAGGCGTTGAAATTTTGAGGTATCAACACACATATAATTAGCAAAGACAAAGAGGAAGAGAGGAAAAAGAAGATGGCTAGTAATGATAATGGAAGAATAAGGGAGTCAACTTTTTACAAAGAAGTGTTACCATTTACAGCTATGGTATCCATGGAATGTATTAATGTTGGATTAAACACACTTTACAAAGCTGCTACTAACAAAGGCATGAGTAATCATGTCTTTGTTGTTTATAGTTATGGTGTTGCTGCTATTCTCCTCCTTCCTTCTCCTTTTTTCTCTACCAGGTTCACTCTCTTTCTCTATGTTTGTTTCTGTTTTGATCGCAGGCGGATTCAGGATTTTAAGTTGGCAGGTTTAATTGTTACTATGTTCGTATTACTGAACTCGTTACACTTTTAAAAAATATTGGTTTCAGTTGAACTCGTTGTTACAGCTTTTATTGTATGTATGCAAATTCAACTTCAAGAATCTGATGGGTTGAAAATTTTGAATCTTTTGATTGCAGATCAAGATTACTTACTCCTTTGAGCAGCTCAATCCTTGGCAAAATTTTTCTTCTTGGAGTTATCGGGTACCATTTGACTTTTTTCTTTTTTCCTTGTTTTGTACTCTTAATTAGTCAAGATAATTTTCCTGCAAATCAGGATGATGATCAGATGTTATTACACTAATTTATGAGGAAATCGATTGATTTCAATGGTTAATTCTGATCCAGGGGTTTAATTAATGATGAACCAAGACGAAGAAATCATTTAGTCAACCCCGATTAGTTTGAGATTGAAGCGTAGTTGATTGATTGATTGATTGAAGTTGTAATTCTGATTTTGATGTGGAAATTTATTAAGAATACTTGTAAAGTTGATCACATCATTTTACTCATGTTGGTACGTTTACTTTATATCGAAACTTTGTTTAAAGTACTTTAATCGTGTTACTGTCGGTGCTAGAGTACCTCTAATATATGTTGGATGGACACCAGTTTAAATGAAGCCACATTTGATAGTCCAAGTCTATATAGTCGATCTCAACTAACTTGAATTGTTGAATTGAAATCCGTAGTAATATACTAATGACTAATTGAAAGTGCAGGTGCACATCACAGATAATGGGGTATACAGGCATCATCTATAGCTCTCCTACCCTTGCCTCAGCCATCAGCAATCTTGTCCCTGCCTTTACTTTCGTCCTGGCAGTCATTTTCAGGTTTGCTTCTTTTATTCTCATGTCTTTGTTTTGGGTCATTGTCCAGCTTTTCTGATGTTTGCCATGTCTGTCCTACTTGTCAAGTTGTCAACAGCTTTCGTAAGCATCCACCAAGTTTGTTGAACAAAAGAAAAGGAAAAAAAAGAGAAATTACCTAAAATGCATCCTGAACTTGTCCCGAAAAACCATTTTCCCTCTTAAACCTTACGGGCCGACCTAGTTCCCCCTATGCTTGTCCGAAGTGAATTTATCATCGTCATAACACACATACAACCAGTCACACTGTGGGAGGTGTTTTACACTCGTTCCATGTCACTGCCATATCATTGCTACATCAGATTTCTGAATTTTCTTTTCCATGTCAGCAAAGTTCTTCTTCTTCACTACCATATTTACCAACCACCAAAACCACCACAGCATCGCCGCCACACCACCGCCATATACACATCTTCCACCACCCAAAATTAAAACAACCACCATTGATTTCATTACTCCTACCAGCAAAACACAAACAACCGCCATAAATTTATCATTCGCCATCAAAATCAAACCCACCAACAAAAACTACAAACACCACCACCACACTTTTCAACACCTACCAGCAACCCTGCGTCCACCTCCAAAAAAAAAAAAAATTACACTATCAGTACTAACACTATCAAAAATCACAACCTCCCAATTTCAATACTTATTGTCAAAACCCACCACCAAAACTCACCATAAAAATGGAGTTTGAAAGGTTTTCTCTTTCATCCACCAATAATTATTCTGTATAGACCAAGTTTCATAAATAAATTTGATGTTTTGTAATAGTTTTATGAGGTAGAAGTTAATGGGGAAGGTGAAAAGAATTAGTAGTAGTAAAGAAATCAATTTCTGTGATGAAAAATTGGAGGAGAAGAAGATTTGGGGGGAGGAGGGGGGGGGGGGGGGGGGCGCGAGGGGGTGTTCTGATGAAGACGAAGCAAAAGGGGTGGGGTAAAAAATAATTTTACTTTTCTGAAAAACGCGCCTATTTATTTTTCATGTCAGCATTTAGAGCCTAAGAAGGGATGAAAAATTCACTTCGGACAAGCATAGGGGGAACAAGGTCGCCCGTAAGGTTTAAAGGGGAAAATAGTTTTTCGGGACAAGTTCAGGGTGCATTTTAGGTAATTTCTCGAAAAAAAAATAAAGGCCACGATTGAAAATACTTCTCTATTAAACAAAATATCTTAATGTTACTTTAAGGTCACTCATACATTTGTCATATTTGCTCCTAATGTCAATCTAAAGAATAAGAACGGTTAATATTAACCACAGCCAGAAAAGTAGTAGAGTAAATCTGAACTTTTTCTCGAAGTATTTTGACACGTGGAATCCACTCAATCTACACTGAAACTACTGCATTAAAGTCAATTGCAAGTACGCGATGATTTGTTAAAATCTAAGGGTATGAATGGTCCCACAGTATAATGGAGCATCAAATTTAATTATATTTCAAATATTATTGAGGTGAAATTGGACTATACATTCGCAAAAATGGTGAACAAAGTTTACAAAACAACTAAGATTATACATATCTAAGTTGTACTCTAAACAAAGGTTCATAGAATCAAATCCAGGTGAAACTTGTATGGAATCATAGTATGATCTTGACTTTACAAACACAAATTGAATAAAGATCACAAGAATTTAATCAGCTTTCTGGTTTTTATGATTTAGAAGAAGAAACTTGATGAGTTGAACTGTTAAACAGGATGGAAAAGATAGAACTAAAAAGATCAACCACTCAGGCCAAAGTCTTGGGCACATTGGTATCCATAGCTGGAGCATTCGTAGTAACGCTGTACAAAGGCCCGAAAATATTGGTTGCAACCACATCCACACCAAATTTCCTTACTCAGCCTCTGAGCTCAGCCCAATCAAATTGGATGCTTGGTGGCCTTTTCCTCACAACTGAATATTTTTTGGTCCCAATGTGGTACATAGTTCAGGTATAGTTTAATGCGACTAATAATAGTTTCATGACTTAACTGTTATAGTGGATAAAATTCGTGAAAGTAACCCCTTGCACATAGAGCTACTCTTTCTGCAACAGAACAAAGTAACTCAGTTGAGTGATTTGATGACAGACATGGATTATGAAGGAGTATCCAGCAGAAGTGACTGTAGTTTTCTTCTACAACTTGTGTGTGAGCTGCCTAGCTGGTATTGTAGGTTTTTTCACTGAGCCTGACTCCAGCAAATGGCAAATTAAACCAGATATTGCACTGGCCTCCATCCTATGCTCTGTAAGTGAACTGGAAAATAGGTTTAACTGTCCATCTATTTTGTATATATCAGGCATTGCATTCTCCAGACAACTCAAATCCGAGCAATTGTATATATGCCTATGAACTCACTGACTATGAATAGTGGATCCGCCTCTAATGAAACGATGTGTGTTGTATGACACAGGGAATCTTGGGTTCATCCCTAAACAATACCATCCACACTTGGGCCTTGCGCGTGAAAGGACCAGTGTATGTTGCGATGTTCAAACCACTATCCATTGCCATTGCAGTTGCCATGGGAGTCATCATCCTAGGAGATACTCTTTATTTGGGAAGGTATTACAAACTACTCAAGTTCCCTCGCGCAACACATTTATTATCTTTGATTGGTAGTGTCATCATCAATCTAATAAACTACTTTCATCTTTGACAATTCAGTATCCTTGGAGCGACCATAATTGCCATTGGCTTCTACACTGTAATGTGGGGAAAAGCAAAGGAGATGCCTGAATATGATGATTCTAGTGACCTCGAGTCGTCTTCAGCTCACAAGTTCCCCTTGTTACACAATTATAAAAATGAAGGTATCTCAAACAAGTAAACCATTAGTAGGAAAACAGAAAGGGAAGTCACACACAAAGCTGTTAATGCCACCAAGAATGAAAGAAGCTATCTTGTTGTATATTGAAGAAACAAAAGGCTTTTGTGGAGGAAAAAAGAGCAGCACATTGTGGACACATATCCTTGTTTTGTACATGCTACACTTGTATTTTAGGAATTAAAATCAAATTATGGTAAATAATTTATCATTCCTTCGAGAAAAAGGAATCTGAATATGGTTAAAAAAAATTAGGACAAACACCTAACAAGACTTCAAAACTCGTCTTTATTGAAAAATCGAAGGAGTAAGAAAGAACTTTCTAGAAAAAAAAAAAAAAATTAGGACAAACACCTAACAAGACTCTTAGCCATCATAACCATATTTATGTACCTGCATTTTTATATTATTAAAGGCAGCTCTATCAACAACAATAACCAGTATAGTCTTACGAGTGAGGTCTGCTGACACATCTACCTGTAGAGTGCTCTCACCAAATAAAAACACTAATAAAACTTTCCAAAATATGAATGCATATCTTTTTTGCATGACATGCTGAAGAATTTATAGAACAAATGGGAAACTGTCAGTACAATCCAAGAAGCTCAGTTCACTCATGACTACCAAAATATCACATTTATTTCCAATAGACTAATAACAACTAAATTTGAAATAGTTTTATATGATACAATTGAACTACTTATCTTTTTTCAGAAAAAAGTATTATCCTTTGACCTGTCACCTGTGGATTACTGTATAGTGTATAGTACATGTAAATTGATGGTAGTGTGAATTTTTCTCATTTTTATCAATATTGGTATCAAAATATAACCCAAACTAGCTGGTCTGAGGGGAAAGTGCACGAAAGACCACTTTTGCCACCGGTCTTTGGGCACAGACCACTAATACCAAAACATTTAGTTTATGGTCACTTTTGCTTAAAGAGATAGAACTTCAGTCCAGAGGCCGGATTGAAGTTCAGTCCTTAAAGATTGAACTTCAATCCAGGGCCATATGGACTGAAGTTCAGTCCAGTCCTTCAGTCCAGTCCTTAAGATGGAACTTCAGTCCAGGGCTATATGGACTGAAGTTCAATCCTTAAAGATGGAACTTCAGTCCATGGTCATACCATGGACTGAAACATATGGACTGAAGTTGAGTCCTTAAAGATGGAACTTCAGTCCAGGGGCCGTATGGACTGAACTTCAGTCAATTACCAGAACTTAAGTCAATATTTATTTAGTAAAGGCCTAAAAGTGGCTTCTAGTGTAAAACCAAAAAAAGTAGTGGCCTCAAACCAAATACCAGTGTTAAAAGTGGCTGCTGGGCGAAATTTTTACTGGTCTGAATAGCGCTAGGCTCATCTTAATTCTGATTCAAAATCAGGGTGATCTACATAAATAAGTTACTTTTGGGGCCCCATCACCGATTTGTCCATAATAAGAAAAATCTTACGAATTTGGCTCTTGTAAGAAAGTTCCTAACAATCGTCAGATCTTTCTAGTAGCAAGAGCTGACGATCGTCTCAATAAAAACTTTTAAGTTTAGTTCAAAACTCATCATTGTTCTTGAAAATCAATATTTTTAACTACAAATCTTAAGTTTATATTTTGGTCTTTGATCTCCAGATATAAAAATATGAGTTTTTATTCAAACTGGTGTCTTTTCTATGAAATTCAGTATACAAATGCTATTCAGTTCAAAACTCAAATTTGTTCTTGTCACTACAAATCTTAGCATTTTTATATCGAAGTTCAAACACCAGCATAGAAACACCAACTTTAGCTCAAACCTAAGTTTTTTTTTTCTTGAAATTCAGCATTTTTAACTATAAGCCTCAGTATTTTATGCTGAGTCTAGAGTTTCTATTCTTCAAATACTTTCCGCATTTTGAAACTGTGGCTATTCATCTAAAAAGTGCAAATTCCGGATATAACTCATTACCGCTCTAAAAAGTGGCTATGGGCTGCAAATTTTACCAAATTTCACTGGCTGTTGTTTTAATATTTTGACATAGTTTAAGGAATTTGTGCAAAAGTAACCCTCATTTCAAATTTTGCCCGGTGCACCTTAAGCTGGGAACTATCTCATTATGGATTTTGCCTGATTAGATAAATTTTATATGACGTGAAAGTTTCGTCTTAGTTGTACCGACACATGTGTGAAGATATAATACAATTAAGGAAAATATATTTATGACTACATCGCATTCCACTTCAGTATTCTGTCGAATATGTGTTTCCACGTGTTTTATCTATTTTATTTCACTCCGGGGCGGAGCTACCCTTTGTCAGGAGGTATCAAATATAATACTGGACTTTTGCTGGAAATTACACCCTTCAACCCCGAAAAGGTCGGATTCGTGCAAAAAAGTAACATCCGAGATTTGTGAATCAGGGGGTCCTCCCCCTTTAGAATCTGAGTCGAGTTCGGCGTCGCTTAACACCTTTCGGAACCAGATCGCTGCGGAAGAGCTAAGATAGGTATTTAAAAACCTAAGAGTCTCAAAATAGCACGACGCTACTCTCCCGGCAAGAACAACTTTTTCAATTGTGATTTTTTTGGCGGATCCTTCCGTAGGTGCCTCTACATGAGCCTCGGGTAACCAAATATGAACGGGTACCATAGGCACTTTGACGTGTAGATCTCATAAGTAAAAAGGAAAAAAAAAAAACTTTAATGTATATATCCTATGGTGAATCCCCTTTAATCTTTTTCGTATGTTTACTTGAGTATATAATGATACTCAGTAAAAATTTAAGTTCCCCCACTGCTTTCACCAGTGTTTAGGCACATATACTAAGCTTTTTTGTTGTCGTAAATGTTTAATTATCACTTTATTTTTGTGAATCAGTTACTATCTCAGTTAGATTTTACTAAGCGATGCCAACTGGTGTACATGTATCAAAGTTATTGTCAAGAAAAATAAGGGGAATTAATATTATTACTACTGGTGATATTGACTTATTCAATGGAAAGCTTGACATAAATTCAATATTGTGCCATCGTCCAAATGCAATGGCTCCTTAATGGATTTGAATGAGAAGAATTCTTATTGACCCGTATCTGTTTGATTATATTTGCAAAGCTAGCCGATATCAACTGTACGTGCATGGTCAAAAACAGGAGGAGGTCATTTCGTTGAAATTTTATTAGACTAAAGAAAGTGATATTCATAAATATCACATTAGGATTACGATGGAAGTTTAGATAATTGGGCTGCTAAGAACTGCACAAAAGTCGCAAGAAAATATGATATGATATTTCTATATTTTAACAGCTCAAAACTCTGATTTTAATTGGTTAAATGCAACACCAAAGCTTGTGGTGACATATACGAGTAAATACTCTTTCATTTTTAATCAAAGATTTTAATTTCGAACCTTAGATTGAAGTTACTTTAGGTAGGCTGTGCTTAACCCTTCCTAAAGCTGGTGTCGGACACCATATGGAAAACCAAAATTAAAATTGGTAAGTGAAATTTATACGAGTAGTATTTTTAAAAGCCATCCAAATATGAAATTTCAAAAGTGTAAGGTTAGATATTTCGTGCGAGCTACTTTTGCTGACTTAATATATCTCTCTCTATATATATAAATAATGTTACCTCCATAGGTACTTCAAAGCATAGGAAACAATATGTCGTTTGTTATGGCATCCCTCAAGAATCTCTTTATCTCCCCTCTCCGTAGCTTCATCCACAAAGATTTTCATGAAGTCTTGGAGAGAATGACTCTCATGGACAAACTTTTGTTTCTGGTAATTCTTTATTTGTTTACTCGAGCTATTCTTGTTGCCATATTAGGATGTTTTGTTTTTTTTTTTTGGTTTGCTCTCTTGGTGTTGGGGCTCAAATAATTCGTATTTACATTGAGAAAACCAATATGGAAGTAAGCACTTGCTCCTATAAGGTGTTATCTATCACCCCACCACAACTTTTGATAGTTCTTAGCGTGTATTTTCCGTTATGATTGCTGGCTAGAAAATGTGCTTTGGGGAATACATTTAAGAGGGAGGGATTAATATTTTTATAGAAGTTCTTTTTTGTTTCATAATTATCTCAAGTCATAACTTTATATATATTTTCATTACTTTGACCAACAATTCGATATTATTACAATTTGAGTTCCACATCGGATGTGGATGAAGAATTTGGTCTCCTTATATAGCTTGAGCAATCCTCATCCTTTGAGCTAGCTTTTGGAGTTAAGTTAGACCCGATGTCCATTTTCTTTAACATGGTATCAGAACCAGGCTCATCCAAATTATTCGCCGATATTGGACCACTATATTATCCATGTTGCTAATAACTGTAACCAAATTTTTGGAACAAAAAAAGTTCAAACAATCCCACTAACACTAGAAAACATTTTTCATAAAATAAGTTATTTTCCTAAATATAATAGTACGTATAGTAATTAATTGGTGTGACATGCATGCAGATAATTCATTCAGTTGATAAACTGAATCTGTGGCACCGGCTGCCGGTGTTCTTTGGGCTACTTTATCTTGGAGGTCGTCGGCATCTTCACCAACAATACAATTTGATAAACGTCGGTAGAACACCTACCGGCGTCCGATCAAATCCGGCCGATTACCCTTATAGAACTGCTGATGGAAAATATAATGATCCCTTCAATGAAGGAGCTGGCAGTGAATTTTCTTTCTTTGGTAGGAATATGCTACCTGTTGATCAACATAACAAGGTATACTTTTATTTTGTCATTAACAGTCGGTACTTGTTACGTCCCCTAATTTATGTAACACTTTTCGCTTTCCAAGTAATTACTGGCAACTATAAAGAGTAACTTGGTTCACCTTTTTTTTTAAAAATTGAAATGAAATGCAGTTGAAGAAGCCAGATCCAATGGTAGTAGCAACAAAGCTACTAGCACGAAGAAATTTCGTGGATACAGGAAAACAATTTAACATTATAGCTGCCTCTTGGATTCAATTTATGATTCATGATTGGATCGATCATTTGGAGGCCACTGAACAGGTTAAATTGTACTGATACTATAAATAGTCCTTACTATTATAAGTAGTATGATATACTCCCTCCGTTCCACTTTATGTGTCATAATTTGACTTTACACGGAATTAAAAAATAAAGAAAGATTTTTGAAATTTGTGGTCTAAAATGAGACATAGATGTTTGTGTGGTTGTAAATCATTTCATTACTGACAAAACTGTAATTTTGAAGTTAGATTATTACCAAATTTAGATGCTGTCATTCTTTTTGGAACAAATTAAAAAGTAAATATTGCCACATAAATTGAAACGGAGGGAGTACCAGGGATGAATTAGTTAGGTATACTTCAATTTCTTTGATGTAGGAGGAAATTAGTCTATTTAATTTGAAGCTGTTCATATTAAGAAAAAGTTATTAAAACGTGCATCACCTAAGAAAATAATAAACTGTCCTATGAAACTTTTGAGATATACGTAGGCAGTATATAATATATTATGGGGAAAAAGAAAAACAATTCGGTAACATTGTAATAACATACCTTTCTGTATTTTTAATTTTTTATTCAATATTGTGAAATAATTCGTAATGTATTAATAATGTTTATTTCGTGTTAATTAATTTTTTTTCTTGGACAGATTGAGCTTACAGCACCTAAGGAAGTTGCAAGTCAGTGCCCTCTCAAGTCCTTTAAGTTTTACAAGTCCAAAGAAATTCCTACAGGTTTTTATGATATCAAGACTGGCTACTTGAACAGCCGTACCCCGTGGTGGTAAGAACGATAGTTTTCTAAATTTGAAAATAATTTAATTGACAGCTCGTACCGATAAGTCTTTTATAACCTGCCTTTATATATTTATGTATACTTATTTATTAACATGCATGGATCTTGCATATGAAGGGATGGAAGTGCTGTTTATGGGAGCAATGCAGAAGTTTTGAAGAAAGTGAGAACATATAAAGATGGCAAACTGAAAATATCAGAAGATGGGCTCATCCAACAAGATGAAAATGGGAATATCATCTCTGGTGATGTTCGCAACACTTGGGCTGGACTTTTAGCTTTGCAGGCTCTCTTTGTTAAAGAACACAATGCTGTTTGTGACACCTTGAAGGTACGCCCCGCTTTGTCGTAATTTTACTTGGCACAAAGTTTAATATATGAATAAAGATATTTGAAACGTGTGATCTAAAATCAGTCGTTTGGATGAGAAGGTTTGATTTAAATTGTTTCAAATTTAGAAATATGACAATAGTTTTGGGACAGATTAATAATGAAAGTATGACAAATGAAGTAGGATGGAGGGATAACTAATCATATAGTAAAAGAATTTATGTTATCACATCATTTTTAAGATAATTACTGGTGACTATGGAATTGGGACCTGGAAAATAAAGCAGCCAAATAAGAGCCTGTTTGGGTGGGCTTATAAGCAGCTTTTTTAAGTATAAACCACTTTTTGAGAAGTTAGTATTTGGCTTTTTTAAGCACGTAAGTGCTTATAAACCTATAAATTTTTTAAGTTACTAAACATTTGTTAATGTGTTTATAAGCTTATGATACGCTGCCAGTGTATAATTACTATATTATTTAAGATAAACCTATGAAATATAATGACTTGATTTTCTTTGTTACAGAAAGAATATCCTGAATTGGAGGATGAGGAATTGTATCGTCATGCAAGGCTAGTCACTTCTGCTGTTATTGCAAAAGTTCACACCATAGATTGGACTGTTGAGCTGCTCAAAACCGACACCATGGAAGCAGGAATGCGTATCAATTGGTTAATATATACTCTCTTATACTAGCTCTTTTTATTTTGTAATACTCATTATAAATAGTTATACCGTTCATTTATATGACAACAATTGAATATGCACGATATTTAAAAAACATATGAAAACTTTTAAAACTGAAGGAAACTAAAATAGACATGTTACCAGCTACGACATAAAGTAGAACAGATGGAGTATTGTGTGACGAAATAACTTATATTTCACAGGTATGGACTGTTAGGGAAAAAGTTCAAGGATACATTTGGGCACATTGGAGGTTCAGCTTTGGGTGGTTTTGTTGGATTGAAGAAACCTGAGAATCATGGAGTGCCTTACTCTTTGACTGAGGAATTTGTGAGTGTTTATCGTATGCATCAACTTTTACCTGATAAACTTCAGCTGAGGAATATAGATGCAACACCTGGACCAAACAAATCTCTTCCTCTGATTGATGAGTAAGACATCATTGTGTATTCTTCACGAAAAAATTACTCCATCTGTTCCACAATGGATGACATGTTTCGGATTTCGAGAGTCAAACGAGTTTATCTTTGACCGTAATATTTTTATATGTCTTTTAAATATTTTGAATTATTAATTACTGTGATGTATAATTTCCAAATATATAAATATTGTTCTAAAAAACTTAAAGTTTATATGTTCAAATTCACTGTCAAAATAAATTTGTTTAACTCTCGAAATCCGAAACATGTCATCTTTTTTGGAACAGAGTGAGTATACTATTTGTGTATGCATATTAAACATTACTACTTTTTATTAGGTTAGTAAAACACCTTTAACAAAATTTCTAATTTGTGTTGAATAGTTGGCTTTACTAAATATATAGTTTTTCTTAGTTATAATTGCTATGAAATTGTAGGATTCCTATGGAAGATTTAATTGGGAGCAAAGCAGTGGAGCAATTATCAAGAATTAGGTTTACTAAGCAAATGGTATCAATGGGCCACCAAGCTTGTGGAGCTCTTGAACTTTGGAATTATCCAGTGTGGATGAGGGATCTTATTGCCCAAGATGTTGATGGACAAGACAGGCCAGATCATATTGACCTTGCAGCTTTAGAAAGTAAGTTCATTTTAAAATATAATGAACTTAGATCTTCTTTAAAATTCTACATTGTTTATAATGTTTGGTTGGCAGTTTATAGGGATAGAGAAAGAAGTATTGCTAGATATAATGAATTTCGCAGAAGGATGCTTCAAATTCCAATCTCCAAATGGGAAGATTTGACTGATGATGAGGAAGCCATTGAAACACTTCGTGAAGTATATGGTGATGATGTTGAAGAATTGGATGTGTTAGTAGGAATGATGGCTGAGAAAAAAATCAAAGGGTTTGCTATCTCAGAAACTGCATTTTTCATGTTCCTTCTCATGGCAGCAAGGTTGGTAAAATAAAGAAAGAGATTTTTTCATGCATGCGTAAAATGGTACTCACTCCGGTCCACTTTATTTGATGTTTTTCACTTTTCGAGAGTCAAATTGGCCAATTTTCGGATTCAAATTGAACTAGATTTAGTCAATATTTTAAAATTATAATTTAGATATTAAAAAACTACACGAAAAGTACTACAAGTTGCAATTCTTGTCATATTAATATGGTGAAGAAATATATCTCAAAATGTTGGTCAAAGTTTACATTATTTGACTTTTAAAAAAGAAAAGTGATCAAATAAAATGGACCGGATGGAGTAATTAAATTACTACTACTATACTGATAGTGTAAATTTATATATAGAGTAAATTTTTATAACAACAATACGATATTTTTTTATAACAACAATACAGTATTCTTCACACACATTACTCATTAATGTCCCATAATGTTCGACTTTGAACATATCGTTACTAAGGGACGACTTAGATGATATATTATGGGTTCAACTGGAGATAGTAGTCTTTGGCTCATACTCTATATGTATTAAAAAATTCACTTAAAATGTATAATTAGTTTTTTGAACCGAGGAAATCAATTAGATTATGTTAGAAATTGTGAACTCGACCCATAAAATTTAAAATTGTATCCGCATCTGGCATTTATATTTAATTATTTTTTAGGTAACATAACCCGATAAGAGGTACATGCACGTAACCAGATACCATTCATGAATAATTTAAAAATTATTTTTCTGGTAAACATTGTTGAATTGTTGTGCATGTAGTATTAGATATGAGGTTCCATGAAGTTTCTATAGGGATAAAAGTTGAAGGAGTTTGATAAATGAGGCTATCACGTGCATTAATCATTTAAAGAAAATGGTAAGCAGTGAAGTCTTATGATGCTAATTAAATAAAAGAATTAGATTTTTCATCCATTTTTTTTATAAAATGGTAAGCAGTGAAGTCTTACAAATTTTTATGATAACATTGTAGGAAATTATGATACTCAACATGTTTTCATATAATAAATGACACTGACAATGTAAAGAATATTTATATTGTCTGCATATGCTAAATTAGATCTTTATTAATAGGAATTTGATTGGCAAAATTGCAGGAGGCTAGAGGCAGATAGATTTTTCACCAGCAATTTCAATGAAGAGACATACACCAAGAAAGGATTTGAATGGGTAAATACAACTGAAAGTTTGAAAGATGTGCTAGATCGACATTACCCAGAAATGACTCAGAAATGGATGAACTCCTCAAGTGTTTTCTCTGTTTGGGACTCTACTCCAAAACCTCACAATCCTATTCCACTTTACTTGCGTGTTCCTCAGCAGTAGACCCTTAAACCCTAAGGCATTTGGTCGCACTTTCTTACTTATTTGTATCATTTTTTTATTTTATTAGTATTCTCCTTTATAGACTCTATGATGGTCACCATGTATTTAGTGACTTCGAGTTCTTTTTTCTTACATAGTTGTTAGCTAGTTGTGGTTGTGCCTCATTAGGAATAATAAAGTAAGGCCTAGCCCCTTTTATTTGTATTGTTCTAAGTGAGGTTATTATTAATATTAATAAAATTAGCCACTAAGCACACTGCTAAGTGACATTTGCTAAAAAAGAAAAGAAAAAAGAAGGAAAAAAAAAAACTCAAGAATCTATTCTCAGCAATTATAAGAATAAAGGGGACAATTAAAAGTGATCCTACCAATTAATAGCATAAAATTTGTAAACAACACAGAAAGGAAGAATTAACAAGATTCATTAATAATAATAATTATCATCACACAAGCATGTGTAGTGGTTCAATCAACCCTAGAATAGGTGATTTAGCCATTCATAGTCATGTTCTAAGACAATAATAAACTATAAGCATGCAAAATTACTAGTAATAGATGGATTGTTGAGGTAGAGCCTTGAATCATGATACGCTCTCTTTCTTTCCTTATTTTGATGTTAATATAATTAAGTCAAAAGTCATATTCAATTGGATTTCAAGATGTATTTATAGTGTAGGACTTGATATAGGACGGACATGCCTTTGAAATAACCAATAAAAACTCGGACTAAGTAGGATTTTGGGGCTGCACGCCGTGCAGCAAGCCGTACAACCCACCGTTTGATCAAGTGCGCCCAAAACAAACTTGCAGGAGTGTGCCCTATAAGGCGCACGGCGTGCAGCTCAGGGGTGCTCATCTTGCAACAAATACTCCCTCCGTTCCAAAATGGTTGTCATAGTTCGAATTTCGAGAGTCAAACGAGTTCATTTTGATCGTGAATTTAAACATATAATCTTTAAATTTTTGTAACGATGTTTATATATTTAGAAACTACATAAAAAGTACTATAAGTCACAATAATTAATAATTCAAAATATTTGAAAGATATATGAAAATATTACGGTCAAAGTTAAACTCGTTTGACTCTCGAAATCCGAACTATGACAACCATTTTGAAACAGAGGGAGTATTATTTTTATTATTTAACTTTGACTGTAATAATTTCATATGTCTGTTAAATATTTTGAATTATTAATTATTGTGACTTATAGTACTTTTTATGTAGTTTCTAAATATATAAACATCATTACAAAAAACTCTCGAAATCTGAACTATGACAACCATTTTGGAACGGATGGAGTAATAAATAGTGATGGAGGATATGATACTGGAAATATCAACATGACCTCCAATAGGTCTTCGTAAACAATAACTGAAAGAGATTTGTTTGGTCGAAAACATGAGCATGAAGCCGTGGACATCACAAATAGCCTTCAATTTTCTTCGTCAATCTTATTACTTTATTATTTTTTGGTGTTATGTAGTAAGCAGACTTTTCAATAACTGACCACCTATTGGATTTTATTAATAGTTGGTGTTAAAATCCTTGCCAAATGAGCCAATGAAAATCTTATTCACTGTTTAGGATTAAAAGGCTCTACTATCATTGTCGTTGTCATTTTAGTTTCCTTTTTCTTGTCTCTTTGTGTTAGAACTTTCATTCACGAAGACTACATAAAATGAAAGTATCAAGAAAAGAGTGCTAGGAAATGAAGATTATTTTTTTTTTCCCACTCGGTATCCGGTATCTTCATTGGAGCCCGACTAATTCGGATTCGCGCCGCGTAGGGTCCCATTCGGGGGAAAGCGCTCTCTACCAGGGATTTTTCCAAACCCAGGGCTCAAACCCGAGACCTCTGGTTAAGGGAGGAGTAGTCCTATCCACTACACCACATCACTTGGTGGTAATCACTTGGTAGTAATGAGGATTAATTCTTCTTACTCAATGATGTTAATCAACTGCTGTAATGTTTCAAAGTTTTTTTTTTTTTTTTTTAAAACTCAAGAAAACTTAGATATTACTACTTGGAGAGTTGGAGTACTATAAACTTTTCAACGGATAAGCTTAATAAAAGAAATTTCAACATTCTTCCATTCAAGTGCAGAATTCTTATCGTGCCACCATCGATCCAAATGACTTTTCCTACACGATATTGAATTAGAAGGGTTGTGAAAGAAAAAACAATAGTTAATTTACTTCTTGTTGGTCTCGTCTCGTGTGTGTGTGTGTGTGTGTGTGTGTTTTTTAAATGAATTTTCAACTTTTAAATTGGTCGTAATTTTCAAACTTGAGACCATTCAATTACATTGTCATGTGTTAAACTTCTTTGGGTACGCAGTCAATGACGAAAAATCTATACATTATATTTCATTTATAATTGCTGATACATATTTTGAAAAGTAGCATTTCATAGCGTTTTCGAGGGTTTCTTCTAGTGAGCAATAAAGCAGAAAAAAAAAAATCCTTAAAAATTGGGTGAAAAATTCTGACGGGGCCGTTTTCCCCTAAAAATAGTTTTACGTGGCACGAATCCGAATTAATTGGGATTCCAATAAGGATACTGAACACTCGGCGGAAAATAATTAAAAAAATGTAGCAATCCTTCCTAGCTAACGAGTTTAGAGAATTTTTTTAAAACCTTTTTGTTTCGACATAATTAGGTTGGAGCAAAATTCCCCCTTGGTTAAATTGTGGACATTACTATTAAAAAATATAATCCTTTTTTTTAAAACTTAAAGTATCGTGTTAGAATTGCTATTTTGAGAATCAGTGGAACATGCGTATCATTGAAAAAATTGATTTAAGAAACGCATCCAATATTCAAGTCTAACCTGATCACGCAAATATTCTTTAATCTAAAATTTTGTAAAAATAGTAAATTAATGAGATATATATCTCTGAATGAAATTAAGCAATGATGGATATATATCTTGCACGACCCAATAGATAATAATTGCTATACATATATGACATAAATGTACTTCTCTATCTCAATTTATATGACAACATTTTACTTTCAGTATGTTACAGAAAAAAATTTAAAATTAGAGTCTCTCCCGCATCAAGTTGACCGCCTCCTACGTAGAGTAGTGCCATCACTCGCCTCTCTGTCCATGTATGAAGGAGCATCCACTGCACTTACTAGTGGGTATGATTAAAGTCAAGCCTGTCCGAACTATCTTAAAGTAAAGCTCTCTAGATTAGCTATAGGTAAAGTTCTCCCAGAGCCGGAGACACAGGCCGCTACTCCTTCAGAAACCGGGAATCCGCAAGGAAGGATAGGAAGCATTCTTGGTCATGAAGACGAGAGATCTGTGCTCCGGAACTTGTTTCTAAATGCAACATTTGATTTGTCTATTCGGTCCCTTTTAGTTGCTATATTTGTCATTTACACATCGCTTAAGATATTAAACGTAAAGTAGAGCATTTTAACTAATTTAATAACCTCCTTGATATTTCGAAGAATGAGATCGTAATTGAGGTGTCTATACTTTTCAAGAACAATTAATATTAGGGGTATCAATGAAAAAAAAAAGGATAAACTTTATTTTGATTTTAAAATGACAAACATTTTGGCTCAAGTATTTATATACTGCATCCGCCCCATTATAAGTGTCTATTTTTTTAATTTCACAACCATTAAGAAAATTATTATTCTCTCTGTTTCACAAAGGATGACATAATTTGACTTGGATAGCAGTTTAAGAAAGAAATGAAAACTTCTTAAACTAGTGAAATAAAATAAGTCATAGATATTTTTGTTGCTAGAAATCATCTTATAAGGTTACACGGTAAGTTTAAAGTTAAACTGTTATAAACTTTGAAATTTTGACCTTTTTTTTGGAACACACTAATGAGAAAATAATGAAATTCTTTTGTGGAACAAAGAGAGTAACTATTTATATACTTTACCTATTTCTGCCAACATTGACATTAAAGATGTGTAAGTGATAACTATATGAGACCACAAGAGAGTAATTTAAATTTATCATTACTATTATTAATGAAGAGTTTTTATGGCCATAAAATCGTTATACGTATGTTTTAAATCACAAATTTCAAAAGTATTCATTTCTTTATCAATTTTCATGCATATTCGAATTTTGCCGCATAAAGTGAATTAAACGGAGTATTTCGAATGCAGATTTGACTCTAGATACTTTATTTACGAATTGCTCGCACATTTCTTATTTTACAATCATTTTCGCATAAAATAGTTAGTATATAGGTTTTTTATAAGTTACTCTATTTCAATATTATTGCACAATTTAATATAATTAACTAGATACTTTTTTAAGCTATACAAAGTTACATACCAAAATGAAATTTTATATACCTATGCAATGCGTAAAAATTTAGTGTAGGGGCCTGTTTGGCGCGCGTTAATTGATTTGTAGCCGTCAAAAACAAATTCGCTGAGAAATAGCCACCTCCGGACAAATCCCAGTATAAATACTGAGACTTTGAACAAAACTTGTTCAAGGCCCCAGTATTTGTACTGGGGAAGCTTCAGTAAACTAACCCCAGTATAAATACTGGGGCTTTGAACAAGTTTTGTTCAAGGCCCCAGCATTTTGTTATGGGACTATGTATAAAGCTTCAGTCCCATAACAAAATGCTGGGGCTGTGAACAAAACTTGTTCAAAGCCCCAGCATTATTATGGGACTGAAGCTTTATATATAAAGTCTCATAACCCATAACAAAATGCTGGGGCTGTGAACAAAACTTGTTCAAAGCCCCATCATTTTGTTATGGGACTCAGCTTTATATATAAAGTCCCATAACAAAATACTTGGGCTTTGAACAAGTTTTTTGTTATGGGGCTAGTCTGGGGTGTTTTTCCAACGCTAATGGAGCTTAAGTGTGCGCGCGAATTTTTGGCTATTCTTCAATGAATTTTGAAACGGTGGATAGTCCCCATTGAGCGCGTCCAAAAATGGCTAGTGATCAAAATTTCCCATGCAATGCCGTATAGTTAAAACTTCAAACTGCGTCACATCAAAGTTTAGACTAATTGGCCAGTTAAGAATTGCACAAAGTAACATGCCAGTTACACAATTATACAATGTTATTCCTGCAACCAAATAAATCAGAAAAGACAACAAACAGAAGTATATTATCAGTTGTTATGGGACAATCCCGAGCCCACAATTTACTTGTGTCTCCTTAAGAAATCTAACCCCCTCACAGTTGCCCAAGGTTCACGGGTTAATTTCTCCCAGGATGGAACGGGATAACAGTTCTACTGTAGCGGCACTTCAAACAGTAGAACACTGCGAACTCAAAGAAAACGGAGCAAATCACACGACTTACTAAGACTTACTTAGTATGCAGAAAAGAGAGGAATGCAGTAAGAAGTTTTGTATTTCTGTGTTTCAGTGTGTTGAAATGTTGAAGACTGACCAGTTTATATAGCCATGGGAAATGGAAGGAAGAGTCACCACTAATGGCCACTAACACCACTAACACTGCCACTAATGGCACCTGAATTCATTGCCACTAATGGCTGAATTCACTAAATGTCAGTAATGAATTGTCCACTAATGAAAAAACGTGGAAGAGTGGGAGAACGTGGAGGAATAACTACTCTGGATTAATCAGATTAATCCATTCACATTTCTGTTACACAAACAGATTAAATATTAAATATTAATAATAAAAAATATTAATTAATTAATATTTTTAGTTCCGAAATCGAAGCCGAGACGAGCGAGCGACGACGACGGCGCGAGGCTTCCCTTCTTCTCAACCCAATTAAGAGCTAAGAGAAGTGAATTTGTATTTAAACCCAACAAAAGTCTTTTCCTCTACCATTATGGGAGAATGTGCATTTCCTTACTAAAAGGAACCTTTTCACCTTCCCACCCATTTCTCATTCACACTCTATTTATTCCAAAATCCCAACATACAATGTATAATACAGGAGTACAACTCTAAAATATTCCATGTATGTTATACTAATTACTTTCAATCCATTAATAGTTGACCCCGTAAATTTAGATTGCAAAGCAAATTAATTTGCTCCCATTGAATATGGCTAAAAATTTATTTGTATCGAGTATTTAATTTATATTATATCAAAATACAATCAAATAATTTACTTTTAAATAAACTTTTACTTTTATCTTGAACATGTATAGCAAAAATATGGTCTAGCTAGCTAGGCATCAACTATGTGATGTGCTTCTTTAACAATTATCTTCTTCTTCTTTCTTTAAAACCATATATAGGGTATCTAATGTGCAATTATAAACTAATTCGACTAATTTAAATTCACGATTAATGTAAAAAAGCTGTCTAATTAAACCACAACTCACATACGAAACCAATCATGAAGAACTATAAATTCAAAATCTTTAGCAAGACAAAGTGAATTTCGATTAGACATCTAAAGTAAAATGGTTTTTCTCTTTCGTATTTGATATTGTCATCTATACTAGTTGGAAAAAGAAAACTCCGTAGTGTCACATGGCTTTCCAATATGTATTTCCACATAAAAAATGAAATTTTTTCAGCTATTTCTTTTTACTCAGTTTGATATTTTCCTCTTTGTGGTCAATTCCTCAACGTGTACGATATTATATTTGTCAAAATCCATCGCCCATCCAACATTTTTTTTTTAAAAAAAACATGTTTATTTTTGTTTTCTAAGATTAGTTAGTGGATGAGTTAACTCTATATATAGAGAGAATGTTGCCTCATATGTACTCCTTACAATACATTCGAATATCATCACAAGTCTTCCTCATAAACTTGGAAACATTATGTCTTTGGTTTTTGCATCCCTCAAGAATCTCTTGCTTTCCCCTCTTCGTAACTTTATCCACAAAGATTTCCATGAAACCGTGGAGAGAATGACCCTCATGGACAAATTCTTGTTTCTGGTAATTTTATACTCCCTCCGTTCCATTTTAGTTGTCGTTTTAAGCTTTTTCACGTCCATTGAGAAAGTTATTAAATAGGATGTTTATTTTACTATCTTCTCCCTATTTAATGTTTCACCATTAATTTTTTTTGAGAATTTATTTAATTATTAGGAGTATAGTTGGAAAGAACTAATCAATTTAGCCTTGAAGTTCTAAAGTGACAATTAATTTGGGACGGAGGGAGTATATTTAATCAGTTCATTTGGTTATACCCTAGTTCTTGAATGCTTTAGCTTCCGTAGTAGATTCAAGTTTTAAATCTGATAGTATTTCTTAGTACTGTCATAGATTGATGCATTGCAGTATTTTCACAATTATGGGTTCAAAACTTAGTAGTTTATTGAAAATTTTCACATATAAATGTTTATACTTTCTGAAAAAAAAAAATGTCGGGTTATATTGAATCCTATGGAATTATATTACATCTATCCTTGACATCGAAAAAACAAAATTTTACCTTTTGATGTAGGGGGATTCACAATCGGAACTTGACGAATTCATAATCTATATATGTTTATGTTTCATGTCAAAGATACCGAACCTTTAAGATTATTCTAATTGAGGTATTAAAAGATATTTAACGTCATCATTTTATTTAAAAGTTTAAACTGATAGACTACTTTTTTTTTTTTTTTTTGTCAAATTGTATCTTCAATATATCAAAAGATAAGATTTTACCTATTTAACTGATCATGGAAAAACAAACTCATACGTACAAAAAAAACATTTTATTTTTATTGTATGGTAATGTATGTTTTAATTACTTGACATGCATGCAGATAATTCATGCCATTGATAAAATGAATCTTTGGCATAGACTACCAGTGATCTTGGGTGTATCTTATCTTGGAATTCGTCGGCATCTTCACCAAGAATACAATTTGATCAACGTCGGTAGAACTCCTACCGGAGTCCGATCAAATCCGGCCGATTACCCTTACAGAACAGCTAATGGGAAATTTAATGATCCTTTTAATGAAGGAGCAGGCAGTGAATTTTCTTTCTTTGGAAGGAATATGCTACCTCTTGATCAGCATAACACGGTATATTATATTGGTTCTAGCTTTGTTTTTCTTTTTTTAATTGCTCCATTATATCTGTCGATATTACTATTTGAAGAGTCTACGAGGTGATTCTTTGATCATATTTTTCTTATATAATTTATAAATATTTTCAGTTATAAAGTAGTAATTATGACTCATAATACTTTTTTTTATATATATATAAATAGTTTCTTTCAAAAACTTAAAAAATCTATATCTAAATTTATGGTGAAATTTAAAAACTTTGAGACTCATATTCGGAGTCTCGACACATAAATTGGAAGGAAACTAGTACTACTTAAGCAATAACACCTTGTATAATCTTTTTACATTTCAAAAAGGTAAAGGATCAGAGGTATTGTTTCCCAAACCATAAGGTTAAGGGATAAGTGAAGTTTACTCTAATTATTACTAATACTTATTATTTTTATCAGGTTACTAATTATTACATAAAAATTTACCATTTATTTTTTATTCTTTTCCTTTTAACAATAAATGTTGTAATTGATTTACGTTCTTTCTTCACCATATCCCACCAAAATATCACCATACACGTAATGACGTAAATAATCTGTAAATTTTCTATATATAGGCTGGAAGTATCTACAAATTTAGATGAGGAAGTTGATAATATAAAGGGCAAATTAAACACTGTATCCTTAAAATAACTGTTTTAACGAGTAGATATTAAGATGGAATGAGAAGAATGTCTATAATCTAAAATTGAAGCATTTATATATATTTGCAACAGAAAAATAATTCTCACCCCTTTTGGGGGGGGGGGGGGGGGCAGGTTTAATTTTCTTCACATATTGAAAATTGTAATCAACAATAAAAACAAAAGACAATCAGAAATTTGGACCTATGGCTCACAACATGTCGCAATATATATCTGACAATTTTTGGATACAACGTTGGTGAACACGAACAAGTTGGTACTTTTACAGCGACTCATGAGCGACTCTAGTGTATAACTTGTGGGTTCATCATGAGTCAGTGATTTTTTGAACTCGAGATAGAATCTCGTATTAGAACTTAACTATTCAAATCCTGAATCCTCCTTCACCAAGCGACCATGTATTGTAGGTCGGGTAGTCTTCTATCTTTTTATTTTACTTTACCTATAGGCAAAACGAAATTAGAATACGTCAATACTGCAAGAGTTATATTAGACATAAGGAATAGTCTATGTAGTACCAGCAATATTGAGTACTACTCCCTCCGTTTCAAAAAGGATGAACCTATTTCCTTTTTAGTCTGTTTAAAAAAGAATGACCTCTTTCTAAATTTGGAAAGAAATATTAACTTTTACACATCCCTAGATGATTTGTAGCCACACAAATATCTATAACTTATTTTAGACCACAAGTTTCAAAAGTCTTCTCTCTTTATTAAACTCCGCGCAAAGTCAAATGGGTTCATCTAAAGTGGAACGGAGGGAGTAATAAGTATGGGTTTTGGCACTCCTACTTCCTTTGCCGTGCACTCATAAGCTATATATAGTACTTGACCACTTCATTAAACATCTCAGTACTGCTAAAATACCAGAGTTTTGTGATGCTTGCGACTAGTACACATTTACATTAAATTATCAGAGAACTTAAGGTAGATTAATTAGACAACTATATTTAGGTCTGCTCCTCTTTAATTTCTTGCTAAAATAGTTCAAAAAAGTAGATGGGAAACACAGGTTTAGATGTGACTAGTGACTAGCTAGGAGTTGATTCAGCTACTAGATAGTCATAGGATTTTAATTATATGACAATTGGCAACTGAAATAAAATTTACATTATACAATTGACCAGCTATAGAAGGTTATTTGTCTTCTTTTCACGTTACTGATTAATTTTACTACTATCTCTGTTCCAAAATAGTTGTCATAGTTTCCTTATTAGTCCGTTCAAAAAAGAATGACACAATTCTAAATTTGGAAATATTTTTGAGTTGAAACTACTACTTTACTCTTAATGAAATGCTTTAGAGCTACATATTTATGTATGACTTATTTTGGACCGCAAATTTCAAAACTCTTACCATATTTCTTAAACTGCGCTCCAAGTCAAACTATGACAACTATTTTGGAACTGAAGGAGTACTTGTTATCATTAGTTACGTGCAGTTACCTTTCAAACTTGGTTTCAACTGATCTTTTGCTTTTCTTATTTTTGGTAAAATGAATGCATGCAGTTAAAGAAGCCAGACCCAATGGTAGTAGCAACAAAGCTACTAGCTCGAAGAAGTTTCGTGGATACAGGAAAACAATTTAACATGATCGCTGCTTCTTGGATTCAGTTTATGATTCATGATTGGATCGATCATTTGGAATCCACTGAACAGGTCAGACTACTAATTTAGGAGAACTCTCCGTCTCAATTTACGTGGAGGTGTTGAATTGACTCAGAGTTCAAGAAAGAAATAAGATTTTTAAATAAAAATTTATGTGGCTTAAAATTATTTTATAAAACAAATTGTTTCTTACTTATTTAAATTAAAAATAAAATACTGCCATATAAATTGTGACACATCGAGTATTAGTTTCTATTTTTTCGTAAAACCAAATATAAACTAAAATTTAATAAGAAAGGTGGTGTATTTGGGTTTTTTCTTGTACCTCTCTTTATTGTAAAAAGAATAACTTGGACACTATTTTAAGCGGTTCATATTAATGAACATATTAAAACGTTCATCTTAAAATTATGACCTAAGAGCAAATGTTGAATTACCAACAAAAAAGAACTACAGAGATATATTGGGAAGGAAACAATAAAATTTTCAATAAAGGCCTCATAAAATGTTTATATGTAGTTGTTATATTATACTCGAATTTGTGAAAATCAAAATAATATGTGGTAAATTAATGTTTATTTTGGTACTAATCATAAAAGAATATTGTGTACAGATTGAGCTGCGCGCACCAAAAGAAGTTGCAAATCAGTGCCCTCTCAAGTCCTTCAAGTTTTTCAAGACTGAGGAAATTCCTACTGGCTTTTATGAAATCAAGACTGGTCACTTGAACACACGTACCCCCTGGTGGTAAGAGCTCAATATTTAGAACTCGTCGTGGAGTCAAAACTAATCTAAATTCATGCCGAGAAGTTCCATTTTGAAAAGTATCCCTTAATTACCAAAGATAACTTCATTTACCGTATTGGAATTCAAGACAGAGCGGTGTTTACTATTCCACCACAACATTTGATGGTGATTCCATGTTGCAATAGCACATTGTTTGCCTTCTTGCTACAAAATTATATGATCATGCTTCTATCTTTGTTTGTCTTTATTTATAACCATGCATGTTGTATATGAAGGGATGGAAGTGCTATTTATGGGAGCAATGCAGAGGTTTTGAAGAAAGTGAGAACATTTAGAGATGGAAAGCTGAAACTATCAGAAGATGGGCTCCTCCAACAAGACGAAAATGGGAATATTATCTCTGGTGATGTTCGCAACAGTTGGGCTGGAGTTTTGGCACTTCAAGCTCTCTTTGTTCAAGAACACAATGCTGTTTGTGACACCTTGAAGGTAGTAATACTAATCATATTACAGTTTAACTTATATACACTGTCAGTGCGACACTTCAACATCTAAGGTTTCCTATTTGTAACTATCGTAAGAAGTAGGGCGAGTGGATCCACTTATCTCAAGATTCCCAATCCCATTACTCATTCCTTCCTCATTAAATAGAAATTGCAATCTCGAGAGAAGGAGCAACAATTCATAACCTACGAAAGTACGTAGCAAGATTAAAAGTAAATACAACTAATTTTACATAAAAACAAAATAAGACATGTTACTTGCTACGACATGTCAAAATGTGTTGATAGTGTTTATAAACTAAACCAATAATCCATATACTAACATTTTGGTGTTACAGAAAGAATATCCAGAATTGGAGGATGAGGAATTGTACCGACATGCAAGGCTAGTCACATCTGCTGTGATTGCAAAAGTTCATACCATAGATTGGACTGTTGAGCTCCTCAAAACTGACACATTGGAAGCAGGAATGCGTATCAACTGGTAATTAATACTCTCAGGGGTCGTTCAGTTCATCCCTAAGTTATCCCGGGATTGTTAATCCCGGGATTCCCACCTCCTATGTGGGATTACTAATCCTACAATTTAGGCATAAAATTTGTCCTAATATTAGCTAATACCTAATACCAAACATGGGATAAATATAATCCCAAATTTAATCCCGGGATAAGTAATCCAATCCCTCGTACCGAACAACCCCTCAGTACACTATTTATTTTAAATTTGTCATACTAATTAACTAGCTTTTTTGTGACTAAATAAATTTGTATCACAGGTATGGACTGTTAGGGAAAAAGTTCAAGGATACATTTGGACATGTTGGAGGTTCAGTTTTGGGTGGTTTTGTTGGATTGAAGAAACCTGAGAATCATGGTGTGCCTTACTCTTTGACTGAGGAATTTGTGACTGTCTACAGAATGCATTCACTTCTACCTGATACACTTCAGCTGAGGAATATAGATGCAACACCTGGACCAAACAAATCTCTCCCTTTGACAGATGAGTAAGTCATTATTGCGTATTCATCCTAAGCGGATATTAGATAGTTGCAGGCAGGAGCGGAGCCAGAAATTATCGGAGGAGGGCTCATTTTTTCCTAACTTGCGCAGTGTAATTTTTCAACGAAGGGTTCAATTCCCTTATCTATACCTCCGCCCCTTTGGTGAAGGGTGGTTGTCGAAAATTATATTATTATACTACTTTATACACATTATATAGGTACTATATATAGAATATTTAACATACACAACGGAACATCTGATTTTGAAATTGGAGAGTTGGTATTTTTAAATAGTGCATGTACCGTATTCGTTTCATTTCATATGACAATATTTTCTTTTTAATTTGTTACAAGACGAATTATGCATTTTCATAATTAGAAACTGTTTAACTTCAAAATTTCTATTCAATTAGATGTTCTTACTTCTTACACTGGCCCTGAAATTGTAGGATTCCCATGGGAGATTTAATTGGGGGCAAAGGAGAGGAGAAGTTATCAAGAATTGGGTTAACAAAGCAAATGGTATCAATGGGCCACCAAGCTTGTGGAGCTCTTGAACTTTGGAATTATCCAGTGTGGATTAGGGATCTTATTCCACAAGATGTTGATGGACAAGACAGGCCAGATCATATTGACCTTGCATCTTTAGAAAGTAAGTTCATTTTAAAATATAGTAATGAACTTATACCTTCTTTAAAATTCTAATTGGTTATAAATTATAATGTTTGGTTGGCAGTTTATAGGGATAGAGAAAGGAGTGTTGCTAGATATAATGAATTTCGCAGAAGGATGCTACAAATTCCCATCTCCAAATGGGAAGATTTGACTGATGATGAGGAAGCCATTGAAACACTTCGTGAAGTTTATGGTGATGATGTTGAAGAATTGGACATATTAGTAGGAATGATGGCTGAGAAAAAGATCAAAGGCTTTGCCATTTCAGAGACTGCCTTTAACATATTCCTTCTCATGGCATCAAGGTTGGTAATGAAACTAGAATTTTTTTCATGTGAATCCGAGCTAAGGATTAAGTATGATCATGGGTATTTAAGTAAGCTTGTCTTAGACAGTAATGACGCATTTTAAATCCGTGAGGACCTAGGGTCAGAGTGGACAATATCACTAGCGGGCTTGGCCTGTTACAGTGCAAAAAGTAATATCAATTTCTATGATAAACCATTAGTTGGTAAATTGATATGATCGATAACTACACTAATGTAAAGAATGGTTGTACTGTGAATGTATATAATGGATACTTAAAGAAAGTTGATTTTGCAAAATTGCAGAAGGCTAGAGGCAGACAGATTCTTCACTAGCAATTACAATGAGGAGACATATACTAAGAAAGGACTTGAATGGGTGAATACAACTGAGAGTTTGAAAGATGTGCTCGATCGACATTACCCAGAAATGACTCAGAAATGGATGAATACCACAAGTGCTTTCTCTGTTTGGGATTCCACTCCAGCACCTCATAATCCTGTTCCACTCTACTTGCGTGTTCCTCATCAGTAGACCCCTCATCGAAGATTACTTGTCGAAATTTAACTATGAAAACTGTGTGTTTGGTTAAGTTTGTAATTACAAGATTCCATGGTGTATCAGTTTGTAATATGATTGTTCCTGGTTTAAAGTTAATGTTGTAACTTGTAAGTCTCATCCATCTGATTCTTAAGTCTGATTCTTAAGAACAAAAATTTTGAAAAGACAAACTGAGACTCACTCTAAATGTAAAGTGGGAAGTTTCCTTCTTAGAATCTCCAATAAAAGTTCATTCCATGTATCAATAGGCCCTGGCAAGCACCAATGGATGCAATCACTATAGCCCTTCATCCATTTGTTTCCCCAATAGGCTCCTGGATGTCCATCAGGTCTCATTAACATGGCTCTTGTCACATCTATGATCTCAAATATATTCCCAACTTTTTCTCCATCTTTTCTTGCTTTTTCAACTTCTTCAATTTGAATGTTTCTAAACTCCAAATCTTGATCACCCATTTTGAGTTCTTCTCTAGTAAATGGTCTTGTCCTGTTGCAATAGCCTCCTTCGTTCCATGCTCCATGCTCAAATTGACCAGCCGAAAATGTCCTCAAAAGTACAATAATACCTAAATATGAGGCAGGCGCAACTTTTTAACAATGCGTTCAGCTGACTTCAGTATTTTCGATATTGAGCAAATGTATATACACAAAAAAAAAACACTAAGAAATTTAAAAATATAATCAAACTAAGTGTACCTGAGCATTCACTACATTCATTTATGTACTTGAAAGCAGCTTGAAATGCTCTTTTAATGGCATAGCCAGGGCCAAGATCTTGAACTCCTGCTTCCCCACAATAAACACATCCAATAAGATTGCCATTTTCATAAAGGTAATTGGGCCGAAGAAACCAATGCCCATCTGAGAAAATTGCATAATCTATTTTGGGTAAATGTCTAGTCCAATTGACATTAAGTTTGTCCAAATGCAAGTCAAATCCACCAGTGAATGAACCATTGATTAATCTCTCAGTGGCTAAAACAAGGAATTCTGTACGAAGGACCATAATAGTGAAGTTATAACGAGGAAATTTCCATGTTCTAAACTTGTCTTCGTCATCCTTGTATATATCTGTTGGAGTTTCTTCCTGCAAAGGTTTTCACTCTAGTAGCGTCACTTGTTGCATCAAATATCATGATAACATAGTTCTGATAAATACTTATTCAAACCGAGATATTTACATCAAACCAAACAAGCTAATATTACCCGTTAGTGAGAAAATATTGTTAAGTAATATGTAGCATACACATTAAATTCATTGATTTGATATAAAATATTGGATGTAGATAAGTTTTTACGATTAGGCCTTATAACAATGCACATAATATTTGTATAATCTGTATTAATAATAATCAATTTTTTGTATAAAATCTTGCTTTGTTACGTGTGAAGGGTGTATTGTATAACCATGACCACCGAAGTCTTCTAACAACAACTAATTAAGATAGAAATGACAGAACCAGTAGTGAAATCTAGATCACATCTTTGAAATAATAAGAGGTGAGCAGTTGGGGAATGGGACACACTTTAAAAATACAGTTCAACTACTCCTCCTAATAAATTTGACTTGGCATATGGAACAACGATTAAGATAAGGTTAAAACATAATTTGACTTAGTATTTGTTGAAAGAAATAAAGCTGTACATTGACAATTCTATACTTCTGAAATAAAATAGTACTCCCTCCGTTCCAAAATGGTTGTCATAGTTCGGATTTCGAGAGTCAAACGAGTTCATTTTGACCGTGAATTTAAATATATAATCTTTAAGTTTTTTGTAATGATATTTATATATTTAGAAACTACATAAAAAGTACTATAAGTCACAATAATTAATAATTCAAAATATTTAAAAAATATATAAAAATATTACAGTTAAAATTAAACTGTTTGACTCTCGAAATCCGAACTATGACAACCATTTTGAAACGGAGGGAGTAGAAGATTTGTTAAAATTATAAAGAGTGTACGTTTTAACTTTGATGCTATGTAGGATATGCCTTCATTTGTCTCGATGTACTAGTGTAATGTGTTGAATGAGCGCGTTACTTGTATGAATAATTCACACTGACCTTTCCAAATATAGCAAATACTCGCATACACTCATACTGTACCAAGTACTTACTATATAAAGGACAGTCTGATACACAAAGCATTCCGCGTTCACGCAGGATCCGATATATTCTTAAACGAATTTGTATATACTTATAAAAATATAAGATGTCACAAAAAGAAATTGGTTCACTGTTAGCATAGAGAAAAAGAAAGTAGATGTAGAAGAAAGAAATATTGGGAGACAATGTCTGTCTTTATGCAAGGAATATCTTAGTGTCCAACTGACAACACTAAACCTACTACTTTTTATAATTACCTTATTTCAAGACCTTAAAAAGGGCGAGAATCATAAGATAATGAAAAATGACGAGCACGATCTCGAATCTCTATGCAACATAACCTTTTTTTTAACACTAGTACTAGCTAGTACTCTTTCTGTTCCAAAATAGTTGTCATAGTTCGGATTTCGAGAGTCAAACGAGTTTAATTTTGACCATAATATTTTTATATGTCTTTTAAATATTTTGAATTATTAGTTATTGTGACTTATAGCACTTTTTATGTAGTTTCTAAATATATAAACGTCGGTACAAAACATTTAAAGATTATATATTTAAATTCACTGTCAAAATGAACTTGTTTGACTCTCGAAATTCGAACTATGACAACCATTTTGGAACGGATGGAATACTAGTGCTAGTATACTAGTATCTATGATTATTGGTGCACTAAATCACGAAGTACCAAGAAAGATGACTCGATTAACAATGTTCATCCTCTGACTAACTAAGATTTCCTATTTCCATTACTAAATGAAGCTGCATTTGAGCTGTATGGTAATTTATGTAAGATGGTTTTATACCATAAGTGTATTTTGAAACAGTATACTAGTAGTTAAATTACTTTATATTCTATGCTACTATAGTGGTACATTTTATACAAAGTATACAGTTACATATAGCTATCTCTTTAGTTGATCTGATTGTAGAAAAATTTACATTTACTTACCTATTGCTCCTAAGTGATTTGATACACCATGAGTGTGCAGAAGTTAAACTCCTAAACATTTAGAGCCTGTTTGGCCAAGCTTCTAGGGAGCCAAAAGTGCTTATTTTTCTCCAAAAGTGCTTATTTTAAAAATTCGAGGTGTCTGGCCAAGCTTCTAGAAAAAAATAAGTGATTTTGAGTGGCAGTAGAAGCTGTTTTTCTGTTGTTGGGAAGAAGCTGAAAAAAGTAGCTTTTCCCTAAAAGTGCTTTTGAGTAGAAGCAGAAGCTGTTTTTAATTTCTATGATTCCAAAAATATCCTTGCTAAAAATACTTATATACCTAATTACCCCCCATATATTTTAACCTAATGATTATAATATATAAATAGTACATTACTTTTTTAATCACTATTTTTTCTATGTACACCTACATCACTATTGTTACAAACTTTTAATCAAAAAATATTTTTTTAAGGTATAGATCAAGAATATTCAATTATGAATGTTGTATTTTGGAAAAATTTTACGAAATAAAAAAAATTAAATATAGTGTTTGAAAATAAATATTTAAAATCATTCATCTAGTTAAATAACTGTACAGTGAGTCTTTAAATGTCCTTACTCGTAATTTAACACTTAAAAGTACTTTTTCAAAAGTTTGACCAAACACAAATTACTATTCAACTGTTGACAGAGCTGCTTCTCAGATGAGTTGGCCAAACACAAACCAAACTGCTTTTCTCCAAAAGTACTTTTATAAAAAGCACTTTTGAAAATAAGCACTTCTCAAATAAGCAGTTTTCAGAAGCTTGGCCAAACAGGCTCTTAGCCATATGACAGTTGTAAAATGCCTTTCTCCATTTCACTTAGTACTATTTTCTTGGAAACTCTATAATTTTACACGTCTTATTTTTAACCTTAATGACACGTCTTTATAACAATGCAAATATTATGACATATTTAAACACGATCATATAAAATAAAACGAGGTAGTACTAACCGAAGATAAAAGACAGAGAAGGGACTCCATATGATTCCGAGCAAGCGAATCACCTATAAAGGCCATCGTCTTTCCTGTAAAAAGTGTTAAAAATGTTTTAGGTCTGAAACGAGGGAGTGTACATTGATCTGGTTTCCATCTCCAGTGCATGAAATCTTCATCTGGCCTTCCATGTAATAAACAGTTTTTCGAATATGGAATTGTTGGACAGCTGAAGTTTGTATAATACATTGAATCCTTGTGTTCTTGAACCCAACTACCATTGAACAAGTCACATTTAGACATGTTATAATCTGCAGAAGAAGCAGTAGAAGTTGTATCTTGTTTGCTTGTGAAGTTGACGATGGGGATGCTAGAAAAATGAAACATGTAGAAGCTGAAAAGAATGGTTAAAAAGAGTGAATAGAACAATACAAAGCCTGGACTTCCCAAGCTTAAAAACTTGTCACCCCTGAAAACATAGCTTTGTACATTCTTATTTTGGCTCTTTGTAGAACACAAATCCATGTTTAAGTTGTTCTTGCTCTAGCCCACACTAAGAGTGAGAGAGAAAAAAATACAAATTAAGCATGAAGATCTAGAGGAGGATAAAAGGTACTTCTTGGATCACTAAATTAATAAGGAAACACGGAGAGTATCAGAGATGTCAATATAATTGGACCCGATTTAAATATAGCCATATTTGTACAGATCGGCCATCAGCTATAGTCGATAATTAGGTAAACATCTCAGTGAACCACCTGCATGACAGTTCATAATCCAAATCTAAGTCAACACTGATTCACATGACTTCATCAGACATATTACAAAAGTTTAGGTGGTAACTGGTTTCTCATTTTCTTTTTTATTACTCCCTCTGTCCCAATTTGTTTGTCGTAGTTTGACTTGACACAAAATTTAATAAAGTAAGGAAAATTTTTGAAACTTGTGGTCTAAAATAAGTCTTGAATATTTGTGTGGCTATAAATGAGTCAAAAAGTAACTTTAGAGTTGAATTATTGTCAAATTTAGAAATATGACAATCTTTTTGGGACAGACAAATAAGGAAAGTATGACAAACAAAGTGGACAGAGGGAGTATTTTTTTTTTTTCGTTATAACTGAATGGTGTTAACAATTTACCATGCTCTTGACAAATTTAGGTTCGCATCATGTAAAGGGTAGGTCGAAGCTCTCCCTACCAAAAAATTTTTTATAACATACTTGAGATCTCTAATTAAGGACGGAGAGATCTTTTTTTTTCCACCAAATCTCTTGATGGTCATATTTTTTTTTTTAGGATTTAATTAATTATATGTTGACTATGTGAAAAAGAAATTACACTTAGTTGTAATTGAGCATGTTTTTGCAAGTATACTTGCATTAATTTTCAAGTTAATGATCCATTTTTTTATGAGCGGTAGCAATTACAGTACTAGAGTAACATTTAAAAGATCAACTAAGCTTTGCTAAGCTTTGTCAAGGGCATGAAAAGTTAAACTCTCTTTTTAAGCGATTAGCTTTCTGAATCAGTAAAAATTTGAATTTTAACATTCGAATATCTTGAGATGCTTTGCATTGTTTTTGAAGGTCAGCTCAATGAGATAAAATCTCACTAAGCATCCTTTTTTACCGTTCCATTTAGTTGTTAATTAACAATAACAACATATCCAGTATAATCTCTCAAATGGGGTCGGAAAAGATGGAGTGTACGCAGACCTTACCGCTACATCGAATGAAGTAGAAAGGTTGTGTATGATAGATCTGGTATAAAAATACTAAATCTACCCAAGATAAATGAAAATAACAGCACTAAAAAAGAGAAGAATCAGATAAAAAAATAACAATAATAACGACAAGACTGTCTAAAACCCAACAGTAAAACCAAGTTATATGTCATCGCTTCATACTCCTCTATCTATCAATAATCTGAAACTCAGTCATGTCCCGCCTAATCATCTCGCCTCAATCCATTTAGATTTTAATCATTCTAAAAATTATTTGCAAGTATAGCCAATAAAACTTCAAACAATCAGGGCTAAAGTTATATATTCAACTTCAATGCACGATTTGAAGTTCCCTCAGCTTAAATATTTTGATCTAAAAATGAGCCAAATTCAGTCCAAAATTGTGAAGTTGGCCTTAACTTCAAACAATATTATATTTGGTGTAAAGTTTAGCAAAAGGGAAAAATAATCATAGATTGCCACTTCAAACCAAAAAAGGGCTGAAGTTAGCTTAATCAGGCTTAAACTTCAACCCTACAATTTGAAAATATACAAAGCGATTAGTTTCTGCAAAAGGACACCAAAAATTGACTGAAATTGTAAAACGCGCCAAAAAATAGCTACGCGTGCACTTCCTTGCATTACAGATTTCAGCACAAATGCACTCGGTCTTAAAAACATAAGCAGTTTTTTTGTGGTTTTAAAAACATAAGCACTTTTACATTAAATGAAGCTGAAAGTACATAAATACCCTTCCTAATAGAGAACTTTTCATAATATGCCACCTATCCTTTTTTGAATCCGTAATTACAAAAATATCACTGCACCTTTTTACATTCGAAATGACAAAAAACACAACTGCTTCCTATACAGAAGAAACAATGTCAACCCGTTGCATTTCACGTCCATTTTGTGAATAAATAACGTCAAATCGTCATCATTTCTCTCATATACATGGCAGCCAATCTGTCTGTGTTTCATGGCTATTTTGTGAATTAATAAAATTAAATCGCCATGATTTCGTTCATTCACAAATCAAAGCAAAACAGAACACAAGACCAATGCGACACCATTTCTTCATACAATGAGTAAACAATTATGCTCATTTTGTAAATAAATGATGTTAAATCAGCCTTACTTTATTAATTCACAAAAAATACATTCAAGTGCTTAGATATTTAAAAATGTTGACAATCTGGCTATATTTATGCATATAATTGTATCCATTTTGTAAACAAATGAGGCCAAATCGGCCTTACTTCATAAATACACAAAAAAAAAAAAAAAAAAAAACTTCAAGTGCTTATATATATTTAGAAATAATGACAATCCGGCTGTGTTTATTCATTACTAACCAAAACTACTATGTCTATTTTACAAGCAAATGACACCAAATCGTCATCACTTTGCCCATATACAAAATTTTTAAAGTAAAAATAAAACAACGTTAATTCGGCATCATTTGCTTGCAAGTGAGCAAAACTATTATGTCTATTTTACAAGCAAATGACACCAAATTGTCATCACTTTGTCCAAACACAAATACTCAAAGTAAATTAAATTTGGACCATTTTTTTAGATTAGTAAAACTTAAAAGATCTGAAAGCCAACTTCCGCGACGACATTGCAAGCACCGAAGACACGATGGCTGGCAGTATTAATAGTCCCCAACCTTGGAATACCGGGGAAATTGTAAACACCGACACTAGCTCCGGCAGGATTATTGTATGAAAAAACGACATCAGATCACAAACACTTTTTAATATTTGTGCCAACATATTGCTGCAACAAATTCAATATCATTAGAAAACTTTCCTTTCTCAGCAATGTAAATCTCATTCGAAATATGTGAAATATTGAGATTTTTGACGACGTTCAGACGATACGGGCCGCTGAAAATGATAATTTTCTAGTAGCGTTTATGATATCTGAAATATGTTGATTACATAACTAATCAGAAATTTCAAGTTCGAGCCATGTGATTCGAGAAACTCCTAATATAAATTTGGGAAAAATATGTTGCACGAACAATACTAGATCAATTTAATAAAAAGTGGTCATTTTTTCCATATTTTATGCATAATATTGCATATTATGTGCATAATATGTGCATAATTTATGCATCCTTACTAGAGCGGCTATTTATGCAATTTTCCTTATAAATTTGGGATTTTTACACTCTATACCCATAAAATTTAAAGTATTTATAAGCCATACCTATTACAAATTATACTACCCATAAAACTAAAAGTATTTACCCAACCTACCCATTTATTATGTCTTATAGGTGTATACCTTTAAAGTATAATGCATAAATTATGGTATACAAGTCTGGAGGGACATTTATTACTGTATACATTTGTTATGCCTTATAGGTGTATACCTTTATGGTATACTGCATAAACTATGGTATACAAGTCTGGGTGGGTAGAGTGGGTAAATAATTTAGTGGGTAGGTCCGGTAATATTTGAAAGTAGTGGGTAGCGGCTGTAATTATTTTAGATTTTGTGGGTATTTTTGTAAGTGTCCCTATAAATTTCCCTTTAATGAGTCTTACCCAACCCAAATCTCGAATAGTCATGATAATGATTTCTGAAAATGTCGCCCAGCGGCCACTTTTAATACTGGTATTTGGTTTGAGGCCACTATTTTCGTTGGTCTTACACTAGAGGCCACTTTTGGGCCTTTTCTAAATAATCATTGACTTAAATTCTGACCATTGACTGAAGTTTAGTCCATACGGCCCCTAGACTGAAGTTCCATCTTTAAGGACTGAACTTCAGTCCATATGGCCCTGGACTGAAGTTCCATCTTTAAGGACTGGACTGAACTTCAGTCAACAAGGCCCTAAGGCCCTGTACTGAAGTTCTATCTTTAAGGATTGAACTTCAATCCATATGGCCCTGGACTGAAGTTCAATCTTTAAGGCCTGAACTTCAGTCAACATGGCCCTGGACTGAAGTTCTGTCTTTAAAGAGTGAACTTCAATCCATATGGTCCTTGACTGAAGTTCAATCTTTAAGGACTGAACTTCAATCCGGCCCCTGGACTGAAGTTCTATCTTTTGAAAAAGAAATAAGACTTTTGAAATTTATGGTCTAAAATAAGTCATAGAAATCATTGCATAAAGCAAATTGTTTCAACTTATAGAAAGTTTATATTCTTTTCTGAAACAACTAAATAGAAAATAGTGACACAACATTAATTGAGATAAAGGGAGTACCACAATTTTGAAACTATAAGATGAGACTAGTCTCTCTGATCCAGCTCAATCATGAACCAAGTAATTAACCTCAATGTAAAGTGGGAAGTTTCCTTCTTAGAATCTCCAATAAAAGTTCATTCCATGTATCTATGGGGCCTGGCAAGCACCAATGGAGGCAATCATTAATGCCCTCGAACCAATGATGACCCCAGTACTTTCCTGGATGTCCATCTGGTCTCATTAACATGGCTCTTGTCACATCCATGATCTCAAATATGTTCCCAATTTTTTCTCCATCTTTTCTTGCTCTTTCAACTTCTTCAATTTGAATGTTTCTGAATTCCCAAACTTGATCTTCAACTTTAACTTCTTCTCTAGTAAATGGTCTTGTCCAATTACAATGTCCTTTTTCATGCCATGCTCCATGCTCAAAATGTGGCACCGTGAATGTCGTCAAAACTACAACAATACCTAAAATAGAAAACTCATAATTTAAAGATACAATGAATGGTAGTGCTAAAAGTTTAAAACCTGAATCATCCTCCATACCTGTGCATTCGTTACATTCATTTATGTACTTGAAAGAAGCTTGCAGTGCTCTTTTAATGGCATAGGCAGGGTCGAGATCTTCAACCCCTACTTCCCCACAAGAAATGCATCCAATAAGATTGTCATTCTCATAAAGATAACTGGGCTTACGAAACCAATGTCCAGCTGAAAAAATTGCATAATCTATGTTGGGTAAATGTTGGGTCCAATTACATTCATTAAGTTTGTCCAAATGCAAGTCAAATCCAGTCGTGGATAAACCATCGATTACTCTCTCTTTGGCAAACACAAGAAAGTTTGCACGGAGGAGCATGAGAGTGAAGTTGTGACGAGGAAATTTCCATGTTCTGGATTTTTCTTCATCATCATTGTGAATGTTTGTTGGACTTTCTTCCTACAAGTTTTTTTACTTTATTAGTGCCACTTCTTGCATCAAATAAAATGATAAAGGTACACTACGAAAAAAGCGGGTCTTCACGATGGTTTTAATATGCGTGAAAACACTCAAAAAATCAAATATATAATATGGACCGGAGGGAGTAAAATTTTAGCAGTTCTTTCGGCGGATCCACAATGATCTAAAATGAATTTTAGTGGCGGTTCATAAGAAAGGGTCACAAGCAATATAAATAAATACAAAAAAATAGAGAAATAAGGAGTAAAGTAGGAGTTTTATTTCTTGAGCATAGGCAAATTGTGAATCTCTTGTTTCGAATACAATGGAAGAGAGGGGTTTATATAGCTTTAGGTTTACCTCAACCCTAATTATTTTTTCTAATTATGGTAAAATACTATGTTTGTAAGCCTTGGGTCTATTTACATAAGGCAATGATACTAAGTTTAAGCTAACTTGGAGACTACTACTCTCAAGGCGGCTGACTACGTGCCTTTCAACTCTAGGCCCGTGCCTGATAAGCGGATGTGGCTATGAAGCGGCCGTGTTTCCTCAGAGTCAGAAAAAGTTCTTTAACTTGAAATATCGTACTCCTATTGTATACAAACATTTATAATCACAAGTTCTATCAGAAAGGCGTGAACACTAACCGAAGATAAAAGACAGAGAAGGGAGTCCATAGGGTTCCCGGCAAGTGAGTCACCTATGAAAGCCATTGTTTTTCCTTTAAATAAGGTTAAAAATGACTTAGAGTTGAAACGAGGGAGTGTGCATTGGTCTGGTTTCCATCTCCAATACATGAAATCTTTATCTGGCCTTCCATGAATTAAACAATTTTTCGTAAATGGAATTGTTGGACAGCTGAATTGTGTATAATACAGAGAACCCTTCTCTTGTTGTATCCAACTACCAGTGAACAAGTCACATAATTCGGACTTGTCATAATAATCTGCAGTAGAATCAACAATTTTAGTCAGCAATAATGGTGCATGTCCTAATTAAGATCAACTAGAAATGAAGATATAAAATCAATATTACAACTAATTGAACATCAATCTTAATTAAATTCACTATATTTCTATTGGTACATAAATTATATGCATGTGCGAGCTTGCTCCCATTGCCAATTCCACACTACGTACAACTAGTCAAATTGTAATGAAGTGTCATGATAAAGAACAAACAACTACAAAATCTACGATTCAACGCTCTCAAACAAGTTGAAGTCAACTATAAACGCTCACCGACCCTTTAAATTCATTTGGGACCAACACTATGCAGAAAATGGAGAGAAATAAAAGAAATAAGAAGTTACTACGAGGAGCTGTATCTTCTTTGCTGGTAAATTTGACGATTGGGCTGCTGGAAAAATGAAGAATGTAGAAGCTGAAAAGCATGGCTACAAGTAGTGAATAAAACAACAGAAAACTAGGGCTTCTCAAGTATAAACACTTGTAAACATTCCTTTTTCGGGTCTCTGTATTATAACACAAAGGCATGTTTAATTTGATCTAGCACTAGCCCACACTAAGACAACTGAGAGAAGTAGATTTAAGAGAAAAGCATTGGCATTTTATTTTACTTAGAAAGAGTACAAATTAAGCATGAAGATATCTAGAGGAGGCTAAAAGCTACTAATTGGATCACTAAATTAGTTGTAAGAAGTGAAATGTAAGAGGAACAGACGGAATTTTATACAATGTTCAATATATAAAATATTTTTATGGCCTACTTGTATGCATGGTCATCAGCCCTATTTTTAAAATTTTGTACATGTTCCAATGTGTATTTTATACTAATTTTTGTATTTTAATCTATTTAATATGTTATTATCATCCTTGGTTTAAGAAGAACGTGCCTAATACGGGAAGGCGTCCTTTGATTTCCTCTATATATCTTTCTAAAACACACTTTATTCTAAAACATACTTTCTCAAAAAATATAGAAGAAGGGCGTCTGCGCACCAATATCCGCCATAAAAGGACCGAGCCATAACAAAACCGACAGTCGATGAAAAAAAATGCTTCAATTATGGACATCCCAGTGGGCCCCCTCACATCAGGTTTTCGAGAAAGAAGAAATAAGAATTGCTTTTAACTTCCTATCGAGATGGCTAGAGATGTCATGTCTGTGCTAAGCTACCATTTTATGTCTTCTTTGTGACACTAGTTTATCAAGATAATAAACTACTTAAAACATCTTGCTATTCGATTTTCAAGTGGTTCTGATTATTCTACCAGTGATTTATTTCTCGACTTCTAGTGCTTAACTATCGTCACAGTAGATTTCTATATTCAAACTGATATAGCATTGGCATTTTATTTTACTTAGAAAGAGTACAAATTAAGCATGAGCCATGAAGATATTCAAAGGAGGCTAAAGCTACTTGCAAATTGGATCACTAAAATTAGTTGTAAGAAGTGAAATGTTGGAGGAACAGACGGAATTTTATTTAATTTTCAATATGTATTTTTATACTAATACTATCTATTTTAATCTCTTTAATATGTTATGATCCTTGGTTTAAGAAGAACTTGCCTAATACGGGAAGGCGTCCTCCGATTGCCTCTATCTTTTAAAACACAGTTTATTCCAAGTTGAAGTATTTGACCATTGTGAGAGAATTTCACTTATATTCCCTCTGTCCCACTTTATTTGTCATAGTTCGGATTTCGAGAGTCAAATAAGTTTATCTTTGACCGTAATTTTTTTATATATCTTTTAAATATTTTGAGTAGTAATTTATTGTGACTTATAGTACTTTTCATATAGTTTTCAAATATGTAAATGTTATTTAAAAAAAGTTAAAATTTTTTATTCTAATCTACGATCAAATTTAAGAAGTTTGACTCTCAAAACAGTAACTATGACAAACAAAGGGATTAGTTGATATAGCCCGTGTAAAACATAATTGTGCTGAAGAAAATATTGTATACCACTTTGTTATATCAACCGTTGCATAGTAAATATATCTTAGAGAACCGCCTGCATGAAAGTTCATAATTGAACTCCCAAGTAAACACTATTCACAGTAATTCACCAAACATATTATATTACAGAAGTATAGGTGGCTAGCCAGCCTAAATTTCACAACAATTTTGAAATAAAATGAGACTAGTCTCTCTAATCCACCTCAATGATGAACCAAGTAATTAACCTCAATGTAAAGTGTGAAGTTTCCTTCTTAGAATCTCCAATAAAAGTTCATTCCATGTATCAATGGGTCCTGGCAAGCACCAATGGGTGCAATCATTATTGGTTTTCTTCCCCATCTTACTCCAATACTCACCTGGATGTCCATCTGGTCTCATTAACATGGCTTTTGTCACATCTATGATCTCAAACATATTCCCAATTTTTTCTCCATCTTTTCTTGCTCTTTCAACTTCTTCAATTTGAGTGTTCCTGAATTCCCAATCTCGATCACCAACTTTAACTTCTTCTCTAGTAAATGGACTTGTCCTATTGCAATTTCCTCCTTCATTCCATGCTCCATGCTCAAATTGTGCTGCTGAGAATGTCCTTAAAAGTACAACAATACCTAAATCAAAGGCAAATACAGCTTTTTAGCAATAGGTTTAACTGACACTTGTTTTTCAACTCGAAACTCGTTACTTAAAAGTAACTGATCAATCAAGTTTAAAACCTGAATCAACCTCTGTACCTACCTGAGCATTCATTACATTCATTTATGTACTTGAAAGCAGCTTGAAATACTCTTTTAATGGCATATGCAGGGCCAAAATCTTGAACTCCTGCTTCTCCACAATAAACACATCCAATAAGATTGTCATTTTCATAAAGGTAATTTTGCCGAAGAAACCAATGCCCATCTGAGAAAATTGCATAATCTATGTTGGGTAAATGTCTGGTCCAATTGACATTAAGTTTGTCTAAATGCAAGTCAAATCCACCCGTTAATGAACCATTGATTACTCTTTCTGAGGCAACGACAAGAAATTCTGTACGAAGGACCATAAGAGTGAAGTTGTGACGAGGAAACTTCCATGTTCTAAATTTGTCTTCATCATCCTTGTAAATTTCTGTTGGACTTTCTTCCTGCAAGATTTTCACTCTAGTAATGTCACTTGTCGCATCAAATATGATAATAAGTTAGTTACAATAAAAAAAAAATATGTACACCATCAAATAGGTTTGTATCAACTAAGTCTCTGTTTACTTCCCACGAGTCTTTTTTGCAATTTCATCCATCTTTTTTAACCTGATACTTTTGCAGAGGCTGGCAGCTCTATGCAGAAAGAGATCGTAGCACCTTTGACACCCGCTCATCTTACTTCCCATTCTGATAGGTTGGTGCATAATTTCTATTATAGATGAATTTTAGTGAAGTTTATAATCAACTTATAAGTACTTTTTTCTTATCTGCTAGCTCGTTCAGCAATCATATTATTAGACATAAGCTGGTCACATCCAACTTATTTTGTTGCACGTAAAAGGTGTATTAATTAATCAGGATATAGGCGTGTACTCGATATTCTAACATGGAACTTGCTTGGATCGAGCCAACAAATTCAACCCAACGTTGGCATGATATTTTACTTGATATTTTTGATTTATTAGACCTATGTTTTTTAATTTTTTGAAATAAAAGAAAATGCTAGTGACATATGACACACAAAAGTCTGAATTACAGTTCAACTAACACCTTATTTGACTGGGCAAAACAATTATCAAGATAAATGATAAAAACATAATTTGATCAGTACTTGTTCAAAGATAAAGCCATACATTGACTATTCTATACCTTACGGAATGAAATGAAATACTCCCTCCGATCAAAAATGGTTGTCATAATTTGACTTGGAGCGGAGTTTAAGAAATGTGGTAAGACTGGTGTAACTTGTGGTCCAAAATAAGTCATACATAAATATGTGGCTATAAAGCATTTCATTAAGGACAAAGTAATAATTTCAACTCAAAAATATTTTCAAATTTAGAATTGTGTCATTCTTTTTGAAACGCACTAATAAGAAAATTATGACAAACATTTTGAAACGGAGGGAATACTAGAAAGAAAACGAAAAAAAGAAATATGGTATGTTGGGGGAATCCTTCATTTGTACCAGATAATTAAGTATATTCATATTTAACTTTCTCATGGCAAAAACTGGTTATGCTATAATGTCCACAAATTTTACTTTACTTCACTAATAGTACTAATTACTTTGCTATATTAGCGCCTGAAATAACGGAACTAATTGGGGAAACAACATCAGTCGTTGTTGACTTCTTTTAATGCTTTCAATAATTATTGGTGCCCCGTATCACGCTGTCCCACGAAAGATCCTTGACTATTTTTATGTTCCTAATCACATATTTTATATGAATCCAGCGCCAATAAAAATGGGTCGCTCAACTAAAAAGTAACAAAAATGGGTATATCTAGAATTTAATAAACGGAGCAATTGGACGGACTAACATATCAAATATTTAAGCAAGTCGGCATTTGTTACGCCGACTTAGTAAGTCGGCAGAACAGACGCCGACTTGTTTTTATTTGAAAGCAATATATCAAAACAATAAGTCGGCACTTCTAATGCCGATATACCATTTTTGTTAATTTTTAGTTGAGCAACCCATTTCTCTTGCTCAACTAAAAAAAATAGCTCATTTCGACGGTAGATTTATTTTATATAATAGTTAAATGTAGTGTTCTTTTATTATATCTGATAATGTAAAAATTTAGATGTAATTATGGACAGTGAAATCAATTACCTATGTAGAGGATTTGACATACATCAATACATAAAAGTTAAATACAATGAAATTTAGAGAACTGATAGTTGTACTCAATTGTTAATTGTACTCTTTTATGCTTCATTTTAAACGATACTCTTTTAGCCCGTTTCAAAACAAGTTCTTTAAATTGAATTTCCTTATATTTTTGTGACATAGGCCTCATTGATATACTATCATGTTTATATATTATCACAAGTTCTAAAGATAAAAATTAAAGAGCAAGAGGATGACTAACCAAAGATAAAAGACAAAGAAGGGACTCCATATGGTTCCTGGCAATTGAGTCACCTATGAAAGCCATTGTCTTCCCTTTAAGTAATGTTAAAAATGACTTAGGATTGAAACGAGGGAGTGTGCATTGGTCTGGTTTCCATTTCCAGTGAATGAAATCTTCATCTGGCCTTCCTTGCAACAAACAATTGTACCAAGAGGGAATTGTTGGACAGCTGAATTTTGTATAATACATATAACCATTCTGTTCTGGTATCCAACTACCATTGAACAAGTCACATAATTCGGACTTGTTATAATAATCTGTAGTAGAATCAACAATATTAATCAGCAATATGGCATGCCCTAAAAAAATTTAATATTAATCGATAGTGTCGCCAGAAATTTTTCTAAGAGTGTTCAAGCTTCGAAAAAGAAAATTCAAACTGTATAGGGTGCAACAAAATATATATACTAGGACTCTATCCTAGGCTATTTAACTAATCTTGAACAATCTGCTCCACTGGGCTAGCACCATCAGTTGTGTTAAGGGTATTCAAAACGTATTAGTCATAAATAACTAAATCTAACCTATCTACCCGATATAATTTTCCACCAAGGTAGCTCTGCTAATGATAGTAATAAATAGAGATATTAACAACAACAATAACAACTAAGCATCAATCTCAAACAAGTACGAACATATTGTTGCACAGAAGTTCACTCCAGTCTTAAGATTATACAATACATGTATTAAAAGTTCTCTATATTATTGGTATATAAATCTCTTATGTGACTAAAAGGCTCCTAAAAAGCATATACTTATACGTATGTGTGAGCTCGCTCACATCGCCAATTCCAACCTCAATAAAGAAAGGAAGATCATAATTGATATATATAGCCAGTGTACAACCAGTAAATTTATATTGAACATGAAAGCTACGACCTATTATTCTCAAACAAGTTTAAATTGGCTACGTATATGAATACTCACCGACACTTTAAATTCATGTGGGACCAACATTATGCAGAATGTAGAATAATTCAAGGAAAAAAAAAAAAAAAAAAAAAAAAAAGAGAGAGCTAGTTATACTAAACTTACCAAGTTGAGATTGATTAACGTGTAAGGAGTTATTAAGAGTTGCATCTTGTTTGCTGGTGAAGTTGACGATTGAGATGCCAGAAAAATGAAGAATATAGAAGCTGAAAAGAATGGTTAAAAACAGTGAATAAACCAACACAAAACCTGGACTTCCCAAGCTTAATAACTTGTTTCCCTTGAAAACATAGCTGTGTACATTCTTATTTGGGTTCTTTGTAGAACACAAGTCCATGTTTAATTTGCTCTAGAGATAGAGAGAAGTAGATATAAGTGAATAGCATGGCATTTTATTTTACTTGGAAAGAGTACAAATTAAGCATGAAGATATTCAAGAAGAGGTTAAAAAAGTCTTGGAACACTAAATTAGTTGGTGGTAAGAAGCAATAAATGAGGAGGAATAGACGGAAATAGGGGAGAGGTGTCAACATATTGGACCTAGTTAAATTATGGGAGAATGTTGTAAATATTTCGCCAAGGGACCCATTTACATTTTAGCCTATAGTAGTGCAAAAATTTTGCCCAGCGGCCACCTTTTAATACCGGTATTTAGTTTGAGGCTACTATTTTCTTTGATCTTACACTAAAGGTCACTTTTGGGCCTTTACTAAATAAGCATTGACTTAAGTTCTGATCATTGACTGAAGTTCTGTCTATGGCCCTGGACTGAAGTTCTATCTTTAAAGACTGAACTTCAGTCAATATGGCCCTGGGCTGAAGTTCTATCTTTAAGGACTGAAATTCAGTTAACGTGGCCCTGGATCGAAGTCTATCTTTAAGGGGTGAACTTCAATCCGTATGGCTCTGGACTGAAGTTCTATCTTTAAGGACTGAAATTCAGTCAACATGGCCCTGGACCGAAGTTCTATCTTTAAGGGGTGAACTTCAATCCATATGACCCTGGACTGAAGTTCTATATTTAAGTACTGAAATTCAATCAACATGGTCCTGGACCAAAATTCTATCACACTTCAATCCATATGGCCCTGGACTGAAGTTACATCTTTAAGCACTGAACTTCAATCCGGGCTTGGACTGAAGTTCTATCTTTTAAGCGAAAGTGGCCACAAACTAAATATTTTGGTATTAGTGGCATGTGCCAAAAGACTAGTGGCAAAAGTGACCTTTTGTGCATTTACCCCTGTAGTAGTTAAAAAATATTTAATTTTTAGTCACTTATATCTAGCTTCAAACCTTCAGAATTGAAGTTCAACTTCAGATTTTTAGGTTTGAATTTAAAATTAGACGAGTCCCAGCCTCAAACCTTGAGGTTTGAAGTTCAACCAAAAGGTTGATTTAGATAGTATTTAAAAAGTGACTTTAGCCTAAATGGCCACCAAAAATAGGTTATTTGTGCACATAGCCCGAGAATTTTCTAAGGGTTTTTTACATGCGTAGCTAGGTTTTAAAGCTTAATTACAATATCCTAGCAGCCTTTTAAATACTAAAAATATATAGCAATTGTATAATTAAAGCTGCTATTTTAGTGAAAAAGCCTGCTATTTTTGAATTGTTTTACTAACCCTGTTATTAGTGCAATTATGGTTCCTTAAATTATCTTAGAGTGTAATTATCCCTTCCTAATTGAGATACTGGCACTACCATTTAAGTTTTAACCCAGTCTAAAAAAGCTTTATAAAATTAACCTTGCACATACTAGTGTATGTGGCGTAATTTTCCCTTGGATATTTGAGTTTACATAAATATTCAAAGATTTTCTTATGGGAAAAGTGTCTGAGAAGCTACTTTTGCTAGTGGTCTTTAGTTTGGGCCACTTTTTTTTATTAGTTTTGCACGAGAGACCACTTTTTAAACTTCAATTATTGTACGTTGAAATTCACACAAGTTCAGCCCACAAGGGTTTAAGTTCAACTTCATCCCACCATAAGAACTGAAGTTCAACTTTAGCCCACAATGATTGAAGTTTACGCATCTATGCCTAAAGGTTCAGCCCTTACAGATTGAGGATGAACTTCATAACTTAAGCATGAGGGTTTAAACTTCAGCCCACAAAGATTGAAGTTCCAAAAAGTGGCTTCTCATATAAAATCAATAAAAAAAGTAGCTTCCAACCAAATATCAGTAGCAAAAGTGTGGCCTGTAGACAAAATTTTTACTTTTCTTATCGCTACAGTAGAATTATTTCATTGGTTGGCCTATTTACATACTGCTATTTAATGGTAGCCACTTTTAAAAATCCTGGAGTGCAATTCAAATTGCATATACAAATTATCCATATTGGTACTATTTGATTCTTTAGCATTTTGATATAATGCTGCATGAAATTCGTTTCAAGATCAGGTGAATATTTGACTTATGGGAAAAATTAAGGAAAGATATATACTTGCTTTATATATGTTTCCCGTCAATCTTGCATTAGCATGAACCACTAATTATCATGGATAATTGATAATCAATGTGTCGGAGCTGCATAGCCTAAAAGGAGTGCCTGATGTTGACTTATTATTTGCTTTTTGGTTGTGGTAATCATTCATTTTTAATGCTACTAATTTTTTAATTATTATAATCTGATTATGGTAATCATCCATTCGTAAGCGATATCCAGCATAATACTATGCCTTACAGAGGCGAATTTAGGATTTCAAGACCATGGGTTCACTATGATATAAATTTTTCGAAGGTCAAAAAAATTTGTTACTTTTGGGATTAGAACTTTTGTGCTCAAGGTAAAAAGACAACTATCCAATCAATGAACCAGTTAAGTATTATAGAGCATGGGTGCACACAAGTAATAACTGACTCAATTTTAAAAATATGTACATGATATATCGAGTTTATTCGGCGGACCATGGGTTCACGTGAACCACTTCCGGCCCTATAAATCCGCCCCTGATGCCTTATGAATCAATTATGTACTTCTGTTATGTGGCCTTACTTGTTTGATGCACTTCACTATTTCTAGTACAACTCTTCAGAATTCTTGTATAGGGGGCGTGGAGGTCGAAGATTACGGTAGAAGGTTAGAGGATAATCGATTATTTTTTCTTCTATTAGACGTAGTATTATGCTCATATAGTTTATTTTCATTTTGCTTTTCGACTTTATACCTGCTATTATTATATGTTTGCTGGATATGCATTAGCTTTACATTTACTTTAACATGGTATTTTTGGCTTGACTTTTCAAGTGTGTTTTCTAATATTTTTCTTTTCCTAGCGGAGGGTCTATCGGAAACTGTCTCTCCATCCTGATTGAGGTAAGGTCTGCGTAGATCTCACCCTCTCCAGACCTCACTTATGGGATACACTGGGTATGTTGTCTGGTTTCAATTGTATTAATCTTGTGTCTGTATTCAAGCTGATATGGTTAGAATTAGAACCTTTAACAACTTTGAATTTGAAAAAAATATTGTATACCAATCAACCATTGCTAAGTGAATAAGTGAGATTTAGCAGTTCTACTGTTATTAATTAGGTAAACATATCTTAGTGAACCATCTGCATGAACTTCATTAAAATGAGACAAGTCTCTCTAATCTAGCTCAATGATGAACTTATTAATTAATTAACCTCAATTGATGGGAAGTTTTCTTCTTAAGGTCTCCAATAAAAGTTCATTCCATGTATCAATGGGACCTGGCATGCACCAATGGACACAATCATTATAGGTCTTCTTCCCTATCTTACTCCAATGTTCTCCTGGATGTCCATCAGGTCTCATTAACATAGCTCTTGTCACATCTATGATCTCAAACATATTTCCATTTTTTTCTCCATCTTTTCTTGCTCTTTCAACTTCTTCAATTTGAATGTTTCTGAATTCCCAATCTCGACCACCAACTTTAACTTCTTCTCTAGTTAATGGTCTTGTCCTATTGCATTTACCTCCTTCATTGTATGCTCCATGCTCAAATTGTGGCGCCGAAAATGTCCTCAAAAGTACAACAATACCTAAATCAAAGGCGGAAGCAATATCAAATTAGGTTCAGCTGAACACAATATTTTCGACATGAAACTCATAATTTGAATCGGCCTTTTTACCTGAGCATTCATCACATTGATTTATGTACTTAAAAGCATCTTGAAATACTCTTTTAATGGCATAGCCAGGGGCTAAATCATGAACCCCTGCTTCCCCACAATAAACACATCCAATAAGATTGTCATTTTCATAAAGGTAACTACGATGAAGAAACCAATTCCCATTTGAGAAAATTGCATAATCTATGTTGGGTAAATGCCTAGTCCAATTGACATTAAGTTTGTCCAAATGCAAGTCAAATATACCCATAGATGAACCATTGATTACTCTCTCTGTGGCAACGACAAGAAATTCTGTACGGAGGACCATAAGAGTGAAGTTGTGACGAGGAAATTTCCATGTTCTATATTTGTCTTCGGCATCCCTGAAAATTTGTGTTGGACTTTCTTCCTGCAAGTTTTTCACGCTAGTAGTGTCACTTGTTGCATCAAATATGATCATCTGTTGATTTCGATAAATATTTATCCGCACAATATATTTATATCAAACCAAACAAAGACGTTAGTATCCAGCTTACGCATGGTTAAGTGGTACATGCATATGAAGGCACTCGTACCACATTCATTTATTTGATGTAAATATATGTTGCGGATACATTTTTACCATTAGATTTTATAGCAGTGTACATAATATTTCTATATTTATAAAAAAGAATAATTTGATCATAATAATTTTCAAATATAAATGGTGTCTGGCTAAGCTTATAAGTTGATTTGACTCTCATCGACGTATTGAAAATCATCAAAAGTGCTACCCTATAAGTCAAGGGTTTATAAGCAAAAACTAACTATAAGATATAAATTGGTCACTCCCAGCTTATTATATTATTGCGTGTAAATGGTGTATTAATTAATCAATGTATAGGCATGTACTCAATATTCTAACATGGTTGGATCGAGTTTAACATATTCAACCGACAGTTTTCTCAGCTAATCTGCTCTCTAATAATTGAGGGGAAAACTTAATCATATCGAATAATTACATTACTCTATTCTCCCTTTCGTACTGCAGTTAAGGGAGAAAGAGGGCTGGTAGTGGTATGATATTTTACTTGATATTTGTGAATACTTGATAATATTTTTTTGAAATGTTGGAAACCAGAGAAAATGCCAGTGATATATGAAAGTGCAATAGGAAAGAATTTTAAGTTTCTATAGTGACTGATTAAACTTGAATAGTTGAATAACAAAGTTAAATTACGATCACCAAATCCTCTACCAACAAATGATATGGAATAGGAAAGAAATCTGAAATACAGTTAAACTACTCCTCCTAATTTGACTGGGTGAAATAATTAATTAAGATAAAGAATAAAAACATAATTTGATCAGTACTTGCTAAAAGAAATAAAGTTAGTTATACATTGACAATTCTAAACGTTTAGAATGATAGAAGAAATGTTCTTTACGTAAAAATATGCAAAATTTAATTTAAAAAAAAAAAATTGAAAGAAAGAAAGAGTTTTATGATGGTTATTGAGACACATGCTTGCATGTTGCAATATACACTTTGCGACATTAGTGTCCGAATTAACGGAACTTCGGGAGACATGATCTGTCGTGTTGACTGTTTAGTACTTTAGTAATTACTACTAGACTCTGCATGAATCAACAGACATTGAAAAGAACGAGCAAAGATCTCGCATCTCCATGCAACATCACGTTCTTCTGATAGTACTCCCTCCGTCCCAAATTAATTGACGCTTTAGTAAGATTCATTTGTCCCAAATTAGTTGACGCTTTAGGATTTCAAGACAAAATATAGTAGTTCTTTCCAACTATACCCTTAATAATTACAAAAATTCTCAAAAAAAGCTAGTAATCAAATATTAAATAGGGGTAACATAGTAAAATAAACACCCTATTTAATGATTTTTTTAATGGGCGTGAAAAAGCTTAAAGCGACAACTAAAATGGGACGGAGGGAGTATTTTCTATAATTATTAGTGGAGTAACAGGTTTATTATCACAAGTACACAAGTTATCTTTTTCCAAACCAATCACGTTGGATGCTTCATGCGTCAGACTGCTTTTTAAATGAAATTCACTTTTAATATGAAGTAAATATGAAAGAGCAAGAGGATGTATGACTAACCGAAGATAAAAGACAGAGAAGGGACTCCATATGGTTCCTGGCAAGTGAGTCACCTATGAAAGCCATTGTCTTTCCTTTAAGTAAGGTCAAAAATAACTTGGGATTGAAACGAGGGAGTGTGCATTGGTCTGGTTTCCATCTCCAGTGAATGAAACCTTCATCTGGCCTTCCTTGCAACAAACAATTGTACCAATCGGGAATTGTTGCACAGCTGAATTTTGTATAATACATAGAACCATTATGTTCTGGTATCCAACTACCATTGAACAAGTCACATAATTCGGACTTGTTATTATAATAATCTGTAGTAGAAGCAACAATATTAATCAGCAATTTTCCAAGATCTATAGCAATAATTGGAGATATAATAACAAGTACTTACCATGTTGTTTCATTTAAGTTCGCTCCAGTCTAACATTATACTACAATACACTCCATAATTAATTAATAAAAAGTACTAATAGTTCTCTTTATTAATTTTGGCATATACTCCCTATCTGTTTCAGAATGGATGAACCTTTTCGCTTTTCGAGAGTCAAATTGGATGAACTTTGACCAACAATTTAAGATGATTTTTTTCATCATATTGATATGCGAAGAGTTGCATGTTATAGTACTTTTTGTATAGTTTTTGAATATGCAAATTTTTGTTTGAAAATATTAATTTAATATAGTCTAATTTATGTTCAAATTGACTTTCAAAAAGTGAAAAGGTTCATCCTTTTTTAAACGGAGGGAGTAAAACTGTAACGTGACTAAAAAGCTCCTGAAAATTATAATTACATGATGCGCTTCCAAACTCTAACGTGTACATTAAGTAAATTGTATTGCATCATCACGGTATATATAGAACAATAACATACAAAAACTATGCCTTAGTACTATATATCGAACAAGTTGGAATCAGCTATACGAAATTCCTGACCAACACCAAGAAATGGAGAAATTTTAAAAAAGAAATGAGCTAGTTATTGTAAACTTACCAAGTTGATTAATGTGTAAGGAGTTATCTTGTTTGCTTGTGAAGTTGATGATAGGGATGCCAGAAAAATGAAGAATGTAGAAGCTGAAAAGCATGGTTAAAAATAGTGAACATAACCACATAAAACTTGGGCTTCCTCTGAAAAAATAGCTCTGAACATTCTTATTTCGGGTGTCTGTAGAATATAACTCCATGTTTAAGTTGCTCTAGCGCAAGCCCACACTAAGACTACTGAGAAATAGAGAAAGAAAGAGAGCAAGAAGTAGATATAGGAGAAAGTATATATTAGCACTTTATTTTATTAAAAGCTCCTTGGATCATGAGTTAATTTTAATTTAAGAAGCAAAATGTGAGGAGGAACATGCGGAAACAAGGGAGAAAGGTAAACATATTGGACTTGATTAATTATGGGAAAATTTCACAATTAGGCGCCTTGAATGACTTGAAATTTAGGCCGAATAGTCACACTATTTACCGTGTCTGTTGATGAATAGCTAGTACTTACAAAGTTGTAGTTGCATAGTTACGGCCGGAAAATTTCGATCACGTCATTTTTGGACGCGCTCATTAAGGACTATCCACCGTTTCAAAATTCATTGAAGAATAGTCACAAATTCATGCACACACTTAAGCTCCATTAGCGTTGGAAAAACACCCTAGACTAGTCTCATTACAGAACACTTGGGCTTTGAACCTTGTTCAAAACCCAAGTATTTTGTTATGGGACTGAAGCTTTATACAAAGTCCCATAACAAAATAATGGGACCTTGAACTAATATGTATAAAGGTCCCATTATTTTGTTATGTGAATTTATCCCATAATAAAATAATAGAATTTATCCCATAACAAAGGTCCTATCAAAGGGATAAATCCATTATTTTGTTATGAGACTTTATATATAAAGCTTCAGTCCCATAACAAAATGATGGGGCCCTGAACAAAACTTGTACAAAGCCCCAATATTTTATATTGTGGTTAGTTTACTGAAGCTTCCCAGTATAAATACTGGGGCTTTACTGGGATTTGTCCAGAGGTGGCTATTTCTCAGCGAATTTATTTTTTACAGCTACAAACAATTAAATTTTGATGCGTAGTCATTTTTTGACGCATTCAAAGAATTTTATCCACTGTTGCAAAACTAATTGAGAAATAGCCAAAAATTCGCACACACACTTACGCTCCATTAGCGTTGGAAAACACCCCAGACTAGTCCCATAAAAAATGAGATTTATCTCATAACAAAGGTGTCCCATCAAAGGATAAATCTCATTATTTTGTTATTGGACCGAATCTTTATACAAAGTCCCATAACAAAATAATGGGGCTTTGAACAAAACAAAACTTGTTCAAAGCCCCAGTATTTTATACTGGGATTAGTTTATTGAAGCTTCCCAGTATAAATACTGGGACTTTGTGTTCAAAGCCCCAGTATTTATACTTGGACTTGTTTGGAGGTGGCTATTTCTCAGCGAATTTATTTTTCGACGGCTACAAATCAATTAGCGCGCGCCAAACAGGCCCCTACGCGAAATTTTTACTTTAAAACCCCCCAAGAAAAGACTTAGAGCCTGTTTGGGTGGGCTCATAAGTAGCTTATTTTGGCGGCTTACAAATGGCTTATAATCCAGTTTTTTTTCTAACTTCTCATTATAGCTTTTTTAAAGTATGTTAGCCCAAAATATTTTAAGTTATCAAGCATATACTATTCGATTTATAAGCTTATAAGCCACTTTTAAACTCATTCAAACAGGCTCTTAGACTTTTGAATCGAACTCGAGGGAAAATAATTTTTTCTTGAAGTTCAAGCTCAAGGATTTATTTCCTAATATTTTGAACAGAAAACCATAATTTTTTCGAAGTTTGACAGGCTTTAGCTATATTTTTAGCTCCCGTTTGGACATAGTTTTTGGAGGAATTTTTGGGCCAAAAAGAGTTTGTTATGCTTTTTGAGCAAAATTTATCCCAAAAACTCAAAAACTGGCCTTGAGCTGTTTTTGAGCCAAAAACTACTATTTACACATCAAATTTCATTTTCATAAGAGCTCAAAGGCTCTTTTGAGCCAAAAAATTTGTTCCCAAAAAGTATGTCCAAACACTTTTTCATTTTCATATCAAACTTCACCCAAAAAGTAGTTCCCAAAAATTATTTGGGAATCTATGTCCAAATGCTAGCTTAAAACCTTGCAAATGCGCTATTGTTTGTTGATCACTATTCAAAAAAGTAGCCATTGTCAAAAATACCCTTTTAAATGGCGCATAAACATGCTATTTATCTACTTCAACCACAGAGGATGTTTAAAGAAGAGATTTCTATGCTAATTGGCACTTTAGAAATTTTTATTACAAAATATATTGATACTTTTAAAAAAAATATATGTTTAGAAAATATTACTGCGTTTTATAAAATGAGATAATATCATTATATTTTGAGAATTATTCCCTCATGTGGTATATTTCTGTACAGAGCCCTTTAAAGAAGCCTATGGGCCACTCGGAATATTCAGCCCAATTTAGTTTTCTATGTAAAAATTTAGTCCAGCTCAGTTTTGTCACCTCCATTTAGATTTTAGCAAATATTTTAAAACTATTTAATTTTAAGTCACTGGCGTGAACTTCAATTCTTTAATGAGCAACTTCACATCTTCAGGGTTGAAGCTAAGTACAGAAGGCCTGATGTTCAACTTCAAATCTGAGCAACCTGCAGTGCCTAACTTCAAATCTTCATGTTTGAAGTTGTTATACCTAGGTTTGAGGGAAGGCTTGAAGTTGAAAGATGCTATCGTTTGAAGTTGGAAGTTGCTATAATTTGAACTTGCTAATTTATACTTGAAGTGCTGCCTCCAGGTAGCACTTATCAATTTTATAACTTGAAGTATTGTCCCTGTGGTAGCACTTACTTAAAATTAGTGGATGCTATTCTTGAAAACTATATTAAGCGAGGTAAGTTAGGCAAATCATTGCCTAAGGTGTCATAGTAGTCAAAAAAATTCATTGCGCGCCCTCCATAAGGAGTGGTTTTGCAAAATTACCCGCGTTAACCAATATTTTAGAAAAATACCCTTATTTGACACAGAGCCGAGACTTCAAGGCAAAAATTTATAAGTATTGGCACGAGGCCAAGACTTCAAAGGCAAGTGTTGTTTTGCCAATATGTCACGTTATATAGTGAGAATGTAGGAAAAGACTGGAAGGGTCAAGTTTTGGTAATTGCCAAGACTTACGATCAAGTGCGGCAAGTGTTGCATTTTGTCAACACTTGAAGGGCAAGTGTTAGCAAATAGAAAGAGGTCAAAGGCAAGACTGAAAATTGCCAAGACTTGCGACCAAGTGCTGGCAAGTATTGTCTTTTGCCAATACTTGAAGGGATAAGTGTTGAAACACAGAGAGGGGTAAAGGGCAAGTCTTGGTCCCGATCCAAAATTTTAACATGGGCGTTTCCGTCCAGATTTTTTTTATTAAACTTCATAGGGAAATTTTTGCAAAATCACTGTTAGCGTGGGCAAAAAGGCAAACAATTACTTATGGTGTCATATTTTTGCAAATCGGCCCATAGTTGAATAATAGGCAATACTTGCCGCACTTAGCCGTAAGTCTTGGCAAAAAGGCAAGACTCGCCTTTGACCCCTGCTCGATTTGCCAACACTTGAAAGTTGGCAAAAGGCAACACTTGCCGCACTTCGTCGTAAGTCTTCGCAATTGCCAAGACTTGCCCCTTCCAGTCTTCCCTGCATTATCGCCATATAACTTGAAGTATTGGTAAAACAACACTTACCCTTGAAGTATAGTCAATTGCCAAGACTTAAAAAAATTTTACCTTGAAGTCTTGGCTCCGGACTAAATAAGGGTATTTTGCTAATACATTTTTTATAGCAGGCAATTTTGCAAAACCACTCCTTATAGAGGGCATGCGGTGAAATCTTTTGGAGGAATTCTTCCTATGTGGCTGAAGTGTACATATAGCCGATTTTAGGCGTTTCGTTTAGGTTTTAACAAATTTTAAAAACTATGTAGTTTTAACAGCTAAATTTAACTTCAAACCTTGTTACTAAAGTTGGGACTGGTCTAGTGTTACTTTATATCTTAAGGTCTGAAGTTCAAATTCAACTTTGACGGTTTGAAGTTAGTCGCGAAACTTTTACATATGTGTATTTGTTATTTACAAGTTCCAAACCACTTGAACCTCTTGACTTTCTGAACAATCGGATAAAAATTTGTTGCATACGGTTTGAATGATCTGAAGTCACAAATTAATTAGTTTCTTGTCAAATAGTATAAGTTTGGTGTCTTGACTCAAATGGTTACTTCTCACAACAATTCTTTTTGCTATAGGAAATATGAAAAATAATTGCTTTATGTTTTTTTGTTAACATAATATTAGTAACCAAAGTTTTTGAGCTGCATTGCCCAAAAAGAGTGTCCAATTTTTTGAATCAGTCATGTAGTACTTTTTAATTAAGTGGTCTTACTTGCTTGACACACTATTTCTAGTATCACTCTGCAGCTTCCATGCATGGGTATAGGAGCTTCTAGTTTTCAACTTTATTAGTCTTGTGCTGGTTTCTTTTGTTGCTTTCTTAGACTTTGAAAGTGGATTGTGTACTGCTATTGAATCAGCCATTGCAAACTAGACAAGTGAGATTAAGTAGGAGCCCCATTCTACCATAGATGACTCATGTTGAATCTGAAGTGATAGAAGTATCCAATGACTCATAGGAAGGAACATTGGATAATAGAATACAGAATAAAATGGAAGAAATGAAGGAGAAAAGTGAATACATAGTTCAGCAGTATTGTCTTTTTTTCTTTTCTTGCTTTGTCTCCCATACACTGTTGTAAAAGAAAGCTGTATTGGGGTTAGAGATAGTAAAGAACTATGGTGCTCTAGCTTGCTGTTAACATTTGAGATGTTCTTCAGAAGTACATTGTGAACATTTAGGACTAAAGAGTACTCATTTTGGTGTTATGTAAAGATTGTTTAGGAGGCAAGGGATCTCACAATCTGTAAAGCAGAAAGGAGCTAAAAAGCTACATATAAATGGTTTATAATATGATCTCATTTGTCAATATAAACAAAAGTCTAAGGCAGCAGTTTTGTTTTGCTCTTTTCATAGTCATATGCAGCAGTTGCATGTTATTAGGTATTGGTGTATCCATATTTGAAGAAAATTGACACATTAAACAAATTTAGTCACATAGTGACATAGCCAAGGGAGACTTAACAAAAGTAGAACTCCAAATTAATTTGAAAAGTCCATTTCTTTCTTTATCCGAAAATTTATTGGTCTTGATATTTGAGGTAATCTTACTGGTAAGTTGACCATCATGGGTGCCACATTGCAAGCATGGTTGAAACCAGGCCCCTAAGAGTGGAGAGAGACATCTTACCAACTAGCCTAGGAATTGAAATTTCATTAGATTATCCCAGCATAATCACGTTCACGTTCTCGTTCTTGTTCTTGTTCTTGTCTTTATTAAGCATTAAAGCTCTAATTTACAACATTGATGTTACTGAAACCAGGGGCGGATTTAGGATTTCAAGAGGATGGATTCACCTATATAGAGGTGGAGTTACAATGTCCTAAAAGTGGCCGGCGAACAACTTTTGTCGAAAAATTATATAGTATATATAGGTCAAATATTATTTTATATGATAATATTTTATGAAAAAAATATTAAATGGGGACCGATTCTTACTCGTGTATGAGTGAACAATCACTTGACCAAGTGAACCATTTAAATTTTTAGAGTATGAGTTCCCAAACATTATATTAAACATATTTTGAGAAAAATATACATAATAAACCTAGTTTCGCAGGCGGACCATGGGTTCACGTGAACCGTTTTTTATATATAGATAGGCCCCTGACTGAAGCAATTTACCTTTGATAGAACTATCTTTGTTGAGTGCATATCCATAGAAGCTTCCTTTCTTTTTAGTATGTAAGGCTGTACTATAACATTCACATGTGCACAATTCTATATATGTGAACTGTGAAGTTACTAGACACTGAAAACTGATCATTTCTGGTACCCAACTCCTCATTTGTATCGTCAGTGTTTTTTATCTAGTTTTTGCCATAATTCTTTTTGTTATGGTACTCCACCTAGCAGCAGAGGCTGATCTAGGATTTGAACTATGTGGATTCTAAATTTTAGTATAATGATTTCAAATACAAGTAACGGGGTTCTTGACTTAAATTTTGTACATAATTAGTAATTTTTTAAACACAAATACACTGTCCGCAAAAACCTACTGAGTTCTGCCGAACCCGCACTCAACCCTCTACATCCGCGACTGCCTAACAGTCACTAGCAACTCCATCAATTTGTTCTTGAAACCACTTTTCATTGATAGTTCCTTGAATTTTGAAGTTAAAAAATTATGTAGATTTTAGACTTCCTAATGTTGATTGAAAATCTGGTTGGTAGGTTAGAAGTAACTGTCAATTTTTTTGTAGTTTTGCACATGATTTAATGAGGTCATATTGAGTTGATTCAATCAAGTGAGACAAGGTAGTTAACGTTAAGTGATACTTTTGCATTTGTAGATCTGGAATATATACAAGTGTTTAGATTTGGCATCTCCAACAAATGTAGTAGGAACATGGGTGTTATTAATGATACCATGTTTAATTAGCTGGTAATATTTGCACCCTGATACATCATATTATTAATCGCTTTCTCAATGTACTATATTTATTCATTTTCAATATCACTGTCTATTAATAAAGGCACAAGAGAGTAGTACTAGTATTTTGTATATAGTACTAAAAAGAAGTGAATTTTGTACAGCGATGCAACAGGGTGGCTGGTCACATGGGGGGTTCACACAAAGGACATAATAGGCCACATGTGGCCAAGATATTAAAACTTGTTGATTTAGGCATATGCGCCGTATCCTTCGGTTTTCTTGACATGGCTTGTTGGGTGATTCAATGAGTTCTGTTGGATGAGGTTTATATATGTTCAATTGCTTGGTTGCTAGGGTGCATCACCATAACGCCTGCGACCCTTATTTGGTCTGTTAGTTAGCGACTTTCGGGCGAGTTCAGAATCACGTCTTCAAACAAGTTGGTTTGGCTATATATACCGACCATGTTTCTCCATTTAACTCAACTTTTGTATTGTGAGAATTCATCATAATTTGGCTAGTTTTATGAATCGACATCCTCTTCCTTTATCTAGGTTTCAGTCCAACCATGTGAGCAACCTCGCACAAGGGAGTTAATCAATTGTATATCTAATACTCCCTCTCGTCCAATATAATTGATTTTTAAGGGTTTTACACACCGATTATGAAAGCTATTTGGGAACATATATGAAGATGTCTATTGACTATTAGTGTAGTATTGAAAGAGTTTTTAAAACCCTGTTTAGATCATTAAAAAATACCTTCGCAGTTTCTAAAAAGATTATTATTTTAAATAAAAAATACTTAAAAGTAAATAAAATGGATCGAAGGGAATACTTGTTATAATTCGTTTTGTATATGTATACATGATTCGAGTTATAAGCAATGGATTTAGCGACCCTATCGATCCCGATTTATAACTGTCTCTATTTTCACTTTGATCTTATTCAGTTATTTGGATAAAAACAGCCCTTCATTTTCTCAATTCTTCCATGTAAATGTCAGGATTTTTGTTATGGGTGTCACCATCAAAATGTTGGGTCTCACAGTTACTAGCCAATTTCCTAGTGTTGCAATGGCTTTTAATTAATAATTTAGAGCTAGATTTATTCCAGCACTTCTTTGATTATTATTAACTTTGACACTCATATCAAATGCAGTGTAATTAGTGTGCAAGTCAAAGCTGGACTAAATCTGGGATCTGATGCAATAATTACATAAATAGAGCGTTTAAGAAATCAAGGAATCAACAATAGATCTATGAAAAATAATTATACTCAAATTATGTAAGATGCATGAAGGATTTATATAGAATTTGCTAAACTTGCTAATAATTTGATTTCTTAGACAAGGTTAATCAAAGAGTGGGGTGCATGGTCACTACGTCCAATAATGGAAGGTACCAATAACGTGGGTTGTATCGACTGGACCTACCAAAAAAAATCATATGGTACACAAAAATTGTATAATTGAATCCAATTTGAGAAAAATCTAATAAACAAATTGTAATTCAAGATTGTGTTATTCTACGTAACGTAAGCAATCAACAGAAATGAACAAATCTGCATACCTTCATGTGAAAACCCAGAATACCCTGCTCACAGAAAGGTTCCCCACCGTTATTTGTTTAGTAGTTTTCTCCCTTGAATGGTGGATGATATTTTGTACGATTTCATAAGTTTGCTTGAATTTAAAGAGGAAAAATATAGAGGGAAAATTTAATTTATATTTGGTAATGTTAGTATAATGTTTCAATATAGGGACATATTCTAGTACGTAGGTGTCATGTCCTTTTTAAGGCAGCCTATGACAAAAACTAAGGCACCACAAAGTAAAATCCAGATTAGATGATCTTGTTTAAGTATTCTAAGATTTTAATTAATGTCATGGGTGCACCTTCCAAGCAGCAAGCGACATTAGCAAGCGTAGCCCTTGCATCATGCCTCCCTCCTGAGTAGTGCAGTGTCGCCACACAACGACATATCTAGGAGAACGAGCCCTTGTCTATATGACCGAGCCCTTGCTATGGTCATAAGTCAATACACGAGGCTCTTGATAGCTCCTCGAGTACTCAATCAGCACATAGGTCTTTATCTTATCAAAAGATAACCCATGGGGCTTAGTCTTTCCTCGCGACAAGCCTCTGCCGCTTGTTGTGCGCCCAACGCTGGCCCTCTGGCCACGCCCAATCCATAGAGTCGTCTGACTAGTATGGATACCTGGAACACTCATCTGAGATGTCCAGGCAGGCTCTTGAGGTCATTCCTCAAGGCAGCTCATTTGGTGCGACTTCCTGCCAAAGTGCACGGGGAGGATTGGTAGGCTGTCACCATGTCTGCCCATCTTATATATGTCTTGAAAAGATAAACCAATGTCTTAGCAGTGGACATGTTTTGTCCAGAGAATCATACAATGACGTATCTCCCACCTCCAAATAAGGTGTTGTTTGTTCCTAATGGTCCCTCTTGACTTTCTTCACACCTCCATGAAGTTTCATCTCATTCCCATACTCGTGGGAAGAGATATAGCTCTCGGAAGATCAGCATAATTACGACAATGCTACTGCTCTTTGGCTAAGTTAAGCCCATAGGCAAACGAATTCCGAACGACCCCAAACTTGATAGTCACACTCTATAGCATCTCTGGAACATGGCATTCACCGTATGTTCCAAGATTTCCACCATAATTCCAAAACGTGTGGCACTGACACTTGTTGCCCGCACACAGCTCGCAGGGCTGACACTTAGCCTGCACCCGGCTGACACTCATCTAGTACCTTGCTATCACTTGTCTAGCACATCCTAGCACTCGTTTGGCGCACAGTAGACACTCTCACTCAAGTACGCGGTTGACACTCGTCCAGTGTACGTCTGACCCTCATCCAACGCACGACTGATACTCGTCGAGTGCACGACCAACACCAGACCTGGACATTCATCCAGCCGCCTGTTGTGTAGAGTCACGGCGCGTGCCAAGGCATCACAAAAGGCGCCGTGCGACAAATCTTTTGGAGTTGGGAGTGTGGAACATCAATGTAGGTTTAATTTACATTGTGTAAAAGAATTTTTAACCTACTACAAAACTTAATATATCAATATTATATGTAGAATATTTATATAAATTAAACTTTTTTTTTTAACTTTGTATACATTGTTCAATAAAGTAGAGAGATTGTTAATTATAAGTTAATTGTTTCATTGACTCATCTAATTTGCAAGAAGTTGTATTTAGTACTTGGTTGGGACTTGGGATTAAACCTTTAACCTAATTCAATGGTGAGCCATGTTAATTTCACAGTAAATTATTCTTCAATCATTCGTGGAATGTACGGATAGAAAGAGGAGAGGATAAAAAACCAAAATAGTTTCATCAAAGATGTCAGAAATGGTTTTCCATTGGAAACAAAACTGACACATACTTTATTTCACATTAAATAAAGTACCATTTTAAGGTCTTTGTTGAATATGAAGGACTAATAGTAATAAATGCTCCATTATACTAAATTACTACTAGTACTAGGTTAAAAAAGGTAAAAGAAAGACTAAAGTCAATCCGCGTTTTGTATGAGTTACTGTGTTTGTACTTCTAAGTATGACTAAACGAACCTTCATCCTACCTAATACAACATCATTAGATTCTAAGTGGAGTTTAGATTGTCTATAATATAAATACTACTACTATTTCGGCCTTACAGACTGTTTTCGATAGACCCTCGACTAGAGAAATTGGCTTACACTTGAACATAAGATCTATGGTCAGTGATAGAAATATCCTATTCATTATACCACAATTGTCTAATAGTAATAATTTCATGTTAAACTTATGAAGTCATTTATATCAATAATAGAACCGTAAGATTAAAAAAAATACTAGATGATTTTTTTTCATTTGTATAAGTTTTGGTGGACAAAGTTACGGGACTCGATATCACATTCATGAAAAATGTGTCGTGTAAAATTGACTATAAAGCCAAATGTACCAAACAAGTTGACTAGAATGGAATATGAATAGTTCAATAAACAACAACTATAATAACATGGAAAAATTGACTTCATAAGGGCACCGGCAGGTTTAATTTCTTTTTTTTATATTACTAACAACAACAAAATAAAAAGCACCAATAAAATGCATGTTTAACGATCCTAATCTGCGGAAACAAACGCGGTATTTACAGTTCATTAGACGTGGAAATGTTTCCTTTTCAGTTACTATCAATATTTTCAATAAAAACAAATAGAACAGCTGCGTAAGCATGTAAAGCCGCGGTTTTATTTCTGTTCGGGATTCATATACCAACGGATCTAATTAATCCGTATTCGTATCGAGTAAGTTCATTAAAGAAGGTAATATACTTCCTTACTAAAAAAAATTATTTACTAAAATATTTTACTTCTCGTACTTGAACTCGAGAATTCTAATTAATAACCGATGTAGTTTTATATATTTCACCTAATTTTTTTGCTATAGTTGGTTAAAAGGTTTGATGACTTGTTCAAGATTTTGCAAAATTGTGCACTTTGGCTGTAATTGGCTGTCACTTTTTTGTTTGCAAACTCGGTTTTTTTGTTTTTGTTGATTGACAGCCAAGAGGAATCTGCTGTTCTCACCTCACTCGTATTCTCCCCTACCCCTTTTAGTTGACAATATCAATTACTACCCCGTTTCACTTCGTTTGTCGTAGTTTAACTTGACATAAAATTTAAGAACGACAGATTTTTTTTTTTTTTAAATTTATGATTTAAAATAAGCCATGAATATTTATGTAGTTATAAATGAGTAAAAACTATGACAAACAAAATACGACGGCGGAACAATAATTATAGTAACTAAATAATTATAAATTCAACATTTGTCTTTCTTCCTTAGACTCACCAATCTCTCTCCACGCTTTTCCTTTTTGACTGGTCCCTCTAATACTAATTTTTTTTTCTCTCTTACTCATAATTAACAACTTACACTAACTATTAATAAGCTGTACTTATACGAATGCTAATTTTTTTTCCTTATTAATACTATAGTCATTAAAGTATCATATATTAGTATAATTTAATTAAACTCGAAGCTTCCATGTGCCACACCAGTTTCCACTGACAACTTATCTTGCCTCTTTCCTTTTTTCTTCTTATATACTTTTAATACTCCCTCCGTCCCTATTTGTTTGTCATAGTTTGACTTGACACAAAATTTAATAAGTTACTTTGTGTGGCTATAAATGAGTCAAAAAGTAACTTTAGAGTTGAATTATTACCAAATTTAAAAGTATGACAATTTTTTTAGAATAGACTAATAAGGAAAGTATGACAAACAAAGTGGGACAGACGGAGTAACTTCACAAATTAAAAACAAACCATATAGTACTTCATTTATTTTTTCCATATATATATTATCTCTCTTACATTTGACTTCAACTTTCAAAGTACACCATATATAGAAACACATAACATAACACCTCTTTACCACAAACTTAAAAACTTGTGCAACCATCTTTTTTCTGTTTCAAGATCCAGAATTTCATAAGTGTCATTATCTCAATTATGTCATAATATACATTCATATTTTTTGCTCTTTTCATTCATATTTTTTTTTTTTTCATTAGGTGTTGCATTAAGAAAAAATATGGCACCACCTAGTTCATTAGTTGTTACAATTGAAAAAAATCCAAAGAGTATATCATTAGTTGAAGTTAATGATTTGAATTCACCAGCTTTTAGAGATAAAAACAAGCCAAAAAGATTCAGTAAAGTGCTTCTTTTGAAAGCACAAAGAACACTTGGTTGTATACCATGGTTAGTACATAGTATATGCAATACATTTACATCAGTTAAAAAAAGAATTGCATTGTCTAGTGAGAATGATGAAGAAGTTAAGTATAAAGGAAAGTTGTATAGGTTTATTAGAGCTTTTCTTGCTGTATCAGTGGTGGCTTTATGTATTGAAATATTTGCTTATTTCAATGAGTGGCATTTGAAGTTGGTGAATCCAGCTTGGGAAGTTCAAAGCTTGTTGCAATGGACTTATATGGCTTGGATTTCATTTAGAGCTGATTATATTGCTCCTACAATTGCTTCACTTACTTCATTTTGCATTGTGCTGTTCTTGATTCAATCGATAGATCGGTTACTTCTTTGTCTTGGTTGTTTCTGGATCAAGTTGAGGAAAATTAAGCCAATTATTAATGAAGATGCTTGTGATCTTGAAGATGGATCCAATTTTCCTATGGTTCTTGTTCAGATTCCCATGTGCAATGAAAAAGAGGTAAGAGAATTGAAAGCTTTTATACACTTAGTTACTGTTATCTTTAACATGAGTGGTGGTGAGATTTAAACAGAAGATCCTTGATACCATGTTGAATGTGTAACCATCTTATCTAAAAGTTTCGACTTTTAGGGAGAGCGCACTTGTATTTACATAATTATATCCTCGATACAAAGATTTCATCTATGTTAATATTGTAGTTATTCTTGGTAATTAGTTTGAGCTTGTGTTGTTTTCTTCCCCAATAATTGACTTGGTGAATTTGTTTATTAAAGCTGACTGTTTAATTTTCTTGAATTCAAAAGGTTTTCGCGCAATCAATTGGTGCTGTTTGTCAGTTAGATTGGCCAAAAGATCGATTCTTGGTTCAAGTATTGGATGATTCAGATGATGAAGTTTGCAAGCAAATGATCAGGAATGAATGTTTATCCTGGAAAGAGAAAGGGGTCAACATTATCTACAGACATCGGTTCATTCGTACTGGTTATAAAGCTGGAAATCTTAAATCAGCAATGGAATGTGACTATGTTCAAGACTATGAATTTGTTGCAATTTTTGATGCGGATTTCCAACCAACTCCTGATTTCCTTAAACTGACAGTACCTCATTTTAAGGTAACTAGCTCGATTACTCAATCTGAATAGTCAATTACTAATCTTGAAGTTGTTTTTTTTTGGTTGCCCTATGAATGGGTTTGGCTTAATTTGTTAAAACTACTCCTAGATGATACACATCAAGTGCTGAAAATCAGTTTTTAGTGTTGAACTGATGTTATGAATAAGTAGTTACTTGGTTGGATAGAACTGTTGGAGCTGATAATTAAAATCGTCGTGTAGGGAAAGCCAGATGTTGGACTAGTTCAAGCACGGTGGACTTTCACTAATGAGGATGAGAACTTACTCACTAGGCTTCAGAACATCAACTTGTGCTTCCATTTTGAGGTGGAACAGCAGGTGAATGGTCACTATCTCAACTTCTTTGGATTCAATGGAACAGCTGGTGTTTGGAGAATTAAGGCTTTGGAGGAGTCTGGTGGATGGTTGGAACGCACAACCGTGGAGGACATGGATATTGCAGTCAGAGCACACTTGTGTGGCTGGAAATTTATATATGTTAATGATGTAAGGGTGCTTTGCGAGTTACCAGAATCATATGAGGCTTACAAAAAGCAGCAGCATCGTTGGCATTCTGGTCCGATGCAGCTCTTTAGACTATGTCTTCCTTCAATCCTGACTTCCAAGGTGAGCGTTGCTTCATACTATTTCACACTCTCAATTCCACTTGCCAAACATGAATATTGATGTTTCCGACTAGTAGTAAAGTTAACAATGTTGTATTGTCCTTTGCAGATCTCTGCCTGGAAGAAAGCCAACATGATATTCCTTTTCTTTCTTCTAAGGAAGTTGATATTGCCATTCTACTCATTCACACTGTTCTGTGTTATACTTCCAATAACAATGTTCGTACCAGAAGCCGAGTTACCCCCTTGGGTGATCTGTTACATCCCTATAATCGTGTCCATTTTGAACATCCTTCCAGCCCCAAAGGCTTTCCCATTCCTAATTCCATATCTGCTATTTGAGAACACAATGTCTGTGACAAAATTCAATGCCATGGTCTCGGGGCTATTTCAGTTGGGCAGTGCATATGAATGGGTTGTCACCAAGAAAACTGGAAGATCTTCTGAATCAGACTTAGTAGCATTGGCTGAGAGGGAATCAAAGAATATGAATGAAGAGAAAATCTCGAGAAGGTTATCAGAATCCGGTCTAGAACTTTATGGTAAATTGAAAGAAGTCGAAGAAGTCCCCAAGAAAAAGAAGGCAAACAAAATCTACAGGAAAGAATTAGCACTTGCTTTTCTTTTGCTCACTGCAGCTGCAAGAAGCTTGTTATCTGCACAAGGCATACATTTCTATTACTTGCTGTTTCAAGGCTTAACATTTCTTCTAGTTGGCTTGGATTTAATTGGAGAACAAGTCAGCTAGCAAATCGAAGAGTCGATACATTTTCTTTGCCACTACACATCATCTGTTTAGAGAACCATATTCCAGTTGAATAGCAATCAACACATAGCTATGAAACTGGATTTTCACCATAAGATAGTTTACAGGTGAATTTTAAACAATTAGCATACTGAGATTCATTTATATATACTTTCTTTTATTTATTTTCATTTGTGAAATTTGTAATTGCCTTTACTGTTTCAAGCAAAATAATGCATTGGAAATATTGTTCACTTACTCTGGACTCTGGTCAAGATTTTGCAGCTCAAGTGCAAATGATTGTTTTCTTGGTGATACAGTATAGTTGGGATTAATAAAGTAAAAAAGAACTTAGGAACATTTTGAACACAATTCACATGTAATAACTTGTACACATTTTTGTCTCTGTGATGAGTACTGTAAAGGAAATTTCCTAATAGTCCCCGCTCGTGAGAGTATAGTGGATATGTTGTTGTTCTTTTAGTTGTTGATTGAACTGCTAAGACTATTGATCACCAAATGTGAAACACTGGTTGAATCCATTGCATTTTTCGATTTGAAAAAGTTTGAGAAATCAATATTCAATTTCATACTGAAAACTTCGTGAGCTAATTCTCGCACTTTAAACATGGGTGAACAAAGAGGATTGGACCCGCACATGGTGGATTCACAATCCACTGTCTTTATCCACTTGGCTACATCTGACCCTACACTTGCATTCAAGCAATGAAACAAGAAAGATCGAAATAGATATTCAGCAATGAATACGACTTGGATATCATTTCCAACGTCCCTAATTTAAAATATAGACCGAGAGGGAAATAACTTTCTTTTTCACGACGTTCTTTGTCTCACCACCTTAGAGCATATAATTTACTAACCCAACTCGCCCATCCTATCGGACACACGAATCCGAGAACCAATCCGAGTAATCAATTCTTGTTTTTTCTTTTTCTTTCTTAATCTCTCTCAACCAAGCAATCCCAAATAATCAAGAGAACATTTGAACTGAAACTCATATACACACACTTTAATGGGCCAATACTTATTGGGCCATAAAGTAAGCCCAATAACAAAATTTATCCCGCCAAGAAGCCCAAAGATTCAGTTTCAGACCAAACAAGAAACACAATTGTCGAAACTGAAAAGACTAAAGTGAACCATTAAAGTACAAAGATCAGCTGCTGACACAATTACTCCATTAAAAAAGTTCCCATTTTTCAACCTTCCCATTAAACCTCTGTTTGGTAAGAATCAAAATCTTCTTTTATTTTCAAGAAAACCCTTAATTCATTTTCTAAATTAAACCCTAAAATGATTTAGTTGTAAGTAGTAATTAATTATACTGATCAAGAATTTGTTTTTTTTTTTGTGTGTTTCTTGCATGTATGTCGATATTTTCGCTAGTTCCTTCTTGTTTATTTCGAGCATTATTTTTTAAAATGTCTTTGCTTTAACCGAGGGTCTGTATACATCTTACCTTCCCCACACCCCATTCCGACTGGTGGGATGTTGTTGTTGTTTGTTTGTTTGTTAGTTTGTTTCTGCATGTGTTAATTTATAATGTGTTGATGCAGTGTGGAGTAAAGTGAAAATGGGAGATGAAAAGGATGCATTTTATGTGGTGAGAAAAGGGGATGTGATTGGTGTTTATAAGAATTTGAGTGATTTACAAGCTCTCCTCAGAACTGCTTCTGTATGTTTTCTTTTACTTACCTTTTTATGTTTACCACTTTGTATTTTTGGCTTAAAGTTTCTTCTTTTATAGCTTTGTTTCTTTATCTGGACACCCTTTTTCCTTGGTGGGGGGGGGGGGGGGGGGAGGTCAAGTATAAGAAGGGTCTAAAAATGACCCATCTTTTGAACACAACAACAACACCCTTCCCGGTATTATCTCACAAGTGGGGTCAGGGCGGCTCGAGAAATGACGACCATCTTTTGAACAATGAAGGAAAGTTAAGAGAAAAAAGAACAATGTAGCTGACCTTCTCTCTGAGCCCACTTACAACTTGAATAGAAGAAAATACTCCTACCGAGCTGGCCTCCAATGCTTGGTCTAATAGCAAGAACGCAGCTTCTGATGTGTGGGTTAGGCACATGTCATATGTTGAAACCTGTCATTGACGCAGCTTGTGAAGTGACAAAATCTTGGTTTTTAAGTGGAAAAGGTAGAGGGACTAGCTCATTTTCCACGGGGTCTCAAACCGTGTGCCACTGGACTTTGGGGTCAAGGCTTAGTGATTGTTGATTAAAGCTAAAGCAATTGTATTAATTAGGTGTTTTTTAATATTTGCTTTTTTTTTTTTTTTTTTTTTTTGATCTTTCAGCTTGGTGAACCAGCCATAAGTGTTTTTAAAGGGTATCGCCTGGCTAAAGAATCTGAAGAATATCTGGCCTCTCATGGACTCAAGAATGCAATGTATTCTTTGGATTTCAGCGATGTCCGAGATGACCTATTTGGAATACTCGTCCCATGTCCTTTTCGGGTTAGAAGTTAATCATATTACTGTTATTGAACTTGCTTTGCTGCTTCACAGTGTTTATTTTTGACGGCCTCATATGCCTGCTTCTGCACTTGAGGAGTTTGACCTGGCAGTGGGCTTCATTGTCTTATCTATTTGATGATATTTGGGTCAAATTTTGGCTAATGCAGATGCTAAAGTTTGTGCGGTTTCTTTAAGTTTTATATCAGTCCTTTTATTGTCATGATTTTGGCACATATTAGTGCGCCACTGACCTTGATGACCTTGCGCATAGTACTGCTTTTACATTTTTCAGCTAGACCCACCTTGAAAGGCTCAGATGTTTTGACAATCAATTACTAGTATTGAAACCTCTCTCCTTTTGCGCTGTCTAATTAAGCAGTCTGTGGTGTAAACTACTTCGTGTGCCTTGCAAGAGGAAAAAAACATGTAGCATGTATTTCTAGTTATTATTTTACATCAAGGACCATTTCGTGCATGGAGATATTTAATTTCTTTTTTTTCTGTTTTTGCAGCAACCTGGCTCTTCCAAAGATAAAATTATCGGGAAGAATTTTCAGGAAAAGAGGACGCAGGTAATATCTTAATGGTCAATCCAGATTATTCTCACATTGATTAGATAGGGCATGCCTTTCTTGAAACGTCATAACTGATATACTTTCTTCTAAGCACAGCTTCAGTCATCAAACTACTATATCATCGCTACTGCGAAGCCTTAACATGTTGTGAAGTAGGATTGGATGGAAATTTTGGACACAATTGTGTATCCTTAGGCTTGTGCTTTTACTGGAATAAGAAGCTCATATGATTGTCCTAAGGATGGTGGTTCCCTCGTTAGCTTTTGATTGTAGAATGAGGATATGGATCCCATTGCGGTATAAAGTTGAGGATAAGTCTGTTTGCTGCCTGTAGTTGCTTCTAGTAATAAAGTATGGTTAGCATTTATCATCCTTTGTATAAAACTGATTTTATTTATCATCATAACTCATAAGTACTCAACTTTTGTCGATGGTTCAAGTCGCGAGTATTAGTTAATCATGTCTTGGGCTTATGGAAATTTGTTTGGTCATCCATGTTATTGGTGTTTGTTGTCTCTGACTGCCTTTGCATGCTGTAGTTAATTTACTTTTTTAATTTATATAGAGTCGGTATGGTGAAAAAGAATTGCTATCATGAAAATGTATGTGTATTGCATTTGAAATTCACATGAATATTTTCCTTCATCCAGGAGGTGGCTGCCTCTCCTTCGTTTTCAGCTGCTGGTCAACAAAAACATGTCAAATTAGACAATTTCCTTGAAGTTCCCCCAATTTCGTCATATTGTGTGAGTTTCCTTTTACCCAAATACACTTTTTTTGTGTCAATATGCAAAAATTTTTAATCAAAGTCTGCTGTACCTGTACGATTATATTCTTAAGAGGGGGGGGGGGGGGGGGGGGGTTTGGTGGTGTTAGCTTTGGACAGGGCATGCTCCTGTATTTGACATTTTCGTGCTGATTAACTAGCAATATCAAGGAAGTGATGCATTGTTAGAGCTAATTTGGAAAGAAGTAAAAAAGTCAAAATGATTTGAGAATGAGAGAATATTATTTTAGTGTATATATTGAAAAATCCTGATTTTGCTACAGCTGAACCAAGAAGACCAAATAAGAGATAACTCCTAAATCAAACTGTGAAGGATAAAATGCAATTTTCCCGGAGTAAGTTGCGTAAATGTTCAAAGTATGAAGATTGGAAAATTTCACTTTTGTGTAATAACTCTATTTTAGTATGTAAATGTCTTTGCAGCATACTAACCTGTTTCACATGGAGGACTTGCATTAGGAGCCATTAGGAACACAAGTGCGAGAAATTTTCTGTTGAAATAACATTCAAGACTACTTATCCAAAATAAGGAACATAGAAGATTATATTTGTGAAAGAAAAAAAATTACAAGATTCTCTTTGGACTTGTGAGCTTAAGAATGAAGAAGATTCTCTTTGGACTTATTGGAGCATAGTATAGTGTATTAATTCTGCTGGCACTCAGTTCCAAGTCATGATATCATGTCTTCTATGACATGGATAACACATTTATCATCCACATTGATCTTAATTTGTTTTTTCCAAAAGTTTGCGACTTGCTTGTAATATGATGAATGTCCTGCTTTCTTTTATGTGCTACCATCTTTGTGTGATCTTTGCTTCTCGCTTGGTGGAACATCTTGTCTAATCGATATCTTCAGCCCCCCTACATGCAGTGTTCATGCATTCTCGAGTTTGATGGGGCTTCAAAGGGGAATCCTGGACTAGCTGGTGCTGGAGCTGTTCTACGTGCTGCAGATGGAAGTATGGTATGCTCCCTTTCCAATTAGAAGATGTGGTTTTTCACCACAAATTTACAAGTTTTCGACTTGTAATTCCTTTTCTGTAGGTTTTCCGGCTGCGTGAAGGTGTCGGTGTTGCAACTAACAATGTTGCCGAGTACAGAGGCGTGATCCTGGGGCTCAAATATGCTCTTGAGAAAGGTTTCAAACACATTAAAGTTCAGGGCGACTCAAAACTTGTCTGCATGCAGGTCGTCTTTTCTCTTTCTTACTTTTGCTTTCCTGCTTTTGTTTATGAAATTAGTCAACTATGTCTGCTTGCTCACTTTTAATATGCTCTCAAATTTGTTTCTTCGGTAATTTGTTGAGACTACTGGAGTTTCAAAAGCAATTTCTAAAGAGCTTTTTCGAGCGATGTCTAAACATTGAAGAGTATCTGAGACATACTCATAAAATCCTGAGCCACACCAACGTGCTCCAGCAAGTGGACCATTCTAAATATGAGCAACATGGTTTTTTAACTGGTTTTTAACTGTGGACTATCCAATGTGCAAACTTTTGTATGCTAACCTATTATTTTAACAAGATGATGAAATGTTTGTTCCCTGAGTTTTAGCTAAGCACTGCAGCTACTGAACAAGTGATTAAGTACATTGTTATTAACGGATACGCCAACATATCTAAGATTTTCTAGAGCAGTCTAATTAACTAGTGTGTTTTTATAGGAAAAGATAACTGCAAAGTTACTGTATCTGGACACTTTTGTTCTAAATACTTGATTAAAGAATTATTATTATGAACATATTTTGGAGGTTGATAATCTTTTTGATCATTTCTTTAATTTTCTGTCAAATATCTGCTGTAAGGACCTACTAACCAAGTTTTGCCCTTTCCTCTGGAGATTGCATAATTATCAAGCTTTGAGTAGTCTATTGTGGTCATATACGTCACTCTTCTTGGTTAGAACTGCTAGTATGTTAATATTATTGGTGAAGTCCAACTCCTGATCTTATTTATCCACATTGGTTGATTGACATTTCCGTTGTGGGAACAATCCAAAATAATATAATTCTGAGAACTATATCATAACATGCGGTGTTATTCTTTGCTGGAACTGTTTCTGGGCTGATATCTCGGTCTTTACAAATTTTTATCATGGAATAGACTCAGGGAACCTGGAAATGTAAGAACGCAAACATGGCAGAGCTATGCAAGATTGTCAAAGAGCTTAAAGATCAGTTTATGTCATTCCAGATCAACCATGTAGAAAGAGTATGAACTTTTCCTCTTTTGCTAATTCACAGCTTCTTGCTCCACACCGAGCTTGCCTATCAGAATTTTGATTTGTCAAGGTTCTCATTCTTGTATCTGCTTGTTTTTTCTGTGATGAAATTGCAATAGTGCGTGTATGTGTGTTCTCTAGACTCCCAGCACCGAAAGTGGTGCTAATGGTGGATGCTTGAACGTCATTTTTAATTTATTCTATGTACAGTTACTCGTCTTCCCCAGCATATCAGTTCACTCTGTTATTGCATTCCTCTGTATGAAGAGTTTAGAATTTTACTTGTTCATTTTCACTATGCACATAATCGTTCCTTTCTTTTAATCTTTGAAAGCTATCGTTTCATCTCATTCTGAGGGTTTTACTTGTTTAACATGTCAGGCTTTCAACTCTGAAGCTGATACCCAGGCAAATTTAGGTGTATATCTGAAAAGTAAGGGTTTTTCTCTTGTGGCCCCCTGTCTTGTGTTTAAATAACTCTCTTTTGCCTTAGAGATATCTGATAAACTTTTGGTTTTGCAGATGGTGAAATTCAAGTGGAATGTGACATGAAATAACTTGCAATGTGAAGTGATCTACTACCTCAACTTCTTGGGACTTTTGTATGGATGATTGACCTCAACCAAAGACACTAATGTCTTTTCTTTGGTCGAAAAACGTCTCGTTCCTTGTACATAAATGATTAAGTATGTGCATGTAACCTAATTTATGTATCTGGATTAGTGAAACCTTTGTTTAGGGCATACTCGAATCAACTATTCTCTGGTTTCAGATGCAATGAGAATTCTACGTTATTGATATTTTGATGACTTGACTTTACCTAAAGAAAGTACCACACACAAATAGAACTGGCTTCAATTTGCAAAATACTCTTCAAAGTTCTATTGTTTTAATTTGTTGATTCTGATGATACAAAAGCTTGATTACTAGTATTCTACTGAACTGTTTGTCCCATTCTACCTCTCTGACATCAAAGAGTGGAAAAGAAAGAGAAGAGACTCGAGTACCAAGGGAGATCCTTTTTCCGTAGGTTTGCTTTGCGGTGACCGGTACATTTTAAGTTGGCGACCTTATTCTCAAAACTCAAACTCGAAATATGTTTTTAGCTTGTCGGAGGCCGTAACATAAATCGCTTTCTTGATCTTGCATACCAAGTTAGGATTCCTAAGAGCGACTAGTGGTTGCTTCGTTCGACAAGAGTGAAACCTTCGCTTGCACCACTAGAGTCGTTCCGGCATAGGCACCATGTTCTTGATTATTACCGTTCGCCCATCTAATCATTGTTAAGAAAACTCCTTTTTGTTTGGTATGATGACTTGAAAAGAATCAATAGTTTGGACAAAATTATGGCCATGCAGGAGAGTTTAGGTCTAAGACTATCAATCCACCATAACTATAGGTGGCAAGTAAAATTGGAGACATATAACCTAAAAATGTTCTTTTGCTTTCGTTTACTATTCCTTCTTTTCCAATTTATGTGAGCCACTCTTTTTAGTGTGTCTAAAAAAGAATATCATATTTTTAAAAGTACAAATAATTTATATTTCTCAAATGAGTTCCAGCCAAACAATTTTATAGTAATTCGTTTAGACCATAAATTTAAAAATCTGATTTTTTTCATAAATTTCGTATCAAGTCAAACTCGCCGAATAAAATAAAACAATGAGTATTACATTAGAAATTTTCAAATAGGCATTATTTTGTCTCAAAATATCCGAACGGGCAATCCATTCAATTTAGCTTCAAGATAAGAGTAAAACAACACACACTAAAAAAACCAGTGCATCAAATAACAAGAATGGCCACAATTTCAGCAATTTCCATTTCCAGAGCTAAATCCCACTCTCAAATTCCCATTATTTCATCTTTTACTTCCCACCAATTCATCCCAATTCAATATCAAAAGCAAAGGTGCATTAAAATCAGCTCTTTTTATACTCCAAGATTGGTAAAAGTAAAAGAACTTTCAAGAACTAGTACTACTAAGATATGTTGTGCAAGTGAACAAGAAAGTGCCACTGCTGTTGCAGATGAAACATCAACAGCTACCTCTGATCAGACTGTTTCTGTTTCTGTTTCCCCTTCTGATGTCCTCACCATGTTCTTTCAGGTATGAGAGGCGAATTTAGGATTTAAAGTTATCGACAGTAATATATATGTACATTTTAGTGTCTTTATGTTCGTGTTGGAAATATTGGGTTCAGTTGAACTAGTTGATTATATACTCCCTCTGTCCTAATTTATGTGAAAAGGGTTTGACTGACCACGAAGTTTATAAATAAATGAAGACTTTTAAAACTTGTTGAGTTTTAAAAAGAAACTATTATCATAAAGTTTAACAACAAGTGGGGTCTGGGGAGGGTGAAATATACAGACTTTACCTTGGTGGAGAGACTGTTTTCGATAGACCCTCGGCTCAAGGAAAAAAAGTCGAAACCTTCATGCAAAATAAGATGAAATAATCGTAAAGTTTAAATTTTTATTAAATATAGAAATCTGTCTGTTCTTTTTTAGACGGTCTAAGAAAGAAAGAGTGTCATTGGTTTATGTTCGGATAAAGGAGGAGGGTTATGTGTAGTGTAAGAATAGTTAACTTATGATGAATTCAGGTAGTGATAGTAATGAATTTCTGTCGTGGTTGTGTTATTTCAGGTTCGGAGAAGAATCCATATAAATGATTCATATAGGAGAAGGATTGCAGTAGGAGGTCTAGTGTTAGATTATTTGATTTATATGAATGCTCGTAGTAATAGTAATGAATCTTAGTCGTGCACATAGTGGCATGGAATGGGTCTAGAGAAAGCATAGAAATGATTTGTATTGCTGGACTCTTATGAGTTTGAGAATGAGGCTTAATTTAATTGACTGATTGTGCAATTCTGTCTGGAAGAATGACAAGTAGTCAATGTGCTAGTTTTGCTGCTTCCTTTTTTTTTTCTTTCTCCTTTTTGTGGTTCTCTTTCTATGTTAGTCACTTGGAATGTCCGAGTTTTTCAGTATTCTTCTGTGAATGATTGCTGAGTTTATACCTTTCTTATCACAGGCAGAAGGAACAATGAATGAAGCTGCTATTCCTAATGTGAATAAGGCTTTAGAGGTAATTCAATATATAAAGTTCAAATCTTTATATTGTACATTAGTTTGTCCACCTTTTCCCAAAGACTACACTTGCCAGTTGCCAGTTTATTTTGAGATACAGTGTAGTTGAAGTTGCACGAGACTCTGCTTTTCTTCAGATTCTGAACTAATAGGCATACTGAAATTTTATAAACTAAAATCAAGGAACTGGTACAAGTATTCCTCACATTTTTAGTGTTCAGAAGTTGCAAGAATGGACTATTGATTTTGTGAATGTTTGGTGAAGAATTATATGTTTCTCCATATCTAATCCAAAACATTATTTTAGCTAATAGTTAGTAGAATTTAAGAACTGGTGCAGTTTGTCCTGATGAAAAAGAACTTGTGGCAGTTTGACCTTCATTGTCTGTCCATATATATGCAGGATGTAGAAGGCATTACGGATCTCAAAGTTAAAGTTGTTGAGGGCATTGCAAGTGTGGAGGTGATTAACGTTTAGAATGCTTCTCTTATATTGACTTGTTTACAGTAGTATATTCCGTTGATACTACTTGTTACATTATGAACTTTAAATCTTGGTATAAAACTTAACACTGTTAAAGCTTTAGCTTTGAAGCTGCTATTTCCCCTAGCATACAAACTACAGAAACCCCAAAAGTGCAAGATTTTCGTTGACAGCATAGATCAAGCATACAAAAGTGGGATGGTAAAGTGATAATCTGTTTCATCCGAATTTGGATCCGAGTTCTTATTTCAGCTTACCACCTTCAGTATATATTGGTATCCTTGCTCGCACGAAGTTAGGATGTTATTGCAGTGGACGGAGCCGAGAAGTCTTTGGGAGTGTCTTGGATCTTCATCATCAACTTTTGCAGAGAACAAAAATGTTGATATATAGGTGAATTTATGTAATAACACCTAAGTGCCTAACATGGAGAGAAGTTTTCTCTAAATTTACTGCTACAAAAGAATAGAAAAAGCAATTAAAGACATATCTCTATATACCACATTCAATAGTTCAATAAGGCATTTGAAGAGCCAAGAAATGAAACATGGCATAGTTAGCTGTATATTCATAGGTTCATTGCAGAGGCAGATCCAGGATGTAAACTTGATGGATTCGACTTGTAAGGTTCTCGCCGCTGAACCTATTTCACTTCTGGAAGTATGGGTTCAGAAGATAATATTTGCTGCAATTCAATGATGCTTTACTCTGTAAAAAATGCTGGGTCTGAACCTATTTCACTTCTGGTAGTATGGGTTCAGAAGATAATATTTGCTGCAATTCAATGATGCTTTACTCTGTATAAAAATGCTGGGTTTGATTGAACCCGTTGTCTACATGCTACACCCGCCTCTGGTTTAGTGTTAATCTTATTTGTTACTTGATGTAGTTGACAAAGCAAACGACAATACAAGCTACGGGGGTGGCTTCCAGTTTGGTTGAAGCCATACAAGGTTCAGGCTTCAAGTTGCAAACATTGAATCTGAGCTTTCAAGATGAAGATACCACTAGCTAAGGAGTGGCTAAGAATACTCGTTACCAAGTTCAGAGACGATGATTGACTGATATCTTTCAGGAACTTCTTAAGAGATTTCCATATCCCTATCGGGATGTAAGTAGTTCAGTAGGCTTAAGCTGTAACATTTTTGGTATTATGCATATAGAGAACTACATAGTTTCCTATTTACCTGCATTGTTATTTCAGGAACTTGCAGCTATTGCTTAAACTTCTGTTTACATTTTAGTTAGAATGTTGAGAAATTAGTCCTTTCAATCTCTAATACAGTATATTCATATGCTGTTCCGCATCTTAGTCGGTGCACTGAACCAGTTTTTCTCCTAGCAAACATGTTGGTTTGCACTAGAATCAGCCCATCATTCATCAACATTTTTATCGATGTTTTTGTCTCTTTCGAAAGATTGAAGCCTTCTATAATGTTGTTGCCTTGTGTTTCAGGTGCTAATTCAATCCATTATATCCAGTTATCTGTAATTATCTTTGAAATGACCTCTATACAAGGTTTTGCACTGTCAATCTATAGAGTATGCTGGTCTGTTATTATCATTAGACTGCACCTATGGCTAATTTATTAATGAGCAGGCATGTGGACATCACATGTAAAACAGTCAGAGGAAACTGTATCTCAGTTTCATGATAACCATAAACATTAGGAATACTAGGTGGCTACTGTTAATTTTAATACCACTAGCTAATCCCTGTTGTAGATGAGACAAAATGCAAACCTATAACTTCTATATACATATAGTGTAAAGAATTTTCACATTATCAGATCAACAGAAAGATAACTATTCATGATAAATGAATTAGTAATCTGAAAAATAAGGTAGGTAACATGTTACAACATGTTAAAATATACTCATAGTGTAAAAACTCGTTATACTATCGGTCTATATAAATTAGATCCTAGCAAATCTATTCTTAGACTCCTGTTTCATATTGACTCAACAACAAGATCCATGATCTACCTAATACATGTAGCTGGCAGTTGATACCAACAGAACATGACTAGTAGTATCTTACATAAGAGTACTATCTGGGTAGCTTCTATCTATGATTTTGTGTCTGCCAAACTCCCTATATATACCTTTGCTTCTGTCCTAAATATTTCACCAATTAGCTTTTGCTCCTATCTGCTCTTTCTAGTTGTCTTGTTTCACCATGGCTTTCAAAACTATGCCACTTCTCTTTGCTTTTTTTCTTCTGAGTACTTCCATTGTATGTCTCTTTACTTCTTTTCTATTTGTTTTCCAAAATATAGATTCATTTCTTAGTTAACGTATCGTACTTGTGTTTGCAGAAAGCAAACACCAATGTGGAATCACCCCTTGTTAATTCAAGTAAGGCAAGGAAACCTTCACCACCACTCAAGGCAACGACTGCAGCTCCTGAAGTCCCCAAGTCACCAACCAACCTATACCCACCAAAAAAGATGACGCCCCCTCCACCACCACCACCAACGAAGGCACCAACTCCTCCTCCACCAGCAGTCAAGACACCACCACCACCATCTCCTCCTCCTCGACCAAAGAACAAACAAGGTACTCACTTCATTTCATTTTGTATAACAATATTTGACTAGACACGAAGTTTAATAAAGTCTGATACATGTATTGAACATGTGCAGAGTGTACTTCCCGTTGCATGGTGAGGTGCAAGGATCATTCGAGGCAAAATGTGTGTATAAGAGCATGCACCACCTGTTGTGAAAGATGCAAATGTGTTCCACCAGGCCAAAGCGGCAACAGAGAGAAGTGTGGCAAGTGTTACACTGACATGACAACCCATGGTGGCATGCTCAAATGTCCCTGAAAATTGAAATTGAAACAATATGAATGGCAAATGTTTACTTTTGTTGCTTCTGTTAATTAATTTGGAGATGGATTTTAATAAATAAATGCCTGCATGACATGTCAACGCGCAGGATCATTAAATTTCAATCTCAATGTATTTACCATTTTTTTTTCTTTGCAATGCAATCACCATTCTTTTTCTTGTGCCATAATATGCCTTCATTAGTAAAGGTCTATATTGTTGTGATGAGATTATTAGGGGACTCAACATATAGTTTATATATATATTTATATCTATGCAGTCTAATTTTTCGGTGAAAGGTATCGAATACCCTTTGGTAAAGGGTGGCTCCACCACTGTTTGTCGTCAAAGGACAAGTACGGTCGTGACCTAATAAAAATAGTATCCACCAAGTTGTAACAATAGATTAAAGTAACTGTACTGATCTTAAAACAATAGTACTAAACTGATCATCTGTCAGTCTATACTTAAAGAATTAGTTTATGCTTAATACTAAATAAATAGAGAAGACAATTATCATGTTAATGATTAATCAGATCAAGTCATATCTGATAAAGTATTTGCCTATTTGCAAATTAAATTTGGATTACCCAAAAGAACCAGTAACACAGTTTTACCAAATTACTTTGTTTTGAGAAAGAATATTTGATCCAAGGTAATTGTCAGGCCATGCATTAAGGCCAGCAAACAACCTTTGATTAATCCATAGGAGCCTTCACTTTCTTCCACTTGGCAATATTTCTCCAGTTATCAATCATTTATGAAATCCAACTATCGAAAAGTACAAAAAGAATTTGCTAGGAATCGTCTTTTTCTAATGCAATTTAACTTTAGTTAAGCACATACATTTCCTATAAATAGCTTGCTTGAGAACCTAAGACATGCAGATATATTGAAAAGCAACATTAATTCAATCATATAGGCAAAATATGGCTCTACAAAGGTTTGTTTTTGTAGCAGCAATTATGATTGTTGTTTGTATGGCTTTAGTTGTGAGAGCACAAGAAGGAGCACCTACTCCAACACCAGGAGGTCCTTCAGACAAGCCTAATGCATCACCAAATGGGCTTCTTTCATTTCAGCAAATGTTGCTTGGTTTTATGAGCATTGGCATGTCCTTGTTTCTTTTTGTCCTTAAAGACAGAGCTTGACCTTGATTTTCTGATCCAATGTTTCAAGATTGACAAGTTACAAGTGGCTGTTTTCTTTGTAATCAGTTAAGTGTGTGTGTGTGTGTTTTAGTATCCAGTTCAATCAGTGTCCAATTTCCATTGTTAGTGTGGAAGCAATTGTCTATTTGCTTATCATATTATGTACTGTATATGAGTACAAGTATACATCAAGGACTGTTATTTAGGGGTGTCAATGATTCGAAACCATCCCAATCATATCGGTTTCTCTTCGATTTCGGTAGGGTTCGGTTAGTTTGCTATCTCAGTCTCTAGACTCTGTAGTCTGTAGCGAAAACGCCTTTAATTTATTCCAGTAATGTTATCCGACACTGCTTCACAGAAATATTTAATCAACATATGACGAAACATTCTTAAACTACATGTCAAGAAGAACACAAAATAGAACAATTCCACCTACTAAAAAAACTAAAAGGACTCCAGTGTAAATCAATGTTAGTTTTTGTTCAGATAATTGTTAGTATGTATGATCATAAGCTTGGCGTGATTTAAATTAGTTAACCATTAGTTGAAATTTTGTAGCAAAGAACAAAAAGTACCATAAAAACTTATCGCATCAGGTGTTTACACCAAATTATGTAAATTTATGAATAAAGTAGAATACGTATTGATTAACCATGAATTAATTAACAGGTCCATTGGTTTAATATAAACATCCGTCTGAGTAAATTTTTACCTAACTCCACCTACTCAAACTAAGTTAACAGTTTGATCACAAGTTTAGTATGATATAAACTAATATTAATTCAATTTAACAATTAGTTCAAATTTTCATTATTTGCTTTTTCAAATGTTTGAATATTTCATAAAATTATATAGCCGCAAGATGAGCCTATAACTATTGACAGAATTAGTCAAATTCACTTTAAATTTCGTTACACAAATCTATAACACATTTACTTTTGTCCAAACACTCGACTCCCTCCGTCCCAATTTAAGTGTCTTATCGTAATATTTTGAAAAGTACTAAAGTTGTAGTTACTATATATACATACATGTTACATTTTTGTTGATTCAAATTTTAGGAAGGACAATAAAATGGATGGGATCTTGAAAGATAGTAGTAGTAAGAGATCAGCTAGTATTAAAAATAAGCAAAAATGGCTAAGTAGAAAAGAGAAATGGCTAGTGTTACTTGGTGTAATACTTCATGCAATTTATATGCTAAGTATATTTGATATTTATTTCAAGACTCCTATTGTTCATGGCATGGATCCTGTTCCACCTCGGTTTACTGCACCTGCTAAGCGCCTTGTTCTTCTGGTTGGTGGGTTTGCACACTACTTGTTTGATAAATTGTTTCAATGAAATTTAGCTCATATTGTTATTTTGTTGTATTGAATTAGTTGTTACTGCTCGGAAATAGCCTTTCTACCTCACTCGAGGTAGATGTGAGGTCTGTGTACACCCCACCTTTCCCAGACCCCACTTGTGGGATTATACTAGGTTGTTGTTGCTGTTGTTGTTGACTTAGTTATTACTGCTATGTTGCTCGGACTCTCCAAAATTGCTGCTGCAATCGTGTCGTGTCCTGCAAAGCTGCACTACTTTTGGAGGATCAGACATGCAACCCTGACAGCATTTTTTAAGAGTCCGAGCAACATAGGTTTATAGCTAGTGGATGATATTTTCAGCTTATTTTTGCTTTCTTGCATTAAATAGTTATTAGCATGTGCCTTGAATTAGTTATGAGCATTGAATTAGTTATTTTCAGCTCGTTTCACTGTACCCTTTAAGTGTGCTGTTTTTCGAGTTGGTGGGTTGCACTTGCACATCACTGTTCGACGAATTGTCTCAATGATATTTTCAGCTCATATGGTTATTTTCTTGTATTGAATTAGTTATTAGCTAAGTTGGTCAGACTCTCCAAAACTGTTGTCGCACCTGTGTCGGGTTCTCCAAAAATGCACTACTTTTGGAGGATCAGACATGCAATCTTGGCAGCATTTTTGAAGAGCCCGAGCAACACAGATTTTTAGTCAGTTGGTACCTCATTTTTGTTTCTTTCATTATATTGTCATTAGCCAGTGTCTTTAAGTAGTTATTCCATTTGAATTAGTTATTTTCAGCTCGTTTCATTGCATCGTTGAAGTGTCTTGTTCTTTGGGTTGGTTAGATGAATTGTCTCAATGAGTTCATTTTTTCTTTTCTTGCATTGATTTTGTTATTAGCCAGTACCTTTAATTAGTCATTGCATTGAATTTGTTATTTTCAGCTCGTCCCATTGGTGCCTTTGGTTCGTCTTCAGTGAATTGTCTCAATGAAATCTTTTTTGCTCATTTTTGTTTTCTCGCATTAAATTGGTTTATTTGGTCAGTGGGTGATTTTTTTTTTTTTTTTTGAATGATGAATTGTAGCTGATGGTTTACGGGCTGATAAGTTTTATGAGCCGGATTCAGAAGCAGATGGAGGTTATAGAGCACCATTTTTAAGGAACATTATTAGGAAACAAGGTAGATGGGGAGTATCACATGCTCGTCCTCCGACAGAATCTAGGCCTGGACATGTTGCTATAATTGCTGGATTTTATGAAGATCCAAGTGCTGTTACTAAAGGTTAAAATTTTATTTTTTATTTCTTGAAGTACTTTTCAGAATTTTTTCGTTACTGCTTTAGCCAACTGCCTCTTCTCAAGCTTAATAATATCGCAGGTTGGAAGGCGAATCCTGTTGAGTTTGATTCGGTATTTAATCAAAGCAGGCATGTATTTTCCTATGGTAGCCCAGATATTGTTCCCATATTCTGTTCGGCCTTGCCGCATAGCACTTGGAATTCTTATCCTCATGAATTCGAGGATTTCGCAACTGGTGCGTTATGGTCGTTAAATATCTGTTTTGATTACAGGTATCATAAATCAAGTAGTCTTCACATGGTTATGTGATTATGAAAATGAAACTTATTGTTCATTTAAAAGAGCAATGATTTCCTCTCCTAGCCACCAATATTCTGTGCTTCTTGCAAGTCATCTTTGCAAATCCCAATTTATCAATGCCTTATCGATGTGATGGTGTTTATCTGCAGATGCTTCATTTTTGGATGAGTGGTCATTCGACCAATTCCAGAACCTCTTGAATAAGTCCAATGAAGACCCAAAATTGAAGCAGCTACTACAACAAGACAAGCTCGTTGTTTTTCTACACCTGCTTGGCTGTGATTCCAATGGTCATGCACATAAGCCCTTTTCTTCCATCTATCTAAATAATGTTAAGGTGGTTGACAAGATTGCGGAAAGGGTTTACAATCTCATGCAGGACTACTTCAAGGACAATCAGACTGCCTATATTTTTACAGCAGATCATGGAATGAGTGACAAAGGTTGGAATTGGTGCTCAATTGTTTTTCTATTTCCCAATGAGTATAAATAGATCTTTGACCGTGCAACACAGCATGCAAACAGCTTTAAATGATCATTATATGTAGACTATGTCTACAATTGAATTGTTTCTATGATAGGAGAATACTTTTCACTTTCCTGGTATGATGTTTGTAAAAATTACCCAGATCTTTTTCAAGGTTTATTCTGTGTTAAGCAACAATAGTGTAATGTAGCATTGTGATTCATAGCAATTACTGGTACAGGCAGTCATGGAGATGGACACCCGACAAACACCGATACACCACTTGTGGCATGGGGAGCAGGCGTGGGGCATCCCTTGCCAATTTCCCACAGTGATGACCATCATGAAAGTTCTGGTCGCTTTATTGATGACCATTTGCATGATACAGCAACACCCCCGGAATGGGGCCTCAGTGGCATGACGAGGTTGGATGTTAATCAAGCTGACATAGCACCGCTGATGGTTGATTACTTTGTCCTCTCTAGAAGTCTTGTGTTGAAGTGCCTTTCTATCATATCAGCTTCTTCTAAAGTCTGACTTTGATATCATGCCCATTTATTGCAGTCCACTCTTCTTGGTCTGCCATGTCCTGTCAACTCGGTTGGGAATTTGCCTCTTCGTTACATGAATTTGAATAAGGTCTGTTGCATTTCTATAAGCTCTGTCTATTTTACATGGTATGAATGCGTGGTGGATCAGGAGAGATATACTGCTTAGCTGGTTCTTTGGCAACACTTGTGTTCTTTGTATTGAGATTGAGTGCAGGTCTCACTGTTTACTTTTATGTCCAGGCAGATGAAGTTGAAGCAGTAGTAGCCAATACAAAGCAAATCCTCAATCAGTTCCTTAAAAAGTCACGTATCCTTTCTTAGTAACTGAGATTGCTTTTTACTTATCTCTCTTTCTGACCTCACTCATCATAACGTGTATATGCCTAAACTCTTTTTGTCGTGATTCAGACCTTTCAGTCTTTAAACGTCGGTCAAATAAAACTAACTGGTAGAACAATTTTGATAGAAGTAAAATTTAATATCAGAATTTAGACCCAAATTTTAGAACAATAGAGAGTAAAGGTGATGAACTTAATATATACTCATGACTGCTTCGTAAATGTTCCCCGGGGCTTGTACTGTTTTCACCTTATAATTTTTTTAAAGAGAGCTAGATTGAAATTTCGGTTGAGTAACCTTGACAAAAAAATAGAGTTAAAGCAGTCGACCTCATTATACTTCAAGCCTTTCAAACCCTTGGCTAGCCATTCATCACAATTGCGACAAATCGAGCATCTGATTTCTCTCTCAGAGTATGAAACTGCTATGAAGCTATCTGAAGAGCTTAGGGGCTTGGCACTTCAAGGACTTCACTATTTCCAGACATATGATTGGTTGATGCTGATGACTGTAATTACTCTTGGCTATGTTGGTTGGATGATCTATGTGGTACTCCATGTCTTGCAATCATATACATCCCTACCTGCAAATATTTTTGGCAAGGAGCAATTACCTAATCAGAGGAGTACAGTTAAGGTACCTGTTTTGCTCTGTATGCACGTGCCGTTGTGCATTTCTTTGTATGTGTTAGTTAGAGGAGGGTCGTAGAAGGGAAGTTCAAACAAATCATTTGTCTCTTTGGTGTTGAGTGCAAAGATTGGTAGGAAAAAGGGAGGAGGAAATTGTTCATAAAAATGCATTTTTTGTGTGAAAAGTATTAGTGCAAGTTTAACTAATCTTCTTTAATTCAAACTAAAATCAATAAAATTATCTTGACTGTTCATAAGTGATGCTAAATCGAGGCAGAGATATAAGAGGATTCTGCTGTTGTTTTGCTGTCTCTTCAAGGTAGAGTACATCTAGTGGCAAAAACTGATATGCCAAAATTACACATAAAATTAAACTCAATTAAGATCTATTTTTACCACCAAAACTACTTCATAGAGCCGGAGAGTTCAGAGGTGAGATCATATCTATGCATTGTAAGTGGGAAGAGGAAGTTCACCACCAAAACTGTAGAAAATTAAACTTATTTAGGAAAGAAAATTGAAACCTGAGGGAAAAGTTGGAATAGTTATAAGCAAATGGTCCTTCGAACATTAACCCTCTTGCTTTTCTTTTTCTTTCAACCCCCAAACGTTTCTCCTCTCCGCCAGGTACTCTACCTTTCTAAAATGTCTCATGTCAGTTGCACCCAGCTTTGGGACTGTATTTGGTTACACTTGGTCTCTATTCTGCCTGATCGTCAAAGTTATAGTCAAGTCCTCATCCGGGACTTCTCTTGAGGGAGATCTTTAAAAACTTTTATCATCAGGGCCCTTTATTGACATGGTCATTCTTTTTCTTTATTATATTATTGTGGAATTACATATTGATGTTCCTGAATGTGTGTCTTCGTCCGAAAAAAGATTTATATTATGGACATTCAGTCGTAGGGTGGTACTAGAAAAAGTCGATATCTGACTGATTGATTCTCCATTTTTTCACTTCCACTTCTATGGATATATAAACTGTATTTACTATGTGTTTGAATATGAAGCACCGTTCCCTGATTTCAGTGGTTCCATGCTTATGTTCTTGTCCTATTTCAGGTCCATCTTTTAGGAGGACTGTTAATGGGAGTAGTGTGCATTCTTTTGTTGGTTGAGCAATCTCCTCCCCTTTATCACGCATATGTGGTGATGACAATGTTTTTGTGGACACAAATATTTAGTGAATATCGATTTCTCAAGGCATTGTGCAGATACTTGTGCGGGAAAGTAAATGATTACTATCTTAAACTCATTGCCACTTGTATTTTCTCCGTGATCATTCTTGAGCTTCTGGTGAGGCTCTACCCACTGTCTATGTGCGTTTCATTAAGCAGCAGTAGATTTGTTTTTGAGCACTTGTAGATTTTAATCATTGTAGGTGAAAAGCTTCACAGATAGAAGGCTGTATACTTGGTGTTTCTTAACTACAGGGGTTGCAGTTGCTCTCTATCTGTTTAGATCATTACCTTGGAGATCTGGAGTACCAATATTTGTATGGCTAGCGTATTGGTTTTTGTCTGCTTTTACTCTCATGCCCCCTCAAATTCCAGAAAATACCCTGCTTGTGTAAGTAACTTTGTATTCAGTATCTTAACTTGCAAATCCAATTGCAGTAGGTTAATTGAATTTGTTATACTGAACTTATATGTATGTAGAGTTGCTGGTGGGCTGTTAATTACCACAATTGGCATAGTTCTTCGATACGTGGAACTGCAGGCTAAAGATAACAGATTTTGGCGTAGTCTCGCTGGTGAAGACTCGAGGAAACTCAAGTTTCCCTTGCTCTTTCACTTGCAGGTAACTGATGACGTTCACCAGCAATGTTCTAAATCATCTTAAACTTTTCCAGATAGATTTATTAATCTTTTTCTCATTTGGGGTAGATCCTGTTGGTTGGCTTAGCATCTTTGATGGTTTGGCTTTCAACCTCGCATAGAACAGAGAAGCGGGAATTGCTAGTCCTACACCAATTGGTGAATTGGTCCATTGCTGGTATTCACTTTCGCTTTTATCTGGCTGCCTGTGCAGCTCAGTCTTACTTAGAAATCTTCTGGGATGTTCTATGAACATTGAACACAATTAATGCAACCCTTTACCCCTCTTTCATTCCTATAATTGTTTTTTTTATTTCCTTGTAATGGGATATTAAACAGTGAATTCTAACTTTTGAGATTTTTCTTTTTTCTATATAATTTTTCAAGTCAGAGGCATGCTATCAAACTTACTTTTAAGAAGTCCATTCTGCTGCTAGGGTTATGTCTTACAGTTGCCCTCATCAGCTGCTTCCTATGTTACTGGACTCTTCATCAGCATTGGTGCCCCATGTCACATGCGTAGGACATGATATGGGGTTATACTCAAACAGAAGTCCATGTAGCATGGGCTCTGCAACCTGTCGTAAAAATTATTATTATTTCGAAGCCAACTATTTGGTGCACGTCTTAGTTAGTTTCCAGTAAGGTATCACCTAATGGCATAGCTGTATTCCCCCTGGCCTTTGATATACTTGCTTCCATTTTCAGGCCTTTCATTTGTTCCATTTTAGTGTGGAACTTTCTTGAGTGAAGCTTCCCTGACTTGTTTTTAATTGTTCCTTTTCCCTTTCATCGTTCTCCAGCCTGATTGAAATTTCATATATCTTATTTGATAAGTAAAGTTTCATATGATTTATTTTCTTCGTGAACATTTCAAGGACCCTGCATTTATCATTTTTTTTTTTCTTCAGGATTTTCGATGATACTCCCACTCTTTTCAACTACTGGTCTGTTATCCAGACTGACATCCATTTTCCTTGGCTTTGCACCTCCCTTCCTGCTTCTATCAATCGGGTATTTCCATCATTTCTAGCATGGCTAGAGTACACTAAATTCTATACCATTATGAGTGAGGATTTGACTAAAGCTTCTGAATCCCTTCAGATATGAAGCTCTCTTTTATGGTGCGCTTAGTCTTGCACTTATAGCCTGGATACTGGTGGAAAATGCTTATCTCCATATAAGCAAGTTCAGATTATCATCAGCTCCAGTCAAATCCATTGAGGATAACGTTAACCTTGCACATGATAATAGGTGCCTGGAGTTATCTGATATGAGGATCCCATTAGCCTTTGTAAGTTTTATGTTCTGCTTTTCTTAGTGATATTATAGTTAGGGGGGAAAAGAAAAACAGTGACATCATTTTCAGAATTGATAGTTTAACATTCTGAGGTTATGCATGGGGTTTCATCCAGCTCTGTTGTCTCTGCATAGTTCCAAATAGTTATATTGAATCTTCCTTGGATACTGTACATCTTCCTTGCTTCCTTGTCGGCATCATTTCTTATGTTTTCAGTTTGATGTATTGATAATTAAATTCATCATCACATTCTAATGAATCACATAGTTAATTGTACAGGAAGAGAGACCAAAAAGAAAAACGGCTTCACAGTTTCAAATTTAGCATTGTGTTTGGTTGCCTAAAAGCATGTCTACCTCTTCTGGAAGTTGAACGCTTTTAATTCTTCCGCTCAATGTAATGTACAAAGTCACACGTGAACATTTCAAATCACTTGGTTCACTTTGCTATGCATAAAGATATGAAAGCTTAAAGTACAGTGTGTACGTGTAGGGATAACAATGGGGTTCAGGGAGAACGGGGAGAACCTTTTCTCGTCCAGACACATGAAAAATATTTTTGTTACTCGTCTTGGAATTCGTTTAGTTTAGTCCTAAAATGGATCAGATAAATAAAAAGCTGTTGATAGGCCTTTGCAATTCTGTGCTGATTTTGAACCCAACTTTTTTCTTCTTTCTGTCTTCTAATCTTTTGCCATAGTGGAGGAAAATGTTTAGATTTTTCGTTTTTGTCCCTTTACTTGAATGGTTTTCAGTTTTCCCAATTTAAGTAGTAATCTAGTAACCTAAAAGAAAGAAAAAGGAATGATAGTTGAGATATTAGTTGTCCAATTACAAATTGCTACTTGCTAATGCAATTCTGCTTTTCTAGATGGTCTTTTTCAATATTGCATTCTTTGGAACTGGTAATTTTGCAAGTATTGCAAGCTTTGAGATCTCCTCAGTGTATAGGTTCATCACAATTTTCAGCGTAAGTGAAATTGAACATCATTGTTTACAAATCGTTATTTTCCTTTCATTTCGATGTGGTATTATGTCAGATTACTCCTTTCTTTTGCAGCCTTTTTTGATGGCAGCGTTGCTTATTTTCAAGTTATTGATACCATTCATACTTGTCATGTAAGTAAAACTTGCATATTCCCTCATTAATGGTTCTCAATGAAAAACCACTGTACTTATCATCATGAATAACTTTTTATCTATTGTTGGGAATTAACTGCAGATGTGTGTTTAGTGCAATCACTAAATTGGTGCGAATTCCTTTGTTGGGATGCTATTTTCTGGTGATATTGTGCTCAGACGTTATGACAATCCATTTCTTCTTCCTGGTACGCGGTCACTCTTATTCTTCATGTGGTGCAGTTCTTATGTTTTTTCACCTCAGTCCCTCCAATGTGTTTTGCTGGTTAAACTTTCAACAAAACAATCTGTTCTCTATAGTAGTGTCTTGCAGCTTTTTGAGCTTTTCTCTTTCATGTGTTCTGAATGATTTTTCTCCTCAAATGTGATCCTGGGGATTCATCATGGTTGGGATCCATATATTGACTCCTCTGCTTGTTTTCTGATTGGTAACAGGTCCGAAATAAAGGAAGCTGGATGGAAATTGGCAACAGCATTAGCCATTTCGGAATTATGAGTGCTCAAGTTGTGTTTGTCCTCATGCTTTTTGCTGCTACAAATATTTTCACGAAAGACATCCAAATTAGATCAGCTCAGCAAGATTCTCGTAAAAAAGTGTGATCATTTGATGTTTCATTCTTTTTGATGTCTCATATTTCTGGGTAGCAATTTTGCTAGAGTAGCAATTAGTTTACAGGAATCGTTCCATTTGGCTACATGAAGTAAATCATTCTTTTCCACACTCCACGTCTCTGGGTGGTAAGCTTGTAGTATTTCTTTGCCAAAACAGAGCGGTTTAGTTGTTTCGGATGAAGAATGATGAGATGATGAATTCCATTATATCTTGTATCCAGTAAGGGCTGAAGGTTAGTCGCCCTCGGGAACTTTTTTATATCATTTCAATTGCATAGTGCACTAGAAATGGTGATAACAGCTTTGTTGGGCAAGAATTTGTTCATTCTTTAAATTCGAGATGTGAATCTTCCTGGAAATGCAGTAGTTGAAGGGTAAAAGAAATAACAGAGAGTCTACATTATTCTCAAATGGCAAGATTTTACCTGGTCGAACAATTTTAGCTATAGTTTTACCTGCTCCGTTAGTTCTTTTAACTGTTTAAGTGCCCAGTAATATAATGAAGAAATGTTATGTACAGAAACATTTTTTGCAGGAAAAGTTTGATTTAGAGTCTTTACCGCGAATTATATATATGAGCAATTAAACATAGTATAAGTTTTCACCCAGTATCCGGTATCCTTGCTGGAGTCCCGATTAATCGGGATTCGAGTCGCATAAGGCCCATTTCTGGTGAAACGCTCTCTACCCGAATTTTTTCTATTTCCAAAGCTCGAACTCGAAACCTCTGGTTAAGAGTTGAGGGATCAGATTCATCCCACCACAACCCTTGGTGGTGAGTCATAACATATCGAGCTCATTTGAATCTAAAAAAGACTCAAATCTTATATATACAACAACATACTCAGTGGAATCTCGAACTCGAGCACATAAAAAATCATTAGCCTACATAGAGATGTCAATAAAGAAAAACCATGCATGAGCTGTTAGATAACTGTCACTACTCGCTATTGGAAATGGACCTTTCCTTCTCTCATGAATGGGACCAGCTTGTTTATGTGCTTTCCTCTTTCATTCTGTATCCTTCTATCCCTAACACTCTTGTCTGTTACTATCTCCTTTGACAGTCAATACATCATTTTTAAAAAAGAGTTTTGCCTTTCCTGAAATATAGTCATGGCATTGTTTGTCCGACATTTTTTTTACTATTGTAGTTAAATATTTTTATAGAGAATATATAATTTATAATATAACATAATATAATAAATTATTTCAAAGAAAACTTGACGATTATACTCCCTCCGTCCCAATTTGAGTGTCTTAATTTGACTTGTCACGGAGTTTAAGGATATAGGGAGACTTTTCAATCTTGTGGTTCTAAATTAAAGATGAGTGTAATGTACTAAAATGTCCTTTAAATTTATGGTTGTAAACTTAGCGTGTATGATTTTTGAATTTTCAACTTACCAAATATAGAAAGAGGCACTCATTTTGGGACAAACAAAAAAGGAAAGGTAGACACTCATTTTGGGACGGAGGGAGTAGTAAAATATTGTTATAGAAGATAATTATTGTAGAGACGTGGGACTGATAAAAGAGTGTTCATTTAATTTCAATCTTTCTAATATTTAAAAATAATTAAAGAGAAGTTTTTTTATTCTCTGTATAACCATAATGTTTTTCTTTTGGGAGGGGAAGTATTCTTAGAGAATTGGATTAAAAGACCCTCATTTAAATTAAAAAAAGGGATATGTTTTTCTTTTTTCTTTTCTTTTATTTTATTTTTGAAGAGTGTTTAAGTGTTAATCGGGGCTAAATTAGATTATCTAAAACTTCGGGGCCGAATTCAAAAACAACCTAATCTTATCAACAAAAAGAAGAAACCAATCAGTCTCATCCATTATCAAGTGTTAGTTTCAAATTCAAATCAAAGCTTCTCTCACAATTTTCTCTCTTCTCTCGACTACCTTCGATCGTAGCGGAGCCACCTTGATGGAAGGGTGGTCAGGCGACCATCTTTCGCCAAAAAATAATATTGTGTATGTAGATAGGTTAAATTAAATTTTATGATTAAATATTACGTTTTGAACACCCTTGATACAATTAACAGTCCTAGCTCAGTGGTGCAGGGTATTCAAAATTAGCTAAACAACTTAGGATCAAAATGTAAAGTTTGAACTACATTTATCATTATTAAGTGTATTGCATCGTGATTGACCGTTTGTACTAAATTGAAAAGCAAAAATTTTCTAAACTTATTTTGCTTCTGGGTTAAAATTACGTTTTGTTCTTGATTTTTGAATAAATTTTACAATGATCTTGTACAAATAGGGAAGGTTTTATGTTTAGCATATTTTTAAGTTCGGAACATCCTCGATCAATGTTTTGACCATCCACATACGGTGCTCCGAATGTGTAATAAGAGGATGTGTTAACAAAAAGTGAATGTGTTATTTTTACACTCATTTTTATGTCTGAAACATCCTCAGTCAATGTTTTTGTTAACATCTTCAGACGGTGTTCCAAAGTAGAGCTTATTGTATTTTCCAGTCGAAGATTTATGCTCCGTTGAAAGAGATGAATCCCTCGTCCAAAGCAAGACCAAACAGCAGTAGAATGACGATGGTAAAATGACAATAGCGGTGGCGATATAATGACAATGGTAGCTGAATGTAAATATAGCGATGGCAATAATATCTTAAGGTCACACGCCTCCTCATTATCAGCAGTAGTAGTTACCACGTCCAACGTCTCTCGATAAAAACGGTCCGATAAAAGTGGAATTTGATTAATCGCACTTATCTGCTGCATCGTCATCTTGTGTATTCGAGATGTTCCAATCTCTATCAACTCTACGAGTCGATTAGTCATCCTCGACCGCTGTCTTTCACTTTCGATCTCACGTCGTTTTGCTTCTGATGTCTGCTCTCATCTTGCCACATTGTTGGCCACGTATCACCAATGTGATCGGAAAAAATCCGACCAGTACAATGCGTAAATCTTATTTTTAATATTTTAAGTTTTTATTTTTTTCCAATTTTTTCCACATAGACCTATAGTTAATATTTTAGAACAATGAATTAAACTACTCACATATTTATATTTAGCAATAAAAATTTTGGTGACTAGAACTAAAGTATTATATTAAAATAAGACTAACATTTTGTTAACTTGAAAAAATCATTATTAGTATAAATAAATATAACTAATAGATCATATCTCTTATGCATAACAAATGGTATTTATAAGTAATTTCTTTATAAAAAAGATAGTGTCAGGTAAGATGGGGCATAAAGCTAAATGTGTTTACAAATTGGTCATGGCCAAATCAGACATGTCAAAGCAAAAACTAAACAGGAAACAAATTCTATGGTTGAGTTTTATTTTCAGATTCAAGGTAGAGAAAACTATCATTTGAAAAATTGAGTGCAATAACTAACCGAAACCCACCAAAACTCTAGCGGGTTAAATGAATTCGGCTCTATATTGCCACGCTTATAAGGGAGAAATGATAAATTGAACTAGTTCAGTTAATGAAGCCATCGAGAATGATTTTTGTTTTGAATGTTCGAAATAAGGGTGAAATTATTGTTTCATAAGACGATGAAGAAAGAAAAAAAATAAAAGAAAATTGTTTAACCTTTGGCTCCAAGTTATCATACTTTAGCTACAAGTTGGAACACTTGAGCTCCAAGATTAATCTATTAGTATTAGATTTAGCTATCTCCTAACTAAAATGATACTCCCTCTGTTTCACTTTATCCGACAAAGTTTGGAGTATAAAGGTCAAACTTGTTATCTTTGACCGTGAATTTGTACATAGATTGTTCAAATTTTTAAAAATAAAATTTGTATATTTAGAAACTAAATAGAAAGTACTACAAGTTATAATACTTTACAATTTAAAACTTATAAATTATTTAAGAAAAATTCGATCAAAGAAGCAGCTCGAAGACTTCTCAAATAGTAACCTTGCCACATAAAGTAGAACGGAGGGAGTAATTAGGTTATATATTGCATTATATATATGATTCATCGAAGCATTCAAAGTATTTGTAGTATAAACACTTTGGAGATTGTGTAAACTCTTGTTAATTCATAGTATATCTATATGAGTTGTGGCAGAGGATTTGGACTGTCTTATATTAAACCTTATTCGACGCTTCAAGATATTTTTGTTTGCTAGAAGTTTAATGATGCATTACATGAGCTAGATGTGGAAATGATGTTTGATTCACAAGTTATCCCCAAGAAAGAAAGCTTCATGTATTCTTGGCTCAATCTCTAGGGTGATGGAGAAATGGATGGTGATGTCCTGCATTGTATAGGGGCGAGGTGGATGAAGTGGAGGCTCGCTTCCGGTGTCCTATGCGATAAGAAAGTGTCACCTAGATTTAAAGATAAGTTCTATAGAGTGGTCGTAAGGCCAACTAAGTTGTATCAGAGGGGAGTGTTGGCCAGTTAAAAATACACACATTCAGAAGATGAGTATAGCAGAGATAAGAATGCTTAGGTGGATTTGTGGACATACTAGGATGGATATGATTAGGAACGAGGTCATTCATGACAAAGTAGAAGTGACTTCAGTGGTGGATAAGATGCGATAAGCTAGAGGAGGAGCACATGTGAAGAGGAGGAGCACAAGTGCGGCGGTGAGGAGGTGTGAGGGTTGGCAATGTTTGTCTACAAAGAGGTAGAGATAGACCAAAGAAGAATTGGGGCGAGGTAATTATACATGCCATGAATCATCTTCAAATCACCGAAGACATGACCCTAAATAGGAAACCGTAAAGGTCGAGAATTAAAGTAGATGGTTAGATAGTAGGCAATCGATTTCTATCATACTAGCGGGAATTTAATTATTTTTATAATACTATTTCTATCTTATTCTTCATCTTTATTGTTAGTGGTGTTTGATGTTTGTTGTTTGTTGTCTACCTCGGTTACATCTAGTATTTGTGTTAGTATTTCCTTTACAATGTGGTTTTCATATTGTTTTTTTTTTTTTTCCTTTTCAAACTTGTTTACAAAATTGTCCTTCTTTAGCCGAGAGTCTATTGGAAACATCCTCTCCACCTTGATGGGAGTAAAATCCGTATATATCTCACACTCCTCTGACCCCACTTATAAAATAACACAAGGTATATTATGTTGTTGTATAATTTCTCGATTTAATTTGGGTTAATTCTTTTCTTTTTCAAGCTTAGGCAAGAAATTTGCCCAACTCGACAGAGAGTCAATTTAACTCATTACAATAGTATTGCTGCATATTCTGCAATTTTCAGGCGTGACAAAGATTTTAGTCTCTATGGTGGTAATAAGGCATTAAATATACATACGCTATTAATACGGTGGAGCTTATTATTAGCTGAATCATATTTATAATCCCCATTTAATCTGTAATAACTAATGTACAAATCGCCTTAATTTTACTTCACCTAAGGATTGAGCATTAAAGGATTTTGAATGATAATGCGACACAACACAACAACCAAAAAGATTCCTGCTCCACACGCTATAAAAAAGAATAATAATTTGTCAAACTTTGAAGTATAATTATGAAGCTCAATAATTAAAGTGGAGAAAGCCATACATTCATGTGATTATGGACACAATATACGCCGTCGAGTCCGTCCTTCATTTCTCTCTTTTTTTTTCCAACTAATCCGGATTCGCGCCGCGTAGGGCCCCATTCGGAGGGAAGGGGCTCCCTACCAGTGATTTTTTCATACACAGGGCTCAAACCCGAGACCTTTGGTTAAGGGAGGAGTAGCCCCATCCGCTACATCACATCACTTGGTGGTCGTCCTTCATTTCTCCAATGTATATTATGTCCCTTGGTCCTTTTACAAATTTTCTGAAATAGTACTCCATCCGTCCCAAGATGAGTGTCTATATTTTCTTTTAAATTTATTCAAAAAATGGTGCCTCTTTCCATATTTGATAACTCTTTAATTCCAAGATTTATTTTGGACCACAAGATTTAAAGGCATCGATCCACATTTTACACAACTTTAATTTTAAACCACAAGATTCAAAAGTCTTCCTCATTTTCTTAATTTTCGCATAAAATCAAACCTAAACACTTATTTTGGGACGGAATGAGTAGTTGTAAGTACTACTCGAAAGTCACAAAGCACATGTTCATCAACTTCAATTAGAGCTTAACCCTTAGATTATATCCTGCTAATGACACATCCCCATCCTCACCCTGACCCAACACTACTCGGAAGTTGTTGGATCTCTTTTACTCATCGTACTTCAAAATATTTTATAATTTTCCTTTTTTGAAATTCAAATCAAGTGAACCTTGATTTAGAATAAAAATATTCTAATATGTAGAATTTCATTGTTTTAACTTTGCCAATGTGATAAGAGTAACTGCCTAATTGGTGTCATATTCTAATAAAAGATAGGTGTTGAAATAAGTCGATGCTCCACGTAAATAGACAGAATGTGTAATCCTTTAACTAGATATGTAAAACTCATGCAGCACCCAAACGAGTTCGAAAGATGGAAGTGTAATTTATGTGATACTCCCCCGGTTCCACAATAAATGATATGTTTCAGATATTGAGAGTCAAATGAGTTTATCTTTGACTTTAATATTTTCATATGTTTTTTAAATATTTTGAATTAATAATTATTGTGACTTATAGTAATAGCTGCTTGCTTGGCTTCAAAGCCTTACCATCCCTTCGCCTCCTCCTTGAAAGAGAGGTGTCCTAACCACTAGACTTGTGGGGTATATAGAATAGACTTTTAGTAAGAATAAGGTTCGCATCTCTTCCACTCTATCTGAGAATGTCGTAGCGTAGGACTCCAGGAATTTTGGAAGCTGAACATGCTCAAAAGATGCCTAAAGCTTTTAGCTTTGATCATTCGACGCCGAGTGAAAGGGTTCCTCGCTAAAGAAAAAGAATAATAAGTAGTGGCATCTATTATAATCACCAAGTCGATCACTCCTCATTAATAAGAAGACTATCCATATATTTTACCTTCCCAGTGGCAGTAGCCTCGTCCTGGGTCTAACATTTTCTCGTTTCCGTCCTATTCGGGAAGAATAAGAGGAAGAAGCTGCATGAATGGCACCAACAGCATGGCTGCTAAAGCAAGCTAAGCTTCACACGGCCCTGAGGAAGCCAAAAGACCCTCTCACGGCCGAAGGCGTAGTTTTCAAATATATAAATATCGTTAGAAAAAATTTAAAAATTATATGTTTAAATTCACGGTCAAAATGAACTCCTTTGCCTCTCGAAATCTGAAACATATCATTCTTTTTGGAACAGAGGGAGTAATACTTTCGTAATTTAATGAGAACATTACAACTTTTTAATTTTGGAAGCTAATCAAAATAACTACTCTATTTATTTCATTTCGTACGATAAAATGCGAAATCTAGAGGTTAATTTATGTATTTTCTTTTGCAAATTCAGATATTTTTCAAGTTTTATGAAAAAGTTTACGTATTTAAAATTACATATGGGATCGGAGAGGGTGAAATATATGCAAACTTTACTTCCATCAAAGTGAAGAAACTGTTTCCAATAAACACTTAACTTAAAAAAAACATATAATGTACTAGTTAATATAAGTTGCATAACTAATCAATGTATTTTTTGTATTTAAAAAAGACATAAAACCAAAGCAAAAAAAGTACTTAACATTTCACATAAAATGAAACAAAATGCGTATTATAAATAAGATGTTACTTAGACTTTTTATTTTTATTTTGTACTATTTACTCTATTTAATTAGCTGGTCCACCTCATCAAAGTCCACAAAACTAAGAACAAAAAATATATAAAAGCACCGACGGGTCAATTACGAGAACCGGGTTCCCATGTGGACCCATGTTTCTAGCAAGCGCACACCTCCCGTGATTGATGCTTCACTAATGTAAATAGGCGCCTCTCTCTATTTTCCCTTTTCTCATTGGATCCTTCTTAGATATTGATATATTTCATGTGACTTGTCGACTCGCTCCGTCTTGTTTGTCATACTTTTTTTATTAATCTGTTTCAAAAAATTTATCGTATTTTTAAATTTGGTAACACTTCAACTGTAAATTTACCTTTTGATTCATTTATAGTCATACAAATATCTATGACATACTCCATCCGTTCCAAAATGGTTGTCATAGTTTGACTTAGAGCAGAGTTTAAGAAATGTGGTAAAATTTTTGAAATTTTTGGTCTAAAATAAGTCCTACATAAATATGGAGCTATAAAGCATTTCATTAACGGTAAAGTAGTAGTTTCAACTCAAAAATATTTTCAAATTTAGAATTGTGTCATTCTTTTTGGAACAGACTTATAAGGAAATAGTGTCATCCATTTTGGAACGGAGGGAGTATTATAGAGCACAAATTTCAGAAGTCTTGTTTCTTTATTAAACTTAGTGTCAAGTCAAACTATGACAAACAAATTGAGACGAAAATAGTATTTTTAATATCTTCTTTAAAACTATTTTTATTTCTTATTTGTGTCTAATGACATTTGCATATATTGTTAAAGGCTTAAAGTTCAAAATCAAAACTTTACCAATTTCCTTTCCTTTATCTTTTTCCTTTTACCTCATTCACATGCAAGAATATCCTTTCTTTATTCATATGTTTGTATTTCCTTTCTTGCTCCTTGTTTTTAGGAGACTTTAGAAGGGCAAATCTAATTCTTTCCCAAAACTTTGTGCCGATTAAAATGTATTTACCTCAATTAAATGGAAGACTAAACGAATTTCATTAGAGTGGAGTTTATCATACTGATAACATTAAACTTATGTAACTTTAAAAAGTTTTTTTAAAAACGTCTAGTTTGTAGTCCTTTCTCATTCAATGTAGACGTAAAAAAGAAAATAATGTGATGAGTTGTAAACAGAAAAGCACTTGAAGCAATTATGGAAGGAAATGACAGTAGAACTTGTCTCATAGAAATAAATGAAAGTAACACCAAGGGATGCAATGAGACGGATATGGTAATATTTAAAATCTTATTTAATGGATTTTACACAGAACAACTCTATATAATTTGTGGAGCTCGTCAATTTCAACTTTACTATCTTTAGATTATGCGAATTTGAATTAGTCGAATTCAGTTTTTTCGAACACGGCTTTAAAAAAATGAAAGTAACACTACCAAACAAAAAGAAAAACAACAAATCATTGAATGAAGAGAAGAAGTGATAAAATATGAAGCCCCCCTATTGATGAGCCTTCCAGCTATATCCCATCCCCACATTCCTCACAAACTCCATTCTAAAACCAAAACACCTCTACTTTCCCTTTACCTTTCTAAAACCAAACAAACTCAACTCAACACAAAGCCAAGAACAAGCTAAACCCAAACACTTTCCAAAATGGTTTTAACACTACTAATTTTACTTACCATTTCAGCATTATTAACAACTCCTTCATTATCCCAACACCATTCTACACCATTAAACACAGGATATTATCGCAAATCATGTCCAAGATTTGAACAAATCATGCAAGAAACCACTACAGACAAGCAAATTAAATCCCCTACAACAGCTGCAGCCACACTACGTCTCTTTTTCCACGACTGTTTCGTGGGAGGCTGTGATGGTTCCGTTCTTATTTCCTCCACTCCTTTTAATAAAGCAGAACGTACTGCTGACATTAACTTGTCACTCCCCGGGGACGGGTTCGATGTAGTTGTACGCGCTAAAACCGCGCTTGAACTCACGTGCCCCGGGGTAGTTTCTTGTTCGGACATCCTGGCTGTAGCTGCCAGAAACCTTGTAGTTCAAACTGGCGGCCCATTTTATCCAGTTAAACTGGGCCGTAAAGATTCATTTGTTTCAAAAGCTGATTTTGTTGAAGGTAATTTACCAAGGCCTACAATGCCAATGGATCAAATCATTAAGATTTTCGAATCCAAAGGCTTTTCAATTCAAGAAATGGTCGCGTTATCAGGTGCACATACAATTGGCTTTTCACATTGTAAAGAGTTTAGTTCAAATCTTTACAATTACAATAAAACTACACAGTCTGATCCAAGTTATAACCCGAGGTTCGCTACAGCTTTGAAAAATGCTTGTGGGAATTATCAAAAAGATCCAACATTGTCAGTGTTTAATGATATAATGACTCCTAGTAAATTTGATAATATGTATTATCAAAATTTGCCTAAGGGTTTAGGTTTGTTGTCTTCGGATCGTGGTTTGTTTTCAGATCCACGAACGAGAGTTTATGTGCAGGAGTATATTGACAATCAAGATGTGTTTTTTAAGGCATTTGCTTCAGCTATGCAAAAGCTTAGTGAGCATAGGGTAAAGATTGGTAAAAATGGTGAGATCAGACACAGGTGTGATGCTTTCAATTGAATTAGTTGAAAGGGTGTTTGATTATGTTTATGTTATTTTGAGTTCCCAATTTGTTTTTACAAGATGAAAGTCTTAACTTATAATATATGTATACAGTGTTTTTTACCATTTATTTAGATGGAAACTAGAGAGATTTATTAGATATGCTTCATTTATGCTTTATTTTCTTGTTGATTAAAGAGTTCCCCTTTTGTAAAGACTTTGTTGAGATATGAGGTTTTGATGATTAATAAACTTATCGAAAAACTGGCGTTGAAACAACTGTATTTGTGTTTGACTGGAATATTATTGTCTATGAATGTGAGATGCTTTGTGCACCGAGCTGTCCTTGTACTGGAATACTACTCTGATAAAGTGTGGAAGCAAATACGAGACCAGATTTGATTAAGCTTTATTTAGCTTCAATGATGTCTTTGGCCTTGTGTTTCTGCTTATGAGATCATTAACCGTAAATAAAGTTTGCAACTTTTTTGATTGCTTTTGTAACCATAGTGTGAAAGATGTTAGCTTTTCAGTTCAAAGTGTTTGATTTTAATGGATTATTTATGTTGCTTTATGCATGGATTGAGAGCAAAGTGATGAAAAAAGTTGGATCTTGTTTTGGTCCATGTCACTTTTGTTACAGATTATAACAAGGGCATTGCCAACTATAGTTTGTCTGGCATTAGTACCTGGAATGATGATACTAGCCAAATGAATGATTAAGCTTGAGACACATAACATGCTTGGTATTGATTCTCATACTGCTAATTCCTAGGCCATCTGCATTGGCAAGAACATGCTAGTACTTAATTGATTCTAAATTTGCACAGAGATGAGAAAACTTTAGGTGGTTTCTTCATATTTTCTAATCCTTGATAAGTAAAGTAACTCGATACATGTGCAATTGAAAGATAACAGGTAATTGGTGGAATAGTTGAAATATGCCGCAAACTAGCCAACACTACCACTATTTGAAAAGGAAATAGAACTTGTACTTAGAGTCGGTATGTCTTGCATACACTAACAATATAAAAATACTCTGACTTCTTTCTATTTCTCAAGAATTGACTTCTTAATATGCACAAGAACAGGACTTCATAATTTTTTCTTCTATCCCAAAAGCTACTCTCAACTCCACAAAAGCTGGAGGTGTCTTCTCTGAACCATCAATAATTTTCAGCACAATAGCCTAAAACACCATGAGCTGAATCAGAATACCTTCAATTCTAAGAGTGGTCAAAAGAAGTTAAGTAGAGAAAGCAATAACAAGAAATAACATCTGCTTTGTGGATTTCATTCATAAATTTCAAGTGAGAAATCTTTTGTAATAGGAAGAAATGAAAATACTAATAAGACTTCAGTTGTGTAAAACAATTAGCTTCCCTTTTTTTCCCTTAAGAAAATGAATTTAAGCAGCATGACAACAAGACCAACAATTTCATACAATTAAACCAGTAATTCGAGTATTATTGGAAACAATTCATATACGAGGAAAAATTCTTGGCAGAGAGCGCTTCCCCCGAATGGAGCCCTACATGCCGCGATTCCGAATTAGTTAGGCAAAATAGAGAAATAATAAATAGAGCTATTCTAGACCTTGTACCAGCGGTATCTAATAAATTTAGCAAAATTATGCAACCTTAATATTTTTAAAATATTCTCAAGTGCTTTTTCCCATTCTACAAAATAAATAGTACGTGGTAGATGATGACAAATATACTCAATTTGCTCGGTAATAACTATTGTACATTACTAACTATTGTATATATTAATAATGTGTAATTTGTTTATCCCATCTCGCTTACCTTTTATTATCGGATGTCAAAAAAGAAAGGTGAATGGTAATTGTGGAAATGCAAATGAGTGAATTGACTGGGGAACTTAGTATAGGAAATTGACTACTGAAAATGAAAACGTTAGGAAAAATAGAGAAGTAATAAATGCCTAATAAATTAAAATTATACACAATAATCTCCAGACATTTAAAAAATATATCTTTCCATGTTATTCTTTCTTTTCGTCATTTACAAGTATTACAATTTAATATTTTTGATCAATTTCTAATCAATTTACATGTTTTTGGATACCTAGGATATGCAACGTGAGACATATCGTTAAAAAGCAATTGCTGCATCTCGTGATCTGGTGGACAGGGTAATATTACCAATTCTTGATCTTGCTCTCTTCCCAACTTCGCTAAGTGATCTGCACAGCTGTTTCCTTCTCTTAAAGTTTGGATTAGAGCAATCCCGAGTTCCGATATGAGAGTCTTGCATTCTTCAATTACATCAAGATCGGGATGACTTTTGTCAATGTTATTCACTACCGTTAGTAACATCAAGGCATTATTTGAGTCCGTTTCTATAATAACATTTTTCAAATTGTACATTTTTGCTAAAGTTAATCCGCCACGTATATCCCATAATTCTGCCGTAAGACTCGAGGTCGCTTTCTTCCTAAGCCGGCCGTAGAACCCTCCAAGCCACCTTCCTTTGTCATCTCGTATGATACCCCCGAACGCGGCTAATCTTGAATAAGGCATGAAACTGCCATCCGTGTTAATTTTGATAAACCCCCGGGGAGGAAATGACCAGCTAATGTAAGTAGGAGTAGTACTACTCCGTTGAATATCCGTCGGTTGAATATGGCAAGTCGCACTTTTTTGTATTGGAAAGTATGGGATGTGAAAGGAAGCTGAATGCATATAAAGTGAGGCCATTATTTTTCTAATTAAGTTGGACTTACGCTAATAACAGTTTAATTTTCTTAATGCTAGTGTATCAGACCAAGAAAACAAGGGAACGTACTTTAGCAATTAGCAGCAAGATGGTACCTACTTATATAGACTTCAAAAACCTATATCAAGTGGGATTCATAGACTTCAAAAACCTATATCAAGTGGGATTCTACTTAGTCATATAGGAAGGGTTTAGAAAACGAGTCATTTAGGAAATTGGAAAACTTAAAACTAATATAAGTCTGTAATACCAATCCAAGTAAGATAATATTTAGCCATTAATGAAGGTTTTATTTGGTCGGTTAATCTAGACTGCATAAGAACGTACAAAAAGAGAAAACAAATACTTCCAACAGATGTTTTAAAGAACAAGACCTTTTCCAAATAAGCGAATTCATTTTAGGCCCTGTAAAGCCACTCCATTTTCTATTCAAAATCAACCCCTAATATGAGAATAGAAAACTAGAGCATTTTATCTATTGGTAAATGAAGAATCAAGAACATATTAAGTTTCTGGATAACTATGTTCCTGCATAAATTCTAAAGGGCAAGGAGAGACTTCACAGATAGAAAGCACAAGGGCATATGGTTAATCATTTAGAGATGATCAACCAGCTCGCTCTGACAAACATATTCATATCCTTCATCAATCAAACCAAGTAGTAATTGAAAGGAACAAACTCAAATGTACAGGAAAAGATCAGGACGCACTAGGTTTTTTTATGAAACCAGTGGACTATATGATTCCAAAGTAGAGTATATATCTATTGCAGCAATATAATCTTTAATGAGAGTAATTCTGGATGTCTTTGTGCGTAAAAGTCAGCATCATGAGGAAGTAAAAGAAAAAGAAAGAGCTAAGCGGAGTTCAAAAGTATACAATCATAAGCTAGGTTTCAACTATTGTCTAAGTGCTGACAGTCCTTAAACATAAAGTTTTTGAAGAAATTCTAACCTTCACAGATATACTAGATATTAGACTAATGATTTGTGGGGATGGTATACTCTCTTCCTTCTTTCTTACATTGTTTAAGCACCAAGATAATCAAAGATGCCAGTTAACTCTGGAGTTCATGACCTCCGTTCTGTAGCTATGTCTATTGTAGTGCAGACCGTTAAGAAACTTAGGAAGGACAATTCCCTCATAACGTTAGGCAGCAACGAGTTCACAGAATAAGCCTCAAGCAGATAAAGAAAGTGGCAATACCATAATTAGAAGAGTATTACGAGACAGTAGGTTCATGTTAAAATGACAACCTCTTTTTCCAAACCAAGAACACACTGTTTAGAATCCTTTCTTTACACATTGAACTTTTTTTTTTTTTTTCAATCAGTACACATTGAACATTATTTACCGAGTCAAGACATGGCCTCAGAAGACACCACGAGCAAAAGCAAAACCAAAACCCAAACCCAAACCCAAATCATGCTCACCAGCTATGTGAAGGGAACATCTTCCCTAGTTACAAGCCATTTCTCAGAAAAAGAATGAAATAGCTTACAGTGAAGAAACCAAAAGCACGAAGAGCTATGAAGAACTTATCCGTGCTTGACTAATATCATCATCCGAGTTTAACAACTTTTCCCAATCGACTTCTTCCTCCTCTTCATCCTTCTGCCTCAACACCTCTAATATCCTCCTAGCCTTGTCCTTAGCCCGCTCGCTTCCAATTTCCTCAACTCGCATCAACAACTCCTCTGCAGTAGCCTCTTTTGCCAACCCTTTAAACCTTAGCCCACCATGACTTAATCCATACAATGCAGCAAGACAATTCTCACGACTCGACTCTGACTCAAACTCTCCCTTTCTCAACATACAAACCAAACACTCCACTGCACCCCCGTCAAGCATTGCAGCTCTCCCTTCAGAACTCGCTGCTAGATTACAAAGTATCAACAGAATCCTACCCGTCATATGACCCGTCTTAACCATGCCCAACAGTGCCTGAACCGCCCCGAGTTTCACCAACTTAGCCCTGTTACTCTGAATCAAAGAAAGATGATACAGAGCCAAAGCTGAATCATGCCTAGTTCGTTCTGATTCAGAGCGAAGCGCATGAAGCAACGGAGGCAGTGCTCCCAACACCCCAATAGCAGTTTTGTTCTGATCATCTAATGCTAAACTAAAAATGGCACCAGCAGCATGTTCCTGTGATTCTTGAAATCCACTTTTTAACACATCAATTAAAGGTGGCACAATTCCAGACCTTACAATTTTCACTTTATTTCTATTCTCTAAAGACAAGTTCACCAATGCAGCTACTGAATTAACTTGTACTGAAGCATACCTCGAACTTATAAGCACACGTAACGCTGAAAGTATCCGATGAGTGCATAATCCAACCCGTGTCTCATCTCGGGTTCGAGTCATTTCCCTTAAAGAAACAACACCTTCTTCTTGTTCAAAAACTTGAGAACTCTTCAATTTCACAACAAGCTCATCTTCTTCATTCGAATTCGGGTAAAGGGTATCCATATCTGAAGCTGATGATGACGAATAACAAGAAGGTATACTTCTAGGTGTTACAGATTCCTCTGAACTCATTGAAACTTGACTTTGAAGAAACCTTTTACTACTATATCTTGCACTATCTTTATGCAAAATGGACAAAGTATTAACCTTTTGGCCCTTTTGTGTAACCATTAATGAAGAAACAAGCTTTTCAGCTGTGAGAAAATTGATTGGTTTTGGAGGATCAAGAACTGAAGAACTACAAAAGTTCAAAATTGTGGACTTTAATGCAAGATTAGGAATAATAGTTGAAAAATCAGAAACTGAACCATCTTCAAGAACAGGTGTAAAACACAGTGATTTACAAGCATAAACACAATTTCTTTCAAATGTATGACCTGAAGAAACAATAACAGGATCAGCCATTAAAGAACCAGATATAGGACAAACAAATTCTTTAGGTAAAGTTGGGTTTTTTAATGGTGATTTGTGAAATGAAATTCTCCATCTTTGTTTACTTGTACCCATGTTAAAGTTTTGATCTTTTGGTTCAAATATGAATTATATGAAGTTGGGTTTATAAATAAAGTTTCAAAATTCAATCTTGAGGTTCAAATATGCAAACAACAACAACATGTCAGTATAGTCGCACGAGTGAGGTCTGAAGAGGATAAGGCGTAAGCAAACTTTACCTCGACCTTGTTAGGGGTAGCGAGATTGTTTCCGAAAGATACTCGGCACTTAACATTATAAGTGGTAGAAAGACTGTTTCCGAAAGAAACTCGACTATATGGATGAATGAATTGTGGGGTTTATGATGAAGGAAAAAACATGATGATAGATTGAGATTTGGAGAGAGGGGGAGACACAGATTTTGATGTTAGTGTTACTAAAAAGGATTGGAGTATAGGGAGAGTTATGTTTCATATTTTTGTCAGAACATTTTTGTTTTTGACTGTACTTTTGGTAACTTTAGTGTAGCTGAGTTTTCAACTCAAATAGTACCTCAAAAGATTGAGGTTGGTTGATTTTTGTCCTTATTATTATCACTTTTATCACATGTAATTCTTTAAATTTTGTAGTACTTGTCAACCTTTTTTACCAACCAAATGACAACTTTATAAACTATGGAGTAACAAATAAAAATACCCCTTCCCTTCTAAAAAGAATATTACAATTTTCTTTTTTAGGGTCTTATCGGAAATAGCCTCTCCATCTTGATGGGGTAAAGTCTGCGTACATCTCACCCTCTCGAGACTTCACTTATGGAATATACTGAGTATGTTGTTGTTTTCTTAGCCATTATATATATATATTCTGTCTCATTTTATGTGACCTAATTTGATTAGGCATGAAGTTCACGAAATAGATGAAGACTTTTGAAAATTTAGTTTAAAACAGATCGTAAAAATTTGTTAGTGTGTCACTAAATTGGGACTTACGGAATAACAACAAATTAATTCAAAACTTATCTATTTTACGCTTAATTAGATGATTTAAAGTCAGACAGAAACCTATAGTATACAATTTAGACCAAAGGTATCAAAAGTATTCTTTCTTTTTTTAAATTTCGTGGAAAATAAGATTATGACATATAAAATGAAATTGTGGAGTACTCTCTCCGTCCCATTTTAGTTGTCGCTTTAGCAAGTTTCATTTGTTCCAAATTAGTTGTCGCTTTAGCATTTCAAGACATTTTTTACCAATTCTTTCCAATTATGCCCATATTTAATAAAGGAGTATTTCCTAAAAAAGTCAATCCAGTTTCATTTATTAGGGATGAAATAGTAAAAGACATACCCTATTTATTAATTTCTTAATGGGCGTGCAGAAGTCTAAAGCGACAACTAAAATGGGACGGGGAGTACGTTTTTACTATGTGACTAGGTTAAAACTATGTTGATCATACTTTTCTAATTGATAAAAGGAGGATGGGGAAACCAACATGAAACTAGGGAAAAACAACTTTAATTTGTGATGTTAAAGTCTAAAAAGTGATGGCAAAAAGAGGAGAGACAGCCTTGCTTGCATGGAGTTTTTGCAAGTTGCAACCAAAATGAAGCCTCCTAGAAGAAACAACACTCGTGGTTGGACTCTAATCTCATCATTGCTCTCTTCTTTAATTTCTACACTTCTTAGCTTCACTGTTAAGCTTTTGCTTCCTTTTTCTTGCATGTCCCTCATGGCTTTGATCCATTGACAATTATTTAGGTGGCTTCACTGGCTACAAAACGGTTCAAATTAGTTGTTTTTACATTGGTTTTGTTGATTTTAAGTTATGTATATGTTGTGTTCATTTTTTATGTTTTGATATGTTTTAGGGAGAAACATGAAAAGTTGGACGTAAGGATCAGAATAGTACTCCTCCCGTCCCAAAATAAGTGTCTATCTTTCCTTTTTTGTTTGTCTCAAAATGAGTGTCTCTTTCTATATGTGTTAAGTGGACAATTCAAACATCATACATGGAAGTTTACAACCACAAATTCAAAGAATATTTTAATACATTACACTCCTCTTTAATTTAAAACCACAAGATTGAAAAGTCTCCATATATTTTTAAATTCCGTGACAAGTCAAATTAAGACACTCAAATTGGAACGGAGGGAGTAGTGTAGTTATGGACATCTTTATATGTTTTGTAGAAGTAATTTGCCAAAGTATTGCACGTCAAACAATTCTCTTGTTAAAAAGATTCTTTTGATTACAACAACTCCATATTCCAAACACATTTCTTTTTGACAAACTTTTCTATTCAAAATTGTTTTAAAAGAAACTTTTTTTATTTTTTATGTCGTCCTAATGGTTCCTAATTTTAGTTTCTTTGATGAATTAATGGACAAAGAAAATGAAACGAGAGGATTAAAAAATCTTATACTCACTCCGTTCCAAAATTGTTGTCATAGTTTGACTTGCAGCGGAGTTTAAGAAATGTGGTAGGATTTTTGGAATTTGTGGTCCAAAATAAATCATACATAAATATGTGGCTATAAAGCATTTCATTACATGTAAAGTAGTAATTTTAACTAAAAAATATTTCCAAATTTAAAATTGCGTCATTCTTTTTGGAACGGGCCAATAAGGAAACTATGACAACCATTTTGGAACGGAGGGACTACGTTATAAACAACGGTGATAAAGGCTCCACCAAGGAAAAAAATTCCATTCTTTAAGTCTCTTTCTTTAGATTTATAATGTGTCGCCCACAAATAATTGTCAAATTAAAGCACAAAGTCCATATATTCGGGATGGTTCCTTTGTCTTTGTTTCGAGTACCATTTTTCACATTATGTCACCAAATTCATCACTAATTTCAAAAGCTTAATGTTCAATGAGTAAATAGCCACTTAAAAGGGAGGTCCTTTTTTGACTTTATCATGTTATATATGTACCAATTCTTTACTCAATGAGATATTCTACACTAATGACAATTCATTGTCTTAATTGTGGGACATCAAGCTTCTGAAACCACAATTATTTTGATGTATATAAAAGGTAGTGGTGTCACTAAAATCTATCATTATTCATTAACATGATATAAAACTTTACGCATGTTAATTATACTTATTAATTTCTGAGCCTTAACTGGCTCCCATTGCTTTATGAAAGATAAGTTTGGCTCCTGTGTCTATCACCTACGTACCCTACTCTGGAAAATACTCCATCCGTCCCAAATTAGTTGACGACTTCACCTTCTGCACGCCTATTAAGAAATTAATAAATATGGTATGTATTTTACTATTTTACCTTTGTTGGCCACTTTTTATTAGACTATTAAAGTTTTTTTGAGAAATACTCCTTTATTAAATATGGGTATAGTCGGAAAGAATTGGCAAAAAATGTCTTGAAATTCTGAAGCGTCAACTAATTTGAGACAAATAAATCTTGTTAAAGCGTCAACTAATTTGGGACGGAGGGAGTAAAAAGATAAGTATGATAAGCGGCAATTTGGGAAATCCTGTCATGTTTTGTTTTTCTTTTTAAGGGAATAAGGCCTTAATATTGACAATTAGAGCAAAAACTTTGTTAGTATAATATATTGATCTTATACCATATCCGAATATGATATATACAAATTTGGTTGGGTCGTCCTTTACACAAAACTAAAAGCTAAAGTATAAATACAGAGTGTATATTATACTGGAGAGCATTTATGCTTTCAAAGGAACTTTCATAAAAGCAAAGGTTCCTACTTTACAAATGGGCAAGGGACCTTTTTTGGTATGAACTAGCTATAATTGATATACGAGCTAGAAAACATTGCCATCAATATAACTAGGAATTCTTCCCCCACGCCATGTTAGGAAAAATTTACACATACCAGGTGTATAACTGATATACTGGTATTCTCTTCCAACTCCGTATCCTAACTCAGGGCAAACTATCTCTAGATGGCAAAGTGAAAAGTCGAATTGATCTGCACATCCCTCTATTCCAATAGAAAACGTTAGAGATCGGGGTATCACTACCAGTAGGGGCCCGCTTCCATAATAGACTTTGAAACCTCGCCTTCCCTTTCGGTGTCCGATCCCGGATACCATGACTTGCCTTCAAACGGGCACCAAATCAATAAATGTTTGAAAATAAAATTCCATCACTTAATAATGATTTATTAGTACATGTTTTTCATTATTAAATCAGTCAATCATAATAAATCAACATAGTTTGATGTATATATTCAGTATGGATAAGTATTTACTGCCGTGTTGTGAGTTTGTGGGTCAAATCTTTACCTTTTATGGAGCTCTCCAATGGACTTTGCCTTTTATATGGTTGATATAAATCTCGTAAATTTGACCAATGATGTTTCATACATGACTTATTGACTCCACTTCAATTGCTTTTATGGTTGATAAATTTCATGAATTTTACCAATGATGTTTCGTGCATGATTGCACGTGCATCTTGTCTCTAATCTAGAATAAACAACAAAAGTAAAGAAAGTGTGGAATTTTTTTACTGTCAAACTGCGACATTAGCCAGAAAACTACTGCCTCCGTCTCATTTTAGTTGTCGCTTTAGCAAGTTTTATTTGTCCCAAATTAGTTGTCGCTTTAGTATTTCAAGATATTTTTTACCAATTCTTTCCAACTACGTCCATATTTAATAAAGAAGTATTTCCTAAAAAAGTCAATCCAGTTTCATTTATTAGGGGTAAAATAGTAAAAGACATACCCTATTTATCTTAATAGGCGTGCATAAGCCTAAAACGACAACTAAAATGGGACTGAGGGAGTATTCGTTATTAGCCTGCTGCAACCAGCATTGTAATAATTTGGAAGTGTTGGCCTTTTTTCTTTTTCTTTTTTAATTTAGTCATATGGTATTTGAACCTCATTAATCTAATTAATCTGAATTTTTTTGTTGCGTTGGGCTTATCGGCACCCTATTAGAATTGTTTCCACTTTCCATCAACTCGAATCCAGTATTGTTGATTAAGGTTAAAAAAATATTATCCATCTATTGTACTTTTTCGTGAATCTTTTTTATCACTCCTTAATGGTTGAAAGATGGAAATTCAACGTTAAAGTATTATAAGTTCAAAACATAAACAAACGAACAAATACTAATACTGAATGGATATGCAATTTTCTATCTTTAATTCAAGAGAGAGGAAAAGGAAAGAAAGAAACATAATGAGCCTGTTTGGGTGAATTTAAAAGTGGCTTATAAGCTTATTAATATATATTTGGTAACCTATAATTTTGGATTTATAAGCCATAAGTGGCTCTAAAACTACTTTTTGAGAAGTTAGGATCCTAACTTTTCAAAAAGTGGCTTTTAAGTCACTTTTTGACTTATAAACCACTTAAAATAAGCTGCTTATAAGCTCATCCAAACAGGCTCGATTTCATTTTAACATCTGACTCAAAACGCTTCAAATAAAATTCCGAATCAATAGATGCAGCCAAAGGGAGTAACATATGCTTAAATACTCCGAGTAACCTATATACTTCCGCGCTCTCACACAACTAGATTTTGTATCAGGCTTATGGGCATTAAATGTTTGCTATTTCAAAAAAAATTCACTGCGTGCCCTTCATAAAAAATAATTTTGCAAAATTACCCGCATTAAGTAATATTTTAGCAAAATATCCTTATTTGACACGGAACTAAGACTTCAAGGCAAAAATTTTGTAAGTCTTGGCAGTTGGCTATACTTCAAGACAACTGCTGTTTTGCCAATACTTCAAGTTATATGGCGAGCATGCAAGAAAGACTGGAAGGAGAAAGTCTTGGCAATTGCCAAGTCTTACGACGAAGTGCGGCAATTGTTGCCTTTTTCCTTAGGCATGAAGTTCAGTCTACAGGGATTGAACAAAGTCCATACGATTTGAACTTCAAGTCACAAAAATTTAAGTTTCAAAAAGTGGTCTCTCATGTAAAACTACTAAAAAACGCCTCAAACCCAAGACTACTGACAAAAGTGGCTATTCGTGCACTTTGCACACTCAAACCAGTTAAGATCAAAGATTCAGCCCAAAATAAGTAGAACCTCACGCCAGGGCCTTTTTGCAGAAATTTGACACCATAAGCAATTATTTTCCTTTTTGTCGGCGTTTAACAGGATTTTGCAAAAATACACCCGTTAAATTTGATGAAAGAATTCTGGACGAAATACACATGTCAATCACTTGGTACGAGGCCAAGACTTGTCTTTGACCCATCTCTACTTGCAAGACTTGCCCCTTGAATTGTTGGCAAAAGACAACACTTGCCAGCACTTGATCGTAAGTGTTAGCAAAAGGCAACACTTACCCCTTCCAGTCTCTTCCTGCATTCTCCCAATATAACTTGAAGTGTTGGCAAGACAACACTTGCCCTTGACCTCATGCCTAAGCCAACACTTGCAAATTTGTGCCTTAAAGTCTTGGCTCCGTGCTAACATAAGAGTATTTTGCTAAAATATTGTTAAACGGGGACAAATTTACAAAACCATTCCTTTTGGAGGGCACCCAGTGAATTTTTTGCCACGCCATTACTGTGAAATTTGTGCCGGGTGACCAACTTGTAAAGTGCTAAACGAGAAACAGACAGAGTTTGCAAAATCTTTGATAAATTATTACCGCCACTCAAACTCCCGAAAAGTTCATGAATTTTTGTTCAAAATTTGAAATAAAAATATTGAAGTTTGAACTGTAATTCTTGAAATTCAAGGTAAAAAACACTAAAATTTTCGAACTCTAGTAGTATTTTTTATTTTTTATTTTTTGAAATTCAAGATTTTTGTCTTCAGATACCAGTAATTAGAGATTTTGAACTAAAATTCATGAAAGTTTTGGAAGTTTGATCAGTTATGGCTATTCATCTTAAATATTTACAAACTCTAGCACTAAAAGTGGCTATTCGTCAAAATTACCCACCATTACTGCACCATCACGTTCTGGACTACATTGACTGACTCGGGGTAAGTGCGCGAAAGGCCACTTTTGCCACTGGTTTTTGGGCACAAGCCACTAATATAGAACTTCAGTCCAGGGCCCTGGAGTGAAGTTCAATCCTTAAAGATAGAACTTTAGTCTGAACTTTAGTCCAGGGCCATATGGATTGAAGTTCAGTCCTTAAAGATAAAATTTCAGTTCAGGGCCATGTTGACTGAAGTTCAGTCTAGTCCTTAAAGATGGAACTTCAGTCTAGGGCCATACGGACTGAAATTCAGTCCTTAAATATGAAACTTCAGTCTAGGGGCCGTATGGACTAAACTTCAGTCAATGATCAGAACTTAAGTCAATATTTATTTAGTAAAGGCCCAAAAATGATCTCTAGTGTAAGACCAATAAAAATAGTGGCCTCAAACTAAATACCAGTATTAAAAGTGGCCTCTGGGCAAAAAATTTAAGACTGACCCGGATCCAAGTTGATGACAAAAGCGTGTCTGTCACCTCCACGGTTTCACAAATAATTTTTGCACATGAATTAGGAAAGCCGACTTCTAAATTGTTCTGGCTTTTTGCCCAAGCCAGCACCTAAAGTCTTGCCAAACTCTTATATATAGCCAAGAAAACTCCCTTTTGTGGCAACAAGAAAATACAAATTTTGACAAGAAAAAGAAGAAAGAAACTAAACAAAACATGGGAGGAGGAACAGAAGCTTTTCCAGATTTAGGAAGCCATTGCCAACATTCTGATTGTCATCAGCTCGATTTTCTACCTTTTACCTGTGATGCCTGTCATAAGGTTTGTTTTTTTTTTCTTTTTCATAGTCTAAACTTGTCCGTCCATATCATTCATACTCTTGTTGTTAGCAAAAATCGTCACATATATATTCTTGATTTAATTAATAAAGCTCCAACGTGAATTGGATCAAATTTATGTGTCCAAATACTTAGAAAAAAGGTCTAAATAATTCAAGTTGGAGCTCCTTTAATATATGATTCACCCTTTTTTTCTCTAAATCAATATAGTTCATGGATGTTATTGTTCTAATTCAACTCTCCATGCAGGTGTTCTGTGTGGAGCACAGATCATGCAAGTCTCACGAATGTCCAAAATCTGACTATAACAGCCGAAAAGTTTTGGTCTGTGAAATCTGCTCAGTGTCTATTGAGACTACCAATTACCAAGGTCAAGAGGATAAAGCCATATTGCAGAAGCATGAGAAATCTGGGGATTGTGATCCTAAGAAGAAGAAGAAACCTACCTGTCCTGTGAAAAGATGCAAGGAGATATTAACCTTCTCGAACACGAGCACTTGCAAGACTTGCAGGATTCAAGTTTGCCTCAAGCACCGGTTTCCTGCTGATCATGCCTGCAGACGGATTTCTTCATCATCACAGCCGTTGGCCAAGGATATAAGGGAAGCCAACAACAAGTTTTTGATTGCTCTGGCTGCAAGAAATGGGAAAGATTGTGGGAACAAGAACCGGGCCTCAACATCGCCACCCACCACACCTTCTGTTAAAGCTTGTTGATTGTTTTAAAGAGATGACTATCCATGTAGTTTACAATTTCAATGTTAAGTAAATGTTTATCTTTTTTCAAAGCATACAAAATTATGAAACAACAACACATCACAATTTACCCTATATATCTTCGGGCTATAATCACGCACTTGATAGATAGGTAGTATTGACAACCAACTATTCCTCCCCTAAAACTTCTTTCCACACAAGCAAGGAGCCAAAAGAAAATTTTAACATAACAAATATATCACTGTTGTATACCATCTTTTGTACAACAGTTTTCTTCTGGGCTTGTCACCACTATCCTTTATATACATTTACTAAGAATAGCCGGTTGAACTTCAGCTCTGAAACAATTCCAAGCATTGCAGTAAAAAGAACTTGCAAATGTAACTACTATACTACCATCTATGTCACTGGCCTTTTTTAGCTCGGGCAACCATAGCTAGGAGAATCTTCTTCCTTGGTCCCTGCAAATCCCCAAGAGTGCAACAATTAAAGGCTAACACGAAAAAATAGTACGTAATTATTATCAAAACTTGATGAGGCACATGACTTTTCCATGTTCGACACCAAAAGAGAAGTTAGCCCCTCTCCCCACTCCCAAAGGATTTTCCTTTTTAACAGGGCCAAAACGAGAAAATGATCAATTATCCCTTTCTCTTATGGAGTAAGAGAATAGGAGTTGCTATGTTTTGCAAAATTTGCATACATTGACCTTTGCAGTTGAGTTTATGAACAACACTCTTTTCAAGATAAGATGACAGAAACGACAATACCATAGGTATCCCTAACTCCTTCAGGTCACAGTCCCCCATTTGCTTCAATGCAGCCATGTCCACCTGAAAAGGGTTAAACATACTTCACTAAGCAATTATTTAAACTAGGATCTCCCAAATTCTTGGCAAATTATACTAAACCCCTCAAATGACACCACAAAGTTAAGGCATGTGCATGATGAAAGAGATAGATTGATTTAGTTAAACTATATCGTAAATGACATGGTTGGGCAAAAAAGTAGAAGCTTGAGAATGTTATGGGTCAATGGCACACCTTTTAACTTGTGAATAGCAATGAGGCTACTAATGATATCCTTCAAACAGCGTCACATCAAGATAACAAATAAATCATCTCGGACTAGAATGCCAAGATGAGCACATGGTTATAAAGGGAGGAGATTATAAGAGATGAAGAGCTTTGACAGGTGATCGTGATACATCTCAAGAAAGATGATAAACAACAAACCGCATTTAGTAAAGAATTCAGAATACTCATGATGCATCAACTAAAACAAGGAAAACATGATCATTATTTGGGAGGCAGACGAAAAGGAGAGCAAATGGAGTAAATAACATAGATAACTGGATAGCATGCGACCTATTAAAAGATATATACAGTCAAAAGAAGGAACTCTTTTTTTACGATATTCACCATAAAAACAAATGCTATAATGCAGAATACTAAGTATCAGTCTAACTAGCTCTTCATCAAAGGATGCTTTCTTTCCAAAGAAATAGAAGGTTGTCTATCGAATAAGATACTACCTGATGCATGATTATATTACATTAATCCTAGTTTGACCTTCAAACTTTCTCCACGACAGTACAAGAATGAAAATAAAAATATTCATAATGCTGAGGCAATTTAACGAGGAGACCATGATATAACTGTGTGACTCATAATTAACAAGAAAACTACTTACCTCCTCAGCTTGGAAGTTGATAGCATACTTCCCCAAACCCAGCGAATCTAATAGACTGGCAACAGTCGCAGGTGGTTCAACCTGTACAACACCAGATAGATCAATGTTAAGATAATCATATAAACTCTTATCGTTTTTCAAATATTTCTTCCCTTTTTTCCTTATCCCAACCAAATGGGAGATGAGACAAATCTAACCACAGCAGTTAAGAAATGATGGTGGTACCAGAAAGAAACAAAATGTGAAAAATAACAACTAGCTTGGACTAAACAATGTTGCTAGTTTGACACATGAAAGTTTTAAAAAGCATTAAAGCCATCGTAATTTCATATCAGGGGTAAAAAGGAAGAACAGCAATGATGAAAAATCGATATGATAATAGTAAAACTACACAGACAACAATAATTTTAATGAGCATCAGCAACCAAGGTATTCTCAAACATGCTCAAAAAATAGCATAGCTACTTAACTTTCATCAACAATCGGCATTTAAAATACAAGTCACCTAAATACCAGCATACCAAGAAAAAAAAGGCATCGATCGGCCCTGATGAACCCAAAAAAAAAAAAAAAAAAAAAAAAAACAAGAAACAACTTTCGTCAAAAATGATCAACTTAAGTAACTAGTGTATGTGTTGTTCCTTTGGACAAACAACTAAGAGACCTTAAGAGCTAAGGTCGTGGCCTTGAAGTTAATATGTTGTGTACCTGATACAAGACAATACTAGAACTTTACTAGCAGAAATTCTAGATACAAAAACGGTAAAATAAATTGGAAGTAGGCTCATACAGTATGCGGCTGTTGCAGCATACTTACATTTGCAGAAGAAAGACCTGCCACTAAAGTCCCCCTAGCCGGTGCTGACCTCATGGTCACAGGGGTAAGGCCTTTTGGCCGATCAGGGATCAACAGGTCATTTTCCAGCACACGAGTTGTTCTTAAAGCTTCAGCAGGCCTTGATGTTGGTCGATGCTGACCAGCAGGGATGTTCTTCGAAGACGATACCTCACCAGAATCTTTTGCAAGTCTATTTGGAGATCTTGGTCTTACACCACCAGTAATCTGTGATGCATAAGAGGATCTAATTGCCTCCCTTAGAAGCACTTCACTAGCTCCCTTTGATGGTTGGCCAATAGTGACAGGCCTCCTGTGAGACTGCTCTGTAGATTGAACACTTTTTGTGGTCACCTTATGCCTCTCCTTTTTCCTTTCTTCAATCGCCAGGAGAATTTCCCTTTGCCTTCTACTGCGCATTAGTTTCAGCCGGAGGTCATTTTGCCCAACCCGTGCATCTTTATGTAGCAGTAACAGTACCAAACGTTAGCTAATATGATCGACCAAGGAATAACACAGAAAACTGACTAATCAAAAATTAAAAAGAACATGTAAAAAATAGATAACGTTCAAATAGTACCATTCATGCCACCATATCTGGAAGCTCCTACACCTTTATCCCCTCGCACACTTGAAAAAAATGACAATGAAACGACCACAAACAGATAAAATGATAATAGAATGCATCCACAACACAGCCACTCTAATAACTTTCAAAACCGTCATCAGTTACAGCAGAAAGACTTAAAAAAGGTAAGAATAGTAGTAAAATAAAAATGGTACTGACAATCAGTTGAAGTATAAACGTGTCTGTAAGCCTTTAATAACTTCACTACCACTTGCAATAGTCAAACAATAAAGAGTTCAAGTTATAATAAACCGTCAGCGTAAAACTTTTTTCAAAGGTAAATGCAAAAGACATCCACCAGTAACCCTCCATAAAAAGTGAGATTTCATAATATTGAATGTAAGGCAGGTTACCTTCTGCAATGTGACATGATAGAGTAAAAATTCGTTACAGTGATTTAGTGTATATATACAATGGATTTAACTAATATCCACCGACAGTGTCAGGATACTTTAACACTATCCGACCACCTTTACGTAATGTAATAGGTAATTCGCCTTATTTTCAGTTGAAATCCCACATTTTATGGAGATTACTTGTAAATACCTCACTGGTGACCTGATAGTATAAAAATTTACTTACACCGACAACGTATATTAGTTAAACTCATATATAAATAAATAAACAACCCACACTAGCTCTACCAAAACAATCAGACAAACGATTATACCGTTTACGAAGGGATAGAGATTGATCCTCAGCTAGTGATCTTTTGCCTCTTGACAATGTCTGCTGACCAAAACTACTACTCTGAGAACCCGATGATCGTTTCACCACTTTCTTCAAGTTCAATTTTCACAAAATAAATTTAATTAGGAAATTGAAAACTAAAAAAACAATAATAAGAACGCAACATAGAGCCTCGGGCTTTGGTCTAGTGGTAAAAGTTCAACTTGTGATAAGACAAAAGCTTAGTATTTAAGTGAACTGCAGTTACAGGTTCGAACCGTGTGCCACTAGTCCTCGGGGATTTCTCGGCTATTAAAAAAACCAAAAAAAAAAAAAAAAAAAAAAAAAAAGAATAAAGCTTACTTGACCAGAGCGACCTAAGGTGATAGTGACCTGAGGCCTTGACATATTGGGTTTCAGCTAATAAATAGCCTTTGGATTGATCAAATTTTATGAAACTACAAAATCTGTAGAGAATAGAGCTAATTAATGAAATAATGGAGAGATAAATAATAAAAGAGCCCTAGAATTGTAATTTGAAAGAGAATTAAATATACCTGGTCTTTTACTCCATAGTTCCGGACTTCAGTGAGTGGTCATTTACTATTATTTCGTCGTCGACGTAGCACTGCGCCACGCATGCTGTACTACTTACAATTTTCATTTATAATCGGACTTAGTTGGGTCTGAGACAAAAAAAATACACTGGGTATATACCATAGTGTATCATTGGTTATGGCTTTTTATCCCTACTTAAGAATGGTGTAGCAAAATAGCTTCGAATACAGCACTTCTAGTTATATTATAATAAGTGTTGCCTCGTCGAAAAATATAAAGGGTAAATATTTCCCGCAAAAAGATTAAAGGGGCAAGTGTTGCCTATGTTAGAGGGGTCAAAGTCAAGTGTTGTTAAGTGCTGGCAAGTACTGCCTAAAATGCACCATTTACGAGAAAGGAAGGGTAAGACAACACTTCAAGTTATCTGGGAGAATATGAAAAGAGATAAAAGGACAGTACTTACTAGAAAGCGCGGGATGCAGACGTCAATACAAGATTACATAGAGGTGTTTCCGTCCGAAATTTATTCACTAAAGTTAGCAGAGATTATTCTTGCAAAACTACTTTAAGCGGGTCAATAAAGCAAACCACAGCCTATGGTGTCATAGTTTTGTAAATTGCTCGGTTTGAAAAGGGCGAAATGTAATAGTCAATGAAGTAAAGATATTGTTTTTAATAAATTTCAGCTCAAAAAGAATAATTTAATAGGCATAGTTTTGTAAATGGCCCAATTTGAAAAGAACGAAATATAATAATCAATGAAGTAAAGATATTTATTTTTAATAAATCTCAGCTCAAAAAAATAGTTTTGAAAACAAGCATGCAAGACTTGACAATATTTGACTATAAAGCACCCATCCATATATATTGACTTGAAAATATATACATATAGATTACTATTATTTTGACTATATATTACCTCCATCCTATTTTAAGCGTTCATTTTAACTCAAAACTTGTCCAAAATTTAATTCAACTCTATAAAACAAGTGCAACACTATTTATTTAATTTTTTTTTTTCAATTTAACCCTGCTATTAAGAGGCAATAGTGATTAGTTTACTCATTTTTTATAAGCACTAGTATTCAATTGTAGTCACTAATTAAATAAGGTTAATCAAATAAATTAAATATTATATTTAATGTTTACCTTAATGAACGTGAAATAAGCTAAAGACGCTTAAACAGTCACGGATGAAGTAATTAAATATATTTTTAGTGTAAAATTTATATTTCATGCTCCAAAATTTTACTGTTGGTAGCACCTTTTATCCTATTGAATAAGAGTCTTATCCAAACTTTAAGGGAAAAAAAAAAAGGAAATTAAACTCATCCTATATTTTAATTCACCCAGGGAATTGTGAAGAAAGTGTTTTTAAAATCTCTCAAATGAGAGAATCTTTCAATGCTACTCCTTTGCAGCTTTTGGAAATTAAAGCCAGTAATCCAAAATCAAGATCTGCCTTAGCTGAAGCCACCCACATACCCCAGCCAAACTCAAGAATCCACACCAATGTAATGGATGGGATTTCAGCAATATGTCACATCAGAGTGTTGATTGTTAATTTGTTTCTCTTCATCTACTACTCAAATATACATGTACAACAAAAACTTAATATTCATAGCAAGTGTAAGATGTCGGAAAATCACATGTTTGCTGTTGTTTCCTTAATCTCCTCCATAGAAATTGTCTGCGAAACAAAAAGGCAAAGACTCAACTTATCATAGCAGCAGATATAATTGAGAACAGACACTAGGCAGTTACGCGGCACATACAGCATATAACACTAGTGCAAACCTTTGATTTTACCAGACTCATGGAATGTGATATATCAAGGATAGAGTAAGAAAACTCATGCTATAATATGCCATAAGTTAGAGAACTGCTGCCAAAGGCGAGTCCTATTACCTCTTATTAAATCATTCCCCAACTATCACTAACCCTCATGACCAGCAGTAGCATACCATCAGCATATAACCCACCACCCTTCTTTCAAGGTGGCCAAAAGAACAAAAAGAAAGAGGTATGACCAAATACATGAGGATTTGCTTTTGATGTTTACCTGATCTTCTCCAGCAAAATCATTATCAGGGGTGAGAAAAAGCATGCAATGACACTCCTTCCTGTAATGCAAGTTTTATGGAGGATAAGAAAGACAATATAGCAAATAGAAGTAGACTGATTAACACAGGCTTAATTGGTCATTTTATAGGCGATAAAGTACTAAATCATCACGTCCACAGCTACCTGAGGCACAATACAAACTAAAATGGGGACGACCAGATATACATGATATCGCATATAATTGAGCTAGAAACACTGATCGGCTTCTTTGATCCAAGCTTTCCATTTCTTGTCAAGCAAGTAAAATTTAATTTGCAGATTCAGTACAGAAACCACCACCTACTCAAAACCCTCTTTACAATTAAGATTTTAACATGTTGAACACCTAGAGCATAAGGTTGAATGACTTTGCTAATTGATTTCTGCAACTTTTTGATTAATCTTTAAACTCATGCACCCATGTGCTGAAGTTGCTGACCTCTGTCTCTCATGCATCCTAAAGATTTAATGTTCAGATATCCATATGTTTGGAAATTCAAAGCAAAATTAGACTTAATGAAGCCATAACAGTACCAAAAAGTAAGAGGCAAACCCAATATCCATGATTTTCAGGAGAGGAGCAAAATTTTCATTACAGAGAAGGCAAATTTTTTTATTTTCTACGTATTGGATCTTCTGCTTCTGCTTCTCCTGTTACCCCCAGCGAGCAAAAATGAAGTGTGACATGACCGAAACACAAGCAAGTCTATGGATACAATCAAAAACATCATACCTCTCTCTCATTGGTACGCATGGACAATTCCAGAAGCCCTGCTGTGCTTCTGCAGCTTTGTCATCATAGTGCCTGAAAATTAAAATAACGAGAACATGGTACAGTTTATGGTATACAAAGGTATTGTGGTAACTCGTAAGGAGCAAAGCAAGAAAAGCATCAATACAAATGTGTTAAAGAATGACTATTTACCTGCAGGGGCAGAGTGGAGCACCCAATGTATCCTTGTGCTCTGCCAATCCCTAAGCATAGGTCAATAAATACCATTAGTTAAAAGTTTGCCCTTTGTAAAAACAGATGTTTCAATAAGGAGTGAGGAAGCCACTGTGAGTAGGGACTTAGACATCCTAACAAGAGGAATATTAAACTTACAAACTACTTGAATGGGACCCCTTAGATTTCCTCTTTGATAACCAAACAACATGTAAAATTGCATTTAGGCAGACTCAAAGTCCAGTAATGGGTGGATGGAACCTCTTACGTTATTAACTAGTATCCAAAGACAAACAAATGTCTTTCATATGTGCATAAATCAGTTAAACATGATGTAGTAAAACATTCTTAATTGGTTTTGAAAATTAACGCGTTCTTCTCCTTCATACTTTATGCGCACGAAAGAAGGGGGGGGGGGGGGGGGGGGGTTAAAGTAACACATTTCCTTTTTTACTGTCCGGTGTTGAATTAGATTTGTTAAGATGACCAAGAGAAAATAAAACTAAATTATGGGGGTCTTCTGTACCAAAATTACCTCTCAAGGATAAGGATAATCTGGTTAGTTGTAGGATTCTGTGACTGAAGAATTAGGTCCTATAGATGACTGAAGAATTTTGTCTCCCCAAAACTAATACTAATAATTAGAGTCTCTGTATGAAATGCACATTCATTCATGCTTACTCCACAAACTACTTAAATTTCTGAATTCAAATTACCGAAAGGTAATGTTTATATTCTTTGTAAAGCAACATAATTTAGAAATCCATCACGAAAAGCGAAAATCCATAACAGCAATGAAACATAAATAGTCTTACAACTACTAGGTATCAAACTAATAAAAGATATTTCTAAACCAAGTTACATCACACGCTAGTAACATCCTTATGTTTTGATCTATCAATACACAAAAAGAATACTTACCATAGTTGGATATAAGATTCATATGATTTACAATCGTTGTCTTGATTTTTCATATTAACTTCCTCTTCACCTTGGGTGCTGTTAATAGTTACTATTATTGTCTTAGGTATATTATCGTTATCTTCTTATTACTTACTGGTTGGGGTGTTGTAATTGTTATTGCTGATGGGTAAATGAGGGATGTAACCACACCCAATCAACAAAACCAAGAAGACCCTCAACTACCACGACAAAATCTAGAAGAGAACCCTTCCACATGATTGAAAGACCTTTCCTTCCCTCCCTTGCCCTCCCTCTTGATGCTAGGGCTTCCATTAACCACAGCTCTCCTCTAAACACATTAGCTTTTCCACAGCTTGCAGTCAGTAAGGATATGAACCAAGATGTGCATTTTATAAGGAGTATTAAATTAAGCTTTCCCTTCTTTTCACTTATTCTCTGTTCTTGATTCTCCCTAAAGTTAATGTAATCCCTCATCTCCTTTACTATGTAACTAGTTTGTACTATAGTTTTCTCTTATCCCTATTTCATGGCTTTGATATCCCCTTAATTCAAAAATTTCCACATCTTGAAAGCTCCACAACTCAAAATTTAGATGCTCGCTAAACAACATAGAAATGCTATTTATAAAATACACAAAACCACACCTAAACTCAAGCAAATGTCATTAACATACAAGTCCGCGGTAGGAAATGCAACAGAAGATACTATAGCAGCTGCAAGCAATTGAATGATCGTTAAAAAATGGAAAAGGGAAAACAAACTACCTTGATGACCACAGAAGTAACACCTTTGTCCATACAGAAATATGTATCCGACCTACGGGCATACTGCTCCGAGAACTTCCTCATGATTTCAACAGATTTCTCTGATGGTTCCACTACATATTTAAACAATCAAAAAAGGCAAAGGCGATAAATTAGTCAACAACTATACCTCAATACTAAACAAGTTTGGCACGACTATATGAATCCTCACTGATCATGTTACACCATTCAAAACTCATCCGACCCCAATATTATGCAAATACAAATAAAAAGTACAATAAGTTTTCTTATATTTCTAAGCATTTGAATCTATGAAAGGCTAAACAGGTATAACCGACGAATTTAATCATTTCAGAAAAATAAATTAAAGCAAATTAACTTATAGCACTAACTTTATTGATTTTCTGTTTACAATTAAATTCTAATATAGCTAAACAGAAACGTATTTTCAATTCACAAAACAAAATCACAAGTAAATCTATAGATGCTCATTAATCGTGAGTTTAAGTTATATACATCGTCAGTATAAACAAATTTTCACACTAGGAGGTTCTAATTTCAGTAATTAAACAATGAATACTAAAAAGTACTACTACAATTTCAGAGTTACTCGGTAACTGTACTGGTGGAAGATAACAAGTACTCGTGATTTAACATTAGCTGACCCGGACACTACCGTTATAATATAATGACTTACTTTTAGCAACGGTGACGTGGCGACGAGATGAAGGCTTAGGAAGAGATGAAAATCCAAAGGTAACGCTGTAAGATGTTGAAGCTTGAAGAGTATTCATGGTGGAATTGGTAATTATTTATTTTTTCTATAGTTTTCGATTGAGTTAAAATGTATATATATTTCTGTTAACCACCACAATTTTAGAAGGCAAAAAATCTCTTTGATATTTATAAAAATGTTTTATTTTTTATTTTTATTTTTATTACCTAATATATGTATGTGAAATTAATTAATTAATGAAAATGTGGTGTGTGCCACTCGTTGCAATATCGTCCAAGGAAATTACAGAGCCACAGACTCGGTGCACCCGGTTCCTTTCCTTCTTAATTGGGAGATTTATAGAAATAGGGCATTTCACCGCCACTCTCACACTTCTATCCCCCCTTTAAACAAAACTATGACACCATAGGCAGTGGTTTGTCTTATTGACCATATTTAAAGTGGTTTTGCAAGAATAACCTACGCTCACTTTAATGAATAAATGTTATAATGACACTCGTATCCTGCCCGCTCTATCTCGTAAGTGCTGACAACACTTGACTTTGACCTCCTCTTGCATAGGCAGCACTTGCCCTTTAATCTCTTCCAACATTCTCCCAGATAACTTGAAGTGTTGCTTATTTTATAATGACACTCGCATTCCGTCCTCCCTTTCTCGTAAGTGTTGTTTCACTTGACAACACTTGATTTTGACCCCCTCTTGCATATGCAACACTGCCTTTTAAATCGCTTCCCACATTCTCCCACCCTTTCAATCTCTTCGCCGGCAACACTTGCTCTTTGATATTTCCTGAAGAGGCAACACTTGTTGATTCATAACTTGAAGTGTTGCCTCCGAAGCCATTTTGCTAAATTATTTTTCAGTAAGGATAAAAAGACAGCCAAGAATAAAGGGGGTATACGTGGTGAAATTTTTTTCTAAGACACTCTTATGCCACTTTCACATTTTCTGTCACCATAAGAAAATTTTTTGAAAAATCCTGGCAGGACCTAGCAATCACCAGGAATTTTCAGTTGTCTTGCGCGTCTGTAAATCTTTTGGCTGGAGTTTGCAATTCTCTGAAAATTGGGCTAAAAATAAAGAATTTCTTGTATGGGTTAAATTGTGACAACATTGCTATAAGTGTCTACTGGGTGCAAAAAATCTTGGTACATCCTGGTAGATTGTTGTTGTATATGTATAACTTTTGGCATTTCGAACATCTAATAAGAACTACTCCATGCTTTGCCATTTCCATTTCAATAAACATCTGGAAAAAATAGATGACATGGTACAAATGCTTTCTTTGTTAACTTCTATTTACATGAAAGAGAGGTCAGCAACTAGACATAATTGAGAACTAATAACCCATCCGAAACCAAATATGGAGCTCGACGGAAACAATTTAGTTAGCAGTGTCACACGACTGACATAAAGTTATAGGATTCATTCCAGAATCTCTCCAGTTGATGCAGAATGACCACTGCCACATGACAAAGAAAAGACGACGTGAAACTTAATCCAGTCCAAGGAGAGAAGCGATTGTGGCTGATCATTCTCCATCCATTGTATGGGAGTAATATGCACGATATAGATTCCAACTCCACCCCTGGGAAGCAATTGCCATATTGCATGCAAAGACTATTCAGAGACTGATCATCGACGAGGGCATAAAAGGTTGCTAGACAAGAGCTCAATGCTTTGACCCCAAGAAAAGAGTAAACTTCTTGTGCACCATAGTTGTACCCTATGAAGCAGCCTCCATTTCATGGTCGGGCTGCAAACCACATTCAAGCCTGATCGCTGATATTAGCTCAGGAGATATTGGCAGCTGATTTGTGTGCTCTCTGCTGTCTCTCGAATCTCTGGTTCCACTTCCATTAGAATGAGATCGCTCTCGTTCTGGGCCCCAACCTCTATACAATATGACTTTGCTTGGTTCTTGAGAAACAAGAACAGCACCTGTAGCTTGCTGCAGATGCAAGTGTCAAAAGATAGGCTTTCAGTAAAATATGCATGGTGTCAACTGAAACAAACAACAAAAGTAGCTTGTACACAAACCTGCAGCTTAAAAACCACCTCCCTTATTGAAGTCCCTTTTGCCCTTCCTTTGATATTCACAATAGCAAGAGGATGCTTCTTAAAGTGTGCTTTGATCACTTTGGCAAGTCCAGTAACAATATTGCTCCTCCCTGATATACAGTTGAAAAAGAAAACAAGGTCTAAGGTCAGGAGTCGCAGAGACTGCTTATGAATCTCGCTGAATGGAAATGCACTGTGGTTGGCAAAAGTACACCTCTTGTTTGAAACCTAGCAATTACGTACAACTGACTAGACCACAACAAAAGGAAAACAGAAACAATTAAAGATGTATTTTACCAACAGCAAGCACGGGTTGCTGCTTCATCTTGAGGGCTTGTTTTCTGAGAAGCAGCCTCTCCCTGTTGGAAAGATGTATTTTTCTGGGAGTTTTTCCTTCAGACCTATTCTGAGTGGCTCTAAGTTCTTGTTGAGGTTTTACGGAATCACCTTGAGACACCTCCATTATACTGTCAACCTTCCGAGGTTTGTTGAAACTTCTGACCTCAGAAAACTGGATCTTGACTTGTTCCTAGAATTAGCAAGAAAGGCACCAGCAAAAATTACCCCAAACTTCATGATTGTAAATATATATAGATTGTAATAATGATATGATGAGAAAACGAAGTTTACCCTGGGAAGCTTAGAAACAGATTCACCGACTAAACTTCCAAATGCTTTTTCATCCACATTCACATCGAACATAGCTTTCGATTCATTGGTTGATGAAACAGATTGATGCTGAGGCCGAATTGTATCACACATAGCCACAGACTTACTCCCATATTGGAAAAAGGGATCACTTGGAAATTCTTGCTCAGAACTTTGATCAGTATCTGAGGAATCACCTGGTAATTCTTTCTGAGAACTATGGTCAGTGTCTTTTGCAGTATCCACACAATCCTGAATATATAGCAAAATAAGCTTCTTCTTTTTTCCAATATTCACACTGCATAAGAATAAAGATGCAATATATTCCGTATTCTTTTCCATCTTGCTCAGTACTTTATGATTTACTAATTCTTCTAAAAAAGTTCAATGCTAAAGGAATCCCATGTGTTATATTGATACTCGATGTGAGAGTAATGTAGCACGAACAGCTATAACAAATAGAAAGGTTAAGAACAACAAATTCCTTAAACTACCAATTCAGGTCATGTGCGCCCGCTATTAATTATCGTCAAGTAAGAATAAAGAAGATAACTGCACAGGATTGTACAACTACGGTTTTGTACATGAGGTAGAATGCAGGTGGTTATCTGGCGATTCTGCCCACAAGTAGTCTAAACTCCAGAATCCTTGTAATGTATCTACTAACTTCACACATAAATAAGAGATGCCGAAAGGGAATTTCATTATACTGAAGAAAATAAGAAACTATCACAGGAACTAAGAACCAGAAATTAGAGAATATGGGGAAGAGAAGAGAAACCAGGGAGAGGGTTCAAAAGAAGAAGACAGAAGAAGGAAGAGAGAACAGGGGAGGGAAGGGAGATAACTCATAACATTCAGACTACCTTTACTATTGCTATCCTATTCTATTTAAACAATTTCCGTGTTCCTACTGCATCCAAAAAAAAAAAATCCTTGTTCCTTTACAATACTTAGGCCCATTAACTCGGATCCCACACAAATGTTGCTGATTCTGGTCCATGTCTTCTGTTGGACTATTTTCATTCATAACAGTCCTCCATCTCTTAAACATAGGTATTAACTACACATCTGGTCCTAATAAATTTAGTGAAGCATACGGCAGATGCCTACATTTTGAAGGTATGTTGTCTGTGCCTAAGTGGGATCTAAAAGACTTTTGAAGATGACACTTTTAGTGCCATGTGACCTTTACTGATTATAACTTATATTTGGCTAATAAAGGTGCTCACATACAAAAAGCATCAAAGATATGAGAAGCTAGAGGGAACATAACATGCTCTCTTTCAACAGTAAAAACAAAATATACTTTTTCTTAGATTGGTTAACAGTAAGTAACAAATTTATGACACTCCATTAATTTTCACCTCGGAAGTGCAAGAACTTGCTAAGCTAGACTGATTATTGGTTCCACCTACATCAGATATTCCAGTCTCAGCTACCTGCAAATCAACTGTATCCTGAGACTCAGCATGAATGGTCTCCTCATTTTTGGCCTGAAAAAGGGAAAATCATGTGGCATTTAGATATAATTTCAGAAATGAGCTGGTAAGTGGAAAAAAATTTAAGTAAGAGCAACTCTGATAAGGTAAGATAACACACCAACCGTGACTTCAAGGCCTCTATATTTTGTGTAAGCTTTAAGACATGCAATTTCAGTGACTGCATCAGGAAAAAAGGAAAAGGAAAAAAGATAAGCAGTGGAAGAGTATAGCTGCAAGAATATTTAAGAGCGTACATCAGATGGCTTCATTTTGAATGGACGGACAAGTACAACTGATAAAGGTCAACTCTCCTTCAAATTTCAAAACCTCGCCAGAGTCAATTAAAAAAACTAAGAGGTATTATATCTGGAATCTTCTAGATGCATGTGCTGGCACCTAACTACTAGAACATTACCTGACGTCGCTGAGCCTCTAAAGAACGCTTCATTGCTTCTCTTTTACTTAGAAGAGTCTGAGGCCTCAAAGAAGCAGGTCTTTCATAGTTCTTTCCCCGGTACACAATGATCGCATAACCCTTATTAACGCGCTCAACAGCAACTAGTATTCCCCCACTTTCTGCTTCCAACGTCCTAGCTATATGGTTTACCTCTTCAACGCTCTTCCTCCCTGTTATTACCTTTACCAATTCCCTATACTTCCAATGAAGGTGCATGTTCTCAACTGTTCCATCAAAGACTCCCCGTCTACCTGAGCATAAACAGAAAAGTAAATGAGTCAAAATCCATAAATATTTAGGGCAAATGAATAGACTAGCAGTACAGAAGCACTAACCAAGAAGTAAGAAAGGCTTCATTCTCAAGCCAATCTTCCGCAGCATAAATCTTTCTTCTTCAGTTATTCCCTCTTTATCCACATCAGGTTGTTGTGGCATCTCATTCTCCTCAAGCTCCACAAGGAGCTTCTCAGCACTGGCTTTCTTTTCTAATGCCTGGCATGTAAACACAAGAAATTGAAATAAATATTAGAATCCGCAAGAGAATGGGAAGATGCAACCATTTTGAACACATACAGTGGCTAATTTATCTGCAGTTCTCTTGATAGCTGCTTCCATAGAAGCAAGTTTCTTTCTTTCTTGGACAGCTTTCTGGTCATTTCTGTTTGCATGTCGATCGTCAGAAACACTTCTCGTTGTGGATTGTTTTTCATCCTTAGCATTTGCTACTGATGAATTTAAACCACTCCTCTTTTCCTCTTCAACAACTTGCTTTCTCCGTTCTTCTATTGCTGAAGAGACTGCAGAGGGCAAGAAGTCCTTTCCTCGGTAGAAGACAATAAATTCCCTATCCCTAGACAGCAAGGTTCCTCCAGTCAGCCACTGCAAAGTTTACTTTCACGTGAAAAACAATAGGATAAGTTCTACAAAGTATAGTTAGCTTTCATAAAAATCAAAGTGCCCTACAATGTCAAAAGTAACTCTTAAAAGGACTAGACTAATTACACAAACCTTAAGCTCTTCAGCCATCAGTTCACTGTTAGTGTTCTGAACTCCTCTTTTAACGGCAACTTTAGCAATTTCACATTTCTCCCAAAGCTTCACAATTGCAGCAGCCAATCCTTGGAGCTTTCTGTTTCTGCCTGATAAAAATACACAAGCAAGTATAACAAGTGTTGTGCAGTAAAATAACAGTCTTACAATCAGATAAAACTTACCTAATGCAAAATGGCAAGGCAAAGGACGACCAAGTCTCCTCAGTGTTGTCATTTCATCATTTGTCAATTTAGGCTTTACTCCATAAGGAAGTAGACGGAAAGGTCTCTTGTACCCAGGGACTATAGCTGGCAGAAGATCTGCATCAATAGGCAATGGCTCACAACCCCACCAATCAGTAAAGCGAGGGCCAAGTCCTTCCAGTAACTTGTCACCTTCTTCAGTAAGTTCCGCTTCTCCAGGCAATTGGAATCGCACTCTGTCTGGAGAACCTACACCCTGGATTACACGTGTAGGAGACTTTCCGTCCAATGCCTCAGATTTTATTACATCCATGCCAGATGAGTTAGTCATATGCTCTTCAGTACCCATGAACAAGTCAGGAGTAGCATCTTGCGAACTGTTATTCTCGGAGAAATAAGGATACTTGTAATCAGCTCCTCTATACAGAATTATATTACTTCCAGATCTCCAGATAACCAAACCTCCAGTTTTCCTCTGAAAATATTTAAACAAGTTTAATAAAGGTTAAAAAGTTATGACAGATGTGTAATGCAAATTTAAAAAACCTTAAAAGTTATGAACTCTAACTATCAAAAGGCAATAGATTTAAACACCAAATCATTTGCATTCTTAACAAATAAGGGGTCGTTCGGTTTGCCTTATTAACTATTAATACCCGCACAAAACTTAGCGTTAATTTAGCGCAGCGTTCGGTTGGTTTTTGTGAAATTTTAATACCCACATAAAATTAGTGCAACGTTTGGTTGCGTTTTTGTATATTCCGCATTATTAATACCCGCATTATTAATGCGGGAATCTATGTATTATTTTATGCGGGGTAGAAGGTGGTATTAATAATGTGGGTATTAATAATGCAGGTATTAAAATTTAAAATGACAAAATTAACCCTCATAATAATAAGGATATTTCTAAATTTTATTTAAGGAGTAAATAAATATTTTAACTAATAATATTTTTTGTTAATTTGTAATATATCATTGATTCAACAAATAATCCCTACGTTATAATATAATACCCACATTATTAAACCCCACATAACTAATACCCTCATTATCAATACCTACATTATTAATACACACATTATTAATACCTACATTATTAATACCCGCATTAATAGTTAATACCCGCGTAAAAAGAAACCCAAACCAAACGACCCCTAAATTCATGCCATATTTAACATATCAGAGACATGTACAGGAAACTAACATATCATTAAGTGATAGCAAACAGTGCAAAGCAATCAGCCAACCACCAACATAAAGTTAAAAGCTTTATTATTGGTATTCAATATGATAGTTCATAATAGTGTGATTTCCCCAAATTCTGAATAGCAAAAAAATTATGTCTTGAGGAAACAAATATGGAGAACATTCTTGTATGCTAATATTGATGTTCTTTTGTGCACATTTAACTTATTTTCTTTCTTTACTACTAGTTTAATTGCATCAATACAACTGTAAGTATAAACATATTGGAAAAGCCTCAAACGAGTCATTTCAACAAAACAACACAATTCTCATTATACCTCATGAGTCCTCACACCTTATCTACACAAGCTCATTAAGCCTCCATGTTTCATCAAGGACAGACATGACACACGGACAAATTTTCTTTGGCCGAACCTAGTAGCTTTGGCTCAGACCTATACATGTGTTAGGAAATCTACTAAATACGAACGAACATTAAATTTTGAACTCGCTAACTTAAAAGGTCACAACTTTCTAAACAAAGAAACATGATGAGAATTAGGCAGTAAATATAAGCAATCTCTAACACTCACGAGTCCTCTTCATATTCAACCTACACAAATCCTCACACCTAATCTTTACAAGCTTGGTACATACATGAAACATGGACAAACATTCTTTAGCTAAAATAGTAGCTTTGACTCGGACACTATATACGCGTTAACAAATCTAAATACGAACGAACATTAAAGTTTAAACTCAACAACAATGACAAATGATAATTAGGGAGTAAGTGTAAAATACCTCTAACAACTCATGAGTCCTCTTCATATTCAACCTACACAAATCCTCACACCTAATCTTAACAAGCTCGGTACGTCTCCATCGTTCATGAATACCATTAACAATCCCTTCAGTAATCCCAGCTTTCCCAACCTTCAATCCTTTCCTTATCCCAATCCCAATTTTCCTCAACCTTTTCAACTCAACACTTGCCAAATTCAGCTCAGCTAAACTAGGTGCTCTTTCCCTTTTCCCTTCCTCCCTATTCCTCACTCTTTCTTTAACCAACTCATCTCTCAGTTCATGAAACCTCTGTATACTATTCCCAACACCCGGCTCGGGGACCGGGTTCTCGGGTGTACTCCAACTAGTATCTAATGTATGTCCTACACGGTATTTCGGTAATTGTGATGGTAATGGGATGAAAATTTCACCAGGGGAAGTGTTAAAGTTTGGATTTTTATTAAATGGGGTTTCTTGAAATTGAGTTTCTTGAACATAACCAAGGGTTTTGAGTTTATTGGCAATTCTTTGAATGGCTGATTCAGGTAAAGGTGATGAAGTGTTGTTGTTATTAGTGGCAAAAATTGGAATGGATGAATTTGGAAAGAGGGTGTTTTTGGAAAGTGTGATGGGGAATGAAAAGGGGGGTGGGGGGTTTAAGAGGGTTTTAGAAGGGTTTAAGGGATGGAAATTGCAAAAAGGAAGCAACATTGGTGTTTTGGAGAAGATGATGATGGTGTTGTTTATTCCTATCTTTTTACATGAATGAAGAGAAGAAATAAAGGAACCAAAAAATACATTACCCAAAAAAAAAAAAAAAAAAAAAAAAAATAGAACAAAGAGGATCAGAACTTACAATTTTTATTTTTTAGCTAAAATTTAGAAAATTTTATATATATAATTTTAAAAGATGGAACATTTTAATAATATTTTGTACGAATTAAACATATTTGATCTTAACCAATTCTCTAAGAATAAATTTGTTTTATTAGAGAGCCTTTTACATCTCATGATGGAATTTTTCAGTTGAGCTCAGATTAGTTGGACCTTAAAACAGATACCAAACACTAGGGGGAAATCAAAAAAAAATAAATCTTAAAAGAATTTTTTTCCCTTTATATTCGTATCAAAATTTTCTGGTAAAAGCCTCGGTTGTCACCCCCTAATAAAAAAACTTATCTTCAATTTCGTAAGGGAGACATCGGCACGACGTTGTAGTAATATTATTTGAATAAGAAGTGTAATCTTTTTCAAACCTCGCACATCGTCTCCAATCAAAAATATATAATTAGAAGTTTTAACAAAAGAAAATCAAAGCTTTTAAAATTTGAAACGGTTATGTGCCTCTCAACCAATAATGGGAGATTCATGGAAAAGTAAGATCATCCATTTTGTTCGATAAATCTATCTTTCAAGTTTTTAATTTTTAGTTGTTCAAGTTTTTAGTAACAGATATATTTTAAAACTTATTGCGCTACTAAAGTTTCTGACTAAAAACATCCATGTTGCTTGCGAGCAAGTTCAACTTTATGCGGTTCTTCTTTTGGTAAGTAACGCTATACTCCATATAGTGGACTTTCTACTATACAAATCGGAATTAGTCACGTCAGTGAATTTCAAACACCCGAAAGAACAAGTTTAACTTCATCCGTTTAATAATCTCCCATGTTTCATATTAACACTTAATTGTCTAAAACAAACAGATCATTAATTTTTGGACGGTGCTTTTTTCTTGATCTACCTTGCAAAGAGAGGTCTTAGACAAAGGGTGAGGAGACCCTTTTGAAGTACTTGAACCTCAGCTCCTTGAATCCTTTGTTGAGCTAACATTATTTTGAGTGTGTAAACAAAGTCCACATTGAAAATTGATAAGACAAAAAAAATAGACTTTCAGTTGGATATGTCCCGATTAAATCCGGTTAAGTCGTTAGATAAAATCATGCAAGCCTGGTCCAAAGCGGATGGTATCGCACGAGAATGTCTTTACGGTGTTTAAGTAACATAATTTAGAGCTCATTATAAATATTTGACTGCTGGAATATATAGTTGAGCTGATGTATCTCTGCATATGCTCTCTAGTTCAAATGAGCCACTCATAAAATTTACCAATACCCAACAGCCGATGACCATGTCAATATAGTGCCTTTCACACAGATGGATTTTGAATAAGACTCAAGAAAAGACCTACAAAAGCCAAGCTTTTTCACAACTGTGACCACAGAGGACATTGCAGAGTTTAGGAGGCAGTAAAATGAAAAGCCCACATCTCAAATAGATGATTGATGCATCAGTTGCAGCTATATCAGTTAAAGGGATGTTGCATCCCATTTCAATCATCTGCATACAACGTTTATAACTTAGAAGTCTGAACTACAATCATGTTGAAGAATTTCAATACATTTTGCCAAGTGTATATGTGATTGAATGAAATGAACTGCACAAGTATCTCCTATTTACAGTTGAATTTCATTGATCACTGCACAAATAATAAACACAACGCATGCAGCTTCTCGTTCATCAATCATGCGTTGATACCATACACCTTTTTTTTCATGTGGCAAAGAAACAACTGTGGAACCTTCACTTGCACAGAACTGTGTCCACAGAGTATATAAAAAGGGCATTCAAGCAATGGCCGGGTAACTATTCCTGCGCATGGCTAAGACTCGTGTTAAATAAGGAATGACATCAACACGGAGACAAACGATAATACTTTTTTTATTTATTCATTCAGCATTGAGGATATACAATATCTGACTTTTCTTTAGCAACTTTCTTAGTACTCTAAACTCACATTTTAGCCTGCAAATACTGATCCACTGTGAGAGGTTTGGGACCGCCAAACCAGTTGATCATAAATATCTCTTCAATGTCCAATTTGAAGATCTGGAAATTGTGACTCTTGGGCCAACCTGCCATTGGTTCAAAATAAGGATCCATCAAGAGATTTTTCACAAATGCAAAAATAGGATGACGGTAGTACTTTAGAATGGCAGATCAAATCAAGAAGATGTCATTTACCTTTCATCTCAGGGTGTTTCGTGAATAAAGCAGTTTGAGCAAAGCTAGTTTCCTTTGCATCTCCTTTAAGCAATTTCAACTACAAATACACAAAAGACAAAGCATCATAATGCTGGCAACTATGTGATTTCACATGATCAACCATTTACGACAAAGAAACTACAAAAGGAACCAGCAATAATTTTCTTACTTGCAAGCCATAGGCCTGCATATCAGCAGCTTTTTCATGTGCTTACCAAGTAAACCCGTCAACATTTTAATTGCTTCAATTAGCACAACATAGAATGACATCAAGCCTAGTGAATACAAATTCTCCAATTATGCATAGGATGACATTTTCAGGCATTAATTAGCAATTAGATCATATATTCTTTTGTTCCTTTCCGCTTAGCTCTTTCAACATTGATTCCAACCAACTATAGTGTCAAAATTCAAAATTTGGTCGCAAATGACTACGAAGGATCACCAGCTAGTTGAAAGTCTAAACTAGCAGTCGGTTTCAGAATTAATAGTGTGCAGCAATCTGCAAGTATACTTTCCAAATTCCTAGAGCAAGTATAATGGAAGACTCAAATTATACAAAATTGTTTTATACATGGTACAAGTTGACACATCTTTAGTCTAGCATATGGTTCAATATTTCGTAACTGTTTAGCTGCTTATACGATGGTTTAATAGGCCACAGAAGAGCATTATCATGTTGTACCATCTACAAATTCATGATCTTATGCACAAATTAATTCTTGACTGCAAAGTGCATAACCAACTAAGGGAAATGCAATGATGCACTGGAACAGCCAAGAAAATGGCCTGATATAGTGGGATTTAGAATACTCAGTGAACCACAAAGGAAATTTTGAGAGAGAAGAGTTAGTAAAGCAACCACCTTTCCTATGAGGGTAATTTTGGCGCAAGTTGGGTTCTCCGGATCTGTCTTGCCACAAGTTCCGATGGGGTATTCACTGATTGTAAATGATGATCTCTGGTCCTTTAATGCATTACTAGCAGTGGGATCGAGTGTTGTTAAGTAGAAATACGGTATGCCAAGACCTTTGTCTGGTAAGCCATCACTAAATGAGTCAACATTCCTGCACAACAGAATGTACTTCATGGGTTCAAGACTACTGAAACAAGTTATGACTAGTAGAAAAACACGATTAAACAACATCAAATCCATAAAGATTCAAATTAAGCCACATAAGACAAAGCCTCCATATCTAGTCTTAGAGTTTTTCTCAGGTTTCAAGATACATAAAGTTTATGTTGAGAGCTTCTACAGATTCAAAGGCCAAACCCTTTGACAAAGAACTGTGTACTCAATTTAGATCATCACCATTAAATTTTTAGGTAGACCTTTGCTTTCCTAGAGTAATACTTGATTTACGATCGTGCAAATATTGAACAAGATAAAATAAATGTGGTAAATTATATGCTAACAGTAATTATGAAACTAAATGTTCTTTTTAATACCAAATATCATGACGACAATCCGATGATACTTCCTCTAACACCAAACAAAAACTTTCAGAACCCTTATCTTTTTTCCTTTTTGGTAGTGGTATGAGAGTTCTGAACATCAAGGAATAAATAACTGGTCTTAAACATATTCCACTTATAGAATATAAGAAAGATCATAATCTCAATCTATCCATAAGCCGAACTAAAATGTGCATGAATAAAAGGAAAGAGCTTCATAAACAATGTCCAGAGATTTGGTCGAACATACCCGAACGGAGCTCCTCCCATATCACTTGCTATAGTACTGCAAAAGACAGGTTAATAGGTAAGCTTTCGGTTAGAATTTATAAGCTTCAGCAACCTGATAGTATAATTTATGTTTCTACTCCCACACCAGCATTTGAGCCAGTTATCTCATACAAAGACGGATGCAACTTATAATCAACGAGTTCAACTAAGCCCCCGTAAACTTTTCCTCGGACCACACAATATATATGTGAAAATTCACTAAACTTTCAACAAATATTAAAATATGAACCCGTAATTGCAAAAGTGCACCGGATTCATTAGTGAGACCAATTAAAATTGAACCCATCAAAATTGACATCTTGGATCCATCGCTCTTTTGATATCATAGCCAATCAGTTGACTTTAGCTACACTTATAGCAGCATAACCAACAATGCAGTTTTAACATGTTAATCGACAACGAAGTGTCGAATTAGTTCCAGCTCCACCAAAAAGGGGACAAAGTCAAACTTAACATTAAAAAGTATGTCTTTACACTTAAAACATCAATACTTCACACACTGCAAACAAAACCTATCAAGAGAGTTCATCCAATCTAAAGATGCAGTTAACTAAAGCTGGACCAAGAAATCAAGACCAATCAATTAACAACCACAACAACAACATAGTCTAATCCCACCAAGTGGGGTCTGGAGAGGGTGGGATGCGGGCAGACCTTACCAACAATCAATCAACAACTCTTGATACCAAAATTAGTTTGGGTTGACCAAAAATTACAAACCAAAGTACAAGATTCGATTTTTCATACAAAAAGATACCAATTCAATATTTTTACGCAATCAAGTACGACAACAACAACATACACAGCGTTATCCGACAAGTAAGGTCTATGGAAGGTGGACGTACACAGACCTTACCTCACCATGGTAGAGAGACTGTTTCCGATAGACCCTCGATTAAAAAAATTTAAGCAATAAAGTAAAAGCAACAAATGGTCAATGAGATAAAAGAAAAGTACATACTTGAGAACTCCCCAAGAACTCTGAGAAACCAACCATCTAGCAAACAGTGCAGCATCATCTGGCTTTGGTCTAGACAGTGACAGCACAAGAGGGCGACCATTAACTGATTCATTGGAATAACCCAAGAAGATAAGCAAAGGAAGTAAAAATAAAGTTGCCCTTTTGATCTTCATAATGTTTACTGTATTTTAAGTTAAAGATTGCACAAAAAAATGTAAGATACTGCAGCTATATAGAAGAGAGTTTCTGGTATACTTCTCTATATACTTGCCTAGTAGTAACAGTCATAACAGATAATGATTACTACAATTTCTGGTACTTTATTTATTTACTTGCCAAACTTAAAGTGGAATGAAACTATTGTTCAGTCAGACTATTGATCTCGGGATTATAATCCTTATCGTGATTACCAGACCTCCTTATAACTTATAAGCTTGGGTAATCCGAAGGCTGTCTAATTACAACATAATTTTCTGCTTAAAAACTATTATAAATTTATCCCTTACTTTTTTTTAAAATTTTACTAATACCCTCAGTAACAAATGTCGCTTAGAAGCTACTCCCTCCATCCGTCCCAATGTGATATACTTACAATTTGAGGAGTCTATGAAGTAGTTCTTTGACCACATTTTATTATAAATTTATATGACTTATAATATATTTTATGTAGTTTATAAATATATTTAAAATATATTTTCAAGAACTTGTTGAAAAATTTATGTCTAAATATTGTCAAAGTTTAAAACTTTTGATTATCGTATTTTCAATTGTGTCACATAAATTGAGATGAAATAATTACCGAGTATTATTTTTCAGCACACCCATGCGGGCGAGCTTTAAAACGTGTAGTGCAGCCTTTACTTTGTATATAACAGAACAGGACATAGCATAAAGGATACGTACACGAGAAAAAGGATATGGTAAAATAGGCTGCCCTCGTCACTAGACACAATACTGTGAAGAATAACGTGGGGTTTTAAAAAAAGTGTTTAATTCTGGTTTACTTTATTTGTGAGGAAAGACGTGAGTCATATATGTAGTGAGATGGATAGGGTTCCTCCATTTTAATCATACGTCTCGGGTTCGAGTTTTGAGAATGGAAAAAATTCTGGTATGAAGCGCTTCTTCCAGAAATGGATCTTACGCGGTGCAAATTTGAATTAGTCGGACTTCAAAGAGGCACCAAACACCGGATAAAAAATTGAAAAAAAAAAAACTATAGTACAAGTTTGCATAGTAACATGTCCTAAAATAGCTACATCATCATACTACATGCCCATTGAAAGAATAGGTTGATATCGTTGTTGCCTTTTTAATAACGGGGTAAAATTGAAATGATAGAAGTATTATACAATATCACGAGTATTTCTTACTTGTGCTTATCAAACTGAATTGTTTTTTGATGTAATACATGAGCTAGACATGCATATACATTCTTGAAACATACTAAGGAATAAATAGAGAGGATAAACAAGCAACTAATAAAGATAAAATCCTAACCATTCACCATGGCACATTTCAAACACTTCGAAGATTAAAGATTAATGGATAAATTGGTACCGAAGGGACTCCGTTAGAATGTTGGATGCTATTTGCCGTTTCCATCTAAATCCAGGGCAAAGTGCACAAATAGCCTGGTTTCAATCACTTATAGGTGCACTCTATAGAGGTCGGCAACTATGCCAGTCTTCAGGCCATTTGGGTTGAAGTTCAAGTCAAGTTAAGCTAAGTTTACCCTTTTGTCTGAGTTGAAAAAGGTTTGAAGTTGAGTTCAACTACGTTGTCTAAAATTTAAATAATTTTCACATAAAAAATTTAAGTTACCTAAAATTCACACCATGAGCTCAACTTCAATCATGATGGTTTAAAATTGAATTTGTGAATAATTTTTAGAAAAAAATGTAAAAAACAAAATAGTCTAGGTAAATTATACGGCCTAATTAAATTTGGAAAAGTTACACAAATGTACAAATTGGGGACCTTTTTTACAAAACAAAAGGATGTTTTCATACAATTACACAATATAAAATAAAAAAATAATAATTACAAAACATAGCAAGAATATATAAACCTTAGACATAATAAAATCATAGCCTCCTCTCATTTCTCCCATTTTCTCTCCCTCCTCCACTCCTAGTCTGTCGCTGCTAGACCACCTCCAACCCGCCCCAGGAAAACAAAAAAAAAAATTACATTTATGAATTCCTCTCTGCACCCTCTTTCCATTTTCGCTACTACTTTTCCCAAATTCTCGTGGAATCAGTGTACACTAGCTTCAAAGTTTCGCCCACCAACGAACTCCGGGCACCATGTCACTTTTTCAATATATTTTTACATATTTCGTAACCCCTCACCCTATTCCATCACCACTCATATCTCGATTCCCCATATTAGATGTCTTTTCGTTCAACTATGGTGATTTTTGAGTAAAAATTGGTATTTTCCGGCTACATCTGGTGTTTTTCCGTCATATTTGGTATTTTTCCGGCTAAAACTGGTATTTTTATATTTTTATTTTATTGTATCTCATTGTATCTTCATTTCTACACTGTTCATATGTTGTTTATATGTTTCTACACTTTTCTGCACTATTTTCTGCAGTGTTTCTCCCTGTTTCTATATTTTTTCAGCACTGAATTTAATTGTATTTTGCATCATTTCTGACTGATTCTATATTGTTTCTAATTGAATCTGCAGACTGACCACGGGGGGCGGCAGGGGGAGGGATGTGAGGAGGCTAGGATTTTTTTTTCATTGTCGGTAGCAACTTGTATATAAAAGTATAGTTGTGTGGGCAAAAATACGCCACCTACTATCACGGGGATATGAGTCCAACTGACGAAACTAGACTTAAGTTACAAGCCACCGTGCACGGAGGATACACGCCCGCTCCTGGAGCCAACGACCGTTTAGGCAGCACGGTCACAGAACGCAAGGTATACATCCCGCCGCCTAGAGATTACAGTCTCCTAGTTAGGGTTTAGTATATACCACCGCCTCGAGTTATAGGCCCATAGTCTTATTAGTCTTTGTATTTTACCTCATTTAGGCCCCACATAAAATTTCTTGTCTGGAGCTGGCTAGTTTTCAAATAGTTTTGCACCGCTGGCTAGTATTCATTTAGTGCGGTGCAAACAGGCTAGGGAGCCAAATTTCTACTCCAAAAATGACTACTCATCAATTTTGTACAAATCCACCCGAGCTCAAAAGTCACTCAACTTTGCTCCGGTCTACAACAAAGTCACTCAAGCCGGATTTTGTTTAAAACTTGCCGAAAAAATGATGTGGCATCATTAATTAAAAATAATTTTTTAATTAATTTTTCATCTATTAATCTAATTCCTTAACCTATTATTCTTATTCTACCAAATTCAAAAATATTTTACTACGTCATTGTCGTGCATAAACATTACATGCCGATGTCATTTCTCTTTGCTTCTATTTCGTATTAACAATAGTTCAGTGACCACCGGTAAAATTAACCCATTTACTAACTATGAGTCGTATCAATTTAAGTTGAACGTGTATTCTAGGTATTTGTACAATCATTTGTGATCTAACGGCCGCTCTTGTTAATACACCCCATATGATCGTAATTTATTATGAGGTGTAATTAATCTTCTACGTACACGGCAACATGGTAATTACCAAAACAATGTCATCTAACGTTCGATTTGTTTAGAGAAAAGTGTACGTGTAATTAAATTTCATCCATTGGTTTGGTGGAAGCTAGGGTGTTTATCGGTCGGTTCGGTTCGGTTTTGCACCTTATCGGTTTGGACTATCGATTTTCGGTTTTAAAAGTGTTAAACCAATAACCGAACCAATAAGCTATCGGTTATCGGTTTTCGGGTTATCGGTTTTAGGTTTTTATCGGTTCGGTTTTCGGTTTAACCATTAAGAAACTTAGGCCTAACAAGTGTAGAAAAAAAACCTCTTAAATGATTGCATCCAATACAAAATCAGCTTTATTTTCACAGCGAATTCAAATGCCTCTTATAGCATACGCCATATTCAAAAAAGTAAACAGCAATAGATTCAAATATACTTCACTATTCTATAAACTAATGGAGGAGGCAAGGAGTGAAATAGTAAATCGGTGGTTGAAATGGATGGGGAGACTTGAAAGTTACACAAGTAAAAGAAGACTAGAGTTTGAGGTTTCCAAGTTCCAACTAATTAGTAATTAAGTATACTACTTTTATGCACATAAGCGCAATATAGTAAATTTGAAAAAACTTATTGAGTTATCGGTTTAACCAATAAGAAAATGTACAAAACCGACAACCGAACCGATAACCCAATAAAAAAATTTTGCAAACCGTTAAATAACCGATAATCCAATATTTATAAGGGTTTAACTAATATGCACCGTCGGTGTAAGAAAAAATTTGCACAAGCAGGTCACCCCTATATTATCTACAAGTAATCTCCATAAAAAGTATAATTTGAAATTTGATAATAAAATAAGTTACCTACTATATCAGGTAAAAGTAACCTGTTTGTGTAAACTTTTCCTTACACCGTCGGTGTATATTAGTTAAATTCTATTTATAAACCATTAACTTTTTATCGGTTCGATTTATCGGTTTAAACCGAAAAATGAACAGCCCTAGTGGAAGCTGCTTAATTATCTAGTAGATATTACAGTACCATTTACAGTATCATTAGCCTGCCTAATCAGGAATAATTTAGATATACAAAAATTTAAACAATCAACATTTTGTTAGAAAAAGTAAAACAAAAAAGCGTACGGTTATTCCTGAAAACCTTACACTATTTAGAGTATGTTTATACTTTTAACTTTCTAATCTTGGATGTTCTTCAAACACCCAATAATAATATTTCTTTTGAAGTAAAACTGTTGTCCTTTTTGAATATCAAGAGATATATATACAATGTCTATTATTGTGAGGCATAGTGAATATCCATGTTTCGTGCTGTTGCTATGATTTAGCATAGGGTATTCAAAAGGTCATTGCACGTTCAATTTAGGCAGCCTAATGCTACAATATAATAGTTCTTGATATTGTTCAATACAAAATATATTTGAAAGTAGAAGAAAAGTACTTAAGTTTACTTAAACTTCCCTTCTTCCTTTCCAAAAGTACAGGTTAGAAAATGCCAAATGTTAGCTGTTTGTAGTATTATTAATCCAATTAAACCGTACGAAATCTTTTTTCCTTGCAAAAATGCATATTGAACTAGTTGTATTTTACTAAAATTGGAGAATGTCCGTCTGAATTTTATAAAATTAGACAGTGTTCTTTTCATTTATTTGATGCAATTGGATTTTGATGTAAAAGTTTTCGAGAAAGAAGAAAGGAAAGGAGGAATGAACTATGGAAAAGATACCACCAAGTGATGTGGTGTAGTGGATGGGACTACTCCTCCCTTAACCAGATGTCTCGGGTTCGAGTCCTGGGTAGTGAAAAATCACTGGTAGGGAGCGCTTCTCCCCGAAAGGGGTCCTAGCGGCGCGAATCCGGATTAGTCGGGGCTCCAATGAGAGTACCGGACACCGGATGGGAAACCAAAAAAAAAAAACTATGGAAAAGAAAGAGAATGTAATTTAGCTTTTGGGTCCACAAAGCTTGTCATTGCTGAGCTCATGAATTCTAAATACTTTTTGTGAGAGTTAAACATGCCCAAAGAGATTTGCTAATTTCATCAAAGGTGAATTCTAAATGCTTTTTGTGAGAGTTAAACATGCCCAAAGAGATTTGCTAATTTCATCAAAGGTGACAATTGATAAGTGACTTGAGAAAGAGCTTTCCCCAGAAAGGGGTCCTACGCGGCGCGAATCCGGATTAGTCGGGGCTCCAATGAAGGTACCGGACACCGGGTGGGAAACCAAAAAAAAAACTATGGAAAAGAAAGAGAATGTAATTTAGATTTTGGGTCCACAAAGCTTGTCACTATTGGAAGCCCTCGCACTACAATTGTCAGTTGTGGAATATAATCATGAATACTGTACAACATTGCTGTGCTCATGAATTTTAAATGCTTTTTGTGAGAGTTAAACATGCCCAAAGAGATTTGCTAATTTCATCAAAGGTGACAATTGATAAGTGACTTGAGAAAGAGCTTCCGCCCGAAAGGGGCCCTACGCGGCGCGAATCCGGATTAGTCGGGGCTCCAATGAGGGTATCGGACACCGGGTGGGAAACCAAAAAAAAAAACTATGGAAAAGAAAGAGAATGTAATGTAGCTTTTGGGTCCACAAAGCTTGTCACTATTGGAAGCCCTCGCACTACAATTGTCAGTTATGGACTCAGCAGCTGGGACTCCCTAACCTTTTCTATCTATCTTTAGAAGTAGGGCGAGTGAGTCCGTTCCTTTCCCGTGAATCGGAATCCACTTATTAAGACAGACGACCGAGAAAGAAAGGCTCCGCGTTCGAACATTGGTTGATCTTAGCTTAGCGTGCTAACCGCTGCTTCATTTCGTATAGTGATAAGGCTTTCTCTTTCTTAGCGCTCCGCCCCCCTTGTATAGTAAGGGCTACTTTGGTTGCGCGGCTTTCTCAAAACAAAAAAGACTTTTTCAAAAAGCCTTCGCCCTCCTATTCAAGGGGGCTACTAGAGAATGTCAGAAATCTAAAATTTCGAATTGAAGCATGAAGTCATCGAGCAGCATAGAAGCCTTGACTTCAAGCTTAGGTCTTTTTTTTTAAAAAGGGAACTTCCGCTTGCTCTGCAGTACGAGCCTCATACAGAGCCGCGCTCCTTTAATATGATGAGAAGAAGGGGGGCCGGCCTCTTTTCCGTACCAATCCTTATGAATACTGTACAACATTGCTGAGCTCATGAATTTTAAATGCTTTTTGTGAGAGTTAAACATGCCCAAAGAGATTTGCTAATTTCATCAAAGGTGACAATTGATAAGTGACTTGAGAAAGAGCTTCCGCCCGAAAGGGGCCCTACGCGGCGCGAATCCGGATTAGTCGGGGCTCCAATGAGGGTATCGGACACCGGGTGGGAAACCAAAAAAAAAACTATGGAAAAGAAAGAGAATGTAATTTAGCTTTGGGTCCACAAAGCTTGTCACTATTGGAAGCCCTCGCACTACAATTGTCAGTTGTGGAATATAATCATGAATACTGTACAATATTGCTGAGTTCATGAATTTTAAATACTTTTTGTGAGAGTTAAACATGCCCAAAGAGATTTGCTAATTTCATCAAAGGTGACAATTGATAAGTGACTTGAGAAAGAAGAAAAATATATTTTATTTGACTTCAAATATTTTAATACTAGTAAAATAAAATATTTGTTATAAAAACCATATGAAGTTCTTAAATGTGAGCAAAGCAAATTTAGGAATTAAAAAGTATGGGTGCACCACTAACAGAGTTAACGTAATACTCCTACCACTGCACCACTTTAGCGTTTGTTTCTATGGGTTCCAACTGTTAATATTACACTCAATTTTTTAAATATATACTCTATATAGGAGTATATCGAATTTATTTAACAGACTATTGATTCCCGAGAACCAGCACGGACACGGTGAATCATGTGAAAAATTAAGAAAAGTACAGTTATAGATCTCACTTAATTCAAAACATATAATAATACTTCAATTAAGGTAAATGTAAAGTCCAAATTTCGTTATCACTAGTAGTGAATTAAAGTGAATATATGAGCTAACAGTTCCCTTTTTCACAAATTTATTTTACATTTTGTTGATATAATTAAAAAAACGTGATTCTGACATATGCTAACGAACCACTTAATAACCGTGTCTATCATATAGAGTATATATAGAGCACAATATCAATTTGTTCAGTGTGAGCAATACACCATGGCAGAGGAACGAGGAAAAGCTTTGATGATAGTTGATAATACTGAAAACAAAAAGAAGAGAAAAACGTTTCAAAGTATTAAATCGGTTGGTAAGTCGATTTTTGGATATGATCAAACAATTCTAAATGTTGATGAATATATGTATATGTTTAATTTACATGAATATAGTTTGTAACGAGCTAGATTTTTAGATCTCTAGACCTCTCAATATTGATGTGTGTGTATATTTATTTATTTTACGTGTATTTAGTTTGTAACTAAATTTATATATGTATATGTTTGATTTACCTGCATTTTTTAAATCTCTAAAACTTTTACGTGTATTTAGTTTGTAACTAGAGTTATATATGTATATGTTTATTTTACGTATATTTTACGTAACTAAAATTTTAGATTCTCAATATTGATGTATATATGTATATGTTTAATTTACGTTTGTAACTAGATGTATATATGTGTTATGTTCAATTTACGTGCATTTAGTTCATAACTAGATTTTAAATCTCTAAAACTGTATGTATGTATGTAGGTCCATATCAGCTAGGAGAAGAACTGATGCATCCGTTACTTGCTTGAATATAGTTTTTTAATGGAAATGACTTCAGAGAAATTTCGTCCAGATGATATCTTCATTTTGAAAATCTCCGGTACTTCTTAGGGCCAATGTTCTCTAAGAGAATTTTTATCTGGTGTATTAAATTGTTCATGTGTATACTAAAGAATTATTATCTCAATTTTCAAATTTAATGGACTTTTTTGTGTGTCATTGTTGTTTTTCCAGGCTTCATTCTATTAAACAGCTTGGTAAGTAGCCCTTGTTCCCTGTATAATTTGTGGTTGTTTTTTATATCGTTGTCTGTTTTCCTGGAAAATGTGAGATTAACTGTTTCTTGGTGACATTTGTGGTTAGTGAGGCAAAAAAGACCCATATTCTAATAACCCGCCCATATTTAAATGGGTTAGGTGAGTGATGTTTTAGAATGGGTCAGGGTTGAACTTACATTTAACCCGCTGGAAAATGGGTAAAATATAGGTTGCACTATAGTTGTGGCTAACATGATTTCTGAGTTTTCTTTCAGGTGTGACACACATGGTGTATCCGGGAGCTGTTCATTCCCGATTTCCAAATTGTTCATGTGCATACTAAAGAATTATTATCTCAATTTCCAAATTTAATGGACTTTTTTGTGTGTCATTGTTGTTTTTCCAAGCTTCATTCTATTTAACAGCTTGGTAAGTAGCCCTTGTTCCCTGTCTGATTTGTGGTTGTTTTTCATATCGTTGTCTGTTTTCCTGAAAAATGTGAGATTTACTGTTTCTTGGTGATATTTGTGGTTAGTGGGCAAAAAAGACCCATATTCTAACAACCCGCCCATATTTAAATGGGTTAGGTGAGTGATGTTTTAGAATGGGTCAGGGTTGAACTCATATTTAACCTGCTGGAAAATGGGTAAAATATAGGTTGCACTATAGTTGTGGCTAACATGATTTCTGATTTTTCTTTCAGGTGTGACACACATGGTGTATCCGGGAGCTGTTCATTCCCGATTTCCAAATTGTTCATATGTATACTAAAGAATTATTATCTCAATTTCCAAATTTAATGGACTTTTTTGTGTGTCATTGTTGTTTTTCCAGGCTTCATTTTATTAAACAGCTTGGTAAGTAGCCCTTGTTCCCTGTCTGATTTGTGGTTGTTTTTCATATCGTTGTCTGTTTTCCTGGAAAATGTGAGATTTACTGTTTCTTGGTGACATTTGTGGTTAGTGGGGCAAAAAAGACCCATATTCTAACAACCCGCCCATATTTAAATGGGTCAGGTGAGTGATGTTTTAGAATGGGTCAGGGTTGAACTCACATTTAACCCGCTGGAAAATGGGTAAAATATAGGTTGCACTATAGTTGTGGCTAACATGATTTCTGATTTTTCTTTCAGGTGTGACACACATGGTGTATCCGGGAGCTGTTCATTCCCGATTTCCAAATTGTTCATGTGTATACTAAAGAATTATTATCTCAATTTTTAAATTTAATGGACTTTTTTGTGTGTCATTGTTGTTTTTCCAGGCTTCATTCTATTAAACAGCTTGGTAAGTAGCCCTTGTTCCCTGTCTGATTTGTGGTTGTTTTTCATATCGTTGTCTGTTTTCCTGAAAAATGTGAGATTTACTGTTTCTTGGTGACATTTGTGGTTAGTGGGGCAAAAAAGACCCATATTCTAATAACCCGCCCATATTTAAATGGGTTAGGTGAGTGATGTTTTAGAATGGGTCAGGGTTGAACTCACATTTAACCCGCTGGAAAATAGGTAAAATATAGGTTGCACTATAGTTGTGGCTAACATAATTTCTGAGTTTTCTTTTAGGTGTGGCACACATGGTGTATTCGGGAGCTGTTCATTCCCGATTTGAGCACTCACTTAGAGTGTATTGGCTTGCCCATGAAGCTGTTCATAAGCTTAAAATCCTCCAGGTATGCATTTACATAGATTGTTTACGTTTGTAGCTGAACTTGCATTCATGGTGGTCTTTTTTCTTTTTCTTTTTTTTTCTTTTTTTTTTTGAGAAAGATAACAAGTATATTCATCAACACAAAAGCTTGCTTTGGTATCATATTTACAAGAGGCTTGTAGATTTACAGATCCTCCAATAACTGAAGTAAAAGTTCAGAATCATCTACATTATGTTCTTTACACTAAAAATAGAAAGACAAAATACAATTCAACTTGACTTTTTGGATAAAATTACTTCTATCTTCAAAGCACCTTGCGTTCCTTTCTTTCAATATAGTCCACAATATGCATGCAGGTATAATCTTCCACCATTTCTTGTGTATAGTACTTCCTCTGTTGCTGTTCCAGCACCTTAGCAAATCACAAGTAGAACCAGGCATCACCCATTTCAGATTTGCTGAAGTTAGGAACAGTTTCGATAGCTGGGATGTGAACACGCAATGTAAGAATAGAGGCTATTGTGTTCTGATTCAGTTTTGCATAAAAAACATCTGGATGATAGTTGAATGCCTCTTTTCTGGAGGTTTTCATGAGTTAGGCAAGTCTTTTTAGACATTAGCCATGTTTTATGGTGGTTTTCATGAGTTAGGCAAGCCTTTTTAGACACTAGCCATGTGAATCATAGTAACTCTCCAGATCTGCTTCCAGGGTGAGGTTGAGCCATGGTATCCAGAATTTTCAAGCCCGGCGTATGCATCTCTCACTGAATATGTTTCTTGCCTCTTCCCTTCTAGGACATGGTGTCCTCATTGTCACTGGTTCCCTGAAATACATGCAATACTTTGAAAAATTCAGTGATCATTTCCAACTCCCAATCGTTCAAGGCCCTTCGAAAAGTCAAATTCCACCCATGTTGGGTCCAAAGATCGATAATTGTTGCATCTGGCTGTAAAGAGATGTTGAAGATCTCAGGAAAAAGATCTTTTAAGGGCCCATGACCCACCCAATTATCATTCCAGAAAGCAATTCTCCTTCTATTATCATGAGTGAAGCCAATTTTTGGGACAAATTCATATCACAAGTTCCTGATGGATCTCCAGTTGCTAGTCCTGTACGTAGCCCGAATTGGTTTAGTGCACCACTGTCCTTTCAGCCCATATTTATGCGTGATAGCCTCCCTCCAAAATGCTTGTTCTTCCATGGCATATCTCCACAGCCATTTAAACGAGAGACATTTGTTGTGAAGCTTAAGATTTTTGATACCAAGTCCTCCTTGATTTTTGCTGGTGTTCTTTTTTATGCCAAGCTTAAGACATTTGTGGTGAAGCTTAATGCTGGACTTTTGGACTTACTATTCGAGCGGAAAAATCCTCATGTATGACAATCCACAATTTATTTGCCACACAAGCTGATCTACACGGAACTGTTTATAGTCATCCTAAAGTGAAGGTACATAGCTAATTTGGCGAAGTTGTTCCCTGGTCTCTCCAGCGTATCTGAATTTAGAGGTTATCATTTGTATGTTATTTATACTCACCTGTGAAGGCTTTCGATTTGATGTCAATCATTGTATAGGCAGCAGAGCTAATGGTTGTCGATGCACTAGTGAAAGTAAATGACTATCTAAAGATAGCATCTTGTATAGAGCATCCTTCTCAATATTGGAAGGTTGACATGCTACTATTGTGTTAGTTTAATCTACTTTTCAGTGGAATGGGTTCTGTTATTTAATTACCTCTCAAGCTTTTGATTTTGTAGATCAAGATTATTTTACACTGCCTCTTGGATCATTAAAGCAAATTGAATCCTGACCATAGAATAAGGCCACTTAGAAAAAATAGATGTCATTTATTTCAATACAGTACCTTAAATTTTCGTGTCAAAATTTTTATTGATAGATATCTTGATTTGGATAAAATAATTAAAAATTATAATATTTAAACAAATAACTATTATGCAAATTTAAGAAGAAAAACAAAGAAGACTTAAAACCCTGAAAGTAAGATCTACTGCATACAAATGTTATGATCATACAATTTTACTTTATGTTTCCTGAATCAATCGTGTCTATTTCTCTATTAAAATAATGTTTGAAGAGATTAATTTTTAAAAGAATTATTTTAAAGTTTTTGCATTTCGTAAAATTAGAAGAGAACAAAAGGTTTATGTCATATTATTTGATTTGGCTTATGCTTCCCATTATATTGAGCATCTCTGATTGAATCCTATTTATATCTTTAACTGGTATCATTTTTGTGTTTTAACAGTAATCAAAATTAAGGTGTTTACGGTTTGATTTTATTGATTTTTGATCAAAACCATAAAAAACCAATTTAAAATACTTGAATTGCAACTACTCAAACACCATATATATATATATATATATATATATATATGGTTTTCAATTTAAAGTATCATAATTAAAATAATGGAGTATGAATAGTTGTTACTATTTATACTACCAAAAACTTTGTAATTGTTGTTATTCCTTATTTAACACTCTAAAAGGTGGCATTCGCCAACATTATTACCTAATAAAAGGTACTTGCTCCGTTTTAATTTATATAAACCTATAAATTTTTTAATTTATTTAAAAAAAATATTTTTTAAATTTAAAAATAATTTAACTCCAAATTGAAACGGATACTATTACCAATACCATTGTAACTAGGGTCCGTTGGTTCATGGGTCTTCCCCAAGTGTTTTAATAAGGAAAAAGACCCCTAGTTTTAAATAATAGGTGTAGGGGCCTTATTTAGGATTAGTGGTAATAATTTAAAACTTGAGTTCAAAAAAACCCCCAAGTTTATAAGTTTGCACTTTCACCCACTCTTACTAAACCCACCAAACCCACCCCAAAATAGCAAAAAACACTCCCTCCAAACACCCAAACATTACAGCCGCCTCCCCTACCCCATTTCTCGTCCGCCGTCGCCGGCGACCTCCCGGTCGGTTTTTTTCACTTTTTGCTTCAATCTCAGCTCCCCCATGAAGACACAACCAACCTTTCCAACTACATTGGGCCCGTTCGATCAGATCTAGCATTTCCCAAATTTGATAAAATTTTGTAATTATTTCACCATTTTTTACGGGTATTCTCCCCTTTCCTTGCTCTGGTAAGTTTTTCTTAAGCTTTAGGTTGTTTAAATGGAACTGGGAAAAGCATTTTGTCGATTTTGCCTATTTTTCACGTCTGAGTTTTCTTCTGGTGAAACATCCGTCGTCAGTTTGCATGGATGTTTAAACATTTAATATGTTGTTTAAACAACATCAGTCCTCATGTTGCATGGATGTTTAAACATTACTTTTGATGTTTAAACAACATCCGTCCTCATGTTGCATGGATGTTTAAACATTACCTATGATGTTTAAACAGCATGCGTCCTCATGTTGCATGGATGTTTAAACATTACTTATGATGTTTAAACAGCATCCGTCCTCATGTTGCATATATGTTTAAACATCTTGTGTTTTTATTGGATGCTTAAATCATAAGGTTTTTCTACTTGAATTGCTTTATTCATCATCTGGCACATCTGATGAAACATCTGTAAAAATGTGTAAACATATATTTGATGTTGTGCACACTCTGTTATATGTTTAAACATAGTTTTGTTTTTAATAATGAGATGTTCCAAACATCAGTCACAGTCAGTGAAACATCTATCATGATGTTTACACATTATGAATTCCTGACATAATGTTTGAAACATTACTATAATATTTCGTGTTCCTTGCTTTATATGATATGTATGCTAAATATAATACTATAACGACCTAATATATTTCTTTTTTTGCATGTTTAGGACTCATTGACAATAAAATGGCGCCGGCATTAATAGGAGTGGATTATCTCGGTCAATGGGTGGAGAAGGCCAAATGTTATACTTGGGTTCCAGCGGTTAAAGAGTGTAGGCCGATTCTTGTGAGTAGGACCCAGGTTACCTATGCTGATTTGGTAGAGAAAATAATTCAACGTTGGGAGATAAGTGAGGATCCGAGGGATTTGTGTATTACGTACATGATGACCGTCGCAAAGCAAAAGACTGCCCCTTCTAGAATAAGGAATGATAATGATGTCTCTCTATTTATGGCCGACGTTGATGCCACTGGTGCTAGGCCAACTCTTAGAGTAAATGTGGTTCCTAGGTCGGAAGAATTATCAAATTCAAAACCAATGGAAAATCAGGGGGTGGAAGACGTTGGGGATGCTCCATTGAACATGGATGTGGCTGAAAAGGAGGAAGTAGGAGAAGCAGAACAAGGTGAAAGTGGGGTAGGTAATTCTGGACCTGCCATGAGTTCACTGCCATCACAACTGAGCAATGATCGCCAAGACGGCACTGGTTTTTACAAGGGCCAAACATTTGCGAACAAGCGTGAGTTGGTTGTGTTGTTGAAGTTGGCGGCAGTTAAGAAGCCTTTTTATTTCGAGATAGTGAAGAACAAGAAAAAAGTATTTTGTGCTCGATGCATAGACAGGAATTGCCGTTGGTGGTTGCGAGCCATTAAGTATAAAAGTGGGGATGTTTTTTATATCACCGTTTACAATGGTGAGCACACCTGTGGCTCCGAGCATGCTAAAAGCCACCATCCGCACGCCACATGTGACGTCATTGGGGAGTACATGAAAAGTAGATTTATTGATGGCAAAGCACCGAGCACAAGAGATATTAAGAGAACAATTCTGGCAGATTTGGGTTGTAATATAAGCTATTGGAAATGTCTAAATGGAGGTAGTGTTGCAAAGAGCTTGGCAAGGGGGACATACGAACACGGTTATGCTTGTCTTGATGCATATTGTTTCATGATTAGGAAATTAAATGAAGGAAGCAAGACTGGACTGGTAACTGATGAGCGAGGGAGGTTTCTGTATATGTTTGTGTCTTATGGTGCCTGGATTAGGGGGTTTGCTACTATTAGAAAAGTCCTTGCAGTTGATGGGACTTTTTTGACTGGCCCATATGGGGGAGTTTTGTTGTCTGCTGTGGGACAGGATGCTGAGAATCACATTTATCCTGTTGCATTTTGTGTAGTTGACAAAGAGTGTGATGCCGCATATGAATACTTCTTTGAACAGTTGCTCGGTGTGATCCCCGATAGTGATGAGTTGTGCATTGTTTCTGATAGGCACAAAAGCATAGAAAAGGTTGTTTCCAAGTTTTTCCCTTCAGCTCATTATGGTTATTGCATTAGGCACCTTGGCGAGAACCTCCGCTCGACGTTTCATTGTGGAGATCTCCTTTCCAAATACTATTTGGCTGCAGAGGCATATCGTTTAAGTGAGTTTAACTCTCATTTTAAAGAAATTGAAACTTTGGATCCAAGGGTTGCCAAATATCTAGTGGAGAAAGTTGGGCTTCATAAGTGGAGCAGATGCCACTTTACTGGAAACAGGTCAGTAGAGAAAATACTGCTTAAACATGTTCTGTTTTTTGAAGACTTAGCTGAACTGCTAAACACATGGAAGATGTTTAATCTTTGTTCCATATGTGTGAAACACCAGAGTGATGTTTGAAACATTTTAGCTTATGTTTGTGACAGCTGATTGATGTTTGGTACATTCTTAATAATGCTGATTTGTTTTGGCTTCTCGATTTCAACATCTGTTAACATGTGTAAACATTATCTTTGATGTTTGACACTTAAAATAGATGTTTGAAACATTCTGATTGATGTTTAAATGTGTAGGCTTATATTTTTTAAACATCTGAAGTAATGTTTAACCATTTTGTTTAGGGTTTAAAACATTTTATGGTGATGTTTGAAACATTCTAATAGATTACGATTTTTAAAATTTTGATGACTGCAACATTTGATGTTTCATAAATTTTTGTATATGTTTTTTAAGAGTTTCTTTCTTTACAAATATTGTAGGTATGCGGTGACAACTACAAATATTGCGGAGTCCGTTAATGCTATGTTTAGAGATGTGAAGGACTTCCCAATTGATGCCTTATTCACTGCTATCACTAAAAACTATGCTGAAAAGTTTCATCATAGGCGCATGGAATTTTTAGAGAGTTCCAACACATGTGTCAAAATGATTGAAGCTAAAATATCACTCAATAATTCACTCGGCAGCAAGCTTGTGGTCCACCAAAAGAATAACGTTGAATTTGATGTTTCTGGGGGTGGAACAACTGATAAAGATGCTACTGTGGATCTACATAACAAATCCTGTACCTGCAGGGAGTTTGATTACGACAAGATACCTTGTCGACATGCTATGGCAGCAATCCGGATGAAGTTTGGTGCAGATTATGGGAGAAAAATCTATGATTACACTTCTCCGTATTATTCTGTTGATTCTTACTTGCTTGCCTATGCAGAAACTGTCCATGCAGTCCCAGATGAAGAATTTTGGGAGGATTGTCCTACTGAGCTAGTTGAGAGTAGACCTTCCATCCCTTACGTGAAGCCCAAGCGTGGACGAAGGAGGATAAAAAGAATTCCATCAATTGGGGAACGATTTGCCTCGAGGAAGAATCGTTGCTCCATTTGCAAAAGGATTGGCCATAAAAAAACAACCTGCCCAACTGTTACAAGACCTCCAGTTGTGAATGAAGAAGGAACAAGTGATGTTTTTTCAGTTTAAGACAATGCTTTATTTGGTGGCATGCTTTGAGACAATCTTTTTTGTTTGTAATGTTTGTTTAAGACAATGGTCTATGTGGCCCGTGTTTTAATTTGTAATATTTGTTAAAGACATTCATTTTATCTATGATGACCGTCGTATGTAGAATTACATTGTCTCTATTTTTCTCAAAAGTAAAAACACGACCGTATCTGTATAAACACCGTTAGTATGTGCAAACATTTCAATTTTATGTGTCATTTTAGTATAAGAATTACAATATGTTACAAGAAGGCGGGATCTTAAACATTATCCTGCGTATAAATTTAAACATAAAGTTGGCTGTGCTAACATCAAGTTAAATGTTGCAACAAAAAAACAGATGTGCCACATAATAAGCTATGTTAAAACATTACAGATGATGTTCCAACATACTGTAATATGTTACAACAACATGTTTGATGTTTCAACATACCATCAAATGTTTATCACCACGGCAAAATATTGACACATCGTATTCGATGTTTCAACATCCTGAAAGGTGTTTAAACATCAAAGAAGATGACGCCACATAGTCAATTATGTTTACACATCGCGAGATATGTCCGCAACATATCGTTATATGTTCAAAACATATACTTAAATGTTTAAATATTTGTTGATATGTTTTGATGTAGCAATCTATTTTTGCAAGTGTTCGACCATACTCTCAGTGACAAGATGAATATCTACACATTTTAAATGAAAAACTTAACAATTAAGTCTATGAAGTATTACTCCATCGATATTTAAGGTGTTTGAAATGATAACACTGATGATTGATGTTTTTATCATTTAGGGTTGAGGTGTTTGAGTGAAAGGTGATAGTGTTAGGTGAGATAACACAAACATCTATGTGGTTACGTGTATTTTGATTGATAGGCGAACATATTGATAGTTAAAACTATCAATAAGAAGTCGTTCATATGTGTTTGTGAGTGATTTTGAACAAAATTGGAGTGAGAACTCTAATTTAACTTATTCACTCATCTATATGAACATCAATAAAGGAGTTTGCAGTGATCTATCAAATGAGCAGAGTTAACCTATGTTTTAATCGAAATTTGAAGGTTTTAGGAGTTAAAACGGTAAAAAAAACCTTCAAAGTAAGTAATCATTGATAATTGAACTCATTCTTATTGAAAACTCAAACTTAATTATAAACATCTAAGAAGATGTTTAAGCATTTGATTGTAATGTTGAAACATTAGTATATATGTTTACACAGTCGTCCGATTGTTTAAAACATCGATTGGTATGTTGCAACATGTACATTATATGTTTAAACATTAATAGTGATGTTTGCGCATCGATTTCGATGTTGTAAACATACTCAAACGATGTTCAACATTCTTCCGAGTTGTCTGAACATTCTCTGAGATGTTTAAACATGTTTGATGATGTTTTTTTAAAAACTGCATTGCTGCCTAAACTATTATGTTGGGTTCAATTTATGCATGTTTTGAATATTTATGAAGTTGTATGAAATTTTTGTTATATGATCTGGATGAAGTTATTATACGATGTTATTGTTTGCTTCACGAGTGTCTATTCAGTTAAAACATAATACAGATGTTCCACCATCAGTTTTATGTTTGAACATAATACAAATCTTCCTAACAGTGAAACATAAACATTACCATTAATAAAATTAACAAAAGCATAGATCTAGATTGTCCTTACATAACACAAAAGTAATAAGTACTAAATAAAGGTTAAATTATCCTTAATTATAACCCAAAAAAAAATTTAAATTGTTCAACAGCCACAAACAATCATGGTACCATCTTGCCATGAAACATGTCAACAGCCCACTTCAACCTGAGACTCACCATGTTATCTTCATTAAGACTGTCCCAAGGAGTCTTTGTCAGAAGGTGCTCGATGAAAGCTAAGGCATACCCAGCAGATGCAGTGCGAGTCTGGGCTGCCGGAAGATCTGTCACACGCTCGTATGACCATGGGTTCTTGTTCAGGATCTCTTCCGGCAAGTTTTGGAACATCCCACACTGTTTGATGTAAATGGGGACCATGCAAGTGATTGGCTGAATGAGTGCGGCAAAGGCATCATCACTGTTGTCACCATAGTTAGAGTCGTACACTAAAATTTTTGCTTCCTCCACTTGTAACTCCAAGGTAACATAATGATCTTCTTCCAACTTATACACACTCATGATCCTCTTGGATCCAGCCCACTTTCTAGCCCCTGGGTTTGGCTTCTTACCTTCTGCATACTCCATCAACTCCTCCTTAAAATGGACAGTCGTCAACTGTATATCCATTGGTGCAGCCAAGGCAACCGCTGTTGCTTTTTCGACCATGTACATCTCACACATCTTCCTTAAAAACTCCAAATCAAGAAGCACATCACTTTTGACATAGTGCTGGGAATATGTTTTTATTCTCACCCTCATCATAGTAAAGATGTCATCAACATGCTGGATTGAAACAAAAAAATAAAAATAAAAATCAAGGCAGAATACTGAATCATCACCTGAGATGTTTAAACACTACGTAGGATGTTTAAACAGCGTAAGTTATGTTTAAACATCCGTATTGATGTTTATAAAAATTAAAACATGTGAAGTCAATGTTGAAACATATTACTGTATGTTTACATACGGTTATATTATATTCAAGGCAGAGTAAACAAAACATGACTTCAGATGTTTAAACACTACATGAGATGTTTAAACACCAACATATGTTTAAACATCTGTATTGATGTTTAGAAAAATTAAAACATATGAAATCAATGTTGAAACATATTAGTGTATGTTTACATAATGTTTAAAAATGATTCAAGGCAGAGTAAACAAAACATGACTTCAGATGTTTAAACACTACATGAGATGTTTAAACACCAACATATGTTTAAACATCTGTATTGATGTTTATAAAAATTACAAACATGTGAAGTCAATGTTGAAACATAGTACTGTATGTTTACATACTGTTTAAAAATGATTCAAGGCAGAGTAAACAAAACATGGCTTCAGATGTTTAAACACTATATGAGATGTTTAAACACCAACATATGTTTAAACATCTGTATTGATGTTTACAAAAATTAAAACATGTGAAGTCAATGTTGAAACATAGTACTGTATGTTTACATACTGTTTAAAAATGATTCAAGGCGGAGTAAACAAAACATGACTTCAGATGTTTAAACACTACATGAGATGTTTATAAAAATTAAAACATGTGAAGTCAATGTTGAAACATATTACTGTATGTTTACATACTGTTTAAAAATGATTCAAGGCAGAGTAAACAAAACATGACTTCAGATGTTTAAACACTAGGTGAGATGTTTATAAAAATTAAAACATATGAAGTGAATGTTGCAACATATTATTGTTATGTTCACATATCAGGTACAAATTTTAACATTGTAATGAGATGTTTACACATCCACCAATATGCGTACACATAAAAATAAATGTTTAAACATATCCATAAATGTTGGTTTATAGGAAAAAATATTGAAGTAGATTCATATACCTGGTCCTCCAACTTGGTTTGCATACTCATCACCCCTTCTAGGTCTTTGTAGTTGTATTCATGACCAAGACAGAGAGGTGTCTTTTCCTCTTTCTTTTCTTCCAAAAAGGCATCCAGCGCCTCTCTTCTCTTCTTCCCTACAACTTTGTACATATCAACTTTTTTCATCACATTTTTTCCCCTCTTTCTTCCACTAGTAAATGGAGATTTCAAAGCTCTCCCAGGGAACACAACTCTCTTGGCAGGCACTTGGTTCTTTGTCCAGTCCCTCACCTCCACAAGAACCTTCTCAATTGCAACCACTTTGTCCATTAACAACTTCTTCTCTTTTTTACATTGGGAGCATTTGCAGCTACACTCTCCTGTAGCATTACCCACTACTTCCCTGCCACCTTCACCTCTCCTTACTGTCCCTCCCCTGCCACCTTCTTCTCTTCTTACTCCTTCAATCCTACCAACTTCCCTTCTAACAACTGCAGCCCTAGTATCTTCCCTTCTCTTGGCATATCCAAACAAATCACCTGCACTGCCACTATATTCTCTTCCAACATCTCCTAACAGATCAACTGCACCTCCACCACTGTATGCATTTAACATCGACCCACGGCTAAGAACAACATGTTCCATAGGGGTATTAGGTTCAGCATTTTCTTTCCTAAGCATTGTAACCCCCTTCATTTGTTGCATCAACCCATCAACCAATGCGTCCTCTACATCCTGGTATGGCACAAAGCCATCAAGAACATCCCTCAACTCCACAGGTGTAGGAACAAGGTAAGGGTGCACCTCCTACAAAGAACATAAGTTAATATAAAGTAAATTTCAGCATCACTTCAAATGTTTGCAACATATGTATTATGTGCAAACACATAACGAAATGTTTACACATCTGAACTATGTTTCGAATGTGTTAAACACATAATATAATATTGAAACATTCATGCAAATGTTTCAACATTCATTATGATGTGATGAACATCTCAGAAATGTTTCAACATAATATTAAATGTGTAACTCATAAAAGTCAAAATGTAAAAGGTGCCTTACTGGGGTCTCCACACGCTGAAACACTTGTTCAGGGTCTCTTTCAACTTTGTCAGATAACCAACGATGCATCCTTGGTACAGTCTTCTGTTCTGGATATTGCCTTAACCTAGCCGCAGGGATAGCCTCTAACACCCAGGCCATGAAGGCCCAGGGAAATCCATAAAGGTTATAGCTATTTTCTGGATTTCCAAGTGTTGCAAAATCCTTACCAAGATATGCCATCGTCAGTTCAAAGCTTTTTCTACCCCATGGGAACTTGTTAAATTCCTCAGGTCTGCTTGCCAAGCAAACAACATCTTCCTCAACACCACAACGGGTATCCTTTGCACATAAAACACCATGCACAAACCAAGCCAAACACAAACTGAACTTCACATTTTTGTTTTTAATTTTATCAGACTTTATCAATGTCATGATATGGTCACTTGAGGCAGCCTTCTTTTTGTCTTTCCCTGTCACCAAATCCCACAACTCTTTACCCTTCTCACGGACATCCTCTAAGTATTCTGTTGATGGAAACTCTGAACACCTCAGCTTAGTCATAAGTGCAAATTCAAGAAGACTAAAGCGTAAGGGCAACCCATGAAAATTGAACCATAACTCGTGCTTCTTCTCACAAATAACCCTACGGAGTAGGACGTTGTGAACGAGCTTCGGAGCAAACAGTCCCTTCGGCATTTTGAGAAAGTGACCAAAACAGCTTTTCCTAAATCTGTCCTCAAGTTTCAAATCCTTTAAACATTTACGGAATTCAGCCATCTTTCCTGAAATTGATGACCTTATAGTAATTTTCTTCGTCGTGAAAGCCGCATGTGTGTCCAACCAAGTAGGCAATACCATATCAGGCATGTCAGTTTTTATAATTGGGGCAACCTCATCAGATAAAACCACCTGCATCTAATATTTTATAAGTTAGGCAGATTGACAAGAGTAACGAGGAATAGCAAATACTTGTTTCGAACATCACTGCTATGTTTAAACATTTCTCAGTCATGATTATAACATCAGGGTGTATGTTTAAACATTTCGTACTTATGTTTACAACATCTGTGTGTATGTTTAAACATTTCGTACTTATGCTTAGAACATCGGGGTGAATGTTTACACATTTCGTACTTATGTTTAAACCATTAAGGTGTATGTGTGAAACATTTCATACATATGTTTAAACATCAATAGTGATGTTTAAAAAAAAATAACGATGTGCCACCATCTAAGAAGATGTTTTCAACACTATTCTTACCTCCATTGCATGTTCCCCTTCACCATCCTGAACTGCACATACTGCACTAGGCCTCTGCTCCACTAGTGACAAACCAGCTGTGGATTTCCTCGTCCTCCTCTGTAGTGTAGGAACTTCTTCCTGTTCTTCGTTCTCTCGACTCTGAGTAGGAGTAGATGCTTCTCCTCCTTCGGCAGAGCCTCTTTGTTCTCTGGATTTCATCGTACACCTCTGTAGAGTAGGAACAAGATCTTCTTCTTCTTCGTCCCCTTCATTCTGAGTAGGAGTAGATGTTTCAACTTCTTCAGCAGACCCCGACCCCGACCCTCTTTGATCATCACCTCCACTTCTGTTTCCCTCTTCATATTCAGATTGGTCCCTACTTAGATCACGACTATTGCTTGGGCTCAGAAAAGGAACCTGTACAAGCGAGGGTGCATCTCCAGCCCTGCCTTTCAGTCTTTTGCTGCGAGGAGATTCTTCATGTTCATCCATGTCAAGTCTTCTTTGCGTGTCAGCCGGCTGTTTCTTAGCCGCTGCCTTTACCAACCTCCTTCTTTTTGGTCCCATAATTTAATACCTGCAAACATCGAACAATTAAACTAGTTCAACAAACACACAACTATTTTTTTAAAAGAAAATTACAAGCCAAATCATTACGCATAAATTCACCATTTTAAAATTATAATGAATGTTTAAACATCCAACGTGGTGTTTAAAACATCATAAGTTATGTTTAAACATCATAAGAAATGTTTAAATATCACTGTTGAATGTTCAACCGTGAAATTGAAACATCTGAAGTGATGTTTAAACATTCATGTTTGTGTTTAACAACATATGAAGTGATGTTGCAAACATGTACAATAATGTTTATGTTCCAAATTATAAACATTTACGAATATGTTTAAACATTTAATTTTATGTTTAAAAATTCAAAACTCAAATGATAACGTCTTCTCCGGTTAAACAACCAGTGACATGAACAAACACCTCATATGATGTTTAAACACCACAAATAATACGCCAAAATGTTTGAAAAAGCAGTCGCCGTTTTAAACATATCATCTCCAAAATCAGTAATTCCCGCTCAAAATCAACACTTCCTACACTAAAAACAACTCATACACAAGCAAAATTCAAAAGGAAACCACCAGAAACAACCACGATTTTACGATTTACATTTTAGGGTTTTCATTCAAATACAAAGAGGAAAAACAAGAAAAAGTGATGATTTTATGGAGTATCATGCAATGTAGGTGTCGGAATATACTTACAATGGGTATCGGAGAAATATGACGGCCGGAAAATTGAAATCGCCGGGTTGCGTGAAAATGGGGGTGGCTGACGGAGGGGGATTTTGGGGGAAGGGGAAATGTTTTGGGATTAGTGTGGGGAGATGTTTGAAATATGAAAGGGGAGGTAGTGGGGGTAGTGGGGGTAGTGGGTAGTTGTTAAGTTTTAGGTTGAAATTTCCCCCCACAAGTTTTTAAAATATTAATCTGTCCCCCACTTAAATCTTAATTACACTTAGAAAATAGAAGAAAGTGAAAAATAAAAGAGTAAAAATGAGAGGGCCCTTTTCTCAATTGGACACTTGAGGGGACCTTTTGTGCCATTTTCTCTTGTAACTTGAGCTATAGTAACACACAACGTTGGAGTACACAAAAATGTTAAACCAAATCTTTTCACCTTTTTGAGAGACACAATTCAAGAGAACAACAAAGTCCACGCCCAAAAAAGAGTTTCTGATTCTACAAAGCCTTTTCTTCAACATATTATAATATAAAAAAACACAAAATTTCCTTAGAGAAATCAAAGATCTATAAATCAAAGTCATCAAAAAATGGGATTATTTACATATACAATTGCTGGTGGTGGATTTATACTACTAGGTACATGGGAATCTTTAATTTCTTGCAAAACTAGCCTCAAATCACAAGACACATCAACACAAGAAAGTAAACAAGATCAAGATTCAATTTTTACATCACTAATCACTTTTATATCAATCTTGATCTTTTCATTTCTCTTTATACTCAATTCCATTTTATCTTTTTTTGATGCAATTCATGTTAATGATAATGTTGGTTCAGTCCTTCAATTACAGGTATTTGCAATTTCACTCCTTTTCTTGTTATATTCAATTTTAGGCCTAAAAAGATCCAATTTTTTGCCTTCCAAGATCCTAACTTTGATTTTATTATTTGGTTTTTGTGAAGAATTTTTGTTGTTTTACTTGCAAAGAAAAGATCCTAGTGGTGTTGAGAATAGGTACTTTGATTTGTTCCTTGTGCCTATTACTATATGTGCATTTTGTTCATTTCTTGAATTGAAAAATCCTAAATTGGTTAATTATGCAAAGTTGGGACGTGGGGTTGGGCTAGTTTTGAAAGGAATGTGGTTTTTGCAAATGGGGTTTTCGTTCTTTTCGGATTTGATTGCACAAGGATGTTATTTGAATGAAAAGAGTAGAGGGAATTATACTGTGAAATGTAAAGGTCATCCTGAGTATCATCGTGGGCGAGCGATTGCCACGCTGCAGTTCAATTGTCACCTTGCTCTTATTGTTTCTTTGATTGCGTTTGTGTACTCGATCGTGTGTAAAAAGCATGGAATTCGTCGTGAAGAACGTAGTTTGTATAGACCTATTGGAGCTGAGATGCAACATTTGGAAATGGAGAGTCATGCTACTCATTTTACGTTGGATTCAGATGAAGATGATGATGAGAACGGGATAAAAGAAGAGAGGAATGTGGAAATGCAAAAGGCTATCGTGACAGTTCCTGATTCAGGAACTACTAACGGATATCATGATCATCCTTGAGGTAATCCATGGTTGGAATCTTTTTGTTACTTGGTATCAGGATTTATTATTTGCAGAGGTAGTTAATGTTGTAGAGGTTGGTTTTTCTTTGTATACAGGAGTTGAGATATAAAGGTTTCATTCTTTTTCTGTTTGATAATTCTAGTTCAAATTGAGGTGTTGTGTTAGAAATTATTTAAAGTGATTTAAGTATATTCTCTTTTCCTGTTGTTGTTGTTGTGTGTGTGTGTGTGTGTCGCACACACAGAAGACTTGCTCTTTGATACTACTGATGAATCAGTTTTTCTTATCTAAAGGAGCTTTAGCATACTTCCAATTCATAGCTTATTCTTTATATTTACCGTAAATGAATGAAGAAACTTTCCTTTAAAAGTATGGAGTTAAAGTCTGCTGAGCTGCAACTTTGTCTAGCTCTTGGTTCTGCTTAAAAGTCATGCACTAACCTGCTAAGAGTCCTTAGTGACCATGCTGACGCCGTAGATAAGTTAGAGCGAATTCAGTTTCATGGACATAATTTATCCATTGTATCTCGGGTTTCAACAACTATGTTGAGAAGATGAGCCAGAACGCTGATAATGTATGGGCAAGCGTAGAAGTTTATTATTTAGATGCATGGTCAGAATAAGAGCGAACACTTGCATTATTCTTTTCCCATGAACATCCTCTCTACATGTTCTGCTTTTGAGAGTGTTGAATGCACCAGTTAGGGGAGAGTCTGGAATTATAAATGAGACAACTGCATGAAAGATAGTGTGGTGACATCTTATGGCGATCTCTGTCTGTTAGTTGAACGCCTACTTCCAGATCGTCTATATTGTGCTGATACTAATATTGGAGTTGTGCATTCTTTGACTCACTTTGTAATAGAAGCTTTGACTAGGCTGCACACTTAACCCTGCAACGCTGTCTCTTAGTTATTCAGCACGAAGTGGTCTATGCAACACCCATTAAATTTAGAGTAGAAGGTAACATGCAAAGCAGGAGTCATATCTCCACGCTTTTAATATTGCCTTGATCCTGCCATGCATATCATCTTTGTCATATTAATGAGTACAACATACTTATGAAGCATGTTTCACTAAGGAGAAGATTAGTCAAATACTTTATAGGCTTTTGATGCTTTTAGTAGTTTGCATCTGGGCATGATAATACAGGGAATTGCAGAGTTCCACCACTTCATCTCTCCTCCAATTAGATGATGAGCCTGATCACCTAAGAGAACTTGATTATTCTAAAGCGTTATCTTAATCCTGTTGATTTTCAGAATACAAAAAGAGATTATTTTACTCTAGGGGTGTGAATTCATGAACAAGGTTAAACTGCATAAATCTACCAAAAGTTAATCCATTTCTGGGGTTCATATTGAAAAGGTAATTTTACATGGTTGCTACCCTCTGATTTGCATCTCGTAAATTAGGGGGATGACTTACTAACTTTGCTGCATAGAAACTATGTTAGGGATTACTATGGCATATCGCTCATCCTCATGTTCTCGCGATCTTTGATGGTTTTAATGATAGTTGTTTAATAGCAGCTGTTATCCGTACTGTTCAGATCACCTCTATTACACTTCAATGATGGCAATAGAGCATTCCACCTCTACTTCATGTGTACTTAACAACTACTCATGTATACATACTCTGGCACTACTGGGTAAAGCCTTTCTGTTATTTGTTCATATATTACATGCTTAATCATCCTTTTATAAAAAGGTAGTGTCTGAGCTACCTTTCACACACCTCGATTATTAGACCAAGCAAATGTTACCTCTCACAATGTACCATCAATAGGCTTTGGGTAACTCAGCCAACCAGTGTTTAGGTAGAGCTTAAAATTCCGTCACACTTCTTTACAAAACCTTATGGTATGGCAGAGCTCAAAACTAGTGTCTGTATTTATGCTTAAACAGGATGTCACACATTAGATGGGAACTCAGAATTATTTTATCTTCTTTATATACAACCTTTGTTTTGGTGTGAAAGAAACTACTATTATACTACTATACTAGGTAAAACATACAAGGAGAAGTACGCAGTGCAGGCGTAGTTGATACATGGTCTAATGACTAGAACAAAGGGGGCCAGTCCATTCACTGAGCCACTATAAACAAGTAAACTAGTATCTATATTGCAACTATGGTTATTGGCATCTACACGCCGAACTAGTAAACTGCTGGAGGAGTCTTCAGAAGTAAGCAAAATCTGGAGGTTCTTCAGAAAACATGTCATTGTTGAGGCCTTCCAAAGTGCAGCCTTTATATACAATCTTGATATGCAAGGAGTCTAAAGCCTTTGATAACTCCTAGATATGAATGTCACTCACATTGCCAAATACATCATTCGACAATAACGAGTAATCTATCAGTTACATTCACTACCAACACTATAACATCTACTATATCCTGCTCCTATAAAATCGACAAAAGATCATAAACATTAGAAAACTTGCTGCACTTGACAAAGCCAGAAACCAGTAATAGTTGTCTAACCGAGCTTTTCTCATGTCATCGGAGAACCAATTCTCTCCTCTTGAACTTGTCAAACTTTCAATCACAGAAATAAGGAGCGCGCTGAAGAAACTACCAACTCCGAAAACACTTGTGTACAGGGCTATGCCTAAAGTTCTCATAGTTACTGGAACTTCAGAGTAAAAGAACTCTTGCATACCAACAACTGTGAATATATCAGAAATTCCCAATAGAATATATTGTGGCAGCAACCAAAATATGCTCATTTGAACAGTTTCTGAAGTTGAAGTTAGTATATTTCTGCTGACATTGAGTCTTTTTCTTTCAGTAAGAGCTGCAATTATCATTGCTATTACTGAAAGGAACATACCTATTCCCATTCTTTGCATCACAGTGATACCTTTCTCATTTCGCGTGAAAATGCGGATGAAGGGGATAAAGAACGTGTCGTAAAAAGGCATGAGCAGAATAATAGAAATGGTAATTGAACTCTGAAGTGCAGCTGGTGGAATTCGGAAGTTGCTACCTATGTTTCTCTTCATTGTCACACCTTGTTTAGTAAAAAATGTTGCAGGTTGTTGAAAAATCACTGCAAACATAAGAAGCATTGTCCATACTGGTAGTAGAGGTAGTACTACTTTTGCAATTTTACGTAGATTGATCCCACTCTCCGAATTCTTGTTCGAGCTCTCCATGTTTCCAGAATCTTGTTGGCAGAGTGGTCTATCTTCAAGTCTGTGAACAAAAATAGCCATAATGAGCATTACCTGCCAATGGATTTAACTTATATACACTACCAGTATAACGATATTTACAGTATCATGGTAGTTTGACATGTAATTATCTTATATGTCACCTGATTGTGTAAAAATCTTTTATACTGTCAGTGCATAGAATTTAAGCTCTTCAGCAAAAGCATTAGAGAAACACTTACTCGATCTCGACATTATTTGATTTGTTAGTATCTGGAACAGCAATCTCACCACAGGTGATTCTTGAGGTAGCTGCTTTAATAGCTTTAACAATATGATCTCTCAATGACTTGATATGAACAATTTTGTCATGATCACTATCATGTGTATAAAATCGGCTTCCAAATCTGAAGACTACGACCGATACTATCATGGCAATCGAGGGAATGGCGAAACCTAAGCCCCATCCAAGTGTGTCCTGTATGTAGGACATGACTGACACTCCAAGAAGGCTACCACAACATATACCAAAGTACCACCAGTGGAAAAATGCGCTCTTCTTCTTTGAGCTTTGATCATTTTTTGTACAGGGCAATTCATCTTCGTCTTCCAATTGGTCCGCGCCAAAGGCTTGCAACGACGGGTTGTACCCGGCTTGGCCTATTGAAATCAGATACAACGACAATGACAGGGATGAAGAGAAGCCAGACTTGTCAGCTGAGTTAGTCCATGGCCATTGTAATGCCAATGATGTCAAAGCTAAAAGACCCTGATTGTTTAATTGTCACAAAGAGAGTTAGTATATGCCAGTATCTCCTTTCAGATAAGGCAATATTATTAATCTGGCATGTTCATATTAACGTTACAAGCTGCAATTTTCATACTGTCATTCGTTTATAACTTAAAACTACGATAATATCATTTTGTACGATAAAACTATTGTTTCAAGACAAACAATTGTTATAATATTACTCCATCCGTTACCAAATTTAGAATGCTGTCATTCTTTTTTTAACAACTAACATGGAAATACTGCCACATAAATTGGAACGAACGGTGAAGTAATTAATGATCCATCGAAAGCAACTGAAGTAAAACCATATATGTCAAAACCAAATCTAAAAACAGAATTTATTAACTACTTTAAACTGACTACTGAGCAGACATAATAAATGCGTTATAAAAGAAATCATACTAGAAGCAGCAGTAACGTACGTAAATAAGTTGACAATTAAACTTAAAAGGCATGATTAGTAAAAGACATTATTACGTGCAAGATTTTGATTAGAATTTAACGTAAATGCATTCCACAAATGAAAAAATGTGGAGGATGACTCAGGCTCCACGGTTCACTGTGGCTTTTGATAATGATCTTCGTGTAGAAAATCCACTAACTCAACACTATTATACTATTTAATATCCAAGAAATTCTAGGGCTTGATTAAAATAGAACTTAGTCTACAACGTTTGTTCTTTAATATAAATAAATCCAATTCTCTAACAAAATGAGGATACTATATTAGGAATAGCTGGAATAGCTCTTTATGTATGCTAAGGACTGTAAAACAAGAAATATTTTTACCTCACACAATCTTTAACTAGAGGTCTCGGGTTCGAGCCTTGGGAATGAAAAATATCTTGGTAGAGAGCGCTTCCCTCAGAAATGGGCCTTACACGGTGCAAATCCGGATTAGTCGAGGCTCCAATAGAGCTACCGGACATCGGGTGAGAAACCAAAAAATAAAAAAGCTTTTTGGACACCTTCGCGTTATACTAGAAGCTTCCTTAATGGTTTAATTATATTCAGCAAATAATATATATATCAAAAATAATGTTTTGCTTAAACAAGAAATTGTTGTGGTGTAGAAATGTAAAGAGATGAAATGAAAAACTTACAGCAACATATAGAGAAGAAGAAGCCAAAACAGTGGTGTAGCTGTCCAAATAAGAATCAGCTAAAGGAGCAACCAACAATGGCAACATAGACGTAAAACCACACCAAGTGTTAACCATTTTGGCTGCTGATGAATTGCTCATTTTAGCCACATCTGTTAAATATGTCACTAAGTTTGATGCCACCCCTTTAAATGCAAATCTCTCCATTCCCGCTATCACTGCCAAATTAAAAACCAATGCACAAGTCCATGTCAAGATCATAAGCTAAGTATATCTAAACATTGAAGAAAGAATCGAATATTCATTGATCAAATCATTCACTCCTCTAGCCCTCTGTCTGGCCTAGAAAACGTCTCTAAGCTCGAGAGTTCCTGTCTCCTCACTTAAAGCATAACCGGATCCCCTCACTTGACCTTTCTAGCAGTTTTTTCTCTATTATTTTATTTTTTTTGAAATGGCACGATGCTTCTTCTTCTACTCCCTTCCCCGAAGATAGAGGGAACTTAGCCTCTGACAAAGTAGTAGCTGTGAGGCAAGACTTTATGTTTCTCGGACCCTTCAAAAATGTAAACTACACCCAATACACAATATGAGGTTGTATCGTGTTTAGTGGAGGATATGACACGGGTGCAGTATTATTTTTGGAGGATTCGAGCATCATATTAAATCAAAGTTTAGGAATAAAATGAAGAAGCTAGATAGAGAGATGAGGTTTACCTATGAGGAGAATACATGGTTTGTTGAGACTTCTTCGACTTTGTCCTCCAGCCATATGAGGGAATATTCAGAAAGAATGAACTAAGTTGAATAAAAGAAAAGAATTGGAGAAGATTACTATGTGACAAACTATGTCAAGCATAAATATTCTAATGTATGATACTATGATTGTATTTGTATTATAGGTATATGTTACTTTACCCTGCTCTCAATATTTCAGTCACTAACACAAGCTAACACATATAAGTATATAATATATATATAGTATACAACATAGTTTAATGAAGTAAAAATGAAGCACCAAAGAATATGAGTTACTGCATATGAACAAGCTGAGTCAAATATTACTATTATAGTGACAATTAAAGAAGTTTCTTTTAGTGGCATGATAAATCAACTTTAATAAAGACCAAAAATGGAACACTGGACAATTCACTAATTTGCTTTTTGGCCAAAGCCTGTTGATGAAAAGATTAAATCTAAAAGTAATATATTATTAAAGCATTCCACGTATTCAGTTGGTAGTGTCGTCACGTTGGGTTTAATATTACTTTTTATATCTTCATGCAAAAAAAATTCTCCAACATATCTTGCTCCCAAACGTATGTTAGTTAATTTTCATGATAATATGCTTGACATATGTCTGTTGTAACCACTTGGATAATCTTAGGACTTGCCAAGTAGTAGCTTGATAAAACAAATAGAGTACATTTACTACTTTTATCAAACCTCTTAACCAGACTGCTCCTCCCTTAATCAGATGTCTCGGGTTCGAACCCTAGGTATGGAAAAATTCTTGGTGGAGAGCGTTTTCCCCGAATAGACCCTACGCGGCGCAAATCCAGATTAGTCGGGCTCCAATGAGGATACCAGTCTCGGGTTCGAACCCTAGGTATGGAAAAATCCTTGGTGGAGAGCGTTTCCCCCGAATAGACTCTACGCGGCGCAAATCCAGATTAGTCGGGCTCCAATGAGGATACCAGACACCGGATGAGAAAAAAAAAAAAGAATAATCAAATTTCCATTCAAGTATTAACATAAAACGTGACTTCTATACCTTCGATTTTAACGGATTTTGGCATTTTGCTTCAAATAGAATTATGGTTCATTTCTAAGAACAATACGTGATAACGTGAAGCATGCATCCTATGAAACTATTTTTAAACTATTGTTTACTTTGTGTTTGTTATCTTTGATAGTTTAAGGAATTAAAGGTAACTTCCCAAAAAGCTTTTCCAAGAAACTGTTCAATTAACTGAAAATCCATAATACATATACAAAGTTATGGAAAAGTTTACCTTTATTTCTAATTCGTGATTTTACAATAATCTTGTATTTCCATTTATGTTCATTTCGCAAGTATACACTTATGGGAAATTTTAGAAGTATGACACGTATACTAGTGGACACTGGACAGCCATCAAAACATATATCTACAAGTTTCTTATGTATGAAAAATACACTATGCTTTATTTAGCACCGTTACGTCTAAGTTTGATATTCATGACACATGCTTTATTGCATGCAATGTCATTGGAATTTGTGAAGAACTGATAAGCATGAACTTGCAGATATGATCTTTTTGGACTGCAAGTTCATCAATCCAATTGATTTTGATACAATATACTCCCCTATTTTTTAAATATATATGTGTACAATACATGTCACCTCTTATCAGTAACACACGCACCTCGACTAATTTCACTTATACATGACATCTCCTACCAGCAACAGATACGTAGTTCTATCCATCAGAAAAACCTAGCGTTTTATACCTCTGCTACTTCATTGACGACTATACCACGCACACTTACCGTTATATCACAAGAGTCTTGAACAAAGGCGGAACCAAGCAAGTTGGTGATCAACTATATAAGTTGTCTGAATTCAGGGTAGCTCACTTGTTATCCAAACTTTCACCATGTAGACGACAGTTCAAATCTTTATTAATTATGTACTTTCCGTACCTCTTATAGTAAAAGGTTTATAGTTTCTAATGACATGTAAATCTTTATAAACTAAACAACTCCTAGAAAAATAGACCAAGATGAGAACATAACTAAATCTCTGACAATGTGTGTGCAATATAATGTATATAATGTTCAAATTTACTGCCACACAAAAGAGTACGTGTACTTGCTGAATGCAATAATCATATCCTTGAAACTTTTGATCCTGGTCATCAGCTAATTATCTATGTGATGCAAAGCTTTTTGGAACAAAAGTGATGAGTGTTGACATAAAGATACTACAAGGACAACACAAAATATAAAGGAAGAGGCTTGCTTCACCAAGATATAAACAGCAATGAGTTGCCTACCGTGGCGGATCTAACTATGGTTCCGTAGTTCGGCGGAATTCACTAAATCGATTTTGTATTTGTCTTAAAAAATTTATATAATATGTATAAATTATTAATTTAAAACTCAGTAACTTGTAAAAATTAGAAACCCATAAACTTTAAATCTTGGATCCGCCTCTGATTACCTATCTTTCATTCCTATGATCACGACAAATTCTAGTGTTTGATGAGTACGGTAATTGGTCCAACTCGGCAACACTAAGGTTGTGGTTTCGTGATATGGAATTCACTTCCACTCTTCTTTTGACTTCTCTTTTTCTTCATAATAATCTAGAAATTTTAAAATTCGATATATAATTCAAAATTCAGTAAATAATGTGAAATTGTAAGTTGTGCCTAACCCTCACATCACGTGTTGCATTCTTATTATTAGATAAAAACGTTGACATCTGAAACTCAGTCACCACTCTTATTAAATTCGAAATTCCGTAAATAATGGATCACATTCTTACCATTATTCACTTAAATATAAACTCGTAATGTACGCCTAGCCTCGCTACTTTTCCCTTTCGTAGGGCTTAGAAACTCCCTTAAGCTAATTAAGTTTAAGACCAAACGTCTATTCTTCCGAATATTCTTTCAATCAGTTGAAGCCTAACGTCTATTCATATGAATTATACTTTGTTCACACCAATGCCATGCATTCTTTTTACCAATTATTATAGCATCTTATATGTGTAATCACAACTCCCTTTCACGTATTAAACAAAGCTCTGAACTCATATTAGTGAAACACCAAATTTAACATCGTATGTTGATATTAATAAAGCCTATTAATATGTGTTTATTTACTAGTATTTAGTCATCTCACTTTAATACCTCTGGCAATGAAGCTAGTGATGTTAATTAGTATGTCCACATAGATTGATAAAATGGGTTGTTGTCGACTTATATAATCTTGAGCAACTCTGATTTCACGAGCTAGCTTTGTTTTTTAATTGAGTTAGGTTTATGGTATCACAACCACTCATTTAAATACTTGGTTCGATCCTCATTTATATTGTCCACGCTCGTATGTACAAAACCTGAGAGTCAGTAACACGTCTCATAATCTTTATTCCATGAATCAGTTGTGAGATCGACTTAAAGCTCAAGATTTATTTTCTTATCAAGTTTACACCCATTCACAAATGAATAGCGTGTTGCAGTGAAATAACTTTAAAATTCTAAATCAGTCTTTGTTTAATAATGACATGTTAAAGGTGCTATAATCATGTAAAGCATTATACATACCTGCTTTAAACTTTGATCACACAAAGAAGACGAGGATATACTCCAAGATGCACATTGATATTTACTGGCTGATTATGCATCTATGATTAAAATGAGAAAGAAATCAAGATGTCATTATACTTAAATAACAAAATGAACCATCAACAAAACTACAAAAGAAAAGTAGAATTTCAGTCGTTACCATTTAATTATTCTGGTTTAATTTCCATATCCATTCTTGTGAATAACAGTGAGATCATGTATTCATGGACTCCGAGATTGAAAAAAAAAAAAAAAAAGAAGGATGTGAATTAGTCTACGTAAGATGTTTTGTTAGCGATTTTTAAGGGGTTTTAGAATTGTTCAAACTCTTTAGTTCCCAATAATTTAAAATTGCTCACTTTTACTTTCGGGAAATGCTCAATTTTACTTTCATCAACTTTGAGAGGCAAAAGCGGATCTATAATTTTAAGATTTCTGGACCATAGTATATTTACTTACTTGTTTCTGAATAAATTATTTATACATATATGAAGTGATTTTATTAGCACAAATTTAGACTTCCAATAAAAAAATTTGGGTTCTGGCACTCCTACTTAGACCAAAACCAGTGGAGGAGTGCCAAAACCCAATAATTATCTTACTTAAATACTGCATTAGCAAAATTGGCATATGTTATAAGGTGAATATATAATGTCGACATTATCTTACTTAAATACTGTATTAACATTACATCTGGTTGGAATTTCTGCAGCATAAAAAACATGATATTAAAGTGGAGTAGAATACAGGGACAAGCTCATTATTCTCGAGTTTCGAACCATGAGAAACACATTCATATACATGCCATATACTGCCATCAAGTCTGAAAATCTAGGACTTGAGAAACACAACAGTTCCATCCCAGCATACTGCTGTTTGATTAAACAAGTGCATTTCAAAAAGACTCAATTTGGACAATCTGTCAAGAAATGCCATCATTAGCATTGAAAAGTATGTATAGTTTAATAACAACCTCAGCTCTATCTTATCTAATCCAAAATTATCTAAACATTCTAAAGTCTAATCCCGCATACATCAACATCTTTCTGGAAAAGAACCAAGTGCAATCAAGTTCTCCTTTATATAAGGTGCGCTATTCTGTTAACACCAACAGTTTCAGTACCATCTGCATATTCAGCAGGAACAATTCCCAAGCCCTCAGGCCTCGACTGGCAATACCAAAAGCCCACTCGCCAAATTGCAACTGTGAGAACTTCTAAAATTCACCTTTCCAAAATATAGTAGATGATTCAAGTTGTGGTACGGATAAAGAGATGCAGCAGCCGTCTATGCACTAGCACACCTTAATTCAGCTTCAGTTGGGAAAAAGATATACAAGCGCTCCTTTCACTGATGAGGCCTTAGTTCCAACTTGTAAGCTTGTATCTCCATAGGGGAAATGAGGACATGCCCATCATGAGCTCCATCTCCAAAATGGTCATTATAACCAAGCATCTCTGTGTCGTCATGCAAAAGATTTAAAGAAGTAGCCTTTGCATTCAAGACAGCCAGACTCTTGAACATGTCAAACAAATTAACGGGCACATCAGCTACACTTGAACATTGTGACCTGCCCTTTCGGCAGTAAGAAGAATCCCAGTGTCGTCTCTGAAAGATTAGAGCAAACCTAGGCTCTTCAAGTTGCTGTTGTGAATACTTCAGAGGGCGAGGCACCTTGAAATTGACAATATGCAAGTCACATGGTAAAGAAGCTGACAGGGGAGAAAAGGACCTAGGAGGTGGCTGTACAGAGATTTCTTCAGATTTCTTAGCAATGAATATGTGAAGGGGATAGTTTAAGTGGGCACCAACCAAATGCGATAGAAGAGAAGGATTCAGAGGATGAGGACCTGTAGTGTGATTTACAGCTGCTGTAATATTGGACTCCACAAGGATATGGAAAACAACATTCATTGCACGGTTATCCATCACTCCTTGGCCTAGACCCCGTCCATCATCCCTTGCCAATCTCCTATCAAGCATTATTTCCAACCATCCATCCTTGAGACTTGCAACACCCAAAGACTGCCGAGTGTGGACAGAGAAGCGTTGTCCATTTGGTCCTTGCATAAATGCAAGGGAAGGGATTGGATAATAGTTGCCTTGAGTTGGGATCTTATCATAGGTTTCTCTACGGCTCATCTGGAATCCATTGAGATCAGAATAGAAAATCCTTTTGTTTTCAATATCAGTCTTGTACCTAACTATCAATTCCCTGTCATTGAACTCATGACCAAGAAGCTCAACATGATACTCCTTCTCAATAATGTGCTCCTGTATGGTATTCTGGCCATTATATATACGGGTGCTATGGGAAATTGGAGGCTTGTCCCATGCTGTCATTGGGTAAGAATACACCTCCTGTACCAAATGGCCTTCTGAGACAACCATTATCCCACCAGCTTTTATGATTGGCTCAGCCTCCCCCTCTGGTTTGAACAGGTAGGCTCCACCTGTACTAGAGTAAATATCAATTTCTTCATCAATAACATTTTGTCTACCATCACTACGGCTTACTTTCTGCAACAAGCCAAACTTGGTACTAAATGTGAGCTTCATATGTTCATTGTGGATTTCTGCTTCATTGCTGTCCAACTTTGAGCAAGTGTATGGTGCAGGGCAGGAGAAATTTCCAGAAGGCACTAATATTCTAAGCTGTGCAGGTATGGCCTTCTCACATCCAGCAAATCCATTAGCAACATAATATGTTTGCAGTCCCATGGCAGGAACTGAAGCTTTCCAGTACACACGGTGTCTTCTCGAAAAAGGTTTTTTCTTATCATGTGACAATTCTGGAGATATCTGGCTTTTAATACATGTCCAGTTCGAGTCCAAGATTGTTACATCAGGCCTCTCAACAGTGACTGTAACAACTTCATTTCTTGTCTGTTCTGATGGATTAAAAAGGACCACGGTCTGAACAGTTCCTTCACGAGCACTAATGGCTTTAACCACTGGTTGGGCATCATATTTCGATCTCACCTGTGCTGGTTCAAACTGAGATGGATGTTGGTCATTTTTCTCATGGCGGATCCCTAGCAAAACCTCAATAGCCTTGGACATAAAAATTTGAAGGTCTTGCAGAGCCATGTGCATCCGCGTTCCGTAGTCCTGCACCACATGGTCCTTGGCAGTACCAGTGACCCCATCATGATGCTGGAAAAGTGCCAAATTCCTTCTCGCTGCGGTCAATTTGTAAGAGAATCCAGTAGGCAATTTCTCACACTGTGCTCTCTGGCAGTATCCTAATAGGAAAGCCATTAACATTTCAGCACTCCGAAGGTTATGCTCCAAGACACGATCAACAGCCTTGAAGAAAGGCCTAGAGACATAATAGCCACTCCAGTAATCCTGTTGCCTGTCAGCATACGTGAAGAAATCACCTGACAGAGAAGGAAATCCCCCAATCTCACCAGAACCAATCTCATGTGGACGAGAATAGTTTACTCTGTCAGCCTCATCACGCAAGGTTCGGAAATAATCATCTAAAGTACCAAACTTTGCCTCTGCGTTCAAGCTAGGGTTAGAATTGATATAGTCAAACAAGAGTTGGTAATTCCGAAACTGAGCTTCTGCCTCATCAACACTGACATAGCGGAAATCATCACCTAGGGGAACAAGAAGTGTATTTGTTCGATATAGTGTTGATTTCTTTTTATACTGATCCAATAGTGTAAGTGCTCTTTCCTTCACATTCTCCTGGGTGGTCTCCTGAGGATTTTCCCCCCAGGGACATCGTTCATAAGGAAACTCGTACATTCGAGCAAAGTCAAACTGGCAACAAATTGCAGGCTCAGGCCCACAAGTATGCGGAACATCATAGGAATAAAATGGCATCATATGGACAAAAATATCAGTTCTTTCTTCAGCATCCCAGCTCTGTCGCCACACATATTCCAAATTCTGGTGTAAAGCCAGTTCCTTCTTCAGCTCATAATGAGTTCTCTGTATAAGCATGTTCTCGAAACCCATACGCCGCAAAAGATATGCCATAGTTGGTGAATAACCGAAAGGATCGATAGCCCAAGAATTTCTAGGAATTACACCTATGGTCTCATTCAACCACATATTTCCCTCTGTGATCTGAAGCATGAATGCAAAAATTGGGATTTAGATTAGTCAATATTGAAGAGAATTATAAAACAGTACGAGAAGCATATGAATAAGAGATCAACATGAAGTAAGAAGATTACAGAATAAGCACCAGAACATGCAAAACAGAGATGGAAGAAAGACTACTTCGATCTCCAATTTGATAGATAATTTAATCTAAACCAAGGTAAATTGTCATACAAATTACCAACAATCAAACAGACTAACTAGAGTCAAATCTACACAACATGAAACTATCATGATGTGGAAATACCGCATGCATATCCAGCAGTTTCAGTTGACCTCTAATAAATAATACCCAATTGGTTAATAATCTCAAAAAATAATTTGCTATACCATATTTATTAGAAAATTAGATTGGATAAATTTTGAAGTTATATTTAACACTCTTGCACATATAAGAGGCATTTTGAAGATAAAATATACTAGTCTTAATGCAATTGAAGCTGTAGGCCTTATGAGTGTTTGATCTGTCATTACTTTTCTCAAATGAGCAAATTATCTATCATAAAGTCTAATATACAGCATGTTCATCCTATTCCTCATAGATGCATCTGATGCTAATAATTAGAAGCTTTTTACTATTCGTGATACTATATAACATGGGAGAGTAAACTGAGGTACTTAACGACATAGACCACTTATTCAACATGTGAAGTATTCCAGCAATCAGCATTCACCACAACAATATTGAGCAAAATGTAATAATTCTACTTAGAGGACAAAAATCACCATAGCACTTCCCTAAATTGAAGAAATACCAGTCTCAACTCCCAATAAAATTCCAATCTGTCATACATTACAAATCATAAGCAAGACGAACTTAGATATATCCTCGACTACAACCAAATAAGGAATAATCTCCCTTTTTATCATTTCTTAGATAGAATCCATACTAGATGATACTGCAAATGTGCATAGACAATAAGGACACTAAACATAACAAGGAAAGCTTCTTGCTTACCTGTTCAATGATCGCAAAGTAGTGTGAATTAGCCTGCAGAAGCAAGGAAAAGTTGTAAGGCCATAGTCAACCATAATGACATAAGATCGCCGAAAGCTCCAATTCACTAAGGCGATTTTCAGGATTATCAACAAACTCGAATACTTCAGAAGTAACTTCAACTATCCAAATATATGTAATTGAACAATTTTTTATAATTATATGAAAGCTTGTCAAATATTTTATCCAATTTATGCACTGAAAAGCTATTCTTTACTGCAGTTACATTGCGAGTTGCATTACAGGAAGAACCATGACTCCTTCAGTATAAACTGTCAAATTGGAACCCTGTAAACTTGTCATCCTTGACCTGATTTTATCAAGTCTTGAACGAATTCATGCTCAGAAAGAGTTGGCCAGAATAACCAACAAGAGAGAAAGAAATGACTATCAACATATTCAAGCATTATTCTTAGAATTTAACTGGCCACAAAAGAGTATTCTATTCTTACATAACATTCGTGGACGTTTACCTCATCATTCATCACCCAACCACCTCCAACAATTTCTAACTGCCCGCTCTTCACAAGATTGGCAAATGCCTCTTTCTTTTCGTCTGTTGCATCCCTCCACCATCTCTCCAGATAGGACATCTCTTCCCATATAAATTTCCGCCGGGAGTCCTAAAAATTACAGAATTCAACAACCAAAAAGTTATTCAGAAATTTAAACAGCCACGATTAACAATGAGAACAACTCCCCTGCTGCATGCCTCAATTTTCAAACTACCTGAGGCCAGTTATATATATATATTTTTTTTTTTTTTTTTTTTTGAGGAAGGTAACATATTGTATATATCAACTGCACAAAGGCTGTGCAGCGGCCATAATTACAGTTCAAAAACAAAAGACAGATCCCTACCGTCACGTTACAAGGATCCTATAATGTCTATCAAAGATTCAGCATCTTCACAAAGTTCACAAGGCCAGTTATATGAATCTTGTATATACATTTTGCTCCATTTGGGCCGGTTTCATTCAAATAACCAATAACAGGGTTCCAGAAACTAGAATTAACAAGCAAAATGTTATTCAGAAATTTAACAGCCACCAAAAACCATGACATTTGAAACTAGTTGAGGCCGGTTATTCAAATCTTATGTATACATTCTGCTCCAATTGGGCGGTTTCATTCGAATAATCAATAAATGGGTTCTCGAGAACCAAGACTATCTAAGCTCACAGTTTGATCAGCTCAATATATATAAACTTAACACTGAACTTAGCACTGAAAAATAAATAAGAGGCGAACCTAGTGCCTATCAGAACCCAGGCGCAGACCCTATGCGGAGATAGACCCAGGATTAAAACTTAATGGGTTCAACATTTAAGGTTCTTTAAGATTACAGGTTTATATACACTGTTTATTAAATTTTCACTGAATTTCACATATATATTTATTCTATGCCAAAAATACTGAGTTCAGATAAACCTCTACCTCTGGCCATATATATATATATATGTTAAAAGGTTCACTAAATTAGCATTCAAAAACTAGATAGCAAACCGTGTAAATCAAATCAAAATGGGTTTTGATAGAATCCCGAACTCAAACATACACATTTCAAATTCTGGATACTTAAATGAGTTCAAGTTATATGCACAGTCAGTGTAAAGATATAATACACTATAAGGTCATTTTTACCCATTGTAGCACATAACCTACCTTATTTTAATGATCATGAATCCAACTTTATATCATTTAAAAGACCTAATAGCGTAAAAAAGAATATTTACAGTGATAGAACATAACTTAAACTCTACTTAAATTACCTTTAGGAGCATCTCAACAAGGTTATCCAGGATCCTATATAGGCTTACATGTAAATATTATTTAGATAACCCGCAGTAAAAACATATTTACGCTGACAATGTATATAACTTAATTACCTTCGATAGCATTTCGACAATGGTATCAAGAATATGTTTAGATTGTCTATCAAAATATTTACACTGACAGTATATAGAACTTAAACTCAAATTAAATTACCTTTGGAAGTGTCTCAACAAAGGTATCTACCATCCTACGGACGCCTACATGTAAATATCATTTGGATAACTTGACAGTACTGACAGTGTATATAACTTAAATATTACCTTGGATAGCGTATCGACAATGGTATCAAGTATATGTTTAAATTGCCTATCATAATATTTACACCGAAGTGTGGTGAGGTTTTGCCTCACATAAAGAGTGGGAAATTGGGAGGAAAAAATGAAGAATTACAGTGTATATAACTTAAACTCTATACCAAACATATTTACGCTGATAGTGTATATAACTTAAATATTACCTTAGATAGCGTATCGACAATGGTATCAAGTATATGTTTTAAATTGCCTATCATAATACTTACACCGACAGTGTATATAACTTAAACTCTATACCAAATATATTTACGCTGACAGTGTACAAATATTACCTTCGATAGTGTATCGACAATGGTATCAAGTATATATTTAAATTGTCTACCGTAATATTTACACTGACATTGTATATAACTTAAATTCTACACCTATCAAAGTGTCTCAACAAGGCTATCAAGAATCCTACGGACACTTACACCTAAACATCATTTGGATAACCTGACAGTATAATATTTATACTAACATTGTATATAACTTAAATATTACCTTCGATAGCACTTGGACAATGGTATCGAGTATATGTTTGGACAATGGTATCGATAGGCTTACATTTTAATATCATTTGGATAACTAGACACTATAAAATAATATTTACACCGACAGTGTATATAACTTAAAAATTACCTTGGACAGTGTATCGACAATGGTATCGAGTATATGTTTCGACTGTCGATCATAATATTCCTCGACAGTAAACTTCCAACCAGGATCATTATGTGAATGAGGCACAACAAATATTTTCAATTTCTCATTTTCCCATTTTTCATCATTATTATAACTAACTTTCCATCCTTGTTTCCAGGGCCCACCATCCTCATCTAAAAACTCAATCTTATCATACAATCCTTTAGTACTAATATCAACTACCGCACCCGATACCGACGCATCGGTACCGGGTGATTTTCGATAACTGGGCTTTCGGGTTCGGGTCAACCGGGTTCGGGTTGTACGAAAATGAGTTGTTAAGGGTTTGGGAATACCGTATGTGTAGAGGATTAATAGGAAAATGAAGAGAGAGATAGTGAGACCTAGTGTGAAGAAATTTGAGTATATGAAGTTTTTGAGTGCTGTGCGTTTTCGGTGTTTGCGAGGTTGTCGGGGTTTTGAGGTGGTGGGAAGGAGTGAGTGGGCCCACCCAGCTCCGCCGCGACGGGAGGAGAAGGCCATGGTGGTGGGTGGTGGTTGGTGGTGGAGATATCAGATCTGGTGATCGGAAAATAGCTGAGTTTAGTGTGAGTGTGATGGTTGTTATAACTAAAGTATGGAAAAGTATACTCAATTTGAAAAAGATTATATATGATCTAATTAAGAGTCAGATTTTGTACCTTATCGGTTTGGACTATCTTTTTTTATTTTTAAATATGCTAAACCAATAACCGAACCAATAAGACATATATTATCGGTTTTTTGATTTATCGATTTTAGGTTTTTATCGGTTTGATTTTTTGTTTAACCATTAAGAAACTTAGGCTTAACAATCGTAAAGTAATCACCTCTTAAACGGTTACATCCAATATAAAATCGGTTTCATTTTCGTAGCGGATTCAAATGCATCTTAAAGCATTCGCCATATTCAAAGTAGCATCCAACAACATATTCAAATCTGCTTCATTATTCTACAAACTAATGGAGGATGCCAGGAGTGAAATAGTAAATCGGTGTTTAAAATGGATGAAGTGAGCTGAAAGCTACACAAGTAAAAGAAAACTAGGGTTCGAGATTTCCAAGTTCCAACTACGAATAAATAAGTACACTACTTTTATATATACATAAGCGCAAGATAGTAAATTTAAAAACCTTACGGGGTTATCAGTTTAACCGATAAGAAAATGTGCAAAACCGACAACTGAACCAATAGCCCTATATATATATATATATATATATATATATATATATATATATATATATATATATATATATATATATATATATATGTGTGTGTGTGTGTGTGTGTGTGTGTGTGTGTGTGTGTGTGTGTGTGACAAACCGTTAAATAACCGATAATCCAATAAATCAATAACTTTTTATCGGTTTACTCCGAAAAATGAACAACCCTAATGGTTACTATTTATTTTTATTTTTTACTCTGGAGTTTTAAATACTTTTGGAATTATTTTAAATGTGAACAACAAGTATTGTGAAAGTTTATGGTAAAACAAGTTCATGATTGTTTTACCATATTTAAGGGCTATAGGCAAAGGCAACATATTTTTTCCTACTTGTATAGGTATAGTTAGACTTAGGTCAAATGTATAGCATAAGATAAATTGTTCAATTTATTTATGATATATAGACAAATATTATCATTTTTTTAATATTATCTATGAATTACATACTCTAATGGGCTGTTTGGTCGAGAATAATTTTATTTGCTAGGGTATTATCTTATCCGTCTAATTAGATATGGAATAGACTAATCCCGAATTTAATTTTGAAATTATTATCCTTTATTCCTTATACCAAGTGATCTCTACGGAAACATACTTTTATTTATGTATTGCGAAGGCTTAACACATATTTAACCTTTTCTTCTCCTATCTTGTAACGAAGTATTTTTGACGTTCCTCACTTTTATCAAAATTAAAATAATGAGAATTGCACATCAAATATATCTTCAACATCACGTTTCACGTCCAGACTAACTTACTTTGATTATGTAACACTCTTGTATTTTGTATTGTTCACAATAGATACACATTAATCTATTTCTCACCACCTCCTCATCTTCACATCTATGCCGCCGTCACTCGCTCACTTTTGACCTTTATTTTTTTTACCGTATGCACTATTAGAAAATACATATTAGCTATGAATTTGCATTTTCAGCTGTAAATGCTATATGACGTATACTAACTATGACACCTTAGCAAATTCCACAGTAGTAAACATGAGAGAGATGTCAAATATGTAAGAAGACATGCTCTAGACCTTGACATGTTTTATATCCGTACATGCCTTGGTCCAAAGCAGACAAAGCGTTATTATACACAATATATGATCCACCATGTCCCGGCCTTATCGTTGATGAGAAAAACCTCAATAGTGATATGCAAATTCAATGCAGATAGGAAAACCCCAGCGCTCGGTGAGGACATTTAATCGCTAAGAATATGTACGTGATATCCTAGCAAATCACACATAGGCAAAACACGAAAGAAATAATGGGTATATCTGTTCGGGTTAAGGCTTAAATCAAATGATATCATTAGCGGACTTGAGTGTTACTAGTTATGTTGGGATTATTTTTATTTTTGACAAACAAAATACAATATTAATTATATAAACTTTTTGCAATAAATATATAGGTACTAAAAAGTTAATTTATAAAACCAATTTTAGTACTGAACACTATACTTTTTAAATCATCTCTCTCTCTTTCTCTCCAGCTTTGTGGCGAAGGAGCAATTCTCCTCTCTATCGCGTGTTTGGATCCACAAAAATACTTTCTATTTCAGGTAAAAATATTCAATTTCATCTTTGTTGCATTGAGATCTGTACTTGATTCGATTTACTCGATTGGGTCGACCCGGTTTAAGATCCAATTAAATTTTTTTTAGATCTATTAAAGCACCAATTTTTAAGATTTGTTTTCATATAGGAGTCCGGTGTACAAAGCATTTCGCTCATGCAGGGTCCCCAATAACTGTTTTTATGTGTTCGGGTTAATTTGGAATTAGGCGATCTGTTAATTGGTTTGTTATTATCCTGAAATCTTAATTAGAATCAGAACATTTATGTATGCAGAGAGGAGGAGGTTAAATTAGAAATGGCGATAGGCCGGTTGTAGAAAGCTCCTCGGAATCAATTCAGACTTAGCTAAAGATACGTCGGGTTATAAAGTTCCTTCTTGATTAATTGCATGATGACATGAATTGAGCTTAATTAGGAAAAAATGGTCAATGAGGATTCGTGTAGCTGATCCCAACTTGTTTGGGATTTTGAGGCCTTGTAGTAGTAGTAGTAGTTGTTGTTATTGTTGTCTTGTGTTGAGGTATACTGAAGAAAGTAGGAGATAGAATGGGAGTAGTTGCTGCTTTTTTATTAGTTTAGTTAAATTCTGTCTAGGAACCTTGCGGGATTAGTAATAAAGTTTTTCAATGTAGCTCATCTTGTTTAATGGAGAAACATAGGGAACCCAATTTTGTTCGTCAGCACTAGGGGGGATCTATGTAGAATCAATGGGTTCATTGTATCCTCTTCGTTGAAAAATTGTAGTGCAGCAAATGGGGTAAAACCGAGTCTTTTTTGTTATTACTGAACCCTCTTGACACCAGGGAAGATGCTAGTGCAATGGTAAAGGAGGTTCAAAATGCGTTAGGTTATAAGTTCAAATTCCAATTGTGACATTATAGTATTTATTGAATCCCCTTCCATTAATTTCTGGCTCCAACCACTTCTTTTTCTGCCAGTTCAGCATGGAGAAGCATAGGAAACCCATTTTTCGCATCTGAGTACGGGTTTAGGTAGTGGTATGAGAGAAAATGCGCATGTAGAAATTGCTTTTTGCTCATGATTTGAGTATTTATTAGGGAAAAGACATGAATGCTTTGGAATTTAGGGGACTTCTTCATTTGCTGAAAAACGGTTGTTTAAATGTTACCCTCCTATAAAATTTTGTAGACTTACGATTGTCCTAAGAAGAAGAACCTTCTTTTTGTTTGTGTAGCATGGGCAGCTATGAAACATCTTTGTAAATGATCCAGTAGTAGTGTAGTACAGTAAAAAATTAGTGTTCTTAGCACTTTCGGATCCATAGATTAGTTACTTGATAGTTTTAGTGTCTCAAGTCCTTTGCTGTGATCTATGTTGCCTTGACTTATATGTCACCTAATTAACAATCTCTTTTTGTGTATCTTCTTTTTGATAGGGCCCTTTTTGTGTATCTCAATTGGGTCTTATGAGTTAAACTGCTATCTTTTCCCCAAATTATTATCCCTATCTGTGTAGACATATTCGTTCATTGAAAGAGTCATCTAAGTGTAATTTAGCTATCTGGTTTCAGTTAGTTCTCTGCCTCCCCATATCAACCAATATTGCCTTTTAGTGGAATTTGGCCCTATTTAATCCTTGCACACCCCCTCCCATTCTTATTCATATTATGACACGATCGATGATAAAGCACCTGTCTCTCTCTGGTGTATTGAAATGAATGAGCACAAAACTATGACACGAGAAAGTTCTTCATAATTTTTCTCTAAAGTTTTGGATCTGCAAATATTAATTCACCGGAAGGCTCGTGTGTCATACGTTTTACTTGGGATTATTTATGTGTCTATATTTTCGTTTGGAAGTTGCTTGAGTTGCATTTCTATTCTCAGGCTTGGTAACTGATTTTGGTTGAAGAATCGCTATCTCTTTCTTATTTCTAGCCAATAGGGGTGTGGGAAGAGTACTGTCTCTAGAAATTTATGTCTCCTGCTGATATATATACTAAATGAGCATAAATGCAGGAGCTGTGAGATATCAATAGCTGCAAGGGAAGATGCCTGCACAGAAGATTGAAACTGGTCACAACGACATAGTTCATGATGTTTCGATGGACTATTATGGAAAACGTGTGGCTACAGCATCATCTGATACCACCATAAAAATTATTGGTGTGAGCAACAACGCTGCTTCACAACACCTTACTACTTTGAGTGGTCATAGTGGTCCTGTTTGGCAGGCAGCCTGGGCGCACCCCAAGTTTGGATCAATCCTTGCTTCCTGCTCATACGATGGTAAGGTCATAATCTGGAAGGAAGGCAATCAAAATGAGTGGACACAAGCTCATGTTTTTAGCGACCACAAATCATCGGTTAACTCCATTTCATGGGCTCCTCATGAACTCGGGCTTTGCTTGGCTTGTGGTTCATCTGATGGTAATATCTCAGTGCACACTGCAAGGTCAGATGGTGGTTGGGACACTACGAGAATAGACCAAGCCCATCCAGTTGGGGTAACAGCAGTTTCATGGGCACCATCAATGGCTCCTGGTGCTTTAGTTGGTTCAGGTGTGCTTGAACCTGTTCAAAAGCTGGCATCTGGTGGCTGTGATAATACCGTTAAGGTGTGGAAGTTATATAATGGCATTTGGAAGATGGATTGCTTCCCTGCACTTCAGATGCACTCTAACTGGGTGAGGGATGTAGCCTGGGCGCCAAACTTGGGACTACCGAAGTCGACAATTGCAAGTGCTTCAGAGGATGGTACCGTTGTCATATGGACTGTGGCAAAGGAGGGAGATCAGTGGGAAGGCAAGGTTCTTAAAGACTTCAAAACCCCTGTTTGGAGGGTGTCATGGTCTCTAACCGGAAACTTGTTGGCAGTTGCTGCCGGGGATAACAATGTCACATTGTGGAAAGAAGCTGTTGATGGGGAGTGGCAGCAGGCTAGCACTGTTGACCAATAGAATTGGAAGTAATAGAATTTAAGTTTGTGTCATGTTTTTACCATTCAAACTTTTTCCTAGCTGTGAGGACTCTATTATTTATTGTGATTTTAGTCTTCTCCTTTTATTCAGTATGCATGATGATCAGTTCACTTAGGCTAGGAGAGTTGAAGTTTTTTAGAAGCATATACCTTTTTCTTTTGTGGCCACTGGCCTGTGCTCTGTATGCCTTTTTTATGTTGCACTTTGAATACATTCTTGAAGTATTTTTTAGTCCTTTGCCCCTTTCCTCAGAGTTGTTTTGAAATTGTGAAACATTGGGAGAAGAAAATACAGCAGAAAGACACTTTTTTTTTTTTTTTAAAAAAAAAAGTTTGCTTGATTTGTCGGAAGCCACCAAAATTACTTTGATCTTCGACCTTAGTGGGAGTACCTTATTAGAATTACCAAAAACATAATTAAAAATGAAATTCGAAGTATTAATATTTAAGCATGGCAATGGTGACATTTTTACTTTTGATTTTTTTTCCCACCCAATTTAGGAAGATTTATAGTGTTTCCACACTTCCTCTCCACAGTGACTCGAACCTGGATCTCATAGTCGTGGATGAAAGTGCTTTACCAACTGAGCAACCCTCTCTACTTTTGATTAGATATCAAATTCAACCAATTAACATTCCGAACTTGTTATGAATTCTGAATGGGTCGAATCATGAAAAGTTGTTTAACGTATATTGATTCAATTAAAGTTGAGTCAACTTTGAATGGATCGTGTTATGATATACAATAACATACCCGGTATTATTCCACAAATAGGATTTGGGGAGGATGAGATATAAGCAGATTTTATCCTCACACAGGTGGAGAGGCTGTTTCCGATTGAACCCTTGTTAAAAAAAAAAATATTAAAACATTTTGAAAGGAGAAAACGAGAGGAAAATAACGTGGGAAAGAAAATGATGGTAGGAAAACAAAAGAGAACATAGATAAACATAAAACACTAATAGCCATAAATAACGTGTTATGATATGTTTATTGATTTTTATTTATCCAACACTATGTTCTTTAAATTGAGTTATGAGCTATTGCTCACCATTCTGATATAAACAAAGTTAAGCTACAACATGTTTATTGACTAGTTTTTTTTCCATTCATTTGATTTAAATAGGGTGATTATGCTGGGTTAATTTAATTATAGTAGAAATTAAAAATTAAAAGTAGAGTTAAATAATTACTACTACTAAAATAAACAAAATTTTGGGGATATAAACAGATCAAATACAACAGCTAATACATGTAATCTCTAATTGCCCCGCCAATATTTCATTTCCCTCTCCTTCAAACCTTTAGCAGTTTTTTTTTTTTTTTTTTTTTTTAATTATATAAAGTATACATTTTGCATACTTCATAGGTTCAATTTGAATATGTCATCATCAATTGAAGCCCAATTGAAAAACCCTAGCAGTAGCAGTAGCAGCATTTACAGCCGTAAGGATAAATCCCTCGGTCTTCTTTGCACCAAGTAATATTCTCCTTTATTTGCATTTGATTTTCGCAATTTTACAAACTGTATTATATTATTGTGCAATTAATGAATTGATGAGTAAAATGTTGATCTCAGGAAGATTATTAGTAAGTTTTAAGTTTAGAGTTGTGAATTTAGTCGAGGATCTATCGGAAACAGCTTTTCTACCTCTTACGAGGTAGTGGTAAGGTCTCGTACACCTCACATTCCCCAGAACCCACTTGTGGGATCACACTGGGTATATTGTTGTTGTTGTTGTTGTGAATTTGTATTATACATTTACCTAAAGATACAGCTGTCTTCTTCAGTTATAGTTGTTCGACTTTAACATTACTATTTATTAAAGATGTACATTAAGTTTTTAATAGGCTTCCATATAGGGAGGGAGCGCTAGAGCATTGGTCTAGTGGTAAGAGTTAACTTGTGATGGTAGGTTACACGCGATAGTCTCTAGCGGTGGAGCTAGGAAATTATACAAGGGGATTCACAAAAATACTGCAAATCGCATACATGTGATTTGAATTATTGACGTAAAGCAAATTTTGAACCTATGTTATTATTTTATTATAGTTTTACCTTTTGTCGAGGGGATTCAATAGTGTATACCACAAAATATCGTTTTTGCTGTACTTGTACATTGTAATTTTTCAACGATTATTACCAAAAAAAAAAATTTCAACGATGGGGATTCAATTTGACCCTCTTCGTCGAACTTGGCTCTGCCCCTGTGCGTCATGGTTTGAAGCATGATGAAGACAAGTGTCTGGTATTTAAGTGGGAAAGGGTGAAGGGCGTGCCTATTACCCATTGAGTTTCGATTCGTATGCCATTGGCGCTCGAAGATTTTTCGGTTATTAAAAATGAGTCCTCCATAGGGACATGTGATCGCAAAAGAGATTCAACTGCTCTGGCAAATAGATTGGCTATTCCAATTATTCATATTATAGACTTATAGTGACTCTTGCTTGGTTAAAGCACTAATCATGTGTAGTTAGAAGGCAATGAGGTCCAGGAGTCCTAGTCTGTTATACCTCCTCTTTCGTGAAGATGTAAACTGCCAGTACAACAACATCAATTATTTCTCTATTGGTTATTTGCCTAAATCTCAACTGAGAGTATATAAGTACTTCTCTCGAATATAAAAACTACCTAGCCAATGTGAAATATTTCTTCAGTCAATCAAAATGACCATTTTTGGAAAGTACTATCACTATGGAAGCCTATTGAATTCAAATTAACAAACTGAAGCCTAGACATTAGTTTCATATATGGTCCTAATTTAAACCATAAATAAGTAACCAAAACCAGGAGAAGCTTATTAGATATCATTATGGTAATCAAAGAAAAATAGTGCGAAAAAAAAAAAAAACACTTGGATTGAAAATGAAGAGCTTATCTTCCTTCTTCTTCTCCCCTCATATTGAACTTCCTCAAGGGTTTCTCCTCATGTTGAAGGTGTTAGTATGGTCCTTCTAATTAAGACTTTTCATGTCCAATTTGTGGAATATGAAGGAAAACCTTTTCAATGCCGAATCAGGGCTCCTCTCAGCCTTAATATGTTGGAGGGCCACATTGTTGGTTTTTTAACGCCGCGGTATGAGCCACTGTTTTGCGAATCTTTAGTAAACTGGCCCTATTTCTTTGTAGGAATATCCAACTTGTGAACTGTTTGAAGTGTTAAAAGCTAGGCTTCACGGGCTATCGGACACCCTAAAATCATGGCTCAATTCCTTGGAATTTTTTTTGTATTAATGGTTAAAGTCGACTCATCACCTGAAAAAAGTTGTTAAAGTTGAGAAAAATCTGGTATTTCGATAGTATGTTTCTCCGAAATTATCTGTTTCCTTCGTATAAAGTTAGGCAGAAATGTGAGTAATAAATCCACGATTAAAATGTAGCAAAGTTTACGCCAAAAACAGATCTACTCTTCTATCATTTTTTTTCATGACCTGATAAGTTTTGTACTATTTAGTTTCTTGAAGCTGTGTGATCGGGAAGGTGTGGACTCCATTGGGTTGGATAATGCCGCTGACCAATTAGGTCAGGACCTGTCTTTTCTTCTTTCAACCCTCATATTATCTTTCCAACCGTGTCAACACAAATATGCAGACTTATTCTTTCATGTGTTCTCACAGAATTTTTTGTGGTTATAGGTGTCGAGAGGCGTCGCATTTATGATGTTGTCAATATTTTGGAAAGTGTTGGGGTAATTTTATATCTTTTTATCTTCCTCTCATAACCTTTATAGAATTGAATGATAAAGGCAATTTATTTCAGGTTTTGTCACGAAAAGCTAAGAATCTGTACAGATGGAACGGGCTTAGTGCAATTCCTCAGACTTTAGATTTGCTAAAGGTAGTTGATATCCATTTTCTTTGCCAGTATGGATGTATCCTGGGAATTTGATATGATTTTCTTATTTTGTAGAAAGAAGGATTAAGAGATCAGTCTACTGACTCCTCCACTTGCCACAATGTTGCAAATGTATGTACACCATGTGTTTCTTCTTTTCGCCCTTCCCCACACTAGAGCCACCTATATAGGGTGATTTGGAGTGGGACTCTTGGCAGTAACAGGGTTGAGTTATAGCAGATACTCTCCCATTTTAGTTCATTAGTTACTTTGATTTGCTCAGCGACTGCATCTTCTTCTTGTCATGATATAACACAACGGGTCTTCTTCTACTAGGTCATAGCTTGGAGTCATTCAGACCTCAAGGGAAAAGGGCTAGACAAGACTTCTGAATCACGTAAAAATGGTATGTTCTTCTCTGTAGGTGCAATAGTGATTTTTGAATGCGTGGAATTCTTAAATTTTCTTCTAGTGGAGGGAATTATTCTATTATTCTGGAGGACTGCTGGATATCATATATTGTACTCGGATTTTGAGAGGAGACTAACTTGAGGTCTGATTGTGTAGACAACCGGAAGGAAAAGTCTTTGATGCTTCTTGCACAAAATTTTGTTAAGCTTTTCCAGTGTTCTGATGTAAGTGGAGCATACACATTTTCTGACTAGAGTCAACTGTATGTAAGCTAATTCCTTAACCTTCTTTAGGTTGACTTAATCTCTTTTGACAAGGCTGTGTCAGCTTTGCTTGATGATATCCACGATCCATCAGCTATGAAGAGTAATTCATGTTCATATTATCTTGTTATGATCATTACATAATGTGAAGACACTTAAAAGCTTGACAGAAAAGAATGTTAATGCTCATGAATATTTTGCAGCAAAGACCAGACGCTTATATGATATTACAAATGTTTTTGCATCCATGAATCTCATTGAGAAGGTTGGTCATCAGATTTGACTGATTAGTAACTGCAAATTCTCAAAGTAATGAAGTAGAGAATTATTTCTTCTGATCTTGATCTTTGCTATATGTAGATACGTAGCCCAGATAATGGAAAACCAGCATTTAGGTGGATAGGCTGGAATGGAAATCCTAGGACTGGGTCCCCTACAGCTCCTAAATCAGATGATTTAAAGAGGAGAACATTTGGGACAGATATCACAAATAAAATTCCAAAAAGATGCAGAGATGATTCTTCATCTGATCTAATGTCAAATGGACGGGTAAAGAGGTTAATGGTCGCAAAAGATGATGAATTGAAAGATAAAAATCAGGAGATGCCAACAGAGCAGCTAAATGGACATGGTACAGTGGATTTTGTATATGGCCCTTTTGGTCCAGCAAGTCTGCCTAGATCAGGAGTTCCTGGAAAAGAAAATTCTAAACAGTCTTTGAACTGGGAGGATCTGGCTTCTGCATATCGCCCTCAGTATCAGAATAAGGGTACTACTAAAATCTTTTTTGAATAAGTTAAAGCACCTTTATTCTAAATTTCTACCCATTCAAAGTGGGGGAGGAGGAGGGGATGACACATTTTTTTGGGGCTGTACTCTCATGTATGTTGGTCCAGAAGTCAACTCAGTACACAGGCTCCTCATATCAAGGCTGGGTCTCGGGTTTGAACCTGTTTCTCCTCCTACTTTTCCTCACGAACAAAAGAGGAGCAAAAAGATTACTTGATATACTTGGACATGCCACTTTTACTGATTTTAACCTCTCTTAGTGCAAGAGATATTAAGACCTAGCAGTAATCATTAAAGCTATTTGGTAATTAGACTCGTAATGTTTGGCAATCTTTAAGAACTGCCATAAACAAAGAGAAGAATCAAGAAAACTCCACCTTTATCACTATGGCTTTTGCTTTTCTTAAGATGATACTACAATTTGCTTGGTGCTGTTTTTATTATTTTATATTGTATACTTCCATTCAAGCATGTTATTTTTCCATGCCCACAAATCTATAGCATGGGTTTGAACAAACTTCTGAGTCTAAACTATCATTTTTAAGTACTTGTTTATCCAATTTCTAGCACCTCAGCTACTATTATAGTAAGATCTGTTTTTTGTTCTTGCGAACTTGTGTTTATATTTCATGTAGTTAATGCCTTAAAGAAGAGATTGAAATTTTCCATTTGCCAAATGCTACAGCTGTAGGTGAGCTTTTTGCACATTATGCTGAGGCATGGGAGACATGGTATGTTAAAGCTGCTGAGGAACAACACAAACAACAGCTACGTTAAAGCATATTGGATCTCTTTTATCTCAGAGTTTATGAAACACATTCAAGAGGGATTCATCTTTTGCTTGTACTCTCACTTGAGAAATTAGAGGTTATTGGTTGAGTATCTCCTGGATACATCTGACAGTTGACTGTGCGGCATACAATTCAGCTTGTGACGTCCAAGTCCTGATGCTTGGTTCTATTCAGTGCCATTGAATTTTGCAGTTTATCTGGATGAGTTTCCACTAGCAAAGGTGGATTGTAATTGTAAATGACAAACCTGCTACCAGTGATGCTGTATCAGTTCACTCACGCATATTCATTCCTCTCAACTTGAAGCATTTTCGAACTGAGTTTCACTATTAAAATTTCATTGAGAATTGAATCGTGATATGCACTGTGCAAAATTCGTGACTTTGACTAGCGTCTCATTCAACCTCCTTGAACGACCCTTCTCCTGGATAAGCTGCAGCTATGACATTGCTGCATATGAATACATGTTTGTAGAATGGGTATACTTTTCAAGTTCCATTATTTGCGACCTTTAGTGAGTGTATAGGTTTGCAACACATTCAACCCCCGGTATAAACTGTTTTTCAGTCAATGTGCGTGGTCAATTATAGATTTATCAATTACCCCAAGTTCTTTGTTCAAATCTTGATGCAGCAACTGTTGGCAGATGGCATAGTTTGATCATACAGCAGAATGTCTAAAACGCCTAAAGCGCATGCAACCAAAGCAACAGGACTCATGGCAATGAATCCAAACAAGTGCTACTTGCTCATGATCAGCAAATGAACAACTTTTTCAGAAAAATAGAAGGCATAAATAGTATACCCAAAAAAGTGCCCTGTTAAAATGAAGGAACTTGTAGTTGTGAATTACATTTATTCAACTTAGTTTCAAATTTTCAGTATCTTTAATGCCCAACCCAGGGCAGAAAAATGCATTTCAAGTCTATCTCATTCAATTGCAGAGACAGAAAATAATGATGTTAATCAATATCAAGCTTGACTGGGCCATCACTTAGGATCGCTGAAGAAGCTGTTGAGAGATGGCATAATCTCTGGAGACTTGTTACGAACAAACTTCCTAAGAGCATGCTCAGAATATTTCTCCCCTTCCGCAAAATTATCCAATACTCCTGCTGCCCTGTTTTCCTTGGTCACCCTGAGTGTTTTGCAAACACAAAGACATCAGTAAAACTATTGTGTCACTGTAAAATGAAATTCTAATCATTCTTCTTTGTTTTTTTTTTTTTTTCCCTCGTGTGGTGTTGGTGGGGTGGATCAACGTTACCAAAGGTTTGCTTAGCGTACTTAGCCCTAAAGATAGATGCAAATTAGGCTGACTGCTTTGATATGCTTAGTCCAAGGTTCATGGCAGTAACCAAGCCGCTAAGGCATATGCCTCGTTGTAAACAAGCTTTGCTATGAAGACAAGACACTAAACAGTAAATTTTTCACTACACTGAGCATTATTTAGTTACTTTGTCCGTATAATTGCCATTTATTCCTACAATTATTATTCTTGAATATGGTTTATCGTTTTCTTCATTTGTGCCTTTCTTTCCTTTCTTTATTAAAGGCGCTTAAAGTCCCAACAGACCTCATTGTTTTTTAGCACTTTTTGCCTCTAATAACATTGGGTTGGATCCATCTGCATGTAGATAGAACAATCTAGTAGTACTAACACAACTTAATGTAGGTTCCTTTCGTTGCCTAGCTCATGCTATACCAGTTGATCAACTGTATTAATCTCTAGCAACAACAAACCATCAAATAAGATCAATTATTTTACCAGGTTTTCTTCTTCAATTCATGGTCTCACAAAAAAGAGATTCATAACCTTTAACTGATGTAACAAGTGTCCTAGCAGTTAACTTTAGAACCAAGAGCTGTCCCTATTTACCGAATTGCTGAAAATTGTATATGAAGCATTTCATATGCATTCAGATCAACTGGTAGCATGAACTACGCAATACGAACAAATTATTTGATGGTACTTGTTAACTATACGAATCCTTGTACATAATTAGGACACTTCAACCGTTCAACGCCACTCTCACCCTTCTAACCCCATTAAAAACCATTTAACTTTTAGCCTCCGTCGTCAGAAATTGCAAACACACCTGGCAGTTCGCTACAAGTGTTGACAAATTCTGGACGACAGGGTATACAGTGGTGCGCCAGAAGGCAAGTGGGTGTCATTTCTAGTGAATCCACTAACAGACCGGACTCCTCTTATTCCAATAGTCATAAACAAAGGTAGGGTAAAGTCTGAGTACACCTCCCCTTCCATCCTACCCCACTTGTGGGACCTCACTGGGGTGGTTGTGATGTAGTCATAAACAATCTCAACACTTATATACAACAACATACATATTATTATCACACAAGTGGGGTTTGGTGAGATGTACGCAGAGTCGCAGACCTTACCTCCACCAAGGTGGAAAGGTGGTTTCCTATAGACCCTCAGCTAACGAACAACAATTTAGGAAACATGCTTTACGGAAACAAGATTTATATATATAAATAGTACTTTATTCACACTAAAAAGACTAGATCTAAATGATATATTTATACCTGACTTCAGGGTTGCCGCTGATGTTACGAACCAATTGCATGCCACAAATTCCAACAGCGACTCCTACGGCTGCAAACAATGGATATACCTATCACCACCATAAACAATAATCAGATCTAAACAAATAAACTAATAATAAAATAACAGTCCGGTGCACAAAATATCCCGCATCGTCAAGAAACTAATAATCAACCTAAAAACAAGAACCCCATCAAGAAATATGAGGAGATCTAGCTTACCTCGGGCCTGAGCCATCGGCTAAGGGTTGAAGAAGCCATAGAAAAAATAAGGGAGAGGAATGAACACGCTAACTTTGCACTATTATGATGACCTATTTCTTGATTTGTTCATTCCTTGTAGTATTTATACTCTATACTTAGTCCTTATTGGCTGCAATTTGCTTTATTTCAATTTACCAATAGGTCCATATTAAAATCTTAGCTGTAATTTTTTTTTTTTTTTTTTTTTGTATTTTGTAAAATGAAATTATTTATTCTCAATTGTATAAACTTGCTTGCATTGTTGGTTCCAAACTCGATTGAAGAAAGGAATGTTGCATTACATTGCTAATTAGCCAAAACTAATTTATGATAAATTTTGTCGATATTGATTATATACGTGACATGTTTATTTCGGTAGTCATCAGATTAATACTTTATTCCGAATGTGAGTACTAATAGACAGTTAGCTGAGATAGGCTTAAATTAAAAAGTTTATATTATTGGTTCTAATTTACTATTTGAAATTGAGACGTAGTTGTTATTAAGACTACTTTCAAAATTGAGACGTGGTTTTAATTTTGATTTGAAGCTCATTTATTTCGCGCTATGAATTTTAATGGCAAAGGGCTAATTTGCATACTTTCATTCTATGAGAAGTGTAAAGCAAAGAAAATATGATATTTCACATTTTCTAATAACGTGCCTCTAGCAAAAAAGCGTTAGTTATTAACAATGTACTCCCTCCGTTCTATTCTATGTGTCATAATTTGACTCGGCACAAGATTTAAAAAATAAAAGAAGAATTTATGGTGTAAAATGAAGCAGAAATGTTTGTGTGGTTGTAAATCATTTCAGTAATAGTAAAACTGTAATTTTGAAGTTAAATTGTTACCAAATTTAGAATGCTGTCATTCTTTTTAGAACAGACAAATAAGAAAATGCTGCCACATAAATTGAAACGGAGGGAGTAAAATATACTGCAATGTAGACGAGTCATGAGTGGACCATCACAATTATAGAGGCGGTGGCTTTAACGGCGGTTTCAGACGATGATGTCACCATCACAATGCAATCACCATCACTGAGGCGACAATTGGGACGGCAGTGGTTGGAAGGAAACAAGGATCAACTTATTAGGCCCTAATTTCTTTTCAAGTGTTCATTGTTTAGACGTTGCATTATTTAGTAAACAGTAGTAGCATAACAACAACATTAATAATGAAGAATATTATTATTGTTATTTAATTTTCATGTTGCAAAATATACAACATTCCAATGGTTCAAACCTAAATTCTAACTTTCGAAGCGACAAATAGAGGTAAAAAGGTTGAATTTAACCTTAAACTCGAAAACGATCATCGTTTCTAAGTATATCCGTCATTCATTGTATTCTTGCTGGTACTTATTAATCTCAATGTAATATGCGCAATTGATATAACAAAATCTTAATTAAATAGATGTGAATTGCAATTTAGTATGCTAATCGAGTCATATGGATTGTAATGTGTCAAGAAACATGTGCTTTTCGTTTTGCTTATCATAAGTTATACTAATAGAAAATATACGAACTTTGGTTATTAGAGTCAAATATTGATTATCATTCATATAGCTGTTCAACGAATTTTAATCAAAGTCAAGAACGCAACTACTCATTTATAACAGCAAAAGGAGACTTCTATGAATAAGATCTAAGTTTTGTGATGAAATCATTAATCTTGAAGTTAATTAGTAAGTTACCTTTGGCTTAATATAACAAGATATGTGAGAAGTTCAAATTAAACTTTTTTTTGCTTTTTTGATAATTATTATTCCATTAAAAATAAATAGTATGCATTCATACAATGTGTGGATAACTTACAAACTTATTACTCCCTCTTTTCATTCTTTTTTGCTACCCCGGGCTGATCCAGAATTTTAAGAGGATGAGTTCATCACTACCAAGGGTGAAGCTACATTGTACAAGGTTGTCGGCGACAAACCTTCGTCGAAAAGTTATATTGTGTATATAGGTCAAATACTACTTTATACGGTTATATGTATTATGTTTACAAATATAGCCTAGTGGCGAAAGGTGTTCATAATTTGTTCAACCAAGGCAAAAAAAAAAAAACAAACAAACAGATCGAAAGAATGCAAGTAATAGAAGAGAAAAAATATATATTAAATGAGTATTTAAGTGGAATTCAATCCTTGCTAGTGAATATAAGTGAACCATCATTTAATTACGTGAATAATTCAAACTTCCAAAGGATGGGCTCCCGGATACTATTTTGACATATTTTGATAAAAATATACATAATATACTTAGTTTGGTGGATGAACCATGAGTTCACGTGAACCACTTTTTGGCGTATACATTCGCCTCTGTTTGCTACTTGAGAATACAAAAACAAATCTATATTTACTATCTTTAAACTCATGTGCATATAACACATTAAATATAGTAATTTTTATTTTTGTGGTCATATATATATCATCTCATTCTATAAAATAGAGTGTGATTTTTTTTTTTTTTTAAAAGAAAGTTGATAGAGTACTACTCCCTCCGGTCCATATTATTTGATTTTTTGACTGTTTTCATACAGACCAAGGAATCCACCTTTTAGCATTAATTAAAAATGTCATTTACTAAATTAACCTTCATCTCTTTCAAAATTTATCCATAGAAAATTGTGAGAGCTTTATGTGTTTAATTTATTAGCAAGGATAACTTTGGAAAGTCAAAATAAATAATATCTTGATTTTTGAAAAAATCAAATAATTTGAACCTAAAAAAATACTAAAAAATCATATAAAGTGGATCGGATGGAGCAACAAATTAGTGGTAAGCCTCGCTACAGAAAATTGAATGCTCAAGTAAATGACTCAAATTCCAAAGATTCTCTCACTTTATGAGAAGAGTTCACAACCAGGCATTTCTATGTCATTAAGTGAATGTCAAATCCGTAAATAAACTAAATCCCAAGGTCATCATCTCAATACACATCACAACCCAACAAACCCCAAAAACAGATTTGGTGAGAGAGCTGAAAGATTTAGGAATACATGAGCATTTCTCCTGTCAGAGAGCCACACAAAGATTTCTATTTTAATGGCTGGCTCTTCAGCTACGGCTATCACATCACTAAAACCACACACAGTTCCTCTATTTACCCGACCCTGCGTGAACGCGGGATGCTTTGTGCACAACACTGCTATCCTTATCCGTCCTTTGCTACCCGCAGTTTCCACTTCAATACGACGTCGTGCTCCAATCAACTGTTTAATCTCCGGTGTTGACGGAGGCGGAGTTTCTGATGATTTTGTATCTACGAGGAAATCTGATGGTTTCGGTAGCGAATTTCTCGTGATAGCTAATATGTTGAAGCGAATTGAACCGTTAGATAGTTCTGTTATATCGAAAGGCGTATCGGATTCAGCTAAAGAGTCGATGAAACAGACGATTTCAACTATGTTAGGGTTGCTTCCATCGGATCAGTTTTCAGTTTCTGTTAGGTTTTCTAAACGTCCTCTTGATCGCCTCATTGTTAGTTCTATAATCACCGGGTACTGAATTTGCATATGTTTTATGAATTTTGTGTATAATTTTGAATGAATTTTGCGTATATTTTTGTGCTAATATTAGCAGTAGTATTAGTCCTATATTCTATTTTGTCTCCTATGTATTCTATTATGCATCGTTATTTGCCATTGGTGCTATATGCATACCCTAGGTATTCGTCAGTTTTCATGTCAGTATTTTCTTTATCATGATACTTTGATCTTGTGTATTTAGTTAGACAGTAGTCGAGCGATTTCTATCATATTAGCAGTAGTATTAGTCCTCTATATATGCTATTAGGCGTTGTTACTTGCCATTGGTGTTGTATGCGTACCCTGGTTATTCGTCAGTTTTCATGTCAGTATTTCCATGATTGATCTTTTGTGTATTTAGTTAAATAGTAGTTGAGTGATTTCTATCATATTAGCAGTGATGCTATTCATATATATCCTATTATGTGTCGTTATTTTCCATTGGTGTTATATGCGTACCCGAGTATTCGTAAGTTTTCATGTCAAAATTTCCTTTATCACGATACTTCGATCTTGTGTTTGTCCAAACATGTTGTTAAAATGTTTTTCTTTAGCCGAGGGTCAATCAGAAACAGTCTCTCCACATTTGTGGGGTAAGATCTGCGTACATCTCATCCTGACTGGACCCCACCTTAGTGGGATTGGGATATTACTGGATATATTGTTGTTGTTGTTCTTGTTGTATATTTTTGTGTATTTAATAGGTGTTGAATTGTAGTTTCTGAATTTTTTGGTGCTAGGTATACTTTGTGGAATGCGGAGTACAGGATATCGTTGATGAGGAATTTTGATATCCCATCGGATAATTTGGGAAGCTGCAAATTGAATGAGGAGAATGCAAGGTCGAGGTTAATGAATGAGGGGATAGAAGGTGGAGAGAGTAGTGGTGGAGGTGAGGATATGTGTTCTGTGGTTTCGGAGAGATTAGATGTTAAAGCGCTTGGGGATTTATCTCCGGAAGCTTTGAGTTATATTCAGCAATTAGAAGAAGAGCTCTCGTTGGTGAAACAGGTGATATATTATTTGTGAATTATTGGCTTGTTATTGTTTATTTTCTTCAGTAGTGTTTGGTATTGAGTTTAGTGTTGAGATTAAGAAATTTTTATTGCTCAACTCATGTTTCTGGATTAATCTTGGTAGGTTCACCTTAATTGTGTTAATTGAATATGCCAGCTTGCTCTAAGATGGTTCGTTTGGTGGACTCATTGATACATGTTCATGAGATGATTTTGAAATGCTTGTTTTTCTATTACAGGTTATATGATTTCTTTATATGTGAATTGAAAATGCAACTGCTAATACTTTTTAATTAGGTTCTGTAGTGAGCTCAAATGTTTATAAAGAACCAGCTTCAATATTTGAGTTGCAAATTAGAATATCAGCAAATTAGAGAATCTTCTTTGTGGACGCTCAAGGGCTACTGGCAAAACATATGATATCAGGTTGTTCATAGCTTCAACCGTAGCATAAGTTTCCACTTCTTCCCCATTCTTCCTCTCTTATGTTTTTATAAATATGTTGGGTGGGTGTGCTGCTACTTGCTTAGAACAAAATGGATCTGCCTAGATTAGCACGCTACAATTATTTATCCACTGGCAAATCATGTTACTCGAGCTCGTTTTCTTGGCTTTCTTTAACAATTGAGCTTTTGAATTCGCCTACATAGACTAAGACAGTATATCAGTCTCATTGTCCATTTGAGGTGTCATTTTCTTATTCTTCATTGTTCATCCGCGCTAAAGGTTGTACATCTGAAATTTATAGGGTATAAGCTTACTCATGGAAACTGATATTTTCTTCTTCATTTCTTGAGTGGGGCGCTGTTATATCTTATCTTACATTGAAACTAAAAGCTTCACTCAAACTTTAAATTGATCCTTCTCTGTTCCTCTCAGGAGCTGCACTCCCAGCAACCGGAAAATTTGCAAATGGAGTATATCAATGGAAGTAACAATGATTTGCTGGAATACCTTCGGTCATTGGAATCTGACATGGTAATGTAGTTATTTGTTTGTCATATTGTGTGAAGCCACTGAGGTTAATTCTGATGTGTCCTTCTGGAACAGGTGACTGAACTATCGAGACCGTCATCGTTCGAGGTGGAGGAAATTATTAAGCAACTTGCTCAAAACATATTGCAACAATTTTTCAAAGAGGACGATGTTAATAGTGAAGAAGATCCTAAGTTTAGTGGAGACACTGAATTCTGCAACACAATAGGCACTTCTCGGGATTACTTGGCAAAGCTACTTTTCTGGTTAGGATATTTACATCTGTATATTTACATCTGTCTTATTTATTCCTTTTCCAGTACTCTTTTAGTGACCTACGGTCTGAGCGTTTCTCATCTATCCTCTTTAGCTTTACCAGAACTGATTATTCTGAGTAGGTAAATAAATCAACTTTGTAATTGCAGGTGTATGTTATTGGGCCATCATTTGCGAGGATTGGAGAACAGATTGCATCTAAGTTGCGTTGTCGGCTTGTTATGAGCTTGGGAATACAAGAGGGGTGTAAATTCTTCTTTTCTTTTCCTCCCTTTCTTTTTTTTCACTTCTAGTTCAATTTTTTCTGTTATTTATGTTTATATAAGAATAATGCATATATCCTTTAAAATTTTGTTCTTACAATTCACAAGGAATTGTATGAAAGGGTGTTGTTGAGAGTGAAATCCATTTCTCAAAGTCTCTTTTCCTTGATATTGTAAATTGATCAAGTACTCAACATGATGCGTACAATCAGCAGATGATAGTTGAACCTTAGTTACTTGCATTCTCTAGTATTTTTCATGTACCATAATCATAAATTGCATAATCACAGCCAGTGAGAAGGTACAACAGCTGCTAACCGCAATACTTATAACCTATTTGCTGATCTCACGTCAACCCGTCGCATTTGGCTGCAATGCCTATTTTGGGACTTCTCTCATTGAAGTAGTTTCTTTGATGGCATCAAGAAGATGCAATCGGCACATAAGATTGAGTACCATTCTTTACGAAAGAGCAGTTGATCCTACAAAGAGATTGAGTAAACATTTAGGTTTCAGGAGTGACTTGAAGGTGAAATTTCAGCAAAACTTTTGCAATTTCTTTCATTTTATACACACCAAAAATAACTTTTAGGGACCATTTGCCACATTTGTATGGGGTTCCAGCTTTCCAAGACATCCAGCTTACAAGTGCATCTTTGACAGTCTCTGGCATCACCAAATATAGTCCAAAAAGTGAAGAAAAAATATGCTCCCCAAGTCTGATGCTATTGTACAGTGTAGAAATAGGTCTCTGATGCTTCCTGCACTATGTTGACACATGTAGCAACTGTTCCCAAGCTGAGCATGTTTTGGGACTTGACCAAAACAAAGTTGCAAAAAGAAAGAGATTCTCATTGTGCACTGCATGATGGAGATGATGTTGAGGGTTTATAAACGTGGAGGATGTGGATCATTTCAATTTTTCATCAGTCGAATTATAATGTTGGAATTTCGTTTAATTTAAATGAAATCCCAAAAATTAATGGAAGACAATCTCAGATTTTCAATGAGATATGAGGCAAAACTCTCATTATCTGTTGAAAAATAACTCCCTCATTATAATAATCATAGGATAACCAAGCTGTACATTATCATTTAATCTGTTAATGGCATGGTTTTTGTGTTTAAGTTGCAATGATATGGTTAGTTGGTTGTAACTTGTAAGGAAGGTGTTCACACTTCACTCAGGATTTGGTAAGGTTGGTGAAAAGTGATCTTGGTTGGCCAATTGCTGTATCTCATTAAGTCTGCTCTACCAATTAGGGGTTTATTTATTGGCTGATGGGATTAGGTGGACTTGTAAACTACCATGTTTATAATGGGAGCATTGTTAAATCTTTAAATATTGTGGAAGGGATTCTAATAAATCTTCATTTTATATTTAGTGTCGAGATACTACAATTTTCAAGCTAGACAAAAGTATCTTCAGCCCAAATATGTTAGTAAACAATAATGTACCTATTAGAGCAAATGTAATTTTTTTATGAAAGAACTTGCTTGCACGAAACAATACTTTAATAAGGGATAATTACACTAAAAGACAAGCAAAAGACGAAAATTACTAAAAATGACCCATATTTTCGAATCTTACCCGAGCTGTCACCCTTTTTCTGAAATAGCAGTCTGCCGCAAGTTTGTACAATTTTATACAAATTCATACACGTGTATAAAATTGTATAAAATTGTACAAGTGTGTATATGCGAGTGAATAAATCTGTATATTAAGGATGTTTATATAATTTTTTACTTTTTTTGTGTATATTTTTGTATTTCTCTCATTGCTACATATTTATATATGTATATTCATATATAATTTAATTTTTAGAGGGAGATTTGTGTGTATAAATTTGTCCAAAGCAATGATTTAGACGCAATAAACAACATAAATTCAGTAAAATACAAAAAAGTAATGACACCATTGACGGTGGAAGGTGTTTGCCGGTGGCTTAGTGGCTGGGTGGAAAATTTGATAGCTAGGGTGTTTTTTATGAAGAAGTGCTAAAATTTATAATTTTAGAGATGGGTGCTATGCATGAAAAAAAAAATATGGCCTCCTGTTTGTAATTTTTGGTGGTGGACTGCCTATTTTTAAAAAATTCTCTTAAAATAATTCTTGATAAACATATCGTGTAACTATCATACAAATACTGTGGAAGACCATCCAGAAGCCAGAGTGCATCTTCTCAGCAAAAGTGCTACAACGCGGCAAGAAAGTTAACAATCCATTTATTGACTTCCATATGTCAAACATTGTGTCAATAATTGAATCTTGAATCAAAATAATGGCCAGATTTCAAAGGCAAATTCTTCTGGAAGATCGGTTTAATGAATGTTAAGAAATGTTCCTTTACTTACATGACTATTCCACAGAACATGAGTACAGTATAACAAAAGACACAAACGATCTTTATAAATTTGTTTTTGTAAATTTAAATTGTTGCAAGTTGTCTTTCGTGTGAGTGCCACATGTTCAAGCTGTGAAAACAGTTATTGATGGTTGTATTAGATTAGATTGAGTACATCACATCTCTTCCTCGGTCCCTGCATGAACGCGGAATACTTTATGCACCGGACTGTCTACATTCAAATCGTAATGTTCCTAGCTAAAGGGTGGTGTCGAGCAATCTCATACTAAAAATAAAAAATACCAAAAGACTCAATTGATCAGTACAAAAATGATGGGCGAATAATCGCTTTATTTAAGTCGTTTGCCATTATACACAAAGAATCATTCACAGGGAACTCATCAAAATTGTCCCCTGCACTAAAATTGAATCAAAGAATTCTCACATTAACAATAAAAAGAAAGAATTGAATGTCTATACACTCAAGAACTTTTTACACTATCAGATCACAATCGCCGCTCCGAAGAATCATCAAGACTCTGTCTATACAAATCATAAGGTTCCCATAAAAGATCAATAGGACAAGGATTCCCTTGATCAAGTCTCACCCAAGGTTTACCTTTACCACTCCAATGCAACAAACTAACTGGACCAGGATGCAATGTTCTACAACTATTCACCAAGTTATCTCCACCAAGTCCATGTTGGTTCCATCTATGATCAATTCTTTCAATGTCTCCACCAAATACTAACAAAAATGGTGGCAAAGATCCCAATTCATAAATCCTCTGTTCCTTTTGTATCTCCATCCATTTTTCAATCTTTTCAGTATAGTCTCCACTTCTCCATTTCTCTAAGTCCATAACCATAACTCCTGTATTAAAATAACATGGCCTTTTTCCTAAAAACACCTTTGAGAGTCTTGGATCAGACCAAAAATTGTCATTGAAATATTTCCTGAAATTTGCATGACAATATTCTGGAGCTCCAATGATTCTTGAATTTGTTAATGATATTGACCATAGTTTATAAATGTCATCAACAATAATAACATCAGAATCAAGATATATGATTCTTTTAACACATGGCTCAATGATTTCAGCTAAATAAGTTCTTGCATAGTTCAATGGATTATCAAGAGCTTGACGAATCGAAGACGATATCAAATTCTTGACACGTTGTTCATCAAATCCATATACTTTGTAACTCAAAGATGGAAATATTGACTTTACTATATGTGTCAGTTCTTGAAAATCAGACTTCTCGGATGTGACAAAATGAAAATAAATGTTTTCTGGACATGAACTATGCTTGAGAACTGAATGCACTGCTGCTATTGAACCTCTAAAATAATGTGTATCAAGTGTCATAGCTATATGTACCAAATTTGGATCACATATTGATACATCTGACCTTATAATTGGACATGTTTCACTATTTCTATACTCTGGAGATTCAACATATCTCATGTAGTTGTTATCATCTTTAGGCTTCTCAAGAAACCCTCTAATAGCACTCGTTGTAATTAGTTGTAAAGCAATCACCACGAATAATGTAAATATGTGTATTTTAGAAAGAACCATAGTAAAGAATTGAAGGGAAGAAGAAGAATGTTTGTTATAAACGTGTATTAATGTTTTTGAGAAATTGAGGTGTATATATATAAAGAGGCATATATTTTTGACTTATAGTATTACCTTATTGGTCTTATTATTATTATTATCGCGTTGTTGGGAATTGAAAAGTTTAGAAAATGGAAACGCGTTTGGAGAATATTAATTATACTATGTATTATTATTCTTGTGGGACTATGTCTTCTAGTTGTTTAATGATGTTTCGAGGAACCTGAAGAAATGTTTGGAGTTTGGTTTGGTCTGGTTCAGTGAATTGGTTCATGGATTAATGAGAAAGCATGTGACCACGTGGTCCGTACACATTAGGTATATATACGTTTTTTAAAGTCCACGTACGTACAAGCGAGGAGAGACGGATTGAGAATTTGAATATTGTGGTTCAAAGTGTACGCATACATTACTCCTATCTTGTGTGCGGGATTATATTAAAATTAGTTGATTTACTAGGTTCATAATATATTAATCGCACTTACTAGGTTCATCCGTGAGATACATACAACGTCCACCCTTGTAGATAAGCTTGTATCCTCCGAAAGCTTCTTTCGGCTCATTTTAGGGCAATTTGTGTTTAAGATACATATATTGACCACGTTGATTTTTTACATTATCAATATAATTTAACTTATAATAGCGAAATGTTATAACATTTTACAAGGCTATTACTAATTAATGTTTTTCATTGAGATTTACCTATAATTACTCTATACCTAACTTGATTGTGTAAATATTCTTACCCTATCAATGTATGAACTAAAACTTTTTCAAAAGAATTTATGATCTATGGATTTTTAGTGTAGAGACAATTTAGACTATCAATTTAAATTAAATAAACAATAGGACCTCCGTATTAACATTATAATAACATGAATAACATAATAATAACCTGCTATAACCGATTAAATTATACGACTAGTGTAAAGACACTTTGCTTTATCATGCATATGACTTACACTTTTCATATAAGATTTGAAGGAATATTATTCCATCCTGCAATTTGCAGTCAAAAATACGTGGGCGTTTCTAAGTTATATAAATATATCTGACGAGTTCACATGCACACTGTGTTAAATTCTGAACCACTTATCAGGTGATTTTGTTTTCTTCATTTCATATTTAGCTAGCGTTTGGACATAGATTTAGTTGAAACTTGGAAATTTGAGTTTTTGAATTTGAGTTGAAAAATAATTTTTGGAACTTGAAGTTGTGTTTGGACATAAAATTTACTTGAAAAAATAGTTGAAGTTTTGTGAGTAGTTTTTCAAATTTCCCAAGCACCGCCCAAAAATAGCCTTTGAGCATTTTTTGAGTTTTTCGGGACTTTTTGGGAGAAGTTTTGATGAAATAGCATAAACAAATAGTTTTTCTTCCAAAAACTCTCAAAAAATATCCCCAAAAACTATGAACAAACGGGGGCTTAGTGTAGGAGTAAGAAAAGGTCAATTTAAAATACTAACAAGTACTCCTCAGTTTCAATTTATGTAGTTGTATTTTTTTATTAGTCTGTTCAAAAAAGAATGTCGGCATTCTAAATTTGGTAACCATTTAACTTCAAAATTACAGTTTTACTATTAATGAAATGATTTACAACCACACAAACATGTATGTCTCCTTTTAAACCATAAATTTCAAAAAAATTCCTTTATTTTTTAAACTTCGTGTCGATTCAAACTATGACACATAAAATGGAATGGAGGGAGTAGTTTAATAAATCTTAATGTTTCACCTTAATTGTGTAAGTTGGCCGTCAGATTTTTTTACATTGTTTCATGAAACTACTTATACTCAGCTTCCTTTTTTTCATTGTTAATTGTTAGTAGTATGATTTTCTTATTCCAGATTGTGTTGGCAAATTGGCAAAAGTAATGCCAATGTATTTTATTTGTCACACAATTGTCCCTTTCGAACTGACAATAGCTTGTGGAGCAGAGGCACGTTCATACTGTTGGATTTTCTGGTAAGAATCAAGTGAACAAAAAGCATCAGACAAACAATTAATAGTGATAGATTATCACCTTGAGATAGAAAATACCTTGACAAGAGAACACAAAAACGGTCTCGATCCCAAGCAAGTTGAGATCGAATATGAATCTTTACTGACCATGTCGAACAATTTAAGCTCATCTTGGACCAGTACTATACAGGCGGGAATATCAAGTCCGGGGAAAAAAAGAAAGTAAAAGAACAAAAAAATAGATGAATATTTGAAATAAAAAGCCTTATAAATAAGGCAATAAACTTCTATGTTTCAGCAAAAGTATATGAATCCAAATGTATGGTCTGTACAAAAACCAGGGCTAAAAAACCACTGTATAAAGCCTTTTTCACTATGCTACATTTAACTAGTTCATCACTATGTCTTACAATAATCCAGGAGGCTGTAGCTGCTGGAAAACTTGGCCAGCTCGCGGAGAGAATAGAACGGAGCCTAATGCCGAGGAGGAAATGCAATATGGCTCCTTTGTGATCCCAGGCGGGCAGGTTTAATAAACACAGCTTACAAGAAACAATTTATGGCAGAATACCATATTTACAAGAAAATGGCTCAAACGCCATTTACATGTTCTCACAAGATGATACGCTTTCTTAGAAACACCACTCACGAATCCTTGTCTCGCTGAGTGAAGTCAACTCAAGAGAATGCCACCACCAAAGCATTCGAGCAATTACTGTAAACAGATCGTCTAAACCTTGTTTAGCGTTCTGGTTTGCCAAGAGAGGTGATGCATACCTTGATCGACAAGGTTTCAAAGGAAAGGCCATGTATCATCATAAAGAGGACATCAGAACCCGATGGAATCGTTCTACTCTAGGCTGGTAATCGCATGTCAATCTGTCAGCTGAAACTTTTCTTCTTTTCCTTTCCCGACGGAAAAAGAAGTCCTCTGTGTCGAGTACATAAGAGATCTGCAAGGATTTATCATATCAGAGGTATGATGATCAAAGTGAGCTATCATAAATATTTGATAAGTAGCAAGAACTATAGTAATAAACTAATAATAGTTGGAAATTATCAATGTGGACAAGAGAGTCAGAAAGTAAAAACGATATGGATGACCCAAAAGAAAAGGCAAAAATACACCACATAGAAATCAAACGGAGCCGTCACAATAAATGAATGCACAATCATCCCTAGAAGTTCATGAAACCTTCCTTTTTCTTGTCCCGGCTCTATTTCTAGTCTATTTTCGAGTGTTTCTTCTAATATTTTTCTTACTATATTCTCTGGTATTTATTATCTTTTTTAGTCTATTCTGAAGTATATAACTATTAAATGATTTACCGTAATTATTGCCTTGGCCAACGACTAATACATAACAACATAATATTAAGAAAAACTATGCGAGTGTGAGTACAGAGCAGAAAACTCGTGAAAGGAGACGAGTGCATCTGATATTTGGAGTCACATTAACAATTCATAAGCTTTAGATAAAAAGTAAGAACACATACCAGTATCTTTTTTCATTCGTCACCATGGACAAATACAGACCACTTTATAACTTCAGCGGGATTAGTAGATATTACAGTTATAGTAGTTGGTTAAGAAAAATTCATTTACCTTCGACGAATTTGAAGCCATCTTGCATTCCAGACCGTTTACAAGAATAACATGTTCCATTGCCATGTAAAAAGCAGTAGATTCATCATGGTTGGCATATTTCCGCTTATTTCTGTGGATTATGGAAACAAAAAGATCATATGTGGAAAGTAGTGAATGTCCAGTCAATTTAGCAATGAATCAGAAAGCAAACTGATAGAGTATCCCCTCCTCCACCCCTCACACCCTCTCCTAAAACACCTCTGTCCACTTAGTTTATTCTCATATACTAGTAAAGAACCAGAACCATACCATTTCAATTCTTAAGGTAACCAGATTTACTAGTAAAATTAATGTTTTCCACTCGAAGATGGGCAAAAGCAGAAACAAACAATTACTGTCCGTCCCATAAAAATCATAATTATACAAATGAGAAAAGTAAGAAAACAAATCGGATTAGGACCAATACAGCATACGTTCGGAGCCCACAGCCCACATTCTCCCAACTCAAAGTAAATGATGCTTTGGGTTAGCTATTGGATTGCACTGCATTTCTAAACTTAATATTAGACAGTTACCTAATTACCTCTTAAGCAGAACTGCAGAAGACTCCTTTTTCCCATGTTCAAACGACAGATAATCATCATGCAGATAACACGCAAAATTGGGGTCTACAGCAACTGCAACTACTTCAGACTTGTCACCTCCATCATCCATCAGCTGTATGGACAGACGGGAAGGGGAAGATGTCTACAACACAAAAAAACTCAGTTTTGTAATGCACTTCAACATATTCAACAGAAAAAACAAGGGGGCTAAAACAACAAACAGACATAACTAGCCAGGAACTTACACATTCAAACCGATAAGTGCTCTCCTCGTGGAGGAGGATGTGAGCATTTTCATAATAAGCTGAATCAACAAACTTCTCAGGTTTCCTTAATCTTTCATATTCATATAACTGAAGCAGCTTACCATCCAGCTCATCACTCGAGACAGTTTGAAGCTGAAGCAGCAACAAACCAAATTATGTTCAAAGAACCACCAAATCATAGCACACCAAGTCATATTCAAATATCTAGTATAACAATACCTGTTTCACCAGCTTATATATTAACTTGTCCAACGTGAATAGCACATATGACTGATTTCCAATGATTGATCGGCAATCATCCTCAAACTTTGAATTATCTGCAGATCCATCGAGCAAACTATACAGCGCACTCATGAATCTGCACAAATACATCCATTGTTCTCAAAAACAAACTGATTGAAAGTCTAGTATAACTGCAAGTGAAGAAGAATTGCAACCCACCTGTCATAGGGAACAGAACCAGTATGCTTTCCAGTTCTCCATTTTGATTCAGATGATGCTGAATTTAGCTTTGCTGATAATAGCCTTTCATATAGAATCTAGAAACAGAGAAAAAAAAAAGATAAAGAACATAGTTTAACTATCCACATGTCAAAATTAAACAGAACAGATGTGGTTCAGAAGGGGCCTTCACATTTAATGGTAGTGCAGTACACAGTTAATCCACTACGAACTAGAAAATAGAACTTAAAGGTGAATATCCTTACCTGGTGAAGCCTAAAAAGCACATAGAATGTCTCATTTCCATAAAACACCCGCGGGTACTTCATCACTCCCCCATATACAGGTGAAGCCACAAATTTCGTAAGTGGCTTTGAAGTAAGCAAAAGCCGATCAGACATTTGAGACACATTGCCATCACCTCCAACACAGTGTGCTTCACTTGTCCCCTCAGCCTCACCTTCACTCTCAGCTTTACCATCAAGTTCATCATGCTCTCCTTCATTTTCTTCCCCATGCTCTTCTCGGGAGCATCCATCAGCAGCAGACTCACTTCCCGAAACATCCTCTCCAGCCTCAGAAGCGTTTTCACTATCTTCATCATCAGCATCAGCATTATTTTCACCAGCAGCATCCTGACAAGCGACATCTTCAGAACCTCTGGATTGATATTGCACATTTCCATTGCGCGAGGCACCATCTCGAAAGCCAACAAAGTTGTCCTCTTCAAAATCACCATTAGGTGATAACTCACCCTCTTCTTTCTCATTCTTGCCGGGATCAACTGACTCGTCATTGTACCCATTAATTCTAGAGCCTTCAGCTAATCCTCCATTACCCAATGGAATCGATCTTGAAGTATCACTCTATCTCACAAAGAGAAATAGTGTCTTAATAATGAGTAGTCAAGATCAGTAGCACAAACAAAGATTAACACGGTTCAGAGTCTCATACCTCTGATGCTGGCACACTATCGATGTTAGACTTGGAAACTTGACCATCCTCAGAAGCACCATTACCCTGTCTTATGCCATGGCCTGGATAAAGAAAACACAGCTAGACTAAGTTTTCGTTAAAAACCAAGTAATTCAATACTTGGTCAAGTACATGTATACCTGAAGTTATTCCCACTCTTCCATGAACAGCATCTGCTCCCATAGCAGGAGTAGCATCAGAACTAGTTAGGTGTTCACCAATCACTGCCAAACCATCTTCTTTGGGGAGAGCATCTGCAAGGCTTGTCTTAGAGGAATGAACACGTAAAGGGGAGGCATTCACATCTGTGTTGCTGATAACTTTTGATTGCCTAGAATTCGTAGTAGCAGCACCTGCACTCGGACTTCCATCACTTTCACCAATACTTGTTCCATTGCTTTTGGGATCATGCTGCTTCGATAAGACATCATCCTCAGTCGCCTCTGATTCATGAGGACGACAGGGAACACCCAAGATTGGCTCAAGAAAGTTGGTCCATAACCTCAGTACTTTATTTGATTGCTCTTCAGTGGAGCAAACCTCTTCACATGAATACTTGATAAGCTTGTACAAGTCTTCATGAATCCCAGAGTCAGCATAATCAAATTCAAAATTTGAGGTTATAGGATGTCTACTTCCAGCAGAAATAGAAAGAATCATGTCATCTTCTTTCTGCTTTTTCTCCTTAATTTCTTTGATCTCCGCTACTAAGGCTGTTCATCAGAATCATGACATTAAGACATGTATGCAGAGATGGAACCAAAAATCCAAAGCACTAAGTAGTAAGCACACTACAATACCTAGAAGAATCTATCTTGGAAAAGAAAGGCAGAAAGCTACATACATGAAAAACTGCAGATAGAATGAGTAGCATGCATAAACCGAGTTAAAGTAAGATGACAGAAGCTTGAAACAACAACAACAACAACACAACATACCCAATGTTATCCCACAAGTAGGATGACCGAAGCTTGAAAGATAATTTGAAAAGGAGAGTACAGTCAACCAACACTTATTAACTACAATGACAAGGTCGGTTATAGATGAAGGTATCAATTTCATCAAATCGATGAAGTTGGTACTGATGAAACTAAAGTAATGTCACTAAGGAAGAGGACGATTTGCAATGTCAGTAGAGCACACATTAAGCAATGTCATGACTGAGTAAAATACCATCATAAGACTGTGAGTTACTGAGTTACAGAGATAGAGACAGAGAAAATAGCCAGCCAAATGCAAGATCATCACATACAAAATAAATGCTCGACTTACATTTTGAGCTAAGATTCTTTGAATCTTGTTGCTTGAAATAGAAACTTCGATGGTCAAGTGACTTGTAATGGTTCTTAGCATATATTTCAGCCCAAACTTTGTTAAAGTCTGCACGACACTTGGTCCACTCTTCCTGTTTCTGCTTCAAGCGAGTCAGTATAACAGGCAGAGAAAGAGATGGATTTTTGCGCAGAATATCCATAACATCCAGACCATGATCACCATAGATCCGTTCAATGCATCTTAAGTTTAAGGCTACAAAACGTAGAACTTCATTTATCAGCAAGATACATAGTTTTGTAATTTCTTTAAAATCGTAGTTATGTATCTTTGAGTAACAAAATAGAATGGTGAGAGCACCCTGCTAACATAAGTCAACATTGACAAACCTGTAAAGTGGTCCTCAATACGGATTGGACCATCTTCGCCAATTGAATTATCATTAATGGCATTCAATAACTCTTCTGCCCGCTTAGCAGTTGAACCAACCGACTCCAATAGCATGTCTAGCTCAAACCTGAAGTATTGAAAGACTCCAATCATGATTGCCAACAAGCAAAAGCAAAATGACAAAAGACAATTTTCAAGAGAATAATTATATACATTTGTGTTCATTACTTATTTGTCAAGGAAACAGTAGCTTACAAAAAGGAGTAGCGAGCTCATACATGAAGATATTATCCTTTTTTTATAATCCTTTTTTTAGAGGGGGGAGAAACAGCTTAACATATGAATCGACTTGCCTATCATCTTCACATCGAAACAGGCTCTCTTCATACTGATTTCTGCGCATGTGCTTGAAAGAGTAGTCCTCACTCCCTGAAGTCACAGATACCCAATGATCATTTAAAACCTGAGCCCCGAGCTCTGATTTTTGGCTTGCTGTAGGTATTGGATACTGCACGATAAAGATATTAACAAATCTATGTCACAATATAATTCACTAGAGATTGAGATTCTTCTATCTATGATCTTAAGAAGAAAATCAATATACAGATTTCATACATCTTCAGGAAGAAGACGATAACTGGGCGTGCAGCGTTTGCAGTCTGAAAGGTCTAGTTCCTGGATGGACTTTCCCCAATATTTCTCCTTGTATCGGTCCTTCTCTTTAGCTCCATCAGTTTCACGCTTCTGCTCTTTGTCTTTCTCATCTTCCTTTATCAACTTGGAGGTACGCCGTTCACTCCACATAGAATCTGTTATTAACAAAGCATCTTTATCAGACCGTAGTGATACACAAATAAGCAATTGGATCAAACAACAGAAGCCCTAGTGCCCACTTACTCTTGCTCATAATACCTGCAAGAAATCCATCTGCAAAACAGGTATCTTTCAGAAATGGAATCATATATATGCATATGTGACAGAACAAATATACCAACATGAAATTTCAAGACTTACCAACTCGTTCACAACGCTCTAGAAATTCATGGAAACCCTTCATAAGATCAGGGTACTTTGCAAGTAAATCAGCAACCTGAAATGAGCATGCTTTCAAATCTGTGATGCTTAAAAACAACCACACAGACTTGTATATCATTTCAAAGACTAGTACCACAAGATCCTATAAACCAGGATTCAGTTAATTATCCAACTCAAAGAAGAGGGCCCCTTTTTCACTCTTTTGACCAAAAGAGAGGGACATGCTTAGCATAAATGGCTCTATACCATGCAGCATAGCATCAGCGAGCAACCAAGTACTGCCTAGAGAGACCCAATGGAACCCAAGGAAACCATAGATAGTACAAAGCCACATAGGAGCAAAAAGGATAGGTTAAACGCCATACACATACCAAGCTTTGTAGTTCGTCCCTTGAAATTACTTCGTCACTGTAGATCTTGAGACAATGTAAGAATGTCTGGTAATCAGTTAGACTTCCTAGTCTTTCCTTTACCTTTTCACAGAAAGTGAACTCCTTGCTGTACATATCTGGTCGATCAAGCAAATCATTTTAAAAGGTCAGCAATCAAACTCAGCAACACTATGCAGGAAACAAATGCATACATCAAACTGACAGTAAATATAGGAACTTTTAGGGAAGAATAGTTCTAAAATACTCATCCTTCAGGTTTCAGTATATGATTGGATGTTAGAAAATGAGAAATTGTAGTTCACCATGAATTGCCATACTAATCGATGTTGAGCTCATTTCAGACAGTGTTAACCATGCACTTACTTTTCAGGGCATTTTTATCTTCATGAGATCCTCCTAATTCTTCAACCTTCCGAGCAGATTTCTTTTTATCACTATGGCGCTGCATCCTTAGATCTCCATCATTCTCATTATCAGGTTCTCTATAATCCTGATCATGAGTTCTCCTGTCTCTGCTTTCCTTTTCAGCACGTCTCTTTTGCTCTTTCTGAAACTTCATCACTGTTTTATCATCGTCCATATCAGGTCGCTCAATGCTAAGGTCTCTTTCTGCATGAGGACCAATAATTCTATCGCGCCGGTAGCGCTGCAGAAACAATGGATTGGAGAAGGTGAGTATACTTGTGGTACAACCAGCAATAATAGACAAGAAAGAAACAATCAGAAAAGAAAAGAAAAATAAAAAATAAAGAGGAAAAAAAAAACCTTTTCCGTCTGCGATTGCCTAAGCACTGAGCTCTTCTCATCATAACGAGGGAAAGAAGGCCTTCCAGCTGCTGATGCATTAGCTGAAGTATCTGGCAAGAATCTAGTGAACTCATCTAGCAAATCTGGATGGTCAACGAAAAGTGTGGCAACCTACACAAATTTAAATAATAATAGTAACAAACTAAAATATGAATATCGCCAAAAATAACTATCTACGGAAATTATAAATGTTTTATTACCTCTTGGTACACCTCACTGATGCCCTTGTGCTCCTTCCTGTACATGTTCAAAATGTCTAGGAAGGATTTGTACACATGATCATCATCTTGGAAACGTTTCTGTAGGAAATGATAACAGAGTAAGTTCAGAATAAAGTTTTTTGAAGAAGCAAATGGCAGACCTTTATTTTTTTTTTATAACCAACAAATCCTGAAGGCTAGTGGCGCACCGTTCGAAACTCGGTGGATAATATGTCTGCTCCTCTACCCTTTTCCACCTAAATACCAGGTTTTTGACTATGGCAGGGTTCGAGGCCGTGACATGTTGCGCTCGTACCACTAGAACAAAGCCCTGAGGCGACCATTATTTATTAATAAAATCAGAAGGTAACAGAAATATAACCTTTATTTTGTTCACAAAGCTGATAGCTTCATCAAACTCGACCGTTCTCTTTGGAGGAGCCTCATCTTCATCATTGAGGGTTATCTCATAGCCCTTGGGCAAGAAAGTGTTGAATCCAAGGATCAGTCTAGGATGCCCCTTAAACAAGTCTTTCACTCTTGCTATGACACCCGCTGTATCAATTCTGTGAAGAATATCACAGACTCGTGCAATAAGTCCCACATAAAATCTGAAGAAACGAGGATTGCACCAGGCAAAGAAGCAAACCTTTGAGCCTTAAAGTCTTTCATTACATCAAGGAACAAGTCATACTTATCCCTTTGATCTTGAAACATGTCCTTAACTTCCTTCAAATAAGACAACGCATCATTAGTTGTCAGCTTTTGGGCACTAGCACTAGCACCAGCTCCTCCTCCGCCAGCGGCGCTGCCACCTCCTCCTCCTCCGCCCAAACCATTTCCAGGAACTTGTGATTGACCATAGCTTCATTCAATAAAATGAAAAACAAGAACATTATGAATAGGACCCGCAACCAAAAGTTGCCACTCAAAGTAATTGCTGCAGACCTCCCCCTGCCCCCCAACCAAATACTCCTTAATAGGGTTAAGATATACTCTCGTCCACATTAAACGAATGCCTAGTTTGGCCTAAAGGTAAAAGCTTTAAATAGTTCATTCAGAATTGACAAAACCTTAATACATGTAACAAAATAGGGGTTACATTGCCAAGTTTCTTGCTTTTACCCTAAAAATGAATCAACATGAAAACAAAAGGAAAACTAAACCCAGCCAAACAAACACAGCAAAGGTTAAAGATCAAAACTTTATTTTCAGTCCAGCATGATATGGTGAAAAAATGGCATCTAAATTCAGATCACCAAATTATACACACCACATACCATAAAGCAACTAAAAACCACTCAATTATCTAGAATTGACACAACCTTAATACATATAAGCAAATAAATAGTGGTTTGTGCTGCTAAAAATGAATTAACATGAAAACAAAGGGCAAACTAGACCCAACCAAACAAACACGAAACGGGTAAAGATCGAAACTTTATCTTCAGTTCTTCCTGATAATACCTATATTAAGTCCTTATGACATCTAACAACTTCTGATCACAAAATTACACACACCATAAAGCAACTTAAAGTCAGTGATTTATCTAGAAATGACACAATCTTAATACATATAAGCAAATAAATAGTGGTTTGTGTTGCTAAAAATGAATTAACATGAACAAAGAAGGCAAACTAAACCCACCCAAACAAACGAGAAATGGGTAAAGATCGAAACTTTATCTTCAGTTCTGCCTGATATTCTAAGTCCTTACATATATATAGTAGAAAAATGGCATCTAACAACTTCTGATCACAAAATTGTACACACCATATACCATAAAGCAACTAAAAATCACTGATTTAACACAAATTCAATCAAGATTACAACTCATGTACATTAAAAACAATAAACATAAACTAATTAGCTTACGATTCTCCACGAGAAGAACCAAATGGCCTCTTAAATTGAGGGTTGTTATTACCACCATATCCATCATCTCTTAATCTCTTCATGCTGCAAAAACATTAAAAACAGCAAGAACCAAGTTATTACAACAAAACAAACAAAACCAACATATTAAAAATGCACCATTTGCTAAAACAAGAACTCACCTTTACAACTTTCCCTCAGATTTTCTGAGGAATAAATAACAAGACTTTCAACAGATCTAATGAACAACAAGAAAAGGTTTTAACTTTTTAATTCAATGGTTTAGATCAGATTAAAAACAAAACCTTTTTATCTCTCAATTCTTGTTTATGAATTACTACAACACAAGTTTGAGAAACAAAGAGGTAAATAAAAAAGGCAAAGAGGTGAGGCATTAAGAAAAATAAAGGGTGCTATATATCTTGTGTAACGTGACTCAGTTTTATATATACTCCAAATTTCAGATGATTACATATATATTGTCTCCAAAAAATGGTTGAAATATTATACACTATAGTTTTGAAATTCTTTCTTTTTTGCCCTATATGTGGGCTGCTACTGTATGCATATTTTTCAAAAAAATACCTATGGTTCCTTTGGGCTCAACATTGGTGTGACATGTGTGTATACACATTTTGAAGTTAAATGAGCCCAAGTATTGTTATTCTCGTTAAAACGTATAGTGCATTTTTGGTTAATTTGATTGATAAATGGTTGTTAAATTCGGTTTGATTCGGTTAATGTTGGAGTTTGGTATGATCGTTTTCTGAATCTAGAGTTTAACCTAATAATACGTGTTCACGTAAAAGTAAAAAAGCATGCACGTTACGTTTTAACGGAAATAACTGCTTCTTAGAGGAATAGATTATAGTAATTTGTGGGATGATTGTAATCTCGGAAGGTTATATAACGCGTGTGATGGCATTGTCGGTTGAGGAGCTAAATTTACTTGTTTCGACGTGATATACATTTATAGTCATATTAATGCAAGTCGTACTTTTCTTATTTAGTTTGATAGCTTAAATAACAGAACACTATAATAATATAGAATCTTAATTACATATCGACAAAATTATGATTAGAAGTTTCCTTAATAGTATTAGAAAGTTTAACCTACTTGAATTTGGACCAAGTTACAATTGATTCTTCCGAATGAAGATCATCTAAAGCGACAAAAATGACAGCTCACAAACAATTGAGATCAAGATATACTTATAAATCTAAACAACTTATCGTAAATTAAACTTACGTCACTAAAAGAACTAAAATCCATGTTTTAGATTAGAACAAGCATATCAAAGTATCAAACTATATATGGAGGAGAGATTTTCCTCTTTCTTTTCCAATAACACGAAACAAATTAACATATGTGTTTAATTATCACTAGACAAATTTATTTCATTTATGTTATGAATTTGGCATGGTAAAAATATTTTTCGTACAACTTTTTTTCATTTTTTGAGACTTATTTTAAGAAACAAACATCACTTCAAGAGAATCATCCGCAATATTGGTAATTCCTTCTTTATTTATTTGCAAATTTGAGACGTAATGTAGAAATATTTACAAAGACAATAAGACGATATTTGAATATTGAATTTCAAATTATACTCCTCAATTTTCATGACTGGATTGTACCACATTATATTCGTGTATTAGTCTAGAATCTAGATTATAAGTACTTGATACTCCTAATAGTTATGAGATTTATTAATTTTCCACAAAATGCAATTAGCTATTGATTTGTTATGTCACTAGCTTTTGATGCTTGATTTAGTTAAGTTATAAATTCATAGTCAAGGCATACCACGGCTGCATATAGTAAGAATAGTTATGTTGTCAGATTTGTTCTCATAAGTATTATGTATGTGGATACTTTGCGCGTTACGTGACAAAATACTTATACGTTGAGTTTGAAATTTATTAATTTTCTATTTACAATCAGATTATACTGTTAGTGTAGACTGCAATAGATGAATTATGCTAGTTTATATGTGGGCTTATATATGCTAGTGACTTCATATTTCTCAAAAAATACCTATGGTTTCTTTGGGCTCAACATTGGTGACATGTTTTGAAGTTACACAAATGAGCTCAAATATTGTTATTATCTCAACTTCCTTTGTTAATTTGATTGATAAATGTTTGTTAATTTAGGTTTGATTTGTTTAAAGTTGGAGTCAGGAAAGATCATTTCTTGAGTTTAAAGATTAACCTAATAATACGTGTTCACGTAAAAATAAAAAAGTATGCATGGTATGTTTTAACGAAAAGGTGAAGAGATCTGTATTTACTTGAATGATGCTATAAATCTTCATCAAAGTGCTTATTTTTTTATAATTGAACAATCCGCTTTCTCTCATTTCTCTTTACTCTATCTATTAAGGCTATGAAGGAATTCGTTGCCCATCTTCTCTTTGGCACTCATCCTTGGCTTGGGGAGTGCTCTCTCTCTTCTCCGTCAGCGAAGGAAGGATAAGAGTCAGAGCAATCGGCCGAATGATTCTTATTCCACTTGGGCTGTCAGTCCCTCTATCGAAGTAGAAGAAGTCTAAGACTCCAGCCCTGACTAATTCAGGAGGCTACTACTGGCGAAGCCCGCTTGCTTCGGAGCGTGCTATTACGTGAAGCGGAAAGGGACAGCAGAATCTAATTTACGAAGACTCGCCCTCTTCGAGAAAAAAGAAGAATGGATGAGGATCGAGACGGGGATGTCGGCCCCTCCTCAGTACGAAGAAGGGTGGATTCCAGAGAGGATTGCGCCAACCAAAGCTTTGACTTTGAGAGACGCCACTCTACGAGGGAAGATACAGATAAAAGACCAATAGCCTGATGTCAGCTTCTACGGCATAAGCTTTAGATCTATCAACGAATAAGAAACATTTCATAAAGAGACTACAATAATTTATGGAATGATTGTAATCTCAGAAGGTCATATAATGTGTGTGATGACATATCGACTAAGGAGCAAAGCATACTTGTACTTGTTTTGGCGTGATATACATTTATAGTCATATTAATGCAAGTCGTATCTTCTTATTTAGTTTGGTAGCTTAAATAACAAAATATTCTAATAATGTAAAATCTTAATTACACATTGATAAAATAAAGGTAAGAAATTTCCTTAATTCTATTTAGAAGTGTAATCCGTTAGAATATGGACCAATTTACAATTAATTCTTGCGAATATAGATCATCTAAAGAGACAAAAATGACAGCCCATAAACATTTGACATCAAAATATATACTTATAATTCTAAATATCTTATCATATATTAAAGGGTAAATTACACTGTATGTCATTTTAGGGCACTTTTTTTAAAAACATAGCAATATTTTGTTACTTTACCAAACGTAGCAACATTTTCAAAAATGCTACCAAACATGTCACAACCAAAAAAAAAAACCTAGTCCCTCTTTCTCTTTTCTCTCTTCTCTCTTCTCTCCACTCTCATTCCCGCCGACCCCCACTGTTTTTCCGGCCAGCCTCAACGCCACCCATCCCGTCGTCGTGCCGCCTCCCCCATCCCCAACGTGGCCATGTCCGATCCAAAACAGCGTCGCAGCTGCAGATCCAAGCCCTCTGCTGCAGATCCAATTTTTTGCAGATCCATCGACGGCGGATTTACGGTTCTCCGTCGATGACACACTGTGGATCGGATCTATTCGATTTCTCTCTCTTTTTCTAATTTTTCCGGTGACTTGCTGGTTTTCCGATCTGAAATATGTATATATGTAATGTATGGTGGCTGGTCCGGTAGATCCGGTGGCGGAACTGCTTTGTTCCGGCGAAAGACAGTGTTTTGGTCCTTTTTTTTTGTTTTTTGAGTTTTTCGGTGGAACAAGGCGGAACCGCGGCGGTGATGGTGTATGTTTGATGTGTGTGGACTGTATGGAATGTATGCCGTGCGTATTTCCATTGTATGTGCGGTGTATGCACTGTATATACAGTGAATATACACCGGACATACAATGTATATACACTTGTCATACAACACATATACATGTATGTTTGTTTGTTTGTTGGTTTCTCCGGCAGTGCACGGTGGTTGTTGGTGGTGGTGGAGGCAAAAGAAACTTTTTTTCATGTGTATATCCAATGTATGTCACCGGACATACACTAGATATACACCTCATATACAATATATATAAGTGTATTTTTGTGTTTATTCATTTGTATATGTTGTGTTTGGCTTATTGATGTAGATTCACACACTTTACATACACTGTGCATACAAAAAATATACATGTGACATACACTGAAAATACACAACACATAAAGCAACAGTGCTTGGGGTGGTGGCTGGGGTTGGTAGGAGGAAGATCTAAGGTTTTCTGCACCATTTTGTGCATTTTGCTATGTTTTGAAAAAAAATGTTGCTATGTTTTGAAAATGGAAAAATATTGACATTTTAGTGTAAGAAAGAGTGTTAGTTTGTATAGTTTAGTGAATTGCCCTATATTAAACATACGTCGCCAAAACAAATGAAATCCATAATTTAGATTAGAACAAGCATTTATAGAACTATGAAGGAGAGATATTCCTCTTTCTTTTCCCAACAACACATAACAAATTAACACGTGTTTAATCATCGCTAGATAAATTTATTCAATATATGTGATGCGATAGAAATTGTCATTGTAAAATTGTTGCGCATACAAGTTTTTCTCATTTTTTTGGGTTTTATTTAAGAAATCAACACCACTTAAAGAGTGTATCCGCAATGAAGGGTAGTTCCTTCTTTATTTATTTTGAGACGTAATGAAGAAATATTTTAAAAAACGATAAGAAAATATTGGATTTTTGAATTTCAAATATACTTCTCAAATTTCATAACCGAGTTATACCACAAAATCTTGTATTAGTCTAGATTATAAGCACTAGATAACAGTTATGAGATTTATTAATTATCCACAAAATACAATTAACCGTTGATTTGTGTTATCACTAGCTTTTGACGCTTGATTTGGTTAAATGAAAAAATCATAGTCAATGCAATCATGGCCTCATCTAGTAAGAATATTTCTATTAGCATTTGAATGAGAATTAGATTATACTATAAGTCTATACTAGTTTAGATTATAGTAGATGAATTATACAATTTAGTGATTTTTTACCGTACGAGATTAGTATTTTGTTGTAGTATTTTTTGGTTAAGTGATAGATTTGTAGTCAATGCAATCCACCTTCAAATGGACTAAATTGTCATGGTTAGATTTGTCATCAAAATTATGTATGAATACAATTTATGTAATGGTTTAACCCTCACCAACACTATTCTTGCTATATAATTCTTGATTTTTCTTTGTGAAAGGTTCAAGAATCGGCAAACACGTAATGTTAGTGAAAAAATTTGAGCATCTAATCAAAATCTTTTAAATTAATTCGTAAACCAATCTAGGGTGATTAGAAACTCTTCAAAACTTCTTAGTTACAACACCAATATGAATATTGTATATCTATAATTCTCTCCATCACACGAAACTTTGTTATGTGAATAAAACAACAACAACAATATACTTAGTAATATCCTATAAGTGGAGTTGTATGGGCCTAAATCGATTTAGGTACACAAATCGAATTTGGATTCGAATATAAACAGATCTTTGTATCAAAGCTTGAATAAACGTGCAAAAATAGGCGTAAATGTGTAAAAGCAACTTGATTTCAATATATGGATGTTGAGTACAAATTTGGGCAGAGTTTCGGTATGTATTTCTGAATACCTATTACATAAAGTGAACTACTATTTATAGGTATAAGCCCTGCCCACGATCTCCACTATCTGTTGCCACGTCGTCCCACGATCTTGATGAGTAACGGGTGAGTAATGGCTGAGTTAGTGGGGTGAAGTAGTGGGCTGCAAAGCCGCTTGAACCGAGGGGATCCACCGAGGTGAGAGCTGACGACCTCGGTGGCTTGGCCCTGTTGCTTGATCGAGGTGAGGGTTACCGAAGCTCAGCTCGTGGCTCGCCTTCGGTGACGCATCCTCGGTTTCAAGGCCTCGGCGACTTGCTTAATCGCTTTGGCCGTTGTTCAGTCGTGACGTGTTCGGTCGTCTAAGATTTACGTGACCGGAGCAGATCGCCGCGGGTCGATTTTTACCCAATACAGGAGTCTATTATGTGAATAAAAGATACCTGAAATGAACTTATTTTGTAAGGATAGACCTTTAACCATGGTCTATTCGAGGATTTTTTTTTTTTTTTTTTTTTTTTGGGATAAAATAGAGACGATAAAACATCTGGCTAGACGTGTATATCTCTAATAATTTCTTCATAGAAAAACATGAAAGTGGAAGAAACTATGTCGCACATCACATGCGTATGGTCAAAGTTTAATCAAGTCAATAAACAGGGCTATCGTTTTAAGTGTTAGATATAAAGAAAAGCTAAGCATGACTTGCTATCAATCAAGTTTTTATGTTTGATGGTCTTTCTGACGCTTGACGTTTAAGGTTTGGCCATGACAGAAATCATTGCAAAAATTGTCTTTATGACAATCCATCAGGATTTTTTTGAACTAATGTCCTGGCAATCGCCATGATGCCACCAGGATGTATCTCTAAGTCACTAATACGAGGCTATTTTTGAAAGATGTTTTATATGGGGATCAAAATTTAAATAATGACATAAATATCCTATTTCTATAAATCACCCAATAACTCTATATCACATCTAAGTTTTCAATTTAACAAATTAAAACATCAAATCCACGAAATGACGAAATATAAGCTGTAAATGTTGGCACAAAAAAAATAAAAAATAAAAAATTGATCGAGGTGTGGCGACTATTAAGCACAGGTGATCTTTCTGTGCTAATTATTGTAAATGATTTGCTGAATTTGCGTTGCGATATGATTTCTTCGCATCAGCCTAAGCTTGACAATAACGGCGGAATCAGGCAAGAATGTAGCAAACTCATCAAGCAAATCTGGATGGTCACTCAAAAGTGTGGCAACCTACACATATAGTATAATCAATAAGTACATAGTTACAACTACTAAATAAACATGAAAATTATCTACAATACTTGGTACCCAAATTTAAAAAAATGTATTATTACCTCATCGTATACTTCATAGATGTCCTTTTGCTCTTCTCTGTACTTGCTTAAAATGTCTAGGAATGATTCATATACCTGAACGTCATTTTGGAAACGTTTCTGCAGAAAATGACTAAGTTAGCAAAGTTAGGACTGGGCTTTTAAAGAAGAAAGGGAGCAGTCTTGAGAGGTTGCAAAAATAACCCAGGTTCTAGTAACTCATCTAAAGTTAAACTGTGTCGGATTATGACCCGTTGTTTATTTAATTTAGGTTGAATCATAAATGTGTAAATTGCTAGCCGAACTCAAATATACAAATTGAATTTTGGCTGGTTGGATCGGATTGTGATCGGTTATATGACCATCTTGATCCAAACAAACTTTGAGATTTAGGTCATGACTCGTTTATTATTTAAATCGATCCTTGCATTATTAAAACCATGAGGTAACAGGAATGTTACCTGTATTTTGTTCACTAAGTTGATAGCTTTTTCCAAGTCAGCCTTCTCATTGTCATTCTCCTCTTTCTTGCTAACAACACCTGCAAGATATCCATCTACGAAGCAGGAATCTAAATTATAATTTTAAAATATTGACTTAAATAATTTTGCTAAAATTTAGGTATGAAATTTCAAGACTTACCAACTCGTTCACAACGTTGTAGAAATTCATTGAAACGCTCCATAAGATCAGGATACTTTCCAAGTATATCATCAACCTGAAATGAGTACATATGCTTTCAAACCTGTGATGCTTAAACAACAAAACCACCGAATCGTACATCATTTCAAAGATTGCAGTACATCCCTCCGTCCTATTTTGTATAGCATAGTTTAACTTAGCACGAAGAGTAAGAAAAATGTGATTCGAAAGAATATGATCTAAAACAAACGTTAAAATCGTTTCATTCAGGATAAACTAGGATAACAGATTTTCCACCCGAAAGAAGGAGGAGACTCATTTTTATCATAAATGACTCTATACCAGGCAAAACCCGAAATTATAAAACAACAATTATTGTCACATAGGAGCAAAAAGGATATATAGATTAAATGGCTATTACACGTACCAAATGTTGTAACTCATCCCTTGTAATTCTTGCATTGCTATAAAATTGTAGACATTTCATAAATGCCTGATAATCAGCTGGACTTGCTAGTCTTTCCTTTACCTTTTCACAGAAAGTGAACTCTTGGCTATTTTTATCTGGCCAGATATATAGAACAAAAATCATATTATAAGGTTATTAATCAAACTCAGCAACATCAAAAAATATACATACAAATGAAGTTGGTACCTGAAGTATCTGGCAAGAATCTACAGAACTCATCTACCAAATCTGGATGGTCATTAAAAAGTACTGCAATCTACACATACATGTTTTTAATTAAGAATATATATATATTGCTAACAAACTAAAACATGAAAATGGCTAAAAGAATTATATATGAAAATTAGAAATGTTTTATCACCTCTTGGTACACCTCAACGATGCCAATTTCTTCCTTTCTATACTTGCTCAAAAGACCTAGGAAGGATTTGTACACATGATCATCATCTTGAAAGCGTTTCTGCAGGAAATGACAACACAGTAAGCAGTGGCGTAGACAGAAATTCTTTTAAGGGTGTTCAAGGTTCAAAAAAATATTCAAAATGTACAAAATGATATTTGATCCTGGGTTGTTTAGCTAAATTTGACCACCCTACACCACTAAGCAAGCACTATTAGTTATGGCAAGGGCATTCAAAATGTAATATTTAGTCATTAATAGTTAATAATTTTTCGGCGAAGGGTGGTCACCTGACAATCATGTGGCTCCGCCTGATAGTAAGTACGGAAAATAGTTTATTAACGAAGAAAGGGAGACCTTTATTATTTTCTTATAACTGTGAATCATGAGTGCCACTGGCGCACTGTCTTGAAACACGATAGATAATATGTCCACCTCTCTACCCTTCTCCACTCTAAACGCCAGATTTAGGCTTTTGTTTATGGCAGGGTTTGAAGTTGTGACGTGCTGTGACTTGTGCAACTAGACCAAAGACGTGGGGCGACCATCATTTGATATTAAAAATGAAGGTAATAGAAATATAACCTTTACTTTGTTCACAAAGCTGATAGCTTCATCAAACTCAACAGTTGTCTTTGAAGGAGCCTCTTGTGATTGACCATAGCTTCATCCAAGAAAGGAAAAGAAAACACAAAAAAAAAAAAAAAAAAAAAAAAAAAAAACATTATCAATCTTCTATTGATCCATTATAAAAGCACGAAATTCCAACACGAAATGTTGATCCACTTTGTTATCTTTTGTAAGTGCACTCTATATATGGTTGATATAACTTTAATAAAAATTAGTAACTTTTAATGAATTCATTATTTCCTTTTGTTCATTGATCGACATCTTTAATTAATTAACTAGAATCTCTATTTCTTGTGTTCGTACTGGAATGCAATAAATTATTAAGCAGTAAAAGATTCATTATTTCCTTAATGCTGGCATAATAAAAGCAATTTCAGTTCCAAACCACAATCCATGTAAAAAAGTTTAAATTAATATTGAATAACCTCCTTATATTCATTATTTACGTAATTATTTACGTTTTCAATTAATAAAATTTCATTATTTCATTGTAGCGTGAAATTGGGAGCAGTAAATTATCCTTTCCACAGTTTCAAGTTCTTAACAATAGAACTTTGGTTAGTATTTTAAGACTTTGAATTAAACTACTAGAATCTTCAAATTTGTCTATATTAATTAACTTGAAGTAACCCTTAACAATATGAATAAATATTATCAACAAAACAATATTGTAGCTAAAATTACAAGTAGAAAAACAAGAAAACTCCACTAATATTTTGCATCCTCTTCCAGAAATTTTATAACTCAATTAGCAAATAATAAATTTCTCTCAAATTCACATCCAATAAGCTTAGCTTGGATATATGATACTAATAACTTGTATTAGGTGGCTAGTACATTACAAGAATAGCCAAAAAAGTTGCTACTCAAATTTATGGCTACAGATACATACAATAATACATTAGTTATTAAAGGCACCTACATAAAGATATGGTGTTTCGATTCTGATCACCAAAATTATACTAGCAACTAACAATAACTTACAATAAGTTACTAACAGCAAATCAACAGACTAACAGCCCGTTTGGGTGAGCTTAAAAGTTACTTATAAGCTTATAAGCCAATTAAAATATGTTTGGTAACCTTAAAATTTTTGAACTTAAAAGCCATAAGTTGCTTAAAAGCCACTTTTTGAGAAGTTAGGCTCAGAAAGTAGCTTTTAAGTCACTTTTTGACTTATAAGCCACTTAAAATAAGTGGCTTTTAAGCCCACCCAAACAGGCTCTAAAAGAGTTGCAACAAAACAAGTTATCTACGTACAACAACATACACAATAAAATTCTATAAGTCATCTACGTACGTACACAAAATTTCAAAAGACAGAGAAAGATAAAATAACTTACGATTCTCCACGGAAAGAACCAAGTACTGGCTGTTTACGTAGAATGCGAAATTGTGTCTCTCTAAACGGCTTCATGCTGCAAAAATTGAACAACAAGAAGTTTTACGATTATTATAAAGGGATGAAACAAAACATATAAAGGTAGAAATATATATATATATATAGTAGTTTCTATTCTATATTCTTTTTTTCGACCTTTTCTCCTCCTCCATCTCTCCTATTCAAGGGTTGATTGAATAGATTCACTAATGTTGAGAACTACGACTCGACTAAGAGAAGAGTTTAAAGTTTATAGAATGAGCAAGTAGTAGAGTTTTTATATTACTAGGTCACGTACCTAAAATATAAATACAACTAATTATTCATTAAAGTGATTAATTAATTAATAACTTAGAAATTAAGATAGGTAGGACGTAAACTAGGATTAGTATTCTAGATAGTTTAGAAATTGGTTGTAATGTCGAGTTAGGTTTTTGTGTCCAAATCATATTAGTATATTAGAATAATTTTTCTCGATCTAGTTTGGATTGCTATTATAAATCGACGTGGTGGGACCATATTTTTAGGCTGAGAGGAGCTATACATATACAGTAACATTAACGAGTTTATGAGTATTGAACAAATTAAAGCCCCTGCTTCTCTGTGTACCCAGTACAGACCAGGGGCGAAACTACATTGACGCTAGAGCTGTCACGGGACGCTGCTCCGTCGAATTTTTTTACTAGGTATTTATATATATTTTTGAAAAATCATAACAATATGTGTAGAAATATATATTGTGACACTGCTTGGTCATATAAGAGGTCGGTGGTCTGGTGGTTTAACGCTCAACATTGAGCTTTGATGTCCTTGATTTGAATCTCGTTAGACACAGAATTTTGTTTTAAAATCTTTGAATTTTTAATATCTAATAAAATAGTAAATAAAAGTAGTGCAATACCACTTGCACTACACTAAATTTTATTAACATGATGTTCGTATGATATTTTATTTCATTTATTCATTTTTTAAATGTGACACTGCTGACAAGAAATCCTGCGTACGCTACTGATACAGACGCGAATCTAGCTTAGTCGGCCAGTTTTTTAGTTATTAAAAAGAAGAATGAAAGAGACAATTGATTTGGTGCTACAACGGAAGTTTGAAATAATTCAACAAAAAGCTAAATGTATTGCTAATGAAACCAATTTCTATACATTTAATATGGGTCAAAGACTCCAAGCAGCCAACAAATCTCTCACAGAGTTCTTTGTGAACAAAGAGGAAAACATTTAAAGTATTGCATAGTTTAGTCATAGCATAGTTTAACAAACTAAGTATGATGATCAACTGATGAAAGTATTGCTAGAGTTTGGTGTTCTTTGAAGGCTAACAAGAGAGTAATAAACTCCACTAGGCCCTTTAGCTAACAAAGAAGAATGATTCCCTTTTTCAACAATTTTGCCTTTGTCCAATACAGCAATTGTATCACAATTCTGTATAGTACTTAGCCTGTGTGCCACAACCACACTTGTTCGTCCAACCATAACTCTTTCAAGTGCATCTTGTACTACTTTCTCTGATTGACTGTCCAATGCACTTGTTGCCTCATCCAACAATAACACCCCTGGATTTTTCAATATTGCACGTGCTATCGCGATTCGTTGTTTTTGTCCTCCTGATAATTGTAGTCCCCTGTCACCGCACCATGTGTCATATCCGTCTTTTAGTGCAGAGATGAAATCGTGGGCGTTGGCTGCTTTCGCGGCCTCAATTATTTCTGATTCATCCACTTCTTCTGATGCTCCATAGGCTATGTTTTGCCTTATGGTTCCTGCAAATAATGTTGGTTCTTGACTTACAAGTGCAATGTGTTTCCTCAATGACCTCAAGTGGTATGATTTTATGTCACGGCCATCGATTTTGACAGTACCATTTAAGGGATCATAGAATCTTTCAATAAGACCAATTATTGTTGACTTGCCTGATCCACTTTGTCCTACCAATGCTGTTGATTTTCCTGCTTCAATCTTTATTGAAAACCCCTTGAAGATAATCACATTAGGCCTAGCAGGGTAAGCAAAATCCACATTGCACAGCTCAACATTGCCTGTTATTTTCTTGGGCTTGTGACCATCCGAATCCTCTGGCTCGATTAATGAATATCGATCCAACACTGCAAAGACCGATCCAACAGCATCAGCGCCTTTCGCTAGATCATTAGTCATTGTTCCAGCATCCGCAATGACACGTCCAGTGCTAACTAAAATCATGAAGGTCTGGAAAAGTGCCTTAGCTCCAATGTAACCTTCTGCCATGAGTTTGCCACCATACCAGAAATCAAGAGCCCAAGTACATGTCATGAGACTGTTAGAAGTACCAAGCCCAATTCCAGCGAACCATGATTGGCGAATACTTTCGCGTTGTGGGCCTTCTTGAGCTTTCTTAAGCATTTGGAGAATTCTGGCCTGGGAAGAAAAGGCTGTTACAGTTCTTAGATTAGCAACAGCTTCAGCTGCTAACTTGCTGCTTTCTTCTTGGGACTTAATGGATTTTTTGGACATGCTTTTCAATAACACCCTCTTGCAATAGTAGCACACTATAATAAGAGGCTGGACTGCAATCATAACCAATGCAAGTTTCCAGGCAATAACTAGGCCCATTGTGCAAGCAATGGTCACTGCTGAGATTGTTTGAATGAGTAATGCCATTCTATCACCAACCAAAGACCTCACCTGTACAATTATAAAACAAACAAATATTATCAAACTTGTCATTAGATATTGAACAAAATATTTTTGAATATGTTGTCAACTTGTCATTAGATGACTTACCACATTGGCATCCTTAGCTAGTCTAGAGCAAACAGCACCAGTTGAATTCTCATCCTTATCATACCATCCAATTTCAAAGGTAAGCATCTTGGACAACATCCTTTCTCTGACCCTTTTAGTCAATTGCTCACCCATAGCTGCAAAGTTATAGTGCTGAATTACATTGATAATCAGGGAAAAGACTGCCAGTGCAAGGAAACATAGAGCATATATCTCAGTCTTCTTCTTAATCTCATCATGACTAGGCAAAAAATACACCGATATCATCGATCCCATTGCAAAAGCATATAGTGGTTGAATTCCACCAAATAATATTGCTCCTATGCATCCTAATACTGCATTCTTCCATTCTGGCAAATTCATTGCCAATAGCCTTTTAAAAGAAGGCACAGGAAATGTTTGTTCCATAGTAGTACTAGAAACTGTTGCATTTTGATCAACTCTGCGGCTTTGACCAACTGAATTTGCTGAACTTGACCGGCTCACAATAGAAAGCCTTCGGCTACTTGTATTTTGTACGTCATAGCTAGAGGCAGATCCAAAATTTAAATTTGACGGACCAGAGATGGTGTTTTTATTGGTAGACGCAATGAAGACATCATTGGGCTTTTCAGTTTGTTGAAGACGGACTAAGGAAGTGTATAGTCCGTCTTCATTTTCAGTTAGCTCATCGTGTGAGCCAAGTTCCTTGACTTGGCCATTTTGGACCAAGGCAATAAGATCAGCATTGCGAATCGTGGAAAGGCGATGAGCTATGATGATTGTGGTGCGACCAACTGCAGCCTTGTCTAGAGCTTCTTGCACCACTCGTTCTGATTCAGAGTCAAGTGCACTTGTTGCCTCATCTAGGAGAAGTATTCTTGGTGACTTGATTATGGCTCTAGCTATGGCTATTCTCTGTTTCTGCCCCCCTGACATTTGTACACCTCGCTCGCCCACCTATATGCACAGAGACGGATTCATGATTTAATTAAACTTTTCGCATTCAACGTTCATAATCATTTGATAATATTGGTTGGTGTACGCAGAATTTTTAATGAGTGGTATCAAAAATATAAAAATCAAATCTAGACTTTAGAGCTGCTAGCAAGATTCGATCCATCAACACTAAAGACTATAACTAACGGTTCAGCCAACTTAGCTGCGGCATCTCTTGTTTTAGTGGTGTCATTTTATATTTTTATAGGAAATTTTCTGTTTTTTCTTATTAATATAATATATATATTTAACAAAAAAATTTAGTCGAGTGGTGTCGGACGACACTGGTACCATATAGGTAGGTACGCCCCTGTTTGTTCTAAATGTATCATGGATTTTCACACATATACATATCTCTGGTCTATATAAATTATTGAAGCTTCGATATATCAATTAAACCTATCCTTAATAAAGAAATGTATAAAACATAGAGATTTCTCTTGTGTACGTGCATGTAATATTTCTACAAGCAGAGAAAATTTTCAGGCATAACAGATTTACAAGATTTTTATTTACTTATATTGTTTACCATGTACATTGGAGTATGACCCGAGCTATTTAAAATATAACATCAAATTTTAAATCTGATTAGTCAAACAAATTTACATTATTATAATCATGTAACTGGTGTCCCAAATGGCCAAATGGTAAGACTGGAATATGACTTGCAACATGTTGAGCAATAATTTTCAATTGATTAAGTACAAAAGTTTTTAATAAAAATATGGGGTGAAAATCATTTACACCCCCGAACTTTGCTTCAAAAATCAAACTCCCCCTCAACTATGAACAATAGTCATTCTCCCCCATTAGTGAACTTAAATTACTATAACAAGATATAAAATATTTAAATTATTGGTAGAACTTTTTGGTTAAAAGTTATATTATAATATAAAAATATATTACATAAATGGAGAATGAAAATTCAAGGGCAAAATAGATATTATATATGATGAAAGGGGGGGAGGGGGGGGTGGAGAATGACTATTGTTCAAAGCTGAGAGGGGCATTTGACTTTTAGAGTAAAGTTCGGAGGTGTAAATGATTTTCACCCTAAAAATATGTGTCTATGTGAGAGAATAATATTTGCAGCAATATTATTAGAGAACAAAAATATTTTTGGATAAGTTTATTTGGTCAAACCACTTCATGACATATTCTAAAGCAGAACCCACTTGTATGACAACATGGAAAGACAATGATATACTTAGGAATTTAACATAATTTTGACCTTTCAAGCCAGACATTATAATAAAGCTTTGGTTAAGTGCCTTAAAAAAATTCTTTGAACAAAAAAAGAATCAATCATTTTGACTTAAATCGTGGGAACAAAGCTAATTCAATAACAACGACTTGTTCATAGCCAGCTTGAGACAGTGGACACCAGCATGAGAACATTTTAACAAAAGATGATGAGAATACTATTCCTTTGTGTTAGTGTTTGTCAAGTTGAAAGCAACCACAACTTATTCAATACTCCCGCCGTATCAATTTGTTTGTCGTAGTTTGACTTGACACAAAGTTTAATAAAGTAAGAAAGACTTTTGAAACTTGTGGTCTAAAATAAGCCGTATATATTTGTGTGGCTATAAATGAGTCAAAAAGTAAGTTTGGAGTTGAATTATTGCCAAATTTAGAAGTATGACAATCTTTTTGAAATAGACTAATAAGGAAAGTATGACAAACAAAATCGGACAGAATGAGAGTATAACTCTTCGATTTAGAGTACTAATAATATGAGAGTATAACTCATATTCATAAACATTTGTAAAGGAACTTTTACACTAGGGTGATCATATAAGATAATATCTAGTACTCCCTCTGTCCCATTTTGTTTGTCATAGTTACTGTTTCGAGAGTCAAACTTCTTAAATTTGACCGTATATTAAGATATAAAATCTTTAACTTTTTTTTAAATAAAATTTAAATACTTGAAAACTACATGAAAAGTAATATAAGTCACAATAAATTATAATTCAATATATTTAAAAGATATATATAAAAATTATGGTCAAAGATAAACTCGTTTAACTCTCGAAATTCGAACTACGACAAACAAAGTGGGACGGAGGAAGTATATATCTATATGTAGTGTATAATATCATGTACCAAGTACATTCTTATTAATTTCTCAAGATAATAATATAAGGATAAGGACAAATTGCATGGAACTAAAGTACAAAGATGAACATACCTGGGTATCATAACCCTGAGGCAACTGACAAATGAAGTTATGAGCATTAGAAGCTTTTGCAGCCTCAATAACTTGTTCCATAGATGCATCCTCTTTCCCAAAAAGTATATTTTCTTTAATTGTAGTCGCAAAAAGTGCTGGTTCTTGACTTACTAGCCCCATTTGAGACCTTAGCCATTTTAATTGCAACTTATCAATAGCCACCCCATCAACAAGAATCTCTCCTGCCAATGGATCATAAAACCTTTGTAACAATGCAATTACTGTAGACTTGCCTGATCCACTTCCTCCTACTAATGCAACTGTTTTTCCTGTTGGGATTTTTAGGCTAAAGTCTTTTAAAATTGTACTTTCAGGTCTTGATGGGTATGCAAATTCAACATGTTTAAATTCTACTTCTCCTGTAACGTTGTCCAATGTTTGGCCTTCCATGTTATCTGAGTCTATTTTTGGTACTCTTTTTATCACTTCTACTACACGTTCACCAGCTGCACTTGCTTCTGAAAAATACTTTATGTTGGACAAACCAGAACCCAGTGATCTGTTTCAACAAAAAAAGAAAAACCATGATTCATTAATCAATAAAAAAGATGGCAACTACAAACTACCAAGCACATAAATAATTATAACGATCTTGGTGTTATGTAGTTTTTGTCAAACTTGTCTTATCTATGAAATAAATGTACAGTCCAAAAAATTGAAACCGTAACACATTTTCGAGGTTTGAAGAATAACATTCGTGTATATTTTAGAGGAGAAACGACTTTAAGTTATATGCATCGACGTGAAGAGTAGTTTTTTACTACTAGTATAAGTTAACGTGATCTAAGGGGTCGTTCGGTTCAATCCTGAAATCCCGGGATTGTTAATCCCACCTCTTATGTGGAATTAATAATGCTACAATTTAGACATAAAATATGTCCTAGTATTAGCTAATACCTAATACCAAATATGAGATAAATATAATTCCGAATTTAATCCCGGGATAAGTAATCCAATCCCTCGTACCGAACGACCCCTAATAGTATAAAAACGGTGCATGAGAGAAGGTAGAGATAATTACAATCCACCAATAGCAATTGCAGCGCCGACAGCAAAAACGGTGCCACCATGAGCTCCATTATACATGACCATTCTGCTACCATAATAAGACATGAAGGACCAAATTGCAAAAACAATTCCATTACTTCCAATAGCCAAACCTTTGGCTAAACCTTGCTTTAATCCCAAATCAACAGTTCCTTGAAGGGCAATAGAGTATTCTTCAATAGTTTTATTTTCTCCAACAAATGAATATACTGTTCTAATTGAAGAAATTGCTTGTTCCACAATTGTTCCAGCTTTGCTATACTCATCCCTTATTTTTCTAGCAATTCCCATAAGAGCCCTTCCATACATAAGACCTGGTATCACCAAGAGAATAACAAAGGGAAATCCCACTATTGCGAGTCTCCAAAGCATTAAGAATCCTACCATGTATGCTCCAATAAATGTTGCTACGTTCATCAAGAAAACTGGAACCTATACGTTATATAAACTGTCAGTGTAAATAATTTTTACGGCAAAAAATGGAGAAGGAAACATTAATTACCTTTTCACTAATGCAATCTTGAATTACAAGACTATCACTTGAGACACTAGCTATGACATCGGCTGTGCTAGCAACATGTAGATCAAAATATCCCACATCTTGTCTTAGAACTGCTTTTAAGTATCTTATTCTTAGCCTTGAAGCTTGTCTCTCTGCAGTTCTTGTCCAACAAAATCCCTCTAGAACAAAAAAGAAAAGTTCATTAAACAATTAGGAAATACTAATATCGAACAATAGCTTCAGACCCCTTGAGATGTGGCCCTTCTCCGGACCCACCTTGTGTGAGCGGATACTTTGTGCACCGAGCTGTCCTTTTAATCCTATGTGTTTAGATGCCAATTGAGATAGAAGACGAAGAAGAGTACTAGAAAGTGATTAAACAAACCTAAGAAACACGCAACCCATTGCCCACATGCAAGGTAAACCAGAGCCAAAGCATTCTGCAGTCAGATAAACAAAACTCAGGAATATTATTATTAGCTCGAATTACATACACATATAGCCAAAAAAAAGAAAAAAAAAATGTATACATATAATAAGATCACCTTATTAATATGGTGTGTGAAACTATCGGAGTTTGAAGTATCTGCACCACCAAGATTGTTCATGAGTTTTGCAGTGACTAATAGCATCACAGGCATGGAAACTCCATCGCAAACAGCACCAAGAACACCTAGAGTCATCAACAAGATATCTGTTCTATCAGCATGCATGAAAATTGACCTGAAAGAGCTGTGATTTTTCTTTTGTATCATTGTTTTTTCCTTGGTAGTCATTTTTCACTTTCTCTAAGATTCTTCTAACTACCCTTTTGTTGCTATGTTATATTAAAGAAAAGACAAATATTGAGATGGTTCATAACTCAATAAATTTCAACTCTATGTGATCAGTTATATATAGAGGAAGAAAGAGACCTGAGAGTCATCGGGAATGAAAGGTAGCACGATTTGTGGTATTGTATATAATTAGTAGTACTCCCTCTATCCCAAAATGGTTTTCTTAGTTTCACAGTAAGATTTTAGTAATTTGTGGTCCAAAATAAGCGCTACATAAATATATGGTTATAAAGTATTTCATTAAGGTTAAAGTAGTAGTTTCAACTCAAAAATATTATCAAATTTAGAATTATATCATTGTTTTTGGAACAGACTAATAAGAAAATAGTGTCATCTATTTTGGAACGGAGGGAGTAGATTGTATTAAAGAATACTCCCTCCGTCCCAAATTAGTTGTCACTTTAGCAAAATGTGTTTGTCCCAAATTAGTTGTCACTTTAGGATTTCAAAGCTAAATTGATTAGTTTTTTCCAACTATACCCATAATAATTAAAAAAATTCTCAAAAAAAATTAATGGTGAAACATTAAATAGGGATAAGATAGTAAAATAAACACCCTATTTAATGTCTTTTTTAATGGGCGTGAAAAAACCTAAAGCGACAACTAAAATGGGACGGAGGGAGTATATGAGTACTACTAAAATATATAAAATTGAAATTCAATGTACATGTGCTAGAGAGTGTATTGCGGTTGACTTTTTAAATTGTTTCAAGTATCGTCATTAATGACGATCATAAGCCTGGATATCGTCACCATTATTGATCTCCTTCACTTTTATAGTTTACAACTGGAGTAGTTGATCTTTAATTTTTTCGAAATAATTAAGTAGTTTTTGACGACTTAAAATTTGTTAAATTTCCCCATGACAAACTTAGGGGTCCAAGTTTAAGTACTCATGATGCTGATTGCTGATACTTGGATATCATCCCATCCATCTACACCAATAACTAAGGTAAGAATGTATACATACATAAGTCGATCGTCAGTGAAGTTTTTAGGGTGTTTGGATTGACTTATTTTAAGTGTTTTTTGGTCAAATTAGGTTTTAAGCACTTTTGAGGTATTTGGATAAAGTAAAAAGTGTTTTTAAGCAAAAAAGGTACTAATAAAAAGAAAGCCAAAAACTAAAAGCTAGAAAAAATTAACTTTTAGCTTTTGCTGTTCAACTTTTAAGCTACTTAAAAAGAGCCAATCAAAGCATCTTCTTAGGCTGTTTTATCGGGCAATTACTTCCTATCCATCAAATTGCCAATTACTCCGTTAGTTGTAGATTACTTGTCAATATTTTCTTATTACAACAACAAAAACAACATACACAGCGTAATCCCACGGCGGAGTCTGAAAATAGTGAGATGTACAGTGACCTTACTCACACTAAGGTGGAGAGATTGTTTTTGATAGACCTCGACTCAAGAAATATATTTAGAAAACATGCTCACAAAAATAAGATAAAATACCCATGGTAAAAAAAAAAAAAGGCACATAAGACGACATACATAGTATATAAAAATAATACATATGATAATAAGACTAAAATCTCTCAACTACTACCTAACCGTCTACCCTAATCCTCGACCTCCACGCTTTCTTATCTAGGGTCATGTTCTCGGTGATTTGTAGGTAAGCCATGTCCTGTCTAATCACCTCGTGCCAATTCTTCTTCGGTCTATCTCTCATTCCCTGTAGATCTAACATTGCCAACGACCTCTCACACTAATTCTTCTTTGGTCTACATCTCTTTGTCCATAGACCTAACACTGCCAACCCCTCGCACTTCCTCACCGGAGCATCTGCACTCCTCCTTTTCACATGATCGAACCGTCGCAGTCTGGCTTCACGCATCTTGTCCACCATAAGGCAACTCCTACATTGTCACGTATGACCTGGTTCCTGATCCTATCCATCCTGGTAAGCCTGCACATCTATCTAAGCATTCTCATCTCTGCTACACTCATCTTCTGAATGTGTGAGTTTTTGACTAGCCGACACTCTTCTTCATACAATATAGCTTTCTAATGACCACTGTATAAAACTTACCGTTAATTTTAGGTGGCACGTTTTTATCGCATAGGACACTGGAGGCGAGCGTCCAGTTCATCCATCCCATGCACCCTTATACAATGGGTGACATCATTGTCAATTTCTCCATTATCTTGGAGAAATGAGTCAAGATACTTGAAGCTTCTTTTGTAGGGGTTACCTTGTGTATCAAGTGTCACTTCCACATCAGGTTCATGTGATGTATCACTAAACTTGCACTCTTTGTACTCCGTTTTCGTCATGCTCAGCCTAACACCAATATTTTCTTATTAGTTCGTTAAAAAAGAATATCAACTTTCTAAATTTGGAAACAGAATAACTTAAAAAGTCCTACTTTTCCTTAAAAATGATGTATAGTCGCATAAATATTTATAACTTATTTAGATCACAAATATCAAAAGTCTTCGTACCTTTCTTAAATCAATCATGTGCCGGTTCAAACTTTGTCACATAAGTGAATCGGAGGTAGTAATATTTATCCTAAAAATTAACCTATAATAGATTTATTAAGTATTTTGATTGTACAAATATTTTTTTCTATGCTTCAGTGCATTAACATAGAAACTTAAACTCATATATTAATCCAATGATATTCTAGAGATGTAAAAGAAGTCTAATACATATCGTTTTATTTCATATTTCTTTATCTCCTTAATTATTCTTTAAATTTGAGTATAAGTGCAGCCCGATGCACAAAGCATCTTCACGTAGGGTTCGGAGAAGTGCTACACCTAAAGAGTACGTGATGTAGCAGCATACTATGATGCAAGAAAATGTCACTAGTATCTTAGCTTACTCTCTGTTGTTAAAGAAAAAGAAGAAGGATCCAAGATAAGAAAATCAAAGTAATCTACTTAGATCGAGTCAGAACATAGGGATAGTCTGCATTCTGCACATGACATAAAAATTGACAAATACATAAGAATCTGCAATTTTGCGACCAGAATTCTTGAAGAGCAAGCAGGCAAAGACAAATCATCAATTAATCATACGAAGAATGAAATTGTAATATAAGTACTGTTTCTTCATTCAACACTGTCTTGTTAGTTTTGAATTTGTATGAGATAAAAGTAAAATGATTTTTTATACGTCAAGTTTTCAATATCACGTGCCTTCGGATTTAATATTGTGTGTGAATTTCCATAGGAGATGCATGCATTTTAGAGTCACTAATAGACTAATAATGCCAAAGGACAAGAAAAAGAAGAGGGGCAAGAAAAGTGAGAGGAAATTAAAAGATTCTGCATACACTAAATGGCTGCTTTTTTGACTCAATTATTGATCATCTTAATCATAGATTTTCATATCATCGATGTTATTAGCGCACTTGGAGATGCCAAAGTTTTAAAGTTTACTACCTAATTAAGCAAGCCAAGACTAATTACATTCCACTTCTTCTAAGAAACCAGCAACGGTATGAAATTCTCTACCTTTGGAAATATGATATACTAAAACTTAGGCTGTTAGGCACTACGGGATTCTAAACTACTAAGGGGTCGTTCGGTTACTGGGTTAAGTAGTTAATACCCGCGCAAAACTCCGCGTTAATTTAGCGCAACGTTCGGTTGGTTTTCTGTGAAATTTTAATACCTGCATAAATTAATACAACGTTTGGTTACGTTTTTGTATATTCCGCGTTATTAATACCTGCATTATTAATGCGGGAATCTATGTATTATTTTATGCGGGGTAGAAGATGGTATTAATAATGTGGGTATTAATAATGCGGGTATTAAAATTTAAAATGACAAAAGTAACCTCATTATAAGAATATATTTTAAAATTTTATTTAAGGAGTAAATAAATATTTTAAATAATAATATTGTAATATATTAGTGATTCAAAAAATAATCCCTATGTTATAATATATGCATGGTTAATACCCACATTACTAAACCCCGCGCTAACTAATACCCGCATTATTAATACCCACATTATTAATACATACATTATTAATACCCACATTACTAATTAATACCCGCGTAAACAACACGAGTAACCGAACGACCCCTAAAAATGTGTACAAATATTAGTACATGTTTTAATAAAAAAAATAAAAAGGGTAATAGAAACAGTCAACAATTCTGATCACAGAAAAAAAATCAAAAGAACAAGGAGAAATGTGATTCCATTAGCTAATTGCATGCCACTTCTACGAATCACTTCAATCCAGCTACCTCTATGTACATATCTATCTCAAACTAATTGGGGTCGGCAATATAAATTTTTAATATTATAGTAATATTTTATCTGAACCGTTCGTGTAAAATTTAATAGACTACGTAAAGATTATATAAAAGAAAAGGATCTTTTATACCATAACCTGGTTTTCTACATATGATCTAGTGTCATGTGAAAAGTCACAAAGTGAAGAATATATCTTTATAGACAAGCGACTTTTAAATTTTACTTTATTAAAGAATGAAAGTAATTCAAATTTAAAAGAGCATCAGGTTCAAATTACACTCATAATTAAGGTGAATGGATTTCAATTATATGATCAATATGTCGTTGACATCAGGATGGTCCAATTACATCCTTTAATTTAATTAACACTATCAGTAACGTAACTAAGAAATCGATCACAATTCACAATATTTCGTGTATGTATATGTCCTACGTGCACAAATTTCAATAGTTTTAAGGTTACAGAATATTGAACTATATATGCGGACTAAGAACCTTCACAGCCTCAGACACCAGCAGTATCTTATCATAAACGCAAAGCTGATACTCCCTCCGTTTCATTTTATGTGTCATAATTTGACTCGATACAAGTTTAAGAAATAAAGGAAGACTTTTGAAATTTGTCGTCTAAAATAAGATATAGATGATTGTGTGGTTGTAAATTATTTCAGACAAAATTATAATTTTGGAGTTAAATTGTTACTAAATTTAGAACGCTGTCGTTTTTTTTTGGAACAAATTAATAAAAAAATGCTGCCACATAAATTAGAAGGGAGAGCGTAATATAATTAAAGTAAAACAGAAGATGCTAGAGGTCAATGATAGCAGCAATTTTCTTCTGACAAAATCCATGAAAGTTTGAAGTATGGAAAGCGCAAGAAATGGGTTGCTCGTGTTTGTACCTAGAGAATGGCAATAATATGCACCATAAACATGAAAGAGCTTTTTTTTTTTTTTTTTTTTTTTTTTTTTTTTTTTAATGAGTTGACATAGCAAGAGGTTGAGATAATTGGTTCACAATTAAGAATTAGAGAACTCAATGAGTCTGTGACGTACTTCCTTACATGATGCTTGCACTAATAAATAAACACTAGAAATTAAAGGAGTAAGTAGTTGGAAATCTTAGGAATTTAACTGAAGAAAGGAGTTATCATGTCATTTTTATCGGTTGTAATAATTAATTTACATTATCATTCCAACAATAACATACTCGGTCTGTCCCACAAGTAAGGTCTGGGAGGGTGAGATGTACGTATACTTTACTCCCATCAAAGTGGAAAGACTGTTTCCGAAAGACCCTCGGGTAAAGAAACGTTGTGCAAATGTACGTTAAAACTCTGCGACAAAGATAACAAATAAAGTATATAGAAAGATAACAAATAAAGTATATAGAAAATAACAAAATAACAGAAGTAGAAATAAAAACGACTACCTTATCATTCCATATCATTATTTTACCTTGCAGCAATATGTAGGGTTTGACTTTATAGGTATATTTTGGTCGACTTAATGATGTAAAAATTATTTTACTCCTTGATATATAAGCTAAACAATTATTTAATTTAATTAATGTGTGGCTGCTCCAACATAATTAAAAATGATACATGTCAAATTCTTCCTAAATTTAGTTAATCTGGCTGTTCCAACTTAATTAAAAATGATACATGTCAACGGAGACAGCAAACTATAGGTGTTCTGATCTTTAATAAAACCATATAAATTTAATCATTGCTTACAAGTTTTGTACCTCTCTTCCGCACACACACGTTCACCAATCTTGTTTTATTTTTATCATATGGCAATATAATATAGTCCACTGTCAGTCTAATTCATTAGTTGGTTCTAGATGTTTTTTAATTATTCTTAATTTTCTATTTTGTTACAGGGAGAAAAAAACGAAGTTAAAACAACAAAAGAAGAAGAGTGAAATAGTTTATATTTACCCTTGAAAGTGAAATGAAGGAATAATTTATGAATTTAGCTTCAACATATAATTACCTATCCAGAACTAAAAAGAAGCATCATTTGCGAGTAGGACGTAGAATATGGCTTACCGTTTGAAAATGTGTTTTATAGATTAGTAATATATATTAGCTTTTGTAAATTAAAATATATTCTTTAATTATTTCTATCTACAAAACGAGTTTATCGCCCACAAAATTAAGTTCGTTTCGCAAGGCAAAAACTATTAAAAAAAAAAAAAACACAGAAAATATACGTAGAACTTACTGGAAGAATCTCTATTCCTAATTATGGCATATATCTAATCTCCTAATAACAGATCGTACAAATTAAAAATGGATATCCCACCGGCAAGTTAATTACGTAGAACGATCTTCTAATTAAGAGCCCATGTTAATTATTTTAATCAGTTGTTAATCTGAAGGTACATAGAAACTCGTAACTAATTAACCACTCAATAATTTATACGTTGAATATTTAGATTAGGTATAGAGTAATTAAAAAAATAAAGTAAGAAAGATAGGTGAGATGGTGTGCAGGTGTTTACTGTTATTGACTCTAATCACTAAAGTAAATATGGAGAATGATTGAATAATGTTTATTGTTGTCGTGTTTAGATTCCTGGCTCTAAATGCACTAGCAAATACGAGATTATCGAGTTCTGTGAGTTCATAAAAATTTACTTAATTTGACTCAAATTATGTTTGTATCTACCAAAAGCTTTTTCTTCTCTCTTTTTTCATATAATTTCATATTTGTGATGAACGTACTATTCTAGACTCTGGATGCGTCCCTCCGTTTTACTTTATGTATCATAGTTTGACTCGACACAATATTTAAGAAATAGAGAAAGACTTTTGAAACTTGTGATGTAAAAATGAGACAAAGATGTATTTGAAGTTAAATTATTACTAAATTTAGAATGCTGTTATTTTTTTTAGCGGACGAATAAGGAAATATTGTCACATAAATTAGAACGGAGGGATTAATAGACAACAACATCCTTGACATCTTATGCACTAACTTATGTTCATTACAAGCTGCGACATCCCTAATTATGTATAATGTTCGGCCTGTATTTGAACATCCTGAAAAAGTAGCCCCTTTTCATTAGCCTTTGCTCCAGCATTCTTGATAAGTTTCATTGTATCATCACGCCAGAATTATTGCCAAACGGAATTTGGGAAAAGGAGGGAGTGTAGGGACTACTGTTGAAACTTAGTAGTATACGTAACTATCATAATTCACATTTGGACGAGGTTTCTAAAGGAGTTGAACGCGATGAATACGATAGTTTTACTATGACATTCAAATTTTCTTTAGAATCGATTTCTTTAAATTTTGTTGTATCATTTAACATCATTTTACTATAACAATCAATATCTCCGAACAAACAATAACATTATAGAAAGTTTGAAAGTTTATGGTGGTAGGGTTGGGTAAGTGATCTTCGATCATAAAAAGGTACAATACCTTTTTCGCCGTATCAGAAAAAATGTCATGGATTATATTGATCACGAAATCTGCGGTTGGGCTGATTTAACGGATTTTTGTAATAAAACAAGACATGAATAGATAGTTGGGCACACATCTTAACTTATAGTAGTACAGTGGTATTTGTTCTTGCAAGCAAAAAAAAAAAAAATTAGTCTTGGTCATGTTTACGCCTAATTAACCATATATCACACAATAATTAAATGACATAATGAGGTAAACATTACATTAGAATATTTAATTATGATTAAATGGAAGAAGCATACTACTAATAACAAATGAAATGTATTTATTTTTCGGTATAAGCACCGGATATGCGCTTACTTTTAACATTATGCGAGCAGCCATTTTTTTTTTTTTTTTTTTTTGAAGATGCATACTTTAGGGTTATTGTAAAATATATGAATATACGGGAGAATGTAAGTTTTTCTCGTGCATATACTTTAAGAAGTCCCTGGTTTATGTGCTTATGAGCTTATTAACGATGTGCATGTTTTTTCTATTTCAGTATGGAGTTTAAAAAAAGAAATTGAGATACATAAACTTGTGTTGTAATCAAGTCACATAAATTATATGATTACAAATTTTTTAAAACTTGTGGTGTTAAATATGCCACAATATTTGTGTGACTACAAAAGCTTCTCATCAAGAATAAAATAAAACTTCAAGTTAAATTTGTCATTTTTTTGGATCAACGTAATAACAAGAATATAATTGGGTGAAATATAGAGGAAATGTGCAGAAATGAAGCATAGCGGCGGATGTAGGGTGTTTACTGCGGGTTCGGTAGAATCCAGTAGGTTTGGCGCAGACAGTGTATTCGTATAAAAAAAATTATTAAATATGTCCATAAATTAAATTGAGAACCCAGTTACTTGCACGTGAGATTGTTATTAAAAAATTTAGAACCCATAAGGTTCAAATCCTAGATCCGCCTCTGATGAAGCACAAAACGACAACAAAGAAAAAACATACAAGATAGTGTGGGTGGGGAAGAGAGACAATCAGTAGTAGTGTCATTATCTTATCATTCTCTGCAGTGAAAATGGCTCGAACAAAACATATAAGCCAACCAAACTGGAGCTAGTGGAAATGGTCTGGAAAGTTAGGTTGAGAAAAAGATGGAATCTATGGACTTTGGGTTTTTTTTTTTCTTTTTCAAGTAACCACTTGGAGTTCCGATATCTAAGGATGTGATTGACAAGAAATCAACGAAAACAAATTGAAACATCCACTTTCTTGTACTCCATCCATCCCAATTTATTTGTCGTAGTTTGACTTGGCACAAAGTTTAATAAAATAAGGAAGAATTTTGAAACTTGTGGTCTAAAATAAGCCATGAATATTTGTGTGGCTATAAATGAGTCAAAAAGTAACTTTAGAGTTGAATTACTGCCAAATTTAGAAATATGACAATCTTTTTGGGACGGACAAATAAGGAAAGTATGACAAACAAAATGGGACAGAGGGAGTAGTATACAACTGGACAAGTCATTAGCAAATGTGCCAATGTACGTTGTGGAGCTTTCTATTTCTCTTGATCGCAGATATATATAGTGAAAAGAGTACACGAATTCCATCTCTATTTGTCCATAATTGGTTATGAGGTGTTGGCGGGAAGGAAGGAGATGTTGCAGCAAATGAGTCGAAGGGATCGTTTCGTTGGCGGGACTAGAAATGAGGAATATCCTATAAATTTAGGATTAAGTTTATCTCGGGATTAATAATCCCACATTTTCTATGAGATAAGATAGTACCGTATTTGTGGTATAAAAGTTATCTCGGATTAGTTAATTCTCAAAGGGTCTCATACTATTACAAGTATTGTAATTCACTTTACATGTATCTTATTTTTTTATAACCAATTTCTATTGTATACCAAATATTCTTCCTTACAAACTAAATTCTACGTGATCCAATATCACCAAAATATTAGGCTTATCAGGAGTTTAATTGTGTGCTCCCAATATTAACAAAATATAGACACCAATAACCATAGTATTCTTGTCTGTACGTCTTCACATTATGGATAAATAATGAATAAACCAGCTCGTAGACGGCTAAATGCACTATCACTTTGCTATCTCTATATTCATCTCACCGTCTATCTTAATTCTAGTTTGTTGGGTTAAGCCGTCTAAACGATACTTTTAACATGATGTTGCATTGTTCGGTTTATGTCAAACTCATACGATTTTTTCGAAAAACCTCACACAATTTGAAGTATCTTTTTATTACGTATGTGTAATTTGTTTTCTTGTCAACTTTCATATTTACAACTAGGATTCGATCTGTTCACACATAAGTACAAAACACCAAATGCCTCAGAGTAGGTGGAATCACATTTCTGTCAGTAGTCATGGATGTTATTGAACCCCGAAAGTGCAACTGACATTGACTAATGTTATATGAAGATCGAATGAAATTATATGCACATGTATTTTGGTTACGAAGGACCACGCAATAACAGAGAAATATATAGAAAAGCTATTTAGTTCTTTTAGGTCATGACTAGAGTTTTGAACTACTTGTTAATGTGGCTTCACATAGGTCTTATTCAATCTTGTCCAATTTAAGCAAGTTAAAAAATATCATGGGATAGATCAAAACTTTCTGTATCTAAAGTATTCAAGCAAACTTCAAGTACTGTTGCATCCTTTCTTGAGTAGGTTTCACTCCTGGGCGGACCTAGGCCCCTCCGCCGGAAAATTACACGGTATAAGTAGGTAATTTTTTTGTTATATGTATATATATCATATGTTTGAGCATTCTTGATTTGTTTTGTATATTTGATTATTTATATTTTGATAACTCCTTACTGAAAATCCTGGTTCCGCCACGAGTGCCTTATTAGTTTTGGGGCTTTGATTGGCAAAAGCGATTTCGACTTCTAGCCAGCAGTTGCCGGATTAGACTTCGCGTTAATTTTTTCAATATATATTTGTTCTTGAACGTCATATAGCTGCTACTTGAAAAGCATAGACCTGCAATGGAATATTTATGAAAGGAATCTGTCACAAATTTGTAATGAATTTGAGAACGTAACGTTCGTTTTATGGCAAAATTTATCAATTTGTGATGGAATTATGACCGTTTTATTCTTCCACCACAAACTTTTAGAACAGTCATGTTGTTTTTTTTCTTATAATTGCGTGTAATCATAGAGAATGAGAGAGCCATATTGATTATAATTCCAATTGAGAGAAGATTCATTTGCCTAATTTTTCTTATCCGAAAGTTGGCGCACAAGCCATGGTGTGAAAAATCTTGGTAGTTGGTATGTTACTATTTAAACACTAGCCTTTTATCTAGACTCCAATATATAATTAGTAAAAAAATCTTTACATTAATCTACACTTAAATAGTCCTAGTAATTTTTTATTAGTTGCAGTAATTATCAACTTTAAACTTCACAAATATGGTCCTTATGGAGACAGACTAGATTTCCAATACTAGGATGGAGTAAATGTTTGTACTCGAATGTATGGCAGACCCGAGAAAAGCGGAGTTAAATTATCATCATTTCCAAAAAAAAAAAAAAATCATTTCTAGTGGTTAATTACTACTACTATACATGCTTTAACTTCTTGTATTTGTTTGTCTTCTTCTAGTAATTAGTAGAATGCGTGGCCCTTAAGTTGTTGTAAATGCATATTACCTTGCTGATTAAACAGATTTTCACATTGCATAACTGTAATTTTCTCGAGCATTTGGTCACAGCAAGCTGTCTAATATGTCCATTGGGTTTTAAACCTATCTCGTATTCTATATTTACTGGATCGACTAATTCAAATTTGTGCCGTCTAAACTTTATCAAAAAAGAAATACTTTCTTGTCGCATAATTTCTCCTTTGCTAGTGCTCGAACCTAAATTAAATGCGGTGGTTAATACTTGAGATTAGGTTCCATCCATCATACCAAATGTCTTAGGTGGTGGCTTATATGTTGTTTACATTGTTGCAAATTACTGTCTATACACTAAACCATCAACATGAGTAGAAAGAAAACTTAAGAAAAAGCCAACTAAAAAAAGAATACAAAAGAAATTACTGCAGATAAAGGGTTTTTTTTTTTAATTAGCTGCAAATAGATCTACTTGTTCATGTGTATTTTCTAGTTTCTAAAATCGAAATACTTACGTTTTGTTTGGTTGGGGTGCAAATAGAGAGAAAAGTGGAGATGATCTCATGAAAGCACCAATTCTTTGACCCACAGTTGATGCAAGGGCTTGAGGTACGGTGTACTATTTTTACGTATACAATTTTTGAACTTCATAGTTAACATTGGTAGCTTTCAAAGGGATGTTATTTTCCTCAACTACGTGACAACCAATACGCAATTGCTTCAACAAATAGAAAGTATCAACTTTTGTCTGTCTCTCTTTTACTTCTCCTTCTTATACGGAGTTTGTTATATGGATATTTGTCTGCTCTGATATTAATTTAAATTGTGTGATCATCTCATCCAAAATTTTAAGATTTTAGAGATAGTGCACTACATTAATAGTGGCCAGAATCACTGTTTTAATTGTTTTAGTTAGTATATATATATATACTATACAGGGATTGTACATATAGTGTACATCCGTCGACAGGAGCGGATCTAGAGAGTCGGCTATGGGTTCGGCAAAATCCAATAGCTTTGACCTAGACTCCATATATTTGTGTAAAAAATCTACTTAAAATGTATAAATAACTTATCCAGAACCCACTAAATTAAAATCGTAGATCCACCTTTGTTCGTCGACTATCTTTTGTTTAAACGCTCGAGTAACGACTATTTTTGTTAGTTTCTCTTTATTTAAATCCGATTTTTACATCAACAACATTTGCTCATTGAAGCAGGACTACCTAACTAAAAAGTGAAGCGTCTCTGACCCTTCTTTAGAGTAACCAACGGGTTCTACCAACCCACCACAAAAAAAGAAAAAAAAAAAAAAAAAGAAGAAGAAGAAGAGTAATCAATGGTATAATTTAATTAGAATTAATATGATATTGTATAAGTCCAAAAATTTCATCGGTAGATGCGCATGATCTGATTGTAATGGGTTATATGTCGTTTAAACTTGTTTGTAAAATTTGAATTTATAAGTTTCACGCTTTAACAACTAAAGTTGTCTACAAACGAATTATGAGCGTAAACAATATGATAACGCGAGAGTTGCCATTAAAAATGAATAGGCTGAATTGCAAAAATATGACACGGGAAGCAATGGTTTGAATTTTTATTTGTCCTAACAGATGGTTTGTAAAAATGTCTCCGCTAAGATTTAATAAAAAAAGTTGGGGCCAAAACTTGCCTATATTTTTCCGTTTTTCAACACTTATCCCTTCAAGTATTGGCAATAGGTAATATTTGCCTCACTTGGCCGTAAGTCTTGGCCAAAAGACAAGACTTGCCATTGACCCTTGCTTGATTTGCCAACACTTGAACGGCAACACTTGCCACACTTCGTCGTAAATCTTGACAATTGCCAAGACTTGCTCATTCCAGTTTTCCCTGCATTCTCGCCATATTACTTGAAGTATTGGCAAAACAACATATGCCCTTGAAGTATTGCCAATTGCCAAGACTTACAAAATTTTTGTCTTGAAGTCTTGACTTCGGACTAAATAAGAGCATTTTGCTAAAATATTTATTAGCGCGGACAATTTTGTAAAACCACTCCTTATGGAGGGCTTGCAGTGAAATTTTCTGAAATGAATATGAACTAAAAACTATTGGGCTCATGTAAAACAAAATTTTTCACCACGCATCCTCAAAATTAACTAATGCTATCCTTTTATCCCTATTTAATTTAGTTTTTTATAAAATGGCCTTCATTTCATCCGTAAGAAACACTTTAAGTTATCAATCGATAAATATTCTCTTTTAGAAAGACATCAGGTACAAAGTGTGCCTGTGAGAATCTGAGGAAGAGATTGAAGGGACAAATGCTGCTGGGAAGAGATTAAAGGGCAAATATTGCCCAAACAAGAAGAGCGTCAAAGGAAAATTCTGCCTCTTAAACAGTAATTACGAGAAAGGGAGGGCGAGATATGAACATCATTCTAAAATTTTGTAGAGGTATTTTCGTCTGTATTTATTTATTAAATTTAACAGAGGTCATTTTGCTAAACCACTATTTCTGAGGTCAAAAAGGCATGGGGCCACTAGCCCACTAACCTGGTTCACTATAAATACAACACAAAAATAGAAGAATTCAAAAATTTCAAAATATCTTCTCATAAAAGGAAAAAAATGGTGGGAAACGATTCACAGAAACAATTCCTAACACTAATCCGCGATTTTGCGTCTGATAAATCTCAAGGAGGTTAGTTCTTGAATAATATTACAAATTAATACTACAAAATTTAATTTTCTAACCTAATACTACTTGTTTTAATTTTTCAGAGCGAAGAATAATAAATCACAAAAAACGAATTCAAGAGCTACAGTTTGAGCTAGAAAATGAAAATTCTAATATCGAAGAAGCGAAAAGGTTAAAGGAAAATGCTGAGCAAGAGGTTAAAGATTATGAAGTTGAATTTTCGAGGAATGAATCCGCGATTCAAACCCTAGAGGTTTTAATTTCAATCTCATTTGAGTTTATTACCCTTTTTTGTGATTGAAAATGTATTTAATGACTGTTTTGCATGTTTTAGCCGATATATATAGAGATTATACATAGTTATACACATGTTATATATGGATTATACATTTGTTAGCTATATTAGTGCATGAAATTAGTGCTCCTAATAGTCCAATCTTATATTATACTCCATTCGGTCTACTTTATATGATTTTTTGGTATTTTTTCTTAAGTCCAAAATAATAGATTTTTTTCAAAAACCAAGATGTTATTTATTTTAGCTTTCCAAAGTTGCCCTTATTAATGAATGATCTAAACACATTTTTAAAAAGGTCTCACAATTTTCTATGAGTAAATTTAAAAGAGATAAAGGTTAATTTAATTACTCCCTCCGGTCCACTTTATTTGATGTTTTAGCCTTTTTTTTTTGTCCACAATATTTGATCTTTTCAGAAATCAAGATGAAATTTTACAATATCACCCCTTGCTAATAAATGTCTTTAAATAAAATAATAAGTAATAATAGCTTGAATAAGGCTAATATAGTCAATTAGATTGTTAATTAATGCTAAAGATGATTTTCTTAATACGCGTGAAAATACCCAAAACATCAAATAATATGGACCGGAGAGAATAGTAAATGATATATTTAATTAATGCTAAAATGTGGATTCCTTGATCTGTGTGAATTGTAGGATAAAACTTTATGAAGCATGAGTTCCAATTTATGAAAGAATTGATCTATGAGCTCATATTAAATCATCTGCTATTACATAGAATGTCGTGTAATTGTGGGTTTTAATACTCCTAATAGGTTTAACAAGAGTCACTATTCTCATGCTTAATGTTACGTGGCACCTTCTCGAGTTTGCTTAGAAGGGCAACGTAATGTCAGCGAATGGTCCCCTTCGAATGCTAGACTAGATCATCAGTGTCGTGCGAGAAAATCAATGTCCATCACAGTGTGTATAAAGAGAGTAATTAAATGAGAGTCGTTGCAACTTGCTTGTATTAATCAAAATTCAACCGATTACAAGAAAGCTAACGTAGTGTCGAGGGAGAGAGACACCAGAGCAGAAATATGAAAGCAACTTACAAAAATTCGAATACCTTATCCCCAAATATATGTCTTAAAAAGAAAAAACTCATGTCTAAGCATGATAAAATTGAGTACTAGGCGCCTACACACCCGGGCACATCACACTCGGGCACCCATCACATGGGCATCAACACACAGGGGCGCCCACATAAACCTTGGACCTAACTCCACCCCAAAAACTAGCTCAAAGTTGGAGGTTTATCCAAAGGCTTATATGGGCATCATGCCCATCACTTTCCATCAGTGTGGGACACATTCCAACACCCCCTGCACGGCCAGCCATACCCACATGGGTAGCGCGTGGACCACGTGCTCAAAGGGAGAAAGATACCATGATACTTTCGGACACTGGGCGCCTACACACCATGACACAACACACTCGGACGCCCATCTCACGAGCACCAACACACACGGGTGCCCATATAAGCCTTGGACCTAACTCCACCCCAAATGCTAGCTCAAAGGGGGAGGTTTATCCAAAGGCTTATATGAGTATCATGTCCATCACTTTCCATAACACGTTCTAACAAAGCAGTAGACAACAAAAAACTAGACATTCATACTAGAAAAATACATAAAGATAAACTAACTATATTTACAATGGTGTGCGGCACTCTGAGGGACCGCATCCTTATCTGCTTCTTCACGACACGCACACAGGGCGCATGGCTTTGGCGCGCGCAAATGCGGGGCAATATGCGTTGGGGCGTGCGCGCGCAGGTCGCCTGAAATTGGTACACTCAAGTGTGGGGCAGGCAACATTGGGGCGTGCATGCGCAGGTCACATGACATTGGTGCACTCAACTGTGGGGCACGGGGGCGCCGTCTGCGGGCAAGCTTTAAGGGCGCTGTCTGCTTGCTGTGTGCGGGCACGCTTAACCGGTGGAGCGACATACGCACCTTGTTACGGTCTTCAGCAACCCCTTGATCTGAGTTTGTCCATTTATTCAATGAATCATCTCCTTTGAGAGGAGGAGAAGCTTCTGGACTTGTGCTGCTTATTTCTTCCTCCTGTGAAACAAGATCAAGTCCATTGTTCTTTATAGGAGCTGGTTTCCTCTTCTTAGCTGCATCCAAGATAAAATTTGTGAGGAAGTCATGTAAGCTTAAATCATCACCACTCATGTAATTTCAGATTTCTATATTCTACTGGAAGTAAAATTGTAAGAATACGAGCTTAACCCATCAGTGAATCCAACAATGGTTCTCAGGTTCAAACCCAGTGTTTCAGGATTAAACCTTATATATGTGTGCAAGAAACAAATATAGATAGAGATATCTTAACTCAAAACCCAAAGGTCTAATTTTGAATCCGCCACTGCCTTCAACAAGGCTAATGCACAACTCGCAGGCCCCAACAAAGGATAACAAATGAAAAAGACAAGAGGCAGGTGAATATGCGACAATCTTTTTGTTGGGTTTTTTTTTTTCAGACACTATACGTGTACGGACAAAATTGTAACTGTACTAGGGAAGAAAACATCACCTTGGAGAATTGCGCCACATCCCCCACATCTGTATACTGGAACGTCTGCAAACTCTGGAAGAACCGATAGGCATGTGGGACATTTAACAAACCAAGCTAGAGTGTTCATTCTATGAAGTGACGGATGGAACCTAGTAATTGTATGAGAATATCAGAGTGATAATACATAGTCCATAACTCGAACAAATTAACACGAATATATCAGAGTAATACATATATATATAGTTCACAACTTGGACCAATTACACAAAAAGAAGGATCAACTGAAGTAGCTAACTTTCATTAGAAAGTAGGTATAGAGACCTTGCAAGTATCCAGAAAATGTAAAGACAACTCATTGTTAATTCTATGTAAACAGATTAAAGAAGCCTATGTATGCATCAACTAACAAATAAATTCTCTACCCCTACAGTTCAATATCAACCAAAATTCTTTGAACAAGATAAACACTAGTCCTAAAACAATATACAATCTCAAAGAAGACCAAAGATGAGAATAAATGAGTTAAAGAGATGATGAGATATACGAACCTAACAAGAAATTTGGTGTAAGAAACTTATGAAGATGTTTAATATTCTTCTATTAGTATTAACAATACCATTCTTCGTTTTCTTCGTCTTCTTGTATTGTGTAAGAGACAAATTAAAGAGAGAAAAGTTTTGGCTACCGTGTAAGAAAAGCTTTGTCAACCCACACGTCCAAATCTCGACTTGGAACAGTGACTTTTCCTTTTTTCATATACTCACTTCTTTATCCAAATCGATCCGCGGAAATAATTACTGATGCTTGATAGTTGAGTCGTACATCAACTGCTTGGGTGCAACTCTTCTTCAAATCATAAGATAATTATTTGGCAATTATAGAAGAGGCCATCGTAATAAGACTTAGGATATTTGCTTGGTACCAACTGACTCATTGGATAGCATTACATTTGGAAATCTGGTAAAAAGTCATGCTACGAATTCAATTTATGAGATGTCCATGTTGGCTAGTCACAGTCTAGCTTTCGTACAACACTATAGTCGACCCCAGTATTTCACTTTCAATAGCTCTCCAATCTTTTAATTAAGGCTTTGACAACAAAAATGCGTTAGTCTCTAGAGCAATCTTTGTGACAGAAACTGGAAAGTTTTGACTCGGTACGAATTTTAAAAGAGAAATTGAGATACTTAAACTTTGTGCTTTAATCAAAGTCATAAATTTATAATGGTTATAAAACTTTTGAAGCATGTGGTCTTGATATGTCACAATATTTGTGTGCCTACAAAAACTTCTTATTCGGAATTTGCAATATAGATAGCTGTTCTGATATTAATTTAAATTGTGCGATCATCTCATCTAAAATTTTAAGTTGTTAGAGTTAATGCACTTCACTAAAAGTGGGCCAAAATCATTGTTTTAATTGTTTTAGTCAGTATATATACTTGTATTATGCACATATTATACATGAATTATACATATATTATACATTCGTCGACAGGTACGGGTCAGCAGAACCCAATGGCTTTGGCCTAGACTCCATATATTTGTGTAAAAAAATCCACTTAAAATGTATAAATAGCTTATCCAAAACCCATTAAATTAAAATCATGGATCCACCTCTATCCGTCGACTATCTTTTGTTTAAACGCTCGAGTAAACGACTTTTTTGTTAGTTCCAATTATTTAAATCCGATTTTTACATCAACAACATTTGCACATTGAAGCAGGACTATCTAACTAAAAAGTGAAGTGTCTCTGACCCTTCTTTAGAGTAACCAATGGGTTCTACTAACACACACACAAAAAAAAAAAAAAAAAAAAGTAATCAATGGTATAATATAATTACAATTAATGTGATATTGTATAAGTCCAAAAATTTCATCAGTAGATGCGAATGATCTGATCGTGATGGGTTATATGTCGTTCAAACTTGTTTGTAAATATTGAATTAGCAGTTATAAGTTTCACGCTTCAACAACAAAAGTTGTCAACAAATGAATTTTTGATGAATCCATCAAAACATGTAATAAGGTGCTTACGAAGTTTGACATAATCTGAAAAAAAATATTTAAAAAAAAAAAAAGAAGATAGATTATTCTTAGCACAAATTTCTAAAACGTGAACAATCCATTTTATGAATAATAACTTTTCTATTGTTGGGAGTGTAAACAATATGATAACGTGAGAGTTGCCATTGAAAATGAATATGAGCTGACAACTATTGGGCTCATGTAAACCAAATGTTTTCACCAGGCGTCCTCAAAATTGACTAATGATGTCTTTTTATATTCCAATTTAAAATAGTTTTAGTAAAATGACATCCATTAAATCTGTAGGCAACACTTCAAGTTATCAATCGACAAGTATTAATTTTTAGGAAGAAATTAAATAAAAAATGTACCTGCGAAAATATGGGAAGAGATTGAAGGAACAAGTGGTTCCCAGACAGTGTTGGCGGACCCAGGAGTTTAAAGTCATGGGTTCTCGCCGGAAATTGTTTTTGGTAGAAGAGGCTAAAGAAGATTAGTTGTGGGTGCTCACTCAATGCTTATTTAATTTTTTGTTAAATGCTTAAGTAAATATACTAAATCTAGCTAAGAACAATGGGTGCTCTAGCACCGCAATGCTCAATGTAGATCCGCCATTGCCAGACAGTACTTCAAGTTATCTGAGATAATATGGGAAAAGAGTAAATGGCAAATGTTGTCTATACAAGAAGAGCGTCACTGGCAAGTTCTGCTTCTTAGGCAGTACTTACGAGAAATGGAGAGCGAGATATAAGCATCATTATAAGATTTTGTAGAGGTACTTCCATCCGTATTTATTTATTAAACTTAGCGGAGGTCATTTTGCCTATGGTGTCATAATTATGCAATTCTCCTCATGTGAAATGCGTACTTGCAAAAATATGACACCATAAGCAATGATTTGCCTCTTTGCCCACGCAAACAAAGGTATTGCAAAAATGCCCCCATTAAGATTTACTTGAAAAAATCTGGACGGAAACACCCCTGTCAAGTTTTTAGATCGGGACCAAGACTTGCCTTTATATCTCTCTGTTTTTGAACACTTATTCATTCAAGTGTTGACAAAAGGTAATATTTACCGCCTTGGTCGTAAGTCTTGGCAAAGATCAATATTTGCCTCTGACCCCTCTCTGTTTGCCAACACTTTAGACAACACTTAACGTACTACCAGTCTTTCCCTACATTCTCGCCATATAACTTAAACTATTGACAAATTAGTACTTGCTCTTGAAGTATTGGCAATTGCTAATGCTTATAAAATTTTTGCCTTAAAGTCTTGGCTCTGGGCTAAACAATATATTTTGCTAAAATATTGCTCAATACGGACAATTTTGCCAAGCCACTCCTTATGGAGGGCACACGGTGAAATTCGCATGTGAAATAGTCATGGGTAAATTTCATATCTAACCAAATATATACCATGGCCCTCCATTCAAATAGCCATTGAACATCTTCACATATGCTAGCCAAAATTTACCCAATATAAATATGTCTAAGTTCTATTTCTAAAGAGTAGTTAAGAAAAGGAGAAAATTAAGGAGCTCAACTCCCACCCAATAAGGAGAAAATTATGGAGCCCTATTCCATCCAAATCATCTTCTTTGCTCGATTTTCCTATTATTTTTTTTAAATTTTTGACGGTTATATATATTTAGTTCCACCAAAATTATTTGTAATCATTAAATTTTTTTTTTGCGTGAAAGGATTGGATAACAAAAATATTACCACATATGATTATTAACCTTGCAAATATACCATGAATATATCTTGAATACCTACACTGTTAGTTTTCAAATGTGGTTGCATATTCCCTTTATACCATGAATATCTCTTGAATATACCATGGATATATCCCGAATATACCAGATATAGTTAAATATGAGATAAATATACCATGAATATATCTTGAATATACTCAGATATAGTTGCATATTCCAGTTATATTGTCGTTTATGTAAAATAAATTCATAATATAGAAAAAATATTCTGCAATATCAGTTATATACTACTGCAAAAAACATAACAATTAAAAAATGCATACAACATGAATATAAGTGAATAACTAATCACATCCTCTAACTTCCACGATCCACTTGAAAGTTTTTTGTCGAATCTTGTCTTTGTGCACAGATGCTTGGCAAGTTGTTGGAACTTTGTTCCGCATTTGATCGCAAAGTTCTTTTCTTTTCTTTTGGTTTGTGAAGAAAATTCCACCAAAGTAAAAACATGAGACTCGTACTGAGCAGTCACTTGACCCCGTAATTTCTTTTTCCCCCAACTTACCTCCTGAACTTCAACCTCAATTCAAGGAACAAGTTCTTTGACTAACCATTGCAGATGTCAAAGCCAACCTTGTATTCAAATGTAAACCCTTCTGTCCAGGGGTGTAGGTTATGACTCCAAAACTATATTTGAATTAGCCTTGCCAACAAGTTGGAACAGTTTCTTCCTGTCCATTGTGAAAGTGTCAGTTTTCCTGTCCATTGTGAAAGTGCCGAAAAATGGAGCAGAAGCCCTGGACGGAGGGGTGGTCGCAGCAGAAGTCCTGGGGGTAGGAGAAATAGGAGTCCAATCAGGGAAGGAAGTGAGGAGAGAAGAGCAAAGATTGAACAATGGAACAGGGAAAAGGAAGAGGCAGGATCTGGGAGGAATCATGGAAGTAGTGCACGTAGGGAAGATAGAGAATTAATTAGATTTAAAACTAGATTTAAACCTTTAAGTGGATATGCAGAATATTAATTGTCATTACCCATAAAATCCCACAAATATAGGCTTTAAACTAGGTAAGTTTGATATGAGAAGTAAAGGCCATAATAAGTGGAATGCCTATGGTTAAATGTCTAGATAACATAAATAATGAATAATGTATCCATTTTATGTTAGGAAGACTAAAAAAGGTCTACTCAATGTAAAATTCACAATAGTCATGGGCCACTAGCCCATTAAGCCGGTTCACTATTAATACAACACAAACCGAAAAGAATTCAAAATTTTCAAAATATCTTTTCAGAGAATGAACAAAATGGCGGGAAACGATTCACAAAAGCAATTCCTAACACTAATCCGCGATTTCGCATCTGAAAAATCTCAAGGAGGTTAGTTTTTAAATAATATTACAAATTAATACTACAAAATTTAATTTTTTAACCTAATACTTTTTTAAATTTCTTTCAGAACGAAGAATAATAAATCACAAAAAACGAATTCAAGAGCTACAATTCGAGCTGGAAAATGAAAATTCTAAAGTCGACGAGGCGAAGCGCTTAAAGGAAAATGCTGAACAAGATGTTAAAGGTTATGAAGTTGAATTTTCGAGGAACGAGTCCGCGATTCAAACTCTAGAGGTTTTAATTTCAATCTCATTTGTATTTATTTACGTTTTTAGTATTTATAAAATGTATATTGATGAATGTTTTCAATTTCTAGCCGTTATGTACATAGGTTATACACTGATTATACGTAGATATACACATTTTATACATAGATTATACATATATTATGCATCTACGGCTATATTTTGTTTAAGCACTTGGATGATCGGCTATTTCTGTTTATACACTTATTTTATATATATATATATATTATATGTCTCCCGGCTATATTTTGTTTAAGCAGTTGGATGATCGGCTATTTCTGTTATACGCATATTATACATGATTTATACTTATTTTATACATCTGTTGGTTATATTTTGTTTAAGCAGTTGAATGATCGGCTATTTTTGTTAATTTTCACTGAGAGAGAATTGAACTCCGAAAAAGTGTTTATCTGCGTTTGTTTAAGAGATCTGTTTAAATAACGTTATATAGGAACGTATCGTTTTGATTCAAGATGAAGTATCAGCGTCTGGATCTGAATTAGAAGCTCTTAAGGTAAACATCTAATTTGTATGTCTTTATATTACTAGTAAATTTGAATTCATATTTATTTCTGTTATGTTTTATTTGAATTTAACGCATTTTACTTCTTTATTTATTTATTTATTTATTTTTGTGAAATTACTGGTGAATTGATGATATTTTAACTGATGAACAGAACAAAGACGCTGAAACTAGGTAAGGAGTTCATTTATTGTTTTTTAGATGAATCTGATAGTGATTCGGTGTGTTCTTTTAACTCTATTATTGCTAATGCAGAGATGAGTTCATTTGGAAAATGTTTGAGCTTAATGCACAGATAAGGTACAGTTTTGTTGAATCAAATTATCGGTAGTTGTCACTTCTGTTGACATGTATGCTGTCTTAATTTTTGAGTAGTGTTTGTTTTCTGCAAATATTAGAAGTTTATTTTGTGAATATGGATTAATTAGGTAGCTACCGCGTATAATTTTTTGGAAAATGTTTTAGATAAGGTTTGTAGTATCGACTGCTCTAGCTTTTGTCAAACATACATAGCTAAGTACAGATTGAGAGATAAACTGGTTTATGATCAATTCGTGTTGACATTAGAAGAGCTAACTTAGTCGACGTTCTTCTTTTCTCTGATTTGAATTTACAAGTACCTGGCTGTAACTTGGCATTGCTTGGCTGCAGCTCATGTTGTAGTTGCCTGATATGAACTTATTTTCGTTCTATTCTGAGGCTCATTTCTCTTGAATTTACTGACTGCACTATATTGAGATTTGGTTGACCTGCTGTGAAATGGTTGAACTTTTCTCTGAAACCCGGTTGCAGGAAATTCCAACAGTCAATGGCAGCTAAGTTTCAAAATGATAATTTCAGCGAGCCAGCATCAAAGCCTGGTGTGTTAATGCACATGGATAAGGCTGTTCCTTTTGTTATGTGTTGGGAATTTCTTCTATTATATGGATTATCAAATTCCATTGCTGCTTTTCTATACGATAGCTTCTTCAAGTTGATAAGTGTTTACACTTTCATAAGCAGGTTCAGCTAAAGCCAAAGCGGAAGATGCTGAAGCTTTCAAAATAGACCACCAGAATAAGCTAGCTCAGATATCTTCTCAGATCATTAAGGAAGAAGAGGAACACCAAGTTGAGCTGAATATTCATAGGCAGGCAAGTTATTACGTGTTTGTTATGCTTATCTGTTCTCATTTCTTTTCACCTGTTACGGTTAGTATTAGGATATCTTATTCACTGTGTGGTGCTTTTCAGGTTGAAGACGAGTTGAGTACTTTGGAAAGGAAAGTATCGCTGATAGAGGGAATCACAAAAGGAAATATGGAAATGCAGGAGTTAGCCAGATATCCTTAACTTTTTACTGTTTGGACTCCTGCTACTTGTAGCTGATTGTTTATTAGGTTCAGCTCATTGGTGGAAGAGAAATGAGTCGATAGTGCATCTCAAAATTTCATGAGACGTTCCACAATTTCTGCAACAGTCTTATAATGTCTTACTATATTACCAAAAAACTCTTTACACTGTCAAAATAATATTTATGGAATTAGCACCCTTGCTTTATATACGTCAACAATTATTGTGTCCTTGACTGGCAGCACGCAGACTTCTGAATTGGAAAACAAATGTGCCTCCCTTGGAGATGAGCTACAAAGCAGGTTGATATGTCCCAGTTGTCACAGGGACAATGCAGAGGCATTAGGTGGAATTCTTCAAGCAGGCGATGAAAATTAGTTTCCTGTAAGTAGTCCCTGACAGTATACTGATGATAGTCAAAAGTAAAACTCTGAGGTGCTTACGTTTCTGCTCTTATGGATTCCATTGGCTTTATGTGTGGCTAAGCTTGCTGTACTAGAGACACGGCTTGTTTGCGTTAGTGCCAGTCCTTGTTTTTCTTCTCACCCACCCTATACTTCCCAAAGAATAAATGTAAATAGAAGCTGTAAAATGAAACATGCTTTTACCACAAGGCTAGTTGTTTTTCTTCTTTCAGCTGTCTTTGGTATTTTGCTATAGGAAAAAATTTATATGTACTTGCTTCTGATATCCTAATAAAATTGTTGTCTCCAACCATGCTCCACCTCCCTTTAATGCTGTTATTTGTTGGGCTTAAAAGTGATTCCACCAGAAAATGTGTTTATGAAATATAGGAAGTGATTGGATTGTAAAAATATGAATTGTTTAGTTCAGCTTTATGAGAAGTCATCTATTGGATTTTTCCTGCTTTCAAGTATGTTGTTGATCCTTCTATATCCCTCACAATTAATGTTAAGAGTGGAGATCTAGCGTCTCTATTGCCCTTGCTTTGTACCTGCCAACATGGAGCGCAACTTTAAAACTTCGTAAAATCAGGCTTATAAATTGACGCTAAATCTATAATCAGCTAGAGAGCCAAGAAACTACAGGGGACATGAGTCAGATACTTACAGCTTTACTAGCTATTGCGGAGGGGACCGAATAGAGGACATGAAACCAAACTTGAACGAGCACGCTTTTGCTCTTCAACTAGTGTAGAGAATAAAGCAGAGACAGGCCGATGGTCAGAGAACTTGATTTCACTGCGGAAATAGGAAAGCTGTTTCACTCCCTTACCATACCATAGGATCCTGTCACACCTGCCATTAACATTCCAAATGTCATAAAAGCAAAATATGAGCTTATCGTCATTTTGTAAATAGGAACTGGGTCTGAGTTTTTCACTGTCTGGTGGATGGAGTGGTGGGTGGCTTTTCGTGAGGGATGGATCACGAGCAGGTGTTTAACTGAAAAAACTACTAGGCAAAAATGTTGAGCAATGACTGTACCATGCTGGAGTTCTTTGCTTCTCCCCCACTCTGCTTGGAAGCCCACCAGAATAACGATTGCTAATGGCAGAAGAATATTTGTATGTGGGTGCAAATTCTATATTTCCTTCTTTCCAACCTTGAAACACTCCACCGTCTTCCAGTTCCTTCTGCAACTGGTCAAACTCTTGCAGGGCACTCCAATTTTGCTCCCTAATTAATTCCCTTGCAAAATTGTCTTCCAAGTATAATCTGTAGTTAAGATCTCCAAACCAGAATACCTGGCTGCTCAAGAAGAAAATACGTCCGGTCATCTTAGGTGAAAATCTCATCCTTTTGTTTTACACTAAAGTTCTAATGATGGTAAGGATTTTGCTGAGCCTCTCAGTTATATATCTTTTCTTTGAATACAATTACTTTCCAAGTATTTTTATGATTGTTAGTAGTATCGGTTCTTGTAGTTTGATTCCACATATTAACTTGCAAGCTGAAGAAATTCATCTGCCTATGCTTTTCATATGACTATATGAGTTGTCTCCTGATTTAAAACCAAACTTTTGTTTATTAAATATTTATATGTTACAAAGGCATAGAACATTCATGTGATGACAACTCTTGTAATTAGTTGGATTAGAAAGATGACTTACTCATGTCCTAAGATGGTGAGAGGATGATTTTTGTTGCGGTCTCCAGGCAGACGGGGAAAAGATGTTCGCCTAAAAATCTCTGACACTTGACGGTTCCTTTTCCCTTCATCACCTTTCTTCTCTCCCGAGGCCAAGTGAGCTGCCACAAAGCAAAAACTACTTCCTCCTATGGACATGCTCACAGAGACTGATCCTTTGTTTCCCAAATAGCCCATAATGCCACAAGCTACTGAAGAGACCTTCACTTCTGAGACACAATATTTCTTTAGCAATGCCCTTCTCATCCAGACACTTATGAAGACACCAACCATCTTCTTGCTTGCCATCAATTTGTATGTACCAACACGGTCTGAATGCTCTTGTCCGGTTCTAGACTGACCTGGTGTTGAAGTTGCTATTTCATTGTCACTCCTTAGTTTACCATCCGGTTCAGCAGCTCCATCATAGAGATAATTATCAAAGGTGATTGGATTGATCATTGGTGTTAACCAGGCGCCACCATACTTGCTATTTAGAGTTTTACCTATGATCTTGTTCCAGTTAGTAGCTTCTGTTGGATCTTCTCCTCCAATTACTGTTTTAGTCTTTAGAGGGACTATTTCCTGAAAGCTGTTAAAGCAAAAGCTTTCTTCTTAAATGACCAATTACTTAGTGTGATGAGAAAAGAAACTTATATATTGAATTTTACACATACCCAAGAACATAAATATCAGCTGCTTCTTTCAGATTCAGCCACTCATCCAAATCTACAGCTAGACTTCCCACAGGAGATCTCCCTGCAACATTCCATGTCCCTACAAAGATTCTACAGTGCAAAGATCGAGTTATTTTCCCAAAAGATGTACGTAATATCCTGTTGAGAATACACCCTGATGCTCACCTCAATTCATTGTTTCGAATGCATGGTTCCATGTCCAGTGACCTAACAAAGAGACCGTCCATGGACTCATCGTATTGTTCGTCTTCATCTGTTGAAACCAACCAAAGTTTAAGTTAGTACCAAAATATGAGAAGTTTGGATACATAAAATGAGATAAACTAACAACATGGGGATGGATATAAATTAGATTACAAAGATATGAAATAAACCTGAAATCTCGTTTAAATGGGATGCATCAGGTATGCTTCGTTTTTTAACAAACCACATCCGAAGTGCTTTTCGTCTTGATCTTCGTTGCCTGTTACTCATGATTTTGAAGCAAAGTCCATGCCAAAAAAATGACCAGTTTCCTCAAAGAGAGGACATCTTTTCTTGTCAAACTAGATAGCTGAAGAATATCCACTTGGCTGGATTGTAGGTTCTGTGTAATTCTATTATTGTATTGGTAGCCCTGATTGAAAAATATTATGGACTGGATGAAAGAGACAACCCCAATAAGTTAACATTAGAAACTCCTCATATATGCGATAAATCCAAGACTTGTAGAGGGGGAGAGAACGAAATGTCAAAGTTGGTTTAATTGCACGTTTGAGAAGCTTTCCTAGTTGTAGTAATTTATTATCCAGCATGAGTAGTTCAACAAGCAAGGAATTAGAGTAAGATTTGGACCACAAAAGGTTCTATCAGATTTATGATTATGTTGTTGTTTACAAGCTATTCATAGAAGTCTCGTGTGTAATTTTTTCCCGTGACTAGGTCTAAAAGTTATCTCTAGTCACTACCACATGGCCAGATCAAACTGTCCAAGACGTGCATCGTTAAGTACACATCTTTTCAACCTTACACATCTTAATCTATTTTCTCATTCTTTTTTCCTTTATCAGCTATTCATTTTATTTTACGTACTCTAGTATAGTCAAATAAATATTTATAACTTATATTAGACTACAAGATCCAACTGTCTTTCTTTCTTTTGAGGCTGTCTTCTTTTAAAATATCGTGTTCGTCAAATACTAAAACATAAGTTGGGACGGAGGGAGTACTCCGTTTTAGTATGAAGCCTCCCCACCACAAGACATGGATCAATGAAGTATGCCAGATGTTGCAGTACTCATTGTTGGAGGTGCTATCAAAGTCTTAAACTGAAAGTTGATAGAAATTATGCGAGTTTCATAGATACAAAGTGTTTTTGAACTGGCTCTGCATCGACTTGAAAACAACCAAGTAGATAGATATAATATGGCACTGGTATTGCATAAGTTGCGACATCTCAAGTTACGTCATATGTATAGTTGAACAATTGATTTTTTTTATTTATTTATTAAGTTCCTACCTGCTATAAGAAAATATTAGTAGTAGTTAGTGTATTACTAGTATTAAACATCTACTAATTTAAAATCATAGAAGTTTGTTTTTATATCGTGGCCTCCAATCCATTCATAAAAAAAGTCGTGAATTTATGGCCAATTACTGCAATTTACAGAAAAAATCGTGAAATATCCAGGTTGAACCATCTTACAATATCAACCAGTTGTATGGTAATAGATTCTTCATTCACGACATGGAGTTCTCACAAAACTTTTTAATAGACCTTATTCGAATGAAAGAGTCATATAGTCACCACCAAGTGATGTGGTGTAGCGGATGGGGCTACTCCTCCCTTAATCAGAGGTCTCGAGTCCCTGGGTATGGAAAAATCACGGGTAGAGAGCGCTTCCCCTCGAATGAGGCCTTACATGGCGCGAATCTGGATTAATCGGGGCTCCAATGAGGGTATCAGACACCGGATTGGGAACCCATCTTTATAATTAGTGTGTTTGGTGTCTTGCAATAAGGTTTCTATTCATTTTAAGTACTAAATCGTGAGTGAAATATTGATATGTCCTTTGGCTCAGGAATATTAACAAGTGGTCCATGGTTACTAGAGGATCTGGATTGCTTAAAAGAAATGTATGATTAACATTTAAAGATGATAATATGAATCTCGACTTCCGACACATAAATAGCAGTAGCTTTCTTGGGTTGTGACATTCTACCAAATTATTTATAGCTTTGATTGGATTGAAGCCGGCCTTTACGGAAGCGTACTAATCTCTCTCATGGTGAGATTTTTTTTTTTTTTTTTCGAGAATGTTTATGAAAATACCTATCAAAATCAAAATATTTATATATCTCTATCCATAAATTTCATATTTATAAGTCCGACCCATAAACTATTTACATGTCTTACTCATCTAGACTTGTATACTATTATTTATACAATATACTTTAAAGGTATGCACCTATATCTACACCTATATACTATTATTTATGCAGTATACCTTAAAGGTACACACTATTAAGATATAATAAAGGTATACAATAATAAATGGGTAGGTTGGGTAATACTTTTATTTTCATGGATAATTAATTTTTAATAGGTTTAACTTGTAAATACTTTATATGTCATGGAGAGTAAAAGTTCAACATTCAGAACTTGTGCTTGGCTTAGATCATTTTTTATTCACTAGATTTATTGTTTTTTAAATTAAAGAGGAAATCGTGCAAGCAAGCAAAGTGGGCTTTATTAGAATAATTAAAAAATTGTACAACTTGATTTGTAACAAGTAAAGTGGAATCTATCATAACAAAAAAATAGTGCAACTTGATTTGCATAAGAATAACGTCTAGACGTTGCTAGGAAATGTGACCTGTTTTTTTTTTTTTTTCTTCTTTTCTTTCGACTTCTTGTAATAATTATTTGATATCAGAAAAGCGAGAATCGAAATTTAAATAGAGGTTTAAACTTATACAACAATAATAATAACAATAACAACAATATACCCAATAAATTTTCACAAGTTAGAGGAAAAATTTGAACTCATAATACCTTTGAAAATTATAGCGCTTTTTCAATTTCTTGAAAATATTCATATTGTTCATCCCAAATAATATCCCTCCCCCCTTCCCTTTCAGAATACCTTGGAGACGTGAAATTAATAAATACTTACATGTTGCTCACCCCTTTTTTAAAAATGTTCCATAAATCCACCCCCTTAATTTCCTCAAAAGTTTTTCTTTTCAATTAATTAACCAAAGAGGAACAAGAAGGAACAAAGCTACTCCATCCGGTCCATTTTATATAATGTTTTAAGTGGTTTCACATATATTAAGGAAATCATTTTAGTATCAATAAACAATGTAATTGACCATATTACCCCTTATCCAAGCTATTATTATCTAAAGTTTTGTTTTAAGTTATTTATTAGCAAGAGTGATATGGGAAAAAACTTTCTTGATTTGTGTAAAGATCAAATATTGTAGACAAAAAAAATAGGTCAAAACATCATATATTTTGGACCGGAGGGAGTATTTATTTGGCAATAATAGAAGAGGCCATTGTTGATTATTTCTTGCTAACTAGGATAAGGTGTTCATGTTGGTAGGTCAGAATATTGGGACTTAGAATATATTTGCTTAGTTGGCAGATTTTCCAGTTGGGACCAACTGAGTCCTTGAGCTGAATTCGTAGCATGACCTTTGGACATTTGGTAAAAAGGTCATACTACGAATTCATTTTATGACTTGTGAAATGTTCATGCTTGGGACCATTGTATAATCATTTTTTTCTTCTTAGTATCACTGTATATTTTCATGGTCAACATCACTTGCAAAAGCTCTCAAACTAAGGTTAAGGCTTTGACATGCAAAACTACTTTAGGCTCTCGCGCAATACTCTCGGAGACCAATTTTGCTACTGATCTTTGCTTTGAGGTTATTTTTTTGTTGATTTTGTATGAGATACTACTTTTTTTTAATTTCAATACTTGTGGGTTTGAAGTTCAACTTCAACCCACAAGAATTGAAGTTTACGCATCTATCTCTAAAAGTTCAGTCTTTGCGGGTTGAAATTGAACTTTAAATCTTAGGCATGAAGTTCAGCCTACATTTGTTAAACTTCAGCCCACAAGGTTTGAATTTCAGTTCACAAGAATGAAAGTTCCAAAAAGTGGGCTCCCATAGCCTCAAAACAAAAATTACTAGCAAAATTGGCTATTCGTGAACTTTACCCCTAAAACTTGTGACAAAAACCAAGAACTTTTTGCACGAAATAGACAGTTTTGGATCTATTATTGAAATTATAACCCAAGAAAGTAAAGTCTTGCAAAACTATCTCTGTTGGGAAAAGTTGCTGGCGACACCAGATCTAGGATCGCCAGGTTTTTTCTAATAAAGAGATATAGCGATTGCAAAAAACTTTCTTATGAGGACCAAATTTGTAAGAGTTCTCTTATGAGGTCTAAATATTCAATAGAGCGCCAGAACTGTCCTATTTTTGTTCGTTTGACAAACAACACACTGATGAAAAGAATCAGGAACTTAACTTTTAAGTCCCTATAGTACTGTTTCTTGAATGGATTGACCAAACTTTTGCATCCAGTAGCCTTGTGTTGCGTCACTCTAACACTTACCAGCTCTCTTAAGAAAATTATTTAGCTTATAGTCTCAATTGCAAGAAGTTGCTAGAAGACCTGAAAATCGCCAGCCCATTCAAGAACTCTGCGTACTTAGTCCTTGGTAGCTCACTAGGAGTTTCTAGTGACTTGTGACGATTGAGACTATAATTAAAAAGTAATTATCTTATTGGGGTCGAAACTGTGATAGGGTTCCAAAAAGTTCCTAATTCTGTAAATTTCCTTAGATGAGCTACAAATTGGGCCAAACAGGGTTGGCCTTTTAGCAGAAATATGCCACCATAAGCAATGGTTTGCCTTTTTTTTTTTTGGGCTTAACAAGATTTTACAAAAATACACCCATTAAGTTTAATGAAAACATTATGGACGAAAATACCCATATCAATCTCTTTGCATGGGGGCAAACTTTTCCTTTGACACCTCTCTATTTGACTACACCTGCAAGCACTTGTGTAAGTGTTGGCACTTGCACTTCCAATCTCTTCCTGCATTCTCTCCATATAATTTGAAATGTTGGCAAGACAACACTTTTCCTTGACCTCTTGCTTAAGAGCCAACACTTTTAAATTTGTTCTTTGAAGTCTTGGTCTCATGTCAAGATAAGAATATTTTGCTAAAATATAGTTAAACGGGAGCAAACTTGCAAAATCACTCATAATGGAGAGCACCCGCTGAATCTTTTGGGGAAAAGTGCACGAATAGCCACTTTTGCCAGTGGTCTTTGGTTTGAGGCCGGGTTGAAGTTCAACTTCAGTCCACCACAAAGGTTGAAGTTCAACTTCAGTCCACCACAAAGGTTGAAGTTCAACTTTAACCCACAAAGGTTGTAGTTTACGCATCTATGCCTAGAAGTTCAACTCTTACGGATTGAAGTTGAACTTCATAATTTAGGCATGAAGGTCAACCCACAAGGTTTGAATTTTAGCCCCACAAAAAGTAAAGTCCAAAAAGCAATCTCTCATGTAAAATCAGTAAAAAAAAAAAAAAAAAAGGGCTTCAAACCAAATACCAGTGATAAAAATGGCCTGTGGGTGAAATTTTTACAATTTTTTTGACTTAGGTAATGGACTATTTTCAAGAATGGCCTACCTTAGAATTGATATTGAATGTTTAGCCCGGATAATAAAATCCTCAAAAATTGACTTTGTTGCTCAACTGGCCACAAGTTTTTCCAGAGTTAAAACTTGCTTATGTTTCTCAATTCTTCACAAATCAATATAATTGAAACTCCTATACAATACTCCCTCCGATCCAAGTTATGCGGCAGCATTTCCTTATGCGTCTGTTCCAAAAAAAAAAAGGCAGCATTGTTCCAAAAATAATGGCAGCATTCTATATTTGGTAACAATTTAACTTCAAAATTATAATTTTACCATTACTGAAATGATTTACAATCAGACAAACATCTTTATCTTATTTTACACCGCAAGTTTCAAAAGTCTTCATTTATTTCTTAAACTTTGTGCCGAGTCAAACTATGACACATAAAGTAGAACGGATGGAATAGTAAACATATGTTGGTGTAACTTTTTGAATTGTCTCAAATATAATCTTAAAAATAAAAACTAAATTATGCACACATTACGACTAGAACTTATGATGATGAGCAACATATATCATTTTCGAAAGTTTATTTTTAAATGGTGCTAAAAGTCAAGTATTACCTCTAACGGAAATAGTACCCTTTTTCATAGAGCAGCGGCCCATCCAATTAGAACAAGCATTGCGCGTGCTCTTTTAATTGCAGGCCAATAATGTGTGGTTATGATAGGTGCAAACATTTTATAATTTTTAGCCTCACGCTTACTAATAATCTTTAGTATATACTCACTTGAAACAAAAAGTTCTGGTGGATCATGTAAAGTAAAAGCACATGCTCTTCACAATTGTCTACTAAAATCATTGCTCTTTTCACTTTTTTTGAGTTCAAAATTTTGGGCACAATATCTAATATTGTACCTTTTGTTCTTTGCTTATAATTCTATCTTATAGCTGAAATGTGTTAAGGATAAACAAAGATTCAAAACATTGCTATTGGAACCCTTGACACATACTATAAAGTATGTTCTGTGGGTTCAAATGAACTCGTTGTTTTCTGTATCCATATAAAAAAAAACGTAAACATATGTAGTAATATCATGGTCATTATAAATTTACCAACTATAGATTTTGAATTCGTCTCTCGAGGGAATAACAATAGAAAAGCTTGGGTGCTACTAAATTATCGTTCAAGAAAATAGAACGAAAAGTGTAACTTGTACTCCCTCCGATCCACAATATATGATGATTTGGCCTACTTTTCTTGATCCACAACATTTGATTTTTGCACAAATCAAGAAAATTTTTTCCCATATCACCCTTGCTAATAAATAACTTAAAACAAAACTTTAGGTAATACTAGCTTGGATAAGGGCTAATATAGTCAATTACATTACTAATTAATGCTAAAAAGGTGATTTCTTTAATATGTGTGAAAACACCTAAAACATCATATAGCAGTAACTAAAGATCAAGATAGGTCTTCTATTCAGAAAAATTGAAGTATTACACGAGTAAAAAGTGCTATTGAATGAGAAGAACCACCTTGATCACCAACTATAAAAATAGGCCAAATTAATAAATTGGTCTACGCTTGGCAAAAATTTTGTCACCTCCTTTGAGTGTAATTGGAGTTCGAATTCTGCAACTTTTGCTATAACTATAAGCCTTTGCATCAGATATTAAATGTTGTCTGAACATTGCTATAAATGCCTCAGCTCTCTCATTTAATTCCTCCATTGAAATTTGCTGAGTCTCATCAATTGAATAATCAACTTCTTCACCAATATTTTCTAAAGGCTCTTCTTTGTTTTCTTTGTTGTCTAATGTACATTGCTCTTTGATATCCTTTGTTGCTTCTTGTGATACTTCATCTACTGAAGGCACCAATGGTTTCTTGCATTCTTTCACACTCTTTTTCTGTTGAATACATAATAAATTTTGTAAATGATAATAATATTATAAAGAATTTTCACGTGCTTGGTAAGTTACACAAAAAGAATTACACATGCACGCAGTGGCGGAACTAAGAATGCTACTAATGAAATTAAAAAAAAATACAAGAATATACTACTCCCTCTGTCCCAATTTATGTGGCACTTTTCGCTTTTCGAGATTCAAACTGTATGAATTTTGACCGACAATTCAAGATATATTTTTTCACCAAAATGATATGTGAAAAGTTGCAACTTAAAGTACGTTTCAAGTAGTTTTCAAATATATAAATTTTAATGTCAAAATATTGAGATAACCTAATCCAATTTAGCTTCAAAGTTTAGTCAAATTGACTCTCGAAAAATGAAAAGTGCCACATAAATTGGGACGGAGGGAGTAGGATTTAAACATGTAACCTCTAGCAATATTTAAACTATCCTTACCAATACACTCAAAAATTTCAACTTTTACTTATATACCAAAGGAGTTCTAATAAGGGGATTCAATTAAATCTCTTCACATAATGTAGCTATCCTCGTACTTACAAGTGAGGAGGCGTGATGAAGACATAATTAACAAATAAAATATACTAAATTTTTGAACAGGTGAAACTTTATAGACAAAATGTCATAGAATTCAACATTTTACTTACCTCAATGTTGGATTCAGTAGTGTTGCTGATGCTTTCTTGGCTGGTTTCAAATGTAGGATTAGGGTTTCTAGATGTAAAAAGAATAGCTAAAAGCAAGAGATTAAGAGCAAGAAATGCTATAACTCGCCATTGCTCTACAAACGAAACTAACATGGCACGTTCCAAACATGCCATTAGAGCAGCTACTCCAGCTGCAAACCACACTGCTTGTAAATTATCCTGCTTCTTCGTATTCTCCGTTGCTACAACCATAATTCAAGATTTAAACGGATCAATCTTGTTGGAAGGTAATGTATAAAGAAAGAAAAAGATTAAAAGATAAAATCTTATATCAAAACGAGTTATATATACTAGCAATGTTGTGTCTTTTCTTGTATGGTGAGTGCCAAATACATAATGTTAGGCTCTTTTAATTTATTTGAATATTGAGAAGCCAAAAGGGATTATATAGAGAGTGTAGAAGGGAAAAATAACCCATGAGTTTGAGGTATATTTACATGAAATGTCACTAGATTTCAATGATCAAGTTGATGTGACAAGTGAGTATGTTATGTTAGAGACAAGGAAACATTCTCATCTGTTATTACAGAAACCTCTGCACTCTCCTATTATCATTGCTCCTACTGATTTTTACTACTTTTACTTGATTGGTTTTTTACTGTTTGGATTTTTTAACTCAGGCGTGCACCGGCTTTTACTATTAAAAGCAACTAAAACTTAATCATTTGTTTAAGTGAGATATATCATACTTATCGATTTGAATTTCCCTCCTCAACCAGACGTAAAGCTCTAATATAGTAGATCGACTTTCATACTAACTCTTGTTACGACATAAAAGTTTTATTTTAGATAAGACTAACTGAAGGATTCATGCGTACACAAAACTTATACTAAATAGATTAACCAAAAACATAAATTCGAGAACTTTGTCATGTTTTTAACGGAGTAACTCTTTTTCCACAGTCTAAACATCCAATATTTCATAGAGATGAGTAGTATGAAGAACAGTAGAAAAGTATGTATATATTTATATACAGTAGTTGTTCTCTTATAGGACTCTACTAGGTAAGTTTTCTTTTCACCTGGATAGATTTTAAAAGTACCCCTTATAAATGGACTCTTAAACAGATAAATCCAACACTAACGAACAATGATCTATATTATTGAAGACACTCTCATATACTTGCTACTAACACCTTTATAGAAAAAGAAGGAAAATTTCTATAATTAATATAATGAGGTTTTTGTGTGATTCTTCTGTTTGAAAATTCAGTTTCTTGATTGTAGATGGTGAGGTGTTCAATCCTAACACAAAATTTCTTATGAAGAATAAGAATATAAATATCTCCTGTCTCACCAAAAATAGTAACATAAGACATTTCTTCAACTTCAAGTATGGCTTGTCATTTGCTAGTGGATACCGTCTAAACACTCACCTATGACATACTCCCTCCGTCCCAAAATGGGTGTCTTAGTTTGATTGGACACAGAATTTAAAAAATACAAAAAAACTTTTTAATCTTGTGGTTTTAAATTAAAGATGTGTGTAATGTACTAAAATGTTTAATTTGTGATTGTAAACTTACCATATATGGTGTCTGAATTGTCAACTTATCAAATATATAAAGAGACGCTCATTTTGAGACCAAAAAAAAAATATAGACACTCATTTTGGAACGGAGAGAGTAATTAGTTCATGCTCTATGGAAGGAGTATGAAAGCTTAATTGTAGTAACTACATATGGTGAGGTAGTAAGTATTCCTCTATTATTAAGCAGAATTCTCAGATTGAAGCGTGGAAATGGAATTGCTTTTGGTAGAAATACTTACTTCAAAATAGAATTTTTCCGTGCATATTTAAATTAGTCGAGTCGATGCAAATTCCGAGCATTGGGTGGGAAAATAAATGAAGGATCAGGAATCCTATGTGATAAGAGATAGACATATGGGAGCCAAAGGCACGCCAACGTCCTTTGATGTTTACCATTAACGCAATATGACCCCACTTGTGTCCGATGTGTGCACATCATCACTATTACTATCCAAACATATTTTGATGGTTTAGGTCAACTATGTCACTTAACACCAAATGAGTAAAATCTTAAATCCTGTTACTACTTTGTTCTGGCACTATCATTTGAATGTGTTCTACTTGTCAACAAAGAAGGAAAATTAAGGAGCAGAGGCGGATCTAGAATTTAAACCTTATGAGTTCTAAATTTTAGGATAAAGATTTTAGTGAAAGTTACTGGATTCTCGACTTGATTTTTGTACATATTTAATGATTTTTTAACAAAAATACACTGTCCGCGCAAAACCTACTGGGTTCTGCCGAACCCGCTCTCCCTACTCTACATCCGCCACTGTTAAGGAGCAGTTTATCTCTTGGTGTGTCTATCTTACGTGAACCCAGACTGGTCGTTAATTATATATATAATCAAGTTAAATATGTTGTTTCATACAAAAAAATCATATGTATTGTCTAAGCATTTAAGCAAATCCAACAAACATAACAAATATCTTTATAATAAACTTTTCTTTTTCTTGTGTGAATTGAAGAGCTCATATACCAAGACGTCTTGATGATATTTGACTTAACAATAATGATTAATGATCGAAGGACTCATAGACAATTTAACTTATTCACTAAATAAATTTCTATACTTAACAAAATAAAGACTACAAATCAAACTAAAATATAAAGACAAAGGAAAGATAATATAAGGTCAAATCCACATAGTGGAATTAAGCTAAGGGGATATGAAAAACTACTTTTCTAGTGAAGAAATTATAGAAGAATAGACATTTAGCCAGCGTTTGGACATAGTTTTTGGGTGTTTTTGGGGTCATTTTTTGGAGATTTTTTGGATTTCCCAAATAAAAATCCCCTCACAAACTTCAAATTTTGTTCCAAATAAAATACATGTCCAAACAAAATTTCAATTTCCCAAGTTCCAAATCTCAAATCCCAAATCATGTCCAAACGGGAGCTTAGTAAAGGAAACATTAGTGAAACCTAAATATCCATGATATTCCTTCACTTAAATTAACGACCAGTTTGGAGTTGGCATGGTTATTGCTCCTCACTAAATAACCTATTTAATTTATCCTAAGAAACTTAAGGCCTTGCTAAACTATCCAAATCCAATTTATTGTTCAGTACCTCAAAATCTAAATGCTCACTCCTATCCTAAGCTGCTGCCATTGAAAACATTCTGTACGTAATAGTGCACACAGAGAATATGGAGTGTATATATATGAAATGTGTGTATTCTTTTCGTTTCTTGATACCCAAGGAACTTCCACATTCTTTCTTGGTACTTTTCAAGCAAAGATTAGGTTCACCACTTTGCTAGTGACAAAAGCAGTTAGTTATGGACAGTTTTTGCCTAAATATAAACTGGCTCTTACACTTAAATTAGCTGTACAGATCCAGTAAACTAAGAAGAAAAGAACAGGAGCAAAATGATAATGGCACTCGTTAACTACAACTCAACTATCATATTGCCTTGGATAATTACATGATGATATGCCGGAGAGGGGAAAGAAGAGCTCTACAACTATATATTCAGCCATTGCTGGGGGACCTGAGGCACCAGGAAATGAGATATATATGCGCCTCTGTAGCTCACATGCCTTATACGCTTATCTTCTTCAACACCTATAGGGCAGCAAAACTACTGCCACAAGCTTCTTCCAGATAGAGAAATAAGCTGCAATATTGGAGGAAAACACGAAAGCCAAAAATTTCAGACATCTAGCAAAACAGTACTAAGAAAAACATAAAGCACAATGCATATTTTCCATATGTGAATTCAATCATGTAGATGTGGATATAAGCTGAAACGCTGACAGCTAGTGAAAACTTCCATCCTGAACTCTGATTTTGTTTAAACTAATTGATCCCCTCATTACAAACAGAGAACTTCCCTTGAGAAATGCAAGTATGCAAAAGTCTTAAACAAGATGATCTCAGTTCCATGTAATGGTTTAAAAAAAAAAAACACTACTTTCAAAAGACCATCTTTGTCAAAAAAGCATCCTCTGTTAAAATTCTGCCAGAGGATTTCCAGATATTGGGATATAGAGAATCAACTAATCTATGATGCACCATCAGAATACAGAGAAAACTATAACAGCAGTTCATTTTATAGAGAAAATAATATGACCTCTTGAAATTGTTGAGTTTTACTATTACTAACCTGATGAGCAACCTGCAGCAATTGTTTGCTTTTCACAGATGAATTGTTCAAGTCCTGCAATTTCGGATCAATGTTTTCTATCTCGGCAGACTTTTTCTTCATTGATCTTTCGAAAGAAGCATTCTCATTTGGGTTCAACAAGGGATCCTTCTTACGCTTCCTGCTGAAAGTGTTCTTGGCAGGCGTCTTATTGTTACATTGGACAGTTGATTCCATACTTTTTTCAAATGCTGTGGCATCTCCAAGGATAGACTCAACTGGTATGGTAGCTACATTAAGCAGTAGGTTATCATCACCATCGTCTACCTTCACCAAGACATCTATCAACTCTTTATCATCATTTGCATGATTTTCTTCACATGCAAAATTTCTACATATCCTGTTGTCTGTGGTATGCCATGAGGATGCTTCTAGAAAACATGCATCCTCCTCAATATCACCTTCACCTCCTAATTTACTGGATATCACAGAGCATTCAACTCCATAAGACTTGCTTAGAGAAAAGGATGGACATTTCTGACCAGGTCTCGTCAACTGATTAGAATGGGAGCAATGTGACAATGATGCAACAAAACCATCGTCCAGATATTTGAGGCGTCTTTTCCTAAGACTTCTGCGAGCAACACATTTCTTCTCAGTATTGGTGGAAGGATTATCATTTCTGTCTTTATAAGTGCCTGAATTCAAGTATCTTGAAGAACGAGAAATTGCAGGCAAAGGTCGTCGAGACACTACAGGCTTATTACAACGAACCTTGCAAGAGCCATTTTTCTTTTTGCCATATCGAGTTTTTCTTCCCTTTTTTCCATGGAATGTATAGGGCCGATGCTTAGAGCCATGGCCTTTTAGTGGTTCTTCATGCACTAAATTCTCTATTTTCTTAGTCTTCGACGAGGGCTTAATTCCTGCTCCAACTTCTCGTCCACTTAGTTCATTGATATGTTTAACTTTAATGGGAAAACCTGGATCATCTCCAGAATGCAATCTCTCATCTGCTAAGCTTATCTCTATTTCACAACATCCATTTTGATAAATCTCTGGCTCATTGCTTTCCCCAATCCCTGAGGCCAAAATATGAATGTCCTTTGAGTAATTGCAAAATGCGGTTTCAGATATGTCTGCTGAATGGCATGAATTCGGTACCAGTTCAGTAGGGAACTTGAAGGAGTCAGAATTATTTAGCTTTGACTTAGCCATGTTACGGTTGTGACAAACCAAATCCTCTTTTCCAAGTGGTCTCAAGTGATGGAGATTCTTATTCTTTGCCTCTTTCAACTGCTCCTGCACATTGTACAGCTCTGCTCTAAGATCAATTATCAGCCCTTCTGCTTCATTAAGCTGAGCTTCTAGTTCATCAATTCTTCTTTGCTGATTTTGGGACGAACTCTTGGCTTCAGCCGTCTGCATAATGTTTAGGCAGACCACTTAAACTGTGAGATATGGGAATCAACCTCCTGCTAGCATATGCTATTAAGTCATCCAAGTGAACACTTTCAAGAAAAGAAAACCAGTAACAGAATATATACACCTCTCTCACTAAATGTTTCAGCTCTTAAATCCCCAGGCACGCACTTTGATACAAAAAACACACAAAAATAATTATCCAGCTACATTACTAGCTCTGTGCCACATTAGCACGTGTGGTACTTTAACTCCATTGACATTAAACAACAGAGCAAATCCGTACAAGAATAATCTTTTTGTCTTGGACTCGATGAAGTCGTTAAAAAATTTATTCCACTTCCGTCTTGTTTTTCCTTCAAAATCGATCCTGGTTGGTTTGCAACTTCAAGTTACTAATACTCTGTATGTGAGGTAACATTGCCGGTATAGCGCTTTATCCAATATCAGTATTGTACAGTATCATACTACATTTTAAACAAAATTTAGAACTCACTAAGGCCAAAGGTCATATCTTTTGGAGAGTGCTATAGATGGACATCTAGCAAAACTACATAAAATAGCTACAAGATACAATAGTTAAATTAAAAGAAATGTGAGAACAAGCACACGAAAACAATTTCAACGTTCTTCTGTATAAGCCTTTATTCAAGTGTACTACAACAACTACGCCTCAATGACGGCTATATGAATCCTCATTATTCATATAAAAAATTGTGAGGATTAATCATGATTGACTAATTTTACGTTGGTTATCAACCTACAACAACTCTCCGCCTTTACCCACATTTTCAGATTGGCAATGTAAGCAAGCTCAAGAGTTGAACCATTATACAAATTTCCCACACAAAAGGTTAACCTTATAACCAATAAAAAAATAAACTCAGCTTTTCTACTATAGGCTGCTAGAATATCGGAAATGTGCCATAACTTTTTAACTTTCATCTTTCACATTAATATGGAACTATACAGAAATAGTCGCCCTAATCAGGATACATAAATTACACATTTATTATACATATGTTATACATAAAATATACAAATAACATACAAAATATAGCTAGTTTTATTTAGGCAATCTAGCGACTGTTCAGATAATGTAAAATTTCTTCAAACTAGTGCATCAATGGTCCGAAAAATTATTCGAAAACAATTATAATCAATCACACAAGTAAAAAGAAACCTAATAAAAATAATCAAATATATTGAAACTACCTTAGCATCAATCATTAATTTCAAACGAAGAAGCATTTGAATTGCTTCTTCTTTTGAAGAATTCAAATCCTGTTGAAATTTTAGGGCTTTTTGTTCTGCTACCATTACACGAGCTGCTGCTTCCTTTGCCATATTTAAAATTACCTGAAATTCAAAAAATTATATTAATAATAAGAACATATAATTTATAATTCATCAAATGTATGTATAGCTAAATAATTTAATTTTACACGATCGAGTCATGTTTATCAATTGGTTACACTAACAGTGTATATAACTTAAACTCGACTAAGTATCATACCTCTGCATATGCTTTCTTCAATGCCTCCATCTCCTGAAATTCAAAAAAAATAAATTAACAATAAGAAACAAATAATTCATAATTCATCAATTTTTTTTTATGATTATATTATTCTCAATATCTAAGGCTCGACGCGAGTTACGAGCTTTAGTTATATTTACCTTAACAGTGTAAAGAAATTTTACAGTATCAAGTCACATTTAACATTTGATTGCACTGACAATGTATATAACTTAAACTCGATTAGTATTTACCTCCATTTGATTTTAAAATGATAAAAGTGGATTCGTGAGAAATTGTTACAGCAGCTAGAAATAAATGTGAAAATTGGAACTGTGAATTGTCGTTTTAGTTGACATATGATGTCGTTTTGAGGTTATGTTTATTTTCGGTTGTTTGATTACATAGGTTCAAAAGCGCGCATAAAATGTGAAGGTGTGGGTCCATGACCCGCGGAATGGTTTTCGAAAATTTTCAAATTTTGAAATTTAGCTATCATTTCCTTTCGTACTTTTATTTTCCCTCTATTTTTGTTTAATCATCTGATATTCGATACATAATAACGCTTTCTCCTTTGATTTAAATTTATGCTATATCGAGACTCTTAAAGAAGAAAATGGTATGTACCAAAAGTTGTTTCGTTTTGAAGTCGACCTCGAGAAGAAAAGACCACAACGATATTTGACTCCACAATACTCTTGAATGGTACGCCCTCCTTAACTATATCGGAGAAAGGTTGAAGTTTTATGAGTGGAGAAAAAATTACTAGCAGTTTTTACTTTTTCAAAAACCAATCTTCAAAAAAACTTGCAAGAATTTATGCATGGAAATTAAATTACAAAAAGTAAGTTACTTTTAAGCTCGCCCAAACCGACTCTTATTCTGATGCTTTATCTATAGAGGAAAAAGGCAAAACGAGACCATAAGGTTGTATTCCAACTCTCTAAATGTACAAATTATAACTTAACCGATAAATTGACTAATAATAGTCCGATAACCGATAAAGAAAATCAAAACAATCGACATCTTATCTGTTAGGTTAGCGATTTAGAGTTTTTAATATTCGGTAATCGATAGGCCGAATCGATAAGAACACATCCTCAACCGAAAAGGCCGATAAGCACCACTAACGGGATGACTACGAAACAATATACATTTTTTTGTGCGAAATACACAGATTTGCCGTCACTTTTACAGTTTTGGCAGGGGCGGAGCTAGCATGGTAGGTGAGGGTTCGACTGAACCTAGTAGCTTTGCTCCAAACCCTGCACTCGTCATAAAAAAAAGTTAGCATGTACAAATTATTAATTTAAGGCCCCATAATTAATCTAAAAGGACTAGAAAACTCTTAAAATATTGGCTGAAAAGTTCCTGGTAATCGCCAAAAGAAAAAATCCAAGTGATCGTCAGGTCTCGCTCCTTGTAATATGTTAATTTTTTATCAAGACAAGTATGACTTGATAACTTTTTTTTTTTAAAGGTTAAACATAAGATAAACAAGTAAAAATCTAAGTGTAGTTTCGCATGAATACTTGTAAGCACAAAGTTAAAGTTCTTGACTTGCGGTATATATGTGAATCGTACGTTTAACTTCGAGTGTTTTCGTGCTTTTCTATTTTTTTTCTTTCTTTTATCCCAAAATAGTTTTTTGGGATAAATATTAATAGTTTTTTGATATTAATTTATGCTAATAAATATTAATCCCCATCCACTCTAATTATCAAAACTGGTCAAATTAACACGTGAAATATTAAAACTAACACGCACATTAGGTGGGAGAATACTAAATAATTGCAAGAAAAAACAAAATGGAGTCGTTAACACCTTTCCTTCACCAACTTTATGGGCACCATGGCCATTTGGAACTAGACCATTATTAGCAATCATGGAACAAACCATTAGGCGCAATATCACTCACGGTTACATAACTTACTCAGCTAATTCTGGTTGGAAAAGACTACCATTCCATACTACTTTTGTCTTTTTTTTTGGGGGTTACGTCACGAGCGCATTCAAATTGTCTAGAGATGCTAAATTACTACAAATACTATCCGAAGTGTAAAGTTATATGGTTAAGTTAATGATGGAGGCAAATTATGGTTAAGTTATATGCATTTCAACTATAACTTTTAACTACTAAGATTAAACCCCAGAGTTTAGTGTAAAGAATGGTCTCCCGGCAACCCCATAATAGACTGTTGATCAATTTTCACTAATACAACTTGCAGTATAAAAACTGGACAGTTTAAACCATAAAACACTCCAAAGAGTAAACATTGGTATGCAATGAATTTGATTTCATATAGCCAACTTACAAATGTGGCCCACCAAAGAAAATAGGACTTTCAAGGTTGACGGTTTTGGCGCATCTCATAAAGGCAATTTGGCAATTAAAGAGACTAAAACTTGTGCGTTCTTTATCCTCTGTAAAAGCTTTGTAGACGAAGTCAGGTGGCACTGTATAGTGGTTGATAATATTAGAATTGGACTGTGAGGGAGCTCCTTGAGCCAGCAAATAGGCTACCTTGTTGCCTTGTCGAAAATTATGTCGGATTGTTGGTATCTGAAACCTGGATATCAATAACCTGCAAGATTGAATAATAGATTCCTAAACAGGAGTGGGTTTGTTTAGCAAGTTAATAACTTCTGTAGAATCTGTTTCTACCTCAAGAGGATGGAAATTATGTTGTAATGCTAGTAGTAATTCATGTTGAAGGCCAAAGAGTTCTACGTGTGTATGATTTAAACCAAGAACTCGTTTGTTAAAATCTAATATCAGTCTTCCCTTCTCTTCGTTATCAGTCTTCCCTTCTCTTTAACTTAATTGAACAAATAAATTTGATGATTCTTACATACCATATCATAACTTATACGCAACCAAATAACCGTTAGGGTTACATGTCATGATACTTCAAAGAGGTTTTGTAGAAATAACCAAATATACTTTTAGAGAAAAAAGTTAAATACTTGGGTTTTCTAAGCACAGCCATAAAGGTTGTATAACTTGAATATTTCAGGTCGTTTAGTTCACGAACAAATTTATGCATAGATTAAAATAGTGCAATATTTTCTGAATTATTTAGTTCGAGTGTCGTGTTTGATTCATTAAATATAAAAAATACACAAAGTATATAATCCATAATCTATGTCTGATTTGAAGATAAATAAACTTAGATGCGAGAAGTAAGAATGCGATAGTTTGGACATATGAAGAGGAGGAGCACAGATACTCCGGCTAGCAAGTGCGAGGGGTTGGCAGTGATGGGTCTACCAAGAGGGCGAGGTAGACCAAAGAAGAATTAAGATGAGACGATTAGACATGATATAACTCACCTCCAGATTACCGAAGACATGACCCTAGATTGGAAATGGTGGAGGTCGAGAATTCGAGTACAAGATTAGATAGTACTCACGCAATTTCTAAGCATATTAACATTAGTATTATCCGTTTATTTACTATTTTTATTTTATTCTTTGTCTTTATTGTTATTGGTATTTTGTGTTTACTTCGGTTATTTTTAAGTCCATACTATTGGACTAATTTCTCCTTTAGTTTTATTCTTGTTCTCTGCCATAACGCCCATTCTGGGACGAGTTGGAACTTTGCAATGATATTCACACCGTGCTTTTCTTTTCTCGTATATTTTTCATGAGTGTATTTTCTTTTAGTCGAGGGTCTATCGGAAACAGCTTCTTCACTTTAATGGAATAAAATCGATGTATATATCACCATTTTCAGATCCCACTTAGTAAAATATTAGTGTATATATTGTATAAAAATCCTCATTCCGGCATTCAATGGCTGCTACTTTATAAGCCACTCTTGGTGGACTAAGCTTTTGTCATATTCAAACATAAATACTTTAATATTTGTAAAATTCTTCCTTCAAGCCAACCAACGATTATTCTAGTCAAACATATATAGCCTTTCATTATCAATATTCATTTGTCTTCATCCTTAATATAACTAGTACTCACTCTATTCCAAAAAAATATCATATTTCAGATTTCGAGAGTCAAACGAGCTCATTTAGATTGTGAATTTAAATATATAATTTTTTAATTTTTTTGGATTGTATTTATATATTTAAAAACTGCATAAAAAGTACTATAAGTCACAATAATTTATAATTCAAAATATTTTAAAAACATATGAAAATATTACGGTCAAATATAAATTCGTTTGACTATCGAAATCTGAAACATGTCGTCCATCGTGGAACGGAGAGAATAGTAAAACATATTACCCCATACCCCAGTTACATAAAAGTCATACTAGTAAAATTCATCCCAAAAAACAAAATCAAAAAAAGAATCAAACAATAGTACTTTTTCCATTTGACAAGTCAATGCTTCACCAGTCTTCATCTTCTTTCCACAATTTCTCTTTCAGACATTTTATCAAACACCTTGTAAACAAATTACACAAACCTCAAAAACCCCAAAAACATTAGTATCTGTTACTTTATTTGCTTAATTACATGATGTCTTGTTTTAAATATCTCAATTATCTTGTATTTATTCTGTTTTTACTTGTAATTATTGATGGTGCTGTAATTGAAGATGATTTAAGATGTTTAGAATCAGTGAAAAAATCATTAAATGATCCAATTGGGAGTTTAAGTTCATGGGATTTTACAAATACAACAATAGGTGCAATTTGTAATTTTATTGGGGTTACTTGTTGGAATAACAAAGAAAATAGGGTTGTTAGTTTAGCTCTTCAAAGTTTAAATCTTAATGGTAAAGTTAATGAAGAGATAGAATATTGTTCTAGCTTAAATACCCTTGATCTTTCTGGTAATACCTTTTCTGGTCCTATACCTTCTCAAATTTGCACTTGGCTCCCTTTTTTAACAACCTTAGATTTGTCTAATAATCAGTTTTCTGGTAGTATACCTGCTGATCTTGCTAAATGTTCTTATTTGAATATTTTTAAGCTTAATGATAATAAGCTAAGTGGGGGTATTCCTCCTGAGTTTTCTAGTTTAGGTAGGTTGAAGACGTTTTCTGTGGCGAATAATCGACTCTCCGGTAGGATCCCGGCCGCGTTCGACTCGGCTGATCCGGGGAGTTTTGATTTTGGAGGGAATAGTGGACTTTGTGGTGGTCCTTTAGGGAAATGTGGTGGATTGAGTAAGAAGAATTTGGCGATTATTATTGCGGCCGGAGTGTTTGGCGCTGCTGGTTCGATGTTGTTAGGGTTTGGTGTTTGGTATTGGTGTTTTACGAAGGCTGGGAAGAGGAAGCGAGGGTATGGTGTTGGGATGGAGGGGTCGGATAGTTGGGTTGTTAAGCTGAGGGCTCATAAGTTGACTCAGATTATGTTGTTTCAGAAGCCGCTTGTTAAGGTTAAGTTGGTTGATTTATTGGTTGCAACGAATAGTTTTAGTCAGGAGAATGTTATTAATTCGACTAGAACGGGGACTACTTATAATGCTGTGTTGCGTGATGGTTCTGCACTTGCTGTTAAGCGGCTTAATTCTTGCAAAATGGGAGAGAGGCAGTTTCGGGTTGAGATGAATAGGCTTGGACAGCTTAGGCATCCTAATTTGGTTCCACTTTTGGGATTTTGTGTTGTTGAAGAGGAGAAGCTTTTGGTTTATAAGCACTTATCGAATGGTACTTTGCGTTCGTTTTTGGATGGGAATGCAAATGAATTGGATTGGCCTACTCGGTTTAGAATTGGTTTGGGTGCTGCGAGGGGCCTTGCTTGGTTACATCATGGTTGCCAACCAGCTATCTTGCACCAAAACATATGTTCTAGTGTTATTTTCCTAGATGAAGACTTTGATGCTAGAATAATGGATTTTGGGTTGGCAAGGCTGATGACGCCTTCAGATGCAAAAGAGAGCAGTTTTGTGAATGGCGAAGTAGGTGAATTTGGCTATATAGCCCCAGAGTACTCTAGCACAATGGTGCCTTCACTGAAAGGAGATGCTTACAGCTTTGGGGTAGTGCTTTTGGAGTTGGCTACCGGACAAAAACCTCTTGAAGTTACTGCTGGTGAAGAGGGCGTCAAGGGTAACTTGGTTGATTGGGTAAATCAGCTCTCTGTTTCAGGCCGAATTAAAGATGCAATTGACAAGATCATATGCGGGAAGGGACACGATGAAGATATAGTACGGTTCCTAAAAGTTGCTTGTAATTGTGTGGTTTCTCGGCCCAAGGATAGGTGGTCTATGTACCAGGTTTACGAAGCACTAAAGAGCATGGGTGAGAAACGGGGTTACTCTGAACAGTATGATGAATTTCCCTTACTATTTGGCACAGAAGGTACCACCAGCAGTCCCGTTTGAAGCTGGAATTTTGAAAGCATTACAAAATATTTCGCACCAAGTGGACATAATGCGCCGTGCTGTAAGTTTCCAGATCTTATTGGTGTGAGTGGTGCAGAAGCACACCCTTGAATATTGTTGTATTATATTGCTAATTGCACAAATCTTTGTTTAGTATATTGCTTGTTTGAATTTAGTACAGAAAACAGCTGTTGATTGTATATCATGTTTGTGATTATTGTTGCCTATAGCGTTAGACTTTATGTACTCAGTAGATCCTCAATTGAATGTCTCATTTCTTGAAACTGGTCTATACTACTGCTAGTTTAGTTCTTGTTTGGAAGAGAATGGGGTGTTTGCTTCTTAATGTTGGATCAATAGCCTTTGTTATTCATGTGTTGACTTTCATAAAACACCGATCAAAATTTGACAGAGATTTCTTTCGTTTGATGGATGGTCTGTAAAACTTTCAACCAGCATAAATCAATAAATCATGTCTCATATACATTTCAGTCTTAGATTGGACTGTTAAATTTTGACCAAAATGGCACCTTCAATATTGTAGAATTTTACGGATTGTAAGTCATTCCATCAATGTTCTTTTTCCACATAGTTAACAAGAGACTAGGAAGACTCAATTAGATAGGTCATTGAGATTTGAACTGGTGAATTTGTAACATTTATTAGTAGACTGGCCACTTGATGGTCCCTGGATATAGTAATACTTAAACAAAGGCAGGGAAGGGATTGAGGGGAGGTTAATGATCATGCATGCGCAAATTGCTTTTCTTCTTGTATGATTAATCTTTAGTCTATTTCAAAGACTATAATTCTATCTTTTGTACTTTGTGACCAACTTTCTGGCATCTAGAATGCCACCAAAAAATAAACATTGGGCTAAGCGAGGATTAAATCCAATAATTGCAGTTTATTACCCACCACTCAAGGCTAAAGATGTTGGACAAAAGTAAACTTTAACCGTGTCTCACTTAAGAGCTTAGCTTTAATTTGTAAATTTGCTTCTTAAAGAAAAATAGTTCCAGTCAAACCAGAAAGTAGAAACATGCTCCTTTGAATTCTCAAAAGTTCCAACATAATCATCCAACAAAGACTTTCCAAAATTAATATCTTGGAAATACTTCATTTCTGTCTATCTTTTGCAGTGTGGCAATCATAAACCACACCCTCCTATAATATTTAATAAGCAAAACAGTGATACCATATACAATCAAATCACATCCTGTCTTCATCTTTCAAGTTTCAATGTTTCATCACCCTTGAAGTTTTTTGCTTTATGTATTACTTTCCCTCTTTAACTTCAATCCCATTGCGTAGAATTTCATCATGTGATCATAATGTACTTCTCTATAACCAGCAGCTTCCTAACAGTAAGATGCATAGCTACTACATCCTAAGGAAATACTTGCTACTCTCTGTAAATATGGTTGATTGACCTTGCTACTCTCTGTAAATATGGTTGATTGACCTTGCTACTCTCTGCTACTAGAGTTCTTTCAAGTGTCTTCTTAAGGTCAAGCTCGAGCGGGTGCTTCTCTATGCACACCTACTCTCCTGAATACCAAGAAACATTAACAATGATGAATTATAGATGTTTAAACTTTTGTATATTAACAATGTAAAGACTTCTATATAAGTTGAATAACAGTAATTGTACACAAAGTGAGATTAGTAACCTAGGAAATAAATCAAATTGCTTAATACAACATGTTAAAATTCTTAACAATACTATCGGTGGATAAATGTAACCATAAAACCGTAAACCTTAAATAGGTAATGTAAAGTGTGTAATTTATAACATACAAATGATGCAAATATGGAGCAGTAGATACCTGTTGTGAATGGCATTGGGTCCAGTAGGCACTCTTCTTTTGCTCACATAATGGAGATTTGAATTCTGTTTAAGATGCTGTCTCTCAGCTCCTATTATCTTCCAAACATCTAAGTGTTTGATTGCCCTGGCATTGATCATTTTCCTGAAGAACAAATATAAACATACATAGAATAATGTTACTATTAGGTAACTTAAAAGATTACTACAGTAAATAACCATCCATAATAAGTGAGATCAAGAACATACTACTCCTACACAGGTAAAAAATACTATACTAGTGTAAAATTTTGCTCAGTGTATATAAGTTAAGAGTGTCTCCAACATACAAGTGATCTTAATGCATATAATGTTCAGAAAGAGTTAGAGCAGCCACCTGTTTTGAATGACATTGGGTCGAGTAGACACTCTTGTTTTGCTGACATAATTGAGATTTGAATTCTTCTGAAGATATTGTCTTTCATTTTGTATTATCTTCCAAACATCTAAACGATTGATTCCCGTAGCGCTGATTGTTCTGGTAGCAACTGTTGCCTGGTTGGTTAAAATCTCATCACATACGAGCCATAGTAAACTAAGTGAAAGAATAGCTCCCAAGAAAACCTTCATATCACTAACCCTGCATCTAGCACCATCACTACCCATAGCTCTGAGTTTCGTACCCCTATATGTGATCTGCTATGTCCATTTGTTAGCTGTGCTCAGAGTGGTTCATGGCCATGATGGGAGAAGAATACATGCAAGTTTCCTATGTTGCTCTACTGCTCTTACATGAAAGACTTCCTTTTGCCTTGGATGAATATATAATAGGAAAAAGTTAAAGTTCGTTAGTGTTCAAAAGCCAAAAAGGGAGGGAATGCTAGAGGAGGTAGTGTGAAGGATAAAGCTAATCAATACCTATACTCTCTCTGTATTTGCATCAAGCTAATGAATGCATTACATGTATCTTGCATATATAAACGTTTATTAGTTAAATACTCTTAATATGTATTCTCACTTTAATTTGTGACCCTTACTATTAAATACTTAATCTGATATAAATATCGGGTACGAATAAGTATTACTTATATCTTTCTATATTTGAAAATTAGTTAACTTTAAATTTTTCGTTTTATTTTTAGTAACATGTTCTTATTGTTATAGATATGTCACAGTAGGTTCAAAAGCACATATTTAAAGGGCCCTTTTAGTTAGAGGCGGATTTAGGATTTGAATTCGGTGGGTTCTAAATTTTAGTATAATGATTTCAAATACAAGTAACTGAGCTCTTGACTTAAATTTTGTACATAATTAGTAATTTTTTAAATACAAATATACTGTTCGCGAAAAATCTACTGGGTTCTGCTGAACCCGTGCTCAACCTTCTACATCCGCCATTGTTAGTATGTGTTAAAAACCATTCTTTTCTTAAACTCTATTTAGCCAAACATCGTCACATGAAATGAAACCGAAATGGTAAATTTATATTAAATGGGTGGCCGACGGTCTAGTTGGGGGAAGTGGGGTAACCAAGTTCATAGTAAAGTATCCTTTCTTTAACTTTATGTTGATTTGTCTCCCCTGGAACACTTCCTTTATTTTCTTTTCCTCATTTTCATGCAACAGCCAATGGGGGACCTCACTGCTTAATTACTACTCTAGATTTGGCCATTCCCTTAATTACTGGTGTTTATAAAGTGATAAAGACTGTAACAAGCCAAGATTAAGAAAAACTGAATGACACACTCAATGCATCAGCAATGAATTACTATCACCTATTAGTCCTTTAATCACCTTTACTTCTTATTCACATCTCATGCTTTAATTCAGTAATTCGGAATGATTACACTAGCAAGACATAGAAAAGGTATCAAATTCATCAAGCAGTATGTTCTTAGAATCAAAATTAGGACCAACAATATGTGGTCCCTAATGAATCTAGGCCTTTCAATTGCAAGAAGAGATTGTTCATTTGCAAAAGCATACAGAGATTTAATAAAAAGGATTCTTATGAAGCCACTGACAGATCAATAGCAAGATGTACATTGATCTTTCCTTTCCAGTTATTCAATAGTAATCTTAGGGGTTGTTTGGTTGGCGGGATTGGACTAATAGTCCCGAGATTAAATTTGGGACTAAATTAATTCCATGTTTGTTTGTTGGGATTAGCTAAGTTGGGAGAGCTTTTATCCCAAAATTATGGGATTAACTAATCCCATATAGGAGGTGGGTTTATTTATCCCACTTTTAGTCCAAATTTTAATCCCGGAATCTGTAATCCCGGGATTATCCACTTTGAACCAAACGACCCCTTAGGGGTTGTTTGGTATGAAGGAGAAGGGATTATAATCCCGGGATTATATTATCCCATGTTTGGTAGGAAGTACTAATTGGTACTAGTACAATTTTTATGCAAAAAATGTGGGATTAGTTATCTCATATAAGAGGTGGGACAATCCCGAGATAAACCTATTTGGTAGTATTTGCTACCAAATGACCCTTACTTCAGAACTTAGAAAGTTAACACCAATTTCTCAAAAATATATTGCACTTGAAGTTAAAATATAAGATGTTAGATCAAATCATTGGAGAACAGGTTAAGAAATCATATTGATTGATGTAAGGTGGTGTAGTATTTTTTTTATATTGGTTTTGAATACTTCTCACTTCACAAGCTAGTTCTTCATATTGACACACAGTTGGATGAGAAGGGTCCAATAACCATGACATACATTAAATATTGAAGTAAATTTCCATGTGAATAAATAATGTGGGACTAAAAATGTCAGCTAGCATTATGCTTTCCACCTTATATACAATATGCGAAACAATATCTCCCTACAGCTGCTAGACAACTACTACGACTTCATTTTTGTCATGTCTATACATATCTTCTTCTGTTGACATTTGACCATATATATAGCTCAAAGAGTTAGATACTTGAAACACAGATCCAACCACCACTAGAGAAAGAATAGTAGTAGTACTACGTCCGTTCCAAAATGGTTATCATAGTTTCCTTATTAGTCCGTTCCAAAAAGAATGACATAGTTTTAAATTTGGAAACATTTTTGAGTTGAAATTACTACTTTACCATTAATGAAATGCTTTATAGCCACATATTTATGTATGGCTTATTTTGGTATGGCTTATTTTGGACCACAAGTTCCAAAAGTTTTACCACATTTTTTAAATTCCGCTCCAAGTCAAACTATGACAACCATTTTGAAATGGAGGGAGTATAAGTTTTGTCTTAACGAGAAAAGGCTATATATCCAAACTCACCAAACCCAAAAGATGGAGACTTAATTAGCTTACTCCCTGCACGTTAAGCAATATATTTCTAATAAATAACGTCGTCTAAGATCAAGATTCAACAACAATCCTATATGCACTTGAAGGGTTCTTTTTGTTGGTAGGATGATACATCAGGAGAGGGCTCTAACTGAATACATTGACAAGCTCCCATATGAATATAACATCATATCTACTGTATATATGACTGAGAAACTGTACTGATCGTTCTTTTTAACTCATGTTTATCTTAATGTTCGCTTCTAGCTCTAGGAACATGTATGCTAAAAGTTATTCACCTGCCCAGTTTATGTGACATTTTTTTTTGAGTCTATTTAAGAAATAATTTAATTATAAATTTCTAATGAAATGATTTATAGCCATATAATTTTTATGACTTAATTAGACCAAAAATATTAAAAATCCATGCGCAATCAAATGTGATCATATAAATTGAAGCAACGCCATACAAAACAATGCAATTTTCAGGGGGAAAAGAGGAGATCGATATTGTCCTTGAGTTGTCGAGTTTTTTACTTAGCTTTCTCTTACTACTCCCTCTGTCCCATTTTGTTTGTTATAGTTACTGTTTCGAAAGTCAAACTTCTTAAATTTGACCGTAGATTAGGATATAAAATTTTTAACTTTTTTTGAATAAAATTTATATATTTGAAAACTATATCGAAAGTACTATAAGCCATAATAAATTAAAAGTCAAAATATTTAAAAATTATGGTAAAAAATAAACTCGTTTGACTGTCGAAATCCGAACTATGACAAATAAAGTGGTACGAATACGTATTTCACATGATGAGTTTATTTACGTACCTCCTTGTTTGGGTCCTCAAATGAAGCCAAGCCTGGTACATAGAGGAGGGTAGCCCAGTCTCTGCAATTTTGGACAGGCCCAGAGTGAGCCATAGAAAGTGGAGCAGCAGTGGGTCCACAAAATAAATTTAGTAACACGTGGTCTCACAACGTTTGTTTCACGGACCATTTCTCCGACAGTTCAAAAGGTCGTGGATGTCACGTACTTAACAACTCCGCGTCTTGGCTAATACCGCCGTTAAATTTATATGAATCTATTTGATTGAATATAAATGGAAAAGCGAAAGAACAACTCTACGAAAGCATATGTATGGCTAAAAGAATACACTATTAACGATAAAATGAAAAGTTACATATACTCCTTCCGTAAGGATGGACCTTTTCACTTTTTGAAAGTCAACTTGACTAATCTTTGAACCTAAATTAGACTATTTTAAATTAATATTTTCTAATAAAAATTTGCATATTCAAAAACTATACGAAAAGTACTATAACATGCAACTCTTCGCATATCAATATGATGACAAGAATTATTTTAAATTGTTGATCAAAGTTTATCCAGTTTGACTCCCGAAAAGCGAAAAAGTTCATCCATTCTGAAACAGAGGGAATAATTATTTTCAAACTTTTAAAAGAGATGTTCTTCACGCGCCAACTCCCCTCTCTGCCTATCATTCCAATTATGCGGGTCATTTTGGCCGAATTTCTTCTTTTGTTTTAATATATGGTTAATATCTTCACTTACCAAAAGCTAAAGCCTATAGAAAAATTATCATGTGACAAACTTTCCTATTAAATTAAAAAAAGTATACGAAATCATTAGTGATGTCTCATTGTTATGAATGTGACAAAACATAAATACTTGATAAAGTAATTAGCTTACTTTAAGACTCATTCGACCACTTGTCTATATTACAACTTTACATTATCTAGCTCATTGTTTATATGATATGATACTACTATTGGTTTTGCATACATAAAGTTGGCACAATCAACCTCTTTTATCTTATGCTTAGATAATCGAATTAAAGTACAAATTTACAGTGCATAATTAAACACATATTCTCTCTTTAAGATATTAATATAATGTGCTGAATAAAACTTTCTACAATTGATTCTTTTTTCTTTCTTTTAGTTTTTAGTATTAAAAGAAAACGTTTTCAAAAATCACCTATGAATATGGTAAAATGAATATGATTCTTGCCGTATTAACCAAAAGTATCGATTTCAAATCCTCGAATGGAGGAATTTATAATAAGGAGTGCTTCTCCATTTATAAAGATTACGCAAAACCGATGCCTTACCACTTGGCTATACTTCATAGACCTGTTTTAAACGTTTGAAGCATAGTTGACGTTGAATCTAAAGGATCTACTGTTGGAGCCCTATCGAATCAGATCAAATAGGGCATGAGCGACGGGTTTGGGTCGGTAGCTAAAAGAAAGTCCTCGTTTTTAGGGTTTAGGTTTTAGGGAGGGGTGCTTCGGATCGGGAGTAACCACTAGTGAGAGGGCAAAAATAGGGGGAAAGGATCTTGCTGACTCTATTAAATCGGAGAATTCTGATGCTGTCTCACATAAACTCCTCAATAGTTCCACCCCTCCCCTCTAAGGGGCGGTGTGAGTTTATATTAGTTGGACTAAAAACACCAGATACTTGATTAAACACCTTGTTAGCTTACTTTAACTCGTTTGGACATTTGTATATATGTTGCCACACTACATTATCTAGCTCATTAATTATTATTACTATAGTTTGGTTGCAAGCATAAAGTTGCATCAGTCAACCTCTTTTATCTAGTGCTTACATAACAGAATTAAAATAAAAAATTTACGATGCATAATTTAATACATGTGTTTGGAAAGGAAAAAAACGTATTCTTAATTTTCTTTTAATTTTATTTTTGGAAAACTAGTTATTAAAATAGTTTTTGGAAAACAAAGAAATTTGAGTGTTTGGTTTAATTTTTGAGAATAGAACTTTCAACATTTGAAAGTTTGGTTTTTAAATCTGAATATAATTAGTTCTTTGTAGTTTGTGTTAGTAAAAACATCTTAAAAAACCACCTAACAATATGTAGAATGAATATGACACCTCCACTATTAACTAAAAGTATCAAATTCAAACCATTGAATGGAGAAATTATGATAAGGAGTAATTATTTTATGAATAAATTTTACACGGTGTGAATATACTCCTACTTAGTTAAACACTTAAACTCAGTAGCATAGTTAGAATTTTTTTTTAATAAACTATACATGACGCAACAAAATGTATAAGTCAGGACTCGACTCAGAATAGTTCAACTAATTTTAAGCACCCAAAACTACTGGGCTAGCATAATCAGTTATATAAGGATCGTTCAAGACGTAATATTTAATCCTCAACAGTTAAATTTTAACATATCTACACAATATGATTTTTCGTTCGTCCCGAGATGTGAAAAGTCTTTTATTAGGCGCGTAGTGGAGATGAGAAGTGAGTTTACTTTAGTTAGGTACATGACAATAATGAAGTAACGCTAAGACATAACACACGAAAGTTCGTACCATAACTATTCATAGACAATATATAAGAATTTTGTCGTTGACCAATCATATAATCCCACATTTCACCATTTTAATCAACTCATTTTCATGTATACTTGTCCTTTAAATTTTCCATTGTTTGCAGTTCCTGTACAATTTGCTGCACATACATATAATTTGTTACTATAGACTATAGTATTTGATTCCAAACTCAAAAATATATAGTTAGTATCAATCCCTTCATAATCAAGAATCAAAGTTGGGTGTTTCGGAAACAGTCTTTCTTACGAGCTAGGAAAAAGTCTGCATACGTCTCGCCCTCTCATTGTTGTTGGAGTTGAAGAGGGAAAAATGGGAGTATGTGGATCTAAGCCAAAAGGGTGTGTGATAATTAGTGGAAAGAAGTTAGTTCATAGGAGGAAGAAACATAGAAGGAGAAATGTGTCAAAGACTCATTCTTCAGCTTCTCATAATCTTAGCAAGGTTGAACCTTCTGGTTCTGCAGATCTTTCTTACTCTAATCCTGCATTTCAAGGTACTGTTTATGTTGTTATTAATTATGATTAGTACTAATTTGCTTCTAAAGTTGTGATCTTTTTAGCTTGTGTTTGATTCTTAGCTCAAAAAGGGGTAAATTTTGCATTTATTGGTTAGATTTTAATGACTTGAGGATTGAAGTATCTTGCTGATGAAATTTGTTTGTAAAGTTTTGATTTTTGTTATCTGTATTTGAGTTTCCAATCTCATTTGATTGTTTTTATAGTCAACACCCTTATGGAAATGTTTATATGTATTAAAGATCTTATCTTTTTGCAATTGGAGGTTTGAGTAGAGGTGAATCATATTTATTTTCGTTGTATTCTTGTGGCGTAAACAGGAAATGCAGAGTCTTGGTTTGACCCTGAGATGGTGATTGAATCTGACTGTGATGAAGATTTTCATAGCGTTCAAGATGGTAAGTCGTTTCCTTCGTTAGAAAATTTCAGTCATTGCACTATTTGGGCAATGAGGATTTAAGTAGTCGACCCCAACTTGCCCTTGATTGAGGCATTGTTGTTTGTGCATTCTTCGGGCAGGATCTCTAATCGATGTTATATGTAATTTCAAAAATGTGCAGTTTTTTCACAATGTGGTTCCTTTTCAAATGGGGTTTCTCCTAGGTTTTCTGATTATGTGTATCACAATGGTAATACTACTTTGGACCTCCCGGCAAAACACGAATCGTTCGGAAGTCAAGAACCAAATGTTGTCAAAGAGGGTGCTGCGAGAGGAAACTCTTTAGTAGATTCTCACCTCAAGTCGAGCAATCCTCAAAATGAGATGGATGGCCCAAGCCTCGTTGTTAAGACGCCCAGAAGCGTGGATCAAGGTGGCGAAAGGGTTGAAACAGGAATTTTCCACAACTGTGGAAGGCAAAACCCATGCCTGCCTTGTCTTGCTTGTGTTGCCTCTTCGGATGAAAAGAAAAAGTCTCTAAACCCGAGCTCACCACGCACGAAGAGAAAATCATCCCTAACTCAGATGTTATCTTTTAAATGGAGAGAAGCAAATTCAAGTTCTGCATTATGTAAGTGCTTTTACCTTTTTATATACTGTTAATGACTGGCAGCCTAACGTACTAAAAGTGTTTTCAAAAGGCATTTTGTCTTGTATTTATGCAATGGTATATTAAGCCCGTAGAACTTCGTAGTAGGTAATATGCATGAAGTACAACAAAAAACACATCTTGAGTTGGTCGACAATTCAGTGATCCATACATGACAGCTTTAACCTATCCAAGGGTACATTTAATCATAGGTGGAACTTGAAGGTGTCGATTCTGTCTACATAGTGCTACAAGCTAAAACTGAAGTCATGTTATCATTTAAAATGTTGAAATCTTTTAATTGATTTATGTTACTAACTTGTCTGCTTTTCTTTCTCCAGTGTCTCCAAGGGCTGTTCTGCAAAGACCAATAGCTGGTTCTCAAATTCCTTGCAGTCCGTTGGGGAAGAAAATGTCCGACTGCTGGTCATCAATTGAACCAAATACTTTCAAGGTCCGTGGTAAAAATTTCCTCAGGTAAGACTTCAGAGTATACTACAGATGATGGACTTCATCTGCGTCATGAGATTGTACATGACATTTTTTCAACTGTCTGTTTCTTTCCTGAGTAAATCCCTTGTCTTTCTTCTTGTTCAAATGAATATCAAGTTGAATTCCTCAAAATTCTTTGGCAGGGATAAGAAGAAAGAGCTTGCTGCAAACCATGCTCCGTTTTATCCTTTTGGGGCTGATGTATTCTTGTCAGCACGGAAAATTGATCATATTGCACGTTTTGTGGAGCTTCCAGCCATCGATTCTTTCAGTGAAGTTCCTCCCATTCTTGTTGTGAATCTTCAGGTATTGCCTTTTATTCTTTTTCTTTATTTCACTTTGCTATGTAAGTGTGTGCTTCAACATAATTTAAGCATATCGTCTCATACCTATTGTACAACATTATCTTCCTGAGATTGTAAGATTTATCCTTTGGATTACATCAGTGTGCGCGTCAACATAATTTATCGCTCAGATCCGGCGTGCCCAGCCAAGATGCTGGCAGAAAAGAATTTTGGACAATGTCATGCTACTAATGAATAACAGCTTTTCCGAGAAAATGATTTACTGTTCTCTCATTTCAGATACCATTATACCCTCCGGCAATCTTCCAAAATGAATATGATGGAGAAGGGATGAACTTTGTTCTCTACTTTAAACTTTCAGAAAATTACTCAAAAGAAATGCCAGTCCAATTTCAAGAAAATCTACAGGTATGATGCTGAACTTCGCTTTACATGACTACAGTGTATGATTTCTCAATTAAGTAACATTTAGCAAGACTGTTCCTTCAACCAAATATATACATATTCTTTTTCTGTGTACAGACAGATTTTTCTCTTTTGAATAAATTGCTGATTAGGTATTCTTTTCCTTGCTATCTGTGGCACAGAGGTTAATACATGATGAAATAGAGAAGATCAAAGGTTTTGCACTAGATACAAATGCACCCTTCAGGGAAAGATTGAAATTCTTGGGCCGAGTTGTGAACACTGAAGATCTTCAATTAAGTGGAGCCGAGAAGAAACTCATGAATGCATACAATGAAAAGCCTGTGCTCTCACGTCCTCAGCATGAATTTTATTTGGTACGTTAATTTAGGAAACTTTGCGCAGTTAGCATCATTGCATTTATTCCCAATCACTTTCTTCGAGCAAATTGAACAACATCTCATTATGAGGATACTCAATCCATTTTTGTGTACAAGCATTCATGAATTTTTCATGTGAAATCAAACATATTGCCTTGGTGTTCGTACTGATATGTTAAATGTTGGCTGTTGCAGGGAGAAAACTATTTTGAGATTGATTTAGACATTCACAGATTCAATTACCTCGCCAGAAAAGGAGTGGAATCATTTAAAGACCGATTGAAAAACTGTGTCCTTGACTTTGGTCTAACAATTCAGGTAGCTATTAACATTTCTAAAGAAGATTAAATTACCTCTTGAAGACCTGTGTCTGATATTACTTGTAAATATGGTGTGCAGGGAAACAAGGCAGAGGATTTGCCGGAAAATATGTTGTGTTGTATTAGAATGAATGAGATTGATTACACCAAGTATCACAAACTTGGCTTCTAAACCATGACAGAGACATCTGCGACATAAACTCAATGTTGCTAGCTCATCTGACTCGATACTAAACAAGAAACGGCTCTTTCCTTCTCTAAAACTTCTATCTGAATGTATAGTGTAGGCCATTTTTTTCAGGTCCTATCCTGTAATGTATGCTAAGTCAAAAAGTGAGAAAGTGAAATAAAAGAGAATTTTCTTCAACATATGGTGTTACAGATCCCATATTTGTTGCAATTATTCTGTTTTCAGGATGTTTTCTTTTACATCTCATAGCAGATGTTACATGATTGACATATTGAATGTCTCTAAAGGAGGCACTGAAACAAAACTCCAATTTTTGGAATTTGCATGTTTAGTTTTTACATCCATGCATGGGCATGAGACCTAAACGGAAAGTGAAGAATGTGCATAGATTACAGTCGTTAAACATACTTTTGTCATTCATTGTGTAATCATGGTTCGTGTTTAAAGAGTACATCATTGAAAATTCAGTGCAACACTATAAACAATTGAAGCATGAAAAATTGAAACAACCATTAGGATGCAGAAGTTCTAGCACATCGTCCAAAAATTGCAACAAATGAGCACCTTGGAGGCTTATTTTCTGATCTTGAAGATGGTGCAGTAGCATAAGGATTCTTGTTTGTCTCTGTTCCGACCGATGAATCCTCATCAAATTGCATTCTTCTATGTTTTTGAGAATCTCCATGAGTGGTGGTTGCTGCTGGTGGTCCGCCACCATTGGCGTCCCAAATGCGGCCGGAGGATCCCTGTCGTCGAAATGAAAATGATGATCTCTCTAATGTAGTCATGGATTAACTAAAATTTGTAGTTGGAATTTGATGAATGTTTTTTTGCCTATTTTTTGTGTGGGTTTTTGTTTTCCAACTTGTTCATAAGTTCTCTAACTAATTTAACGGTTTCTTTATGGATTATTCTCTATTTCACATTTTCCTACTTATGTGCAGCTTTTTATGTTTGTACCTAAAATGGATTTACTTTATCCACTTAGATAATGTAAAGATTTTACATATCCGATTACTAATTAATATTTATCATAGAGATTTACATGTAATTATCTTACGTGCGACTTGCTTGTGAGCCGCAACGTTACCAGATAATAATGTATATATACTGATTAAAAAGTTGCAGGTGCTCAAAAAGGATTCATTTTACTCTAGTTCTAGTATGTATAAAAGGATAATGTCATGTACAAACAGATACAAATCAATTGAGGGTACACTTTGCTCTATTAGTAAAATGACAAAGAAAGCTGAGGGTACATATTCCCTAAGTTGCTCGGACATAGCACTTTCGGTGCCGCACCCGTGTCGACACGACACTAGTAAGGGTGTGGGTGTGGGATCCGTACAGGATATGGTCAAACATTTTTGGTACTTTGACCACGAGTGACGGAAAAATTTGAGACAAGATACAAGTTGATTCCTCAAATCATAACCAAAGCAAGGGTAAATTTGAAGGCTTTACCTCTCAAATAATGTCTTCCTACATTACCTCAACCGGAATTCAAAAGGGGAAGGTTTCTTGAGGCCAACAAAAAGTGTAGGATCAGATTATGACTCTCTATTTTATTTTTTTGAATTATTTTTAGCCGAATCCCCGCACCCGTATCTGCACTAGGATCCATATCCCCAAATCTTAGAACTTAAATCACGACGGATCCGACCTCTAGATCTGCAACCGTGTCGGACACCCGCACCCGTATTCGAGCAACTTAGCATATTCCTATCAAGAACAGACATTACAGCTCTTCCTACATTGGCCTACTGAATCTTCAGAACCCACCATATATGAAGGATTTATATCACATTCACCAGCAGCAGCCCAGTTGGAGCAGTTTGGATCCTGATCAACACACTCATCAGTTGATGGCGTGTCGATGGACCTTACATGAATCCATTTTGTAGCAGACCATTTCTCGCCTTCAATAACCGGGCAACTTCCATGCAAGCTCAAAAGATCAGTTGTTGCATTAGGATGTAGACCGAAAAACAACAATGCATCACCCTTCTTTGGTTTTACTGCAAAACAATAATGTACTTTATTTAGTGGCATTTTGTTACAAATTTTTGTTTAAAGCCCTCTGCTAGTGGTTAACAAAGAGCTTTTTTCGACGCAATATGTTAAAGTAGCCTATGAAAGTGTAACGTATAGTACTTCAATCACACGAATAAACAAGAACAACTGATAGTATTCATGAAGTAATAGAGTAGAATTACAGAGCCACTAGACAAGTAAAAAGGAGAAGAGGAAATAGACAGAAAAGGGGACGAGAGATAGACGGATACAGACGGGATAAGAACAGAAATACATAGCAAGGAAGGAAGACACTAAAGAAGGAGAGATGAGAGGGATAGGAGTTCACAACATAATAGCTAATTTTTCTTCTAATTCTCTTGCTATTTAAGCTATTTGTCTAACCCGGGTCCCAAATATAGTTTGCTAAAGTTCCTAATATGCCCTCCAATAAGCTATTTGCGTTCATAACAGAAAGCCTCAACCAACGAGTTGCAGTGACGATGGCTATTAAAACATCAATGCAGAGACACCTATAAATCCACAGATGTCACATTGAATTCATGTTGTAAGATATACCTGCATAGCCATGTTTTGCACAATCAGACCAGTTATCATCCTTTGGCTGAGATTTTGCTGCCTGTAGGTCTCAACAACAAAGCAGAAAAGAAAAATTTTGGTCTCTAGTAGTGGAAAACAAGAACAAGAATAAACATACAAAACTGGAATTACCTCTGATCTAGGAAAAATTGTTTCTCCACCCTTCTCAACATCTGATAAATACATAAGGACAGTAGCCACACGATGACCACCTACTTTTTGATTGGCCTTGTCCATAAAAAAATCATAATGTGGCTCGTATTTTTGCCCATGTTCATAATGCAATATCTGAATGGACTCTCCATTCTCTGAATGACAAGTTCATGTAAGGAACGGAGTAAGAATTTCTATTTATGCACATAGAGATGAAGCCAATCAACACGACAATCTATGTTGCTCGGATCCTCTGAAAATATTGCTGGGTGGGTGTCGGATCCTTCAAACGTAATGAATTTAGAAGGATCCGACATGGGTGCAGGGTCATTTTGGAGGATCCGAGCAACATAGACGACAACAATACCAAACTACCTTCTGGGAGAAATGTCCAGGCAGCTATTCTTGCCTCCACAGTAGCAACAACTACATCCTTTAAAGAAGAGAAACAAAAGTTAACTGATATTTCTAATAGTTTTAACAACACTAACATTCAACACTAGGGAACTTACAATGAAGATCCAAAACATCGATACGAGGATGCGAACTTACAACGATCCAAACCAAGCTTAACAAATAACTAGCCAATATTACTTACAAAATGTAACATCTAGGCAATGAAGTATAAAAGTTAAGGATTTTATGAACCTGAGCTTTGGCAAGAAACATGCCGGAGCTTGTCCGAACTTCACTCTCAATGCTCACTCCTGATTCATCAGCTACCATGGATTTTTCCAGCTTATCTTTAGCCTACTCATAAAGATTTCACCAAAGCAGAAATAAATCATAGGCTACTTTGTATATTTACAGTGTAGTACTACTAGAAAACAGTTTTTTGTTCTACTTAGAGATTTGTATGCAAACCGGGGGTCCGAAACTGCAACACAACTTTCGAAGCAAACAAAGCTGCAGATCAAATGGCAAAAATGGGTTGCAGTTCATCTTTTGAAGAACTTAGGATTTATCAGTTTCCGCCTATATGTGTAATATCTATTTTAGAACATGACAATCAAAGTACTATGGTACCTAGAATTGTCACTTTTGTTAACTCTATGATCAACTATGATCAGGACGACCGGAGTACTATGTTACGAGGGTCGGGCCTATCTTGTAATAGTTAGGTATGTTTGTTTAATTTAAATGTCGTTCCTTACCACCAAAAAAAAAAAAAAAAAGTAGTGATGATCATCTTGGCCTGAACAGATAAAGAAGACTCCAACATTGAAATCTTTCTCAATGAAGGATGTTACAGTAAAGAATTAGGCAATTTATCATTTTATCTTCCTACAAGTAAGAATAAATTTGTATCCATAAAATCTTGTAAATTTTTAGAACTAAATTTGTGTGATAGAAAAGACAAGAATTGACTCTAGTTTGTAACATCAACAAGTACCAGCTGAAAGATCAACAGAATTGGCTCTACCATCATGATTCATACAAGTAAGATGCCTTATATAAGGATATTTTCTACGGTATTGCTAATACATGCATTCTTATTCCATCTCGTGTAAAATAATACATATACTCTTGAATAAGTTATACATGCATTATTAATTGGGAAACTGAAGAACAACAATATAGATTGTTTACAAGGAATTATTTTCTCTTAGTTTTTAGGCTCTTATGCACTAAGGGATCGTTCGGTTGTAGGAGTATTTTACGCGGGTATTAACTATTAATGCAGGTATTAGTAATGTAGGTATTAATAATGTGTGTATTAATAATGTGGATATTGATAATGCGGGTATTAGTTATGTGGGGTTTAATAATGTGGGTATTAGCCATGCATATATTATAACGTAGAGATTATTTGTTGAATCACTGATATATTACAAATTAACAAACAATATTATTATTTAAAATATTTATTTACTACTTATTAATGCCATCTTCTACTCGCATTATTAATACCTGCATTATTAATACCCACATTATTAATGCCACCTTCTACCCGCATACAATAATACATAGATTCCCGCATTAATAATGCTGGTATTAATAATGCGGAATATACAAAACACAACCAAACGTTGCACTAATTTTATGTGGATATTAAAATTTCACAGAAAACCAACCGAACGCTGCGCTAAATTAGCGCGGAGTTTTGTGCGGGTATTAACTTATGGAGGGAGCAACCGAACGACCCCTAAGAGTTTAAAAAATATTTACACAATCAAGTTGGTATAAGGTATTTACAAATACAAGTAACTCTCTAATCTCTATGATAAAGCATCATTTGACAACCTATACTAAGTTAAATTACATATAGCGTAAAAGAATTTATACGGTCGATGTATATAACTTAAATCCTTTTATCTTATTACGAAAAAAAACTACGTCTAATTGCATTACAAAAGCAAGAGTAAATAGGCTAACCAGAGTAATGAGATGATCACACTCCTCATTTGTCAAAAAGTTCTTATATATAAAAGCCCTGCATTTAATCAAATTATATTAACAGTGTCACATGTTCGATAAAGTTGCATTCTTCATAATTCTCATTAAGTGACTAAAGATTATAATAATAACTAACCTGGGGTGCCATGAAATTTGAGTAACTCTTGTTGGATCAATAAAATTTGACGAATAACCAGTCGTTAATTCCAATATAGATGATTTTCTGAAAAAAAAAATGTAAAATAAAAAGAAGCATTAATAAACAATATTTTAAGAAGTAATATAAGTTGTAACATAGAGAATTTAGAAGTTACGTTTTTTTATTAGTATTATTCCATAAGGAGAATCGAAGAGAAGAATGAGACAAGTCAGGGAAAATTGAAATGAAACATAGAGTTATTAGAACAATAAAATGTCGAGAATCCATTAAGACAAAGTTAGACACTGAGAAAACTATGTTGAAAGAGTAAATATATTTTCCTTTTGAAAAACTATTTTATGGATTGCTTTCCTGTATATATTAAGGAAAGTTAATTATAATGACAAGATAATGTGAAATGGGTATGAAGTAATGTTGACTATTAACTTTTTCAAATTCAGAAAAAGATGAAATTTAAGTAACTGTAAAAGAAAATAATTTATGGCTTATTGGTGGCTTCATTTTTTCTAATTAAGTAATATAATATATAAGTCTTATTTTTTCAGAAAATATTGTTTTTATTATACAGCCAAACCTTATTATAATAGTTTTCGCTATAACTTCACTATATATAAGCGTTAATTTTTTTTTTAGAATTGATTTTTCATGTTATATTTTACCTCTCTATAAAATATTTTTTTATAAAATTACCTTCCTATAACAGCCATACTCAAATATTTTCTATTAATATTTTGTAAAAAATATATTGTATATAAAAATAAAATATTAATTTTTTTTATATAACTCATCATTAATGTCATGCACATAGTGTTGATGAAAAGCCTCAACTTCCTGCTATTTGAGATGACAAAGAAGAGTTCGTTGTCAATCTATTAGACTGCCTTCAAGGGAAGTTATTGGATACCCTTTTGCTAAAAGTTTGAACAAAAATCTTCACCAATTCAAGCATAATAAAAAACGACCTATAATTGTAGATTCTTACTTCAAAATTAAAAAAATTTAAATTTTTAAATATATATATTCCTTAGAATTTAATTCTTTGTTGGTATAGTACAAATAATTATGAATTTATTAATAATTTATTAGTTATTTTATATTTTAATATAAAAATCTATTGAGAAATTAAATTTAACAAATATTCTGTTTTCGTTTATAACACAAAAGGCACATACAAATAATTTTGCGCTACTTTTTTTTTTCTTATAACAGTTAAATAAGATCTAAACATCAAATAACAATATACATGATCAAATTAAACTGTTGATTTGGAATTTCATCTGTTTCTTTTATCAAGATTCAAGAGTGCAAGAATGTGTTGGTATATCTTTATTCCCAAAGGAGGATGATCAAACACTATAATGAGCTTTTGTAGTTTATTTGATTTTCTCAAGTGTTTCACTAGCTATTTTATCTCTATAATTTGGAACAAGACCATAAAATAAACTTCTGAACTTTTTTCTATTAGCAACCCATCATTTTCTTGGCTGCAAGTCCAGGTTTTGTTGTCACTGTTCCATCATTCCCTGCCAAAGCTTTGTACTTATCCTTCCTAGTAAAATTGGTGCACTCATATGATAATGTTGCAGCAATTGTCCTCTGTATATAATTTGCTACATCATGACTTGATTTTCCAGCTTTACAAGTCAAATCATATGGTAATTTGTTCAAAAATGTCACTTCATATGTAGGACTAGGATTCATGAAGAAATAAAAAGGATCCATTCCTTTCCATCCTCTAGCTGTAGTGCCATGGAACATGCTCATTTTATTAGACATTGCAACAGGCACAAGCTCATCGGTTAATTCTGCGAATAACGCTGAAAATCTTAGTAAAAATGGTTCCCTACATGTTGTCCCTTCAGGGCATATAACCAAGTCACCTTCTTCTAACAATTTTTTGATCATGTTAGCATCCGTTACACGGTCACGGCTAAGACGAACCGTTTTAATAGGTGAAATGATCTCAGATAGTCGTGACACTGAATATGTAACTGCAGGAATTGGACGACCAAGGGATGTTGAGAGAAAGATTGGGTCAAGAAGAGTTCGATGAGAACAGATAAATAGAACGCCAGTCTGACCAGTAGACTTTTTAGCTGGAGTTGGTGGGTTGCCTTTGACCTTGACCCGAACCCCAAGTGCCCAAAAGGCGTAATAGACTAGTGGCATCGGTAAGAGTGCACCAGCAGCTATCCTCAAGCATGCCAAGAGGAAACCAACTGGGATCCAAAGAATAATCATGAGTGCCATTAATGGACTTGGCTTTTGAACAAGTCGGCCATCATGGAAAACTATAGGCTTTGGTAACTTGTCTTGGCTCATAGGCTTCACACCAGGGTCTGGTCTTACTATGTAACTTTCCTGCAAAGAGTAATAGGTACATGTTATATTGTTTCTGATTTAATGTTGATAGCATATAAGTGTCTCACATCGGCATAACACAGGAGAAATGCTGGGTATATAAGTTAATTGGCCTTAAACCCTAGTGACACGTTTTAAAGCCGTGCGGGCTCAGGCCCAAAGTGGACAATATCACTAGCGGGCTGGGCTGTTACAAAACGTGTCACTTTTTACACATGAAATTGAAGAGGAGACATAAAAGAAGTACAAACCTTGCATAAATTCATGAAGGGAAAATCAGTCTTGCGATCACCAAGTCCAATATCTGGTGTTGATGTAGAACAAAAAGCCTTTTTAAGAGCCATAGCCTTGTTGTCACCAACAAGAATTCCAGGTTTATTCACAAAACCTGTAGCTCTTCCTTTATACATAGATATTTCTGTACCAATAACCATATCAGCACCTAAATATTCTTTCAAAAATCCTTCAACCATAATCCTAGGATTTGCTGTAAGAACACATCTTTTTCCACATGAAGAAAAAACATGCCATGTCTCAGGATGCAAATCACTAGAATAAAATTTAGGCAATACAGCCCGTGCCACGGACTCGATGTCTGAAACTTTCATGCCAGCAAATGTTGCAAAAATTAAAACTCTAATGCCAGCAGATTCAGATATGAAATAGTATAACAGTCCAGCTAATGGAGATGCTAATACTAAAAAAAGTAGCCTAAATATACCACCAACTTCAAATGCAACAAGTGCAAAATATGGAAAAGAACTACGTCCAACAAGTAATGTTCCATCCATATCTGCTACTACTGTGTGATTTTCTCGACCTTTTGATTCACATTCTTGGACTGTTGGGAATTTTTTAGAAAATATAGTTGAATTTGTTTTAGCCATAATTGCTTAAATTTGTCAATTATACTTAGGGAATGTTATAAATTCAATTGACTTTGTCCTGCTTTAAATATAGAGTGTACTTACGGTAAAAACAAGTTGCATTTGATATGAGGACAAACATTAACGTGATGTCCAATATTGATCTCTTTATTTTGGGATTACCGAGAAGGTTATTAACGTTGTTGTCATGCTAATTGTGCACGGTTCCAATTAATTAGCACCTATACATTTCATTAGGCATGTTATAAAAAAAGATTTAAGTGTATACATTGACATTGTAAATAAGTTATTTGCACCATCGATGTTGTTTAACTCATGATATCATAAATTTTTTATATGTACATAAATTACTCATACTATTTTGACAAAGTGATCAAATATCATTTACGTATAAGTATATTATAAGTGATATGATTGTGTAAATATTTTTCGGAACACATAAGCTGAAAATGGTTTTGTTGAAATCATCACAGCTTGAGGGTTTTCTAGAACCACAACTTGTTATAGATCTAAAATCCAAATTACATTAATCTTGTGAAAATAATAGGTCTATGTCATCTTTGTTAATAGTTAAAAATAGTTCGGCACTTTTGCAAAAAAAAAAAAAAAAAAAAGTTCTGCCAAACTTATCCTCGTGAGCTACAATCTTGTAACTTCCGTTCAATTGACATGTTTCCATTTGACTATGTTGGACCAAAAGTGGCCAAAACAGAAAAAGAAACATTACATAATGTATAAAGTAGTTAAAAAATTAACTCATACTTCCCTCGTTCCAAAATAGTTGTCGTAGTTTCCTTATTAGTCTGTTCAAAAAAGAATGACACAATTCTAAATTTAGAAATATTTTTTAGTTGAAACTATTACTTTACCCTTAATGAAATGCTTTATAGCCACATATTTATGTATGACTTATTTTGGACCACAAGTTTCAAAAGTCTTACTAAATTTCTTAAACTCCGCTTCAAGTCAAACTATGACAACCATTTTGGAACGGAGAGAGTATATATATGCAGTATATTCTATAGTTACCATCTTTGACGAACCCGCCTGTGTGTGTCAGATATTCTAGCTTTGAACAGCACGTAGATGATTCTTTAATTTAAATGAGAATACAGCCATCAATAATGTTTTAAGAAAATTTAAATGCATCTCAGTATCTCACAAATTAATGGGATTGTTGTATATATATGGTGATTAATGTGCGCCAAGAGTCATTAAAGATATGAACTAGATGGACTTATTCTGGAGCAATATCCAAGAAGTTGACTTTATATAATCATTTGCTCACTCCGTCCCAAATTAGTTGTCACCTTCAGTTTTTTTTACGTCCATTAAAAAAACCATTAAAGAAGGTGTGTATTTTACTATGTTACCCTTATGTAATGTCTATTAAATTTTGTTGATAAAAAATTTATGATATCATGAGTTAAACAACATCGATTGTGCAAATAACTTATTTACAATGTCAATGTATACACTTAAATCTTTAATTATCTTGTGCAAATTATCTAGCTGACAAAATATGTAACGATTTCTTTCTTCCTTGCATTTTCTTAAATGGGATTTTTCCTGTATCTTATTCTTCATTTTAACTTTGAGTGGAGCCAATCATGTTGAATAAGGTACAAAACCAACATGCGTTGTCCTTTACACTCCGTTTAGATGGTTGTTACCCATCATTTCATAATACGTTGTATTGTATTGTATCGTATTGTACGGTATTATATTGTGTTGTACAATGTTTGGATAGACTGATTGTTTACCATGGTTTAATAATAAAAAATAAGGTAAAGGGTAAAATGGAAATATTAAATAATAAGTGAGGGCAGGATGGGTAAGAAAAATAGGTAGCGACGCGATCCCACCAAATCGATCGTTACATAAAATGACAATGAGGCCATTACTTGGCTTATTAAGTAACTTGATACTTTGTGTTAATGAAAGATAACAAGTAAATTGGTAGAATAGTCGAAATGCACCGCAAACTAGCAAAACACTCCCACCATTTGAAAAAGAAATGAAAGGAGTATATAGGTAGAATCGGTATGTCTTGCACACGCTAACAATATAAAAAAGAATTTATATAAGCTGATTGTAGATACTATCTTGTTACTACCTTTTAACTACATGTGTAATTTGTTTACCACATCAGCTCGCTTACTTTTTATTATCGGATGTCAAAAAAGAAAGGTGAATGGTAATTGTGGAAATGCAAATGAGTGAATTGACTGGGGAACTTAGTATTAGGTTAGTCCTATAGGAAATTGACTACTGAAAATGAAAACGTCAGGAAAAATAGAGAAGTAATAAATGCCTAATAAATTAAAATTATACACAATGATCTCCAGACATTTAAAAAATATATATTATTTCTTTTCGTCATTTACAAGTATTACAATTTAATATTTTTGATCAATTTCTAATCAAGTTACATGCTTTTGGATACCTAGGATATGCAACATGAGACATGTCGCTAAAAAGCAATTGCTGCATCTCGTGATCTGGTGGACAGGGTAATATTACCAACTCTTGATCTTGCTCTCTTCCCAACTTCGCTAAGTGATCTGCACAGCTGTTTCCTTCTCTTAAAGTTTGGATTAGAGCAATCCCGAGTTCCGATATGAGGGTCTTGCATTCTTCAATTACATCAAGATCAGGATGACTTTTGTCAATGTTATTCACCACCGTTAGTAACATCAAGGCATTATTGGAGTCCGTTTCAATAATAACATTTTTCAAATTGTACATTTTTGCTAAAGTTAGACCACCACGTATACCCCATAATTCTGCCGTAAGACTCGAGGTCGCTTTCTTCCTAAGCCGCCCGTAGAACCCTCCAAGCCACCTTCCTTTGTCATCTCGTACTACACCCCCGAACGCGGCTAATCTTGAATAAGGCATGAAACTGCCATCCGTGTTAATTTTGATAAACCCCCGGGGAGGAAATGACCAACTAATGTAAGTAGGAGTAGTACTACTCCGTTGAATATCCGTCGGTTGAATATGGCAAGTCGCACTTTTTTGTATTGGAAAGTATGGGATGTGAGAGCAAGCTGAATGCATATAAAGTGAGGCCATAATTTTTCTAATTACCGAGAGTTGGACTTACGCTAATAACAGTTTAGTTTTCTTACTGCCTAAATGCCACACAAGTAGTAGTGTATCAGACCAAGAAAACAAGGGAACGTAGTTTAGCAATTAGCAGCAAGATGGTGCTACTTATATAGACTTCACAAACCTATATCAAGTGGGATTCTACTTAGTCATATAGAAAGGTTAAGAAAACGAGTCATTTAGGAAATTGGAAAACTAAAACATAATAAGGATGTAATACCAATACAGGCAGGATAATATTTAGCCATTAAGGAAGGTTTTATTTGGTCGGTTGATAATTTTCTAAGTTTAAATCCTTAGGGGAGTGAGTTAAAATTTCTTTTGAGTATTTACGGATTAATAGAAATCAGAAAGGACTAATCAATTTCAATTGAATCAGAAAGAAGAACCGCATAATTGCACCCAATTTCTAGAAATACATAGTAGACAGCCTCTTTTTCCAAAACAACAACACACTGTTTAGAATCCTTTCTTTACATGATTATCTTGTGCAAATTATCTAGCTGACAAAATATGTAGCAATTTCTTTGTCTTCCATGCATTTTCTTAAATGGGATTTATCTTGTATCTTATTCTTCATTTTAACTTTGAGTGGTGCCAATCATGTTGAATAAGGTCCAAAATCAACATGTTTTTTTTTTTTTACGATAACGGCGGTGTTTGGGCCAGTTTACGCGCACCTCGACTAATTCGACCGGATACCTGCTACCTTCCACCGGCAACAGATACCAGATAACTTTATCCACCAAAATCAACATGCTTTGTCCTTTAGAAATCAAAGTGCATTTTAAAGTGTCATTTCCTTGTTCCATCCGTGTCTATGAAAAATGGACTTTATGAAAATTGTAAGCTTCTTGTCTATGATTCCATTGTTCCACTTTAATCTGTTGCCTAGACTGCATAACACTGAACGGAATGTCGGAAATTTAACTCAAGATATATTACTGTTACATCGATAAACAAACTTTTTTTTTCTAACCAATGATACTTTTGAGAAAAAAGCCAGTTGCTTCCTACTAGAATATAACCAGTGTCCAAAACAAGAATAATAGGCTAAAATTGAGAGAAAGCTAATAGATTTTTCTTCCATCACTGTTTTGGCAGTGCAATGAAAGAAAATAGTATAGTACCCAAATGAGCCCCAGTCAAAGCAACACTGACATATAAGGTAGAAAACGACACTGTCTTTGCACTGCAAATATGTAATGCTAAAGGATACTTTGTCATCATATGTCCACATGTTGTGTTGCTTTACAAAAAAAATATAACTTATTACATTATCGAGTCATGTTGTAGCAGATCGTTCGTCTTATTTTCGTGTTTTATAGTCGTACAAGGGCTAACTTTAGATATCTTTTGAATGATATGATAGTGTAGATTTCCTTTTTTACAATGTCGATGCATATAAGATAAGATAGCCACTGTAAAAGGGTGTCCTGTAAAGTGGTTTTACCACCTCAAATGAAGGGTGGTCCTCAAGGAGTATCTAATTAACAGAATGAAACAAGGAACATATAAAGAATTCTGCCACTTTTATATTGCTTTTTCACTTTATGAAAAGTATTTATATGAAAAGGAAACTCATTTTCAGGAGATTCCAATGCCTTTATCTTTTTGTAAGTTTCTATAGGAAAGCAATTTTTAGAGCAGAAAGTTGGTGGGAGAACTACTTTGTATACTTTGGAGTCTATAGTGTAAAATATTCTGCTATGATAAAGAAAAGGATCTTGTAAAGTGAAATAAATTTCTTATAGACCAAAAATGAACATCAACATGGCCATTTTGTTGCATCAAGAACGAGAACTACAAATCGACCCTCCAAAATTTTGTTCAGAAAAATTCAAAATCCAAATAAGGACCAGATGACCTATCCGAATCAGAAGCACCCTTCTCGTTTGAATAAGTCGATGACTTGCACGATTGTTTGAAACATGTAAGATCAACTGGTTTAGGAATCTCTGGAGGATGAGTACTTCGAATGAGAGCCCAGTTAATGCTTTCAAAGAAAGGATGTTGTTTTATCTCCGTGGCACCTCGTTTAAATCCTAGTCTTTTTTGAGGATCCTTCACAAGTAGACCTCGGATTAAATCCTTAGCAGCAAAACTAATTGTGGATCCCTCGGGGAATTTTAGAGGCTGACCAACAACATTGAATAATGTCTCTCTATTTCCATTGCCTTTGAAAGGTGTCTTCCCGTGAAGTAACTCGTACAGAAAAATCCCGAATGTCCACCAATCAACAGCACTACCATGACCATCTCCTCTGATTATTTCTGGGGCTAGATATTCATGTGTTCCAACAAAGGACATGGATCGAGCTGCAGTTGGCTCAGCAACCAGCACGGGAAGTGAATTAGCAGAAACCGAGGCTGCACGATCACCTCTTGTTTTGGTTGTTTTCTGGTTAAAGAGACGAGGCTTAAAACATGAAGGTTGAAAGCAAGAAGGCTCCACACAAACAGGTAATTTGCATGCTGGATCAATGCACGATGGCTGGATGCAATATGAAGAGATAGTACAAGATGGTCCATCATTGGATCTTAATAGGGTGGGATTGACGCAACATCTCAACGATAGATCAAAATCTGACAGCATTATATGGCCATCTTCCCTTACCAACACATTTTCAGGCTTTAAATCTCTGTATACTACTCCCATCATGTGTAAATACTCAAGGGCAAGCAACACCTCTGATGCATAAAACCTGTCCAAAAAAGTAAACAAACTCGTTATGGAACATCAAAATTGCAGACAGAAAAGATTGGAACTTTAACCAAAATTGAGACCAAATAATACACATTGTTGCACAGCATTAAGGTCCAAGCTAGAATAAACCATGTTTAAATAGTTCAAGTAAAATTACAAATTTCTGAATTTCAAACTTCCATCGAATTAATGAAAAGCATAGTATCGTTATGCTTCAACAGTGGTTAATACTAAGTGGATGTGTTATCAATCTACTCCCCTAGGATATGAAACAGGGAAGTCGGGAGACAATTCAGAAAAATAACGAGCATTTGCCATTGAATTCCTCACAGAAAATTGCTGCAGGGCAAAAAGTTTATCATATGGACTCTAGTGACATTAGACACTTAATCCAGATATCAATATTACTACTACAAACAAAGAAAAAACCATTAAATTCCTCACACAGAATAGCAGCAGGGCAATAAGTTTATCAAAAGGATTCTAGTGACATTAGACATTTAATCCAGATATCAAAAGTACTACTTCAAACAACGAAAAAGTTTCTTTCTTTTGATAGCAAATGATTTACAGATGAAATGACGTATTCATCGCTGTCTTTCCTAACTAGTCAAAAGTATAAGTTGAAAATCTGGTACATATGCAGTCAAATTGCCTACTACTAAGTTAAAAAGAAGAAACAAGAATAAAAATCAAACCTTGCTGCTTGTTCCGAAAAATGCCTGCCTGCCTGGCGCTGCCTGAGCAAATGAAGATCTCCACCACTACAAAACTCCATAAGCAAACACGAAAACTTCTCCGTTTCAAAATGTGAATAAAGTGTTGGGAGAAATGGATGGTCCAATAAGCCCAAAATTTCCCTCTCAGTTTGAGCTCTCATTACCTTCTTCCTTCCAGCTAACATCCCTTTATCCATAACTTTCATAGCAAACAAGCATCCCATTCCCCTTAACTCCGCCAAATAAACGCTCCCAATATCGCCAAATCCCAACTTTTTCAATAGCCTAAAATGAGCTAACCCCAACTCCCCATCTTTCCCTTTAACACATTGTATTGCATCCCACCTAATATCGCTCCCCTTATGAGGTTTCGATGCACAAATGGAACGAAAACTAGACTCATTCGGATCAGCACTGTTACAACAACTAACTGAACTAAAACTAACACTCTCACTTTCAACAAACTCCACATTCTTGTCCATTTCAAGATTCAAAGTTTCAATCTTTTTACCATCACAACGACCATCATCGCTAACGCTATCGTTCCCCGATAAGGTAAAACTAGTGCTACATAAATCAATGCTAGTACTATTAGTATTAGTACTAATACTAAGGTTTTGGAAACTGACTTTAAGTGAAGTTACATCAGTATCTATACTATTATTAGCTTCTCTATTCATGTTTACTAAGTGTTTGATAAAATACCTGAAAGAAGTAAGAAAATTTGAGGGTTTAAAGACTAAAGGGTTGTTAAAAGGAGGGAAAATGAATGGTAGTCAAATGGGGTTTTGGTTATTGCCGAGGTAGTCAAACAAATATATGAGAAAACCAAGTAATGTGTGTGTGTGTGTGTGAAAGAGAGTATATATTAAAACTAGTGCATATAAGGACTATAAATATAAAAAAAAGGGGTAATTCAAATTTGAATGAGTTGTTTGTTACTATCTTATTTACACACTCCTAGAAATGAAACAGCTTGTAGACAAAATATATATAGGACCAGTTATATGGTTATATGTACACCTACTCTATTTAATACAATGATATATTATGTGTGTTTGTGTTGGGAGTAGCCAGGGTCGTAAAAATTTATCTGCATCCGGTGTTTACATCGAGCCAATTAATAGAAAACATGTGCATTGCAATATTGCATACGTCTATCTATTATTTAATCATGGTCAGATAAATTATATGGTTCGATGTAAACACCGAGTGTCGGTAAATATTTATTGATATAGACCAACACAAGCAACAAATTTTAATGCCATAGGACCTAATTCTGTTCACTGCTTGTTGTACATAAAGTGCAATGTGGCCCAATCAGGCCTAGTTTGATTTCTAGTGGATACTATTATATTTTGTTTTAGTTTTTGGGTAAATGCCATATTGCCAAAGATAATTTAGTCTTTTAAAATTTGAATGTTTATTTGAAAGTATTGATATGCATATTTAATGATACAGAAGGAACTAGTTGTCATCAACAATTTTGACCAAGTAAAAGGTCCTTCAAGTATCATTAATACTACTAGTAAGTTGGTATTTACTTGTTCATAACCAATTTCTCTAGTTCAAGCCGTGGAAAAGTTTCTTTAAAAAAAAGTAAGATTGCGTACAATACATCAATGTAGATGAGTTTTTATGTAGGTATTTCACGTGCGAGAGTTTAGTATATTGAATTGTTTTCCTTTTTAATATAAAAGAGAAAAACAAAACATAGAAAGAATTCAAGGCAAAAAATTAGACTGGTTAGGTTGCCAACAATAAAAACCTAGTTAGCAATTTTGAAATATAGACCACCAAGGGTTGTGCTCGGGTTCGAGCCTGGGGAATGAAAAAAATTCTGGTTGGAAGCCGCTTCCCCCAGAAATGGACCTTACGCGGCGCGAATCCGGATTAGTCGGGGCTCCAATGAGGTACCGGACACCGGATGGGAAACCAAAAAAAAAAAATTTGAAATATAGGAGTGAAGCAGCTGATGCTACTCGTTGATGTTTTAGTAAGTATGAAATAATGATTGGGCCATGATGCCATGGTTCACTAGGCTTGTTGCTGCTAAGACACTAGAGAGACAGATTAGGGGTTAGTCATTTAATCTAGTATGTACAACTTAATAACTACTTAGGTCAAAATAATTGAAGCATGAATTAACTTCACCTTAATTATTGTAACACTGGTATTAGATTATCTGGCAGTGTAAATTTTGATCACTTAAACATGTACTATATTCAAACTAGACACACACATAGTCACAAAATTGTAATGGACATATTGATATTCTTCATCTACATATTTTATAATTGTAGGTCCTCACACTGCTGGAGGTTGTTTAATTACTAGCCACCGAATCAAATACTTTGACATCAAACATTGATAGGTATGTAAAATAATCACTGAAGTTCTAGCAAAATTATATTCTACAACAACAACAACATACCCAGTATATCCTACAAGTGGGGTCTGAAGAGGGTGAGATGTACGCAGAGCTTTATCCCCACCAAAGTGGAGAGGCTGTTTCCGATAGACCATCGGCTAGGAAAATTTTGTTTTTGAAAACAGTTTGAAAATCAAGACAACAATATCATGCTAAATAGAATGAGAAAACTGCCGCACATCCAAAATAAAGAGGTAATAGCAATACATATAAAGGCGAAGACTTCGATTGAAATCGTCTATAAACGCCTACTGCTACATCTAAAGAGAGAAAAGACACTCAGACTACTACCTAACCTTCTACCCTAATCCTCGACCTCCACTCTCCCTATCTAGGATCATGTCCTCGGTGATATGGATCTGGACCATATCAAACATTCAATAAGTTCAGTGTTAGAAAAACTAAAGGTCGAATCTATCAAATTTAAAACCTAAATCATCTCTCGGTCTACAATACTCATCCTAAAAGTGGATCCGGTTAATGCATCAAACATATGAATGCTTGATATCTTCCTCTACAATAGGTTTATTGGTTAATTATGATTAAATGATATGAACATTTACTTCAATTTAACACTCAATGACGATAAACTAACATAGTTTAGTGCATATATAAACCAAGTCCATGTTACACTACGGGCCAAGAAGCCAGATTTAAGGCAATGATCAATTTCAGCACTGTTGTGGTCCAAATGTTACCAACTTCTTGTCTCATTATCGATTTTTCTTGTGACTTTCAGCTAAGACTTTAGACCTCTCACTTCTGAACTTAGATCTGATTTTACTATTTTTGTTTATCCAACGTCAAATTAACTAGATCCTGTCTCCTGTGATGATTCATGTATATCCAATATATTTACAGAGTAAAATCAACTAGGCAAGTGCCATGAACATTAATGGTCAATTGAGCATATTTGATTGATGATGCATGAAGAAGGAGGCATTTAGTTGCACTTTCTTACTTATAGTTTTCTTCATTTTATTAATATTATTATTTGTAATATCATTATAGCGTTCATCATAAACTCTATGATGATCACAATGTATCTAGTGCTCTCGAGTTCTTTCTTTTTATATAATTGTTAGTTAGTTGGGGTTGTGCCTCATTAGGAATAATAAGGTAAGGTCTAGCCCCCTTTATTTGTATTGTTCTGATTGAGGTAGTATTATTATTAATAAAATTAGTCACTAAGCACCCTACTTAGTGACCTTTGCTTAAAAAAATAAATGATGCACGTTCTCCCTTCGTCCTTTCCAACTAAACTATCTTGAAGTCTTTGCAGGACAATCTCCTTTCACCAGTGTCCAACTAAACTGCCTTGGAATCTTGATTGATAGAGAACACTTAAAGTTTTGGCAGGTCAGCACTTGCTCGATCCCTTCTCCTAGTCTCCAACTAAATGGCCTTAAAATTTTGGCACATAGACAATACTCGCACTCGATCCCCTCATCCTTTTCTCCCAACTAAATTGCCTTGAAATCTCGACAAATAGGCAAGACTTGCTTTAGACTCTTTCATTTCTTCTCCCAACTAAATTGTCTTGAAGTTTTGATAGGACAACATTTGCCAAGCTGGTGGCCATTTAGTTAAAATCATGAAAAACAAGGATTAACCCTCAAAATCAGTCAAAATTGGAGACACTGGGTGAAATTTTCTTTCTTTTTTTCTCAAAATTTTTAAACGTTGAGTACAACACATTATACCAATTAGCTAAGTTCATTCTACAATTGCCACCTCATGTTTTTTAGTGTTTTTTCATTGGAAGATAAATCATACTTTAAGGTGAGAGTTAAAACATCTGTCATCTTCGAAGGTTGTAATTTCTTCTTTTCAAAGACTATATTTCTAAAAGACTTGAAGTAAAATCAAAGAAGGATATGGCCTAGTACTTTTAATATTATCCTAGCTATAAATATATAACTTTAGATCCTTGTATTCCACTAAATTGCAAATGAGGATGAAGTTTGCACGGACATCTCCAGCTATCTTCTTCTTCTTCTTGATATTGTACTTCATTACATCAGGTATTTATGTACTGAGATATACTCCCTCCGTCCCATTTTGTTTGTCGCAGTACAGATTTTGAGAGTCAAACGAGTTTAACTTTGATCGTTATATTTTCATATGTCTTTTAAATATTTTGAATTATTAATTATTGTGACTTATAGTACTTTTTATATAGTTTCTAAATATATAAACATCATTACAAAAAATTTAAAGATTATATATTTAAATACACGGTCAAAATAAACTCGTTTGACTCTCGAAATACGAACTATGACAAACTATTTTGAAACGGATGGAGTAGTATTTTTTCCACAAATTCTTTTATTTTGTTGAACCTTTTCCATATATTTTTCTCTTACAATCGTGGAACTGGCTTTCAGTTGTAAGTTGTAACATGGTTGAAAATGTTAGAGATGACTTTCCAAAGCTTTAAATCCTTGTTCTAATTAATTAGTGTTGCAATCTACTCTATCCGTTCTAGTTTATGTGCGCAATATTTCATTTTTCGTCTGTTTAAAAAAGAATGGCAATATTCTGAATTTGATAACAAGTTAACTTCAAAATTATAGTTTTGCCAACCACACAAACATCTTTACCTTATTTTACACTACAAGTTTAAAAAATCTTCATTTATTTCTTAAACTTTGTGTCGAGTCAAACTATGACATATAAAGTGGAACGGAGTGAGTATCAAACTATTATGTCATAACATATCGAAATAGTAGATGAGCCAATATCCTACACTCTTGCTGAAACTTGTAAACCAATTTTATGCAGGTAAACTTGAACAAGTGCAGGCATGTACCATCTACATTAGTAACAAATGCCCATTTCCAATATGGCCAGCAACAGCTCCAAATACAGGCCATCCAGTTATAGCAAACGGAGGATTCTACCTTCCACCAGGCCGAATTCGGAGAGTTGGTGCACCAGGGGATTGGAGTGGACGTATTTGGGCTCGAACAGGTTGCAATTTTGACGATCCAACAAATCACAAACCAGCCTGTGAAACTGGTGATTGTGAGGGAAAACTCGAATGTGAAGGAACCATAGGACTTCCTCCAGTTACATTAGTAGAAATGACTATACAATTTGACAAAAGACAACCTAGTTTCTATGATGTGAGTTTAGTTGATGGATATAATGTCCCAGTTTCTGTAACTTCAAAGCCAGCAGATTCTAAGTGTTATATTGGAGGGTGCTCAAAAAACTTGAAAAACATATGCCCACCAGAGCTTCAGGTTTGATTCACGTACACTTTTATTTATTTAATTATGCTTCAACATGTTACTTGCATGCACGTCAATTGCCAAATGCGTGAAAATTATTTATAATGATGATTAGTGGTGAGACTTACTGGAGGAGTGAAAGCCAGGATGGCTTGGTAAGCACGCAATCCGTTATGTGGGCGCCAACTCCAACCCTTTCTGATAGAAAATGACGACTCCTTAAAAAAACAAAATTATTCAAGTTCTTTTTCTCAAAAAAGTCCCGCTTCGACCGCCCGACACATCGCACTTCCGCTCGGGTCGAGGCTTCCACTCCGTCCTAAGAGACGGATCAAAGAAGAGTGGCAAACCTCTCGCTGGTTTTTAGAATTCAACATCAGGAAGTATTTTCACACCATCGACCAAGGTGCACCTAACCCATCTACCCATTTATCAATCACGGTGTTCAGCTGACTTGCACTAATAGACCCCTATTGTATTGGAATTTGGCGCCCATCTTTTTACGGTTGTCAATCACGAACCTTGTCTATTTTGATAGCATAATGAATTGTGAAAATTTCGTCATTTAAAAGCATAATTTATTCGGAGAAATATATTTTTCATTACTTAATTATGTCTTCGACACTGCCCACTTTTAATCATTCAATTTTGTTTTCACCAGGTTATAAACGATGAAGGACAAGTTGTGGCGTGTAAGAGTGCATGCTTGGCTTTCAATCTTGACTCATTTTGTTGCAGGAATAAATATGGGAGTCCTGAAAAATGCAAGCCAAGTGTGTACTCAAGTTTGTTCAAAAAAGCTTGTCCCTCTTACGTTACTTATGCTTTTGACACCCCTTCACCTGTGGTTAGCTGTTCATCCGATGAATTTGTCGTAACTTTTTGTCCAGATAAATGGGGCACTGATGACTATTCATCTTCTTGATAGAATTGTACAATTAATTATATTCTCTCTTGTACCATCACCATGCATGGTAATCTTTAGTTTGTTGGATATATTGATGTCCGTTGTACACGAAATAATAATCTTGATATTACATTCTTATTAGGTGTGTAATATTCAGCTTATACAAATATTGATCGTCCATGTGACAACCCTAATTCTAGGTCTTCGTTATTTTCTTCAATAACTTACTTGAATAAAGTATTAACTTTTTTTTTCCTCGTTTTCTATTATGAAATGATCAACAGATAGCATGTCGATTCTTGATTTTACATTTTATTCGTGCAAAAAAAGTGGTCATTGGGCCAACAGGGACGGAGTCAGTATTTCACATAAGGGGTTTAAAAATGTCAAACTTTATATTTGAACCGTAATCTAGAGCAATTTTTGAACCGTCTTTGCCACTTTACTGGAACTTTTCATCATTTTAAGGGGTTCAATAGCTTATATATGTCATAAAAATACCAATTTTAATGCTAATTACAGTGTATTTTTTCAACGAAGGGAGTTCAATCAGGTGGCTCCACCCCTGTCGGCCAAAGTTTTTGAGGTTTGGCTTCAAAACTGTAAAGTAAAATTTGTAAAAAAAGGGCAAGCTTGATTTTAATTGTTTTTTCTCAACCCTTTTCTTCCTGACGGAACTTTTCCAGTAGCCACTTTTAGTAGTCATTTTTTTTTAGCAGAACTTGCTAATTAGGTAGCCACATTTTGAATTGATACATGAGATATGGCTAGTCCCTGTACGACTTCAACCACGTAGCCTTAGGGCTGCATATTAGAATGTAACCAACCTTTCCAAAATAAGTAAAAAATAATAACAAATTCAAAATGCGAAAAAAAGATGAACAAGAACTTTAGGAATTCTTTTGAAGTGTTTAGAAGTTTTAAACTAAAAAGTTAAATTTTATGAACATTGCCTGAAGTTTTAAGAAATAAAGGTGTGCCTAATTAAGATTCTGCATCTTAGTCGACCATATTAAGAGCCCAGATTATCTCCGTGAGTTATGTTGATTGTATATCCTTGTTTGACTTAATGATTTAAAAATAACTTTCCTGCCAGGTCCTTTGTTTTGAATTGTAGGAATTCAAACTCTAGAAGGGAAAAGACATTGGTTATACTCTTTACGGACTAAACTGAGATTGTTAATAAATTACATAAATCACTAATAATTGACATGAAAATATAAACCAAAAAAGTAAGACATTATAAAGAATGACAAAATAGTAGAAATTCAATAAATTTTCAGAGTAGATTTGGCCCCGGCCAGCATTATATAGACATCAATTTGTAAAATTTTTGCCCACAGGCTACTTTTGCCACTGATATTTAGTTTGAAGTCATTTTTTTAGTGATTTTACATGAGAGGCTATTTTTTGAAACTTCAATCTTTGTGGGCTGAAGTTAACTTCATGCCTAAGTTATGAAGTTCAACTTCAATCCGTAAGGGTTGAACTTTTAGACATATATGCGTAAACTTCAACCTTTATGAGTTGAAGTTGAACTTCAATCCTTGTGGTGGGCTGAAGTTGAACTTCAACTTTTGTGGGCTGAACTTGTGTGAAGTTCAACCCACAAGGTCTCATGCAAAACCAATAAAAAAAGTGGTCTCAAACCAAAGACCACATGCAAAAGTGGCCTCTCATTCACTTTTCCTCAGCAATTTGAGCTGCTTGGGTCGTCCGCCTCAAGTAGCCACTTTTACTGCTACTCTTTGAAACATAACCTTCTTTTGGCAGAACATTCTAATTGGGCAGCCACATTTTCGCTTGATAATGGAGATATGGCCCGTCTAATTAAAATGTTAAAAAACTTTTCCAAAATAGGTAAAAAATAATTAAGCAGCCACAATTTTGGGTTTATAATGGAGATATGGCCGGTCTCTGCACAGCTTCAACCACGTAGCATCTTTTAGGGCTGCAAATTAAAATATAACACTTTTCCAAAATATGTAAAAAATTAATTACAAATTCAAATTCGTCAAAAAAAAAAAAAATCGAACATGACCTTCGGAAATCCTCTTGGAGTGTCCAAAAGTTTTGAATTAAAAAATTAAATTTTAGGAACATTGTCATGAAGTTTGAGAAAAAAATAGAAGTGCTTAATTGAGGTCGTGCTACTTAATCGACCATATTGAGAGCTCAGGTTATTTCTGTGAGTTATGTTGAATGTATATTTTTGATTGACTTAATTATTTACAAAGTAACTTTTCTATCAAGTCCTTATTTTTGAATAGTAGGAATTCAAACTCTCAAAGGGTAAGTGACCATAATAATACCCTTACGAACTTGATTGAGACTGCTGTTAAAAAAATTACATAAATCATTGATAATTAAATGGAAGTTTAAAATAAATTGAGTAATTAGTATTCTCTCCGTTCCAAAATAGATCACACTATTTTCTTATTAGCCCGTTCCAAAAAGAATGACACAATTCTAAATTTGGAAATATTTTTGAGTTGAAACTACTACTTTACCCTTAATGAAATGTTTTATAGCCACATATTTATGTAGGACTTATTTTAAACCACAAGTTTCAACATCAGGAAGTATTTTCACACCATCGACCAAGGTGCACCTAACCCATCTACCCACTTATCAATCACGGTGTTCAGCTGACTTGCACTGATATATAGACCCCTATTGTATTGGAATTTGGCGCCCATCTTTTTACTGTTGTCAATCATGAATCTTGTCTATTTTGATACCATACTGAATTGTGAAAATTTCGTCATTTAAAAGCATAATTTATTCGGAGAAATATATTTTTCATTACTTAATTATGTCTTCGACACTTCCCACTTTTAATCATTCAATTTTGTTTTCACCAGGTTATAAACGATGAAGGACAAGTTGTGGCGTGTAAGAGTGCATGCTTGGCTTTCAATCTTGACACATTTTGTTGCAGGAATAAATATGGGAGCCCTGACAAATGCAAGCCAAGTGTGTACTCAAGTTTGTTCAAAAAAGCTTGTCCCTCTTACGTTACTTATGCTTTTGACACCCCTTCACCTGTGGTTAGCTGTTCATCCGATGAATTTGTCGTAACTTTCTGTCCAGATAAATGGCGCACTGATGACTATTCATCTTCTTGATAGAATTGTACAATTAATTATATTCTCTCTTGTACCATGCATACCATCACCATGCATGGTAATCTTTAGTTTGTTGGATATATTGATGTCCGTTGTACACGAAATAATAATCTTGATATTACATTCTTATTAGGTGTGTCATATTCAGCTTATACAATATTGATCGTTCATGTGACACCTCTAATTCCAGGTCTTCGTTCTAAATTAGTACTCCATCCGTTCCAAAATGGATGACACTATTTCCTTATTAGTCCGTTCCATAAAGAATGACACAATTATAAATTTGAAAACATTTTTGAGTTGAAACTACTAGGAGTACTTTACCCTTAATGAAATGTTTTATAGCTACATATTTATGTATGGCTTATTTTGGACCACAAGTTCTAAAAGTCGCTCTAAATCAAACTAAGACAACCATTTTGGAACGGAGGGAGTACGTACTAGCATGGCTGTATACTGAGGGCTGTTTTATTTTCTTCAATTACGTGAATAAAGTCTTAGCTTCTTTTTTTTCCCCTCGTTTTCTAATATGAAATGATCAGCAGATCGATAGCATGTCGATGCTTGGTTTTAAATTTTAATTGTGCAAAACAAGTGGTCATCGGCCAAAGTTTTTGAGGTTTGGCTTCAAAACTGTAAAGAAAAATTTGTTAAAAAAAGGGCCAGCTTGATTTTAATTGTTTTTTCTCTGCTCTTTGCTCTTTTCTTCCTCACGGAACTTTTTAAAGTGCAGTAATCCCAAATGAATTGGGGTCGTCCTACCTCAAATAGCCACTTTTACTGCTACTCTTTGAAACGTAACTTTCTTTTGGGGTGAAGTACACAAAAGGCCATTTTTGACAGTTATATTTGATTTGAGGCCACTTTTTTATTTGTTTTACATGAGATGCTACTTTTTGGAACTTCAATTTTTTTGGGTTGAACTTCACACAAGTTCAGCCCGCAAGTATTGAATTCAACTTCAGCCCAGCACAAGGATTGAAGTTCAACTTCAGCCCAGCACAAGGATTGAAGTTCAACTTCAGCCTACAAGGGTTGAAGTTTACGCATCTATACCTAAAAGTTCAACCCTTACAGATTGAAGTTGAAACTTCATAATTTAGGCATGAAGTTCAACCCACAAGGTTTGAACTTCAGCACACAAAGATTGAAGTTCCAAAAAGTGGCATCTCATGTAAGACTATTAAAAAAGGGATTTTTACACTCTATACCCATAAAATTTAAAGTATTTTAAGTCATACCCATTACAAATTATACTACCCATAAAACTAAAAGTATTTACCCAACCTATCCATTTATTATTGTATACCTTTGTTATGTCTTATAGGTGTATACCTTTAAAGTATACTGCATAAATTATGGTATACAAGTCTGGAGGGACATTTATCACTGAAAGCCTTATAAGTATATACATTTATGGTATACTGCATAAACTATGGTATACAAGTCTGGGAGGGTAGAGTGGGTAAATAATTTATTGGGTAGATCGAGTAATATTTGAAAGTAGTGGGTAGTGACTGTAATTATTTTAGATTTTTTGGGTATTTTTGTAAGTGTCCCTTAAAAAAATGGCTTCAAACTAAATACCCGTGATAAAAGTGGTATGTGGGTGAAAATTTTACTTCTTTTGGCAGAACATTCTAATTGGGCAGCCACATTTTCAGTTGATAATGAAGATATGGCCAGTCTACACAATTTCAATCATGTAGCTTAGGGATGCCAATTAAAATGTTAAAAAACTTTTCCAAAATAGGTAAAAAATTATTAAGCAGCCACAATTTTGGGTTTATAATGGAGATATGGCCGGTCTATACAAAGCTTCAACCATGTAGCCACTTTTAGGAATGCAAATTAAAATATAACAAACTTTTCCAAAATATGTAAAAAATTAATTACAAATTCAAATTCGTCAAAAAAAAAAAAATCGAACATGACCTTCGGGAATCCTCTTGGAGTGTCCAAAAGTTTTGAATTAAAAAATTAAATTTTAGGAACATTGTCATGAAGTTTGAGAAAAAAATAGAAGTGCTTAATTGAGGTCGTAGTACTTAATCGACCATATTGAGAGCTCAGGTTATTTCTGTGAGTTATGTTGAATGTATATTTTTGATTGACTTAATTATTTACGAAGTAACTTTTCTATCAAGTCCTATTTTTGAATAGTAGGAATTCAAACTCTCAAAGGGTAAGTGACCATAATAATACCCTTAAGAACTTGATTGAGACTGTTGTTAAAAAAATTACATAAATCATTGATAATTAAATGGAAGCTTAAAACAAAAGAGTAATTAGTACTCCATCCGTTCCAAAAATGGATGACACTATTTCCTTATTAGTCTGTTCAAAAAAGAATGACACAATTCTAAATTTGAAAATATTTTTAAGTCGAAACTACTATTTTACCCTTAATGAAATGTTTTATAGCCACATATTTATGTAGAACTTATTTTAAACCACAAATTTCAAAATCTTACCATTTCTTAAACTCCGCTTCAAGTCAAAATAAGATAACAATTGTGGAGAGTAAATTTCTTTGGATGTTCCAAGAACCTCACAGATGATTTTCTAGGAAAAGGAACATTGGATGAATGAATGATTGATGACCCTCGTAGTCTTGCGGAATACGTGTACGTTTGATTTTTCTAATATTTCTTTAGGACAATTATGTACAAACTTTAGCCAAAAAACGAAACTTCTTGTTTGTATTTGAAGATGCTCATTGTCGGCACTTTAACCTTTTTATTTGTATTTTTGTTTTTTATTTATGAATTATGGAAGATGCAAAGGAATCCAAGTCCCACAAGATATATTATCCAAACTAGTTCAACCACGTGTTCAAAGGGGTCTCATACCATGATAAAACCGGGCACCGGTCGTCTACACACATACGGACGTCCACACAAAGAGTGGAGGATTGTCCAAAACTTATATGGCATCTTGTCCCATCTCTTTCACCGACGTGAAATTCTTCCCACATTCCAACACAATATCATATAAAGAATAGCGGATTCTCAGCTTGGTTTTCTATTTTCTATGATAAAATGCTAAGTTTCATTTATAGTAATATGACATTTTTTTGCTTAATAGTAGCAAATATGTCATTATGTATGTGTATAGTAGCTTATCCATTAGTACTATTAATGTGTAGAAGTTAAAGTTGTGGCCGAATTGAACTGGTCAACTTTCTTGTGCTACACGTACCAGACACTTGTTTTTTTTTTTTTTTGTGACATGGTCATCACCCAATACTATATAATTCATACATTAAACCCCATTTCCAATTAGTACAAAACACACTCCTTCATAGTTTTGAAGGAAAATCAGATAAAAATATAGACACAAAAAGAACACCATGGTAGGATCATTAACTGAATTAGGCTCCAAATTTGCTGGACTAATGTTCATATGGGGAACAATTCAACAACTATTTCCTTATATATTGCGCAAGCGTATAGAATCCTTATGGCACAAACTCGAAAATTATTTCTACCCTTTTGTCCAAATTACTATTGATGAATATACCAATGGTAAAACCAACGAAATTTATAGCCAAGTGAATTCTTATTTAGGTACTAAGTCAATCAACAATAATGCAAAGTTGTTAAAAGCTGAAAAGTCCAAAAACAGCAAGTCATTTGCTCTTAGCTTAGATGAAGGAGAAGAAATTGTTGATCATTTTCAAGGTACTAAACTATGTTGGCGTTCTCACAATGTAACACTTGATGATGATTCAGGAGGGCGACGTAACAAACTTCCAGTTGTAAAGAAAAGTTACACAATAACTTTCGATCAACGATATAGAGAAATTGTGACAGGAATTTATTTGAAACATGTTATGGAACAAGGCAAGGTGATCGAGTTCAAGAATAGGAAACAAAAGATATATACAAATAATTGTAGTGATGATTGGTATTGGAATGGTAAAGGTATGTGGAAAGCTATTGATTTTGAGCATCCAGCAACTTTTGATACTCTTGCTATGGACCCTAACAAGAAGGAAGAGATAATCAATGACCTTATTGCTTTTAGCAAAGGGAAGGATTATTATTCTAAGATTGGCAAGGCATGGAAGCGCGGTTATCTTCTTTATGGTCCTCCAGGAACAGGAAAATCAACTATGATTGCAGCTATCGCGAATTTCTTGAACTATGATATCTATGATCTTGAGCTGACATCTGTTAAGGATAACTCAGGGCTTAAGAAATTGCTCATGGAAACAAGAAGCAAGTCTATTATTGTCATTGAAGACATTGATTGCTCTATTGATCTTACAGGCAAAAGAAAGAAGAAAAAGAAGAAGGAAATGAGCACTGATGAAGATGAAGACGAAGACAAAGAAGGTGAAGACAACAAAGCTAACGAGGAACCTGGAAAGCTTACACTTTCAGGGCTATTGAATTTCATTGATGGAATATGGTCAGCTTGTGGTCAAGAAAGGATCATTATATTCACAACTAACCACAAGGACAAACTTGATCCAGCTTTAATTCGTCGAGGACGAATGGATATGCACATTGAGATGTCTTATTGTAGATATGAAGCATTCAAGGTGTTGGCCAAGAATTATCTGAGTATTGAAACACACTATCTGTTTCAACAGATTCAACATTTGCTAGAGGAAGTAAATGTAAGTCCTTGTGATGTGGCTGAGAACTTGATGATCAAGAATGCTTCAGGAGGGCCTGAGATTTGCTTGGAAAAGTTAATTCAAGATTTGAAGGAGGCCAAGATGAAGCCTAACCAAGATTCAAAAGAAGCCAAGGAAAAAACCAGCATGAAATCCAGATTAATCAGAATTTTTTCTAAAAGTATAGTCAAACCTAGTGGCCGTTTAAAAAAGTTGTTCCAATGATGACCCTTCATATTATAATGTATTTATGTTGTATCAAAGTTAGAAGAGTATTATTTTTTATTCTTTGAACTAGTCCATTAGTAAGTGGAGAGAACTATGCGTCATACTCAATTTGATACTTTCAGTCAGTGGACAACAAGTGGATAGAATAAAACTGCCTTTGCTGGAATTTGAACTATGGACTACGAAGTTGAACAGCATGTGCTTAAACCAGCTCAATACTATTCCTTTTGTTTTACTAGTATTATTCTCTATTTTTATACGTAATTTTTTGTTTTTGCTTAATATTATATATACATATTTAACAAAAAAAATTTGACTTAGCGGTGTCGGATGACACCGGTAAGCAATGCATAAATACGCCCCTGATACTAATGAATGACCTTTGGTACTTTTGCTCTCCGAGTATTACACAGATTTATCTATTAGCCTTTTGGTATACACTCATTAGACGAATTATAAAGGAAGATTTATAAATATATACAATCCTAACATCAAAATTATAAAAAATACCAACATTATTCTATTCTAAGAAATACCAATATTTTTTTACACATTATATACAAAAATCAACAAAACTAATAAATTAGGGTTCCTCCTTCTTCCTACTGCCCCCTCCCCCCACTGCTACCACCTCAGGCGGCGGCGGCGCCGGCCGCCGCCATCCACCACCATTTTTTTTTTTTGAAATTAAAGTTAGAAAATACATATAAACAAAAATACATGTAAATACACATTTATTACTTGACATACACACAAAAATTTACAAACGAAAATACATACAAAAAATACAAATAGATGCTCGGATATACACGTTCATACACTTGTATGCTGAAAATTATTACATGTATATACACGAACATACAGATACATACACTTGCAGATCTGAATTTGAATGTGTATATTCAAATGCAAAAAAGAAGAAGGAGAAGCAGATCTGAACTTGTATTAAGAAAATACATGTGTATACATAAAAATACACACATATACACGTACAAAATAAAAATAAAAAGAATAAAGAGGAGAAGATGAAAAAAGAGGAGCAGATCTGCTCGTCCTGGTGGAGCCACGCAGCGGCGGCAACAGCGGAGCAGAGGTACGGGGGAGGGGGTGACGGTGGGAGGGTGGGGTGGGTGGAGGAGAGGAGAGAAAGGGAGAAGTTAGGGTTTTGGCTAGAAAGGGAAGAAAGGAAATGAAAAATTGTATAGTTTGTAAAATGTGAAAAAGTGTTGGTATATAGGGTAGTTATTTAAAAATATCGTATTTTTTGTAATTAAGTGGTTTAATATGACAATTAGCGTAAAAATGTCAATTATAAACTACTACACATATTGTGAAAATTAATGTTCTTGAATTATCCATTCACAATTATGGAATAACCCAATGATGCGGGATAGCCTAATTGCAATGTCATTTAAGGCATAACCATTTTTTTTTTCTTTTAAAAAGCTTTTCAATCGTATACTTAAGTTTATGCTGTGAATAAAAGTCCAACTTCAAACAAAAGTTTGTAGTTGGCTTCAAGTAAGATTTTTGGTATAAGGTTGAACTTAACTTCAAATATAAAGGCTTGCTGTTAGGTTTAAACCATGTTCAACTTTAGTCTCCATAGGCTTAAGTTAATAAAGTAGTCAGACTTTATTTTTTTTTTCTTTTTTAGAAAAAAAAATACTTAAAAAAAAGGCATTCGGTGCACAAAGCATCTCGCATTCACGTAGGGTCACGTAGGGTCCGGGAAAGGGCCGCACCCTAAGGGGTGTGATGGACGCAACCTAATAAAAACATCTACCATGTTATCGGCGTTCAGTTCTCTTAATTCGCAACCATATTTGACGATTAATTTGTCGAGGCCAGTCTTAGCAGAGACTTCCGATGGGTTCAATACTTGTCCATTCTCCTCTTTCCTGCTTTTTTTCTAGGATTTTTTACATAAAAGTACAATTTTTAGAACTTAATTACCAAACATAGCAACATTTTAGTAAAATTACCCTACATAGAGGAAAACACAAGTTAATTACAAATATAGCAACAACATAACAATATTTCTCATAACATACCAAACCCTTACATTCTTACTCCTATTTCCCCCACTATCACTTTTGCTCCTCACATTTCTCCCTATTTTACTTTTTCTCCCACCATTTCCCCTAATTTCACTTTTCCTCCCACCATTTCTCCCAATTACACTTTTAAACTGTATCAACTCCGTTTCAGACCGTATCATAGTGTTTAAATATCGTTTCAGACCGTATCAGAATGTTTTAAACTGTATCAACTCTCGTTTTAGACCGTATCAGATTGTTTCAGACCGTATCATAGTGTTTCAATGTCGTTTCAGACTGTATCGGACTGTTTTAAACTGTATCAAGTCCCGTTTCACACTGTATCATACTGTTTTAAACTGTATCAACTCCTGTTTTAGACCGTATCAAACTGTTTCAACGTCGTTTCAGACCGTATCATACTGTTTGAACATCGTTTCAGACTGTATCAAACTGTTGTAACAACTGTTTCAATGTTTCAACGATATTTCAAACTGTATCAAATCCCGTTTCTGACTGTATCAACCCCGTTTCAGACTGTTTTAAACTGTATCAACTCTCGTTTTAGACCGTATCAGACTGTTTCAATAGTTATTTCAGATTGTTTCAATATCGTTTCAGACAATATCATACTGTTTCAACATTGTTTCAGATGTATCAAACTGCTGCAATAATTGTTTCAATATTTTTAACGATGTTTCAAACTGTATCATATTATTTTAACGCCATCAGTCATGAACAAGAGTTCAAATTAATTAACCTGATAAATCTTTACAAAGAGGCACAGAAACAGAAACGAAATCTGAACAATTATGAAGAAACAGAAACGAAATCTGAACAATTATGAAGAAACAGAAACGAAATCTGAACAATTATGAAGAAACAGAAACGGAACAAAAATGAAATAAATCTAAAGAAACAGAAACGGTTGAGAGCAGATTCCCAAACATTTTGCCAATTGAAATATCCTTACAATCGATCTAATAAGTCAAACAAGATAAACATATACATAAACACCAAATGACCCCGACCCCGATGAGGAGCCTCGAGGTGAGGGAACCCGTAGCCCGATTGGGCGGCGCAAAGGTTTGGAGCATACGTGGTAGAGGAATAATTGGAGTAATCGGAGGCAGCGACCGGCGGAGCAGAAGCGAATTGGATGGGGACGGCGGCGGGATTGTAAGGAGGATCGGAGAGAGTGAGCGGCGAACACGTCGGTGGTGTCGATGGCTATTTCTGTCGTCATCCCCTTTTCCCATGGCTGCTTCGCTGATTTGAATCAGTATGTATCTTCTCTCTATTCACGATCTGTTTATCCTTTTCCAACTGGTTCCACCACTGCAAACGGTGGTGGTGGTGGTCGTATGGTGGTCTGGTGATATTTGGATCTGAGAGAAGGGGTTGGGTGACGGCTAATTTATTTTGGGGAAGTGAAGAAAATGATTTAGGGTTTTTAGGAGTGTGGGGTTAAGTCTAATTATCAAAAATGAAAATGTGCTAAAAAAATATTGATATGCTTTGTAATTTGAAAAGTATTGCTATTTTTTTGTAATTAAGGAGTCAAATTTGTATATTTGTGTAAAAAACCCTTTTTTCTATCATTCATTTCTGTTTTCTCCATTTAACATTTTAATAAAAATTTCGTGCAGGGGCCTGTTTGGCGCACGTTAATTGATTTGTAGCCGTCAAAAACAAATTCGCTGTGAAATAGCCACCTCCGGACAGCTTCCAGTATAAATACTTGGGCCTTGAACAAAGCTTGTTCAAAGTGCAACGCTATGCAGCAACAAGACTTAGAATTTGGCTAAGTGTTGGGGCGCAGCGGAAGCTATTCAGGCCATGTGCAGGGCACATGGATGGCGGTTACAAGCAGTTCTGCAGTTCCTATGTTTTAGGGCAGTTGTGCCTATGTGTAATTTGTCTTGTATTTTAATTATATGGATAATTATTGTTGCCTATGCAGTTTGGGATGTAAACTGCCTTTATGTGTTGTCCAAAAACGTGGCTGCCAAGTGTTCTAGTCTAAGGCTGGCTATATACATGGCTAAGCAAAGGCAAAAACACTAGAGAGTGATTTTGCCTAAGTGTTCAGATTTTGTGAGTTCTTTGTATACGAGTTTAATACTTATATTGGGAAGCTTCAGTAAACTAACCTCAGTATAAACTTGTTCAAAGTCCCAACATTTTGTTATGGGACTTTGTATAAAGCTTCAGTCCCATAACAAAATGCTGGGGCTGTGAACAAAACTTGTTCAAAGCCCCAGCATTTTGTTATGGGACTGAAGCTTTATATATAAAGTCCCATCACAAAATATTTGTGTTTTGAATAAGTTTGTTCAAAGTCCAAGTATTTTGTTATGGGACTAGTCTGAGGTGTTTTTCCAACGCTAATGGAGCTTAAGTGTGCGCGCGAATTTTTGGCTATTCTTCAATGAATTTGGAAACGGTGAATAGTCCCCAATAAACGCGTCCAAAAATGACTAGTGATCAAAATTTCCCAAGATTTTACAGGTCAATAAGTGATTAGGAGTAGTTGGATGAACAATACAAAACCGAATTGGACAAGAAACTACAAAACTTTTCTCCATATAATACAAAACCTATTTAAACATGAACTATAAGAAGTTAACAAGAACTACAATTGAGGATTAGTATTTCTTTACCATCGTATGATTCAAACGGATCTCTACTTGGCCATCACTTCATCCTATAAATATTGTTGTATTAAAGCCTCACTTCCAATAACCTTGGAAGCTAAATACCTCAAAAAGAAAAGCAAGTTGGAATGATGTTTCGCTTGTGGAATCATCTGAAAAATTATTTATACCCTTTTGTCCAAATTACCATTGATGAATTCATGATCAATGGTAAAACAAATGAAGTTTACAGCCAAGTCGACACTTATTTAGGTACTAAGTCAATCAACAATAATGCAAAGTTCCTTAGAGCTGAGAAGTACACAAACAGCAAGTCTTTTGTTGTTTTCTTGCATGAAGGAGAACAAATCATTGATGAATTTCATGGTGCCAAATTCTCCTGGAGATCTCGCAAGATAATACTTAATGATGTTTTTGGATGGCGAAATTCGCGTCCTATTGAAAAGAGAAGTTATATAATAACTTTCGATCAACGATATAGAGAAATTTTCATGGAAAGTTACTTGAAGCATGTAATGGAGATAGGCAAGGAAATTGAGTTCAAGAATACGAAACAGAAGATATATAGTAATTCTAAGGAGGCTAGCTAATTATACACAATTGCACAAGGTGAGTTCCGTACGTAGGACGTTGGGCACATATCAGGTGTATGTTCAGATGCTTGAGGTGTAGGTGTATCTAATAAGCCCCACACGTATGCCCAAGGGCATTTTACGGGTGCCTCACATCGAGGCGAGTCCCAATTCTGTCTTTTTACTTAAAACTCTCCTAAACAGGATAGGAGGAACTACAATTCATTCTTTAGGTAATTGTACACTAAGGAGTCGTTTGGTTTCAATGGGGTTAAGCTTATACCCTCACTAAAACTCACATAGCATTACATTGCTTAATACAATGTTTGGTTGCACATTTTTTACCCGCATAAAACTTAGCATTACTTGTGCAATGTTTGGTTGCATTTTTCTTCATAGCATAAAACTTAGCACTATTTTGTGCAATGTTTGGTTCACAATTTCCTTTTCCGCATAGCTAATACCCGCATTAGTTATGCGGGAATCTATATATTATTTTATGCGGGGTAGAAGGTGGAATAAGTAATGTGGGTATTAACAATGCGGGTATTAAAATTAAAAATGACAAAAATACCCCTCATAATAATAAGAATATTTTAAAATTATATTTAAGGAGTAACTAAATATTTTAAATTATAACATTGTCTATTAATTTGTACTCCCTCCGTCCCAATTTATGTGGCGATGTTTGACTTGACACGGAGTTTAAGAAATAGAAGTTGACTTTGTAAAAGTTCAAATTTACCTTTGAAAAAGTAAGAGAGAGAAGATTGTAGTAATCAAAAAGTTGTTTGTGGCTTTTAAAGTAAGTAGGGCCCAATAGGGGTAAAATAGAGATAGTGCATTAAATAGTTGATAAATAAGAAAATGTGACATTCTTTTTGGGACAGACCAAAAAGGAAAGTGTGACACATAAATTGGGACAGAGGGAGTAATATATTAGTGATTCAAGAAATAATCCATACGTTATAATATATGCATAGCTAATACACATATTACTAATACCCACATTATTAATACTCGCATTACTAATACCCGTATTATTAATACCCACATTACTAATACCCGCATTACTAATATCCGTATTATTAATACCCACATTGCTAATACCTGCATTACTAATACTAATACCCGCATTACTAATACGTACATTGTTAATACACGCGTAAACTCTATCTCAACCAAACGACCCGTATGTGTACTTACTCTCAAGCATTATGCTATTTGTCACTTCTTTTGTTCCAATTTAATTATCGTGATTTACATTAGAACACCCTTTGAGATAACCAAATGATACATTAATCACTACACTATATACAAATAAGTCAAAAATGGAATGGTAGCTAGTGAAAAAAGAATACTTCTAGATTCTCTCTCTCTCACTCTCCTAGAAACATCATTATCTTTAAGACCTTTTTCACTTAAAATGTTATCCAAATTAAAGATAATGATGCTTTTATAAAGTTCCAAGAAGCAACGGTGTTGAGAATGTGAAACGACTACCTTGTTGACTATTTTGACGGAAAAAAGAAATGTTGGATGGTCATTATATCAATTTAAAGAAAACTCGTTTGATTCTCGAAATCCGAAACGTGTCATCCATTGTGGAATGGAGGGGTCGTAATACTCGGTTTGTCGCTACTTTGATTCAAAAGGTAACCGAAGGTTCCCGACTTTCTCCGCTTTCTTAAAAAAAAAGTACACAACCAGATGTATATAACTTAAATTTATTCATAAACATGATTCACTTTAATTTCATGCAGTACTGGAATTAAGAACGAGTAAAGGTGGTAAAGTTAATTAGCCAAAGAAGCTTCCACCAAATACTTCGTGACCAAGACATTACATTGTAGAATATATAATTATCAGGCACTAAATGATTGATGCATGGATATTGGAACGTGCAGAATGCATATCATGCCTAATTAAAATATGCAAAATTAAATCCCCACTTACTAAAATTATATGTATAGAATGTAAAAGCAAGACATGAAGATGCACACGAGTTTTCCAAAAGTAATTAATTAATAGCTCGAGCTGGATTACTTTTTCTTTACTTACTACCTATGTTGCTCGGATCTTTCAAAAATTCCTCTAAATATAAGGTATTTTGGAGGATCCGACACGGGTGCGGCGTCATTTTAAAGGATCCGAGCAACATAGCTT